>CM051236.1:73956274-76582774 GCA_027917425.1 Gastrophryne carolinensis
CCTTTTGGGTTTGCATGGTGATTTGTATATAACTTATGTATCTGACATCACGATTGGCTGCTGCCAGTCGCATGCATGACAGCCGTGGGCTGGAATGCGGAGTAGGTGAGCATCACGCTTCCAAGGTGGTCAGTGTGCAGGGGGGCACACAAATTGGTTTTCGCCTATGCTTCTGTAGGGAAGTGCAACTCGAACATTACATGCTTGCTGAAGATCATAGATCACACTCTCTCTCTAGCTGTCCCTGTCCCTGCAAGTTGGGGTTTGCAGCCCCTAGCTGGAGGTATCAAAGACTATATATACAGGACAGACTTCCTATATGCTAGGGCAACTGAGCACACAGCTTGCTGCCAGAAGCTGTGCTGCTGCAACCTACATATACAGCCTCACAGTGGAGCCTGGAGCACTCCCCAGACTACTACACTGTTCACATGCATGTCCAGCTGATGGTGCCACTTGGGGGGATCGTCTGTAGCTGCTCCTGAACTTCTTCCTTGCCTTCTGTCTTCTGACTTGTGTGTCCAGCTGCTCTGTGCCCTGTGGAGAGCTGCAACTGCGCTGCATTTCTGATCATAGACTCCTGCCTGTCAAGAGTGAATCATGTCTTTGAGTCAAGATCAGGGGCCCCTGCAGCTTTTATCCTGTGCCGACTTTCTCCTGGAGGTATTTAGCTGTAGACTATAGATATACCCGAGTATATGTGCACAGACTAACTAAAGCCCCAGCTGGGCCTTTCATTGTGTTATACTGTATATGATCCATTTCTATTGCCAAGTTACCCTTTACTTCATAAAGTTCATAGTATTGTTATACTTGACTGTGTCAGTGACTGACTTAGGTAAATGGTTTCTGGGAGCAGTAGTCCCGCTGCTCCAAATGTATTGTTTTGCTTAGACTACTTGATCTATTTCCCAGAAAGGCGTTCCCTATTAGTTGCAAGGGACCTATTCTGGGTGAAGGCACCGGCACATCACACATTTAACCCACTCTTCCACTCAGCGAAGGCTCAGCTTCTCTTTGTTACCAACACGTTAGCGCCATAGTCTTAAGTGGGGTGTTTACCATCACCTCCCTACACTTCCATGGCTAGGGGACCTCCAGTCTTTTTTTTAAGGTCCCCTTTAAATGTGGATCTGTGGGGGCACAAAAGCCCCAAGGGTGTTGGTCTGCTTTAAGTTCAAGTTGAATGTAGCCGCTTTGGGAGAAAATAACTTCTACCCTCTATGACACAGGTTTTACATTAGATCTCTGAGGTCACATTGGATGATGAATGCTGGCTGATTTATAGTGGTTGCTGCAGATTGCACGCTGTCTTAGCTTCTTGTGAACGGGTTTGATGGACTTTAATTCAATGTGTGTGTGTAAATGGAAAGAAGAGAGGATGACATATCATGGAACATTCTTTTAAATCAGCACCCGTCTTTTAACACGCCCCATAAGTACCTCAGTGATGAGAAATCCAGGCAGATGATGATGAGCCGACAGGGACAGAGGCTGAGCGCTGCTGGACGGGCCAGATTCTTTACAAATATTGACAAGTTGGACAGCTAAGTAACTTCCAGTGGCAGCACTCCAAGAAACGGATTGAAATGCTACATAATGCTCCATGAAGACTCCAGCAGTAAACTGGAATGTAAAGCTGGGCCTCGTATGACTTTACATGCAGCTCAGTGCGGGGGCAACATGTGTCCCATCATGGATGTGTTTCTGATGGACCATGATTTCCCAAACTGTTCCACTTCCCATATTCTAATGGGAGATCTTTCTTTTCTTTTTTCTGTCATTCATTCTATTATTTGTTTCTTTCATACCCTCTAATTCCTCTTTCATTCCTTCTATTATTTCTTTTGAACTTTCTGTTAATGTATTCTTTCTTTCTAAAATGTATTCCTTCTATGCCTATTTCCGACTTTATCTCTTTTTTGTTCCTTCTTTCTATCTGACTTCCTGTCATTCCTTCTATTCTTTTTTATGATTTTCTTTCTTCCGATTCCTTCTTTATGCCCCTACCATTCTTTCTTTCTTTTTTATTTCTTCTATTCTTTCTGTCATTCCTACTATTCTTTCTTTATTAATTCCCTATATTGTTTTATTTCTGCCATTCTTTCTGTTGTTTCCTTATTTCGATCCTGCTAATCTTTTTCTTCTTTCCTCTTTTTCTTTTTTGCCCTTTCTTGTTTTTGATGCTCATACACAAAAGTCCACTGTAGCAATTGCACTAGCTTTGATAGACAACTTTTATATAGTTATCAGTGATCCTCCGCCCTGTCCCCACTGCTTGTCTATCATGGAATCCCCGATACACTCTCCTCCACATGCTCACCCTCTGAGAGGGCATCCGGTTTTGCACACTTACTAAAAAGTCCTGACACAGGGGGATGGGAGTCAATGAACAAGTAAAGAGTACGTAAACATATAGTTACTGAACATGACTGTGTTGTTGGTACAGTATTTGAGAAAGGGGGGCCCACTTTGAATTTTGCCAGGGGCCATGCTTTTCCTTAAAGTGGATTTTGACTATCCTGGGTTTTGGTCCTTGCCCCCAGGGCATCCTGATCGGGGGTGCCCCGCTATGTGTAACCTCCCAAATCGGCGATGCCAACTCATCTCTTTTCGGTCCTATGGCGCATGCACGGCCGCTAGTTCAATCAGCGTGCTCGTGTTGACATCACGCCGTCTAAGCCTTCGTCTAAAGCCAGCAGCTCCAAGTGCACTGGCGGGCGCATCCCCCGCTTCCCTCTAATAGGGGGTGTGCCCGCGCCAGCCATTCACAAATGCCTGGTGCAGGCACGCGCCCTGCTAGAGAGATAGTGAGGATGCGGCCGCGGCTCATGCATGTGCCTTTGGACCAGGAATCAAGATTAGGGATGAGCGAACCGGTTCGGACGAACCGGAATTCGCTCCGAATTTCAGGGAAAATTCGATTCGGCACGAACCCGAATTTTTTTTGGTTTGTGCCGATCGAATTTTCCCTGAAATAAAAAAAAAAAAAAATGCCGGCATGGTGGGAGCGGGCAGGCCGGCTACGCTGTCAGCGGGCGGCGGAAGCCGGCCTGCTGACAGCGCAGCCGGCCTGCCCGCTCCCACCATGCCGGCATTTTTTTAAAAAGCAAACACTTACCTGCATGCTCGGAGCGTGGAGGCCGGCGCCGCTCTCAGTTGTTATCAGAGGACGCGTCATCAGAGGGCGCCTGAGAGCGGCGCCGGCCTCCACGCTCCGACCATGCCGGCATTTTTTTTTTCAGATGAGCGATTCGTGAAAGTTCGATTCGGGCGAACCTGAATTTCTTGGGGAAATTCAGCGAATCGCCCGAATCGAACTTTCAAGAAGTTCGCTCATCTCTAATCAAGATAAGTGTATGGGGCAACCTGATTTTGGATGCCCTGGGTGGAGGGAATCTTATAGATTCGGTGATTGGCGTGGGTTTTGTTCTTTTATCTTAGGAACCTCCATGAGGAAGAGCTTGTTATCTCCCAAATTCAGTGCTCCCTATGTAGGTGACTTAGCATTCCTCTTTAAGGTGTAACATGCAGATCTGCCTCAATAAGTGATTCATTTGCCTATTTAAAGTGGACCAACACCCACAAAAATAACATTGCTTTAAAGAACAAACATAAAAAAACACTTACGTTTTGATGATCCAGGCAGCCCTCTGTCCCTCGCAGCATCTGCTTTCTGGATTCACCTTTGCCGGACGGAAGTCCCGCCCTCCAGCGCTTGTACGTGTCCTTTGTCCTGGCATCTGCACTGCTAAGACGTGCATACCAGTCTCCAGGCATCGCGTGAATTCAGTTTCTGTTTCTTCAGGAGTGATGTCATCGTGGTGGGCGTGGCCTCTGTCTTGCAGTCGTCTTCTCGGGAGCGTACACGTCCGCCTTTCAGTCTTTCCTCTGCTATGCAGAGCGCGCCCACGCAGAGACAAGAAAAAAAAAAAGCGCGCATGTGCAGTAGCGCCGCTAGGTAAAGTGAATCGCCGCTTGCTCCGGGAGCGAGCGACGCTTCACTTTACCTACTGCGGCGCTACTGCGCATGCGCGAGGTTTAGACTAGGAAGAGGTCAAAGGATCTCTTCCTCTTAGATGTAAATCAAAGATGGCGGCGCGAAATATAAATTAATGCGACGCCGCGCAGGATCATCTAAGGTACTTTTTTTGGGGATTATTAAGGATAACGGGTCCTGGGGAATGGTATGGGATATTAAATGAAGGGAAAAAAAATGTAAGGGTGTTGGTCCACTTTAAAGTGTTTATATTGTTTTATCTCTTATAACCTAATCTCCTATCCATCCCTCAATGAGGGGGTGTGGTCTAATCTAGAAAATATCCCTCTTTTGGAATCTGAAAAGTTGGTAGGTATGGACTTGGGGTCTCTATGCTCCTAAACACTTCTTGCCACAGAGTTTCCAGGAGAGTTTTGGTCAACTTTAAGCTGAATTTGGGCTTTATAGAAGTTGGCGAGGATATCTGTGAATTGGGGTATCCCCCTCAGGTCTGTGTCACCTCGCAGTTTGTGTAGGCCTCATTAGCACTATAAACAATAACAGTGTGGCCTAGGGGTTATATTGCACCATCTTATTTCTCAGCAGGCAGCTGCAGCCAGGCGAGAAGAAGTAAGCAATGTTCTAAGTGTCTCTTAAAAATGAATGTTGACCAGTCTACCTTAAAGGCCATAAATCTCAGTGTCACTTAGAGAGAACACGTATTCACTATAAACCCATCCATCCGAGTGAGCTCACCAGGAAGCCTATTTATTCTGGCCGGCCTTCCCGCAGACAGAAAACTGGCCTCGTACAGGCGGCTGAACAGTGTGTGTCTGTGTGCCGGAGGTGGCTCTGTGCTTAACTGTCCCTCCATATGTGCGAGAACATAGCGCGCTTACCACTCGGGATCCGCGGGTTTGCTGCACACTGTTTTGGACACTTTTATATTTAGCAGTGTCAACAAGTTGACTTAAAGCAGACCAAAACCCACTTAATTTGTGAAATACATTTGGCCAAAGCCCCTGTAGATACTCTCTTTTTAGGGTGTAGAACTAGAAAGGAGTTCTTTTGCTTTTCGTATCGTCCTGGAACACTGCTTTTTGGGCTGTCCCTGTCTGTAAAATGGCAGGTGATCGGTCATTGCAAAGGTGTGGCATCAATGACACCATTGCCACACACAACAATGGCAATGAATGGAGGAGGCGGAGCTTTACAGCTAAAACAGGCGCCATTACCTGGGATTAGAGTGAGGCAGGAGCAGTGAAAACAGGCAAAAGGTCCTCTACATGGGGGGAGCAATTCAGGCCATGCTAGTTAAAAATGTGGGTTTTGGTCTTCTTTAAAGTGGACCAAAACCCACACCGATCGATTCCCTCCCCCCAGGACATCCAAAATCGGGATGCCCCACTTTGTGGAACATCCCAGGTCCCTCCATACTCTAACCTTGTTTCCCAGTCCAACGGAACCCCTCTAGCAGGGCACGTGCCAGGCGTTTGTGAATGGCCGGCGCAGGCACACTTCCTGTTAGAGGGAAGCATAGAATGCGGCCGCCAGCCTGCTCAGAGCGTGCTGATTGGACAAGCAGCCGCGAATGTGCCATAAGAGTGGGAAGAGATGAGTTGGCCTCGGCGATCTAGAGGTTTCACGCAGCGGGGTACCCTGATCGGAGTGGGATCACCTGGGGCCAGTTCGCCAGGGGAAAGGACCAAAACCCAGGATAGTCAAAATCCTGGGTTTTGGTCCACTTTAAAGGTGCTCTATCTCTAAAAATGGTCCTGTAATACAAATACATATAAAAATATATAGCTGGGGGGCAGGGGAGGCACTTGCCCCGGGGCAGCAGGTCAGGGGAGCGCCTGAGAACAAGTCGGGGGGAACATTTTGAGTCTTTGCCCAGAAAGCCTAGCTACTCCTCTGACTTTACATTCTGCATAAAAAAGAACCTTGTTGCTTTCTTTTACTGAAACTGGTGACAAGTGTCACACGCACCATTCTGCTTTTATAGGGGAGAACTGCTCAACTATAATGGCCTGTTCCCTGACCCAGCCTGTGCTGGATCGACAGCTCATTGCTAGTACAATTCTTCTGATGTATGTAGATGCTTTTACCCATAATGCAATGTTAATGTGGTTAATACTATTGTTCTGGTTCAGGAGTTAATGGAAAAGTGACATTTTTAATACAGCAAATCAATTAAAAATCTTTTATAGTTTGAGTTTGTAAGAGCAAGGCTCTCTCTTCTATTGGATCCTGTTTTATTATTAACATTCTATTGACCCATATAAACATTAATCTAAATATTAATAAAGGCCAAACTCTGGACAGATATTTTTTTTTTAGTTAAAGCAGACAAGTTTTGCCAGGGAGGTTCAAGGCCCATGACACCCTCACTCACCCTGGCGCTGGTCACTCAACTGGTGACTCTCAGCCCCTGGTGCCCCCTCGTCTCAGCCCCTGGTGCCCCCTCGTCTCAGCCCCTGGTGCCCCCTCATCTCAGCCCCTGGTGCCCCCTCGTCTCAGCCCCTGGTGCATAGTCAGTGTGAAAAATGACTCCCTCTGCCCTGCATCAGGACCCTGGTATCAGCCATGGTGCTGGCTGAGAGGGACCAGGTGAGTTCATTTTTTTACCCCCCCAGGCACTGACTGAGCGTCAGAAGGGGAAGTCAGAGGCTTCTGGTTTATTAGAGTTTAGGGGCTCCTTAACCCAAGTGTCCATAATGTGCATGTCGGTAGGGAATATAATGCTCATTGCATGCTAGGCACATCATGGATACATGGACATTCCCCGAGTCCTGGAGGGACTAGGGCGGTGGGAGAGTGTGCCATGGGCTAGGGTGCAGTGTCCGGGACATGCTGTCATACTCACCTAGTCCCCATCGTTCTGATGCTGCAGCATGTTTTCTGTCCCCTCGACCCAATCCACCACTGTAATCCACCACCCTCAGCCATCGCGGTGGACAACTTTGGTGGTTTGGGGTGCGAGGAGCCATCCAGAGCTGCCATGTAGGTAGGAAATCCCAAAGCGCATGCATCTTCGCACACTATGACGCCCACCACCTGAGGATGTTTATACTCTTACCAGATAAGGGCAGTTATAAAAGCTCAATGGTAAATTTCCCAAGATGGGGGCTTAATGCCTCATATATCCAGTAGACCTTGCTTCAATGACACTCAGTAGTGATGTTTTTCAATAGTTAATCCAATGATGCCAATATGTGATCAGAAAACATGAACAATCTAGTGCAGCACCATTAAAGGTTCAGAAGGCGCTTTAATAATAAATCACACTCACAAAGGTAAAATTGAAGGAAGGCATATAAAATGAACAGGCAACTGAACCGCCGACAATTCTCACCGCCACAAAATCAAAATCGTTCTGACGTTCTCACCAATGTCGCCCAAAAGGCGCTGTACAGGGTAAAGTGAGTCCTGCCGAGCCTCCTGTAACACGTTTTGTCGCAGCAGCGACTTTGACTAGGACCAGCACCGCCCACCCACCCACCGGAGCCGCTGTCTGCCCACAAATGCCACCTTCTCAGCCAGATGAGCTGCTCCCAACTAGCCGAAGCCCCTGTCAACCAGGGATGCTGCCAACCGAGAAGCCTCCTTTCCTCCCATCTGCAGAGAAGCCAGCCCAGTCCCCCCACTTACCTACCCCAGAGATGCCAAGTTAACTGTTTTTTTATGGACTCACTCGGATTAACCCCCCTGAAAGGTGACATCATGTGAGTCACTACTTTTGGGCCCACTAAGACTCTCTTGCCCAAGAGCCCACACAAACCTAGAGCCGGCCCTGATCCAGCCCCTCACTATTGGCTGCCTCTGACTCCTTCAGAGATTCTGCAAGAGTTAGCTCTATCCTTCCTGGTTTTGCTTCAGGGATCAGGTTCCTCTCGTCAGTCCACCTGAAGGGGTCCTTAAATCAGGTAGCAGACTTCCGGAGCAGAGTTTCAATTCGTCAATCAGTAGGTAGGTTTTAAACCCACAACTCTATGCACTGATGATGGGGTACAACAAGCATCGATCTCTTTAAACAGCAGTCAACTCAAAGTGCCCGCTTTACTTTTCCCTATGTCGGGGGGGAGGGGGGGAGGGCTGATGCTCCGGTCCAGCCTTGGCAATTCAATCTAGCTTGCGCCTTCCCTCCACTTCCGCTACTGCCTCAGGTCATCCAAAAAATTGTCTTAAAGATGGCCATGCTCCTGCATGGTTATAAAGTAGCTGGTTCTCAATCTTAAGGAAAGTGACGTCAGAAGGACCCTGGGAGCTCATTCCGGATCTTCTGACCAAGGGTCCGTTTCTTCATCTGAATCCACAGCATCTAAAGCTCTCCACATGGATCCCGAATGGAACATACTAAGAAACAAGAATGTTTGTGACTCTTCTAGACAGTAGGAAATTGAATAGAAGAAAAATACATGCTAAAGTGTGGAAACCTTTTAATTCATTCTGTGAAGTCAACAGTTTGAATAAGGTATCAATTGCTTCAGTCCTGGAATTCCTCCAGGAGGGTTTTGAAATAGGGCTGGCTGTAAGTACCCTAAAGACTCAGGCTTCGGCCCTGTCAGTTTTTCTAGGCAAAAAACTTAGGAAAGGATTCTTAGTTAATAGATTTTCATCTTCCCGAGAGAAGCCACTTCCACTAAATAGGTGTTCGGCTTGGGACTTGGTCCAGGTTCAATGGGTATTACTAAGTATTACTTTAGGCTCCCTTGATTTGAGAACCTTACTGTACCATTCTTCTGGATAGAGCTATTTTGAGGCCAGATCCTCTTTATCTCCCTAAAACAGCCTCTACTTTTCATCATTCACAGGAGGTAGTCATTCCCCCACTACCCTCCAACCCCGACAACCCTAAGGAATCTCCCCATGCCTTAAATAGAGGCCGTCCCTAGATGCCTTAATATTTACATGTAAAGGACTCATAGTTTCCGGAAGGCTGATCCTTTTCCAGAAAAAATAGAGGCTTAGCAGCCTCTAAGGCCACGCTAGTCAGATGCATTAGGCAGGCAATTTCACTACCATATATGGGTATGGATAGTCCCCAGCCTTACATTAGGGCACATTCCACTAGGGCAGTGTCCACTTTTTGGGCACAGAGGTCGGGTGTCTTCATAGATGACATATGTAGAGCAGCAACCTGGTCCCCTCCCCACACCTTCCTTAGACATTATAGACTGTACCTTTTAACAGAACAACAGCAATATTTTGGTAGAAGTGCCCCACCCTTAGGTTATATTCCTTGATTATACTTTCTGTGGCCATCCTAAAGGATGATGGGAGAAATCCCTGTTAGTCTTCGAGTCCTTCAGGACAGCTCTTATGATCCCCTGATAGATTTAGTCCCACAGTTTAACTTTTTACTTGTTTAATACTGAGGAATGAGGGTAAGAGTGGGGATTTTTATTTGTCCCAGTTGTATTTCCTCTCTCTGTGGCCGTCCGGTAGAAATTCTTTTAAGACAATTTTTTTTTTTTTTTTTTTAAATTCTTTAGCACTGAAAACGTTGTGAGGGGTGGAGACAGGTCCACTTCCCATTGCTAAAAAAATGAGCTGGGATACAGGAAGGAGGCTAAATCTCAAAACCCACGGCTTTACTCAGCTGCACATTAGGATGAATGTTCTGAATGGCAGGTAAGCAAACAATTGTTTTTCCACTTAGCCTGGACAATGCCTTCAACATTAAAAATATTTTGTATCTGACTATGCCTATGGACTTTTTTTTAACCCTTTTTTCGCAAACTATGAAAAATGTGTGTATCTGCCTCTTTTACCAATAAATGCCAGCTATGGCATGCTAGACACCTCCCCCCCCACCAAAAAAAGGCACTCACCTGACCCCTCGAACAATCCAACATTTGCTTACCTCCGTACATGTACTGGGGGGCTCTGATTGCGGCCCTGAGCTCTTTAGTCTTTAGGAGAGGGCCAGTCACCACAATCGTCACTACTAGGACGGATGATGTAATCTCCTTGACATCACCCTAATCCCGGCCTGACCGTCTGTCAGATGTGGTGATCACTGGAGAGAGGGGCGGAAGGGCATGGAATCCTCTGGTCCATGGTCTCCCCCCCCCAGCGATCACCACATCTGTCATCAATATCGATGAGGGACACAGGGTGGTGTTGTGTTTTTTTACATTTAACCCTTTTTGAACTGGTAAGGAATCCATGAGACCCCTATACTAGTTCACAAGGCTTGAGGGCTAGCAAGTCACCTGTGGCTAGCGAGTGACTTGCCATTAACCCCCAGCCACCTCCTTTGCCTGCCTCCCCAAAGCCCGGGGGGGGGGTAGAAGAGCCCAGGCAGTTTAGGCTGTGCACCCTGTTCTACAAGCCCTGCATAGCTGGCCCCTGAGCTGGTTATGCTGGGTAGGGGGAACCCCATGCCATCTGCCGCAAAAAATAATATAATTTTCCTGGAAATTTACTCAAAAATCAGTTAATCGTATTGATATTCTAGGAAAATGTGTTTTTAATTCTGCTTTTTTATAATTTTTTTTACGGAAACCCTGTGCAACCAAAAAAATCCTCAAGGGATTACTTCCAGAAAAATGGCAACTACAACAAGCTGGCTACGCCTAGAAAGCTTAATATGTGTACTTTCAGGAAATATGTGGTTTGTTGGGGGTATTCTAAATGTAAAGGGTTGTTTTGGTTGAAAAATTGCAAGGTGCGCACCTTGGCGGCAGAGCTGAAAAGTTCAAGTAAAATTACCGTTATGTGCATGCTTTACTTTGGGGGTTTTAGCAACTCTTCCCTTGACAATACTTATGCATGTTGGGTATTGTTCTGTTCTTGTCTAAAAGAAGACCTTGCCTTTTCAGATTTAACTTGGTTTTTCTTGCTTGCATCCTGCTAGAGGGACGCGCGGGAGGCGGCGGCTCCGCTGGATCGAGGAGCAGGTAGGGATTTAGGGGTTTCTGGGGTGCCCCCGCAGTCAGAGGACTGATCGGTCCGGGAATCTTATAGATTCCTGGGCCGATCAGTGGAGGGTGTTGGTCCACTTTAAAGCGCAGTTTCAGTTTGGGGGAGTCTCCTGGACAGGAAAAGCTGTCTACCGATACATACGTGGTACCGTTGTAACCAGGAAAATTGGGGATTTTATATGGAATAAGATTTTTTTTAAAAACTCAATTTTTTTATTTGTTGCATATATTTCACCCAAAAAAAGCCAGGAAATCCCTTCAAAAATCATAGTTGAACATATGTAATGCAACATAGTGAAAATGGTCTGGCAAAAGAGGGTGACACAAACTCTAGGTAGGCTGGCAGTTAAAGGATTAAACTAACTTCATGTGAGGGCCCAAAGAGACTTCCATGTACTGTATTATTTTCCTTACCTCATGCACCACTGTGCAGAATCTGGAGCTGTAGAAAGGGTTAGTAGACACCCAACTGAGCACCCAAAGCAGCAGGCCCTTTTGAGTATGGGTGTCCCCAAAGGACCCTCTGAGATCTGGGGTCCACTGTGATTTTGACTGGTAACCTGATAGGCCAGTCCAAGCCTGCTGCCAGTTAAAGGCTACAGTTTCTATAAGGAGGACACAGCACCAAGCCTGTCCTCTTCATGGGTTATGCTCCAGTTTTTACGGATCTGGATCTGATAACTCATCTGGAACTGATAAAGATCTGACCCGGTGACCAGGAGAGGAGAAATCAGGTGCACCCCACAATCCGAGGAAAGCTGAGTTTACATGTCTACAACTTCTGGCCTAAAGTTCCCAGGGGGATCTCTAGCCACAGATGGCATTGAGGTAAGCAGAGGACAGCAGTATGAATGTTCATGTTCCATGTTCATGACATTTTCATGTTGTCTGCTGAAAAATGGAGCCGTCTCCAGAACTGAAGAGGTGGAGTTGGGAAGAGATAGACAGGGAGAGGCCTCAGAGAGATTCCTAAGAAAGAAAGTCACCATGTAAGTCCACTAAGTAACCATAAAGGTTGGGAAAGTGTCCAGCTTTTATCATATATCAGTATATGTAGAAGAGGGTTTAGTATGAGTGACATCTTGGCCAGGACTCTGCAGGATGTTGCATCTCTCCCCATATAACGCACACGCTGATGGAATTTACAAAGAATTTTATATAAGTAATATCAGCCCAGGGAGAAGATCAGTGCTTTGTGTGAACCACTGCCAGGAACATATTAACAGTGTTTAGATATAAGCAATATTCATTACCATAATCCCCAGATAATAGAGAAGGCTATGGTTCCATGGCAGACTGGCCATCTGGAAGACTGGGAGAATTCAAAGGGAAACACACTGCCCCAGGGTCTTCCAGGCCAATGTTGTACTATGTTACCCTGCGGGCCCTGGAAGCAGGGGTGGAATTGCCCTCGGGAGACACAGGAGTATTCCTGGTGGGCTGTACAACTTTGGGTCTGGCAGGGATCCTGCTTCTAACATCCCTATCCAATCCCTGCCTTCCTAGTCTCCCCTTCAACCTATCCTGTACCTGGTCCCACTACCCCCTCCAGCCAAGAAACCCCGTACTATCATCATGACTGTAGGGGGACATACCCCTGTCCCATGGTGTGTCCCTACAATACTAAAGCATAAGATCAGATATCCGCCCCTACCCATAATCTGTCCTTATATTATTATTATTATTTTTCAATTATAAATCGGCATCATAGTACGTGGTGCTGTACAAGGTAGAGATTAAAATGGACCAAAACCCAAGTAGATCGGCCCAGGGTCCGGGCTGATTGATTCCCCCCCCCCCCCCAGGGAATCCAGAATCGGGATGCTCCGCTGTGTGAAGCTCCCCAGGTCGCCCATAAACTCACCTTTCCCGGTCCAACCAAACGGAGCAGTAGAGGCAATAAGCTTAAACAACTACCAATGAGGGGGCACAACCAAAAAACATTCAGATAATCAAAAAAACACATAACACACAGGACATTTAAAAACACTACTGCCACTCCAGTCCCATACAATCCCTAAGTAACCAACCAGGACCAAATCAATGTCCAGGATTAGGGGGACCCACAAATGTGGTGGCTTTGTAATAAATATACAAAGCGCACCCTTATTTTTTGTGCCGGCACAAAAAAGGAAAGAAAAAATCCCTAACACACTACTACTACATTATTAATTGGCCATGTCACATGTAATGTTGTTATTTCTTTGGTGTGATAATTATCTTTTTAAGATTGTGTATTAGGGCGTCGTAGGACCGGGAAGAGGTGAGTTTGCTCGGGCAACCTGTGGGGTTTCACACAGCGGGGCAATGGATAGTCAAAATCCTGGGTTTTGGTCTACTTTACAGCTACGTTCACACCTGTCTGGTTGCATTTTGCGGCAGGAATTCAGTTTTGCGTTCAGTGTGTTATAATAAATGGTTTCAAGGCATGTGTTTGAGACCAGGTTGCAGCAGGCAGGACTTTTTGCTGCTGCATTTTCCCCCTCTCTGTCGCACCGGAGAAGTGTGAAAGGGGCCATTGATGGCCATTGATGGATATTTTTTGTGAATGCAGAAACAACCTGTGGTACTGGACGTGAACGAGGGCTAAAGGGGGGTAAGGCAAGTACAATACTTATTATACAACAATATCGACAATGCATATAATACACATGGTATTATGAGTCAGATGTAACAGAAGAGTAACTAAACATACAGATGCAGGAGTACATTAGGAGAGAGAGCCCTGCCCTTGCAAGCTTACAATTAGTGTTGGACAAATCCCCCAAAGTTCAGGTTCAGCAAGTTCGGTAGAACTTTGAATAAAAGTTAGGTACAGGGACCCGAGTCTGAACCCAGTCCCCATTGAAATCAAGAGTGTGATCCAGTCCCTGGACGCTGGTCCAAGTTCCTGCTGTCAAATGGGCTAGAGCCGGGGCCACAGAAAGATGGCCACTGCTCCCATGAGTGAGCACTTCTAGTTCCAGCTGCCAGTGTCCTTACTCATGGGAGAGGTGGCCACCTTTCTGTAGCCCTGCCGGCTTGCACAGGACGCCTTCTGCTATGGGCCCAGTAGCAGCTGCCTACGCTCTATGGTTTCTCTATGGTATATTTGCCCCTTGTGTGTTTCCAATCTGTCCTCAGGTAACTTCACTTCCTGAAGTAAGCTATTCATAAAATCATTCCTGAAACCAGAACTGAAGGTGAGGGTATCAGGGAGATTTGGGAATCAAACAAGCAGAGAAGCCAGACAGATAAGACAAGCAGACAGCAGTGGCTGGATCAGGCCACACAATAGATGATAAGGTCTCTGAGACTGTACAGAGCTGTACTAACAGTGCCGGGGTCAGGAAAAGACAGATTACGTGTTATGGATGGAAAGAGCAGGAGATAAATGGAGAATAACAAAGACATCCAGGAACACACACTACAAGGGAACTGGATGAGTGCTGCCATTGTTCTAAGGCAGGTTAGCGGCAGAGAAGTACACATTAGATAGACATCTCTTATCAGCAGGAAAGTCTTCCGAGACTGCATTACACGCAAGAGAAACCTGTGTGTGAAAAGGGCTTTACATAGTTTCATAGAAAAAAAGAAGACAAATGTCCATCAAGTTCAACCCTTGCACACTGCCCACGCAGTTAGGTCTATAGGACTGCAAATCATAAACCCCTCTTACAATAGAAGTCAATTATTCCTGATAGAGAAGAAAATTCTTCCTGACTCCTGAGAACAGACAGTTCAAATCTCCGGTCCATAAAAATCCTGGGATTATGTTAAACATGTTAGTTTTGGATGTCTTTGAATGTGGGAAATCTGTTTAGTTGCTCTTGGAATTCTCATATCTATTTAGTTAAAGTGGACCAACACCCAGGATTTTGACTATCCTGGGTTTTGGTCTACTTCGGTGGGGCACCCCGATCGGGGGTGCCCCGTTGTGTGAAACCCCCCAGAAAGCCCCAAAAACTCACCTGTCCCCGTTCCCACGTGACCGCTGCAGCCAATCCCCGCCGACGGACAAGCGAGGTCCGTCGACGGACAAGCGAGCCGCCGCCTTCGCGCGTCACTCTTACAGGGAGCGCGCCTGCGCTGGCCATTCACAAACGGCCGCTGCGGGTGCACGCCCTGCTAGAGTGATGCGCGAGCAGCAGCGGCTCGGGCATGCGCCGCTGGATCGCGGAGCAGGTAGGGATTTCGGGGCCTTCTGGGGGGTTTCACATAGCGGGGCACCCCCGATCGGGGTGCCCCGCAGGCCCGATGCTGATCGGCCCAAGAATCTTATAGATTCCCGGGCCGATCAGCATCGGGTGTTGGTCCACTTTAAGGGGCCTGTAAACCCAATGGCAGTAATTAGACAGCTGAGCTGATGCCTGTCCAATGTGTCTCTTCTCTTCTCCATTTCCAGCAGTAGCACGGGTCCAAAATTTGATCTTTATTAAATTTTATTTTTTCAGGACCACGCAAAAAAAGAAGCTCTACAGCTACTTTGCTCTCAGTATAAGCAAGCACAGTATGACCACAGCAGAGCGGGTTCGGTAAGTTTGTGCGAATTTTAAAAAAAGTTTGGGTTCAGTTATCAGAAATCATTGAAATGATTGGAGACCCCAACTTTGGGGGCGGGGGGGGGGGCTGTCGAGGGACCGCAGGAGGCAGAATCCAGGATGTGAAAAAAAAATTGATGGAGGGTGTGGGGGGGGGGGGTCTCCTGGGGGTGCACAGTGTGCAGTAGAATGCAATTTACCTGTGCCCCGTAATCCTTGTCTCAGAGGAGGCAATCAGTTCAAATGCTCCACGGCAGGGGCAATATAAAGATGACTGCCGCTCCAATGTGAAAGGGTGATGAGGTAACAAAATGGCTGCTGCAAGGCTTGGTAACAAAATGGCTGCTACAAGGCTTACATTTAGAAAACTGTCGCTTTAAGGTTCAAACTGTGAGAACAGTGCAGTGTCCGTTATCTGGGTGCTAGGAATGTGTTGGCCACAAGAACATGAGAACATAACAATTCTTTCCTGTGAAAACCTTGGTAGAGAACCCAAACAACTGTTTCCTGAGAAGTCCTTGGTTAGGTTGGTTCTTGGAATATTCCCTCACGTGTAATGACGTGCCATGAACCAATGTATGGCCACACCTTATACACACCCCATACACACCCCGGACATCAATATATTGACATAATTGAACCAATCAAGAACTGATTGGGATAGTCTATTGCCTTTTCCCCGCCTATGTCTTGATTTTGCTTTTTATGCTGTAACCCACGCTAAAATAAACAGTTCACACCGAGAATAGCTGTTATGTGTCTTTCTTGCGCTTGGTGTGGGCTCCGGACGTCCGAAGTGTGAAGGTAACTCTGGTCTACAGACAAATAAGGTAATCCCAGGTAGAGGACTCAGTGGGAGTCGCTCTTAGGTGTCTGCCGGTAATAGGGGCAGATATTTTTTCAGTGGTGGAGAATGCGGGCAAGTCTCCTTGAAGGGGGTAAGTGATTTATACGCTTAACTCCGAGGGAAGGTTAAAGGACTTGTGCCCTTGTGCCTCTCGCAGTCTTGGCGAGGTGTTGCGGGGTTCGTAGGGAATCGCCGCTTGGTTATTTGAAGCGCGCTATATAAATTGTGATTATTTGTGTTTGGGAACAGATTTGTCTGTTAACTGTGAGTTTACCTGACCACTGAAACCTTTTTCTCTCTTTCTCTCTGAAACATAGAGTGTTAAGATTATTTGTTTGTGTGGATTGATAAGTGTGAAGGTGAGCACGCTTTAAACCACGGATATTGTCATTTGTTTATTTGTCATTTGTTAACTGATAATGGGTCAGTCTGAGTCTAAAGTGCCCCATGTGGGAGAGGATTGTATCCACTATGTAGAGAGGTTAACTGGAGGAGCATGTTACATGCTGCCTTTTGTTGATAATTTGGCGGGGTGGACTGGAAAGGTTCCCGTATTATCAAGGAGACCCAAACTGGGATAAAGATTATATAAAGAAGGGAGGTGGAAATGGGTTAAAACATGCTTCCTATTGGTTTAAAACTAGTTATAAACTAGATATAGAGGACATCCAATTCAGGAGACAAAGAGTCCCCTGGGTTTCATGCCCTGGGACACAAACTAGGAACACATTTAAAATAAAATGTAAACAAGAGTTTAGGGCTAAAAGTAACTGCCCCTCACCTTACGTGCCACCTAAGAAAAACAGCCTCTATCCCTCCTTTACTCAGGAAGAGATAGAAGAGTCAGGAAACAAATGAGCAGCGATAGACAGAAGCTGTCTGCTGATGTTTTCTCCGCTAGATAAATAGGAACAAAGAGAAAAATGAACTAGTTAAAGATGACAGCTGGGTTTTCTATTGGGGTCCCGCTGCAAATACTAGGAGTAAAATTAGTTGGAGAAAGTTAATATAAAAGCCTAACTGCTGAAGTCAGGTCAGGATACAATGTGATAGAATCATAAGATGCTTTGTTAGGATCCACATAAGATTGGGCTAATATGAAATTATTTTAGAGACATCCCATGCTGTGTGACAGTGTATGGGTTAAATAGCACGCAGGCTGGCAGGAACGGAATGTGTGTTTGTGTGGGAAAGACAGCGATAATACGCACTAGAGAGTAGCAGATTTCAGCACAAGCAATGGAGATAAATACACCGCCCTTACTAATTTCTGACCAACTTCATGCTAAACAGGGAATCATACATATTTTCACAATGAAACTTAACAAGAAGGTTGTATGCAGACTTAAACCAGATAAGCCCTGGATGTGTGATTTTATTACCAGAATATTTTTTTAATAAAAAGCCACATTGAAACCATGAGATTTGTCTCAGGGACTATCCTTTTAGTGTCTGTCTGCCATCTCTTCTCACCTCGTGACATGGGCTGGAATAGCATTGATTTAAGAAATAGTTTTTTTCAGCGTCCCAGTGGACAAGGAGACACAGCCCATCTTTGCTTTTAGGTCACATTTGCCCTAGGCTTATGTGTATTGGTAAATAGTAGTTTTTTTGTGTAATGGTGCAATGGTCCTCCTCTTAAAGTCTGGACACCCAGCCATGGTTCCGTCCTACTGCAGACAGTTTTCTCCTCTGCAGTTTTGATTGGGAGGCCACCCTGTGATCATTTGAATTGTCTTTTTGTAAGTGATTATAAAGTGTCTAAAGAAAAGTTGTAATGGTGTCAGAAAACAGCTTGAATACCTGGGTTTTGTGCTTTCCCAGGGACAAAGAGAAATGAGCTATAAGAGAATAGCTGCTGTCGTGGGTCTGCCCTGCCCACTTACCAGGAAGGACATGCTAACCTTCCTTGGTATGATTGGTTGCTGCCACCAATGGATTCTAGATTGTTCATGTTATGACAGCATATTGAGAGCTGAAATGTATGTTGATAAACCTGACACCCTAAAATGGTTAAATGAAATGTGTAATGTGCAATGTTTTGTGTATTTGAGATATGGTAATAGCCCCAGGGTTAGGGTTTCCCGATTATGGCAAGATGTCATTTTGTTGCCAGGATTTGTACAGCCATGTGCAGGGCCCAGCATAAGAACATGGAGGTGCCCTGTTGTTTTTTTTTTTTCCTCAAAGGTGGTCCCTGGGCAGGTACAGGGCAATGCCTGTGTGTCTCATAGCCCTGGCCTTGTGTGGAGTGATAGAAATGGCAGAAATCTTTACTTTTTGTGACATGATACAAACTTACTTTACTACTCACAATTTGTTTTTCCTTCTTAAGAACATACACGCAAACAGCAAACATGCAAACGCCCATGCTAACACCAGACATACCCCTCCCTGACCAGACTATGACTGACTTACAAACATATGCTAGTAAAAAGACAGGGAGGATTGAGGAAAGGCAGGAGTGCACAAATGTCCATGGATTTTTTTGTGATAAGGAAAAAACTAGGGAAACCGTGCAGCTGCTAGTGCTGCACCTTTCTTTTTTAACCCACAGAAAGCAAGAAATGAGCACCTGCCATTCCAACAACCCTGTTCACACATCTGCGGATTGACTTTACTCACATGCTTAGTTTAGGGAAAATACATGAGTACCTTTTTGTGATAGTGGATATGTTCCCAAGGTGAGTTGAACTTTTTGTGACGACGAGGGAAGATGCCAGGACTGTGGTAAGAATTCTCACACAAGAGAATATTCCTAAATGGGGATGCCCCTTAGTGGGTAAATGGGTAAATCCAAATAGGCTGTCCCTCACTGTGAAGGTCTGTCAGGATTTAGTAGAGAACCCTTAGGATAGAGTGGAAGTTTCACATCCCTTACCACCCTCAGAGCCCTGGAATAGTTGGAAATAAAAATATAAATAAATAAATAGGACCAGAGAGGATAAATTATAAATTAAGCCACAGGAGGGAACTTATGCTAAATGTAAAAGGGTCCTTCCAGGAGTAGGATTGGTAGGAATTAGAATGACCCCTCCTAAGGTCACTGGGTAGTCATCATTCAAGGTTTTAATGGGAAGACCATTCCCCACCCCCTGGGCTAGGGTGCCCCTTTATGTTAGAAAGAGGGGACCTAGACCTGATATAGGAAGAATATGTGAGGAAGCTGATTAAAACTTTGGAAAATGTTGAAAGAAATATGGCTTGCACCTCTCTGTCTCGTATCTCTCTTTTTCTTCACAGATGTCCCTCATCCATCCATCCATCCATCCATCCTTTTGAAGTAGGTGACGGTTGTGATCCAGTAGCTGAATCGCAGAAAGAAGCAAGGCTGCCACGGTGATCGCAGTGACTAGAACCAGTCCTAGTGGAGGATTGCCAGTCGTGGGTGCCGAAGATGATGACTAATGCGGGGGATCTAGGGTCCCCGAAGATGGAAGAACAGACAAAGTCCTTGACCAGGCCTTATTTGCTGGACTCTGGGGCTGAAATGGCTAAACTTTTGATACTTGCTTTTATTCTTTTTGTCATAATATATGTGCTTACTTTATGCATTTATGACCCACAGGTGTTAGGCCCCACTCAAGGTGTATGTGGGAAAAGTAAAATTAGAGAAATTAGGTAAAAGAGGGACAAGTGAAGGTGACCTCCTAAGATGCTACTTCTAAAGTTCATAGATGCCTATGCCTGAAAGTCCATTGTTGGATCTGTAGTAAATTACACCCTGAAATATTACAGGTCATTTGATATCTAAAAAAAGATTTTGAAAAAAAAATACGCTAAAATTTGTTACAGTGTTTGCAGACAAGTGTTATGTTTTACAAAGGAGAACTGCTCAACGTGCTATGACCCAAATATCCCAGTAGGTCCAAGGTTGACATATAGTGATGTGGCACAAAGCAAAATAGGAATAAGCTGCTTAAAGCCCCTGCATATCCAAAAGTGTCCAAACAATGAATCCAACGTTGATAGATATGCCTTTAAATCTCATTCAGACCTTTAATTTATAAAAACCAAATGAGAAATGATTGGGTTTCAGATATAAGACCCACAACCCAGACTGCTGGTTTTAAGTTTGGGAAATCTAATAGGGAAGTGAAAATCCCATTCTTAGTTTAATATTTCTAAGCCAGCTGAGAGCAATGCCCAGTACAATGCAACTGGCTGGAATTTCATTTTGATTAATCTGTACGTGCCTAACTGAATTTCTTATAATTTCTGCATTTCTTATAATGTTCTTCATGAAGGAGAATATAAAGGAAATTTAGAAATAAGAGCATAACACAAGGCATGAGCTTGTGTAATAACATCTACATTTGTTGTGGGGAAAGTGTGTTACCCCTGGTTCCCACTAGAGCTGAAAGGATGGTGCTATATGGCTGTCCTAATCCTAATCCCTGTAAATGGTCATGGATCACGAGGGAAAGTGTTATTTTGAAATTAGTCAATATCAATACTAGTCAATACTTTTAATAATTCTGCTTTTATATTTGCTGTTTAAAATGTTTATGTGTATGATAGGGATAAATAGGGATGGGATTCACACCCCACATATCTGCCGCTTTCAGGCCAAAGGGAGAGATCCCTGCTCAACTTTTCCCCTCACTATAGAAAATCCTTCCCCCTCAGACAATGGGACCTATTGTTTTTTTTTGTTCCTGTAGTGGCTGCTCAGATTGGGGAAGAAGGTTTTACTTCCAGGATATGTCCAGTTTTAGGGGTAAGCCCCGAGCCCCAACACTTCCCCCAAATGACCCCTTGGATAAGAAAATTGTCACTGCAAGAGGTCCAGGTCATGACCAACCCTTCCCCTGAGGATACTTTTGCCTCTAAGACAGGGTTTGACAGTAACTCCAATTTATGGGTTAAATGGGCTCATTATATGGCACAGAGCCAGAACTCTATGTTTGTGCAGCCGCCCGTCCTCATCTAGGCCCTGTACCTTTGACCCTGCCCCCGGAGGAGTAGGGGTGTTTCCTTACACATATACAGCAATAGGACCTAAGAGGGGAATGTGATATCTGGAAGGGAAACTATCCTATACTAACCCAGACTGTTTCCCCGGGACCTGGAATAGAAGTTTACCCCGGGAACTACACCTGTTATTCCTGGCCTAGTGGCACTGTGAATGTAAGCATTTTCAGTCCAGGTTTTTGTGCCAATAATGGTAGTTCCACCATCCCTGACTTATTTGTTTAATGAGTGACATAGTGTGGGAGATGTGTTCTGGCTATGTGGAGATGGGAAAATAAGACATAAACTTCGACAATCATGGAGAGGCCAATGTACCTTGGTGAAAATTATAATGCCTTTCCTTATCACCCCCTCCAATACCGTGACAGAGCAGGTACATTTCCCCTTGCTGACCGAGGGTAGACGAAAGAGGCCTGGGGGGAAATTTCGACCCCCACGTGTACCTGGATGCCATAGGAGTCCCAAGTCCCAAGATGAGTTTAAGGCCCAGGATCCTGTTAAGTCAGGATTTGAGTCTATTATTCCCTTTATCACTGCCAATAAAAATGCTGATTGGATAAACTACCTCTACTACAACCAGCAGCGTTTTGTTAATGCAACGCGAGATGGCCTTAAGGGGATGGCAGAGCAATTGAGTCCCACGTCCACCATGGTATTCCAGAATAGAATGGCCTTAGACATGCTCTTAGCAGAAAAAGGGGGTGTATGCAAATTAATAGGTGAATGTGGGATGTGATATTTATCCAGATATATACTAATATCCAGCCATATACCAAGACTAAGGCTTGCTTGAATCAGTTTGCTCAGGCTTAGAATAAAGGTGAAAGTTTCACTTTAAGACACTTACATATCCATGCAATCATTTAGCAGAAACTGGACATTTCATTATTATTATTATAACCTAGCTAACGAGATGTGCCCTATCTAATGTCAGTCTGTATGCTTCAGGAGACAGCATTAAGGCTGCCTCTAATTCCTTCTCTTGTTTAGGAACTTACTGTATTGTATTGTTTATGCCTACGTGCAAAATGTCCCGTTAATAGTTGCTCCCCGAAGGGAGGGGTAAGGAGAAATTCTGTATACTGCCCTATATATTCTCAGAGGTGAACATCCCGACCCCGGGGAGATACCGAAGAGGTATTAGGCCTACACTAGAGACCCAATTGACCTGTGAGGATGGGGTCCCTGTATTCTGGTACAACACGTCAGCAAAGGTTGTAACTTATACCTTTGATCTGTGTACGTTGTTCGAGTGTAAAGGGAGTCGACAGATGCTCGAATATGGAAGCCCCAGCACAACCTATTATATATGTGTAACTGATGATTATTGGGGACAGAATTTTGACTATTGGGGGGGCGGTGGGCTGGAACACAAATCCTCAATTCCCTAAAGGCAATGGAGACTGGGGATACAACCCTGCTAGTGCTAGGGAAAGAAGGGATAACGAGGGTAGGAGCCTCACATTGACCCGACATTATGGCCCCCGGTGTGTTTACAATCAAGGGCCCCCCGCACAAGATTGTGCTAGAGAGCTACCAGAGGGATCCTCCCCTTTTGGCCACCAGAAGCATCAACTACCGGAACCCTGTGTCCAACTAATAATTAACTTAGTAAACCCCAGCCCTGGGGATGCGGGTAAATACTGGCTGGGAATCTACCCCCCAGGAGGGAGTAATAAAAAACTGTCATAAATGCTTACAGAGTTTCCTACTTAAAGACATTAAGGACAAGCCAGTTGTCCCCACACCCCTGCCTTCTGCAGAGGAAACAGAGAAAAGGATAGCTGTGGAGACTGATATTACCCCTGAAAACACTCTAGAAACAGACACAGGGTTTAATCCTTCCCGAAACATTTGGGTACAATGGGCCCACTATACAGCACGCCAACACAATAGGTCTGACTGTTATGTGTGTGCGGGAACTAGCCCACATCTTGGTACAGTCCCCTTACTTTTACCCCAGGAGGACCAGGAGTGCTTGTTGAAAATTTACAAGAATGAGTCTTTAAGCAATAATGAATGTTGAGTGTGGTCTCAACATTTTCCCCGGCTGGATCACCCTGCCGCCGTGGGGTCGGGTATACATGCCTATAAGGGGAATTATACCTGTTATGAGAGAAAGGAGGGCACCATAAGTGTAGGTAGGATGCCCAAGGGATAGTGCTCAGGGATAGCAAGCGTGACAGAGGATAAGCTTGGCCCATATAAGGTTGCACTGGGAGATATTTGGTGGCTGTGTGGCGGTAGTGTGTTGTACCCTAGGTTGTTATTCAGTTGGCAAGGACAGTGCACACCAGTAAAATTGATTATGTCTTTTTTTTTTAATTTCCCCCGCACTGCAATGGGAGCTACAGGGAACCCTGTTAGTGGAAATGAAAATGAATGCCGGTTCAGAACAGGACTGGGGAAACTGGTTTAAAGATTTCTTCTACGGCTGGAAGGGATTTTTAACTCAGTTGGTGGTCATCATCATGCTTATCATAATCGCAGTAGTAGCTTTTAAGATTATAATGTGTGTAATCGCTATGCGTGCTAGTAAGGCTCAAAGTACTTATGCTGCTTACTTAGCCCATAACCAAGAAGAGTATGAGAAAGCGAGTCAGCGACTTAAGTAAGTCTTGACTCGAAAGAGGGGGCTGAAAGGGTGATGAGGTAACAAAATGGCTGCTGCAAGGCTTGGTAACAAAATGGCTGCTACAAGGCTTACATTTAGAAAACTGTCGCTTTAAGGTTCAAACTGTGAGAACAGTGCAGTGTCCGTTATCTGGGTGCTAGGAATGTGTTGGCCACAAGAACATGAGAACATAACAATTCTTTCCTGTGAAAACCTTGGTAGAGAACCCAAACAACTGTTTCCTGAGAAGTCCTTGGTTAGGTTGGTTCTTGGAATATTCCCTCACGTGTAATGACGTGCCATGAACCAATGTATGGCCACACCTTATACACACCCCATACACACCCCGGACATCAATATATTGACATAATTGAACCAATCAAGAACTGATTGGGATAGTCTATTGCCTTTTCCCCGCCTATGTCTTGATTTTGCTTTTTATGCTGTAACCCACGCTAAAATAAACAGTTCACACCGAGAATAGCTGTTATGTGTCTTTCTTGCGCTTGGTGTGGGCTCCGGACGTCCGAAGTGTGAAGGTAACTCTGGTCTACAGACAAATAAGGTAATCCCAGGTAGAGGACTCAGTGGGAGTCGCTCTTAGGTGTCTGCCGGTAATAGGGGCAGATATTTTTTCACAATGAGTGAGGAGGGAGGCTGGCAGTGCTGACACTAGGAGTATCCTCACTCATGGGAGCGACAATCATCTTTCTGTGGCCCCAACTGAGAACCATTTAAAAGGAACGCCACCGTCGGGACCAAGATGACCAACATTAGGCTCAGATAAGTTGTACAGCAGCTCTCTGCTGCAGCATCCTTTAGGTGCAGCTGGTTGATGGGCTGCTCAGCCCTGGGCCGAAAGCCGAACACGAACTTCTGGCTGAAATCCGTGTTCAGGTTTGGGAACCTGAACTCGCAAAGTTCAGTACGAATCTGAACTTTGTGGTTCGGGTTCGCTCAACACTAGTCAAGACTTATAAAGCGGCACCATGACAAAGCCAAGAATTGAAGCAAAAGTTTCACCTAGAATACAAAATGTATTAACATTTACATATAATGCTTTGAAATGGCTCATTTTATACTGTTCCCATTGTGAAATTTCACTGGCCTTAGATGCCCCCTGGATGGGGCCATAATTTGTGTTCATGCTGTCGACTTGGGCACTTTTAGTGTTTGCACCCCTGGCTGCCCCCTCAGCATGTACCCGGGCTGCCCCCAGCCAGAACTCAAATAGTGTCCCCAAGTACTCAGTCACCTAAATTGTAACATGCAGCATATGTGTAGATCCCCCATCAGTCCTCAAATGGGTGGTTAGGGGGCAAATAAATAGGAGCAACCACCAGCCTAGAGTCCTTAAGACTCTAGGGATAGTGATTGCTGTGTCTTTGGGGCATCCCTGTCATTCTCCCACCTGAGCTATGGATCTCAGCAGCTCCTCCAGAGTGACCCTGGGCCTCTTGGCTTCTTCTCTAATCAGTGCTTGTCTTTGGCTAAATACATATGCCACACTTTTGTCTAATTTAGAAAACCATGCATTGCTTTGGGGACAAGTGAACTGGTTCAAGTTTGAGCTCGGCAACTTTGGCTAACTTCGAACAAAGGTTTGGTTCAGGTACTGAACTTGACCTGAACCGGAATCTGGTGTCCATTGAAATCAATGGAGACCCGAAATTTGGGACGGAGAAATGACAGGGGGCCCAACCCTCCACTCCCTAGCCTTTTTGGTGGCTATCACTTCTGTTAGGCGTGTTTCTGAGTTGGCGGCGCTTTCCATCAAACCTCCTTATTTTGAACGACACCAGGACAAGGTGGTATTTCGGTTCAAGACAGATTTCTTGCCTAAGGTTGTGTCTGCTTTTCATCTCAATCAGGACATTGTCTTGCCTTCCTTGTGTCCTAATCCTGCTAATTCCAAGGAGAGGACTCTGCATTTGGATGTGGTCATCCAAATGCATCCCACGCCTCATCTGCCATCTGCCAGAACTAAAATTACTGGTGGGTGAGGAGCTCAGGTGAATGGTTGAGGTGTGGACCCCCCAACTCCTAACCTGCTCATCTGGGGGGGGGGGGGGGAAGGGCACCCCAATGCAGAGTGCTGCAGCAGGAAGCAGCTTTTCAACTTACCTGAGCCCTGCGAACCATCCATCACGATGGTGTTCTGCTGTCCGTGACAGGGGTTTCAGAAGAATTGCTGCCCCCATGAATGAGGACACATACAGTGGCTTTTAATATAAAGAGTCCTCACTCATGGGGGCGGCCATTTTTCTGAAGCCCCTGCCGTGGACATTTTGACAGTGGAACGATGACTGCCGATGGACGGATGCCGGGGCTAAGTTTAGTTGTACAGCAGCTTCCTGTTGCTGAACACTTTAGGTGAAGCTGCTCAGCAGCCCATCAACCAGCTTTTCCGGGTTGGGGCCATGTTCAGGTTTTAGAGTTCAGTATAAATGGCCAAGATTGATATCTTTACACTTCACAAATATTTAGTCCCCACTAAAACCTGCTCCTTACACATCTGTCACACATTTTAGCGAATTACCCCCACCCCAAAGGTACTGTTTCAGGATGCTCCAGGCAGGGGTTGAGTATTTGAGCTTATAAATGAAAGTTTCTTTGTTTTAAAAGTTTTTTCTTTTAAGGTGTTGCTAACTGAACTTAGTTCTGTAAATGTGTGAAATCCCAGAGAAGCAGCACAACTGCTTGCAGGCTGCTCCCTTCAAAAATCAATTTCTGACAAAAAATAGGACAATATGACCTTCCTTATTAATTACTTGGAAAAAGATAGAAAAACAGTCAGCTATAGTGTAGTATGTGAAAGCACCAGAGGGCATTAATATGATGTGAAAATGGCACCAATTTAAGAGGGGAGAAAACAAGCGGTTGAAGCAGCCTGGACTCTGCTGGGAGCCAATTAAACATCTCCCCACAGCATGTCTTGTTCTGCATATCCAGATTAAAACGTCCACGTCGGAGACAATATTTAGGCGGTGGGCACATGATTGTGCTTGCTGATGAGGCAGCCCCCAAGAGCATCCTGTCACTCACAGCGCTGAATATTTGACCTCTCCGAACAGAAAGCCGGGGCCGCTGTCAGCCTGCTGAAGTTCATTTCCAAAACCAGATTCGATTTTCTGCTGCAAGATCATACTCGTCAGAAATACATTTCATTTCAGCTGTCCTGCATATTTACTAAGTTTTAAGATTAGTTATAAAGAGTTATATATGAAAATCAAAGAAGTTGGCCATTCTTACTAATTAGATTCTGGATTCTTGTTTAATAAAAAAACAAGGGCAGCAAAAGTTTCTAACTGGTCATAGAGCGTAAAACATTATGATTGGTCATGGTAATGCCGGGTATGTGTATTGGGGGATAGAACGAATATACTGCATGGCCTTTATGGTCAAATATTTTTAGTTTAATCAAGCTTTTTAAAAAGTGATAATATGAAATGCAAAAACAATACACATCATCTGTATTTCAAGTCTCAAGCCTGGAACATTACAGCGTATGTCAGATATATGCCCCATCTTTTGGCCAAGTTTAGATATCATCGCTGAAGGTATCGAAGAGCTAAGGTATAATCCAGGTTCTTCTGAAAAGAAATCTGCCCAAAAAGGCCATATAACGTAATGGTCTAATGCTATTATTCGAAGCTCGCTGTTACATCCCAGGAACAGAAAGAGATGCCCAAATGGAGGGAAAATCAGGGAACAACAACCAGTCAGAAAGAACCCACCATCACTGTTTATTTCCTGCCAAAGGAGGCGAGAAAACAAGCAGCCTCCGAATGCAAGATGGCGGCGCATCTTACAGCCGTGAACAGGGATGGGGACTTCACAATGGACCTTAAGCCAACACCTCCACACAGCACCGGCCCTGCGCTAGGGCCACACTGCAGCAGGAGAGAAGAGGCCACTGTGGTGTGAACCTGAAATGCAGCCCCATGTGGGCACACTGCAGGGGGGTCCCATGGGTGGAGTCTGTGGCAACAGCACACCGGCTGAATGGGAGAGACCTGCCAGCAGCGCACAGGTTAGTGGACTTCCCGACTCCTCCCGGATCTGCCCTTCCTCCCCAATCTGTGGGACTCCACTGCCTGCAGCTACCCAATCGGCCAGCCCCCCTGTCGGGGGTAGGAGCGGCAGCGCCTGCTGCCAGCATTGCACAGGGCACTTACTTTGCTGCTTCCAGCGAGTCCAGAGACACAGTCCCTTGAAAGATCCACCAGCCCCCACCTCTGGGTTCCACTGCATGCCCCTTAAGCATAGATTCACCCATCTGGGGGGTGATAGCCACCTGTTCGGATGCCTTCTCCTATGGAGAGAGCCATCCCCCTCTTGTGCTGACCCCCTGGCTCCACACTGCGCAGTGAGTGATCTGGGGCTTCCTTGCCATTCTCAAGCCATGGGCCAGGATGGTCCCTTAGGGACAGAACTGCTCCTGACCACTCCGATGCCGAGCCCACATTCACCAGCAGAGGTTTCTGGGTGCAGGGACTTTGGGCCGGTCCTGCGTCCAGAAACCTCTGCTGGTGAATGTGAGCTCTGCATCGGAGTGGTCAGGAGCAGTTCTGTCCCTAAGGGACCATCCTGGCCCATGGCTTGAGCTATGCTACACGGGTTGATGGAAGAAGTGGCCAGGAGGGTAGGCAAAATGGAGAACTCACACAGCTCTATGGAGAATCGCCTCTCCGCTCTTGAACAACAACAAGAAGGCAGCGAACAAATGTTTTCTAATCTTTTCCTGTCTCAAGAGGAAGCAGGAAATGGGACGCAGAAACAACCTGCACCTCCACGGCATTCCGGAATCAGTAGGAGCCCAGGACCTGCTACCGGCGGTCAAATCCATCTTCAATACACTCCTGGACCTTCTCAGCTCAAACCATATAGAACTGGACCATGTCCACAGAGTCCTGGGCCCTCACCCGCAAGACAAGGCAGACCCAGAGACATCATACGCAGGGTCCAGTTTTAAAAATAAAAGAGGATCTGATATGTCATGCATGGGAAAAGGGCCCCATCCCCTACAGGGGTTCACAAGTAATCATCCTCAAGGACCCTTCCCAATGAACCCTACGGATGCTCAAGCTGTTAAAGCCCCTCCTGGAAACTATAAAGCAAAAGGGAGCCACCTACGGGTGAGGCCATCCGTTCCAGCTCTTAGTCAGAAAAGATGGACGATCCATCGCTCAAGTCTCCTAGTCAGCTACCTGACCTGTTCAACGTTTTGAACACAGAAGCGATCAACGTTCCAGACTGAACGGGTCCAGAGCTAGACGGCACCCTGGGGTGCCCAGAGAGGAGAAAAAGGTCACCAGAGATAAGTACTGCCTTTCAATACCCCCTATCTTTATCCCCACCACACTTACCTCCCCTAACTGATATGGGCCCCGCACTCCATGACGAGACCCACCAGGCTGGCCTCTCCCAGGGTCACTGCTATTAGGATATGAGACCCATGAATTCGGAAACAAGAGCAGCTCCATACTTGCCCATGTTCCCATAAGCACAAGCACATAGGCACAAGCAGTCCCATAAATTTGTAGCTGAAAAACTCGACAGACATCAACAAAAGCAGCACTCCACTGATAAAAAATAGCAGACACCTTCAAAACTTACTACTCAAACCTTTACAACCTGTCCAATGAGTCCTCCGACCTGACATATTCTTCTAACATAACTGACTACATAACCCTAGAAAATCGCATTAGTATCGAGGAACTAGAAGGGGCTGTTAAACAATCCCCACAGGGAAAGGCCCGGCCCAGATAGATACACAGTAAAATATTACAAGACTCTAAACTGGCATCCTGCATGATTAAAGTCTGGAACTCAATTGCTGCACCCAGCATCCCGCTCCTTTTCCCTTAGAGATCTTGAGGCACACATTATGGTCCTTAATAAGCCAGGTAAAGACCAGCTGTCTTGTAAGAACTACCGGCCCTCCCTCCTAAAAACAGACCTGAGGCTATTCAACAAGGTCTTGGCCGACAGACTGGCCACTGTGGTATCCCAGATTGCACATATAGACCAAACCGAGTTTGTCCTGGGCAGAGAGGCCAGGGACAACACTGTACATGCCATCAATGTGATGCATAAGGCTAAGCTAACTATTACTCCCATGATGCTCCTATCAACTGATTCAGAGAAGGCGTTTGGCAGGGTTAACTGGCCCTTCATGCAAAAAATTCTCCAACATATAGGCCTAGGTGATAAAATGCTTAAACTCATAGGAGCACCGTACACTATCCCATCTGCCCATCTGAAAGGTTACCCGTCAGGGCTGCCCACTCTCACCCACCGCTACTGTTTGCTCTCTCAACTGAGCTTTTCTTGTGCAGTGATACCACTCACTATCTGTAATGTGGGATGCCCCTCTCCATCTGTAAATTGGGGTCTGTAATGAGGTAATTGTGGGGATTCTGCACACTGAGTAATGGGGTGATGGGGGGGTATTTTAGCACACTATTTGGTTCAGAATTTTTTTTTCTTATTTTCCTGCCCCTAATCCTGGGTGCGTTTTATAGGCAGGTGCATCTTATATGGCAAAAATGTGCCCTTCCACCTGCCTTGAACTGTCTACTACTGGATAAAATCGGATCTAGAGAGATGGGATCTTCCCACCTTTTCTTGCATGAGCATATATTATCAAGATCTCAAAACTCCCCTGACAACTTTTTCTATTCCGAGCCTTTGCAATAAGCATCCCTGTGCAATTTGTTAAGGATATGAATAAAGCAGTTGTAAGACAAGTGGGCATGTCTCTGCCAGATATAAAATTATACTGAACCGCTTCCCACCTACAGCAAATTTGTGAATGGCAACAGTGTAGAAAAGCAAAGCACTTGGTCCAATTGGAGCAGGTCTCCTCCCCAGTACCCCTAGACATTATCCCATCGAACAAGAAAATTCCCACTACCCAGATCAATACACACCCAACAATCTTGGTCTCACTGTTCACCCTTCAAAAATACAGGGAGCAACCCAGAGTCTCTTGGCCCTCTCCTCTGACATCATTGATAGGCAACTCCCTCTTACCCATGAGTCAAAACAAGGACAACCATAGAGAGTGGGGAAAAATACATCCTCTGATAGGTGAGGACCTAATTATCAAAGCCGGAGGAGCTCCCACAGGGGAGCTGAGGTCAAAGTGGTCAAATAGCAATCTAGATCCTTGGATGCTGCTACACTTCCAATCCTTCCAAATCTAGCTGGATATAGAGAACCCACTAATTATGAGAAAGCCTGTTCTAGCAGACAACCCCCCCACCTGTCTGATTTCCAACATTTATGCCCTTCTCATTGGTAGGCAGACAGAGTCCCACTCATTGTTGGAAGCATGGTAGTCCAACCTTGATAGGCCCCTTACACAAAAACAAAGGGAAAAAATATCAATACCCACTCATAAGTCCACGATTTCTACCAGAGTCCAAGAAACCAACAACAAGTGGTACTACACTTCGGACAGACTAAACAGGATGATTGCATCCGCGATACCTTACTGTTGGAGATGTAGCACTTAGAGGGGGCATTGTTCAACATATTCTGGACATGCCCAAGAATCCAGGACTACTGTAAGAAAGTAATCCCTATAATCTCGACAATCACTGACCCTCAAACCCACAATGACCAGAAGCTTTTCTTGTTACACTCAACAGGATACACCAGTAGTGAAATACAAAGAAACTGTCTTGGCTCATTCATTCATTGCCGCTAAATAAGTTATCCTCCATTAATGGAAACAGCAGCAACTACCCTCTGAAAAGACTGGCTTAACAAAGTCTTGTCTATCAAAGAAATTGAGGACCTGACTCTACACGATGAGCAATGTAGGGACACCTGGCTAACTTCGCTGAAGAATTCATAAAAATATTCAACACCATGAGGTCTCTCAGATGGGTCCTGACCCAACCGACCTCTGACTAATAGGATGGCACAGACCCTCCTCTTGCCTATACTAAGGCCAGCTCTGCGAGCACAAATCAACCAGGTGGACTTTTGCCTCAAACACTTTCCCCCTTTGCTTTACCACCACCCATTACACCCTGCCCTGCAGGTATAACCCATGCCCCCCCCCCCCCAGTTTAGTTTCTCATCTGTTCACATATCCTTCCAAGGCTACCATGATATATAGTCGTGGGAGCAAGATAAAGGCTGCACAAACCACTTAAAGCCAGGCACCAATAGGTTACGAGTTTCTATGTGATCTGTGTGCAAACCTTTCCATGTCTCGCTGAAATATCACAGGACGCAACCACACAGTGAAGATGTGGAAAATGTTCTATTTAGCTCTTTATGTTTTTCTTACTTTGCTCTTTTGTTTTTTTCTTTCTTTGCTCTTTGTACTCAAGTCCAGATAGACATTACTTTAAGATATCAAATGACTTGCTTTACAGCATTCCAGTTTATCTGACTTGGCATTGAAACTGCATATATTCCAATAGCTGCTGCAATGTCAGGCCTTGTAGCGGTGGTAATGTACAGCAATTTCCCTATTGCTCTCCTGTACTGAATGTTAGTTGGTAGTGGCGTACCTTGGCTGATTATCTCCTTCGGGTAGTTGGTTTCCATAGGAGATTTTACTAGTTTGGCATCTTCCATTCCAAATGTTTAAATTATTTCTTGTGTTTTGTGGTTTTGGTTCAGAAGAAAGCTGCCATCTTCCTCGCTCTCTCAATATGAATGACAAGGTAATTTATGTTTCCAAGAGGGGAAAACATTTTAGGAGGAAATTTCCTATCAGTCTCAACAGAACAGGGGCAGAGCAAGGGAAAAGGCGGAGGTCAAGGAGGAAACACCAAGCCGCAAAAAGCGTACAAAGCTGGATCAAACTCCTTCAGATGGAGGTGCAGATGGATTGGAGAGAGGATGTCTGAAAGCAAAGTAGATGAGTGTGCTGTGATTTGAATTATTAAGTACAGGTGACCTATGGATATTTGGCTGTATGAGGGATTGGAATCATCTGTTTACATGGACCTTGCCCTGTGAAGACTTAAGAACAGTTCCTTAACAATCTTTTGTCTATTAGACCATCAGGGTAAGAGTGTGAGTTTCACACCTGGTGGAGGGCTTTTCTTGTGTATTGGACTGCACCTGACTTTCACGATTCGAGCTCTGTGCATTTACATGTGTTTCTAAAGCGGATAAAGAGGAAGGACTTTTATCAGCACGTTGAGCTTATATTATTGAAGACTAGCGCGGTGTTAACTATCTGATGTTTCCAAGATCGTTGGTCTCAAAGTACTGATTCATGGTTTGCAGTATGTCTTCTTCATCCACCTTCTTGCTCACAACAAAATAAAGTTATCATCCACATTAATGAACACATAGATCCACCTGCCAATGTCTTTGTTTATAAGCAGGGGTCTATTTTACTTCTCTGAAAATCCTCATTTGTAAGCAATTCATTTATATTCATATTCCATGCTCTGGTGGCTTGCTTTAGACCATATATACTCGCCTGATGTTTGCATACTAGGTCTGGCCTTTGTTCTTTTTTGAACCCTGGTGGTTGTTCCATTTAGATGTCTTCCATTAACTCGCCATGTAGAAACGCTGTTTTCACAACAAAGTATTTCACTTGCATTTTCCTTGTGGCGGCTACGGTCAACAAAGTCCTTACTGTAGCATGTTTAACTACTGGAGCAAAAATCTTATCATGGTCCTCTCCATATTTTTGAGAATATGCCTTGGCTAGGAGCCTTGCTTTGTATTGCTCCACTGTGCCATCTGCATTGTACTTCACTTTAAAAGTCCATTTACAGCATATGGCTTTCCTTCCAGGTGGTAGTTCTGTGACTGTCCATGTTTTAGTGTCATACATAGATTTATTTCTTCCATTTCAGCCTTTATCCATTTACTGGCTTCCCCTACTGAAGGCTGAAATATGTCTTCCCAAGATGCAAAGTCATTGTTGCTTAGTATGAAAGACGTACAGGTGGTTTATCTCTGTTTTCTTTCGTTGAGCGTTGTGTCTGTTTCTGTGTTGGTTCTGTGTCTGAGCTTGCTTGTGTCTGCTCTTCAGTACTGGTAGGTTCTGCACTCACTTCAACTGTTTGTTCAGAAGTTACAGATAATGGCTGATCAGTTTTCTCTTCTGTTCTTACTTTCTCAGTTGTCATGACATTGTCTCTCAAATCTTTAACGAGTTATGCTGTTGCTAATGGTAACCTTGTGTGTTTTGGGATTTAGGATTCTCTAACCCTTAGCATTATCACTGCATCAAGCAAAAATTCCCTCAAATGCTTTTTTTTTTTTAGTTTGGTGCATTTTATTTTCCTATTTAATGTAGCTGAACACTTTGCATCCAAAAACTCTAGGGTGTTCTACATTTGGCTTCTCATGGTGCCGCAGTTCATATGGAGTTTTCACCACTGTTTTAGAAAAGAGTTTGTTCTGCGAAGTGGCTGTCATTGCCGCCTCACCCCATTATTTTTGTGGTAGTCCATAGTTTGTCTGCATATATCTGATCATTTCAGTCAAAGTTTGGTTCTTTTTTCAGCTACCCCATTTTGCTCTGGTGTGTATGGCACTGTGTTTTGATGCTCTATTCCATTCAGCTTTAAGTACTCTTGTACTTTGTGTCCTGTGAATTTGCCTTCAATGTTACTTCACGGTATGAGAGGCTTCCTCTAAAACTTACTTGTTACTTGTCTTTACTACATAGGCCTGTAATTTATCAAGAACTTCACTCTTGTTTTGCGTTAAGTAAGTGACTGTGTATCTTGAATAGTCATGAAATTTTCCAGGTGTATGTGGGCTTAGGGGACCACATACATCCCTGTGAACTAGCTCAAGTGGTCTTGAAGATCTATCCTGACTGACTTTAGAAAGTGTTACTCTTGTAGCTTTGGATTTGATGCAACATTCACACTTGGAGTCAAATTCAGATAGACATTAGTGGTGTAACAGGAACTGTTTTTACTGGAACATGCGTGCAGTAAGAGAATGTCACCTTATGTGGTGGCTAAGACTGACAGGAAAAGGAGAAGTGATAGAGTGCAGCTGAATATAAAGAAACTACAACACATTAGAAAATGCACATAGAGACTACAGTTAAGCATTGGTAACAGCACCATATACTGTCATAACTATTCATAACTGTAAACTACAGTCAATCTGGCAATACTCCTAAATTCACAATCAGAGACAAGCAGAAGCTGTTGCAAAGTATTGTATCTTCAACAGTTCTAACGCCTCGCTTTTTTGAATATTGTAATGGGGTATCCACTTATGTGTTAAATTAAAAATTCAGAAAAAGAAATAGAGTACAGGTCCTAGTAGCATCTGTAGGGACTATAGTTGATAGGTCACCTGACTTAATGCAGAGCTCTGAACTTTTTACTGGCTTCCCAGGCTCCTGACAGACAGGAGTCACCTGACCACAGACTGGAGGCCTAGAAATCAGGTCCTGTTAACTACTGAGAGAGGCTCCAGCTGCAGACTGGGTTTAACCCTTTCTCCCGCAACACACACACACACACACACAAACACACACACACTGTGTCATTTTGTTACTTGAGGGGCATTCAAGCAACTTTATTTTTATTCTTCTAACTATAGCAGTAACAGCCACTCTTTGACACCCCCCACAAGGGGCTGTCCTAGGCGCAGGCCTAGAGTTGCCTAATGGTAAATACAGCCCAGCATGTTAGTTCAGGGGTTTCAGAGCCAAGCGTTTTGGGTACATAGAAAGCTGGACTTTTAGAAGGGAATATGGTCAGCAGAAAATCCCTAAAAGTTGTTAATACCATTTATTGGCTGCCAGGTTTTGTAACACCACCAGGTTTATTCTTCAGGCACGTTGGTGGATTTCATAGCTGGCACCTATCTATAGCGTAATAGTATTAGTATAATAGTATAATAGTATTTCTTTGGATTTTCTGCTGACAACACAGTACACCAAATGTCAAGTGCTATGATGGGGTTAGTGTGAAATGTATGCTAAATTAAAACAGTAGTTATTATGCCCCAATTTAGTTATTTATGACTTTCAAAGACCTTCTATACGTGTCCACCACACATAAAATAGCAAAACAAAAATCAAGACAAGACTTGATGCTTTCGCTATAGTCACACATCGGTAACAAGTTAAGATAATTTGAAGTCAATGCTGAGTCTTCGCCAGATATGTAGGAGGAAGCGGTGGGAATGGTTGGAGTACAGTATATAACATTCGCAGCCAACAGACATTTATCAGATTTCTTGTTGCAAAGTTCTCCATGAAGGCCAGATAACCACTTTCTGAGACAATTCAGGTTTTGTTAGGCTACAAATGATTGCATGGATTGAAAGGCTGTGACTTAATAAGCTAAGTTCATCCTGCCGGTCACTTGGTGAACAATTCATACCACAGTGCAGGGACCGCAGTGCGTGCCAGCTACCCTTTCCAGGGCCAGAGGGCATCGGGGCAGCAGATTTCCTAGACATTTGGCTGCACTGTCTAGACAGAGCTACACACAATATGGTTCAGCATACATATAATGTGGAAAGCCAGGCAGATTTTTTTTTTTTTGGGGGGGGGGGGGGAGTTAAAATGTCTGTCAGGGTTTCATTTCCATCTCTGTCCCCATGACACTACAAGAAGATAAGCTTACTGCAATGCTCAGTATACCCCATATCACTGCTTCTCAACGTGTGGTACATATACCCCGGGCAGCAATGTTCAGGGTGCACCAACTGTGGACGGGGACCGACGAGTCTCCTATGTTATTGAACCAGTCAAATATTATTCTTTCTTGTTTAAAGTGGACCAACACCCAGGGGTGATGGGCCCGAGAATGTCCCGCAGGGTGAAATCCCCCAAAAAACCTTACCTTATCGGCGACGGCCTCCCGTGCACCCTGTAAGAGTGACGTGCGGGAGGCAGCGGCGGACGCGCTGTCTTGTCCATCGCTGTCACCTGCTTGTCCGTCGGTGGGGATTGGACGGTGCGGTCACGTGGGAGCGTGGTGAGGTGAGTTTTTGGGGCTTTCTGGGGGGTTTCACACAGCGGGGCACCCCCAATCAGGGTGCCCCCCGAAGTGGACCAAAACCCAGGATAGTCAAAATCCTGGGTGTTGGTCCACTTTAAAAGTGCTATGAGGCCCATGTAAACAGTTGCGAACCACTGCCCTTATATTATGTATTAACATAAAAAGACTGATCCAGCACAATCAGAAATGAATGTTCTTCTCACTTTTTTTGTGAGAAACATTTTTTCATGTATTATTTCTCTCAGTACAATACAATACTATTTTAGCTCTGCACAATTTTAAACAATTTGCACAGCTAAAAATTGTGCTGAATTGCACTTAGAAAGTCATGCAAAACATTTTCACCAAAAAACATAAAAGAAAACAAATCAGCCCTTTTATCTTTTTATCTTTCCTCTGTTCAATTCAGCAATATTAGCTGTGCACATGTTTTAAAAAAAGTTTTCTCACAAAAAAACATGAGAAAATAAATCTCACGTTGAAACATGTTAAGAGGTTCCTGAGTGACTAAGAGCAATAAAGCAGATGAGGTTTATGTTGTTTTTGAGATCTATAAATTGTAATGGATATTTGAATCCTGCCCATGGCTGGCATCTGACGCACGTCGGGCATTCGATGTGGAGCCAGTGACTGAGACTCTGACACGTTAGGTATTCCTTTCAATGGGAGTCTTGGTCTGACACTCTGGTGTGGGTTCTGTTTCACTATACCCAACCTGGACCGAAACTAGATGTCATTAGCTGCCGGCATCATTTTCTGTGGCTATGCTCTATCTACTGCTGTAAAATCTTAAAGAGCCACATCACTCAGCCCTATTAGCTGGCAACCATTCCTAGGATCTGTCTCTAAATCTGGTTGGCACACATCTGCAGACGTATGCTAAAGCTGCACCGCCAAGCGCCAAGGTGCCTCTGTGTAGTTGCAGCCCTAACACTAATCTATGAGAGTGCCCTTTGGGACATACAATGCAATGGATACAATGGGAGCAGCTTACTTGATTTGACCCAGACTTTAGAGACAGATTATAGGATTGGTTGCTTGATACCAGGGTTGAGTGCTGTGGCTCCTTTAAGGTTTGTGACCTAATTGCTCTTCTCGCATGCACCTCCAAGGTTGGTTATACATTGGTCTGAGTGGCTGCCATCCCTCCTTGGTATCTTTAGATTTTGTGCAAGCACATAGGTTGGGGTGGGTTTTGAGCTATATGGGGAAGGCTCGACTGCCCCCCCCCCCCCCCCCGCCCATGTGCTGCACTGGATATATATACGACACAATCTTAGGTAAGCTGCTTCTAATTTATCCATTGCATTTTATGGCCCATTGTGGGCTCCCATAGATTGGAGTTAGGACTGCACCTAACACTTTGGAGTTTCAAAATCAACTTTATTGGTCACATGCACAGCCATGCATAGTATGTTATACAATGTTCAAGTTCAAATTTTCCATGCACATCTGGCCTCTATTCCAGAGGGTTTTGATCATTTCCTATTCCAATTATTAAGAGTTCATGGTGGTAGGTGGTGGAGCTAAGTCTTACCCTGGTTGAGGGTACGGATTGCATGGGGAAAGAAGCTCTTCTTCATCCTTTCAGTGTTGGCTTTCAATGCCCAGAAACAGTTTCATGATGATGGATGGATCTGGTCTCTTATTATTCTCCTTGCCTTTGCCTTGTTCACATTTCTGTGAACACACTAATGTATAAACACAGAATTACACCCAAGTGAATTACACACAGTGGACACACAAGTGAATAAACACCAAATGAGTGACTACACACAGGTGAATAAAACACTAAGGGACAGTAAAGTGCGCACGTGCCCGGATCGGTGGGCTGCCCTAAACTGGGCACTCAAGGAGCAACTGGGGGCTAGGTGCCTTGCTCAAGGGCACTTCAGTCATGTTCCATTGCCGGGATTCATTGACATTGCCTGTCACCTTCCAGTCACAAGCCCGTTCTCTACCTGTAGTTGTAGGATAGTGACCGGTAAGGGGGGGGGAGGGTGGCGGCCAGTGAGTGCACGACGGATCCGGGGTAGGGGGTTTGGCTACTGAGCTGCGAGGGCAGATGGTAGGCGATGAGCGCGCGGGGGGGATGGAAGTGAGCTGCGAGTGCGGGCGATAGAGTGGGTGACAGCTTTTTTAAAAAGAGATTGCGCTTGGGAAGCACTTTCAGTGATGCCAGGGCCCCAGCTCTCCACTGTCTGCCCCACCCCCTTTGTGACGCATGAGAGCAGACAGTGGGATGAATGGCACAGCCGGCATGGGTAAGATGCCAGATGCACTTCCCAACTGCTGGGCACCCTGGGGACTTTTCTGGGCCCCATTAACAGGACTGTCAGTGGGGCCCTTCACATTTACCTAGCCCACACTTGCCACCAAAATGGGTCACAGCACAGAAATGAGGGGTAAGTTGGGTGCAGCATGGGCAGAGATAGGGGTGCAGCATGGAGTGGGGCAGAAATGGGGGTGCAGCATGGAGGAGGGCAGAGACGGGGGTGGAACATGGAGAAGGGTGGAGATGGGGTGCAGCATGGGGCAGGGCCGAGATAGGGGAGTAGTATGGAGGAGGGCAGAGATGGGGGTGCAGCATGGAGGAGGGCAGAGATGGGGGTGCAGCATGGAGCAGGGCAGAGATGGGGGTGCAGCATGGAGCAGGGCAGAGATGGGGTGCAGCATGGAGCAGGGCAGAGATGGGGTGCAGCATGGAGCAGGGCAGAGATGGGGTGCAGCATGGAGCAGGGCAGAGATGGGGTGCAGCATGGAGCAGGGCAGAGATGGGGTGCAGCATGGAGCAGGGCAGAGATGGGGTGCAGCATGGAGCAGGGCAGAGATGGGGGTGCAGCATGGAGCAGGGCAGAGATGGGGGTGCAGCATGGAGCAGGGCAGAGATGGGGTGCAGCATGGAGCAGGGGCAGAGATGGGGGTGCAGCATGGAGCAGGGCAGAGATGGGGGTGCAGCATGGAGCAGGGCAGAGATGGGGTGCAGCATGGAGCAGGGCAGAGATGGGGTGCAGCATGGAGCAGGGCAGAGATGGGGTGCAGCATGGAGCAGGGCAGAGATGGGGGTGCAGCATGGAGCAGGGCAGAGATGGGGGTGCAGCATGGAGCAGGGCAGAGATGGGAGTGCAGCATGGAGCAGGGCAGAGATGGGGGTGCAGCATGGAGCAGGGCAGAGATGGGGTGCAGCATGGAGCAGGGGCAGAGATGGGGGTGCAGCATGGAGCAGGGCAGAGATGGGGTGCAGCATGGGGCAGGGCAGAGATGGGGGTGCAGCATGGAGCAGGGCAGAGATGGGGTGCAGCATGGAGCAGGGCAGAGATGGGGTGCAGCATGGAGCAGGGCAGAGATGGGGTGCAGCATGGAGCAGGGGCAGAGATGGGGGTGCAGCATGGAGCAGGGCAGAGATGGGGGTGCAGCATGGAGCAGGGCGGAGATGGAGTGCAGCATGGAGCAGGGCAGAGATGGGGTGCAGCATGGAGCAGGGCAGAGATGGGGGTGCAGCATGGAGCTGGGCAGAGATGGGGGTGCAGCATGGAGCAGGGCAGAGATGGGGGTGCAGCATGGAGCAGGGCGGAGATGGAGTGCAGCATGGAGCAGGGCAGAGATGGAGTGCAGCATGGAGCAGGGCAGAGATGGGGTGCAGCATGGAGCAGGGCAGAGATGGGGGTGCAGCATGGAGCTGGGCAGAGATGGGGGTGCAGCATGGAGCAGGGCAGAGATGGGGTGCAGCATGGAGCAGGGGCAGAGATGGGGTGCAGCATGGAGCAGGGCAGAGATGGGGTGCAGAGAGGAGCTGGGCAGAGATGGGGGTGCAGCATGGAGCAGGGCAGAGATGGGGGTGCAGCATGGAGCAGGGCAGAGATGGGGTGCAGCATGGAGCAGGGCAGAGATGGGGTGCAGCATGGAGCAGGGCAGAGATGGGGGTGCAGCATGGAGCAGGGCGGAGATGGGGTGCAGCATGGAGCAGGGCAGAGATGGGGGTGCAGCATGGAGCAGGGCAGAGATGGGGTGCAGCATGGAGCAGGGGCAGAGATGGGGGTGCAGCATGGAGCAGGGCAGAGATGGGGGTGCAGCATGGAGCAGGGCAGAGATGGGGGTGCAGCATGGAGCAGGGGCAGAGATGGGGGTGCAGCATGGAGCAGGGCGGAGATGGAGTGCAGCATGGAGCAGGGCAGAGATGGGGGTGCAGCATGGAGCAGGGCAGAGATGGGGGTGCAGCATGGAGCAGGGCAGAGATGGGGGTGCAGCATGGAGCAGGGCAGAGATGGGGTGCAGCATGGAGCAGGGCAGAGATGGAGTGCAGCATGGAGCAGGGGCAGAGATGGGGGTGCAGCATGGAGCAGGGCAGAGATGGGGTGCAGCATGGAGCAGGGGCAGAGATGGGGTGCAGCATGGAGCAGGGCAGAGATGGGGGTGCAGCATGGAGCAGGGCAGAGATGGGGTGCAGCATGGAGCAGGGGCAGAGATGGGGGTGCAGCATGGAGCAGGGCAGAGATGGGGGTGCAGCATGGAGCAGGGCAGAGATGGGGGTGCAGCATGGAGCAGGGCAGAGATGGGGGTGCAGCATGGAGCAGGGCGGAGATGGAGTGCAGCATGGAGCAGGGCAGAGATGGGGGTGCAGCATGGAGCAGGGCAGAGATGGGGTGCAGCATGGAGCAGGGCAGAGATAGGGGTGCAGCATGGAGCAGGGCAGAGATGGGGGTGCAGCATGGAGCAGGGCAGAGATGGGGGTGCAGCATGGAGCAGGGCAGAGATGGGGTGCAGCATGGAGCAGGGCAGAGATGTGGGTGCAGCATGGAGCAGGGCAGAGATGTGGGTGCAGCATGGATTTTTGGTTGTTACATTACTTTTTCCATGCGTAAATGCAGTTATGTTAAAGCGTACATGCGCATTCGATGGATGGATCGAAATCAGATATTCTGCGTTATTTCTGATGTTACGTTATTGGGATGGGCTTGCGTCTGATTCTGAGACCTGATTGCCGATGGACCTCCGCCCTATATAACGGTTTTATTTCCGCTCCACTTACAGGACCATTTTGGACTCGGCATTCCTGTAGAAAATGTTTTGCAGCTATGTGGAGGAGTATGAGCGCCTTCAGCACAATGGCATAACCTGCATCAGCACGGCCTCATCCATTAATGAATTCATTAGCATAATGACATATAGCCTAATGATTTATATTAAAAACTAATAATCATTCCATCCACAGCAGTGAAACATGTATTTGCAGAACAATAATTTTCTTCTTTCTTTTCTTTTACAGACACCACACAGGCCCAACTCACTGCGACGGTGTTTCGACTGGTGGGCAATATACAGGAGCTCAGAGCTTTGATGGGGACCACAGATGAAGAATAATTATCTGGGGCCTGCCATGGCTTTGTATATAGTTTTATAAAGTTTTAAAATTTTAAACTTTTAAATGTTTTTATAAAAAATTAAAAATTTTGTAAAGAAAAAGAAAAAAAATATTGTTAAATGAAAACAAACAAAAAAACAAAAAAAACAGATTGCAAATAAATTTTGCATTTCCTAATAAAAAAAAACAAAAAAGATAAAACTTGTTTCTGTCTTATTTTATGTTAAAGAAAAATTCATTAAGGGTTGGTTACAGGAAAACTTTGGAAGAACTAAAAGGAAAAGACCGCAAAATAAAGAAAAATGAAACCGCGAGGGAATTGAGGTAAGCATTAAATGCGCAAAGTGATGAAAAATGAAACAGCGAGGGAATTGAGGTAAGCATTTTAGCAGAAGTGAGTGAGAAAAAAGTTGAGACGGGCACATGAATGAGTTAATTTTGGTGTGCGCATGCGTAAGGTCGGACAGATTTCCGTCTAGACGCTTATTTATAGAAAACGGAATTCAGAATCTAACGGTAAACATAAATATTTAGTTAGAGGCGACGTTGGCAATAGCAAAAAAACTGAAGCCTACGTTGGTTCCTAAGTAACGAAAACGAAAGCTGAAAAATTACATTCTCGTTGGCGTACGCAGCGACGAACACTTAACAGAAGGCTCCCAATGCATGCATAGAATCACGCATACACACATACGCAAGCGGAAACAAAACGGAAAAAAAACAGATCTACTCAAAAACGAAAAACATTTTATGTCTTTCTGAATCAACCCTACTATACGGGGACAGGAACAGTACAGCAGGGCCACTGTGCCCCCAAAAGTCCGGGGCCATTTTTTTAACTCCAGTCCGCCCCTGTGCACCACCCTCTGTAGGAACTACCTATCCGTGTATTTAAAGGGTAAGACTTTCGATTGAATTTTTGAAAGTGTATATTTTTGGGTGGCAAAATGATGTCCTCAAGGTGTTGAGGTGGTCTAGTATTTTTCATTTTTTTCTGACATTATCAAATGTCTGCAAATAACTGAAATCAATTGCTGCTAGCAACCATATACCATGTCTGTACACACAGATCACTGCTCCTGGGCATGAGTAAGGTTGAGTGAAATCCCTCAACTCAGTAGCGGCCATAGCAGCAGTGTTCTGTGTGTGCAGGACTCACTTCTCTCTTCTTGTAGATCTTGGTGTTGGTTTCAGAGAATAGCGTTCCCGATGCCTCGTGCGCCACCCCGCCCCTCCCATTGGGTCATTGCCCCCAGCCCCATTCTCGGAAGTCCGAGTGGTGAACAGTACTACCACTGCTGCATAGGATTGAAGGTGTGTGGTTGTTTCTTTTTTTTTGGGGGGGGGGGGGGCATTTATCGGCAAAGCTTTCTTTTATACTTAAAGGCATTATCCAGGCATAGCCAAGTGGTAGCCATATTTCTAGCTTGCTTTGGGAACTGTGGAGATGGGTTTGTGGCCTCATACTGAATAGACTTTGGAAAGATCTCTCGATTGCTCGGCGCAGTCGCTTAGAGGCCGATTCATTAATAGCGCCAGGTAGCGACAGATGAGCGACTGTAGCGTGATTTTTTCAGCGCCAGCTAGTATTCCCTGTGCTTGGCCGGCGTTAGCTTGTTGACAGCGACTCAGTCGGTGTGCGGTAATGTTGAATACGGGCTGGGGGGTCGCTGTTTCACAGGTTCAGCGTTGTATGTGAGCGCCTGACAACGAATGGCCAGAGCGAACGGCTAGCTTCATATTCATTAACAAATCACGCTCCGAATTTGCTGTCGCTGTCCATTCCTTGTTTAAACCCCAGAGCGCTGGCGGCGATGGGTGTTAACTAGTTTTTAACCCCTAAACAACCATATTTTTTGATTGTAACATTATACATGTTTTTAGAATCATTTTGTAATATGAATATATTAATATCAGACCTGTTAGATCAATTCTGCACAAATTTTTTTTTTTATTTTTTTTTACTTTAAAAAAAATCCTAACATTGCAGAAGTGGTCTCCGAATTTTTGACATTAAAAAAAAAAAAAAAAATTAATACCAATTAATTATGATTAATTATAGATTGCTCCATTGAAATGCAATGGACATCGCCAGGGAGCGACAGCTCAGACCTGGCGCTGTGAAGGAATTTGCAGCGGCGCTGTTCGGTCCAGGCGGCTTCATGATGAATGCCGCGCTAGCCGTCGCTCTCGCCGGCGCTAGCCTCATTTTGCTTGATAAATGCGTCATTGTGACCGCCGCCGGGCGTACTTGAGTCGGTAGCCGCCGATAGCTGGCGGTACCTGGCGCTCGTCAGACACTACCTGGCGCTAGCCCGTGATAAATAAGGCCCTTAGTGTAGAAGCTGCAAAAGAGATTCTTGCAGGCAAATATGTAGAACTTCTTTGGGGCCAAAGAAATTGTAGCCAATGTAAACGTATCCACACAGGACGTTTAAAATACATTGATACCTTTTCCTGAGTTGTGTGTCTCTCCCCCCCCCCCCCCTGTACAGGTGACACTTGGCGAGCAATTTTCACGCTGTCAGTAGCGTCTGCCAGGATCATTGCTTCCGGGGATGTCAGGGGACAATGGCAGCATTGCTTATTCAGCCAGTCTCATCCAATTGATGATAGACACTAATGCAAAACCCAGACCCCACAAAAAAGAACAAAAAAAGAAATGTTCCTTTAACTATGGGTGTCATACATTATTATTGTTTATTTATAGAGCACCATCACTTGGCCGTGCACAAAGTAGAAATTACATCAGAATACCGTAAGTAAAATACTTGGTATTATTAGTCAGATGTCACAACACATCAGGAGCACGTTAGGAAGGGCCCTGCCCTTGTGAGCTTACAATGCAAAGGATAAGGGTGCAGACTCCCATCCTGCCTCAGCCTCTGGGGAGCGGACCAGGGGAAATCACAAAGAGACTATAAAGTCTTTAAAGTGCACCAAAAACAACCCTGGGTTTTGTTCCTTACCCCCGAGGCACCCTGATCACTGTCTGAAACCCTCCAGATCACCGAGCGCAACTCACCTCTTCCCGGTCCTACGGCGCATGCGCATCCGCTCGTCCAATCAGCACGCTTAGAGTGCCGAGCGCACTGGCAGTCGTATCCCCCACTTCCTTCTAACAGGGAGCGTGCCTGCGCCGGCCATTCACAAATGCTTGGTGCGGGCACACGCCCTGCTAGAGGGATAGCGGGGATGCCCCGTTGCACTGGGAAGCAAAGTAAGTGAATGGAGTGACCTGGGGGGTTTCACACAGCGGGGCATCATGATTTTGGATGCACCGGGGGGAGGGAATCGATCGCCCCAGGAATATTATAGATTTCTGTGCCGATCGCGCTGGGTTTTGGTCCACTTTAAAACTGACATCTAGGCAAGAGTGACTGAAGGGCAACTTACTTGACATCTCCCGGAAGTATCCCAACTCTGATCATCCGAAATTGGATAAAATACTAACCTTTCTGTGGCCTGACAGTGGCGGTGAATGTGCCACAATTGTGTTCCTTGCTTCACTGGTGACAAATAGGTTTTGCTAGGCATGCTGTGAGCATGGCACCATGCACTCCGCCCCTGCAAACTCCATTGGCTACCGACGGTCACATGGGATGCATTCAAGCAGAACAGGTGTGCAGGGTCAGTTAGTTATTTAGCTTGATTTCCAATTTTCCAGGACTTTCTGCCCTAGGGTCGATGGTGCCCTGCTCTGGAACTCCCAAGTTTGCTGGGAATCATACCTTTCCCATGATACCATGGCACATGTGCGGGCAGAGACGACATCCCCTGCATCCCTCTGTCTGCTGCATGTACCTGCGCCAGGCCTCTCTGAATCTCTAGAGTGATGCACAGTTAAGGGGCAGCAGCCATAGGGTAGCTTGCTCCTATCATTCATTCAGCACTTAATGCAGAGATGACAAGTTACCCATTTTTTCATGGAATCACCGAGTTTTGATCCCCTTCTCCCCATCACCCTGAAAAGCTACAGAATCACCCTGTAAAACATGAATTTCTATCTTCTCCACACTGATTGGGGTGCAAATTTTTTTTATAGGATCTTCAAACCCATGCGCTATTGGCTAGCAGACACCAGGGCCATCCAGCCCCTCACTATTGGCTACCTCTGACTCATTCTAATTGTCTGGTTAGCTAGATTTCCTTAGGTGTGTGGCAAGGATACCCTGTCAGCCTTGGAACTGGAGGAACAGTGCAATGTCTGCTGGGAACTCTGCTTGCAAAGATGCCAAGTCACCCTGTTTTCCCGGGACTCACCCGGATCTAGCCCCCACTCACCCGGTCACCCAATCAAACTACAATATCACGCAGGAAAACATTAATTTCATCCCCATCCCCGCTGATTGCTTACTGCCATCACCAAACCATGCGCTATTGGCTAGCAGACACCACTAAATGATTGGCTGGCCTCCAGACCCTCACTATTGGCTGCCTCTGACTCCTAAATGTAGAGTAAGGCCAGAATGACTATGTAAGCAATATGTATTTAAAACCCTTATATACCTGCAAATTGCTATGGTGGTGATAAACATTGGTTCCTCAAAATCCTATAAATAAGCCACACCCCCACACCCATCACCCTGTTACCTAGTCTCCAAGGTTGGCAGCTCTGTTAATGCTGTTCATTAAAACGGACCAACAGCCTGGCACAGTTGGAAAAGAAAGGTATCAGCCATTTTGGAGCTTCCGCTTCCAGCATCTCAGCCATGCTGCTGCCTGGATTTACCTGACATAACTGACAATGCACAGTAACAGGAAACCCAGCAGCACTTCCTGTTCGCAGGTGGCCTTCAAATGCATGAGCCACCCTTTTTTTTCTAATATTTACTACAGCAGGAGTTAGAAAAAGGTCAATTAATTTGTAAATTGCCCTGGGGAGGGATGCATATGAGCACTGTTTGTTGTGTTTGTCTGGTTTAAGTCATTTTTGACTGTTGGTCCGCTTTAATATACATGGCAAGCGAGTCTGGGGGTTTTACACTGCAGGGCATCTCAAATTGTCACCGGGATGAAGCTTAAAATACAGGATAGTCAAAATCCTGGTTTTTGATCCTCTTTAAAACAGGCCCTTTTAAAACAGGTTCTGCTTTAAAAATGGACCATCAGTAATTGCTAGTACTTGTATATATAAATATTTCTGTACTGTATATGCCGTATTAATGCACTAAATCTCTTGGAATTTCCTTTTAATATATATATATATATATATCCATTTCAGTTTAAGCTTTTTGTGACTATCATGTTTGTATGTATGATATAAGGCATCGGTGATTTGGAGGCCTCTCCCCGGGGAGATGTCGGGGGATTTGGTTCCCCGCTGTGTGTTTATGTTTGTGCACTAGCCCCAATTACACAACTAATAGATTGGGGTCAGTGGAGGCCTCAGCAGCCATGTCTAGGCCAGTGGAATGCCGGGTCCTGACCTGGGGAGATATGTGGGCTGCTGATAGTGTGTGACCCGGCCTCTCCCGCCTCACCCTGTGAGTGACCCGGTGACAAGGCCCATGTGTGATTCTCATCTGCCCATGTGCCAGAGAGCTTAGGCCAGTGCACGGACATGTCAGCATGGAAGCCGCTGACCTCTGGGAAGACAGAGCAGTTTGGGGTGGGGGTGACAGTAAATCACACGGCAGAGACAGATGCCCCTCCGAATGGCTCAGCTTATTAACCAGAATCAGGAGCGAGACACCTTAGGGACAGACCCATGTTAGATCTAATCTTTTACAGTGGTGTAGTGATGTAAGAAAGTATCAGAATAACCAGCTTGCTACTGTATATGCATTGCATGTCCCAATGTTGGGGACTCAAAATTAAGAGTAGGGACCACACTAAACACAGAGCGCCTTGTCGGGGCAGTGTGGCTTCCACATGTATCTGCAGATATATGCAACCAAATCTCTGTCTTTCCACATAGCTAGACATGTTTGTTGCTTGATATTTAGTTAATAAGAGGGTTAAACTGGGCGGTAAATTAGTTCCCAGGCCCTGAATAATTATAATAATTTTGTATAAATAATAGTGATCGAGCTGCTCCCACCCCCCTTTATTTATTTACTGTATAAACAGGCTTCACTTCAGCCTTTCATCATTAAAGTGCACCCCAAACATAGGCATGGATAGGTTTTTCCAACATACCCGGAAATGTACAGCATGTGAATAACTCATGTGAATAACTCACTTAATATAACCTGAAAATGGAAAGTGACCCTTGATGATAAAAGGTTGAAACCCCTGCTTTAGAGGAGAACAGTCAGTATGAGCTATTAAAGGTATTGTCCAGCCAAAAATAAAAAATGGCTCTGCACACCAACCGCGCAGGTCCGCTGGTATACAACTAACTGAGATCAGAGCGCCACGGGCCACAGGTATACATCTTATTACTATTATTGTTTATATAGCGCCATCATCCTCCAGAGTGCTTTACAAGGTATAATTACAGACAAGGTAAAACATATAGTACATGGGCCAATAGAAACTAGATGCTACGAGGTTCAAACGAAATGTTGTGAGCACGCGCCCTGCTAGAGAGAAGTGCGAGATGTGGCCGCGGCTTGCACATGCGCCGTTGGATCAGGATCAAGGTAAGGTTCCTGGGCGTCCTGGGGGGTTTCACACAGCGGGGCATCCCGATTTTGGATGCCCCATGTGGAGGTTTGTCTGTGATGAGTTGGGGGGTGTAGAGGAGCAAGGAGCTAAAGGAGATGTACCCGGGTCTTGAGCGAAGTTACCAGCTGCAAGTAGGAGCAGATAAAGGAAGAGGAGGTGACTGTGGAATTTGAAAGTAGCAGAGCGTGTTTTGTGGGTGAATGGAGAGAAATGTAGCCAGCGAGGTAAACTCATGCGAGGACAGGTAAGTGGATGAGAGCAGTGATATATAGAGAGACTTACCAGGTGCAGGGGGATGCTGGGAGCTTAGGAATTATAGAATGAGAGGAAGCAGGACTGTGAAATACCGGAGGAGCATTGTTGGAGGATGAGAGTTCTGCAGACAAGCAGAGTCTGTTGCGGGTTCCCTTCTGGTCCCTTTGGGCTCAATTTGCGCTTAATTCTTAGATGGAGTTGATAAATGCAGGGATGCTAACCTAAGACATAGCACTTGTGAGGGGCCTTGATTAGCTTAGTGAGAGCAGCTGGGGGTGGGGGTTAGTTGGTCAGGTAGAGTTATCAGAAAGGGGAGCAAAACAGACATGGACATTAATTCTATGAACAGGGTCTGTACAAAGACATAAAGGCAGTGATGGGTAACAGCCCTGCTACAAACAGAGAGTGGCAGAGAATAATAGTACAGATCACATACCACATTTACAAGCATAGATAGTGGTGCCATAATACATCAAAAGGATCCACAAATTACTGGTTATGAGGTGTTTAACAGTTGGGGGTAGTTACAGGTCCTCCAGGGGACATACCCTCACGTGGACCCAATGTGGCTGGCAGTGAAAGGGTTCTTCTGGATTTTGCTCATGCTTGAGCCTAATAACAGAAGAGGGAGATTTCAAGGGCAGACTGGTCATACGAAAATAATTCCTGGTGGGTCAAACGGCTTTGGGCTGTACCAAGGGCCAGTACACTAGTGCTTCTAACCGGCTCTTCACTCCCTGCCTCCTGAGCCCCCCCCCCCCCCCAGTATCTGTCCCCACTGTACCTTCTAAGCCACAACACCAAAGCCCATGTTCGCCATTGGAAAGCTAAAGTCTAAGCATCACCCCTACATTACATGTTCCCTATGGCGCTTTAGTGTCTTCACATTAATAAATAGCCATATCCAGGGCCAATCTAAGTGGGCCCACGAAGATTCCAGGTATGCCCACTGTTTTCCCTGGTAACAGCCATATGCACCGTGCCCATGATATGTCCCAGCAATGCTAAATCCTCAGCTATGAAGCTCTCATTGGCCAGAAGTATATTGTACCAGGGCTCAGTGGGTGATGCTGGAGCAAGAAAAATCCTGGCCTGATCTTGGGCTTTAGTCCACTTCTGCCATCATTAAAGCATGCACCTTACCTATACGTGCTACTGGAAGCTGGATCTATAGGACGAAGGCTGGAACCTTACATTCTATGAATGCACCTTCCTGAGAGAGAAGACCAAGAATCACCAGATTTGTGGGAGATAAGGTAAATATGCTTTGATTTTACACCTATGGATGCTCTTTAGTAAGCAATTGCAAATCTCTGATTATAAATGTAATAGCATACCTCCCAACTGTCCCTGATTTAGAGAGACTCTCCCTCTTTTGAATCCATGTACCTTGTTGTTCTTCTCTCTCCTTCTTAGAGGTATAATGCAGATCAAATGAGTCATTTGCCTATTCAAAGTGTTTACATTGTTGTAACTGTTACATCTCCTATCAATCAATTAATGAGGGGGCGTGGCCTAATTTAACAATTGTCCCTCTTTCCCACCCTGAATAGTTGGAAGGTATTGTAATAATGTTTTCTCAAACACTCCGCTTACACTAGAGGTGAACTACAATAACGATTTCACTCCCTCCTGACATTGTGTTGTTTGGATGCGCTACTTGCCAGGGAAGTGAATGATCCCCATTAGACTGCGGCCTTCAATAACCCCAGGAAGGGCATCCAGCAAGACAAAGGTTGCAGTGTATGGTCATTGGAGTGGCCGCAGCTGTCTCACCCACCCACACGCATGGCCAGGGATCTGGAGAACAGCTGGATGCTATACACAAATGCCGTGTAAAGAGCTGATGAACTATTAATGATGTATTTATGCGGCTAAAGCGGACCCACCCCATGTCTATATATACAGATATATCTATCTCGCTATTTACAGAGCTCCAGAACAAATACCAAGAGGGTGCAAATGAAGTGCAAGTGCTCAATGCTCAGCCTTGTTGGGTGATCAAAGCCGTGTTCACTGGAGTGTTGGGATGGGTCGCCATAATTCACCCGTCTGCTTGTAGCCTCAATATGTCTCATGTAAATAAGGGGGGGGGGGGTGAAAGTGCTGCCCCTGGGCACGTTATTCCTACAGCTGAAATTGGACTTTTGTGACAGGCTATTCCAGGGGGGCTCAATCTTTTGAGATATGACAGGCCAAAAAGTGGGTTAGGTCTAGCCCTTCTTTTTGGATAGGATGTTTACCAAGTACCTTCAGTTTCATCTGCCCTTGTTCGGCCATCCTATGGTGCTGCTGCTGTCCAATACCAGTATGCATACCTCCTAAGCATCCCTGATAAGAAGGGACTGTCCCTCTTTTGAGTTTGTGTCCCCCTGCACCTCGTTGTTTTTATTTGTCCCTCCTTGAGGTGTAACATGCAGATCTGCACCAACAAATGATTAATTTGCCTATTTAGAGTGTTTCTATTGTTGTAACTGTTACATCCCTCAATGAGGGGGTGTGAAGTATGTGCCATGCTGTGCCTCTACCTTAGCAGCAGGCAGTGCCCCGTCCCCATGTGCTCAGTATGGAGGGATCAGGGGCCTGGCATATGGCCGGCACTACTAACAGTGGCCCTGACTCATCTGTGGAAAACAGAATGGCGTGGATAAAGGTGCCACCCACAACAGACTTGGCACCCTGCTCACCCACCCATACAAACTGCTCGCTACCTTGCTGCAGCATCCTCACAGAATGCCGCCGTGACATCCCAGAATAAAATGAGTATACAGTGGGCCGGGGGGGTAGCACATGGTCCCATAGCAAATGGGAAAGACCCCCCCACCCGGCAAGCCCTCAGAATCAATTAAATAAGACATAACAGAGGCCTCTGAGCATTATGTATATTAACCCCCCCCCCCCCCCAACATTACCAACTTGCTGGTAGCCAGGAAATGGGATGAGCCTCCTTCTTTTGCCACAAGAACCAGACTCCCATGTCTTTGGCCCTTCGAGACATACGCCTAGGGCCCCCACCACACCACAGCAAGCAGTGCCAGCGAGATGTGACAAATGACACCTGCTCAGGCCTTGTTTCTGCGACTTCCAGAGCCCTGTGCCCTATGGATGGCCCAGTCTGAGCTTTATCACAAGTGCTGCAAGGAAAGGGACAACTTTCACTGAGGCCCTTCTGCTCCCATGGGCCCGGTAGCTGCCTCCCCTGCTTCCATTGTATGTGCACCCCTGCTGCAGAGCATCCCAAATTGGGATCACATGCATTAGTGTCTCACAGGAAACCCTCTCAGACACACGATCCTGATTTATACCACTGTCACACCAAATGGTCTGTGCACGCTTGGTGATGCCCCCTTCTGCACCCCCCCCCTCCCAGGTATCCTTACATTCTCCTTGTTCCTCTGGCATAATCCAGCCCCTTACCAGCTTTGTCCCAGGTATGTTTACCTAACTCCTTGGACAAATGTTTTATGTTTGCTCCTGCTTTTTATTGGCCAATAATGAGAGGCCCATTCTCATTCCATTTTCATGGGATATATGGGGAAAAGAGTGTCTAGTTAGCTTAAAATGTGCGAGCAGGATGTGGAACGCTTCCTTTGGTTGCTCGGCATCTGTGACTTTAATCGAGGCTAACATAAAACTAATGGCAAGATGGTATATGGTCCCAGAGAGAATGAAACACTTTTCCACTGAGTTCCAGGGAAACTGCTTCCGGTGGGGCCTTTCTCCGGGGTCGTAGCTCCATGTTAGGCCTCTGCCGTGTATGTCTTAGCTCTAGTTTGTTTAAAGCAGACCTAACACTGACCCTTGCTGAACTCTGTGCCAGGGACAGTCCTGGTTCACAGTAACTCTAAACTAATGAAGCCCCTTGAGCCAGGATTGAGCGATACTGACCTTTTCTTTTCAAAGCCCCATCTGATGGGGGGACACGTGTGGTACCTATAGCTCCTCCAATGGGAGACCTGCTTCACTGGATTGCACTGCTACTGACTGTCCCCTTCATAAATAGCTCCATGGCAGTTTATAGCTTACTGCGAGTTACTACTTTCACTATAAAGACATCATATTTTTTACATCAAGGGTAATTCCACTTTCACTGAAATTTTTATAGGTTTCCATTATTTTGTGCCAATGTGATGCACTAAAGGTGTTGATCTTATCTGTAATTTTTTCCTTTTCTACTTTTTTGCAACTCATGTCGTAAAAGAAAACAGTTTCCCCTTGCAACCAATGTGTTTACCTTAGCACTGCACATCAAAGTGGCAATCTGATATACAGATCAATAACTTCCTCACTCTGGCTTGCTAATTATCTGATTGGCTGAGGCAGAGATGACAAGTTTAACCCCATCTGCATTCATTCAACCTCTTTAGATAGGGTGGAACACACTTGTGTTCTGCTAGCTGAAGGGTCACTGGCAGCATTCACAGCTAGAGAGGTAACTGCTGTTGCTTTGTTTAGTCAAAGATGCTGATTAGCTCAATCTGTTACAGTGGAAGGATTCTGGGATTTGTAGTCAGAAAAAGCTTTACTAAAGAGCAGGAGAGCCACTTCTACTTTAGCAACACAGAGCCACGGGAATATAAGAAACCTGGAAGCAGCAGCTGATAAATAAATCACAGGTCTGGAGGCACAACCCTAACACAAATGTTTATTTTACATCCCAGAAGAGGAAAACAATAAGGCAGAACACCAAAAACCTGACAAAAAGGGGAGTGTTCCTTTAATATAAGAGGGGAGTGTTCCTTTAATATAAGAGGGGAGTGTTCCTTTAATATAAGAGGGGAGTGTTCCTTTAATATAAGAGGGGAGTGTTCCTTTAATATAAGAGGGCAGTGTTCCTTTAATATAAGAGGGAAGTGTTCCTTTAATATAGGAGGGGAGTGTTCCTTTAATATAAGAGGGGAGTGTTCCTTTAATATAAGAGGGCAGTGTTCCTTTACTATAAGAGGGGAGTGTTCCTTTAATTATTTAGTGATTTTGCCACCCAGTAAAACAGTCACAGTCAGGAAATAAGACTTTTTTTTATTTGTGGTGCTAAATACATATTTGCAAATTAAAATGATAATAAATAAATAATTAAATAAATAAAACAGCATATTTCATACTTACAGAAGAATGTACACTTAGCATTGCCGCACATTTAGGACAGGGAACAGAATGCTGAGATATGTCTTATAAAGCCAAGTCACACAGGGGAACAGGTGAGCATGTGCCAGTCTATACATGAAATACTAACCCAACCTACCTAACCAGCCATAACAGGTGGAGGGCATCAGTTCCCCCATCACATATGGTCCCTCCTGCTTATTGTGTGGGCTACATGGGCTACAAGGCAAATATTGGCTCAATCTGTTGTTGTGGTGGCAACAAACTTGGGAGCTCCCAGTCCAACTCCTGAGCCCAATCTTTTACTGGGCACCAGTTTCAGTTGCAACCTGTTTTGTTGCTGTGTCTTTTTATTCTCTTTTTGTACATGAACACTATGAATGTAAAGCGATGAGGAACATGATGGCACCATCAGGGGTGTACATAGGTTTCACAGAGCCCCATAGCAAAATTTATATTGCCCCCCCCCCAAAAAAATGAGCAGATATACTGTACTTACTGATACTGCAGACTGCTATGGGGCAGTAAGGCCATTATAGTCCCGAGTGTTGCCATAATACAGAGGCAGGGGAGGAATCCTACTCATGTTGGGAGTTTTAAAACTCTGCTGCTTCTGTTACACTGTAAAAAGATGGGCAGCTCCCTGTTATGTTACATTGTAACAACCAGGCTTGTGGCTGACGTTACAATTGTAACAAGAGCTGCACTCCATTAAGTTACAGCAGATATGAGCCTGCTATTACAATGTTAACAGCTTTCTGTGATATGCGAGTCACCTCAAAGGCTGCATTCACACCTGTCCGGTCATGTTTGTGGCATGCGTTTCATGGGCAGAATCCCATTTTGCGCTTGTATTTTTGTTTGCATTCGCACTTGCGTCTTAGTTGTTTTAAAAATCCCTGTTTCCAGGTCCTAAACCCCGACCTTTCTGTCTATTGAATCCCATTAAAATCTTTAGGTCCACAAACACATGCGGTACCACGAGAAAAAACGCACTTGCATTTGCGTTTGCAGCCCATAGAGTTTAATGGGGTGCGTTTGCGGCCAAGTTTTCCTCCTCTCTGCCGCACAGGAGAGGTGTGAAAGGGAACATAGAGGTGCCATTGATGGACTTCTTTGTGGTACCGCAGCATCTCCCGCAAACACAGAAACGCATGTGGTATGAAAGAGGGCCATAGGTTTCATAGGATAGAATAAAGATGTCAAAGTTTTCTACCAGCTTCTAGAATACTGCACACAGGTGCCAAAAGGTGGCAGAGGGCAGCCTGCACCAGGCCCCCTTCTGCCACGGGCCCGGTAGCAGCTGCCTCCCCTGCCTGCTTGGTATGTATGCCCATGGGCAGTTCAGGAGCATAGAATCTGCCCGCTATTTCACATCTGAATGGAGTTAAAGTAGAACATCAGTTAAAAAAGCCCCCCGCCCTGCCACTCTACCCTGGCACTGAGGCAGGAGAGGGGGGGGGATTACAAAGGAAAAAAAAACATACCTTAGCGAGACGCCCGCGTCATCCTCCCAGTCTCCTGGAGACGGGGGATGTGGCTCTGTGTCTTCCAGCCAAGATGGCGGTGCCCGAATTTCGGGATGCCAGAGGAGCGGCGCGGGCAAATGGCTAAGGTAAGGGTTTTTTTTCTTTGTAACCCCCCGTTCTGCTTCAGCGCCAGGGTAGCGTAACAGGGCAGGGGGGTCCTTTTTAACTGAAGTTCCACTTTATGCCCTCTCAAATAGCTTCCATCATTGATTGTGAGAAGGGGTTTAGTGGAGCATCTGCTTTAATATGTATGTACAGCCTTTCTATCAGTTATTAGTGTTAAAATGATTGCTGAGCCGGTCAGGGGTGCCAGTTATTATTTAAATATCGCCCAAATTGCTAGGACACTAAAAAGCCTGACAGCGCAATGACTACATCTGACTAGATGCTACTTACTCAAGGTTAAAGCCTCTCAATATTTCAGATACAGTGGGAAAGGAAAACAGATAAAGGGACAGTGCAGGCAATGGCAATAATAAGGAGCTGACCTCAAGTCTGTCCCATGAGCCTCTTCTTCATTTCCTTCAGCATGCTGTAGATGCAGCAGCAGGTTTCCAATGTATGCCTTCCTTTCTTCTCCAATTTTCCCATAAATATGCTCTGAATGTGGTTGCATAGCTGCCCCATCCCTCAGTGCTGCCAGCATAAGTGAGCCTGACAAATGCGACCACTGTGGCTTAACAGGTTCAATCATCATCATGATTAAGGGCATGTTGCCCGAAACGCGTCAACGCTTTTCATAATTTTAAAATGCCTGCTGTATCGTTTCCTTGATGGAATATTTTAACTTGAACTTCAAATAAAATTGGACGTTTTAATCTGCAAACCGGATGTCGGCTGGCCCTATTGTTGCTACGGTGTGCTGCAGGAAATGGAGGAGAGGCACATGGGACAGGCTTCATTTGAGCCTTATTTTTGCAATTGCCTGGACTGTTAATGTTCATTCTGCTTTTTGTTACCCCATTGTGAAGTCAGTTAGCCTAACATAAAAAACAAAGGGCGTTGGTAGGATCAGACCCACTGCTGTCCAGAACCTTTCACACTTTAGTCATACCCATGCATGTTTGTTCAATAAACTTGTTTCAGTGACCAAAGCGGAAGTGAATCTAGACTTTCCAGATGGGATAACAGACAACTCTAGAAGGCCTAACCCCCAAAAATGTCATCAACAATGATTATGAGATCTGGAAACACCTACATGGAAAAATCACAGAATCTCAACTGCACCCTGGGAAGCTGAGCCTGAGCTAAAGAATCATAATCCTGTCCATACATATTAGGCCACTGAGGTTTACCAGAATCTCAGAGTATATATTTTTAGCCATGCCCAAGTCTTTTGAATTTAGGAACCCAAGCATGGACCTAATAAAGCAGATGGGGAAGGGGAATGCAATGGCACCACAGGGCCACTTTAAGGACCTAAGCTTGATCCTGATGTGGTCACACATACTCAGAGCCAACATCTGGAATTTTTGGGCCTCATACAGCAGCAATGTCTGGGCCCCCTCATAACCAATGTGTGATGGCTTGGCCCTAGTTTAAATGGAGATTCTGGCCGCAAAGCAAACAGACTTACCTCTAAATCTAGACAGATCATATAAGTAGCAAAAACTCTAGGGGCTAGGGGTCCAGCCATTACATTACATGTTATAGGGGGCCCAGACACAATATAGGCTGTATAGAGAATGAGACACTCTATAACCTATATTGATGGTTAGGGTTTGAACTGAACCTCTGTCCCCAAGGCAGCCGTCGTTACCTTATTATTCAGGCCATAAAGAAAATTGAAAATCTTACTAGGGGTCCTTCCATCACATTTTGGTTATGAGGGGCCCAGACACAATATAAGCTCTATAGAGTCTGCCCCCCCCCCCTTTAACCTGTGTGATGGCTTGTCCCCAAGTTTGAATTAGGCCCCAAAACAAATAAGCCTGGGGGAAGGGGGGCCAACACTCTCATATATCAACACCAGCAGTAACAGTGTGGTAGCCTGCGGGTCTCAGGTCAGGGTTGGCATTAGGGTCACCTGGCCAGGCTCCCCCTCTTTACAGATAGGCCTCATACTAGAGTCTTGCTTCTCCTGCCCTGGTGGCTGCCTTGTACATAATCAGTAATGGATATTACTAAGGCCACAATGGTGGTAGTGGTAGGAAACTGATCCAGTGTTCATTGCTCTCGTTACATCGCAGGGTGGTCCTCAATACAGGATTGTATCTAACACTGATGACCTGTGATGGGAAAACAGTCAGAAGCAGAAAACAACAAAAAGAAGAAAACACGGCTATTTATACACCTATGGATACACTGTTCCCCTGCTGTAAGTCTCCCAGAGAGACCTGTTATGCATAGTTTGATTAGGAATCTCATGCAGGTCCTGCTGGTGAAAAAAAAAAGGTCAGGAATTTTGTTGGCGAAGGCCACAGGAATGGGTCTCTTGGTTTGGCTGCTGCGGCCAAAGTCATTCCAGTATCTGATACCAGTAGATGTATTGTCCCGCACACATTATCGCCGGTCCCCGGTGCTAAGGCCTTTGTTATTCTATGCTGCTCCTCTGTTTTGTTGTGTCATAGGATCTGACCACTTGAGACTGAGAAACAACACCGTGTTCTTCTTGAGAAAAGGCGAAGCCATCTGAAAGAGAGCAGAGGAGGGTCATTGTAGAGGCGGCAATCACATGACAAGGACTAGCTTTACCCCGGACCTTCACCCTGAGTAAGAGTCTATCTTATATGTTTCCCACACCCTGTACATACAGATTGCTCACATTATAAATCATCCTACCTGCATCTACTGCATGTTATGAGCCTTTAACCTCCCTGGCGGTGTTCCCGAGCGTGACTCGGGGTTAATTTCCGCTGTGGTAACTCGGTAACCCCGAGTCACGCTCGGGGTAGATTAGGCAGAGGAGCAGTCTCCTTACCTTTTCCCTGCGATCCAGCGATGTCCCGCTGTGATCGCAGGTGAGAACCCCGGCAGATGCGTCCGTCTGACTTCCTGGTTCGTCTCTCTGAGCCGCAGAGGCTCATGGGGGCGGAACTGGGCGGCAGATTTAAACGTCATGGTAACGCTTTGTGCACAAAACTGCACATATAATCAGAACGCCAGGGAGGTTAAACATCCAAGATGGCGGCACATGGAGTTTTCAGTCTGCAAACAGGAAGTGTCTTCTGACTCTGCAGTTCTTGCATTGTGGGATCGCTGTCCTTTTCCTAACCCCAGCTCTGCTCTGCTCTGTCTGTGCAAAGCACAGCTATAACCCCACCCCCTATACTTTATCCCACTCTCCTCTCCTCAGTATGTGATGTCCTGAAGTTGCATCCCAGTGGGGGAAGGAATAATTAGTGACTAAAGCTTTAGATATATTAATTTTAGATGCTGGGGAATATTTTTTAAGGGTTTGGGTTTTTTATTAAATATATTTCATTCATGAAGAGCTGCATAAAGGAGCTTTATTGGGAAAAAAATGTTCAATAATAAAAATCAAAATAAATATGCACAATATATAGCAAGAGGAACGGGTTACATGTACACCATACAACACCATGCAACACCATACAACACCATGCAACACCATGCAACACCATGCAACACCATACAACACCATGCAACACCATGCAACACCATGCAACACCATGCAACACCATGCAACACCATGCAACACCATGCAACACCATGCAACACCATGCAACACCATACAACAAGGAGAAGGGTTTGGAATGCACCGTTCTGCTTATACAGATGTGCAATGCTAATTGGCTTTTCTCCTGAGCTGGAATAAAAGCTGATTGCTATAGTCATTTCTCTGATGTGTGTAGAGCGGCAGTAACAGCTTACCTTTCGCCTGTCCAACGTCGCACGCGCAGGCTCTCCTCCAATCACAGCCCAATGACACAAGCACAACAAATGGTTCTGATTTTCTGCAATGGGGAGCACAAGCGGGGGCATCCCGCTTGGCTGGGGTGGGAGCATGCGCACAGCCTAAAGATGCCGGGGATGTGGCCACTAGCGCTCCCCATCAATCACAGGCACAGAAACCAGCTCTGATTGGAGGAGAGCCCGTGCATGCGCTGTTGGACCGCAGAAGGATAAGCTATTACTGCCCATCTGGGGGGTTTCACCCATCCCAAATTGGGATGCCCCAGGAGAAGGCCGCTGACCGGCCCTGTTTTTTCCCACTTTAAAAGGTCCCAAGAATGAAAACTCCATTGCAAAGCATTGTTGATTTCAAGATAGCATTGTAAATAGAAATTGGAAAGTAGTACTTCATTAAAAAAAAGCCTGTGTAGATGCTTTTACCCATCATGCAATTTAGAGTGGTTAGGCTGGCTCAGGAGACAGGCATTGGAGTGGAGAAGGTCGCCCCTGTAATGATGGAATGGTACACACCTATTTAGAGGCAGCATCTCTTTAATGTAATAATTTAATATAATATCCCTGTACTATGATTTTGGGATATGAGGTCCCTGCAGAGGCCTTGCTATGGGAAGTATAAATGCACCAAGCCAGGGGCACAATCCATTATTCAAGTGTCTCCCCAAAAATCTAATAAAGGAATCTTTCATCACCGGGATTGGCCATGGGGAGGCTGGGGAGATTCCCCGTTGGGCTGCAGTGCTGTAGGGTCAGTTGTACCGTTGCTTATTACACCTCCATCCAATTCCGGCCTCACTTGTCTCCCTCCCCCAGCTCCCCAGTACCCAGCCCATATTGTGCCCCCAATGCTAGAATCCAGGAATCATGGCGGGGGGGGGGGGCACATCCATCCCTGCCACATTATCCGCCTCCAACAAGATGGACATATCTCCCCTGATCACGAGTCCTTGCTATGCTATAGCCTGAACTTGGACTCAGAGGAGGTCCCGGGCTGATTTTTGGCCCCTGTCTGTCACTGGCCCTCACCTTCCTCTATTGGAGGGGCCGGCTACTTCCTGTCATGTAAAAAATCAGACCGTAATGCTGCATCCCCTGCCTTTTTATTTTTTTATTGAAATCTCAGCAGAGGGTGAGGACATCAGCGGGTTCTCGGTGGATGCACAATCGCAATACCATTCCTAGGGATTCAAACAGCATTTACACAGAGGGACAGTGTAAATGCATATTTAAAGGGACAGTCCAGTCTAAATAACTCTTGTAGTTTATGGGAGCAGCCATGATGGGATTAATGCGGCATGCCACCCCATTGTCTTCTATTGAGGTGTAGGAGACAAAGCACTCCCCCCCTTCCTTCTCCTCTCAATAGAAGTCAATTGGCGGCATTCCGTAGTAATCCCATCATGGCTGCTCACATGAGCCACAAGAGTTATTTAGACAGGACTGTCCCTCTAAAAGCCCCAGCCCATGTAACGCTGCAGGTCCTCTGCCCCGTAGACTATGCAGGTCCCAGCAATGACTGGAAGCAGGGATGTGCACCGAGACAGACCATGCTGAGGGCTCTAACTGGGTAGGTTTGAGTTGATTGAGATGTTTTAGATGTGGGAGCTGCACTAGTTAGGTCTACAGATGTCCTTTAATTTTAGTCAGACAGGAAGGCATGTAAATGCTTCAATGTGCTCTGTACAAGCAGAATAAATCAGGGCTAAAATAATAGGCGAAGATAACACGAAAAATAAATGTTACTGCTGAAAAAATGTGCGCTCAATAGAGATGGAGATTCTTTCTCAGTGTCTCCGGGTATTTAGTGACATGATTTCCTATGCAGAGTTGTTTGCCCCCTTCTTGCCCCCCTCCTCCCATCACCTGACCCTGCCCAGATAGCGGACATTTCCAGCTGCTGCTTCCCGTCACCCTGCATGGCTTGTGTAGTCCGGGCGCCACTTCTTAGGCCGTAACTGAATCCATAGAATTAGAGAATAATATAATACTGATGTCAGATAAAGACCAAAGGGTTGATGCAGAGCCCCTTTCTCACCTTTTTTTTGTGTGAATATTTCCATTCTCGTTCATTTTTTCTCCTCGTCTGATTCAGCAAATCCTTTTTTCTGCGAGAACTTTAGTGTGAAATGTTTTCATTTTTGCATGATTTTTCGTTTGGTAGCAAGACCTCCATAAAAATGATGAGAAAGGGGCTCTGAATCGAGCCTCAAGAGTTCCCCCCAATGATTGGCTATTTATTTGACTTATTTTTTTTATGTAGAGAGCTGCTTTCCTTGACCTACTCTGGCCATGTGCCAGAGTTAAAGACTCCAGGGCTGGCTGATTCCCTGTCCTGATGACGTCACTGTAAGTTTATCGGGGGTTTCACTAAGCAGGGACATCCCAGAACCCCATGCAGAAGAGGGGACAGCGTTAGATATCTTAAAGTAGACCAACAGTCAAAAATTGCTTAAACCAGACCAACACAACAAACAGTGCTCATATGCGTCCCTCCCCCAGGGCAATTTAGATTGCTGCACATAAAATGAATTTACCTTATTCTAACTCCTGCTGTAGTAAATTTTAGAAACAAAATGGCGGCTCATGCATCTGCAGGCCACCTGCAAAAAGTGCTGCTGGGCTTCTTGTGACTTTATATTGTCAGTTATGTCAGTTGAATCCAGATGCTGGCAGAGGAAGCTCCAAAATGGCCCTACTTTTCTTTTCTAACTGTACCAGGCTGTTGGTCCGGTTTAAATAAAGGTTCTGGTCCTCTTTAAAGTCCCAGTCGAGGCTGTTAAAAAAAATTAATTACACTTACATCCCAGCCTACAGACTCTATCCCATGGAATCCTGGGGGCAGCTGCCCTTTGGTTTCAGCTCTGGTGCCAACAGCACTATTTGTTACCAGCTATGCGACCCTGCTGATGGAGGAAGACGCGAGTATGTCACCCGCCCAGGACAGGGAGCACAATGCTGGCACAGGAGCACACAGTGCTGAAACTGGAGGACTGCGGTTCACAGAACACTGTAGGGCTGGGCCTGCAGGCTCAATCAGCCTGGATCGTCCATTTAAAAAGGACCTCCAGTTAAAAAGAATGGAAGTCCCCAATTGTGACAGTACAGGGGAACGCTGATTCACATGTCCCCCATGGAAGCCCAATCCCAGAAAGCTGATACCTTATCCAACAATAAGTGGTCTTATAGACGCTATGTCTGGTTTTGGTTCACTTTAAGGCAAGTTTACTGAATCAAGGCCTAAATTATCCTCTGGTCTCACCTCTTCCTGCTCCCAGAGATAATTAAAGTCAAATTCCCTCCCCAAGCCTTTTACCTGCTGCCTTATTATGAACACTTCTATACTTACAGGTCACACTTTGCTGGACAGAGTTAGCCCGGAACAGGCTTGGGGGGGTCTTCCTGCCAAGTCTCTTCAACAAGTGGTCGCGTTCATTCAAGCTGCAACGACATCAAATAAGTACAATTACCTTCAGTGGATGTCAGGCGGCCTGGATCTGTTATTACTAGACCCCAGCAGCCAGATCCAAATATTCCGGGCTGCCTTTAGAACCGAAGAAACGACACAGGGGAAGAACACTACTTACCAGCATTTTACAAAATGGAGCAAAGGGAAACTCAAAACTGCTTCATCATGTCTCCTCCAACCAAGAGACACATGTGGCCAAAATGTACAAGAGCAGAAAACAATAGGACTAAAAATAAACCTATTCAAAAAAGCTGAATTCTATAGTATTTTATAGATAATTGTCTAGCCCCCCCCCCCCACACACACACCCTATAAGAGACAGAATAACACATGCTACATAGTAATTTGCACGCCCTCCTTTAACACTCTTGTACTCCTTTCTACCTAGCTAACAGTCCTTTTCTTGGGTCCATCAATACTGGCCAAGGGGCCTCCCACCCACAGCCATTTCAGACTTTCATGTGGCCAAACCTTATGTACTGCCCATAATGCCCTCTATATCTTCCATTCCCTCTTCCTGGTCTGCTGCTTTTACCACCCCCTCCAATTCTGCCTCTTTAGTCCCCCCCCCCCCCCAGTACAAACCCAAGCTCATGTTCTGCCCCAATTCTAGGGATAATATCCACCCTCACCACATTATCTGCCCTAAACATACTAAAGCTGTATTATAACTCAGACACTTACAGGATCGCCTGATCCAGTCCTGAGCTGCCTGCACAGCTGCCACTGCCATCTTTAAACAGCTAACATCCACTCAACACCTGATGGACTGCCCCGCGCATCTGTCACAGGAAATACGGCACACCCCCTCCATTCACAGCAATGTAAGGGGCGTGCCATAGTGCCTGAGACGAATGGTGCACAGCTCTCTGTCAGGTGCTGAATGCAGCTGCAGGCATGGAACTGGGATCAGGCGATCTGGTAAGTGTCTCAGTGTCGGACTATCAGAGATTGTCTGCAGGGGATTAAAGGTGAGTATAGCGACTGGTCATATCCACCTCTTCTCATGATCTGTACCTGCAATAAAAATAATGAAAGCCTGAGCCTAGAAACAAAGGCATTGTGGAGCTTAGCAGAGACGTTGCAGGCTGGACCTGGCCTGGCTAGTGGCCAGTAATATCCTGGGCTGTTTTTTGGCCCCAGTCCGCCACTGCCTGTACTGTTTAGATATGCTCATATACAACCATTAAACACACTAACCTCTACCCCTTCCCCTTCTACTAACACTTACACATGATGCCACATTGTTAATATTTATCAAGATAATCTTCCATAGCGCTGTACAAAGAAGTACAAATACAATTACAAATAGGTGTAATAAAAATGAGGTACTACAGAGTTTATGGTAAATATTCTGAATACAAGATATGAGAGAGCCTTGTCCTTATGAGCTTACAGTCTAAAATATAAGGGGTGGAGACAAAGGGGAAGGATCACAAATGGCCAGTTTTGAGGTATGTGCCCTTTGGGACTTGAGCTCAGGACCCAGTAAGTTTTATTTCACTGTAGTAGGATGGAACAGCTGCAGGCGCAATAGGTGAGTATAGCTTTTGTCTGGACAGACCCTGCTGGAGCTTTATGCAGTGCAGCTTGTGTGCTCCTCGAGTATGGCTGCCTTACTAACACAATGATACCATAGTATTTAGATGACACGAAATGTAACTGCTGAACAGGATTTTCAGGCTACAAAATGATTCCGGAAGTGGGACTTTGATTTAGGAGGATTCAGCATCACAGTCCAGATATTTGTACACTGGAGAAGATCATCCGGCCAGACTGAGGTAAGATCAGAGATCGGCTTCTCAGGTTATGAAATGTGTTTCATTTCCTGGATCCCCGTTATTTGCAAAACAAACTACTACCCAGATTTCTTCACAAGCCACAACAGTAATGGCAGTTGCCTCCAATGGTCAGGATATTACAGGTTTAAATTCATATATTTCACGTCTGTCTCCTGCATTGTGCATGTCTGCCAGTTACACACTACTGTCTCACAAGGAAGGTTTCTAGAAATAATAAAACAAATAGAAAGGCATCATTATTTTTGTACTTCACAGACACTTGCTACCTATTTAGGGCCTGATTTATCAAGAAATGTTGCCATATTATACTACATTGGTGGAGGGGTGCAAACAGAAATGATGAGACATGTTGCTGCAATGTTAGAAACACATTTTACTAAGTGTCTCCATTCCTGGAAACATGCCAGACTGGTACTTTCAGAGCACAGTGCTTGAGAGTGTAATGGTCATTCTGCAGGCAACAAAAAAAAAATGCTATACTCACCTTTAATCCCCCGCAGGCAATCGCTGTTAGTCCAGGGCAGAGACACAGGAACTCCTGATTCAGTCCCACTCTGTCGGTGCACTGCCACCATCTTCAGCAGCTCGCATCCATTCAATAACTGATGGACCACCCGCCCCATCGTCACAGGCACTATGGCACGCCCCCTTCATTCACGGCAATGGTGGTGGGCGTGCCATAGTGCCTGTGACTAATGGCGCGGGATGCGAACGGCTGGACGGGGCGGCGGCTGCACCGTCATCCGGGAATCTGGTGTTTCAGCACCAGACTATCAGCGATCGCCTGCGGGGGATTAAAGGTGAGTATACCTTTATTTTTCTGCCTGCGGACCAAAACCCACATTTTTATCTAGCATCCCCTGAATTGTTCCCCCCATGAAGAGCACATTTTGCCAACTTTCACTGCTTTGCTTCACTCTAATACCAGATAATGGCGACTGATTTAGCTGTAAAGCTCCGCCTCCTCCATTCATTGCCACGGCTGTGTGTGACTATGATGTCATTGCCACGGCTGTGTGTGACTATGATGTCATTGTCATACCTATGCAATGACTGATTGCCTGTCATCCTACAGAGAGGGACAGCAAAAAAACTGTGTTCCAGGATGATTAAAAAAAATGAAAATATCCATTTTTAGTTCTACACCCTAAGAAGGGAATATCGGCAGGGACTATGGCCAAATGTATTTCACAAGTCCGGTGGGTTTTGGTCCGCTTTAAAGGGACTCTAAACCCAAAAGCTATAATAAGGCAGCAAGCCGCTCACCTGGTGCTTGTCACATTTGCTTCTCCTCCATTTCCTACAGCGCCAGGTAGAAGCTGTAGCAGGGCTCATACTTTTGCCCTCCTTTCAATTTTATTCCTACAGGACCATACAAAAAAGTGAACAGCCACTTTGTGCCTTGAAGCTCTCAGTGTGAGCAAGTACAGCGAGTCACAACCGTCTCTGACCACAGCAGATCACACTCATGACTCATAAAGCTGCACCATGACATGCTCTTCCCAGCTCAGCCATGACCCAGAAATTAAAGCTAATTGGCTTTCTTAGAATACATAAGGTATTCAAAAGTAATTGGAGATTATGAGATGCCTTGAAATGGCTCATTTTACACAGTTCACAAAGGGGGGTAAGGTAGGAGGAATAGTGTGTGCCTGGACAGGGACTTTAATAAAGTGGATCTACACCCTCATATCACCTCTTTACTAGGTTGGGTCCAGGTCCACATGGACCCTAACCCACCTCCCACTGTCCTGTATGACAAGAGACTAAGAGGCCAATTCATTAATAGCGCCAGGTAGCGACAGATGAGCGACTGTAACGTGATTTTCACAGTGCCAGCCAGTATTCGCTGTGCTTGGCCGGCGTTAGCTTGATGACAGCGACTCAGTCGGTGTGCGGTAATGTTGAATACGGGCTGGGGGGTCGCTGTTTCACAGGTCCAGCGTTGTATGTGAGCGCCTGACAACGAATGGCCAGAGCGAACGGCTAGCTTCATATTCATCAAAAAATCACGCTCCGAATGTGCTGTCGCTGTCCATTCCTTGTTTAAACCCCAGAGCGCTGGCGGCGATGTGTATTAACTAGTTTTTAACCCCTAAACAACCATATTTTTTGAATGTAACATTATACATGTTTTTAGAATCATTTTGTTATATGAATACATTAATCTCAGACCTGTTAGATCAATTCTGCACAAATTTTTTTTTAATTTTTTTTTTACTTAAAAATAAATCCTAACATTGCAGAAGTGGTCTCCGATTTTTTGACATAAAAAAAAAAAAAAAAAAAATTAATACCAATTAATTATGAATAATTATAGATTGCTCCATTGAAATGCATTGGACATCGCCAGGGAGCGACAGCTCATACCTGGCGCTGTGAGGGAATTTGCAGCGGCGCTGTTCAGTCCAGGCGGCTTCATGATGAATGCCGCACTAGCCGTCGCTCTCGCCGGCGCTAGCCTCATTTTGCTTGATAAATGCGTCATTGTGACCGCCGCCGGGCGTACTTGAGTCGGTAGTCGCCGTTAGCTGCCGCTACCTGGCGCTCGTCAGACACTACCTGGCGCTATCGCTTGATGAATAAGGGCATAAAACTGAAACACTGCAGTGTCACATTCCCCCTACTGAAAAGGGTGCAGCTGCTGCAAATGTGGTGTGAGGTTTCCTATTAGATGGATCTCTCCTAGAAAAGGTAAACTCTTTAATGTAGAGCTCAGTGACTATATTCGTGTCCATCTTGAGCTCAGCTTTACAAGAAACTGCAAGCAGTTTCCTAGCCCAGTATATGGGCCACTAGTCCTACCTCATCAACATATACCAGGATTATGGGGGGAGTCAGAGAAGTTCCCTACTTCTTACTGATAGCCCATTTACCTGCCATAAGGATATACTTGCTCAAGTAGGACACAAATGGACTCCTAGAGATGTGCCATGGCTGTGAGCCAGACCCAGCATGCAATGCTAGGAAACCAGAAAGCAAAGCCTATTGTGTCAAATACCCTTGTGCTCAGTTTACTCCTTCACACTCACACTTTGAAATGTAATCAGCCCCTAAACACCCCCCCCCCCCCTTTCCTCTCTTCCATTCATCAGGCTACCAATGTTCTGAGCCCATACCCATCCAAATTACATAACCTGATATTCAGGGCCGGTGCCAGCACAGAGCAAACCTGGGCAATTGCCAGGGCCCCTGGCCCTCAGCAACATGGGATGATCAGCAACAATGGAGCAGGTGGCATGGAATGGAGGGCAATTGATGGAAGCTAAGAAAGGGGTGAGAAAAAGGTGGCAACTGACAGCAATGGTGGAGTCTTTAGTGGCAGCAGAGCAAGCAGTAAGGACTGATGGGTGCTTGGTGGCAACAGAGAATGCAACAAGGACTAGAGAATGATTGGTGACTATAGGAAAGGCAATAGGGTCTGAAGGGCGATCAGCAGCAGAAGATGACCCATTTGTGGCAGCGGAGCTGAAGGGTGACATCATGTGACACACTACTTTGGGTTGATTCAGAGCCGAGTGAGAATTCTTACTCCTTTTCTTATGAGAGAAAACGGTCATTGACTTTCATTGTCTACTGGATATAAATTTTCACCTGGCTCTGAATCAGCCCCAAGATAGATAATGAAAGTCAATGGTAGCTTTCTCTCTGAATCGACCCTATTGTACCTACAACCAATAATCATGCATGCACCAGCCTTACAGCGTAGAGAACAATGGACGTAACATGTCTCCAATAACAGATGAAAAGCACAGAAGCTTTAATAATCAGAGGCCAGTTGTCTGGATAAAAGTAATGGGGTTCTTATTTTCTCTTGCTCAGTTCTGTTCTAATTTGTCGGCCTTTTTCTTGTCTTAGTGGTGCAGCCTCCCATGCAGGTCCCAGGCTTTGAAGCTCCTGATGCTCATGTCAATGAATTGCCGTTGGAAGAGACGTGTCTGCTCTGCCCTGTGGCTCCTGTATTTACCTTCTCAAATGCAGATGCGGCTCAGCACTCATTATATTACAATACACTAATTAGCACTAATCATGTAATGATGATTGGTGATTTACTGCTCTATAGGGAAGGGATTACCTGTAAGATAGCATCTACATCATTAAAGCTTGGCTTTGCAGGGGCATATTTTTCTGTTTTGGGTAGAGTGGAAATGGGCGAGTTTCTGTGCCAGATGTTGTTGCTGTAAGATTATCTATTGGGGGGGGGGCGTGGCTAAGATGGCGGCCTGAACAGTCGCATGTAAGTGGGGCTCCGTTTGATATAATATGCTTACCCCATCCTGAAGAAGATTCCCGGACGCTGAGTGGCAGTTTTGGGCCCTGGGCTGCTGGACCCGCCGGTGGGCACGGAGCCGACATTCCTGCTGTGCTCCCTCGCGCTGTCTGAGGGGAGTGAAGAGACCGCGGTGCCGGCCAGACCTGACGAGCGGAGGACCGAGCGGCTGCTGCTGCTGTGTGTGTGCCTGGAGGGGCCGTGGGAGTCATTGTGCTGCTGCGGGGAACGACGGGCGCCGCTGGCGTGAGCAGTACGGCCCGGCGGGGTGAAGATAGGGAGGTAGGCGCTGGCGCCATTTTGCCCGGGAGGGGGGCGCAGGTCCTCCAAAGCCACTACCTGACGGATCGCCATCTTGGGTCTGGTGGGAGACCTACTGGACTATTGTCACGGTGCTGATCCCCTGGCTCCCCCTGGTGTGTTGATAGTGCTGGCGGTGACAGTGTGGTGCAGTCTCCCCTTTATTGCTCCTATCCACCTAGTGCTTTCCTTCCTCTCTGATAACTAGATCTGCTGGGACTGACAGTGCTGTGCGGGCTGCCGCTTTGCCTCCATCCTGCTGGAGTCACCTATGGGTGGCATAAAGAAGAGGAAATCTGCGTTCACCTCCTGTAGTACCCAAACAATGGAGACCCCGAGTGGGGCTGGGCAGGACCCAGTAACCAACCCCGATACTGTGGCAATCATGGCGGCCATTTCCTCGTGCCAGAACATCCTAACTACTAAATTTGACAGCTTGCAAGAGCAGTTCAATTATTTCCGTCATGACCTAGACAAAATCCGGGATCGAACGGGAGAAGTGGAAAGAAGTGTCGGGGACGTAGAGGATAGACTATCCGCCCAAGTGGGAGAGGTGGCTGCCCTGAGGAGACAGGTGGCAACGCTGACTGAGAGGGCTGAAGACTCCGAAAACCGAAATCGGAGAAATAATATTAGGATTCTGGGCCTCCCGGAGAAGTCGGAGGGGTCCTCCCCGGAACAATTTATAGAGAATCTCATCCAGGACTTGTTGGCGCCGGCTGGCCTTACGAAGTTCTTCACTGTGGAGAGGGCACACAGGATCCCCATGAGACCTCTCCCGCCTGGGGCACCTCCGCGTCCTTTTATCCTCAAAGTGCTCCACTACAGGGATCGGGACGCCATCCTGTCTGCGGCTCGGCTGAAGGGGTCGGTGATGTATAACAATGCCCGCCTGTCATTCTTCCCGGACTTTACATCGGAGGTCCAGAGGCAGAGGCGTACCTTTAATGGCATTCGTGAAAGACTTAGGCGGCGGAAGATTAAATACGCTATGTTATTCCCGGCGAGGCTAAGAGTTCAGGATGGGGACACAACAAGATTTTTTGTCTCGGCCGCGGAGGCTAGCGACTGGCTGGACTCCCTCCCTGGGCCAGGATAAGCGGCGGAGGACTCTGGAAATAGCCGCCGGTTACCTGGATGTCTGGCTCTCTGCCCCGGTCTTGCATTGCTGCTGGGCGGGCTGGTGTGCCTGCTGGCGGTCCGGTTGGCCCTGAGAGGGTCCTGTTCAATGGTTTGAACGTTACTTTTTCGTTTTATGTCTATTGAAGTTATGCTGCTCCCGTTCGGGTGGTGAATTTATCTGTTGCTGGCGGGTGTAGCCGTCCGTGGCCCTGGGTTCCCATGGTTCTCCCCTGCCTCCCTTTTCCCTGTAGTTTCTTCTGCATTTTTTTGGCTCTCCTCCCCCCTTTTTCTTCTTTCTTGTACCCTTTTATTGGCCCTCCGACCCCCCTAGCCCTTAATCCCTCCCCTTATAACCCTGGGAGCCCACAACGGGTGGTATGCCGGTCGGTGCTGGGGAAGTAGACATCCTGATCAGAGGGCCCTGCTGAGTGTGGCCTCGCTTTCCAATCGGCAACTCGTTATCACCTAAGTTGCTTTAGAGGTTGTTGTTGTTTTCTGGGGGGGGGGGGGGAGTCGAAGCTCACCTAAGTTTGGGATGGTAGAGCAGGGTGGGTGTGGGTGGGTTGGGGATTGGTGGGTGGGATGGGTGATGGGTTGCTGTGAATTCTGTTTATTCGTGTTATCTGTCCTTGGTTTGTGTGGATGGCTGTCTGTCTGTAGTGTGATGCTCAGGGGGGGGGGAATGGTAGGTGCTGGGGAGGGGGGCAGTTCCATTATACTGAGGGTGATGGGGGAGTGTAGGATTCTTTCGTGGAATGTCCGCGGGCTTAATGATAAGGTCAAGCGGACAATAGTATTCCAATACATTAAGAGGTACAAGCCCCAGGTGATGGTACTGCAAGAAACCCATCTAGTGGGCCAACGAGTCTTGGCTCTGAGACGCCCATGGATCTCGCACTCCTATCACTCCTTGTTCTCGTCCTACTCCAGGGGGGTCTCTGTACTAATATCTAAAACCACTCCATTTGCGCTGCACTCATTGTATGTGGATCCAGACGGCTGCTTTGTACTACTACATGCCAAGTTGTTTGATGTGGATGTTATTATGGTGGGCCTGTATATTCCTCCTCCAGCAGACATGGAGCTATTGCAACGTATAGTGGGGAGGGTGATGGAATATCCACCTGATCCTCTGATATTGATCGGGGACTTTAACTTGGTGCTGGACAGAACCCTGGATAAGATGGGAGGGGGAGGGGGCCCTAAGACCAGACTGGCAACATGGGTTGAAACTCTGGGTTTGGTGGAGGTGTGGAGGTGGAGGCACCCGGGGGACCGGGTATACTCTTGTCACTCGGCTACGCATAGAACCTTTTCTAGAATTGACCTCGCCGTGGTGTCACCACAGCTCCTGCCTAGAGTCGGGGCCTGTGATTACCTCCCCAGGGGTGTCTCTGACCACTCGCCTCTACTCCTCACAGTTAGGTTGTCCAATATGGGACGGAACATGGTGGGCTGGGCCCTTAGCCCCCTTTGGCTAGATCGTGCTGGGGTCAGGGAGATCATGAGGGGAGCAATGGAGTCTTATTGGGAATGTAACCCGGGAGAGGCGAGTAGAGAGGTGGCTTGGGATGCTTTCAAGGCGGTATCCAGGGGCAGCGCCATCAGTGCTATTAAAGCGGACAGGCTAGAGAGGGGTAAGGAAATAGCTGATCTTGAGAGCAAAATGGCTGTGGCGGAGGTGGAGTATGATGCTACTGGGGACCGGGAGGTTTATACCACTATCCGTACCCTGAAGAGAGAATACAATCTTCTTCTGACCGACGCTGCCAAAAAATCCCTTCTTGTCAAGCAAAGCGTAGTGTTTGACAAAGGGGATAAGAACGGGAAAGCCCTGGCATTTTTGGCCAGAGCAGAACAGGCGCCTCACACGATTGCTACAATTTCTGTAGGGGGTGGATCGGTAACATCAGGGGAGGATATAGTGAGTCAGTTCCGCTCGTACTATGCGGAATTGTATTCATCCAGGGTGGACTACTCTGCTGGGGAGTTAGCTGGATATCTTGATGGCATTGACCTCCCAGTCTTGCCCTTGGAGGATAGTGAGTTCCTGGGGGGCCCCATTACTCTGGAGGAAGTTAGGCGAGCAATTGGCTCTATACCTAATAGGAAGGCTCCTGGGCCAGATGGGCTGCCCGCTGAATGGTTTAAGCAGTTTAGTGAGATTGTAGCTCCGAAGTTGCAGGAGGTGTTGAAGGGGGCGGGGCAGACGGGTGGCCTCCCGGACTCTTTCTCGGAGGCACACATAATACTGATACATAAGGAGGGCAGACCGCCGGACTCATGTGCATCGTACAGGCCCATATCCTTGTTGAATCAGGATGCGAAGGTTCTGGCAAAGATACTGGCTACCAGATTGAACAAGGTTATTCTTCAATTAATTGGACCAGACCAAGCTGGTTTCATGCCGGGGCGTACCACGCATATAAATCTTCGTAGACTGTTCTCCAATCTTCAAATTAATCACGAGAACTGGGGTAGCAGGGTAGTGGTCTCACTGGACAACGAGAAGGCCTTTGATTCCGTTGAGTGGCCCTATTTGTGGGAGGTCTTGGCCAGGTTTGGGATCCCAGATGCCTTTATTAAATATGTCAGGCTGCTGTATCGGGGACCGGTGGCCAGGGTGCGGGCTAATGGTGTCTATTCTGATTTGTTCCCCATGAGCAGGGGCACCAGACAAGGATGCCCGCTCTCACCGCTGCTGTTCGCCCTGGCTATCGAGCCCCTGGCAGTAAGGGTCAGGCGGTCTGCTCTTATCGCAGGGTGGAGGGTGGGGGGGGTTGAGGAAAAAATATCCCTGTACGCTGACGACACACTGGTGTACCTAGCGGATGGCCTTGACTCCCTGGATGCCTTGCTGGACACCATTGCGGAGTTCGGGAAATTCTCTGGGCTTAAAATCAACTGGGACAAGTCCAGCCTACTGCCGGTGGATGGGGAAGATAACCTTGTTCTTTCACCCAGGTCACGCTTGAAAGTGGTCACCCAATTCAAATATTTGGGGATAAAGATCAGCCGCCACCCTAATAAATTCATGGATATGAATATTTCTCCTCTGGTGGCACAGTTGAAGGGGAAGGTACGGCTATGGGCGAGGCTCCCCCTATCGGTCATGGGCAGAATTAATATTTTTAAAATGATCTTCCTGCCTAAACTACTGTACCTGTATCAGGCCTCCCCGGTACTGCTGCCACGATCGCACTTTAGGGAGTTGGATACGATTGTATTTAGCTTCATTTGGGGCCAGGCGTCACCTAGGCTAAATAGGAAAATCATGAAGGCCCAGGTATCGGAAGGGGGGCTAGCGGTCCCGAGCATGCTTCTATACTTTTACGCTACACAGTTGGTGTATGCGCACTGGTGGATGAGCCTCCCTGGGGATAACCCGGTGGTCTCACTGGAGGTGGCCCTGTTGGGATCTAGAGATAAGATGTCCTGCCTGACATATAGAGGCACGAGGGGTGACCCTGCTCCGACTGGGTGTATGAGGGTGGTGTGTCAGGTCTGGGACAGAGTCGTTGGGCTGGAGGCCGGGATGAGTGGGGCTAAGAGTGTTTCACCATTTACTCCTCTGTGGAACAATCGTAGGTTACCAGAGCTGTTGAATATGCAGGATACTAGTTTTTGGGAGCGCCGAGGTGCCCAGTTTCTGAGCCAGTTCTACTGTTCTGGGATCCTTATGTCATTTGACCAGGTGTCTGAGAGGTTCCAGCTATCCCCAAGAGATTTTTTCAGGTACCTGCAACTTAGGCATGCACTGAGAGCCCAATTCCCTGCTGGGGATCCGATCATTGGTGAGGCATTAATAGAAAGTGTGGTTAGAAGGAGTGACCTGGAGAAACCTGTCTCAACTATATATAAGGCATTACAGAGCACCTCGGTCTCCCCCCGAGAGGCGGTTGTGGCGAAGTGGCAGGGATTGGAGCATGGTTTGGATAGAGAGGACTGGGACGAAGTATGGGACAATATTCACACATCGGTTGTGGAGGCCAGAGATAGGTTCATACAAACCAAGTGGCTCCATCAGGCGTACATCACACCAGCCCGGATGTATAGGATGGGCCTGCTGGACAGTGATCTGTGCCCCCGATGTGGGAATGGTAGTGCCACATGGGAGCACGCGGTGTGGTCATGTGTGGTACTGGATCGCTACTGGTCATCGGTGATGCGGGTAGTAGGCAAGGTGGTGGGGTTCCAAGTAAGAGGGTCGGCGGCACTGTGTCTCCTGGGGGTGACGGAACCAGTTACTGAACAAAGCTCTGTGAGGGTACTATTGAGATTCTTACTATTTTATGCGAGGAAATGTATTTTGCTGAATTGGAGGCATCCGGCGGTCCCATCCATGTTAGCTTGGAAGAAGCTTATAAATCAGAAATTAGCCATGTACAAGTTAACCTATGCTGCCCGTGGGACTCCAAAAAAATTTGATAGGGTATGGGAGCCTTGGCTGCAGTGTGCAGAAACTGTAGCAGATGATGCGTGAGGGATGTGGGTGATGGGCCTTTGCCATCCCATGCTGGAAATTGAGGACGGGCTCGCAGATGATGGGACTGATGGGCATTTCACCTGATTGGTGTGACGGATGAGGGCTGTAACCCCCTAGCTCCCATATGGTGGAACCTTGATCTATGGGGTTGTGGGGTCCCTCCTCCCTAGGGATATCGGTACGCTTAGACGGCTATTGAGCTGCTCGGCTCATATCGCTATTGGTTTCCTCTTCCTGGGCATCGGTGTGTAAGTGTGTGTATATGTGTTTATGGTATGGATGGTGTCTAGTGAATTGTGCGGGTTGATAATGTATTGTCTTGAACTGTTTTGTTATTTACTTTCAAATGCAAAATAAAAACTTTAAAAAAAAAAAAAAAAGATTATCTATTGGGGAGGTTCAGCATTGCTTCCTGTCTGTGGTGACCAAACAGCGAGTTATGACCTTTCCCCATAAACAGATTAATTGATGGTTTGTTGAGCGAGCTAATAAATGTACGACTTGCATGCATTCAGAAGTGGAGAATTTCAATGCTGCTGAATCACCTGCCAGGGAGACACGAAAGTCAGTGGCACTTTTCTTAGGATTAAAAAGTGCCATTGGCTTTCATTGTCTTCCTAGCTGCTGATTCAGCAACAGTGACAGTTTTTTTTCCTCCTAAAGTGAATTTTTTCTATCAAGAGAACTCTTGCTGAATCAACCCCTTTGTTTTTGATTCTTTAAAGTCCCTGTCCAGGCACATGCTAACTTAACCTTAACCCCATCGGAAACTGGCCATTTCAAGGCATCTCAAGATCTCCGGTTATATGTAAGTATCTTTATTTATTAGAATATTTATTCTAAGCAAAGACTATTTTTTCCTTTTAACTTCTAGGTCATGGCTGAGCTGGGAAAAGCGTGCCATGGTGCAGCTTTAGGAGTCTTGAGCATGCACTTTTGGGGTCAGAGACAGATGTGGGACCTCTGTGGTTTGTCCAGCTTGCTCACGCAGAGAGAGTAGCTGTTGGGGCAAACTTTCTATGGCTTTTACCCAACACTGCAGGAAATGGAGGAGAGGCACAAGGGGCAGGCAGCAGGTGAGCTGCTTGCTGCCTTATTATTGTCTTTGGGTTTAGAATCTCTTACTAGTTTGCTTTCCTTGTACATATAGGCCTCGATTCAGTTATAAACTCATTCTTGACACTTTTCCCCATTCATGTGATTCAGCAGACCATTTTTTGATCAAGATATTTCGGGAGATAATTTTCATGTTTTGTGAGAAGTCACACAGAAATTCACTTTTTGGTGAGACTAGGTTTTTCGCTGCCGGCAGATTTCGCCAGCTAAAAGCTAGCGAGAAATGCCGGCTTCACTAGCTGACATGACGCTACAGCCAGAATGATTTTGATCAATGAAAAGGACAGCCAGCTATTTTTTTAACTATAGTTTTTATTTAATTATCTTTTCAAGTGCACCCCCCCCAAAAAAAAAAAATCAACTAGCCCAGGTACCAGGCATAAGGACTTGTAACCCAGGGCTTTGAGGCCATGCCAGCCAGTTTGTGGCCTTGAAGTTTACCAGCCCTTATGGCCGTCGGTATGGGTTTGGGACATTATCTTTTCACCATTCGTGGTGTGGGTATTTGATATTGAACTGGTATAGAGTCCCATGGGAAGTGAAGTGAAAAAAACAGCATTTTACACATTTTTTTAAAGAATTTCATTATTCTTAATTAAAGGAGCACTATCACGAAAAAATGGCCCAATGATGAAAATCTATATAAATATGCTGAATGGCGGGATGAAGGGTCACTTATAGACATCAAGAGATATCCAACCAGGCTTGTTTCTCTTTATTTTAATGGCAAGAAAAGGACATCTGGGGTGACAGAGTCTGTCACCCCTGATAGACTAAACCTGTCACCCCTGGATTTTATTCCTACCATGAGAGAATAATCCACAAGCTTGCCGGGAGTTTTATTCAGTTCATGTGTATAAGTGACCTCTCCTCTCATTAGCGGATGTGTTTATATGGATTTTTAATATTACACAATTTCGTGATAGTGCTCCTTTAACTTCTACTTAGCTTTCCCAGTGGCTAGCCTAGTGCATCAGGTACATCTACATCAGGGCATCTATTGACACCTTGCTGCCATTTGGACTGGACCCGAGCCACGGTGAGTGGCCTTTTATAGTGAGAGGCGGGGCTGCTCAGGGATTTCCCCCATGTTACTTATGTGTCATAAGAGGGGAGGGGCATGGAGGAGGGTTTCCTGGGGAAACTCCAGCCAAACCCCTCCTGTAACATATGTAGCTACAATGGGGAGATCCCAAAGGGGCTCTGCCTCTCAGTATATAAGAGGAGGCCCGCCCCAAACTCAGTCCCTTGCTGGAAAGAAAGGATGAAAGAAGGGGGGGACCTTTTATCCTCCCTGTTTTCTATCGGGTGGCGGCTACTGTCAGTATTGATGGCTGCTACCACCCAAAGAAGATAGCGGAGAGGACAAACAGGGCGGAGGGGGCACTGAAGTTCGATGGAGACCCAGCGCAGGACAGAGGTGGTCCAGGTGAGGATGACGCAGCGTGGGATTTGCCCATGGCACCCCTGGAAGAGCCCCAAACGCATACCGAAGGGTATAATGGCTGGTAAACTTCAGGGGAGAGCTGCCCTGGCCTCTAAGCCATTATGTCTGGTGCCCGGGCTAGCTGCATTTTTGGGTGGAGGGTGCTTTAAAAAAAAAAAAATAACTATCATCGGCTGTCATTTTCATTGATAAAAATCATGCCGGCTACAACGCCATGGTTTTTACAACTTGCTGACAGAGATTCACTAAACTTTATACGAGTTGTAATATCTTGGATGAAAGTGAGAATTCTCTCCAGGCTTTCTCGCATGCTTCTCGCACAGATGAGATGATCTCACTTGTGTCCCTAACATCCAAAAAAGTGAGAATTCACGCTTGCAAGTTGCATCTCGCACCCAGACGAGATATTTTTGAATAACTGTGAATCAAGCCTATAAGTCACCCCTATACCTTGCACTTCCGACTTCTTTACCAGGTTTTTAGGTAGGTCAGTATGATTTGCTTTAGCAGAGGGAAAAATTATGTCAGATTTTTGTTTAATAATCGTTTTTTTGGTTCTTTAACTAGTTCACTATTAAGCTTCCAGACGGGAAGTCATGTAAATATTTTTTTATCACTTGCCAGGACAGAACCTATAAGATATGTTTTAATTTAATGAATTAAGGCTAAATTCATTGTCATTTGCTTCGGAAACATTGTTTTTTTGCCAATCCAGCCATGCATATTTTGCCCCCTTGCAGGAAAGTTATGGGGTGGGGCGTTGTTTAGCCATTTTTGAGCTTCACTGGTTAATAAGTCCAGAGATAAGTTGTAGAAACAAACAAGTGATTGGGCCTGGCTGAGCTGAATGGCAGGAATTGCCAGGGACGGGTCTGACACAATGCCCCTTGCAGGCCTGAAGTGGGAAGGCGTCAGCATTGGGTTTCTCGGTGTGTGTTTGTAGAGCGTTCTCCATTACTCCGCTCTCTACAGACTGAAGAGTACCATTGAGAAACCAGACCAGTGATACGAGCCGCCTGGTCAAGGCCGGGGTCACGGCTATTGAAATGACTAGATAGGCATCAGCATTCACTGGTGGAGTAGAAAAGAGGAAGAGATAAGTAACATACCTGAGTACCTGAGTACAAGGGCCAGGCTAGTCATGCAGACCCCCCCCCCTCCCTTAACCAAGACAGGGAGCAGCTTTAAAGCTTGGAATAAAACCACTTAAGTGAAAGGAAATCTCACAAGTAATTGTGTCCCTCAAGAGGAACGAGCCAAAGGAGTGGGAACTACTCTCTAATGACGTCCTTCAAACAACCATCTACTCTGTGCTAGAAGAACAGCATTTATATAGGACTTCTTAGGGTGTTTCTGAACTAAGAGGACCTGTTGCTGGAGCACATACAGCGAGGTGCTGTTTATAGGAGTGCAGGCTATCCGCTTACCCGAAACTGATGATGATGAGGAGCTATGTCACGCCTCACTGGACGCAAACTCAGCTAAAAACATGGCTGGCCTGCTCCACATCTAATCATCTGTTATCTGACCACATTCAGGGCTGTGCTGCAAAATGAAACCCTTCACAGGGCTGCCTCTACAAATGTATTATAGTTATGATTATTTATTTAGCACCATCTTCTTCCGTAGGGTAAAACATACAGTACAGAGGCCATTACAAACTAAATGCTAACAATGTTCAGACCTAATGTTATGAGAACAGGAGACAATAGGAAAGAGCGAGTTTAGAGCCTGAAGATTTCTCTGAAAAATTTGGTTCTGCATCACCCGAATCCAAATACCATTTAAGGGGGATCCTGCCCAGGGCAGTCCTTTGGATAGAAGGCACCCTGTGTGAAAATACAGGATAGCGCCCCCCAAATACACTACTGCGCTTCCTCACCGGAAGCCCCCTGCCAGGCAGAGGTACCCAACTCACAGAAGCATTCCCTAGCCATTGGCTGCCAGTTCACTGCCTCATACGACCACCCTTGTGGGGTGGTGAACTTGCAGCCGGTGAGGAGGCAATTCTGAAGTGGGGCAGTTCCTTTGGTGCCAGGCATGATGCTAGGGGCATGTGGATTAGCATTTTGACTGCCGGCCCACTTTAAAGTGGACTATAACCTGTATTTGCCGGCCCTGAAATCCCAAAAAATCTGGAGCCGGCTGATTGCCAATGCCCAGGGCATCCCAATGTAGGAGGCCCCACGCTGTGAAACCAGCTTGGCTCTTTGGAAAAAAATTATCACTAATGCATACTTTGTTGCAAGGACTGTTGGGGGTTAGGTGGTAGTGGGGAGGATGTTAGAGTAACTCAGTTTTGTGAAATCTTGAATGGCCTAGTAATGTAGTATTTGACCGGGCATCTGCTCTTGCAGGCCCAGGCATAGTGCCAGTAAAAAACGCACAAATTGGGCCTTTAACAAATCGCACTGCAGGTGGGGAGCCACATGCTAATTCAGGGGCAGCTACACAGTGACACAATGCTTTAGGAGAGGAAAGTTCCCAACCAAGCGTTCGTGCAAACCCTTTGGAAAAAGGGAAGAACGTGGGGGGGGGATGTTACCTTGGTTAAAAAGGTACCTTCAGAAGGAGGCTGCTCAGTTATTGGTTCATGTTTTTTTGTTTGGCTTTACAATCCCTTGTTCGTCCACACCCACAGCATCCGTTGTTACGCCTGGCTGCATGCCAGGTTGATAAAGCAAAAATTAGGAAAAAAAAGAGGTGGCACTAAAAAAACAGAAGGGCCAAAAACAAGAAGTTTTTGGGCAAAGATAGACAGAAAAAGAGGTTTGCCCACTGCCAGAAGATAGCGGATTTGTTGGAGGTTTTGAATTTGGATCTCAGAAGCAGGAAGATTACATTAAAGGAGCTTCAATCCCTATAAGGGAAGCTCAGTTTCGCTTGCCGGGTACTTCCTATAGAGCACGTCTTTTCAATGACAATGGCAGGGATGCAGGAGCCTCATCATTTTGTTTGGCTGACCAGGGAGTTGAAGGAAGACATTCGAATCTGGATAGAATTTCTCCAGTCTTTTGATGGCTTATTGGCAAATTATTGGATAGCGTATTGATGGCTTATTGGATAGCGTATTGGCAAAAGCCGATGTGTGACAATAGGGAAATAGCACTGTTCATTGAAACCGTGTTCAAAGGGCTTTGGAGCATATCTTGTGGGGGACAGTGGTGTGCGGAGGGATGGCCTCTAGCTTGGCAATTGTCGGCACTGAGAACCTGGCCTTCTTGGAGCGTTTTTTCAACTGGTGGTGGCAGTTGAATTGTGGGGAAGGGATTTGAGAGACAGGCCAGTGCGGTTCCACTCGGATAACATGACAGTAGTGGGAGTGATGAACACTTTGATGGCTTCTTCGTGGCCAGTACTGGTTTTGCTTCACGATTGGGCAGTAATAAGAGATCATCACTGGCCTAATTGGTGACGCTGTACCTTTGTATTTTTGAGGTGGGGAAGGGTTTGTTAACATTGGTTATTAACGAGAAGCAGTGTTTTTTTGTCCAAGGCAGGCTGTTCACTGGCTGCAATCACGATGTCCGGAGGTCGGGTCTGACCCCCCCCCCCCTTGGTTCTTTTGAGTAAACACTGGTAAAAGTGAGGAAGCAGGGGGTGCTCCTGAGTTGGAGGGTCTTGGGAGCAAAGAAGATGGCTTCCACTCGTATAGGTCATGCCACTCAAAAATGATGCAAATTAGGACATTGTTTAGGAGTGTTCAGTTGTTGTAATCAGTGTTATATCATTTACAGTTATGTTATGTAAAATGGTTTCCTAGCTGAGCCAATTTATAGTAAATCTTTCCAAAAACCAGTTATGGTTTTAAATGTTTATTTCGGGGAAGGGAACAAATGTTGGGGTGGGATAAAGGTACAAACAGTGAAGAGCAAACTGGCCCCGTTAAACAGTCATGTAGTTTTAACTGATTTGGATACAATTAGAGTACTAAATACTTAAACAGCAGTGCATAGCGATAATTTCTTATTGTACTGTACATGATGCCATGTGAGCAGAAATGTGATAAGAAGGAGAAAACATTATGGGACCCTGACCTTATGGGCTCGGATGTGGTTGGTTGTAGTTATTATGTCTGGACTATTGCTACTTTATTTGCAGATAATTGACTTCTGTATCTTTATTATATAATAAAGGAGTAGTCAATTCCTTTAAATTTTGTAACTGTAACAATACTAAAAAGGTAAAGTAAGGTACTGTTTACTTTAAAGGAGAGCTCTAGCATTATATCATAGCTTATAGTAATATTGGCTGGAGAGAGAGGTCATGTGACTGGGCATGTTGTGACTTCACAGCTTACACCGACACTCAGTTGAATGATTTCATAACAAATTATAATTTACTGATAATAAATTATACCAAGCTTATTTCAGTTGATAAGTCCCATGTAGGTAAAGGTTCTCTGCATTTCTGAAATGTTTCATGAAATGATGTAATATAAGAGACCCCAGAGGTTGTATTTTTATGGGACAAATGGCCCTTGTGATTGTTGCTGAAAATGGCTCCAATCAATCAGGAGGTTGGCTTCCAGTGACATGCGTGTAACCACACACATCAGTCACAGGACTGGTCTGGTCAGATCTGGAGTAGAACCTGTAATGATGCCAATTAACACAACTGCTTAGCAGCAAATGGCGTGGGGTGTCCCCAGACACAGATGGGTTGCTTGAAGTCTATCTGTGCTGGCCAAGAGGCCGATAAATAAATACCAGTCATCGTGTCACATTATTCATTTTTATTCTCAAAGTGGAAAAAAACCCAATGTGATGTCCTGCAATTTAAAAATAAAAAACTCAAGCAGGTTCTCAGGCTATTGCACACCTACTCCCAGATCTCCTGAAGCAGCTGATAGCACCAACCACCACTCCAACTTCAGAGCTGGCTGCACCTTAGCAGGGAAGGTACATCTCTGCTATATCAGCTCCCCACATGAGCAGGTTATCAGCATCTTGGCGCATATTTATTTTTTTCACCTTTAAGTTTGAGGTAGGAAGGCTGGGGGTTGAGAAATTGGGGTGGGGGCAGGTATAAGAGATTAATAGAAAACGATTAGGGATAGATAGTGGGGCCAGGATGAGGAGTTTGAAAGGAGAGGATTAGGATTTAGAGATAATGTGAAGAGATTTAGAGATAATGTGAAGTTTACGAGGTGGGAGAAATTAGAAGGAGAGGTCTGGGAGTAGGTAGTGGGGCTAGGATTGAGAGACTGGGAGAAGAGGGCCAGGATCGAGAGATTGAAAGGAGTGGGATGTAAGTAGGTAGTGGGGCTGGGATTGAGAGATTAGGAGTAGAGGGTCAGGATTTTAAACTTGGAAGGAGAGGACCAGGAGTAGGTAATGGGATTAAGATTAGAAGGAGAGGGCCAGAAATAGGTAGTGGAGTCAAGATTGAGAGATTAGGAGAAGAGTGCCATGATTGAGAGATTGGGAAGAGAGGGCCAGTAGTACAGCAGGTAGTGGGACCAAGATGGAGGGATTGGAAGGGGAGGGCTGAAAGTAGGTAGCGGGTCTGGGATTGAGAAATTAGGAGGAGAGGGTCAATACTGAGGTTGGAAGAAGAGGACCAGAAATAGATGGCACTGGCAAGCTGGGGGTAGGGGGGGGTCGAGTACTCAGTAACACAATGTGGGAAAGGAGGGTTGGCGGCTGTAGTGAAACAAAGAGAGAGCCATTAGTAATCTGCCTATAACAGCTAATGTCATGTCATGTTTGAGTGGGTCTCACCTTACCCCATAGATATAGGGACTGTTTTTGCTAGCACACCCTTTCTGCAGACACTGCCACTGGGCGCTGAGGATCACTGTACTAAACACAAAGCAACATGGCCGCCATTTCCCGGATAGTTAGTGCTAATATAAGCCATATGGATAAACTTTTTCTTAGAAAACAATACATTCAAATGTTAAAACAAAGCCACATGACAGCTGAAAAAAAGCAGCCACTCCACTTTTCTACATCTTTTTCACAGGAAAAAGGAAATCAAACAAGCAGCACATTGTGAGGTGGAAAAGGGGAGATGAGGGGATAGCTGACCAGTCATGACAGGAAGCAGATCCCTCTAATTACCCCCTCCATTATGGCACTTCTACATCATAGTGACAGCGCACACAGAGAGCAGGCAGCAGTTTAATAGCAGAGTGCATTAGGACCGTGGCCTAGCTCTGTGTATATAAATGACAAATCCAGCCATGACTGTGATCGGGTAACTCCGGCCTTTAGGTCAGGAAAACCTTTGTTTACAATTCATGTGATGCAATTTCACACTGAGGGGCAGAAAAGTCTGCATTACGGAAAGTAACATTTCAGCTTTAGTAATGTATCACATAACACACAACCAGTACTTATGGGTTAAATCAGTAAAATGTGGCAGGCTCTCCCAACTCATGTGGGAGAGCTCATCGCCTCATATGGGGGGTTTGCTAGTTCATGTGGATAACTCTCCACACCACACACCTCAGAGCAGGTAGTCACACCCAGGGAAGGCGTCAGCACTGGGCGTACCTGGGCAGCTTCTGGGGCCCCTGCACCTTGGGAGGGCCCACTTAATTTCCTATACCCTGGGAAGCCCCTATGCAGGATGCAGGGACGTGTCAGCCAGGGGGAGAGACTTTCTTAATCTATTCTTACTTTCCTTCTATTCTTTTCTTTTTTTCTTTTATCTGTTCTTTCTGCCATTCCTTTTCTTTCTTTCTTTCTTGTTTACTTCTATTGTATATGCCACTCATTCTATGCTTTGTTTCTCTCCTTCTATTCTTTCCTTGAAGTCTATTCTTTGTTTCTTTCATCTGTTCGTTCTGCTATTCCTTTTCTTTCTTTGTTCTTTCCTTCTATTTTTTTCTGCCTGCCATTTCTTTTATTCTTCCCTTGTTTCTGTTATTCATTTTATGCCTTTGTTCTTTCTTTGTTTCTCTCCATTTATTTTTTATATATTTTTTTAATCTGTTCTTTTTTGTTATTACTTTTCTGTCTTTTACTCCTTTCTGCTTTCATTTTTTGGTCATTCCTTCTATACTTTCATTCTATATTTCTATTTCTTTCTTATTTCCTAATAAGCCCTGTCATTCCTTTTATTGTTTTTTTATTATTCAGCAGGAATCACCATACATGCAAAATTATCACCATGTATGTTGTGTCATACCACACCGCAAGGGGCCCATCTATCCCCCAAGGGCATCCAGCCCTGGAGCCAGCCCTGGTCACACCATTCTTAATTTGCAGGAAAGGTCTCTTATTCAGTGGTTAACTTCTGAGCCTCAATTTAAACCCCAATGAAACCCCAGTTTTGTACACTGAGGTGGAGGGCTCATCAACCTTTAGTGAATAGCAATTGAGATGGCATGTCTGCCGCATCAGCTCTCCTCAATGTGGTGGAAAGTTCTCTGCATTTTAGTGAATTAGACTCCACAAGATTTTTCTGGCCCCGATTTTTCCTGAAAGTTTGCAGATGAACATTTTCTGGTGGGTTAGTTTTCTTAACTAAAACACATTTTGTGTGTGTTTCATAAAGTTCTATAAAAAGCTATGTGAATAAGTACTGTAAGGCTCTCTTCACACCTCTGTGCTTTACTCAGGTTTTTGTTGCACATGCTTTTCGTTTTGCTTGTGTTTGCATTGCGTTGTCATAGACTTCTATGGAGTTGCATTTGCATTGGAAATGCTGCATGTAGGACTTTTCCAAATGTAATGCAAATGACTAGGTATGAAAAGGGCCTTAGAAGGGGTCTATATAAATGCCCAACAAAAGAATATTAGTCTAGAATCATTTGAACACCCCCAACCCCTAGAAATAGCCCATGACACAATGAGATCATCATTTTAGGTCATTCTTTATAAATGTAATTGAATTGCTTATCTGGAGAAGGGTGTGTTGCGAAAGGTCTTGTAGGTACAGGGAGGTTCTAGAGATAAGCAGCAGCCAGGGAGAGGGCAGCAGACATGACACACGCTGCTGGTGACACAGTGTCTAGAGCCCAGATAGTGAGCACAAATTAGAGGGGGGCAGCAGAGAAATGACCACCGGGGCAGAAAATAAAGATTTGCTATAAAACAGCATGGTTTTGGAATTGATTTATCAGTAAAGTTAACATACATGGGGGAAGGGTTTAAAAAAAGACTCACCTGCTTGGAAATGGTGCCCAGATCCCACACAGTGGGCGCTGGGCACATAGAGCCCCTCTTCTCCCTGGATTCCTGGTGATGGCCTGCAGGACAGGCTGACAGAGACTGATGCTGCACTGATTGGGTGCTTAAACAGTGGCTTAGAGCTATAACTTTGGGCGGTTATTTAAGAATGGCTAGTGCCAGGTAATGCTTCCTAGCGACATGAAGCGCCGAGTGCTGGATGAACTGATCTGGCACTACCTCTCACTCCCTGCAGCATTGTGCTGTTGTTAGATGTGGTGTAGTCTTGAGCAATTTGACCTTGGGGTACCACCTAATATATATGGGGTGCAGCACAAAGAGAATTGCACCAAAAGGTGTTGGGCCAACATCCAATCTGCAGTAGAAATAGGATAAGGAGTATCTACAGTAGAAATAGGATTAGGAGTATCTACAGTAGAAATAGGATAAGGAGTATGTACAGTAGAAATAGGATTAGGAGTATCTACAGTAGAAATAGGATAAGGAGTATGTACAGTAGAAATAGGATAAGGATTATCTACAGTAGAAATAGGATAAGAAGTATCTACAGTAGAAATAGGATAAGGATTATCTACAGTAGAAATAGGATACGAAGTATCTACAGTAGAAATAGGATAAGGATTATCTACAGTAGAAATAGGATAAGAAGTATCTACAGTAGAAATAGGATAAGGATTATCTACAGTAGAAATAGGATAAGGAGTATCTACAGTAGAAATAGGATAAGAAGTATCTACAGTAGAAATAGGATAAGGATTATCTACAGTAGAAATAGGATAAGAAGTATCTACAGTAGAAATAGGATAAGGATTATCTACAGTAGAAATAGGATAAGAAGTATCTACAGTAGAAATAGGATAAGGATTATCTACAGTAGAAATAGGATAAGAAGTATCTACAGTAGAAATAGGATAAGGATTATCTACAGTAGAAATAGGATAAGGAGTATCTACAGTAGAAATAGGATAAGGAGTATCTACAGTAGAAATAGGATAAGGAGTATCTACAGTAGAAATAGGATAAGGAGTATCTACAGTAGAAATAGGATTAAGAGTATCTACAGTAGAAATAGGTTTAGGAGTATCTACAGTAGAAATGGGATAAGAAGTATCTACAGTAGAAATAGGATAAGGATTATCTACAGTAGAAATAGGATAAGGAGTATCTACAGTAGAAATAGGATAAGGAGTATCTACAGTAGAAATAGGATAAGGAGTATCTACAGTAGAAATAGGATAAGGATTATCTACAGTAGAAATAGGATAAGAAGTATCTACAGTAGAAATAGGATAAGGATTATCTACAGTAGAAATAGGATAAGGAGTATCTACAGTAGAAATAGGATAAGGAGTATCTACAGTAGAAATAGGATTAGGAGTATCTACAGTAGAAATAGGTTTAGGAGTATCTACAGTAGAAATAGGATAAGAAGTATCTACAGTAGAAATAGGATAAGGATTATCTACAGTAGAAATAGGATAAGGAGTATCTACAGTAGAAATAGGATAAGGAGTATCTACAGTAGAAATAGGATAAGGAGTATGTACAGTAGAAATAGGATAAGGATTATCTACAGTAGAAATAGGATAAGGATTATCTACAGTAGAAATAGGATAAGGATTATCTACAGTAGAAATAGGATAAGGAGTATCTAAAGTAGAAATAGGATAAGGAGTATCTACAGTAGAAAATACCATTTTGTGATTACTCACCTGTAAAATTATAAGTATGTCACACACCCAGCTTCCAATATTCATGACATCTGGGTTATAGCCAGTAGAGGGCGAACTTCTGCAGAGATGACAGGAAAAAAAGAAGCCCCTCCCGGTCCATAAATACCTGGGACCTCCCACACATTACTCAGTATAGGAAAGCAGTAAGGGGACCAGGAAGAGCCAAATCCAAAAATCTTAACAATAAAAAGTTCACCATATAAAGGATCCAGAATACAAAAAGGGCGGGATGAAGCGGGGTGTGTGACATACTTATAATACCCATTTTACAGGTGAGTAATCACAAAATGGTATTATTCCAAGTATGTCACACACCCCGCTTCCAATATTCATGACATCTGGGACAACCAATAGCAGTGTCCAACCAGGGTGGGGATCCAAACAAGGCAACAATGCACAAACTTAGACCACTGCAGCTTGCAGAACCTTGCGGCCAAAAACAGCATCCACTGAGGCCCGCACATCAACCTTATAAAACTTGGAAAAAGTATGAACAGAAGACCAAGTAGCAGCCTTACAAACTTGTTCAACAGAGGCCTGGTGCTGAAAAGCCCAAGAAGCTCCAACAGCACGAGTAGAATGAGCAGTGATATGAAAAGGGGGAACCTTCCCCTTGGCAGAATAGGCCCCAACAATGGCCTGACGTATCCATTTGCTAATGGTAGACTTGGCGGGCGCCAAAACCCTTCCTAGGCCTAAGGGAGAAGTAGCCACCAAATAATACTTCACACAACGAACCACATCCAAAGAATGCAAAACACTCTCCTTGTCATTGCTAGGCTTAGGACGCAAGGAAGGGAGAACTACATCCTGATTGAGGTGGAAGGCAGAAACCACCTTGGGAAGAAAATCTGGCTTAAAGCGAAAAACCACCTTGTCCTGGTGTCTCCTGAATGGACAGAGCCGCCAACTCAGATACACGCCGAACAGAGGTAATAGCCACCAAAAAGGCAACCTTTTGAGTGAGCACAGAAAGAGCAACATCCTGCACCGGCTCAAAAGGAGGCCCCTGAAGGGCCGACAGAACCAAATTCAAATCCCAAACGGGCACCAAAGGCTTTCTAGGGGGCCGCACATGAGTGACCCCCTGGAAAAAGGTCTTAACCAGAGGATGCAGAGCAAAAGACCTTTGAAAAAAGATCGCCAGGGCAGAGACCTGCCCTTTCAAGGTACTAAGCTGGAACCCCAGGTCCAGACCGTGTTGAAGAAACTCCAAGATCCTAGGAATCGAAAACACCCTGCAAGGCAAAGCCCTAGCCTCACACCAGTCAATGTAGGACCTCCAAGTCCTGTACTATATGTTAGAGGAAGATCTCTTCCTAGCTCTAACAAGAGTCTGAATCATAGCCTCAGCCAAACCGTCCTCCCTTAAGATGAAGGTTTCAGCAGCCACACCGTCAAAGCCAGCGTTTGAAAATTGGGGTAACGTAGTGGACCTTGAGAGATCAGATCCGGAAACAGTGGCAGCCTGTACTGATCTACCGCCAGCCTTACGACGTCTGCAAACCAAACCCGTCTTGGCCACCTTGGGGCCACCAGAATTGCTGGTGCCCCCTCTAGAGCCAGCTTGCGCACCACCATGCCTACCATGGAGAAGGGGGGAAACAGATACAGGAACCCCAGATCCCTCCAGGCAAGAGACATGGCGTCCACTGTCAGGGCCAGAGGATCCTGAGACAGAGACACAAACTTTGGGAGCTTGTGATTGTGACGTGAGGCAAAGAGATCCACCTCCGGAAACCCCCACCTGTGACAGAGGGACCAGAATACCTTGTGGTTGAGAGACCATTCCCCTCGGCGAGAGGATCCCCTGCTCAGGGAGTCCGCCTCCGTGTTTTCCACTCCCGGAATGTACACTGCTGAGATGCATGGAACATTGTTCTCCGCCCATGCAAGAATCAGAGAAACTTCCCTGAGGGCACTCCTGCTGCGAGTCCCTCCTTGGTGATTGATGTAAGCTACCGCAGTTCGATTGTCTGATCGAATCTGAACCGGTAAGCCCCGTAGGTGATGCATCAAGCATGACAGTACCAACTGAATAGCTCTCAGCTCCAAAACATTGATGGGGGTGTGAGCCTCCTGAGGACCCCAGAACTGATGTGTCTTCCAAAAACCTCCCCAGCCCGACAGGCTGGCATCCATGGTAACCGTCTCCCAACAAGGGGTCAGAAAAGATCTGCCCCTCATCAGATTGCTTGGTTCCAGCCACCACTGAAGGGACTGCCGAACCCGGGGAGACACCAGGAATGACTGATCCAATGACTGGGGACATCTGTTCCAACAATAGATGGAGCTGGAGCGACCTCATGTGAAACTGAGCAAAGGGAACTGCCTCGAAGGAAGCCACCATCAATCCCACCAGTCTCATCCCTAGACGGATAGAAGGACGAGGTTTGGACAGGAGAAGACGTATCCTAAACCATCTGCACCTTGGACTGAGGTAGGAAATGAGATCTCCCTCGAGGGAGAGAGAAAAGACTTGGGATAGTTGATCACCCAGCCGAACCTCTCCAGCGTCACCACCAACCTGGTGTCCAGCTCCGCCTGACTGAGAGAGGATGCCGTAATGAGGAGGTCGTCCAAATACGGCACAATGCGAATGCCCTGGGCTCTGAAAAGGGCCATTATGCCCGCCAGCACCTTGGTGAACACCCTTGGTGACAAAGTCAGCCCAAAAGGGAGGGCCACAATCTGAAAGTGCTGATCTCCCACCACAAACCTGAGAAATCTCTGGTGTGCTGGGAAGATTAGTACATGAAGGTAAGCATCCTTAACTTCTTGGTTCTGATGAACCTGTTGAGAAGCTTCAGATCCAGAATGGGTCTTATGGATCCATCCTTTTTGGGGACCGTGAAGAGGTTGGAATAATAGCCCTGGCCTCTCTCCGAGAAAGGCACCGGGCCTACGACTTCCATGTCCAGAAGATTTTGTACTGCCAACAGGAGCAGCACCCGAGATCTGAGAAATCTGTGAGGAGGCCGGTACTCGAACTCCAGTTTGTACCCGGAAGAGACAACTTACAAGATCCATTTGTCTCTGACCTCCCGGGCCCAAACCTGGAAAAAATGTTGCAGCCGTCCCCCCACCCGCAAGGGTGAGGGCGCCCCCTCATTGCTGAGCTGGCTTGGCAGCGGGCTTGGGCTTGGAACCTCAGGAAGGTCCAGGACGAGCGCGTCCTCTGCCTCTGTTCCAGGAATCACCTCTGAAGGTAGAGTAGGCAGCTCCTCTGCCTGCTCTGGCACCGTGAAAGGAGGGATTAAAGGAGCCTGCCCCTCGAAAGCAGCGACGCTGCTTCTTACGTTGTGGTAACTTTCCCCCTTTCACCACCGAATCCAACTTATCTCCAAACAGCCGGCTAGGTCTCTCCCATTCCTTAAGAATCATGCTTTCAAAATAATTCTGATTTGGAAACTCCAAGTGAGGCTTAGAAGTCCCAAAGATTTCCCCTTTCAGTGGAGGAGACTCCGCTGGAGGAGAAAAATCCAGCACCTCAAATAAATGGGCCAGGACCCTGGGGGTATCAACGGCATCCCCCTGCGCCTGCCCAGCATCAGCATCAAAAAACTGCTGATCCTCAGCTAACATTTCCCCCTCCTCAAGCAGGGAATAATCAGACCAGTCAAGGGAATCATAGTCATCAAAATCCAGAACCGGCGCGGCCGGAGACAGATGTCTTCTCTTAGCTGGGGCCTTTCTGGCCGCAGAGCTAGAAATCAATTTCTCGATGTTGGCCAATCTAGCACACACATCAGATTGCGACTCCCCACCAATGACAGTGTCACTTGGGGTGCGGATAAGGTGGGGTGGGGTAGGAGATGAGGCCGGTGGCGCGGACCCCGACTGCCGCGTTATGGCCTGCTGAGCACATGGTATGCAAATCAGTTCATTATCCCCCGTAAGGGATACCCCACAACTCACACACTGCCAGGATTGCCCCGAAGGGAGCCCAAGCCCGGTATCCTGGGAAGCCTCCATATGGTGATTTTAAGGTAGTCGCAATGACCCGAGGGAACAGGGAGACCCAGAAGGGGGGGGGGGGAATCCCGCACTACATGGTGGAAGGGATAAAGTAGGGACGGGGCATCCCAAACCGGGATCACCAACCCGGATACCGCCTACCCCTTAAGATGGGGTCTCACGGGGGAGCATGGCTCCCTAATACACCTCTAAAGGTGTAGTCTACCGTCGCCTGGACCTACAGCCAAGGCTGGGAGGCATGGGGGCTAAAACAAACAAGGTCCGGACAGAAACAGAGACAAAATGGCCGGGTGTAAACCCGGCTTACCTGCAAGGAAGAGACGCAGCCATCTTCTGACTTGCTCGCCGTCTGCAGAGACGAAGACTGGGTAATGTGTGGGAGGTCCCAGGTATTTATGGACCGGGAGGGGCTTCTTTTTTTCCTGTCATCTCTGCAGAAGTTCGCCCTCTACTGGCTATAACTCAGATGTCATGAATATTGGAAGTGTGTGACATACTTCGAATATAGGATAAGGAGTATCTACAGTAGAAATAGGATTACGAGTATCTACAGTAGAAATAGCATAAGGAGTATCTACAGTAGAAATAGGATTACGAGTATCTACAGTAGAAATATGATTAGGAGTATCTACAGTAGAAATAGGATTACGAGTATCTACAGTAGAAATATGATTAGGAGTATCTACAGTAGAAATAGGATAAGGATTAAAGACAGTAGAGGGTCATACAAGTCTTATGGCAGCCCTGCCATCATTCTTGTAAAGGACTCCGGTAGCATCTACACTGATATATAAGAGGTGACCCTGTGTAGGTTAGTTTCTCGGATTTGTGCAGACAAGCTGGGAAAAGGCTACAGACACAGCTGCACTGAGAAACAAAATGGAACACGCAAATCTCATTAGACCCAACAAAATATCCAATATGCACTTGAAAAGTTTTGCCAGACTAAACATAAAATCACATCTGCAGAAAAAAGAGCATAGAGAAACAGGTGGAGGTGGACTCTTTTTGTGTGTCACGGCTTTGTTATTTCCTGATTTCCGAGCACACGTCAGATCACATTGAGGGTTTCTGTGGCCCGGCATGATAATAAAGCTATTCCAGGTTGTCTTCTATTATCCAGGGGACGGGGAAGGGAAGGGAAGAGAAGGCTTCCTTTTATCTCCACCAACACACCTCTACTTGTGATTTGAGTAGCAGTCCACCGAGGAAAGGACAACATCAAAGTGCTCTTTCAGTATAGCAGGTAATCTGTGCAGGACTTGTAATCACAAGCTGCTTTGGGATTATTTGCTCACCTTTTTTGTATAATGGGGTTCCCATAAGTGTTCTTTGCAAACAAGCAGAACACAAGTTGTTTTCAGAATTAACAATGTGACACTGGATGCTCGGGGAACAGTTGAAAAGGCTTTATTGTGTTTCTGTAATATTTTGTCTCCCTGTCATCCTGCCTCTCTGCATCTGTCTGAACATATCTTGTGCCTATAGATGCCTGGGATGTAAGGTTGGCCCTGGCTGTGCCTGTAAAGCAAACCTTTGATGTGACGGGAACAAACCATTATACTCACATTATAGTAAGCACTTAAAGCAGGCCTAAAATAAAAAATGACTATAGGCCACTGTGGAAAGTACTCCCCAGCGAATCCCAAATCTAGACAGTGTTTAATTTTTCTGTAGACGCCTGTTAATTAGGGGAATATATACAGCTAAAGATGTCCCTGTTTTGGGCTCATTTCATTGCATTTAAAACAGAACAAAACCCACCAGCAGCCGGCCTGAAATCTAAAAGATTCCAGGGCCGGCCACTGGCTTTCCCCGGGGCATCCTGAATCAAGATGCCCTGGAGTGTGAAAACCCTCAGGGTGTCCGTGAAAACTCACCTTTCCACGCTCCAGCGGCACATGCATGTGCTCTCGTCCACTGAGAGCCACCTGAGATGACTACATCACTTGTTTTGAATTCCGGCTGGGGCGGGAGCACATATGAGGCCGGATATGTGGCAGCGCGCACTCCCTATTAATGTCACTGGGAGCCATTTGCCGAAGGAGGTAAACATGGCAAACATCTCTCATTGGCTAAGTGCTGGGCCATGCACTATGGGAATGTGGAAGAGGTGAGTTGTTTGGAGATTTCTGGCAGGTTTCACACAGCGGGGCATCCCAATAGGGGGGAACAGGACAAAAGTCTAAGTTTTGTTCTGCTTTAAGGGGCTGATTTACTAACAGCTTCACAGTTATTTGCAGAGCATTTGTGGTTCTATGTTGCATTTAGACAAATATGTATAGAACCAGCAAGCTGATCTATATAATACCGCGCTTTAGGATTATACAAATTATTACAGATAATAAACTCTAATTTTAGCTCAACGTGTGTGGAAGTCCCAATTCCAAAAAATGTAAAAAGCAAATAGAAATACACAGAGCTAACATAGAACAGTCTTTTCATTCAGGCTTTAGAGTGTCCAAATACGGCGTCCCACGGTGCATGCATCAAATAATTCACAAGTGACACCACCACCAATAGGCTTATACTCTTACCAGATGTTCAATAAAACTGGCAAAAGGAAAGCAGATGGATCTCCCGCAATAGATTACTCCTCCATGAATTCAGCACAGAATCGATACCGAGGCAAACAAATCCCAAAACGATCTTCTTAGGGGTTATGAAGACATGCTCTCAATGGGGATATTATTTTAATCCCAAATAATGGAAAACCATGTGGAAAGAGCAAAAAGGACAGAGATAGTGCAATACCGCTAGAATTAAATTTAATATCTCAAAAGGGTAGACAAATGCACTCACAAACATAGGTAAAACCAAGCATAAAATCTCCAAACAAGAGGGTGGAACAGTGACTCTCACCGCACGGTACACCGGACTCCTCCGTTTTTCTAAAATAGATCTACTCCCTTTCGTTTTCAAAATAAGCAATCGGTATCGATTCTGTGCTGAATTCATGGAGGAGTAATCTATTGCGGGAGATCCATCTGCTTTCCTTTTAAGTGCCAGTTTTATTGAACATCTGGTAAGAGTATAAGCCTATTGGTGGTGGTGTCACTTGTGAATTATTTGATGCATGCACCGTGGGACGCCGTATTTGGACACTCTAAAGCCTGAATGAAAAGACTGTTCTATGTTAGCTCTGTGTATTTCTATTTGCTTTTTCTATGTTGCATTTGCCACATTTACAAAATGTGCCATGTTCGTCCGACTGCACCAGGGTTTGTTGTACTTCTAGTTCAATGTATCACTTGTGCAGCTCTCCAGCTTTTAGAGGTGGAGCCCATTGGACCCTGTACAGTCCTTTAGATTGTAAGCTCACAAGGGCAGGGCTCTCTCTCTCTCCTATTGCATCTTGTATTCAGAATATTTATTGTGAACTGTAAAACCGCATTTGCACTACTTTGTACAGAGCTACAGAACATGACGCTTTATAAATAAATAACAGTAATTGGAATATATGTTTTTTTCCAAAATTGACTCCTTAGGTCATTTTTGCATCTGTATCTGATATTTTGAGCTTGAACGTCAGATAGTTAAACCGGACCAACAGCCTGGCACAGTTGAAAAAGAAAGGTAGCGGCCATTTTGGAGCTTCCTCTCCCAATTGACAGAACTGACAATGCAAAGTAACAGGAAGCACAGCAGCACTTCCTGTTTGCAGGTGGCCTGCAGGTCCTTGAACCGCCATCTTGTTTTTAAAATTTACCACATGAGTTGATGAAAATGGTAAATGATTATGTGTAGCAATCTAAATTGCCTGGGGAGGGATGCATATGACCACTGTTTGTTGTGTTGGTCTGGTTTAAGTCATTTTTGACTGTTGGTCTGCTTTAAGCCGGAACAATACCAATTTTTTTTTAAATGATTGCCCGACGTGGAAACTCAGCTGGCCAGCACCCACGTGAACACAGCCAATCAGATCGCTGGATTTCTGTAAGGGACAGTGGAGAAAGGTAAGATTTTTCCTGTTATGTTAATGCGCAGGGGGCATCCGCAATTGCGCTCAAAGCAAAATGGGTGCTGTTCTGGTTTAATTAATATATGAAAAACAACTAATAAAACTGTTTACTCAATATATAAGGCTTTCCTAACAAACAGGACACTCCTGAGACACCACACATATATTCTGAAACCCCTCCCATGATGACACAAGCTGTAAAAGTGTGTTTTCATCAAAATTTCTATAATTTTCAAAACCAAATCCGCTGCGTCATTTTTCTAAATAAATCCCATTCTTGCAGCCTAGCTTAGTGCAGTGAAACCCAGCTAAACACTAGCAACTAGTCAGTTCTCCTTACATTCACCACTTCAAATATAGCTCTGTTTGCTAGAATTATGACTCAGTTTGCCGCTGTGTTCCCGGTGTATCACTCCCATCGGTGTCCCTCATTTCCCATTTTTTCTCGTTTTTGTTGACTTTTTTGCACTTATAAATGAATTGATGCAGTCTCTCGATCCTTTACCAGCAATGCTGAAACGTGTGATGGGCCATAAAACATATTAAGAAGCCTTTAGGCTTTGTGATGGAATAATACTGGAAAAATAACTTTTTTCTCTTTTCGGTACAAGGAGATTCCAGTTACGCGTTTTGAGTTGAAGCATTTCTAAGCAAACAGACTTATCACAGCAACTGGCAGGAGGTGCCCGGCAGGCCTGGAGGGCGAGTGGGTGATTACACAGATAAACACACTCCTTGAGAAAAAGGAGGGGGGGGGGGTAATTTTAAACACAAACACACTTCAGAGGAAAATCCCAGTGGGGCACACCATGCTCCATGCTGGAAGCCCACTCCCCAGAGACATGCACAATTGAAGCAGGTGTGAAGGGGCCAAGATGTACACACACCACATGAAAGGGGGAGCACGGCTCTGAGGAACACTCAGGAGGCCAGACCATGACACACAGGGCATGCTCTGCAAGATTTAAGCACTCCACCATTATCTAATTCATAGCTGGGCCACCCAGTGGATCTGGCAATAATTAGGAGTAAGGGGGGGCTGTGTTGTGAGATGGGGGGGGGAGAGAAGTGGGTTGCTTACATCATATATATTCATGCCTTGGGAATATGAGGACGCGCTGCATGGGATACAAATGCAAAGAGTCTGTGATGCAAATGCAATCAGTTTAATGCAGCACACTATAGATTATTTGAAGGGTTATTTATTAAAGAGAACATCTCCACCTCACCGACCTCTCTGTCTGTCTTGTGATTAAGCGCTTAGCGTGTTGGTAAGAAATCCTATTTAATAATTTGAAGAAAACGTGTTTATCTGCAGCTCAACTTGAGGTTTTCTGCCAATTACATTTTGTGATTTTTCTACCAACTAAATGATATGGAGAAGTTCTCCAATGGTTAATAAATAACCCCAATAAAGGTCATGTTCAGGCAAATGTAAAAAATAATACATACAAAGCTTTTCTACCTCACAAACCCTTCACTTGTGTGGCAGTGTGATAAGCACCTGATCTTGAGATTGACTGCCAGCGTCCTTAGGCGTGCCCCCCACCACCTCATGCAGAGCTCCAGTCACTGTGATGAAAGCGGGGATGGGCCTCACCCACCAATCTGCTGCAAATTTTGGGGCGAGCAACCCAGAAATCCCCTGGGGCCCAATCCTAGGAATCTCTGTCAGCCGCCAGGGGGAACAGGTAAGTATGTATTATTTTTAAAGTTTGCCTGGACTGTCCCTTTAAGCTTAATTCACTTATGGAAGTCCTGGTTGTCATAGTGACTTTTCGCCAGCTCTTCCTAGAATTTTGCATACAGTATTTATACAGAGCTAATACATCTTATCACTTTACCGAAAAGGGTAAAATAGGGTAAATAAAAGCAAATAAATAGGGTAAATAAAAGCAGGTTTCGTATGGCCCCTTTACACAGAGCGATTATTGAGCGAGAAATCCCTAAAGGGACCACAATTTAGCGATAATCACTCTGTGGAAGCGGCCGCTGCGATCAAGTGATAAACCAGAATTGGTGAATGGGTCATGCCGTCGTGTAGTTTTGGACCAAAACTTTCTTGTTTATCTCTTGATGGTTGGAGTGTGTATACAGAAGTTGCCCTTAAAAAAATGTGTTTAGCTATGAGAACGAGGACTAGCGACCAACTGACCAACAAATCTTCAGCGCATGAACACAGTCGCTCAATCGCAGAAGATTTGTATAGTTTATCTCTTGCTGTGCGAACCGCCAATTGATCTGCTCGTTTAAACCCAGCATCAGCCTGCTAGTATCAACAGAAATGTATTATAGTTTATTAGCATATTCCCTTTATAGGGAGTTTAATCAGACACCCACATAGACACTGGGGGGGGGGGGGGGGGCATACAAACTTCATACAGATTCCCCTCGATTCAAAGAGCCAAAGTTAATTGATTTCGTATCGAGAATCGTAAGTTTGGGTGGGTGTTAGTCATTTTTTCCTGTTTTTTTGGCCATTCCCGACTCGCACGAGCCTACGTACGAATGCGTATATGCTCTTACGATCAGCGGCAGTGCGTTCGTAAATTTTAGGATCAAAACGTAAAACTTAGGATCAAATCCTAAAACTTACGATGAAAACGTAAAACTTAGGATAATTGGATGTGTTTAGGTGTGATTCAGAGAAACCTGTAAACGCGTTTTAAAAGAAAGCCACAGCCGACACCTTTTAGCAGTCGGATTGCTGTTCGTGAACAGGTTTTTTGGCTATGTGGAGGAGTCTGCGCGTCTTGTGCTCCAATGAACTGCATGTATCAGCATGGCCGAGGCCATTAATTGTATGGCAATGCATGCCTGATTTAATACATTTCCATGTATGCCTTATAAAAGCATTTTAATGTGGACCTTAATTAGTCCTTTGCATGTAAACCTTTATTTTGCAATATATTTGCGTTAATTAAAGAAACTTATGTCCTTTGTTATTTATTGTTAAATTGATGTACTAGAATAATATTTTTAGATTGCATTTATTGGTGTAGTTGTTTACCTTTGCTTTGTTTAATTAGTTAAGCACATCTTTGGTCAGATGCATCACACTTACTGAGGAGAGGAGAGCGGGATAAAGTGCAGGATGTGGGTTACTGCTGTATTTTGCCCCCAGAGCTGGGGGCACGGACAGTCACAAGGCCCTTTCTGTTTGCAGGCTGCCCGAGAATACCTGAGCCGCCATCTTGGCTGTTTCTAGACTCATAACATGCAGAAGTTGCTGGGTGTTTTTTAATATTTGAGAGCAATCTGTATGTAGAGGGTGTGGGTAACCACACACCAAAAATTTAAGTTGTACCATTTGAAGCCAAAATATTAAAATTAAATCCACAAGTAAAAAATGCAAGTTAACTAAAAATTAAACAAAGTAAGATTTTATTATGCAAATGCATTCATTAATGGTTGGTTTCAACAAAATGAATGAAATAAAGAAAAATAAGACCAAATATTTAGAATGCACTTTAATGAGCTAAGTTTGTAGTGCGCGGCCGCAAGATCAGAAGGATTTACGTCCAGACAAAAAAGGAAAAAGGGCAAAACCAATGTTGCAACCTGAGAAATGAAACGGAAAATTCAGGATGGAAACTGACATAGGTCTGATTCCCGAACTGCCATACGAACGGACGTATATTTTAGGATAGAAGCGTATTTGCTTATTGAATCACTCGCAAGTTCATACGAACGCACGAGCGGACGTGAAAAATAGGATGATCGTGAGCCAAATCCAAGCTGTTACATGTTTCTTTGAATCAACCCAATTGTGTCTAAAACAGGAATTAAACCCAGGACCATTGCTGCTGCCCCTATATTGACTCAAAAGCATAAAGGAACAGCCCAGGCATATAAAAAATATAACTCCCCCCCACTAGCAGGCTTAATCCCAAGGAATCAGTGATCCGACTTCAGTGCTGCTCGATGCTGATAGCACACGCCCTGGCTGGCCTCAGAGGTGTTCCAGCTGCCAGTCACAGGGGTACAGACTGCCCACAGGAGATGCATCATGTGAGCATCCACCGCTGATGTGCTTTGCGCTGTGACCCTAATATGAGCACTAGGAGCAGGGAGAGAGCACACCAAGTTTTGGTGCTGATGGCCCCAAAATGAGACCACTGCGGCTCACAGGAAAAAGATTGATAGAGCCTGTGGTTGGGAGGTAGGTTCCTTTTTTTATATGCCTGGAATGTTTAAAGGTGAGGGATGTCTTGCCTTGCCTACCCGTACTGGGATCCTGCATCTGATGTCAGATATTCACCCAAATCCGTGTTCCACACTCATTTTTTCCCTCACACGACTATTGCCAGCCAGCGAGGCCACCGGACAGTCACGTGGGGCAGTGATTAGCTCCAGAATCCTATTCACCAATTGGTGGCTCTGGTTGATTCATTGCCCCGTATAATAACCCTTTAGTCTTTTTTAACTGAAAGTTCACTTTAGTCCTCATAAAGCCTCTAAAGTTAACTTTCAATTTCAGACGCCCCCTTTATCTTTATCTCCCACTCCTGGACATCCTGATTTGGGATGTTTTGGTGTGTAAAACCCCTCCAGTTTGCCAGATACTTGTTTCCATGGCATATGCCTGGCTCTGCCCCAACGTACCTGCTGTGCTTGCCATGCCTGGTAGGTTTGAATTATAGAACAGAGCCCAGAGTTTATGTGGACAATTTCCACAACACAGGGTATCCGAAATGAGAGATCCTGGATCCTCACAGGCCTGGAGTTATTTAGACTTCAGGGCCAGGCACAGATTTGGTCCACATGAAATCAAGGCATACGAGGGGCACAATTTCAAACATGCTGGCAGTTTAGTGGATTCCCTATGTGCAGGTTCTGTGGGATCCTGGTAAAGTAAGAGTATAAGCCAGGAAACAGGCTGTTTGTTATATTTGAAAGCGAGGAGCATCCTAAACTGGCACTTACTAATGCATGCCCTGCTCTAAATAACTAGGATCCAAAAGTCAGCTTTACCCCCACACCACTGTATCAAAAGCTTTAAAAACCTAATATAAGTTATTCAAAAAAATGATTAAACTGACAGGCACAACACGCTTGTATCAAAATGTAACAAAGCTTCTTGGCCTATCGAAAATAAAGGAGGAATAGCAAACCCTTACACGGGTGACATGTGAATGGCGGCACATAGACTGGTAAAGGGTGGTCTATAATTCTGCAAGATGGCTACAGATCATTCTACAATGATGGCTTCTGCCTTCCACATACATTGAGTGACTGCAGCTTTGGGTGAGGGATAGTGGGGATGGGGAGCTATGCTGGTGAAAATGAGGTGATATATATAAATGTCACCATACCTGTAAAAAGTTTAATAATGAATTAAAGGAACACACACATCTGTTCCAATCCTCCTGTGGAAGCGTACCTTTTTCCATTGGAATCCCGAAGCGTGGCTTTGCTCATCTCCTTGGAGCGGGTCTCTATCTCTTGCACTTGTTCTAGCAGAGTCTTATGACAAGTGTGCTTTGCCCTGTAAAGACAAGGAGAAAATGGTCATCTAGGCTGCCATTAAGAATGTTTGTGCCTATACCAGCACAATGCCTGCACCCTTCCATAACATATAATGTGATGACTGAGCTCCTAGTGTGAACTTTTTGTATTTCGTATTTAAAGTGGACCAAAACCTGGAATTGTATCCATCCTGGGTTTTGGTCTGTTTAGCTGGGCATCCTGATTTTGGATGCTTGGTTTGTGAAACCCCCATGATCGTCTGCAAAACTCACCTTTCCAACAGTCCCGAGGCACATGTGCATGTTCTCGTCCAAACAGCGCTGTCTGGCGTATTAACGTTTAAAGGGACTCTACACCCTACAGCAATAATTAATCAGCAGGCAGCTCACCTGATGCCTGCCCCATGTGCCTCTCCTCCAATTGCTGCAGCACAGGGTAGAAGCAGTAGCAGGGCTCTAAAGTTTACATTTTAATCTTCCAGGATCATGCAACAAAATGGTCCTACAGCTACTCTGTCCCTTGGAACTCTCAGTGTGAGCAAGAACAGCAAGCCACAGTGGTCCCACAAGCTGTGTGACAAAAACAGAGCATGCTCATGACTCATAAAGCTGCACCATGACATGCCCTTCCCAGCCTACCCATGACCCAGAAATTGAAGCAAAGGAATCAGTTTTGCTTAGAATACATGAAATATTTACATACAATCAGAGATGTTCAGGTGTTTGAAATGGCTCATTATTTACTGTTCCCAAGGGAGACAGGGTGGGAGAAAGTTGGTGTTTGCCTGGAGAGGGGCATTCAAACTTGCATAAAACAATTGGTGTTTGCCTGGAGAGGGGCATTTAAACTTGCATAAAACAATTGGTGTTTGCCTGGAGAGGGGCATTCAAACTTGCATAAAACAATTGGTGTTTGCCTGGAGAGGGGCATTTAAACTTGCATAAAACAATTGGTGTTTGCCTGGAGAGGGGCATTTAAACTTGCATAAAACAATTGGTGTTTGCCTGGAGAGGGGCATTTAAACTTGCATAAAACAATTGGTGTTTGCCTGGAGAGGGGCATTCAAACTTGCATAAAACAATTGGTGTTTGCCTGGAGAGGGGCATTCAAACTTGCATAAAACAATTGGTGTTTGCCTGGAGAGGGGCATTCAAACTTGCATAAAACAATTGGTGTTTGCCTGGAGAGGGGCATTTAAACTTGCATAAAACAATCTCACAAAAATAAGGTTTGAGATAAAACAAAATGTGATTCAGTAAAGGGGAGAAGTTAGAGCCTGATTTGCACTTTAAATGTTGACTAGAGTAATGTGACAAATCCATTTACTTTTGTAAGTAAATCTTAAAGGAATTCATGAAGTGTAAAGAAAATAATGCAGGCTTTTCCAAACGTTAAAATAAAACTGAACTGAAAAGTGTGGTGTGCATATGTATCCTGTCCCCCGGAGTCAATACTTGCAAGACTATTGAGGTATGTCCTGATCAGTTTTGCACATCTAGAGGCAGAAAAGTTTAGCCTTTCTTATTAAGTCAGATTGGATGGAGAGCAATTTTCAATTCATGCCACAGATTCTCAGTCGGATTTAGGTCTGGACTATTATGACTTTGCCATTCCAACATATGAATATGCTTTTATTAAACAATTCTATTGTAGCTTTGGCTGTATGTTTAGGGTTGTTGTCCAGTTGGAAGGTGAATCCTCTCAAGTCTACTGCAGTCTCTAACAGGTATTCCCTAGGATTGTCCTGTATCCATCTTCCCATTAACTCTGACCAGCTTCCCAGTCCCTGCTGAAGAAAAACATCCCTACAGCATGATGCTACCACCGCCATGTTTCCCAGTGGAGATGGTGTGTTCAGGGCGATGGCCAAAGTTAGCTTTCCACCACACATAATTTTTGGCATGTAGGTCAAAATAGCTTTCTTCTTGCCACTCTTACATAAAGACCAGATGTGTGGAGTACATGGTTAATAGTTGTCCTGGGGACAGATTCTCCCACCTGAGTTGCAGCTCTGTAGCTCCTCCAGAATGACCCTGAACCACTTGGCTCCTTCTGTAAAGTGCCTCCCCAGGCTCCCTCCCCACACACTTTCTCCCACCTCATCTCCCCTGAGAACACTAAATAATGAGCTGTGTCAAAACCCCTGAAAATCCACGATTAAATGTAAATACCTCATGGATTCTAGGTGAAACTGATTTCTTTGATTCAATTTCTGGGTCTGAGCCAGGAAGGTCATTGTTGAGCTGGGCATGTCATGGTGCAGCTTTATAAGTCAGGATCAGGAAATAACAGGGACTGGCTTTACTGGAACAGGAATGCAGTAAGAGAATGTCACCTTACATGGTGGCTAACACAGACAGGAGAAAGAAGGAAGTACCATAGAGCAACTGGAAGCGCAGGAAATAACAGACCAGAAAAATGCATGGACGCTACAGTTAAGCATTGGTCACAGCGCCACCTAGTGTCATAACATGCAATAGCTGTAAACTGCAATAAATTTAGCAAAAGTCACTCCGGCACAGACTAAGCTGAAAGCCTGTTTCTCCAACATTTTTTGTTTGGTTCATGAGGAACGAAATTGAAAAAACAGCAAACTTTGAAGCCCTGCTATGACTTTTATGCAGGATGCTTGGCCGGAAAGCGCAAATTTCCTGCAACCGCACTGGTGTAAAACCAGCCTTAGAGTTCTGTTAATTAGTGCTCTCCTTGTCTGGGCTGACAGTTTAGGTGAATGGCCATGTGCTAGTAGGTTTCCAATTGTGCCATACTATATTCTTTTCAGTGCTTGCTAACCTAACCCTGTAAAGAGACAACTATATTCCTGAGCTATCTGGTGTGTTCCATGGTTTTCATGATGCTGTTTGTTTACTAACAAACCCCTGAGGCCTTCACAGAACAGCTGTAGTTATACAATGAAGCAAGGAGAAAACACAAAGAAGCACATACAAAGCAGAGATCCTCCCCTACACACCCAAGCATTGGCGTGCACCACACAGTCAGATGCAAGAGGGGTGGAAATGTGTCCAAGTTACTACTAAGAAAATGTGGTTAGGAATAAATACAGGGGCTGGGTTACAGAAAAGATGCCAATCCTCAGCAACAACAGCTTTATTCAGCAGCACACTGTCATGATGATCCACTTACCTGCTCCCCGGTCCCGTGACGTCCTCAGCTCTAGCAGCACCGGCCCGGGCAGGATGCTAAGCTCGCTGTCGCTCAGCCGCTGCGTCAGCTTTGGGCGCCAGCTCAAGCTGTGCTGTGGACCTCCGCATCCTTCCGCATCCCCGGCTCCTCTGTCAGTGCTCACGCACGCGCGTGTGCACATGAAACTTATGCCCTCTGGCGGCACTGTAGACTGCACGCACCCACTGGAGGCCAATTTAAAGTTGACGAAATTCCACTGAACTTGTGAAATACATTTTCCCCAAAGCCCCTGCCGATATTCCCTTCTTAGGGTGTAGAACTAGAAATGAATATTTTTGCTTTTTGATTCGCCCTGGAAAACTTTTTTTTTTTCCTGTCCAACTCTGTAAGATGGCCGGTGACCAGTCATTGCATAGGTGTGGCAATGACATCATTGCCACACACAACATTGGCAATGAATGGAGGAGGCGGAGCTTTACAGCTAACACAGGCGGCATTATCTGGGATTAGAGTGAAGCAGGAGCAGTGAAAATTGGCAAAAGGTTCTCTTCATGGGAGGAGCAATTCAGGGGATGCTAGTTAAAAATCTGGTTTTTGGTTCACTTTAAATGAGCCAATGAGCCCCAGTGTTCTTAATGGACAATGAGCCCAAAGCTGCCCTGGCCAATCCCCCACACCCAAGCCCTATTAACCCTTTAAGTGCCAGCCTATCCGGAGATTTTATCACAGACCATTTTGCACTATTTTGCACTCCACGTGTTCAACCGTGATTTTTGAAGGGATTTCCCAGGGAAATGATATATTGTTTTTTTTCAGCAGCTTGTCTGGTCTGGGCTTTAACATGAACATGTCTTGTTTGTAATTTTTTAGGTGTATTCTCAATATTTTTGGGTGAAATGTGCGCAAAAAAATAAAAAAAAAAATAAATTTTTTACAATTTGTAGTGTTTTTTTGTAATAAAAATTGTAAGTTTGTCAATAAAATCTTATTGTGTGTGAAATCCCAATCTCTCTCGATTACAGCGGTACCACATGTGTATTGGTAGACACTCTTTCCTGCCCAGGAGATTCCCCCAAACTGAAACAGCGCTTTAGGAGATTTTCAGATAAAATACAACTGTGATATGCGCTATGCGCACCTTGCAGTTTTTCAAGAAAAACAACCCTTTACATTTGAAACACCCCCAACGCACTATATATTCTCTGGAAGTACACACCTTAAGCTTTCTAGGAGTACCAGGCTTGTTGACATGGGTGCAGTTTTCTGGACGTAATCCCTCAATGAATTCTTTGGTTGCACAAGGTTTCCCTAAGAAAAGAATAGAAAAGCAGAATCAAAGCCACATTTTCCTAAACAAACTATAAGCAAACAAGAAAAAAGCAAAATCCCCCGAACAGAACAATACCCAACATGCATAGCTACTGTCAAGGGAAGAGTTGCCAAACACCCCAAAGTAAAGCATGTGCATAAGGGTAATTTTTCTTGACAATGTCAGCTCTGCAGACAAAGTGCGCACCTTGCGCTTTTTGTACCAAAACAACCCTTTACATTTGGAATACCCCCAACAAACTCTATATTCCCTGAAAGTACACATGTTAAGCTTTCTAGGCATAAAATAAGTCGTTGGTGGCACACTCTTATTAAAGCATTAAACATCAAACTCTAACTAATATCGTGGGTTCTGCCTAATGGAATAATTCCTCATATCCCATAGACCATATATTATTAGAAATTCAGGCTCACACCAATTATGCTAAAAAAGTTTTTTTACTTTTTAGTTCTGCAATTATAACCCATATTAAGTTCATATAGGCAGATATAAAGTAGTACATTATCACAAGACAACCCATTTACAAAGGTGTATATACATTTACTATTGGCAGTCGCTTATTGCATATATGCAAGCTCAATCTGTGGTCTCTAGCATAACAGTTGTATCATATAATCTAGCACAAGCTAATAATAGGATAATCGAAACAATTATATCCAAAATGTGAGTTCATAAAAAGAAACCCCAAATGCATAGTATCTTAAACATATGATTACATTAGCTCCTAGGAGCGCTCCTTGCTGCAGACTGCAGTAGATGTTAGTCAGCGTGACATGGGGAGGCCGATTTATTAATAGCGCCAGGTAGCGACAGATGAGCGACAGTGGCGTGATTTTCACAGCGCCCGCTAGTATTCGCTGTGCTTGGCCATTGTTCGGTTGTTGACAGCGACTCAGTCGGTGTGTGGTAATGTTGAATACGGGGTTAGGAGTCGCTGTTTGACAGGTTCCGCGCTGTATGGGAGCGCATGACAACGAATGGCCATAGCGAACGGCTCCCAGCATATTCATTAACAAATCACGCTCAAAAAATTCTCGCGCTGTAAAATGCATGTTTAAACCCCAGAGTGCTGGCGGCGATGTGTTAAAAGTAGTTTTTTAACCTCCCAAAAACCTTATTTTTGGAAAAAAATAATAAACAAGTTTTTATAAACATTTTGTAATATGAATACATTAATATCAGACCTGTAATATCAATTCTGCACAAATTTTTTTTTTTTTTTTTTTACCTTAAAAAAATATCTAACATTGCAGAAGTGGTCACCGAATTTCTGACATTTAAAAAAAAAAAAAAAACATTTAACAAATTAATTATGAATATTTAAAGATTGCTCCATTGAAATGCATTGGAGAGCGCCAGGTAGCGAGAGGTCATACCTGGTGCTGTGATGGGATTAGCAGCGGCGCTGTTCGCTGAAGTCTGCAACATGATGAATCCCGCGCTAGCTGACGCTCTCGCCGGCGCTAGCCTCATTTAGCGTGATAAATGCGTGATTGTGTTCGCAGCCTGGCGTTCTGGAGTCGGTAGCCGCCGATAGCTGGCGCTACCTGGCGCTAGTGAGACACTACCTGGCGCTATCCCTTGATAAATTAGAGCCATAGTCAGTACTGCAGCTTACATGCACAAATTCAAACAGTGGATAAACACCAAGATAAGCTTTAGTATTAATTTATCAATGTATGATTACAAGATAGGTGCAAGAAAATGTACATAGCAAGAAGGAAGCATATTACCCAGGGTTGTGTAATATAGCATAGGTGGGGGCAATCCTCCCACGTTCCGGGGATCACGTGATCACTCTGAGGGCACCATTCCTTGAGAAAGGGGACGTGATCCCTGGAACGTGGGAGGATTGCCCCCACCTATGCTATATTACACAACCCTGGGTAACATGCTTCCTTCTTGCTATGCACATTTTCTTGCACCTATCTTGCAATCATACATTGATAAATTACTTGATAAAATACTAAAGCTTATCTTGGTGTTTATCCACTGTTTGAATTTGTGCATGTAAGCTGCAGTACTGATTATATGTCACGCTGACTAACATTTACTGCAGTCTGCAGCAAGGAGCGCTCCTAGGAGCTAATGTAATCATATGTTTAAGATACTATGCATTTGGGGTTTCTTTGTATGAACTCACATTTTGGATATAATTGTTTCGATTATCCAATTATTAGCTTGTGCTAGATTATATGATACAACTGTTATGCTAGAGACCACAGATTGAGCTTGCATATAAATAAGAGAATGCCAATAGTAAATGTATATACACCTTTGTAAATGGGTTGTCTTGTGATAATGTACTACTTTATATCTGCCTATATGAACTTAATATGGGTTATAATTGCAGAATTGCTAGGCGCAGGTGACTTGCCAGACCCAGAGCTTTGTGAACTGGTATAGGGGTCTCATAGATCTATTACCAGTCCACAAAGGGTTAATGTAAAAAAAAAACACACACAGACAAAAAATATTTTATTATAATTTTTTTAATACTTACCTTCCATCCATCCCAAAGCACTGTGTCCCACGCTGATCAATTTGGCTTCTGGTCTCCTGCGGATGCTGGAAGCTTTTTTATAGCTGCTGGGTGACAGGTAACATAGGGTTAATTAAAAAAAAAATGACATAGGGTCCCCCCTCCCGGGAAGGGGGACCCCATTTTTTTGGGGAATTTTAAGGGTTATGGCGTGAGGTCCCTCCTACCCAGCTTAACCAACCTGGGACCAGCTATGCAGGGCTTGCAGAACAGGGCACTCTGGCCCTGCAGGCTACAAGCCCACATAGCCTCTGTGGACCCGGACCTTCTGCCCCCCCCCCTGGGCTTTGGGGAGGCAGGTAATTGGGGGTGCCGGGGGTTAATGGCAAGTCACCCGCTAGCCGCAGGTGACTTGCCAGCCCCCAGCCTTGTGAACTGGTATAGGGATCTCATGGACCCCTTACCAGCTCACTAAGGGTTAACAGTAAAAGAAAACAGACAAACGCATAGCAAAAATTATTTTATTAAAAAAAATTTTTTTTTTTTACTCACCTCCGATCGTCAGCTCCTGTGTCCCTCGCTGATCCAATGACAGATGCCGGTGATCGGCAGCCAGGGTAGGGGGGGAGGCAGGAGATCAGAGGGTCTCCTGTCCCCTCCTTCTCAGGCCACCGATCACTGGCATCTGACAGCTGAGAGGCCTGTAGCTGTCATGACACCCGTCGAGTGACGTCATAAGCCTCGCCCCTTCGTGGCAAGATGGCCTCGAATCTTGCCGGAAATGCAGTCCTGTGATTGGCCGCCTGGTGCTCACATGATCACCATTTGGCAATCACGACCTTGTAATGTTTTCTCTTCTTTGAATCACACCTTATTTTATTTTATCTTGTGCCTTATTCTTGTGCCTTGTGCCTTATTCAGAAATGAAGTATATTTAAAGTCCTTTCCCTGGGGGCACCACGATAGGGGGTTCCCCTTGTGTGAAACCCCCCAGATGGTCCGCCCAATCTAACTCACCTCTTCCCGGTCCAGCGGCACATGAGCGGACGTCATCTAAGACGGCGTCTAAGGCCAGCAGCTTTAGAAAGGGTGATCTGCGGACTGGCGGCCGCATTCCCCTGCTTCCCTGTAACAAGGAGCGTGCCCGCACCGGCCATTCACAAATGGCTGGGGCGGGCACACTCCCTGCTAGAGCGATAGCAGGATGCGGGCGCAGCTCGCACCTGCGCCGTTGGACCAGGAATCAAGCTAAGTGAACGGGACGACCTGGGGAGTTTCACACAGCAGGGCATCCCCGGGATGCCCCAGGGAGAGGGAATCGTTCGGCCTGGCAATCTTATAGATTCACGAGCCGATTGCGCTCAGTTTTAGTCCACTTTAAGAGATATTTTAAGCAATGTTTACTGAATCAAGGCCCGTGTATTCAAAATGCAATGTTGCATTTCTAAAGCTGCTTTCATATAAGCTCATCCATTTTCCATAGGAATATATGGAAGGGCTTGCTGACACTATTGGAAAACTTTTCATGGTTTCTTGCTGGAACTTGGAAGGGGGATCTGCGCCTGAGGACATACATGGCAGGTTAAACTGACAGCACAAAGTCATAATTAAAGCAGGATCCAGTTTAGCTTTGACAAGGCACAACAGCATAAAAACATAAAGGAAAACAGCTTGCACCAATGAGGGCAACATCTAGAGGGAATGACAAGCTCTTCAATAATTGACAGCCACTGTAAAGGGTGCTGGAGCTGCCATGGCAGCAGTGGAAGGGTAATTGCACCTCGCAGGCTCTCTGCTGTGTCATAACACAAGAAGTGACGAGTGCCTGGGATGGGATTTGTTTATTCAGCCAGGCTCCAGGGATGTCAAAGCATAAAAACAGCTAATCAGGTAATAGAGCAATCATCTCCCAAAATTGGAGGAGTAGGCCTCATTTCAGAGAGATACGGGATGATAAGTAAGAATGCGGAACACTGCAACTACAAGGTGTCACCTCGACATGAAAGAGGCGCACGAAGGAAGCATCTGAATAAATATGACAGGAACGAGCAAGCGAAAAGCAGCACAAAATATGAATAACTTCATACATGTCATCTGCAAAAAAGCATAAGATGATTTAGTGCAAGGAAGATGGTAGATGGGAAGGGGGTGCTTTGTGATTGTTACTTTAATGTTTCCCTCAAATGCTACACTCTAAGGTCCCCTGCCCTACTTCGCTCAGCAAAAAAAGCCCTTTTAAGCAGATATCCTAATCTGTGATGTCCCAGAGGAGTAACTGAATGCGATAATGCTCTAGTAAGGACATTAAATGGGGCCCCATTATTGCTCATAAAAAGTGTTGCAGGTTCCCCTTCGGACCCCATCAGGACAGTGCAGGTGATCCAGGACTAAAAAGGTGTTTCTGGTTTGCCTGAGGTGTTTTGTGAGTTTGTTTGTTTATTGCTTTTGTTACCTAATATACAATGCATTGCATTTTACATTGTGTAGCAATCTAATTGCATTTAACTACTTAGCAGCAGTCCAAAATCCACTTTCCCTGACCCTAAAGTGAAAAAATGCAATTCTGTGAAACTCACCTGTAGAATTGTTTTTGTATCCATCCAGTCCAAGCCGTCCCGATATGTTCACGATTGGGGTGTTCGCACTTAGGGCGGCGCTTGACTGCAAGATCAAAGATGTAGCTCCTCTCGGCCCCTTATAAAGGCAGCTACCACTCTATCATTCCCTAGTGGTTTAAAAGCAGTACTCAATGAAGGAGGGCAGGCCGGGAGGCCCAAGAAAGAAACCATGTTATTTCACATAGCTTCTGTCATGAATGACTTGCCTTCAGCCCGTGCCCGTGGTGTCCCTAGGCAACTGGCTGGGGTTTCTCCTGCCCAGCAGCTACTTCCGCCTCAGATGCCAGCTCCAGCGGCGCGTGTGGCGCCGAGCGCGCCCTCCTCCCTCGTCCACTGTCATTCGACTTGTGCTTGTGCGCGAGTACACTCAGCTTATGTCCTCCAGTGGTGCTATACACAGAGCGGCCACTGGAGAGGCTGTTTAAAAGAGCTAAACCTAGGAGGTCCAGTTCTGGGCAGTATGCCTTTGGAGTTCAGCTGGGGCAATCAGCCCAGAGCTCTCTAAGTGCACCAATCAGCACACAGATCCGAAGTGCACCAATCACAGTCACTGCCTCCCTGTCCAATCCAGCCAGGTTCAGTCCTATAAAGGGATTACCATTTCAGTGTGTCAGTGCCTGTGATAGCGTTTAGCTGGCTTTGTGATTGCTCCTGTGATTTCCTGTAAATATCGTTATTGACCATCTGCTTGAATCTCGACCACGTCTCCGTCTCATCCCTTTGTACTGCGCAGCTCTCTGACCTCCCGTTGTGACCCCTGGCTTGACGTCTGACTTCGCTTGAATTTTCCTGAGCATCCAGTTCAGGCCATCCCAATATCTTCACAATTGGGACATCCAAAAGCAGTGTCCATATGGGCCGGATCCCCAGTGCGGAGTTCATGTAGTTCATTTCACTACCGCCTGAAGCACCTTTCGGCCAAAAGCAGCGTCAGCTGAGGCCCTGACATCCACCTTGTAAAATTTTGTAAATGTATGAACAGAAGACCAAGTGGCGGCCTTACAAACTTGTTCCACCGATGCCTGATGCTGAAAAGCCCAAGAGGCACCAATAGCTCTGGTAGAATGAGCTGTGATCCGAAAGGGGGGCTCCTTCCCCCTGGCAGAATAGGCTTGTACCACCGCCTGTCTAATCCACTTACTGAGAGTGGACTTGGCTGGTGGCAATCCTTTCTTAGAACCCTCTGTTAGGACAAAAAAATTTGATTTCCTGAAGTATTCAGTCACAGCCAGGAAATACCTTATGGCTCTGACCACATCCAAAGCATGGAGGGTCCATTCCTTGGAATTAGCCGGTGCTGGACACAAGGAAGGTAAGACAACTTCTTCATTAAGGTGAAAACGACCTTAGGCAAAAATCAGGTTTAAAACGAAAAACCACCTTATCTCTGTGCAACTCAAAGTAGGGAGGCCAGTTCTGATACGCGACGCGCCGAGGTGATCGCCACCAGAAAGACCACTTTGAGAGTCAGCATAGACAATGTAGCATTATTCAATGGCTCGAAGGGAGGACCCTGGAGGGCAGCACTAGATTCAAGTCCCACACCGGTAATACTGACTTACGGAGTGGCCGGACATGGGTAATTCCCTGGAAAAAAGTCTTGATCAACCTATGGTTGGCAATGGATCTCTGGAAAAAAATGACTAAAGCCGAGACCTGACCCTTGAGGGTGCTTAGCTGGAGACCCAAGTCTAAACCGTGTTGTAAAAACTCCAGAATCCTAGAAATAGCAAACTTTCGGCAAGGAAGGCTCTTAGCCTTGCACCAAGCGATATAGGCCCGCCAAACTCTGTAGTATATCCTGGAAGAAGACTTCTTCCGTGCCTGAATCATTGTATGAACAACCGTGGCCCATAACCCTTTCTCCGTCAGGATTGAGGTTTCAATAGCCAGGCCGTCAAACCAGCGTCCGTAAATTGGGGTGCCGCAGCGACCCCTGTGTGAGAAGACCTTGGTCGTCGGGCATGATGTAGCGATCTATTGACATCTGAGCTACGTCCGCAAACCAACTCCTTCTCGGCCAGCAGGATGGCTGGTACCCCTTCCTGGGCTATCTTGCGCAGCACTCTGCCCAGGAGCGGAAGCGGAGGGAATGCATACAGAAATTTGAACTCCGTCCAAGGTATCGCCAGAGCTATGGCCAATGGATCTCTTGAGAGAGAGAGACGAACCTTGGAAGCTTGTGATTGTGTCTGGACGCAAACAGGTCCACGTCTGGTTGACCCCAGCGGAGGCAAAGAGCCTGAAAAGTCTCGCTACTGAGGGACCATTCCCCCAGGCGCAAGGAACACCTGCTCAGGGAGTCTGCCTCCTGGTTTTCCACCCCGGGGATGTAAACCGCCGAGATGCAGGGGACATTCTCCTCTGCCCAAGTCAGAATCCGGCTTACCTCCTTGAGGGATCTCTTGAGGGATCTCGAGTCCCGCCCTGGTGGTTGATGTAGGCCACAGCTGTCTGATTGTCTGAGCGAACCTGGATCACATGGCCTCTTAAATGGGGAGTCAAGCGTAGAAGAACCAACCAGATTGCTCTCAGCTCCAAGAGATTTATGGGTAACCGGTTCTCCTGCGGACCCCACTGACCCTGGATCTTCTGGGTCTGCCAAACGCCTCCCCAGCCTGTCAGACTGGCATCCGTTGTAACTATCTCCCAATGGGGAGTCAGAAAGGACTTGCCCACCAGCAGATTCCGGAAGTCCAATCACCACAAGAGGGACTGCCTGGCCAGTGGGGACAGCGAAAAGCCTTGTTCCAAAGATTCCTGCACCCGATTCCAGCCGGTCAGTAGGTTAAATTGTAGAGGTCTCACGTGAAATTGGGCGAAGGGTACTGCCTCAAAGCATGACACCATTAGGCCCACCAATCTCATCCCCAGACGTACCGACGGCTGTTGACAAGACAGCAAGGCCTGCACCTGCGTCTGGAGACCCAAAACCTTCTGCTGTGGCAGAAAAACCTTGACCTGGGCGGTGTCTATCGTCATTCCCAGGAAGGACCTCACTGTTGAAGGCGTGATAAACGTGGTCATGAAGTCGCCGGGCCGAAGCGATCTCACCCCTGACCACAACGTTTCCATGCGGAAATGTCTGACCCTTACAAACTTGTTGAGACCCTTCAGGTCCAAGATCGGCCGTAGTGTTACGTCCTTCTTGGGAACCGTGAACAGGTTGGAGTAGAACCCCTGACCCTGTTCCTGCCGGGGCACTGGGCAAATCACACCTATCCGCAGGAGGTGTTGAACAGCCATTCTCAAAGCCTGAGCTTTTAGCGGGTTTTGGGATATCCTTGAACAGAGGAATTTTGTGGGAGGCCTGGCTGCCAGCTCTATCTTGTAACCGGAGGACACCACCTCCTGAATCCACCGATCCGAGATGCGATGCCTCCAGATCTGAGCAAACAACAGAAGCCGTCCCCCCACCCGAATGGGTGAGAGCGCCTCCTCATGCCTGAGTAGGCTTGGCTGGAGGTTTGGGCTTAGCTCCTCAGGAGGAGTTGGGCCCACTGCGGGACCTACCTCTGCCCCAAGTATCTCTGCGGGCACCTAGAAATGAAGATCATCTTCCTCCCCGAAAGGACCAATAGGAAGAGGGGTTCCGAAAGGACCGAGCAGGTCTTCTTCTCTGAGGGAGCTTACCATCCTTGACCAAGAGATCCAGATGCTCCCCAAACAGCAGGCTTCCCACAAAGGGTAGACTTGTGAGGGACTGCTTGGCAGCCGCATCAGCCGACCACTGCTTCACCCAGAGCGAGCGGCGTAAAGCAACAAGCAAGGCCAAAATCCTGGCGCCAAGCCTGACCACATCATCCATGGCAGTAACAACAAAGCCAATGAAATCCAAGCAGGCCTTGAGTTCCTTGTACTCCTCCACCCGCTTGCGAGCCTTAGCCCTAGCAACCAGGTGTCTCACCTTTCTCCTGTTGGCTAGTGAAACAATCGCCGAGGCACACGCAGGACGAAAGAGATCACCCACAAAGATGAAAGCATGGCAGACCAGCTGATCCATGCGCTTGTCTGCAGGGTCACGTAATGAAGCATTGTCAGGTGATGGCATAAGAGTGGTATTGGACAAGCCCGACACGGGAGGGTCCATCTCGGGAGGGTGACATCATAGCCGAACCAATTCAGCAGGAAAAGGGTACCGCCTAGCCAGGCCCTTAGGAACGGATGGCAATTTGTTGGGCCTTTCCCATTCCTTAAGGATCATGTTAGAAAAATGAGGCTGCTCCAGGAAGACCCGTCTTTGCCTTTCAGGTCGAAATAAATCACCCTGCTTCCTCTTAGCCGCTCTGGGAGGAACAATGTGTAGGGTATCAAACACAGAAGAGAGCAAACTCTCTGTATCATCTGGGAGGCAAGAATCCTCGTCCGAGGAGGAACCAGAGATGCTGTCATCACCAGCGGAAAACTCCACCGTTGAACGTGAATCATCTGGCAACTCACCTTCCTCCGCAGATCACAAGTAGTCATAGAAATCATCATCCAAGTAAATCAGCTCCAGATGTCGCTTCTTGCTCGCGGCCTTCTTAGAGGCTGTCAACCAGATCTGCTTCTCGAGACTAGCCAGCCTGTGCGCAAAATCAGCATGAGACCCCTTGCTGGCTCCCCCTTTACTAGGGACCGAATGCAGCAGCGGAGGGTCCGGAGAGGCTGACGGTAATACAGGGCTACGGTCAGGAGCGACCGCCCGCTCATGGTCCAAAGCAATGCCTCTGGCGTAAGTAGGACAAATAGTGCTGAATGCGCCCAAAGGATTCCTTCTGCAAAAGGGGCAGAGCCTGTCCTGCCCAAATGGGGCGCCCGGCTCACTATCCCCTGATTCCTCCATTATGGTGATTATGAATAGTAATATTCAATAATGCTACTAGACGGCCTAAGCCTATTAGCCGATCCCTCAACCTAAGCCCATGATCTAAAACAAAAAGGAGAGAGAGAGAGCAATTACAAAAAGACCCCATGTCATACCTTAAAATAGAAGACAAGGGCCCCAGCAGCGTGTCTCGCTAATAGAAGCGATTTCTCGAAGGATCCTCGGGGGGCGTCACCGGTGCAGCGTTAGCTACGCGCCGAGGCCGGGCTCCGCCCCCCACCCGGCGGTGCGTCATCCAGCCAGCAGGAACGCTGCCTGTCATGGCGGCGATCCCCCTCCTCCCCGTCCCCCATCTCAGCAGGCAGACCGCTCTCCGCTGCACAGTCAGTAAGGAGCTCTCAGTGCTCCAGTCGCACCAAACACATGCAGCACACACAATAATAAAGCAGTGGGCAGGGAGGGACATGCATAAAAAAATATATATGAGTGGCTCCCCATCAGGATCACCATAAGCCTGTGGCCGACTACCTTTTAATAAGAAGGTCTGCGGCCCGGAGCATGTGCTCTGCCGAACGCCACAGACCCCGGCGTTCACCCTACCGTCACGGATCCCTGTAGCAGCCAGGGGCTGAGAGGCAAGGATGGGTCAGGAGAGATCCACGGGAATAGGGTCCTGCAGCGGCCGACAGGCTAGGAGGCCCCGCTCTGCTGCCAAATTCTGAGAGAGAGTGAGTAACGATCTTATGCAGCAAACTGCAAGATGAACAACTGGGGAATGATAGAGGGGAAGCTGTCTTTATAGGGAGCTGGGAGGAGCTACATCTTTGATCTTGCAGTCAAGCGCCCCCTAGGGGCGAACACCCCAATCATGAGGATATCGGGACGGCCTGGACTGGATGGAAGAGAAAAGACTCAGGCCAGGTGAAAGCTTGTTCATCTTATACCTTCATCTGGCAATCCCATGGCTCATGCTCTTTTCTCAGCTGCATCCCCTGCTCCCTCTGGCTGCGCACAGCTGCCAGCAACTATTCAAGTCTGCCTAGTATGTTCCACATGCACATTGATGATCAAGGTAATGGGCTGGGTTTTGGTCCACTTTAAGAGTAATCTTACATTATTTTTATATACCAGATTGATTTCCTCTGGTGGGACCCAATAATGATTTTCTTTGGTGGGCCCCAAAAATGATTTTGTCTAGTGAGCCACAAGAATGACTTCCTCTGTTGGGGCCTGAACATGATTTTCTCTGGTAGCTCCACAAATTATTTCCTCTGGTGTGTCCCAATTATGATTTCCTCTGGTCTCCTCAAAAAATGATTACCTCTGGTGGCCCCAAAAATGATTCCCTCTGATGATCCCAATAATGATTTCCTCTGGTGTCCCCCCAAAAAATTTCCTCTGGTGTGCGCCCAAAGAATGATTTGCTCTGGTGTGCCCAAAGAATGATTTCCTCTGGTGTGTCCCACAAATTATTTTCTCTGGTGGCCCCAAAGATGATTTCCACTGGTGGCCCCACAAATGATTTTCTCTGGTGGTCCCAAGAATGATTTATTCTGGTGCGTCCCAAGAATGATTTCCTCTGGTATGCACCAAAAATGATTTCCTCTGGGGTGCCCAAGAATGATTTCCTCTGGGGTGCCTGAGAATGATTTCCTCTGGTAGGCCCCAAGAATGATTTCCTCTGGGGTGCCCAAGAATGATTTCCTCTGGGGAGACCCAAAAATTATGTAATCTGATGGCCCCAAAAATGATTTCCTCTGGTGGCCCCAAGAATGATTTTGTTTGGTGATCCCAAGAATGATTTCTTCTGAGACGCCCAAGTATTGATTGCGCCCAAGATGATTTTCTCTTATGGGTTCCATGAATGATTTCCTCTGGGGTGCCCAAGAATGATTTCATCTTATGGGTTCCATTAATTATTTCCTCTGGTGTGCCCAAGAATGATTTCCTCTGGTGGCCCCAAGAATGATTTCCTCTGGTAGGCCCCAAGAATGATTTCCTCTGGTGGTCTGCAAGAATGATTTAATCTGGTGGCACCAAAAATTATTTCCTCTGGTGGCCCCAAGAATGATTTTCTCTGGTAGTCCCAAGAATGATTTAATCTGGCGGTCCAAGGAATGATTTCTTCTGGTGGTCCCCAAGAATGATTTTCTCTGGTGGTCCCAAGAATTATTTCCTCTAGGGGGACCCAGGAATGATTTATTCTGATGGCCCCAAAAATGATTTTCTCTGGTGGTCCCAAGAATTATTTCCTCTAGGGGGACCCAGGAATGATTTATTCTGATGGCCCCAAAAATGATTTCCTCTGGTGGCCCCAAGAATGGAATCCTCTGGAAGGACCCAAAATGATTTCCTCTGGGGTGCCCAAGAAAGATTTCCTCTGGGGGCCCCAAGAATGATTTCCTTTATTGGGCCCGAAGAATGATTTTCTCTGAGGCTCCAAGAAAAATTTCTATAGTAGGCCTAGGTGCTCCAGTTCAACACTTATGTGCCTGCTCAGTATGGCTTTTGTCAGGCTAATAGCCATATAAATAAGTCTTACGACTGTCAGGTTAGTTGCAAATCTTTTTAAAGCACTCTAATCTTCCGACAAATAACACAAGCACAAAAGCTCTTTCTGCCTCCCTATTTATGGACACAGCAATCCCAGCTTTTAACTCTCGGGGTGGTTTATAAATCATGTTATTAAAGTCTTCCTACATGTGTAGCCTCAACTAATGTACTGTGTAGATAAGAGCCCAGCAACCCCCTACAATGATGAATGTTTACAATAATTTGGGCCATAACAGCACACAGCCGCTAACCTATGGAGTCTGGTAGCCAAAAGTGAGGTGGCCGAGGTTATCCAGCCTGAGCCCTGTTATTGTTACCCTGACAACTCCTAATCCTGCTATGAACAACTGGTGATTTGCCGGGTGCTCCCAAGCCAAGGCTGTGGAGATATTGGGGATATTCATCACAGCCAGCTTTGTTGTCTAATGGGCTGAGTACGTTTGTTACATCAATTAGTAGGAAAGTGTTATGGAAACCTTCCTTGAAAGGGTATTATTTTGACAGCACTGGCCTAAGCTATGACAAGCCACATTTGTATGGATCAGCTGTAGGACATTCACTGGTGGAATTCGGGTTTCAAGGCCAAGATTTATTCTTTTTTTATATATTTCGAACAGATGTATAAATATTCCATGGCCTACACATGGAAAATGTTTTGCTTAAGATGCATTTTAAACAATAAAAACTAGAAAAACATACATTTGTGGTTAGACAAAAATCCTGCAAGGGTCATTTGTAACTAAAGTCACCGCATAACACCAGAGGCGTAGCTACAAATCACAGGCCCCTTCTGGGATGATAAGCCCATTATTTGCAGGAGGCCTTTTACTAGTTTACTCTTAAAATCTGTGTTCCACCTTTATTTTTTGTCTTCAAAGAGAAAGCTTGTTTTAACATATCGGTAACTGTCTCTCATTTGGAGGGACTGTCCCTCTTTTGAGTCCATGTCCCCCTGCCCCTCGTTATTCTCATTTTTCCCTCTTTGGGGTTTAACATGCAGATCTGCATTAATAAATAATTAATTTGCCTATTCAAAGTGTTTATATTGATGTAACTATTACAATCGATCTACTATCCATCCCTCAATGAGGGGTTGTGGCTAAATTTAAAAGGCTGGGTTTGCAGCACCAAAACGCACCCCTAGTTTAGGCAATAGACGCTGAGTCTTCTGACAATATTCCCTAGGGGCTTCCTGATTTGCGATGCCCCAAAGTGCTAATGGGAGAGGGTCAGTATTTGTCTGCTCAGAAAGCTTTCAATTATAGTGTCCTAAAGCTGACCAAAACATTGGATTTGTACTCACCTGGTTTTTGGTCTGCTTTACTGTGGCATCCTGATTTGGGATGCCTGTGTGTGTGAAACCCGTATAATTACCTGTTGCACTGTGGGATCGATTTCATAAGTGACTATATGGGCAATATGGGTGGTTTCACACACCCTAAATCGGCATGCCCTGGGGCAAGCTGTAGAAGTTTTTAAGGCCCTAGAGCTGGGTTACTAGGGTTTTGGTCCAATTTAAGACACTCAAAGACAATCAAAAGCCCTGGCCACTCATACGTTGCAGTTGGGTGGCTGTAATTTTCTGAAACACAAACATAGCCATGACAGGTGTTTAAGAGATGATGGTACCAAACTGAAACTTATAATAGGTTAGGGCTTGTGATTTGTGGGTTGGCTGCTTAAAGTGGGCCAAAAGTGGCCCTGTAGTATATAAGACTCCAGGGCTGCCTGATCCTCAATACCTGGGTCATCCCAAGGTATGAAACCCCCTCCGGAATGCCAGTAAAAAACTCACATGACCAGTGACCACTAATTCAACGGCGCATGCATGGGCCATGGCTGCGCTCCACTATAGCTTCAGCCAAGCGCGTGCCGGCACCAGACATTTATGAATGGCTGGAGCTGACATGTCCCCAGCTTAAGCAGAGCAGGGGATGCGGCCGGCGGGGCACTTGCCTGAATTCAACGTTGGCGAGTAAGAGAAAGAAAAGACAACCAAGAAAAGCTGAATGGAGCTGAGTGCACTGACTGGCTACGTACAGGTGCCATTGGATAGACAAAATTTCAATAACTATCAAGGTTGGCCTGCAACTCTGTCCAAGTTTTTAATTTTGTCCCACTGTTTATTGGAGTTTGACACCCCTGATCTATATTTTTCTGAACCTGATCCATCATCAAACCCCATCTGCCACACCCTTGGTGCCTGGCCCATGCAGCTTGTATATATTTATATTTTTGCTAAAACTCCTGGTACAAAACACTTATTACCTTTTGTGTCACCCTCCATTCTCCTCTTAGATTGTAAGCAGGACCCTCGTTCCTTTTATTTCATTTGCTGACTTGTTTGTTACTATGTAATTTATTACACTGTACATGAACCCGCTGATTATAAAGATTGTGATGTTGATATGCTGTTGCTATATAAATAAAGATTATTAATATAATCATGATGCACAATGTTTTCCAATATGACTCAAAAGTGCAGCGTAACAAGCAGCACTATAGGGATTGAGGAGATCAGTCAGTCCTATGAGCAGATCTTCCCACCAGCCCTGTTTTGCATCTGTGGGCAGTGCCGCTGCCTTTCTAGTTTGGCCTAGTTGCATTTGCAGAACAATGTGGGGTTCGGATAGGGATGAAATGAAGACTCGGCAAGCTCTTTGAAATATACATATTTATAAATCTGACAGTGCCAGATGATGATAGATAAGACACACCTTCTCAACCCCCCCCCCCCCCCCCCCCGTGCCTATACCATTATAAACAGATACATGAAGCTTGGAAAATTCATATTAAAGCCAATATAGGATAAAATAACAAGCTAACTATACCTACCATATCCACAGATCAGCTAATCCAGCCCTGAACTGGCAGCAGAAGACAAGCTCCTACTGTTATCAGTTACGGGGGAGTGCAATCGTTTGTAATCTGTGGCCAACAATGATGTGACAAGAGCTTTCTGGATGGACTGAGGGCAGGAGCCAACCAGGGCAAAAGACAGCTGAATGAGCCAGCTCAGCGCTAGAATTGCTGGGGGGCAGGGGAGGTGACGAGGTGTTTGCTAAACTCTGCTCCTTCCATAGGAAAAAATAAAAATAAATATTTCAGTGATATACTTGAATGGTCACTAGTGTTTAATGATAGTTGTCCTTTAATGTGAATGTCCAGTGAAATAGTAAACCCCTACCCCGCCATCCTCCCCTGACGCTAAGGCGGGGGGGTATTATACAACAAACTCCTTACCTTGCACAGGATCCAGCGCAGTTAGCAGCGCTCCTGCAGCAGCTGCACAGAACACTGCATTTGTGCAGCGGGGCATCCTCTATTTATGAACTGTAACACTGTGCAGGCAAGTAAAGTATTTTCATTGTGTGTGTGCAAGCAAGTGAAGTTATTGCAATGTCTTTAGACAGGCTGATTCATGTATTGCATTGCTTGTGCACACACAAGTAAAGAAGTAGCAATGTCTGCACAAACTTTTAAACTTAGTAATGTTAGGGACGGGGTACTAATTGGACGGCCTTGACGTGGCTACCTCGCTTTTACATTCATTGCAATCTATGTTAACTAACAGTCCATGTTCTTAACAAGTGTTAGCTAGGTTTTTCAGTTTTTAGTATGAGTGTGCAGAGGGTTAACTTTCTTTTTTGCTTAGGCCCTTATTCATCAAGCGATAGCGCCAGGTAGTGTCTGACGAGCGCCAGGTAGCGGCAGCTAACGGCGACTACCGACTCAAGTACGCCCGGCGGCGGTCACAATGACGCATTTATCAAGCAAAATGAGGCTAGCGCCGGCGAGAGCGACGGCTAGCGCGGCATTCATCATGAAGCCGCCTGGACCGAACAGCACCGCTGCAAATTCCCTCACAGCGCCAGGTATGAGCTGTCGCTCCCTGGCGATGTCCAATGCATTTCAATGGAGCAATCTATAATTAATCATAATTAATTGGTAATAATTTTTATTTTTTATTTTTTAATGTCAAAAAATCGGAGACCACTTCTGCAATGTTAGGATTTATTTTTAAGTCAAAAAAAAAATTAAAAAAATATGTGCAGAATTGATCTAACAGGTCTGAGATTAATGTATTCATATTACAAAATGATTCTAAAAACATGTATAATGTTACATTCAAAAAATATGGTTGTTTAGGGGTTAAAAACTAGTTAATACAGATCGCCGCCAGCCCTCTGGGGTTTAAACAAGGAATGGACAGCGACAGCACATTCGGAGCGTGATTTGTTGATGAATATGAAGCTAGCCGTTCGCTCTGGCCATTCGTTGTCAGGCGCTCACATACAACGCTGGACCTGTGAAACAGCGACCCCCCAGCCCGTATTCAACATTACCGCACACCGACTGAGTCGCTGTCATCAAGCTAATGCCGGCCAAGCACAGCGAATACTGGCTGGCGCTGAAAAAATCACGCTACAGTCGCTCATCTGTCGCTACCTGGCGCTATTGATGAATCGGCCTCTTAGTGTGTGTGGTCACACCCCTCTAGCACCTCTTGACTGCTATATATTGACTGGATGAGCACATCCTACCTTCCTTTTTGCTGCAGCGGGGCATCCCAAATTACGTTTTTAGAGAGCAGCTTCATCATCTGTAATTCTAATTCTTTCCTATGCAACAGGTTCATTTTTTTAGCCACCTTTCCCTTTTGATGACACGCATAGGTTTCTTTATTAACCAAACTTTTCCTTTCCCTGGTCACCCTACTGGAAATAAGGTCAGATCTTACCAGTGGGGTCACAAAAAGCAGAATCTCTGGTGGGGTTGTGATATTTTTAAATGTATACATAAAAAGGACCATGTATAAAATATGTTTATTTAATATTCAAGGTATTATTATAATTATTGAATAATTTATTACACTGTACATGAACCCTCTGATTATATGTTTATTTAATATTCAAGGTATTATTATAATTATTGAATAAGCTAGGACAGGACTTACGCTCTCCATGCCACATCTCGTAGCAGACATGCAGTGGGGACCAGAAGCAATCCAAGCCAGAAATATCCAGACTTCAATACCATGGTTGCCTAGTAATAAAGAGAGAAATGACATTGAAAACGAGACTGATATTTGGAACAAATCAGATGACTGCTCTAGTATTTTAGCTTTAGCTCAGCTTTGGCAACCAGCAAAGCATTTGAGATGTTGTTTTGTTTCATTTTGGTTTAAAGTGCTACTGCAGGCAAAGGTAATTGTTACACTATTGAGGCGGGCTACACCTAAATGGCCACTGTCCTAAACTGTTTTCCATTTTAAATTGAAGAAATGGCTCGATATTGAGGTTTACAGGTTCAGCTCATGATTTCTGTTCTGAAAAAAGTGGCAGTGGCTGCATAATAATCAACAATGTGATGAATTTTGGGACGGAGGAAGGGGAGTGAGGAGGGAGGGACCAGCAATCCTGTCCCGCTCTGCTGAGCTGATTGGAGGATGGGATGAACAAGAGAATGTCATTGGCTGAACCTGTAAACCTCTATATATATCATTTCTGCTTGAATTTAAAAAACAGAAAACAGTTTAGGACAGTGCCAAATGTAGCCGGACGCAATGAGGCTAAATTTACTTTTGCCTACAGTATTCCTTTAACTGTAATGATAGCTCAAAAGCTGCTAAACATTGCATTCTGGATGACTGCGCAACCTGCAAACAAATAGCTTTCTCAGTTCAAAAGAGAGCAGTAATGTCTTGCACCGCATTAGCCACTGGGAATAGTAGAAGTGTGAAGAAATAAAGTGAAACCTTTTTTTGGCTAACTGAATACTACTGATTTTTGGGTGAGTTTTCATAGATACTTAGGGCCTGATTTAAGAAGCGTCTGTGACCGCTTACCACCGATGGGTTGACCACTGGAATACAACTGGAGTCCTGAGTGGTACCCACTCCCCCAGTCGTCACACCCTACTCATCCTGCTTCCCAGGGCATAGAGAGGAAGATGTTGGGTAAAGAGCACACAGGGAAGCAGGGTCGGCATCAGCACCCGGCAAGGCAGGTGCAGCTGCCAGGGGCCCCCACTCTCTGGGGGGCCCACTGCCAGGGCCAGCCTTTGGGGTGTGCAACGACGCTTCGGACTGGGACGGCACCGCCACAGCTGGTGCCCACCTTCACCTCGAATGGTGGGGTTCCACACAATGGGGCATCTCGATTTATATTCCAGGGAAGGAAGCTGGGTTTTGTTCTGCTTTTAAGTTGCCCACCCCAGCTGATTTTCTATCGCTGGAGCATCCCAATCTGTGATACCCTGCTGTGTGAAACCCCCTGGGATCGCTGGCTTACCCACTATGCAAGTAATTCCACCCCTGAGTTTTGGTCCGTTTTACTTTTTGTGAAAGAAGCCCCCTGATTTGGCCGTTAAATCAAAGTGGCGATACCACAGTGCATTTACAAGTTCGAAAAAAGTAATGAACAAAGGGGCATCCAAAATTTGAAGAATGTAGATTAGATAAGACTCAGAGGTCAGGTTTAAAGGGGATTGGTGCGCTTCAAAGTAGACCAAAACTAGAGTTTTGGTCCAAATAGCGTGATCCTTAGGAGGCATCCAGATTTGGGACGTCCCTCAGTGATGTGACTTGACTCTTCACCACAAAGGGGCCCACTGAGAACATGCCGCCCAAGGGACCACATAAACATGGAGTCGGCCCTGCAGGGAAGGATATCAGGGACAGAGAACATGGAGAAGGATGTCAGGGCCTTGGATCATGGGGTAGGGTGTCAGGGAAGAGAGGAAGATGGCAGACACCAATCAAGATTAAGAAAGTATGCAGCAGATCAGAGCAATCATTGTGAAGAACACACAAGAAATACTCAGAAATGAAGCCTGCGTGTGGCTCTCCAGCCTGGTTTGCTTAAGTAGGGGGATGTGCTGCTCTGAATTTGTGTTTGTAAACTTCATTAGAGATGTAAATGGCAGCCAGGAACTCCGTAGTCATAACAGAACTCCAGAGCCTGTTTTTGGGTGGCCAGGCGGTAATTGAATCATACTTGGCAACATGAGTTTCCTTTAGGACACATGACAAGGGGCAGGTGTTCATGTCCTTTTTTTATCAGTTGCTGGGTGCTAAATCCTTCTCTGCTGTCAAAGTAACAAGATGCCTGGAGGAATCCCGCTGTCCTATCAGCTGACATGTTGGATGGTGTGTTGTAATTGCCTCCTAAACTGCTTTTTTGGCAATAATGTAGTGTCAACGGCATTTAGAACACTAATGTCATTTTCATAAGCAATACAAATTATATATATATATATATATTTCACTTTATTCTTGATATAAAAATACATAACCTGCACATATTTCTAATGCAGGAGAATTGGTTCACTTAAACCGGACCAACACCCTTAAAGCAATATTTGTTCATATACATCCTTCCCCGGGGCAAATTATCCCTCCCCAGGGCAATTCAGATTGCAGCACACAATTAATTTACCTTTTTCCATCTCCTGCTGTTGTCAATTTTATAAACAAAATGGCATCTCCTGGAGCTGCAAACAGGAAGTGCTGCTGGGTTTCCTGTTACTGTGCATTGTCAGTAATGTCAGTTGAATCCAGGCAGCAGTACGGCTGGTATGCTAGGAAAGGAAGCTCCAAAATGGCCGCTACCATTAGAAAATCGGTGCGGCAAGGTTTTAGCTTTGAGTGGATTCAGGAGCAAATGTAAGTGATGACAATAATTCAGTATCATGCATGCAAATGGAGCAAGTGAGTTTTGGGGATTTTTCTTTTCCAACTACGCCAGGCTGTTGGTTCGGTTTAAAGATCATCTGTGCTCCAAACCCCGAAAACCAATGTTCACCTAACCCTGAAATAGACTTATGTTCGTAACACCGAGGGTTGACATGCTATTTCCATGCTCCTGCAGCTAGGTATGGCAGGCACCCCACCCTCTAATAAGCAAGGGGCCTTGCGCTGATGGCTGAAGACCAGAAGCCTTTTTGAAGCTGGTGGTGAGTGACAAGAATAAAGGTTAGCAAGTACCTGTTTTTTTTTCTTCTGATGAATTTAAAGAGTCTGATGTATGAAAACCCAAGATTGCCTAAACAACTCACCTTTCCGCAGATTTCATGGCACATGCGAATCGTGTATCCTATGGGGGAAGCCCGATCCCCCCCTGGTACTGTACCTGTTTTCATGTCTAAACGCAGCTCTGTCGCCCTACGTGACCACCAGTCTCCAGTGAGGTTAATGGGGCAGGCTTACACAGTGCTGTGTGTGTGCTTAGTCCACTTATCGACAATGGTCACATGGGGGTGCGATCTGGCAGCCAAAAACCAGAGGATCTTCTGTTGGGCCAAGGCACCGTACCAGGTCCACCATCAGAGCAATACAAGGGATCCAAGGCTAAACCTGTGTTTCTGCCTTGTGTTGTGTTTGCTTGTATTTTGACACATTTCCACCAACAGAAAATATGACTGATATAAGGCTTCTGTTCGAGTGGGTGGCATTTGAACAGGGAAGATTTGTTGGCTAGTTGTGGCGATCGTTCTTGATCCACATCCTATTTGCGGTCAGTTTCTGTTTCCACATACTAATGGTAACGATGTGAATGTGAAATTTGATGTCAACCAAAGGGATGCAACGCGCCATGGATCAATTAGCGTTGGATTGTGTTTGCATTAGCGATTTCTCATTTGAAAATCGCTCTGTGGAAATGAGCCGTTTGTTATTTCTTTATTAAGTTACTTTTGTTATTTGGTCAACACACAACAGATTTTTATATTATTATATTATTATATGTCTTATAGCTGAAGGGTGGGTTTTAAAGATAATTGCCACTGGTGGGCCCCAAGCCTTTCCTCTATGATGCACACACACACACACACACACACACACACACAGTAGAGTTTTAGGGCCTTATTTATCAAGGGATAGCGCCAGGTAGTGTCTGACTAGCGCCAGGTAGTGTCTGACTAGCGCCAGGTAGTGTCTGACTAGTGCCAGGTAGCGCCAGCTATCGACGGCTACCGACTCCAGAACGCCCGGCGGCGGTCACAATGACGCATTTATCACGCTAAATGAGGCTAGCGCCGGCGAGAGCGTCAGCTAGCGCGGGATTCATCATGTAGCCGACTGCAACGAACAGCGCCGCTGCTAATCCCATCACAGCGCCAGGTATGACCTGTCGGTCCCTGGCGCTCTCCAATGCATTTCAATGGAGCAATCTTTAAATATTCATAATTAATTGTTAATATTTTTTTTTTCTTTAATGGCAAACATTCTGTGACCACTTCTGCAATGTTATATTTTTTTTTTTTAAGGTAAAAAAAAAAAAAAAAAAAAAATGTGCAGAATTGATATTACAGGTCTGATATTAATGTATTCATATTACAAAATGTTTATAAAAACTTGTTTAATTTTTTAATCAAAAAATATGCTTGTTTGGGGGTTAAAAACTACTTTACACCCATCGCCGCCAGCGCTCTGGGGTTTCAACAAGCATTTCACAGCGCGAGAAATTTTTGAGCGTGATTTGTTAATGAATATGCTGGAAGCCGTTCGCTCTGGCCATTCGCTGTCAGGCGCACCCATACAGCGCGGAACCTGTCAAACAGCGACTCCTAACCACGTATTCAACATTAACGCACACCGAGTCGCTCTCAACAAGCGAACAACGGCCAAGCACAGCGAATACTAGCTGGCGCTGTGAAAATCACGCTACTGGCGCTCATCTGTCGCTACCTGCCGCTATTAATGAATCAGCCTCTTAGTATAAAAGTCATTTGAGGTCAAAATGACCCATGGATTTTATAATCAGTAGCCTGCGCCACACCAAGTAAGGTGCTGCAAGGCAGATATCTACAGGGGGTTCACAGTATGCAGTGTGCTGCCTCTTGTCCAACACTTATCTGTAATCAGCTTGTCACCTGACAGCCAGTTTCACACATTTGCCATTGAGCATTAACACACTGCATGGCTCTTTATAAATTGTGACCACCAACTTATTTCACAAGTGCTGTCAGCGCCCTGTCGGGTGGAGATGGCTTTCAGGCGCTTGCTCCAACCTGAACTGATGTTTAAAAGGCCTCTTTGAGGTGTAAGGCTTTCTGGTCCTGTGCAGAGTCATTGAGCCATACTGTGTTTGAGGAATTCCCGCTCCTTCTGATGGTTGATTGCCTTTCTGAACACGGCATTGGAAAACACTACAAGAATATCAACTGTTAAACTGCTTAAGCGTCTATTGATGGCTTTATGTTACCTGATGTGAAATCTGCTTTCTATATTACGCTCTGTACAGTCTGGCTTTTATCCTCTTTGGGTCCTATCAAACTCCAGCACAAAAGACCTCGCTGGATCTCCAGGGGACTCTGAACACAGGTTCTGGCACACACAGAAAGAGTTTATTTGTGTAACTTTTTTTAGTCCCCTTCAAAGGCTCTATTATACTTTTAATAGCCTTATACACCTGCGACTCAGCGGATATGTTGAACTCCCTGCAATGCTGGTTAATGGGATCCCATCTTAAACGTATTCCGGGGGGATCTGTGAAAAATGACGTTCATAAAACCAGACCATGTCTAACGTTACTCCAGCCTGGATACAAGCAGCGTGGGCTGCATTAAATCTGTTTGCGTTGGTAATCATTTAACATAAATGACACTTTTCCAGCACTAAAGAAAGTCCAGTGGGCTGTTAATGAGGAAAGATGGAAGGGAACACCTTGCTCAGCAATACTTTATGAAATGATTTGTAATGCTGCAGGTAGATATATGGACTGGAGTTAAACATTATGAGCCTCTAGAGGGGAGCTAGCCTTTACTCATTCAATGCTCTGCTGGGTTGTTGGGATGTTGTATCGTGCTGATAACTTTATGGAGTTCTCCCCAGACTATCATTTTGTCCTCTGATTTAAGGAAGCTGGAAACTAAGAACTGCTTCCAAAGCTGCTGAGAAATCCATCTCTTTATGTGTCAACCAAGTCACCCAGTGCCATCAGCTATGTTTTTTTATTCTTTGCCAAGGAGAGGAATGGGATAAAGTCTGATTTAAAAGAAAATCTATGGGTATCAGTGAGAGTGAAACATAGGGTATGTCTACCATTTTATATAGTTCAAACTTTTCACGCTGCTGGTCGTGTTGGGTGGTGGACTGTGTGTCAATCCTTTGTATTTATTAGCGTATTTGGGCTTAGATGTCATAGAGAGGATTAACTTTAGCACTATTGGTTCCTCTCAATTATCTGTTCTCGTGATTCTCATGCCCTGTTCAGCCATAGTAGATACCAGGGGTCCTTTTCAGCCATTGTGGAGTCTGACACCATCCTTTAAAGAAGTTCCAAATTCTAAAGATAATTTAGGATTGCCAAATTGTGTCTCTTGAGAGCATCCAAAATTGGGATGCACCACAGTGTTAAAATAAAGAGCGAGCCTGAAAACAGTCAAACGTGTTTGTCTCCCCTTGTGGGGCAGTGACCTCCTAATTGCCCACAGCAGGGTTAAAGCGGACTTTCACCCTGAATAAGAGTCTATCTTATATGTTTCCCACACCCTGTACATACAGATTGCTCACATTAAAAATCATCCTACCTGCATCTACTGCAAGTTATGAGCCTTTAAACATCTAAGACGGCGGTTCATGGAGCATCAGGCAGCCTGCAAACAGGAAGTGTCTTCTGACTGTGTAGCTCTGCATTTTGGGATTGCTGTCCTTTTCCTGACCCCAACTCTGCTCTGTCTGTGCAAAGCACAGCTATAACCCGCCCCCTGCACTTTATCCCGCTCTCCTCAGTATGTGATGCTTCTGAGTTAAGATGGCGGCACACATATCCTAAAGTCCTGAACAGAGTTGAAGCTTGGTGGGGGAAAGAATAATAAGTGTGACTAAAAACTTAAAATATATTAATGTTAAAATATCTACCTGTATATGTACTCGTTGGCTGCAGGAGGAACGAGGGCCACATGTGTACAATCAATTGCACCAATTACATTGGGCATGTCGGCGATATTAAAAAAAACCAAGCTTAATGGTGTTTCTAGCTGCCATATCATCCGGGAAAAAAATATATTTGGGAGTTATGGCAGCCATGCCTTCCAAAAATTTAGAGAGTGCGCGGCTCAGCGTAGGCTGTGACATCCCCACGGAGAGGGCACCCAGCCTCTGGAACGAGCCGTTCGCCAAAAATTGCAGGCAGCCAAGCATCTTGGTCATACCTGAAATTGCATGCCCCTTCCTTGTGGTGCGGGCTAACCAGGGCCGCAGCTCACTATATAATTTATGGAGGGAAGCGCGATTAAGCCTGGTCAGCTCGAACAGCTCAATGTCATTCATGCTATCGATGTTCATGCGACGACGCAGGGGCAATTTGCTCTCAGACATCCGGATCAAATCGATGCCAAAAAGCACAAGCCCTTGATGTGCCACAAACTCGCTCCTCTCCATTCTACTCCCGAGGCCAAAAAGCTGCCGGATAACATTTCGGAAATCAACCATTAAATGTGCCTAGAAACACTTGGCAATCAGCTCTCTGAATTGCTCACAAGCCCATGTCATTAACGGCTAAATTAGGAACGATCGCAAAAAATACGATTTGGACGGGAAATATACAATAAGTAACGCAAAAAATACAATTGACGGGGGCGGAAATCGAAAGAACATATACGCATAAGACGGCGGTTCATGGAGCATCAGGCAGCCTGCAAACAGGAAGTGTCTTCTGACTGTGTAGCTCTGCATTTTGGGATTGCTGTCCTTTTCCTGACCCCAACTCTGCTCTGTCTGTGCAAAGCACAGCTATAACCCGCCCCCTGCACTTTATCCCGCTCTCCTCAGTATGTGATGCTTCTGAGTTAAGATGGCGGCGCCCATATCCTAAAGTCCTGAACAAAGTTGAAGCTTGGTGGGGGAAAGAATAATAAGTGTGACTAAAAACTTAAAATATATTAATGTTAGATGCTGGGGAATAATTTTTTAAGGGTTTGGGCTTTTCATTAAATCATGCTGAAGGTCCGGTTTAAAGATAGCCTTGCTCACTAGACCCAAAACTAAAAAAAAAGGTTTTGAATGGAGCTGAGCTTTAACAACATAAGCAATAATGAGGTCTTGGAACATTTTTTATACCTTTGTCAGGGAGTAGAGCAATAGAAGATTCAAAAGTGTATTTTCCGAGTATAGAATGAGGACAAATTGGGATAATAGCTTGATCTTAACAGACTTGCATCCCACTACCCCCCCCCCCCTCACCTAGCCTGAAATACATTGTAACATGGTAAAGGAAAAGAGGAGCTCTCCTAAAACGAATTTGGACAGTACCCAACACAAGGACAGATAGAATTACCCATCAATCCTTGCAGCAGGCGGAGTTATGCAAATCATTTCTTTATGGCTCTGTGCCATCCAAGGCCCTTAGAAATGCTAAGGGCGCAATGCCAAGGATTAGCTTTATATTTATACAGCCAAACACATCCAACTAATGGACACGTGTTTCAAGCTTTAGGCTCTCATCAGCACTAGGACGGATGTTTCTGGCTGTATGGGGGGGGGGTGAGACTTGGTGACCAAAACAGAGTCACAAGCCAGTATGTGGAGAGAACCATGTTAGTCCTAATATAGGGGGGCTAAAGTGACCAAAAAACCCTCTACTCAGGTAAACGAAGAGAGGAGCTTTCCTAAAACAGAAAGTATTTGCACAGTACTCAATACAATAGGTTTTGGTCTCTTTAGCCCCCGATATTAAGCCTAACATGGGTCTCTCCAATTACTGGCTTGTGACTCTGTTTTGGTCACCAAGCCTCACCCCCCCCCCCCCCCCATACAGCCAGAAACATCCATCCTAGTGCTGATCAGAGCATAAAACTCAAAACACGTGTCCACTAGTTGGATGTGTTTGGCTGTGTAAATATAAAGCCAATCCTTGGCATTGCACCCTTAGGCCCTAATTTAACAAGGGATAGCGCCAGGTAGCGACTGGTGAGCGAACGGTAATGACGGTCACCGCCACGAGAACGCCGGTTCCCCACCACAATCACACATTTATCAAGCCGATCCTGCTTAGCGACTGAGATAGCGCCAGATAGCCACTCATTCATCATTATTCCAGCCTCACCCCACAGCGCCAGCGTCCGACCTTGAACAGCGACAGGTATGACCTCTCGCTACCTGGCGCTCTCCAATGCATTTCAATGGAACAATCTTTAAATATTCATAATTGTTAATAATTTTTTTTTTTTTTAATGTGAAAATTTCTGTTACCACTTCTGCCATGTTAGGTAATTTTTTTAAGGTAAAAAAATAAATAAAAAAAAAAACAAGCATTTCACAGCGCGAGAATTTTGTGAGCGTGATTTGTTAATGAATATGGTGGGAGCCGTTCACTATGGCCATTCGCTATCATGCGCTCCCATACAGCGCGGAACCTGTCAAATAGCGACTCCTCACCCAATATTCAACATTACCGCACACGGACTGAGTCGCTGTCAACAACCGAACAATGGCCAAGCACAGCGACTACTAGCGGGCGCTGTGAAAATACTGCTACAGTCGCTCATCTGTCGCTACCTGGCGCTATTAATGAATCGGCCTCCCCGTGTTTCTTAGGGCCTTGGATGGCACATAGACATAAAGAGATGATTTGCATAGCTCTGCCTGCTGAAAGGATTGATGGGTAATGCTATCTATCTTTGTATTGGGTACTGTGCAAATACTTTTATACATTTTAGGAGAGCTCCTTTTTTCCTTTACCTAAGTAGAGGGTTTTTGGGTTTCTTATTAAACCTAACATAGGTCTCTCCACATACTGGCTTGTGTCTCTTGTAACATGGTGCTACCTTTATCATCATCATTTCAGGCAACATAAAGGCATCCGTGGAGAACACTGGACGCCATGTAGGTTGCACATTGAGGCTCACCACACCAGCAGTTTTGCTCTGCACGGTGCAGGTTACAATACCATTTTAGGAAGCAGCATTTAGCGCAACAATTGGATTTACAGGCATTCTTCATGCTGGGGGCATTGATATATGACATGGCCTCATCCGCTCCTCAGCATAGTGCTTGTTTTATCCTGTGGAGATTGTGCATTTAGACAGAACTATGTCGCACGCTGTCTCATAGGAGACACACAGGTTTTTGCAGTACAGATTTTAGTGCCGCTGTTTCTTTAGAAAAACACCATAAATCCCACCACCCAGCTTTGAGGCTAAGCAGAAGGCCACTCCATATATCTGGAAGGCCATAACCCTGTCAAATGTATAACCTGCCCAGGTGGCACCTGTTCCGTGTCTGGCCTGGACCAACTGTTGTCATTGCGGGCGCAGATGAGTAAACACCCGGGGATTTCTGTCAGACTTTATGTGATTTCAGGACAAGGAGGCTGGATTCTCTTGTAAACCTTTCCAAATGTAAAGGAAGCACCTGTTTAGCAGCCAGCACAGGAGGAAGGCTGCCATAGGGAAGGCACGTTATGCTTTCCACATTCCTTCAACATTATCTAATGATGGAAGTAAAATGTGTGGTTCAGTTTGAGTGGCAGAAACCACCTGAAGAGCACATGAACTCATTCCTGGTGACTGAGTAACACTGTTCAGTCATAGCCATGTTGATCAAACAGGAAGTCTCTGTGTCAGAAAAGTAAAGTAAATTGCTCACAATCCCGTCCACATTGTAGAAATACTCCAACGTAATGGAAGCGGGGAAGAAGTGCTGGCCATTGCAATCGATGTATTGTGCTTTAACTGCGCTGTGTTGTAATGCAGTTAAAATACCAGATACTTCCGCAGTGCAGATGGGGACTTTATGCATACTAGGTGGACCTGCCCTGTGCTGGCTCGCTTTTGGAACCAGGTGTTCAGGATGGCCAATGAAATCTTCGGATCTATCATGGAAAGGGATCCCTGGGTGGCCCTCCTGCACTGCAAGCCCCGGGAGCTGTCTAGTAAGCAACATAGACTTTTTGTCTACCTTCTCCTGGCGGCCAAACAGGCCATAGCTAAGGCCTGGAAGAAGCAGTTTACCCCAATCTCAGAGGTGTCGGCCAGGATGAATGGCTTTCTCATCATTGAGAGGTTGTCTAGTATCCTGACCGACTCCTATGACAAAGTCCTCTCTATATGGGAACCCTGGATAAGATTCGCCTGGCCTGGCGAATACATGCGGGCACTATAATAATCATATGTGGTGCCTGGTGGAGCACGGGAGCCACAACCCCCCCCCTTTTCTCTCCCTCCCCTCTTTACTTTCTGCCCAACGTTTTGGGCCACTTCCTTTTCCCTTCTGCAATATAATGGTTTTAATGTTTTTATTTGTAACGATTCCCCTCAGTATAAGCGTGCGGGCGCCGGTGCTGATCGCGGACACCGCGAGGCTTCGCGGCCCGCGCGGACCCGGAAAAGATCATGGCGAAATATAAGTTGCGCTAATGGTAACAAGCACATGTCTCGTGCCTCACCATATTTGCACCCATACTGCAGATCGTTAAACACTAGTTTGGTTAACTTGCAATACTATGAAAACGTATGTCGCTAGTTTTTTTTCCTCTTTCTATATACCTCCCCTGCGTGGGATGGCAGTATGATGCTGTATGCTATGCAAAACTGTATCGTTGAAAATTTTCAATAAAAATATTGAAACAAAAAAAAAAAAAATACCAGATACTTACCATCATATCCCGGTCTCTGCCATTGTCAATACTTTCTCCCCCAAGACCCTGCCAGATCCTCCTCCGGGGTTCCGATGCCACCGGCGTGTCTCCATTGTCTCCTTGATCTTGTTCTGTAGGGGGTTTCACAGCCTCTTCTGCCAGGTCCGATGCAGGTGATTCTTCCTCCTCTGCCAGCACCATTACTTCATCCAGTTCATCCACCGGGGTCCAGCAGGGTCCAGATACTGGTGTACAGGAAACTATGGCAGCTGCATGACAGCCCATTTGGCCTCTACAACAACGCTCCATTAATGGAGACGCAATGCAGTGAAAGTATAAAATGGTCCTAACGGTAATAGTAGTGAAGTACTAAGCTATTGCATAATATAAAAATCCTCTGGTAAAAAGGATTACCAACAGGCTAGAGCCATTATTCTTAGTGGGTAGAAATAGACATGCAAATTATCTCTTTGCTTTTTGTGCTAGCTCAAGCGCTCAGAAAGAGCTGGCTGGGTGTGCAATGCATAAATATACTGTAATTACACAATATTTCTATAGCTATCACTTGTGGACACATATTTGGGAAGATTTTCAGCCAGTCCTGGAGACTCTGATACACTTTAAGTAACAGGTGTTGGCTTCTATGCTTAAAAGTGGACCTAGATTCAAAACAGATTTAGGTTTATTTGACCCTCTTCCCCCCCGGGGCATCCTGATTCCAGTTAACTATGGCTAGAAAGCCCATAAACAGGCTGAATTACTCACTAATACTGTACTCCCAAACCACTCTCGAGCTCCACCTACTGTGTTCCCCCGAAATTAACACAGGTCTTATATTAATTTCTGCTCCAGAAAGACACATGTAAGGAACAAGGAACAAGCCGGCTGGCATTGGGTCCTGTAAAATCAAGATGATGGCGCAGTACAGCAGCTCCAGAAAAGGACATGTAAGACACAAGGAACAAGCTGACTGGCTGCGGGCCCTGTAAAATCAAGATGGCGGTGGCAGTACAGCACCTTCAGGAACGCACATGTAAGGCACAAGGAACAAGCCAGCTGGCAGCGGCCCCTGTAAAATCAAGATGGCGGCGGCAGTACAGCACCTTCAGGAAAGCACATGTAAGGCACAAGGAACAAGCCAGCTGGCAGCGGCCCCTGTAAAATCAAGATGACGTTGGCTGCGGCGATATGGTACGTGCACAGAGCCAGCTGGAATTGGGTGGGGGCGGGGATTCAGCCGTGTGCCCCGGCATGTTGGCAGGCTGGGGTAGATCCAGAAAGATAAGACATTCACTCCTGACAGACAAGCTTACCTGTGTGACTTGATGTGTCCTCATCCTCCTTTATAGCCACTCCCATCCCTCTGCTGAAGCCTGGCAGCTGGATTATGAATGGTAACTAGGGCTTATTTTTGGAGTAGTGCTTATATTTCATGCATTAACAAAAAATGCTGAAAAATCTTACTAGGTCGTATTTTGAGGGTAGGGTTATTTTTGGGGAAGCATGGTAATTGCCTGCGGGCAATGCGGTTTCTCAGGAGCATGTGGACACTGACCTGGAGAATGCAATTTCTTGCTAGCCGAGAAGTGACCACACAAGCCGTGATTGCTGTATCTTGGCCCAATATCAGTGTCCTTAGGGGCAGAGAGGTATTCCAAACTGCAATGCAGAATGGACCTACAGTTCTTTTTTACTTTTGGTCCCTTATAAACCCCCTTAATAAGGTATCAGCCTATGCAACGCAACAACTTGCAGGATCTGCCTGAACCTGTGCCTTGTGCACAGACTAAATATGTGGGGAATTCTCCCTTTCCTAAAAAGGGACGGTTATGTAATAGGAATAAAAGAGGTATTTGGGTTTTGGGACGTTGGGAACTGAGCTTTCAGTTCAGGAACTCTCCATTTGAGCTTGCTCGTCTTTAATAAAACACTCCTATAGTGAGGAAGAAATTAGAGACTGAACCTTTACTGCTAAGCTCCACACCAACCTCCCCAGCTCATAGAATCCGGGTGTAACAGCTGCAGCGGCCGAGCACTAGACTTGTGAAGTAACAGGTGGCGGCTGCTATGTCTTACACCCCCTCCCTGTATAAGGTATCAGCTTAGACACGGCCCCAGTCCGCAGGGTCAGCCTTAGCCTTTGCCTTGTGCAGAGACCGAATATGGACATCTCAAAGAATTGCTGCTGAGCCAGAGCAAATGGCACAATGCTGTGCACATAACACTGGGGAGAGGTGGGCGGCCATCATTCTGGAGGTTATCTCAGCTACTCAATGTCATTATATGCTGGGCTGCACATTCTAAGACTTGTAATCCTAATTCCTAATGTAATCCTCCTGGTGGGGGACAAGAGACATACTGCTGCTGCACACCATCCCAAATGGTCATTTTTGGATTTTGTAGTCAGAGTAGGGCCACACAGGATTCTTTTCAAACAGTAAATAACTTTACCCACGCACGGCAGTAAAAGGATTACTTGCATCAAATAACAGTTCAACAGTCTCTTGCACGCCCTCTCTTGGGACCAAACTCCGGACAAGTAAATTCTTCGGGGGCGACGGCAGGTTGCAGGCCAACCCTCTGTAAGGTCTCTACTAGAGGAGAGCTCACCCCACCATGCTGGATATAAGACTCTGGCCCCCACTTTCCTCTCTGTGGAGCCACTCCACCACCCCAGCTATAGGCCCCAGATTGCATGCCCTCTCTTGGGACCGAACTCAGGACACATGCACCGGAGAGCTCACCCCACCACCCCCACTCTGGGTCCTCCTCAGCAGCTGGGCCCCACTTTCCCCTCTCCGTGGAGCCACTCCACCACCCCAGCTATAGGCCCCAGATTTTAACTCAGGAAATGGTCACCTCATGTGTATCCCAGCCTCTCCTTCCTCTCCCCCGTCTGGGGAGTTGGCTCAGCTCAGGAGTGTGGAGGCAGTTTAGGGAAGACCTCCAGGAGCATCTCTGATTGTCATGGCATGCTGGGGCCTACTCTGCTTGGCCCGGCAACAGCAGCTACCCTCCTCGCCCTCCCTCGTGGCTTGGTTTTCCTCTCAGGGCCTCCCTCGCCTCCCTTCTATATGGCTCCGTCCCAGATCTCCCCCTGGCCAAAATCCTGGGTGATGTTGCGGTTCCCGGACAGCTCAGGTCTCCTACCCACAACCAAGATGACAGCAGTGGTGGGGGCCCTAGGATGCCTCCCCCACCACCCATACCAACACCCATTTTGTTGAAAATGCATGTTGTCACACTTTATGTTGTTGTGTTGTGTTTTGGTGATTAGTTAATTTGATCTTGTTATGCTTTTCTTCTGTTTTGTGAAACAGAAATTTAAAGTGGACCAAAACCCAAGATTTTGGCTATCCTGGGTTTTGGTCCGTGCCCCACTGCGTGAAACCCCCCCGGTCGCCCGAACAAACTCACCTCTTCCCGATCCTACTCCACCTGTGCGGCTGCTCGTTCAATCAGCACACTCAGATCCGCTTGAGTTCCTCCATCTAGGAGCTCGTCTAAAGTGAGCGGATCCAAGCACACTGGCGGCCGCATCCCCCGCTACCCTCTAACAGGGAGCGTGCCCCTGCTGGCCATTCACAAATGCCTGGCGTGGGCATGCGCCATGCTAAATGGATAGCGGGGATGCGGCCACAGCTGGCGCATGCAGCGTTGGACGGGGAAAGATGGTGAGTTTCCGGACGACCTGGGGGGTTTCACACAGCAGGGGGGAGGGAGTCCAGCGGCCCTGGAATCTTATAGATTTCAGGGATGATGGGGGTGTGGGTTTTGGTCCTCTTTAAATACAAGAGAATATAAAAAATATACTATGCATTTCTCCAGGCTATGTGTTTGGCTATTCCATGTTTCGTATTCATAGAGCTCGGCAGAGAGGGGAGTGATCGCATCCCCGTTCTCCCTCTGGCCAGATGGAAGAAATGTGGCCAAAGACCATATATGCAGCTTGGTATTGCCGCTGATGTCACCAATCCCAGAGGGTTTCATACATCAGAAGATCCCAAATCAGGATGCCTCCTCTGTAGGGAATGGGACGGCCCTGTAGTCTGTCAAACTCTCTTTTCTAAACACGTAACATGATCAGAGAGACAAGAATATGTTTCCAATTTAAAAATCTCCTTTCTTTCCAGGCTGCCAGCAAGAGACTTGTCTGTACTGTGAGTCAGGCCTTGTGTATTGTGATGACTATGCCAGCCAGAGGTGGCTCCATTATTTTTCGCATGGGGTGAGTAGAGGAGATAGAGATCTGGAGAAGACGCTCTGTGATTAGAGCCCAGCGACATATCTCCACGTTGGCCCGGATGGCGGCTCCCTCGCATGTGAACAGAGACTTTGATTGGCCATTTTCAACGCGTCTGTCAGCAAGGCCCGGCAGCTGCCTGTCTCATTACAGGCCAGCCAACACCAAGAATTCCTTTTAAGCTCCACAATGTATATAATCAAACTTAAATAAATTCACATGCCAGGGAATTTCCTCCAATGTCCTAACTGAAAAAAACAAAACCGTTTTCATGTACTTGATGTGCTGGCTGCTTTAAACAACTTCCTTCCGCCCAAATTCCTCCTTTTTATACAGATGTACAAACAAGAGGGAGGCACGGCAAACTAGAAGCATTTATACGTAAGTAAACATGAGCTGCTATTCCTTGTTCCAAAGATATAAAAATCAAATTACTAATGTGAAGACATCAAAGGGAGATCTAGAAATGACAGGAATAGAAGTGTTATGTTCTATACTTTAAACTGCCTCAATTTTATCTTAAAGTGGAACAAAACCTGGGAATTTGACTTTCCTGGGTTTTGTTCTGTTCCTCGAGGACATACCAAATTGGGAAACATCTCTGTATCAACCCCCCGGAATGCCCAGTACAACTCACCTCTTCCTTGTCACTACGGCGCATGCGCAGTCATTCAGTGCCATTTGCCGTGTTTACATCATCAACAAACGTCTATCGTCGACTTCGATGGGGAGCGTGCGCTGCTGCATTACCTGCATCCAGTGTCCCCCACAGCAGTGTGCGCTCCCCACTTAAGTCAATGAGAGACTTTTGCCGAATGACGGGGAGGCCGATTCATTAATAGCGCCAGGTAGCGACAGATGAGCGCCAGTAGCGTTATTTTCACAGCGCACGCTAGTATTCGCTGTGCTTGGCCGTTGTTCGGCTGTTGACAGCGACTCAGTCGGTGTGCGGTAATGTTGAATATTGGGTGAGGAGTCGCTATTTGACAGGTTCCGCGCTGTATGGGAGCGCATGACAGCGAATGGCCATAGCGAACGGCTCCCAGCATATTCATTAACAAATCACGCTCAAAAAATTCTCGCGCTGTGAAAAGCTTGTTTAAACCCCAGAGCGCTGGCGGCGATGGGTAAAAGTAGTTTTTTAACCCCCAAACAACCATATTTTTGGAAAAAAAAAAACATGTTTTTACAAACATTTTGTAATATGAATACCTTAATATCAGACCTGTAATATCAATTCTGCACAAATTTATTTTTTTTTTTTTTTTTTTTACCTTAAAAAAAAAAAAATAACATTGCAGAAGTGGTCACAGAATTTTTGACATTTAAAAAAAAAATAAAAAAATTAATAGCAATTAATTAGGAATATTTAAAGATTGCTCCATTGAAATGCATTGGAGACGGCCAGGTAGCGAGAGGTCATATCTGTCGCTGTTCAAGGTCGCTAGCTGGCGCTGTGGGGTGAGGCTGGAATAATGATGAATAATTCGCTATCTGGCGCTCTGTCAGTCGCTAAGCAGGATCGGCTTGATAAATGTGTGATTGCGGAGGGGAGCCGGCGTTCTCATGGCGGTGAGCGTCATTACCGTTCGCTCACCATTCGCTACCTGGCGCTATCCCTTGTTAAATAAGGCCCATAGTCACAGCAGACAGCTCTCACTGGACGAGAGCACGCATATGCACCGTTGGACTGGGAAAAGGTAAATGATTACCAGCTCCCTGGGGGGGGGGTTTACACACAGCACGGCATCCCGATTTGGGATGCTCCGAGAAAAACCTAGCGACCCTGGAATCTCTAACATTTTTATTCCGCTTTAAATGCCTTCCAGCCATGGCCAGCCCTTGGGGTGTGCAAACTGTGCAAGGGTGCCAACCCAAATGCTCAGAATACCTTTCCCTTGTTTCATTTTCCTCATATCTCTCTTTCTTTTCTATATAAGGTCTATATTTCTTTTTCATATTCCCACCTTTCTCATTTTTCCACATTTCCTTGGTTGTATTCTTTTTCCACATTACCTCCATCTTTCCCTCTTTCTGCCTTCTTTGTTCCACATTTGCCGCGTCTTGCTTTTTTCTTAATTCCCTCCTTCATCCCTTTTATTTCTACATTCCCCTTATCTTCACTTTTTTAATTCTTTTTTTCATTTCCACATTCACTTATTTTTTTTTTACTTTTTTGTTCCCTACTTTTTCCTAATCCCCTTTCTCTGTCTGTTTTCCACGTTCCCTCCATCTTTTTTTCTTTGGGTGTGCCCTTTGTTTTTTTAGTCATCTATGAGCTGCGGTGCAATCGCGCTGCAGGCCAAATGCTGCGCACACAAGTGAAGGGGTCCTTTGACTTCAATGGTCAGGTTTCTCCTCCTGATTTCGGCACGTCTGAGTATTCCAAATACAACACAATGCAATCTGGAAAATGTAGAAGAAGGGACAGTTCAGTCTAAATAACTTATGGAAGGAGCCATGATGGGATTACTGGGGCATGGCACCCTATTGACTTCTATTGGGAGGAGAAGAGGCATTGTCTTATACATCTCAATAGAAGACAATGGAGTGGTAGCAGCAGTAATCAAATCATGGCTGCTCCCATGAACAAGAGTTATTTAAAATGGTCCCTTTAAAGTCACCCTTGCTGTCACCCAATGACAGCAAGAAGCTCACCTGATGCCGGTTCCATTAGCCTCTTCTCCATTTCCTACAGCGCAGTGTATAAGCTGTAGCAGTTTTTCCCTCCATTCAAGTTCAATCCTCCAGGACAAAGCAAAAATATGGTCTGACAACCATTCTGTCCCTTGGTACTTTCAGCTTGAGCGAGCATGACAAGTCACAGTGGCCTTACAGTTGTCTCTGACCACAGCAGAACATGCTCATGACTCATGAAGCTGCACCATGACTTCCCATTCCCAGCTCAGCCACCACCCAAAAATAAAGCAAAGAAAGCGTCTTAGCTTACAATATATAAGGTACTGTATTTAGATTTAATGATGCTTTGAAATTTTGATAAGGGGGATAAGGTGGAGGGATGCTCATGTGTGTCTGGATAGGGACTTTAAACCCGACCAACAGCCTTGCCGATTTGAAAAAAAAACTCCCCAAACCTGCCTTTCCCCATCTTCACACAAAATAATGAATCATTATCAGCATTACCAATTGCTCCTGAATCCACTCAAAGCTGAAACGCCAGCTCACTGATTTTCTCCTGTTCGCGGCCATCTTGAGGCACCCCCGAGGCTTCCTTTTCCAGCACTCCAGCCATGCTGCTGTCTGGATTTTACTGACATAAACAACAATGCACAGCAGCAGTAAACTGAGTGACACTTTCTTTTTGGCCTGCAGCTTCATGAGACTTCATTTTGGTTGTAAAATTGACCACAGCAGGAGAAAGAAAAAGATACATTATTTTTATGTGCAGCAATCTGAATTGCCCTGCAGGGGGAGGTTTTTGGTCCGGGTTTAAAGTGGACTAAAACCCACGGCGATCGGCCTGGGAATCTTTAAGATTGCCGGGGCAATCAATTTCCCCCCCCGGGGGATCCAAAATCAGGATGCCTTGCTGTGTGAAACCCCCCAGGTCGCCCACAAACGTAGCTTTTTTAACGGGCCAACAGTGCATGCGCGAGCCGTGGCTGCATCCCGCACCAGGCATTTGTGAATGGCCGATGTGGGCATGCTCCCTGTTAGAGGGTAGCGGGGGTGTGAGGCGTTCTGAGCCACTCGCCTTAGACGTGCTGACGTGAACGGATCCGAGCATGCTGATTGGCGGAGCAACTGCGCATGCGCCATAGGACCGGGAAGAGGTGAGTTTGTTTTGGCGACACACAGTGGGGCACCCCCGATCGAGGTCCATTTTAAGGGCTTGTATTTCATACATGTAACCTAAAAAGTCCAGTGGTTAAAAATGTGTCTTTAAAGTTACTCAAAAATCTGAAAAGACTTTTGGTACATGTAACAGGGCCACTAGGGGGTGTCCAGAATCGGGATACCACAAGGCCTGTACATCCAGAGAAAGCACGAGATCGAGATATCCTCCCATAGCTGTCAACTCATTGGCTGCGCTTTTTCAGACTTTTGGTCTACATTAAAGCGGACCTTCAGCATCATTTAATGAAAAGCCCACACCCTTAAAAAATTATCCCCCAGCATCTAAAATTAATATATTTTAAATTTTTAGTCACATTTTATTCTTTCCCTCACTGGCCTGCAACTCTGTTCAGCACTCTAGAATACGGGCGCCGCCATCTTGGCTCAGTAGCATCACATACTGAGGAGAGGGGTCAAAAGTGCAGGAGGGAGGGTTATAGCTGTGCTTTGCGCAGGCAAAGTAAAGCTGGGGTCAGGAAAAGGTCAGCAATCCCAGAATGCAGAGTGGCACAATAAGAAGACACTTCCTGTGAGCAGGCAGTCTGACACCTCACGAGCCTCCTTCTTGGATGTTTAAAGTCTCGGAAAATGCAGTAGATGCAGGTAGGATGATTTTTAATGTGAGCAATCTGTAAGTACAGGGTGTGGGAAACATATAAGATATATGGGGGTGCAACCACCAAGCTGCAGTGTTAGGGCTCTGCTAGGGGAAGTAGTACTGCCCACCTGTCAATATTTAAAAACTGGGCAACAGGGCCACCATACCTCTTCTGTTCTACAGAGTGATGTAGACAGCCAGGTCAGGTCGGCGGCTACTTGCGATCACGCAACTTCCTCTTGAAACAAATCGCCAATGTGGGAGTTATTATAAATGAAAAAATGATTTATTTTTTGCACTTGATTTTGTGTTAGAGACGATCACTATTTTTTGCAGATACTTGCTGAGGGTAAAGTTGTCTCTAACGGGATGAAAGTGCTTTCCGGACTTTGGTAAATAACCTCCTACATCTTGACCGGATAAACAGGCAGATGCAGCATCCCCGGCCAAAAATAAGTATCCACATCTGGATCAATGACAAAGTATACACAAGTTAAAAAGCAACAAAGAGAGTTCTACTGCTGGAATATCCATCAGGGCACCACTTCACGAGCACCTATAAATAACGAAACCTGAAGCTCGCACATTTTGGATTATTAGTTACACTGTCTCATGGAGAGCTCCGGCAGATGGATGGCTCAGTTCATCCCAGGGAATTGCTATAATTGCGGTAACAAAGCCCACCAATTACTAAGCCACAGCTTCTGGGGTGGAAGATGTGTTATGTGCTTTTAGTGCCTTCCTGCAGAATTACACACAATTTACTACTTGGATGTGAATGCAAAAGGGTTTATGGGGACTCATAAGAACTTGGCAGGGAAACTGTCCAGCTCTGGAGATAACATTACTAAAGTGTGTAAACTTTCCACCACACCTGCAAGCCTGTGGCCTTGACTTTTTGGTTACCCTAAAGCTGGCCATACAGCAACCTCTAGACCAGGGGTCTCCAACCTTTCTTACCATGAGAGCCACAGAGAGATGCTCAGGAGCTACATTCGATGTGAATAAATCATATACAGTAGGCTTATAGAACAGGAGGCAACCGGAAATAGTTCTAATAAATTCAGTAAACTACTCAAAAGCATCAAGCTTGGTAGTTCAGTGTGCCTGCAGATCCTTCTTTCCTATAAAATATTTACCCCATTTGAGTGGATCAAAAACCAAACACCACATGTGGAGACCAAGAAGGCCACTGGAATCTGCTGAGAGAGGTAGGCTTTCACGTTTCTCTGCCTGCCTGACAGTGCATGAACCCCATCCATGGAAGTGACCATATACCCTCCCCCCAACCTCAACAGGGTTCTAGACCTCAACAAGTGTAGTGACCCAGTAGACAGTCCGCGGGCCACATAGCAGGGGGTTCGCAAGCCACACTCCTGAGCTACAGGTTGGGGATCCCTGCTCTAGGCAAGACTAATAATTCTATTTATTGCATATTCATTCATGGAACACCTCCTACCACTTAGTTGTACCTAAATGGCCTTCCACCAGGCACCACCAACCTACAACGCGCTCACTTTAACCAGGCTCATACTTAAACATCATCACTAATCCAATGATACCAGCTTAGATGCAGCCTATGTTCTGCCCAGATCCTCCTCCTGTCTTTAAAGGAGCGCTATCATGAAACTGTGTAATATTAAAACCCATATATACATGTTGGCTAATGAGAGGAGGGGTGACTTATACACCCGAACTGAATAATACTCCCAGCAAGCTTGTGCTTTTCTTCTCCTGGTAGGAATAAAATCAAGGGGTGACAGGTTTAGTGTATCAGGGGTGACATAACCTGTCACCCGATTTCCTCTTCCTTCCATTAATAAAAATAAAAAACAAGCCTGGCTGGATATTTCTTTGATGCCGAGTGTAGGGATCAGATAGGGATCAGATTTATCATGGGATCAACGCTCAACTTGAAAAAGATGTGTTTGCTAAACTGGGGGAGACCCAGAGATCTTTTTAACAACCTATCAAACTCCCAGGAGATATTTATACCTTGTGGGAGGTCTTTCTAATTAACAGGGGATCTGTTCAATTTAAAAAGGCAAAAATTAAATATAGCACCAACATATTATGGGGGGTCATGTACCACAATCTGCAAGTTTGGCCTGCACTTAGTGTGCGCTGTGTGTGCAAGCGAATGGGGACTTCCATGGCAAAATGCTCTACAATTGTTGCAGGCGATAACTATTTGCTAGCATTTGGCTGTGTTTTCGCTGCACTTTGCCGGCCAAAATTTACTGGCAAAAAAAAAAAGCAAACAGCCACAGAGAATTTTGAAAAATAAAGAAATCTTGCTGAAAACCCACTTTTACAGCTCATGTCAGCATGGGATGAGTCTCAGAATACATGTGAGATGTCTCGGGAGTGTCTTGGTTGTTTTTAAAAGCTTTATATAAAAAGTTGAATTAAAACATTGAAAAGTAATGTTTATTAGAAGCTTCTCCAATGCTAGTCATCTATCTGATGACTTTATGCTCGAAATACCAGTGACAGTGATCAGTGACAGACAAGATCATGTCTAACAAAGAAAACTAGGTATTCTCGAAGGTTCAACTTAACGCGGACTAACAGTCAAAAATGACTTAAACCAGACCAACACAACAAACAGTGCTCATATGCGTCCCTCCCCAGGGCAATTTAGATTGCTGAACATAAAAATTAATTTACCTTTTTCTAACTCTTGCTGTGGTAAATTTGAAAAACAAGATGGTGGCTAATGCATTTGCAGGCTGCCTGCAAACAGGAAGTGCTGCTGGGCTTCCTGTTATTATTATGTCAGTTGAATCCAGGCAGCAGCATGGCTGAGATGCTGGGAGAAGAAGCTCCAAAATGGCCGGTATTTTCTTTTTCAACTGTGCCAGGCTATTGGTCTGGTTTAAGATATACTCAGACTTTAAAAGGTATCACCTTATTTCTTCACTTTCCTCCTATTCACAATGGCTAATGCAGTTCAACACAATACTACTTAATTATATACAAGATAAGAAAACATCCATTGTAAGGCAGGGTTTGGCAGCAGGCAATCAAATGGTCTATTATAAAGCATTCAGCTTAGATTCTGTCCATTTAAAGGGCCACTCCAGCCTCTTTGTGAAAAGAAAAGATACCCCCCACCCTGCCCCCTCCTATTAGCGATCCTGCACATGTAATAAAAGCAAAAGAAAGACGCTCACCTTCACCCCTAATCCAGCTGGCGAAGTCAGTGGTGCCGCAGCTGTGGCACTGAACACCTGCCACCATCTTCCAGAAGTCCCGGCTGGTCACTGGCAGCTGGGGCTCTTCACGTGCGCCTTCCCACCCTCCCATTTACGTGACTTTGTTGGCTAGATTCAGGGTAAAGATGAGTGTCTTTTTGTGACATTGTTCCCCCACCATAACTTGTGGTTGCCGTCATGATGGTCCACCTGGTTACATCTGTTCTATACCAAATATTGAAGCCGGAGTCATAACAGCTCCTTAAACCAGACCTTCACCCTTAATAAGAGTCTATCTTATATGTTTCCCCCACCCTGTATATACAGATTGCTCACATTAAAAATGATCCTACCTGCACCTAGTGCCTATTCCGAGCCTTTAAACATCCAAGATGGCGACTCATGGAGCATCAGGCTGTCCTTTTCCTGACCCCAGCTCTGCTCTGTCTGTGCAAACCACAGCTATAACCTGCCCCTTTGCTTTACCCCGATCTCCTCAGAGTGTGTGATGCTGAGGAGGCAAGATGGCAGCGCTCATATCCTAGAGTCCTGTACAGAGTTGTAGCCCAGCGGAAGAAAGAATAATAAGTAAGTGACTAAAACTAAAAAATAATAAATTTAGATGCTGGGAATAGTTTTTTAAGGGTTTGGGGTTTTCATTACATGATGCTGAAGGTCCAGCTTAAGCTTCCTAATAATTTAATTGTCCTTTGCTGCAATCTTTCCAAATCGAAGTCAAAATCAGATAAAAAAACTGCATATTATAGAGAATGACGACAGAATCAGTAAGACTCCAGAGTGGTGAGCTGGAAATATGCTGAATTTCCGAACCCAGAGCCTTGTTCAGTGCTCCGACCCTTCTATGATTTCTTCTAATTCAGTGAAGGTCTAATACGTGTTAGTGCGATGCAAGTTATCGGACCCTCTGGCCAACCATTCCCAATGTCCAATAATTGGCTTTCATTTCCATTTTAGGCAAGTGTGTGACCTGAAGCTTACACTAAACACTGCGAAAACAGTTTCTATGTCTTACTATTGACTGGATAACACGTACTCAATCAAAACATGTGTAATCAAAGATTACTTCAGAAAAAAAGGGAATGTTGATATTGGAGTCAGAGGCATACAATTTGGCAGTTTGGGTTTTCAACATGTTCTACCAAAATTGTGGCCATTTGCCTGAAACATATTTTGTTGGCTGCCTGAATGGCTCTTGACAGGGTTCTCAGATGTCTGAAACATGGAGGCTCAATTACATTTATTACATTCATGTGCCCCTTGCACATTATATTGTGCAAGAATAACACAGAGCAGGAGGAAATCCAGTCACCCAGTAATGTGAGCGTGAGAGTACTTTACAAATGTTGGACATTGTGTGACACTCAGTAAAGTTACGAGCTGTTTCTCCAGGCCTCTCTATGACATAGTTACCACTGGCAGCATATCTCAAATGCCAAATGTCTTCAAAACCAATTCTACAAAAAAGCAATGATGTGCTGTTTGCAATGTCTATGTGCTGTAGAGTGGCATTGCTTGCTTTATGAAATCTGCCACTCCTTTCATCTGTATTTAAAAGCCTCCAGGGCTGGCCAATTTCCCCTCTCTGGGGGAACCCAATTGGAGTTTTGGTCCTCTTCAAGAACATCTGAAGATCTCTTCTTCTGGACGACAAGTAACCATCAGTGTTGTCTGGAAGATAACTCAACATTTAATTACCTACAGCTCATGTGCAACTGATAATTGTCTGTACCATTAATATACACCCTGGCTATGTGGCTTGTGTTTTGTTTAAACATTTGAATGATGAGAAATTGGTTGTCATCATGACAGCTTGTACAGGGCAGGTGACAATGTTGCAACAAGGGAATTGGATGCCATTTGAAAAAAGCAGTAGTGCTTCAGACACACAGGATGTCTATTTTGTACTGAACTTTACCTGCACTGCATTGTGTTCAGGGCAGCTACCACCTTCGAGGCATCTGCATCCATTAAAGCTGCCTCTGAGTCCTTCGAGTCTGCTGCCCCCACCACCTCACTTGTCTATTGCTGCTGCACGCCTCCCTGCCCTCCAGATGCTGCCGCCACCAACCTCCATTGCCTTGTCCTCTGCAGTGGCCACTGTCATCACTGTCTCCAATCATAGATCCTCCTGCTGTCGCTCACTTCTTTGCCAAGTGCCACTGCTGAAGGACAGCAAACAATGGTTTGGTGCAGGACAGCACATTGTGCGACCATTGCATCACAATGTAGACACAGCACAGTACACTATGGGGGTCATGCTAATTACCCATAAAAGACACCCAAAGACAAGGTTACAGGTGGGACCGGCACTATTACATCAAGAAATTTATAGAGAAGGAGCCAGGAGACAGTAAAGGAAAATAGAAAAACCTCTTTATTGAATATTGCACACACCCTCTAGGCTCAAAAAGTACTACACCAAAAATGAATAAAATCACACAACGTTGTGCTTAAAAAATGGGGGCCCCCCACACCGCACATGCACCACCGCCTCAGATTCACAGCCACTACCCACACACAAGTCATGCACTGGACACGCACACCAGCCTAAGGCGGGGAAGTCCATAACCTAGTTGGGCACCAAACGAAGAGATCTCAACTGGATGAATAGGCAGTCAATATATATACCATGTAGCAGCATTCCTCCACGGCTCAATGTTATTATAAAGTGCTTAATGCAAGATTCAGAGATGGCCAGAGGCAATGTATGGCAAGTAAGGCAGCATTTCTCATCTCACAGCAGATTTCATGAACAGGTGATCCCAGCAATAGACCTCGCCAGCATGTATAGCAAAGGTGGACTCCGCGGTGAACGACACCATATGCCCAGCAGCACCGGAGTAAATGCATATAAGTGTCAGTGGCCGCATTAGCATTAAAAAGTCAGCCACCCTGACGAAGCCCCGGTGGGCGGGGCGAAACGCGCGTCGGACGTGGGTGGCCCTTCCTCGCCTCATGTCCCTCCACTACTCGTTATGACATTATGGACTAAGCACAAGGCCGGTTTATGGTGTGAACGCCAGCGCACAGCAGTATGAAGCCTGAATTTTGAAGTGGCCCTCAGAAGTGAGCATGTGACTACATTAAGTTAAGTACATACGTACGTTCATCGGTCTGCTAGCAACTCTATAGGCTTGAAACGTGACATGAGTTGGCAGTGTGCGGTCTGTCCGCACTGTGGAAGCTGCGTTGCTAACTGACTTTTTAATGCTAATGCGGCCACTGACACTTATATGCATTTACTCCGGTGCTGCTGGGCATATGGTGTCGTTCACCGCGGAGTCCACCTTTGCTATACATGCTGGCGAGGTCTATTGCTGGGATCACCTGTTCATGAAATCTGCTGTGAGATGAGAAATGCTGCCTTACTTGCCATACATTGCCTCTGGCCATCTCTGAATCTTGCATTAAGCACTTTATAATAACATTGAGCCGTGGAGGAATGCTGCTACATGGTATATATATTGACTGCCTATTCATCCAGTTGAGATCTCTTCGTTTGGTGCCCAACTAGGTTATGGACTTCCCCGCCTTAGGCTGGTGTGCGTGTCCAGTGCATGACTTGTGTGTGGGTAGTGGCTGTGAATCTGAGGCGGTGGTGCATGTGCGGTGTGGGGGGCCCCCATTTTTTAAGCACAACGTTGTGTGATTTTATTCATTTTTGGTGTAGTACTTTTTGAGCCTAGAGGGTGTGTGCAATATTCAATAAAGAGGTTTTTCTATTTTCCTTTACTGTCTCCTGGCTCCTTCTCTATAAATTTCTTGATGTAATAGTGCTGGTCCCACCTGTAACCTTGTCTTTGGGTGTCTTTTATGGGTGTCATTGTTGGTTAGTGGGACGCCATACAGGTGTGTGGCAGCGCACATACGAGTATTAGGAGGAATCTCCCTGCGTTTTTAATCATTGTCCTGGTCATGCTAATTATTTGTTGAAGCAAGGTGCACTACTGGTATGTAAGGCTGGATTAAGTCTGGTGGAGGCCCCTGGGCACAAAATCTGGTAAAGGCCCCAGATACAGTATTTATTTTTTCCTTTAAAATAACCGTCCAGCCAATTAACTGATTAGTGGTTGTCTGGCACCTGCCCACTTACTGGAACGTCAGATCGAGTCCCTTGTGCCCCCCTTGTGTGGGTGCGTTCTGCTCGGGAACTCCTGCTTTGCCATTCCGGGCGGAGGGTAGTGTAGTCTCCCGGCTGGTTCAGCAGAAAACTGTTTCCTGCATTGAGCTGCCAGCGGCTGTGCTTGGTGGCTTATGTGCAGTGAGCGGCTGCCGAGTGACATCACTGTAGCGTTGCTGACGGCGGCTTTACTGCTCTAGACTCTCCATCCTGTGGTGTGGTGGCTTTGGCTGCAGGTTTGCAAAAAAGGCTTCTTTTATTACCTGAGCTTAATTGCTATTCGAAAGGAGAAGGGTGGGGGTTATTTTTATTTTGCTGGAAGGGGCTGGAGTGGCCCTTTAAAGCGGACCTTCACTCTGAATAAGAGTCTATCTTATATGTTTCCCACACCCTGTACATACAGATTGCCCACATTAAAAACCATCCTACCTGCATCTACTGCATGTTATGAGCCTTTAAACATCCAAGATGGCGGCTTATGGAAGCCGCCATCTTATCAGGCAGCCTGCAAACAGGAAGTGCCTCCTGACTGTGCTGCTCTGCATTCTGGGATTGCTGACCTTTACCTGACCCCAGCTCTGCTCTGTCTGAGCAAAGCACAGCTATAACCCGCCCCCCTGTACCTTATCCCACTCTCCTCTCCTCAGTAAGTGTGATGCTTCTGAGTCAAGATGGCGGCGCCTGTATCCTAAATTCCTGAACAGAGTTGCAGCCCAGTGGGGGAAAGAATAATAAGTTAGTGACTAAAAACATAAAATATATTAATTTTAGGTGCTGGGGAACCGTTTTTCAAGAGTTTGGGCTTTTCATTAAATCACGATGAAGGTCCGGTTTAAGCCAGATTGTATACTTGTCTGAAAAGGTGGGTTTTAAGGGCGCCTTTGAAAGCTTTGAGGGCTGGGTAGATTGGGTGGGGGAGGCCATTCCAGAAGACTGAAGTGGCACGTGAGAAGTCCTGGAGGCGAGCATGAGAGGAGGTGACCAGGGTGGAGAACAGGAGAAGGTCGGCGGCAGAGCGGAGGCTAGGTCTAGGTGGATATTACCTATACAGTTCTGCTTTATCTGGCTTCTTTCAGAAGGGGTCTTTTATTATGGATTCGAGGGATTATTTTAACATATAGAAACATCTGTAAAAATAGTTTAGGAATGTTCATTTTTCTCTTGAGTAAAATTGTACTTTCGCTGTGTGTAAAGAGAAGATTCTCTACAGCAGGCAGAAGTATTGCAGGTCTATGGAAATAACATGGTGATAAACTGACATATATATTGACAGATTAAATATGTGGCTTTGTATTAAACTAACCTTTTAACAAATGTGCATCTCCATTCAAAAATGACAGGGGGTCGTGACAGGCGAGCCCTTTGTATGGCAGTCAGTGGATGAAAGCAGGACAGGACCTGGAGAAATCTGCTGCTTGTTTTTAGTTGTTTTTTGGTGTCCTTTAAGAAATGTTATACTGTATAATATACAAACATTTTATAGCTATAGGTTAGGACATGGCCGTCCTTTTGGATGTTAAGCTCAGCGATCGCACAGGGGGCCATCTGAATCTCTTTGTAAGTGGGCTGCAGGAGACAACTCCTCAGAGGGAAAGGTCCAAGCTGGTTCAGAAGGTTTTCCTATTCCACTTTCCCTCCTTCTCTATTTCTCTTCTGTCCATTACACCCATCAATATCTTATTTATCTCCAGCATCTACATTTTTCTCTTTTTTACACATTCCTCCCTTTTAGCTTCTATCTTCGTATCTTCCTTTGTCTACACCATAGTCTCTTTTTACTACGCCATGGCTAGAAGGTGATGTAGTTGGCGGCACACTCAGCTCCCTTCGATGCCGCACGGCTGCTTAGCCGCCAGCAAAGCCGAAGGGAGCAGAGTGAAAGCGAGTGCTTGATTGGCTGAGTGGGTCAGTGCACCCATTCTCGCCCAAGTCTGTGCCGCGGGAGCAACCGGAAGGCAACTGTATGGGACGACCTGCGGGGTGATACACACAGCGGGGCATCCCAAACCCAGCGGGATGCCGCTGCATAGAGGAACAAGACCCAAAATGGTCATCATTGGGTGTATTGTTTCTGTTTAATACCTTTATATTTATATTCTTATTATTGTTTATTTATATGAAAAAAAAAGGGGGGGGGATGTCCCAAATCCCCTAGACAGGGAAAAAAAACAGAGACTAACAATGGCACTCTATTGTGTATAAATAATATTAAAGTTTATTTTGAGGTCTAAATCACATACTAGGACACATTAAAAAAGATTTTCTTTTTAAAAAACATATAACATGTGTGTACATACTACCAACAAGAAAATGAGGGGAGGAGGGGGACTTTTACAGTTGTCTCTTAAAATATACCAGTGGGGGACTGCTAAAAAACCATATATAAATTCAATAAAAAGTATTTTATAAATGTGCAACTATACAGAAAGTGTCAAGTGCTGTTAAAGTGCATCAAAATCAAGTACGGTTAAATGGAGCCATGTGAATAACACTAAAGCTATGAAAGAAATCCAAATCACAGAACAAATACACCATTAAATACCTTTCTTATCAAAAAAGTGCTGAGTGCTTGCCACCACTGGAGCCCCCCTCGCAAAAATGCCTCTGTTTATTTTCCCTGTCTAGGGGATTTGGGGCATCCCCCCCCCCCCTTTTTTCATTTTTAGTACCTTCCTTGGGTTATACCAGAGCAGGGCACCAGGACAATATAACGCTTAATACTGTTTGGTGCCGTCCATCTCCTTTTTGTTGATTAAATATTGTTTATTTATATAGCGCCATTATCTTCCGTAGCGCTTTACAAGGTATGATTACAGACAAGATAAAACATATAGTACAGGGAACAATACAAAATGAAACCAATGCCCTTATTCATCAAGCGATAGCGCCAGGTAGTGTCTGACGAGCGCCAGGTAGCGGCAGCTAACGGCGACTACCGACTCAAGTACGCCCGCGGCGGTCACAATGACGCATTTATCAAGCAAAATGAGGCTAGCGCCGGCGAGAGCGACGGCTAGCGCGGCATTCATCATGAAGCGGCCTGGACCGAACAGCGCCGCTGCAAATTCCCTCACAGCCCCAGGTATGAGCTGTCGCTCCCTGGCGATGTCCAATGCATTTCAATGGAGCAAGCTATAATTAATCATAATTAATTGGTATTATTTTTTAAAATTTTTTTTTTAATGTCAAAAAATCGGAGAACACTTCTGCAATGTTAGGATTTATTTTTAAGTCAAAAAAAAAAAAAAAAAAAATATGTGCAGAATTGATCTAACAGGTCTGAGATTAATGTATTCATATAACAAAATGATTCTAAAAACATGTATAATGTTACATTAAAAAAATATGGTTGTTTAGGGGTTAAAAACTAGTTAATACAGATCGCCGCCAGCGCTCTGGGGTTTAAACAAGGAATGGACAGCGACAGCACATTCGGAGCGTGATTTTTTGATGAATATGAAGCTAGCCGTTCGCTCTGGCCATTCGTTGTCAGGCGCTCACATACAACGCTGGACCTGTGAAACAGCGACCCCCCAGCCCGTATTCAACATTACCGCACACCGACTGAGTCGCTGTCATCAAGCTAATGCCGGCCAAGCACAGCGAATACTGGCTGGCGCTGAAAAAATCACGCTACAGTCGCTCATCTGTCGCTACCTGGCGCTATTGATGAATTGGCCTCCCCGTGTTGTATATCTTTCATAATCCCTATCTTCTCTTTTTCCCACTTACTCCAACTCCCTCTCATTTCCATTTTATCTTTTCCACATTTCTCCCCTTCTCCTCCACATAACCTCATTTTCTGTTTCAATATTTTTATTGAATAAAACATCAAAACTGTACATTACATTTGAAGAAAATCCGCCTGGTAAAGGCTCAGATACCATTCAAGTACAATATAGAAAATTCAAGCACACCAAAAAAAAAGGGGGTAGGAAAAAAGGGCTCCGAAACTCAAGGGGTCCCAACATTGAGCTCTTCCTTAGATAAGAGATCAATACAATACAATCACCAAAAGAACACACGAATCCCACCAAACTGAAACTAATGTGAAAGACATTCATTCTAGGTAGCCAACCTTGAGGCGACTACTGTGCTGCAAAATAAAGGAGATTGGAATAATCCCATTCTTAACTGCAAAGATAAAGATAAAAATGATATAACTATATACATTATACTGTAAACAGTAAACCAAAAAAATGAAACATAGGAAAAAAAGTTAAGAGAAAAAAAACAGAGAAAAGGAGACGAGAGAGAAAAATAAAAAGGAGAAAAATTGGGGGAAGGGAGGGAAGAGAGGGAAAGAGGGGGAATTGGGGGGGGGGAAGGGGAAAGTAACACCCCCCCATACACCACACCCTATTAGTAATATATCACCACCCACCATTCTGTCAATAATTATGTAGCTATAAGTCATCATGCCTAAGTGTCATTGACCAATGGTTCTGGGCCATATAGTGCATTCCATTGGTCCCACACAGTATTATAATGAGATAAAGAGTCATCTTTTTCATAAAGATAATTTTTTTTCATTTACTGAAATCTGGTTTAATCTATCTTTGAATTCTTTAAATTGCAACGTCTGAGACTTGTTCTCGCAATCGTTTGTTTAGTCGCAGTGTAAAAAAATATCAAGCGATGCCACATAACCTCATTTACATTCTTTTGCAAACCATCCCTCCATCTTGATTTTCCACATTCCCTCTATTTCTCACTCTATTCACCTTTTTCTTCCTTCCCTCACTTTTCCTAAGTCTTCCCTTTTTCACCTTCTCGAAGACTTTCTCTATTTTCCACATTCCCTTCTTCTCTTTTCAACATTTCCTTGTCTCTCTCTCTGTTTTTCACCTTTCTTCAGTCCTCCTTTATCTGTGCTCAACCCATCACTGTTTGTCTGTTTTTCAATGCATCTGTCATTCTTTGTTTTCAGAAGCCCCCCGCATCTCTTTCCCTCTTTTGCTTTCCCACCATCACTCATCATTTTACCATCACTCCACTTTCCATTCATCTGTTTTTATTATAAGTGTAATTGTTGATTAATGTATCTGTGTGTTTGGTGGGCACCATTGAAAAATCTTGCTAAGGGCAATATTTATTCTAAGTAGGGCCCAGGGCAGGGGTACTGGATGTGAGCAGATTTTGATGAAGGCGGAGCCAGGGTCTAAGTGATACATCAGCCTTTTCAGCAATCGTTGCTTAATGGCACTAAGAGACACACGTTCTATAAATATTGAGCACTTGCTTTCACTAAATGCACAAAAAAGTGTCATAAACTTTAGGAATGTAAAAGCACATCACTGTTGGGCTCTCCATGAGTGCGGGCCGCCGATAAGACACAGCTTCCATTTCTGCACGGGACTAATCCCTCTAATAAGAACACCTGTTTATGGCAAAAGATTTCCGGGTGAGTGCGCAGAAGGTTTAGTCGATGTGACACTTGTAATGAGCAGAATCCAAACACAATCCAATTAATGGATAATATGGAGCTCACTAAAGTGTCTGCTGCTATGTGTTTTCTCCCAGCTACTTCTACAGTTAAAGTTGAAAAAGAAGTGTAGAAAAGAAAGCAGCCATCCCTGTCCCCAGACGTACTAGCAACCAAAAGGGGAGCAAAAATATCTTCAAACATGGAGTGTGATATTTATTTGGATACATTTCATGCTGTAGCTATTTTATTTATTACTTTCTTTCCTATTGATTACATTTTTCTTCTTTATACTTTTTATTGTTACAGTTCAAGCAGACCTGAATATAAAACACAGGTTCATCCTATCCCCTACCCCCAGGCACCCTGATATGCCATATCCACCATAACATACCAAGAAATACCAAAAAAACATCCTCATCATCATACTCACCCTTTCTGGGTCTATGGTGGCTTACACTAGTTGTGTGTGTCCCAGGATCAATGCCTGGCGAACTCTATTAGTTGCTGCCAGAACATGGGAACCAGTTAATTTGGAGGCTGATTTAATACTAGTTCCACATATCGCTATGTGAGCGTCTGTATAGCGGCGCTTAGAGCGACCGCTAGTAGACGCTGTAAGCAGGTGTCGAGCGCTATAACCTAGCTTAGCAGGAGGACAAGTGAAGCTGTAGTATCCTGTCCAGCGTTGGTGAATGTGATGTCTGGTGGGTGCCGTAGAAGCCTCTCCCTGATTCACTGCAGAGCCAATCGCGAACCCTAGGTGGTGTCAAAGCGCCCAAGGCTCCGCTACATCTAACAGCATGCAAGCAAGTTTTGTTATATAGCCACAGCCGGTTATACTTCAGAGTTCAACAACTTGAAGTTGTATGTCCCACGGAGTGACCGATATATAACCGGCTGGGGCTATTTAACACAACTTGCTTGCATCTTCTTGGGACTGCTGTGGCTACAGTTCTGATATTACTCCTAGCGAGTGGAAGTTTAATCTCTAGATTCTGAATAGTTATATTGTTAACTAATAGCGCAACCTTGAATATATCACTTTATATTACATCTAACAACAGTATAACGCTGCAGCGAGTGATAGCTAACACCAGCTCAGTGCGTCCGGCACTCGGACCTCCACCATATTTAAAGCGGAACTTCACTCTGAAATGGAGTCTATCTTATAGGTTTCCCACACCCTGTACATACAGATTGTCCACATTAAAAATCATCCTACCTGCATCTACTGCATGTTATGAGCCTATAAAAATCCTTATGAAAGCCGCCATCTTATCAGGCTGCCTGCAAACAGGAAGTGCCTCCTGACTGTGCTGCTCTGCATTCTGGGACTGCTGACCTTTACCTGACCCCAGCTCTGCTCTGTCTGACCAAAGCACAGCTATAACCCGCCCCCCTGTACCTTATCCCACTCTCCTCTCCTCAGTAAGTGTGATGCTTCTGAGTCAATATGGCGGCGCCTGTATCCTAAATTCCTGAACAGAGTTGCAGCCCAGTGGGGGAAAGAATAATAAGTTAGTGACTAAAAACGTAAAATATATTAATTTTAGATGCTGGGGAACCGTTTTTTAAGAGTTTGGGCTTTTCATTAAATCACGCTGAAGGTCCGGTTTAAGAAACAACTAGACACAGCGTCAGCCCTCTAAAGCTGGGCGCTCTACCATAGAGCAGCAGACGCTGTGTGATAAAAGTCTGTTTTTGAACATATATACACCAGTAACAGAGCGAAACACATGGAATGACATTGTTTTAACACTGTGACAATGACACTTTAGTGCCAGACCTGCATATACAATTCTGCTTAAAAATGAAATTACAATTCTGTGATTACACACCTGTAGATTTGGTATAATATGTATACAGCACGTCCTGTTCCAGAAGATATTCCTTACACTTGGGATATACATCCAGTAGATGGCGCTGGACTGCAGAGACAGAAAAGTGGCTCCTCCCGGCCCCATATATACCAGGGACCTCCCACAAAGTCCCCAGTATTGAAAAGCAGTTAAAAATGAGCCCGGGAGAACTATAACCATTATATGAAAATTTGAACATAACAATCACCATAAAGAGGAAACTAAAGATAATGATAACAAGGGTGGGGTGGAGCAGGACGTGCTGTATACATATAATACCAATTCTACAGGTGAGTAATCACAGAATTGGGTTATACTAAGGGCCTTATTTATCAAGGAATAGCGACAGATAGCGACAGATAGCGACTGGGGAGCCGGCCAGTAAAGCCAGGTACCGCAACTAGAACGCCGGCTCCCCTCCACAATCACACATTTATCAAGCCGATACTGCTTAGCAACTGAGATAGCGCCACCTAGCAACTCATTCATCATTATCCCAGCCTCATCCCACAGCGCCAGCGAACATCCTTGAACAGCGACAGGTATTACCTCTCGCTACCTGTCGCTCTCCAATGCATTTCAATGGCAGAATGTATTTTAATTAATAATTATTTTTTAATATATATATATATTTTTTAAATTTCAAAAAAAAAAAATCCATGAACACTTCTTCCTTTGAAAATGTATTTTTTGGGGATTTTTTTTTTTTTGGCAGAATTGATATTACAGGTCTGATTTTAAACTATTCAGGTTTGAATATTATTTCAAAATCATTCCATTTTTTTTTGGGTGGTTAGGGGGTTAAAAAACTACTTTTAACACATCGCCTACTGCGCCCTGGGATTTAAACATGCATTTCACAGCGCTAGGAATTTTTAAGGCTGATTTTTTAATGAATATGGTGGGTGCCGGTAGCTATGTCCAGTCGCTATCATGCGCTCCCATACAACAGCGAACCTGTCAAATAGCCACTCAGCATCTTGTATTCAACATTACGGCACACCGACTGAGTCGCTATCATCCACCGAACAATGGCCAAGCACAGCGACTACTAGCGGTCGCTGTCAAAATACCGCTACAGTCGCTATCTGTCACTATTAATGAATCAGCCTCCCCGTATACAGCACGTCCTGTTCCAGAAGATAATCCTTACACTTGGGACATCCAATAGCAGTGTCCGTAAGGTAGGGTGGGATCCGCAAAAGTAACAGCAGACAGTTTAAACCACTGCCGCCTGCAGAACCTTGCGGCCAAAAGCAGCATCAGCTGAGGCCCTAACATCAACCTTGTAAAACTTTGAAAAAGTATGAACAGAAGACCAAGTAGCGGCCTTGCAAACTTGTTCAACAGAAGCCTGGTGCTGAAAAGCCCAAGAGGCACCAATAGCACGAGTAGAATGAGCAGTAAGGCGGAAGGGAGGCTCCTTCCCCTTAGCAGAGTAGGCCTGTATCACAGCCTGACGGATCCACTTGCTGATAGTAAACTTAGCTGGAGCCAGGCAGAAAATCTGGCTTAAAACGAAACACCACCTTGTCCTGGTGTCTCTCAAAATAAGGAGGCTTGATGGAAAGCGCCGCCAACTCAGAAACACGCCTAACAGAAATTATAGCCACCAAAAAGACCACCTTAAGCATGAGAATGGACAAAGGAGCCCCTTGCAAGGGCTCGAAGGGAGACCCCTGCAGGGCAGATAAGACCAAGTTCAAGTCCCAGACTGGTAACATAGGCTTATGTGGGGGGCGCACGTGAGTAACTCCCTGGAAAAAGGTCTTGACCAGGGGATGCTGAGCAAAGGATCTTTGGAAAAAAATAGCCAAAGCAGACACATGGCCTTTCAGAGTACTGAGCTGAAGACCCATATCCAAACCATGTTGGAGAAACTCCAGAATCCTAGGAATAGAAAACACATGACAGGGAAGCGAGTGGGACTCGCACCAGTCAATGTAAGTACGCCAAACCCTGTAATAGATGGAAGAAGAGGACCTCTTCCTAGCCCTGATCAAGGTATTCACCACCGAGGCAGGCAGCCCTTTTTCCATCAAGATGGAGGTTTCAACAGCCAGGTTGTCAAAGCCAGCGTTTGTAAATTGGGGTGGCGTAAGTGGCGTAAGTGAGCAGATCTGGAACCCGTGGCAGGGCATACTGATCTACTGCCAACTGCACGATGTCTGTGAACCACACTCTTCTTGGCCAACACGGGGCCACCAGGATGGTTGGCACCCCTTCCTGAACTATCTTGCGCAGCACCCTGCCCAGCAGTGGAAACCGGGGAAACACATACAGGAGCTGGAACCTCATCCAAGACATTGCCAGGGCATCCGTGGCCAAGGCCAGAGGGTCCTGAGACAGAGAGACAAAGACTGGAAGCTTGTGATTGTGGCGGGATGCAAACAGATGCACATCTGGCTGACCCCAGCGGTGGCACAGGGAGTGAAACACCCTGCTGCTGAGGGACCATTCTCCCAGACGAGAGGTCCCCCTGCTGAGGGAGTCTGCCTCCAGATTCTCCACCCCCGGGATGTACACAGCTGAGATGCAGGGAACATTTTCCTCCGCCCAGGACAGTATCAGGGACACTTCCTTCAGGGCCTTCTTGCTCCGGGTCCCTCACTGATGATTAATGTAGGCAACTGCTGTCTGGTTGTCCGAGCAGACCTCAACAGCCCGACCCCTCAGATATGGGGTTAAGTGGGCGAGAACCAACCTGATCGCCCTCAATTCCAGAATGTTGATAGGGGCATGGGCCTCCTGAGGGCCCCACTGGCCCTGGAATTTCAGGGACTTCCAGAATCCCCCCCAACCTGTCAGACTGGCATCCGTGGTGACAGTCTCCCAGCAGGGGGCCAGAAAGGACCTGCCCCCCAGCAGGTTCCTTGAGTCCAGCCACCACAATATAGACCGCCTGACCTGAGGGGACAAGACCTGATCCAGGGACACAGGGTCCCCGATTCCATACTGACAAGAGGTGAAGCTGAAGAGGCCTCATGTGGCACTGAGCATATGGAACCACCTGGAAGCAGGACACCATCAGGCCCACCAGCTGCATCCCCTGCCTGATGGATGGATGAGGACAAGACAGCATGAGCTGAGCTTTCTCCTGAAGGACCTCCACCCTCTGCTGAGGAACAAAGATCTTGACCTGAGCTGAATCCAGAATCATGCCCAGAAAAGACTTTACCATGGAAGGAGACAGGGAAGATTTGGGGTGATTGATCACCCAGCCGAATGATTCCAGTGTGGACACCACCCTCTGAGTGTCCAGCACTGCCTGATGGAAGGACTGAGAAGTGATAAGCATGTCGTCCAGGTAGGGAAGAATGCGAATGCCCTGAGATCTCAGCAGAGCCATCACTCCTGCCAGCACCTTGGTGAATACCCAGTGGGGGCCGAGGTGAGGCCGAAGGGCAAGGTCACAAATTGGTAGTGCTGATCCTCCAGAGCAAACCAGAGGAATCTCTGATGACCTGGAAAGATAGGTACGTGAAGGTAAGCATCCTTGATGTCTACAGAGGTCATGAAGTCCCCTGGGCGTAGGAAAGTCACAGCTGAGCTCAGAGTCTCCATGCGAAAGTGTCTGAATCTGACAAAATTGTTGAGAAGCTTTAAATCCAGGATAGGTCTGATGGACCCATCCTTTTTGGGCACAATGAAAAGATTGGAGTAATAGCCTTTGCCCCTTTTCTTCAAGGGCACCCGGCAGATGACACCTAGGTCTAGAAGGCCTTGGACAGCCAGGGAGAGACACTGAGCTGACAAGGGGTTTTGAGCTAACCGAGATTTGATGAATCTTGGGGGCGGCCAGGCTGCAAACTCTATCTTGTAACCGGAGGATACTACCTCCTGAATCCACCGGTCTGAGACATGACGCCTCCAGACGTGAGCCAAGAGCCGAAGCCATCCCCCCACCCGGATGGGCGAGGGCGCCCCTTCATGCCTGAGGGGGCTTGGGGGAGGACTTAGTCTTGGGACCCCAGGTGGGGCCAGGGCAGCCACGTCCTCTGCCCCTGCCCCAAAAGTCTCCACGGGCTCCAGCAAAGGAAGCTCTCCGTCCAATTCTGGAGCCCCTGAAGGAAGGAGAAAAGGCACCTGAACCCTGAAAGGGCCGGGGCTGCCTTCTACGCTGAGGTAACTTGCCACCTTTAGCAAACAAGTCCAAACGTTCCCCAAAGAGGCGCAGCCCCTTGAAGGGAAACCCGGTGAGGCAGAGTTGTCAGCTGCCCACTGGCGCAGCCAGGCCGAGTAGCGTATCGCCACCAACAAGGCAGATGCCCTGCCACACATTCTAATGGTATAATCCAGGGCAGAGAGAACATATGCAACAAATTCCTCACAACGCAGAAGAGCTCTATACTCTTCACTACCAGCATCATCAGGGGCCCCATCTAAGAGCCTCCTGAGCAGGCTTTTAATAGCAACAGCCGTGATAGCAGAGGCACAGACCGGACGGAGCGCGGTTCCAACACAGGCAAAGGCATGGCAAGCCAGCTGATCCATGCGCCTCTCCTCCCCATCCCTCAGTGTAGTAGAGTCAGGGGAATGCATGACAGATGTGTTAGACAACCCCAGAACTGGTGCATCCACCTCTGGAGGACATGACCAACGTTTAACCATCTCAGCAGGAAAGGGATACCTCGTATCCCAACTCTTTGGTACCCCGGGAAGCCGGGTAGGCCGTTCCCACTCCTTGAGAATCAGATTCAGAAACTCCAAACGTGGTTTAACAGTATGAAACAGCTCCCCCTGCTGCCGCGGGGCCACGGCAGGGGGAGAGATACAGAGCACTTTAGAAATGTGAGCCAAAAGTCTGTCAGTATCATCTGAAGCCCATGGGTCAGACCCAGACTCAGCACAACCCCTAGGCTGATCCTCAGATGATTCTGAATCAGACAATAATTCCCCTTCTTCCAGGGGGGTATATCCAGTAATATCAAAAAACTCCTCAGCTTTCACAGGAAAGAGAGTAACACCGGGTGCCAGATGCCGCCGCTTAACAGGAGCCTTACGTGGACCAGACCCAGCAATATGCCTTTCAATACTGGCTACCCGGGCAGCCAAATCAGGTTGAGACTCCCCACTGGTATGCACTTTACTGGGAGTCAGGTGTAAGCGTGGGGGGGTAGGCGAAGCCAGAGGGGGCGCAGCACTAGGCCCAGCCGCAGGTAACCCAGACTGCAGCGCAAGTATGACATCATCATCTATAGGGGATACCCCACATGCCACACACAGCCGGGCTTGTCCCGAAGGAACCCCGAGCACATTATCCTGAGAAGCCTCCATATGGTGATTATCACGGCACAACAGGCCAATAGGGATTGACGCTAATAATAGCAACCCGGGATGCCCCAATAGCCCGCTAGGGAAGTGGGAGTAATGAAATATAATAGCCCTCCAATAAGAGTTAACACTAAATAGAGGGGATATGACCGGGAGAAACCACAAAGTTTGGCCCGCCTGCAAGACATAAGCAAAAGATCCCATAAGCAATACAGAGAAATATATAAAATAAATCAGCCCGCAGGGGCACTTACGGACCGCGATAGGGAGACGCCAGGCACATGCAGCAAAGAACTAAAATGGCGCCCGCATATATCTCGAGGGGCGGGCCGCAGAGACAGTGATGCAGAACGCGTCAGCCGCAAGGCCCGCCCCCCCCGAAGAGCGTGAAAACGCGCCCAACTGACAAGGCCAGCCAAGCAGTACAAGCATGCGGCGGCAAAGAAACCAGTGCAATCAATTCATCAGGGATCAAAACACACAACATATAGTAAAGACATGCACCCCCCCCCCACTACAAGGGAGAGCGAAGGGAAAGCAGCACTAGCGTTTCTTAAATAACCCCCTTAGTTTAATTTCAAGAACTTATTGCTCATAGGCATCTCAAATTATGATGACCCGGGTGGAGGTTTGCTGTAATGAGGAACAAAACCCAACATTTTCACTGTTTGACATTTTTCCTATGTGTATTCCACCATCTGCCCTGCTGTGTGTATACTCAACTTTTGTCCATCCCCATGGCACGTGCCTGGGCCTTTTGGCCAACCAGTCTCGCATTCCATTCAGAAAAGGCGTGTGCACTGACAGCCGCATCCCTGCTTTAGCTGTGAGTATACCTGCACCAGCCATTCAGAAATTCCTACGTGTCTAGGCTAATGACATAGCGGGGATGCGGTATGGGATTCCCGCACCAGGTGAGTTTATTAAGGTTAGCAACCACCAATATTTTACTACTGCCCCAGGGCACCACTTAACAAAATCTATGCAGGAGATGTTGAATATAAGTAAAAAGAGCAAAACGGAGCAGTGTAGTAATTAAAAATGGAAGCACCACAAAATAAATAATATCTGCAAAGCGTTATTAGGTAGCAAATTAACAAAAATAAAAAACTACAAGACAGGTTAAAGTCAAGAGCGGACGCTCACTCTTCCCTGTCCGCAATACGATAATAATTACAGAGTGGTAATAAATAAAGAAAGCTGGTTCTACCAATAAATAAGCCCCCTTCCCCCCAAAAAACAGGGCTTGTAGAATAAATAGGGCACCAAAAGGGAATGACAGTGTAATGGCAATAAAATATGTGCAAATTAGCAACACAAAAATAACAATGTGATACGCAGTACATAATTAGGGCAAATTAAGCCCTATAGTGCAGGTGCTAATAAGTAACAATAAATATCAAAGATAAGGAATGAAACGGACGGCAGGTGCGCCAGGGAGAGGAGAGTTCACAAAACCTGAACCTTCCATGATAAAGCCTGGAAAATTAGAGGAGCGTTATTACAAAAAACATTTTAATAAACATTTATTCCATGATATGGACTGTGCTAAGATGAGCTAGATGAGCATGGAAGTGAGGCCTTTGCATGGGCTCTCTCTACTTACTTTTTGTATTACATATAGTTGTAATCCCTGCATACTCTAATCAAAAATGAAAACACTGGCCTTAAAATATGCATATATGTAATAACATATATAATAATATATGTATATGCATATATAATAATAACTTATGTCAAAATACATTCAAATGTGACAATGTTTTGTACTGTTATGCACATTGCTTATATGTTTTATAAGGGGAGGGGGTATTTATTTATCCATTTCTATTTTATTCACATTTGATTCATCAACATATAAGGAGCCTGTGCTTCACGTTATGACTGGCCAGAGCAGAGGACCCGTCCCTGCCCATATCTGTCACATTCACTTATAGACCAAAAATGTCAGAGAACTAACTCCGGCTCTTTTATGTGAGAGGCTTTCATCTAATAAGCAAGAGCAACAGTCCTGTCCAATTAAGGTCAAATATTTCTTCACTGTGAAGACTTAGGCCCTAAACTACCCGAAATTAAAACGTGAACTCTACCATTGCCAATTACCTTTAATAGATGGCGAGGGTCACCTACAGTACTTAGTAGAATAGGCTTCCCAGCAACCCGCAGTCATTAAAAGCAGGCACTTGTCTAGATCTGGGAGCCTACTGAGAGAAGCATTTTTTCCTTTTGTTGCTCAGCAGAGGCCATTGTTTACTGGCAGACCTCACCAATTAGTTTCATTCCCCAATCCCTGACAGATAAGACTTTAAAGTGGCATGAAAGAGGGCCAGTCACATGCTAATTCACATACAGCTGTGACAGTGCTGGCTTTGGGGACCTATTTGTAAAATGCTTAGGGATGCAATGAAGCAAACTTCAGCTTCAGCTTCCTCTAACCTTGCTAAAGCAATTAAAAAAAGATATTGGCTAACATCACAATGAATACTTAGTTGCAAAATATATATATGTTTTGGATTCAGATTTTTTTTTACATATATGGCCATTGTATGCTTGACCACATATAGGTATTTTTTCTCTGCATTTACCTATCCGTGGGAGACAAGCAGTGCTTGTACATATGCCCTAGAGCCCTAGTGGGCTGTCCTAACAAAGGCACTCGGGGAGAAGTTGGGGGTTAGGTGCCTTGCTCTGGGGCCTAAACTTCATTTACCAGAGCTTGCTGGCTGGGCCCTGCCCGTCATCAGTCACAGGGGCACGGCCATGTCTTCCCCATTCAGTACAATGGAGCGGGGAGTGTCAGGCCTTGGCACACTCCGAGTGACAGCACTCTGTGACTGATGGCAAGCCCCAAACCTGACCACCATCAATCCCAACTTGCAAATGCATGTATTGGCCCCCCACGGCGCAGGACTAACTGATCGCCCAACTAGCACCAATCAGCTGCGTGGGACAAAAGGTAAGTACCATTTTAAATTCCTTTTTAGCCGGCTGAATCACTTTAACAAGGAGTATAATTTACACATGCATTTGCAATTGTCTGCAACATAGACCTCTGTTCTTACTTTAAAGACAGGTTATAGGACTTACTTGTTCCTTGCCCTCAGTGTTTGAGTGCTGGTGCTCCAGTCAAAAAGGATTTAGGTCCCCTTTAACAATAACCTCTAGGACATAGTGATTTGGGATGTCTCTCCAATTACATATCCATTTGAAGCCAAATTCATGCATAGTGCTCTGTATGACAGTTAATACCTGTATGCCGCAATGAAGCATGCCTCCAAATGCCGGAGCTGAGGTGCAGCTGCCTCACACGTGTGATGATCCTGTCCTCTATTACATAGAGCTCTGCTAGGAGATGAGTATCTCTCGCCATCTTTATCATCTGCATGTGTGTGAGCTGTACAGTGTGGATTCGACAGCCCACCATGTGCAGAACTAGAGGTATAGGGTAACCTCAGGTGAGTTAGCTTCCAATTTATCTATTGCTGTGTGCACCCCCAAAGTAATCTCCCAAGTAAGACAGGGCCATTTCTGTAGACACTTCATCTAAAGCATGGTCTAAAATCTCATTACATCCATTCCATTCCAAATTCCATTATCACTTCTTACATTGCAGCTAAATGTAGGTTGCTTATTTGGTAGTATCTGGTTTCCGAAATAGTTGAATCTTTCATGCTATTAGCTACAAAAATTAGTTTGAAGTACTTACTCGTAAGTTGCCTCTGTGTATACATGGTGGACATTGTTTTGGGACCAAGAGATTTGAATTTGAACCTTATATTTGGATTTCAAATACAAAATCAACCTTAATATTATTTACCTGAACTTCGATTCCAATTTTACTTAAACTATCTTGAACAGACATGGATTGGCAGATAAGAAAACACTAAATCTTATGATTTTAAAAATGACAAGTTGCTCATAAGCATAAAACAGTGAAAGACTTTTATAAAAAAAAATAGTTCTAACCAATCAGGGAAATACAACCTGTGTGCGGTAACCAGGGAATACCCAAAATTCCAAGTAATGTAAATGGGACCATATTCAGGTCACTGGTACAGGAATGTTTAGTGCTGATCATCACCCTTTGGGCCTAATGACATGAAGGATTTTGCAAAATTAGGAACCCTTAGCTGGAAAAATAGTTTGGTGTACAAATGTATTTTTATTTGCAATATTTAATTATTTAACTGTTTTCTTCCACTGTGTTGTGCACAAGCTTTATTTTCTAGAATACTGGTGCTTATAACTGTAACACTGTACCATATGAGAACAAAAAAATCAATAAAAAGATGAAAGCAAGGATGGTAGATTCTAGATGTAACAACAGGCTCTGGTTGATCAAAAGCTACCCCTTCTGCAAAGATGTATCAGACTACTCAACGTCCTCAAAGGAACAGGGGAGCATAGTCCCATTGGTACAAGATTTCCTCTTCATGGGCAAACGTTCCTGTCATGTGTGTAGATAAAGACAGTTCTACTCTGAGAAATAATAATTTCAATAAGTGTTGAACGTGTCACCAAATTTCAAAGTAAATTATTTCTCACCAGATGTTGGCAACAACCCATCCAATCTACACATGCCAAGAAATCAAACCATAGATATAAATTCAGTTATGTGTAATAATGAGAAATGACAGAGGAAAAAAGTATTGAACACATAAAGCATGAGAGGTGGAAAAAGCCATCAAAAGTCATTACACTAGATGAAATCTTATTATTAATTATAAAGCAATCCTGCCACTTGGTGCAAATTAATATCAACTAGTTCAACTGATGGCCTATAAAAGGTGTCTCATTACTAAGGTGCAGCACAAAAACGTCTCATGATGAGTAAAACCAGTGACCATCACAACCTTATTGTTGCAAAACATTCTGATGGCATTCATTACAGAAGATTTTTTAAACTACTGCAGGTTCAAGTGAGCACTGTTGGGTCCATAATTCAGAAGTGGAAAGAATATAATTTCACCATAAACCAGCCATGACCAGGTGCTTCCTGCAAGATTTCAGACAGAGGAGTGAAAAGAATTATCAGAAGAGTTGTCCAAGAGCCAAGGACCACCCACGGAGAGCTACAGAAAGACCTGGAATCAGCAGGTACATTTGTTTCAAATAAAACAAAGTAGTGGAATAAACCTCCATGGTCTGTATGCACGCTCACCACGCATACAGACCATAGCTGAAGAAAAGGCGTTTAATGTTTGCTCAACAACATTTAGACAAGCCTGTGAAATACTGGGAGAACATAGTCAGATACAAAATGTAACTCTATGGATGCCATAATGCACACTATGCTTGGAGGTGGCACTGCCTATCACCCCAAATACACTATACCTACAGTGACATTTGGAGGTGGGAACATCATGGTGTGGGTCTGTTTTTAAGCATATGGCACTGGCATGCTTCATAAAAATGAAGGAAGGATGAATTGCAGGAAAAATGCAGGGAGACATTCCTGATAAAAATCTGCTGCCATTGACCAGGATGATGAAGATGAAACAAGAGTGGACATTTCAGCAAGACAATGATCCTAAATACACAACCAATGAAACTCTTAATTGGTTTTAGAGAAAGACAATAAAGCTCCTAGAATGACCCAGCCAATCACCTGAATCTAATTGAGAATCTATTGAAGGAACTAAAGCTCAGAGCCCAGGGAACCTTCAGGATTTGAAGAGTGTTTGTGTGGAAGAATGGGCCGCAATCACACCTGAGCAATGCATGTGACTAGTTTCTTCACACAGGAGGTATCTTGAAGCTTTCATCACCATCAAAGGCATTTGTACGAAGTATTAAATACAATTTCAGTAAGCATGTTCAATAATTTTCAATACTTTTTCCATGTATAATTTCTCATGATTACACACAATTTATGGACATCTAAAGTTTGATTTCTTTGCATATGTGGATTGGATGGGTTGATGAAGATTTAATGTCAATAGCCAGAAAAACTCATCTAGCCATTTGGGTCACTTCCAAATCAATGGACCTTCTTCCTTTATCTATCTTTGCCCCAGCTCCCTGGTTGGTGTGGGTGTCAGCCAGACTTTATTAGACAGCAATGTATTGTCTCTCCCTATAGGTAAGTGTATGATTAGAGTGACATATATTTCACTAATATTTTCCATCCTCAGCCTCTACATTTAGTCCACTAACCACGAGTCATGTAGAAGTGTCCAACACCAGGGAAGTAAAGCTGTAACCACACTAAAAAGCAACCCATTCTTAACGGCCGTTATCAGCATATTTTTTTCTTCGAACAGTAGACCCTTGTATGGGGTAATTATTTAGGTGCTGAATCTCTTAAAAGATATAAAAATATTTTCCTACCCAGGGCAGACCTGCTCAGTCATTACATATAGGAGAGGAGTGACAACAATTGGGTCGATTCAAAGAAACATGTAACAGCTTTGATTTTGGTGCCGATCATCCTATTTTTCCCGTCCGCTCGTGCGTTCGTATGAACTTGCGAGTGATTCTATAAGCTAATACGTTTCTATCCTAAAATTTACGTCCGTTCGTATGGCAGTTCGCGAATCAGACCTATGTCAGTTTCCATCCTGAATTTTCCGTTTCATTTCTCAGGTTGCAACATTGGTTTTGCCCTTTTTCCTTTTTTGTCTGGACGTAAATCCTTCTGATCTTGTGGCTGCGCACTACAAACTTACCTCATTAAAGTGCATTCTAAATATTTGGTCTTATTTTTCTTTATTTCATTCATTTTGTAGTAACCAACCATTAATGAATGCATTTGCATAAGTAAATCTTACTTTGTTTAATTTTTAGTTAACTTGCATTTTTTACTTGTGGATTTAATTTTAATATTTTGGCTTCAAATGGTACAACTTAAAATTTTTGGTGTGGTTACCCACACCCTCTCCATACAGATTGCTCTCAAATATAAAAAAACACCCAGCAACTTCTGCATGTTATGAGCCTAGAAACAGCCAAGATGGCGGGTCAGGTATTCTCGGGCAGCCTGCAAACAGAAAGGGCCTTGTGACTGTGTTGCTCTGCATTCTTTGATTTCTGACCTTTCCGTGCCCCCAGCTCTGCTGTGTCTGTGCAAAATACAGCAGTAACCCACATCCTGCACTTTATCCCGCTCTCCTCTCCTCAGTAAGTGTGATGCATCTGACCAAAGATGAGCTAAAATAATTAAACAAAGCAAAGGTAAACAACTACACCAATAAATTCAAATTAAAAATATTATTCTAGTACATCAATTTAAAAATAAATAACAAAGGACATAAGTTTCTTTAATTAACGCAAATATATGGATGTATTGCAAAATAAAGGTTTACATGCAAAGGACTAATTAAGGTCCACATTAAAATGCTTTTATAAGGCATACATGAATCAGGTATGCATTGCCATACAGTTTGCTGATACATGCAGTTCATTGGAGCTCAAGACGCGCAGACTCCTCCACATAGCCAAAAAACCTGTTCAAGAACAGCAATCCGACTGCTAAAAGGTGTCGGCAGTGGCTTTCTTTTAAAACGGATTTAGAGGTTGGAAAACTGTTCTCTGAATCACACCTAAACACATCCGATTATCCTAAGTTTTACGTTTTGATCCTAAGTTTTAGGTTTTGATCCTAAGTTTTAGGATTTGATCCTACAATTTAGGAACGAACTTCCGATGATCGTAAGAGCATATACGAAATCGTACGTAGGCTCGTGCGAGTCGGAAATTGCCAAAAAAACAGGAAAAAATGACAAACACCCACCCAAACTTACGATTCTCGATCCGAAATCAATTAACCATTGAATCGAGGGGAATGTTTCTGTTCATTTGGCAATAATTTGGCATCATACTATGTTTTTATTTATTTGCAAAATAAGTTGATTTCTACTTTATATAGAAAATTAATATATGAAATGTTAGGATCTTTACCCCCACCCTAATTCCCCTGAGGCCTAAAAAGGTAGAAAAGATTTGACCCCTAGGATAGTCTAGGGTCTCCTTTATCCACTCATAAATAAAGAAGAGAGCCTGTGTAATATGTTTTAGGCTGCTTGTAATGTGTTGTGGTATGTAAAACATTTATTAAATGAAACTGAATGCAAGCGGAGAAAGTGTAATGATCCTTCAGAACACAGAAGGTCACAGAGGGTCACAACAGTGCTCATCATTTAGCGTCACAAAAAAGCATGAAGGCATTAATAATGGCTATTAATGTTCTAAATAATGTTCTTATAAGATGGTTTAAAGCTAAATTATATGCAAGTCCGAAATTTTGCCAGCTATGGAACACAGGAATACAATCAATGCTCAACACGGCAGGCAAAAGGCTGAGAGCGCTCACCTCTCGTATGACATGAATCCTGAGAAACTTGTGAAGCCAGCCAACGCAACGTGAGCAGTAAAAATCTGTCCTTTATTGGAAATGGATAAAAGGCCATCACAGCAGCACAGACATAAAAGGTATAGACATGAGCTCCTCCTAACGTCTACGCGTTTCGGGCATCAGCCCTTACTCATGACAAGGAGGCAACTCGGATACACACAATTTAAACAGATGCAGTAATTTCATACACCTGGGGATAATGATCACAAAACAGACACACCATAGACAGATAAAATCAATCAATAATTACCTAGTGCGGCTCACGCCGTGTCCTGCAATACCCCGGAATGCAAAACCTATTGATGAGCAGGCACTCATGGATTTTAATTTGAATACTTTGAAACGCCATTCTAACATGGAACAACTGGGTAGAGGAGGACACAAATACATTATGTAAAGAGGAATCATTGATAGATTCCAATATACTGGTGTGTACGCTAGATCATGAGACCCCCAGGTTAGGAATATGCTTAATGCAAGGGAACAAGTCATACTAAGACATACCATAGTTAGGTATATTTCACATCTAATCGCAGGTCATTAAAAATAAATCTAATAAAGCCAACAGTCTCTCACATATTAATAACATCCTGACTAGGTTATTACATTAATGATAGTTCCATTCTTCCAGCAAAAATCTAGCCAACAGTTCAATGAAATTACTGCATCTGTTTAAATTGTGTGTATCCGAGTTGCCTCCTTGTCATGAGTAAGGGCTGATGCCCGAAACGCGAAGACGTTAGGAAGAGCTCATGTCTATACCTTTTATGTCTGCTGTGATGGCCTTTTAACCATTTCCAATAAAGGATGGATTTTTACTGCTCACGTTGCATTGGCTGGCTTCACAAGTTTCTCAGGATTAAAGCTAAATTACACTGCCAGGTCAGTTACTGGAAGAATAGATTGGACTGTCAATCTGTAAGGAAGACCAAATATCCAGTGCACTACTTACAAGCTGTCACTGCCCATTTATGTTCACTCTTCTTCAGACTATATTTTTCCACGGAGCAGTTTAAAGTAATTTGGAATAACCCCTGGAAATGCATCTGGATAGACTAGGAAAACAAGGTGCCATACAGAGTGATGCAACAGTAACGATCATAAGGGAGAATCCATCAGTGTTGGAATGCAGCAGGTCCATATCAAGTCTTGAAGTCACGTCAGGAATACCTATCTAGCGCCACCCCAGTGGTGAGTCCTGCAGCAGTATGTGCATGAGTAAACTGATTGGCGCTGTGATTTTCCTGATCTACTGATTGGTTGACACACCACATCTACACTTCCCGGGTGCTAACGCCCTATTGTGGGAGTTACACCTTGATCTGATGGTGACCTTCCAAGAAGCACTTTCCCTTTATGGTCCATTTCTGTTAAGCGTTTTGGAACGAATTATCGCTAAAAAGATTACAATTATGATGATAATAATAATGATAATTGGTTTGGAGAAATCCCTGTCATGATCGAGCAATTAAAAATAATTTATTTGGCCGTGCATTGTATCATTTTGACTGGCATTCTCGTTCATCATCCTATCTCTGGGATGTGGTAACAGAAATCGATCACGAGTAGGATGAGCGATCTCCCTAGCGATCGCTGTAGCGAACGATTAACTGATCCTCTTCATCCAAATGCAAGTCTTTCAATTACAGAATATTTGCAGGGTTGCTTACTTGCTGAATGAATGCTGGATATATCTGTTCATGGAAATGGGCTATTACAGATATTCTTTAGGTCGTGTTTCCTGTATCCAGGTGTTCCTGCTTCCAGTTGTGCCCCTTGCTTCATACAGTGTTCCTATTTTTAGCGGTGTTCCTACATCCGTCAATGCTCCTACACCCAACTGTTCTTGCGCGCTGTCTGCTGTTCCAGCAATTGCACCTGCCACACTTATTCTGTGTGGCATCAAACAGTGCCTGACAGTACCTAGTTTAAGTCCCTGGTACTGAGTTGCTTCGGGCACTTGGGATCCATTTGCACAGGGAATATTGAGGCAACAACCCAAAAGCAGTTTTCTGCAAGTATTCTTTGTAGGACATGAGACTTACTCTTATGGCTTAGTTCCATGAATCGATTTGTAAACCAAAAATCGCTAAATTGTCCATAATCAGACAAGAATGGATCTGTGGGAATGCCCACTGTGAATGACTCATGAGTAAGTATACAGTACTTTGGTAGAGCATTGACATAAAATTTCTAGTTTTTCGCATGATTATTTACATGTGGAAACAGAAATCGATAAAAAAATAGGGGGCACAGCACAAACCATCCCACAGGCGATCAATCTGATGAAAAATTCACTTGAACACCAGTCGTACGTTCATTCACACGCTCAACAAATAGTCGATTTTTCTGTTCATGGAATTGGACCATGTTACATTGTCTTTGGCCTGGGATTGCACAACCCAACAGTGATAATAAGTAAGACAAGGAATGCATGGGTTGGATCATTCAGGCTACAAAAGCAGGATGTAGATAGATTTGCAATCTATGTTTGATAAAAAGGTCTACAGCAAAGGGTTCTCAACCAGACTGATCTGTAACCCAAGCAGATCTGCAGCCTCTATAAGTCTGATTTGGTCTAGTACAAAACCTTAGAAGTATATAATCTTAAAATGTTTGTTTTTGCATTTTTTTAAGTGACTGACAATCTATACAGACCACCCGGGTGGTACTTGAAATTATTAAAAAAAGTGGTACTTCATACAAAAAGTTTTGGGACCTCTGGTCCACAGGAACTAAAGCATGAGGAGGGTGGGACCTGGTTGTCTGCTCAGAATATAAAATATTCATTGTGAAATCCAACGAGAGCCAGGGTAGGCACCATTATTTTTTAGTACACATCTGATGTGGCCCCTGACCTGCTGTGGGGAAAGTGGGAGGTGTAAAAACAATGGGCATGTAAAGCGCACAGACATTATGGGAGGTTGCATGGAGAGTGAAGGAAGAGGGGCACATTGGCAAAGAGAGCTGCCTGTGGTGGCCTGGAGGAACATTAATTGTACTTCATACCTGGGTGAAATCTCTAGCATGAAAAGTTTTTTTCTATATTAATTGTATGCTTAGCTTTGGTGTGAGTTTAGAAGGCTGAGTATTGGGAACATGATTTGGGACTGGGGTGGGCTATACATACAGGACCCATATAATTGGAGAAATAAGTCAATCAGCATGTGTATTGGTAGCGTGTGGAAATTATTACATATAAATATGAAAATGGGAAGGTGCGGTGGAAGTACATACAAGTGTAAAATTTGCTTTAATGGAGTCTGTGGAGACAGTGGGTATCCTGATTGTTGTAGAAATTCTTCATTAGGATATTCAAATTTAACATTTTTTAATTTGTGGTGGCCTGGCACCAGTTTCCAAATTTTTCTAAAAGCTTTTCAAAAGGTTGGGCACCCTTGTTTTAATACTCTTGTTTTTATTAAAGGAGCCCAATGATAAAAATCCATATAAATATGCTGGATGGCATGAGGAGGGGTCACTTATACACCCGGAATCAAGGAATATCCAGCCAGGCTTGTTTTTCTTTCTTTGAATAGAAGGAAAAGGACATTGGGGGTGACAGGCTCTGTCACCCCTGATAGACTAAAGCTGTCACTCCCGGATCTTATTCCTACCATTAGAGAATAAACCACAAGCTTGGCAGGAGATCTTTCAGTTCAGGGGATTAAGCGACCCCCTCCTCTCATTAGCCGACGCGTTTGTATGCATTTTTAATATTACACAATTTTGCGATAGTGCTCCTTTAATGTAACAGAACTGCAAATCTATCAGCCCTGAATTATGGACCAGGCTCTACATTGGCAGCCATGATTGGAGCCCTATCTCTCCCATGGATGGCCACAAAACAGATATGAGCTCTCAGACTAACGCAAGAAGCAAATCAGTCACACTTTATGGAATGGCTTTAAAATCTAGGTTAAAGTTTTCTCTCTTAAAAACCCCCCGATTACCTCCTAGGAGTGCTGCCAAGCAGCTGCCCGGTTCCGTCAGTCGCTTGTGAAGGCAGCAGCTGTAAGTCTACTCGAGCAAAGCCTTGCCGCACTTCCGACAGCTGTCAGTCACTGCTGGCAGACAGGGCATGAAAAATCTGCACTGCAGGAACAAGAAGTCATTCTATGTCTATAAGGTGACTGACGCTGAAGGAACAATGGGGCTCCTTTATATAAAAGAAAGCGAAAGAGCAACAGGAATATATCCCACAGGGGCCGGCCATTGAGGGTCTTATTTTAAAACATCTGAAAACATGTCTGCCAGTTGCTGTTAACTATACATTTGTAAGTATTATCTGGATTGTCAACACTAATTAGGCAGCTCTATCGTGAAATTGCCTAATGTAACAAGCCATAAAACCATGCTGGATAGTGAGAGGAGGGGCTACCTATATACCCCAACTGAAAAATCCCACCAAGCTTGTGGTTTCTCATACTAACAGGAATAAAATCCAGTTAACAGGTTTTGAAGTGTACCATGCCACTGCTCCGTTCCAATGCCTGTCTCCTGAGTCAGCTTGTGGGGAGCAGCAGCATTAACCACTAAAGCAATGTATGATGGGTAAAAGCATCTATACACATTAGCTGATTTGAAATAGCAATAAGCTGTTATTCCTGCACCAGTTGGCTTAGGGGACAGGCTGTTGAGTTTAGCAGTTCTCCTATGTAAAAGAAAAATGGTATCTTCAAAACCCCTGATACTACTAAAAGTGTTTGGTTGAGATTTTTAAAGTGGACCAAAACCTAGGATTTTAACTATCCTGGGTTTTGGTCCTTTCCCTGTTTGAAAACCCCCCAGATCGCCCGAAGAAACTCACCTCTTCCTGGTCCTACGGCTCATGTGGCGCTCATCCAATCAGCTCGCTCAGAGCCGCTGACGTCACGCCATCTAAGATGGAGTCTAAGGCCAGCAGCTCCGAGCTTGCTGGCGGCCACATCCCCTGCTTTACTCTAACAGGTAGCGTGCCCGGCCATTCACAAATGGCTGGCATGGGCATGTGCCCTGCTAGAGGGATAGCGGCTTGCGCATGTGCCGTTGGACTGGGAAGCAAGGTAAGTAAACGGGGCGACCTAGGGGGTTTCACACAGCGGGGTGTCACGATTTTGGATGCCCCAAGGGGAGGGAATCTATCAGCCCGGGTAATCTTATAGAGGAAGATTTTTAATATTGGAACATTTTTTCAATAGCTCTTCTTTAAATAAAACAAAAACTGTACACCAACTCTGTACATCAAGGAAGAGGGAAGTTGGTCCTGTACACACAGAACACTGCTGCTGGGCATGTGCAAGTGTGAGTGAGCTTCCTCACCTCAGCAGCAGCACCTCAGCAGTGGCCATAGCAGCAGTGTTATGTGTCTGCAGGACTCACATCTCTCTTTTTGGTTTACAGACTTGCTGTACAGTTGCCAATGGCATCAGATTGCAATGAGTGAAAACGGCTTCAATAAAACACACATTTACTAACATAATAAAAAAAAAGTTGCTGGCTTTCCACTGGGGCGTCACACATCGGGATGCCAAGCAGTGTAAAACTCCTCCGGGTCACCGCAAAACTCACCCTTGTCCTGTCTTCCACGGCGAGGTAAACAACCGTTGGAGCATCATCAGCATCTCTGGGTTAATACGCACTCCAACGCTCAGGCACTCAGACTGGCTGGGGTAGCTGAAGCGCATGCACATCTAGAGGTAACTGGGGATGTGTTTGCTCTTGTCCCATGATTTCCCTTTAAATCATGGGACAAATGGTCTGAGCGGCTGCCACCCCTCCTTTGTTTCTTTTGAATTTGTGCAGGCACATGGGGTGTGGGGTCTAGGCTGTACTGCGAGGTCTTCGACCCTTCCATCCCATGGGCTGCACTCCAGGTTTTAGGGCAACCTCAGGTAATTTAGGGGGGGAGGAGGATTGGAAGCCTTTTGGGGGTCCAATAGTCCTAAATGGAGTAGTTTGTGGGACTTGTCATACTGATAGAAGATTTGACCATGTTGCTTTTTGGGTGTATTTATTTGTCACAAATTATCTTCATAACTATACGTCAATATATACACATATTTTTTATCGTCATATGTTTTTCCTTTTACAATACAAAGAATTTTCACATACTCCTAGTGGTACAGTACAAACTTATTTCACATATTTACAGTACAAACTTCATTCACATATTTTTACAATGCTGCTGGCGCAAGAGTATCAGTTATTGGCATAACTGCTCTATACTAGGTTCTAGCAATGTTTGCTGCGCCGTAGTTTAGTAGTTAACCAAGTTCATTGCATCTGTTTTTTATCATGCAGGAGCAAACGTTTAACGTTTCGCTGGTTCTCCAGCTTCCTCAGTGCAAAGTAATATTGCCCAGATGCCTTGGTGATTAGGGGCAAACCTGCCTCTATTTGGGTGGAGACGCCTTAGTGGCGTGTTCTCTTTTTAGTAGAGTTGGTGATCGGTGGGCTTAATTGTGCTAGGAGCCGCCTCATGCCTAGGTATGTGACCAGATATGGGTTACATGAAGCCGCAGGATCCCCTCAGTGTGCTCAGGGTGGGGGTCCTTGGTGCGCCAGTTATTAGGGGGAATATCTGTGTTCGTGGTGTCCCCTGCTGTTATCCTCGCTCCATCCGGAGTCTGTGTGTATGCTGGTTTGCTCCTGCATGATAAAAAACAGATGCAATGAACTTGGTTAACTACTAAACTACGGCGCAGCAAACATTGCTAGAACCTAGTATAGAGCAGTTATGCCAATAACTGATACTCTTGCGCCAGCAGCATTGTAAAAATATGTGAATGAAGTTTGTACTGTAAATATGTGAAATAAGTTTGTACTGTACCACTAGGAGTATGTGAAAATTCTTTGTATTGTAAAAGGAAAAACATATGACGATAAAAAATATGTGTATATATTGACGTATAGTTATGAAGATAATTTGTGACAAATAAATACACCCAAAAAGCAACATGGTCAAATCTTCTATCAGTATGACAAGTCCCACAAACTACTCCATTTAGAACTATTGGACCCCCAAAAGGCTTCCAATCCTCCTCCCCCCCTAAACTTCAGACGTAAGGAGTAGGGACGACCACTGCCAAGTAGGATCCAGGTTCCCAACGGAAGGTGGGATTATAACACCCCACTTTTCCCCCCCCCAAGAAACAACCTCAGGTAAGCCTGCTCCCAATTTATCTATTGCATTGTATGTCCCAAATGGGCTCTCAGAGATTAGAGTTAGGACTGCACCTCACAGAGGCACCTTGGCACTTGGTGGTGCAGCCTCAACATACTTCTGCAGCTGTGTGTGACCGAGTCCTCTGTTTTTAACCAGACTTAGAGACAGATTATAGGTTTGTCTCCAAGCTAACAGGGTTGAGTACTGTGGCTCCTTTAAGACTTATGTAGCGGGAGTGCATGCACATCTAGAGGTAACTGGGGATGTGTCCGCTCTTGTTCCCTTATTGCTGACCTCTTATCTAAACAGAGCGATATTGCTGGTACTGATTGGACTAGAGCCAGCACATGTGGGGACAGGTGAGTTTTTACGGCTAACTGGAGGATTTTACACAGAGGGGTATCCCAAATCTTGCCCTGGGGCAAGGAACAGAACTGCTGCAAGTCTTCAGCTGTCTGCAATGAGATCCATGGCCTGCTTCTGCACATCCCTCCTGCCCTCCAATAAGTAAGAGAGGCCTCTCCCTTATGATTTGAGGCAGGATGCCCTGGAGCCACCAGGGCGCATGTTGTCGGGAGCTGCAGTAAAATAGATAAGAAAATAATATTGTGTTCATTGTTGTCCATAAAAGGCCTTTAAAGTGATCCTATACCCAGTAAGTTTATGTCAGCACCTTCTATCCCCAACCCACTGCCCCAAAACAGCCTGTGTTTCTTTTTTTTTTTTTACTAAAGCCTTTGTCCAATATTTATAAAAACACTAACAGGAAGTAGTATTATGATGAATGGCAGCCTTATGCTAATTAATTCAGTTACAACTAAACTGTCACATAATGGCAGTTAGGTTGAAGTGCTCCCCAAGTCTAAGCTGTGTGTACTGTAACTGAATGTATAATTGCTGGAAAGCAACAGGTGGCGGGGCTGCTCGGCCAGGAAGCAATATGGCCGACTGCATGCAGTTTGTGTTGGTATGAATACTGGGCAAAAGCTTTAGTAAAAAAAGAAACACAGGCTGTTTCAGGGAAGTGTGCTGGGGATGGAAGGTGGCAACATATACCTCCTATCTGGGTATAGGATCATTTGAAATACTTGTTTTTCACAACATCTATATTAGAGCTTAGCTGACAGTACGCACAGTCTTAGCTGTGTCTGCATCCTAAAAATGTTTCCGGTGAGCGCTCCCCAATGAAGCAGTAAGTGGTCTATAAGTAGCGGCCTCCAGTCACTCTCCAGCAGCTGGCCATGCTCGAACACGCCTGGAATCCGGCACGCAAGCCTTTCATGGAGCAGCTGCTGTCAGGAGTTTGTCACCTTCCCTGCCATATAGACGTGGTGTTTAATGAGAGTTTATAGTCACAAGTTGGCTAACAGAACCGGGGGGGCAGCAAGTCCATCTGTTGTATATTTATAATGACACTTAATTTCTTTCTTAACCTTTTAAGTGCCAAGCACGTAACACCTACGTGCTGGCTTGGCTGGGCCTTAAGTGCCAAGCCCGTAGGTGTTACGTGCTTGACTTTGATCGCTTCTAGTTTAAAAAATAAAAATAAAAAATACTCACCTGACCCCTTGTTGGATCCGGCCGGGTCTCCCCTTTAATTTGGTGCCATCCGATCCCCCGTGGGGGGTCGGATGGCTCCAGGAGAGCCCCCGGAATAGGCCGCCCCCCCCCCCCCGCTTCTGCAGCAGCAGCTGCTAACTGTAAAAAAAAAAAAAAAATAAAAATGACATTCACTTACCTCCATGTGCGCTGGCTCCCGCTGTCCCTCCTCTTCACCTGGGGGGCCTCCGATCCCCCCCCAGGACTTACCGATCTTCAGGAGAGAGCCTGAGAGGCTCTCTCCCCTTTGATCCTCGATGGCGGCCGCCATCTTGCCGCTAAGCCCCGCCCCCTTGGGGGCGGGGCTTATGACGTCATCCCGGCCCCCGATATCTGGCTTCACCCTTCTCAACTTCTCAGATGCCGGTGATCGGCACAGGGTAAGGAGGTGACAGGAGATCCTCTGATCTCCTGCCTTCTCCTTCTCCTGTACCGATCACCGGCATCTGTCAGCTGAGCGGCGAGGGACAAGAGCTTGCAATCGAAGGTAAGTACAGTAAAAAAAAATTATTTTTTTTTAATAAAATACTTTTTTTTATTGTGTGGTGTTTTTTTTTTTACAGTTAACCCTTTGTGAGCTGGTAAGGGGTCCATGAGACCCCTTATACCAGTTCACATGGCTGGGGGGGTGGCATTGCCATTAACCCCCGCACCCCCATTACCTGCCTCCCCAAAGGCCAGGGGGGGGCAGAAGAGCCCGGGCCCACATAGGCTATGTGGGCTCGTAGGCTGCAGGGTGGGGGGGCCACCAAAGCTGGCCCCCCCACTCTGTGCCTACAAGCCCCCATAGCTGGTCCCGGGCTGGTTACTTTGGGTAAGGGGGACCCCACGTCATTTTTTTTTTTGGATTTTTAAGGGTTTTTAACCCTTAAAAATCCAAAAAAAAATGGGGTCCCCCTCCCCGGGAAGGGGGACCCTATGTCATTTTTTTTTTTAATTAACCATTTGTCATCCAGCAGCTATAAAAGGCTTCTGGGCAGGAAAGGGTGTCTACCTATACATATGTGGTATCGCTGTAAGCGGGAGAAATTGGGGTTTCTCACGCAATAAGATTTTATTGACAAACTTACATTTTTTATTACAAAAAAACTCTACAAATTGTAAAAAAATATATTTTTTTTATTTTTTTTCACACATTTCACCCAAAAATGTTGAGAATACACCTAAAAAACACAAACAAGACATTTCATGTTAAAGCCCAGACTCTGTTGAAAAAAACAATATATAATTTTCCTGGGAAATCCCTGGAAATCCCTTCGAAAATGACAGTTGAACATGTGTAGCGCAAAACAGTCAAACTCAGTCTGGCAACAGGGAGTGGCAAATGCTGCAGGTAGGCTGGCAGCGAAAGGGTTAATATAGGCAACATTGTATCCTGTGACAGATGCTGCACTAGAGATACACTGACACCAGCAGGCTTAGACTCTTTTGTGCCAGTTCTGACCCATGTCTGGCATCACAATAAAAATGAAAGAAACTTACAAGAGAGGAAACATCTTGAGTTAGTAAACACTGCTAAAATTCGAGGATTTAGGCAGATATGCCCCCCCCCCACCCCAGTGTTTTGGTCATCTTACCCTATTTAGGATGTCCCGCTGTGTGAAACCCCCAGATTTGCCCAATACTTGCCTTGATCCAGTGATTTCACAATTACCACTCTCACGGGTATTGTTCCTCTTCCAGGAGGCATTTTTCGACTGGGGATGCCCTGATATATGTCCATCTAAGGAAAGCCGAGAGTTCTTACCTCATTCCCAATTGGACGACACATGTGCAGGCTCTCCTCCAATCAGCTTTCTATGCCATGCTTCTCGATGGGCAGTTTAGAGACTGGGGATGCCCTGATATATGTCCATCTAAGGAAAGCCGAGAGTTCTTACCTCATTCCCAATCCCACGGCACATGTGCAGGTTCTCCTCCAATCAGCTTTTTATGCTGTGCTTCTCGATGGGCAGTTTAGCGACTGGGGATGCCCTGATATATGTCCATCTAAGGAAAGCCGAGAGTTCTTACCTCATTCCCAATCCCACGGCACATGTGCAGACTCTCCTTCAATCAGCTTTCTATGCTGTGCATCTCGATGGGCAGTTTAGCGACTGGGGATGCCCCGATATATATCCATCTAAGGAAAGCCGAGAGTTCTTACCTCATTCCCAATTGGACGACACATGTGCAGGCTCTCCTCCAATCAGCTTTCTATGCCATGCTTCTCGATGGGCAGTTTAGCGACTGGGGATGCCCTGATATATGTCCATCTAAGGAAAGCCGAGAGTTCTTACCTCATTCCCAATCCCACGGCACATGTGCAGGCTCTCCACCAATCAGCTTTCTATGCCGTGCATCTCGATGGGCAGTTTAGAAAGCTGAATGAAGGGGAAGCAGCAGGCATCTCCCCAGCTGCCCACCTCCGGCTGTGCGTACCCACAGTGGAAATTCAGATAGACCTGGCGTGGTATCGCACATAAACCGATAGAATGTTGGGGATTCCCATGCAGCCCATGCATGCGCCCTAGGAAAGGTGAGTTTCACAGTGATCTTGGGAAATCAGCCATTGGGGCATCCAAGATCTGATGTTCCAAAAAGAGGGAGACCACCGGCTCTACAGTCCTATAACACCTCTGCTGACAAGTGCGTCAGGGACATGATTTCAGGTGTCCCCCCTCCAGATAGCAGAGGAAACTGCTAAGTGGTTAAGGAGGGTGGGGCAAGAAAAACAGAGAAAGCTGAAAAAGAAATACTGATGGTAGATAAGAAAGCAATAAGAGGATATGTGGAAGAGATTAAAAGAAGGGGCAAAAACCCTGTAATATTAAGAGAAGGTGAAAAAGAGAGGGGATAGAGGGAATGTAGAAAAGAAAAAGGAGGCGAACAAATAAGATTACATGACATAAAAAGTGAGAGGAGACTGAAGGAGTGTGACAAGAGGTGTGACAAGAGACATGGGAAAATGAGAGAGAATGAATGAGGGAATAAGATTGAGATGGTATGAATGTAGTAAAATAAGACAGTGGAGAAGAAAGAGGGAGAAAGCAAAAGAGATGAATAGGACTAGAAAAGGAAAATAGGCAATTAGAAATGCAAAAGAAAGTGAGAGAGAGAAAGAAAGAACGAAAGAAAGAAATAGAATGAAAGGGAAAGAGACAGAGAAAAAAACAATGAGAAATAAGGAAAGGAAGAAACAAAGATAAAGAGAGGAAATAAGAGAGGGAGAAAGAAAACAAAAAGAGCAAAAGAGATAAAGGTACAGTAAAAGTGGGATGGAGGAAAGGTAAAAAAGGAGGAAGCGAAGGAGCTTGAAGAAGCTGAAAATAGAGGAACACGGGAGGAATGTGACAAGAAAAAGATGGAGGGAATGTGGAAATGACATGAGAAAAGGGGGCGTATGGAAGAGTGGAAGATTATGAAATAAAAGAGAAAGAAAGAGAAAAGGAAATTGAAGAAGAAGGATAAGGTAAAAGAGAATTATATTGGTATTTTGGAAAAGAGAGGCCTGCTTGTCCAGTTGAGAGCTCCTGGCGTCCCCTTACAGAGGGGCTAGGATGGCACTCTGTGCGACCACACCTCACACACCCTAAAGGCCGGCCATGAAGTGCGTGCTAGCCGAAGGGAGCGGACATGCCGTGGGGTGCTGCAGCAATTCCGTAAGTGCTTAAGCTCACTCATAACTGCAGCTACAGCCAAGCTATAATCTAGCTGCATGAGTCAATGGCATGGGTTTTGGCCCACAGCTTGCTGTGTCTGCTGTCTGTGACCCTGCGAATATTCATCCGCACATTGTCGGACTGGGATGCCTAGGGCCCACCAGTAGAACCGACCCTGGGGGCCCACCCCACATTTAGATGCAAGTATTATTGGCTTGCACAGTCTCTATATATGCACTTGGGATGCCACAAACAAACTATACAGGGTTCAGGTTTGGTGATGAAGGACCAGGGGCCCGCCAGTTTTTTTCCTTTTAATCCCGTGGGCCTGTCTGAGCCTGCATTCCCACTATATTAAAAACAAAAAAAAAAATGATACTCTCAGCTCTTTACTAATTACAATGTCGTCAGGAATCAATCACCACATGAGCTGCCAGAGACAGTTTCCATGGACAACTCAGGTAAACAGAGCAACCCTATAGGTTGTTATGAGGTAAAAGGAGCAGTTGACTGGCAGACAATGGATAGGGAGCGTTATATAAGGACAGTCCTCTGTGGGTTATTTATATCTGTGGGTAGTCTTAAATTAAAAATACCCAAAATGCCGATGTTAATGGAGGCGTCTGGCATGTCCCTGTCACACACATGTCATTACACACTGAGACAAAAGGCGCTGCGCTGACCCCGTGCCGCTGTGCAGACAATGGCCGCCTGCCTCCGTACTCCACAGAGGTGTGATGGGGAATGGGGAGAAGACAGTTGCCATATGTAAACATCTTATCGTCCCCAACCTCCGAATGGTTTAAATGTCGAAACATGTCAGCTGTCAGAAGATACAGATAAGCTTCAGAAGGGAAGAATTAGCCACCGCTAACAGACTGGCTCAATCTGGGTGAAGAAATAAGGACGATAACAACACTGTGAACAATCAATGGATTATCTGCTTTAGAGGCAGTGATATAGACATTGCATATATTAGTGATCCCAGGCAATTGTGACATGTCCAGCATGGCATTTGCCTTTCCTAGATTCCCTATGTGTACAGTGATGACTGACCGGTGTACAGTGATGGCTCCTTCTGTAATTGTTATACCTTCTCGACAGACACCTACCGGGGGCCATCACCAACTACATTTTCCACAAATGTTAAACTATGACCATGATAAGGGCAATAAAGGATTTTAGTAGCTAGTAAAGATTATGGGAATTCAATTTACGGGCAGGCTGATTCATTATTAGCGGCAGGCAGCGACAGCTGAGCGTCTGTAGAGCGGATTTCAGAGCGCCCGCTAGTAGTCGCTGTGCTCGGCCGTGGGTCGCTAATTCATAGTAGAGTCGCTATATGACCAGTACAGCGCTGTATTGGAGCGCATGTTAGCAACTGGTCAGTGCGACCGACTCACAACATATTCATCCAAAAAACAGCCTCACACACCTCCGGCGCTCAAAAATGCTTCGCTGCAGCCCAGAGCGCCGCAGGCTGTGTGATTAAAGATTGTTCTTTAACATGTATCATCCAGTTACAAAGCGAAAACATATGGAATTACATTGTAATAACATTGTAACATGAATACATTAATGCCAGACATGTAATATTAATTCTGCATAAATATTTACATTTTTAAAAAATGGCTTTTTCAAGGCCAGGGGAGATCCCAACATTATTTGAGAATAAAAAAAAAATAATAAAACAAAAATAAAAGAACGTCCATTAAAATGTATGGGAGAGCGGCAGGTAGCGAGAGGTAATACGTGGCACTCTGCAAGACTGAGCTCCGGCGCTGTACGCTGAGGCTGGGATAATGATGAATCGGACGCTACATGGTGTTATCCCAGTCGCTCAACAGATTCTGCTTGATAAATGTGTAATTGCTGCCGTGCCCGGCGTTCACCTGACGCTACCTGTCGCTATCCCTTCATGAATAAGGCCCTTAGTCTTGAGAGGAGACCCCTAATGGGGGGACGATTAGAGCAGCTTGAAACCCATGCAGTTTGGCCCTGGAATCTGAATATATATCTGATATGTAAATGGGCAATACAACAAATATTTGAAAAATAATATGTGTTTATTTGCCTATTGTGTGCTTGTGCACACATAGGAACGTTTCCTCCTTATTTAACCCACCCATGCAGTGAGAACACCAGTTAACAGGCATAGGGTGCTAAGTGCCCTGCTCAAGAGCACTTCAGTCATCTCCCAGCCAGAAATCAAACCTGCCACCCTCTGGACACAATATTGTTACCACAACCACTAGGCCATGGCTGCCCTTAAAAGGCAGCGGCTTCCCATACCTGTAGCCGCATGGGTGAAAACCAGGAATCCTAACCACTAGACCATATGGGATCCCTAAACAAAAATGTCATCTTTACCCAAAGAACTATAAATCTGTGGAAACAGAAGCTTGTTACAGCATCAATAGCTGATGCTATATTTTTATTAATTAGGAGAGAATAACATTAACTGTTACTATTATCTGAGGTCTGGGGGAAAGTGCATGAAAGTGACTTCAACATGCTTGTTTTGTAGCCTTGGGCCGGTAGTCATGTGACATGCCAGTCCACTCACCACTGGCTCCAGAGCACACAGTAGGTGAGGTCAGTGAGGCATTTCAGAGAGGCAAGAATAAGGTGGTTGGTGGATAGTTAGCCAGCAAAGAAGTATTTCTGTAGGTGTAGTTTGAACTACAAGGCATTTATGGAGGTCACATGGCTTTCATCTGATCATTATTGGTATCCATTGTGGATTTAAAGCAATGAGATCTTCAGCTGAGTTTTGCTTCTCCTGGTACGGCCTATAAAATTGGACAGACGGCAACAGGACCGTTTCTAGGCTAAACATTCAGGGAAAGGAAAAAAATCCCCCCCATTGGAGAAGTCAGCACCACACCACAAACTAATTATTAAGTAGCATGCCAGTGGACCACCCAGACCCAATAATTTACAAATAGATCCCTCTACAGAGAGAGGACTGGAGGAAGAAGCCTCTTATACTCACCCTGGCTCCTTTTACTCCCTGTTATCCTACCTCAGGCAGGTGACTTAGAGGCCGATTCACTAATAGTGGCAGGTAGCGACAGTTGAGCGACTGTAGCAGTATTTTCACAGCGCCCGCTAGTAGTCGCTGTGCTTGGCCATTGTTCGGTTGTTCGGTGTGCAGTAATGTTGAATACGGGGTGACGAGTCGCTATTTGACAGGTTCCGCGATGTATGGGTGCACATGATAGCGACCGGCTTCCCCCATATTCATCAAAAAATCACGCTCAAAAAATTCTCGTGCTGTGAAATGCTTGTTTAAACCCCAGAGCGCTGGCGGCGATGTGTTAAAAGTAGTTTTTTAACCCCCAAACCACCATATTTTTGGAAACCAAAAAAAAAAAATGTATAAAGAATTTAAATATGAATACAATAATATCAGACCTGTAATATCAATTCTGCACAATTTTTTTTTTACCTTAAAAATATTATCTAACATGGCAGAAGTGGTCACAGAATTTTCCACATTTAAAAAAAAAAAAAAAAAAAAAAAAACCATTAATAACAATTAATTATGAATATTTAAAGATTGTTCCATTGAAATGCATTGGAGAGCGCCAGGTAGCGAGAGGTCATACCTGTCGCTGTTCAAGGTCGGACGCTGGCGCTGTGGGCTGAGGCTGAAATAATGATGAATGAGTGGCTATATGGCGCTATCTCAGTCGCTAAGCAGGATTGGCTTGATAAATGTGTGATTGTGGTGGGGAGCCGGCGTTCTCGTGGTTTTCTCGTCATTATCGGTCGCTCACCAGTCGCTACCTGTCGCTATTCCTTCATAAATAAGGGCCTTAGTTGTCACAGAACAGCTTAAATCCCTAGCCTGGACCATGGAGGTATAAAGCAAAATGAACACTCATGCCAATACTGTGCCACCCTTCTTCACATACACTCCCCAAAGACATGGGGACATTTAGGGTCAACAGTCCCCTCAGCACCCCCTTGACTTTCCCATGACCAGGTGTGACTGTTTGCCTGGGCCTAGAAATTGCCCTGGAAGGCGATAAGGTAAAGCCTTCAGTCTTGCAGTCCATTTCTGACGCTGAGATACATTCAGCAAATGTCACAGAAGTGATCAAAATTGGCCGGAGTGGCATTTTAAGTTCAGTTCCAACTTTAGAGGCCGATTCATTAATAGCGCCAGGTAGCGACAGATGAGCGCCAGTAGCGTGATTTTCACAGCGCCAGCTAGTATTCGATGTGCTTGGCCGGGGTTTGCTTGTTGACAGCGACTCAGTCGGTGTGCGGTAATGTTGAATACGGGGTTAGGGGTCGATGTTTCACAGGTTCCGCGTTGTATGGGTGCGCCTGACAGCGAATGGCCAGAGCGAACGGCTTGCTGCAAATTCATTAACAAATCACGCTCAAAAATTTCTCGCGCTGTGAATTCCTTGTTTAAACCCCAGAGCGCTGGCGGCGATGTGTGTAAAGTAGTTTTTAACCCCCAAACAACCATTTTTTTTTAATGTAAAAATTATACAAGTTTTTCTAAACATTTTGTAATATGAATACATGAATATCAGACCTGTAATATCAATTCTGCACATATTTTTTTATTTTTTTCCTTAAAAAAAAAATCTAACATAAACTCAATTAATTATGAATATTTAAAGATTGCTCCATTGAAATGCATTGGAGAGCGCCAGGGAGCGACAGGTCATACCTGGAGCTGTGATGGGATTAGTAGCGGCGCTGTTCGTTGCAGTCGGCTACATGATGAATCCCGCGCTAGCTGACGCTCTCGCCGGCGCTAGCCTCATTTAGCGTGATAAATGCGTCATTGTGACCGCCGCCGGGCGTACTTGATTCGGTAGCCGCCGTTAGCTGGCGGTACCTGGCGCTAGCCCTTGATAAATAAGGCCGTTAGAGTTTTATTCAATCAGCAGCCACCCAAATGTACACCAAGGTAGCCAAACCTCAACTCCAACAGTTTCCTCATCTAGGGAATACCCTGGCCAGCCACCAAACACAAGCTAATTAATGTTTGTCTTCAAATAAATCGAGTATAAGAAAAGCAATAATAGTTGCTTGGATTTATTAAGATCATTATACAAGAAATACTACAAGGCCAACAATCTAAAGTAGAAGTGGAATATACATCACTCCTCATATGATGTCACCTGAACTTCAATTGATCAACATCTGACTAAAGCAAGCTCTGACGTCCATCATAAATCAATATAATTAAAGAGAAGTGAAAATTCAGCACTGTCTTTGCAATCTTCGGCGTTCATTAAAGTGTATATGATTTAAAATAGCCTGAAGCTCGTGTTTTCTTCTTCGTAGAGGAAAGGGGGGGCTGCCTAGCTGAGTTCATAATCGTGACAACTCTGAACAGTAAAACCGAAGCCTCCTGCGAGCCACGGGAACCTGAAGTGCAAGCGTCTATTTTAGGAAAGGTCATAAGTCTTAAACCCAATGTGATGGGAGAGAGCTTATTTTGGTACATCTGTAAATGCTTACAAATGTCCAGAACCCAGCGCCGATTGTTATTAACCACAACCGCCAGCCGACAAATGAGGAAAAGATGTGCTGGACATCAAAACTGCAACACAGCAGCTTTCAGGAAAGTTTTATGCTTTTTACGATTTATGGCTTTGGAAATTGTACTATGAATCGTATTTAAGAGACTCACAGCCTTAGGGGGATACAGCTTGTGAGGCTGGTGGGTGGATTTAGGGGTTATGTTCGCAACTTTATTTTGGGTTTTTATGTGCTTTGTTTCTTTCTAGAAAAACATTTTTGGCTGCAGTTGCATTGTCTTGACATTGGCATAAAAGCGAAAACGAGTCTTTTTTTGGACATACGTTTATTAATGTCATCATACCATATTTTTATATATTTTAGATCCTTTTAGGCATCCTGTGTAACACCCCAGGAACCCTCAAAAGATTTACTTTCCCTTTGAGCCCATCAGGCTTTAGGAGGTTCCCATTCCAACCAAACAGGCTGTAGCACAAATAGGTTACAGTATGCTGGGGGTCCTACTTATATTACCAACTCCCACCCCCCCTAAAAAGAAACCCCCAGACCACTATCTTTAAAGCAGCACAAAACCCTTTACCTGCAGGTAAAGGAGAGTTTCCTGGCGGTCCCAGGGGCTTCATACAGCGGGGTATCCCAATTTTGGATGCTATGGGGTAGGTTAGCAGCCTTTGAGCCACTTTAAAGTGGACCAACACCCAGGATTTTGCCTATCCTGGGTCTTGGTCCACTTCGGTGGGGCACCCCCGATCGGGGTGCCCCGCTGTGTGAAACCCCCCAGAACCCCCCGAACAACTCACCTCTCCCCGCTCCCAGCGCCGACGGACAAGCCGCGGACAAGCGGGTCCTCCGCCGCCGCCTCCCGCGCGTCCCTCTTGACGCGCGCGTGCCGGCGCCAGCCATTCACAGACTGCCAGCGCGGCCGCGCGCATGTCTAGAGGGGCGCGAGGGAGGCGGCGGCGGCGGCCGAAGATAAGTTAAGGATTTTGGGGTGTTTTGGGGGGATTTCACCCCGCGGGACATCCCGATCTCGGATGTTCCGCGGGGAGGGAGGTGATCGGCCCGGGAATCTTATAGATTCCCGGGCCGATCACCCGTGGGTGTTGGTCCACTTTAAACACGAAGGCTCCAATCAACTCCCACAAAAATAGAGCCCACAGACCCACCAAAAGCAAGGCTTTGAGTCAGCACCCCCCATGTGCTCACCACACATCCACATGGTGGCAGTCATTCAAAGTATTACTAACCTGGGAAGTGCATGTGTGCGTGTGGCGCACACACGACTTTTTAGTGCAGACCTCCACCCTCCTGGAAAGTTATATTGATAGTGGTAGGGTGGAACTTGAGTTAGATGAAAAAAGGGTAATGGTAAAATAAGACTCTAGGTCCGGTTAACTACTCCTCCCCCGGATCATACAAATTTGGGATGCCCCACTGTGTTAAACCCTGCCGGACGCTCGTTAAACATATCTCACAAAGGAACCCATGGCACATGTGCAGCCAGCCAGCATGCATGGCTGCGTCCACCATGACTGAATGGCCGGCATGGCCATTGCCAATTGCGAAAGCAGCTAAGTTCCCATTTAGCTTTTTTTTGGCACTCATTTATGTGTATGGCCAAAAAAAAGCTAGTTGGAGGAGAGCTGTGTGTGTGGAATCATGGGCAAGGTATGTATAATGGGCGACCAGGGAGGTTTCACACAGTGGGGCCCAGGGGTAGGGATCTAAATCCAGTGAAATAGAAATCTTGGGTTTTAACCCACTTTAATACAGCCTGTATATTACATGTATACATACTTCTTATGCAGCCACTTGGAAGCACAGCTTGGGATGGCTAATTTGCCATTTTTGCAGGCTTCCTTTTGGTATTTGGGCTCTCAAATATTATTAGGACTGCACTTATATGAGACTGACATGGTGCAGCAGTGTGATTTCCACATACATTTACATATGTGTGACAGCCGAGTCTCCTGTTTTTTATTTGATGAAACTGATTATAGGACTTGTTGCTGGCTAAGAGGGTTTGAGATCTCCATTAGAAATGTTCTGTTCCTGTGGCGATACCTTCTAGTAATGCACCATTGCAGTGTTGTGCTGACTTAGCAGGGCAGCAGCGCTTGCAAAGTTGAAAAAAAAAAACTCCCGTTTCCCATCTGAATGCATAATACAGAATCATTGTCAGCACTTACGTTTGCTCTTGTATCCACTGAAAGTTAAAATCCTCACCGATTTTCACAAGGTAGTGGCCATTTTAAAGCACTCTGGAGGCTTCCTCTTCCAGCTTCCCTCCAGTGCTGCTGCCTGGATTTAACTGACATAGCTCACAATGCTCAGTGGCAGGAAACCCCAATAGCATTTCCTCTTTGTAGGCCACCTGCAGGTCCATAGGACGCCTTTTTTGGGGTAAAATCGTCCACGACAGGAGTTACAAAAAGGTAAATTATTTGTATGTAGAGCAATCTGAATTCCCCTGTGAAGGGATGCATGTGAGCATGTTGTAATCGTGTTGGTTCAGGTTTAATGGCAAAGAGATGCACACTGACCTTGTGCTCCTTCTGGCTGATGGCCACATAAGACTTACCCTGCCCCCTAGCCCGTTATTTCACACAGTTTGTTAAGGGGTGTCCTGGAGTTAACTTTGTTGTTTTGTTGTTAAACATAGCCTGCTTAACTTCGCCTAAACACCTGGGCAAACTGCAAAATGAATCTCCACCTAACTACTAAAACAGATTACATTTCTTATTAAAGAGGACCAAAACCCACCCTGGAGTCTATGAGACTCCAGGGCAGGCTTGCCCGCTCCCCTCAGGGGTGCCCCGCTGTGTGAAACCCCCCGAGTCACCTTTGTTTCTGGTCCAACAGCGCATGAGCAAGCATTGGCTGCATCCCTGCTATCCCTTTAGCAGGAGGCGTGCCCACGCCAGGCATTTGTGAATGGTCGCGTGGGCGTATTTCCTGTTAGAGGGTAGCGGGTGATGCGGCCGCTGCTCGCGCATGCGCTGTTAGATGAGCTCCTGGACGAAGGGGCTTGAGCGGAACCGAGCGAGCTGACTGGATGAGTGGCCATGCAAGCGTCGTAGGACCTAGAAGAGGTGAGTTTGTTCGGGCGACCCCCAATCATGGTGCCCCGAGGGTGAGGACCAAAAGCCAGGACAGTCAAAATCCACTTTAAATAGTGAACGGTCAATAAAATCAATAAATAGTGACATCACTAAATATTAATTTAGGCCACTGCAATGCCTCTTATTATCTACAGACTGATCCATGTATCTTATAGTATATTAAAGGGAGGCCAATTTTATAGAGCCAGATGTGCTGCCCATACGAGCTACCGGTTATTGTTCTGTTATTCTCCTGTTGTTGGATCTTCCACTGACGTTGTACAATTAAAGGCTTTACAAATAATTCAGGACACCAGATGATGCCGTAAAAGATTACCTACACTCTCGCTGCCAACTTTGCCTCAGGGAGAGTGCTGGTCTGCTGGGTCCCAAACTTCCTACTACCACCCCCAGCACTTAGATACTTAATCAGTCTCTATAATAGTAATTGTGCTAATAGAGGTCATTGTGTGCTTATGCACACATGGAATTTTTCCTCCGTGTACTAGTGAACGACATACTCACCAGTGAAAAAACACCATATCAGTGACCAAACAGTGACCACAATATCAGTGACCAGGTGAATAACACACTAAGAGGCCGATTCATTAATAGCGCCAGGTAGCGACAGATGAGCGCCAGTAGTGTGATTTTCACAGCGCCCGCTAGTATTCGCTGTGCTTGGCCGTTGTTCGCTTTTTGACAGCGACTCAGTCGGTGTGCGGTAATGTTGAATACGGGGTTAGGAGTCGCTGTTTCACAGGTTCCGCGCTGTATGGGTGCGCCTGACAGCGAATGGCCAGAGCGAACTGCTCCCAGCATATTCATTAACAAATCATGCTCAAAAAATTCTCACGCTGTGAAATGCTTGTTTAAACCCCAGAGCGCTGGCGGCGATGGCTTAAAAGTAGTTTTTAACCCCCAAACAACCATATTTTTGGATTAAAAAATTAAACAAGTTTTTCTAAACATTTTGTAATATGAATACATTAATATCAGACCTGTAATATCAATTCTGCACAATTTTTTTTTTTTTTTTTACCTTAAAAAAAAATATCTAACATTGCCGAAGTGGTCACAGAATTTTTGACAGTTAAAAAAAAAAAAAAAAAAAAAACTTAAAATCAATTAATTATGAATATTTAAAGATTGCTCCATTGAAATGCATTGGAGAGCGCCAGGGAGCGACAGGTCATACCTGGCCCTGTGATGGGATTAGCAGCGGCGATGTTCGTTGCATTAGGCTACATGATGAATCCCGCGCTAGCTGACGCTCTCGCCGGCGCTAGCCTCATTTAGCGTGATAAATGCGTGATTGTGTCCGCCGCCTGGCGTTCTGGAGTCGGTAGCCGCCGATAGCTGGCGCTACCTGGCGCTAGTCAGACACTACCTGGTGCTAGCCCTTGATAAATAAGGCCCTAAGAGGCAGTGAAGTGCACATGGAGTAATTAGGGGGTTAGGTGTCTTGCTCAAGAGCACTTCAGTCATGCTATGGCCACGAATAGAATGCCACCCTCCGTTTACAAGGTTCATTAACTACCTCTAGCTCATGACTGCCCCTCATTATAATGGCAGCAGTTTAATACAGGAGTCCCTGGAAAAACTTTACTTACCTATATTTCTTTTAAAAAAAAGCAGCTGCATGGAGGTTGGGGAAGGGGGCACTCACCACTGCCAAATCAAGTGAAAAACAACAAAGTTGCTGTTTCATTTGGTATTTACAGCTGAATTTACTCTGCGCTAACAATCATGTAATAGATTGAACGCTTTTTACAATCATTTGTCAATCACAACATGTCTATGCTTATTGACATATATGGGTTCCTTATGAACAGTGGATGTGCGGCAAGTACAGCTTCTCCCACCTGAAAGAGTAAGACATACAAGAAGTATTTCCCCAGTAGTAGTTCCTACCACACAAAACTTGACGATTGTGGTCTGGAATCTCTTCTGACTGAGCAATATAGCTTCCAAGTTCATAAGAATTTGGGATTCGCTGGATTCAGTTAGAGAGTTATTTTTAAATTTGCAATTCAAAGAGAGAAATGGTAGTTGTATAACTCATTTGCACAGTCAGCACAGTCTAAGCAAAATGATTAAGACAACTTTTTTGGCATGAAGAGGTTGTTCTGAACTAAATAAGCTCTGGTTGTGGAGTCAAAGATACCTGTGGTGCCTCCATGGCTTGGATGTTGGGATGTTCTTCATTTACAGTCTCTGAGCAACCAGAGTAGAGACACAATTAGTATTCTCCATCATCAGTGGTTGTGGCAGCAGGTTGTCAGGCAGGAATTTAATACAATATATTGGATACTGTTATTTCTCTCTCCGACCAAGCCCCTTTCTACCTTTCATCACTTATTCAGCCTACGATATGCCCAGGAACTCCCTCTTGTCCTCAACTCTGATCATCTCCTTCCACTCTCATCTTCAGGATTTCACATGCGACCTTCACTCCTGTTGCATTGGTATGTTTTTGTATGTGTTTATCAGCTTTGCACATCTAAAGGCTGACATTTTTGCCCACTCAGTCACATTGGTTGGGGAGCAATTGTTAACAGCAATTTTATACCACAAATTCTCAATGAGGTATGGGTCTGGACTATGACTGGGTCATTCCAGCACATGGATATGTATTGTAGATTTGGCTGTATATTTAGGGGTGTTGACCTGATGAAAGCTGAACGTATGCCCCAGTTTCTTTTGCAACCTCTAACAGGTTTTCCTCCAGGATTGCCCTGTATTTCGCTCTATCCACCTCTATATCAACTTTGACCAGCGCTCTGACCAGTCCCTACTGAAAAAAAACTCCCCCACAGCATGATGCTGCCACCACTATGTTTGAGGATGGCATGTTCTGGGTGATCTGCAGTGTTAGCTTTCCTCCACACATGCTTGCTGTGTCTCCTACCTAGCTTAAAGCAAACTACAAACAGCCTTCTTATGGCTTGGTTTCAAAAAATGTCTTTCTTCTTGTCACTTCTTGTACACAACTAATGGTTGTCCTGTGGACAGATTATCCCACCTGAGCTGTGGATCGTTGCAGCTCCTCCAGAGTGACCCTGGGCCTCTTGGCTGCTGCTCTTATAACTGCTTTCCTTGCCTGGGGTGTCAGTTTAGGTGGACGGCTATGTCTTGGAAGGTTTGCAGTTGTGCCATACTCCTTCTATTTACTGATGATGGATTGAAAAGTGCTTCGTGAGATGTTCAGAACTTGGGCTATTTTATTATAACCTAACTGCAATACACTTTGTCACAACGATATTCCTATTTGTTCACTAATGTTGTCTAACAAACCTTTAAGACCTTCACAGAACAACTGTAGTTAAACTGAGAATTACTGACGTACAGGTGGACACGCTATTTACTAATCAGGTGACTTCTGAAAGCAGTTGGTCACATGAGATTTTATTGGGGGGTATCAGAGTAGAGGGGGCTAAATACATACACCTGCTACACTTTTAGTTTTTTTTATTTTTGGTAAATCCTGTTTCATTTTCTTTACACTTCACAAACACTTGTTACTTTGTAAGTATAAGTACGTTTGACGCTGTACTGTTTAAAAATGTGGAACAGTTCAAGGAGTATAAATACTTTTTCAAGACATTGTATATATATATATAATGTGATATACTGCATATATGCGAGTGTACAGCAGCAGACTGGGGCCAATAATCAGCCCAGAATTTTACTGACACATGGGCAGTCCAGGAGCAGGCCACCACTTCCCTGCTGATCTTTTCTCAATGTGGCTCCCAGTAGGTCCCAGAAAAAAATTGTATTCTCACCAAATGCCAATCTTAGTGGACTGGCCACTTTACTTCCTTGGGGCCTCATTGTGCGGCAACACTGGTCATGGATGGCAGACTGAGAGATGGCAGAAGGAGTTTCTAGCATTACTGGCATAGCTCGAGGCATCACCAGTAGGAAGAGGGAGGTTGTGATGCCGCTGTATAGAGCCCTGGTGAGGCCACAGCTAGAATACTGTGTGCAGTTCTGGAGACCTTACCTGCAAAAAGACATTATTCAAACAGAACGTGTCTAAAGGCCGGCATTAAAAATGGTAGAAGGACTTAAACGTAAAACCAGGAGATACTTAAAGAACTTAGTTTGTACAGTCTGGAGGAAAGAAGGGAGAGAGGGGGGACATGATTGAGACCTTTAGAGATGTAAAAAGGCTTGAAGAAGGTTGAGGAGGGAAGTGTTTTTAAGAAGAAACTTAATGATAGAACAAGGGGCACAACCTGAAGCTAGTCGGAGAAAGAGTAGTAGATGCTTGGAACAAACTTCCAGCAGAGGTAGTTGAAAAATCGTCAGTAAGTTAATTTAAACATGCCTGGGATAAACACACCTAAGATAAAGAGAACATACAATATACACATAAGGGCAGACTAGATGGACCTTATGGTCTCCTTCTACCATCAGGCTTCTATGCTTCTGCATCACGTTGAGGTCAGGACAGGGGGAAGTAAAAGTTGGCGCCTGGACTGGTGAGACAGCTTTATTTAGAAGGCGGGTACGTTTCTTTATGTCCTGCATTCCTATACAGACCTGAAAAATGACAGGATAGCTGCTGCCATGTATTTACATACATTCCAGCCCAAATTTGAACTAATGAACAGTAATTCCAAGGCAGCCGCCATCCTTTATCTCTTTGTATCAATGGATATCTCTTTTCTTGACTGTGCTCAGCTCTATAATACACTATAATCCCCCCCCCCCCCAGAGCAGAAACACTTGACTCCCACATACACTGACAACCCAGCCATGTGTTAGGCCCTAATGATGTAATAAACCTAATGCACTAATATTATATTACAGTGATCCTGGCTATTTCAGTTCCAAATGCTACAAGTTAGAAGGTGACAACTTCTAAGTAACCCTCAAAACTAAGTATTGCACATTGTTTTTGTAATTCCAAACATGAAACCTTTAAAACACTATTTCATAAGAATACAGCCTAATAGGAAAGGGTTAATAATTCCCAGTAGGGAGTTTATTAATATGGAGAGACTTCTTTATATTTCTGACATCCTGGAAATCTCTACAGGCTCGGTGCTGCCACAACTTAATTTTCTGCCACAGCTTAGTTTACTAGAACTCACTAGAGAAAGATTTGAAGAAATAAAAGCATAAACTTAATAATAAAGATTACTCTCATTTCAGTGGGAAAATTAATGAAACAATTAATGAATTCCATAAATCTTAACATGTTTGCAAGGACTAAACACGTTTCTCACCATTCCATTGATTTAATGCAAGTTCTTTAGAAAAACTCTCATAAACAATTTTCTAACCTGTGTATGATCACAGTAACTCCAAATGCACTAGGAAAAATATCATGAACCTAAAGGAGCACTATTGCAAAATTGTGTAATATTAAAAATACATGTCAATATATTGGCTAATGAGAGGAGGGGTCACTTATACACCTGAACTGAATAAAACTCCCGCTTGTGTAAATGTTAAAAAAAAGTGGAGAGCTTTTGCTCCTACACAGATACACAACATTTGAGCTGGGAGCCAGAGAGAGATTTTATCTTTTCCACACAGATTGTTAGAAGGAGATAATGCTGGCTGCATTGAAGATAAGCATGGCTGCAGTGTGTCTGTGTGATATTGTCTCACTACACGGGGCAGGCTGGAGATTTAGGGTCAGTTTGACTGTAGGACTGGGTTTTTCACAAGTAGGCCTGTCAGAATTGTGGCAAGATGGCTGCCCCCATGCAGTTTAATAGCACAGGATCTCCCTGCTATCCCACATCTAAATGGATTTGAGCCCTCTGAAATATATTACTTTACTGATTGCGAGAGATGGGGTTTAGATTAAATACAGGTCCTTCTCAAAAAATTAGCATATAGTAGTCTTTTTTTGTTTTAATACTGATGATTTTGCCATACAGCTCATGAAAACCCCAAAATCCTATCTAAAAAAAAGAGCATATCATGAAAAGGTTCTCTAAACAAGCTATTAACCTAATCATCTGAATCAACTAATTAACTCTAAACACCTGCAAAAGATTCCTGAGGCTTTTAAAAAAGCCCAGCCTGGTTCATTACTCAAAACCGCCATCATGGGTAAGACTGCCGACCTGACTGCTGTCCAGAAGGCCATCATTGACACCCTCAAGCAAGAGGGTAAGACCCAGAAAGAAATTTCTGAACAAATAGGCTGTTCCCAGAGTGCTGTATCAAGGCACCTCAATGGGAAGTCTGTGGGAAGGAAAAAATGTGGCAGAAAACGCTGCACAACGAGAAGAGGTGACCGGACCCTGAGGAAGATTGTGGAGAAGGACCGATTCCAGACCTTGGGGGACCTGCGGAAGCAGTGGACTGAGTCTGGAGTAGAAACATCCAGAGCCACCGTGCACAGGCGTGTGCAGGAAATGGGCTACATGTGCCGCATTTCCCAGGTCAAGCCACTTTTGAACCAGAAACAGCGGCAGAAGCGCCTGACCTGGGCTACAGAGAAGCAGCACTGGACTGTTGCTCAGTGGTCCCAAGTACTTTTTTCTGCTGAAAGCAAATTTTGCATGTCATTCGGAAATCAAGGTGCCAGAGTTTGGAGGAAGACTGGGGAGAAGGAAATGCCAAAATGCCTGAAGTCCAGTGTCAAGTACCCACAGTCAGTGATGGTCTGGGGTGCCATGTCAGCTGCTGGTGTTGGTCGACTGTGTTTTATAAAGGGCAGGGTCAATGCAGCTAGCTATCTGGAGATTTTGGAGAATTCCATGCTTCCATCGTCTGAAAAGCTTTATGGAGATGAAGATTTCAATTTTCAGCACGACCTGGCACCTGCTCACAGTGCCAAAACCACTGGTAAATGGTTTACTGACCATGGTATTACTGTGCTCAATTGGCCTACCAACTCTCCTGACCTGAACCCCATAGAGAATCTGTGGAATATTGTGAAGAGAAAGATGAGAGACGCAAGACCCAACACTCTGGATGAGCTTAAGGCCGCTATCGAAGCATCATGGGCCTCCATAACACCTCAGCAGTGCCACAGGCTGATTGCCTCCATGCCACGCCGCATTGAAGCAGTCATTTCTGCAAAAGTATTCCCGACCAAGTATTGAGTGCATAACTGAACATAATTATTTGAAGGTTGACTTTTTTTTTTATTAAAAACACTTCTTTTATTGGTCGGATGAAATATGCTAATTTTTTTAGATAGGATTTTGGGGTTTTCATGAGCTGTATGGCAAAATCATCAGTATTAAAACAAAAAAAGACCTGAAATATTTCAGTTGGTGTGCAATGAATCTCAAATATATGAAAGTTTAATTTTTATCATTTCATTATGGAAAATAATGAACTTTAGCACTATATGCTAATTTTTTGAGAAGGACCTGTATGTTCTAAACTTTTTTTTCTTGACTTTACTCTTCAAAATCAGAAGAATATTCTTTCCACATTGGGTGTAGAGCAGAAAAATTCTATCAAGCTTGAATGAACTTTGATAAGTTTATTTTCTTTATCCCGCTAAGTATTTTATAGATCAATCCTGATCTAGTAGTGTATATTTATATATTTAACCTTCGACACAGGTTTGTTGTTGCTCCAGCGAAGGATTTTATAATTTTTTATGCAAAAAGGTTAATTGTTTATTTTGTTTATACAATTTTATGTGATCAATCAATCCATTTCTGTTTTTATGATTAAATATTAAAGATGAATGTGTAATATTTTATATGTACCCTTATAAAAGCATCAAATAAATGTATACTTTGTAGTAATAGACACAATATACATATAAAAATAATATCCAAACCATATAAGTTTATTTGAAATGACAGAACATATTGTTAGCTGGAAAAAGTGAAAAAATAAAGCAGGCAGCCTGAGCCTGTAATGCGAGGCAGGTGTCACAGATGGCCACCCTGCAGACCCATGGGCCCAGAAGCAGATGTGATCACAACTATTGTTATGCTCTGCGATGAACTTTAGCGTGTCTAGATTAGCCACAAGCTGTTAGAATGGATGCTGACTGAATACAATCTTCCAGTTATCGCTTTGTGGGTGATGCATATTGCATTGTAATGAACTGCTGATGTCCTGTTGAAGCACAGGTCGCCCTGATTAGCATGTACATAGCAAATTACCTGACGGAAAGTCCTCAGTAATCATTTGCAGAAATTCCATATGGGCTGCCTAATTTATGAGTGCTAACACAATGTTCGCAGTCAGGTTTTGTCAACTTTGAAAACACCATAAAATATCTCATGTCAGTAATGAACGGGTTATGGAAACAGGTGGAGGAGCAGCAGATGTAGGGACCCTTCAAAAGGCTTCCAACTCAGTCACGCAGCGCCACCCACTACCATGGTAATCATCCAGATCAGCGCTTCTCAACGGGCGTTACATTTACCCCCAGGGAAGGTCTACCAGGCGTATGCGCTAAACCTATTCATTAATCTTAATAAAGGATAATAGTTTAAATAGCTGACACTATCAACACAAATCAGGTTAGTTAACATAAAAACATCGGAATTGTTGAATCAAAATAAAGATAAGGGTAAGCAGGATAAATTCACACCATGTATGCTGCATATTAAAGTGGAAAGACCATGACCAAGCTTTGGGGTGGGCACAGGGTGCCATCTCAAGGGGGCACCAGGAGCTCCCGGCTTGAACAGCGGGCCTCTCTTTTTTCTCAGCTCTCTCCTATACTTTTTGCACATTTCTTTAGAATTCTCTTTTTTACTTTTTACCTTTCTTCTTTCTCTTTTATTAAATGATCTCTCTATTTTGCTCTCTTTCTGTACAGCCCCTCCTTCAACTTTTTCATGTCTTATTCACATTCATTCTATCTTTCACTTCTCACCTTCATCTAGTTTGCCTCTCTTTTCAGCTTCTTCACATCTTCCTCCTTTTTTACCCTCCCATTATCTTTATTTTTCTTTCTTTGTTTCTCTCACTCTCTCTTTCATTCTCTTGCTCTCTCTTTATTTCTCTGCATTCCTAATTATCCCCTCTCTTTTTTAGTCCTATTCAACTCTCTTGCTTTCTCTCTCATTTTCCACGTTCTCTCTGTCTTTCTCATGTGGCATTCCATCAGCCGCCCCCTCTCTCACTTTCTATGTCATCCTATTTTTTGAATCTTTTCTCATCCTTTCTCATCTCTTCTCCACATTCCCTCCATTCTCTCTCTTTTGACCTTCTCTTCATGTTACATTCCTTTTTCCTTCTCTCCACATATCTTCCTATTTCTTTCTTTCTTTTACTTTATTTGCCTTGTTTTTGTGTTTTCTCTGTTGCTTGTTTTTAAAGTGGACCAAAACCCACAGAGATTGGCTAAGGAATCTATAAGTTTCCCGGGCCAATTGATTCCCTCCAACCGGGGCATCCTGCATCAGGATGCCCCACTGTGTGAAACCCTCCGGTCACCCATAAAGTGGACCAAAACCCTGGGAGATTGGCCCAGGAATCTATAAGATTCCCGGGACGATTGATTCCCTCCGACTGGGGCATGCTGAATTGGGATGCCTCGCTGTGTGAAAACCCCCAGGTCACCCATAAACTCACCTTCTTTCCCGGTCCAACGGCGCAAGCAGCAGCCGGACGAAGGGGCTTGAGCGGATCCGAGCTTTCTGATTGGACGAGTGGAGAGGCATGCATCAAAGGACTGGAAAGGAGGGCCGGTAAGAGATTAGTTTGTTCAGGCGACCTGGGGGGTTTCACACAGCGGGGTGCCCGGGGGGACAAGGACCAAAACCCAGGATAGTCAAAATCCAGGATAGTGTGTTTGGGGAGGAGTCTACAATTAGAAGGCTGCTTAAATTAGCTCTACACAGGAGATGTACCAGAAGGCAACTTTCGCATACATCGAGGCAAGACTGGAGAGATGAGCCAAAGATTCCTTAAGAGTACCTGCTCTGGACTGTAAAGCATGATGCTGCACATGTTATCATATGCATCGGCTATAAAGAGGGCAGACAGACAAGTGATTAAAAGTTTTGTTTTTGACTATACTTGTTTTTAACTTCAACTGAGCCTACATATACTTTTTATGCCATGTTACATATAAATGCAAGAGCATTTAAATGGGCCTCATAAGAAAATGCAGATATGAATCCTAAATCCAATGTTGTTAGAAGCTAGCTGTGGGTTACAGTAAGAAACCGATCTGCTGGGCTGCAGATAACTTGAATTTCTACAGAGGAGATTCATAATTACACTGCATAGTGGCTGTACCAGTAATGTGCGTGTATTCCCTAAGAGAAAAAGGGGGCCCACTGACTGCATACCAGCATCAACTGATCAAAACCTGCATATTACTTGTGCTGCTGTAAATCTACGCAAAAGCTCAAATGAAAGGTGCATTTATCTTTGATGGATTATAAACATTGTCAGTTATTTAAAAATGATGGAGTAGATTTAGCATCCATTTGTAAAACTGTCCTTTTAGGTTTCTAATTCCACCTGGCAACATCTCACCCCCTATGCTAATTAATTGATGAAGCCAGTGTGACCTCCGGTGTGCATTGCAACCTGCATCCTTGGGAGTTTTTTAACACACAAAAAGTGCCCAACAAATATTTGTTCTCCTTTTTTCCCCAAAAAATCACCTGTACCTGCAATGGGGCATTTTTACAGGTGAGGTGCATCATATATTTAATAAGGTAAGGATTTTTTTTTCCTGTTTGGAAATATCAGCACCCTATGGGGTATACTAAATAAGTTGCCCCTTTTTTTGCATAGCCCATAGTGTGTATGCAGAAAATATCCTTAACTCTTTGGAAAATGATGTACCTAGCCTAAAAAAATGCCCCATCACAGGTACTGGTAATTTTTGGGGAAATTTTTGTGTCTAAACACTAAAAAAAACTCACCGAGATGCAAGTTGCCATCCACACCGCAATGCACACTGTAAGTCACACTGGCCTCACCAAATGATTAACATGATCCCCAATGAAATAAATAGCACTTATTAAACTACTGGTTCTAAATTAAAGGAAAAAACCTTTCCACTTTCCACAGAGCAGTGCACTTTTGTCCTTCCCTGCATAATACTTCTATCTATGCTGCGCTTCACTTCCCCGTATCCCTTCTTGGGGTTGTGGGCCACATCAGATGACTCCACAAGTCACGGGGGAAACATGTTTATTGTGGGGTAAAATCTATGGTGTGACCTATTTTCTGAAAAAGAGAATAATCTGGTGACCACAAGCCATAAGATTTGGGACTCCAGGCCTATAAATGATGTTTATGTTAGCTAGCAATATACATTTGCCTATGGCAGCCCATAATGGAGTTGATTCAGCATCAGGTGTAAAAAGTTCCCTTTAGGTGATAAAAATACAATTCTGTGATTACTCACCTGTAGAATTGGTATTATACGTATACAGCACGTCCTGTTCCAGAATATTCCTTACACATGGGTAATACATCCACAAGATGGCGCTGGACTGCAGAAAACAGCTTGTGGCTCCTCCCGGCCCTATATAAGTCAGGGACCTCCCACAAATTCCCCAGTATTGACAAGCAGTTAACAAGAAGCCGGGAGAACAATAATAACAGGAAATCAAAAATGAACATATGAACAATCACCATACAGAGGTAACTAAGAATAATGATAACAAGGGTGGGATGGAACAGGACGTGCTGTATACATATAATACCAATTCTACAGGTGAGTAATCACAGAATTGTATTATTCTAAGTATACAGCACATCCTGTTCCAGAATATTCCTTACACATCCAATAGCAGTGTCCTTAAGGTAGGGTGGGATCCCCAAAATGTAACAGCGGGCAGTTTAAACCACTGCCACCTGCAGAACTTTGCGACCAAAAGCAGCATCAGCTGAGGCCCTAACATCAACCTTGTAAAACTTAGAAAAAGTATGAACAGAAGACCAAGTAACGGCCTTGCAAACTTGTTCAACAGAAGCCTGGTGCTGAAAAGCCCAAGAGGCACCAATAGCACGAGTAGAATGAGCAGTAAGGCGGAAGGGAGGCTCCTTCCCCTTAGCAGAATAGGCCTGTATCACAGCCTGATGGATCCACTTGCTGATAGTGGACTTAGCTGGAGCCAGACCCTTCTTAGGTCCAGACGGGAGCACAAAAAGAGCATCAGTCTTTCTGAAGGATTCAGTAGCCACCAAATAGAACTTCAGAGTCCTGACCACATCCAGAGAGTGTAACACCCGCTCCTTAGGGTTACTAGGATTAGAGCATAGAGAAGGAAAAACAATGTCCTGATTGAGATGAAAAGCAGACACAACCTTAGGCAGAAAAGCTAGGTTAAAACGAAACACCACCTTGTCCTGGTGTCTCTCAAAATAAGGGGGTTTGATGGAAAGCGCCGCCAACTCAGAAACACGCCTAACAGAAGTGATAGCCACCAAAAAGACTACCTTAAGAGTCAAAATGGACAAAGGGGCCTCACGCAAAGGGAGACCCCTGTAAGGCAGATAAGACTGGTAACATAGGCTTACGTGGAGGACGCATGTGAGTAACCCCCTGGAAGAAGGTCTTGACCAGACGATGGTGAGCAAAGGATCTTTGAAAGAAAATGGCCAAAGCAGAAACATGACCTTTGAGGGTACTAAGTTGAAGAACCAAATCCAAACCATGTTGCAGGAATTCCAGAATCCTAGGGATAGAAAACACCGGACAAGGAAGTGACTTAGACTCACACCAGTCAATGTAAGCACGCCATACCCTATAGTAGATGGATGACGAGGACTTCTTAGCCCGAATTATGGTATTAACAACAGAGGCCGGCAGCCCCTTTTCCATCAAGATGGAGGTTTCAGCAGCCAGGCCGTTAAAGCCAGCATTTGTAAATTGGGATGGCGTAGCTGCCCCTGAGTGAACAGGTCTGGATCCTTGGGTGAGCATACTGATCTACTGCCAACTGCATGACATCTGCGAACCACACCCTTCTTGTCCAACAGGGGGCCACCAGAATGGTTGGAACCCCTTCCTGGGCTATCTTGCGCAGCACCCTGCCCAGCAGAGGAAAAGGAGGGAACACATAGAGAAGCTGAAAGCTCTTCCAAGACATTGCAAGTGCATCCATGGCCAAGGCCAGAGGGTCCTGGGACAGAGAGACAAAGACTGGAAGCTTGTGATTGTGACAGGACGCAAACAGATCCACATCTGGCTGACCACAGCGGTGGCACAGGGATCGAAACACCCTGCTGCTGAGGGACCATTCTCCCAGATGAGAAGTCCCCCTGCTGAGGGAGTCTGCCTCCAGATTCTCCACCCCTGGGATGTACACAGCTGAGATGCAGGGAACATTCTCCTCCACCCAAGACAGTATCAGGGACATTTCCTTGAGGGCCCTCTTGCTCCAGGTCCCTCCCTGATGATTGATGTAGGCAATCGCCGTCTGGTTGTCCGAGCGGACCTGAACCACCCGACCCTGAAGGTGTGGAGTCAATTGGGCAAGAACCAACCTTATCGCTCTCAATTCCAGAATGTTGATAGGGGTGTGGGCCTCCTGAGGGTCCCACTGACCCTGGAATTTCAGGGATTTCCAGAAGCCCCCCAAACCTGTCAGACTGGCATCTGTGGTGACTGTCTCCAAGCACAGGGCCAGAAAGGATCTGCCCACCAACAGGTTTCTTGAGTCCAGCCACCACGAGAGAGACCTTCTGGCCAGAGGGGACAGAACCAACACCTGATCCAGGGACCGAGGGTCCGGATCCCAAACTGACAAGAGGTGAAGTTGAAGAGGTCTCATATGAAACTGAGCGTATGGAACCGCCTCGAAGCAAGACACCATCAGGCCCACCAGCTGCATCCCCTGCCGGATGGAGGGATGAGGGCAAGACATAAGGAGCCTGGCTTGGGCCTGAAGACTCTCCACCTTCTGCTGAGGGAGAAAAATCTTGACCTGAGATGTATTCAGAGTCATGCCCAGAAAGGACCTCACCATTGACGGTGACAGGAAAGACTAGGGGTGGTTGATCACCCAGCCGAAGGACTCCAGTGTGGACACCACCAGCTGGATATCCAGCTCGGCCTGCTGGAGGGACTGAGGCGTGATGAGAATGTCGCCCAAGTAAGGAAGGATGCGAATGCCCTGAGATCTCAGCAGAGCTATTACGGCCGCCAGCACCTTAGTGAATACCCTGGGAGCCGAGGTGATACCGGAAGGCAATGCCACAAATTGATAGTGCTGATCCTCCAGAGTGAACCTGAGGAATCTCTGATGACCTGGAAAGATTGGTACATGAAGGTAAGCGTCTTTGATGTCTACAGAGGTCATAAAGTTGCCCGGGCGAAGTGAATTGACAGCTGAGCGCAGAGTCTCCATGCGAAAGTGTTTGAATGTGTTTGAATTTGACAAATTTGTTGAGGCACTTTAAATCCAGGATAGGTCTGATGGACCTGTCTTTTTTGGGAACAGTGAAAAGATTTGAATAGTAGCCTCTGCCCCTTTCCCGCAAAGGCACCTGGCAGATGACCCCCGACTCCAGAAGGTTTTGGAAAGCAAGGCACAGACCCTGAGCTGACAGGGGGTTTTGAGCCATCCGGGATTTGATGAATCTTGGGGGGGGGCAGGCTGCAAACTCTATCTTGTAACCGGAGGACACTACCTCCTGAATACACCGGTCTGAGACGTGAAACTCCCTCACCCATCCACTTGGGTTGCAAAGGTGTGACAGGCCAGTTGGTCCAAGCGCCGGCCCTCCCCATCCCGCAGGGTAGTAGTATCAGGAGAGTGCATGACAGATGAATTGGACAACCCGAGAACAGGCGCATCCACCTCGGGAGGACAACAACAGCAGCAGGAAAGGGATACCTCTTGTCCCAACTCTTAGGCACCCCCGGCAGCTTGCTAGGCCGTTCCCATTCCTTGAGCACTAGATTATTAAAGTTAGACTGCTCAGGGAACTCCTAGCGTGGCTTAACCATATGAAAAAGCTCACCCTGCTGCTGCGGAGCCACCGCAGGAGGGGAAATACAAAGCACTTCAAAAATGTGACTCAGCAATCTGTCAGTGTCATTAGGGGACCACGGGTCTTCCCCAAAGGGAGTCCTAGTACCACCGTAAGTCTTAGGTTGTTCCTCAGAGGATTCAGAATCAGAAAAGAATTCCCCCTCCTCAAGGGGGTAGGGACCTGAGAGTGAGTAAGGGCCCTCATCTTCTACAGGGAAGGGGGAAACCGCGGGTGATAAATGCCGCTTCTTAGCAGAAGCCTTACACGGGGCAGACTCAGCAAGATGTTTTTCAATGCTGGCCACCCGTGCAGCTAAATCAGGTTGAGACTCCCCGCTAGTATGCCCCTCGGTGGGGGTCAGATGTAAGCGTGGGGGGGTAGGCGAAGCCCGCGGGGGCGCAGCACCAGGCCCAGTAACAGGCAACCCACACCCAGTACACACACTCTAACATCATCACTTAGGGGATACCTGACACACAACACATAGCCGGGCTTGTCCCAAAGGAACCCCAAGCACATTATCCCCAGAAGCCTTCATACGGTGATTAGAGTGGCACAACAGACCAATATAGGGTTAACGCTAATGATAGCAACCCGGGATGCCCCAAAAGCCCGCTAGGGAGGTGGGAGATATAATAGTAATAGCCTTAACTAAAAGGGAGAGGACCGGGAGAAACCACAATGAAGTCAACCAGCCTGAAAAACATAAGAAGACATCTCCATAAGAATTAACAATAAAATATATATGTAAATCCACCCTGCTGGGGCTCTCACGGACCGCGGTAGGAAACAGCAGACACGCAGCACGGGGAAGGTAAAGATGGCGTCCGCATATACCTCAAGGGGCCGAAGGGCCCCCGAAGAGCTCAAATCACGCCCATGTGATCCTGCCATCCAATGACGCACGGCAGCGGCTGAGGTAATGTTGCTGCCGTCCGCGGAGCGCTGTACAAGCGCGCGGCGGCTAACAGTAAAACACATTAAGCAAGACGTGCCAGATACAAAAAAATCTATTCTGGCACAAGCGAGTAAGCAATTCAGGCTGCTTGACATACCGCCCCCCCCCCCTGAGATCTCCCCAGGGAGAGCAAGGCAAGGGAGCAGCAGCCACATAACGCCCAAAGTTAAATAAAAAGGAGAGGAGGGGCCGACACCTAAGGGGGATAGGGATTAAGGGGAAACCCTGGGAGCGGGAGGGGGCATCCCACAAGGCTCACCACAGGCCTATACCGCCTACCTATGTCAAAGCAGGGACTGCGGTCGGAGCCGCGCTCCTCAAGCACCTGACCCCGGTTCTGTCCTACCTTGACCCGAACCAGTCAGCCGAGGCTGGGAGGCAATGGGTCCAGAACGGGTGGTAATAGTCCTGCAGGGCCGCAGGCTGGTAAGGCCCGCTCGCCTGCGTATATAGAGAGCCATCTTCTATCTTCGCAGTCCAGACTGCAGATGAAAACTGGGGAATTAGTGGGAGGTCCTTGACTTACATAGGGCCGGGAGGAGCCACAAGCTGTTTTCTGCAGTCCAGCGCCATCTTGTGGATGTATTACTCATGTGTAAGGAATATTCTGGAACAGGACGTGCTGTATACTTAGAATAATATAGAAGTGTCCTATTGCAGCAGTGGTCTGTGTGTACAGCACTCACGTCTCTCTTTATGTGCACCTTGATGAACAGTTGCCAATAGCAACAGATAGTGAATACATCTTCCATAAACCCACAATAGCTAACATAAGAAAAAATTAAAAAACACTGGATCAGCTCAGCACCTTGAGGACACACATTTAAACTTTTATAAGACAAGAAATTACACTATTAAAAATGTAATCAACAGTAGATTTTCCCTTTAAAGGGCCACTCCAGCCCCTTCACACTGCCCCCTTTAAGTTGCAGAATAAAGCTGGTTTTTATTTGTTCACAAAATAAATTCCTGGCATCCAATGACCACATCCCATCTAAAAGCCTCAGACAGGGCTGCTACTTGCTGCTACCTCCTCTGGAGTATCTTACCATTGTACCATTGTAGCAAACGTGCTCAAAGGACTGAAGCCCAGTATTTAATTTTCTTTCCAGGATCATTGTCTAGATGGAGTGGGATAAAGTAGGAAAGCTTAATTGTCCATTCTTCCGAGTAAGCTAAAGAATGGAATTAGGTCCTATTTATAGCAGAAATAAATATTCTAAAAAGACTGCACAATTAGTTAAGTTAAAAGAGTTTACATGAAACAACTGTCGGTAATGACCTCTTCAGAGTTTTAGAGAGTCCATGTGTGCTTTTAATAGAGAATGCCATGCCATTATTAATAGAGAATGCTAGTATGTATAACCCACCTCTCAAAGGCAGAGAAAGAGAAGATGGCGGATAGACTTCATAAAAACAAAAATAATTGTTTGAGGTCCTGAGAAGTACGGTAGGGGAGTTAGGATTCTGTATACCTCAGGTGTTTGCCATCTCCGCCTGCAGACCTGGTATCCCAATGGTTAAATCAGGATTTTCATTTTGCAGTACATGGAGAGAAAATGCAAGACATTCACTACAATCTGGAAGATTATTTTGTGAGTTTTTGTCCTAGTCCTAGACTCCTAGTTTTGAGCCACTGGCAACAGGGCAGGAAATGAGAAACTCCATATTGAGGTAACAGAAAGCAATAAAACATGAACAAAGACCTACATCTTCATCAGTCTATCCAAAACAACAAATGATTGCGTTGATTTAAGTGTAAAGCTTAATTGAAAGCAAAAAGTTACAAAATGTCAACTTTTAAACATTAAAGTATACAATTAACATAAACCAATCTACTGGTAAATCTTTCAAAATACATCCCCATAATGGAGTGATTAGAATGGAAGAAACCCAGGACTAATTTTGAAATGTACAAATAAAGCAGTATTTAACGTGAGAGGATGTGCACTGCATGTTTTTATTCAGATGCAATGGAACTTTCATCATGGCGCACTGTTATGCACAAATAGCAGTGTAACTACAGTAAAACAAGCTGCACTGTACAGTAATTAATTGTCACATATACATTTTTTTAGGGCAATTGTTTAGGGCTTACAATGGGATTAAGCCACCGCACGATCGCATAGTGGCTTGTGGTTTAGTGTGGTCATGCAAAAGCATAATTGCATCTTGAGCCTTAAAAACAAATGTTAATAAACTATATTGAATTGGAACCTGTTGAAGGAAATTATGGTTTATTCATATTTGCTGCAAATTAATCTCCAATATTTCTATTAGATATCAATATTTAAATGTACCAGTATTCATATTACCCCAAAAACCATCATAATATACAAACCAACGATCGCTAAAAACCTCCTCAATCACCCAGTGAAGTGTCCCAAGAATCAATATCCCCTCAAATGTCTTACAATCTATTGTGTGAGAAATAAGCAATACACACACACAGTAAGATGTATAAACTGAACTAGCACAGTAATTATACTGAAACGAATATTATATTATAGGCAGTTACAATAAGTTAAAGGAAAAGGTAGCAGAGAGATCACAGCTAGAGATACTTAGCCATTAGATGTTTTCAGGTAGGGGGGACGCTCATTGTGTATTTTGGCCCTACACTCAACCTGCTCTTATGCTAAACACTACAGGGTATGACCGCCATTCCCAGCCTCCTGGGTCTGTCTAAGTGATCTGCATTACAATCTGCCTTTATGGTATTGGATAAATATTTCAACAATATGCATGATATTAATTTGCAATCAAGTTACTTAGTAAATCCTTATTATTAACACTAGCTATAGCCCTTTTTATGATATTGATTATGATAATATGCAGGTTATCAGTGTCTGGCCAATAAATATATATACACACACCATGTTTAGTATCGCACATAATCGCGTCATAACCTTCATATTTCAGGAACCACATCACTTTCCATAAATATTACCTCCGCCCTGTCTAAGTAAGGGGAATCATAATGTCTATTAAATGTCTGAGTCTTAGGGGACTTCTTTTCAGGAGGTAATGATCAGGGGTGATCCTAGCATCCCAATACTTCACTCCTAAATAGAGCAACCTGAGGGGTAGGGGGGTGAGGCGAGGCCACCAAGGATTGACATAAAAACATTAAGAAGATAGTAAAAACATAATAAAAACACAGGCCCAGCAATTGCCTCACATGGCATCATTACAGGTGCACCCCTGGTAATGATATGTAGCTCAAACACCTCAGCTATTCAAGGTAGTAGGTTGCATCTAGGTGTAAATATAAAACTCATTCCCATGAAGCCTAGCCCATTGTCCTACTATGGGCCACCTGGAAATTGAAAATATATGCCAGGAAGCAGCCCCAACACCTATTATTAGTGTCTACCTAGGCCATAAATCATCTAGATAGAGTTTAATTAAATTAATGAACACTTCCTATCTGCTTTAACAGGCCCCCAACAAAGCTGAAACCTGCACTAGCACTTACCTAGTGTAAAGATTAACATGAATTCAATAAAACATGCTTACAAAGGGGAACATTTTATTAGGGTTACATTCATTTAGCTGTGTTACAATTTGTCACAGTCAGTTATGTGTTGGTCAGTGATCCCTATGTATGGCCCTGCTGGTCATTTCTCTAATCTGCCAAACCATCTCGGATTACTGTTCTGTGTTAATTGATGGCATGAGGTAAATCACTGTGTTGAGAGAATCCCCTTAGTTTCTTTTCACATTTTTTGTAAGATCATTCCAACTCCAATACAAGAGCCCACAATAATTCCTGGCATTGTGCAGAAATCTGCTTTTTATTTTTTAGCCCAAAACCTACTTTATGACAAGCTATTTTTTCTCCCCACATAGGATCCAAGGGCCTTTGAGTTCTAGGGCCTATAAACCCTAAGCCCTGTTGACATTTGTGAGCACCACCACTGCAGCTTGGCATTCATTGTCACTTTCTGGAAGCGGGTAAAGATCAATTGTTGCCACTGGACACGCTAAAAAAACATTTCCCAAAATCGATCACATTGTCCCATCATGGTGGGCTACAGGAACAACTTGGGTTGTCCTCATAGCAGAACTAGGAATCCAGGTCTGAACACAGCAACACACAAATCACATCTAAAAGTCCGGGGCAAGCAAATCAGGTTCAGGTTGAACAAGCAGGGGTCATGGGCAAGCAACACAGATTCAAGTCCATGAGAGGTAAAATCTAAAGGAGTCAGTCCAAGGAGGAAACGAGTGTGTGAAGAAACAAGGTCTGGAGGCAGCACATTGTTTTCAATGGCTTCTTTGTGAGATATCACAATAGGCTGAGCTGCGGTGTGTTGGATAACAATAGCTACATCTATACATGGATAACAGAACACAGGAAAATCCAAGGAAAAAACAGCACTTCCTGGGTGCAGGTGACCTCCTTTTTAAAAGGCATGCATTTGTGTTCCTTGATGCATTTTAATGTGTCAACATGTGTGCATTGGATTCAATACGCACCTGTGCATTTCCTTGCACACACTTGTCATGGGAAGAAAAGGAGCATAAGTTACAACCTGATCTGCGGTAGTAGAAGTAAAGGATTAGAAATGATAAACTCTGTCTACCTGGTGCTGGCCATTAGCCCTTTTAGCCTGCTTTATAACCTCGGACTTCAGTTTTTTTAATTTCATTGTGCACAGTTATTAAATATTTATTATTAATTATTAAATAATTTGCATTCATGCAGCTGTGTCTCCATAACTGGTGCAGTCAGTGTTTCACAGGCTAATAATTTGCAATTACTTCTTATCTTATTGTTGCTCTTTATGATCCAAGCCCTTACATCATTTGATGCTGCTTAGACCCAGCAGAGAAGCACACAAAATGGCCTCAGTTAATGGACCATTTCTGATTCATCGACTGTTTGTTGAGCAAGTGAACGATTGTATGACTCGTATGCAAGTGGATGACCTGCATTCAGACACAGATGTTTTGTCTGCAAATGTTTTTAAAGTGATCATAATTACGAATTCAAGGTATTTGTACAGTCCTATTGGGAGATGATTTTTGTTTCCACATGGTGATGTTACCACGACCAGTGAGAAATTTTATGTCAGCCAAAACGATAAGACGTTTGACCATCGAGTGAATTCTCGTTGGTCGATTGATTGCAGCAGGTATTTCTAAGGATCAATTATCTCTTGATTGCGTTTGCTGTAGCGATTATTCGTACACCAATCGTTTTGTGGAAATGAGCCTTTATCTCTCCAAAGTCATCAATTTATCTGTACACTCTTAGTTTAGACACATTTTAATTTGTAACCTTTAACATTTGACCTAAAGGAATTAATCTGCCTTACACTATGCTGATATTTCTCACAGCTCATGTACTACTTCGTTGACCTTTCTCACATTCACGCGTTTTGTTCACATGTTGAAAGAATATGAGCTGTGGCTTTGTAACAATTGTGTTTTGCCTCCAGGTGAAACGAGGGGCCATGATGATACATTGTAAAAGGGAAAGCAATACCCAACACATGCCGCAATCTGCCCCAGGACAAGAAGAGGATCTTTTCAATCGACTGACAATGAAACGTTTGAACCGCTTGATTTGATGGATGAGAATGAAAATACAGTTGTCTCCACTTACATTCTTCATTCCATAGCGTCATGTGATGTGTATGTATTTCTATAGGAAGTGTTTGTGGTATATTTTTGCTGGATCGTGGGAATTCAGCTGTCTTCACTATGTAGCTGTTGCTGAACTGACACACAATAACACGGAAGGTGTCAGTCTCTACGTTAATTGATGTATGTACAGGTATGATTAATGTTAACAATGGAAAGTATCACAAAACAAAACATGTTACACTCTATGACCTTAAAACAAAAGTAACACTGACGATCAAAGCAGTCTTTAATTAAACTAAAGCAGGAAAGGTGGGGGTTGGCTCATTGGGTACAATGGACAAAACCATACAAACCCCTCCAACTAATGCATACAACATTCCCTCCTCTTGGAGTAACTAAGCTCACCATGAGCCTCACAATAAGAAATCTGAGTAAAACAGGGGTCACACTTAAAAACTAATGCCAGGAAATAGTACTTGCTTGGTTGCAATAGTAATTCAACAGGTCCACTGTAGGTCCCCTGACTGCAGATTACTTTTTGAAAATAACAAGATGCATCCTGAAGGTCTGGAAGACATCTAAACTTCTTATCTGCATATCTCTCCATACTATGTTCCTGCCCTGCTCCCCGGTTGGTGCTGTGGCTCCATTGCCTGCCAACCAAAAGCAGAGTGTCTGGTTAGGGAGAGGCCCATGTTAGGTTGTATGGGGGGGGGGGGGGGGAATTAATGGATCTAAAAGCTCTCTACTAAAGGTCCAAGAAAGCATTTCTTGTAAAGTACAAGCCAAGGATAATAGAATTCTCCCAGAATCCCTTGCAATAGGCATGCCCATGCAAATTATCCTTTTACACATCATAAAGCAATATTGGAAGCGCCTGGATCTGTCAGGGTGTGCAATGATCTGGAAAAGCATATAATAAAAAAGGTTACCCCCCACTCCAACTTGGTCCACAAGAAGGAATGGATGGAGACATATTTTCGCTCCATAGGACTTACAGACACCCCCCCCACACACACACAAATTTGGGAAAAGCAATCTTATCTTTAAAATGGACCAAAACCCACCAAACTTGTGAAATACATTTGGCCAAAGCCCCTGCCAATACTCCCCTATTAAAGTGTAGAACTAGAAATTGATATTTTTGCTTTTTGAATTGTCCTGTAACACTGATTTATTTGATGTCCATCTTTGTAAGATGGTAGGGGGATCAGTCATTGCATAGCTGTGTCAATGACATCATTGCAACATAGCAGTGGCAAAGACTGGGGGAAGTGAAGCTTTACAGCTAAAACAGGCGCCATTGTATGGTATTAGAGTGAAGAAGGAGCAGTGAAAATTGGCAAAATGTGCACCTCATGGAGGGAGCAATTCAGGGAATGCTAGTTAAAAATGAGGGCTTTGGTCTGCTTTAAAATCATTTAAGAATCAAAAAACAAATTTTATTCATAAAACACATATCAGTAGTTGAAAACTAAAGTTAAAACAGAACAAGGCCAAACAACGAAGTTAACCAATAAATGATTTGGATTCTCTGCTTACATTGATGGCTAACACAGTATAACAATTTACTTACTCTTAAGGTCTGGGAGTTCTTGGAGGGGCTTGGACCAGGTTGGATGAAAGCTTGTCTCGTATGCCTCGTGCATACACTCTATTTGGTCCTTAGCAGAAGAAGTAATCAAAGTGGAATCACCATGTAGATAAGATGGCACAGGGACAGAAGAGGAGGTGACACAAACCCAGCATGGGTAAACCTCCGACAGGGCCCAAGGCACTGGTGACAAGACCTTTTTGACTAGAACATTCTTTCTGCAGTCAGGTTCCTAACTACATTACTGTGTATTTCTTCATGAACAGAATTGACAGCTAAGACCAGAAGGACCACACATAATATGCTGATCACATGTACAGTATAGCTTATTTTTTTAACATTTAAACAATTACAGCTTTTTGAATAATTGCATACTTCTCTTACAAATAATTATTTAATACAAGGGGGTCTTCTTATATTTTGCTTTAAGAAGCACCCTGGGGTCTATAATGAGACAGTAAAACCGTTTAGGCTTGTCTGAAACCAGATCCTAAGAATGAGGAGAACTATGAACTCACTGTTACAATCTATGTTATCCTATCCTGCCAGGACATTTGAACTTAAAGAGGAACATCGGACTTAAAACAAACATGGGCGATCCCCCCCTCATCGGGTCCTGCTTACCTTTTGGATGTCGCCGCTGCCTGCTGTGGTGACATCAGGCTGCTTTAGGGCTGATCCTCTGCAGAGTGCATGGCTTTAGCTGTACTCGTCAAAGTTCAGCAAAAGTCTTGCAGCTTATTGGGCACCCATTGTATCCCATTCATGGGCACGGCGCAGGATCGCAGGCCGCACACAGTGTCTGATCGGGAGGTCACAGTTGCCCATCAGGAGGTCGCCCGAGATATGAGGGACCCAGAAGATGGATGCCCCGACCCAAAGCTGAAACCGGAGGGGAGGGGCAGCAGTCTGGTGAGGTTTTCTCTTTGCATATCTTTTAAAGTGGAAACAAACTACAACCCCCCTTGCAACTCTGTCATTGAGCCATGCATGAGCCATGCTTTAGAGGGAAACTCACCTTTTCCTATCTGAGCATCTGAAGGGACAAAAGCTTCACAAGGAAAAGCAAAAGGAAGTTAAAAAAGTAAAGTAAAAAAAAAAACGGTGTGTTAAACCCTCTGCTAAACTGGCACAGAGGTTTCATTAAATGCTTAGGCAGGGTCAGCTTCAGGTTGCTGTGTGTCCTTGAGAGATAGTGTCCCAATGGGCCCTGGGAAAATCTGTCACCGTGGGAACGGTGTGACCTCTCTTCCCACTATCCCCTTAGTAAGCAGTACTTACAGTTCCAGGTTGGTTCCACATCTAAAGAGGCAAGGGAAGCCACTGCAATCACTTCAGCAGCTGGCACGTGTTTTGTTCCACTAGGAAATGGTTGCAGCAGAAGCACCAGGGGCCAGTTTGGAGAGCAAATTCATAACTTCAGATATGGGAGCATGGCAATGAGATTGGCTCAGCCTGCAGTACTTCGGAGCCTGAGGGTTGGCAGGTAAATGAGGTTTGTTTTTTTTAATTTTCATGGACAGTCCCTTTAATGGTCTTGAAGCAGAGAACAAGGACTTTGATGCCCTAATCAAATAACAATAGCTGATACACATAGGGGGCATAATGGACATTATTGCCTCATAACAAGCATTTGTCCAATCAGATAATGGCTGAAATGGGCTGAAAAATATCTCCTTGTAAAATGTAATTTACACATTTATTTCTGATTAAAACACCCCAAAAATATCACAGCCTCTTCCAAAGTAACCAGGCTGTGAGTGGTCTGTGGAGCCTGTGGATTCTCCTGTAACAAAGAAGACGATTCAGCTCAGCACAAGTCCCATGAACAACTCTGTTCTCCATTGCTGTAATGTTATTTTCTCAGCCTAAGCACACAGTGAACTATATCGTTGTTTGCAACCATCATAATAAACACTAGTACTATGCTTGAGAATGGGACTGAAGAGCCATTTTGGTCGGGAAATTTGCTGCCTGCAATGTTTGTTTTCTTCACAGAATGTGAAACCTGGAAATAACCAGTTCTTGGAATAACTAAAGACCTCCATTAAGCACCTACAATGACAACACAACAACCCTCTTTATAACTCTGGAAAGCTACAACACCTTTGGAAAATAATATGTGTGGTGTTCTTACTAGTTGTCAATCAGGTATTCATTTAGTTCAAGTTAATGGTGAGGTACCTCAGAGGTTGCATCCCGTGTGGGAGGTGGTTCATCCAATCTCCCCTCAGTGAGGGGGCTATTTAAGAACAATAACGCCACGTAGTATCACGTAGCACCAGGTGAACGCAGAGTGCAGTATGTGAAAACCATATATATGAAAGTCAATCTGGTGAGCTCCTCTAATAGAGTCATGTAGTGTCAAATGTATCACTAGCGGTGGCTCAGTGTAAAGCGCCGGCGCTGTGTGTTCAGCAGCGCCATGTAGCACCTGTCGGTCAGTAGCGTTACCCCATACATTTCAATGGTGTTTTTTTGCTTTTTATAAATAGCGTTTTAATTATTTTTCTCAATTATAGGATAAAATTATTGTATGACCTCTCCTGCCCAACCAGACACTTATATTGTTATATTTAAATTTTTTTTTATGCAGAATTGTATGTGCAGGTCTGCCATCGCATAACTAACAGTTACAGTGTAGAAACAAGGTAAATATATGTTTTCGCTCTGGTGCTGGTGTATGATGTGTTGAGAAACAGACTTTTTTTTTTATACAGGTCCTTCTCAAAAAATTAGCATATAGTGCTAAAGTTCTTTATTTTCCATAATGAAATGATAAAAATTAAACTTTCATATATTTGAGATTCATTGCGCACCAACTGAAATTTTTCAGGTCTTTTTTTGTTTTAATACTGATGATTTTGCCATACAGCTCATGAAAACCCCAAAATCTTATCTAAAAAAATTAACATATCATGAAAAGGTTCTCTAAACGAGCTATTAACCTAATCATCTGAATCAACTAATTAACTCTAAACACATGCAAAAGATTCCTGAGGCTTTTAAAAAAGCCCAGCCTGGTTCATTACTCCAAACCGCCATCATGGGTAAGACTGCCGACCTGACTGCTGTCCAGAAGGCCATCATTGACACCCTCAAGCAAGAGGGTAAGACCCAGAAAGAAATTTCTGAACAAATAGGCTGTTCCCAGAGTGCTGTATCAAGGCACCTCAATGGGAAGTCTGTGGGAAGGAAAAAATGTGGCAGAAAACGCTGCACAACGAGAAGAGGTGACCGGACCCTGAGGAAGATTGTGGAGAAGGACCGATTCCAGACCTTGGGGGACCTGCGGAAGCAGTGGATTGAGTCTGGAGTAGAAACATCCAGAGCCACCGTGCACAGGCGTGTGCAGGAAATGGGCTACAGGTGCCGCATTCCCGGTCAAGCCACTTTTGAACCAGAAATAGCGGCAGAAGCGCCTGACCTGGGCTACAGAGAAGCAGCACTGGACTGTTGCTCAGTGGTCCCAAGTACCTTTTTCTGATGAAAGCAAATTTTGCATGTCATTCGGAAATCAAGGTGCCAGAGTCTGGAGGAAGACTGGGGAGAAGGAAATGCCAAAATGACTGAAGTCCAGTGTCAAGTACCCACAGTCAATGATAGTCTGGGGTGCCATGTCAGCTGCCGGTGTTGGTCGACTGTGTTTTATAAAGGGCAGGGTCAATGCAGCTAGCTATCTGGAGATTTTGGAGCATTTCATGCTTCCATCGGCTGAAAAGCTTTATGGAGATGAAGATTTCATTTTCAGCACGACCTGGCACCTGCTCACAGTGCCAAAACCACTGGTAAATGGTTTACTGACCATGGTATTACTGTGCTCAATTGGCCTGACAACTCTCCTGACCTGAACCCCATAGAGAATCTGTGGAATATTGTGAAGAGAATGTTGAGAGACGCAAGACCCAACACTCTGGATGAGCTTAAGGCCGCTATCGAAGCATCATGGGCCTCCATAACACCTCAGCAGTGCCACAGGCTGATTGCCTCCATGCCACGCCACATTGAAGCAGTCATTTCTGCAAAAGGATTCCCGACCAAGTATTGAGTGCATAACTGAACATCATTATTTGAAGGTTGACTTTTCTTTTATTGGTCGCCTGCGGTGCCCATAGACTTCTATGGGATGTGTTGCGGGCGTAGTGCAGGCAAAATGCTGCATGCAGGGTTTTGCAAACCACAGTGCTTTGGTGTGAAAGGGCCTATTTATTTTTATGGGCTGCATTTTCTTGCCATTTGTGACACATTGGAGTATTTATACTCCTGCGTGATGCAAACCAGAAGGTGTGAAAGGGGCCTAAGTCTTAAGTTCACTGATTCCTGATATTTACAGGAATGAAGTCTGTAATTACTGAAATGGCCACGTGCCAAGACCTGAAATGCCCTCTCTATTGCATTGAACGTAGTGGGCATGCTTGAATCTCCGGGCCACTGATGGCGGGGGGAGGGGCTATTCTTTGCAGAGGCTATTGCTGAATAGTATGGATTGGGCCTACATAGTGTGGGAAATCTCGGGAATTGGTGAGTTTAAAGGGACTCTAAACCCAACGGCAATAATTAGCCAGGAAGTAGCTCACCTGATGCCTGTTCCAGGAATCCTCTATTTCCTGAAGCGCGGAGCTCCAAAGTTTGACACTTTTTTTTCAATTTTATTCCTCCAGGACCACACAAAAAAGGTCTTACAACCTCCTCATCCCTTGGTGCTCTCAGTATGAGCGAGAATGGCAAGCCATTGTTCAACCTTTTCATAACAAGCATTTTATCAGATCACCAATTTGCGGTTATAACCCGCAGGCACCAACTTCAGGAACTGTAGCCTGTCCTCATTGAAATATTAAACCCTCTGATTCCCTCATGGCCATCAAAACCATGGTCCAAAAAAAATTGGACCTCAGTGGCTCCTCAGTGGAGCTCAACGTGCACGCCTGTTTGATAAAGCATTGAGCTTTACATTGTGGCAAACCGCAAATGTTCACTCTACCTCTACCATTAGTTTTCAGAGCAGGTAGATTTCATGTTTCCCTGTAAATAAGACATGGTGGTGGATATTTTTTTCTGTCTGTGGAGCCACAGCAGGAGCTTTGTGCTGGGTCTGGGCGAGGTATGCTTTTTTCTTTCTGGCACAGTAAATAGAAAGTGATGGCAGCCGCCACTGGTCCCATTCAACAGAGCCTGGCGGCATTGTGCTGAGGCTTCTTCCGGCCATCCAGGAGACATCAACTGTAAAGTTAAGAAAGTGGGGTACAGCTGCTCCTGTCCCTCTGCTGAAGCCGAATTCTAATGGGCGGGGGTGGCAACAGTACAGCCATCATGATAGTGCTGGTGCCCCCTTAATGATGGAGCAGTGGTGGGGGCAGCATCGGAGCGGCGGTGGCAGCATCGCACACAGGGCTTCTACCAGTAACTGAGAGCAGCCAGCTGGCAGAGCGGAGCGCTGCGGCCATGTGGCCGGTGTGGTGGCAGCAGCCCGGGGCGCCGCCGCGTCTCTGCACACTTTTTGTCTGCATTGAACTTATCTTGCTGCCCCCCCCCCCCGATTCTAGAAATGTGACTTGATGTGCCATTGCCCTTATTTACAGTCGCTACTGGTCCTATGCTGTATCCTGGCAGCTAGATAATAAATTGTAACTAGGGTGTATATTCCAGGTAAGGGTTTATATTTCAAACATTGGAGAAAATCATACTAGGGCTAATTTTCAGGGTTGTTCTTATTTTGGGGAAACGCGATCGCTATTTCAGTTGTTATTTGCTTCCACGGCACATAAGCAGGCATCTTTTGCACCCCCAATCCGATGCCCACATCCTCCCCATGCATATCTGAATGGCTAGCAGAGGAAGCAGCCAACGAAAGGTGACCAGGAAATCCAGTCATTCAAAATAGGGGGGTCTTGGAGCGAGACTGATGGGGCAATTCCAGAGGTTTCACACACACACACATTGTCATCCCAAGTTAGGATGCTGCTGTAAAGCACACCAAGAACCAAGAGGGTGGAGATTTGGGGTTTTGGTTTTTAGCATTGCCCAAACTAATGCCCCTAGCTTACCTTTGTGCCAATTATCACATGGAAAAGTGCATTATAATTTTAGGGCTGTGTACTAATGTCCGCAAACACCAGGCTACTGCTGGCCTAAGCTCTGTAGTTCTATGTCTATGGGCCAACTAGTTCTGTGAAGCATGTCCAAATTTGAAACAAAACATACATTTTCAGATGGCTAAAGATAAACAACAGTTTAGGAAATGGCCTGTCCCCTTTGTGGAGGGAAGATCTACACTTTAACATGACCAATCACTCAGAATCAGGAGCAGTCCTCACACAAGGAGCTAAGACAACAGAAGGATGTCGTTCTTTACCACCACTGAGATGAACTGGTGTTGGCAGCAGATTATTCAGGAACTTTTTGAACAATTGAACAATGGTTATATGGTTATGGTTATATCATGAACAAGCAGTATTGTGCTGTACCGTGTTAGCCACTGAGAAAAGTAGAAAAGTGAAGAAATAAAGCGATACATTCCATGGGCAGGAACATAAATTGAGCATAATTCCTTAACCAAGACTTTTGGGGTCATGCTAAAGATCTGGTGAAGCAAATCTGCCTTTGGGAGTGCTTTCGGGTGTGAACTGAAGCTTACATCTGAGTGAGTTTTTTTTTATATGATTCAACATGCTAAAAAAAAAAAACTGCAAACGGTACTTACCTTTTGTCCCCACTGCTGACCGATGCTAGACTAGTGATCAGCAACTTACTGCAAGTCTTATCAAGGCCTCAAACACAATTCACTGGCGCTTGCAGTCTGGGCCACACCACCCGCCATCAGACACAGGGACTAGATCCACGCCCTCTCCATTCACTGCAATTGAGGGGAGGTGTCAGGCCACAGCCCACTACCTCTATTGTCATTAATAGAGAAGGTGTGGTACCGCGCCTGTGATTGATGATGAGGAGTTGCAAACCTGACCCAGTATCAATCGCGACCCCATGGTGGGACGATGCAGGATTGCGGCTGCAGTGCCGGCTCAGATTCAGTGATCAGGTGAGTTGCTGATTTCCAGACAAGCACCGGTCAGCAGCAGGGGAAAAAATTTACCTTTTTGTTCTTGTTTTTTTAGGAAGCAAAATCTCTTTAACTTGAACACACCAAAAAAAGCTGCAAAAATGTTTGTTCTAATTTTTCCCAAATAAAAAAACACCTACCCCTGTGATGTAGCATTTTTACAGGTAAGGTGCATCATTTTTTAACAGTCTTAAGATATTTTTGGAAGTTTGGAAAAAACAGCACCCTACGGGCTATGCTAAAAAAATCTGCAAAAAGTCCTGCATAGTCCATAGGATGCTGTTTTTTCCAAACTTTGAAAGAAATGTCCTAACCTTATTGGAAAATGATGCCCCTCACCTGTAAAAATTCCCCATCGAAGGGATAGGTGATGCTTTGGGAAATTTTAGAACACAAATGTTTTATAGAATTTTCTGTGTATTCAAATTAAAAATCTCACTCAGATGTAAACTTCAGTTCACGCCTGAAAGTACACCCAAAGGTAATCTTGCTTCACCAGATCTTTAGCATGACTCTGATAGTGCCTATCCCTATAGCAGTAGCTGCAGCAGCTCCTTCTCTGTTTTAGTCACTTTTCAAAAATAAAAGCACATTCTTTGGAGTGATAAATCATATTTCACCCTCAGACATGGAATAATCCTACTTGCCTGCATGGCTGGTGATATTATAGTTTGGAGCAGGGCTTCCCAAACTTTTTAATCAAGTATCACTTTCCATTACTACTTATGTTTGCATTTACTAATTGTGCACGGTAACAACACACAAAACAGCCATTTAATGTACATAAAACAGATATATTTTTATCACAGTTTTGTATAGATGGCAGCGTTTCAGGTTGGGGGTCGGTTTAAAGCCTTGTCAAGTACCACCTGATAGGCTCTCAAATACCCCCAGTTGTACTAATACTACCAGTTGAGAACCTCTAGTCTAGATCATGGTTTCCCAACCGGTGGTAGTTTACCTATGGTGGAAGCACTGGGGAAATGCTGCTGCACCTATAGGATGCAATAAGTGGCCAGGTCAACAAGCTGCAGACATACAGCAGCTTGGGATGACGGCATTGCTGGAAGAAAAGTTTGCACCTTTGGTCCAGGTGGAGCACATACAGTGTAGATTCTATTTGGCCTCCACCCTCCCTGGGTGGTAATTGAGATAACAGGAAAAAGTGGTACTCCCCAAAAGGTTGGGAGACCCTGGTCTAGAGCTGTTTTGATAATCTAAACCAGTTTTTTTAATCCCAGCAATGGAAATGTCATAAAGCATACAATTACCTAGTAGAGATCTGTGACGACACGGGGAGGCCGATTCATTAATAGCGCCAGGTAGCGACAGATGAGCGACAGTAGCGGTATTTTCACAGCGCACGCTAGTATTCGCTGTGCTTGGGCGTTGTACGCCTGTTGACAGCGACTCAGTCGGTGTGCGGTAATGTTGAATACGGGGTTAGGAGTCGCTGTTTGACAGGTTCCGCGCTGTATGGGAGCGCATGACAGCGAACGTCCATAGCGAACGGCTCCCAGCATATTCATTTACAAATCACGCTGAAAAAATTCTCGCGCAGTGAAATGCTTGTTTAAACTCCAGAGCGCTGGCGGCAATGGGTTAAAAGTAGTTTTTTTAACCCCCAAACAACCATATTTTTGGGAAAAAAAAAAAACAAGTTTTTCAAAACATTTTGTAATATGAATACATTAATATCAGACCTGTAATATAAATTCTGCACACATTTTTTTTTTTACCTTAAAAAAAATATCTAACATTGCAGAAGTGGTCACAGAATTTTTGACATTAAAAAAAAAAATAAAATAATAGCAATTAATTATGAATATTTAAAGATTGCTCCATTGAAATGCATTGGAGAGCACCAGGTACTGAGAGGTCATACCTGTCGCTGTTCAAGGTCGCTCGCTGGCGCTGTGGGGTGAGGCTGGAATAATGATGAATGATTCGCTATCTGGCGCTCTGTCAGTCGCTAAGCAGGATCGGCTTAATAGATGTGTGTTTGCAGAGGGGAGCCGGCGCCCCATGGCGGTGACCGTCATTACCGTTCGCTCACCATTCGCTACCTGGCGCTAACCCTTGTTAAATAAGGGCCCAAGTTACTTGGTTCACCAGAAACTGGAGACATATTTTAAATGCTGCTATAATAAACAGAAAAGCTCCTGTCCAGTATATCAATTAAAAAAATAAATATTTGCATTGCACAATCATTTTTTTAGATATCTATAAAATCCAAGGATTTTGGCTTCAGGCGAAGTTTACAAACGTTGGCAGTTATGCACGAAGAAGACACTGCTGATAAGATCCTAGAAATCTTAGTTGTAGTTTATATTGGATGGCTTAAGCACAATTCCAGATTAGATCTTATTGCTGGTTAACATTTAATGCATTTAAATGCTGCGAGTTTCTTTTGGCACTATCCAACAACTCTCATTCTGCTGCCAAATATATAGAGTTCCCCTTGGAATTGCAGCAAAATATACTTCTAATGACCAGTGATAAAGTCAGCAGAACCGCTCTCGGAAGCTGTCTGGAATCCTACTCTTCAATATGGCGATAGCAGCTGCTTTGAAGCCAAGAAACCACAACTATGCCTTCATGGGAACAACAATACATCCCCTAAAATATGCTTAGATTCATATTTTCTTCAACTAATTGTTTACTGCTGAGTCCTAACCTCATATGCCCTTTAAAAAGAAAACATGTTTTCTTTCTTCTAAAAAGACACAAAAATAAACCTGCTCTCTGTAGTATAATATTGAACACATCATGAAACGGACAGCAGCCAAGCAATCTCCTTATACAATAATCTGCAGTAGAATAGGTTCCAACATGTAGGTTTATCACATTTGGACCATGCTAGAACTGTCCTGACCACTCATTAGTTTGGTTATTGTGATCCATCCAGGAGAATTAAGAGCTCCACCACAAATTAATAGGATACATGTGTTTACAGAATAAGAATATTAGGTGGAGCATTTGTTGTGTGTAACAATAATTTGTCCAAAAAGCAGTTAACATTAATTAGTGGTATTACACAGTTTTAGAACCTACATTCAGAATGACTAATTGCTAGAATTGTGTACCTCAGTACTAATCACCTGCATACATAGATTTGACTGCTTGGGGGTCGCACATCCTTTACACGCACTTGTTTATCAGGAGTATGAAGGTTGGCTGTATTTGAGATGCATTACAATGCGTGTATATAAAAAGCCGGTAATGTGTTATTAGAGTAGAGTTCTCGATTAGTCAGCTGTTGGGCATTTACGCCCTATGACTGCTTGTCTATGATTCTGGAGAAGTTAAGATCTTTCCTTTACTTATTGAATGTTTACTTGATATTGTAAGTTACTTGTCACATAAAAACATTATATTGATGATATTGCCCTAGTTTGCTATCCAGACGCAGTCTCCGCTCTGCTCATGATCTCCTCTACCTTGATCACCTCCTCCCACTCTAGTCCAGGACTTCACACATGCAGCTCGACTCCTCTGGAGTGCCCTCGATCATAAAGTTCATCACTCCCTTCCCTTTAAAACCTTCAAAACCATCCTTAAAACCTACCTATTTTGACAAGCCTACTATCTGAATTACCCACCCATCTTACAGTCTCACCACCCCTCAGAACATTGGGCAACTGCTTAGTACATACTCTTTGTGACCTGACCTCTTGTCTACACCCCCGCCCTTTAAATTGTAAGCTTGAAAGGAAAGGCATGGACCTCTCTCCTAATTTATGCCTGCATCTTTGTGTATAGTTACTTTTCTGTTACGTCGAACTCATAATATTGTGTATTATATGAATTGTAATCATTGTTCTATCATAAGTATTTTACTACTCTTGTCCCTGTACTTCTACCTTGTATAGTGCCTTAGACGATGATGGCGCTCTATAACTAAATTATAACAATTCTATAAAGTCACATTGTTTTCACTGATTCACATTTTCTCTGATTCAATGGTATGAAAAATTTTGAGAAACATGTATGGATGGTACTATTTACCTGGACAATAGGCATCAAGGAATTTCCTCCTTTTCTTTTCTTGGCCGTTCTCTTTCAAGTTACTTATATAAATTATTTAAGCAACCTTATACTCATCGTTTATCTTTAGAGTTGGGGAGGAGGAAGGTGTGTTTTTTTCAATTACATTGGTATACAAGTTTAATATATTGTAATTTCTTTAATAAAAAGGTATTAACACAAAAATAGGTTGTCATCTTCAGCATCCACTGTGAAGTTCCACTTTGCTTCTGCATACAGTGTGTGAGCAAGTACAGTTTAGCATGAACTTCCTGAACCTGGTTTTAACCCTTTGAGTGCCAGCCTACCGAGATTTTTTTGTCACACTCTGTTGCCGGACTACTTTTCACGTTTTTGCGCTACACGTGTTCAACCTGGATTTTTGAAGGGATTTCCAGGGATTTTCCAGGAAAATGATATATTGTTTTTTTCAGCAGAGTCTGGGCTTCAACATGAAATGTCTTGTTTGGCCTTTTTTTAGTGTATTCTCAATACTTTTGGGTGAAATATGTGCAAAAAAATAAAAAAAAAACTATTTTTTACAATTTGTAGTGTTTTTTTCTAATAAAAAATGTAAGTTTGTTAATAAAATATTATTGTGTGTGAAAGCCCTATTTCTCCCGGTTACAACGGTACCACATATGTATTGGTAGACACCATTTCCTGCCCAAGAAACTCCCACAAACTGAAACAGCAGTTTAGTAGATTTCAGATAGAATACAACTATGCAATATGATTGCATAGTTGTAAGGGGTTAACTTTAAAAAAAAAATGACGTAGGGTTAAAAACCCTTAAAATCCCCCCAAAAAATGACGTAGGGTCCCCCTTACCCAGCATTACCGTCCCGGACCAGCTATGGGGGCTTGTAGAACAGGGCGCAGGGGCCAGCGTTGGTGGCCCCTGGCCCTGCAGGCTACTAGCCCACATAGCCACGTGGTCCGGGCCCTTCTGCCCCCCCCTGGCCGTTGGGGAGGCAGGTAATGGGGGGCTGGGGGTTATGGCAAGTCACCCGCTTGCCGCAGGTGACCTGCCATACCCAGAGCCTTGTGAACTGGTATAAGGGGTCTCATGGACCCCTTACCAGTTCACAAAGGGTTAAGTAAAAAAAAAAAGACACAGACACAAAATTCTTTATTATTCTTTTTTTCACTTATACTTACCTCCCATCCAGTGTCCCACGCCGCTGGAGATGACAGTTGTCGGTAGTGATCAGAGCAGGGAGGGAGGGAGGCAGGGAGATCAGAGCCTCCCTGCCTGGCACCCTCCCTGCTCCGATCGCTACCAACAACTGACAGAATGGAGCCCGGGTGCCAGTAACCCGAGGAGTGGGGTGACGTCATCAAGTGGGCGGGACTATGGACGGGGTTAGGGGTGGGGCCAGCGCCGACCGAAGAGGATGGTGAGGGCCTGTTTCTGGGCCCTCACCCAAAGCATGGAAAGCCCAGGGGGGGGGGGGGATCGGAGCCCGCCCTGGTGAAGAGAAGACCCGGGGAGAGCCATCGCGCTGCGAGGTGAGTAAATGACATTTACTTTTTTTTTTTTTCAGATGCCGGCGCCGGCGGCGGGGGGCTATTCCGGGCCCCCTCCTGAAGATCAGAAGCCCGGGGGCAAAAATCTACTACTTGATTCTTGTACAGAATCGCTGGCACTTTCAAATGAGGGGTCAGGTAAGTCTGTATCTTTTTTACTTTTTTTGGGGGGGGGCTCTAAAGTCAGCTATGTGACTCTCATGTAGCTGGCACTTAATGGTTGGAGAGGCAGCTACGTGAGAGTCACGTAGCTGGCACTAGAAGGTAAAGGAATACAGAAGGCAGAGGCCTTCTGTAAACCATTGTGTCAGGCTATATTTGGCACTGTCCTAAACTGTTTTCTGTTTTTAATTGAAGAAAAAATGGCCAGTTTCACCTTATGGCTTAGGTTTTAAAATATTGGGCGTGGGCCTTGGCTCTGTGATGACATATAATAATCAGCATTATGGGTGGGGTCTGTAAAAAAGGGCGCGGCTCCGGGGTCCGGCGGCCATGTGGGGCGGCTGCCTCCCTCCCTCCCGTCCGTCCGTGCTGGGGCTCCGGCTTCCGCCTCCTCTCCTGCGGCGGCGGTTGGGGCTTCGCCGCTGCTTCGGCCGGCGCGTCCTCCCCCTCGGGGGGGGGGGGGGGGTCTGGCAGGGTCTCCCGTGCTCGCGCGTGCGAGCACGTGTCAATTATGTCCCCCGGCGGCGCTGCTCCCAGCGCATTCACCGGGGGCAGGTTTGATTGGACCTATCGTTCCAGGAGGGGGGTCCTGTGGGAACTATGAACCCAGGGACTGGACAGCCTGGCTGGTCAGGACGGTCCAGGCCCTGGGGGGCTCCTATCAGGAGCAGGTTCATATGTTGCACCAATCACCAGTGTTGCACCAATCACACACACCCCTTCCCCCCTGCCCATTGGCCAGTTCCCCTTTAAAAGTGTCCTTGCCCTGACCATCAGTGCCCGTTATAGCCATTATTAGCTTGGGTGTGCTATTGGATTTGCGTTTAGTGTGTTCTGATACGGCTCCGTCTTTGACCATTCCTGCCCGCTGCCGGCACCATCTGCCTGTCTGACCTCGTCTCTGCCTTACCCCTTTGATACCGCGCTTTGGCGACCACCCGGCTTTTGACCCCTGCATGTCTCGACCATTCTCCGTCTAACCCCTTGGATACCGTGCCCTGTGACCACCCGGCTTTGACCCCTGCTCGTCTCGACCATTCTTGCCTAACCTGCTGGACTCGACGTTTCGGACTCGCTCGAACTTCCGATTTGGGATACCCCGCCGTTCACCTATCTTCACCATAAGCCAGCAATCTTTGCGCCAGTAAGTCCTGGGGGCAACCGAGTCTGGAGAGGCATAACCCGTGTCTCCAGCAAGCGGAGGCTTGTCTATAGGCACAAGAGGCGGTGGAGATTGGGGATTGCTTGGCTTATGAAAGAGGGGTGTCCGGCGATCCCTGACAGTATAACGGGCCCGAAAACCCATGGACCAAGTTTTGGAGCAGGTGCAGGCCTTAACTGCGGCCGTGGAGCACCTGGCCCATCGTGTGGCGGCTCAGGAGGATCGTCCAACTCCTATCAACACCGGCCCTCAGGGGGCCTCGGCCGCTCACCCAGTGGAACCCAAGATTCCACTCCCTGACAAGTTTTTCGGGGATAGAAGTAAGTTCTCCAATTTCCGGGATGCTTGCAAACTCTACTTCCAGCTCCGTCCGTACTCCTCGGGGTCCCAAGATCAGCGTGTGGGCCTGGTCATCTCCCTCCTGCAAGGAGACCCTCAATCCTGGGCATTCAGTTTGTCACCTCAGGATCCAGCAAGGCAGTCTGTGGAAGCTTTCTTCTCCGCGATGGAGATCTTGTATGATGATCCGGACAGAGGTGCCACCGCAGATGCCAAACTCCGTACCTTGCGTCAAGGTCGTCGGCAGGCTGAAGAATATTGCTCTGAGTTCCGCCGGTGGGCCGTGGACTCTCGATGGAACAACCCGGCCTTATGTGGTCAATTCCGTCTGGGCTTGTCCGATGCCATTAAGGACATTTTCGTGAACCATCCAGTACCCCAATCTCTGGATGAAACAATGCAACTCGCAATCCGAATCGACCGACACTTGCGGGAGAGACGCCTTGAAAGAGGGGCGCATCCCCAGCCGCCTATCAGGAGCAGGTTCATATGTTGCACCAATCACCAGTGTTGCACCAATCACACACACCCCTTCCCCCCTGCCCATTGGCCAGTTCCCCTTTAAAAGTGTCCTTGCCCTGACCATCAGTGCCCGTTATAGCCATTATTAGCTTGGGTGTGCTATTGGATTTGCGTTTAGTGTGTTCTGATCCGGCTCCGTCTTTGACCATTCCTGCCCGCACCGACCATCTGCCTGTCTGACCTTGTCTCTGCCTTACCCCTTTGATACCGCGCTTTGGTGACCACCCCTCCCTGTCTCGACCATTCTCCGTCTAACCCCTTGGATACCGTGCCCTGTGACCACCCGGCTTTGACCCCTGCTCGTCTCGACGATTCTTGCCTATCCTGCTGGACTCGACGTTTCGGACTCAGCCCGCTTGAACTTCCGATTTGGGATACCCCGCCGTTCACCGATCTTCACCATAAGCCAGCAATCTTTGCGCCAGTAAGTCCTGGGGGCAACCGAGAGGCATAACCCGTGTCTCCAGCAAGCGGGGGCTTGTCTATAGGCACAAGAGGCGGTGGAGATTGGAGATTGCTTGGCTTATGAAAGAGGGGTGTCCGGCGATCCCTGACACAGGCATTCTCATCACCCTCACTGTTCTCCCTCTCTCCCAGTGTCCACAATCTTAGACAAACAGCTTAGCCCTATTATTGGTGGTCTATGGCAAAGAAATTCAGGGGGTGTGCCACTACAGCCATGATGAGGTGAGCTGCTGAATGACAGTTTATGCACTTTGCCTACAGAGTCCCTTTAAGTTCAAACAGCTGCCAGCAATCTTAAAGTCATCAAAATCACCCCAATCCAAGTGTCAGAAGGAGTCGTTTAAAGCCAAGATCTGGGTTGCCTGACCAGCTTAGTGTTGGAAAGACTGGTAGCATGGTATCCTCACATACTCTCATGTGAAATAATTTCTTCTCCACAGATGATCTGCCTCTGACTGCAACAGGTTCACTTTAAACAGCTCCATTTACTGCTTCTATCGGGATATATTAACCAACTTTCACAGTCACTCAAGAGACATTACACAAAACAAATCAGCTACTAATGCATGTTTCTTTCCCCTGGAGACAGGAACAAAGAGGATACTACTGTTCTCAAGGTTGACATTTGCAGCGCCTTTAGTCAAACAGAAATTAATCCCATTAACTTTGCATTCTCATATAGTGTCCGGTTTCATCTAAGAACACCTGTCAGGCACAGAAAAACACTTTGATCCTTTGATACACAAAGCAAAATCTGTACCGGACACCAGCATGAAGGCAACTGGAAGATGTGCCGGGCTTAGAGGTACATTAAAATGCTGTAGGCACTGATCTTCCTTTTAGAATTATTGCCATTGTGTATTTAGGATGCCACCCCTTTTATTACCTGTTTGGGTACCATGGGCCAAATGACTGAAGGCCGATTCATGAAAGCTTGGTCCTTATTCCCAAAATGTGGTGTTCCTGCACATGATTATCAGTTTTCTGCAGATGAGTCAGGAACACTAATAGTGGGGCAGGCAGAGAACAGGCAGAGAACAGAGGCCCCTTAACCCCCATATTGGGAGGGGGCACTACCTACTGCTATGATAGAGGCACAGCATGGCACATATCTGTATGGGGCAGCAGTAGCACCATAGGATGGGTGAGGAGGGGGCAGAATTTTTTCCTTCCCACACTAAGGGCTGTTTTGCCTAGAAACTGCCCTGTATACAGTCAATCACATGAATATCTATCTATCTATCTATCTATTTAGATCTCTCTCCCTCTATTATATATACCGTATTTGCCGGCGTATAAGACGACTTTTTCCCCCTGTAAAACATGCCTTCCAGTGGGGGGGTCGTCTTATACGCCGGGTGCCGCCGCTCTCATACACACTAACACACACACATTCATGCTTACTTCACTTCCTGGCTGTTGCGCGCTGGTCGTCGGTGGGCGTGTCCCAGATGGCCGCCGTCCAATGAAAACAATGGACGCCGGCCATCTGGGGCACGCCCACCGACGACCAGCGCGCAACAGCCAGGAAGTGCCGGTAAGAATGAATGTGTGTGCGTGTTTGTGTGTATGAGAGCGGTGGCGGTGGCAGCGGCGACAGGAACAGCAGGGACGGGCAGACCGGCCCTCCGACCATCGGTAAGTGTGTGAGCGGTGGGGCGGGGGGAGGAGGGAGTGGGGCCACTCGCTGGCTGCACTGAGGGATGCCCCCATGCCTGTACTGAGGGATGCCCCCATGCCTGTACTGAGGGATGCCCCCATGCCTGTACTGAGGGATGCCCCCATGACTGTATTGAGGGATGCCCCCATGCCTGTACTGAGGGATGCCCCCATGCCTGTACTGAGGGATGCCCCCATGCCTGTACTGAGGGATGCCCCCATGCCTGTACTGAGGGATGCCCCCATGCCTGTACTGAGGGATGCCCCCATGCCTGTACTGAGGGATGCCCCCATGCCTGTACTGAGGGATGCCCCCATGCCTGTACTGAGGGATGCCCCCATGCCTGTACTGAGGGATGCCCCCATGCCTGTACTGAGGGATGCCCCCATGCCTGTACTGAGGGATGCCCCCATGCCTGTACTGAGGGATGCCCCCATGACTGTACTGAGGGATGCCCCATGCCTGTACTGAGGGATGCCCCCATGCCTGTACTGAGGGATGCCCCCATGACTGTATTGAGGGATGCCCCCATGACTGTATTGAGGGATGCCCCCATGACTGTATTGAGGGATGCCCCCATGACTGTAAGAAGCCAGAAAGTATGACTGTAAGAAGCCACCTAGGGACTCTGGGGAAGGGAATTAACATGTTGAAATAAAATCTGATGTTCTTTTTACGTTTTATTTGGTGTGCGGAAGAGGGAGTAGTCTTATACGGTGAGTATATAACAAACTCTATATTTTGAGTGGAAATGTTGGGGGGTCGTCTTATACGCCCAGTCGCCTTATACGCCGGCAAATACTGTATATATATATATATATATATATATATATATATACCGTATCACTTCTGTTCTTTCTAAAAAACTTATGTTGTAATTTACTAAACAAGTATGACCACATGAAAACATGGTATGAGAAAAATACTAAAATAATTGATGAGGATGCAATCCAATATGTATATATGTGTAAAGGACATAACTTGTCAGCATCTGTTCACTATACCTGTGTGCAATTATGCACAGTTACTTAAGTTGCTTAAATTGACCTAGCCACAAGCCATTCCAAACGGTCGCCTAAAGCGGAACAAATCCAATCTAAAAGGTTCAAGAGCGACCACTGGTCTTCTGCTATGTAAACCCTGCCCCCGGTTTGCAGCAAAACTCACCTTTTCTGGCGACTTCCTAGGTGATGTAAACAATTGGGAGTGGACGCAACCCCAGCATCTCTGGACTGAGGCACAATTCCAGCCCAGCCTTTCAGATAGGACAGGGTGGAACGGTTAAAGGTGAGTCTGTATGGGTCATCTGGGGGGGCATCACACAGTGGGGTATCCCATATCAGGATGCCACTGGAGCAAAGAACAAAAAAAAGAGATGGTCAAAAGTGAACATCCAGTCAAATGTGACATGGATATCTGATCCCAATAGCACTCTCCATGCTAGTTTCAGACACAACTCCCCCAGCACCACTAAAGCCAACTGACGGTCCTGAGTGAAGACCAGACCAAGGGGATGACCCTTCCCATCCTGCTGAGCCTGCCACTTACTCCCATGGCTTCAAGACCCAAAAAGTTGTACTCAACACATATCTGTGTAGAGTGTCTAGAGTGTTTCAAATTTTTAGAACATACCAGTTTACATTTATACAGAAATATGAAAAACTGACCTGTCCCAGCATATCCGGAGCAATAGGAATGATGGCCCAAACTGCAGAATAAGCCCCGAAAAACACCAGCCACATCAGCATGCTTCCCCAGACTGCCAGGTGGCTGAACTGCAAGAGAAAAACAGGCCGCTTATTCACAACCACCAACACAGGGGGTACATTTTCAGGTGAACAGAGTATATTTAAGGTAAGCTTTTGTGACAAATCAGTTCTCTTCATCAGACATGATCTTATGCAGAATAACAGAAAGAACGCTGGCTTTTGTACACAGAGAGCAATAAAAATCAAAAGGTCTTAAAAAAACTTAAGAAAAAATGAGATATAACACAATACTGTCACCAACACAGGGTAAGTGTGTGAACCAAATTGTAAAAACATTTAAAATTGTCTTATACTGTGAAAAAGTAAAAAAAAAAAAGACATTTAAAAAGCAAGTCCTGTCCTTAAAGTGGACCATCACCCTCCGGTCACCTCCCTCCCGCGGGGTGAAACCCCCCCAAACACCCCAAATCCCCTTACCTTGTCTTCCCGCTCCCCGCTCCCAGCGCCGACGGACAAGCGGTTTGACAGCCGCGGACAAGCGGCTCCTCCTCCGCCGCCTCCCTCGCGCCCCTCTAGACGTGCGCCCGCCCGCGCCGGCCATTCACAGACAGCCGGCGCGGGCGTGACGCGCGGGAGGCGGCGGCGGAGGAGCCGCTTGTCCGCGGCTGTCAAACCGCTTGTCCGTCGGCGCTGGGAGCGGGGAGAGGTGAGTTTTTCGGGTGATCGGGGGGGGTTTCACACAGCGGGGCACCCCGATCGGGGGTGCCCCACCGAAGTGGACCAAGACCCAGGATAGTCAAAATCCTGGGTGTTGGGCCACTTTAAGGCTGCTTTTCTTCCTTAAAGGAGCACTATCGCGAAACTGAGTAATGTTAAAAATCCATATAAGCACGTGTGCTATTAAGAAGAGAGGTCAGTTATAAACCCGAACTGAATAAAACTCCCGCCAAGCTTGTGGTTTATTCTTTCATGCTGAGAACAATATCCAGGGGGTTACAGGTTTAGTCTATGAGGGGTGACAGAGCCTGTCACCCTGGATACCCTTTTCCATCCATTAAAATAAAAGAAACATGCCTGGCTGGATATTTCTTGATGTTGAGAGTATAAGTGACCCCTCCTCCCGCCATCCAGCATATTTATATGGATTTTTACCACTGGACCATTTTTTCGCGATAGTGCTCCTTTAACTCTTTCCGTGAATGTAGAGGAGAAAGGAGGACAAATCGCTCAGCAACATTGCTCTGCTAATAAATGCTAGAGAATCACCATCAGACATAGATATGTTTAGATTATGCAAAATGTCTGAGCTGTTGGGGGAACATTCATTAGGGCTAAAGTCACTGTTGGACTGTACTTCTGCTTTAACCCTTTAAGTAACACATGAAATTCATGTAGCTGCTTCTCCCACCATAAGGTGCCAGCCACATGAAATCCTCACTCCCACAAGCAATCCCCACTCCCCAAAAAAGCTCACCTCCCTCCGGCATACAGCCCTGTGAGTTCCCTCTTCCTCAGGGGTCAACATTAGGACAGAGAACACCCATTAGAATGAGAGCAGAAGCTGGAGTGATCGGCCCCACAACTGGCTTCCGCTAAGCAGTTCCAGCTCTAAGAAAGCAACAATCCACCCTACGTGGGACAGCAGCGATTGGTATTGGAAGATTTTAAAAACGCAACAAATTTAAAAAAATATTATTTTGTTATCTCCTATTTCACCTAAAATATTATGAGATATTATGTTAAACCCCAAACTCTGCCAAAAAAACAATATAATATTCCTGAAAATCAGAGGGGAGGAAATTTCTGCAAAAAACACAGTTAAACATATATCAAAATGCTGAAACAAAACGGCCTGACAACTAGAGGTGACAAAAGCACTAGGTAGTCTGGCAGTTAAAGGCTTAATACAGTGAAAAAATCTATTTACCTGAAATATACTTATCAATTGGCAGTTGCACAACTGACACTTTTATTACCCAATCACTAAAGCAGCTGGACCAGCTGCTGCAGGCACTGGGTGACAATAGGGTCACCCAAGGTCCTAGAAGTGCAGCAGTTGTCAAATAAAAATAGCTGAAAGGGATTTTTACTTAAGCAGTATATGACTGCTTTAACAGAAAAGGACTGTCTGCTTAAAAAAGAGAGAAGACAAATGGATCTTCCACCAATACAAGGATTTTACCAAAAAAGAATTGCCCTGACTCTATTTGGACCAACACAGATGTGTCATTTTTGTTGGTCCTGATCAAGTAAGGTAGAGTGGACCAAAATCCACTTTACCTGGGCCAAAAGTCTAAAAAGACTCTAGGACAGCATGAAAGCTTATTGTACGAAATCCCCGGGTTTGACGTATATGCAACTCGAACTGGTGATCCCATGGCGTATGCACAGACCCATGGCCGCACCCATGTTCCAGGCAGACTCTGGCTGTCATGGGTGAGCATCGGCTAGAGCAGGAGTGTCAAATTCACTTCTGAAGGGTCAGGTTTTGTGGATCTCCACATATCTCCACATAGTCTCTTTAGCCATGTATGAACACAAATTACTTAAATAATTAAGCAATTAATTACGAATTACGCCACACCTGTCAGCCTGTATGGAGATACGCAGAACGTGGCCTATTGTTGGCCTTTCAGGGAATTCAAAAACATTCATTCAAAATGGATTGGCAGATAATGAATTCAATTCTGATTGGCTGGCGTCACCGAGAAATCTATTCTGATGGGAGGAGAGCCAGCACAAGGATTGGGATTGCTAGAGAGAAGAATACCAAATTAACTGGTGGGGATTTACTTATTGGGGCATCCCAGTAAAGCGTACCAAAATGCACGTGGTAGAAAAACATGGGATTTGGTCCATTGTAAAATGACTATTAAAGCGCAGAGTGGGGTGTGCCGAGTGCAGGGACTAACAGCCTATATAATGTTATTATGCAGAGTATAAGTGGCTGTAGTCACACTCAATTCAAACAGCATGAATCTCCCCTGCTGACCTCTTCTCCTTTCCTGTCACATGACTGCATTGTCACACCAGGGGAGGTGGTGATACCTGCATTGGATGAATGTAAGTACAGCTGCCTAATGTTACTGCATATACTCTATCCCCGGCATCCCCCACTACCCCCCATAAATATATCAAGATAGTGGTACATGGGGTGCAAGTGCCCAAAATGGAGATTTAGAACCATGAAGCTACCTCAGTTCATACATGACCAGCCATATAGAAAATGGTGTACTGATATCACTAACACTGGTGGTATTATACAACCAATCTGTGCTGGCCAATAAGCAGTATAAGGGGTAGCTAGGTATGATGATATGATACTATCATGTGAAATAGCATAAGAGTGGCATCTTACCTTCGTCCATGATGTTGTTTCTAGGCCAGCTTTTAAACAAACCGTCACCACAACATACTGGAATAGAAGACACATTGATGTAAGGCATATATTAGTATATATACTCTTTAAATAATTTGTGCATTAAATCTTACTCCATTTTGCAAATTTACGCATAAAAAAAGGTGCTAAAAAATGTTGACGTGGGAGTAAGGGGAAAACCGTGAGTAAATCATTTTTACTCAGCAAAAGTGCGCGCAAATGACTTTACTCATGGGCATAAATCGGCAATTATGTGTTCTACAACTGCAACCTATTGCAGAAATGGACAGAAAGATGCTAAATGTTACATTTCAACCACAGAATCTCAAAGGAACTATTAACTATGGAACTATGTCAGACTAATACAAATTTGGGTTATGGAATTTACCTGCCGGGCTCTAATCTTTTTGGGCAATGAAATGAGGGGCATACAGTAGGCAAAACCTGCCCACCACCTATCTGCATCCTGCTAAACAATCAACTTACAGCCTTGTGCCGAAGAGGGCAACAAGCCCAAAACCCATGTGGAAGGTGGCAGCTGCGTAAATATTATAAGCTACACTCAAGCATTTCGCAGATGGCTCTTTCTGAGCACTTGAGGTAGCACAAAGACAAAAAACTCAATCTAGTCACTAAGTATAATGGGTCTAATCTGTTGTTCTGTATGTGCCATGTAAATAACTTCTGTTATAAGATAATGTGCTGTTTCTTTAAAATTTACCCCCCCCCCCCCCCAACCAGACATTGGGATTAGATGCTCTCACATTTGATTCCCCCTAGGAAGCATGAAAACACTCACCTTCACACAACCCTGTAGACAGCTGCACCTCCACATCCACAGCTAATGGGGTTTACTGGGTGGGTGTGAACTCCATTGATGATATCAGTGTCCCATGGGAGCTCATGTCCCTTGGATGAACCACTCGGGGGTCGGAGAGCCCAGCGGAGACATTTGGTTAGTAGAAAGGCATTTCACTGCCACTAACCGGGGGGGTATTGAGTCCTATGAAAGCTATGTAAACTCATCAATGCAGGTAAAGTGCATTAACCTCCCTGGCGGTGTTCCCGAGTGTGACCCGGGGTTAATTTTCGCTGCAAGTAGCGGTAACCCCGAGTCACGCTCGGGGTAGATTAGGCAGAGGAGCAGCCTCCTTACCTTTTCCCTGCGATCCAGCGATGTCCCCGCTGTGATCGCAGGTGAGAGCCCCGGCAGATGCGTCCGTCTGACTTCCTGGTTCCGTCTCTGTGAGCCGCAGAGGCTCATGGGGGCGGAACTGGGCGGCAGATTTAAACGTAATGGTAACGCTTTTTGTACAAAATTGCACATATAATCATAACGCCAGGGAGGTTAAACAAATGTGCTGCACTTTGTTACTCTGCCACTGTCTGTAGCTTAAAGTGGACCAAAAGCAATACTGGAGTCTATGAGACTCCAGGGTCATCTGATTCCCTCTCCCTGGGGGGCCCAGCTGTCTGAACCCAACCAGTCACCCAGTATGCTTACCTCACCAACGAGCCCATGCCGCGGTTGTCGGCGGCATAACTGGCATCCTTTTCCAGCTATGTGTGGTCACGTCGGCCGTAACTGAATGGCTGTGCATGGCCCATGCACAGCTGAAGGATGCAAGTGATGCCACGCGCCGATCATCATTGCAACTATGATTCCATTCTGCTTCTCCAGTCTCACATTAATATACATGGCCAGAGAGGCTGATTGGACGACAACTGCAGGTGCGCCGTGGGCTCGAGGAAAGGTAAGAACAGTGGGCGATGCAGGGGGTTTCACACAGCGGGGCATCCCAAACTGGGGGCCCCAGGGGGGTGGACCAGAACCCAGAATAGTGAAAATTAGTTGCTCTTGTTCCCTGTTGTGCATTTCAACTATTTTCTATTTTTCCTCTGCTACTTTTAACTCCCTGCTCCCTCATCTTCTTTGCCCCAGTCTTCCTGTTACCATTCTTGTACTAGTCTCTGGTTTCCACTGGTTCCCAGCTGCCCCCTCTGGTCTTATTCTATGCTACACTTAATGTTTTTGTTTCATTAATCTTAGTAGTGTACCCCTTTGTCTTACCACCGGATCCACGACCATGGCTGTGATTACCTGGGAGCTTCTCACCGCTGTCTATGGTGTTACATCATGGCCGGCGCCAGCGGATGGCAAACACGGTCACGTGCCAGGGCCCTGAAGGCCAGCCAGGCCTGGGTCCACAATTGCGAGTTCAATGGAACCAACATTTATTTAAAAATTATATCATTGGTGGATCAGCAGGCGCCAGCACGAGCAACGGCACCACTCCCTTTAGCTGAAGCCGCCCCCTTCCGGGTTAGCTGAAGGAGTTTGGGGGGGAGAGAGCGCCTGGTCCTGCCAGCAGATCCCACCCGTCCTCCTGATGATGGCCTGCTTGCCGCCTGGTAGTTGTCCACCCACCTTCCCTTGTCGACCTGCCAGGTGATCACCTGCCTCACAGCACTTAAAGTAAAAAATGACCCCCAACCCCATGAGGATTCTGTGGGATACATCTCTGTTTAAAGATCCCACACAACCATCCCACACATATCTGGTCTTGTCACCCACATCCCTGCTTGTGGTCGATGGGGATTGCTGGGCCACATGCTTGGAGAACTGAACTGGGGGGTTCATGCAAATGTTGTTGCCTAGACAAACACATGATTGGTGCACGGCACCACCCGCACCCTTTGACTGTGGGTGGCCACGGTAACCATTCAGTTTACATACCGTGGCCTTGTGGTGCGGTAAGCATATCGAGTGACTCGGGGGCTTGTCAATAAAGAATCAGGTTGCATGAAAGAATGACAACTAAAAGGTTTGTGTATAAAAAATGGTATGTAAGACACACTGAAACAAGAAGGTACTTACAGTGTAAACTATATTCCCTACAAATAAATAATCGGTGGTTTGTCCATCTGTGAACACTGCATCTGGAAAAGATGGAGACAAAGAGGTGTGATTAGTATTGTGCAATCTCAGTTATTTCTAAAAATGAAAGAATACAATAATAATATTGACAAAAACATATAGTGCATTTTTCTATAAGACACCCCCCCCCCCCCCCCCCGAAAATGTCAGTGTGTCTTACTGGGCAAATGTGAAAAAAAGAAATAAAAAAACAGAAGTAAACTTACATAACCATCGCTCCCACAGCACTGGCAGATAAGGGGGAGTGCAGGGTGAATGAACCCTCTCTGCTGTCACCACTCTGGTGCTTGGCCACACTCACCGGCACTCACCGACCCGGGTGTGTGCATGCGTTGCCTCCATGCAGCAGTAGCGGTGGCATACAGTGGGGACAGTGGGCAGAGTTCATTTACCTTGTCCTTTTCCTGCTCCTCCAACATCTGCCAGTGCCGGTGCCACACTGCCTGTAATTTGCACCTTGCCTATTATTTGGTTCTTCGGGGGGGGGGGGGGGGGGGGGGGCGATGTTTTAGCACATTTGGTTCAAAATATTTTTTTTATTTTCCTCCTCCAAATCCTAGGTGCATCTTATGAGCAGGTGTGTTTAGGAATGAAAACTATGGTGTTTTTTAGTGTGCTCAATGTAAAATCCTTTTTCTATAGTATTTCGAATAATTTAAATAGATATGGGTATGGCTATGCCAGGGCAGTTTCTACGGATGGGTTAGTAGGGCAATTACCCTGGATGGCAAGGCTGAGCCTCCAGCCATAATTATTTGCCTTGTATGAGTTGTTGTCCATGTTACTGACCTGTGCTATGTCCTGGCCACTGGTCTGAGTTTTGGTACACATTATGCTGCCCTGCTACTTCCTCACTATGTCCGAGTCGATGTCCACATTACTGACCTCTGCTACATCCTGTTAACATCTAAGTTGCTGTCCACGTTACTAACCTCTGCCACGTCATGACCACGCCTTGCTGTATGTGTTACTGCTCTGTGCTATGTCCTGGCCATGTCTGAATTGTTGTCTATGATACTAACCTCTGTTATATCCTGACTATGAGGGTTATTTAAGAACCGATAACGCCAGGTAGTGCCACGTAGTGTCTGGTGAACGCTGGGCGCTGTATGTGAAAACCACATTTATGATAGCCAATCTGGTAAGCGCCTCTAACAGCGCCATGTAGCGTCATATGTATTACTAGAGGCAGCTCAGTGTATAGCACCGGCGCTCTAGGTTCATTTTAATGGTGTTTCATTTGGTTGTGTTTAAATAGTGTGTTGCCTAAAGTACATTTTTAAATTTTTGGCTCAAATCATTGTGTGGCCTCTCCTGCCCTGTAAACACTTTTATAGGTTTTTTAAAATTCTTTTTTCATGCAGAATTGTATGTGCAGGTCTGGCATTGCAGTGTCATTGTCACAGTGTTAAAACAATGTCATTTCATATGTTTTCACTCTTGTGCTGGTGTATATGTGTTGAGAAACTTTCATCACACAGCGTTTAACGCGCTATGTTAGAGTGCCCAGTTTTAGAGCGCCGACGCTGGTAGAGTGTAGTTTTTCCTTGAATACGGGCTTCAGGGTCGAGTGCCGGATGCACTTATCTGGCGCTACCTATCGCTCGCTGCAGCGTTGTCCTGTCGTTAGATGTAGTGCAGAGGCTTGGGCGCTTTGACCTTGGAACACCACCTAGCGTTTGCGATTGGCTCTGCAGTGAATCAGGGAGAAGCTTCTACAGTGCCCTGCAGACATCACATTTATCACTGCTGGATGGGATACTACAGCGTCACTTGTCTGGCCGCTACCCTAGGTCACCGCTACGCTAGATTCCCGCTTGTAGCATCTACTAGCGATTGCTCTAAGCGCCGCTACACAGACGCGCACATGGCGCTCGTGTTAAATCAGTCTCTCCATCTGAAGTGACTTGCTTTGGAGACTATACAGCATGGACTACAATAGCATTACAACAAGGATTATCATAAGTCAGTGTTCTCCAACCTTCCCCTCGAGAGCCACCAACAGGTCATGTTTTGTGGATCTCCATACTAATGCACAGGTGTAATACTGAGGGCTATAGCTCTGTCTGAGCACTAGCCTGGCCTGGCCTGTTGGTGTCTCTCGAGGAGAAGGGGAGAAGGTTGGGGAGCACTGCCAATGGTAATAGGGAAGGGAAGCCCATTTGTGACTGTATTTTTCATAAAACAATTTGTGAGAATTGTAATGTGTTGTTGTGCCAGATGGTGGTGTGCTATGATTTTTGCTATTGCTATTATGCTTTTAGCATCCCAACCCATGTATGGAATTGAAGGGTTTAAAGGGAATTCCATGTTGTTTTTTAGGTTTTATTATTGCAGCCTATTGTGATTTTACTACTGCATTACTGCGAATTTTTGATTTTATGATCAGTGGCCGCACTGAATCAATGGCGCTGTATTTAACTATTAACAGCAATATTAAGCCTAGCAACAATACAAAGTGATACGTTCTATATCTTTCTTGGCAACTTTTGATTATTTCCTTTAATTACAAAAATATGACTCATTCTTTCAATGAGAAAGAAACCTATTAATTCTCTTTCTTTTTATTTTGCCCCAACAAAAGTACAATAAAAGCCTCTGCCAATGCCTTCACCTAGGAGCCCAATATAGACTTTTTCATTGCACAATATCATTTACTAGGCCAGCACGTTATGACATCACCCTAATATTAAGCTATAACAATTGACCAAAATTTCACATAAAACTTAAAGGTCAATTCTATTTTTATGTAAAGTTATTTTGGACTTGCCACACTGAAGTGAGGCTGACACACTCTTTCTCCAGCTTCATTATTTTGTTGACAGACAGCGAGCATATAGCCAGTGTAATAGAATCTGTGGCCCTGTGTATGTAATGTATACAGTAACCTCTGAAAGAAACTGCCATTAATACACAGGTTTCCTGTGTGCCACGGTAAGTTAGAGCAAAATTCTGGGCAAAACTTTTAAGTTTTACAGAGAGTGAAGCGGTGTTTGGAAACGGGAAACCCTTACTCCTTGAATGTACCATTATTAACAATACTACAGCATTGCATTAAAAGGAAATCTCAGGCAAAGCCAATTGTTATAGAAACATAGGAACATAGAAGGTTGACGGCAGAAGGAGACCATACAGTCCATCTAGTCTGCCCTTATGTATATACTGTATGTTCTCTTTATCTTAGGATAGATGTGTGCTTATCCCAGGCATGTTTACATTCAGTGACTGTTGATTTTTTAACTACCTCTGCTGGATGTTTGTTTGGAAGCAAATAATATTTTCTAACATTGCTCCTGATCTTCCCCCGGACTAGCTTCAGGTTGTGCCCCCTTGTTCTATCGTTAAGTTTCTTCTTAAAAACACTTCCCTCCTGAACCTTATTCAATCCTTTCACATATTTAAAGGTCTCAATCATGTCCCCCCTCTCCCTTCTTTCCTCCAGACTGTACAAATTAAGTTCTTTAAGTCTCTCCTGATAAGTTTTAAGTTTAAGTCCTTCCACCATTTTCGTTGCCCGCCTTTAGACACGTTCTATTTGAATAATGTCTTTTTGCAGGTAAGGTCTCCAGAACTGCACACAGTATTCTAGCTGTGGCCTTACCAGGGCTCTATACAGCGGCATCACAACATCCCTCTTCCTACTGGTGATGCCTCGAGCTATGCAGCCGAGCATCCTGCTTGCTTTTCCCACTGCCTGGCTACACTGTCCACTCATCTTGCAGCTATCAGTTATACCATTGCATCGAGCTACATTTGGCAAACTCCATTTCTAAACTGTACCTTATGATTTCTCTTCTTTAGCATGTAGAGGTGGCCCTTGGCTATGTGATGCAGCATATTAATCAACATAATGGTTGTGGTTTGTAACAGCCCAAGATTTTCTACAGACACAGGCATTCTCAGGGGTTAGCTGGACTTGAATGGCAGCTCTGAGAGCACTATTTAAGCCATCAATACAGAGGGGGGCATAGTTTGGACTAGCACATTGAGCTAGTATTGGTGGCCCACATTGGCAAGGCTCTTGAGGGGCCGATGAGGTGTATTTCGTCATCCACGGCACTGGAGGAATGCTCTGCAACGTAAGCTGCTGTTTATTTTTCTAACCTTTTAGAAAAAATTGGACTAGCACAGTTTGGACTAGTACATTGAGCTAGTATTGGTGGCCCACATTGGCAGGGCTCTTGAGGGGCAGATGAGGTGTATTTCGTCACCCACGGCACTGGAGGAATGCTTGGCAAGGTAAGCTGCTGTTTATTTTTCTAACCTTTTGCATGAAAATCCCTTTAACCATAAAAATGTTGATTCACACTGTTTTTTCTCCACAATGTCCTGCTGTTAAAGCAGATCTCCAGTCGACAATTACTAAAGGTCCTTTCACCGCCCTGTCATCTTGTGGAAACATTAAGAGGAAGCCTGAAATTGCATCTTGCGTGTCTTTTACCCTACAGGACTGTCCATGGGTAATGGGGTTCGCTGGGCAGGCATGTGGACAATGTGAGCAAGTCTGTCCTGTGAAACTGATTGGTTGCTGGTGATCACAAAGGGCTTCAAAGCGACCACTGCTAGCGATAGAACCAGCCATTTTTAAGCATAGCATTTGTACTGGATTTTAGGCTTCCCTTTACTGTTTTCAAGGTAGGCATGCTAAATAGTGTGCCCTGTATTTCTAAATCCAGCTAATTCCAGATCTGCTAACATTTCAGTTGAAAGTTAATTGCCAAAGAATCTGTGGTTGCAATGACTTTTGACAAATACATCATTTTAACCTGTCAAAATACAAGTTTAGCCTTCCTTTTCTTCTCTTTTTCTCCCAAAGTCCTAGGTTATCCGCCACCCCACTACGGTTTAGTCCCCTATTCCCTATGCAGTGTTAATTTGTTCACAACATGGAAAGACAGACAAGTGAAATACATGTTTCCCACTTTTTGTTCTATAAACATGTTGATATGACTAGAGGTTGTGAGATGACATCTACATCCACTTTTTGCTAAGAAATTTTGCACAAGCTTTTTCAGTTAGCCACCCCCCGGGCACCCCGATTGGGGATGTCCAGCTGTGTGAAACCCCCCAGGTCGCCCAGTAAGACTCACCTTTCACCAGTTCTAAGGCGCATGTGCGGGCTCTCATCCAATCAGGGCACTCTGCTCCATTTCTCAATTTTAAGGGACAACTAGAGCCAAAAATAACCAAATGTAACCAAGCATGCCGGCGGCTGCATTGCTGTTAGCCTCCTGCCCGCTCGGCCTTTCAGAAATGGTATAAAGGTATAGCATAGTGTAGCCGCAGTCCACGCATGTGCACTATCAGGGATAAGGTGGGTTTTAGAATAGAATAGAGCTTTATTCTCCAAGTACACAGAGTGCACAAGGAATACCTTTTGGCAGTTACTATTATAATCATGACAATGCAGGTACTCAAGGCAGAGAAAGCAGGTAGGGCATACAAAGCATCATTACATTGCAGGTAGCAAGGAGCAATGTAAACCAGATAGGGTACGCAAGCATCATACACAAAGCAGGGGAAAACCAACCTAGTTAAACACAATGCAGGCAAACAAGGCAGGGAATCACTGTAGGCTGCTAATAGGGATGCAGAGAGGTCAGGCGTGTTCCTTACATGCTACAGCTAGTTGGAGTTAAGGGGGACTCAAGGAGTTTCACACAGCGGAGCATCCTGAATCTGGATGCCCCGGGATGAGGGAATCAGTTTGGTCCACTCTCATTTTATTATACATCCAAATAAGCACATTTCCTGACAGCTCAGCATTCTGGGATACAAGAGACATGAATATAATGTTCAGTATCTGATATGAATAACTGAACATCTAAAGAGATAGACAGGGCACTATTATTATTACTGTTTATTTATAGTGCATCATAGTATTCTGTGACGCTGTATAAGGTTAAAAATGACAGCAGAGAAAGACAAGTAATCCACTTATAAAACAAACAGCATTATGGGTCAGAAATGCAACAAATACACATGAATAGAAGAGTACATTAAGGAAGAGGGCCCTGCCCTTGCGAGTCTACAATCTAAAGACTTCTAAGGAGCATTTTGCTGGTCTGGTTAGTCAGGCCTACTGTTTCAATAACCCTTTCTGCACTCCCTTCTCCCGAGACATCGTGTAAGCGGAGAGCAGCCAGGTGTCTCCACGCAGATCAAGTTATAAACACCGGTCCTCCGCTATATACAAAGCTTCGCATTTTCCTTCCTGTTATACTTGGCCCCGCATCACACAACCAGAGGACTGCATTAGGGGTGTTTCAGATTCAGCTGCTGAAATGACTTCTACCATTATAGTAGCTTTCATGACTGTATCCGGGAATTCCTGCTCATAGGCACTTATACTGCAAGGCCAAACCTTTTTAAAGTGGGTTCCATGGCCAATCACTGGCTAATCACACCAGATCACCATGCACCAGACTATGCTGAGACAGACTGGAGCCAAAAATTAGGCTGAAATTTTACTGGCCTCGGGGTCACTCCATAACCCACCCAAAAACTGCAGAGCTCCGCCCCATTGAGCTTCCAAGCCTATAAACTACTGCATTTATCAGCTTAGGCTATGCAGGGATAGATCATGGGCAGGGCCAGATAAAGTCTAGTGGAGGCCCCAGATACAGTATTTTTCATAATAATATAATCGCAGTCCAGCCAAGTAACTGATTGGTGGTTGTCTGGCACCCGTCTACTTACTGGAATGTCAGATCGAGGCCCTTGTGCCCCCCTTGTGCGGGTGCGTGCTGCTCGGGAACTCCTGCTTTGCCATTCTGGGTGGGGGGTGCAGTCACCCAGCGAATCCAGCAAAAAACAGTTCCCTGCATTGAGCTGCCAGCGGCTGTGCTTGGTGGCCGACGATTGACAGCTCTGCACCCATCACTGTAGCATTGCTGATGGCGGCTTTGCTGCTCTAGACTCTCCATCCTGCCCTGAGGTATCTTTGGCTGCCCAGCCGTGGGCCCCCCCCCCCCCCCACTGCTGCTGATAGCTTTTCTGCCAGCTCCGTGGCCTGTCAGATAAAAGACTGAAAAGCCTCCTGGACCAGACCATAACCCAAAGGTTTGTGGAAGCCCCCTTTGCAGAGCAAGTGGTTGAGGCCCCAGGGTGCGCGCCCCTTGCATCCTCCTGATAATCCGGCCCTGGGCAGGGGTGAATATGGCCACTGTTAAAGTGATCCTATATCCAAAAAGGAAGTTAATGTCGTCACCTTCTATCCCCAGCCCAGTGCCCCAAAACAGCCTGTTTCTTTTTTCACTAAAGCCTTTGCCCAATATTCATAGAAACATTAGGTGCCTCAGGTGCACCTGGGGGCTCTCCAGTAATTATTAAGTTACACATAGTCCAGCACTGAGGGGCAGCCTTATCAGTTATAATAACTGCAATACATCTGTAAGCACTACATGCTAAACTGCCACATACACCTCATGTGACAGTTTAGCACAGAACCGAATGCATCATCACTGGAAAGCGCCAGGTGGTACTGCTGCATGGCCAGAAAGCCAAACTGCCTCCATTTGAACATTATACTATATCCTGTTAGTGTTTTATGAATATTTGGCATAGGCTGTAGTAAAAAGAAAAAAAAAGAAAACAGGCTGTTTTGGGCACTGGGCTTTGGATAGAAGGTGACAAACCTTTCTAGGTAAAGGATCAATACAAACAAATTTTAGGGGATTAGGTCCCATCCCCCATGCAAACCGGACCCAGCTTTCTCACCACACCTCACAAATATGTTTAAAACATGATTCTCTCTTTATTATGGCCCTTATTTATCAAGGGCTAGCGCCAGGTAGTGTCTGACGAGCGGCAGGTACCGCCAGCTAACGGCGGCTACCGACTCAAGTACGCCCGGCGGCGGTCACAATGACGCATTTATCACGCTAAATGAGGCTAGCGCCGGCGAGAGCGTCAGCTACCGCGGGATTCATCATGTAGCCGACTGCAACGAACAGCGCCGCTACTAATCCCATCACAGCGACAGGTATGACCTGTCGCTCCCTGGCGATGTCCAATGCATTTCAATGGAGCAATCTTTAATTAATCATAATTAATTGCTATTAATGTTTTTTTTTTTTTTTTTTAATGTCAAAAATTCTGTGACCACTTCTGCAATGTTAGGATTCTTTTTTAAGGTAAAAAAAATAAAAAACAAAATTTGTGCAGAATTGATATTACAGGTCTGATATTAATGTATTCATATTACAAAATGTTTAGAAAAACTTGTATAATTTTACTATCAAAAAATATGGTTGTTTGGGGGTTAAAAACTATTTTACACCCATCGCCGCCAGCGCTCTGGGGTTTAAACAAGGAATTCTCAGCGCGAAAAAATTCGGAGCATGATTTGTTAATGAATCTGCAGCAAGCCGTTCGCTCTGGCCATTCGTTGTCAGGAGCACCCATACAACGCTGAACCTGTGAAACAGCGACCCCTAACCCCGTATTCAACATTACCGCACACCGACTGAGTCGCTGTCAACAAGCAAACCCCGGCCAAGCACAGCGAATACTAGCTGGCGCTGTGAAAATCACGCTACTGGCGCTCATCTGTCGCTACCTGGCGCTATTAATGAATCGGCCTCCCAGTCTCATGATAAAATGGATCCATTTGGATCCAGACATATTATTTTTCCAACATTATTTCAAATATTGTTAGGAAACATACAAATTCATAAAATAAAGTCAGTTTATAAATTACAATAGTGAGCAGCTAATTCTATTTGCTGATGATTCATGCAACAGCACCACATTCAGGCAATACACTGAGTCTTATTTATCTGAGTCTCATTGTTACCTTTTGACACTAATCAAGCATTTTCATTTAAAGGTTTGCGCAGTAAGAATATAGTGAGCCTCACTTACGAACACATTAGGGGAACTTCTCCACCTGGGACCAATCTTAGAACCCATACTGGTATAAATCAGGTGGGTTATTCAAAATTATTACACTTTCTCTATAATATTCAAAGCTGAAAGGGTAATATAATTTAGCACAATACTTCTAATACCAACGCTGACCATTTACAACGAAGAATATTCCCGCACTGCCTGGAGTATTGATATTAATAATCTGGATGCTGGCTGGGGGTAGGCCTCAACCTTGAAAAAACAGGGTATATCTATATGTACTGGGTGGTGGGCTACCAGTACAGCCCACCAAGGCCCCCCAAACTGTCTGTACAGATCAGCCGCTCTACAGAGTATATTCAAGATTCATGTTTATTACTATAAGCCAAAAGACATACATCTAAAAAACAATTTAAAACCATGTACATGAGATGGGGGACATAATGGACTAATAACAATGGATATAATTGTTAAGGTAAATTCATCAAATATTAATGTCACAAATCTATAAATATATTGGTTATTGCCCCGGAGTCTCCCCTTCTGAAAGTGCTAGTGCAATGTGCAAAACTGTGCAAAAAAATGTGCAAAAAAAATGTGCAAAAATGTGCAAAAAGATCAGATAAAAACCAAAAGGATGAAGATAATGAGCAAAAGAAGAGGGGGGACTAAGATGTCCCTACAATAGATATAAGTGCACCAAAAGTGGTGCGAAGTGCAGCTGTGCATATAATTGTGCTAAGGAATGAAGAGTAGGTGGCAGAAGGGCATGAATCACAGTAACATTAAGGTAATAACCATAACATTCAAAATATATTGGATGAAAACAAAACAATGTACATTACCGTATAAGGTGGTCCAATCTACCCAACCTCAAGATGCCAACACTGACGCGTTGCGTGGCAACCACTTACTGCCACTTCATCAGAGTATGGCTGACTAACGCTTGTCCCGGTTAAATAGCCCCAATTGCTGACCAACGCTGACCATAACAAAACCTTTGACTATAATTAAAGTGACTAACTAATATTGAACTAATATTGAAGTAATATTGAACTAACGCATAGCCAATATCTGAGGATATATGTTGACAAGATGTTAAAAACAATATTGTAAATACACATATTTTTTTTTTTTTTTGGATACCTATATTAGGGCACTGAGGAAGCCATTACTGGCGAAACATGTCTGCCCTTGCACTGATCGACATACCAGTAAGATAAATAAGACTCAGTGTATTGCCTGAATGTGGTGCTGTTGCATGAATCATCAGCAAATAGAATTAGCTGCTCACTATTGTAATTTATAAACTGACTTTATTTTAAGAATTTGTATGTTTCCTAACAATATTTGTAATAATGTCGGAAAAATAATATGTCTGGATCCAAATGGATCCTTTTTATCATGAGATATAATAAAGAGAGAATCATGGTTTAAACATATTTGTGAGGTGTGGTGGGAAAGCTGGGTCCGGTTTGCATGGGGGATGGGACCTAATCCCCTAAAATTTGTTTGTATCAATTTTGATGGACCAGCAATTTCCAAACCCGCTCCCATAAAAAATAAAAACATTTCAACAACAATCTATTTTTTCCCCAGAGGTGGGTCGCCTTTCAAACTAGGACAGGCCACCACATAGTGAAGACCTGCCCTAACGAATAGGTGTAGGTAAAGGATCACCTTAATGAGGACATCCAATTACACTAGACTGGAGGTTCCCTACACATTATTGTCCTAGGAGCCCGATAGCAGAACCTCAATATTCACCTCTTCTGCGTCTCAACATAGTTTGAGGCCCCCATGTGATCACCAGCAGCCTATCAGGGTTGCCTGGTAGTTAGTGTATAACTAATGTGCCCACCAGCGAACTAAATTGGCTGCTGCTGATCACAGCAGCTATGGTTTGAATTGCAGAAGAGGGGAATATGTGTGTGCTGGTATTGGCTTTCCAGGAGGCCCATATGTAGTGGAGAACCTGACTCATAATGCCCCTGTGCTGCTGTAGTTAAAAAGTGAGTCCACTTTCAATTGAATTTTTGAAATTGTATATTTTTGTGTGCCAAAATGATGTCCCCAAGGTGCCTAGCTCATTTACTATTTTATTATGTTTTCTTACGTTAGAAAATGTGCGTTTTATGGAAGCAGTTCACTATCTGCAATCTGTTATTGCCAATGCACAAAAAGTCTGTACACCAAGAAGAGAGAAGCATTCAGAACACTGCTGCTGGGCATGTGTAAGGTTGACTGAGCTCCCTCACTTCGGCAGCAGCAATAGCAGCAGTATTCTGTGTGTACAGGGCTCACTTTTTGGTGTACAGACTTACCAATACCAATAGCCAGAACTTGTAAGTAGTGAGCACTGCTTCCATAAAACACACATTTACTAGCATAGGAAAAAAAACACTAGATCAACACCTTGAGCACATCCTTTCGGCACAAAAGATATACACTTTCAAAAATTCCATCGAAAGTGGACTTTAAAGGAGCACTACTGTGAACTTGTATAAAATTAAAAATCCATATAAACACGTTGGCTAATGAGAGGAGAGGTCACTGAACTGAATAAAACTCCCACCAAACTTTTGGTTTATTTTCTCATGGTAGGAATAAAATATAGGGCATATAGCTTTAGTCTATCAGACAGAGCCTGTCACTCCTGATTTCCACATCCTTCCATTACAAGGCTGGATATTTCTTGATGCCGGATGTATGAGTGGCCCCCTCCTCCCCCCCTCCAGCATACTTGTATGAATTTTAATCATTGGGCCATTTTTTTGCGATATTGCTCCTTTAAGAAACCTCCTGCCGAATTTGACTGGACGTCTTCTTTAAAGTGACTCTACGGAAGTGTTTATATTGTAGGGGCAGATAACGTACTGTGGCAGGGCAACCAACGCTAGCAATGGTTCCTTGGGTCCCCATGTGATCACCAGCAACCAATCAAGTTCATAGGTCAGATGTGTTCACTCTGTCCCAGTCCCTGCCCAGTATTCTTCCCCCCCAGTCATGATGCTGAGACTATAGCATTGCGAGGCAGAAGATGGGATGGGGTGTCTTGGTTGAGGGGGTACAGTGTGGCCAGGCTACATCCAACCCTTAGGCTTGAAAGCAGTGGCGTCCACAGATAATTCTCCACGTTCTCACAAGGCCCCTGATGCCTTGTGCAATGGTCCCTAGAATATTGGCAAATGTGTCTTGGTTAGGGGGGTACAGTATGAACAGGCTACATCCAACCCTTTGGCTTGAAAGCAGTGGCGTCCACAGAGAATTCTCCCTGTGCTCTCTATGGCTAATCTGCCCCGATGCCATGTTTTGGTGGCAGTGGTCCCTAGAATATTGGCAAATGTGGCACAGGGGTGCCCTCTCCTGCCAGGGAAGCAGGGGATACCGCTGCTTGCACCTCCTGTGCCTCCTTTGAATACAGCATGGATCATGGCTTGCTTAGTGCATAGTCTCACTAAACGGTTGACCGACAGTGTACAAAGAAGGAATATATTTCTAGTAACAGGGAAGGAAAACTATCCCAATATAAAGTGCAGACATTATCACACTATCACAGCCCCTAGCGAAATTCCCAGGCCAGGACCAAACATTCTCAGGCTGATGCAGGTGGCAGGTCAGAGACATAAGCAGATCACGCTGCTCATAGCCAAACTCTCTTCCTGTGCTGGAACAGGGTCTGAATTTCTTCCTGATCATATCTCTCTATCTAAACTATTAAACTACTGTGCTCCCCCAATCCCATTGCCTTGGGTTATTTTCTCATAAAAAGGAACTGACATGTGAAGCAAAATGTTTTTTGCAAGTTTACTACACTTCATACCCAACACGCAACACACTACATAACACTACAGAAATATGCTGAGAAAGAAAACCCTGATCTAGATCTGACTAATGCTTACATAAGGATAACCATAGTTATTTGCACTTGTCTGTTAGTAATTGTAACTAAATGTGAAAGTCTGTAATCCCACAGGATGTTATTCTCTGTGTGCCAATATATGCTACAGTTAATGGGTCAGTCAACTCAAATTAAGTTGGTGGGCCAAATAATCGTTCTGACATATGTTAAATAACTTGAAGGACCAAATAAAGAAAAATAGGAAGCAGATAAGCCACATAGGTTGAGGTATTACTTAAAAGGAAAGTCCACTTTCAACTAAATATTTTTTGGTGTGCCAAAATGATGTCCTCCCTTTAAGTTGTTTAAGCCCTGTCACCCTCTCCTGGCCCTGAGACAGGACGGAGGGGTTGCTTCGAAAAAAACCCTTACCTTGGCTATGTTCCACCGCACACAGAAAGACACAAAGTGGCATCCCCCGACTCCAAGCACTCATCCCAGCCCATTCACTTGCACAAAGCCGCTTTGTGCTTCTTGTATGCCTGCTGCCCAGACACTAGAACGTGGTAAAGGTAAGGCTATTTTTTACAACCCCACCTCCACCTGTCCTGCCTCAGCGCCAGGAGAGGGGGGTTGTTTTTGACTGGACTTTCGCTTTAAAGCAGAAGAAAACCCTCAAGACAGCTTTTTGATTTACCAAGGCATCTATTAGATTCCAGGGCCAGTCCCTGGCCTTTCACCGGGGCAGCCCGTCCCACTGGGGCACCACAAAACTCACCTGCTTCTGGGCTCCCGCGCTGATGTAATCACTGGTGCCTGCTTCATCTGCATCTTTGGGCTGTGTATGGGCTCCCATGTACAGATAGGCTGGGACGGGAGCACACACGCTGCAGGGTATGGGCATGCTCTCGTTCCGAATTACCGACATTGGACGAGAGCCAGCACATGCACCTTAGGACCAGGAAAAGGTAAGTTGTGCTGGGCAAACTTGGGGGTTTCACATAATGGGGCAACCCAGTTCGGGAATGCCCCGGGGGCAAGGAGCAAATCCCAGGAAAGTCAAAATCCCAGGATTAGTTCAGCTTAAAGATAAATGTTATTGCTTTTTAAAAAAGATCTTTATTGTCTAATAGCCTCAATCCATATAAATAACTATAGATCAAAGTTTCATAATAATTTAAAATGATCTGTTTATACAACGTAATTTTTTTAGAAGCCTCCTTCTTGTGTTTGTTAGTAGAGTAGAAATGTTTTTTGTGGGTTATAACTTCTGATTTATCCAAAACATACCCCAGACCCACTTACACAAACTACGTTATTAATTAAATTATACGTTTATTAATAATTTGCCACCAGGAAAGAGTGTGCCATGAATCATGGGAGTGAGTGTAAATTTACACGTGCACGTTAGCTTTCAAACGGGGCCAAGTATTTTTAGGACGGCACTAAATCGAACCTTATGAAATGTTCGGTAGTCACATTCAAAGTGAATAGATTGTAGGAGTTCTACAAAGGCAGCAGGGCTGAGAGTAATAAAATGTGTAATTCTGCTGCGCTATACAATGTAACAAGCTGCTGCTGTTACGTTGTAAAAAGCCAGCCAGCTCCCTGCTATGATCTATGGCATATTAAGCTTCAGACCCAATAAAAACTGGTGCTGCTTATACAACTGCACCAGTTAGCACTGTAATAAAAGGCGCAATTCATAAATTTGTCTATCTGGTGAACACCTTAGTGCTTCTTAAATGAAGCATAAAGTGATCCGGTGCTAAAACCATGGGTGCTAAGTGGATTTTAATGGCGCCAATGCTTCATAAATCAGGCACTTATTATTCACTTACCCTGTTGACTTTTTTGCACCCTACTCATGTTTGTAAATTATACCAAACGCCTTCCTTGTCCTGGGCTTGTTCACCAGAGCATGAACCTTAATTCACTTCTCATCAGGTTTTGGTTGATTAATAAACGTGTTTATCAATGTCTTAATTTTGTTATTAGCTGACATTTTTCTGCCTCTTACTGTACCGGTCTAATTTTTAAGCTACAGGATGATGAGAAGGATCTGTAATGCAGCTTCCTGGTACTTTTTGTAAATGATTTCGGATCTGGAGATCTGGCGGGAGTCTGGCTGCATCCTATATCCATGACTGTCCCTTCGATTTAGTCTGTTTTGTATTACCCATAAAGGTATTTTGGCAGCTCTAATCTCTGCAAAGGAAAGGAAGAAAATTCACCATCCCAGGATCATGTGTTTTGGCCCTTGCCCCCTGGGGCACCCAGATCAGGGGGTGCCCTGCTGTGTAAAACCCCCCAGGTCGCCAAAACCAACTCACCTCTCTCTGGTCCAACGGCGTAGTGCGATCGGATCCGCGGACATCACGTCACAGATGAACGGCTCCGAGAACACCAATGGCTGCATCCTCTGCTACCCTCTAACCGGGAGCGTGCCCATGCCGGCCATTCACATGCATGCTCATGCATGCGCCGCTGGACCGGGAAAGAAGGTAAGTGTATGGGCGACCTGGGGGGTTTCACACAGCGGGGCATCTCGATTTTGGATGCCCCGGGGGGAGGGAATCGATTGCCATGAGTTTTGGTCCACTGTATGCATGTAGATGGCTGGCAGATACTGTGGTAAGGATTTCATTGTGATATGTGTTTTCCAAAATATTACCTGTACGTTTGTTGATTAATGATCATTAGGCCAGGGCGCCCCCAGCCACTGGAGCCACTTGCAGCTTGCCACATGTGTGTGCCGTTCTACCATAAGACTCATAGTGGTGAATGTGAGTAATGCAGAGAAATAAAGAGTAGGACAGGCAGAGAAGCATGATGGCTTGTCTGTGTTTTCCTTCAGTGCCTTATTTGGTTTTGATCCTACCAATTAACCTCTTTGGAGATGGGGTATCTCCTTTTTTAGAGTAAGTTATTTAATTGGGCAGAGAGATATACACAATGGATGGTTAAGTTTGATGCTTCCATGTAATTAAGTAAATTATTTGAACCATTTCACAATACAGATGCAATATATTTTGAGCAGAGTGACGGAGAGATCGATCCCTCAAAACAAAGGTGAGTCACCTGTGTTTAAATTGTAAGAGCAGGATGCCTGGCTGCTGCACAAGGTAACACAGCACATTGTAACAGCAGCCACCACCCGGCATAGATCACAATGGACCAAATTGTTTTGTAATAAAATAATGTTGAAAAGAAACAAGAAAAAAGTAAGGAACTAAAACAGTTTGCGTCAAAAATGTAAACACATGACTTAGATGTGGCCAACTGCTAATCTTTTGCATTCTGTCAGAAATCACTTTTTCCTCCTGATTTCCACACCAATGCCTTCATCTAACCTCAATAACTAAATTAAAGTCATTACGTGGGCAATAAAAAAACAAAAAGGTAGTTACCTTTTGTCCTGAACAGCTGATCTGGGCCAGTCCAGGTATGCCCCCACCTCAGCTCGAGGGTCCAACACCGGCCCGGGCTGCAAACTCCTTTCATCTGGGCTTCTGCACTGGGCAAAGCCCCATAAGTCACAGGGGAGTGACGACGCCCCTTCTATTCACTACTATTGAGGGGGTGTGTCAGGCCTCAGCCTACTATTTTCAATTGCAATGAATGGAGAGGGCGGGGCAGTGCTCTAAGACTGATAATCCCGACCCACTATCAAACCTGTCTACACGTTCAGGCCCTGGGTTGTGTGGGATGCAGCGGCTGCGGTGTGGGTTCAGCTCCAGTGATAAGGTGATTTACTGATTGATGGACTGGCCCAGACCAGCTGCGCTGGACAAACGTCGAGTAACCTTTTTTTTTTATTGCCATCTGAATCACTTTAAATTTAACGCACTACAAAGTTTGCAACATTTTAATAACAACAGTCATTTCAAAAAACTTTAATGATATTAAAGGGACAATGCCGCCAAGATCCACTAGCAACCTCTACCATATGTTGAAAATGAGCAAATATGGAATGCAGCGCCAAGAAATTGGTGGAACAGCGTAGAGCTCATTGGCAAGGTAAAATCTAGCAAGGGCTAATAGGTAAACAAACAGGCACAGGCTGACCAATAGGGATAAACCTAGTGCTCTAACGCAACCTAACAATTTAAGTACAGATGTGTGACCTGCAGCACCATTCAATGCATGCTTGTGGAAAGATAAAATCATCAAATAGAAAAAAAACCCTGGCGAAGTGTCCCTGCGACACGCAACGCGTCGGTGGCGGCTGCGGCGGGGGATCCCTTGTGATACGGTGACGTAACTAAGTGTTTATTTATTTTTACATGCTGTCGTTGTGATCTATTATTGATTGCTTGGTTGCCCAGCTGGGCTTTACTTAATACAAAGCCTGTTTTCTTTTGTTTACATATTCTGCTTATAACTTGCATTCACTGTTGTCCAGTGTTGGGCTAACACACACAGCCCTGGATATACTGTTATATTGTTATTTTGCACATATTTTAAATTGCCTTTTTGCACGCATATTCACTTTGCATTTTGCACATATCACATAGTTTGTTCTCATTTATGGCCATAGAGCACATGCACTTAATTGTTCTCTTTCTCTCTTTTTTACACTTTAGTTTTTTATTCACCTCATTAGCACATCTATTTCATTACTGTTATACGGGTATATATTCATTACTCATTGCTGCTATATCTGGGCATACCATTATCATTTAGTTTATTATATTATTTAATTACGACGGCATTATTATGTATACATGTTAGTCACCATATATCGGGTCCCCTTAGCTTGTGTCTTTTATGTTTTTTAATCTTGTATGTAGATGAGTGTCTTCTTTTTATGTACATTACATTCATTAAAGCAAAATATATTTTTATAATCAGTGTGCGGCCTTCTCTAAGGGTCTGGGGATCATTCTAGGATCCCTATTTTGTACATTTGGGTTTCTGGTTTCCCTTATGGCTGGCACCTATATTTAAATAGTGTTGCGGTGCACCCTCCACATACGCTTGTAGACTTTATCAAATAGAAAAAAAAAGGACGCGAATGCCAGCAAAATGACAATAAATGCCACAGAAAGGCACCCTTCATAGATTAGGCTCTAAATAAGAGCCAGAAAATCAAAGTCCATAAACAAGGTGGGTCTTGGGAATAAGAACCAAAATACCTTTCTGGCAATAAACTGCTGATTTATAAGGCAGTCTGTGTGGATAAGGTGTCAAAGCTGGTTACTGGGTTATGACTAGTATTAACAGTTATAGTAATATGATGGGTTTTTTCAGTATGGTCGTTACACATGGAGCCCTGGGTTAGATCCTCAAAAACCAACATAATTATGGGTCCTGACTAAAACCTACGCCTTCAAACACTGACGTTATGAATGAATGATATGGTATCTTCTGACATAAATGGTAGAACAAGTGCCCCCTGCTCCCCCTTCCCTGCATTTCAAGTTGTTCCATGGAAATGGGCCATAAGACTCCACCTAAACCAAAAACACTTAGACATTCAGGTAGGATATACCTATCTGACTTCCCACTCACGTTTCTAGTACCTTCTTATTTTAATACATTACAGTACATTAATATTTTTAAAATTAGATATCTCTAAAAATATTTCATAAAGTCACAACCACTGGATCCCACATGGGACTAAGATGTTTCTGGCTGAGAACGAATGCTGAGTTCTTCCAACACATTTCACGAGATGCTTCCTCAGGGAAGAAAAGCCCCTTAGCTATACAACCACAGTCAAAGCTTTTGGCAAGTTTTATCCTTTTGGGAATTCATTTTAGTATCCAGTATTTTTGATTTTGTAAAACACCTTAAGCAGACTCCTTCAAAAGGGGTGTTTCATCTATGGGTCCATTGTCAAAGTGAGGGGGCGAGAAAGGGTCTCCTGATGGTAAGCCTCACCATAAGTCACCTGTCTGGGACTCTCTCTCCCGCTCCTATGAAGAACTTAGCATTCATTCTCAGCCAGAAACATCTCCGTGACGGATAGTTGTGGGTCCGACCCTACCATCACAGTGAATTGAGCAGTCAGCATCACTTTAATGCTTATCAGGCAGAAGCAATGTGAATGTTTTTATGTATATACATACTATACATACTGTACTCTTTCATTGTCCAGGCAAAGCATCATGAAGCAACTAATATAGAGATACACTGTGCCATCCATTAATATGCTAGAATTGACATATAAATGGCTTCAGGTAACCACAAGCATATCATATGTCCAGGTGATGTACTGTAGCAACACCTTGTGAAAATGTTTTCCAGTATTTTGACGGCATATTCCTCAAAAACCCTCCAGAAGTTTATGAAATGTAATACTACTGAGAATGCCAAAAGCAAGCATTGAACTTGACGCTTTGAGCGCATAATTACATTGCTGAGAAAGAGCTTTATACAAACTTTTGTTGGGGGCGACAAGAATTAATGGACTGACCTGTTCGGTAATTTTGGAGACAGTTTTTATCTTTAGTACTAGTACATAAGTAAACAGTAACATATAGAGTTGTAGCACAATTAAGCAAATTACATGTTGTTGTGAAAGTATTGTGATTTGAGATGACAGAGAAGATTTATGAAATAGAGTAATTATTTTACTTATGGGAATGGGTGCAATGCTAATTTTTAGCGAAGTTGTATGAATGTTACAACCAGGCTGTAAGGTATGTTACCAGCTTTAGGCTGACTGTTTAAGGCTACAGAGAGGGGAATGGTAGCCCAGCACACAGCCTCTAGTACCAGAAAAAATAACAGAAAATATTTAAAGTGGCCAATCCTCTGCTGTTTCTGCCTGCAGACAAGTCCCCATTCGCCGGGACACTGGAGATGCTACACCAGGCATGGTTGTCCCCAGGTGTTAGTTAGCAGAAAGGATGAGGACTTACAGGGTGAAGGCAGATGAACAAGGGACCAGACCGGGCTGGCTGGGTCATACATGAGAAGACATTTCTTTGAAATTCTGTGAAATACTCACCTGTAGAATTGGTATTATACGTATACAGTACGTCCTGCTCCAGATATAATACTTACACTTGGGTTATCCTCCGCCAGAGGGCGCTGTGCACTGCAGACATGCAAAAACAGGCTCCTCCCGGCCCTTCACATACCCAGGGACCTCCCACAAATCCCCAGCATTGAAAAGCAGTGAACCAGAAGCCGGGAGAATCCAACCACCAAAAACAACTGGATTGATAACAATAACAACAATCACCATACAGGGGATCCAGAATAATGCAAAAACCAGGGTGGAGTGGAGCAGGACGTACTGTATACGTATAATACCAATTCTACAGGTGAGTATTTCACAGAATTGTATTATTCTAAGTATACAGTATGTCCTGCTCCAGATATAATACTTACAATTGGGACATCCAATAGCAGTGTCCATAGAACAGGGTGGGATCCCCAACAAAAAAGGCAACAGCAGACAGTTGAAAGCACTGTCACCTGCAATACCTCGCTACCAAGAGCGACACGAGCAAAGGCTCTAACTTCAACATCAAAAACAACCCTTGAAGGGGTACAAACAAGAAAACAAGTAGCGTTCAAGCAACCTGTTCAACAAGACCCGGTGCTGAAAGGCCCAAAGATACCAAAGCACCAGCGTAATCGGAATAGAGTGAGAAGAGCTCTTCCCCTTTAAGGAATAGGCTTGAGTAAAAGCCTAACAAGAGCAAAAACTAAAAGTAGCCCAGGAAGAAGCCAAGCCGTCCCCAGGACCAGAAGGGACATCTTATACAGGTAAAGGCCAGGCCCAAGGCCGCCTAACCCCTAGAGGTAGACGAGAACAGGCACATCCAGATGTAGGTGCCCACAACCCCAAGGAGCCTCAGACCCCTAGGGGACAAGAGACAATCTAGGAAGAAAATTCCAGGAGCTATTGAGGGAAAATAGATTCCCTTGCCTCAGCATTACAAGGAATAAATCCCAGAAGAAGGATAATGTCATAATACCGGAGCCTAAGACACCTAAGGCGGAACACCGCCTCATCTCGGTGAAGATACAGAAGAAACGAGGGCTAGCTAGACAGATCCGCCCGCTCAGGCACACGGCCAACTGAGGTACCAGCCCCAGAAGGGCAACCTTATGGATAAGAACAGTCAGACAGCATCCGATATAGAACCAAAGGGGAACACCCCGCAAGGCAAACCGAATAGAAATAAATCCCAACAAGGACCCTAGAACTACGTGGGGGATGTCACTGAGCAATCCCTGAAAGAAAAGTCAACCCAGACAAGGAACTGAGTAAAGACTTCTGCAGAAGATGGACAGGGCAGAGCCTGAACCACCAGGGCACCGAGTAGGAGAGCCAACTCCAACCCATGCTGTAATAACTATAAAACCCTGGGAACAGAGCGCGCCCACAGGGGAGAGAACAGAAACTCACCCCAAGCAATATGGGTAAACAATACCCCACAATAGACGGAAGAAGAGGCAGAAGAAGCCAACTCCTAGGCTTCCAGAAGTCACAGACACCCAGAAGGTACACCCATTTCCATCAAGGTGGATGAATCAACCGTCAGACCATCCAGACCAGAGTCTGTAGATAGGGATGAAATAGAAAAAGGGGGGGCCTGAGTGAGCAGGCCAGCACTCCTGACAGGACGTACAGGTCCGCTGTCCACATAACCACATCTGCAACCACACTCCACTAGGCCACCCAAGGGCCGTCAGTATCATTGGTTCCCCCTTCCAGAGCAAACTTGCACAGAACCCTGTCAAGCAGGGTGAATGAAGGTAAGACATATAGAACAGAATGTGCAGCATAAAGTTACGAAGCCTCATGACCAAGGTCAGAACAATCTGAGACAGGGAAACAAGGGCCTAGGACCCATGATAGGGACGGGCCCAGAAAAGATCCACACTAGACGGATCACATGGAGACACAGGAACAAGCACATCCTGTCGCAGAAGGACATCCACAGGAGTGAATATCGCAGATTTGCAGGGAACGCTGTCCTCCACCCAGATCAGGATCAGATATCTTCCTGGGGGATCATCCAGCTTCCAAGCTCACACAGATAATTAATACAGGCCACTGTTGTCAGACAGACCAAGGGGCCCCCAAATAGCCTGATCCCGCAAGGGAGAAGTCCAGCGATATAGAGCCAACCTGAAGGCCTACTGCTTCAAAATTAGACAGGTGGATGAGCCCCTAAAGGTCCCACCTCCCCCAGAACCACAGGGGAATTTAGGAGAAAAAAGTCCCCCCTCGGTCGACCTGATAGATTTGGTATCCGACTGCAGGAAGACGCAAGGAAGGGGGCACCCCCTGACTGGTACCCCTAGTACAACAGTCTCAGGGGAAACCACCGTACCAAGGTGGAAGGGTACACAGACCCAGCTCCAGGGAAGCTGGAACCCAGTCCAGCATTTACAATAAGAGTAGCAGAAGAGCCCAAGGGCTCTGAGCACAAGGGCCACCAACAGGCCCACCAGCTACAGCAGTTCCTCGCGCGGACGCCCCCTAGGTCTCAGTAGAGATATCACCCCCGTCATCGCCTAGGCGATCACTCAGGGAGCAGAACCAAGGCCAGATAACAAGGCCACAATCAGCAGTGTTGGAGCACCAACACTCACCTGTAAGGTTCTTGGTGCCCGGAAGGCACAATGGTAATGAACTAAGGGTCTTAGGTCCCCACAGATGGCAAGAGGTCCCTGGACACAGGGCACTGGCGGCCCAACTCAGAGGAACCATGCAGAAAAAGTCCGCCTGTGAATGTAAATTGCCTCACCTATGGAAGGCCATAATGGGCAGAGTGTCTCCTCCTTAGGAGGAACGTGGAAAGGTTGTGTAGAGGCCCCTGCCTTTGTCTGTTAAGGGCAACCAGCAGGTGACCCCAGACCTTGCAGGCTGCGCGTGGCCTGCGCCAACACCAGAAGAGAGGCAGGGACCAGAAGTATCCTGAATATCTCGGGAAGGGGCCGCCCAGCAGACACTATACTGCATCCAGAGGAACTTCCTCCTGACTCCATCAGAACGAGGCATGACGCCTCCTGATAGGAGCAAGGTGCCGCGGCCATCCCCTCGCCCAAGCAGGCGAGGGCGCCCCATCATGCTTGGGGGGTTTTTGGTAAAAGGTTTGGACTTAGACCTGCTGGAGGGACCAGGGCGTTGTCTGCCACTCCTGGGGCAGGGATCTATACCAAAAAGCTGGAAGGACACCTCTGGTTCGGGTTTGACACTAACATAGGGGGGTGGAGGGGTGCCCCTGCCCCGAGAAGGCCGAGACCGCCTTCTCTAATGGGGTGTTTTGCCCTTTTTTCCAAACAGGTCCAGACGGGCCCCAAATAGGCGTCGCCCTCTAAAGGGAAACCCAGTAAGAATCTTTTTGGTAGCATCGTCAACACCCCACTGTCGCAGCCAGACCAGTCGGAGTATAGCTACAGCAAGGGCGGAAGTTCTTGCGCACATGCTGATGGTGTCATCCAGCGCCAAAAGGATAAATCTTACAAATACACAACTGGAGAGTGCATTAAACACCTCCCAGGGGAGATCCTCAGGTTGATGATCAATCAACTTTCTGATGAGGGTCCTAGCGGCCACTGCAGCGGCACAGACCGGGCGCAGAGTAGTCCCTGCACAAGACAAGGCGTGGGAAGCCAGCCTATCAAAGCGCCGGTCCTCAGCATCCCGAAGGGTACGATAAGTAGGGGCCACAATAAACGGGGGGTTAAGAACCCCAATGATCGGTGCATCCACCACGGGAGGTGATGACCAGCAGTTAACCACATCAGGGGGAAAAGGGTATTTCCAATCCCAGTCCCCTGGAACCCCTGGAAGTTTACTAGGGCCTTGCCATTCTTTGAGCACAAGAGCCTGGAAGTGATCCTGCTCCAGAAATTCCAAACGCGGCGGCGCTGTATGGAAACTCTCCCTTCTAGGCCTGGAAGCCTCACCAGGGATAGAGATAGACAAGACCTCGAAGATCTTTATCAGTAATTCGTCGGTGTCACACAGGCCCCAAGAACCGGGGCCCGGATCATCATGACTCCTCAGCCCCTCATCAGATGAGCCCTCGTCAGAGAATAGCCGACCTTCATCAGAAAGAGCAAAACCCTGCTCAGCAGTGAACTTTTCAGATTCAGAAGGAATGGGCGAAACCGGAGGCACCAGGGACCGCTTCTTACCCGGGCCCAAGCGCTCTGCCAACCTCGAAGTCACCTGATCGGCCGTAGGCCGTCTGCGCGGCACGACTTGCTGTTCATTCCCGCTCAAGTGCGACTCATCAGGAGTGAGATTTAAGCACGGGTAAGAGGTGTATTGAAACGAGGCGCAGCCACTGGCAACCCTGACTGCAGGGCCAGTACTTGTTCAGCACAGGGTCCGCAGACCAGTGCTCTGTCCGCATCAGCATGGGGCAGTCCACACACTGTACACAGCCGGTCTTGTCCCGGAGGGACCCCGGTCACATAATTCTGAGATGCCTCCATATGGTGATTATTGATGTGCTATATACCAGTAGGGATTTACGCAATAGGCAACCTTGGATGTCCCATAGACCCTCTAAGGATGTGGGAGAATTTGTAAGCCCGCTACAATATATGTTAGGCCGGGAGAAGCCACCGGACTCTTCGACGTCTGAAAGACAGAAGGGGAATAATGGGTGTCAGGGCCATGCGCAACAGAAAGAGTGCTAATGATGAAAACGCCCGCGAGGGCACTCACCGACCTGGGGAGGAGAAGGACCGCCAACACGCGCGCGCGTGAAGATCAACAAAATGGCGCCGACCGAACCTCGGAGGGCGGGTCTAAACTGGGCGTGACGCGGAGCGCGCCACGCCAGGTCCCCGCCTCCCCCAAAGAGCGCGAAGCTCTGAAGCAGCCGTTAAAGACTTGACAAGCCAAGCATAGAATATGCCAGTAAAGGCATCTGCTAGTGGATACTAGAAGAGTCTAAATACGCCGCCACCATTCTGACGCCCGTAGGCGTGCACAAAATTAGTTTCCTGCCCAAGATGCAGGATAATAAGGCAGGACGTGCAGTACACTATTGCATATTAAATTGAGAAAGAGAAGGGCAGCGCGGCTCTGACACCTAGATGCCGGTCAGGGGCAAAAGCACGGCCATAAGCGTGACAAAACCGTACACTGAGACCGCCAACAGACACACACACACCCCCCCCTTCTTTTCCCCCGAATACGGGGGGAAACGAGGGAGGATGGCGACCCTTTACACAGGGTCCACCTCTACACGGGGCATGGGACAATAATGCGGGAGGGACATCCACTATGAGGCTCACCATCAGCCTAAACCGCCTACCCTATGTTGGGGGACTGCGGTGGAGCATGGCTCCGTTAAGCACCCATGGTGCTGCCTACCTTCACCCGACCAGCGCAGCCCAGGCTGGGAGGCACATCACAAGGAGGACGGGTGGGAATAGTCCAGCAGGGCCGCAGGCTGTAATAGCCCCGCTCACCTGCGAGAGAGTGATACTTCATGTCTTCGCAGTCAGCACTGCAGAGAAATCTGGGGATTTGTGGGAGGTCCCTGGGTATATGAAGGGCCAGGAGGAGCCTGTTTTTGCATGTCTGCAGTGCACAGCACCCTCTGGTGGAGGATAACCCAATTGTAAGTATTATATCTGGAGCAGGACATACTGTATACTTAGAATATGATGCAGAAGCAGGAGAAAATTCGAGGGTCAAGCCAGGCATCAAAGCCAAGTGGTTAGAGAGTTTGCGGTACAGAGGGGAAGACAGGCTCAAGGGCAGGCAGGCATCTGTCCAGGCAGCAATCAGGGGAATGGTCAGACAAGGCTAGGTTGGCTACGGATAACTAACACAATTCAGAGGCACTACAACACCCAGCAGAATGCTTTCACGGGCAATGAGCTAGTGACATGGGAATGTTTATATAGGGCATGGGAGCAAGGGAATTGGTTCATTGACCCACCAACAAACCTGGGGCTGATTAGCCCAGCAACAACCATTGGCATCTACCCCTCATTCACTGATGGGACTCATTGGTCCGTTCAAACTAACCTTTGGTGGCGCGCTCATAATGGTCTCATGTACACATGCACGTGGGTACATGAGCAGAAGCAATGGGGATGTGGATGGAGGAGGAGAGAGGCGCCAATCTTTAGAGATTCAAAGGAACAGGACTCAGCACCATATTTCCAGACAGGGTTTATATCTGCTTTAAAGCTTAATCTTTCCTTACTATTTCGACTCTTCTTTAAGTGAAGGTCTGGTTAGAACCTTTTGCCGTATACCTTACTGCATTTTTGCCATATAAGACGCACTTTCCCCCCAAAGTAAATGTTAATGTGTCTTATCTGGTGAATGCTAAAAGAAGAAAAACGTACATTCCTTATGCTCCCACGCAGCTTCTGCAGTTGTTGATGCCAACACACACATGCTGCTGTTGCCCACCACACTTGTCCTCTGAGCTAGCACTGGTTCCCGGCAATGGGTGGGCATGGCCTGTATATGCCCATCCGCTGCCTATATGTGGGTGAGATGACCCAATGCATGCTGCCTACTGACTGTAGTGGGGCATGCTGCCAACTGATTGTAATGCGGCATGCTGCCCACTGACTGTAATGGGGCATACTGCCCACTGGCTATAATGGGTCATGCTGCCCACTGGCTGTAAGGGGGCATGCCGTATGCCACCCACTTCTTGTAATATGGGGATGCTTCACAATGCTTGTCATAGGGGATGCCGCACACTGCTTGTAATAGGGGATGCCACTCACTGCTTGTAATGTGGGATGCCGCACATTGCCTGCAATGCGGGAGGCCCCACACTGCTTTTAACAGGGGGTGCCGCACACTGCCTGTAATGTGGGATGTCACACACTGTCTGTAATGTGGGATGCCGCACATTTCCTGTAATGTGGTGTCTGTAAAGGACGGATTCTGCACACTCTCTGTAATGGGGTGATTGGGAGAAGGTATTTAAGCAAACTATTTGATTCAGAATATTTTTTTTCTTATTTTCCTGTGCGGGTCTTATTGGCAGGTGTCTTATGTGGCGATAAATATGCTAACTATATTTTTGGAAATAGTAGGTGAGGGTCAAATTGTCTGTCAAATTCATTTTATCCATTTTCTGTATGACTAAGGTAACATTTAGAGACATCATACAAGTTATGAGCGGGTCATTCACATTTATAAGCAGACAATGTCAGAATGATTTATAGTTAAAAACAATGGCTGTTCAGCTCTCTATTGCATGTGAGAATCTGTCTGGACCTTGTCGCCCTAAAGGCAAAGCTGGTTGAAGCCTTTTTGGGGCTCTAAGCTAAATTTGACCTTGACCAGACTCCCCTGGGTCCCATTACTAGGGATAAACTAGGTTGCTGAAACTGAGATTTTGGCCATAGGCTCATAGACACTGCATGCACTTTCTTCCTGAGCGCTCCTTACGGAATACCTGGTAACTAAGATACTGTGCTCTCCATGTGTTATTACATTTTTTCTCAAGCTCAACATGGACACCTTAGAGGCATCTATAGTTTACCAATGACTTGGACCGGCGTCACTTAAGGGCACAAAAGTCAGCATAACCAATTTTATCGGTGAGGTTTTACTCTAGTCTTATGCTTAGCACTGTTTTCCTGGAGTGAGGGAATAGGTGTGAAGAAACGACATTCATTTTAGATCGTTGCCTGGATCCAGGTAAAATAAGACTGTCAGATATGCCTGGCTATTAATATCAATGCCTTTTAAGACCAATAGTTTTAGATTTAGCTGAATAGTTAGTTACTTAGTTTACTAGGCAAAGATTTCTTAACTGAACATCCTACCTAAATTATTTGGCTTTAGGATATTTGAGGCTATTTATTTTCATATTTATGTCCATTTTGGTCAGGTTCTAGGCGATGGCATCCTGGTTGGTGTATCATTCTTTTTGGGGTGTGATAATAGGCCCTAATAAGAGTCCATGTTACTACACATCCAACTCTATCAAAAAAAATTAGATTAAAAAAAGTTATATTAGATTTAAATAAGTTATATTACATTTTTTTTCATTTAATGCCATGAAATAATAATAAAAAATAGATTAACACCAACAGAGAAGCGTCAGAAGATAACATGACCCCAAACGGGTGGGCCGGAGTGCCTGGAATGGATTCCCAGAAAAAACAATTCTACAGGTGAGTACCTCACAGAATCGTGTTTTTTCTTCCAATCCATTCCAGGCACTCCTTACTCTTGGGACCTCCAAAAGCAGTGCCATCTATGGGCGGGATCCCCTAATGCAGAAGACGGCAGGTAGTTCACTTCACTACTGCCTGGAGTATCTTCCGACCAACAACAGCGTCAGCTGAGGCTCTAACATCCACCTTGTAAAACTTGGTGAATGTATGAACCGAAGACCAGGTGGCAGCTTTGCAGACCTGTTCCACGGAAGCCTGGTGCTGGAAAGCCCAGGAAGCCCCAATGGCCCTAGTGGAATGGGCTGTGACCCGAAAAGGGGGTTCCTTCCCCTTGGCCGAGTAGGCTCTTCCTACTGCTTGCCTAATCCACTTACTGACAGTGGCTTTAGCCGGTGGAAGCCCCTTTCTTGGTCCTTCTGAAATAACAAAAAGAAAATCCGTCTTGCGGAAGGCATCTGTAGCTGCCAGATAATACCTTACTACGTCTAAGGAATGAAGTGCCCTTTCCTTAGCATTAGCCGGAACTGGGCACAAGGAGGGTAGAATTACCTCCTGATTAAGATGAAAGGGAGAGGAGACCTTAGGCAAAAATCTGACTTAAACCGAAAAACTACCTTGTCTTTGTGTAACTCAAAATAAGGAGATTTCATACATAAAGCGGCCAACTCAGAAACACGCCGCACAGAAGTGATTGCCACTAAAAATACCACTTTAAGCGTCAAAATGCTAATTGGAGCGTCAATCATGGGTTCAAAAGGAGCCCCCTGTAGAGCCGTCAACACCAAATTCAAGTCCCATACCGGTAAGATAGACTTGCGCGGCGGACGGACATGAGTGACTCCCTGAAAAAAGTCCTAATGAGTCTATTACTAGTGATAGACTTCTGGAAAAAATAGATAAAGCCGATACCTGCCCTTTTAGGGTGCTTAATCATAGGCCCATTTCTAAGCCATCCTGCAGAAATTCTAGAACTCTAGAAATCGAATACCTTCTGCATGAAAAATTCCTAGCCTCACACCAAGATATGAATGACCGCCAGACCCTGTAGTAAATCATGGAAGAAGACTTCTTCCGGGCCTGAATCATGGTATGAATGACCTTAGCCGATAATCCTTTCTCTGCTAGGACCGAGGTCTAAATAGCCAAGCCGTCAAAGCCAGCATCTGTAAATTCGGGTGCCGAAGCGCCCCCTGAGTGAGAAGATCCGGCTCGACTGGTAGGCGCCAATGGTCTACCGCCATCCTTGTTATGTCCGAAAACCAACTTCTTCTTGGCCAATGAGGAGCTACTAGAATGGTAGGTACCCCCTCCTGAATTATCTTTCTTAGTACACGACTCAGAAGCGGAAATGGGGGAAAAAATTTACAGAAGTTTGAACCTTGCCCAAGGGACTGACAGGGCATCTGTGGCTATGGCCAGAGGGTCCCTCGACAGGGACATGAATTCTGGCTGCTTGTGATTGTGTCTGGACGCAAAGAGATCCACCTCCGGGCGCCCTCAGCGAAGACAAAGGGCTTGGAAAACCTTCCGACTGAGGGACCATTCTCCCCGGCGCAGAACCTTCCTGCTCAGAGCGTCGGCCTCCTGGTTTACTATCCCCGGGATATAAACTGCCGAGATGCAGGGAACATTCTCCTCTGCCCAAGTCAGAATTCGGCTTACCTCTTCTAGAGCCCTCTTGCTCCGAGTACTCCCCTGATGATTGATATAGGCTACAGCCGTCCGATTGTCCGACTGGACCTGGATTTTCTGAGTTTGCCAAATGCCGCCCCATCCTGTGAGACTGGCATCTGTGGCAACGATCTGCCACTGTGGTGACAAAAAGGACCTGCCTACAGACAGATGAAGAGGGTCCATCCACCACAGAAGAGAATGTCTGGCCGAGGGCGTTAGTACAAAGACTTGATCCAGCAACTGCGGGGCTCGATCCCAGCTTGCCAATAGATTCCATTGAAGGGGCCTCATGTGAAACTGGGCAAAAGGTACCGCCTCGAAGCAGGTACCATCAGGCCTACTAACCTCATTCCCAGCCGAATTGTCGGCTGCCGGCAAGCCAGAAAGCACTCTATCTGATTCTGAATTAGCCGAGCCTTCTGCTCTGGCAGATAAACCTTGACTTGGGCAGTGTCCAGAGTCATACCCAAGAAGTTCCTTACCGGCGCCGGAGTGATATGAGACTTCGGGTAATTGATCACCCAGCCGAATTCTTCCAGAGTCGATCGGACCGTCTGCGTGTCCTTTAAAATCTGCTGACGCGATCTGGCTGAAATTAGGAGATTGTCCAAATAGGGGACGATACATATCCCCTGGCTCCTGAAGATTGCCATGAGACCCGCCAAAACCTTGGTGAATACCCTTGGAGCCGAGGATATCCCGAACGGCAGTGCCACAAACTGGAAATGCTGGTCTTCCAGGGCAAACCTCAGGAATCTTTGAAATATCGGCACATGCAGATGCGCGTCCCTTATGTCTATGGTAGTCATAAGATCCCCGGGTCGAACTACTGTTAAAGCTGACCTCAATGTCTCCATGCGGAAATGTTTCACGCGGATATACCTGTTGAGATCCTTCAGGTCTAAAATGGGACGAATCGACCCGTCCTTTTTGGGAATCGTAAAAAGGTTGGAATAAAACCCCTGACCTTCTTCCTGAAGGGGTACTAGACAAATCACCCCTTTTTGAAGGAGGTGCTGAACTGCGGAATTCAGGGCTTCTGGCTTTGACTGGTTCCGGGATGCTCCTGACCAAAGGAACCTTGCGGGCGGTCTGGCTGCAAACTCGATTTTGAAACCTGAAGACACCACCTCTTGGATCCACAGATCCACCACATGGGCGCCTCCAGATATGAGCAAAAAGCAAAAGCCGCCCCCCCACCAGCTCGGGTGAGGGCGCGGCCTTATGCTGAAGTGGACTTGGCTGGAGGTTTAGGCCTACTTCTCCAGGCCCCTCCTGCCCTATTACGTGCAATCCCTCTACCCCAAAAATCTATACGGGAGCAAGGCCGAAAGGCCCCTCTGCCCCTCCGAAAAGGCCAAAATGACGAAGACCTCTGAAAAGGCCGAGTCGACCTTCTCCTCTGAGGCAGTTTGCAGTCCTTCACCATACCGTCCAGCTTTTCTCCAAAAAGTCTGCTCCCTAAAAAGGGTAGATCCGTAAGCGCCTTCTTAGCGGCGGCATCCGCCGACCACTGCCACGAGCCACCGTGAACGGCGCAAAGCCACAAGGAAAGCAGAAGTTCTCGCTGCCAGCCTGACCGCATCCTCCATCGCAGTAATAGCAAATGCATTAAAGTCCAAACAGTGCTTAAAGTCCTTGGACTCTTGGGTCAGCCTGCGAGATTTAGCCCTGGCTAAATTCCTCTTCATCTTCTTTCTCGAAGCCAGGGACATAATGGCCGTGGCACAAACGGGGGGGAGAAAAGAACCTATCATGGCGAAAGCATGGCGGGCCAATTGATCCATATGCCTCTATCCATATCTCTAAGGAATCCCATAGTAGAGGACGGCATCACCGAAGTGTTAGACAAGCCTGCAACTGGGGAGTCCACTTCAGGTGGATAGGACCAAAGTTTAATCATGTCTGCCGGAAATGGATACCTAGAATCTAGGATCTTGGGAACAGCCGGTAGCTTATTAGGATTTTCCCACTCCTTAAGTATCATTTTGGAAAAATGTGGCTGTTCCGGAAACACCTGCCTTTGCCTAACAGGCTTAAGGTCGTCCTTTCTTCTTTTCGCTACCTCAGGCGGGGAGATATTTAAGGTATCAAAAACCACGGAAAGCAGACCTGTTTCATCCACAAGGAGAGGATCTTCATCGGCCGAAAATAAGATAGAGTTACTATCTTCTCCTGACCGCAGTTCGCCCTCAGAGGGCTGCTCGTCCAAATACTCCTCGTCCTCTTCTTCCCCAAAGGAAGCAGACATATCCTCTTCCTCCGCCACAGGTTCCAAATGTTTTCTTTTATAGGCCTTCCTTGGTAATACAAGAGACAACTGCCTTTCCAGATTATCCAATCTGTGAGCAAATTTGTTTGCCTCACTGCCTTCTCCCCCTTTAGGGGAAACAGGAGATAGCCGGGCTAGATACCCGGTCAGCCGCTCTGTTATGATCTAGGCCGATCTTCATGGCGCAGGCGGAACATACCGTGCCAAAACCGCCCAAGGGATCCTGCCTGCATAAGGGGCAGATCCTGCCCTGTTCAAGAGGGATGCCCGTATCGCTATCCCCTGATGCCTCCCTCATGGTGTTTATTATTATTATTTTTTTTAATATTGGCCAACTGACCCAAAGGGCCCCGAGCCTAAACCAATCCCCCCAAAAAAGTGACCGGGAGGAACCGCAACCCTGCTTTCTATCCTTCTTCCAATTCTAGAAATAAAAGAGGAGAAAAGGATTTAATACTCATATTTTACCCCCTTTTTTTTTCTTTTTTTAAACCATTCTTTCAAGAATCAAAACCAATAAAGATCAAAAAGATCATAAAGATACTACCATTAATAATGGGTAAAAAATAATAATAAAAAATAGAAAAATTAATAAATATTAATTAATAATAATAATTATTATTATTATTATTATTATTAATAATAATAATAGATGATCATTAATAACATCTACAATATTTAATATTCAATATCCATATATATTAAAATCTTATGTTATTTAAAAATAATATTTAATAATATTTAAAAATATTTAAAAATATTTAATACCAATCATGATTGTAATTTGATAATTACATATTAATTAATAGTCCAAAAAAGAAAGTGAACAAGACAATCCACTCACCACTGCCGTATGTCTTCACCCTGATTAGGAGACAAGACCATGCACTTACACCAATGCCATAACATAACCTAATCATATAAACACAAACAGCCTCATAGCTCGGGCTGCTGCCTGCGCCGCCCCCCATCTTAACGACTTAAAAGTTCAATAGTAGCCAAGGCCACAGGAATGGCCGCTAACCCGACCCCCCCAACAACCGCCACTGTGCCGCAGCCGCCTGATTATTACATGACCGCGAAGCCTGGTCTGAGCGTCGCCGCCGGGAGGATACACCGGCCTTCTCCCCCTTTCGAGTGCTGTTTGGGGGGGAGGGGGGGTTTGGAGGAGCGAAGGCGCTCATGGACCCGGCTCCTCCAGCTGGCCAGGCGTACCGCAATAGCAAGCCTGCGCCCCCGACAACTGCCGCAGCCTCGTGTCTGTCTTACCTGGCTGCAGCAGAGAACCAGCCACCTTCGATCTCCTTCCACCAAGTGAAGGAGTACTGAAGGAAACACAACCACGTGGGTTCGTGATAACACCGCCCCCTGCGTGATGTCAGCCCTGCTCCTTAAAGGCATATACACACACAAAAATAAAAAGGGTTGGGTAAAAATAAAAAAACATTCCTCAGCAGGTACACCAGAGAAAAACCTGCGGCTGACTTGCTTTCCAGGAAGCCTGCAGCCCAGAGCTTATACTCTGTAAGCGCCCCAAGACCCCAGCGCTTCCACCTTACCTTCACGGACCCCAAACCAGCCAACGCTGTGGAGACATAAACTTGGGTCTTGAGGGATCCGTGGGAATAAAGCTATGCAGAGAGCTGACAGGGTTCAGTCCCCCGCTTGCTGCCAAAACCTTGAGAGCGAATTCCTGAATCTTCATCAGTCATCTTGCCACTGCAAGAAAGAAAAACTGATCTGATTAGGGGCAGCTGCTACTTATGGGCCAGGAGGGCCGCACCTGTTTTCTTTCTAGCATTCATGTGATCAGCAAGGAGGAGGGAAACCCAAGAGTAAGGAGTGCCTGGAATGGATTGGAAGAAAAATATGATGGAGGAGCAACAATGCACCCCCTCAAGTTACACCCCTGGTGACAGTGGTACAAGGTACTAGTCTGAAACCTTTTGGTTTTGGCACGATTTATATCTATATGTGTGTCATCACTACCTCCCATTCTTTGGACGCCATACAAGAACAAGAATTTTGTTGAGACTGGGATTGGCAGCAGATTAGCCACGAGACATATTGGAGGCAGAGGCGGACTGACAATAGGTAGCACAAGGAGAATTCCCTGTGGGATGTCTTGCTTTGGAGCAAACTGGGTTGGGTCCAAATTCAGTCTTCTTCTAACTCGAGCAAAGGGGGTGGGAGTATCTCCATCACTATTTATACAAAATTATCATCATTATTATTCAGGGCCTGGGAACCAATTTACCGCCCAGTTTAACCCTCTCATCATCCAAGTATTAAGCACCAAACATGTCTAGCTATGTGGAAAGACAGAGATTTGGTTGCACATATCTGCATATACATGTGGAAGCCACACTGCCCCGGCAAGGCACTCTGTGTTTAGTGTGGTCCCTACTCTTATTTTTGAGTCATCAAAGTTGGGACATGCAATGCAGCCAGAGCTACTCACCTGGGAAACTGCCAGCCTCCCTTTAGAACACTCCATAGGGAGAGATCCATGGTGGCTGAATCCCTCCCTGTGTGTGTTCATGGCAGTTCAAACTGAGCAAAGGAGGTGGGAGTAGCTCCATCACTATTTATACAAAATTATCATCATTATTATTCAGGGCCTGGGAACCAATTTACCGCCCAGTTTAACCGAACCAGTTTGTGCAACCAAATCTCTGTCTTTCCACATAGTTAGACATGTTTGGTGCTTAATACTTGGATGATGAGAGGGTTAAACTGGGCGGTAAATTGGTTCCCAGGCCCTGAATAATAATGATGATGATTTTCTATAAATAATAGTGATGGAGCTACTCCCACCCCCTTTGCTCAGTTTGAATTGCCATGAACACACACAGGGAGGGATTCAGCCACTATGGATCTCTCCCTATGGAGTGTTCTAAAGGGAGGCTGGCAGCTTCCCATGTGAGTAGCTCTGGCTGCATTGCATGTCCCAACTTTGGGGACTCAAAAATAAGAGTAGGCACCACACTAAACACAGAGTGCCTTGCCGGGGCAGTGTGGCTTCCACATGTATCTGCAGATATGTGCAACCAAATCGCTGTCTTTCCACATAGCTAGACATGTTTGGTGCTTAATACTTGGATGATGAGAGGGTTAAACTGGGCGGTAAATTGGTTCCCAGGCCCTGAATAATAATGATGATGATTTTGTATAAATAATAGTGATGGAGCTACTCCCACCCCCTTTGCCCCCTTCTTCTAACCCCTCTGGTCCCTGCCTACCAAGTCACCCCCCAATCCTGGCCCAATTGTACCCCCCAGCCAAGATACCCCAGACCACGTTATGTACCCACGCCCAATGCTTAAAGCCCCACTATCATGGCTGTGGTGGCCATGCCTACAGCTGACACTGTATCTGCCCCTACAAAACTAAATATTCAGTAATATCTCTTAATATTTGGCTCCAGCCAAAACACCCCAGCTCACGTTATGCCCCCGCAATGCTTATAGCCCCACTATCATGGCTGTGGTGGCCATGGGCTTTTGAAAACCAGTAAATTCTTGGGCTGATTTTTGGCCTCACTCTTCCCCCTGATCAGGGTTGCTTCTCATTACCCAATTGCATCACCAATAGGGAAGCTCCATTAGGAATGTGTATTTTGGTACAGTTTAATAATTTAATATATATTTAATAGGTTGTTTGTGTTGTATTATTGCAATTAGGCATATTGCAACTATTTGTCATTTGGCTTGATATATTGAAGGTGTACCCTATTACATAAAGGCATTGGCCTGCGCCTAATTGCTATGATAATATTACAGTGGCAACCCTGCTTTGTTTTTAAGATGTCCTGTGTATATGTTGTTTTAACCTTTTATATAAATACAACTTTTGGTAATTATTATGGGTAGTTGTGTTTTTTATGTGGGTCCCTTTAAAGGGTTTCCCCTCCGCTAATATACTATAGACATATTACAAATTCTATTTTTATAGTCTACTATCTGTGGCTCTCAAAAACACCTATACTCCTCTAATCCAGTGGCTTTTTACCTAAAAATGTTCAACCAAATTATGATAAAAATGTTTCTAGATTTCACTGAGAGTGTCACAGACCCATGGGATTATATTGAGTTCCTTTGCTGGACTGTAAGTGTGCCACAAGCTCATTTTTGATGTGTAAATATTAATTTATTAAAGCTATTTAAAGGGTCTATTTGTCCCCAACCTATGGGTTATCCTCCTGACAGCAAGCAACCTCTCACATAGCAATGACCTTTGTGTCTTTTTGTTCTATCAATTAAAAGCAATATTTAGCTCCACAAACAGGAACAAATCAGTCATAATTTTCGAGAGGGCATCAGAGGATTGGGACATAAATTCATCATGTTTTGTCAGGCATTCCCCACTTTTCACAGCAGCAGTAACTATTTGTTCTAAGCAATTGAAAACGTAATAAATGACAGAGACATGGCAAGATCTGCGATTTTTGTGTTCTGGCTCCTCACTGGCTTGTCATGGTCTGCAAATCTTTGCTGTGATTTATTACATTTTAATTTAGGCATCCATGTAGTGTACACAGAAACACAATGATGACTTGGACTTGCATTGACTGGGTTCCAGGCTGCGATCCTGTAGAGCAACTCCCTGCACCGTTTGCTGCTCCTCTTAGAGACAAAGTTCTTCCCTATTCTCCTAGAGTGAAGGACGCCTTCCAAAACGCATAAATCACCATCGCAAGTTGTAAAGAGCAGAAAAGCAAAGGACAACAGATTTATCAGAGGATTTGTAGGGACAAATCCAAGTTCACACTGTGGTGATGATAAAGCTGAACACTTCACCAATCACTTTACTGACTGAAAATCAGGCATGTCATGAATTTCGTTTATCAACTTGTAAGCTTGTTGTCTAGAAATTACTAGTTGCAATGAGTGATAAATGTGCCTCTCACTTATTTCAATAATTCACAAATTGTTTTATAATCTAAATTACTTTTTTTTTTTCAGGAAACTTCACTTTGGCCAGATACCCCTGAATTAGCTCCAAGATGAGATGGGTGCTATCAAGGGGAAGAAAAGCATTATGCAAGCAGTCACCTAGTACTACAGTAACCTCTATTCCCTGAAAAGCTCAGATGAAGAAGCAGCCTAAAGATTCCTGTCTGGCATTATGAACACTGTTGATCCTGGAAGTACAGGAGATCTATTTGGCTATATAGTAACTATATATCCAGGTCCTGCTCAGATAAAATAGTCATTGTCATGAGTGTTTAATATATAACACCAAATCATAACCAAGTCCCTATTGAAGAACAGTAGAAAATCCATTTATCCCCCCCATCAACCTTATTACTCTCTATTAAGCGCATACGGCATAATTTATAACATAATAATTTACTAAAATATTTGAAAAAAAATTATTGATCCATTTCATTAAAATTCATGATTATGTGCTTCAAAATCCATATTAATTCATCTACTAAATGAACGTGTTTCGCTCTGACTTATCATTAATCTTGATCACCGTAAAGCGGACAATTTAGGTCTTCATTAGAGGCATACATGTCCATGGAACAACTGTATACATTGGCAGTGGTAAAGCTTTTCCACCTGGGATGCCCTCTAAAATGTATTCACAATTCATGTTATTGTTCACAGATCGGGGACTAGTCATGATTTTGCGCCTCAACATTTACGGCCAAAATCCATGTCCTCTGCAGCTCAGGGGCCCCATTATGATATAGATTGTGGCCTGTGGTCTCACTGGTACCGTAATATCGCTCAGCCAGATGGGAGTAGTCAGTTCTTACTGCGTCTGCCGCGTATTGTGCTCCTGATAGGGGCAGGCGGCATATGGCAGAGGTGCAAATGCTCACCTCCACCGTCTGCTATGACATGCTATGTCCACCCAATCGGAGCTTTTTTTCAGAGTGCCAGTGAAGAGTGATGGCCTCCCTTCTGAGCTCAATGTAGAATTGTGGATCTGCTCATGCTGTATGGGGAAATGATGGTGGAGGACAAGATTCCCCCCTTCCTGAGCAGAAGGTATGATTACCATATTGTAAAAGCTGAAGGAGGAAAAAGCAATTGAAAGAACTCTCTCTCTCTTCAATTCTGACTACAATATCCTTGCCAAGATACTAGCCTACTGGTTGAGGTCGGTCAGTGAATGCATCAGTCAACAGGACCAGTCCAGGAGCATTTCAGGTAATAGTGTTGAGATACAGTCCACTACTTCAATGGACAATGTCGCAGTGTCCTGTCCAGAAATCTATGATGGTGCTTGTCCAGACCTGAAAGAAAATTCATTGGGCTTTTCAGGAAAAGTCAGAGTTCCTGCTCTTCACAACCTGACATGTGCCTACTCGTTTGCCCTTCAACTCACTGGAGTTTGATTTGGAGCTGATGACACAGCCTAGAAGTCTTGGAACTGTGGAGCCTCATAAACCTAACCATTGAAGGAAAAAACACTGTACAAAGAGATTCTCACCATCTTGAAGCACCTGCACCCAATATACTTAGTCTAGTACATTTAGTACACAACTGTAGCAAGCTATTTCAGGGATACCCATATCAGGCCTAATGAAGCTGACCAATAGAAACAAAATGCCCACTGGAAACTTGCCAGACTCTCCGCCCAGTGAATCTGCTCCTGCCCAGTTACCTGTACAATGACACTAGGGGGAATCCAAGGAAAGCCCAGCCCTGGGATATATATGCCCTCGGAGAGTGTTTGTGGAGTGTTCACAGCATGGCAAGGAGCCAATGGAGGCCCCCCAAAGCTATCGGACAGTGGGAGGAGGCTGCCCAGTGCTGGATGAAGACAGTGGAGTTGACTAGAGTGATAATATTAGATTAATTATTAGACCCCGAAGGGCATAAGTATTGGTGTTCTGGCATGGCTGAAGGAGTGGTGTTTGCACTCCAAGCCATAGGGACCCCAGCCCCCATGCCTGGTGTCCCAGCTGAGAGGAGGGACCGTAACGGAAACACAAAAGAATGAATGTAAAAAATGTCAAACTCATTTATATTCGGCTGCAAACCACAAACTCCTACTGCATGCCATTACTGCAAACTGCAAAATGCAAAAGCATCTGGACAGGTGTGAATTAACATTTTTCCTGTGCGTTAAATGTATTATTATTAATTATTATGTGTATTAATTATTAATAATAACATTATTAATAATAATAACAACAATAATAATATTCAAATAGGAATATACAGTGTATATATTAAATATAGACTAAATCTGTATCTTCCATAACTTTCCTTTTTGCCTGGTACACCCCCTGGGATAGTTGCACGTTTTCTAGGAAGAACACCATGTATAATGCAATGTCACTTCAACTTTTTTCCATTGTTCATCTTCCTGGGTAAGACATACTTGGCAACAGTAGAAGCCAAATCTCCCCAGCTCATAAAAGTTATAAAGTAGCAGAAAAAGTCAAGAAAGTGCAAACGAGTGGATAGTTCCTGATGACTTGTAAAAATGTGACATAATGGCCTGTCAATCACAGTGTCTACAGTTCAGATATTGCTGCCATGAACTTGGCAGAGCTTTACATAGAGTACATAGAAGCAATCACATCACTTCCTGTCGTCTGGAGGAGCTCACAATCTAATGGCACAACACTCAAACCCCTGCATGCATTCATGAGTCCGTAGCCAAGGTACAGACAAGTCAGGTCTTAAAAATAAATAACATACAGTACATAATGGCAAAATAAAACACAATCCTTAGAAATAATAGTTACCCTGCTCCATCATTTTCAGAGGAAACCAGAAGAGGATGAGTGAGTGGATCAAGGCATTAATACAATGACCCCAGAATACCTAAACAAAAAAAAAACTGTGATCAAATTTGACATGAACAATAATGTTTAGATTCTAATAATCTATTCTACTCATATTAGAGCAGGCAATTTGTATGAGTGTCATTTGCAACTTCACCACAATGTTCAGAAATAACACATAGCACATTATTACTATTATTTATAGAACACCATCATATTTTGTGGCATTGTACACAGTAGAAATTATAGGAGGCTTACACAGTTTATATGGTTTAAAAAATACATATGTCCATAAGTTCAAGCAAGGGAAAGTTATTTTTATTATTTAACGATAACAGCCAATAGTAACTGTTAATGTTATTTTCTTTTAAAATAACATGTAATCTTTTTTGGAAGCTGTCAGCTGTTGATTTTGTTTCACGCTTCTATGGGAGGCTATTTCACAGATTTATAGTTCTTACGGTAAAAAAGGATGGTCACCTCTGTAGATTGAGAATCTTTTTTTTACAAACGAACAGTGTTCCCCTTGTCCTTCAGAGCAGATTTTACATGTAATTGTTTTTTCCACATATTTTTTGTATTGGCCATATAAATACACACAAACAACTTAATCATGTTAACAAGTTAATCCCCTATTCGTCCCACCTTAAGACTAAATTTAACATTTAATTCCCGTCATCTTTCTTCATAACTTAATCCTTCATTCCTATTATAAGTTTGGTGGCTCTATTCTGCACCCTTTCCAGAATCAGGGAATATTTTCTATGAACTGGTGATCATAACTGGATGTCAATCCAGATGAGGGCGCACCAGTGCCTTGTAAAGAGGCAAGATTACATCTCTGTCCTGTAACTTCATGCCTCTTTTAATGCATGATAATATATTTGTGGCCTTAGAAGCAGCTGCTTGACATTTCATACTGTTATATAGCCTTTTCAACTAGTGACTCTCCCAGCTTTACTTCGCTGAGGCCAGAGGCCTCCATATATGGCCTGCAGATTATTAGTCCCCAAGTGCATAACTTTACATTTCTTCACATTGAACTTCATTTGCCAAATTGATGCTCAGACACTCAATGTGTCCAAGTCAGCCTGAAGCTTGTGAACATCTTCAATAGACTGCACTGTGCTACATATGTTGGTGTCATCTGCAAAAATAGACAAGAAACAAGTTGGAAAATAGTGAGCTCAGCACTGAACCCTGGGGAACACTATTTACAGCTGGTGATCATTCAGAATAGGTATCATTAACCACAACTCCCTGCACATGGTCCTTCAGACAGTGTTTCCAACCCTGAAGACTTCAATTCCCCCAATAACCATCTATGAGGGAGAGTGTCAAATGCTTGTGCAAAATCCCCAAAAACTATATCTACAGCCACCCCTCTGCCCAGTCTTTTACTCACCTCTTCATAGAATCCAGTCAGGTTAGTCTGGCAGCTTCTGTCCTTAGAACATGCTAGTTGTCACTTATAATATTATGCATAGTTACATAATCTTGTATGTAGTCCCTTAAAGAGACAGTCTAGAGAAACTCTGCTGGCGTTGAGGCAAGGTGTGTGGGTTAAATAAAACAAAAACACTTCCCTCGGCTTGGAATCTAGTGCTCATCAATCAATTCCGGCACTGGGCACCGCCATCTTTGCTCCGACCACTCCTGCAGCCCAGAGCACGATCCGCATTCTATGTGCAGCCCCGGCCACTCATTCACTTGAGAGCATACATCATGTTTCCTACCATCATTAAGCAGAATTTCTGGACAGGACTTACATTACATTACATACAACTAACACAAAAAAAAAGAAAATCAAAGACTGCCTGAATTAATATAAGTTAAAGGAAAAACCTAGTAATACACAGTTTTTTGTCCTTATTTTTAAAGAATTGTTAGTTAATTGAGCATGATTTTTAAAGTAGCAGAAGTGATGCTCCATAATGACAGGTAAGTGAGTAACAATTCTAATGGTAAGTTTTCCTAGACTCAGTGTTGGAGCTGGAATGAACTGAAAAATACAATTCTGTGATTAGTCACCTGTAGAATTGGTATTATATGTATACAGCACGTCCTGTTCCAGAATATTCCTTACTCCTGGGTAATACATCCACAAGATGGCGCTGGACTGCAGAAAACAGCTTGTGGCTCCTCCCGGCCCCATATAAGTCAGGGACCTCCCACAAATTCCCCAATATTGACAAGCAGTTAACAAGAAGCCGGTAGAACAATAATAACAAGAATTCAAAAATGAACATACGAACAATCACCATACAAAGGTAACTGAGAATAATGATAACAAGGGTGGGATGGAACAGGACGTGCTGTATACATATAATACCAATTCTACAGGTGAGTAATCACAGAATTGTATTATTCTAAGTATACAGCTTGTCCTGTTCCAGAATATTCCTTACGCCTGGGACATCAGATAGCAGTGTCCATAAGGTAGGGTGGGATCCCCAAAAAGTAAGAGCGGGCAGTTTAAATCACTGCCGCCTGCAGAACTTTGCGACCAAAAGCAGCATCAGCTAAGGCCCTAACATCAACCTTGTAAAACTTAGAAAACGTATGAACAGAAGACCAAGTAGCGGAGTAGCGGTCTTGCAAACTTGTTCAACAGAAGCTTGGTGCTGAAAAGCCCAAGAGGCACCAATAACACGAGTAGAATGAGCAGTAAGGCGGAAGGGAGGCTCCTTCCCCTTAGCATAATAAGCCTGTACCACAGCCTGGCGGATCCACTTGCTGAGTGGACTTAGCTGGAGCCAGACCCTTCTTAGGTCCAGACGGGAGCACAAAAAGAGCATCAGTCTTTCTGAAGGATTCAGTAGCCACCAAATAGAACTTCAGAGTCCTGACCACAACCAGAGAGTGTAAAATCCACTCCTTATGGTTACTAGGATTAGGGCATAGAGAAGGCAAAACAATGTCCTGATTGAGATGAAAAGCAGACACAACCTTAGGCAGAAAATCTGGCTTAAAACGAAACACCACCTTTAAGGGGGTTTGATGGAAAGCGCCGCCAACTGAGAAACACGCCCAACAGAAGTGATAGCCACCAAAAAGACTACCTTAAGCGTCAAAATGGACAAAGGGGCCTCACGCAAAGGCTCAAAGGGAGACCCCTGCAAGGCAGATAAGACAAAGCTCAAATCCCAGACTGGTAACATAGGCTTACGTGGAGGAAGCACGTGAGTAGCCCCCTGGAAGAAAGTCTTGACCAGACGATGGTGACCAAAGGATCTTTGGAAGAAAATGACCAAAGCAGAAACATGACCTTTAAGGGTACTAAGTTGAAGATCCAAATCCAAACCATGTTGCAGACATTCCAGAATCCTAGGGATAGAAAACACCCGACAGGGAAGTGACTTAGACTCGCACCAGTCAATGTAAGCATGCCATACCCTATAGTAGATGGATGACGAGGACTTCTTCCTAGCCCGAATCATGGTATTAACAACAGAGGTAGGCAGCCCCTTTTCCATCAAGATGGAGGTTTCAGCAGTCAGGCCGTTAAAGTGAGGGTTTGTAAATTGGGATGGCGTAGCTGTCCCTGAGTGAGCAGGTCTGGATCCTTGGGCAGGGCATAGTGATCTACTGCCAAATGCACGACGTCTGCGAACCACACCCTTCTTGGCCAACAGGGGGCCACCAGAATGGTTGGCACCCCTTCCTTGGCAATCTTGCACAGCACCCTGCCCAGCAGAGGAAAAGGAGGGAACACATAGAGGAGCTGAAAGCTCTTCCAAGACATTGCTAGTGCATCCATGGCCAAGGCCAGAGGATCCTGTGACAGAGAGACAAGGACTGGAAGCTTGCGATTGTGACAAGACGCTCTGTTTATCCAGATCTGGCTGACCCCAGCAGTGGCACAGGGAGCGAAACACCCTGCTGCTGAGGGACCATTCTCCCAGACGAGAAGTCCCCCTGCTGAGGGAGTCTGCCTTCAGATTCTCCACCCCCGGGATGTACACAGCTGAGATGCAGGGAACATTCTCCTCCGCTCAAAACAGTATCAGGGACACTTCCTTGAGGGCCCTCTTGCTCCGGGTCCCTCCCTGATGATTGATGTAGGCAATCGCCGTCTGGTTGTCCGAGCGGACCTGAACCGCCCGTCCCCGAAGGTGTGGAGTCAATTGGGCGAGAACCAACCTTATCGCCCTCAGTTCCAGAATGTTGATAGGGGTGTGGGCCTCCTGAGTGCCCCACTGACCCTGGAATTTCAGGGATTTCCAGAAGCCCCCTCCCAACCTGTCAGACTGGCATCTGTGGCGACTGTCTCCCAGCACGGGGCCAGAAAGGATCTGCCCACCAACAGGTTTCTTGAGTCCAGCCACCACGAGAGAGGCCTTCTGGCCAGAGGGGACAGAACCAACACCTGATCCAGGGACAGAGGGTCCCGATCCCGTACCGACAAGAGGTGAAGTTGAAGAGGTCTCATGTGAAACTGAGCGTATGGAACCGCCTCGAAGCAAGACCCATCAGGCCCACCAGCTGCATCCCCTGCCGGCTGGAGGGCAAGACATAAGAAGACTGGCTTGGGCTTGAAGACTCTCCACCTTCTGCTGAGGGAGAAAAATCTTGATTTGAGATGTATCCAGAGTCATGCCCAGAAAGGACCGCACCATTGACGGTGACCGGAAAGACTTGGGGTGGTTGATCACCCAGCCAAAGGACTCCAGTGTGGACACCACCGGCTGGGTATCCAGCTCGGCCTGCTGGAAGGACTGAGACGTGATGAGAATGTCATCCAAGTAAGGAAGGATGCGAATGCCCTGAGATCTCAGCAGAGCCATTACGCACCGCCAGCACCTTGGTGAATACCCTGGGAGCCGAGGTGATACCAAAAGGCAAGGCCACAAATTGGTAGTGCTGATCCTCCAGAGCGAACCTGAGAAATCTCTGATGACCTGGAAAGATTGGTACATGAAGGTAAGCGTCCTTGATGTCTACAGAGGTCATGAAGTCGCCCGGTCTTAGTGAATTGACAGCTGAGCGCAGAGTCTCCATGCGAAAGTGTTTGAACCTGACAAATTTGTTGAGGCGCTTTAAATCCAGGATGGGTCTGATGGAGCCATCTTTTGTGGGAACAGTGAAAAGATTGGAATAGTAACCTCACACACAACACATAGCCGGGCTTGTCCCGAAGGAACCCCAGGCCCATTATCCCCAGAAGCCTCCATATGGTGATTTAAATGGCACAAAAGGCCAGTAAGGGTTAACACTAAAGAGCTACCCAGGATGCCCCAAGAACCCGCTAGGGAAGTGGGAGATAGTGAGGGGAGATGGCCGGGAGAGACCACAGTGCCGCAGTTTTAACCCGCCTGAAAGACATAACAAAAACATTCCCATAAGAATACAGCAGAAAGGAATATCCTGAGAAAAAAACACCCCACCGGGGTTACTCACGGACCGCAGGGAGCCAGCAGCACACGCAGCTAAGGACAGGCCAAATGGCGCCCCCCCGAAAAGCGCGAATCGCGCCCACATGATCCGGCCGGCCAATAGCAGCCCGGCAGCTCTGAGGTAAATGACGCGGCGTACAAGGCGACAGTAACACAGTACAGTTAAAACATAAAATACAGTTTTATACCACTAGTCAACCCCCGCCCCACCCCCCGCCGGAGAGCGAGGCAGGAATATGAAAGGATTTCCAGGGAGACGAGACGGCGCCAAGGGGAGGAGTGAGGGTGAAGGGGAACACCTATGGGAATAAGGGTTAACTGCACAGGTTGAGCCTGGCAGAAACCCATGGAGCAGGGGGGGGGGGCATCCCAAAAGGCTCACCATCTGCCTGCGATAGGAGCATAGCTCCTCAGCATCTAACTGGTGCTTACTGACCTACCTTCACCTGAACCTTGTCAGCCGAAGCTGGGAGGCAGCTATATGGAACGGAACAGGTGGGAATAGTCCTGCAGGGCCGCAGGACTATCTTCTACCTTCGCAGCCCAGACTGCAGAAAAGAACTGGGGAATTTGTGGGAGGTCCTCGACTTATATGGGGCCAGGAGGAGCCACAAGCTGTTTTCTGCAGTCCAGCGCCATCTTGTGGATGTATTACCCAAGAGTAAGGAATATTCTGGAACAGGACATGCTGTATACTTAGAATAGCTTGTAAGAACAAGAATAAACCTCCAGTAGAGGTAGCTGAAAAAATGACAGTAAGTGTATTTAAACATGCCTGGGTTAAGCATACATCTATCCTAAGAGTACATACAGTATACACATAAGGGCAGACTATATGGACCGTATGGTCTCCTTCTGCCGTCAACCTTCTATATTTCTAAAAAAAAAGTAAAATGTCAGAGCTATGGAGGTTGTATAAAAAGTTCTAAATTTCAGATTATGAAACAATATCTCTGTGATACGTTCATCCAATCCTCTGTGAAGTGCCCACCACCAACACTGGACAGGATGCGGTCCCAGATAAGGTCACCCAAATGTGCTTACCAATATTTCTTAAATCCAAAATGGTTATATCTAAAAGACGACACCTTTGCTTTACTACCAAACCTTGGATTCTAGCACAGAGGCAGAAAGATCAATGGGTGTCAGAGGCAAATTTGAGGGTAACACCAGGGCAATTGTCCTGCATAAAATGGGCTAAGTTCTCAAAATAATCACAGAAAACAAGAAATACACAAATAAAGAAAAAAATGAATTAATATATATATATATATATATATATATATATATATATATATATCAAGAAGTATATACATATATAATATCAATAAAAAAATATTTACATCAATAAATATATAGATCATAGTTAGGTGTAGAATACATAGATCTATACATATGTACATAAATAAATCTATATATATATATATATATATATATATATATATATATATATATACATCAGTAAATAAATGTTTACATCACGCCCACCAGCATGCATTTGTACTCTCATTTTTTGATCTGGCTCTAGTGCTGCAATCAAGGAGGTGATGTTGTCCTTATAGTAGCAGGGATCAAGCAGGCTGGCCACCCAGTAATTGGCACTGGTGACTAAGCGGTCAACTCTGCAGTCGTGGCGCAGTGGCTGGAGCATGTAATGGCTCATGTGAGCCTGGCTCCCCTGAGACAAAAAGAAGCTGTCCTCAGTGTCAGGTGTCTCCTCCTTCTCCTCCCTTGAGCCACGATCCAGTGATACCCGTGAGCTGCGCTGGGTGCCACCCTGCCGTGAGAGGAAGTAGATTCCTCCAAAACTGTTCTCTGGCTGGATATTGGCATACCTGCCCACTGTCAGCCCAGCAACCCACCCTGCGAGCCACGTGTGCACTGCCCTGACAATAAGGAACATAGGCCTTCCTCATCCACCTCAGTCATGGCCTGAAGTGTTTTTTCAGCAAGCAGAGGATGGGGGTGATAGCACTGATGATGGGTCATCAGCACTGACCATATTGGTGGCATACTGGAAGCACTGCAGCACCGCACAGATGTCCCTCATGGAGGCCCACTCACTGGTGGGGAGTGCTGTTGGTATGCACTTCGACTCACCCAGGCATTTTGGAGCTGAAACTCCACTATCCCCTGCTGCTGCTCACGCACCCTTTCCAGCATGTACAATGTGGAATTCCACCTGGTGGACAAGTCACATATGAGGTTCAGCACACTGTTGCACACCAGTTGCACACCACCTTGCCAGACTTCAAGCAGCAGCCTGTCATCTGTCTGGTCCTGGATGCCGGTACACAGCTCCTGGACAGTGTGGGGTCTTTTACCAGATGAGTTTTATCACTGTATGCTGCAGTTTCCCCATGACAGTGCTCAAATTGGTGGTGCAGGGGCTTCAAAGAATGCCTAATGTCGAAGCAGAGTGGGAGGAGGAGGCTACAGGAGGTAATTACTGATTTCTTCAACCACCACCAATAATGACTACTTGGGTAGGATGTTCCAAGTACAGGGATTTCACTACTTACAGTCAATTTCAATCTCTCATCCAATCTCTGTACACCACTAGTTACTCTCTCTCACCTTCTGGAATGAAAATCCACCTCCAATATGGTGTCTTGGATTGGAATGGTTTTCTAGGTAGGAGGCTTCTAGTTCTGGCAAAATCTTTACTTTCTCACAACTGTTACCGCTGGTTCCCTTCTTCCACCAGCTACTTCTTTTACCTATGCTGGGATCACCAAATTTGTGGCACCTCGGACCCTGCAGTCTGGGCTGAGACTCAGAGGAATGGGAAAATCTCTGATTCCATACCCTGTTTTTACAACCTTTTTTTCTTTTTCTGTTTATGTTATAAGTACTTAGTGCTATATCTTTTGCACTTAGTATCACTTCCACAACAGATTCTTATACCACACTTAAAAAATGTATCCAAATGCAACCTGAACACTACATGGAAGGCGTTTCTATTTATTCCAGGGGAAGAGGTTGGAAAGCAGAACATTGCTGCCTTCATTTTACTATGACTCAACACAAGACGGTTTGTTAAATGCTCTTCAAACATTAACATGTAGACTTCTTGGTTTGTTGATCCACAAAAATTGCTTCCCGGCGTTAAATAGATGTTCCTAACTCCTATAATTGAGTTCCTAGGAGACGTAAGAATCCAACAGACAAATTAGCCCAAACCCCATCAGTGAAACATTAGTTTTGATAGGCTTTAATTAGGTTTAGGCTTCTTTGAAGAAACTCGGTGACAATGGCCTTGATTCACTAAGAGTTGAAAAAAACTCTCATGGTAGTAAAAAATTCAATTCATGAGAAAAAAGCCTGAGAATCTCACTGTTAGTGAATCACCAGCTATGAAAACAATGAAAGTCAACTTGGCACTTTTTTACTCTTGAAAAAGATATTGAACTTTTTACCTGTAGTAAAAAGCTGCCATTGATTTGCATTGTCTTCCTATCTGGTGATTCACTAACAGTGAAATTCTCAGGCTTTTTTCTCATGAATTGAATTTTTTACTACCATGAGAGTTTTTTTCAACTCTTTGTGAATCAAGGCCAATGTGTCTGAAACTTCACACAGTAACAAACAACTCAGTAAGCCATGTTGATTCTATCAGACTCACCCTCGTGTTAAATCCATCAGCATTCTGTGTTATTTTGTAGAGCTGTGGAAACCTTAGCATGCTGTCTTGGCTGCACGATCGCTCACAGATTCCCAGTGTGAAAGGTGGTAAGGCGGTGAAAATCTGTGGAAAGAGTCATAGCAATCATTCCATAGGTGATAATGTGGAAAGAAAACCAACAACCAAGGAGGTGGTTACAGTAGCTCTTGTGTCAGCAGCAACAATGATCCAGCAACTGCCATTACCATGGAGGGTGCTACAGTTCACACTTAATGTCATATTACTGAATATTTGAAATAGACATGAACATTCGGAAATACATTCTTATTCTTTATATGTGTCATGTTTTTAACATTTTTTTTTAAATATCTGGCAAATGTATTCTTGTGTATTTTACAATTCTTCATAAAATGAAAGAGCTTATCCAAAGTTCCAAATGGGTACTAAATATATTACTGTGCAGGTGCACTTCACAGTAATATACAGCATTGCAATGATATATGGTGGCATTGTGCTGCTATTCAACACGGTTGATGTTCCAGTGGCCACCATCAGGTGTCTGGCAGAGCTGCTTGGTCATCAGGCTCGTAATCTGCTGCACCTGGTACAGAGTAGTAAATACTTCCCACATCCTCATCAGCAGGATTTCTTAGAATTCTGAGCTAAAGTAGCAGACCCCCTCTACATTATTCCTGGCTCATTCTACATGTGTTTGGCTCAGGAGGCTTCCTGTGTCTTTGTGTGGGATCTGGGCCTGTCTGAGTAATGCACCAGAACCTTGTTTTCCTGTCTTCTGTTCGCCTATAGTTGCTAGGGTTTCATTTTTCTAGTTCTAAGTTGTTAGGCTCCATGCTATGGAGCTATTCTCCCACCAATAACACACCGTATCTACCTCTCAATTGTGTCTTTCCCTCGTTTCTCCCTCTCTTTTGTGTCTTTCTTTCTATGGTTACTTTCTGTCTTTCTTCTGTCCCTCCCTCTTGCACCCTTGTGACTCTCTCACCTTCTTCTCACTCTTGTTGCTGTCTAATGTCTGTCTCTCGCACCTCTCATGTGCTATTTTCTCATGTTTCTTTTGTTCTCTCTTGTTTCTGTCTTGCTCGCTCACGTTTCTCTCTGCCCCCCTAGTTTTCCTTTCCCCCTCTTTCGTTACTCTTCTTCTCTTGTCTTTCTGTCTCTTTCCTGTTTAAATCTGTCTCTCATGTCTCTCTTGAATTTGTTTTTCACTAGTTTCTCCATCTCTCTCTTTTGAATCTCACATTTTCTTGTCTCTCTCTATCTCTTGTGCCTGTTAAAGGGGCCCAGAGCAGGTGCTGCATTTCACCCATGATAATCTGGCCCCTGCCTTAAAGCTGGTCAAAACCTGCTTGGTTGGTCTTGATCCATCTGCTAAGAGCGGACCTGGCGGCCGCCATGCCCCTCCTTGGTCCTTGGATCATGGACAAGACATCCGTACTTTAATGCTCTGACCCCATCAAGGGAATGCAGGGAAGCCTCAACCGTGGGTTTAAAGGGCCCTGTCTGATTGTGGAATGTTCACCTGTCAGCAGTGACCTCACTGTCTCCCGAAGAGCCATGCACGTTTGCACTGGAAGAAAGACCCATGCCCATGGAGTATCCAATGTCATACCTAGAAAGGTCGCCACCATGGTGGGAACCACCCACCTGAAAAGTTCCAGCATGGAAGTTCCAGAGGCAGTGCTTCTGCCAGAGATGGGGCTCGGATGAGCAAGTCAGCCAGGTACGGAGTGATGTGCACACCCTGCCTCCACAGGAGTGCCATTACCACTGCCAAGACTTTCATGGACACTTGCAGGGCAGTGGACAGTCCGAACGGCAGTGCCACAAATTGGAAATGTAGGGTGCCCACTGCAAAGCGCAGGTATTGTTGGTGACCAGGGAAGATTGGGGCATAAGGTATACAGATAAGCATCCTTTATGTCCACTGTGGCCAGAAACTGTTCAGATTCCGGAGATCCAGGATCGGACAAATGGACCTGTCCTTTTGGGGGATGAAGAATAATATAAACCCCAGCTCCGCTCTGAGGGAGGCACAGGTACTACAACTCCCCAGTCCAACGAGAGCTCCATCTCATGGTCACACCAAGTTGTCAATAGCCAGCACCATGTATCTGAAGACCACCATAGTGAAGGAGTTCAAATGTGCAGAAGAACACGAACCTCCATGTCGCAAATGCCTCCTCTGCTGCTTCATCCAGACCTTGCCTGCTGTAACCACCATGGACGTGGCACAAGCTGGACGCATGGCCAACCCCACAATGGAGAACGCATTCCTAGTCAGCTGGTCCAACCTCCTATCCGCATCTCAAGGCCGCACTATCTGAAGTAGGGATAATAGATTGCCAAACCAGACCCGACACTGGTTCAACTATCTCAGGTGGCGAAGGCCAAACCCTGACCGCCTTATCCGGAAAGAGGTACTTGGGGTCCAGGATTTTAGGAAGAGACGGAAATGTATTCGGTTTCTCCCAGTCCTTTGCCTCCAGCCTGTCGAAATGGGCAAGCCTGGGAAAAACCTGCCTGAATTTCTGATGCTTGCAGGGTTCACCCTTCTTTATCTGCCTCTTGGCCGAGGAGTAGAGAGGTGCTGAACCGCCAATATTGCCTCCATAAGATCCTCAATCTGATCTGTCGGGTGATCTGGAGGGTTCTGGCTCCTTCCCCCTCGACCAGGGCCCCTAAATAGGTCCTCGACGTAGGAGCTAGAATCCTCCAAGGATTACGTCCGAATATGCCTATACTTGGCTGTAGCCTTCCCGACTGGTCAGGCAGACACAGACTCGGGATGCCCCTGCTGACGAAGGCCACTGACCATGCTCTCCAAACGAGCCACCCTGTCCGCCACATCCGAAGGAGAAACCTCATCCATGGATGGACCCTGGGAAAAAAATGGACCTGGCACCTGGCCACTGACCGCATGGCCACCTTGCAACGAGGCTGCCTCCCCCTCCAAACCCTGGCAGTCGAGCTCTAAATGAACTCTGACCAGCGAGGCTGCCATCAGTAGTAATCACAAACACACAAACAGCAGGGATCCCATCCACCTAGCTCAGGTCCCACTCAGCAGCCATGGGGAAGGCAGACTACCTCTCTCGTAGGTGTCATGGAGTCATGGGGTAGATGACCCAGGGGGTCCAGAGACCGGGGCTCAGTGCGAGACACACAGCAGGGCCACCATGCAAGGCCCAGAGATCAGGTACCCTGCAGCGGAGTCCTGATCCTCGGGGCTCAGAGTCAGTCCGACGAGCCCCGGCACGCTTAACTGGACCCATGCACATTCCCTTCACTCTGCATGATTCCATGCTAACGGCTTAGGAACCGACTTCAGGCATGTAATGTGGGTCCCCTGGAATGCTGCAGCTGGTGAGGGGCTGGGAGACAGAGGGAGTCAAAGCCCCTGCTACCGGTCAGCACTGTGACTAAAAAAAAAAAATCAAGACATCTTCACAGTCCCTTGCGACTGCAAGAAAAGAACTGAGGAGATCCTGCCACAGCCTGCCCTATATAGGCCGGGAGGAGCTAGTTTTTTCTTGTCTTGCAGTCGCTGCCTATGGCTGAGATTAACCCACGTGTTGCTGCTTGGTGTGCCCCAGAATGGAAGAGATGAGAAAGCCCGGCAAAATTGTGTTCCCATCCTGTTTAAGTATTTTGTGCTATCAGTTGCTTTGTTTTGTGTTTATATGCCTGAAACAAAGGCTCAGTTTTTAGTTTCGTCTCAAATTTAACTTGTACTCCTAGACCTCCAGTGCACTTTACCTGGCCCAAATCCTCATCTTGGCTGTTTTATATCCATTCAAATTTTCCCCAAATTAAGTTTTTGGAGGGGTAGGGACAAAACATCTCTGACAACTAAAAAATGCATTAGCCCCACCCCCTAACAGAAATACTGTCATCAGAAGGAAAATAAAACTGAGACACCATCAAGCTCTGAAAGATCTGGTGCTGTTTTAGGCATCTTAAAATACATATCATAAAGCAACAGATTTTCATTCTACAATAAGGATGATCAGTTCTCTTTATTTGCTACTCGTTTGATTACACAAAATGTAAATAAACTGAAAACACCAGCATGCATAAGCCCTAGACAACAGCCTATTTGAGATAGACTTTAGGTCTGCATTAAATATAGAAGAGCACAGATTTATTTAACGAGGCCAAAAACAAAGCTGCCCCCAGTAAAGCTGTCCCAGACTCTTAGTCACCCAATTATTGTACAGCAGCCACCCCACATCTGCAATGATTGGGTGACTAAGCAGTCACTAAAGCTCTGTGCGACAACTAGGAAGCCAAAAGCACTACTTAACAGCACTGTTTCTGCCATGGCGTTGGGTACCCATCGATGAGGAGGTTAGTTTTTTTTCCCCATAGATATTTCTAGCGATATCAGGCTTATCACTGAGAAGAGGTGGGTGATATTTATGCTTAAAGTGGCCAGACTGCCGCTTTAACATCAGAAAAACACTATTAACCATATAAAACAGCCTGATTTATGGAAAATGTGGTTTTATACTGAATTGACTCCTTTGACAACTGGTTTAAATATGGGGCATATGTTGCATCAGAACAAGATGTTTTCTCTCAAAACATACTTTAACATAACATGAAAAAAACTGGGGGTAAGATAATGGACTGCGATAAACATCACAGACAAAATTTTTTAGTGTAATCAAAAACCAAAAATGAGTCACTTACCACATTGTACAAGCCAATGCACCATCGCTCAAACAAGATTTGGCCAGAAAATCCATTAACAAACGCGAACCAAAGCTGAAACATAAGACATAGGCACAATATTATATTTTGATGCTTCACTAAATGTTTCCATATCTCAGGAAAAAAAAAGGGGGAGTGTAGTCGGTGGAATGTGGACCACCAGCTGGACACAGCTGTGTAATGCCGCTGAAGCGTAATTATCAATGTTGTTTCAAAGGCATTCTGCTCAAATCAGCCTGCTATGGCGAATGCGTTACCTGGGATCTGCGGCATACATCACATGTATGTGCTTTTCTGTGTATGATGTGCTCCAGCCAGCGTGAGAGCTCATTGCTAATGTTCACCAGATGCTTCACCGCAGGCTTGATTAAACCCTCGGTGCAGCCTGCTTGCCGGACTCGGCATCCTGATAAAAGCCTCCTAGAAGCGTACATTACTGATGCCTCTCAGGTACATGGACAAGCTCCATATGCCCATGTCTGGGTTTTACTCTTTACTGTTTAAAGAGCACCTGCGTTTTTGTCTTGTATTCGTATAGAAAGTAAAAAAAGCTAAGGGAAATTTGGTGTACTAGCGGAAAATACTTTTCCTAAAGTCACTCTCCTATCAAATAAGGTTACTGAACTATGCAGTGTGAGGGGGCATCTCTTGTTTTGGCCGTTGATCGTAGCCCTATTTGCCCACTTGCAAGCCAGAGAGTCTCGCGAAGCAGGTTCACACACTGCTGTATGGCACTTGCCTGCAAACCACAAAGGGAGTTACATGGACCTAAAACAAAAGTAGAAAAGGATTGTCAACTGGGGTAGGTTTCCAATGTTGATATGCAGTTGCCCCCATGCTTGCTGCCTAGTTCACGGACCCTCCAGTCTCATAAAAGACTATAGGGTCACTTTAAAGAGACAGTCAGGCAATGTCAATAATAAGGCAGAAAGCAGCTCCCCTTGAGCCTGTCCTATGTGCATCTCATCCATTTCCTCCAGCATGCTGTAGATGCTTTGGCAGGTCTCCAAATGCTGCCCATTCTTTCTATTCCATTCCTCCATGACACACACAAATGTGGTCAGTTGGCTGTTCCAGTTCCTCAGCACTCCCAGTGTAAGTGAGCTCACTTATGGGTTGAAGGACAAGGGAACAGCGCTATGTAAGATGCCAGCGTGGTCCTAGTCCAGCAACAGATAAAACGTAATTGTCCATGGTAAAATCCAATTTTTAAACTTGTAAACAAATCTTTCTGAACCAAAAATGGCTCTCCTAGACCCTGGTTATGCATTATCGGCAATGCCCTTAGTCATACAAGGGAAGCAATTAACCAAATTTACAGTATGGTCACAGAAAAATTGGACCGAAATGAGCGGCAAACTTTGGAGACAGCATCTGCAGTCACTGCAGGAAATAGAGGAGAGGCACATGGGACAGACTTCAGGTGAGCTTCTTACTGTCTTATTTCCATTGCCTGGACTCTCACATTAACCCTTTAAGTGTCAGCCTACCTAGAAATTTTGACATCCTCTGTTGCCAGACCATTTTTCACTATTTTGTGCTATACACGTTTAACTGCGATTTTTGAAGGGATTTCCCAGAAAAATTATCTATCGATATTATATCAGCAGAATCTGAGCTTTAACATAAAATATCTTGTTTGCAATTTATTAGTGTATTCTCAATATTTTGTATGAAATATTACAAGATCCATTCTTTACATATTTGTAGGTTTTTTTGTAATACAAAGTGTAAGTTTTTCAATAAAAAGCTCCCATTGCAGTTATAGCCCTCTTTATTTCCACTTTTTCCTTCTACTAACCCCCTACCCCCCTCCTTCTGCCACAACCCATCTCCCTTCCTTCAGCTCCCCTGGGTGAGTTCGGTGTGTTGGTATAAACACTTCACCGACCCAAGGCCCATATAGTCATGGCCACCCTTAAGGTGATGATCACCCTCAACGCTCAAGGGCAAAACATACCCGAGTGACAAAGCGTTTTAATGCAGGAGCTTAGGAGGCAGAGAGTCCAGATTGCGTAAATTCAAGAAACTCACTTCAAAACACCTTCCCCCCACATCTTAGCAACAAACACATCTCATCTTGTTTTATGAGTTGCTCTGCTGAATGTAAGTTAAAGGGAGTAGCCATTCTGGTTTCAAAAGATATTTCATTCCTAGTCAAGGATATATGCGGAGATAAAGCAAGGCTGGTAGTATGGGTCAAGGGCACAATCCTACAGAAAACGTACACTACAGCCTCCATGTATGTCCTGAACCAGGGTTAGGCCAAATTCATTACACATATTCAAGCACTAAACAAACTTGAATCTTTCACGGAAGGAGAGATCATTTTAGGTGAGGAACTAAACGTCGCGCTAGACCGGCAAACTAGACTTGTCCTCAGGCAAATCTAGCCTTCCATACGTGGCCATTAGGACAATTAAAAAGAAACTCCATAACCTCCAGTTAGTGGACGTGTGGAGTATTCGGAACCCAAGGGGCAGAGACTACACATTCTTCTCTAGCATTCATAAATTATACTCAACAATAGACTTTCTACTTGTTTCCTACAACATGGCACCGCTTGTTACGAAGTGTCAGATCCCCCAAATTGCTTTCTCTGACGATGCCCAGTCACAATTGATCTTGTTCTATTAAACAGGCACCATCTCAGAATGATAAGAAGACTGAATGAGTCTTTGCTCATTGATTCAGTCACTTTGGAAGATGTCACAAAGAATGTAGAAAAATATTTCCAAAGAAATATTCCCCCCTACTGTTGTTGGAAGCCCATAAAAGTATCATCAGGGACGTGTTGATTAATACACGCTTCCAGAATTAAGAGAGAGAGGATCTCCTATATAACTAAGCTCACAGAGATAATTTCATTAACTTAAATCATAGTGGTGCTGAACTCTGCCCTTCTAAGCAAAGCTAAATACATCATCAAGAGATGTAAAGGCTTGTATTATTAGCATGGCAATAGGAATGGCTCCCTGTTGGCGCGGGCCCTGAGTATGCAACAATCCATGAATATGAAATATTGGACACTGGTGGGGAGAAACATGCCACTCCAGACAAAATATCTGACTCCTTTAAAAACTATTACTCCAAATTATACATCCTGAAACCCTCTTATCCCAGTCAGATCGAATAGTTAGTTTTATCTCCAGCTTCGGCATGGTCAAAGGATTCCAGAAGAACCTACGGTCCATGGATGGCCCGATATGGCCTGGTAGAGCTACAGCTTGCCATCAAACAAACCCCCACAGGCCCCCGGGCCAGATGGATTCACCATTAGATATAAATCCCTACTCCAGATATTGTCCCCCCATCTTCTCAATGCCTGGAACACTCTGACCTCCCAAATTAACCACTCACACTTCTCTAGACCTAAAAGCTCACATCTCTGTTATACATAAAGAGGGGAAAGACCCTCTGTCATGCAAGAGCTACAGGCCTATTGCTCGCCTCAACACTGACTTAAACCTCTTTGCTAAAATTCTTGTCAACAGGCTCATCCCATTTGCCCCCAAGCTGATTTATAATGACCAATCCGAAATAGTCATGAATAGAGAAGTCTGGGATAACACCACCAGAGCTATTAGGGTCAACTGAAAGGCGAAAGTCACCAACACCCCTGTCATGCTCCTTTCTACAGATGGAGAGAAGGAGTTTAACACAGTGGACTGGCTCTTCCTCAGCAAAGTCTTGGAACACATTGGTCTGGGGAACTTCATGCAAAAATGTATTGCCGCTCGTTACAATAACCCCTCCACTCGAGTAAAAGTGAACAAACATCTGTTGGACACCTTTCCCATAAACAACGGCACACGACAGGCCTGCCCTCTTTCCCCGCTGCTATTGACTTGATCTGTCAATCCCTTTTTGTGCACAGGGAGGGCCAATAGAGACATCGCAGGCCTACCTTCCACCAAGGAGCCACATAAAATAGCTGCCTATGAGGATGGTCTCCAATTTTTTATCATTATCCGACCATCTCCTTGCCTAGTGTAGGGACCTGGTAATAACTAGGAACACTTCAATTAACTAATAAGAATCCTTAAAATAGAGTTAACCATACATGAATTCACTTTTATGGTTTCTACCCATTTAAGTACATTGGAAGTGCCATAATCTAAACAGACACAAGATGGCAGTAGTGGGTTTAGGTCAAAGACTAACACCGTCCATAGACTAAAATGGGGAACATTCTAGAAAGTGAGGTCAGAAGGGTTGTTAGTCATAACAGGAGATAGACTAGTAACATAGTTTTTTACCATAGGAACATAGTTTTTTACCATAAGAACTGTAAATCTATGGAATAGCCTCCCACAGAAGCTTATTACAGCATCAACCGCTGACAGCTTCAAAAAAAGGATTAGATGCTTATTTAGAAGAAAATAACATTAACAGTTACTATTAGCGGTTATCAGTAAAAAAATAAAATAAAAACAAAAAATAAAATAAATAGCTCCCCCTATAAATTAAAAAATAACTTCCCCTACCCCAACACCCTTGGTTGAACTTGATGGACATATGTCTTTTTTCAACCGTATTAACTATGTAACTATAAGTTACAACTGAAAGCTGGTGATTGGTCAGAGGGTTTACCAACCATCCTATCAGATGTCGGACATGAGGCCGAACATGTGATAGAAGGTTCTGGAAGGTAGTGAGAAGGGAAGCCCCCAACCCAAACCCAGTGTGATTCACCATTTGAATTGTAAGGAGCAAGAGCACAGACTCTAACAGAGAGAGAGAAAGGAGAGGTTCCAACCTAGATCATTATTCTCTATGGAAGCAATGCTGATGATTGCACCTGATATTGGACAGAATCAGAGATGTAACTGGAGGACATGTACTTGTTCCGTGTTTGCCGTTTGCTTGTGGAATAAATAAAGAGGAACTCTGCTTTCAACAGTTGGACTGCTGTACATCTTCCCAAGCGGCACCAGTGAGTACTTACCTTTCCCTGAACCCTAACCCTTACCTATTCACAACACACACATCAGCCACCTGGGCCCAGAAGAACCTGCTCCCTGCCGTCACGTGTCGGACACCACGGTACGTGAGGGCTACAATTCTGGTGCCCAACGTGGGGCCCAGGAGATAGTTCAGTGTGTGAGGAAAGGTTAGAACCTCTAAGAAGAAAGTTTGACCCGTTTGGAAAATGTGTGAAAATTCTGCTGCTTTTTGCTTGGACATTGCCAAGTGTGGATTAAGAGACTGTTGGAGTGACTCGGAGGCTTAAGGAAACTGTTTTGAGGTCCGCTTGAAACTCGTGTACTGTCGCGCTGCTGACTTTGGACTAACTAACTCGCAGGGAGTGTTGTCTAAATCCCCTGGAAGCTGCCTGTGAAGTTTGGAGTGTTTTGGACTAACTGTGACCGAGCTAGGAGGCTCAGAGGAAAGTGTCATTTTCAGTTTAAAATGGTTGAAGTTTGTCTGCAATCACTAAAGGGTTAAGTGTGCTGCTCTGTGACGCACCCAGATTTTCCTGCCATCACGGAGCCGCTTTACCGCCATTTGGCAACGGAGCGAAGCGCCGGCCAATCACAGCAAGCCGCGCGAAAGGAGGTGGGCGGAGCCTGGAGCAACATGAAGACGAACGCACATGGCCGCCAGTGTGCCAGCAGGACAGCTGAAGTGCGGAACTGCACCATGGCTGCAACAAGGAGCAAAGACCCAGCAGAAGTTTCCGGCAGTGACGAGGCTGAGAGTACCCCCCGCCGCCCGCACAGCAGAAGCCGAGGAGTTACCACAGGAGTGCCTGAACTAGAAGCCAGCCCAGGAGGGTGCGTCTCTGAGGTGTATTCGCTCCATGACACCGGGAGGTGATACATCCCCACAAACACCTACGCGCTGTGTACTGAGTACAGCAGGGAGAAGTGGTGGCCTGTTTGCCAGATGGTCATTGTGGAGCCCGGACACCACCGCTGCATCCGCTGCGGAACAGAACTGTTTAAGGAGGACAGTATGCTGGAACAGCACCTACGGGGAAACCCGGAGGTCGGACTTACCTGGCCCATACCAGCACATCTTTGCAATCCTGCGCGACCGGCATACCGCCAAGGAGACCTGCAGGCATGGGTGAAAGAGGCCCGCCAGGCCCGCGCCGCAGACGCTGAGAAGGTCCTGCTGTCGCCCAAGGAGGGAACCAGATGCAGTCAGCCCACTGGCCCGGGAGCCACGGAGGCATTAATGCAAGGTGTCGCCTTTGAGAAAGGGGAGAAGGTCGCTGATCAGCCGGATCTGCCCGCTGCCACCACGAAGGAGGAATCTCCAGTCGAGTCGGATGATGCCGAGGAGTGCCTGGTGATCGCGGTGAGTGCTGTTACCCTTGCCCAGGGAGCTGCCCCAGAGACTGCCCAAAGTTTTGCCCCTGTCACTGTCCCAAGTCCCATTCCTGCCCCGTTGGTGGACTCTGAGCGCGAAGAAGCCCCGGAAGCGTTTTTTCCCCCAGCACCGGCCCGACCGGGAGGACGCAAACCGTCCCATTGGCCCTGTGTGGGAAGAGGCAGAGGAAGAACCCTGGGAAGCTGAAACCCCAGGCTGTGTTCAAATAATATGGCTATCCAGACCGTGTACTGTCGCAGGGTGCATTTGCCTGATGGAAGCATCCTAGAGAAGCCTGATCCGCGCTTCTATGGTCCTTAAAGAGACACTGCCTAATAGTTAAATCATTGCATTAAAAACTGCACGTTAATGTTTTTCTTATAGTGAAAGTAGTTAGTAGTGAAACGTTTACATTTGAAACCAATGTTATGTCTTTTATGTCTGCAGTAAGATGTTGACCCGGTTTTATTGCACTAGTAGTTTTGAATCAAAAGCACTTCTATTTTCCATTCTTTTATCTCAACTCACCAGTGAGAAAATATTTTTCATCCTCACAGGTGAGACTTAAAATAGATTATTTTTCTACTAGGAAAATATAAAAGTCCTTTCCAAGGCTATCCAGCTAAGGCTGAATAAAACGTAACATCTTGTTCTTGCGACAAAAATGGGAGTCAGTGTCCTACAACAAATACATTGAATGCTGAGGTAATATTCATGCTCTGGAACATTTAAATTATTACGCACTCAAAGGTTTAATACTTCTTTAAATGTCATAGAGTCTTAAGGTTTTTCTTACAGGAAAGAAGAAAGACACAGAGACCAGTGTCACCCAGGTGTAAAAAGTGATATGTAATTAATGATGTTATGTGATTTAATGTGAAATATTTTCGCATCATGGCCAGATGCTTGTGTTTAAATCTACCTCAGTGGTACCACAGTATCCACTGTGGGAACTCTTAAATGTGGTTCCTGTGGGTGGGCAGTAAATAGAGCTTCTGGATGAGTCCCTACACCCTATTTACAGTGGTGGATGGCTCAAGGTGTTCTGTTTGCTGTAGTCTTTAATGTTTTTGTGTGGGTAGATGGGAAAGGAGTGTGTCTTGATCACTCACCTCCTTTAGTTTTGTTAAAACTGTGATACGGGAGTTAGGTTGAAAACCCACGGACCTGATCTGTTCAAGGTGATCTACTGTACCCCCTTACACCTGCCACCCCTAAAAGAGGCAATGCTATGCGTTCTAGCCGAACAAGGAAGCTAGAATTGCAAGGAGCTTAACGCTCAGTGCTCAATATTCAGAAAAGAGAACCGGTCCTATCACAACCGGCGACTGGAAGTGTAATATACCTAAACGGTGTACCACTCTCCAACCCTTGTTGTGACACATATGCTAAAGATGGAACACCTTACATATGTCAGAGTTGAGAAGTTGTGTAGGAGGCATCACCACTCACCACAAATGTTTTAGAAAGTGGGGGAGCGGTGTGAGGGTCCTCTGAGGAGAAGTTTGTGTAGGAGGCATCACCACTCACCACAAATGTTTTAAAAAGTGGGGTAGCGGGGTGAGGGTCCTCTGAGGAGAAGTTGTGTAGGAGGCATCGCCACTCACCACAGATGTTTGAGAAAGTGGGGGAGCAGGGTGAGGGTCCTCTGAGGGAAAGCGTGGACACAGATGAACCCAATCTACTAGTCTAACCCATGGGGATTGCGGTGATTCTTGTTGCATGCCAGAAGTGTTTGTACCGTAATAGCGCGCGGGAGAAAGAGAAAAAGAGAGAAGGACTTGGATGGTCAGCAGTTTCAATTGTGCTGCAGAACACTGATACTACATGCTGCATCCCAGAGTAGTTTTTGAGTTTTTTTTGGAGAGAAACAAAACTGGTTCACCTAACCAGGGAAACTAGACCAAAAGGAAATGGGTCACGTGTCTAATCCAACCTTGCCGGTATAGACATCAAGTGCCTTGAGAAAGTGAACCCAGTAGGTGTGGTGATATACTACTTAACCAGAGAGGTATCCACCAACCTATGGGCTTAAGAGAAGTACAACCAACGCTAAACTTGTGGGTGCACTCTAACACAGTGACTCACCAAGAACAACAACACCGTTGTAAGTGGTTAAAGTGGACCAACACCCAGGATTTTGACTATCCTGGGTTTTGGTCCACTTCGGCGGGGCACCCCGATCGGGGGTGCCCCGCTGTGTGAAACCCCCCAGAAACCCCAAAAAACTCACCTCTCAACGCTCCCACGTGAACGCCGCAGCCAATCCCCGCCAACGTCCAGGCGGGGATCAGGAACGTCCAAGCCGCTTCCGCCGCCGCCGCCGCCGCATCCCGCGCGTCACTCTCGGCGCGCGCGCGCCCCCGCCGGCCATTCACAGAGGGCCGGCGCGGGCGGGCGCGTCTGGAGGGGCGCGCGGGAGGCGGCGGCGGCGGAAGCGGCGGCGGATCAGGTAAGAGGTTTTTGGGGTTTCTGGGGGGTTTCACCCCGCGGGACATCCCGATCTCGGATGTCCCGCGGGGTGGGAGGTGATCGGCCCGGGAATCTTATAGATTTCCGGGCCGATCACCCCTGGGTGTTGGTCCTCTTTAAGCAGAGCTACCATTAGAGAGCAAGTGGGTGTGTAGGTCCACTTAATGTTAAAAACCTCTTTTTCACAAACTTGGGGAATAAATTCCTAAGAGTTACCAAAACTCTTAGCCCCACGTTACAGTAGTTTCTTTAGAATCCCTAATCCTACAGTTAAAGTAGTTTCCTGGGAGCAAAATAGTCCCACATCCATTAAGGGTAATTTCCTTTAATAAGATAATCTTACCCATTAGGTTAAAACACACCTCAAGTGTAGCCAAAGGACACTTGTGCTGCACTGGAGAAAGGTGAGTAAGGGAGCAATAAAAGGGTTAATTAAAAGTTAAACAATAAAATAAAAAGGTTTAACACTCGTAGTCTATACCAGATGGTGCAAAATCCTAGATTGAGACCAAGGGTATAAGTTTCTTTACTTTGGTACTGAAGAACCGACGTAAATCCTGCGAAGCATCCACGATGTGAAGGTGATGGTTAAAGTCCAGCCCTACTCGTCTTCTAATCAGGAAGCTGTTCACATCTATCTTGTGCTACAGTGTTTGTCCTTTGTTAGGAGTTAAATCAATCCTAGTCAAAGTTAAAAAGGTTTATAGTTAGCCTAACATTAAAATAGAAATGTTAATCTTAGGTTTTTGGGTAAGTATACCAGTCCCACATTCCAGGTAGCAAAACCACACGTGACTGGAGGTAAGTAACTCTCACCAAGTGAAAGGGGAAAGGACCCTGATCTATGGTGTCAAGAGTAAGATAAATCCAGCCTGGTAGCCAAACACAAGGGCATCCCAAACAGGTACTTAACTTGGACATCACCCCTAAACACTTGTGTCGAGGTGGTTCCAAACATCGTTTGTGACTTTGAATGTCGGTAAGTCCTTAATGTCGGGGACGACATTTTAGAAAGTGGGGGAGTGTGTAGGGACCTGGTAATAACTAGGGACACTTCAATTAACTAATAAGAATCCTTTAAATAGAGTTAACCATACATGAATTCACTTTTATGGTTTCTACCCATTTAAGTACATTGGAAGTGCCATAATCTAAACAGACAAGATGGCAGTAGTGGGTTTAGGCCATAGACTAACATGGGGAACATTCTAGAAGGTGAGGTCAGAAGGGTTGTTAGTCATAACAGGAGATAGACTAGTAACATAGTTACAACTGAAATCTAGTGATTGGTCAGAGGGTTTACCAACCATCCTATCAGATGTTGGACACGAGGCCGAACATGTGATAGAAGGTTCTGGAAGGTAGTGAGAAGGGATAAAGGGAAGCCCCCAACCCAAACCCAGTGTGATTCACCATTTGAATTGTAAGGAGCAGGAGCACAGACTCTAACAGAGAGAGAGAAAGGAGAGGTTCCAACCTAGGACATTATTCTCTATGGAAGCAATGCTGATGATTGTACCTGATATTGGACAGAACCAGAGATGTAACTGGAAGACATGTACTTGTTCCGTGTTTGCCGTTTGCTTGTGGAATAAATAAAGAGGAACTCTGCTTTCAACAGTTGGACTGCTGTACATCTTTCCAAGTGGCACCAGTGAGTACTTACCTTTCCCTGAAACCCTAACCCTTACCTACTCACAACACACACATCAGACACCTAGGCCCAGAAGAACCTGCTTCCTGCCGTCACGTGTCGGACACCCCGGTACGTGAGGGCTACACTAGCCTCATGATGGAATTCGAAAGGTATGGTCGCCTGTCCAGCTTCAAAATTAACATCGTCAAATCTGAAGCCCTAAATATATCCCTCTTCCCTGACACTGTTAGGTCAGTACAAACTCCTTTCCTTTCAAGTGGGCAAAGAGAGCCATTAAATACTTTGGCATATATCTACCTTCCTCACTGTTTAACCTATCTGACCTCAACGATACCACACTAGCCAAAACCATCAGAGAAAACCTCAAATGTTGGGATCTACCCACCTTCTCTTGGCTGGGGCACATAAACATCATCAAGATGTCTGTGTTACCAAAATTGCATTTTCTTTTCCAGGCCCTCCCTGGACATGTCACCATGTCCTATTTCAAATCTGTAAACACAAGTTTACTAGATTCATATAGTAAGGCAAAACCCCAAGGCTCACATTTCAATCTCTGCGCACTCGTAGGCAGTGCGGAGATCAGGAGGTTCATAGCATCAAATTGTACTGGACAGCAGTTCCTGCAGAGTATCTGCGAGTGGCACCTTCACACTGGATGGGTGGACTTAGAGGCTTCCTGTGTTAATTCCCCCCTAAACACAATCCCGGATTACAGCAGGCCTAGATGGACCTTTATAGTTAGGAAACCCGTCGGTGACATTACTGGAGTGGCCTTAGAGGGCCCCCACTGGAAGACCTGTATTTCCCCAAAAATCCTTAAATAAAATATATATATATATATATATATATATATATATATATATATATATGATGTAACTCACCTGTAAAAATGCCCCATCACAGGTGCTGGTGATTTGTTAGAAAAAAACAAATATTTTATTGCACTTTTTGTGTTTTAAAGTTCAAAAGCTCACCGAGATGTAAGTTTCAAATCACACCCAAATGTACACCCAGAGTTACACTTGCTTTACAAAATAAATTAAAATGACCACCAATGTCCATATACATTTAAGTTGTGACCAGAGGACATAATCTGGTCATATTAGTTTACTGTGTATTCCATGGAACAACATAGAAATGTTTAATTTGGGTCTATTTTGGTAGATATAGATTTATTTTTTAATTTAAATATTTTTTATCATTTTTATAATATTAATTACACAACTAGATGAAGTTACAAGGCTCAATATATGAAAACCAAATCTGATATTTGGTGGCCAAAATTGTAGCAGATGAACATGTGTCTTATCTACAAACAGCATGCAAACACGGCCATATCATTTTGGCAAATGCAGAATCAAAAAAGAAAGATAAAAAGGGAAAATGTAGGTGCTACTGATCCTTTTCAACTAAGGAGTAAATGCATTTTAGAATGCATCAAACTTATCAGGACATGTTTAGAGCTAATATTGTACTCTATTGGGATGTTAAATACACGTTTATGTAAAAGACATGAGCAAAGAGATATGGTCAGACCAGGATCCGATCGTATGTAGTGACTATTTCCCAAAACCTTTCAATACTCTTGCACCCTAACAAATGTGGAGAAGGGAATACAAAATGTTTCCCTACTGGTGATGTTCATGGGCTAAATGGTGTATTATTAATTGTGTAATTGTGTGATATTAAAAATCCATATAAACATATTGGCTAATGAGAGGAGGGGTCACTTATACACCCAAACTGAAAAACACTACCACCAAGACTGGATGTTTCTTGATGTTGGGCGTCTAAGTGACACCTCCTCCCACCATCCAGCATATTTATATGGATTTTTAGAATTGGGCAATTTTTTACAGTCATCCTCAAAAAAAGCTGCACTGGGCAGGTGTATTGCAGATTAAGATGATTTAATTTAGGGCAAGAAAGGTACCTAGGGAATTATTCAACCCAATGGGTCCCTCGCTTCCACAGTGTTTTGTAGCCCTCCATCATTTAAAAATTCATCTGCTGGTTGGCAAGGGACTAAGTGAGCCATAGTTCAACAGGTGTGGATACAATTGGGAAGAGATTATAAATCTAGCCCAGATACAACATCAATAATGGAGAACAAGTTTTGTCTGCCTTTATTTTTTTTTAAATCTTAGTCTGCAAGCAGTCCCCTGGTGATTCATTATAACTGTTTTCCCTCTGTATATTTTCATTAGAGCGTATCATTTTATCATACTTCCCGCAATACCTTTAGAGGTCACGGGGTAGAAGAAACATTTGTATGCTTGTTGGGTGCCTTCCTCAATCTGGTTTGCATTACGCACATCTTGTTATGTAGATGTTCCAAGGGGTCATTCTAATGACTGCGACACAAAATGTGTTTCAGCATGCTTCATTTATGTGTTTCAGCATGCCGTGTTTATTATTTCCTGAGAACATATAGAGCTGGCTGGCATTAGGCAAAGCTCAGCTTTCATCGCTAATCATACAGATGAATTGAGTCACTGAGCTGTACAGTAGATCCAAGTGGATTGCAGGTTGTTGTACTTTTTCCGGAGCTGTAGCCTCACTCCCTTGCACCTTCTCGTTTCTTATTCAGGTGAGCCAATACAACTGCTTCACTTATCTGACAGAAGCATTTCTCAGCGGGTACCGAGATCATTTTAAAGCATTTCCATAACGAGGTCAGCACAGGTCTGCTGGAGATGTCCCCTTAGTAAAAAGTCAGCCGCAAGCCTTCTTAACTAGTCCTCACCTCCTTGGAGAGGGAAAAAATCAATTTTAGTTCACCTTCGGCTTTCAGCTCATCAACATAAAAAAAAAAAAATCAAAACATTTTGACAGTGTTTGGCGGATAAAGGAAACAGCATAGCTGGTAATTAGCGAGCGGCAGGTCCCCAAGAGTCACAGAGACTGCACTTTATAACAGCTGGGTCTTGTGTCAAGATTGCTGTAATAAGACTGATACTGCAAATTAATCACTGTATCGGATTACTATGCTAATAACTAGGACCTTGGAAGACAGATGGTGGGCTTTACCACTGTGCTTGTGATGACTTCTGGCTACATAGTTAATATTTGGACTAGTGGCACTGAGGAAATGATTGCATATATTTCAGTTCAACAGGAATCTGTTGGCTTATTGTGAAACATAGTAAAAATTATCTTAGCTCTGATCCATTGTGGACTGCTGAAAAAACAGTAATTTAGTTCACATCCTTGTATTCCCCAAATCATCCATGAAGAGTCCGATATTCGCAGGAGAGGAGACAAAGAGAGAATTCCTGCTTCTGAAAACTGAATTTTGATGGTCCAGAGTCCTCTCCACCAGTGTGAAAGAGTGAGTGGTTTCAAAAAGGTGATTGCCACCAGAAAAGCAACCTTATGGGACAGCACCCCCAAGGAACATGAATCCAAGTGTTCAAAGGGAGGTGACTTTATGGTTGAAAGTACCAAGTTTAAGTCCTAAGGCTCCTTAGGAGGCATGGGACAGCTAAAAAGGAAAAGATGAGGCTAAAACCTGTTCTTTCAAGTTGCTAACAGAGAGACCAGTAACCAGGTCAGACAAGAGGAAGACCAGAATACGGAGCATAACTAAAGTCTGTGGGTAAGATCTCAATACTTACATGCGTTAATAAAGTCTTGCAAACACTCAAAACTGTGTGCAGAACATGGAATTGGTGAAAACTAAATGGCTTGCCCTTGGCCACATTTACCGTAACTGAATACCAGGCCTTTCTTAGCCTGTCTGAGGCCACCAGAATGGTTTGAACTGTCCCCTACACATAAATAGATCCAAAGGGTGCTCAGCAAGATTGTTGGAAAGGCATGAGCTAGGCTGAAACCCTTCTGGGATGTGAGCAGCCCACCCTTAGTGAAGGCCAGATGATCACGTACTTGGCTTATGAAGATATCTACCTTTCTGTTGTCCTTGGATGAGAACAGATGATTGTTGCATTGCTTCTTATGCCACCTTTGATTGATGTAAGCCACTTCCGTGGCGCTGTGACTGACTGGGTGCACCACTGGTGCAAGGCCAATGGAATAACCTGAAGATACAATATATTATTGGGAAATGTATTTCTTTTGTTACCATTGATCCTGTATAGTGTGGTCCACCAGCTCCAGTCCCAGAATAAAAGAATGGCATTTGTGCTCGGGCTGGACCACTGTATCAGGGTCATGGAGAGCTGATGAGGTTACAACCACCACCTCAGACTTAACTTGGCTTCGGTTGACAACTAGCAGAGGAACCAGGGACCAAGGAGACTTGTTCCACTTTACCAGAACTGAAAAGGCATGGAATTGAACATATAGCACCACCTCTAATGTATATACATACAATGTATATATGTATGTATATATCAGGTCCAACACCTGCCAAAGCTAGGCGGTTTTTGTTAATTATGGCTAAAAGTGGAAATCCAAGCATTTTGTAAAGTTACAGTCCAGACCTCTCTTCCCCTGTGCTAAGCAAAGTTTAGGCTTCTTAGGGTGTGTGGTAAAGTGTATGGAAAAGTCCTGAATGGGGTGTATTTTTCCCCTGCTATGTTGTATCAGGCACGGTCCAGGCCGGGTTTTCAGGACCCAGGTCACATTCCCCAGTCCTAGGTTTGTTCCCTGATCTCAGGCCTTGCACAGGTGATCAGACTGATTGCAGGGGAAAGCCTGAATAAAAGGGGGCCGCTGAGCCTGTCAGTTGTCTGTTGACCAGCCTGAAGGAAGGAGCCCAGGCTGCACTGCACAGTGGTGAATAAAAGAACTGAAGTTAAGCCGAAGGATTTGGCTTCTGCGCCCCCTAAACTTGGACTTGTGGGGATGAGCAGCGGATGGTTTGTTTGCCCTGCAAAGTGGACCTGACTTACCCTGGAATTGCAGCTTGCTGGAGTATCCAGCCCTGGACTTACATTGATTTTGGTGAAGTAACCACTTTGATTTATTGCATTGTTGCTGCAATCTCTGAAGTGAGAATTTTTTTTTCTTTTGAACACTTTATTTTCTCAATAAACCTGTTTTTGCTGTTGAAGAACTGTTGTCCGTGTCACTGCCGTTCGCCCCAATCGCTCACAATTGGTAGAGGATGCAGGCACAGTGACTGTTGCTAGGGGCAACGGAGTGACAAAAACACACTGCATTTTGGATGTCCTGGGCGAAAGCAGCCACCAAGATGTCTCAAATGGAGGAGGAGATTAAGCAGCTAATCCAGGCTAACCTCCAGCAGCAGCAGGCCCTGGCACAGCAGCACCAAGCGCAGCAGCAAATCGTGGCAAACCAACAGGAGACAAATCGCCTGTTGATAGAAAAGATTGCTGTGCTCCGAGAGACTGTTGTGGCTCAAGTCTCACAACCGGAGAGAAGCCCGGCTGAGACGGGTGGTGCGAAGAGAGCCGTTCAGTGGGCCCTGCAAAAGATGACTCCGGACGATGATGTCGAGGCATACCTCACCATATTCCAGCGCGTGGCTGAGAGAGAGCAGCTGCCAGTTGTCAAATGGGCCGACGTGATTGCACCGTTCCTGACTGGTGAGCCGCAAAAAGCTTATTTTCACCTTAGGGAGCAAGATGTACGGGATTATGCCAAATTCAAAGTGGAGATCCTTGCTCGCCTAGGTGTCACACCAGCGGTTCGGGCAAGGAGGGTGCACAACTGGAATTTTGCCGTCGATAAGCCTGCCCGGTCGCAGATGTTCGACCTCATACATCTGGTACAGAAGTGGCTGGATCACTACTTCCGGAGCCTGCCGCTGAAGCTACAGCGGTGGGCTGGACAAGGCGACCCTCAGACTGCTGAACAGTTGGTCAACGTCGTTGAGAGATACATAGCGACTGAGGAATACCTGCGGGATGCCCCTGTGGTGCCAGCAACCTCCAAGACCAGCAGACCAGTGGGTAAGCACGTTCCCCTTGGAGGTGTGTGGAAGGGTGTAAGAGGGCAAAAGACTGACCATGACACCCAGAGGCCCCCCAATCCTAGAGAGGAAGCCCGGGCAAGGAGGCTCCGGGGTCCCCAGTGTTGGAGGTGCCGTGAGTGGGGGCACATAGCCATGGATTGCCCCCTCTCCCCTGAGCCCATGGAGTGTGACGCTGGCCACAGAAGATCCCTGTTCGCTGAACCAGCATGTACCGCAATTTCGCGGTCAGAGACTGAGCCCCATATTGTGATGATGAGAGTGAATGGGTGCTCAGTGAAGGCGCTATTGGACTCAGGTAGCCTGGTAACCTTGGTCCGGGCCAAACTTGTGGGTGGAGGTTATATACCAAAAAGAAATGTTAGCGTGCTTTGCATCCACTGGGATATCGTGGCTTACCCTGTAGCCGTGGGTAAGTTTGAGACCCCCGCTGGAACACTAAAATATGAAGTAGGCGTGGTAAAACGCCTTATGTACCAAACGATTCATGCATTTTCACATGGAGACACTACGCTCAGCAGTCGCTACTCTGCGCCCGGGCGACTTCATGACATCCGTAGACATCAAGGACGCTTACCTTCATGTACCAATCTTCCCAGGTCATCAGAAATTTCTCGGGTTTGCTCTGGGGGGATCAGCACTACCAATTTGTGGCCTTACCTTTCGGTATCACCTCAGCTCCCAGGGTATTCACCAAGGTGCTGGCAGGTGTGATGGCTCTGTTGAGATCTCAGGGCATTCGCATTCTTCCTTATTTGGACGACATTCTGATCTCGTCTCAGTCCTTCCATCAGGCAGAACTGGATACCCAGATGGTGGTGTCCACACTAGAGTCCTTCGGCTGGGTGATCAAGTCCTTTCTGCCCCCGTCACTGGTGAGGTCCTTTCTGGGCATGACTCTGGATACATCTCAGGTCAAGGTTTTTCTCCCTCAACAGAAGGTGGAGATGCTTCAGGCACAGGCCCAGTTTCTTCTGTCTTGTCCTCATCCCTCCATCCAGCAGGGGATGCAACTGGTGGGCGTGATGGTGTCTTGCTTCGAGGCGGTACCCTATGCTCAGTTTCACATGAGACCTCTTCAGCTACACCTCTTATCAGTGTGGGATCGGGACCCTGTGTCCCTGGATCAGGTATTTGTTTTGTCCCCCCTGGCCAGACGGTACCTCTCGTGGTGGCTGGACTCAAGGAACCTCTTGGTGGGCAGGGCCTTTCTGTCCCCTTGCTGGGAGACTGTCACCACAGATGCCAGTCTGATGGGTTGGGGGGGCTTCTGGAAGTCCTTGAAATTCCAGGGTCAGTGGGGCCCCCAGGAGGCCCACACTCCTATCAACATTCTGGAACTGAGGGCGGTAAGGTTGGTTCTCGCCCAATTGACCCCACACCTTCGGGGTCGGCCTGTTCAGATCCGCTTGGACAACCAGACGGCGGTTGCCTACATCAATCATCAGGGAGGGACTCGGAGCAAGCGAGCCTTCAAGGAAGTGTCCCTGATACTGTCCTGGGCGGAAGAGAATGTCCCCTGTATATCGGCAGTTTACATCCCGGGAGTGGAAAACCTGGAGGCAGACTGCTTGAGCAGGGGGATGTCTCGGCTGGAGGAGTGGTCCCTCAGCAACAGGGTGTTTCACTCCCTGTGCCATCGCTGGGGTCTGCTGGATGTGGACCTGTTTGCTTCACTTCACAATCACAAACTTCCCAGATTTGTCTCTCTGTCTCAGGATCCTCTGGCCTTCGCCACGGATGCGCTAGCAATGCCTTGGCAGGGGTTTTGGCTCCTCTATGTGTTCTCTCCGTTCCCTTTGTTGGGCAGGGTGCTGCGCAAGATAGGCCAGGAAGGGGTGCCAACCATTCTGGTGGCCCCCTGTTGGCCAAGAAGGGTGTGGTTTGCAGACATCTTGCAATTGGCAGTAGATCAGTACGTTCTGCCCAAGGATCCAGACCTGCTCACTCAGGGGCAGCTGTGCCATCCCAATTTACAAACATTGGCTTTGACGGCTTGGCTGTTGAAAACTCCATCTTGAGGGAAAAGGGGTTGCCTGCCTCTGTTGTTGATACCATGATTAGGGCTAGGAAGAAATCCTCGTCCTTTATCTATTACAGGGTCTGGCATGCTTACATTGCCTGGCGTGAGTCCAAATCTCTTCCCTGTCAGGCGTTTTCTATTCCTAGGATTCTGGAATTTTTGCAACATGGTTTGGATTTGGGCCTTCAACTTAGTATCCTCAAAGGTCATGTTTCAGCTCTGGCAATTTGTTTCCAAAGACCTTTTGCCAAGCACTGTTTGGTTAAGACTTTTTTCCAGGGGGTTTCTCACGTGCGTCCACCACGTAAGCCTATGTTACCAGTTTGGGATCTGAATCTGGTATTATCTGCTCTGCAGGGTCATCCTTTTGAGCCTTTTCGTGAGGCAGCTTTGCCCATTTTGACTCTTAAGGCAGCCTTTTTGGTGGCTATCACTTCTGTTAGGCGTGTTTCTGAGTTGGCGGCGCTTTCCATCAAACCTCCTTATTTTGAACGACACCAGGACAAGGTGGTATTTCGGTTCAAGATTTCTTGCCTAAGGTTGCGTCTGCTTTTCATCTCAATCAGGACATTGTCTTGCCTTCCTTGTGTCCTAATCCTGCTAATTCCAAGGAGAGGACTCTGCATTTGGATGTGGTCAGGGTTCTGAAGTTTTACTTGGTAGCTACTGAATCTTTCAGGAAGACTGATGTTCTTCCTTCTGGCCCTAGGAAGGGGTCCGCTATCAGCAAGTGGATTCGTCAGGCGGTGGTGCAAGCCTATTCTGCTAAGGGGAAGGAACCTCCCTTCCGCCTTACTGCTCATTCCACTCGTGTTATTGGTGCCTCTTGGGCCTTTCAGCACCAGGCTTCTGTTGAACAAGTTTGCAAGGCCGCAACTTGGTCTTCTGTTCATACGTTTTCTAAGTTTTACAAGGTTGATGTTAGGGCCTCAGCTGACGCTGCTTTTGGCCGCAAAGTTCTGCAGGCGGCAGTGTTTTAAACTGCTCACCGTTGCTTTTGGGATCCCACCCTACCTTACGGACACTGTTTTTGGATGTCCCAGACGTAAGGAATTATTGGAACAGAACGTGCTGTATACTTGGAAAAATACAATTCTGTCAGTACTCACCTGTAGAATTGATTTTATAGTATACAGCACGTCCTGTTCCACCCCTCCCTTGTTATCATTTTTCCTGGTTACCTCTGTATGGTGATTGTTCTAAAGTTCTTTTTGTTTATTTAGCCATTTTTTGATTCTCCCGGCTTCTTGTATAACTGCTTGTCAACACTGGAAATTGGTGGGAGGTACCTGGCTATTTATGGGGCCAGGAGTGGCCACAAGTCTTTCTGCAGTCCACTGTGCCACCTTGTGGTGGAATAACCCAGACGTAAGGAATTATTGGAACAGGACGTGCTGTATACTATAAAATCAATTCTACAGGTGAGTTCTCCCAGAATTGTATTTTTGAACACTTTATTTTCTCAATAAACCTGTTTTTGCTGTTGAAGAACGGTTGTCCGTGTCACTGCCATTTGCCCCAATCGCTCACAGGTGTGAGACCCCGTTTTTACCAGTAACTCACCTTGATCCATTGACACACAGTGCATGCCTTGATTCTCATCCAAGCAGTCATCTTAATAAATGGATTGCCAGGTGCCACCCCCTTCAGCTCATTGTCAGCTAAAGTCTGTGTAAAAGGATTGAGGAGTACCAGGGATGCCAGCTGGTAACTGTGCTGTAAGATGATTCAAAATGTGGTGAGCACTGGATGAACTGGGGAGTCTCCCTCAGCAGGGCATCCCAAATCTGAATGCCCAAAGGGCAAGCTGTAACCTGGCCCTAGAATATTTTAGACTTCAGAGTTGAGCCACATGGGTTTTGATCCTTTTAATGCCTGAAATGGGCATAGTACATGTGGAGGGAGGGCTGGGCAGGAACTTTATACTTTAAATAGGAGGCAACTGGGAGATGCAGGACTAGGAGTTTGTAAATCAGACCTCTATTTTAAAATGGAAAAGAAAAGGTGAACGTAAGTGGGCAAAAATACAAACAGACCTACACCTTTAAGATAATAAGTATAAAAACAAATCACCCAAACTCGAAACGAAATGCTAAGAGCCGCAACCAGCATTGTTGTGACCATCACAGCAAGAATGTTGGTGTCAGTTTCCCGTCTAGCCAGACACTGCTGAGTAAAAACTCAAGTCTCCTCTTTTATCCCAACCATGGTCTGAACAGCTTTGAGTTTGAAGCCTGATTACTCAGACTCTGAACATGATCGTGAGAGGCTCCCCAGAGGCATTATCTTTTATTGTAAATGACTAACAAATTACCTTCAATTTTGGTCGGGGAAATGACCTTATTATCCAGTGATGCCTTAATCCCTCCTGTATGGATGGGGAGAAAAATCTACTGCAAATCCTTTTTCCGTTCAGAGCAACAGGAGTGCATGTGTAATGGAAGATACAATTTCCTGGTAAGAGGGTCGGCCGGTATCGCATTGACGTAGCCCAAAGGGTTTAGAATGCTAACTCCAGTTGTTTCAAGCCATAGGCTACAGTCACATTCATGTGCCATACTACATTCTGTAAAACCACATCAACATAAAATGGAATAACCTCCCCAAAATGTCAAGTTTTGTTTATTCCAGATCTTGAATGTTTGTCTTATGTAAATAAAGCTGCTGCATAAGACAGGTCTACGAAAGGTTTTTTTAAAGTGATCCTTAGCCAGAAAGGAAGTTTATGTCATCACCTTCTATCCCCAGCCTAGAGCCCCAAAATTAAACATAACAGCAATTAGGTTGAAGTGCTTTAAGATGGATTTATAACTAATAAGGCTGACCCCCCCCCCCCCCCCCGTGCTGTGTACTGTACCTGAATGTATCATAACTGGATAGCACCAGGGGGCTGGGTTGCTCATACAGGGAGCAATCTGGCCTACTGCATCATAAATCCAATCACAGCTTAATTGGATTACATAGAAGAAAACTTTTCCCCTCTTTACCCTCCCCTTCCCCCCCACCCCCTCCCTCCTTGTATTGCTCTCATAACGGTCCAGAGAAGGACTAGCAGCCCATGTTTGTTTGCATAATTTACATAATTGCAGTTTAATATCATTAGTGAGTTGCCTTATATTTTTTCTTAATATTTGCCCAGTCATCTCTTCCTACTAGTGCACACTTGTTTTGGGACAGTGGCAGTCGTCAGTACAGGACTATAATTGATGGCTGGATGGTAGGTAAAGTTTAGAACCACCATTAAAGATATCTCAAGCATGCAGAAAAAAGCACTAAAGACTAAAGGAATCTGGGTAATTCTGAGGTCTGTGGTCTGTATGGGTCATATAAAAATGTTTACACTACTTACCTTCTGCTAATTGTAAAATAAAAGCCAACATTTGTATCTGGGCTTCTGTACTTAATCATGGAAGGCCACAAATGTTAGCTGCATGCTCTGAGCATTATTTTTGGACAGTGATCGAAGTAATAACACATACATGCCTTCTGTTCAGTAAATAGCTGCCTTCTTAGGCAAATGGATGATCCAGCTTTTCATTTACCAAGGTTTTAGGATATAAAAAACACATACTGTGGTTTTAGCAATGGCTTACAGTTAATATATTTTGTATCTACAAAAAGTTGTATAATAGTATCTTTAATCTTATGACAATAATTTACAGTAGGAGGACGTTCACTTCATGACCATGGCAGTTTTATTATACAGATCAATGACAATGTGCAACCAATTAAATAAGGTTGAGTAAAATTAAAACGTCACGTAAAGGTCAAAAACACATCCCATCCTGCATTCACATCAACATCATAAAAGAATGAGTTTAAGTCATGGTACATATGTGGAATGAGAGAACATCTGTTTGAACACATCATTTTAAGATGCTGATAGTAAAACATAACAGGTACTCCAAACCTTGTGCAGGTTTAGGATTTATTTTATAGCTGTCTTAAAGTCACATCTGAAACACACGAGAAATGAGCAGCCACAGACAAGTGCAAATAGATTTTATACAAGTAAATCTAATGGTGGGGTAAAGGAATGACATGCAAAGTTAAGCTCTCATCAAAACCCCCTAAATAAAAAACACAGATTAAAAAAATGCCAGCGGTGGAATTTCTTAACTATCTCAAATTATAGAATAAATAAAATAAATATATCAATACCAGACGAGTAGTTAGGCTTTCTGGCACCCAGGGCAAAGATTTGAAATGGCATCCCCTACCTGTGCTCAGGTCCCCCTTTGGTTCCCCCGACCTGCTGCACCCAGGGAACGTGCTTCCCCTGCCCTCCCACAGCTACGCCCCTGATCAGTACATATTCTAGCAATGTAACCAAGACAGGCTCACCATGCAAATAAATGACCGCTGCCATATTTATATATCACAAATAGTCAGTTATTTTAACTTATTTCAGACATGTGAGCAACTGGGCTTCATGGTTTACATATGTTGCAAATGCCATATGCAGTATATAGTCTTTTATATATTTTATCACATGTGGACAGGCATCAGCACATGGAGGTGCCTTCTGATGCATGTCCTAGCATGTGTGTTTTATGGAGATAACATGTGGAGGCATGCATGTGTGCTCAGTGGTATTCACCTTCTGGCCTTTAAATGAAACATCGGTTTCTCTTTGGTTTCTCCTCCTTTCTGGAGCCTCGTGACCTTGTATCAGCAATATTCAATTAAAGTGGACCAAAATCCACCCTGGAGTCCATGAGACTCCAGGGCAGGCATACTTGCTTCCCCCGGGGCATCCAGATTCAGGATGTCCCGCTGTTTCAAACCCCCCAGGTCGCCCGACAACTCACCTTCTTTCCTGGTCCAACAGCACATGCTTGAGCAGCGGCCACATCCCCGCTAGCCCTTTAGCAGGGCACGTGCCCGCGGCAAGCTCCCTGTTAAAGGGAGAACAAAGCCAGGGGGTCAGAGCCAGAGCAAGGCCTAATCCAAGAGCCAGAGGGTCAGAGCTGAAGCGGGTTGTAATTCAAAGCCAGAGCCGAAAGTCAAACCAGGATGTGACACAAGAACACAGGCAAGCGTCACTCCAAGAAGGGCCTTAGGTGTTCAGGAAGTACCTGCTGCACATGCGCAAAGCACACACAGGGTCAGGGGTCGTCCAAGCATGTACATACCAGCTCACCGGTCACCTACGTGACTGCACATGCCACCGGCCACGTACAGCCTGAATGGAGACACCCGAGAGGAGCGAATGAGCGAGCACACATGTAGGCGCACAAGAATAGAACCAGGTCTCCCATTGGGACACCACTATCCAAGACACTCCCACGGTGCTGGGGAGAAGACTGGCTGTCAGGAAGGATCGGATGGTTAGACTTGATGGGCTTCTGTAGAGCTCATCACAGCCACAAGTATTTTTGTCTCCAAAAAATGGCTCCATCTCCCTATTCGTCTGAGAAATATACCTCGAGCAGAACATTCTCTTCATTATCCCGACACGTTCAAAGAGATAATGAAATAAGCAAGAAAGGATTGGGAATCCATTAAAATGTCTATGTAAATATGCTGCCAGGGACAAAAATGAAAAAATCAGTCAGGATGCCTACCCTGCCTCTTTAACTGACCAGCAGCCGATTTGTGCTAAAAAAAAGGATTTTGAAAATGACAAGCAGACCCTTATCTCCCACCATCTATATACTAAGAGGCCGATTCATCAATAGCGCCAGGTAGCGACAGATGAGCGACTGTAGCGTGATTTTTTCAGCGCCAGACAGTATTCGCTGTGCTTGGCCGGCATTAGCTTGATGACAGCGACTCAGTCGGTGTGCGGTAATGTTGAATACGGGCTGGGGAGTCGCTGTTTCACAGGTCCAGCGTTGTATGTGAGCGCCTGACAACGAATGGCCAGAGCGAACGGCTAGCTGCATATTCATCAAAAAATCACGCTCCGAATGTGCTGTCGCTGTCCATTCCTTGTTTAAACCCCAGAGCGCTGGCGGCGATCTGTATTAACTAGTTTTTAACCCCTAAACAACCATATTTTTGGAATGTAACATTATACATGTTTTTAGAATCATCCCGTTATATGAATACATTAATCTCAGACCTGTTAGATCAATTCTGCACATATTTTTTTTTTTTTTTTTTTTGACTTAAAAATAAATCCTAACATTGCAGAAATGGTCTCCGAATTTTTGACATTAAAAAAATCAAAAAAAAAAATATTACCAATTAATCATGAATTATTATAGATTGCTCCATTGAAATGCATTGGACATCGCCAGGGAGCGACAGCTCATACCTGGCGCTGTGAGGGAATTTGCAGCGGCGCTGTTCGGTCCAGGCGGCTTCATGATGAATGCCGCGCTAGCCGTCGCTCTCGCCGGCGCTAGCCTCATTTTGCTTGATAAATGCGTCATTGTGACCGCCGCGGGCGTACTTGAGTCGGTAGTCGCCGTTAGCTGCCGCTACCTGGCGCTCGTCAGACACTACCTGGCGCTATCGCTTGATGAATAAGGGCATAACTGAATCAAAAGCTCTGCCGAGATTCATGTAGGAGTGTGCTCTCCTTATTGTTCAGCATGAGGTATGATGTCCTGCACAATAAACACTAAAGGGAGCACATTTGGCATAAGTCTAGACTAAGGCACCAAGATCAGCGTCCCGCAGCCCGGGCTGTGAAGCCGTGGTCTGCGGTTCCCATTCCGCCTGGAGGATGGGCATGGCATGTGTACGGCCGACTCCAGTAGGAAACAATGGGGTCCTATGTACACAAGTAACTACCAGTGCAGGGCAGCGGTAAGGTAAGTGGATTGTCTATTGCTCATGGCCTGGGACCCAGAGTTTTGGGATATTTAAAGGGAAAGTCCAGACAATGATAATAAAAATGCAGCAAATAGATCACCTGAAACCCGTCCCATGGGTCTCTTTCATTTCTTGCAGTGTACTCCAGATGTTGTAGCAGGTCTCTAAAGTTTTCCCCTCCTTTGAATTGTGGAACCACACTTCAATTGTGGTTGAACAGCCACCTTGTCCCTAAGTACTTCCAACATGAACAGGCTTTAGTCCTTGCTGGGCTTGCTCACAATAGAAGGCATACCTCCCAACTGTCTCTCATTTGGAGGGACTGTTCCTCTTTTAAAACTATGCCCCCCATCTCTTCTTGTTCTTATTTGTCCCTTTGTGGGGATTAACATGCAGATCTGCATCAATAAATAATTAAAGTGGACCAAAACCCACCCTGGAGTCTATGAGAATCAAGGACAGGCTAACTCTGTCCCCCCAGGGCATCCCAAACTGGGGTGCCACCCCTGTGTAAAACCCCCCAGGGAGCCCAATATTCTTACCTTTCCCTGGCATCACACACCTCCCTTCACCTCCCACCTACTTTCTCAGCTGTTCACCAGAAGTGAATGGCTGTGCGGGGCATAACAGAACTGAACCTAGGAAGTGATGCAGCACGCCGCTAGCCGCACTGTGGCTCGAGGGCATGTGAGTTACCTCAGCATTCTGGGGAGTTTCACACATGGATGCCCCAGTGGGAAGGACCAGAACCCGGGATAGTGAAAATCCTGGGTGCTGGTCCACTTTAATATTACTATTCAAAGTGTTTATATTGTAACTGTTACAACCTATCTTCTATCCATCCCTCAATGAGGGGGTGTGGCTTAATTTAACAACTGTCCCTGAAAAGTTGGAAGGTATGAGAATGTAAAGGGATGCAAACAATGGACACATCTACAGAGAACAGCCAGCACAAATCGTGATGCAAGGGGGATGGGGTAAAAACAGACCTATGGTTTGTTCTTACTTTAAATCCACTTAAAGAAAATGGGTTCAGATACCAGTTTTTACTTACCTCCCGTCCCTCTTCATTTGCCCTCTATCTAACTTTTAGAAACTTTCTGGCAAGTTGTAATAACCCAGACCCTAAACAAAGAGTCCTTTGTCTTCCTCTTTGGAATTCTAATGTTGTTTAAATTCTAAGCAAGGAAGTAATGAAAAACAATCGTAACAACTCCAAGCTGTACCCTGCAATCAACAGGATAGAGTGAGAAGAGCTTGGGATGTAAAATGGGACAGTCTGCTACTTCCTGCGCAGTTCCGACAATCTGCTGGTGGCAGCACAACTTACAACATACAAGGTCCTAGCTGGGAAGGACGTGGATCAGCAGGACCCCGCCATTAAGAGTTGTGGAAAATGTTGTTCTTGGAATCGGTTCTAAATATGTTGTTTTAGAACTTCGACCAGCTTCTTTCATGCTTACATTTAAATATACAAGTTTCCAATTACTAAATGCTGCCAATTTCAGGAGAACAGAGAATGAAACTCCAGGGATAAATTTCAACAAATAAACTATTCAAAAGGAGGTCAGCATGAAGTCCGGGAGACTCAATATACATTTATACCGCACTGAATCAAAAACCATCCCTCACGCCAAACATTCTCTACAAGACATTTCTGCCTGTATTGCCACACAGGATGGCATTGGAATTTAATCGCAAATTATATATAAATTGTTTACATCCAGTAGCCATTTATTTTTAAAAATAGTTTTTTTTACCATTACAGGCCTTCATAGATAACTTATGATTTAGGATTATGATTTACTAGATTTACTATATTTATTAGGACATACAGTATATAAACCTCCTATTGCCTAATTCTGCACCCACTTAAACTTATCCAGCCAGGACTGCATCATCAAACATACTCATTTAAGATTTGGGTGGCCATTACTGCTGGATCCCGGAGGCCAGCCACAATTGCTAACAGTGAGTAAAGCAAGTTGGGGGATGGGGAGTGGAAGGGCAGGTACCTCCTCCAAAGAGCTTTCTTTGTCTGGGTCAGCAGCACCAGGAATCAAGAGCCTACAGGCATACCCATGAGGAGCAGGGCTGAATCTCCCCAACAGATAAGTGTTAAAGTGGACCAAAACACAGGATTTTGACTATCCTGGGTTTTGATCCTTGCCCTTGCTGTGTGAAACCCCCCAGGTTGCCCGAACAAACTCACCTCTTCCTGGTCCTACAACGCATGAGTGGCTGCTTATCCAGTCAGCAATGGCGGCCGTCTCCCCACTTCTAACTGGGAGCATGCCCACGCCGGCCATTCATATATGACTGACCCGGGCACACGCCCTGCTAGAGGGATAGCAGCCACTGCTCACACATGTGCCGTTGGCCTGGGAAAGAAGGTGAGTTTATGATCGACCTGGAGGGTTTCACACAGCAGGGCATCCCGATTCTGGATGCCCGGGGGGAGGGAATCAATCCCATCTCCGTGGGTTTTGGTCCACTTTAAAGCTGCAGACCTGGCTAGATGAGCCGCTGGGTGGAATACGGCGAATATCCTTTTTTAAATTTTAGTAGTCCATAGATGCCCTATATACTCATTTTCTAAGAAAGCTTGCAGCCATATCCAACAGCGGTAAAACTCAAAGGACTTCACATGACTTTCAATGGCCAATTGTAGGGGCTGTTTTCACTGTAAGGAGGTGGTAAACGAAGAGGTAGTAAGAGCAAACGTGGCTTGCAGGCGAGTATGTTCAAGGGGGCATCGGCAAACAGGATTGAGCTGAGTGTAGGTGCTATCAACACCTATTTTATGGAAAGATAGGAGTTGCTACAGCAGGCAAGGTTAATTGTTACAACATTGTGTTGGCTACGCCTGGCGCTGTCCTGAACGTTTTTCAGTTTTTTAATTGAAGAAGAAGAAATGGCGAGATATCAAGGTTTACAGGTTTAGCTCATGATTATTCTCCTGAGAAAAGTGGGTGTGGCCCTTGGATCTGCGACGCTGCATAATAATCAGTGCTGACAGCAATGTGATGAATCTGGAGCGGGAGGCAGAGGAGAGGGGGGAGGAGGGAGGGGCCAGCAATCCTGTACCGCTCTGCTGAGCTTATTGGGGGAAGGGATGAAAAAGAGAATGTCATCGGCTGAATCTGTTAACCTCAATATCTCAGCCATTACTGCTTCAATTTAAAAACGGAAAACAGTTTAGCACAGTGCCAAATGTAACCTGATGCAATGATCTAACAATTACCTTTGCCTGCAGTATCACTTTAAAGGAAGGTTAAAGGGATTGTCCAAGCAAAACAAAAAAAAACTAAATTCACCTGCTGTACAATGCAACTCCACCTCTGGCTCCATTCATTACAATGGAGGGGGCATGACAAGGCGGACCTGAATGACCCCAACGACAACCTGAATTACCCCAACGACAACGCCCTGCACAGACCCATCCAGAAAACTTCTGGTGGAGAGTGCTGCCGCCAACCACCATTACTAATAAAATGCAGATGGGCACTTCCTATTGCTTTACCTTCCTTTTTGATGTTGCATCCCCTGGGGGTTTTGCCTGGCTTGTAAACCAAGCTGATATTAGTAAAGGCTGAAGCTAGCAATACATATAAAGCAGAACATAAATTCCTTGAATGGACTTTAATACATGCTGCTTGGCTACATTCTAACGGGAACATATTCATCACCCTGTGTCTGGGTAAATCTTGTCCCTTGCACATAAAGACTCTATTGGACGTAAGGTGGGGAAATCAAAAGTATGTTTCCACAGACAGTTCTAGTAAAAACGAAGGTTTTGCGCAGATGTTCTGGAATTTGTTTTTACCACTTGTAATCTTCCAGAGAACATTCAACTAAGGTCAAACTGATTTAATAGGGGGAATCAACATGTCAATCTCTTAGGCTCCAAAAAAACATAAAAAAGCCTATAAAGTATGTAAGGAAATGATAAACATAAGCATATGAATAAATTGCATCCAAGAGCTTCACAAAGACACTATTAAGACCTGCTCTAAGCCTCAACCCGATCTGTGTACCCCTGGTAATCATGGTAAGGAAGCCGCTGGACATTGCCGAAATGCCCGTGGTTTTAAAACACCTCAGTTTGCACATGGATATTTTTCCAGTTTCTAGCTGCCTTAAAGAGACCTCAAGGTTTCCAAGAGTCACAAGAAGGTCTGATTGCTAGGTTTTGGTTTCAACAGCCAAAATCACAAGGGTTTCTTTACTGTTCTGCTGTGAAGGTCTCAGACCCTCTGTTGTCTGTAGTAGGGACCAGACCATCCTTTGTTTGTACTAGGGCCCAGATCCTCCTTTGTTTGTATAGGGCCCAGACCATCCATTTTCGGTACTGGGGCCCACACCCTCCAATGTTTGTACTGAAGCCCATACCCTTCAGTGTCGATACTGGGGCCCATGGCTCTTCTATTTCTGTACCGTTTCCCATGCCCTCCACTATCTGTGCTGGGCCTAGGCTATCCACTAGCCCCTGGCTATCTCCTGTCCACTGACACCTGCTACTGTAAGTCTGTCTGCTTTGCTGCATACTAACTGTCCTGTTACTCCTATCACATAACGGACCTCTATGCCCTGGGTGGTTTGCGGCTTGCCTCTCTAGAACCGTAGGCAGGTTGTTTGTCTTATGAGTATATGTTCCAACTCTACTTACCTGTCCCAAGCCCATGACTCCAACTGCTCGGTTCATGGTCTGTGCCTGTAGCCTTCCAAAGACATCCAGCAGTGATCATTGCTAAGGACTCTGGAGAGAAATTAGCTTCCGACCCATTTTCCTCAGTCCCCATTCCCAAACAAGGACATTTCCAAACTGTCATGAATGCCCGGTGATATAAATCGCCTGGACCTGACACAACTATATGTATGTGTGCTAAGGAAATTGAAAGATAGGCCCCTATGCAAAAGCCTCTAGGCGCCAAATAATAGTCCAGTAAAACCCAAGCCAGCTTAAACTTGGCTAATGTAAAAAGGTTTACATATTTCCATACAATCTTCATTTTTATGGCAATTTAGTAACTCTTGCTTCGGCTGCCACACTAGTGAAGAAGGCTGATAATATATGAGATGATTCATTCCCTGAGCAGTCCTGAGATACCCCAGCTATAAGTGGTGACCACAAAGCCTCTAAGCCTCTAAAATAGCTTCATTCCCCCAGACAGCAACACCACCCTGCTGCATGGCCTTGTGCTCCTATAGCGTGATCTCACATTACGGGTATGTTTATCCATCTATTCCCATCCTCTGACACCACACTTTGCTCTCTCTCTCTTGCTCTCTCCCATGAACCCCCTCATTTTTCCTTCACCATTGTGAAATTAGCCAGATCCCTTTGCTCTTCTGTATCTCGTTAGTAGCCGACACCATCTAAGGCTGCAGGGCTTTCACGATCACTCAATGTTTTGGAATTTCAACTGTAGGTCAAAGAAAATGTTACACATTTACCTGACCACAACTAACAAGAACACATTTACACAGCCATCACTTACTATTCGTGAACAAATGTTTATAGCTAGTGGCCTTCAGAGGCACAATGCTGGAAGTGATGTTTGTTTGGTAGGTAAGGCTAGGGACCATAACACGAGGGAACATTCCACTTTTTTATCTGTTATTTTTTTGTCTTTTTTTCTTTGCAACTCTATATTTGATGAAGAAAGTTTTCACTAGCAACAATGTGTGGGTCCGGCCCAGGCAGAATTGCGACAGGATCGGAGGGTCATCCATCCTTATCTGAATCGCAATCCTAGGCTGGAAATGCAGCCCTGAAATTGGCCACCGGTGGTCATGTGGGTCAAATTCTTGGTCCTGGCTGCTGAAAAGGGCCGGTGCACATGACCAGCTGTGGCCAATTACGGGGCTGCAGGATCACTGTTCAGGTAGGGATTGCGGGCATTGTAGGGGCTATGCACGGGTGGCTAAAGCAATCTGGATGCCCTACCAAACCTGTCTATCTAAAGTCATTTAGCTAGAAAGTGGTGTGGGTCTGCGTTAACATACCACAAAGAGCCTTATTTAAGGTTATAAAGTAAAGATTGCTTTATTAAAATATTAGATATTTGCATGGCACATACACACCAAGAATAACAAAGTTCGCCCAAGATTCTTAGCAGTAGGTAGAACCATGCATCTCATTTATTTTGACCTTTGTTATTGCTGAAGTGCCCAAAAACAACAGGCTGGGCATTCAATGTTTTAGTATATCTTCTAATATTTGCATAGCCATCATTTCCTACTTGTGGGTGGACAAGTGTTTCTTACTAGCCTAACTTTCCATACAGACATTACTTTCAGCCTTGTGCTGATCCCATCCAATAGTCCCTGGTAACCAGACTTGGTGCTGACTATACAATGGAATACCTCCTCTTTAAAGAGGAACATACACATGAATTTGACTTTCCTGTGTGTTGTTCCTATCTGCAGCGGCATCCCGAATTGGGATGCCCCGTTGTGTGTACCCCCCCCCAGGTCATTCCATTTCATCTTCCTTCCACTCCCACAGCGCAGACTCGGGCGAGAGCGCTGAATGGCTGGGCTCAGCCAAGCAGCACACTAGCTATCTTTCGACTCTCTTCAGCACCAAGGACGGCTAAGCTGCCTGGGATGTGACGGCTAAGCGGCAGCGATGGGAGCCGAGCGGCAGCGCCAGCTGCATTCAGGAAGGTTGGGCACAGGCATGGCTGGGGGTGAGCAAGAATGTGGCTGGAGCGCACAGACACGGTGAGGGCTCCAGGAGAGGGTGAGTGTTCCGGGGGGTTTGGAGGGGTTTCACACAGTGGGGCTGGAACTCGGAACTCTGATGTTCCTCTTTAAATATTTTTCAGTTGCAGTGGCCAGTGAAAACCCATATGATGAAAGATATGGAACTCAAACATAGAACATTCGGGGTGGCAAATACAGAAAAGAAGGTTAAAAGCAAGGCTTTGTCCAGAGTGATCTTAGGGCAGTGTATGATTCATTTGTCACTCAGAATAAAATAATGTTGGAAAGCTTTCTATACGGTACAGTTTCTATACGGTTGTGATAACTCTTCTGTGAATATATATTTTTACCACAAATGAGCTTTAATGTTCTAGACCGCAGCTTCATGGTGCATTATCTTCAGCACCAATGGATGATACTGCTGTCCTGGAGTTCACTCCCCAGCTGTGCAAACCGTTAGCCAGCCATACTGCTCCGAGAGAGGGGGACTTTCCCTCCAATTCCTCATCAGGGAGAGAAATCATTCTTCTGGAACGTCCATCATACAGAGCTGCAGTGTGGCCCCCGTTTGTGTCATTAAAGTGCAATAATTAAAAAGGAATATGTAATACCTAATCTTGGCAGGTCCTACAGGTTATTCCATATTTCATCCTTATGACACAAGAGTACAGATAATCATTTTTCACAATTTCCTCAATATGAATTGTTGCATAAGTGACCAGATTTGGGAGGGGGGGGGGGGGGAACTGAGAGATAGCTGAGGCAGACAACACATTTTGCCCAGGGCCACACTTTTTCTAAAACCATACATACAAGGCAATAGAAGGGGGGGTGCAATTATTAGGATGACATCACAGATCAGAGTTGAGGCCGACATTTGCCGATTCGCACCTGGTCTCCGTGATTTGGGTCCCCCAGATTTTGCCCAAAATGTTGCCTGAAACCAACCCTGGCTCCATATACTGGCAACCAGTGTTTTGGGAACCTTATTAATGGGGGACCTAAAAGCAGGCCTAAACCCATCATTGTCAGCACACACAGGCCAATTCCTGCTGCAGCAGTGTATGTACTAGCATTCATTCATCCAGGGCAGAGGACAAGGGGCCCTGGAAGCCTGGACTTAAACCAGAACAACAGCCTGGCACAGTTGGGAAAATACAATTCTGTGAGACTCACCTGTAAAATTGGTTTTGATTCCGATCCATTCCAGGCTGTCCCTGAATCATTACACCTGGGTAATTCCTGCACGAATGGGCGTGTACTGCAAAATCAAAGGTGTGGCTCCTCCCGGCCCACATAAGTAGGAGCTGCCTCTAATCAAAGACCAGTAATTAAATAGCAGTAAATCATAACAAGTGGCTAAGGCCGAGAGGCCCCGAATATAGGAGACCATGTTACTTCACACCGCCTCCGCTTGTTTTCTCTCGAAAAATCCTTATTGTCTTTTTTTTTTTTTTGCCGTAATAGCAGAGGCACAGACCGGACGGAGCGCGGTCCCCACACAGGCAAAGGCATGGCAAGCCAGCTGATCAATGCGCCTGTCCTCCCCATCCCTCAGTGTAGTAGAGTCAGGGGAATGCATGATGGATGTGTTACACAACTCCAGAATTGGTGCATCCACCATGGGAGGACATGACCAACATTTAACCATATCAGCAGGAAAGGGATACCCCTTATCCCAACCCTTTGGTACCCCGGGAAGCCGGCTAGGCCGTTCCCACTCTTTGAGCACCAGATTATTAAAGTGAGTTTGTTCAGGAAACTCCTAGCGTGGTTTAACAGTATGAAACAGCTCCCCCTGCTGCCGCGGGGCCACGGCAGAAGGAGAGATACAGAGTACTTCAAAAATGTGAGCCAAAAGTCTGTCAGTATCATCTGAAGCCCATGGGTCAGACCCAGACTCAGCATAACCCCTAGGCTGATCCTCAGATGATTCTGAATCAGAGAACAATTCCCTTTCTTCCAGGGGGGTATATCCAGTAATATAAAAAAAAACTCCTCATCTTCCACAAGAAAGAGAGTAACACCGGGTGCCAGATGCCGCCGCTTGGCAGGAGCCGTACGCGGACCAGACCCGGCAATATGCCTTTCAATGCTGGCTACCCGGGCAGCCAAATCAGGTTGAGACTCCCCACTGGTATGCACTTCACTGGGAGTCAGATGTAAGGGTGGGGGGGTAGGCGAAGCCAGAGGAGGCGCAGCACTAGGTCCCGCCGCAGGTAACCCAGACTGCAGCTCAAGCGTCTGCTGGGCGCAGGGTACACACACCCTGACATCACTTATAGGGGATACCCCACACACAGCCGGGCTTGTCCCGAAGGAACCCCGAGCACATTATCCTGAGAAGCCTCCATATGGTGATTGTCACGGCACAACAGGCCAATGGGGATTGACGCTAAAAATAGCAACCCGGGATGCCCCAATAACCCGCTAGGGAAGTGGGAGTAATGGTATGTAATAGCCCTCCAATAAAAGTTAACACAAAATAGAGGGGATAGGACCAGGAGAAACCACAAAGGTTGACCCGCCTGCAAGACATAAGCAAAAAGATCCCATAAGCAATATGCAATACAGAGAAATACAAAATAAATCAGCCCGCAGGGGCACTTACAGGCCGCGATAGGGAGACGCCAGACACACGCAGCAGAGAGCTAAAATGGTGGCTGCATATACCTCGAGGGGCGGGCCGGGGAGACAGTGATGCAGAACGCGTCAGCCGCAAGCCCGCCCCCCGAAGAGCGCGAAAACGCGCCCACCTGACAAGGCCAGCTAATGATGGCGCAGCAGCACCTGAGGCGATGTCGCCGCCGACCACGGAGCATAGTACAAGCGTGCGGCGGCGGCAAGAGAAAACAGTGCAATCAAATCAAAGGGATCAAAACACACCATATAGTAAAGACATGCACCCCCCCTGGGAGGCAGTAAAAGGAAACGGGTGGGAATAGTCCTACAGGGCCGCAGGCTAATAGCCCCGCTCACCTGCGAGTAGAGAGAGCCATCTTCTAGTCATCGCAGCCAGGACTGCAGAGAAGAACTGGGGATTTTGTGGGAGGTCCCTGGTATATATGGGGCCGGGAGGAGCCACTTTTCTGTCTCTGCAGTCCAGCGCCATCTACTGGAGGTATAACATAAGTGTAAGGAATATCTTCTGGAACAGGACGTGCTGTATACTTAGAATAAATCTATATATTCTGTAAAAGAACAGTACTACAAGCGAACCCCTGGATTCGCAACAAGCGATAAATGCTTGCCAGACTCTGTAGTAGATCACTTGATAAAGATTTCTTCCTGGCCCGAATCATAGTCTGGATGACTCTGGCCGTCAAAAACCCTTTCTTCCAAGATAAGGATTGAATAGCCAGGGTTAAAGGGTTAAAAACCCTTAAAAATCCCCAAAAAATAACATGGGGTCCCCCTTACCCGAAGAAACCAGCCCGGGACCAGCTATGCAGGGCTTGTAGGAACAGGGCGCAGGGGCCAGCTTTTGTGGCCCCTGGCCCTGCAGGCTACAAGCACGCATAGCCCATGGCCACGGGCTCTTCTGCCCCCCCCCCGGGCTTTGAGGAGGCAGGTAATGGGGGTGCCTGCGGCTAGCAGGTGACTTGCCAGTCCCCAGTCTTGTGAACTGGTATAGGGATCTCATGGACCCCTTACCAGTTCACAAGGGGTTAAGTGTAAAAAAAAAAAGAAAAAAAAAAAAAAAAAAACCACACACAGAAAAAAATATTTTATTTATTTATTTTTTTTAATACTTACCTCCCATCTATCTTGCACTGTGTCCCTTCCCAATCACTGGCTTCTGCTCACCTGCTGGAAGCCTTTTATAGCTGCTGGGCGACAGAGCATAAGGGGTTAATTAAAAAAAAAAAAAATTACATGTTTGTTCCAGTGGATGCTTGGAACAAACTTCCAGCAGAGGTAGTTGAAAAATCAACAGTCACTGAATGTAAACATGCCTGGGATAAGCACACATCTATCCTAAGATAAAGAGTACATACAGTATACACATAAGGGCAGACTAGATGGACCGTATGGTCTCCTTCTGCCGTCAACCTTCTATGTTTCTACATAGGGTCCCCCCTCCCAGTGGGGGGACCCTATTTTTTGGGGGGATTTTTAAGGGTTAAAACCCTTAAAAATCCCCCCAAAAAAATGACATGGGGTCCCCCTTACCCAAAGTAACAAGCCCGGGACCAGCTATGCAGCGCTTATAGAAACAGGGCGCAGGGGCCAGCTTTTGTGGCCCCAGGCCCTGCAGACTACAAGCCCGCATAGCCTGTGGCCATGGGCTCTTCTGCCCCCCCCCCTGAGCTTTGGGAGGCAGGTAATGGGGGTGCTGGGGGTTAATGGCAAGTCACCCGTTAGCCGCAGGTGACTTGCCCTTCCCCAGCCTTGTGAATTGGTATAGGGGTCTCATGGACCCCTTACCAGTTCACAAGGTTAAATGTAAAAAAAAAAAAAAAAAAAAAAGAAGGACACACACAAAGAGAAATAAATATTTTTTTTTTTTTTACTTCACTCACTTCCGATCCTCTGTCCCCCAGCGATCTGCGATGACAACTGACAGTCTGCTCGGGGGTTTGGAGGAGAGAGCCTGGGGGGGGGGGGGGCGCGATCACAGCCCTTTCCCCCTACCCACCTCTCTCCTCCAAGCACCCGAGCAGACTGATTCAGAGTCTTGGGTGCCGGCATTAGCCGCGATGCAGGAAGTGGGGCAGAGGGTGATTTCTGCCCTCCACGGAAGAGGCTGGGGGGGGGGGGCGATCAGAGGCCCCCCAGTGAAGAGGAGACCCGTCGGGAGACCGCGCGGCCACAGGTAAGTAAATGTCATTTTTTATTTATTTATTGCTACAGCTGTAAGCGGGGGGGGGGGAGGGGGAGGGCACTATTCCGGGGGCTCTCCTGGAGCAATCCGAGCCCCCACGGGGGGGGGGGGGCACAATATCCTCTTCAACTCAGAGGAAAAAATATTTTCCTTAAAACCTCTTTAGTAGCCAATACTCCATTATGACACTCTATAGGTTTAGGACCACTAGAGGGCTGCCGAAGAGTTTGAAGACTCAGAAAGAGACTATGGCCACAATATCCTCTTCAATACACTCAGAGGATTTTTTTTTTTTTTTATAAACCTTCTTAGTAGCCTCACTAAAGGTTTAGGTCCGCATGCAGGCTGCAAAGAGGGTTTTTAAGTCTCAGAAAGCACTGCGCGACAGGGGCAGAGCCCCCTTCAGGGAGGAGACAACTGTCTCCCTAACCACTACAACCGTAGCATATTCCCTGCACACCGTGCTATCCTTGTCCAGTGCCACTGCATGCATACTGGACATGGGGTAAAGTCACAAGACTACTGGGAGTCCTCTGGGGGGTAACCACCATATATATAAATTATATAGTAATATTATAATTGCCCTTTCCCAATCTATAACAGTATAGTAAAACAATAAAAAACAGTATTAAAAAACAAACAAAATGACCTGCAAAAAGGTTTTAAGTCCACTTGAGGGTGGATGTGCAGTGGCTCAGAGCAGCCCCATTTTGCTGGCCAACAACCTTAGCTTAAACACATGGGAAAGAGCAATAAGAAAGGGAAATCCCTTGGTCCCCCCCAAGCAGGCTCACCAGACAAAAACCTGCAGCTGACTTGCTTGTTAATGAAGCCTGCAGCAGGTTTAACACTCAGAAAAGCGCCCCAGACCCCGGCGCTTCACCTTACCTTCACGGACCCCAATTTAAACAGCAACAAAGCTGGGGAGGCATAGAGTTGGGTCAGAGGAATCCGTGGGAATAAGGTCGTGCAGGAAGCCGACAGGTTGAAATCCCCGCTTGCTGCCAAATACCTAAATCTTGAAAGAGAAATCCAAGCCATCTTCACAGTACCCAAACTGCAAGAAATTAACTTTGATTAAAGGCAGCTGCTACTTATGGGGGCCGGGAGGAGCCACACCTTTGATCTTGCAGTACACGCCCATTCGGGCAGGAATTACCCAGGTGTAATGATTAAGGGACAGCCTGGAATGGATTGGAAGAAAAAGAAAGATAGTGGCCATTTGGGAACATCCTCTCCCAACTGACATAACTGACCATGAACAGTAACAGGAAGCCCAGCAGCACTTCCTGTTTGCAGGTGACCTGCAAATGCATGAGCCGCCATCTTGTTTTTAAAATTTACCACAGTAGGAAAAATTGCCCTGGGGAGGGATGCAAATGAGCACATGTGTTTGTTGTGTTGGTCTGGTTTAAGTCATTTTTGACTGTTGGACCACTTTAAATGCCCTCAATAGGCAAAAAAAAGGGTTTTGGTCCATTTTCAGAATGACCAAAACCTTGTATTTTGACTATCCTATTTGCCCCCAGATTTGGAAAGCCCTGCTCTGTAAAACCCCCCAGTTCACCAGTATTCCTACTTCGCTAACAATCCTGGGCTCTCCTCCCAATCAGCATTCTTAGCTATGCATATTAAAGCTAAATCATAAGAGGAACGAATGTCCGATTTGCTCATTTCCATGGTAACTTGATGTGGGATACCCCACTGAGTGAAAACCCCCAACTGCCAGTAAACTCTTTAAGTCGGTGATCCCACAGTGCATGTGTGGGCTGCATCCCCACTCTACCTATACCTGCTTCAGGCATTTTCAGAATGCTGGTGCAAGTGTGTCTAATGGAGTGCTCGCTCATGCTTGCTACTCTGAGATTAGAGGTGCTAGAAGAAGCAGAATGAAGCAGAGCACACTGATTGCATGCACCTTGGGATCACCGGAAAGGGGAGAAAATGTGGCAAACCACACACACTCATCACTTGAGAGCTTGACATGAACCACATTTGATAGCAATAGATTGTAGAAGCCATTAAACCCTAAAGAACAAGACTCAAAGCAGACCTGCGTGGGTGTTGGTCCCTGCCACTATACACTATAATCTGGGGGGGGGGGCACCCAGATGAGCCCCCCCCACTCATAACCCCCCAAATTCTTATCTTAGCCTTGATCCTCCGCCAGAAATACAGTGCTGTGATTGGCAGCCGGAGCTCAGGTGGCCGGGGATTTCCGGAAGCCTAATCATCACTACCTATGTGAGTGCTGGGCGGCCAACCACTGCACTGTATTCCCGGTGGAGGATTGAGGCTAAGGTAAGGATTACGGCGTTTAGGGGGGTTATGGGCTCAAGCATTCTGGATGCCCTCAGACTGTCTTATAGCGGTGGGCCCCAACACCTGCACGCTTTAACAGGAAACTGCTCTAAATAACAACACAATTAAAGCAGGCAGGGAAAGAAAAACGGAAAGCTGGAAGCTACTAAAATACGCTCACGTAACAAGCGATGCCCCCTCACTGCCCGTAATGTAGGGATGCCCCTTACTGCCAGTAATAGGAGATGTCACACACTGCCTGTAATGGAGGGATGCCCCTCACTGCCTGTAATGATGGGATGCTGCTCACTGCCTGTAATGAGGGATGATGCTCACTGCCTGTAATGAGGGATGATGCTCACTGCCTCTAATGAGGGATGTCCCTCAATGGCTGTAATGAGGAATATCCCTCACTGCCTGTAATGGCAGATGCCGTACACTGCCCTTAATGAGGGATGCAGCTCACTGGCTGTAATGGGGGATGCCTCTCACTGCCTTTAATGGGAGATGCCGCACACTGGTGGCAGTGAGGGATGCCGCTTACTATCTGTAATGGGGATGCTGCTTACTGGCAGTAATGGGGGATGCCGCACCCTGCCTGTAATGGGGGATGCCGCACACTGCCTGTAATGAAGGGATGCTGCTCATTGCCTGTAATGAGGGATGTCCCTCAATGGCTGTAATGAGGAATATCCCTCACTGCCTGTAATGGCAGATGCCGTACACTGCCCTTAATGAGGGATGCCCCTCACTGCCTTTAATGGGAGATGCCGCACACTGGTGGTAGTGAGGGATGCCGCTTACTATCTGTAATGGGGATGCTGCTTACTGGCAGTAATGGGGGATGCCACACACTGGCTGTAATGAGGGATGCTGCTTACTGGCAGTAATGGGAGATGCCGTACACTGCCCTTAATGAGGGATGCAGCTCACTGGCTGTAATGAGGGATGCCTCTCACTGCCTTTAATGGGAGATGCCGCACACTGGTGGCAGTGAGGGATGCCGCTTACTATCTGTAATGGGGATGCTGCTTACTGGCAGTAATGGGGGATGCCACACACTGGCTGTAATGAGGGATGCTGCTTACTGGCTGTTAAGCAGGAGTCCACAAATTAAATGCGACTCCCAAGCTACAGGTTGGGGACCCCTGGCCTATCCTATAATAGAAATTAATTCTCAAACAAACATTTGGGGTAGTAGCTTTGTCTATGATAAAAGTAATCTAAAAGCCAGAAACTGTTACCTGCACTTTGAGCTTTCTCCTTGCTTAAAGTAGCACTCATTAATCATCGCATTTATCAGAAGGCGTAACATGATCCAATGTGGCGCCTGTAGTACACGTGTGGCCCGTCCGTTTGTTTATATATATTATTTGCACTTCAAACAAACTTATCAACAAATGGTCTATTCTTTCTGAGCCTAACATCACGCATCAGTCTTGGGCTTGCTCAGCACTCTCCTAAATGACCCGTGCAATCTCCACAAAAGAGCTGCCTATTAGAGATAGCCCGGCCTGGAAGGGGTTAAAGCCCGCCATCAATGGGTACGGTAACCTCTTTAACCTTATAAGGCCATGTGATGATAGATGTCGGCCTGTCCTGAAAACAGATCTACTACAATATGCACCCGGAAACTGCTTTTCACTACTCTCTTGCTACTAGGTAAACACCAGCATGGCCATCAATGGGTTCAGAACTGGCCGGTTTATTTACTCTCGCAGCAGAATCACAGGCCCATGACAGACGCTCCCGGTTTCTGGTCACATATGTTTTCTTATTCTGTGTCTGTATCTGCTTTCTGGTGTACCAGGAAAAAAAATGATTTTTCTACTATTTACCTCATCCTAGCACATGTATTTAAATGGCTTGTGACAGTTAGTAACTGCTAGTGAGAGCTTAGGAGGTTTAGGTCCCGTTAAAGAGGAACTTCGAAGGGCATCCTGAATTGGGATAATAAGACTGAAGGTTCACTTTGTAGGGTAGCGGGGGTGGGAGGGGGGTGCTGGAGGCAGGGCCTTAGGCTGTCACCCTGTGAAGGATCTCAGAATGGCGCCCCCTATAGACAGACACAAAAAAATGGTCAGACAGCAATAGACACAGGAAAAAGGAGAAAGAGAGATGGAAATGTGGAAAAGAGATTGAGAGAGAGAAAAAGCAATGTAATATGAAGAGAAGGTGAGAGGATGGAGTTAATGTGGGAAAGAGAAAGAAGGGGAAAAATTAGAAAAGAGAAAAATAAAACAAAAGAAAGAGAAAGAAAGAAATAATGAAAGAGGGGGAAGAAAAATAAAGACAGAGGGAGTAAGACTGAAATAGAGAAAGAAAGAAAAGAGCGGGATAAAGGAAAGAAAGAAAAAGAGAGGGAGAAAGAAAGAAACTGGAAAAGAGATAAAAAGGAGGAATATGTGAAGAATCTGAAAATAAAGGTGGACGGGAGGAAGGTGAAAAGAGAAAGATGGAGGGAATGTGGAAATAACATGAAAAGAGGGGGAGGGGATGAAAAAAAAAAGAGATGAAAATGATGAGATCATTAAACAGAAAGAATGAGAAATGGAAATTCAAGAGGGAAAAAGGGAAAAGAGAATTATAAGGAAATGTGCAAAAATCAAATGAGAGATATAGGAGTATGTTGAAAATAGAGCTCTGGGCACCCCCTTACAGGGAAGTCGGGAAGGCCCCCTGTCCCACCCCACACCCCAGAGGCCAGCCGTGGCTGGAGGGTCACAGTGTAGGGCAGTAGCAGGGGGATTTAGGGGATGCCCTGCTCCTCATACCAGGACTGGGAGGACTGCAAGCAGAGATGGATCTGCCCCATGCGATCGCCAGCAGCTAGAGAGTCTTATTAGGTGGGCTTACACAGTGCTGTGCAGAAGCCCATCCTGTGAGCATTAATGGCCATCGGCAGTCACATGGTGATGCAAACCATTGTGGTATGTGGAAGTACGGTAGGTAAATATCCAGCACCAGGTGCAGGTATGCAAAGCGTGGCAATTTGATGCCCCTCCACTGCCCTGTTCAAAGAGTCACTTTTATTAATACAGTTTGCAGTAAGGACACAAGGTGGCAGTAGTGACAGAAAGGCTGTAGTTAGATCGGGTCAAAAGGTGAACAATTAGGAAATACACAGAGGGATGGCATCTGAACAACAGTGGCCTGATAGAACTGATCTAAGCAGGTTTATAGATGACCCCTACATATGCCGAGCATGTGGCTGAACGTGTGAGATGGAGGTGACTAGCTGGAGTTGGAACTGGGTATTTAATGAAGAACCCTTAAGGGAGCTAGAGTCTTGTAACTAAGGAGTGAATGATGCAGGTGAGACCATCCAGCAAGAAATAAACTAGGAGTGGGAGGTGACTGGAAGAAAACCCTATATAGAGGTCCAGCTGTGACCAGTTTCAGCTGAAGGGAAGAAGGTGCATAATTGTCATTAGAAGTTTCAGGTTCCTATCACGCCATTTTGCTTAGTTTGCGGGGTGACTGTGATTGCCGTGGAATCGTCTATAAAGTGCAACTCATACTAGCCTATGGGCACCCTGCAAAAAGCCTTGCCTGCAGCTTTCGAAGGCTTACCGCTCCATTTAGGAGTAATCGCAAGTGCTTTCAAAATGCTTCTCACTAAAGGGGTCTCAGGGGTCTGTCTGTGATCAGCAATGAAACATTTCAGACAATTTTCTTCTTTAGTTTATTTTTTCCTTTATGTCTAACAATTACTGTATTTTCACCCTATAAGACGCACCTAGGATTTGGAGGAGGAAAATTAGAAAAATGTTCTGAACCAAATAGTGTGCTAAAATAGAGGCCATGTGACACTGACAAGAATTATACATACAGTTTACAGTTCAATATTGGGAGATGACCAGACCTGAATGAAAATAAGTACAGCGGTATACATTTTACAGTATGAATATAACTCAGTTCTGGTTAACTGGTGGTTATTGGGGTACTGCGGAATGGTCTGTGTTTATGCTCTAGTCACAAAACCATCCGTGCTATAAACTGAGCTCAGTTCATGGCAGCTTCTAGTGAGTGCAATAAGCTCTGTTTTGATAATCCATATTAAACCTTGGTGCGCCTGCACAAAGTCAGTATTTGTATTAAAGCGGTCCTTCACTCTGAATAAGAGTCTATCTTATATGTTTCCCCCACCCTGTACATACAGATTGCTCACATTAAAAATCATCCTACCTGCATCTACTCCATGTTATGAGCCTTTAAACATCCAAGATGGCGGCTCATGGGACATCAGGCAGCCTGCAAACAGGAAGTGCCTTCTGACTGTGCTGCTGTGCATTCTTGGATTGCTGACCTTTCCCTGACCCCAGCTCTGCTCTGTCTGAGCAAAGCACAGCTATGACCCGCCCCCCTGTACTTTAAACCACTCTCCTCTCTTCAGTAAGTGTGATGCTTCTGAGTCAAGATGGCGGCACCCGTATCCTAAAGTTGCAGCCCAGTGGGGGAAATAATAATAAGTGACTAAAAACGTAAAATATATTAATTTTATATGCTGGGGAATCGTTTTTTAAGGGTTTGGGCTTTTCAATAAATCACGGTGAAGGTCCAGTTTAAGCAGCGCTGTCTAAACAAAACTGGATAGGTTACATTACCTCTGTTATAAATGCTTTCTATTGATTGTGTTGCTTCTCCAACTAAATGCTTGCTACAAAATTGTTTCAACTATTAACTGTTCTTGCTACAAATTATCATTGCTACAAAACTTTTCTTGCTACAGAACTATTACAAAACCAATTACAACCAATGACATTGCTACAAAACCTTCCTTGCAACAGACCTGCACTTGCTATATAACTCCTTAGAGGCCAGACATTCCCTAGTGAATGGCACAGCTCATGACATCAAAATTCCTCTACCCTTACTTTATTGTATTCACTATTTGCTGCGAAGTCATACCATTGTTTATATATTATAGATTTTTGATAATCTCAATACACTTTGTCTTTGATATTTAACTACAAAAATAGCTTTGTCAGCCTCTCATTTCTCTTTTTTGTGGATCTATTGTGACCACCTTTGGGCTTGCGGTTACTAAAAAAAAACTCAGATCTATTTTGTGAACAATAGGTGTGTGATTGTGTATAAAGAATCCAAAAAAAAAAAGTTTAAACCTTGGCCCACATAAAACGCACTAACATCCCCCCCCCCAACAATTGTGTGGTGGGAAAAGTGCATCTTATAGAGTGAAAATCACCTTAAAAAATGAAAACACCTGATCTGTATAAATGAGTTGGTTCTCTTTAAGAAATTCCCCTAGTGGCATCCTGATTTGGCTTGTCCTGCAGTGTAAAACCCCCTGGCTTTCCTGTGAACTCACTTTTATCCTCATACCACAGCTGTGCCTAAGCTTCGCGGTACTTTACAGTGTCCCACAGCATCCCCACTGGATGCCACCAGAGGCCTCCACATGTATTGCGGGATCCAGGATCAAGGTAAGTATACAGGGCATAGGGGCCAATCCACACAAAATCAGGAGTGAAACAAAAATGACTGCAGCTCACAGGGAAGGGGGTCACACTGTCACCTGCCCGCATTGGCAAGCGGTGGTTATTGAGGAATATAAAGCAGGCTGAATGAAGCTAAAACATGCAGCTCCTGACAGCCAGCATGGGGAGAGCAGAAAGCAGGATCATTTAACCCTTTGTCTGGAATGTCCCTTTAAATGAGTTTCCAAGGGAAAATCTAATAGGCTGAGGTTTTCCGCAGTGAACAGGCGCACTCCCCATCAGGTCAACAGCACTGCTAAGGATTTCCTCTTTACGCTCTAACATGGATATAAAACTATTTAAGAACCGTGAGATTTAGTACACAGAACCTATTTCAGATCGGTCTTGGAAAAATATATTAAATACTTAGCCTTAAACCTATAGCTGTGACCCGCTTTATCCCAGCTATGCTCTTATCACTGGGAAGACATCCAAACACATGTACAGTCTTGTCTTCTTGGCCTTATCTCTGTTTTGTTCCGCGTAAATGGGGATTTTAGGATAGCGTGCTCATTCTCTTATCAGCATTCTGGCAACTAATTGACAAGTAAAAGCTCCTTTACAGTAAACTCAAATTAAAATGAAGACGAAAAATAGAAATGTATGTAGTGGAATGTCATTTCAGTTGTAATTATTTTTTTATTATTATTTGAAGAGCCCTCTGCTAGGAAAAGGTAAGTACCTTCTTAAAGTGGATCAAAACCCAGGATTTTGACTATCCTTGGATTTGGTCCTTTCCCCCAGGGGAACCCCGATCCGGGATACCCCGCTGTGTGAAACCCCCAAGAGCAACTCACCAAGGCAACTCACCTCTTCCCAGTCCTACGGCGCATGCTTGTCCAATCAGCACACTCAGAGCCGCTGACATCACATTGTCTAAGGCTTTGTCTAATAGCAGTGACTCTGAGCGCGCTGACGGCCACATCCCCTGATTCCCTCTAACAGAGAGCGTGCCCACACTGTCCATTCACAAAAGGGATAGCAGGGATGTGGCCACATGCACCGTTGGACCGGGAAACAAGGTAAGTGAATAGGGTGACCTGGCTGGCTTTCCCTTGGGGCATCCCAAACCAGGATGCTCCACTGTGTGAAACCCCCCCAGAACACCGCTTTTCACTCTGCGATGACTAGGAGGTCGACCAGGTGGGAAAACTCTTTTTTAGAATAGAAAACTGCCATTTATTTTCATGGTCTACCTTGGGGCTGATTCAGCACCAGGTGAAAATTTGAATCCAGTTGTTGAATCAGCCCTAAGGTAGACAATGAAAGTGAACGGCAGTTTTCTCTCCTAAAATGAAGTGTGTTTTCTCACCTGGCTCACCTGTCATTTAGTAAACTGCTCTCATTGTTTTTAATGGAGAGCGCGCGCTACCGCATCCCCGGTGGCGTGCACCATTCCCATTGGCTGGGACAAGAGCATGCACGCTGCCGGGGATGCTTCAGCCACTTGCCAAATGAGAGCCGTTTGCCGGTTGACATAGTTTTAAATGTCTGATCACAGGACTGACCCAATGGCCGTCCTGGAAAACTGCTGCTAAATTCGTAAAAAGGAGAAAGTCAGCGGCAGAATGACCGTGAGTCCTCCCACAGACTGAAACTGTCTGAACCTGTATTAAAGCAGACCAAAACCCACATTTTTAACTAGCGTCTCCTGAATTGCTCCCCTCATGAAGAGTATTTTTTGGCAATTTTCACTGCTCCTGCTTCATTTTAATCCCAGATAATGGTGCCCGTTTTAGCTGTAAAGCTCCGTCTTTTCCATTCATTGCCACTGTTTGTGGCACACTGATGCAATGACTGATCTCCTGCCATCTTACAAAGAGGGGAAGCAAACAAAAAGTGTTCCAGTACGATTTGAAGAGCGAGAATATCAATTTCTAGGTCTACACCCTAAGAAGGGCGTTTAGGCAAGGGCTTTGGCCAAATGTATTTCACAAGTTTTGTGGCTTTTGGTCCCCTTTAACCCTTCTAGTGCCTTCTAGTGCCAGCTACATGAGTCTCACATAGCTGCCTCTCCAACCGTTAAGTGCCAGCTACGTGAGACTCACGTAGCTGACTTTAGAGCCCCATAAAAAAAAAAAACAAAAGATACAGACTTACCTGACCCCTCGTTTGAAAGTGCCAGCGATTCCCTACAATAAGTAACTTGATTTTCGCCCTTGGGCCTCTGATCTTCAGGAGGGGGCCCGGAATAACCCCCCGCGCCATCTGAAAGAAAAAAAATAATAATAATGACACAAACTCACCTCGCAGCCCAACCGCTCTCTCCGGGTCTTCTCTTCACCAGGGGGGGCTCCGATCCCCCCCCGGACTTACCACTCTTCGGGTGAGGACCTAGCAACGGGCCTCACAGTCCTCTTCGTCAGGCGCTGGCCCCGCCACTAGCCCCACCCACTTGTGGGAGGAGCGGGATGACGTCATCCCGCTCATCTATACCGACACCTGGGCTCCGACTGTCACTTGTCGGTAGCGATCGGAGCCGGGAGGGTGGCAGGCAGGGAGGCTCTGGTCTCCCTGCCTCCCTCCCTGCTCCGATCACTACCGACAAGTGTCATCTGCAGCGGCGCGGGACACTGGATGGGAGGTAAGTATAAGTAAGTATAAGTAAAAAAAATATATATATATATATTTTGTGTGTTTCTTTTTTTTACTTTTAACTATTTGTGAACTGGTAAGGGGTCCATGAGACCCCTTTTACCAGTTCACAAGGCTCTGGGGCTGGCAATCGCCTGCAGCTAGCGGGTGACTTGCCATAACCCCCAGCCCCCCCATTACCTGCCTCCCCAATGGCCGGGGGGGGGGGGCAGAGGGGCCCGGGCCACTTAGTGGATATGTGGGCTAGCACCCTGTTCTACAAGCCCCCATAGCTGGTCCGGGTCAGTAATGCTGGGTAAGGGGGACCGTACGTCATTTTTTTTTGGGGGGGGGGATTTTAAGGGTGGACCCTATGTCATTTTTTTTTAAGTTAACCCCTTACAACTATGCAATCATATTGCATAGTTGTATCCTATCTGAAATCTCCTAAACTGCTGTTTCAGTTTGGGGGAGTTTCCTGGGCAGGAAAGGGTGTATACCAATACATATGTGGTACCGTTGTAACCGGGAGAAATAGGGCTTTTACACGCAATAATATTTTATTAACAAACTTTTTTATCACAAGAAAACACTACAAATTGTAAAAAATTGATTTTTTTTTATTTTTTGGCACATATTTCACCCAAAAGTATCGAGAATACCCTAAAAAGGCAAACAAGACATTTCATGTTGAATCCCAGACTCTGCTGAAAAAAACAATATATAATTTTCCTGGAAAATCCCTGGAAATCCTTTCAAAAATCAAGGTTGAACATGTGTAGCGCAAAAACGTGAAGAGTAGTCTGGCAACAGAGTGTGACAAAAAATCTAGGTAGGCTGGCACTTAAACGGTTAAAGCAGACCAACACCCTCCACAACGAGGGTGTTGGTGGCCGCCAGCATCACCGCTAAAATTAGTCTGGGGGGTCATCCAGAATGAGTCCCCCCTGCGCATAACCTCCCAGGGCACCCGTAAACCTCACCTTAACCTTGCTCCCCTGCTGGGAATCCAGCACGCCGATTGGTTGCCCAGCGCTCATGTGGGCAGTTTCAGCCATCAAATGTCCTGCTCACGTGAGCGCTTGGCAAAGATTGAATGCTCAACTGGGACCAGTGCTTTCGCAGACACGTGTTCTACCTCAGCAGCTCCTCATAGTAACATCTATGAAAATGTGTTAAAAAAACAGGGGCCTAGGACAGGACCAGACATTAAGATTGTATGTGGCCAAAATTTGCTAATGGCAGCCCTGCTTTTACATCTGCAGAAAACATGTATGTTAAGAAAAAATGTTGCAGATAGTCTGCTCATACACTTTGGCTTTAGTGTCAAACAAATGTCCCTGAATAGAAGTTTATGGAGAAGTCCTGCTGTGGTAATATCAAGCCGGAGGGCTGGAGGAGGCCAGTGCATGCCTCCTCCATGACTAAGGACTCTAAGCTTTTGTTACGGATAATAAATATGTGAAAGACATGACAGAAAGCAACAGGCGATGTTCTTACTGCAACCGCAGAGATGGGTCATGTAGTTCAACACAGTAAGTGGCTGAGGCAGAACAGCTGGGTGGGGAATAATTTAATGGATGACAGGAGAGTGTTTCTGTGTGTGAGGATCAATATACAGTTTACTATTATTATATAAAGTGGCGGACTTGGGCCAAAAATGAAGGGATTTTAATAGCCCTGGCCCACAATGTCCCTGCTGAGCCACGCACCCAATGGGGTTGATTCAGAGCCAGGTGAGAATTCTCACTCCTTGTTTAGGAGAGAAAATGGACATTGACTTTCATTGTCTACCTTGGGGCTGATTCAGAGCCAGGCAAAAATTTACACCTGGAAAACAATTAAGTCAATTACACTTTTCTCACTTAAAAAAGGAGGCTCTGAATCAACCCCATTGAGTGTCAACAGGGCTGTATTTGGCACCCACGCTGCCCTAGGCTTTTCTAGTACTTGTGGCCCCTTTTGTTGTGTCAGGTCGTGGTCTGCAAGTAAAAAGAAAATCCTGTGTGCACGGTAAGCTGCCCCCAAGCCCCTAAAATAAATATGAAGCTTACATAGATTCAGAACTAATCTATAAACTGATTATTCCTAAAGAGGTACTATGGTCACTTTCTCCAATCAGTGGTACAGGAAAAAGTGTACATCTTCGAAGATGCTCTGTTGCACCAAAGGACTCTACTGGATGGCTGGCCAGGAAAGGCCTTAAAGGATAACTCCCTTTTTGGCAAATTTTTGGTGTTCTGCCTTATTGTTTAAGTATTTTGGAATGTAAAATAAACATTTGTGTTAAGATGTGTGATACAGTGGGAGTGGTTTTCATGGCATTGAGTAAAAAACATGAACTACAGGTCCCACAATTCTTCTAATGTAACAGATGAACCCTTTGCAGCTTTGGCTAAGTCTAAGCAGCCTAATGACCTATCTAGCTGAGAAACCTGCCATTAACTCTTGTTACTGGAACACAAAACTGATCATTCCAAACTTTAGTCACCCATGCCTTAGCCAATCAGATGATGATAATCACTTTGGTGTACATAGCTAAGGTAAACACATTGTTGCTATGGAAACTGTTTATTTTACAACATACAAATGTTGCAAACAAATATCACATTGAAGAAATCATTTTGCTACACAATAATGGAAACTTTTAAAAATGGAAAGTGGATCAGCCTTTAAAGATGAAAGAATAATGTCATGGCTCCTTCCTCACCTGACCTAATGTTTGTTAAGAACCTGAAAGCCCTTCCTAACGGGTCCTACAACATTTCTAAACTGCATTTAGAGTGAAGGAAAACAGTATACCACTCTAAACAGCATCTGGGAGGCTGTGGTTGCTGCTGCACAAAAAGTTTATCATCAACAAATGTAAAAAACTGAAAGACCCCATGGGTGCAAGGCCTATGGCTGTTATTCAAGATTCTAAAGAAGGGTGGTTATTTTGTTCACTGAGAATATCAGAAATGTTTACTCGTACATTCTGAGTCGTGTTTTTTTGGAAGGGGGCATAGATGGCTTTTTCGCTTTACCAGATGAGAATGAACAAGTGAGATGGCAAAACATTCCTTACGTAAAAATTCCAGCAACTAATAGCTGCCAAATAATTATGCACATAGACATTATACACATAGACAAACTGTCACCTGACAAACCCATAGTTCAATAAACTGAATCCTAAAAAATACAGCTCTTAATATTTGTTTGCGGAGATTACTAGCGTCTAAGTTGATTCTGGTGGCCAAAGGCGTTTGCAAGTCACACATGCCAAGGGAACATTCAGGGTCACCACTGGAGAGGGGAATGTACACACTACTGTTTGTCACGGTGTATAAACAGGAAATGTAAGTATTTAAACCCAACTGAACTTTACTTGGAGGACATCCCAAGCTGCAATGTGCCATGGGAAAGGGATCTAACTAAGGTTGTTTTTGTATTTAGGTACTAGTATGTATTAGTTAGATTACTTGGCCTTGTTGGTTTGATATGATGTCGTTTGGAGAGTATACACAGCTTCCACTTTGTTCTGGTGAAGGAGCAGCACATCCATGAGCCCCTATTTTTCTGACAAAAGAGTTTGTTGTAGGTTTACTGAGATTACAGATGATAGCGTGACTGATTACCAACGTACATAAGAAAACAGCCTAAACATTCCTTTGCTGCATTGGGATTAGAGCGCCTTTATCGCAATAACTACCGTTACAGTAGTGTGACTGGAAACCACGGAAGGAGGAATGCGCTACAATAACTAGACGCTTAATATAAACACAATGCTAGTATGGGAACTATTTTGTAAAATGATGATAAATGGGACTTGCTGGAAATGTGGGGTGAAAATAAAGGCAAAGTGAATTATCTAAAAATATTGCAACATCAGCAACCTAGGTAGGCCTACCGCATGATGAGTGAAACATGTATGCAAATAAAATGACCTCGCACCCAATAGGGTCATTCACTAAAATGTGTCAAGCTCTATTTCTCTCCATTTCTGTCACTTTAAGGATGAAGATTGCTGCCTCATGTGGCGAGCTTGGGATTATTATTATTATGAATGTTTATTTATATAGCGCAATCATCTTCCGTAGCCTGATTACAGGCAAGGTAAAACATATAGTACACAAAAGAAAGCAAACTAGATGCCACTAGGTTTAAACCAAGTGTTGTGAGCACAGGAAACATTAGGAAAGAAAGCCCTGCCCTTGCAAGCTCGCAGTCTAAAGAATGGGGGTGGAGACAAAGAGGTGGGATCACAAGTGGTGGAGCTTGAGTTGGGCTGCATGTGCCATTTGAAGGCTATAGGAGTTGCTTAAGCCAGGTTATATGCTTGTCTGAAGAAGTGAGTTTTGAGGGAACTTTTAAAGGCTTGGAGTGATGGATTGAGTGGGGTGCATTGCAGAGAAGTAGGGGGCACGGGATAAGTCTTGAAGGTGGGAGTGCGAGGAGGTAACCAAGGAGGAGGACAGAAGAATGTCAGGCAGAGCGGAGGTTGCGCTTGGGTTGGCATCTCAGCTTGTTGCTATTTACTAAAGTGTAAAGATTTTTCTACCGAATACCCACATTTTCTGTCCTGTAGCCGGTCAGTACTTGAAAACAGGTCCCCGGCCATGTATGGCACGTCCCTTCCATTGTAGTCAGGGGAGCATGCAAGGAGGTACACCTGGGGTCTGACCCCCCCCCCCCCCCCCCCCAGAACCGGAGGCGCACAAGTTCATGGAGCTAAGGACACATCTCAGAAGGAGCAGGTTGCCCTGTCTAACAGGTGCTGGGAGTGGGTGCCTAGCCTCAATAATTTCAACAGCAACTCAGGAGCAGGAGCAAAATCCCATTGATGTTCCAGCGGCAGTTTAATTCTAATGTTCCCCAGTTTGGCAAATTAGAAAAGTAAAAGCCATTTCTCATCTGGGCCACTCCTACTATCAGACCTCTTCCAGATATACTTCCTGGGTGCTCTCTTCTGATAATTTGAGACTGGTGAGCTGTGACTGATCTGGGGGTTTCACTCAGACACCAGGGGACTCTGGATTTTCTGAAAGCAGGAATTTTCATAGTGGAGTTGGTGGAGAAAATGGAAGGTTTTTGCTTTTTGCTTTACAGATCGGTTACAGTAAAAATAAATTAGAGAGACTGCCCAGGCTAAAATAAAAAGTAATATTCACCAAATCCAAGGTAGATTTCCATATCCACCCACAAAATGCAGGGCGGCCTGAGAGTCCCCAATATGAGCCACTACTATAAAGCAACACAAATAGCAGTTAGCCCCAAAGCATTCTGGTACAGACCTCCCGTTTTGGGTGCTCCTGTAGCTACCAGGTCTTAAAGGGCCAGCCCAAAAGACGCCATGATGTGGACCGCCCCAGAACATAGTCCCAAAAATCTGATCCTATGGGACAACCGCTGCAAACCCCCCATTGCTTCACAAAAAAGATAATTTTCCCACTGGATTATCCTGGATATTACCAAGATCCAACACTTGGCAACACAGGGTGGCACCTTGAGGAAGTGACAATCCGCCACAGAACGCGTGGGTGATTGATTGTCCCACTCAGCAGGAGGTTATTTCCCTTTTTTCACTGAGGTGACTATTTCTTTGTTAGTTTTGCATTTTTTGCACATTCATATCCAGCACTTTAATATCGCACACAGGCACTTTAGGATTATTTAGATAGATGCATCTATGTGATGCCAAAATAATGGGTCAAGTACAGATGGTTAGGATCAACTGGGTTGGGCTGTGCATTGTTATGTCCTTTTTAAATGTTTGTGATGGTTAATGTATTGTATGTTTTTTTAATGAGATTTTTTGATGAATTAAACTATTGATATTAATTAGTGATGGTGTTGGTTTATTAGTTGAGGAGGAGTGGTGCCCTTTTTTGTTTGGTGCCTGTTCTTGTGGTTTACTGGGCCACAAGGCGTTTCGTTTAGTATACTGTGTAGTTGGGACTCTTAAATCGGCACACTCCCATTCATATATATATATGTATTTGATTTAGATGGTGCTGAACTAGGTGCACTTTGTGCAGGTTTTATAGAAGATCCAACACTTGCTGGATGACAATGGCCTAAGAACCTTTGAGGACCTGAAACAAAAGTATAGCAGTCCACAAACAGAACGGTTTCACTATTTTTACAGGCCAATAACAGATCTAGACTCATCATATAGGAAATGATCCAACTTCGGATCAACATGTGTAAAGAATCCAAGCACACCAGATCTAATCACATTACTGTATTTTTCCTTTAACAGTTTCCTGAGATACCGGGACCATGCATATGTCTTGTGCTGGGAGAGAGACATTTGGAAACAAATGACCAAGTGCTCAATAACCTTAAAATGCAATAAGCATACAAAGCTCTCTTTAGATGGCACTTGGTGCCCGCTAGACTCAAAACACAAACTGCACAGGAAACTGCTTTAGGGGATGCATTGAAGAGGGGGTGTATTTCATATATGGTGGACATGCCCAACTGTAGCTCGACTTTGGTCACAAGTGTTCAGAATGATTGGCCAAATATTGGGTACAGTACCACAAAGTGCCCCTTGGGTGGCACTGCTTCAACAAAAGGCTCCAGAGCTCAGTCATAAACAAAATAAACTATTTATGTTTATTATGTTGGCCACAAAAAGATTAAATTGATTTTTTAATGAACAAAAAGCGCACTACTCCTATGCCTATTTAACCTGAATGTTTTTCCTGGAGAGGAATGAAATGTCTTGTCTGCAATAACAAAAAAACAAACAATCCATGTAAAAGTTTATGGATAGGACTTTATTTATATGTTTAATTGTTCTGTATGTGATCAAAATTTGAAATAAAAATATCTCCTGCAACTGCTTCACTCCTGCAACACACTCAAAAACATACCTGTTACTTATATCGAGTACTGTGATGTGCTTTAGGATTGCTTAGGCATCTGTCCACTATTTACAGGTGGTTGTGTCTGTAACAGTGAATGATGCACGCCTGACTCAATTTACTGCAATAGAGAGCATGTCTGGCACTGCCCCAGAACGCCATCCCTGTAGGATGCAACAGGTACACATCAGGATCCCCTCGATTCCAAGAGCAAAAGTTAATTGATTTCGTATCGAGAATCGTAAGTTTGGGTGGGTGTTTGTCATTTTTTCCTGTTTTTTTGGCCATTTACGACTCGCACGAGCCTACGTTCGAATGCGTATATGCTCTTACGATCATCGCAAGTTCGTTCCTAAATTTTAGGATCAAAACGTAAAACTTAGGATCAAATCCTAAAACTTAGGATCAAAACGTAAAACTTAGGATAATTGGATGTGTTTCGGTGTGATTCAGAGAACAGTTTGCAAACCTCTAAATACGTTTTAAAAGAAAGCCACTGCCGACACCTTTTAGCAGTCGGATTGCTGTTCTTGAACAGGTTTTTTGGCTATGTGGAGGAGTCTGCGCGTCTTGAGCTGCAATGAACTGCATGTATCAGCATGGCCGAGGCCATAAATTGTATGACAATGCATACCTGATTCATGTATGCCTTATAAAAGCATTTTAATGTGGACCTTAATTAGTCCTTTGCATGTAAACCTTTATTTGGCAATATATTTGCGTTAATTAAAGAAACTTATGTCCTTTGTTATTTATTTTTAAATTGATGTACTAGAATAATATTTTTAGATTGCATTTATTGGTGTAGTTGTTTACCTTTGCTTTGTTTAATTATTTAAGCACATCTTTGGTCAGATGCATCACACTTACTGAGGAGAGGAGAGCGGGATAAAGTGCAGGATGTGGGTTACTGCTGTATTTTGCACAGACACAGCAGAGCTGGGGGCACGGAAAGGTCAGAAATCAAAGGCCCTTTCTGTTTGCAGGCTGCCCGATAATACTTGAGCCGCCATCTTGCCTGTTTCTAGGCTCATAACATGCAGAAGTTGCTGGGTGTTTTTTAATATTTGAGAGCAATCTGTATGTAGAGGGTGTTGGTAACCACACCAAAAATTTAAAGTTGTACCATTTGAAGCCAAAATATTAAAATTAAATCCACAAGTAAAAAATGCAAGTTAAGTAAAAATTAAACAAAGTTAGATTTACTTATGCAAATGCATTCATTAATGGTTGGTTACTGCAAAATGAATGAAATAAAGAAAAAAAAAAGACCAAATATTTAGAATGCACTTTAATGAGGTAAGTTTGTAGTGCGCAGCCGCAAGATCAGAAGGATTTACGTCCAGACAAAAAAGGAAAAAGGGCAAAACCAATGTTGCAACCTGAGAAATGAAACGGAAAAATCAGGATGGAAACTGACATAGGTCTGATTCCCGAACTGCCATACGAACGGACGTACATTTTAGGATAGAAACGTATTTGCTTATAGAATCACTCGCAAGTTCATACGAACGCACGAGCGGACGTGAAAAATAGGATGATCGTGACCCAAATCCAAGCTGTTACATGTTTCTTTGAATCAACCCAGATGCCTCGAGATTCATTTTTAGAAACTGGTACATTCATGAGCACCAGACTGGAAAGAAGCTGCTTTGGGGATGAGTATTTTTTTTTCTTAGGGACAAGTTCCTTTAGGTATTCTTAGTTTTAAACACTGTCAAATATTTCACTATGTGCTAGTAAGAAAACCTCCCTATGTTTCCTCAGCCTGTAGTGCTTCTCCTAGTGGCCAAAATCAGGCCACCATATAACATCTCTTCTACAGCAGGGCCTAGATTTGTCCCCCTATTTGGTTTAATTCGGAGAGGGTCACATGAAAACATGTTAGGCATTCACATAGTATATAAATATGGATAAAAATACAATTTTGCTGACTTCAATGAGAGCTTTCATTTTAATTTACAAGTAGAAACTGGGGGTGGGCACTAAGACTAAAATAAAATTAAAATATGTTTTTATGATTGAGCTAGAGTTTAAAGGTCGTGCTTTTTTAATGGATTTTTGCACTGAAAGGTAAATGATGTTTACATACCCAGGCAGCCATTTCCACATGGAGGTGTCTGACTCATGGAAAAAGGGTGGCAAGTGTAGGTAGTAGCCACAGGTTAAACGCAGAGATAAAGAAGGGGACCACCCTGAATTAGGAGCCACCTGCCCAGGCATCTGCTCCATTCCAAGGCACCACACGGAAGTGAACCAATGATGGATAGCGTTTTAGGGATGGGATCAATATTAATGTTGGGGGAGGGATTCCAATGATATCCAAAGCCAGGTTGTTGGTATTGTATTCTAGTTTGTTCTTGATCTTTTCCACCTCGATCCACTGACCAGGTTTCCTGAAGTGCCAATGCCCTGCTTTATCCTAAGTAGTTGGGGACAGAAATCATCCTTACAAGTTAAATCTCCGTCGCCTTCATCTAGTTTAAATCTCTATCAAAAATTCTCTGAGGGATGGCAGGATTATGAGGTGGATGACCCAGTGAGCCCTGGAGATCACATAAGGGGATTGAAGAAGCCCACTCTTCTCCCTAGGGGATAACCTCTGGGTTTGAACTTTGTGAGAGGGGGGGGGGGGCTGGAACATATGAAGGTGAAGTAAAAGGGGCATGTAAAATATGAAGGGGGTGGATTACAGCGATAGGAGTCCTGATGGTGGTAAGAGGGTAGGTGAAGAGAAGAGAGGCTGGGGGAGTAGAAGTAGGGTTTAGAGAAAAGCATGAGACATAGATGAGGGGAATTCAGAGTAGAGAGGCAGGGACTGGAGTCCCTGGAAAAGAACAAGAAGGGAGGAAGGAGTTGAATAGATTAGGACAGGAACAGTGGAGAAGAGGTGGAAGGGAGTGAAGGGAAAAGTGGAGGCATGGACACCAGCATACCACCAGTCCGGTCCCAGATGGTAATTCCGCGAGGATAGCACCCACCAGAATGAACAGTTACTGGGTTTGCTCTTGCTAATAGGGATAGCTCTACTTCTTCTCTTGGTCTTGCTGACATGTCCTCTTATACTGGTGGTCCTCAGTCTGTTTGGGGAAAGAACAATCAAGCCTACAGAGATGACCATCAGTGCCCTTTCCTCAATATATTCCAAACTTGTAAAAAAGTTTTGGATTAACTTGGGCTTTGTAAGGACTATACCAGACACCAGTCTGTCTTGAGCTGACAATCCCCAATCTCCACCGCCTCTTCTGCCTATAGACAAGTCCCCGCATGTAGGAGACGCGGGTAATGCCTCTCCTACTCGGTTACCCCCAGGACTTACAGGGCGCAAAGATTATCAGCTTAAGGTGGAGACTGATGAGCGGCAGGGAGTCCCAAGCGAGGATGCCAGATGGCGGAAGTCCGATTACAAGCCGAGGTCAGAGCCGGGAGGTCACGGGGCGAGGTATCAGAGGGGTCAGGCGAAAATCGTGGTCAGGCAGGCAAAAGGTCGGTTCAGGCTGAGGTCGACAACAGGAATCAAACGAGCTTCAATGCTTGGTACTAGGCGCTATAACAGGCAATGACACACTGCAGTGGAAATCCCTTTATAGTGGGAAAACCGGCAGGATTGGACAGGGAGACAGTGGCTGGGATTGGTGCACTTAGGATCTGACGGCAGATTGGAGCACTGGCCCTGTAGTCTGATTGGTGAGCTCTGGGCTGATTGCTCCAGCTGAGCTTCCCAGGCAAACTGCTCAGAGCTGCACCTTCTAGACTTTGTTCTCTTAAACAGCCTCCGGTGGCCATTCTGAGTATTGCACCCCCGGAAGACATGAGCTGACTGTAAAGGCCAGCAAGCACAAGCTGAGTGACAACGGGCAAGGGGGGAGAACTTACTCGGCGACACACGCGCCGCTGGGGATGGCATCGGAGGCAGAGGCGGCTGCTGGGCAGGAGAAACCCTGGCCAGTTGCCTAGGGACACCATGGGCACGGACTGAAGGCAAGTCATTCCTGACAGGCTTGAAGTGGAAACTTTAAATTGGCTACATGCAGGATTATATTTAGCACGTATAATTTATTCTCAGGATAAGGCTTAACAGCATAAGCAGCCAATAGCTTCACATTATAAGATCAATAGCTAGTAAATCTTAATGGATAAACCTAATTGTGAAATATGCAGAAGGATCGAGTCCAAAAAGCAGCATATACAAAGTATTCCATGCATAATAAAAAAAAAACAGTTCTGGGAAAAATTCCACCAGTGACCTAATTTCTTCACCTTCTATATTTCAGCTAGCATACGACTCCAAACAAGAAAAAACGGTTTTGTATTCCTTAGTGTTACAGTAAAATATGCATAAAAATAAATAAGATTTGCCTTGAAAAACAAATTTAGGAACAAAGGGTTGGAAAATACTGGTTGGATCCAAGTCTACAGGCCGGCAGTAATTTCTGAGGCTTATAGTAAACTATTGGCATAATATTGGTCATTTGATGTGATTTCCAGGGTTGCCAGTGGGATTCCTCTGAGAGGTTAGGAATGTGATATAGACTTGTGTAATGGCTTTCAAAACAGACTTCTTGATTTTTGCCTTATGGTAAATACAACCACATTCAAGATTTTTCTAGAATGTTAGTAACTTCAAGTAGTTTAAAGCATTAATTGAATTCCCCCCCCCCTTCCCACACTCACTCACTTATATACACATACACAGGTGCCCTAAAGTGGAATTATATCCAAAACATTTATTTTTATTATAGAGCATTTCAAACTTTTCCCAATTAAAATGAAAGGGGCCGGGTGATGAGATGATGATTAGCATTATCCTAACCTCCTCTCCTCCTACCTTTGTACAGTCACACAAAGTTCAGGTTTCTGCTAAGAGGACTATTACTGGCAACCCCAGCTAATTCCAATGACCCTCAGACTAGTCTCTGACTAGTTTATTTTTTCATTTCCTGGTTTAAAATGTTTTTTCCCTAAAGATCTGCTTTAGAAAATCCACTGATAGGCTAAGAAGTAGGCAGTACAAAATCGAACTAATGTCCCTTTTTTTTCTATAGAAGATCTGTGGGATTAGTCAATATTACTTACCTCCCATATTCCTGCAGCCCATGAGATCACAAGTGGCCATTGGGGTTTGCTGAAAATCACCCCTTTGGAGGCTGGATTTAGAGTGGTGGGGCGAGTTTCTTACCAGTATTTGTTGAGTGTTTTAAATGAATGGAAATCCCCAAATCAGGGTGCCCTGGGATTTGGGGGTCACATTGCCACTGTAGGGTTTCAATTAGACACAAGCTAACCCGATTCTAACAAATCGGATTCGCTCCAGACTTCAGGGAAAATTCGATTTGGCACAAATCCGAATTTCTTTAGATTCGTGACGAAAACATTTTCCCTGAAATTCTTTAAATGTTTCATGTTTCTCCAGTTTGTATGTGGAGAGGTTTACCAAGCAGCTCTGTGAAACTGTGTTATTGTTCTCACTTTTCTTGTTTCTAAGCCTGTGTAACTTTTTCTTTTTGTTGTTGATTAGCAGGCTCAGAAGTTTTGTTTGATAAAGTTGGAGATTGGTCTTCATCTCCCTTTTGTCCCCCTGGTGGTCACCTACCACCCCCAGCCCACTCCTCCTGTCCTTCAGGCGACCACCCAACCTGAAACAAATCATAGTCCGAGGTGCCCTGAAGCCCCCATCAAAGAATGGCATCTCACCCTGCTTACTGAGCAGGTGCAAGACCTGCAGGCATATACTCACCACTGACAGCATGCCACAAGATTGTCATGAACATTTAATGTGGACTGTTCGCACCTGACTAATCTGAAATGTATGTTCTGGATAATTGTAAATAACTTTCTCTAAATGACCATCTTGGTTTTGTGTATATAAATGTCTGCTTATGGTTCCATTGTATAACATGTCTAAGGAAGCGAATTAGGTATTCTCGAAAGCTCACCTTAAAATATATCTAGTTAGCCTACAAAAGTTATCGCCTTGTTTCCTTACTTTTCTAATATTTCACTATAAAAACTATAAAAAAAGTTCTAATATCTGCAGAGGATTAATTAGCAGAGATTGGAGGACGATGTAAAGCTGCTTTATATCAGAATTGGTATAGCTATAAACTTAATCTGTCACTGCGAGATGTCCACCTAATTCATTCCCCTGCTGTCAGTGTCTTCAGAAGGGCATATCGTTAATTAAAAATTGTGCAGCATATTACATTTACAGTAAAAAGTCTTTGCACAGAGTTTGTCATTTATCCAAAGATTCTTAGGTTATACCTTGCACTGTCAAACTTCCTTCTCAATGTCACCTCTTCGTGCTGCTGTAACTTGACAGTTGTGCTTAGAAATAACTTTCAGGTGAGACACAAAGAGGCTCAAATTTCTGACTAGCTTCTAGAATTCTGCTAGTAGCCTTGCTGTCGTTGCTGTTCCACTTTTGATATGCAAAAACTAAGGCTGGATTAACACTGGGGCATCACGTTAGCGCTACCACTGATGCTATTGCCTTTTATCCATTGATTTGCAAGTGATCGCGCTTGTGATCGCCATTCTATTGTTTGCCCCGTGTTGACACTGTTATCTGAAATGGCCCACAGGCTCCTAGTGGCAGCGTTCCATAGGATCGCAATTCTGCTGAATGTCCTATTGTAAAAGTAGTCTAGGACAGATGTGTCAATTTGTTGTGTCAATTTTCTGACAACATGCTTGTTCCTGGTCAGTGAAAGTAAAGTTAAAAGGCCTTGTATGTCTTAGAGCAGATTATCTGTAAAATGTTCATGTACAGACAAGCAACACATAAGAAGATGAGAAAGTAATTTGTATATAGTAGCAGAACTGCAGGAGCAGTGGATGGGACCATTACTTGAGAAGTTGGAAGGCTGGAAAGAATGCATATTGTTTCTCTTTAAACATAGCAAAACTATGTTTTTGTTACTTTTTAAAGTATGGTATAGTCAGTAAAATAAACTGATCAGATGACCCACTTTCAGTGGGACAGTCCCACTTTAAGGCAGTTTGCAGTCTCTTTTAACTCTTTATTTGGACTGTATATTTAAAGGATACCTAAGATCAGAAGCAACCCACAAATGGGTAACCTTGAACGCAGGACTGTGGAGTCAGGCTGGTTTTGACTGAAGTCGAGAGAGATGTACCAAACCTAAAATAAAATCTCTTACTAATATTTTATATTGAATATAACTTTCATAGGAAGTTTAGAACTGTTAATTATAAATATAATTTATGTTCACTCAATCTGAGGCCCTTGTTTATAAAAATCAGCGATAAGCAGCAGCAGGGTGTTCCAGTGATAAAAGAGTTTTCCCAATTTCCCTTGGATTCACACCTATACCTTTCCAGTTGCGTTCAGGGGCAGTGTGTGGACAGGTATGAAGGCAGTCTAGTTGTGCCTGTAACATCTAGTTGCAGTTCTCTCAGACATGGAGGCTACATACACCATCCACTGTGAATTGGCTGGTGATCCACTGGAAAAGGGAAAAAAAGCTGAAAATGTATTACAGTATGCATCTTACATGACTGCCAGCAACCAGTAGACGCCCACACAGAAAACCCTAATGGTTGCCTGGCACAGTGTGTCTACATCTGCTTTATCTGAGTAGACAACGTCCGCCCAGCAGATTGCAATGGATTATGGGGTCGTAAGTATTTTAGACTTCTAGGGTCTCTTGAAAAACATAAGCATCCCAAATAGGGATATCCAAGCTCATTACCTACCCACAAAGGGGCACCATAGACTATAACATTTGCTATTGCTCCTCATATAACATCACCATGATGCCTTTGAGGTTGTTCAACACACCAGACTTAGATAAGTAAAGGTTTCTTTGTCCTTTTTGTGGTCTTTTCTGTTGAAACTGAATGGAAATAACTTACAAATTGCACCTGGAGTTGTAAAATGGCTGCCACTATTCGAAACAACATCGGAACAGACAAAGGATTCTGACTGAAGCGTTACCACTTCTAAGAGTCATTTTTAAATAATACTTTAAGTGAAGTAACCATTACCAGACGTGACATGGCATAATTGTATATGTTTATTGCAGCTCTCGGAGCGTCTGCCAAGTTCCCCTACATCTGGAACAGTTACCGGCAGAAACAAACGCGGTGATCGAGGTATCTGGCCTCCCACATGAGGCACATTTCAGACTTGATCAAAATGTGAATTTTCAAACCGCATTAAAAAGTCACACTGAAAAAAGAATTGATTATTCCCAACAAATTAAAAAGACATTAAGTGGTCTTATGTTTTATAGCAAGCTGTTACAACAAAGACCATTATGTAAAGCTGGACAAAGCCCGCGAGAATAAAAGACGACATCGTTCAACTCGGCAGAGTGCTTCAGTTTGGCTCGACACATCTGCTCTAGACGTGCCTGGATAGTATTCTCGGCACAAAAAAAAGTCTGTCCAATACAAAATTTATATAAAGAAAGAAAAGTGACCCCTTTTATTAAATTACATTTCAAACCCGTCCCTGGAGAAAGCTACTTTTTAAGGTGAATTTTCCGAGCAGGTTTTCAATTTGTATGTCTAAGCCAGCAATAAAAACGGCAAGGGAGTGTGCAATGGCTGACACAAATGGATGCCACCTGCTTCTGTATGATGTGCCCCGATTTCATTGTCTTGCTGAGTTCTTTGATTACTTTAGTCCTCGGCACTAGGTGTTTTTCCCATTAATAAAAACAGCATCTTATAAAAGAAGTCATAAAATAGGAAATGAGTGGAGGCAACCAGGAATAGAACATGTTTCCCATCAAGTATATGGAGGTATTTACATTTCAGGAACAAGGAATTGTAAAGAAACGATGTCTTTATTAAACCCCCTCCTACGCCCAGCTTAGTTGTCGATCCCAGCGTCTAATTCAGAAACCATGCGACAGATCCATCTAGGGTCAAGTCAAGTAGTGCTGCTAGTTAGTTCCAATATATACCCACTTAACCCTTTCAGTGCCAGCCTACCTAGAAATGTTGTAATCAACTATTTTGCAGTATACATGTTTAACTGTGATTTTTGAAGGAATGTCCAGGGATTTCCCAGGAAACTTATATATGGTTTTTGCTTTAACATAAAATGTCTTGTTGTTTCTTTACAAAAGGTTTTCAAGAAGATCTTATTGCGTGTAAAATCCCCATTCCTTCTGGTTACAACGGTACCACATACGTATCAGTAGACACCCTTTTACTTCCTAGGAGACACTGCAAACTGAAAAGAGCCCTTTAGGAGATTTTTAAATAAAATACTATTATGTGCACCTTGCAGTTTTTCAACAAAAATACCCCTCACGCACTATATATTCTCTCAAATTACACACCTCAAGCATTGTAGGCTTACCAGGCTTATTGTGGCCAGAGTTTTCTGGACACCAACCCTCAAGGAATTCACTGGTTGCACAGCATTTCCCTAAATAATTAATAAAAAAGCAGAATAAAAACTACATTTTCCTAAAACATCAACATGCAAAAAAGAAAAAAAACAAGCCAAGTCTGAAATCGTAACTTCCCCTGAACAGAATACCCAACATGCATATGTACTTTCAACCCTTTCAGTGCCAGTTTACCTGAGATTTTGTCACCCTCTGTTGTCAGGCCAGGCACTATGTTTAACTGTGATTTTTGCAGAAACTTCCATGAAAATTCTATATTTTTTTTCGCCAGAGTTTTAACATGAAATGTCTTTTTTTTCAGTGCATGCATATTTTTGGGTAAAATATGTTAAAATATATAGTTTTTTTATTCAAATTCCTATTTCAACATAGTCTTTGTTGATTTCAGTTTAACGTATGCTAATCACAAAACTGGAACTGGAACTTTTTGCACTTGGACACGTTTCGTTAAGGACAGGAGTCAGCAAGTGAGCCAAGACCTTCACATTTCAAGCACACAAACCATTACCACCCCCAAGGTAGTGTCCTCTCCAGACTAGTATTCTCTCTGTTTACAATTTACTTATCATACTTGGCAGACTCACAAAACATCTTAAAATTTGCAGATGACAATGAAGTTAGTTGCCTGATCAGAAATGGAGATGAAGTGGCCTAAAGAATGGAAATTGGTGAACTGGAGCTATGGTGTACAACCTTGTCCCAAGAACAAAAATGATCAGCAAGGACTATTCTTTTTAAGATGGAAATGCCTAAAATTAGCTGTTGCTGGTTATGCTTTTCTTGTGCTTCTCCATGTCTGTTTGTTATGGGCATACTGTTGCAGAGTGTGAGTGCTGGGTGCACAGTCAAACCCAGATAAACATTTGTGGTGTAAGAAGAACTGGCTTTATTGGAACATATGTGTAGTAAGAGAAAGGTCACCTTACATGGGGGATAACAGACAGGAAAAAGAAGTCATAGAGAGTACCACAATGTACAGAAAACACAACATGCAGCAAAGAATGTACAACAGAGACTACACATAGATATATGTAATAGTGCCAGCTACTGTCATAAATGTAAACTGCATTAACTAAGACTAAGTCTGTTGCATACCCAACAATTAAAACCAATTTAGACAAGGTGAGGCTGCAGACAGTAATATCAGCAAAGAAGATTTCTGGGAACCCCCTTCCAACATTGCAGGCCCTCTATGAGAGGAGGGAATTATCTAGAGCAGAGGTGCTCAAACCTACTCTCAGAGGGCCAAAACAGCTCTTTACCTTAATGGATAGGTGAAGTGATTAGTGCTTAGTACATTAACATGGTGTACTTGGCAAATATAGTGGTTCCTGATTGCGCCGTCTGTGCACACTGATGTTGCGCTGAAGAAGGTTATTGCTATGCTATTTGAATAGACACCATGCAGATGTTAAAGAGTTGAACCTCTGGATGCATTAAAATCTTTAAAAAAAATCACCCGCCTAGTGCTGGTTGCCACCAAAGCAAGGAAACTGGAGCCCCGCTGCTCCACTGATACTCAGATTGGGCGACTAAGCAGTCACTCAAACGCCATCGAGCTTGGAGGGCTGAAACCAATGTGCAAAGCCCTGCTTACTCTGGGGGATCTGAAACCCGAGTAGGACAGGTTAGTACTTTTAAATTTCTTTATTTTAGTGCCCCAAATGGATCCTAGGATTGAGGGGTGGAAATTGATGTCTGAAATTTTTTTTTTCAATTAACTACTTTTATCCTCAACATAGGGTATTACACAAAAAAGTAAGATATATTGTAGGTAGTAGTAATAAGCAAATCTTTCAAGTTTCACCAAACCGTCAGCACGTTTGTTGCTCTATACTGAAGTTGGGGAGGGCTTTATCTCAAGGGTCCATTAAAGTGATATTTCAGGCAAAGGCAATTGTTAGACCATTGTGTTGGCTACGTTTAGCACTGTCCTGAATAGTTTTCTGTTTTTAATTGAAGAAGTGGCCGAGATATCAAGGTTTACAGTTTTACCTAATGGTTTCTCTTCTGAAGCATGTGGGTGTGGCCCTTGGAGCTGTAATGATAATGATCATCATAATGATTGGGGCGGCAATTGGAGCTTGAGCGGTTGCTATGAGGAGGCTGGGTGGAGAGTAGGTAGGGAGGGTTTAGCCGTCTTGATTAACAGATTTGAGAGTGCCATTCAAGTCATCAATACAGAAGGGGGTGTGGTCTGGACTAGATAATTGAGCTAGAAGTGGTGCCACATCGGCAGGGTGGTGCTGGAGGAACAGACAGGGAAGTATATTTCCTCATTCAGGGCACCGAGCTGAGAGGAGGCACAGTGCTGGAGGAACGCTTGGCAAGGTAAGCTGCTGTTTATTTTTTTTAACCTTTTACCTGAAAAATTCCTTTGTTTGTTTGCATGATCGTTTCTAATCTTGCTGACAGTGTAATATATATTTTTTCTACTTCGATTTGGTGCTAATATTTGCTTCAATAGTCTTTATAAAATAAAATATTTTAAAGAAATATATAAAATATGAAAAATATTAATATTTATAATTGTAATAATTTAGGAAGAAATAGCAAAAATTAACCCTTAAAGTGGAACCCAGGATTTTGACTTTCCTGAGTTTTGCTCCGTTTCCTGGGGCATCCGAATTGTAGATTTGGGATGCCCCGGGGGAAAGCCAGCAGTTGGCCCTGGAATCTTTTAGATTGCAGGTGGGCAGCTGGTGGGTTTTGTTCCGTTTTAAAGTTTCATATTTGGAGCAAATTGAAATTTGTGATAAATAGGTTTGCTCATCTGTAATTCAGTAGGCAGCACTAGAAAAAAAAAACGGGTATTCTCTTCGAGGGGCCTATTAGTAGCCTTTGAACTGGAGATATTCTGCCAGCTCTTATACAGCTATGAGCAAATGAAGGAACATAGTCCAGGCTATAAATGAGCCCCTTTATTGTTGGTGGAGGATGGTTTCCTTCTGCAGTCTATTAAGTCATGTCACAGATGCCGCACTATATAAAAGCTCCAGCCAGGGAGCGGCATGCATGCACAGAAGTCACTAGAAGAGGTTATATGGTGCTACACATGGCATGGCACAGAATGGTTTATTGTCGTGGGGCAGATAAGATCTGCAGACATAGCATAAAAAGCTGCATGAGAATTTCCATCACAATTTAAGTATGTAATGGAATCTGGCAGTGACAGAGGAGATCGGATTCAAAGTGCAACCAAGCAACTCACTGGAGGAGACTTCAGCCAGACAAAACATTTCGCTCTTTCCCTGGTTTCAACAAAAAAAGACAGATTTTGTTTTATTAGTGTTATCACACAAAGCATATAGAGACTTCCATATCAGAAATATGCCTGTGATATCTTGGGAAAAGGAGATCCGATAAAAAAAAAAATTTCCATAATTAAATTATCATGGCCTATATCTTACTGTTGGTTTAAAGGACAAGTACAGGCATATATTACAATCTAAATTTATATTTACCAGCCCCCTCTCCCCTCATAGCCACTAGTACCTTTTTAAAACAAGGTGTTCATCTTTGTAAATTGGAAATCTGCCACCACTGTCTACTTCAAGCAAGGCCCCGACACGCCAGGTAAAACTAAAGTGGTTAAACCGTGAAACGCGTCCCCCTGCTGTTTTAGCGGTCCTCAATACTATGGGTGCTATTGCCATGTAATGTATGTTTTTTTAAGAAGATTTATTAAACGCCAAGTTTTAAAAATAACCTGTGGTTTAGGATCTTCCTATTCGCTCATACACACCTGCTCAGTGGCAAGGAGGGGGTGTTCTTTGGACCCAGGGTGACTGTTGTGGGTGGGTGACATGGTGTAGGTATAGCAATGATCCCCAGTTACTTGCAGTTCAGCAAGTCATTGTAGATTCAGCAAGCCAATAGAGAATATTACAACTTGCCGGATTGTAACCCTCTATCAAGGCCCCTACCCAACAATGTAACGTGTTGTACATGTTGGAGACATGATTGACATGTGCCATGCTTCCAATTCTGGCTTCCAATTGTTTATGACTCATAATGTATTTAAAGTATAGACTACAGGAGGGCTTTAATCTTTCCTAATTTTGTTCCATACTCCCGCTTTTTGCCTGGCAACTCTCTTAGCCCTGGATGAATTGTAGAGCTCTGTTGTCCATACTACGCCTACATATGTTTTAAGACAAAGCTCCAGCACTGCTGCTGTCATGTCAATTCCCAGATTAGTGTTAATATCGTTACTCTCCAGATTCAACTCTGCTGAGGCCAAATCTGATGTCTGAAAATTAAACTTTAGTCAAAATAGACTATAGGTCTGCTTAGTTACTCACCCACGGTTTGGGATTAGATTAGCTCCTCTGTACAGGGCACCACTTTGTATGACTAACAAGCAAATGTGATTCAAGATGCGTCTTAGTTTTCTCTGAGTGAAGATGTGCCCTTAAATGGAATTTATTTTTTGGATTAAAAGTTAAGTTTTATCCACAGTGATGCTGGCTACGAGCAATTGTTGATACAGAAATGGCCACTGTGCAGATCAGCTAGGTACATGGAACATTTAAGTGCAAGTACACTTTTATGAGCGTTACTTGATATACTTAGGCAACATGACACTACAGAGGAATCCTTTCAGGATATAACACACTTCAAATGCGATACTCAGGATTTACAAATTCTTATTCCAGATATGACACATCTTATAGTTATATACATTAACTACTGTGAGGGTGTGTTATCCATCTGAACATTCCATCTCCTTAGCTTTATCCATTCACAGAATGGCTAATCTCTATATGGGAAGAAGAGAGGATTACACCACAACCGGGGGATGAACTGTGATGCAGAGCTGCAGATCAAGCTGGTCAATCTGGAGAATGACTTCAGCTTTTCTTAAAAGATGTGTCAATACTCGTTAGGATTCAGCAGAAATAAGAGCTACTTTAAACATTAACTTCAGGCAGGAAAATGGTTAAGTACTGTTGCTACTCAGGAAACACTCAATGTCTGCTCTCGTCTTAAATCTAAGCTTTATAAAATTCTATTCATACATATCTTGGAGGCTTTAACCAGGAAGGACAGCAAACCAACATTATCCTATAGTGCACACATGGCTTCTGATGCTTGAATGTTTCTAACTGAGAAGGCTCTAGATAGGTTAAGACTGCTTGCTCTAATAAATTGTCACATCAGCTCTATTATAAGTTACTATTAAATTATGATTGTGCAAATGAAATTCCATCCAAAGTTGGGATTCTGTAAAAATGTAAAGAAAACATATCATATAACCATATATTTATTCACAATACAACATAGTACACATATTGGAAGCTGACTGTTTGCCATTTTCCTATTTCTTTACTATTGAAAATGGAAAAATACAATTCTGTGATTACTCACCTGTAGAATTGGTATTATATGTATACAGCACGGCCTGTTCCAGAATATTCCTTACACATGGGTAATACATCCACAAGATGGCGCTGGACTGCAGAAAACAGCTTGTGGCTCCTCCCGGCCCTATATAAGTCAGGGACCTCCCACAAATTCCCCAGTATTGACAAGCAGTTAAAGAAGCCGGGAGAACAATAATAACAGGAATTCAAAAATGAACATATGAACAATCACCATACAGAGGTAACTAAGAATAATGATAACAAGGGTGGGATGGAACAGGACATGCTGTATACATATAATACCAATTCTACAGGTGAGTAATCACAGAATTGTATTATACAGCACGTCCTGTTCCAGAATATTCCTTACACATGGGACATCCAATAGCAGTGTACGTAAGGTAGGGTGGGATCCCCAAAAAGTAACAGCGGTCAGTTTAAACCACTGCCGCCTGCAGAACTTTGCGACCAAAAGCAGCATCAGCTGAGGCCCTAACATCAGCCTTGTAAAACTTAGAAAAAGTATGAACAGAAGACCAAGTAGTGGCCTTGCAAACTTGTTCAACAGAAGCTTGGTGCTGAAAGGCCCAAGAGGCACCAATAGCACAAGTAGAATGAGCAGTAAGGTGGAAGGGAGGCTCCTTCCCCTTAGCAGAATAGGCCTGTACCACAGCCTGACGGATCCACTTGCTGATAGTGGACTTAGCTGGAGCCAGACCCTTCTTAGGTCCAGACGGGAGCACAAAAAGAGCATCAGTCTTCCTGAAGGATTCAGTAGCCACCAAATAGAACTTCAGAGTCCTGACCACATCCAGAGAGTGTAAAACCCGCTCCTTAGGGTTACTAGGATTAGGGCACAGAGAAGGCAAAACAATGTCCTGATTGAGAGACAGACACAACCTTAGGCAGAAAATCTGGCTTAAAACGAAACACCACCTTGTCCTGGTGTCTCTCAAAATAAGGGGGTTTGATGGAAAGTGCCGCCAACTCAGAAACACGCCTAACAGAAGTGATAGCCACCAAAAAGACTACCTTAAGCGCCAAATCGACAAAGGAGCCTCACGCAAAGGCTCAAAGGGAGACCCCTGCAAGGCAGATAAAACCAAGTTCAAATCCCAGACTGGTAACATAGGCTTACGTGGAAGACGTATGTGAGTAGCCCCCTGGAAGAAAGTCTTGACCAGACGATGTTGAGCAAAGGATCTTTGGAAGAAAATGGCCAAAGCAGAAACATGACCTTTGAGGGTACTAAGTTGAAGAAGACCCAAATCCAAACCATGTTGCAGAAATTCCAGAATCCTAGGGATAGAAAACACCCGACAGGGAAGCGACTTAGACTCACATCAGTCAATGTAAGCATGCCATACCCTATAGTAGATGGATGACGAGGACTTCTTCCTAGCCCGAATCATGGTATTAACAGTAGAGGCAGGCAGCCCCTTTTCCATCAAGATGGAGGTTTCAGCAGCCAGGCCGTTAAAGCCAGCGTTTGTAAATTGGGATGGCGTAGCTGCCCCTGAGTGAGCAGGTCTGGAACCTTGGGCAGGGCATACTGATCTACTGCCAACTGCACGATGTCTGCAAACCACACTCTTCTTGGCCAACAGGGGGCCACCAGAATGGTTGGCACCCCTTCCTGGGCTATCTTGCACAGCACCTTGCCCAGCAGAGTAAAAGGAGGGAACACATAGAGGAGCTGAAGGCGCTTCCAAGACATTGCTAGTGCATCCATGGCCAAGGCCAGAGGGTCCTGGGACAGAGGGACTGGAAGCTTGTGATTGTGACGGGACGCAAACAGATCCACATCTGGCTGACCCCAGTGGTGGCACAGGGAGTGAAATACCCTGCTGCTGAGGGACCATTCTCCCAGACGAGAAGTCCCCCTACTGAGGGAGTCTGCCTCCAGATTTTCCACCCCCGGGATGTACACAGCTGAGATGCAGGGAACATTCTCCTCCGCCCAAGACAGTATCAGGGACACTTCCTTGAGGGCCCTCTTGCTCTGGGTCCCTCCCTGATGATTGATGTAGGCAACCGCCGTCTGGTTGTCTGAGTGGATCTGAACAGCCTGACCCCGAAGGTGTGGAGTCAATTGGGCGAGAACCAACCTTATCACCCTCAGTTCAAGAATGTTTATAGGGGTGTGGGCCTCCCGAGGGCCCCACTGACCCTGGAATTTCAGGGATTTCCAGAAGCCCCCCCCCCAACCTGTCACTGAGACGTGATGAGAATGTCGTCCAAGTAAGGAAGGATGCGAATGCCCTGAGATCTCAGCAGAGCTATTACGCCCGCCAGAACCTTAGTGAATACCCTGGGAGCTGAGGTGATACCGAAAGGCAAGGCCACAAATTGGTAGTGCTGATCCTCCAGAGCGAACCTGAGGAATCTCTGATGACCTGGAAAGATTGGTACATGAAGGTAAGCGTCCTTGATGTCTACAGAGGTCATGAAGTCACCTGCGCGTAGTGAATTGACAGCTGAGCGCAGAGTCTCCATGCGAAAGTGTTTGAATCTGACAAATTTGTTGAGGCGCTTTAAATCCAGGATGGGTCTGATGGACCCGTCTTTTTTGGGAACAGTGAAAAGATTGGAATAGTAGCCTCTGCCCCTTTCCCGCAAAGGCACCTGGCAGATGACCCCCAACTCCAGAAGGTTTTGGAAAGCGAGGCACAGACCCTGAGCTGACAGGGGGTTTTGAGCCATCCAGGATTTGATGAATCTTGGGGGCGGCCAGGCTGCAAACTCTATCTTGTAACCGGAGGACACTACCTCCTGAATCCACCGGTCTGAGACGTGAAGCCTCCAGACGTGAGCAAAGAGCCGAAGTCGCCCCCCCCACCCAGATGGGTGAGGGCGCCCCTTCATGCCTGAGGGGGCTTGGGTGAGGATTTTGGCTTGGGACCCCAGGAGAGGCCAGGACGGCCATGTCCTCTGCCCCTTCCCCAATGATCTCCGCGGGCCCCAGTAAAGGAGAATCCTCATCCAGTTCTGGCCACGGAAGGAAGGGAGAAAGGCACCCATCCCCCGAAAGGGCCGGGACGGCCTCCTACGTTGGGGTAACCTACCACCCCTGGCAAACAAATCCAAGCGCACACCAAAGAGGCGCAGGCCCTTGAAAGGGAAACCAGTGAGAGCCTTCTTAGCAGCATTATCAGCTACCCACTGACGTAGCCAGACAGAGCAGCGTATAGCCACCAACAGGGCAGAAGTCCTACCACACATTCTAATGGCATCATCCATGGCAGAAAGAATATATGCAATAAATTCCTCACAAAGCAGGAGAGATCTATACTCTCCGAAATAGCAGAGGCACAAACCGGGCGCAGCGCCGTCCCTACACAGGCAAAGGCGTGACAGGCTGGTCCAAGCGCCGGTCCTTACCATCCCGCAGGGTAGTAGTATCAGGAGAGTGCATGACAGATGTATTGGATAACCCGAGAACGGGCGCATCCACCTCGGGAGGACATGACCAACGCTTAAAGTGGACCAACACCCAGGATTTTGCCCCGCTGTGTGAAACCCCCCAGAAACCCCAAAAAACTCACCTCTCAACGCTCCCACGTGAACGCCGCAGCCAATCCCCGCCAACGTCCAGGCGGGGATCAGGAACGTCCAAGCCGCTTCCGCCGCCGCCGCCTCCCGCGTGTCACTCTCGGCGCGGGAGGCGGCGGCGGCGGAAGCGGCGGCGGATCAGGTAAGATGTTTTTGGGGTTTCTGGGGGGTTTCACCCCGCGGGACAACCCGATCTCGGATGTCCCGCGGGGTGGGAGGTGATTGGCCCGGGAATCTTATAGATTTCCGGGCCGATCACCCCTGGGTGTTGGTCCTCTTTAACAACATCAGCAGGAAAGGGATACCTCTTGTCCCAACTCTTAGGCACCCCTGGCAGCTTGCTAGGCCATTCCCATTCCTTGAGCACTAGATTATTAAAGTGAAACTGCTCAGGGAACTTCCAGCGTGGCTTAACCATATGAAAAAGCTCACCCTGCTGCTGCGGAGCCACTGCCGGGGGAGAAATACAAAGCACTTCAAAAATGTGACTCAGCAATCTGTCAGTGTCATCAGGGGACCAAGGGTCTTCCCCAAAGGGAGTCCCAGTACCACCGTAAATTTTAGGTTGTTCCTCAGAGGATTCAGAATCAGAAAATAATTTCCCCTCCTCAAGGGGGTAGAGACCTGAGAGTGAGTAAGGGCCCTCATCTTCTACAGGGAAGAGGGAAACCGCGGGTGATAAATGCCGCTTCTTAGCAGAAGCCTTACGCGGGGCAGATCCAGCAATATGTTTTTCAATGCTGGCTACCCATGCAGCCAAATCAGGTTGAGACTCCCAGCTGGCATGCCCTCCACTGGGGGTCAGATGTAAGCGTGGGAGGGTAGGCGAAGCCAGAGGGGGCGCAGCACTAGGCCCAGTAGCAGGCAACCCAAGCTGCAGCACAAGCACCTGCTGGGCGCAGGATACACACACTCTGACATCATCATTTATAGGGGATACCCCACACGCAACACATAGCCGGGCTTGTCCCGAAGGAACCCCAAGCACATCATCCCCAGAAGCCTCCATATGGTGATTATCGTGGCACAACAGGCCAGTAAGGGTTAACGCTAATAATAGCTACCCGGGATGCCTCAATGACCCGCTAGGGAAGTGGGATTAATGAGGGGAGATGGCCGGGAGAAACTACAGTGCCGAAGTTTTAACCCGCCTGAAAGAAATAATAAACATTCCCATGAGATAAAACAGAAGGAATTCAGAAAAAACACTCCACCGGGGTTACTTACGGACCGCGGGAGCCAGCAGCACATACAGCAAAAGTAGTCAAAATGGCGTCCTCAGACCTTGAGGGGCGGGCCTTCGATGATATGTGATGTAAAAAACATCATTCCCATAGCCCCCCCCCGAAGAGCGCAAAACACGCCCACGTGATCCTGCCGGCACTGTTCAAGCGCGTGGCGGTGGCGTTTTACCAGGATTAAGTAAAACACAGGCGTTTACCACGGAACACCCCCCCCCCCCCGGAGATCCCGAGGTCTAATTTTTTACATGCTTAATTCAAATTTAAATTGTTTTTTACTTTTGTTTTATCAAAAAAATAATCTCAAAACCACAAAAAAAAAAAATTGATTAAAAAAAACAAACAGATTTTGTGAGTTGTCTTTCCTGCAAATGTACAATCACACAACATCATCACACATTTACATGTAGATATGGGACAAAAAATCAGAAAAACTCACAACCAATTACGGTAAACATTAAAGGCAAGGAAGAAGGAACACCAAAGAGATTAAGGTATGCATTAATGGCAAGGAAGAAGGAACACCCAAAAATAAATTTGACAATATATATATATGTGTCAAATTGGCAGTTGGTGCCATATGCAGATTCCAATGGAGGTTTAGGGATGTGCGCTTGCGTGTAGCCAGATTGCCAACTGAAGAGCCATGGAGATGTAAGTATACTTGAAAAAATCACCAAAATGGAAGGTCAAATACGACGGAAACCAAGCAGGTACGTTCAAAAACCAAGGAAAAAGCAGGGAAAAACGGGCCGCCCGTGTGAACGGGAACGGAAGCCCCGATCAAATTGAAGGTACCCGAGAGAGCAAAAAAAACTTCCCGAGTAAAGACAAATTGACGGATCAGTTAGGGAGCCATTCCGACGGAGGCTCTGCATCACATTTGAGCCACGATTTAAACGGGGGCTCCGGACAATCGGAAACTTTTAGGGTCAGTTCAGGGGAGGCTCTGCATCAGGCCCAATGTCCTGCAAACTCAAAAACTATCCAGCTTATTATCAGCATACAGTTCAAAAGCCCACATTTCTGATGCTATTGATTTGCATACTGCCTATGGCATGGCCAGCTTACACACTGTTAGGGCGAGCACCATCTCGCGGCGTTCCCCGCTCTCCCTCCTTACCGGCTTCGGGGCGGCGGTTCCCCGTCCTCCGGCGCGGTGGTTGGCCGCACGCCGACTGCTCTCGCCCGTCCTCCACCTCGCTCTGTCTCCTCCCTGGTGCACGCACGTCCCTGTCCACCCCTGGCGCGCGTCTATTTTTTAAAATTTAAAGGGCTAGTTCACCTTTGAGTGGTGACCGCTCATTCCACTTCTCCTATTTAAAGGGGCAATTCCTTCCATCTAGTGCCAGATCTTGGTCTTCCTATGGTTACTGAACGCCAGTTGTTTCCTGTATTGCTCACCCGTGTACCGACCTTTGCCTGTCCCCGACTCTGAACCTTCTCTGCCCGTCCCGACCTTGTCTATTTACCTTCGACCTCGTGATTGTGCTGCCAGCCCTGACCTCCACTTGAACTTGACTTCGCCTTTTGCCTGCCTCCTCGGTACCACGCATTACCTCGGCTGACTGTGTGTCTGAGCCGCTGTTGGGGGGTAGCGACCTGGGGGTCACTCGCCGCTACAAGTCCAACCTGCCTTGCGGCGGGCTCTGGTGAATACCGGTGGCCTCTTAGACTCCGCTTCCCTGACACGGCACTAGCTATCAGTAAAAAAGGGAAGGTCCCACTCCTTCCACAACACCCACTAAAGTATATGGCACCACTACTGGTTATATAACAGTAAAAAATGTTTATTGATAACAATGTCACATAACCTACATACATTAAGGACTGATTAAAAAACACCAAAGACAAGACATTGTCAATAAGGAAGGGAAAAAAACACACATTCAAGAGGCAGGGGGAGGTGGATGGTACAATATAATTAATATGGTAAATTTTACATTGTTTATACTACCTGGCTAGTCCAAAATAAAGTGCTATAGTGCATATCAATAATCATATTTAAATAGAAACAGTATCACAATTTATCAAACACTCATCAAAGTGCAAGTGCAAAGCTAATAACCCTAAAACCTATACCTAACCATAATTGTACTAATATAAAGTGAGAACCAGCCGGGAGGGGCAAAGAAATGACACCCCCAATAATTGAGAAAGGTAACTTACATCAAGAAACGACCATCAGGACAAATGTCCTAAGGAAGTGACGCTGGTGACGTCACGCAACGCGTAGATGTAGGGGCAGTGGGCTGGTGGTCGTTTCTTGATGTAAGTTACCTTTCTCAATTATTGGGGGTGTCATTTCTTTGCCCCTCCCGGCTGGTTCTCACTTTATGTTAGTACAATTATGGTTTAGGTTTTAGGGTTATTAGGTTTGCACTTGCACTTTGATGAGTGTTTGATAAATTGTGATACTGTTTCTATTTAAATATGATTATTGATATGCACTGTAGCACTTTATTTTGGACTAGCTAGGTATTATAAACAATGTAATATTTACCATATTTATTATATTGTACCATCCACCTCCCCCTGCCCCTTGAATGTGTGTTTTTTCCCTTCCTTATTGACAATGTCTTGTCTTTGGTGTTTTTTAATCAGTCCTTAATGTATGTAGGTTATGTGACATTGTTATCAATAAACATTTTTTACTGTTATATAACCAGTAGTGGTGCCATATACTTTAGTGGGTGTTGTGGAAGGAGTGGGACCTTCCCTTTTTCTTTTTTATAAACAGTGGTTTCACCCTTTTGTGCACACTATACATAGACATAAATTTATGGTCCGGTGCAGTCTCATATTGCTTTTTAGTACTAGCTATCAGTATACAGCCAAAGCTGATCCACACCTGTGCCACCACATCCTGCCTGTGACACACATATTGAAAGCCAGTATCAATGTTAAGCAGTATATAGAAATAGAGCAACATATGCTCCCATCCAGACAACATCTCTTTGAGGGAAGGCCTTGATAATGTCCACAAGACAATTCTAAACCATATACCTGACCGTCACAACAACATGTCTTTGCAGTAGAAAATTGCTGTGTGGTCTAGCTGTAGTCCAGACCTTGCACCAATAGAAAACATTTGGCACATTATGAAAAATAAAATTCAGGCAAAATAGACTCAGGACAATTGTGCAAAATCCTACAACAAATAAGATTGGGAGAACATTGCTCATATATAGACTGCTGTAAAAAGAGTGGGAATTCTACACAATGGTAGACACAACCATTTGAAAATGGGAAACCTGTCCCAACTTCAGATGTGTTGCTGTTTTTCTAAACGAGTTCATTTGTTCCAAAGAAATGGAAAAAGGTCTACTTTTAACATCTGATATGTGTTTTTTACCACCACACCCCTCTCTGCTCCTCTCATGACCCTGCCACCTCTGTACATACTGTACATAATTCCTATGTGCCACCCCTGCATGCCTCTATGTTACTTTACCTCAACTTAGTACCAATTTGCCACCTGTGTACTTCTGTCCACTTCTCTGTGCATCCATATGACAGCAGTTGTTTGCACCCCATTTTCCAAACTTAGCTACCTCCCATCAAAGTTGTCATCTGTCCCAGCAGCTGCTTCCTTTCCACCCCTTGTCCTTGGGCTTCAATTTTCATTCTAGTTCAGATAGCATGTTTGCTTTCTTTTTTGGCGTTAAACTAAAAAATAAAGCTGTACTGGAGCTCTACCATGATATACACACTGTGCTTACATGCACCACACAAAACTCAGTTAAACCCTGCAAATTACCCTATAAGTCTCAGTTTTTGTACTTTGGTTTAATGTTTTACTTTGTTCCTTTTATTGATTCTGTTGAATCTGTTGTATAATTGATGATATTGTATTAGGGTTTAAAGATCTGGAACTACATTTTATTTACTGATGTGCAGTGTGTTGGTTAAGGATTAAGGAGTACCATTTGGTGTTGAGCCGGGGGGGGGGGTATTTGGCTTAATACGCCGGCACTATGTTAGCTTTGTTTGTTTTCGGTGAAGATATTAATGAAATGTAAGCGTTTTTAACAATTAACATTCGTTTTCTGATCCATCAAACTGCCAAAGGAAATCCACAATCTCTTGGTTTATACGCAGCTGCATAAGTTACAATTGCTAACTATGCTGGAGGTAATATGTAATAGCAAGTTTCTTCACTAAATACCGGGCAGGTGTAGGAGGTGAAAGGTCGGAAGAACTGTCGGTTTGTGAAAGGAAGGTGTGTATTCTTGTGTGAAGAATGTGAGGTAAGGACATATTATGACACAATTTAAACAGATGTATAACACTTGTATTTTCACATTTATTTAGGCAATCACTTCTTTTTCCCAAGTGCTAGGCACGGGCTGTCACAACATATTAGTTTCATCACTATCTAGTGAAATGTGTCTTATTTATGTGCCATGTGTTAGAAGGATGAACTACAAAGGCCACCATGCAAGATTTATGATAAAGCAATTGGTTCATGTCACTTTCACTCCAGTTTCGTGCAGCTGTGAACATGGCTCATAGATCATTTAGTTGTTTTATCTGTGCTGCGTTACAGATGTGTACACTCACAGTTAAAAGGTATCTGCTAACCAGCCACCAGGGGTTTAAGGTATCTTAAACCGGACCTTCACCATGATTTAATGAAAAGACCAAACTCTTAAAAAATGATTCCCCAGCATCTAAAATTAATATATTTTACGTTTTTAGTCACTAACTTATTCTTTCCCCCACTGGGCTGCAACTCTGTTCAGGAATTTAGGATACGGGTGCCGCCATCTTGACTCAGAAGCATCACACTTACTGAGGAGAGGAGAGTGGGATAAGGTACAGGGGGGCGGGTTATAGCTGTGCTTTGCTCAGACAGAGCAAAGCTGGGGTCAGATAACGGTCAGCAGTCCCAGAATGCAGAGCAGCACAGTCAGGACGCACTTCCTGTTTGCAGGCTGCCTGATAAGATGGCGGCTTCCATAAGCCGCCATCTTGGATGTTTAAAGGCTCATAACATGCAGTAGATGCAGGTAGGATGATTTGTAATGTGATGTATCTGTATGTACAGGGTGTGGAAACATATAAGATAGACTCTTATTCAGAGTGAAGGTCCGCTTTAAGGTTCCCCATCTCCAAAAAAGTTTCCCCGAAAGTTTAAAACTAGCAAGAACTGGGGGAACCCTACTTGAATCTCACAATTACACTACCGGTAACTGGACAGAGCATGTGGATTAAAGCAGATGGAAACCAATTTCTGGGTCCACTGCTCATCCTTCGCCAACCCCCCCCCCCCCCCCCCCGAGCAGCCGGGCACTGCTGTTGGCTCGGTCGTGGCCCCAGTTTTCAAAGAAAACAGTTTTTATTACCGCTGAAGCCATGCCCAGCTGCATTTTTGCGAGGTACAGCCGGCTGGCCACATCCCCGTCATGCAGTTTAGGCACGCATTCAGAAAAGCTGGGGGCGTGCGCGTGCACAGCAGCAGGGAAGCCGGAAATGTGGCCGCCGATGGAGGTCGCATCTCGAGGCCTGCCGGGATCAGGTAAGATTACCTGTGCTCGGGGGGGGGGGGTTTCACACAGTGGGGCAGCTGGTGGAGAATGCCCTGGAGGCAGGCTAGTGACTGGGCCTGGAATCCACGTAGGTTTTCACCCTACGTGATTTTAGACTAAATTAGATATTTTAGTCCAAAACAAACAAACAAAGAGGCTTTTAAAAACTTGGTGTGAACCAGATACCTTTAGTTCTCCAGTCAGTCCTACAATCCCCAAACTTAGCTATTTTTGCTTGTGGGTAAAAAAACAAAGAGGCTGCTGAAACCCAGGTTTAGGACAGGGACCTTTAGATCTTCAGTGCAAAGCTATCTCAAATGAGGTATCTCAGCTTGGCCGTCTCTTTGGTTCTTACCCACCAGTTTTGAAATCGTATTAGCAATTTTGTCACCTGCAGATCTCAGAATTAAACCATAGGCTTCCATAGAACTTAATTCGAAACCGATGGTCTTTTGGAACAGTTCGCACTGTTACAGTATTTGCCCTCCTGTGCTTTATGACTCTTTAAACTCTATGGGGACAATGTAGCTCCACCCAATGCCTAGGTCAGATTTTAAAAACCCAATAGCTCTGCCTTAGCATGTAAATCCAAAGATGGAAATTTTGCCTGTTGGGAAGTATCCGTTATGTATGTATCACACTGCAACAAGTGGATGCAGGAATACCGATAGTAAATGTACTTTATCCTGATTAGAACTATGACTAAATTAATAATAATTATGTATTTTATGTAAATTAGTTAGTAGGCCCTTTATCAGAGAAATGCAGCAAAAAACAGCCAGTCAAAGGCAATTCAGTGGTATTGAAATAGGAATTCATTCTATGGTTTCCAGCTGGATACACTCTTATACTAATTTGCCTCCTCGTTAGGAAATGATCTTAATGAGGGCACCAAAGCATTCCAGAAGCCTCTAAAGGGGGCACAACACAATTCAATTACTTCAGATTTCCCTTGTGAACACTGAGGTGCTATTTCGACTAAATACTTTTGAAGAGGCTTCTATACTTAGAGGTAAAACAACTTTTAACTTTGTCCCCTGCACAAGTAGAAGGCCAAATTCCATTTATCAATTTAATGGAGGGAATACAAAAACAATGTGCCGGTTTATTTTCTTTTCATGTGATATGTTCAGTAAAACCAGTGATTCAAAGTTTTGTCCTTGGTCAACATTTGTTGCTACACAGTTTGGTCTCCTGCTAAAAGGACTTTCATCTCTACAATCTGCCACTGGCATTGTTGTTGCTGGTATTGATTAAATAGCCATCGCCCCTTTTAAAATATTTGTCCAGTTTTGGGGGGGTGTTTAATGTCCCATAGATATGATGGGTTGATTCAGAGCCAGGTGAGAATTCTCGCCCCTTTTATAGGAGAGAAAACTGCCATTGACTTTCATTGTCTACCTTGGGGTTAATACAGAGCCAAGTGAAAATGTACACCCAATAGTCAAAGAAAGTCAATGGCAGTTTTTTCTCCTAACACAGGAGTGAGAATTCTCACCTGGCTCTATATCAACCCCGACAGGTAGTTTGCAGTAAGGGAATGTGGAAACTAGGTGTCACCGTTGCTGTGCAGCAAATGGTAGGACTCAGAGCAGGGGAATCCAGCAAGTAGTCAGTTAGTTGGTTCCAGACCTTTAAAATAGTTTGGACATGTCTGGGCAAAGTGTGGGGTATGCACATCGAGAGAGAGAGACAGAGAGGGATGGGACAGGAAGAAGGAACATTGTGTGCAGTCCCTGGGGCCTAGGAGTACGGATTCAGGCTAAAAGACTGGAGAATCACATTGTACTGACCATCTAGAAACACTTTTTGACTGTTCACAAGTCATGCTTACCAGAAGCATCTCATGAGTGGCGTAAGTACTCTCCACCTGCCCCACTCTACTAGAGGAAGGCCCCATCCTCAAAAGTGGTCTGGGGGTCACTTCCTAACTCCAAATGAAGCACACCCTGAACTCTTCGGGGTGTCCCGATTATAGCATCTGCATATTTTATTTCTATCCTGTGAATCAGCATCCTGTTAAGCAGTCCAAGCCACTGCACACACCCACCCCCCAATAGGGATGTTTCTACCCAATTCTACCAAGTGTTTTACCCTTTTAAAACTTAAATAATGGGGTATTTACTTGTGTTGCTTACATGTGGTGGTTTGTCAGGGCACAGATTTTTCTAAAACCCGGGTGCAAGTGTGGGGTTGAGATGTTGGCAGGTTTCCTCTATAACTTTAGCTGGGACAAAATCTCTTAAAAAGGTTCACTTATTTTACTAAAGAAGCACTTACAAAGCAAATGTTCAGCAGTACAATTCCTATCCCACTTCCACTCTAAGTCTGTTCCGCCGTTCTGGATGGAAGATGGTCTAAGCACCATCTGGTTCCTGTTCCTAGGATAAATCTAAAAGGAGCCACATCACATAGCAACCAATCATCTGTCTCTAAAATGTAGATAAAAACAGAGGTCTTAGTTGGAACTCATCTGCAGATGTATGTTGAAGCTGTACCACAGAAATGCCACAGTGCCAATGTGTAGGTGCAGTTCCTACTCTAATCTATGAGAGCCCCAATTGGGACATACAAAGCAATGGATACATTGGGAGAACCTTACCTGAGGTTGCGCTATACCTCCAGTGCAGCACATTGAGGGGTGAAAAACATCCCATGTGCTGTTCCTTTTGATAACCGGATCTTGCCTCCCTCTTCAGGCGACTAGGATAGCCTTCAGATGTACTTGAGATCATTGGAAAATGGGAGGTAGTACTTAAATAAGGTTGGGAAACCCTGTTGTAGACTATACATCTGTTTGGATCATTCTTTTTAATATGTTTGTAAGTGACATAGGAGAAGGCTTGGTGGGAAAAGTTTGCCTGTTTGCTGATGATACAAAGGTTAGTAATGGGGTGGATATTCCTGGAGGTGTCTGCAACATAGAACATAATTTAGCTTTACTGGATAAATGCTCAAAACTGGGGAAACTGGAGTTTAATGTCTCTAAATGTAAAAGCATGCACTTGAGTAGAAGGGACTCTGCTCTGAGTACCGTATGGGCAGCACTGTGTTAGCCAGGACCTCGAAAGAAAGATACGGATTACTGAAAGCTGCAAGATGAGTGGACAGTGTAGCCAGGTAGTATAAAAGGAAAAGCAAGCAGGATGCTCGGCTGCATAGCTCGAGGCATCACCAGTAGGAATAGGGAGGTTGTGATGCTGCTGTATAGAGCCCTGGTGAGGCCACAGCTAGAATACTGTGTGCAGTTCTGGAGACCTTACCTGCAAAAAGACATTACTCAAATAGAACGGGTCCAAAGGCGGGAAAAAAAATGGTAGAAGGACTTAAACTTAAAACTTATCAGGAGAGAATTAAATCACTTAATTTGTACAGGCTAGAGGAAAGAAGAGAGAGAAGATTGAGACCTTTAACTGAAGGGAATTTGAAGGGACTTCAAACAAGGGGCCCAACCTGCAGCTAGTTGGAGGGAAGATCAGGAGCAATGTTAATATTTTTTTTACAGAAAGAGTAGTAGATGCTTGGAACTAACTTCCAGCAGAGGTATTTGAAAAATCGACAGTAAGTAAGTGTAGTAATTTAAACATGTCTGGGATAAGCACACATCTATTCTAAGATAAAGAGTACATACAGTATACACATAAGGGCAGACTAGATGGACCAAATGATCCTCTATGTTTCTATGATAGGGCCCTTTGTTATCCATCAGGTTGAAATGAATAATACACTTGTTAGGGCGAGTGCTGCACACCCATCTCGCAGCACTTCACTTACCTCCATGGCTGCATCCAGCCGTCGTCAATCTCACAGCATTTCCCTCACCTCCATGGCTGCTCCCAGCCATCTCCCTTCCCCCCATGCTTCCTCCTCGCATGGTCAGGTGCGCGCACGTCCCCGTCCACTAGAGGGCGAGCGCACTGGATTCCTGAGATTTAAAGGGCCTGTACAGCACTGATTGTTGCCTGGTCATCCAATCCTGCATCCACTTCCCCTATTTAAAGAGGCACTTCCTTTCCTTCAGTGCCGGATCTTGGGCTTTCCATGGCAGCTGTAAATCATTTGCTTTTGAATTGCTCACCCATGTACCGAACTCTGCCTGTCCCCGACGCTGAACCTTTGCCGCCTGCCCCGACCTTGGCTACTCACCTTTACTATGAACCTCTGCTGCCTGCCCTGACCTCTGCCTGTGTGTACTACGCCTTTTGCCTGCCTCTTGTGTACCCCGCTGAGCCTCAGCTAGCCATGGGACTGGGCCGCTGTTTGGGGGTAGCGACCTGGGGGTCACTCGCAGCACAAGACCAACCTGCCTTGGGGTGGGCTCTGGTGAATACCGGTGGCCTCTTAGACTCCGCTCCCGATACAGCACTCGCCATCTGTTCCACAGTTAAAGCGGATCCACACCCGAGTCCGCTACACCCAGTCCGTGACAACACTTCTTATATACTGCACAGAAAAGCATAAAAGAATAAAATGCACTAGTGGCCACATGTAGTATTTCTGGGATCTTACATTTTATGGAAATGGAAATGTAATGATTTTTTATAATGAACCTAGTTAGGTGATATCCCTTGTACTACTTTGAGTTTAATTGTTTGGCACATTGGCCTTCTTGCAAGAATTTTCTTTCTGTTCAAGAGAATTTTTTTTTTTTTTTATTATTCTTTATTTTCATTTTGCACAATATAACAATAAACATCATGACAGAAAGGAACAGATAAGGGAAGTGAGGCTGTCCGTAACTCACTGAATACCTTTTTCAACTTTAATGCTCGAGCAAGCCACAACATCTTGAACCACATAAACGACAAGACTAAGACTGAGAGAAAAAAAAAAAAAAAAAAAAAAAAAAAAAAGGACAGAGGCAGTGGGATAGTGACGTTGGGGGGGGGGGGGGGAGGAAGACCCACTCCGAAACACTTCGGCTCACTCCTGAAGATAGCCAAGGTAATCGGTCGATAGGGTAAACTGATCCCAGGCACACCAGATCTCTCTGTATTTGTCAAGGGTGTCCTTCATTGAAGCCGTAAGCTCCTCCATCCTACTCACATCCCTCACTCTGGCCAGCCACATCGCTGTTGTCGGAGGATCGGGTGATCTCCAGCACGCAGGTATACAAGACTTTGCGGCATTCAGCAGTGGGGCCAGAAGGGATTTGCCCCTCCTGGAGATCGAGGCGGGGGCCAGGTTAAGGAGGTAGCTGGCCGGGTCCTTTCCCAGCTCGATCCCAGTCAGGTGTAGAACTATTTTTCGGACATTGTCCCAGAACTTAGCGAGGCCAGGGCAGCTCCAGAACATATGGAGCATTGTGCCCCTCTCGCGTGAGCATCTCCAACAAAGGGGGCTGGAAGAGGGTAACATCTTGGCCAATCTAGATGGCACGTAATACCATCGAGTCAGAATTTTATATGAGGTTTCTTGATATCTGCTCGAAATAGAGGACGTATGCGCCAACTGGAACATAGCTTGCCTCTGTTCTGCTGAAAAGTTTCTGTTAAGTTCCCTCTCCCATCCCTCCACGCAAAGGGGCACAAACGACTCCGGGGGGCTACTAAGCAGGGAATAGGCATGTGACAGAGCCCCTCTGAAATGGCCCACCCCAATGCACAATTGTTCAAAAGGAGTCAGCGGTCTATCGGCTTCGTCCGGTCGGCCCACTGATTTCTGGTAGTGGGACAGCTGGAAAGCCCGCCAGAAGTTAAGTGGTGGGAGCGAGTGTCCGGCCGCCAACTCCCCCGGCCCGCACCACTCTCCCCCCTCGCGCATATGCATGAGCCTATAACAATTTTGGTGTGTCCATAAACGGAGGACCCGGTCGGACTGGCTTGCCGGGAAATCTGGGTGCCCTATCACCGGCGTTAAAGGTGACAGGGAGGGGGAGATATCTGGCCTCGAGAAGACCCTCGCCACCACCCTCCTCGTGGGGCCTATCGTCGGGTGTTTGTTAAGAATTTGGAGCTGGCTCGATGGGATCCAAGGGAGTCCCGGAAGGAAGGCATGCGAGGCTTCTTGTTCAATGTGTGTCCATTGTTTCAGCTTGGCGTGTCTGCACCAATCGATCACCCTGACCAGGTGAGTCGCAGCGTGATACAGCCTCCAATCCGGGAGGCCCAGGCCTCCGCGAGCCTTGGGAAGGGTCAGGAGGGATGCTGCCAATCAGTGTGCTTTCCCAGCCCACACAAACCTTGAGCATAACCCCGCTAATCTCCTGAAGAATGTGTGGGGGATCTCTATTGGAAGGGCCTGGAAGAGATACAGCACTCTGGGTAGTATGTTCATCTTAACAATATTTACCCGGCCGAACCAGGTAAATGCACTCCTATTCCACCTCTGAAGGTCCTCCTCCAGCCTCTTCAACAACGGGGGGAAGTTGAGACCATATATCTTCTGAGGCTGAGCCGATATTTGCGTCCCCAGGTAAGTCACCGCCTCCCCTTCCCATTTGAAGCGGAAGGTCTTTGAGATCTGCTCTATTCTTTTGGGGGGAATGTTAATGTTAAGGGCTGAGGATTTCTGGTAGTTTATTTTATAGTTGGACACTGCCTGGAAGTCCCGAAGCTCCGCCAGCAGGACGGGCAGAGTGGTTTCCGGTCTGGAGACGAAGAAAATGAGGTCGTCAGCATACGCTGCCACCTCATGTTCAACGTGGCCGACCTGAACTCCAGCCACATCCGAGTTCTTCCTGACAGTGCGCAGGAGTGGCTCTAAAGTCAAGACGAAGATTAATGGTGAAAGCGGGCATCCCTGGCGCGTTCCGTTTGATTGATTAAATGGTTCGGAGGGGAGCCCGTTTACTATGACAGACGCAGAGGGGCAAGAGTAGGAAGCTTTAATCCAGTTAGTCATATGTTTTCCAAGGCCAATATGGCTGAGGGTTGCGAACAGGAACTCCCAGCTGACCCTGTCAAACGCCTTCTCTGCGTCCGTTGAGAGGAGCAGAGTACCCGTCCCCCTCGTACGCGCCTGGTGAATCAAATTGATGACCCTCGTGGTGTTGTCTCTACCCTCTCTTGTAGGGACAAAGCCAACCTGGTCCCAGTGCACAAGATGAGGGATAAGGGGCGCCAGTCTGTCCGCAATCACCTTGTTAAATAGTTTCAGGTCGCAGTTCAATAAAGAAATGGGCCTGTAGCTGCCACACTGCATCGGGTCTTTGCCCGCTTTCGGGATGATCGTGATGTGGGCATGAAGTGTGTCTCTAGGCGGGGGGCATCCATCTTTCAGGGAACCAAAGGAGGCCACAAATTGAGGGCCTAGTAGCTCCGCAAATTCCTTGTAGTACCCTAAGTCGAAACCGTCTGGGCCCGGCACCCGTCCTGGTCTAGTGCCTTTAATGGCCTTCAGGAATTCCTCCATCTCTATTTCCTTTTCGAGGGCGTTAATCACCTCTTTATTGAGTCTAGGGAGTTCTGATTCCCGAATATAGGAAGCGATACGTTCCAGATGTGTAGGCGAACGCTCCTGGGGTAAGTTGTAGAGGTTTTCATAGAATTCCCTGAAGGCCACCGCTATATCAGACGTCAAGTGTTTCCTGCCCCTCTTGGGGTCCTGAATAGTCGAGATAAAATTCCTCCCACGTTGAGCTTTCAGTGCTCTAGCTAGGGCCTTACCTGACTTGTTGCCATATTCGTAAAAAAATCTACGACTCCCAACCGCACGTTTTTTAGCCTCAGTGAGGCAGATATCCCTAAGGGACTCCCGAAGATTCACCAACTTGGCCCCCAGCTCCTTGTCCAAGGTCTGTTTGTGTCTAGTTTCAATAGTCAGTATCTCCTGAGTCAGCCGGGCAAATTGTTCATTCCTCATTTTTTTAAGGCGCGAGCCATGTTTAATTAGTAGGCCCCTGACCACGCACTTGTGGGCCTCCCACACCGACATCCGTGAGACCCCTTCGGTGACGTTAGCAGAAAAATAGTCCACGATGGCCTTCTGAATATCGGCCTTAACCTCAGGGTCCTGCAGGAGCGAATTGTTCAATCTCCAATGACCTCTGTGGGATGGGGTATCTGGGATGGAGAGGATGACCGAGACAGGCGCGTGGTCCGAGACAGTTATCTGCCCTATGTCCATGCTGACCACCAAGTGTAAGAACCTGTGTGGGACCAGGAAGAAGTCTATGCGTGAGTAGGAGTTATGTGGTGCAGAGAAAAACGTATAGTCCCTCTCCCTGGGGTTGAGTGTCCGCCATGCGTCCATCAGTTGATGCCTATGAAGTAGGGCCTTAATTTTTTTAAGCATAGCGAAGGGGATGTGGGAGACCCCCCTAGAGGTGTCCAGTCCAGGGTCTAGGACTATGTTAAAGTCCCCTCCCAGCAAAAGGACCCCCTCTGCAAAAGCCATGAGTTTCTCCAAGGTGGAATGGAGGAACCTGTGTTGATTAGAGTTAGGGCAGTAGCATGTTGCTAGCGTAATTTTTAAGGAGTAAAGTGTTCCCTTAACAAATAGAAATCTCCCCCCGGGATCCAGGAGCGTCTCGAGATGCGTCCAGGGTAGTGCCCCTGCCAGGAGAATAGCGACTCCTCTAGATTTGGAGTCCGGTGAGGGGCATAGGTACTGGGTTTTAAAATGACGGTCGGTGAGATTATGGGATCTTCCTATTTTGAGATGGGTTTCCTGTACAAAGGCGATCTGAGTGTGCATGCGCTTCAGCTCCCTGAGGACGGACGACCTCTTGAGAGGAGAATTCAAGCCCTTCGCATTGAGGGATGTGCACTTTACCTTGGACATATTGGTATGAGGAGATGGGGTCCGGGGTCAGATTCCACAGAAATGGGACCGAGAGAAAGAAAAACAACAAAACACCAGAAATTATAGGAGGATAGAAAAACACAGGACAAGACGATACAAAACAAAAAGAAATATCAACCACACGTATTAAATACAACACGAATAAACTTTTCCACTATAGTAACTGCAGGGACATACAGGGAAAATCCCTGCAGCTAGGCGTGGATTTAAACAGGGAATAGGGTTACTGCTCCCCAAAAAGGAGGTCCCCCGCTCGTCCGACAGACGCCGAACGGGGGAGGACCCCAACCTACTGTGGGAACGCGACGGGCTGAAGGCGACCGTGGCGTCCCCCCAGCCAACCCCCATCGCCAAATAAGCTCCGACTCGGCAGCACTAGCGGCCGCGGAGCACGCAAATGGTGTAGACATCCACCCAGTAATTCAGGTAACATTCTCTGGCGCCCCCTGGCACCTCAATCAATGATCCGCCGGAACCCGCCAGTGTAGGTAAGGCCTACTCAGAGCCCAGCTGGACATATGACGGAGCGGCCAGGGAAGCAACATCATGGTGAAAACAGCACATAGATAACATAGCCTCAAAACAAAACGGAAACGGAAAAAAGGCCATATATGAGTCATCTTTGGCAAAAGAACACAGCAATGGCCCCGTTTGGGTTAGGACTCATTGTCGCGGGCCCGCGGTGCAGGCGGCGGGCCTCTGGTATTTCGTCTGCGCGAGGTACCCGCGCCCCCCCCCCCCCGTCCGGTCCCGCGGGGCGGGGGGCCCGCCCCCGCAGACCGGGAGGGAAGAAGCGGGGAAGGGTCCAACCAGTCCGGGACCTCTATTGCCGGCGAATCCAAGAAGGCGAAAAGTTCGGGGAGGTCCGCTGGGGTTCGCAGGGCAAAGACGCGCTGGTGTCTCTTCACCAGAAGGTGAAACGGGTATCCCCATCGGTAGGTGGCCCCGCACTCCCGAATCCTTCCCAGTAGAGGTCTTAACAGACGCCTCAGGTACAGGGACCGCCTGGAAACGTCCTGGAATATCTGCAAAGTGGCGCCGTCAAAGTCTATCCGGTCCCTTTCCCGTGCTCTTCTGAGGATTTCCTCTTTTACGGAGAAATAATGCAGGCGGCAGATGACGTCTCGTGGGCGACCCGGGTCATCAGGCCTAGGCCCCAGTGCTCTGTGGAGGCGGTCGATCACTATCTCCGCTGCGGGTGGACGGCTCAGGATCCCGTTGAAGATACCAGTGACCGTTTGCAGTAATTGATCTGGGCCAGTAGCTTCAGGGAGGCCCCTCAACCTTATATTGTTACGGCGGCTCCTATTTTCTAGGTCATCCAAATGTAGGACCACCGCTTGGGATATGGAACGTTGGGAAGCCATGCTTCTCTCCAGGGCTTCTATTCTTTGGATGGTCGAGGTGTGGGACTGTTCCATGCCCGAGACCCTGGAGTCCAGGTCGCCCACGGCCCCTTGTAGATCAGAGATATCTTTCTTAAAGGTGCTCTCCACCCTCAATATAAAGGATTCTAGGTCTGCTTTGGTCGGTAAGGCTTTAAGCTCAGCCTTGATATCTTCAAGGACTCCCGCGTGGCAATCTTGGGAGGGGGGAGGGGCGCCCCGGCCGTCCTCGTCCTAGGTTGCTCTGGCATAGACCCTTTTTGAGTGGAGGGTAAAGTCCCCCCTTGGTACGAGGGGCCCAGAGGCCAGGGAGGGGGGGGTCCGCCCCCTGATCGGCTATCCAGGCGCTGTGGTGTGGTCCGAGGTGGGAACGGACCAGGGTCACGGGCCTCCTCGCTGTGACTGTTGTCCCAAGGCCTTCCATCTTGATCTCCTCTGGAGTGCCACGTTGGGGAGGGAGGGGAGCGCCCTGGAGCCCCAGGAGAGAACCATAACCCAGCCGGGTCCGAGGAAGAGTCGTGTAGTGCCCGCGAATTCGGGCTTGGCGGGGATACCCCCTTCATTGGCGGTGTCATCGATGCCGGGCTCCCCTCGTTATCTCCCAGCTGTGTGGGTGGTCTTTCTATCCCAGCCGTCGCCAGGGTCCCCTCAGTGCGCCGGGCTTCAAGCAGTCCCGCAGAGTCCCCTGTTTCATCATGGGATCTTTCAGGGAAGGGCATGCCGGGGTCAGGGTTGCCCATGATGGGGGTAGTAGCGCAGGGAGTCCCCCCAGTGTGCTGTGTACCATTGCCTCCTCCGGGGCTGTGATTGGCCACGTGGGAGCTCAGTGTTGAGGAGCTGGGCCGCAGCCACATAGGCTCCGCAGCAGCAGCCAGTGATCCACCGCGGCTCCCGGCCCCGACGTCAGGCGGCATCTCCCCCGCTCTCCCCCTCCCGCCCGGCGGGGACCTCTCCATCTCATGCGGCCGCCCGCTCTTCACTGGCGCGCGCACCGCTCCGGCGGCGCCAGCAGCCGACACAGCGGGCTCCGGACCAGACGTGGAGCCCGACACCCGTCGCTCGTCTCTGTCCTCCTCACCTCTCCTCGGGGATGTAGCAGAACGGCAGGCTGGCATTCCTTCCTCACTGGGGGCCCCCGGATCGAGCGCAGCCCCGGCCTCTCCGATCAGCGTCCTGTCATGCGGCTCCTCTGCTACCGGACGCACCGCCGCCATCTTGCTGCTCCCGGCGACCTCTCTTCTCCGACCCCCAGCCTCCAGGTAAGAGCTGATCCTGCGTGTTGGAGGGGATGGGGTGATTCTCTGGCCTCTCCGCTTCTTAGCCATGTTAGGGCCGGATGATTAAAGGTGGGTGGATGCCCTGATATAATGGGATTAGTCGGTCGGCCGGAGGGAGCTCACACCAAAGACAGCCTCACTCCTCCATGCCCGGCCACGCCCCCCGTTCAAGAGAATTTTATGCTTTGTTTTTAGGTATTAAAATGGGGTTTGTGCCACTTTAACATGTATATACAATAATGTTTTTAATGGTTCTTAATATATTCTTTAAGACCAGTAATGTGGCTCCTTTTAACTATGATTATAAAATATAGGTAATTATGTGGCTGCAACTCTGTTAGCAAAGTAATAACCTTTCTCTGCAGGCATGCAGTTATATTACTATGCTGTATAATTTGTTGTCTATGGGAGATGGACTTTCCCTTGTTCTCGGGTCATTGTAATTTACACCCACTCCCCTTAATATGGCATTACACTCTCCGTCCTCTCTTTTGCCGGCTGGCCCCCACTACCCTGTGGAGGGCTTTGCCTGGTAATATGGGAAATAATTATTACTATAGAAGCCGATGACGAGTTTATGATGTATTGCACCAGGTGTGACTGTCAGGGCCAATATGCTGAAGTCTTAGAGGGAGGAGTAATTTCTCCTATTATGATGTTCCTTGTGGGGTGGGTAATACAGTCATTGTGTCTTGCCCAATGTTTATATAATCGGGAGTACAAAAAGGGATCTTTTCTAATCCTCCCTTGCCCCTATCATTTTTAAGGCTCTTGCATACCTGGCTAGTACCTGGTTATCCCCGAACCACGTCAGCAACAAGAGGTCATCTTAATCTGTTGTAACCTGGGATGAAGTTGGGAATTCTAAGAGCAACATTAAAAGTGAAGTTTTATGTAATACTATTGGTCAGAGTTGAGGTGCTGGAACTTCAATACAACACAGTGGTCTGCTGTGGTATTCCAGTGGAATAACATTTTACCTAATATTTCCTTGTTCCTGGTCTTAAAAATCTGCTTCCATTTCTTTATGCCAAAATATTTCTGCATTACAACGTGGTTACCTCATACCCATTTTGGAACATAGAAAGGTGTTGCTTGCATTAAGTCTTTCAAAATTGCTCATTGAAAAACTCATTAACATACATCCATACTACTGTGCGGAATTTAAACACAACTCATGGGAAGTTGGTGTGTATTTCTCCAGAATATAGGAAAATAAACCAGAAGTCTAGCAGGGCCATAACATTTGAGATTCTTTTAGATATATTATCTTTAGACCACCCATGCTTTTAGAAACTTTTAGTGGTTCTGGAAAACTATGTCCATACATTACATATTTCGAAATGTACTTCTAGAAGAGAATGGATCTATAGGGGAGGTTACAAAGAACTAATTCATGGATAGAATTATCCAACAGGTTGCTCAGTGTTACAATAGAATAATATGATCTTAACTTTCTATTCAGAGAACACCCTGTCAAAAATACAAATGTAAAGCAAACCAGTCACTATTACATAAGTTAACATTTATCAGAACATTCTTGATTGTTGCACTGGTGCCACAAAGGCTGGCAGTGAAGCTGGCAGCACATAAACTATCGACGTATTATCCACCTCTCTCTACCAATGCCCATGTGGCTACTTTTGTTGACTTGGTTTCTACCGATTTAGGTATGCTAAAACAAGGTAGGGGTAATAATTTCCCCCCACATTTACAAACGGCCTTGGAGGAATTAACAAATAACCAGTCGTTGGTTATCAAACCGTCAGATAAGGGGGGGAATATTGTTATCATGGATAAGACCTCATATGTAAACATGTGTCTCGATATTCTCAAGAATGATCAGTGGTACGCGAGGGCCTCCATGTCCAGGGTGCAGGAGGATTCGGGGGCCTACCATAGTCTCGTCAGGAAGGCGAGGGAGAGGGGGGTGGTTGACGGGGCGGCTGGCTCCTTCCTTGAGGTCCCATGTCCGACTATCCCTACTTTCTATGCGTTACCGAAGGTGCATAAATCCATCATTGCACCACCAGGGAGACCCATAGTGTCGGGCATGGGGTCTCTGACGGACGGGGCCAGCCGCTACGTCGACCACTACCTACAACCATTGGTCCATCAATTGCCATCATACCTTAAAGATACGGGGCACCTCCTCCGCATTCTTGATGGGATGTGTGTGGCCCCTGGCTCTCTTCTGGTGACCCTGGACGTGGAGGCCCTGTACTCTAGTATCCCTCACAACCAGGGCCTACAAATGGTCCAAGGTTTTCTTAATGAATTGGACATTAACCAACATGATCATAATAATTTCTTACTGGAGTTATTACATTTCATCCTCACCCACAACCTCTTCCTCTTTGACCAACAGCTCTACCACCAGATACAGGGTACTGCTATGGGCACCACGTGTGCGCCCTCTTACGCAAAACTGTATCTGGGTGGGTGGGAGAGGAGGTTGTGGAGTGAGGATGAAACGTCCAAATACCTGTGCCACGTGGCCACCTGGCACAGGTACATAGACGATATTTTTATCGTCTGGACGGGGGCTCTGGATGACCTATCCTCTTTTGTGGCTGATCTAAACAACAATACCATGAACTTGCGATTTACCCATGGCTGTAGTTTTACCAAAGTCACTTTCCTGGACCTTACCATTATGATCGGCACACAGGGCCAAATCTCTACTAATTTTTACCGCAAAGACACGGCAGCTAACACCATTCTTAGGGCATCAAGTGCCCACCCCAAACATCTCCTGAAGAGTATCCCCTACGGGGAATACATTCGGGCCCGCCGGAACTGCTCCCATGATGATGACTTTAACAGGGAAGCAGAAAATATACGGTTACGGTTAAAAGCGAGGGGATATAAGGCACATACACTTAGAAAGGCATACAAGAAGGCAAGTAATAGATCTCGCCAGGACCTCCTATATAAGCCAAAAACTAAAAATGAGGAACAGAGCTTAGCTTTAATCCTTACTTTTACCGAACATCATGCTCAGATCAAGGATATTTTCAATCGTCATTGGCATGTCTTGACCAATGACCATACATTAGCACCATTGCTCCCTAAGAAACCCAAATTCATTTTTAGGAGGTCCAGAAATTTACGAGATAGGCTAGTCCACAGCCACTATACGAGTGACCTGCAGAAAAAGTGTTGTACCATCCCTGGCACCTATCAGTGCCAAAATTGTAACCTATGTAGGTATATATACACAACTAAGACATTAACTGTGGGGACTTCCCCCAGATTCAGTTGAAACATTTTGTCAACTGTAGATCTTGTCATGTTATTTACATGCTCATATGCGTGTGTCAAAATTATTACATCGGTAAGACCAACAGACAATTGAGGAAACGGATTTACGAGCATACGTACGATATCCGTACAGGGAATATTAAGACCCCGATTGGTAGACACTTCTTGAAACATCACCAACGGGAACCCAATGGTACCCAATGGTATGAGAGTAGTGGGTCTAGACCGTATCCATCCGAATCCCAGGGGGGGGGTGACATTGAAAGAATCACCCTCCAGAGAGAAACAAAATGGATAAATCACTTTAGAGCTGATTCTCCGCCAGGCCTCAACGAGTCCATTAGTTTTCTCCCGTTTCTATAATACAGCAAATTATAAGTGATGTTTCCCTTTCTCCCTTGAGGAATAAACAATTATATGGGTGTTTAGAAGGCCAATCAATGCTCTTTCTTCTCTTTTTAGGTGCTCAATCAAGTCTGAGTTATCAATTATGTATATTTGTAAATATGTGTGGTGCTTCCGTTGCTGGGAGACATCTGCTCCGCATAGGGAGCCCAAAAAAACAGAATTTTGCCTTTCTACTGATAACAAACATTTTTGTCAATTTTGGCTGGGGGCATAACTACCGTAATTGTTTTTTCCTTACACATACCATTTGCAGGCAAAATATATTTCGATTGAATTTGATCTCGGTTACTTTTGGTCATAATAAGGGATGCTACGTGCTGTGCCTCCCTTTGTGTCTTTGTTCCTATGGGGGGCCTAGCTGGTTACAGGTTTGGAGTGGTGTTGAAGGCTTAGTTTTTCATACACACACTACCTAAGCATTAAACACTTTTTTTCCCCTCAGTTTTCTATAGGCTAGTGACATCCGATATTTGATCCCATTTTTTTTTCTTTTATATAGATAAAAAGGTGTGACTAGCATCTATTACACAAATTAAGTATATAACATACAACCGTTATTAGCTTATAAAGGGTTTCCGATTGTTTCGCTTTATTTCTGGGTTCAATAGAGACCCAGTACATGCCATTACTAGTAGGACTCGCCCAAATACCTCATTTCAAACTCCTTACAAACGGAGCATGATGCCAGACCTCTACCAGCCGGGTGCCATGTCACTTCCGGTTTGTGGAGCGCACCTGCGTTCCATTGATCGTGACTGGAGCGCAGTGTGCGCGTCCACGCCCGGAAGTGACGTAGACGCCAGCACGCTTTTCAACCTCGGTCTCCCAGCCAGCTGGACTTGGCGGGGACGGAGACAGAGCCCGCCGCAACGTCTAAGCACGCGGTGTCCAGGTCAGCTTCTTCTCGGGGCCCCTCCATCTCGGCCGGTCCGCGGACGCCCCTGACACAGCGCTCGTTTTGGGCACCCGTACAAGCAGCCACAAGGTAAGATAGGGACACTTGTTACATTATCGGGTATTTTTGTATCAATTACCGCAACTATCGTTAATAACCATCAGGGATCAGGCCAAGTGTTTTTTATCCCCACTGCAAGTTATATATTGTATAATTAGGGGGACGACAGTGTGCATTCCCCAGCCCCACAGAACATTAGGGCACTTTGCGGTCGCTGTTACCCATTCCCTCTCATATTATTGCTACACATGGTCTTTTTTGTGTCCCTTTGTGACATGCTGTTTTAGGCCCCCATATAGGCACATAGGTACATGGGGCTGCTAGCACTGCCCCTGACTTTTGACTGTAACTGTAAATTATTAACCGTAAATTATTAACCTTTTTTATGTATTGCCTATCATGGTTATCTTATAAGAATGCTGGCCTCCTTTTCTTCATTAATTTATCCTTAATTCTCTTTATTTTTTCTATATAGCTCTGCAGAGCTTTTTTTACCTTTTTGGTGGGCATTCGTGACAGCACCCTATGCACAGCAATTGTCTCCCAGATTCAGGTATGTAGGATTTGTTTCCTACAGAGAGTAATAAAATGTCTTTATCAATGGTACTTTGAGGAGCTTTATTCAACTAGTCTTAATGTTCATGGACAACATGATTGTCTATTTTGTTAGATGGTGAAATAATCAGCAGTCCCAGCAGACACTGATGAAGCTCAATGAGAAGCGAAACTAGTCTGTACTGCGGGATCTTTTCACTAATTCCATAGGATTGGAGACATTGTGATCCTAAGACCAACCAAATGCTGTAACATAAAATTCTTTTAAACTCACAAAAGTCACCCATTTTATATGTTTGTTGCATCATGTGCCTACTCTTTGTGAATAAAATGCTTCTAAATTTATAATACCTTATTATTTTTGCTAAACATATTGGCGAGGTCCTCCTTGGAGCCCCGTATGGCCTTTCAAAGTTGGGGGATGGTCCTGTGAATCCCAGCTTGTCCTTTCTATTTAGCACATAAACTAGGCAGTATTTACAGTAGACAGCTAATCTACAGTGTGTTGTAATAGTGTAAAACAGGGGTACTCAACCTTTTATTGAGCGCATGGCACTTGAATGACTTGGAACCGGGACGTGGGCCTCAATGAATAGGTTGAGAATTTTTTAATTTGGAATAGCATAATTTAAATTTTCTACAACTATCTCCACAAACTCCACTTGTATGTCTTTCCACCACACGCCTACATTCATATGTAACAGTCCCCACATCCTAGTAATACACATGCTAATTGGCTTTCCTCTCTGAATATATGGGTTCCGTATTTATAGCTCTCCCCCCATCAGTCCTACATCTTAACCATGTTCCAAATACTCAACCCAAAAAAGCTCCCACCAATGCTAAGCATACAATTTAACCAAAATATTTCACCAAAATATTCTACCAATATATTCTAATGTTAAAAAAAATCTTAAAATAGAAATAGTCCATAGGCCAAATAACTTAAGAAATATATGTATTTAAGACAATGAACTTTACAAACCACTTCTATTTAGGATGGTATAAAGGGATAGTTGGGCATAGCCGCATGAGCAGAGTATACACACACTTACTTACTATGAATTAATATACTGTGAAATCTGCGGTGGAGCACGAAGGCTAAATACTTCTCTGTTCATTACCTTTTACACCACTGGCTGCATTCACATATATCCCTAGAAAACCCAAATAAACAGACCTGCTCCTGCCAGGAGGCTCGGCCATTTATCCATGCTAAAGCAACACCGTCCGGCTAGCGGTTATTCAAAACAGGAACCCGTTCTAAACAATATGTGCACGTGAAAATAAAACGAGTTTAGGATGTTTATTTTTCTACAAGAAATTCAACAGAAGCCCTGATTTGATCCTGAGCCTGGAAGTGCCGTTCTTCCTGTAAGAAGACCATCCACTGAGCGCTGTTTGGATTAGATCCCTGGGGCAATGAATTTCACTGCTGCTTCTTAGCCTTTTTACAATTTATTTTTAAAAAGAATTTTGCAAGTACTTTATCACCACACCTACAATGGAATAGGGTTTAGTTTTTGGCACGAGTCATCAGACAAGCCAACACATACGGTTTAAGCCTAAAAGTGGTATAAAACTTTAACAAACTTGGCAAAGTTAAAAAAAATGTGCAGAAAAGTAAGAATAAATATGTGTCAAGGGAACAATTTAAATCCTACAATGGCCAGATGTGCACTCTCACGACACATTTGTAGTTGTGCGAGCAATCATGGTTGTACAGTGATGCGCATCTTTCATTGCCAGATTGTGCCCATGTGCACAGATTCAATCATGGCACACACAAACAGCCAAAGCTGTTCCATTCATGTTATTATGCATGGATTCCAATGTGTATGCAATTGCTTACACAGCAAAATTCCTACACACTTGCCTGGAACACTGCAAATTGCCAGCAGAACCTCAGGTGTAAGGTTCACATTTTGTTCTTGCTGGAATTACCTGTTCCCAAGTTGGCTTCTTTGCTGTCATTTGATCATCACTCCATGGTCACTGAACTCTTTTCCGCATTACTACTAGTTTCAGCTTCTGATTCCTTAGACCAGACCTCAACTTCTATTCCTTGCCTTGGTCGTCATCTTCTGACTACGGCTTAGTGGGGGTCCCTTCTCAGCTCCATATTTTGACTAGCAGCAAACTATTGTGCAGGAGCACTTTGTTGGTGATAGTTGACCAGTCGTGAGGTTGCTGCTACTTATCCAAATCACACCTAGAACCCTTTAAAAATTGCCAGCAGGGCATCTTGTATTGTGATTGCATCTAACCTTTTCTTCACAGATTCTGACCTCTTTCATATTTCGACCCTTTTCTGCTTCTGATTCCTGCTTTGGATAACTACCAATTTTAGTTTTTATTCTTTCCCGGAAATCGGTTTCTGACTACGGCTCTGTGTAAGACCAGTCTCTGCCCTTCAAGACTAGAAGCATGCTAGCATGGCTGAATTTATTGAATCCTATTCAGGCCTATTAATGGTTGCACAAGGAAGGTCCTCAAGTCTATCCCCATCATGTAGATGCAGCCTGTGTGTGGATCGATGGTTTACCTGTCTTGGGTTGGCTGCTATGTTTTCATGTCATCAGAAGCAGATTTCCTCAGAGACTTCCTAGCCTCCTCTTTTAGGCCATAATCCTGTTCCTCCTTGGCAACAGGGGCACTGTCCGGCTAGTTGTGAATATTCTAATGCCAAGTCTACATCAGCTATAAAGCAAAGGTAGAGGCGACAGTGGGTATTGCAACATTCACTGCTAGACACTAGTGTCCACAGTAATTTGTATACTCCCCAAACTTTGCTCTCATTGAGGAGATGAAGGGGCCTCAAGTTGCCGCCCACTCTGTCCCTTTGCTATATCAAACATGGGCATTGTTCGCTTTGCCAGAGTATCACCACTTCTAAAACGTTGATCATTTTGCCCAGAAGTTTTTTGCCATTATATAATTAAAGCAATATTTTAACTCGCATAGTCCTACTTATTTCTTACAAATACCGATATACACCTTTCTGCTTTGCTTGAATTGTTATACACTTTAACTTTTTATGCAACACAACTAACCCAAAGCTAAATCATGTGTTCATTGACACACATACAAGAGCAAATGCATAAAACAGATGTAAATAGACATAAAGCAGAAGCAAAAAAAGTGCATCTGATAGATGAGAATAGATTCATGAAGAAGGCCTTCACTATCTGGTGAAATCTGGTATGATAAGACTGATGTAGCCTAATGGCAAACCCATACAAATACATTTCACTGTGATCAATGCTGACAACATTTAGGGTTTGTCTATAACAGTATTAGATATAGTATGTACAATGAAGACAAGATGAAAGCCCTTCTTTTGTCCTCCAGACAAGAAGGCACTATATCTCCAGTGATGGAGATATCAAAGCTGAAGTGTTTTCAAGCTGTATTTAGTGGCAGCAAGGTCTAGCCCGGGATTTATTTGTGGATTTACCTTGTGTGTTGAACTGAAAACATAACTGCACAGCTGGCTCTAGCCACGATCCAGCAATGTAAACCAATGTTTGAAGTTGAAATATAAAGAGCTGGGAAGGCCCTGGCCGAGTGCTTAGAGGTTTGAAACATGTGCCCTCACAATATTGTGGCAGCTGTCTCTGGACTCTTAATGGATTTTGTGCTTGGTGCACATCATTCAAGAGAGGATGCGAATATGGTAAGCTGAGCCATATTTGCAGGCTGTTCTGCAGAAGCCAAGAAGGGAAACCTGCCATTTGATAAATGTCTGTGTCATTTCATTCTGTTATACTTGGCTAGAGTTTAGGCGAGGCAGCGGATGTCCCTAGCAGGCCTGCAGACAATACTGGCACGCCTGCCTGGTGTACTTGTTTGGATTTCCATTAATCTTACCTCGATGATGTACAGGACCACATTCTTGTAGAAACAGTAGAGGATGCATTTAGTCACACGATTGTAGCTCCAGGCTCCGTGAACGAGCAAAAGTTTCTCCAAATAGGAAAACTACAAAGGGTGAAACAGGAGAAACACAATGTGATATTCGGATAACTAGTCCATGGCACACCATCTTTTTTATATTTTTAGAAAAATATAGACAGCTAATTATTGAACAAAACCTACTGTCTACAATTAAAACATTGAAAGCTGCTTTTAGAATTGTCATAATAAGTCACAGCTTGCCTTGTTCAGATGGAGCAGCTGCACAGGGCGGATTCATCCTAGAGATGCTTATGGGGTCCCAGACTTTTTACTTTAGGTGGGAGAAAGGGGACACAACCTACTAGTTTCTTTTTATAGGAGGTGAACTGCCATTGGATGGGGTGCTATCCTGCAGTGTCAAGCATGCCCTTTGCTAAATATTTATAGGAATTACATAATGGAAAAGACAAAGTAATTTTAGAAACAAAAGTAACAAATGTACCAAAACCCAGGCTTTTCACTCACCTGGATTGCTTAACTGGTGCATCCGGATTTGAGATGCCCCTTTTTCTAAAACTTCAGAAAACACTGATTTGCTTACGGCTCACATGTATGAGCTCTCCTCAAACAGAATAGATTACATCACTGGGCAATCTATTCTTTACAGAGTGCCAGGCACCTCCAGCTCCCTTCTGGCTGTGCATGCCCAAGTTGGCCATTCAGATAGGCCTGGTACAGGAGCATGCATCAGCCAGAGGGATGTCATGGATGCATTTTCAGCAATTCCATGACACATACGTAAGGTATGTGTCATGGAATTGCTGAAAATGTATGTTTTACAGCGATCCCAAGAGATTATACACAGCAGGGCACAGCATCCCAAATAAGATATAAAGGGAGGATAAGAAAAGGTTGGGTCACAAGTAGCTTGTACAGTACTAAGCCTGCCATCATTGTGCTTTGTGTGGTTTTAAATTGGACTCCACCCTGTCACCGATTTAGATAGAATGCCCATGTGACTGCCAGTGTTCAGTTTGGTTCACAGGGTAGGTTTCCACATTGTTGTATGCAAGCCCACTTTGCAAATTAAAGTGGACCAACACCCAGGATTTTGACTATCCTGGGTGTTGGTCCACTTAGGTGGGGCACCCCGATCGGGGGTGCCCCGCTGTCTGAAACCCCCCCGATCGCCGCAAAAACTCACCTCTCCCCGCTCCCACGTGACCTCGTCCGGCCAATGACAGCGCTCAGAGCAGCTCTGGTATGCGCGTCCAAAGCTGCTTGGACGCGCATACCAGAGCGCTGTCATTGGCCGCGTCTCTCGCTTCCCTCTAACAGGGAGCGCTCCTGCGCCGGCCATTCACAAAACGGCCGGCGCGGGAGCGCGCCCTGCTAGAGGGAAGCGAGCGACGCGGCCGCGTCTCGCGCATGCGCCGTTGGATCGCCGGTAAGGTGAGGATTGTGGGCCTCCTGGGGGGTTCCTCCCCGCGGGACATCCCGATTTCGGATGCCCCGCGGGGAGGGATCTGATCGGTCCGGGAATCTTATAGATTTCCGGGCCGATCCCCCCTGGGTGTTGGTCCACTTTAAGCTGCCCACTGGAGAACAAGTACTGCTGCCCAGTCCCAGGCACCCTGTTAGTGGCAGTGCAGTGCGGCCTACAGTAATTTTTGACTGGAGGTCTGCTTTAAGAACAGACTCAGGATCTGGAACTGTGCCATGGATTACATATGCCTTATAAAAGTTTATGTTTGTTTTATGTTTATGTTTGGTGGAATTCCGCTTTAACCTACAAAGGCATCCAAAAGCGCAAAGACCTAGGAGATGCATTGAACCTTAAAGCTAGGAGGGCCTTTGCTTACCGTAATAATCTTTATTATGAATATGGCAACAAAAGTGGGCATATGATGGCTAGATATATCAACTCACAGAAAATGAGGGTTCAAATAGGGGCTGTTAGAGAGGGTGCTGGAGAAATGCATCAAACTCCTAAGGCTATAGCTGCTCAATTCAGAAAGTATTATGAGAACTTGTATAATCGACCTAATGCTAACTGGGCTACTTCACATAGGGAGATAGTCCGAGATTACTTCATTAAGTCAGGTATGCTGACCCTGGCAGGATGTCACGCTCTGGTAACTCCAGCCCCCCAGTTAAGCCCTCAACCCCCAATCTCCGCAGCCAGCTTCACCTGTAGGAGCCCCCGCTTGCCGGGACGCAGAATACGCCTGCCCGGGATCAGTTGCCCCCAGGACTTCAATGGCTCAAAGGATGAGAGCTTACTGGTTGGAGGTCTGAAGAACCAATGAGAGTGAGTATAGCGGAAGTCCAAAGACAGGCCAGAGGTCGGCACCGGGAAGTCAGAGATTGCAGCGGTACAGAGGGATGAGGCAGCTCGAGGTCAGGGTACAAAGCAGATGTCGGCAACAGAGATCAGACGGAGAATGGTCGATTCAGGCAGGGGTCGGCAATGGAGATCAGACAAAGATTGGTTGGTTCAGGCAGGGGTCGGCAACGGAGATCAGACAAAGAATGGTCGGTTCAGGCAGGGGTCGGCAACGGAGATCAGACAAAGAATGGTCGGTTCAGGCAGGGGTCGGCAACGAAGATCAATCACGGAATAATCACAAGACGAAGCAAGGAACAAGGCGCTATAACAGGCACTGGACAACTGACGGGGCGAACCTTTATAGGAACCAGGTATGATTGGGGCAAGTGGAAGGTGTGTGTGATTGGTGCACTTTACAGCTTGGACATGCATTGGACAAAAAACAGGGCGTAAGCCCAGAACCTCCCTTGGGCTCATTGGCCCATATCCAGAACCAAGGGGTGTGCCTGCCCCATGGTTCTTTTACCCCCCACCCTACTTCAGCCTCCGGCGGGCGCGCGCGATCACGAGAGCTAGTGACTCGGGAGCAAGGGAGGAGGGCGGCCGTGCTCGGCCCCGCCTGAGCCGCGGCCACCGGGCAGGGACTGCTGCGGCCGGCCGCCCGGAGACGGCGCTGGAACGGGGCCCAGGTAAGCGGTTTCTGACACAGGAGAAGAGATTGAGGACCTAGAAAACCCAATTTCTTTAGAAGAAGCAGCTTGTGCCCTCAAAGCCACTAAGCCTGGAAAGGCGCCGGGACCAGATGGATTCATCTCAATGTATTATAAAACATTCCCTTCCCTCTTACCACACTTTGTTAAAGCATTTAACACAACTTCTAACACTAGTATGCTTTCCAAAAACCTTCTTGAAGCTCATGTTGTGGTTATACATAAAGAAAACAAAGAGCCCATATACTGTAAAAATTATAGGCCTATTTCTTTGCTCAATAATGATGTGAAGCTCTATGCAAAGATTCTTTCAGAAAGGTTCAAGGTATACTTACCCAAATGGATAGCTCAGGATCAAGTGGGCTTCATACCAGGGAGAGAAGCGAGAGATAATGTCATTAAAGCAGTGAATATGCACTACTGGACAAGAAAGAAGGGGGTTGGCACGCTCTTTCTTTCGACTGATGCTGAAAAAGCATTTGATAGGGTGGCCTGGCCCTGGATAAGGGCAATTTTTGAGTACATGGGGTTTGGTCAATCAATGATGAATAGAATCCTGGCGCTGTATTCTTTCCCATCAGCAAGAGTAAGAACTAACAATGTACTCTCTGAAGCTTTCGATATTAAAAATGGCACTTGGCAAGGATGCCCTTTGTCCCCTCTGATCTTTGCCCTGTCCCTAGAGCCATTCTTATTACATGTGAAAAACAACCCCGACATAGCGGGAGTGCAAGTGGGTGAGAAGGAGTATAAAGTCGCCGCTTATGCAGATGACATGCTGTTTTTTGTCTCAAGACCCACTACTTCTCTTCCAAATCTGCTCAAAGAGTTTGAACAGTATGGTAACATAGCAAATCTGAAAATTAATTATAATAAATCAATGGTTCTGAACATCAACTTAGCGGTGAATGAGGCTCAGAACCTCCAGCAATCATTTCCATTTGTATGGGAAACCAAAAGCATTAAATATCTTGGCATTCTTCTCCCCCATAGGTAGGCTGACGCATTTGCCCTTAATTATGGAAGTCTCTGGAACACAATTAAGGGAGATCTTAAGAGATGGCACTCTCTTAGGTTATCTTGGTTTGGCCGCACAGCGGTAATTAAGATGAATATGCTTCCCGAGAATACTCTATGTCATGCAGTGCCGTCCAATTGAACTGCCAAGTGGGTTTCTCAAAGACATTAAAAGGCATATGACGGCCTTTATATGGGCACACAAGCATCCCAGAGTGAGCTTTGGAGCTCTTACAGCCACAAAGAAACTGTAAGGCTCTTACCGCCTCGCCGTCCCCGGTGCGTCTTCGGGCGGCCCGCTGCCGCCTCCGGTCCCGCGGTCCCCTTGCGTGGTTGCCTCTCGGCGCTGCTGTGGGGTCCGGGGTTCGGTGGCGGCGGGGTGTGCTGGTGGCCGCGCCGCGGCCCGCTCAGTGCAGCTGGGCGGCCCCGCCAGGCTGTTCCCTGATGCGGCTCTTCCTCCCTCTGGCGGGGGCGCGCCCGGTCAGCAACCGTGGCCTTCTGGATTGACCTCGGCTTGTTTTGACTCCTCTTTGTTACCTCCGCTGGATACTTCGCTTCGTGATCTCCTGGTTTGACCTCGGCTAGTTTTTTGGACATCCGCCTCCTAGCATCCTCATTTGGGACTCCCTGCCGTTCATCAGTCTCCACCTTAAGCTGGTAATCTTTGCGCCCATTAAGTCCTGGGGGTAACCGAGTCTGGAGAGGCATTATCCGCGTCTCCTGCGAGCGGGGACTTGTCTATAGGCAGAAGAGGCGGTGGAGATTGGGGATTATCAGCTTAAGACAGAAAGGTGTCCGGCACAGTCCTTACAGAAACAAGGGGGTATGCATGCTCCGAATGTAGACCTGTACTACAAAGCGGTACACCTCTCAAGGGTGGTGGACTGGAATATCAATGGGAGGAGCAAGGAGTGGGTTGAAATTGAAAGGACAATGTATGACGGCTTCTTACAGTTTGCTTGCTGGTCTGGGTGGAAAAGGCGAGTGGGGGTGTTCTCGGATCACCCGCTTATCCCTCAGACTCTGAAGACAGTCTCTCGAATCTTTGCCTCTTGTCCGGACATTTCCTCCACAAAGGGCCCCTTAACCGCTATACATGGCAATCCAGACTTTATACCCACGCGTACTAAAAATTTCCTGGGCAGGTGGGGTGAACCGCCAACACCATTAGCTCGCCAGTTCTTTGCAGATGGTAAATTTAGGTCCCAAGCAGAAGTGTCAAAAGAATACCATCCTAACCTCCCATTCTGGGTGTATTTTCAAATTAGACATTATCTGACCGGTAGGGACATGGTAGATAAAGTCTCTAGAAACCCATCCCAGTATGAAAAAACCTTGGACAAGGCCAACGAGATCATTTGCTATCTTGGAACTATAAACTACTCCTGGGGGAGAATGCTCTATCTTGCAGCAATAGTTGGAAAGGAAAGTGAGAGTTCAATCTGGGCCTCTCACTTTTTGAAGAAGAATGGAGTAAGATACTCATGCTAACACATAGAGGGTCTATCAGTAGCTCCATTCAAGAGACAAATTTTAAGCTATTGATACGGTGCTTAAGAACACCTTGGGATTTACGCAAGATGTATCCTTCGATTTCGGAGGCTTGCTGGAGATGCGGTGCAGACAGAGGGGATCTTTTCCATATTTGGTGGACCTGCCCTGCAATCCAGAAATTTTGGAAGGAAGTGCATAATTATATTGGTGTTATACTAGAGTCGAATACTGACATGACACCCTCCTTATACCTACTGCATCACTCTAAATCATCAGCTAGTAAGCATAAGAATCCGGTGCAACTTCACCTTATTAATGCTGCAAAAGTTGTTATACCTAGACATTGGAAATCTCGAACAGTTCCTACCATCATGGAATGGATATTCCAAGTTAACTTTATTGAGGAGATGGAGGAGATTGTGTATTGCAGGCAGGATAAGATGCAGAAATTTTGTCAGATTTAGCAGCCTTGGTGGGCTTTCAAAGGTACTACCCACTACCAAACAGGCTTGAGCATTTGAAGTCTTATGGATGGTATAGTATGCGATTCGGACTGACCCCCACCCTTTTCTCCTTTTTTTTTTTCTCTCTCTTGCCCCCTAGCTATATTTCTCTTTCTCACTCTCTCTCTCTCTTTTCCGTACCTTCACTTCTACACCTTTGTCTAATCTTTTCTCTCAAGTTGGTAACATTATTAATCAAGGCTTTTGTGTAACTACTGAGTATTGCTATTAGGCTATACAAGAGTTTATATGTTGTTAGTTTGGGCAGGAAAGCAAGATGGTCAGGATGCCTATTTCATTTTGTAAAATACCTGTGTCAATTCTGGGACTGAATTGGTTCCGGAGTTACTGTCACTTTTGTGTGTAATGTAATAGCATGTAAATGAGATATGAGATGTTTTAGGCATGTAATGTAACCCCAACCTGTATTTGAGAGCCGTTAAATAAAAATTTGTTTGAAATTAACCTACAAAGGCTGATGCCTTTCTTGGGGGGGGGGGGGGTTGTATTTTGACTGGACTTCCGTTTTAAGGTTAAAAGTTTAAACTGAATTATCTTTGGTATTTCCAGCCAGTGGGTGGATGGAAAAGGGAAAGAAGATGTGGATGAGGTGAGCAGCAGATTTCAAAGTAAAGAGCCTGTGGGCTGGTGGACCACAGAGGAGAATGTTGCAGCAGTCTACCCAGGAAATGATCATTCTTGTGGATGATGACGGGATGGATGTGGGAGATATTTGTAGCTGGAGATGACAGGGGGTGGCTAGTGACTGAATGTGAAAGGTCAGGGTCTATTACAATGTCTTGGCATCAAGCTTAGGGAGCTGTAGTGACTGTGAGAGAGATGTCTGAGCTTAAAATATAAATCTGGAAGATAATCTTTCCCTGATGTATGTGCTGATCCGGGAACAGGTGCTGATGTCATAAAGAAATTATGGTGTATTGTGTGTGACACGGGGGGATATTGGTCTCATCTCATTGACACGGCCATCACATAATGCTCTCTTCACCACAGAACTGGCAGGAACACATGAGCAGTAGCCTGGGAGGTGCTAACCCCAGGCAGATAGACACTTTATAATACACTGCTTTCCAGCCAGTATTGGTATTTCCAGCCAGCGGGTGGATGGAAAAGGGAAAGAAGATGTGGATGAGGTGAGCAGCAGATTTCAAAGTAAAGAGCCTGTGGGCTGGTGGACCACAGAGGAGAATGTTGCAGCAGTCTACCCAGGAAATGATCATTCTTGTGGATGATGACGGGATGGATGTGGGAGATATTTGTAGCTGGAGATGACAGGGGGTGGCTAGTGACTGAATGTGAAAGGTCAGGGTCTATTACAATGTCTTGGCATCAAGCTTAGGGAGCTGTAGTGACTGTGAGAGAGATGTTTGAGCTTAAAATATAAATCTGGAAGATAATCTTTCCCTGATGTATGTGCTGATCCGGGAACAGGTGCTGATGTCATAAAGAAATTATGGTGTATTGTGTGTGACACGGGGGGATATTGGTCTCATCTCATTGACACGGCCATCACATAATGCTCTCTTCACCACAGAACTGGCAGGAACACATGAGCAGTAGCCTGGGAGGTGCTAACCCCAGGCAGATAGACACTTTATAATACACTGCTTTCCTAAGGGGCAAATTGCAGATCATCTGGAAAGAATGCAAATATTTCAAATGTCCTGTGTCCGGGGCCAAAAATACCATTTTGTGAATACTCACCTTGTAAAATGGGTATTATGAGTATGTCACACACCCCGCTTCAAGAATCCATAACATGTGGGTAATATCGTCCTGAAGAGGCGTTCCTGCAGAGATGATAGCAAAAGAAAGCCCCTCCCCGATCCATAAACACCTGGGACCTCCCACTCACTACCCAGTATACAGAAGCAGTAAGGTAAGGGACCAGGAAGAGGCAAATATAAACACAACCACGCAAAGTTCGCAATAAAGAGGATCCTAAAAACAAAAGGGCGGGTTGAAGCGGGGTGTGTGACATACTCATAATACCCATTTTACAAGGTGAGTATTCACAAAATGGTATTATTCTTAGTATGTCACACACCCCGCTTCAAGAATCCATAACATGTGGGACATCCAACAGCAGTGTCCATAACAAGGGCGGGGATCCAAAACTAGGCAACAATGCACAACCCTAAACCACAACAGCTTGCAAAACTTTGCGGCCAAAAACAGCATCCGCTGAAGCCCGAACATCAACCTTGTAAAACTTGGAAAAGGTGTGAACAGAAGACCAGGTAGCGGCCTTACAAACTTGCTCAACAGAAGCCTGGTGCTGAAAAGCCCAGGACGCACCAACTGCACGAGTAGAATGAGCAGTAACACGGAAAGGGGGACTCCTCCCCTTGGCAGAATAGGCCCCAATGATGGCCTGACGAATCCATTTACTAATGGAAGATTTGGCAGGAGCCAAACCTTTCCTAGGCCCGCAGGGCACCACAAAGAAAGCATCAGTCCTACGAAAGGAAGACGTAACCTCCAGATAATGTTCCACAACACGAACTACATCCAAGGAATGCAAAGCCCTTTACCTATCGTCACTGGGATTTGGGCATAGAGAAGGCAAAACAATGTCCTGATTCAGATGAAACTCCGAGACCACTTTAGGAAGAAAATCCTGCTTGAAACGAAAGACAACCTTGTCCTGATGTTTCTCGAAGTACGGAGCTTTAATGGATAAAGCTGCCAACTCAGAAACACGCCTAACCGAAGTGATCGCCACCAAAAAGGCCACCTTTTGCGTTAGAGAAGACAAATCTACCTCATTCAAGGGCTCAAACGGAGGGCCCTGGAGAGCAGAAAGAACCAGGTTCAAATCCCAAACTGGAACAAAAGGCTTCCTAGGAGGCCGAACATGCGTAACACCCTGGAAAAAGGTCTTGACTAAGGGATGAAGTGCAAAGGACCTTTGGAAGAACACCGCCAGGGCAGAAACCTGCCCTTTCAATGTACTAAGCTGGAGCCCCAGATCTAGACCATGTTGAAGAAACTCCAAAATTCTAGGTATGGAGAACTCTCGACAAGAGAAAGACCTACTTTCACACCAATCAATATAGGCCCTCCAAGTCCTGTAGTAAATAGAAGAGGAAGAGCGCTTTCTGGCACAGATAAGAGTCTGAATCACCGCGTCAGAAAGACCTTCTTCCTTCAAGATGGCGGTTTCAGCAGCCATGCCGTCAAAGCCAGTGATGGTAAATTGGGATAGCGTAGCTGACCCTGGGTGAGCAGGTCCGGCAGCAGAGGCAGGGCAAACTGATCCTCTGCCAGTCTTACAAGGTCTGCGAACCAAACTCGTCTTGGCCACCTTGGGGCCACCAGAATTGCCGACGCGCCGTCCAAGGCCAGTTTGCGCACCACTCTGGCTAGCATTGGGAACGGAGGAAACAGGTAAAGGAACCCCAGATCCCTCCAGTTCAGAGACATGGCATCCACTGCCAGAGCCAGAGGATCCTGCGAGAGAGACACAAAGACTGGGAGCTTGTGATTGTGACGAGAAGCAAAGAGGTCCACCGCTGGGACCCCCCACCTGAGACATATTGAACAAAACACCTTGGGACTGAGAGACCACTCCCCCTGACGAGAGGAGGCCCTGCTCAGCAAGTCCGCTTCCGTGTTCTCCACCCACGGAATGTAGACTGCTGAGATACACGGGACGTGGGTCTCTGCCCAGTCCAGAATCAAAGACACTTCCCTGAGGGCACTCCTGCTGCGAGTCCCTCCTTGGTGATTGATGTAAGCCACCGCCGTCCTGTTGTCCGACCGGACCTGCACTGGCAGGCCTCTCAACTGATGAGTCAAGTGAAACAGAACCAGCCTGATGGCTCTCAACTCCAGAACATTGATGGGTTCGTGAGCCTCCTGCGGGCCCCACAGACCCTGAAACTGGAGGTCCTTCCAAACACCACCCCAACCTGACAGACTGGCATCCGTGGTGACTGTTTCCCAACACGGAGCCAGAAAAGATCTGCCCTTCAACAGATTGACCGACCCCAGCCACCACTGCAGGGATCGACGAACTCGGGGAGTCATCAGGAAGGACTGATCCAACGAAAGAGGAGACTTGTCCCAAGCCTTCAACAGATGAAGCTGAAGCGTCCTTGTGTGAAACTGCGCAAAGGGGACTGCCTCGAATGAGGCCACCATTAACCCCACCAGCCTCATCCCTAGCCGGATGGTCGGAAGAAGGGTTGACAAGAGAAGCCGAACTAACTCCTGAATCAAAAGAATCTTGGCCTGGGGCAGAAACACCCTGGCCTGTGAAGTGTCCAGAGACATTCGAAGAAATGTCAGAATTCTGGACGGAGATAGAGAAGACTTGGGGTGATTGATCACCCAACCGAACCTCTCCAGAGTAGACACCACCGCTCTGGTGTCCAACTCCGCTTGGTTGAAGGAAGAGGCCATGATCAGTAGATCGTCCAAATAGGGCACGATGCGGATACCTTGAACCCTTAGCAGAGCCATCACTCCCGCTAGCACCTTGGTGAACACCCGAGGAGCTGAGGTGAGACCGAAAGGAAGTGCCACAAACTGAAAGTGCCGATCCTCCACCACGAACCTGAGAAACCTCTGGTGAGCTGGAAAAACCGGAACGTGTAAATAAGCATCCTTGATGTCTATGGACGTCAGAAAATCTCCCTGACGAAGAGAATGAATGGCGGAAAGCAGGGTTTCCATGCGGAATTTCCTCGGCCGGATGAACCTGTTGAGGAACTTCAGATCCAAGATGGGTCGGACCAGCCCGTCCTTCTTGGGTACCGTGAACAGATTGGAATAAAAGCCCCTGCCCCGATCTGAAGGGGGCACTGGGCAAATGACAGCCATGTCCAGAAGATTCTCCACTGCCAACAGGAGCCCCTGCGCTGCCAGAGGCTCCGGCGGCATCCGAGACCTGACAAACCTGGAAGGGGGGCGGAGCTCGAACTCCAGCTTGTAACCGGAAGACACCACTTCCCGGATCCATCTGTCCGAGACCTCTTGATCCCAGATCTGAGAGAAGTGTTGCAGCCGTCCCCCCACCCGCATGGGTGAGGGCGCCCCCTCATTGCTGAGCCGGCTTAGCCGCCGGTTTGGGCTTAGAGCCCCAACTGTATCCAGCACGGGCACGTCCTCTACCCCTGCTTCCAGAATCTCCTCTGGAAGAGGGAAATGCAGAACCCCTGCCAGATCTGGCTCCCCGAAAGGAGGGGTTAAAGGCAGGCGCCCCCCGAAAGGAGCGGCGTTGTTTCTTACGTTGAGGTAACCTACCACCCTTGGTGACAGAGTCCAATGTCTCTCCAAAGAGCCGTAGACCCACAAAGGGTAAAGCCGTCAGTGACTTTTTGGACATGAAATCGGCCGCCCACTGGCGCAGCCACACCGACCGCCGGATAGCCACAAGCAGAGCCGACGTCCTACCACACATCATCAAGGTGTCATCTAAGGCAGTCAACACAAAGGATAAAAACAACTCACATCGTTTAAGGCTAAGGAACTCGTTACTACCAGGACGAAGCCCAGAAGAAGACAACAGGTCCCTGACCACAGACCTGGCAGCCAAAACCATTAGTTCCGAAGCACACACAGGCCGGATGGCCGACCCAATACTGGTAAAGCCATGACAAGCCATCTGATCAATACGTTTATCCTCTCCATCTTTGAGAATGGAGCAATCAGGTCTGTTTAAAACCGAGGAGTTGGATAACCCCAAAACCGGAGCATCTACCTCGGGGGGAGACGCCCAGCGCTTGACCGCCTCAAGAGGAAAGGGATATTTCCTATCCCACCCCTGAGGGATGCCAGGGAGCCGAGCCGGCCTATCCCATTCCTTGTCAATGATTCTGTCAAAATGCCGCTGCGTAGGAAACTCCAGGCGCGGCCTGGATTCCTCAAACAATTCACCCTTCTGGTGTGACACCTCCTCTGGAGGGGAAATGTTCAGAACTTCCAGCATCAGAGACAGAGCGTGAGGAGAGTCCAAGGATCTCCCTAAGTCAGAAAGCTCGGCAACAGCGCCAGCAGACTGCTCATCGTCCGAAAATTCTGAACCCTCATCAACCTCCCCGTCCTCTAGCTGGAGATAATCGGACCAATCCAGATTATCTCTGTCATCAAGATCATCCACCGGCGGAGCCGGCGACAAATGCTTTCTCTTGGACGGAGCCTTACGGGTGACCGAGCTAGAGAGCATTTTCTCAAGGCTAGCCAATCTGGCGCACATTTCAGATTGCAGGTCCCTGCCCATGACAACGTCACACGGGGCACGAGTCAAGGCGGGAGGGGGAGTTGAGGCGACCGGCTGTGCTGACCCCGATGCTTGGGGTTCGGACTGCCGCATAATAGTTTGCTGTGCACATGGTATACAGAGTAACACATCATCCCCAGCGATGGAAACCCCACACAACATACACTTTTTGGGATGCCCCGAAGGGGTCCCAGTCACAGTATCAGGGGATGCCTCCATAAGGTGAACTTTGAATAGTCGCTAAGACCCAGGGAATTACGCCAATTAGACAACCCGGGGTGCCCCTTTAATGTCCCGAGTGGGAGGATTTGTGAACATATAAAATGAACCCAGGGATGAGGACCGGGAAAGAACCTCTAATACTATAGAAGATCAGAATTACAAGCCTCCGTTCTGAAAGAAGAAGAAAGAAAGAACTATGAGAAAAAGTAGCAACAAGAAGCAAAGTAAAAAAAGAGAAAGGCCACAGGCCACTCACAGCACCGCCGGGACGTCACACGGCCACCCGATCGTGAGGAGAAATCATTTCTGACAGAAAGAAGAGGAGGAGGGGGCGTGGCCAGCGCGGGACGCGCGCGTTGTTAAGGTCACGCCCCCCCCCTCCTATGCCTAGCAACAGTCAACCGCAACTCAGTCAAGCCACAACTCAGCGGCGCTGGGAAGGTAGTGGGCGGGCCGCGATTGTGCGCCGCAAGTCCGGCCCCGCCCCCATAAGAATCGTGAGGGGAAAAAAAAAAAATCCCCTCATGAAAAGAGCGCCAAACCGGCCGGCGCCGCAGCTAATGTACTGCTGCGGTGCTTGGCCAGTGTTAACTACAGTAATAAAAGAAGGCCGGGAGGAACGGACCTCGGCCCCGCGCCGAAGGTCCGGCCCCGCCCCCTCCTATACCTTACAAAGAGAGACCCTGAGGTAAAATACCTCCATTTTGAGCAGGGAACCGCAGCACAGCACGGAGGCACATAATATAGACGGCCGCGGTGCAGATAAAATTACAGAAACACACACATGACAAAAAGTTAAAAGACAGTGCAGGAATAAGAGTGTAATAAAAAGGAGAACCCACTCCCCCCCATCCCCATAGTGGAACAAAGGGGATCCTGGGAGGGCCATTCCCATATTAAGGCTAAGGGACAGGGCATCCCAAACCGGGGTCACCAACCCGGTAAAGCCGCCTACCCTCTCGTATAGGGTCTCACGGCGGAGCGTTGCTCCTAAGCACCAGAGGTGCCAATATACCCTCGCCTGGACCTGCAGCCACGGCTGGGAGGCATATATATTAAGGGGAAAAAGAGGTCCAAACGGAAAAAATACATAACGGGCCGGGAAACATCCCGGCTACCTTAAATCCCCCTGTGCAAGGAGGAGCCATCATCTTCTGACTTGCTCGCCGTCTGCAGAGATGGAAAACTGGGTAGTGAGTGGGAGGTCCCAGGTGTTTATGGATCGGGGAGGGGCTTTCTTTTGCTATCATCTCTGCAGGAACGCCTCTTCAGGACAATATTACCCACATGTTATGGATTCTTGAAGCGGGGTGTGTGACATACTAAGAATAGTGCTTTTTAAATATCATTAAACATTCCATAAACAGGATTTCTTTAAAAACAGGAGAAGAAATATACATAGCTTTTTATGAATCGTCTAATGGAGGAGTCTACTCTGTATAACATATGTCCCAAATTTTAAGGATGGGAAAAACATTTTTTAAAGGCCTTTGCTGAATCAGGCCCCATCTGTAGGCTAAGAAAATACAATTCTGTGATTACTCACCTGTAGAATTGATTTTACTGTGTACAGCATGGCCTGTTTTATTTCAATCATTACTTCTGGGTATTCCGCCACAAGGTGGCGCAGTTGACTGCAGAAGACTTGTGGCTCCTCCCGGCCCTATAAAAAGCCAGGAATCACCCATAGACCCCCAATGTTGAAAAGCAGTTATGCAAGAAGCCGGGAGATAAACTATGATAAAAGAATACACAGCCTCAAAAAGGCTAACTTTAAAACAAATCACCATAAAGAGGCAACCAAGGGCAACGATAACAAGGGAGGGATGAAACAGGCCGTGCTGTACACAGTAAAATCAATTCTACAGGTGAGTAATCACAGAATTGTATTTTTCCCAGTGTACAGCACGGCCTGTTTCATTTCAATCATTACTTCTCGGACATCCAATAGCAGTGTCCTTAAAGTAGGGTGGGATCCCCAATGAGTAACGGCAGGTAGTTCAGACCACAACTGCCTGAAGCACCTTGCGGCCAAAAACAGCATCAGCTGAGGCCCTAACATCAACCTTGTAAAACTTAGAAAAAGTATGAACAGAAGACCATGTAGCGGCCTTACAAACTTGTTCAACAGAAGCCTGGTGCTGCCCAAGAAGCACCAATAGCCCTAGCAGAGTGAGCAGTAACACGGAAGGGGGGTTCCTTCCCTTTGGCAGAATAAGCTTGCACCACCGCCTGTCTAATCCACTTGCTGATAGTAGATTTGGCTGGAGGCAAGCACTTCCTAGGTCCGGAAGGAAGAACAAAAAGAGAATCAGACTCCCTAAAGGGCTCGGTGGTGACCAAATAATACTTGAGCGCCCTGACCACATCCAGAGAATGAAGGTTCCGTTCCTTGGAATTAGCAGGGGCAGGACAATAGGAAGGTAAGACAATGTCCTTATTCCGGGTTAAGACGGAAAACCACCTTATCCTGATGGCGCTCAAAATAAGGCGGTTTAACCCTTTAAGTGCCAGCCTACCTGCAGCTTTCACTCTCTGTTGCCAGACCATGTTTCACTATTTTGCGCTACACATGTTCAACTGTGATTTTTGAAAGGATTTCCAGGGATTTCCCAGGAAAATTATATATTGTTTTTTTCAGCGGAGTCTGGGCTTTGACATGAAATGTCTTGTTTGTAATTTTTAGGTGCATTCTCAATATTTTTGTGTGAAATATGTGAAAAAAAAAAAAAATATATATTTTTTTACAATTTGTAGTGTTTTTTTTTATAAAAAATGTAAGTTTGTCAATAAAATCTTATTGCGTGTGAAATCCCAATTTCTCGCGGTTACAGCGATACCACATATGTATAGGTAGACACCCTTTCCTGCCCAGGAGACTTCCCCAAACTGAAATAGCGCTTTAGGGGATTTTCAGATAAAATACAACTATGCAATGCAATATGCGCACCTTGCAGTTTTACCAGAAAAACTACCCTTTACATTTGAAACCCCCAACAAACTATATATTCTCTGGAAGTACACACCTCAAGCTTTCTAGGTGTACCAGGCGTGTTGATGTGCCCATAGTTTTCTGGAAGTAATTCCTCAATGTATTCTTTGGTTGCAAAGAGTTTCCCAAAAAAAAGGATAAAAAAGCAGAATCAAAGCCACATTTTCCTAAAAAAAACTATATACAAACAAGAAAAAACAAGTTTAATCTGAAAAAGCAACATCCCCCAAAAAGAACAACACCCAACATGCATAGGTTCTGTCAAGGGAAGAGTTGCCAAACACCCCAAAGTAAAGCATGTGCGTAACGGTAATTTTACTTGAAAATTTCAGCTCTGCAGACAAAGTGCGCACCTTGCGATTTTTCAACCAAAACAACCCTTTACATTTGGAATATCCCCCATAAACCATAAATTCCCTGAAAGTACACATCTTAAGCTTTCTAAGCGTACCCAGCTTGTTGTAGTGGGCTCATCTTTCTGTAATTAATCCCTCAAAGAATTCTTTGGTTGCGCAGGGTTTCCCTAAAACATGTATAAAAAAGCTGAATAAAAAACACCTTTTCCTAAAATATAAATATGCAAACCAGAAAAAACAAGCTAAGTCTGAAAGCGCAAGGTCCCCCGAACAGAACAATACCCAACATGCATAGCTACTTTTAACCCTTTTAATTGTCAGCCTACTTGAGATTTTGTCACCCTCTGTTGACAGGTCATTTTTTTTGTAATTTTTGCTGTAATTTTCAGGAAAATTATATTTATATTTTTTTGCAGCAGAGTTTAGACTTTAACATGAAATGTCTTGTTTGTAAATTTTATTTTGTTTTTTACAATATTATTAAGTAAAAAAATAAATAAATAAATAAATAAAAACATTTTTAGAAAATTGACTCCTTTATTTTAAATAAAAAAATTATTTTATTAAGGAAAAGCATATTGCATGTGAAAGCCCCATTTCTACTGATTAGAACGGTACCACATATTTATCGGTAGCCCCCCGTTCCTGCCCAGGAGACCCCCCTAACTGAAACAAGTACTTTATAACATTTACAAATAAAATACAACTACCATCCACACTGCAAAGGGTTAAATCGAGAAAAAAATATGACATAGGGTCCCCCCTCCCGGGGGGGGGGGGGGGACCCCATTTTTTGGGGGGGATTTTTAAGGGTTAAAAACCCTTAAAAATCCCCCCAAAAAATTGACATGGGGTCCCCCTTACCCAAAGTAACCAACCCAGGACCAGCTATGCAGGGCTTGTAGAAACAGGGCGCAGGGGCCAGCTTTTGTGGCCCCTGGCCCTGCAGGCTACAAGCCCGCATAGCCCGTGGGCCCGTGCTCTTCTGCCCCCCCCGGGCTTTGGGGAGGCAGGTAATGGGGGTGCCAGGGGTTAATGGCAAGTCACCCGCTAGTCACAGGTGACTTGCCACCTCCCCCAGCCTTGTGAACTAGTATAGGGGTCATGGACCCCTTACCAGTTCACAAGGGGTTAAATGTAAAAAAAAACACACACACGCAAGAAGAGAAAATTATTATTTTTTTTCTTTTTAATACTTACCTCCCATTCATCCAGGAGCACTGTGTCCCTCGGCGATCACTGGCTTCTGCTCACCTGCTGGAAGCCTTTTATAGCTGCTGGATGACAGAACACAAAGGGTAAATTAAAAAAAAATTACATAGGGTCCTCCCTCCCGGGGGGACCCCATTTTTTTTTTAAAGGGTTAAAAACCCTTAAAAATCCCCCAAAAAATGACGTGGGGTCCTCCTTACCCAAAGTAACCAGCCCGGGACCAGCTATGGGGGCTTGTAGGCACAGAGTGGGGGGGGGCCAGCTTTTGTGGGCCCGGCTCTTCTGCCCCCCCCCCTCCTGGGCTTTGGGGAGGCAGGTAATGGGGGTGCCAGGGGTTAATGGCAAGTCACCCGCTAGGGCAGGTGACTTGCCACCCCCCCAGCCTTGTGAACTGGTATAAGGGGTCTCATGGACCCCTTACCAGTTCACAAGGGGTTAAATGTTGAAAAAAAAAACCACAGACAAATAAATAAAAAAAATGATCTTTATTATTTTTTTTTTTTTAACTTTACTCACCTCTGATCCTGTGTCCCCCGGCGATCTCTGCTGACAGTCTGATCGCGTGTTTGGAAGAGAGAGCCTGGGAAGGGCGATCACAGCCCTCTCCTCCTCCTCTGCTCTCTGCTCCAAGCACCGAGCAGACTGATTCATAGTCTCAGGTGCTGGAGTTAAGATGCCGGCTGCTGGTGACATCACAATGACATCACCTGGCCCAGGGGCTAGCAGTCGCGATCCAGGAAGTGGGGGGAGAGGGCATTTTCTGCCCTCTCCTCGCCACCGAAGAGGCTGGGGGGGCCATCGGAGGCCCCCCCCCAGTGAAGAGAAGACCCGGCGGGAGGCAGCGCGGCCACAGGTAAGCAAATGTCATTTTTTTTTTTTTTTTACAGTTAGCAGCTGCTGCTGCCGAAGCGGGGGGGGGGGTGGACTATTCCGGGGGCTCTCCTGGAGCCATCCGACCCCCCACAGGGGATCGGATGGCACCAAATTAAAGAGGAGACCCGGCTGGATCCAACGAGGGGTCAGGTGAGTATTTTTCATTTTTATTTTTTAAACTATCAGCGGGGGAAGTCGAGCCCATAACACCTACGGGCTTGGCACTTAAGGCCCAGCCAAGCCAGCACGTTGGTGTTACGTGCTTGGCAACATAAGGGTTAATGGAAAGCGCCACCAGCTCAGAGACTCGACGCATCGAAGTAATAGCGACCAAAAAGGCCACCTTAAGAGTCATTATGGACAGAGCAGCATTGCACAAGGGCTCAAAAGGAGGACCCTGTAGAGCAGACAAGTCCCAAACCGGTAGCAGAGGCTTATGCGGCGGACGCACATGAGTAACTCCCTGGAAGAAGGTCTTAACAAGCCTGTGATTGGCAAAGGATCTTTGGAAAAAAATTGCCAGAGCCGAAACCTGTCCCTTGATAGTACTAAGTTGAAGGCCCGAATCCAGACCATGCTGTAAAGACTCCAGAATCCTGGGAATGGAAAATTCCCGACAAAAAAGAGACTTGGACCAAGCAATGTAAGCATGCCAGACCCTGTAGTAGATAAAAGACGAGGATTTCTTTCGAGCCTGAATCAAGGTATCAACAACAGAGGCCGGCAAACCCTTGCCCATCAAGATGGAGGTTTCAGCAGCCAAGCCGTTTTAGCCAGCGTTTGTAAATTGGGATGGCGCAGCTGTCCCTGCGTGAGAAGCTCTGGATCGTCGCGCAGGACGAACCGATCTACTGCCATCTGTACAACGTCTGTGAACCATACCCTCCTCGGCCAGCGGGGAGCCATCAGAATGGCCGGTACCCCCTCCTGGGCTATCTTGCGCAGCACGCGACCCAGCAGAGGAAAGGGAGGAAATATATAGAGGAGCCAAAACTCTGTCCAGGGAATTGCTAGCGTGTCTGTGGCGAAGGCCAGAGGGTCCCTTGACAGGGAGACAAAACTTGGAAGCTTGTGATTGTGACGGGACGCAAACAGGTCCACGTCCAGCTGACACCAGCGGCGACACAGGGCGTGAAAGATATTGTTGCTGAGGGACCATTCCCCCAGCCGAGACATCCCCCTGCTCAGGGAATCCGCCTCCTGATTCTCCACCCCTGGGATGTAAACCGCCGAGAGGCAGGGAACAGTCTCCTCTGCCCAAGACAAGATCAGGGAACCTTCCATGAGGGCTCGCTTGCTCCGAGCCCCTCCCTGATGATTGATGTAGGCAACCGCTGTCTGATTGTCCAAGCGGACCTGTACAGCACGACCCCGAAGGTGGGGGGGTCAACTGGGAGGGAACCAACCTAATCGCCCGCAGGTCTAGGATATTGATGGGCGCGTGGGCCTCCTGGGGACCCCACTGACCCTGAAACTTCAGAGACTGCCAAACTCCCCCCCAGCCGGTCAGACTGGCATCCGTAGTGACAATCTCCCAGCGGGGAGGCAGAAAGGACCTGCCCACTAGAAGATTCCTCGAGTCCAGCCACCAGGATAGGGACTGCCTCACCAAAGGGGACAGAACAAACTCCTGATCCAGGGACTCCTGATTCCGATCCAAAACCGACAGGAATAACTGAAGAGGTCTCATGTGGAACTGAGCAAAGGGAACCGCCTCGAAGCAGGACACCATGAGACCCACCAACTGCATCCCCTGATGGAGGGGTGAGGGACCGCCAGCAGAGACCGCGCCTGCGTCTGAAGGCCCTCCACTTTCTGCTGAGGGAGAAATACCTTGACCTGAGAAGTATCCAGCGTCATGCCCAGAAAGGACCTCGCCAAAGACGGAGATAGTGAAGACTTGGGATAGATAATCACCCAGCCGAAGGACTCGAGAGTGGAAGTCACCACCTGAGTATCCTTCTTGGCCTGATGAAGAGACTGAGCCGCAATCAGAATGTCGTCCAGGTAAGGGAGTATGCGAATGCCCCGATTCCTCAGGAGAGCAATGACGCCAGCCAGCACCTTGGTGAAAACCCGAGGAGCCGAGGCGATACTGAACGGCAAGGCCACAAACTGGTAGTGTTGATCCCCCAGAGGTAGCGAACCTATGGTGACCTGGGAAGATCGGAACATGAAGGTAGGCATCCTTGATATCCACCGTGGTCATGAAATCGCCCGGCCGAAGGGAACTTACGGCCGAACGTAAAAAAGTGCTTGAACCTGACGAACTTGTTGAGGCCCTTTAAGTCCAGGATGGGCCTCAGGGAGCCGTCCTTCTTGGGCACCGTGAACAGGTTGGAGTAGTACCCCCGACCCTGTTCCTGAAGAGGTACCTGACAAATGACTCCGGACGCCAGAAGACGTTGAACGGCCAGACGCAGTCCCTGAGCCGACACAGGGTTTAGAGATATCCGGGATCGGAGGAATCTTGGGGGCGGCCAGGCTGGAAACTCTATCTTGTATCCGGAGGACACCACCTCCTGAATCCACCGGTCTGAGACGCAAAGCCTCCAAATGTGAGCAAAAAGCCGAAGCCGCCCCCCACCCGGTCGGGTGAGGCCGCCTCCTCATGCCTGAGGGGCCTTGGGAGGGGGTTTGGGCTTGGTTCCCCAGGAGAGACCGGGGCGATCTGCCTCGGCCCCAAGAGTCTCTGCGACTACCTGAGAAAGAGGGGCCACGACCTCCCCTTGAAGGACGAGCCTGCTTTCTATGCTGGGGGAGCCTACCATCCTTGGTCAGAACATCAAGACGCTCCCCAAAAAGACGGAGTCCCGTGAAAGGAAGCCCAGTGAAAGACTTCTTAGCGGCCGTGTCAGCTGCCCACTGACGCAACCAAACCGACCAGCACATAGCAACCAACAGGGCCGAGGCCCTACCGCCAAGCCTGACGGCATCGTCCATGACAGCCAGCACCAAGGCAATAAAGTCAGAGCAAAGCAAAAGGTCCTCCCTTTTCTTACCAGACCGGGCAGCCTCAGCGAGGCACCTGACCTTCTTTTTAACGGCAATGGCCACAATGGCCGCGGCGCAGACCGCAAACCGGCCCCTACAAAGTTGAAGGCATGACAAAGCCAGCTGATCCATACGCCGGTCCGCGCTATCATGCAGTGTGGTAGTGTCGGGGGACGGCATGACCGAAGTGTTAGATAGCAACAGGACCAGAGCGTCCACCTCAGGAGGGCATGGCCAACGCTTAACCAAATTGGCCGAGAATGGATACCTCCTATCCAACCCCTTGGGCACCGAGGGTAACCTATTAGGGCGTTCCCATTCCTTAAGAACCAAATTTGAGAAATGGTCCTGCTCCGGGAACTCCAAGCGTTGCTTGTCAGGGCGGAAAAGCTTGCCCTGCTTCTTCTTCACCGCCTTAGGGGGGGCGATGTGTAATGTATCAAAAACAGCCGACAAGATTCTATCGGTATAATCCGGGAGCCAGGCATCCTCATCCGAGCAAAACCCTAGGTCACTATCGTACTCGCCCTGATGATCCCCAGAGGACTCCGAGTCATGGAACAACTTCCCCTCCTCCGGGGAGTCACGGTCGACATAAATGTCAGGGCCTTCGTCCACATCACCAAAGAGGGACAATCCGGCGTCTAAATGCCCCTTTTTGCAAGAGGCCTTGCCCGCCGCCGGTCAGGCCAGCTGACGCTCAATGCTGGCCACGCGCAGCGCCAGATCTGATTGCGACTCCCTGCTAGCTTCCCCCTCACTGGGGGCTAAATGCAGACACGGGGGAGTAGGGGGATGCCGTAGGGAGCGCAGGACTGGAGAGAGAAGCACTCATCCCAACCTGATCCACAATAATACTTTGGGCGCACGGGACACAAACCGCGCCGCCACCACTCAAAGGGGATGCCCGGCACATGACACACAAATGAGCCTGCCCCACGGGGCCCCCAAGCTCGCTATCCCCAGAAGCCTCCATATGGTGATTATCACAGGCACAAAAGGCCAACACAGGGTAAAGGCTAAGAAAAGCCACCCGGATGCCCCCAAGGGATGCCCAAAGGACAAGGACAGGGGGAGGGGAGGAGGGATGGGGCCGGGAGAAACCACAACACTGCTATCCTGTCTGTAAGACAAAAACATGACAACCATGAGTATTCTGCAGCACATGCACCAACAAGTAACCCCCTCAGAAGACTCACGGACCAAACTGGAAGACGAGCGCAGACCGCGCTGCAGAGGCAGGCAGCCCACAGGGTGAAGAGCCACGGGAGGGGCCCAGCACGCGTCCGGAGTCCCGCAGCAGGCAGCGTGTATGGCCCCGCAGAAGCACGCGAACACCCAGCAAGATGGCGCCGCAGCCAGGAACCTCGAGGGGCGGGCCGCGGGAAAATGACGCGATACGCAGGGAACGAAGGGGGGAACAGGGAACGAAGGGCGAAGAGAGAATGAGCCCAGGTACAACAAACCCCTAAAGTAAAACACAACTCACCCCCGAAGGGACACATAGACAGCAGAGGTTTCTCCCATCCCTTTATAGGCTCACCAAACGCCTAAGGCCGGCTACCCTTCAGAGTCTAGGGTCTGCAGCCTGGAGCAAAGCTCACCGAGCACCCGACCCAGGTGCTCCCCTACCATCACCCGATCCGTCAGCCAAGGCTGGGAGGCAAGAGGGTCCGAAAGCGGGTGGGAATATGCTTACAGGGCCGCAGGCTTGGTTACCCCGCTCGCCTACGAATAGCCATAGAGAGCCATCTTCTGGTCTTCACAGTCATGACTGCAGAAAAACTGGGGGTCTATGGGTGATTCCTGGCTTTTTATAGGGCCGGGAGGAGCCACAAGTCTTCTGCAGTCAACTGCGCCACCTTGTGGTGGAATACCCAGAAGTAATGATTGAAATGAAACAGGCTGTGCTGTACACTGGGAAAAAACAGAGTCTTTAAGTTAGCCTATAGATTTCTTATAACCACAATCCATGGGTCTAATGAGGAGTAACTGTTATGTGTCTTTTAGAGAGATTCCCCTTGGGTTCATCTTCTGCTGTCCAGTATTCATGTCCTTAGAGAATTTATGGGGCCTAGCTCTAAGTTAATATAATTGTTTGATAGTTATTATCATTGTCTGATTCCCGGTCCGATCGATTCCCTCCCTCCCTCCTCCCTACCCCAGGTCGCCCATACACTTACCTTCTTTTCCGGTCCAACGGCGCATGCGCCAGCAGCGACCGCATCCCCGCTATCCCTCTAGCAGGAAGCACACCCCCCCCCCATTAGACACACTTTAAGTGGGTGGGATATCTGTGCATCTTAGGGAGCGATAAATGTCCTCTTACTTTACATGCCACTGATTGTCCTTGTCCTGGTTCCATCAGGCTACAGAAGGCCAATCAAATCCAAAATACAGTGGCGTGGGAGGGCCAGTAAGGCGAGTGGACCGGGCAGGGGTTTATTTGTGCACATAGTAGCTTCCCTGCTTTGTGTGTGGCCCCACTTGCTGATACACTTGAATGGGTAGGCAGGCATGTGCACAGAACGTGGGAAGCCTTAGACTGCTGTTGCCCACACTGCAGACATCACTGGATTCTGGATCTCAGTAGAGAATAGATGTATTTTATTGTGCAGTGATTAGGAGGGGGGATTCTGCGTGGGAGTGGGGATCCAGTGGCAATGCTGGCGCTGGGTGCAGCAATTTGTATTTGTGCACATAGTGGCTTACTCCGCTATTTGTGTGGCCCTATCTGCCAATTCACTTGAATGGGCAGACGGGCATGCGCATAGTCTGCTGCTGCCCGCACTGCTTGATTCTCGGGTAAGGCAAGCCATTTTTTATGTAACTGCCTAAGTGTGGAGATTGGGGGGGGGGGGGGGGGTTCTGCCATACACTCTGTTATAGGAAATTGGGGGATTCTGCCACACAGCCTGGTACAGGGGATTGGGGGGATTCTGCCACTCTGCCTAGTACAGGGGATTGGGGTATTCTGCCACACTGCCTAGTACAGGGGATTGGGGGATTCTGCCACACTGCCTAGTACAGGGGATTGGGGGGATTCTGTCATGCTGCATGTTAAAGGGGAAATGGGGGAATTCTGCCACACTGCCTGGTATAGGGATTGAGGGGATTTTTCCACAATACTTGTTATGGGCGATTGGATTGGGGGGTCTGCCACACTGCCTATTATATGGGATTGGGGTATCCTTCCACTCTGTCATTAGGTTTTTTGGGGGGGGTGGTATTTTAGCACACCATTTGGCTCATTCATGTTTTCTGGTCTGGTCATATGAATGAATAATACAATACTTTATTATTTAAGAAAATCTTTCTCATACTTTTTTGTGTGAAACAAATGCAGAATCAGCTAAATGTGACAGGACTGACGAGTCTGACAGGGGGAAGAGGACAGCATGTGTCTGACCTATTATCATTTTCAGTTTGGTGGATTACACAACAAAAATGGATAATGGGACTTGGCTTGTGACTTGTGTGTCTTAAGGCGTAGTTATTGAGCAGGAGTGGAAGCAGTGTGCAGGAGTCAGGAGAAGGCCAGGACTAGAAGCCCTGAGTTTAGGCCAGACATCTGTCCTAGCTGACTGTGGAGGCCCCGACATTCAGAAGATAGACCGGACTGTGGCGTGTCCATCTTCTAGCGGGGAAAGGGGAACCACCTGTACAGTTATACTGCTGGAACAGAGATTGTGGACAGTAAGGTAAGTGATCTTCCTGTGTTATCCGTGTTGTGTATGTTTGTACTTCTGCTAAGTGACTAGAGATTTTAAGCACCCTTAACCCACACTAGAACCCATAGGAAACTCCAGGGACACCACCCCACACATGACTGGAGTGTGCAACAGCTACCTCTGCTCTAGTTTTCTCTGACAAGCCCACACGCTAAGTAGCGCTATCATGAATATGATGTAAACCTACTTCACTGAGCTTATAAACCTATAAATCTTTCATGGCAACAGGCAGAGAGATATATTTCATATTTAGAGATGTTCAGACACAAGTGTGCAGAGTGGCGCCTCTCCCCCGCTGCTGCAAGCCTAGCATTTGTGAATACTTAATGAAATATTTTTGCGGGGGCAGATTGGATGCTGTAAAGTAAACTAAGGCATCCACAGGGCTGGTTTTGGGTTCTGGTGGTAGCAAATCTGATATACCCCCATGATTTACCAAAATCCAGGCTCTGCCTCTAGATACTTGTAGCTGATACCTCTGTCAACAGTCTATAGCAGCTGTTCATTTGGGCCTCTGACCTGAGCTATAGCGTAATCGGAGTTGTTGGTTGCCTGCATGCCCTCATTCCCGCTGATCCCCACGCCGACATGTGCGGTCTGGATCATTCCGACGTCGTTGGCACCGTCTCCAATAGCCAGGGTTATGGCATTGACATGTTTCTTCACCATGTCTACAATTTCAGATTTCTGCAGCGGAGAGACTCTGAAAAGAAAAAGCACAGATAAGAAAAAAGAAAATCTCGGTCAGCTACTGTGAAGTTACAAATGGTGCAGAACGCAACAGCTGAAAAAGGGAAATTTGTGTACTCACTGGTAAATTTCCATTTGCATCCTCTTCCATTTCAGGGCACCACCAGTAGCAATGTGTGAGTTAATCTCAGCAGTAGACGGGGACGGGGAAAAAACTAGCTCGTCCCGGCCTATATAGGGAAGGCTGTGGCAGGATCTCCTCAGTTAGTTAAAAAGCAATTCAGCCCGACAGGAGAGAACACTAACCTGCGCATAATGTGTGCAACTAGAAAATAGTGAAACAAAACTAAAACCGTGTAGAAGGTCTTAATTGCCACCGACGCAGTCGTAACACAGCGGAAGGGCGGGTGTGGTGCCTAGAATGGAAGAGGACAACAAAGGAAATTTACCAGTGAGCACACATTTCCCTTTTCTCATCTCTTTCTGGGGCACCACCAGTAGCAATGCATAGGACGTCCCAAAGCAGTACCCTCAAGGGTGGGACCGTGTAAGAACAGCCAACAGCTGAGCACCACCCCAACCCGTCAGACTGGCGTCTGCGGTCAGGATGACCCACTGGACCGGCAGGAAAGACTGACCCACTGCCAGCAACTGCTGGTCCAGCCACCAAATTCAGGGATCACAGGGCATTGTCTGTCAATATGAAGAGATGGTCCAATGTCTTCACAGTCCTGTGCCATTTTTATAGGAGCAGCATTTGTAGTGGACTGGAGTGAAACTGGGCATATGGAACTGATCATGGAATGTTTGTATGTCAGCAGCGACCTCACCACCTCCTGAAGAGCCATGCGCCTCTGCTCCAGAAAAAAAACCTGTGCCCGTCCATTTCCTGAGGTAGCCAATAGACAGGCCCCCCTCGCGACGAGGCTGCCTCCCCCTCCAAATGCTGGCAGCCGAGCTCTGAATGGGCTGTGAACAGCATGGCTGTCAGCAGTAGTAATCACAAACACACTGACACCAGGGAGCCTGGCCTCCTAGCTCAGGCCCCAGCCATCAGCCATGGGGTAGGCAAACTGCGAGTGATAGGGGTAGATGACCCAGGGGGTAGAGGGACCGGGGCTCAGTGGGAGACACACAGCAGGGCCACCACACAAGGCCCAAAGATCAGGTACCCTGCTACAGCGGGGTCCTGATACTTGGGGCTCAGACCCAGTCAGACGGGCCCTGGCGCACTTACCTGTACCAATGCACGCTCCCCTCACTCAACATCCCATGCTATGGGCTTAGGAATCGACTCGGGGATCTAACGGGGGTCTCCAGGAATGCTGCAGCTGGTGAGGGACTGGGAGACAGACGGAGTTGAAGCCCCCTCTCAGCACTGTAACTAAAAAAAAAACCAGACATCTTCACATTCCCTTGTGACTGCAAGAAAAGAACTTAGGAGATCCTGCCACAGCCTGTCCTATATAGGCCAGTTTTTTTCTATCTTGCAAGTCCCAGTCTACAGCTGAGATTAACCCACGCATTGCTACTGGTGGTTCCCCGGAATGGAAGAGATGAAAAACCGGATCTAGACCTACCCAAACCACTCCTTTTGGCGCCTGACTTGATTCACAATATAATATACATCACATATGTCAAACAATGGCTACAAGGTGAAATTACTTTGCAAGGAGAAGAGTTTGCTCATAGCCACCATAGTAATAATCTTTATGCTTCACAGAGCTCCTCAACAACCTTCTGAAAGTAAACTCAGCTAGGAGTCGCATACAGCTACTCTGAGCTATAGAAAGCTGATCACCCGCAGAAAATGCTTGTATACATTTTGCAAACCACAGCATTGACAAGATAGTAGAAATTAATTAGACATGATGGGATACAGCAGAACAGGGATAAAACAGGCCACTGACCAGATAAAGCAAACCTTAAATCAAACCACTGACCAGTTATAGTAGGCTGCTGGGGCACCAGAATATAAAGCTCATGGCACTTATCTGTAAAATAGTACAATGTGATGGGAGGTAAATATATAATAGGGAGGTAAAGTAAAACTGGTCAATGATGGGCATAACGGGCGTTTTATTTTGGGCGTAAGTTGGTACTGCAGGACTAGTACAACTAAAATGCACAACCTTTGACACGCTTTTAAAGTGATTGACCAAGCAATAAAAAAAAACATACAGCTCACTGGTCTCAGTACCGTGATCAGCAAATTCACCTGATCCCTGGATCCAAGCCTGCGACTCACGGGCCCACACAGCAGTCTACGGCACTTCAGTGTTCGGTTTGTGTCTCCCACCAACAGTCACAGGGGCACACCATGCGCTTTCCCACTACAATGGAGGGGGCATGTCAAGACTCAGCACAACCCCTCCATTGTAATAAATGGAGAGGGCATGGCAGCACGCCTGTGACTGGTAACCACCAGCAACCAATCAGGTTCACACAGTGATGTGCTAGCTTGCACAAAATTGGCTTGTGGAAGTGTTAAATATATATTAAATATATGTGTTAAATATATCATATACATATAATGTATCGGGTATTACGATCTGGCTTCCTCTTTACATTAAAACCCAATTTCCCCAGAATTTCAGCTCTGACACAAAATGACCAGCTAACATAATTTCATAATTTTTTAATTTTCTCTGTAGGTCAGGAGAAAGTGTTAATGAGGAAAAGCATACTGTTGGCTTTAAAAGGTGTGGCATTAAAATCACCTTCTTCTGTTAACAATAGTTACCTCTAAGAAAATATGTTAACATTGCTTTGCTTAAAACGGGCCCATAAATAAACCATTTATCAGATAATTAAGAAGAGAGGCTCAATTGCTGTGCAGAAAGCAGTTTGCCCAAGAAAGTCCAGCAAGGGCCAGGACCTTGTCCAAAAGAAAATTAAGTTATAGGATCAGAGCAGCTCCTGCTCAGGAATGGCAGCAGGCAGGTATCAGCACATCTGCATGTGCTGTGAGGTAAAGGGTTCTGTAGGCTGGCCTGGTCTCAAGAAGGGCAGCAAAGAAGCCACTTCTCCCCAAGAAAAATCAAGGACAGACATACCAAAGGTGCACTGCAGAGAACTGGGGTAAAGTTATTTTCTCTGATGAAGTCCCAGTCAGACCGTTTGGGACATCTGGAAGAATGACTGCCTGGTGAGAGTAAAGGCGAGGGCAACTATAAGTACTGTGTCATGCCAACAGTAAAGGATCCTGAGACCATTCATGTGTGAGGTTGCTTGAGTGGGCTCACTTACAACTTTGTTTAGGAACACTGCCAAGTGGCTTGGTGAAAAAAAAAAAAATTGGGGGTACAAGGTCAGCAAACTCACCAGATCCCAAACCCGATGAAAATGTGTGCTCCATCCTCAAAAAGTTGGTGGACAAACACTGGTCAGAAAAGAATGGGTTGTCATCATTCAGGTTTTGGCTCAGAAGCTGATATCCAGCATTTTAGAGTGAATTACAAAGGTCATGTAAAATAAAGATCAATGCTGTAACTACTGAGCTTATAAAAGTACTTCAGTATAATATAGGAACCATATGAAGAAAATATAAAAAATCACTGTAGCAGCAAACTTTGTGAAAACCAGTATTCTTTTTTATCAATCTCAAAACCTTTGGACACAACTGTATTCTGACTGTAGCCATGGTCTTGGTGTTATTTTATTTATTTTTCTTGCAGAAAACACATGGCTCTAATGGCTGATAATGTATTTGATGTCATATTGCAAATGATCATTGCTGACCCTCTATGGAGTGTTTTAGATTGCTGCTAAATGTCAAATATAGACAATATGATAAAAATAGCATGTTATCGGAGAGGCCAGGTTGTTCCCACTGCAATACACCATTTTACTAAAAAAGAGGAATAGCGTGTTTGGCTAAGGTCACAATAATAGATATCCCCACTGCTTTACTGAAGAAATGCTGGACAATGTTTTGAATTGCAGTGACTCCTTAGTCTGTCTGTGTTCCTTTAGAGGGATCCATCCTAATCTCTTGTCTGCTGTGTTGTTTTAATAAAACAATATGGTTATCAGAAGAACCAGAGGTGTCAAGGGGAACTCCACATTTTTAGTCCGTATGATATCAATTATTTAATTAATCGAGGTAAAAGTAGAATTGCAACATGCCAGGTACTGCACAAGTTCAGCTGGCAAATGGTGGCTGGTGGGCAAGGAAAATAAATTGCATAATTTGAGGCATTTACAAAAAGCGTACAGCAGAATTACATTTGCATTTGCTGTCTGTTAAATTCAAATCTTCCTTGTTTATTGTAGTACACCTTAAAGCGGACCAAATCCCTCTTTAGGAAGCTTGATTGTCTGCTCAGCTCACATTGTTGTTGGCCACTACCATATTCAAAGAGAGACAGCTGCTGCAGCAGTGTGTTCTGCGGTGTCCTGACCCCTTTTACTCAGAGTCCCCCAGGGCTGGACCAGGTGGGTTGATTGCCACCCTCCTTCCTTGCAGGTCATAAGTACTGCTTTCATATGTGTTATACAAACACACCAAAAGCAACTGCGTGAGAGCTTCTGTATCACTTGGGTGTTGGCTCGCTTTAAAGAAGGAAAGCCTTGGGCATGCTCTAGGTTAGCAGCTTTCAGTATCAATTAATTGTCATGTTCAGGGCCAGATTAATGGAGGCCATGGTATGAAGCAATTGTTTTATAGGTCTTCCCACAACTACACACTCCACCACACACTACCTAAACCCCTATGGTTTCTCCCAACAACCACAAAAGGACAACAATCTAGCACCTACACCACACCAGACCACATTGTGGTGGGCCTCCTTGATTTCGGTTAAGGGGCCCTCTGGGAGCAGGTGGTTGAGACCCCTTTAGTGGTGGAGGCCCAGTTGCACATCTCCCGGGTGCACAGCATTTATTGTATTACCATTCAAGAACCCTCCTCCTCAAGGCCCACCAAAAGGGCATGTTTTGTGGATCTTTACACATATGCACCGATGACGTAATTATTGCTTCATGACCAGTTGTTGGACCTTGAGGGGCGTGGTGGACACCGCTCTACACCATTATGAACATGCCATGCAAGGGTCCTACTTACCAGCCAAAGGGCTCTCTAAACTTATTGGGGCCCACCCAAACCACCTAAGACCCAGATAGGCAACCTACAGCCCATTCATATTATCTGCACCTCATATAACATCATACCATATCAAGAAAGCCATAAATCTTGCAGCCTTGCATAACTACATTGCATTCATCAAGATCTATGTCTTTGGGCAGAGACTGGGCTCCAATAAAATATGCAAAAAATACAATACAAAAAAAATGTATGACAATGGCTTTATCTGGTCCCATTGGCCACAGAAAAATGTGATCGCAACAGCCAAACATAGCACCAGATTTCTCCGGGGGACTGAGGAAAGAAGGTAAATTTTCTTCCGTTAAACTCTGTTAATGTGCAGAGGGGAATTGGCAATTGGGGTGCATACATGCACTCGGAACACCAACCATTTGTCACGAAAAGTGTGTTCTTCCACTTTAAGTGCTCTTCATGATTTAGGTAATCTTGGCTGTTTTCCAGAATTACAGATACCAATTCTTTAGCGAAAGTGACATAGGCTGTTTCCATGCGTACAGGTCATAAACGGTGACACAACATATATAATTGATACCCAAGGAGTTGCAATAAAAATAAACATAGTTTCCAGCACGTTATTTGAAAAAAAAAAATAGTTCTCATTAGTAAGAATTAAAGGAAAACCAACAATCCATCTGGCTACACAATTACAGGGATATGAAAACGAGAGGCAGTAAAGCTTTCAAACCTATTTTTCACACAGCCCCTCTCACTTTTCAGGGGTGAACTCTGTGTACTGTGGGTGTTGTAACACTAGTCACACAATGTTACGTACAGGCCAGGCCAACACCTGAGCCGCGGCGAGCCACTCGAAGCAACTTCATCGAAACCAGCCCAAAACAAATTGAGTGGTCTGAAGAATAAAAACCTCCAGATCCTCTGGAAGTGGAAATGTCATCTTGAAGCTTTGACTATTTCAGAATTCATCTGGAACACATTTCAGGAGCAGCGTCTTGGCACACCTGGAGTTAAGGCTGCCCTTACTTGGCAGAGCTGTGTATAACAAGGCATTTATCAAACCGGGATGATGGTCAAACCAGATACAGCCACAATAGAAGCTAAGCGTTGCAGGGCAGGGAAAGCTATGTGTTACATTATTAGACTTAATAAACTGGGGTGATTTTGATCGAGTTGGATTCCTGGTCACAAAGATAAAATCAGCCTGGAGGAATGTTCCATGGAGATTAGGAAGTTTGTAGCCATAGTCCGAGTGCAGGCTGTGTCCTATGGGGCTACTTATGTAGCAGTCAAGTGTCAATGTCTTTTATTGAATACCTTTTCTTGTATTTGTCTCTTTTTAAGACCAGGTGTGTCCCTTTCATGTACACACATGACTAAGGACCCATACATGGTCTGAAATGCACCACCTAAACACAGGAGAAGTTAAGATTCATGGTTGCTATGAGCTTCTATTCATCTTTAAATAATAAAGTAACATTTACGTTTTTATGGTGGAGCAGTGCCGGCGGCCTTTTTGATGAAACTTTTCTAGAGTGCGGCTGCCCTGGCTCCATACTGGATTATTAGTGGGAGAGCTGAGACCTTCTTTTTCTGTGAAGTAGTTTCTATCTAATAATATACTTTTAATATAATATAGTAATATAATATAAAGCCTAATATAATTTATAGGAAAAAAGTCACATTATTAAAGAGGAACAACATCCAGAATTTTCGGGCAGCCAACCGACAAGTAAATTTGGCTAAAAGTTGGCCACAGATTACAAAAAAATCATTCAAATGGATCGAATTCTCAATCTCTTGACTTTGTGAGCTCGGTTTCTCAAAATAAAACAATAGTACAACATAAAAATATAATTTCTGTCTGCATCACCCAATTTTATCACATATGGGCATAATAAACATAATATTGCAGCTCACTGTAGTAATACTAGCCTTGATTTGTGTGGTGTCCACGCGCGTGCCATTGTGTGCAGGAATTCTACACTGGAAACTGTAGATTGTAAAAATGATCGTTTTAATTGTGCCCTGCAGCTAAAACCTTGGTTTTATTGCCTTAAAAGAGCAGCTTTCATTTTTCAGCTTTTTATACAATGTCTATGAGCGCATATAACATACGCCACAATGAAACAAGTGACAAAGCTGCTCCAGAAACGTTGTGACTTCCAAGGCTCATTCCTTTTCTCCCCACAAAAAAGATTTTAGTACTCACCCAAAAATCTTTTGCTTTGAGTATATTTGGGGACGTACCTTTCAGTGCAGATACTGTATATAGATGATGTCTATAAAGAAGTTGGGTGCTGTTCAGCACTAGGGGTGTGTGTGTATATATATATATATATATATATTGTGAGCGGTTGGGCGATCAGCAGTGACACAGACAACAGTCTTTCAACAGCAAAACGGGTTTATTGAGCAAATAAACTGTTCAAACGCATATCATCACTCATTTCAGGGATTACAGCATCAACGCAATAAATCAAAAGTGGTTACTTCACCAAACAAATGTAAGTCCAGGGCTGGGTACTCCAGCAAGCTGTAACTTCAAGGTAAGTCCAAATCCACTTTGCAGGGCGTATCAGCCCTCCGCTGCTCATCCCCACAAGTCCACAGTTAGGGGGAGCAAAAGCCAAGTCCTTCGGCTTGCGTACCGTGTTTTCCTTCACCACTTGTGCACCTCAGCCTGGGCTCCCTCCTACAGGCTGGTCAATAGACAATAGACAGGCCGTGTGTCTCCTTTTTATTCAGGCTTCCCTTGCCATCAGCCTGATCACCTGTGCACAGCCTAAGATCATGGAACAAACCTGAAAGGGATTGGGGAAATTGACCTGGGTCCTGAAAACCCGGCACAGATCGTGCCTGATACAGCCTAGCAGGGGAGAAATACACACCATTTATGACACTTTTGTACAATTTACCACAATATATATATAATTTGCCTAGAAATTGTATATATATATATATATATATATATATATATATATATATATATATACACACACACACACACAATTTCTAGGCAAAATTGCGCTCAGTGCGGGAAAGAAAAAACTCTGCCTCACCCGTCGTTTGGTTCCCGCTGCTGTCTGCTGTCCAATACACATATATTTGACATGTCTTATGGCCTGCACCACTAACAGTGACCCTGACTCATCTGAAAAAACAGGATTACTGGGACAAAGGTGCCTCCAATGGCCTTGGTGCCCAAGGCGACCACCTTGCTCGCCCTCCCCTAGATACTGCTTACTATTTCTGAGTAGCAGTTCTTCTGCAGGGTGTGTGTGTGTGTGTGTGTGTATATATATATATATATATATATATATATATATATACACACACACACATACACATATATGTACACACACACTCACCACGCACAGGAACTGCTACTCAGACATAGTAAGCAGTAGCTCAAAAGTGCAACACTGCTTTATACTCAAGGCAACATGCCTAAGGTTGAGTTCACACCAATGGGATTGTGTGGCAATCACAATTTTCTGGCATTTATTCCCTTGGAAAGCGTTTGCGATTGAAAAGCGATTGCCCTGGAAATATTCAAGACACACAGGAAGAAGATCCAGTTTCCATTTACTGTAATGCAAAATGGAGATGCTCTCCTGTGTTTAAGCAGCCATTTGGGGTGGAGAGTCTCCAGACTCCAAAAGTAGGCAATGTGTGCAGAGGCCCACTTTATATGTACACAATACCTCCAGTAACCACTTCCACAGGAATCCCATTGTCATTTTACATTGTAAAAAAATTGCAAGGGATATGATTGACCCTCGACTCTCCTCGATGCTGCTAAAGCAGCCAAGCGCTGGCGAAGGGAGCCGAGCGACGCCACCAGCTGCATCCAACGCCCACCTTGCAGCCGTGGTGTGCCCGTGCCGCTCATTAGGAAAGGACGGGTGCGGGAACGGTCAGAGTTGTGCAGGAATGCGGGCAGAGCACTTAGATTCGACGAGGGCTTCGAGAGAAGGTGAGTAAAGCTGGCAATCGGGGGATTTTCACACAATTCAGGATGCCCCAAGGCATGGAGCTTGGACGGCCCTAGACTCCAGGACCTCTGATGTTCCTCTTTAAAAAGCGCTTCCATAGAATTGAATGGGCGGGCCGATTTCTATTCTATGGCAAATGGGCCTGGAACTTGGAAGAGGTGAGTTTCTGGGTGCGGGTTTAGGGAGTTGCTGGGGGGCGGAGCATCATCAATCTGGATGTACCACCACAGACACGGCAGTGGCAGTTTAGCCGCAAAAAGGTATGCCACGATGTAAAATAGCTTTAAAGTCCCTGTCCAGGCATTTGAAAAAGAGGATAATCACCTATTGTCCTTCGCAGCTCCTTTGCATAGCACTGACATCTTCTTAGTTACCGATACTGGAGAACCAGTGATTCCATCCTCCAGTAGAGCTGTGTCCATCACACTGGCTTCATGCCCCTAACATGCGCCTACTCCATTCAGTGCAATGGAAGGGGTAAGCAGAGGGAGAGCACACCAAACATGTCTTGCAATTAATGGAATAGGCATATGGGGGTGGAAACAAGGCTCCTAGGACACCGCCAAGAGCCAGGAGAAAGAACTGCTGGATTCCAGCCCTCAAGTAAGTATGCAAACGTTGATGCTGGATGGAAAAGCTGCACAGGGCAAATAGTGAGTATAGGCTTTTTTATTTTGTAGCCTGGATAATTCCTTGAAGCCTGATCTTGCAATAAAATGCATTTGATTTTTTCACACCCCCATATTTTACTGTAACAGATATCCTTCTTTCCTTTTAAAGAGGAGCTAAACTCATTTTCTTGGGCCCATCCCATCCCTTCCCCCACCTCCATTGCTAAGCCTGATTTGGGCAAAGGTATTAAAACGGGTCCCACCTCCAATGTGCAGTCTTAAATAAATTGACCTTTATACCAGAAATGTTCCAATAAGTATTCTAATTGGCTGATATGAACAACACACCTACTCCAAAAAATTGTTAGAAACCCGGCAATGAATTATTAACATTTTGCTTGGAATGATTTTTTCCTCGTTGTGTGAATGGACAGAAATAAGAACTTCCACGTTCTAAATGTGAACGATGCTTTAGTAACATTTCTCCAGTTCTTGGCCTGCTGCCCTTCCTTCTCCCATTATTAATAAAGCCCATCTGTTTTACCTTACATGATGCTGTACTAATAAGCAAGCGCTGATTAAAAGGAAACATAATTGTTTTTGGGAATCTCTTAATTTGCAGAGTTATTACTGGAGATCAAGAGACGATTACGGAGGAAACCAGACTGAGTTTGTGCCTATTACAGCACAGCAAAGGGACTTGTAAATGTAATATACGGTATTAAAACAATAACCTTACAGCAGCACATGTGGAACTTAAATGGGTTTTACAGTAGAAAAATGAGTAAAACCCAAATGATTGTAACCAGCCCCTGTGTAGTAGGAAAAAGGCCCCTCGCGCGTAGCCCTCCTGCAATTAGTAGTGGGAGCCCTGCCATTGTGTCTAAAATTCTTCCATTTACCTATGATTTCATATGTTGTAGATTAATGTGAAAGGACTATTGTCAGCTTTACCAATGTGAATATATATAAAAAATATATATACAAACAAGAGCAGCTTTAGGGTAAAGTGGACTAAAACCCAGGATTTTCACTCTCCCGGGTTTTGGTCCGTAACTTTGAAGCATCCCGATTGCTGATCACCTATTACATAAATCCCACAATGCAGGCACATATCTGCTCCAATCAGTGCCTTGAATTTTATGAGCACCTAAAGAAGTTGAATGGCAACTGCATCCTTCTGTGGCTGTATGCAGCTGCACCAGCCATTCAGTTAAACAGGCATAAAAGGATGCAGAAGGAGATGCCGGCACCAGAGCTATCGCTGTAGGATCGTCATCGAGATATATCTAATGAGAGACTATGGTGGTTTCACACAGCAGGGCATCCCAAATCAGAATGCCCCCAAGGGTGGGTATTTAACCGGACCTAGAGTCTTATAGACGCTAGACACCACACCAAAGAGATAAAGAGAATGTATGAGAAGATGGATAAAGAAATGAAGTTGAGATTGAGATAATAGAGTCAATTCAGCGACAGTTGGGAAAACTACTTTTTAGGAGAGAAAACTGCCACTTTCATTGTCTACCTTGGGAGTGATTCAAGAGAAAATGTACGTCCATTTGCTAAATCAGCCCCTAGGTAGGTAATGAAAGTGAATGGTAGTTTTCTCTCCCAAAAAGTAGTCAAGTTTTGTTACCTGGTGCTGAATCAACCCTAATGTGAGAGAGATGAAATGAGATAATGGAAAGAGAGTGCAAAAATGAAAAGGAGAATTTGTGGAAAAAAGGCAGAGGGCATGTGAAAAGGACAAAAAGATGGGAATTGGGGAAAAATAGATAAAAAGGATGTGTAAAATAGTGAGAGGACAAAGGAAATGTAAAAGAGGGAGACAATGAAGGAGGAGCTATGGAACAAAAGAAGGAGAGTAAGATGGATAGAATTAGGAAAAAAAGAGAAAGATGGAGAGATTATTAGAAAAATCAGAGAAAATGTGGAAAAAATATGGAGTATGTAAAAGAGAGAAAAGATAAAGGAAATGTGAAAAAAGCAGGAGGAATAAAGAAACACATGGTGGAAATGGGGGAAACCTGGGAAAGAGAAAGATGGATAAAATGTGGAAAAAAGAGCAGTGGGACAAATTTACCAAAACAGGTGCCTGGAGGACTAAAACAAATCCTATTTTTGTCTAAGCGTTCTGGGCAACCAAAAACCTTTTTAAGGTTTTCCTCCTGTGATTGCAGAAGGAGCAATAGCTATCAGTGCTTTGATTTTAGGTTAGGTACATCTTAGTTCGGGAATATCTGCTTTCTGGAAACAGGGCTGTTCCTCTTAGACAGGTCATTCCTTTTTTAGGTAAAATTTTCAGCAAAGGTTAGTTGAGGTCCAAGATAATCACAAGAATAAGCCTAATTCCAATTACAATGTCTGGAAGGATTGGGGCACTAGTGTTACCTGTAGATTTGGCCTCATTTTTGTCCAAAGTGATGAATCAAAAAGGTTATCCAACAGAAAATCTGTATATGCCACAGATACCAAACCCCTCAGGAGCAAACATCACTGAAAAGAGGCAGATCCTATACCAAGCCAGCCCGTTTACCTGGATGGTCCTAATCATTCAGGCAAGATTTGCCCTGTTGGAGTATGCCAAGTTCCAGGGATGGACTGCCCAGTTGAATGATGATGGTGATAAATGGTCCCTGGTCACAGGAGGAGGTGTCAGTGGCAGGGTAAGAGGCAGTGGAGGAGGTGACTAGGGGCGCCGAGGAAGTGGCGGTGGGGTACTAAGCAGAGGAGTGCGGACGAGGCAGAAGAAGAAAGGGTGGCGAGAAACAAGGTGATGACGGCAAGTCCCTCCGAGGTAGCTGGGAACAAGGAAGCGGCAGGGTGGAATGAGGTGCCAGCCAGGGAAGAGGTGGCAGAGGACCAGTGGCAATGGATTGGGAGGTGGTGGTGATTATGGCCCTTCACTGCACCGCACCACCTGTAATACGCAATACATATGTTTAACCTGCGTGTCCATGGACTTCTATGGGGCTGTGTCGCATTTGCGCTGAGGGCAAAACGCTACATGCAGCATTTTGCATACTGCAGCACACTGATGTGCAAATGCCCATTTACTTTAATGGGCTATGTTGTTTTGCCATTTGTGATAAGTTGGGAGTATTTATACTCCAATGTGATGCAAACAGCTAGGTGTGAAAGGTTCCTAACAAGCAAAGCAGCATTGTCAGCAAAAGGGACAACAATCAGTGACTGAAAGTCTGCTTTAAACACAGGCCTGGAGAGTTATTGCCAGGACCTCTGTTAAAACATTGCTGGATTCACAGAGAATTAATCTTATTTGGCAACTCTACAGTTTCATTCATCCATTCAAGACTTACATGTTCCTATTCCCTTCATTAGGAATTAGCATTAATATCAATGATGCCTGCTTAATGATATCAGTGTGTACTTGTTCCTGTCAGAGTTCTGTGAATATGAAGCAATGCATAATTCCCAGAGCCAGAATCAGCACAGAGTTCAGGGAGGATGCCACATGTTAATTCAATTCATCATAAAAAAAAAAAAACGATTCACGCAGCTTCCAGCAGAAGTTATTTAGCGGATAATAGATTCTTGGCCTGGGCTCCAGGTTGGTGTCACATGTTTTAGATGATAAACTATTTGAAGCAGACCAAATGAGTGTAGGTCTGGCCGTGGGGGTCATCCCAGTTGCTGATGCAACCCCCCCATAAGCCCCAGTTTCCTTACCTGAATCTCGCTCGCAGTCAGGTGGTCTGGACTCCTTTTGGCCAGCTTTTCTATTTTTAACTGGAAGGATGCTAGGGTTTAAAGTGGACCAACACCCAGGATTTTGACTATCCTGGGTCTTGGTCCACTTCGGTGGGGCACCCCCGATCGGGGTGCCCCGCTGTGTGAAACCCCCCCTAACCCCCCGAAAAACTCACCTCTCCCCGCTCCCAGCGCCGACGTACAAGGGAAGATCTGGAACGTCTAAGCGGCGGCGGCCGCCGCCGCCTCCCTCGCGTCACTTTTGACGCGCGCGCGCGCCCGCGCCGGCCATTCGCAGACGGCCGGCGCGCACACCTACAGGGGCGCGAGGGAGGCGGCGGCGGCCGGCCGCCGCCGAAGATAAGGTGGGTGAGTTGGGGTGTTTGGGGGGGGGGTTTCACCCCGCGGGACATCCCGATCTCGGATGTCCCGCGGGGTGGGGGGTGATCGGCCCGGGAATCTTATAGATTCCCGGGCCGATCACCCGTGGGTGTTGGTCCACTTTAAAAAAAGGGTCAGCAGAAGACATGATGATCAAGCTTCACTGCTTAGCTCTCTGTGACCTCTCTGCTTCTGATCCTTGGCTTTGGACTCCATTGCCCAACCCAAGGTGCCCATCCCGCTCTTCTTCCTCTCTATATGTGACTGCCGCAAATTCAAGGCGGAAAAACAGGACCCACTTTGCTGCGGTGCTGGAACTCACCCTGTGCTTATCTGCAACTTAACTCTTGCCGTTGCATTTATCCTGGGATGGTCTGTTTGTTTTTTCAGTACTGAGTTTTACCTGTTTTAATGTATTCAATAAAATTGTTATACTTTTTTATTACATGATTTACTTATTCGTTTGCTTTGAATGAGTTTGGGGGTTTAGATTTTTGTTAATATTCTAGAATAAGACCCTGAGCATGTGATAGTACTTCTTCCTAGTGTTGGTATATCTGCAACTTAAACAAATCAGAACTTTGACTAAGCCCATTCTTGGAGCTACATTTCACAATTTTAATGTTGTAAATTTGGAGGGCCGAACCTGTAGCCATGTTAGATTGTTGGAAACAAAGGAGGGGTGGCAGCTGCTCAGACCCTCCTTTGTTTCTTTTGAAATTGTGCAAGCACATGGGGTGTGGGGTCTAGGCTGTATTGCAAGGTCTTTGACCCTTCCACCCCATGGCTTGCACTTGAGGTTTAGGGCAACCTCAGGTAAGCCTGCTCCTAATTTATCTATTGCATTGTATGTCCCAAATAGGGCTCTCAGAAATTAGAGTTAGGACTGTACCTCACAGGGGCACCTTGGCGCTGGTGGTGCAGCTTAAGCATACTTCTGCAGATGTGTGTGACCAAGCCCTCTGTTTTTAACCAAGTTTAGAGACAGATTGTAGGTTGGTCAGCAAGCTAACTGGTTTGAGTGCTGTGGCTCCTTTAAGACTTATGTTAGATTGTTGGTCTACTTTAAAGTGCCCTGTCAAAGAAAAAGGAGAGGTTTTCAATTTAGTGCTTCTTCCAAGCACTGTAATGACCCAGAGCTCCAGATCAATAGAAAAAAGAATGGTGATTCAGAAATAAATTTGATCACTATTAGGGATTAGTGAAGGATTTTTTCTGTAATAAAGCAAACATGACTACGCTTTGTTTTTTCCTTTCTCTGGTTAAACTTGATGGCCAGGGGTTTTGCATCCAGAATATCTTTAACTATGTAACTACACATGTGCTGGGTTCCAGCAAACAATTACAGTTATTGTGTAATGTAAGATTTCATTTTACATATTATTTAAACATGAGGGTGAATTTATTGCTAAAGCGCAGCAGCTTTCAGGGATAAGCTTGAGAGCTATACTAAATGTCCTTTAATTGTCTTTGAAAATCCAAACCCATATGTAGAGATGAAAAAAGACACAGAAAAGGAAAATCATTCCCACAACCATTAGTTAGAAAACAGCATTGTGACAGGCTCATGGGGCATCCAGATTGCTAGACACCCCCCAACTCAATGAACTCTGAAACCCCCCCAAATTCTTACCTTAACCTCAAACCTCAGCCGAAAGGCAGTCCTGTGACTGGCCGCCGCTGGTCACATGGACCAGCATTGACCGGCGACTGGGAAAGAGAAAGTAACCAGCTCCACTTGACTGCTGGCGGCCAATCGCAGGACCACATTTCACCTGAGGATTGAGGTAAAGGCAAGGATTTTAAAGGGTAGCGGGGGTCATTGCTTGGGGGGGGGGCTCCAACAATCTCGATGCCCCCATGAGCCTGTCACAATTCTGTTTTTTAAGTAACGAGCGCAGGACTGATTTAAGGTTCATTTTCCTGTTCGGGAGGTTGCACATGGAATGGCCTTAACCGCCGACCAAGAAAGTGACCCTGGCCCACTTGACTGCCAGCGGCCAATCCCGGGGACTATACTTCTCCCGAGGATCGAGGTGAAGGTAAGGGCTTCGGTGGTCATTGCGCATTGGGGACTCCAGCAATCTGGATCCCCCCTGAGCCTGTTACAATGCCATCCCACACCCGTCAGATAGAAAAATTTTTAAATCAACATTCATATGGAAAAAGATTACTTTTACTTGGTGGGTTGTGGTGGGATTGGGATTTCCATTGAGGGATGTCATGCGCCACATAAAGGTGATAGCAACCCGAACCCTGGCCCCCATACCTACCTACTTCTAATTCTCGCAATCCAGATAGCAGCCCAACATGACATCTGGGGTTTGCCACCTAGATGCAAAGTACAGCAGGGCTGGGGATTCGATTCTGCATGGAATTCTGCAGAAGTTGATGAGCAGCAGGGCTGGGGGTTCGGGCTTCTGTCGTCTCTATTAGAAGCAAGGCCTAATTAGGTCCCAGTGCCTTATTCAAGAATACTTACCAAAGTCTTTTCTACTTGAGGGTCAATTTAAGTTGCTGTTCTGATCAATCAGGATCTGGATCCGGGCTGGTTTTAGTGTTGTTGTCGACCACGCATTGCATGTGTAGAATGCTTTACTTCTATACTTGTCAATTCACTAAAGAAAGCCCCTAAAAGACGCCAGCAATATGATTGGTGCAGAAAATAATGAGTTCCAGGGAAGGTCACAAATTTGAAAGTTGTTATCACCATTGGGTTTGCCAGGGCTTAGGATGAGTGGTGGATGGGTGAGGGTAACTGCCACTTTAACCCCAAAATCGGGCTGTCCCATTGCTAGACAGTACCAGCAATCCAAAATTCAACTTTTGACTTTTGGATCAGTCTAATTAGTACATGAAAAAGGAAAAATCTAGCAGAACACATGCCTAGATATCCTCACAACATACTGGAATAACTTGCCACAGCCTTGATGCCATGTGCCAATAAATATTTAAATTATGTGGGTTCTCATCTGGCAGCATCAAGCCATGTGCCCCTCCCTCCAATCTCGTGACAGCATGAAAGTAAGTTGCCGTGTATGATTCCAGAAACAAGAAGCAATAACTTAGAATTAGGGGCAATACAAACATTTACAAACCCTCCATCGCCCTGTCTTACATTGCAGTTTACAGCATCCCTGATTGGTATAAACAGGGATGGAACACTGTACTGTAGACCAGACAGCAGCTGCCAGCCATATTGGAAACATGTGCACATGCAGGAAAAACATAAAATCATATTATATGGGTAGCATCCATGAAACTCAGAGCAAATTGCTTTCACCTTGTAACATTTAGACAGTGAAATAAGCTACACATGTTTGCAGAACAATGTCGGCAATGCATTGCTATCTGCAATATACTTTCCTATATCAGGAATATATCATCCACACAGGGCAGTAACAATGTAAACCGCTAACAACAAAACTAAAACCATGTAGAAGGCATCAACCACCACTGATGCAGTCATAACACAACAGCAGTGTGGGTGTGGTGCCCCGGAATGGAAGAGGACGACAAAGGAAATTTACCGGTTAGTACAAATTTCCCTTTTCTCATCTCTTCCATTCTGGGGCACCACCAGTAGCAACATGGGGGACGTCCCAAAACAGTACCCTCAATAAAGGTGGGACCGTGCAAGAACAGCCAACCGCTGAATGCATAGTCAACGGCACTGACACCTCAAGCTTAGACCCCTGCACTCAGAGCGACATCGGAAGATGCCCCGACATCAAGTCTGAAAACTTTGGTGAAGGTGTGTAAAGACGACCAGGTCGTCAGTATCAGTCAAAAGGCTTTGCCCCTAGAGGGAGCCCTACCTGGCCAGGGAAGGTGCAGGGCAGTATCTGCGCTGGATACGATTTTGAACCCAGGAGAACAGGGCGGCAGTGTAGGAGCTGCAAAGCGATGATCCGGGGAAGCAGCAGGGACCTCCAGGCACCGAACAAGATGGCACTGCATCATGGTTTTAGTATGGAGTAGGAGGGCAGAACTGCAGATCTTGCAAATTCAGCCATCCCGCCCCTCTTCCCATTCTACACTTTAAGGTCTGAGTGGGCCAAAGTCACGGCCGCCGCCGCAAGGCTGAATCAATCCTATAGCTGGCAATCTCATTGCATCCCTTCTTAGGCATTTCTGGATTGCTGGCACAGGTAACCAGAGGAGCAGGGGAGTGGCCAGCGCCAGGCAAAAGAATGGTGAGCGAGACGCCAATTGGATAATGCTCTGCCATTTCACCAGAAAAGTTACTTTTTACAGCTATCCCTAGGGAAACACAGCAAGGCATCCCAAATCTGGATTCTCCGCTGGAGAGGAACAATACTCTGTAGAGAGAAAATTTGTGATGTTGTCCCACCTTAAACAGTAGCAGAAAAATGTTAGGTTGATTTAGACAACAAGGTAAAAAACTATTTTAAATGTGGCATGAATACCACTTACGGTTTAAAAAATGAAAAAATTATAATTTGTTTAGGATTAAATTTGCGGCCCTTTAAATTTTGCCTAGGGCCACATTTTGTCTAAAACCGGCACTGCTAGTTCCCTTTCCTTCTCTAACACAATCTCTATTAACAATTGTACAATAACTAATTCCTCAAGCTCGATGCCTGGCCATCATTCTGGACTCCTCTCTCATTCACACCTTAAATTCACTCTCTAGCTACCTTCTGCTGTCTCTAGCTACCTTCTGCAGCTTAAAAACATCTCTCGCATCTGTCCCTTCCTTTCATCTGATACCACTATAATATTAATGCACACCCTAGAGATATCTTGACTTACTTGACTACTGTAACACCCTCCTTTGTGTTTTAACAGCAGACTGGCACCCCTCCAATCTATTCTGAACTCTGCTGCTCGCCTCATTCACCTCTCCCTATACTTCTTCAGTGCTGCTCCCCTTATTCAATCCCTCCACTGATCACCTGTCTCTCGCAGAGTTCATTTCATACTTCTAGCGCTAACCTACAAAGCTCTCTCCAGCCAGGCCCCTCCCTACTTTTCATCTGGGACTGGGAAATGCCGATACTTGTCCATCTAGAGTCCAGCAAAGCAGGTTTTCACAAGTTTCAGAAAAACGAAGAGAGGATCTGTACTCCTTAAAATCTTGCAATTTATTCATATGCAGAATAAAACCAGCATCTCCATAGAAAAAAAGGCAGTTTAAAACCAGTAAAGAACCCCGGCAAGTCAAAGCATGCCACGTTTTCTAACGTATTTCGGACGCAATTGATGGGTCCATAATCATAGATGGTAAGTGGCATTATAAGAAACCTTAAATACTAAAAGGATGGACTCATCTCCAGCTGTCAGCAACACCGAGCGCGTCCGTTCCAGCCGCCACCGGAAGTAGAATGACGTCATACGCAACGCGTCCGGACTTCGCACCAATCAGGCTAGCAAAACTGGGAGGGCAAGTCTGGATATCAAAGCAATATCAGGGTATAACTGACAGAGAGGGCATTAGGAAGGGAGCCTTAGGAAGGGGGCCTGAGAGAGAGCCTGAGGAAGAGGGCCCTAGGAGAAGGGGCGGAGGACGAGCCACCAGCTTGAAGGTCTGCTTGTGGGTTCCCCTGTCAGGAGGGTAAATATATCAGTTGCTGGTCAGGTAATGCTCTTAAGTCTGCCTTAACCACTGTATATGTGTATGCCAGTCATATAACTCTGAATCATAGCGTGTAGTATCTTGTTGTTTTGTAAGATTTGATTGCATCTTGTGTTATTTTACCAACAATAAATCTCTTTATTTACCATTGGTCTCAGTGATCTCTTTGGATTACCAGATATCTAAAAGTTCCTACAATCTTTTTGTGTGTATTCATTGCGTTACCATTGGCGAGTTATTATTTATATATATATATACATTTGTTTGCATATTTTAGCAGAGCCAAGCAGGATATATTTTTGAATTTTTTAGAAGATTAAATTGTTTACATAATTTGGACAAGCCATTCCGGAGTATAAGTGTTTGCATAATTTGGGAGCCAGGCAAAGAGATATTAGCTATAATGGTTTACACCAGGTGCAACCTCCTCTCAGCGCCTGCCATTCTCCTGTCCTTCTCCTTGGTCACCTCTTCGCACTCCCGCCTTCAAGACTGCTCCACTTCTCTGGAATGCCCTCCCCTGATCAGTCCGTCACTCTCCAATGCTCCAAGCCTTTAAAAGTGCCTTTAAAACCCACCTCTACAGCCAGTTATATAATCTGGCTTAAGCAACTCTTATAACCTGCAAATGTATTGCTTCTGAGAAGCAGTCTTTACTAAAAAGGGATGGGAGTTAAGTGTCACGTTTTAAAAATATATATAAAATGGCCCACATTATTGTATTTGGTCAATTATCAATTAAAACAGATTTTATTTTAATTAAAATCCCCAAACAGATTATCTAAGACTAGCCATTAAAAAGTAATACACGCCTGGTGTAAGGGGGTGCTGGACACCCTTCTCTCTTAAGCCAGGTAATCCCCAATGTCCACCGCCTCTTCTGCCTTTAGACAAGTCCCCGCTCGCTGGAGACGTGGATTGTGCCTCTCCAGACTCGGTTACCCCCAGGTCTTACTTGGCGCAAAGATTACTGGCTTAAGGTGGAGATGGATGAACAGCAGGGTATCCCGAAGATGGATGCCGGGGTGAGAATTGGTTCGAAGGTGAAAACCAAACAAGAAGTCCAAAACAAGCCGAGGTCAAGCCGGGTGGTCACAGAGCGCGGTATCCAAGGGGTCAAACGTAGAAGTGTCAAAACAAGCCGAGGTCAAAACCAGAAGAGCTCCGAAACGCGGTATCAGAAGGATCAGGCAGGGACGTAGTCAGACAGGCGAATGGTCAGGGCAGGCAGCAGACAAGGATGGTCAGAGACAAGGCCGGGTAATAACTATAAGGAAGAACTAGAGGAGCACACCCTATCAACCAGAGGCTATAACGGGCACTGGAGGACAGGGCAAGACCGCATTTAAGGAAGTACTGGCCAATGGGGAAGGGGAACCTGGAGTCAGGTGATTGGGAAGGGAAGTGTAGTGATTGGTGCACTAATAACAATGGGAGTAGCCCCAGGGACTGGACCGCCCTGGCCAGACGAACTGTCCAGTCCCTGGGTCCGTCTCATTTCAATAGGAAGGCTAATGAACTTGCCCCCGGCGGATGCGCTGGAAGCAGCGTCGCCGAGGGGCATAAACAGAACGTGCGTGCGCGAGCACGAGGTTGGCCGGGCGCGCCCCCTGCAGGGAGGGAAGCGACCGCGCCAGCTTCAGAATCAGAGGGACCGCCTGTCCCCGACGCGGAAGAACTCGGGAGGCTGCCGCGCCCCGCTGCCGCCGCACACCGGCGGTGGAGCACCCCGGGAGGATGCGCCGCGGGACAGACGACGGAGACCAGGTAAGATCCTAACACCTGGCCTCTTCTAGAGCTGGCAAGCCAAGTCCCTCCACATTCACAGCAGATCTGAAGAAGCCAAGCGACATGAGGCCATGTTGTGGCTAACATGACAGGAATCATAAAATGTTACTGTGATGATCGCCAAGGTTAGGTTTCCTGAATTGTGATAAACTTCCAAACCCCCATAACCACAGAGCAGTATGTAACCATGTTGCTATGCAGCAAACCACTCAGCCTCCAACCACAGGAACATCACCAGAACTTCAACACAAACTCTGAACCACTGGACATGAGGAAAACAATCATCTAGAAATCCTTCATATCTAAGGTAGTTTCATTACTAAAGTCAATAGATTACATTGCAAAAATAATTTTTCCTTAAAGTGGATCAACACCCACAAAAACAACTTTGCTTTAAACTAACAAACATAAAAAGACACTTACGTTTTGATGATCCTGGCAGCCCTCTGTCCCTCGCAGCGTCTGCTTTCTAGAATCACCTTCGCCGGAAGTCCCACCCTCCAACGCTTGTCCGTGTCCTTTGACTGGCATCTGCACTGTTTAGACGTGCATACCAGTCTCCATGGATCGCGTGATTTCAGTTTCTTCAGGAGTGATGTCATCATGGTGGGCGTGACCTCTGTCTTGCAGTCACTCCCTCCGCCTTTCAGCCTTTTCCCTGCTCACGCGCTCCTGTAAAGATAAAAAAAATAGCGCGCATGTGCAGTAGCGCCGCTTAGGTAAAGTGAAGCGCCGCTTGCATCCGGAGCGAGACGCTACTGCGCATGTGCGAGATTTACAAGAGGAAGAGGTCAAACGATCTCTTCCTCTTAGATGAAAATCAAAGATGGTGGCGCGAAACAGAAAAAGACGCGACGCCGCGCAGGATCATCAAAGATAAGTTCTTTTTTTTATCATTATGGTTAACGGGTCCATGGCATGAATTATTACCTGAAGGAAAAAAAAAATCGTCAGGGTGTTGGTCCACTTTAAGAACTTTTATCTAATAAAAGTATTAAATTACAGGGGCAATCTATGTTCGCAATGCCAAAACACAATTTTGGCAAGCTTGCTCAGACTAGCTGGATAGACGTCCAACATTGAAAGTCTGTTTTTTAAGTTTCTAAAATGGAAAATAAAAAATGACATTGATAAGCATGCCAAACTTTATCTGGCAGAAAATCGTGCTCCAGCGCCACCATCTTGCTGCACCCCGGAGGTGTATGTATCCCACAATCCTTGTGGGTACAGTAGCAACGTCAGCATCAATTCTAAATGGCAACAGGGAGGCGGCACAAGATCAGCTTCTGTAGACTGAGTGACGTTAGTCATTCGAAAGTCTGTATCTGCTGACAAAGCATTGGGAAATGCTCATCCCGTAGGGCACATTCATGGAAGCAAAAGTCCTGACCGTTGGGACATTTACTCCGGTTTAAGCAGTTTCTGAACAATCCGGACCACATGGTAGCACAACAATGGCAACAGTGGCCTAACTAGATGTGATGGAGCCCTGGTGCAAACATTAAATGGGGTCCTTTCACAGCTAATATGGTAAAGCTTTTTCTGTCTTTTAACTCAGTTGGATGCAGCTAGAAAACTAAAGACTAAAACAGCAGGGACAAATGGTGTTCACTTACTCTAAATTATGCAAAGTGAGGACAAATATGATAAATAAGGTGGAGGAGCCACAATGATGGCCCCTCTGATCTTCTGGGCCCTGGTCCGATCGCACCCCTGCAACCCCTCAAGTTATGCCCCTGGTGGCAAAAGACTCAACCGTTGACATTAGCTAGCCCTGAGGCCACGTCTAGCGTTAGGGAGAGTGCATATAAAAATTGCCTACATACCTCTATAGAAATTTATAAAATGTGCCTAGGGTTTTCAGAAATCTGTAGCCAATGAGAGCTACAGACTCAGGCCAAAGGCCCCTTTCACACTGTGCTTAACATTGAGGAAGAGGCACGACTTAGCACAGTTCAGCACACTTCCGTGCACTGTGCTGCCTTACCAGTGGTTGCACCATGCTGCCGGGGGTTGCCATGGCGCTGGCGGTAGGTAACAGGCAGTGGGGCTGTTCTCGAGGACTTCCTAACAACATAGATAGCCAGGAATAGGGGCATCAAAAATGATGTAAAAAGTACTTGCATGCATATCCCTGGCTTCTTCTGCTCTGTTATTTCTCTTAACATTACTTGCCTGGCAGTCATCCAGGACAGAGCTGACATTTAGGCTACTTACACACTTTGTGTCTCCACTGTTATAGACGTGGAGATGCACAAACACAGAGCTGCACACGTTTGTGTGCTGTGAGGTGTCTCCAGTGTAGTTCAGCGGCAGCATGTACATGCCACCCTGAACTCCTCCATCATTCTGTCCCCCTGCATGGATACCTAGAGGCAGCGACGTTGGCAGGAGATCTGGGCATCAGCAGTAGGAGATCACCATGGCAGCAGGTGGCGGTGGGACCCTGAAACAGCAGGCGGTGGCAGGACCGGCATCTCTGGTTAGGCACTGCTGCAGCCACCTCTTGGGAGCCTTTCACTAGTCCTTGCTGGAGAAGAGGACCGAAGGCCCTCTAGAAGCTGTCTGCGGCAGTGCCTGACCAACGGACGGAGACCAGCACAGTGGTGGGGGACCAGCAGCGATGAATCGGTGGGGGACCAGCAGCGATGAATCGGGGGGACCAGCAGTGATGAATCGGGGGGTGGCGATGACTATGGCCCTTTCACTGTAACAAACCACAGGTAAAACGCAATACATGTGCTTTACCTGTGGTGCCCATAGACTTCATTGGAGGCGTGTTGCGGTTGCGCTACGGCACAGCGATGCATGCAGCACCTTAAAAACTGCAGCAGATTGATCCAAAATTATTATTTTAATGGACTGCATTTTCTGCATTTCTTCTACATTTGTGACACGCTGAAGCACCTATACTCTAACGCAGCGCAAACGTCCTGTCCCCGGAGAGAGTTAAAACGCTACGCCGCGCACTGCAGATTTAACACAGTCAGTCATTTGCTAGCATTGGCATGTGCTGCTTTTACGTGTCGTGGAAGTGCCACATGCATTATTTGCTAGATCCCAGAGCAATGCAGCGCACAAAAGTGCAAGTGCTCATGGTTTTTCATGGGAAGGATTTTCCCCTGCTTGAGTAGCGTTACAATATTTCTACATCAGCACAACTGGTGTGAAAAAGGCCTTACACATGCATTGCAGTTTTCATTAAATGACCGAATATAGGAAACCATGGCCTCGATTCACAAAGAGTTGATAAAGATTCTCATGGTAGTAAAAAATTCAATTCATGAGCAAAAAGCCTGAGAAGTTCATTGCTAGTGAATCACCAGATAAAAAGACAATGAAAGTCAATGGCCCTTTTAACTACAGAGTAAAAAGGAGTAAAAAGTTCAATACTATTTTCAAGAGTAAAAAGTGCCATTGACTTTCACTGTCATTTAATTTGGTGATTCACTAAAAGTGAAATTCTCAGGCCTTTTTCTCATGAATTGAATCTTTTTCTACCATGAGAATTTTTTTCAACTGTTAGTGAATCAAGGCCCATATCTCTGGTTTTGCAATGCTAATAAACTCACAGATGAGGTATAAATGGACCACTCATGAATCAAGACGAGTCTTCCAGCCATTTTTCTTTAATAGTTGCAATTCGCATAGTTGTAATTGAAAAAATATATATAATTTCACTGCATTTAAAGTGAAACAGCACACAAATGAAAAGGAAGGATAGATCTGCTATGTGAACTTATGAAGTCAAAACAATTTTCTATTCTAATGTATCCATGTAACTGATGACCTAATTGCATTCAGCCTAATGGCGTTCCACAATATAATACCTAAGGGAACCACCATAGGACAAAACCTAATCCCTGCAAATGCCCATACTAGCCTCGGGCCCTTACGTTAGTCACTTCAAACTATCCATTTGTGTGTTTATTAAAAAAAATCTTTCCTTTATTTTGGATTCCAGCAGAAGTGAAGTGAAACTAAAGTGCTTTTGCCATTAAAGTATACATTAACCTTTACCATAACCGGCAATCTCCCAGCACTCCACATACGCCTTGTCAAGCATCCAAGTCTCAAAGTAAACAACACATTTATGCTCTCTTTCGTCTATCTGGCATGCATTAGGCGTTGCGCCCATGCCTCTTGCCGATTTAATGGTTATCTCAGCAGAAATATACCCCCACATTTTTATCTCATTTCCTATAAAAGGGAAAAATTAGTAATGCAGCTTTCCCAACTCATCCTTAGCCTTAAGCCAAGCCTGAGGGCGTAACTTCCATTCTCTCTGGCTGCATAAAACCAAAATGGCTCATAACTGCAAATGCAAATCACGCCCTTTGCAATCAAAGGGCAAAGACCACAAAAAAATAAAGCCCAACTTTTTTTTGTTTTGTTTGATGTAGTAAAAAAGAGATTGTGTGCCCGATAATGCTATTTTTACTGCTGGTGATCTAGTGAACCATTTATGCCAAGTACCCACTAACAACAAGCAACTACAACCAAGTACACCCAAGGAGGAGATCCATTACTAATGTTACAAAAATAGGATGGGCCCTCTAGCACCTAGGGTAGGAGAATGGCTGGCCTGTACAGTCACTTTATTCTTATTAGCGATGAGGGATCCACTGGGGCCAAGTGCATGCACACTGCAGATTAAGATATGCCCTCTCAGTCTGCTTAATCATTTTTCTAATCAGCTGCCATTAACGGATATGGCCATGAGCACTGGAAGTGCATATGTATATGTTTTCTAATTTCTGTAACCTCACTTCTAAATAAACATAGAAACCACCTTCACCGGACTTGGAAGTATCTTTGGGGTCTTCCATATCTGTTGATGGTGGATGCCAGTTGCCCGGGAGCTTTAGATTAACATTTAAGCCTGCTGGATTTGAGTGACATCAGGACAGACTGCAGCAGTTACAGGTAAGTTTTTATTGTACTAATCATTAGGTGAACCCAAACTACAAATTTCAGTTTCGTTCCCAAAACCGAACAAGGCCTTCAGTGTTCAGTGTTCAATTTCGGTGTCCAGCCAAACACAGAAAGATTGGTTGATGGGCTGCTGAGCATCCCATCAACCCCCTTCACCGAAGGTTGCAGCTGCTGTAACTCACCTCTGCCTGATTTTCTCCCTGATAGTGGTGGCATTGATTGAAACTGGCCCCAGTACAAAAATATGTCCGCTGGATCCCATGATTGAGGACACTCCTAGTGCTGGCACTAGAAGTGTCCTCACCCATGGGAGCCACCTGCAATCTTTTTGTAGCCCCGACTGCGACCGGTTTCAGATGATGCTGCTGCTGCCGCCCCTGAGAGGTAGTGGATTGCAGGCAGAGTTAAAGCAGCTTCTGCTCAACACCCTGCAGTAGTAGTAATAGTAGTAGTAGTAGTAATAGTAATTTTGCTTGTGGTCAGCAATGTCTGTTTTTCTGGAACTCCATAAGGTTTAGTCAATGCCATACTGTAATTGTCGGGTACATCAGCGGAACATGGCGGAACAGAGTCTGATTGCGGACCTCGTTGCCAGATTTCTGGACCCCTGCCCTGACAGCCCTGCACTCAGTTGCTTTTGTGTTGCTGTGACTCAGAGCTGCCCCCTCGATCGGTGATGTAGTGATTAGTCTCCCTGCCAGTGTCATGGCTCCCTGGCACCTAGCATTGCAATATTAAGTACTGCTCAGTTCCACCAGCTCAGTACCATCCCAGCTCAGCACCATATATCCCTGTCCCACCATCTCGTCCCCCCTCCCCCAGCTCTGCCCCATCCATCCCTGTCCCCTCAGCTCTGTCTCTCTGCCCCATCCATTTCTGTCCTCCCAGCTTTGCCCATCCAATTCCTGTTCCATCAGCTCTGCCCCATCCAGCCCAGTCCGCCTGCCCCATTGATTCCTGTCTCACCAGTTTTGCCCATCCAATCTCCGGCCTCCCAGCTTTGCTAATCTATTACACCCCTGCAAAGAATGCAAGGAGGGTTAAAGCAGTGTGCCCTGGGTGTCAGAGACCAGTTGACGAGCCCTGTGGAGAGGGAGGCCCAGCTACCACTGCTAAGGCTGGCCCCGAGAGACAAACAGAATCCAACCTCGACCCTGCAGGACCAAAGTCTAAGGACCACCCCAGTCTTCCATAGCACCCCCCGCAGGGGAGGATAGATTTGCCACTTGGGCGGTCCCTGGTCGTTCCCCGGGGAGACAAGGGCCTGGGCGGTCATTAGTGGTTAATGGGTGAGAGGAAGAGGCAGACGATATGAGAGAGCCAGGTCATACACGTGGAGGCAGCTCAAGGTATAATTTAATTCAAAGTCCAAGGGGCCAGTTGGGTCATACATGGGGAAGCAGCTCAAGGGTTAATCTAGCTTTGAGGAGTCCAAAGGCAAAGCCGGGTCATACACAATATCCAAAGGTAATCAGGAGCTCACAGAAAAAGGGTGGCACAGTAAAGAAGCATCAGAATCTTTTGGCGCCATATTGCTCCCTTAAATAGGACGTCTAAGAGATCTTATTGGTTCCTCCAGGGACAGCTGACCAGGAGCACCTGTCAGTAATTGCCGAGATTGCGGGCACACTATGGATCAATGGTGCTTGTTCGTGCCTGTGCAGACGGTTGCGCAACTCGTGCATGCTCTGTGCACACCGCCACCCGCGCAGATGAAGACACATTTTACATCGACGTGATAAGGAGAGTTGTCACCGCCACTTTCTGGAGAGGATCCTGGGGACCCGGAGATGCCACTGTCACTGCCGCCTGAGCCAGTATGTGACAGCGGGTCAGAGTTGTAGGTTCTGTGGGGCCCCCCAAAAAAACATTTTTTTCCCCATTTGTGTGTGTGGGGGGCAAGCAGCCTTTTTTAGTTTAGCTCCTCCCCCAGTGTGCTGATTTCTAACTATCCACCCCCCGCTACAGCCCTCCGCCCAGACTTTCACCTCTCACCAGATGCCTTAAAATAGACCTTTACAAGAAGTGGTTGAGTACCCCTGGGTTACATAGTATTTCTAAATAGTATATTCAAATATAAGGAAATTGGTGCCTTGGCAGTCACCACTTTACAGGATTCCAGGGACCTGTCATGTATATTCTTCTGTGTCCTGCCAGTGTGTGAGATAATAGTCCCCATGGAAATTCGTTTTCTGGCACGCTATAAGAGGCTGAGGTCATTTCGTATAAATCCTATTATTTATCTTATACGATTTTCATTCTGTAGTAAGGAAACCTTTGAAATTAAACAAATTTGAAATCACAGTTGGGATCTTGTGCTCCTGAAATTACCTACATCTGTTTTCACACTCACAAAACCAGACCAGACCATAATGAGCCTGATATGGTTTTTGTGCTTTATATACTGCATTATAAAGACCATGGTTGACTAACAAAACCAGAATTGTGGAAAATCTATATATCCTAATTCTCTCCGAGGTATGGTTTTTTGGCACACAGTGTTTTCCACATACTTTTCTAGGGATTCAACCTTAAGACTTCTGAATGTTTTGTGGCAAACAATTCCTGGGTTTGAAGGTTTTGGGAGTAAACCCAATATAGCTATGGCACTAAAAGAGCACAAACTCTTATTAATTAATCCTTAAAGTCATATTTCAGGTAAAGCCAATTGTTAGACCATTGTGCCGGGCTACGTTTAGCACTGCCCTGAACTGTTTTCTGTTTTTAAACAGAAGAAGAAATGGCGGAAATATTGAGGTGTGCAGTTCTCACAGTTACTAGGCGATATTGGAGCCTAGACCAGCACTCCCAGATGCACATGCCCATGCTCCCAAATGCACATGTGCGCACCCGCAGACGTACATGAACGGACCCACAGATGCGCACTTCCAGACACACATGCACACACACTCCCAGAAACGCATGTGCCCACAGCCAAAAAAACATGCGTGCATTCGCAGATGCGCATGCACACTCCCAAATGCACATGTGCTTAACTGCAGGTGCACATGTGTGCACCCCCATGCACACTTCCAGGTGCACATACACATAGTAAGACATCGGGTGTGCGCTTGCAATTATTTTACACGCCCACAGCTACTTGCCTTCCCCAAACTCCTGCCCAAGGCCTCCTGACACTCACCCCTCCTGCACAGGCTGCCACCCACCACTCATCTCTCCACTGGCCCACCTCCCTGATTTGGTGACCATTTAGGATGATGAATAGAGGGAGCGGCCACGAGGGGCATACTGAGTGGTGGGCATCTATGTGTTGAGCAAACTCATGATTTGATCGCTTGTTGCGTGTTAGAGGGCTGCTACATGGACAGGCAGCAACCGAAGGTATGCCTCTCCGCCTTTTTTAATTTGTAGGTGAAAAATCCCTTTAAACAGTTTTGACGTTCCCTTTGTTATATTTGTTGTGAATTATTCAGTAGTCTAGAAGTTGTGTTCATAAGCTAACTGCTGCAAATATGACAATGTTGAAATAAAGCTGGTTCAACTGCCCTGTAAGGTTTTTATGTTTGGTCATCTGACCAAAGAGGTAATTTTTTTAACTATAATTATAGGCTTTATTCAGCATCGTACTAGTTTTGTCAACAAAACTTGCATCAACACTCATGCATAAAAATACAATTCTGTGATTACTCACCTGTAGAATTGGTATTATGAGTATACAGTACGTCCTGCTCCAAATCTAATACTTACACTTGGGATATACTCCGCCAGATGGCGCTGGACTGCAGAGACATCAAAAATAGGCTCCTCCCGGCCCCTCAAATACCCAGGGACCTCCCACAAATCCTCAGCATTGAAAAGCAGTTAAGGAGAAGCCGGGAGAATTAAACAATCCAAACTATCAACTATAACAATGATAACAATCACCATACAGGGGATCCAAGAAAATGCAAACCAAGGGTGGGTTGGAGCAGGACGTACTGTATACTCATAATACCAATTCTACAGGTGAGTAATCACAGAATTGTATTATTCTCAGTATACAGTACGTCCTGCTCCAAATCTAATACTTACAGTTGGGACATCCAATAGCAGTGTCCATAAAGTAGGGTGGGATCCCCAAGAAAATCAGAAACAAGCAGTTTAAACCACTGCCGCCTGCAGAAACTTTCGGCCAAAAACAGCATCAGCTGAGGCCCTAATATCAACTTTGTAAAACTTTGAAAAGGTATGAACAGAAGACCTAGTAGCGGCCTTGCAAACTTGTTCAACAGAAGCCTGGTGCTGAAAAGCCCAAGAGGCACCAATAGCACGAGTGGAATGAGCAGCAAGGCGGAAGGGAGGATTCTTCCCCTTAGCAGAGTAGGCCTGAATCACAGCCTGACGAGTCCACTTGCTGATAGTAGACTTGGCAGGTCCTTTCCTAGGACCAGAAGAGACCAGAAAAAGAGCATCAGTTTTCCTGAAAGGTGCAGTAGCCACCAGATAGTACTTCAGACACCTAACCACATCCAAAGAGTGCAAAACCCTCTCCCTAGCATTGCTAGGATTAGAGCACAAAGGAAGAACAATACCCTGATTCAAATGAAAAGCAAACACTACCTTAGGCAGAAAGTCAGGTTTGAAACGAAACACCACCTTGTCCTGGTGCCTCTCATAGTAAGGGGGCTGAATGGGCAGCGCCGCCAACTCAGACACACGCCTGACAGAAGTGATAGCCACCAGAAACACAACCTTGAGCGTAAGAATGGCCAAGGCAGCATCCTGCACAGGTTCAAAGGGAGCACCCTGCATGGCTGACAGAACCAAGTTCAAATCCCAAACAGGCACCATAGGTTTACGTGGGGGGCGCACATGAGTGACCCCCTGGAAAAAAGTCCTGATCAGAGGGTGCTGAGCAAAGGACTTCTGAAAAAAATAGCCCCATCTCCAACCCATGCTGCAGGAACTCCAGAATCCTGGGAATAGAGAACACACAACAGGGAAGAGACTTAGACTCACACCAGTCAATGTAGGCACGCCAAATCCTGTAATAAATGGAAGAGGAATACTTCTTCCTAGCTTTAATCAAAGTATCCACAACTGAGGAAGACAGCCCCTTCTCCATCAAGATGGAGGTTTCAGCAGCCAAGACGTCAAAGCCAGAGTTTGTAAATTGGGATGGCGTAGTGAGCCCTGAGTGAGCAGATCTGGCACCAAGGGCAGAGCGCACTGATCTACTGCCAGCTGTACCACGTCTGCGAACCACACTCTTCTTGGCCACCTGGGGGCCACCAGAATTGCTGGCACGCCTTCCAGAGCAATCTTGCGCACAACCCTGCGCAGAACCCTGCCCAGCAGGGGAATTGGGGGGAAGACATACAGGAACTGAAAGTCCTTCCATGACATTTCTAATGCATCCGAGGTCAGGGCCAGAGGATCCCTGGACAGAGAAACAAAAGCTGGAAGCTTGTGATTGTGGCGGGACGCAAACAGATCCACATCTGGTTGGCCCCAACGGTGACACAGAGATTGAAACACCCTGCTGCATAGGGACCATTCTCCCTGGCGAGAGGTCCCCCTGCTCAGAGAGTCCGCCAGGCGGTTTTCCACCCCTGGGATGTACACAGCTGATATGCAGGGGACATTGGCCTCCGCCCAAGTCAGGATCAGGGACGCTTCCTGGAGGGCCCCCTTGCTCCGGGTCCCTCCCTGATGATTGATGTAGGCAACTGCCGTCTAGTTGTCCGAGCGCACCTGAACAGGCAGGCCCTGAAAATGAGTAGTCAAGCGAGCCAGAACTAACCTGATTGCTCGCAGCTCCAAGACATTGATAGGTGTGTGGGCCTCCTGAGGGACAGAAACCCCCCCAACCTGACAGACTGGCATCCGTGGTGACCGTCTCCCAGGAAGGGGAAAGAAAGGATCTGCCCCCAACAGGTTCCTGGAGTCCATCCACCACAAGGGGGACCTCCTGACCAGGGGGGAGAGCACACAGACCCTGTCCAGGGACGCTGGGTCCTTGTCCCATACAGACAATTGGTGAAGTTGCAGAGGCCCCAAGTGGAACTGAGCATAAGGGACCGCTTCGAAGCACGCCACCATCAGGCCCACCAGCTGCATCCCCTGCCTGATGGAGGGATGGGGACAAGATAGGAGGAACTGAGCCTGTGCAATCAGACTGTCCACCTTCTGCTGAGGAAGGAAGATCCTTGCCTGAACTGTAACCCAGAATCATTCCTAGGAATGGAGTTACCAAGGAAGGGGACAGTGAGGACTTGGGGTGGTTGATCACCCATCCAAGTGACTCCAGAGTGGACACCACCAGCTGAGTATCCAACTCTGCCTGATGTAGAGACTGGGAAGTGATGAGGATGTCGTCCAGATAGGGAAGCACGTGGACGCCCTGACCTGAGTAGAGACATCACGCCAGCCAGCACCTTGGAGAACACCCTGGGAGCTGAAGTGAGGCCGAAGGGCAAGGCCACAAATTGGTAATGTTGATCCATCAGAGCGAACCTGAGGAGCCTTTGATGACCTGGCAACACAGGAATAAGAAGGTAAGCATCTTTGATGTCCACAGAAGTCATGAAATCCCCTTGGCGCAGGGAACTGATGGCAGAGGGCAGAGACTCCATGCGAAAGTGCCTGCCCCTGACAAACTTGTTGAGAATCTTTAAGTCCAGGATGGGCCTGACAGAACCATCCTTTTTGGGTACTGTGAATAGGTTGGAATAAAAGCCCTTGCCTTTTTCTCTTAAAGGGACCTGGCAGATGACTCCTAGCTCCAGGAGGCCTTGCACTGCTTGCACTAGCTCCTGAGCTGACACAGGGTCCTGAGGAATCCGGGATCTGATGAATCTTGGAGGGGGGTCGGCAGCAAACTCCAACTTGTAACCGGAGGACACAACCTCCTGAATCCACCGGTCTGAGACATGAAGCCTCCAGACATGAGCGAAGTGCTGCAGCCGTCCCCCCACCCGGATGGGTGAGGGTGCCCCATCATGCCTGAGGGGGCTTGGGAGAGGATTTAGCTTTGGGACCCCAGGAGGAGCCAGGATGCCCACGTCCTCTGCCTCTACCCCAGAAATCTCCCCGGGCCCCAGGGAAAGACACCCCCCTTCCCTGTCTTGCACCACGATAAGGGGAGAAGGAAACCTGACCCCGAAAGGGCCAAGGTTGCCGCCTGCGCTGGGGTAACCTGCCTCCCTTAGCAAAAAGGTCCAGGCGGTCTCCAAACAGACGCAGTCCTTTAAAGGGAAACCCAGTGAGGGCCTTCTTGGCTGCGTTGTCAGCAGCCCACTGGCGCAGCCAAACCGAGCGGCGTATAGCCACCACAAGGGCAGAAGTTCTGGCACACATTCTGATGGTGTCATCCAATGCTGATAGGACAAAATTTACAAAAACATCACAACTGGAGAGTGCATTAAACACCTCACAAGGCAAATCATCAGGGGCACTATCAAGCATATTCTAGTGGCCACAACAGTAATGGCAGAGGCACAGACCGGGCGCAGCGCCGTCCCCGCACATGCAAAGGCGTGGGATGCCAGCTGGTCAATGCGCCGGTCCTCAGCATCCCGCAGGGTAGTAGAATCAGGGGAATGCATGACAGAGGTGTGAGATAGCCCTAGGATCGGGGCATCCACCTCGGGGGGGATGACCAACATTTAACCACCTCAGCAGGAAAGGGATACTTCCTATCCCAACTCTTTGGAACCCCGGGAAGTTTACTGGGGGGCTCCCATTCCTTGAGCACAAGGTTATGGAAATGTGCCTGCTCTGGAAATTCCAAACGTGATTTTGCTGTATGGAAAAGCTCCCCTCTTTGCCTGGGAGCCTCAACAGGGAGAGATGGACAGAACCTCAAAAATCTGGGTCAATAATCTGTCAGTGTCATCCGAGGCCCAGGGGTCAGAGCCAGAATCGTCATGACCCCTTGGTCTCTCATCAGATGAGCCTGAATCAGAAAAGAGCTCCCCTTCATCAGACGGGGTATAGCCACACAGATTCATAAACTCCTCAGTTCCCATAGGGAAAACAGTGACATTAGGCGTCAAGTGCCGCTTCTTAGCAGGGGCCTTACGCGCTAAGGACTTAGCAATAATCTGTTCAACAGTAGCCAGTCTAGAAGACACATCAGGCTGAGAATCCCCACTAGTATGCAACTCAGTAGGAGTGAGATTTAAGCTTGGGGGAGTAGGTGAAGTGAAACGAGGTGCAGCCACTGGCAGGCCAGATTGCAATGCAAGCACCTGCTCAGCACAAGGTACACAGACCCGTGCTTTGTCAGCGTCAGCATGAGGCTGCCCACACGCTACACACAGCCGGTCTTGTCCCAAAGGGACACCGGTAACATTATCTTGAGATGCCTCCATATGGTGATTATAGCGGCGCTATACGCCGATAGGGAATAACGCTATATAGCAACCCTGGATGCCCCAATAACCCGCTAGGGATGTGGGAGTATAATTTTTACAAGGCCTACAAGTAATATACTAAAAGCAGGGCCAGGAGAAGCCAAGAAGGGTTCGTCCCGCCTGAAAGACATAAGCAGGCAAGACCTTAAGTACATCATAACAAAAGTGAAGCAGATAAAGCCGCCGGCGAGGGCACTTACGGACCGCGGTAGGTAGGAGTCCGTCGCGCATAGGCCAACCAAGTCAGAAAAGATGGCGTCGGTATACCTCGAGGGGTGGGCCAGTAACAGTGATGACGCGGAAGGCGCCAAAGATGGCCTCCCCCCCCCCCCCCGAAGAGCGCAAAGCCAGAAGGCCAACAGCCAATGATGGCGCACCAGCGCCTGAGGTAATGCCGCCGCCATGTGCGGAACCAAGTCAGCGTGCGGCGTCAGTAAATTTAAAAGCAATAAAGACAAGTCAGCGCAGCGGCTGACACAAGAATAAAGACATGTGAAAGGTGAAAGCACAGACTGCATAACCTACATATCTATACATGTACACACCCCCCCCCCCCCCTCTTTCTCCCCGAAGACTATAAGGAGGATGAGGGAGGATGGCGGCCACTTAATTAGGGCCCACCGATAGACAGGGGCAAGGGGCAATAGCGCGGGAGGGGCATCCCATAGAGGCTCACCATAAGCCTGAACAGCCTACCCTTTGGTGGGGGATTGCGGTGGAGCAGAGCTCCTAAGCACCTGACAGCGGTGCTGCCTACCTTCACCCGACCAGCGCAGCCAAGGCTGGGAGGCATATTACAAGTGGAATGGGTGGGAATAGTCCTACAGGGCCGCAGGTTAATAACCCCGCTCACCTGCGAGTAGAGAGCCAATTTCTCGTCCTTCGCAGCCAGACTGCAGAGAAATTCTGGGGATTTGTGGGAGGTCCCTGGGTATTTGAGGGGCCGGGAGGAGCCTATTTTCGATGTCTCTGCAGTCCAGCGCCATCTGGCGGAGTATATCCAAACTGTAAGTATTAGATTTGGAGCAGGACGTACTGCATACTAAGAATATAATACAATTCTGTGATTGCTCCCCTGTAGAATTGATATTATGAGTATACAGTACGTCCTGCTCCAGATAAGATTCAAAACACTTGGGTATTGGCGCTGGACTGCAGAGACAGCGAAATTGGCTTCTCCCGGCCCCTCAAATACCCGGGACCTCCCACAATTCCCCAGCATTGAAAAGCAGTTAACGAGAAGCCGGGAGAATTAAAACAGAACCAACTGGCAACTATAACAATGATAACAATCACCATACAGAGGATCCGGAATAATGCAAAAACCAGGGTGGGGTGTAGCAGGACGTACTGTATACCTATAATACCAATTCTACAGGTGAGTATTTCACAGAATTGTATTATTCTTAGTATACAGTACGTCCTGCTCCAGATAGATTACTTACACTTGGGACATCCAATAGCAGTGTCCATAAAGTAGGGTGGGATCCCCAAAGGTAACAACAGACAGGTCAGACCACTGCCGCCTGCAGAACCTTGCGGCCAAAAGCAGCATCAGCTGAGGCCCTAACATCAACCTTGTAAATCTTTGAAAAGGTATGAACAGAAGACCAAGTAGTGGCCTTGCAAACTTGTTCAGCAGAAGCCTGGTGCTGAAAAGCCCAAGAGGCACCAATAGCACGAGTAGAATGAGCAGTAAGGCAGAAGGGGGGATTCTTCCCCTTAGCAGAATAGGCCTGAATCACAGCCTGGCGGATCCATTTGCTGATAGTAGATTTGGCAGGTGCCAAGCCCTTACTAGGACCAGAAGGGACCACAAAAAGAGCATCCGTTTTTCTAAAAGGTGCAGTAGCCACCAGATAGTACTAAGAATGCAAGACCCTCTCCTTAGCATTACTAGGATTAGGGCATAAGGAAGGAAGAACAATGTCCTGATTCAAATGAAAGGCATACACAACCTTAGGCAGAAAATCTGGCTTGAAGCGAAACACCACCTTGTCCTGGTGTCTCTAAAAGTAGGGGGGCTGGATGGAAAGCGCCGCTAAATCAGACACACGCCTAACAGAGGTGATAGCCACCAAAAAAACTACCTTGAAAGTAAGAAGGCCAGCGCAGCATCCTGCACAGGTTCAAAGGGAGCACCCTGCAAGGCAGACAAGACCAAATTCAAATCCCAAACAGGCAACATAGGCTTACGTGGGGGACGCACATGAGTAACCCCCTGGAAAAAAGTCCTGATCAGAGAATGCTGGACAAAGGACTTCTGGAAGAAAACAGCCAGGGAAGAGACATGACCCTTCAGAGTACTGAGTTGGAGCCCCAACTCTAACCCATGCTGCAGGAACTCCAGGATCCTGGGAATAGAAAACACACAACAGGGAAGAGACTTAGACTCACACCAGTCAATGTAGGCACGCCAAACCCTATAGTAAATGGAAGAAGAAGACTTCTTCCTAGCCTTTATCATGGTATCAACAACAGAGGCAGGCAGCTCCTTCTCCATCAGGATGGAAGTTTCAGCAGCCAAGCCGTCAAAGCCAGAGTTTGTAAATTGGGATGGCGTAAGTGACCCTGAGTGAGCAGGTCTGGCACCCTGGGCAGAGCGTACTGATCCACTGCCAGCTGCACCACGTCTGCGAACCACACTTCTCTTGGCCACCTGGGGGCCACCAGTATTGCTGGCACCCCCACCTGAGCTATCTTGCGCAGAACCCTGCCCAACAGGGGGAATGGAGGAAAGACATACAGGAGCTGAAAGTCCTGCCATGACATTGCTAGAGCATCCGTGGCCAAGGCCAGAGGATCCTGGGACCGGGAAACAAAGGCCGGGAGCTTGTGATTGTGACAGGACGCAAACAGATCCACATCTGGTTGGCCCCAACGGTGACACAGAGATTGAAACACCCTGTTGCAGAGAGATCATTCTGCCAGGCGAGAGGTCCCCCTGCTCAGAGAGTCTGCCTGCAAATTCTCCACCCCCGGGATGTACACAGCTGATATGCATGGAACATTGTCCTCCGCCCAGGCCAGGATCAGAGACACTTCCTGGAGGGCCCTCTTGCTCCAGGTCCCTCCCTGATGATTGATGTAGGCAACCGCCGTCCGGTTGTCCGAGCGTACCTGAACAGGCAGGCCCCGAAGCTGATGAGTCAAATGAGTCAGAACCAACCTGATCGCCCGCAGTTCCAGAATGTTGATAGGTCTGTGGGCTTCCTGAGGACCCCACCGTCCTTGGAACTGCAGGGATTTCCAGAAACCCCCCCCCCCCCAACCCGTCAGACTGGCTCCCGTGGTGACCGTCTCCCAGCAGGGGGCCAGAAAGGATCTGCCCACCAACAGGTTCCTGGAGTCCAGCGACCACGAGAGGGACCGCCTGACTAGGGGGGAAAGCACAAGTACCTGGTCCAGGGATGCAGGATCCTTGTCCCATACTGACAAGAGGTGGAGTTGCAGAGGCCTCATGTGGAACTGGGCATAAGGGACCGCCTCGAAGCACGACACCATCAGGCCCACCAGCTGCATTCCCTGCCTGATGGAGGGATGAGGGCAAGATAGCAGGAACTGAACCTGCGCTAGCAGACTGTCTACTTTCCGCTGAGGAAGAAAAATCCTTGCCTGAACTGTATCCAGATTCATTCCCAGGAAGGGTGTCACCAAGGAGGGAGACAGGGAAGACCTGGGATGGTTGATCACCCAGCCAAATGCCTCCAGAGTGGACACTACCAGCTGAATATCCAACTCCGCCTGTTGGAGGGACTGGGAAGTGATGAGAATGTCGTCCAGATAGGGAAGCACGCGAATGCCCTGAGACCTGAGCAGAGACATCACTCATGCCAGCCCTTGGTGAACACTCTGGGAGCTGAAGTGAGACCGAAGGGCAATGCCACAAATTGGTAGTGCTGATCCTCCAGAGCGAACCTGAGGAACCTTTGATGACCTGGAAACACAGGAATATGAAGGTAAGCATCTTTGATGTCCACAGACGTCAAAGTCCCCTGGAAACAGGGAACTGATGGCAGAGCGCAGAGTTTCCATGCGAAAGCGCCTGCACCTGACAAATTTGTTGAGGATCTTCAAGTCCAGGATGGGCCTGACTGACCCATCTCTTTTGGGCACGGTGAAAAGGTTGGAATAGAACCCCTTGCCCCTTTCTCGTAAGGGGACCTGACAGCTGACCCCCAGCTCCAGAAGGCTTCGCACTGCCAGAACTAGAGCCTGAGCTGACACAGGGTCCTGAGAAATCTGGGATCTGATGAATCTTGGGGCGGCCAGGCAGCAAACTCTATCTTGTAACCGGAGGACACTACCTCCTGAATCCACCGGTCTGAGACATGAAGCCTCCAGACGTGAGCAAAGTGCTGAAGCCGTCCCCCCACACGAATGGGTGAGGGCGCCCCTTCATGCCTGAGGGGGCTTGGGAGAAGCCCATGTCCTCTGCCCCTACCCCAGAAATCTCCTCGGGCCCCGGTAAGGGAGACCCCCCTCCCCTGTCTGGCACTACGGTAGGGGGAAGAAAAGGAGCTCTGCCCCCGAAAGGCCCAAGACTTCCTCCTGCGCTGGGGTAACCTGCCTCCCTTAGCAAACAGATCCAGGCGGTCCCCAAACAGGCGTAGTCCTTTGAAGGGAAAACCAGTGAGAGCTTTCTTGGCAGCGTTGTCAGCAGCCCACTGGCGCAGCCAAACCGAGCGGCATATAGCCACCACCAGGGCAGAGGTTCTGCCACACATCCTAAAGGTATTATCCAAGGCAGAGAGGACATAAGTCACAAAAACCTCACAACGAGAGAGTGCATTAAACTCCTCACTAGACACATCATCAGGGGCACCGTCCAGTATACTTCTAAGCAGGGTCCTAATGGCCACAGCCATAATGGCAGAGGCACAGACCGGGCGTAGTAGAGTCAGGGGAATGCATGACAGAGGTGTTAGACAACCCTAGGACCGGGGCATCCACTTCAGGAGGGGATGACCAAAGCTTCACCACATCAGCAGGAAAGGGATACCTCTTATCCCAACTCTTAGGTACACCGGGTAGCCTGCTGGGGCGCTCCCATTCCCTGAGCACGAGATTATTAAAATGGGCTTGCTCGGGAAATTCTAAACGTGGCTTAGCAGTATGAAACAATTCCCCCTGTTGCCTGGGGGTCGCAACCGGGGGAGAGATAGACAGTACCTCAAAAATCTGAGCCAACAGCCTATCAGTATCATCTGGGGCCCAGGGGTCAGAGCCAGAATCATCATGACCCCTGGGCCTCTCATCAGATGACTCAGTCAGAGAATAACTCCCCTTCTTCCAAAGGTGTATAACCAGACAGTTCCAAAAACTCATCAGCCTCCATAGGGAAAAGAGTGACATCAGGCGTTAAGTGCCGCTTTTTAGCAGAGGCCTTACGCGCCAAGGTATTAGCAAGCAACTTCTCAACACTAGCCAGTCTGGAAGACACATCAGGCTGAGAATCCCCACTGGTATGCAACTCAATGGGAGTCAAATTTAAGCTTGGCGGAGTAGGTGAAGCCAGGCCCAGCGACTGGTAAATCAAGCTGCAGCGCAAGCACCTGCTGGGCACAAGGTACACAGACCCGCACATTGTCAACACTAATAGGGGACACCCCACAAGCAACACACAGCCAGGCTTGCCCCGAAGGAACCCCGAGCACAGTATCCTGAGACGCCTCCATATGGCGATTATAGCGGCATAATAGGCCGATAGGGATTCACACTGTAAAAAGCAACCCGGGATGCCCCAATAGCCCGCTAGGGAAGTGGGAGTAATTTACACACTAGGCCTCACAAGTTTTAAGAACTAAATAGAGGGAGTAGGGCCGGGAGAAACCGATAGAGGTCGGCCCGTCTGAAAGACATAAGCGAAGAGAACCCCGTAAGTGACATGCATAATGACATAGGGCAATACAAACCGCCCCCCAAGGGCACTCACGGACCGTGGTAGGTAGACGGCAGTCACGCAGCGGCCGGATCCAGAGAAACTGGCGCCGGGTATACCTCGAGGGGCGGGCCGCGAAGACAGTGACACGGAGCGCGCCAACCGCGGGCCCCGCCCCCCCCCCAAAGAGCGCGAAGCAGCACACGTGACAAGCAGCCAATAACGGCGCACCAGCGCGGCAGATTTTAAAAACGCAACCAGTGCTACCAAGTCAGCGCGGCAACTGACACCAAACAGACAAAACAAAATACAGTGTAGCACCAAGGCATAATCACACACACACACACCCCCGATAGCTACAAGGGAGAGATAGGGAGGGCGGCGACCACTTAACATAGGGCCCACTGATAGAAGGGGCAAGGGGCAATAGGGCGGGAGGGTCATCCCATAGAGGCTCACCATATGCCTATACCGCCTACCCTTTGGTGGGGGATTGCGGTGGAGCAGCGCTCCTAAGCACCTGACAGCGGTGCTGCCTACCATCACCCGACCAGCGCAGCCAAGGCTGGGAGGCACATTAATAATGGAACGGGTGGGAATAGTCCTACAGGGCCGCAGGTTAATAGCCCCGCTCACCTGCGAGAAGAGAGCGCCATCTTCTTGTCCTTCGCAGTCCAGACTGCAGAGAAAATCTGGGGATTTGTGGGAGGTCCCGGGTATTTGAGGGACCGGGAGAAGCCAATTTCGCTGTCTCTGCAGTCCAGCACCATCTGGTGGAGTAATACCCAAGTGTTATGAATCTTATCTGGAGAAGGACGTACTGTATACTAAGAATATATGGGTACCAGGTGATTTAGGTAAGATTTGACTTGCATGAGAGTTTTTCATTTTACTCTTGCATCTGCAGGAGTAAAATGAATGACAGAATATGCATTTTTCAGTTTAAATAGCAAAATGAATGACAGAATATGCATTTTTCAGTTTAAATAGCATGCTCTATGTATATTTTTTTTGTATATAAAAATAAATAATAAAAAAAAAAAAAACATGTTCCCCCTCTTTGAGCCAAGCAGTCTGTACACCAGGGATAGAGGCTGGTAACCCAGGACTCAGAGGCTGAATAGCCAGCCCCTGGCCCTGCCAGTTCACTAGTCCCTATGCCTTTCGGTATATGTCAGTTGCTCTTCCAGGATTGTTGGGGGCCCCAATGCTGCAAAATTTACAGAAAGTCCAGTCAGTTTTGATTTTAATAGAGTAACACTACCTCAAAGTGACAATAGTAAGATGCCAAAGCTATATAAAAGGTTTGTGTATCTTAAATGGACCCTATAGCCCTGTAAGGTTTTTATCTTTGGTCATAGCAATAACTGAAAACAATTGAATCAACATTAGAAAAAGGGTCATTCACACAATTATGGGGATAGTTCAGTTGTGGGCCATGCTACGTGTGAAGAAATCTTTCAATTAAAGACAGAGATCTTTCCGTTTAACCAGCAGGCATGGCACTCTTTAGCAATGCCCATCCCAAACAGCCCCATATTTATTTTTTGGATCATCCACTAACTTGGCTGCACCCCATCCCAACTGATGGTGTATTATCCTTTCTCATTTTATCTGAAGACACAAATCGGTATTACAGTAGCATTTGTAAAGATACATTTGTACGCTGAAAGGATTAAACTCCATTAGCTCAAGCAACAAAGTACCACTTAAACAAGTCTGGTGCAAACAAAACCAAACGTTCTGCTGTATTTACTGTCTACACATGTAATAATCTTCATAGTGATGTACTTGGTGATGGTGATGTACTTTATTCCTGCTGAGCGAGGCCCTATTTATCTTTAAACAAAAGCGCTTGACATCAATTATTCACCGATAGCCTTTTGTCTGCTGTAACAGGTATATCTCGCCATCGCTAATCCTGGTTGAAAGGGTTTTTGGCAAACGTTTTACACTATAATGTTCCTTCCCCAATACCGCCAACATATTTACACATTCCCAACAGCTCGCACTGCGCCTATTGAGATAATCTCCTGTGAATGTACCGATGTTCTGTGCTTATTCTTCTCCACACAACACACAATAAATACAAGAGCTGGCTCAAGGAAACCGGATACCAATAATCTGTTAACATTTACCTGCTGTAAATAAACTATAATATTACATACAAGTCTAAATATAAAAAGACACAATAGTTTTAAAGGAAAAGTCAACATCCATGCTTGAGGACAGGACCATATGAGTTAAAGTCAAGAAAAACTTTAGGGAGAAAGAAGGTGCCCCTGTCCAGGCACCTTCACCTTATTCCCCTTGAGAACAGTGTAAAATGAGCCATTTCAAATCTCTGATTATATGTCAAAGCCTTAACTATTCTATGCCTGGCCACTTTTTTCGCTTTCATTTCAGGGCTGTGGTCAGAGACAGCGTGAGACCACAGTGGTTTGCCGCTTTAGGGCCCTGCTATGGTTTTTTTTATCAACGCTGAAGTAAATAGAGGAGAGGCACATGGGACAGGCATCAGGTGAGCTGCTTATTATTGCCATTGGGTTTAGAGTCCCTTTAATGTCAAGACAAGAGGAGGGGATCTCCCTGTATTAGGAGCCTCACATCCATGCAGATATATATTTATTGTCTAATGACTAACTACAACATAATGATTTGGGTCATGTAATATAATCTGTTGAGTAGACATGCATGATCACAGTACAAGCTGTATGCAGAGTGACAGATTATGACCTAATATCTGACTGTCCTGCCATCTTTTTTGAGCGTCAAGCTTTATAGTAGACTTGCTGTATATGTATTCACTTCCTCAACCCTCCTGCCTTATTATTACCCATTTATACAGTGAATGGTAATTTCTCTTATACACTATCTGGCAGATATTTCCAATTCCAGGTGCACTTTTATTTAGAGGTTTTGAATTACAATGGCATACAATGACACAGTTCTGAAATCCAGGATGAGTGATGCTGTCACAAGATGTCTCTGGAGGACTGAGATGGTGTGGCCCGTGCTCATCCTTGAATATTCAGTATCTATAGACAGTAACCCTCCGGGTCATCATTCATCTCATGCACTCTACCCTCCAGGGCATTCTTACAAAGTCATCACAAATTATGGATTTATGGGAGAAAGTTTAAAGATAATATCTGTCTCCCTCTCTGACTTTCTAGAGGATGTTTCCATTATTTTACTTGACTGCATTAATGGAAAGGAACATAAAACCTCTGAAAACAGGAATCTAGGGAAAGGTCAGGCAGTAAAGCAAACATTAAAATTAATTCACCACATTTGTTATTTAGAATTTAATGAGTTGAAGCACAAAATGTCTCTTTTTTTCTGCACAAACGCTGATTTAAAAAGTATGCTGAATGTTTATGCAAACTGTGCTCTTCTTGCAACGGGGAGGCCGATTCATTAATAGCGCCAGGTAGCGACAGATGAGCGACAGTAGCGGTATTTTCACAGTGCCCGCTAGTATTCGCTGTGCTTGGCCGTTGTTCGGCTGTTGACAGCGACTCAGTCGGTGTGCGGTAATGTTGAATACGGGGTTAGGAGTCGCTGTTTGACAGGTTCCGCGCTGTATGGGAGCGCATGACAGCGAATGGCCATAGCGAATGGCTCCCAGCATATTCATTAACAAATCACGCTCCAAAAATTCTCGCGCTGTGAAATGCTTGTTTAAAGCCCAGAGCGCTGGCGGCGATGGGTTAAAAGTAGTTTTTTAACCCCTAAACAACCATATTTTTAGAAAAAAAAAAAAAACATGTTTTTCAAAACATTTTGTAATATGAATACATTAATATCAGACCTGTAATATCAATTCTGTACAAATTTTTATTTTTTTTTTAACCTTAAAAAAAATATCTAACATTGCAGAAGTGGTCACAGAATTTTTGACATTTAAAAAAAAAACAAAAAAAAAAAAAACAATAGCAATTAATTATGAATATTTAAAGATTGTTCCATTGAAATGCATTGGAGAGCGCCAGGTAGCGAGAGGTCATACCTGGCGCTGTTCAAGGTCGCTCGCTGGCGCTGTGGGGTGAGGCTGGAATAATGATGAATGATTCGCTATCTGGCGCTCTGTCAGTCGCTAAGCAGGATCGGCTTGATAAATGTGTGATTGCGGAGGGGAGCCGGCGTTCTCGTGGCGGTGACCGTCATTACCGTTCGCTCACCATTCGCTACCTGGCGCTATCCCTTGTTAAATAGGGGCCTTAGAATACTACTAGCTGCTGTGCATTAAAGGACTGCTGATAATTACTTCTTGACTGTGATCACCAATAACGAGCACACTCCTGGAGATTGGCTCTGCCCATGACTCCCACTAAAACAGGGCTGCCACATTATATATCAGAGCTGGTGTATTAATCTGTTCCAACTCAGGTGTGGGCCTAGATGAAAAAAATTAGTGTAGGTGCGCTGTGGATAAAATGGGTTGTTAGTAATGACAGGCTAAAAGGGAGAGTAAAAAAGGGTTAAGGTTCTCTGCGACTCTGTGAGAAAAAATAGTTAGCAAATACAAATGCAACAATATTGGCAACAATGTTAACAATAATAAAGTTTTGTTTGAAGGGGGTGTTTCCACCTATTAATTAAATCAGAAACAACTAGGTATCATTGCCCCTGACTAATTAGACCTCAAAAATTGTTGGATTTTTTTATCTTGCTGTCTGAGGGAGTTCTCCTGTCAGATAGCGTTATACAGATTGGTCAGTGTTGAGAACACTATTGGCCCTGTATTTGAGTCCCTATTCAGGTTGTAGTTGGTCTGTGGTGGATGGATCCTTGTTCTAGGTGAGGTAGGTTCATAGGTGGGTGGAGCAATGTGGTTGCTGGATGCTGATGGTTTGAAAGTTGTAAGTTGGCATTGTAAAAAGGTAAGTGGTGATCCTGGGGGTCAGGTAAGTGGTGTAGGTTGAGGTAGACAATTGTTCTGGATGGTTGGCGAGAGTGAAAAAAGAGGTTTTGGTGGGTTGTGCAGATTAGTTGGTTAAGGTCTGCTTTGTTGCTCAGATTGCAGATGTGTTGTGATAGTTGCAACTGTTGTAGAGAAAATGTGAAAATCTGTTTAATTAATGATAAAACAAATATAAGGAGACTGTGTGTCTTTCAGTTTCATCAGTATGTATCAGAGCTGACTACAATGGTAAAGGGGTCTATTCAGATGTTTTACTGGCACACCTTAGTTTCAGTATGGGTAGCCATTGGGATTTAGCCTAAACGCCAATTTGCATCATCCCTTAATCTTGGCCTGCATTAATAAAGGAAAAATAATTGTTGGGAGGCCTGGCAAACATTACTGGATATAGGCAAAAAAGAAGTTACATTTTGTTTGATAAACTGATGTTTTTTTCCCCTGTACACAAGAAGGGAGGGTACAAGCAGCTGAAAACAGTCAGACAAGAGGAAGGATTTCAACTGTACCGCAAGCCAAGCTCTGACCAGGGTTTTACAGGCCAGGTCCTTTCAATATTCTCCTTGAACAGTCAACCATTGTTTAGCAATACTGAGGCTATAACATTGCAGGGACGAGTGATGGGCAGGGGTTGATTTGGCCAAAATGATGGTAATGAAGCTTTAGTATTGTAGGGGCATACTATTTGGCAGGGGTGGGTATTCCTAATACAGCCATAATGCTGAGGCTAAAGCATTATAGCATCGGTGGCAGAACACAAGCTGAGGTTTCTGGCTGGGGGGGGGGGGGGGGGGGGCAATTTGGAGCCAGGTACAGGTACAGGACATAAGGAGGACATCAATTAGATGAGGGGTGCTGTATATTAAGGAGTCCATCTACTGCTCCACTGGAACCAACTTCTCCCCAACATTCCCTTCTTAAGAACATTAACCCTTTCGCTGCCAGCCTACCTGCAGCATTTGCCACTCCCTGTTGCCAGACGATGTTTCACTATTTTGCGCTACACATGTTCAACTGTCATTTTTGAAAGGATTTCCAGGGATTTCCCAGGAAAATTATATATTGTTTGGGCTTTAACATGAAATGTCTTGTTTGTATTTTTTAGGTGTATTCTCAATATTTTTGGGTGAAATGTGTGAAAAAAAATAAAAAACAAATATTTTTTTACAATTTGTAGAGTTTTTTTGTAATAAAAAATGTAAGTTTGTCAATAAAATCTTATTGCGTGAGAAACCCCAATTTCTCCCGGTTACAGCGATACCACATATGTATAGGTAGACACCCTTTCCTGCCCAGAAGCCTTTTATAGCTGCTGGATGACAAATGGTTAATTAAAAAAAAAAAATGACATAGGGTCCCCCTTCCCGGGGAGGGGGACCCCATTTTTTTTTGGATTTTTAAGGGTTAAAAACCCTTAAAAATCCAAAAAAAAAAATGACGTGGGGTCCCCCTTACCCAAAGTAACCAGCCCGGGACCAGCTATGGGGGCTTGTAGGCACAGAGTGGGGGGGCCAGCTTTGGTGGCCCCCCCACCCTGCAGCCTACGAGCCCACATAGCCTATGTGGGCCCGGGCTCTTCTGCCCTCCCCTGGCCTTTGGGGAGGCAGGTAATGGGGGTGCGGGGGTTAATGGCAAGCCACCCGCTAGGGCAGGTGACTTGCCACCCCCCCAGCCTTGTGAACTGGTATAAGGGGTCTCATGGACCCCTTACCAGCTCACAAAGGGTTAACTGTAAAAAAAAAAACACCACACAATAATAAAAAGTATTTTGCAAGCTCTTGTCCCTCGCCGCTCAGCTGACAGATGCCGGTGATCGGCATCCAGAGAAGGAGAAGGCAGGAGATCAGAGGATCTCCTGTCACCTCCTTCCCCAGCGCCGATCACCGGCATCTGAGAAGCTAAGAAAGCTGAAGCCCGTTCGGGGCCGGGATGACTTCATAAGCCCCGCCCCCAAGGGGGCAGGGCTTAGAGGCAAGATGGCGGCCGCCATCGAGAAGAAGAGAGGAGAGAGCCTCCCAGGCTCTCTCCTGAAGATCGGTAAGTCCTGGGGGGGGATCGGAGGCCCCCCCAGGTGAAGAGGAGGGACAGCGGGAGCCAGCGCACACACAGGTAAGTGAATGTCATTTTTATTTTTTTATTTTTTTTACAGTTAGCAGCTGCTGCTGCAGAAGCGGGGGGGGGGGCGGCCTATTCCGGGGGCTCTCCTGGAGCCATCCGACCCCCCACGGGGGATCGGATGGCACCAAATTAAAGAGGAGACCCGGCCGGATCCAACAAGGGGTCAGGTGAGTATTTTTTATTTTTATTTTTTAAACTAGAAGTGAGGAAAGTCAAGCACGTAACACCTACGGGCTTGGCACTTAAGGCCCAGCCAAGCCAGCACGTAGGTGTTACGTGCTTGGCAACAAAAGGGTTAAACTGTAATTTTTATCTGTCACTTTTCTTTTAATTATAAAATCGAGACCCAAGGGCAGCAATGAAACAAAGAGGCCTAGTTGGAATAAATCATGTATCAGATAAAATAATTAGATATGCTTCTTAGTATGTTCGTGTTGTAATCTGTATTTTATTTTTAGCATGTATCTCAAAACCCTTAGTTTAGGACTTAGATGCAGAAACTGACTACTCTGGTACACTGTTTTATAAAGCTTTACAGCCTATATATAACTTTTTACAGTCTCTGTGATCACAATGGCATTAACCTTATACCCAAAAGAAGAGATGAAGGGGTTACAGATAGCAAACCTGATTTCTTGGACATAAAGTAGGAATAACTGTATTAACTGTCCAATCAGAATGAAATAGCCTGTCAATGTTTAGCTGGCTGGCTGCTTTCTGTTCGGGTGTGGCTGCTGTCCAGCCTACCTGAATGGCACGGCTATAGGGAAGCCAGGGATGCGGCAGCCAGTGATCAAAGAGTTGCCACCAGTAAAGGTGAGACAACCTACCACACTGGGGGTTTCACACAGTGGGACATCCCACTATAGGATGCCCCGGGGGCAGGCAAGCATCCGGCCCTGGAATATTTCAGACCCCCCCACCCCAGAAAAGAATCAGACCACCATAAGCTGATACTATGCATCATGAAGTATTGGATGCATTGGCGGTACACCATCAGCATGCGACAGCTCAGTGTGGTTTGCTTCTTTGCTGCCCTTAGCTGGGCTGGGAGTGTGCATCAGCTACCGTAGCAGATAGAGGTAAGGCAACGTAGCCTGGACGCCACTGGATCGAGCTACAATGAATATTGCCAAAAATAGCAGCCAGAATATAGAACCTCCAGTCTGGCACAAAAATAAAAACTTTTCTTGTTATTTGTGAGAGCACATTTAAACTCAGAACTCTACTTGTCACATCTTACAGGGAACCGTAATTCAAAATGGAGGTTGCTGAAAGCAAGGACTGCACCTGGCATCATTAGTGCTGGAGCTGCAAAGTATTTTGCCAGTAATACCTTGCAAATCATAATTTAATACTCTCCTGCTACTTTCAAAGCTGTTAATTTAACTTTCGAGTCCCATCCACTAAACGTGTACATTACCGTTCTTCTAATCTGCCTTGGCTATTTTCCAAGCCACAGAATTGCAGTTCGGCTCCTTTGTGGTTTACCCTTTCCTGCATCCCCCCAAAAAATGTCTGTCCCCTTGTGATATCACTCCCAGAGAGCGCGCACAGAGGGCAAGTGCAGGATGCAAAACAAAAAGATAATTAAAAATAATGGCGTGCCCTGGCGCAATAACACGCACCATTTCTAAAGGGATTTGCAGGAGCTGAAGCCTGGGGTATCCATTACATGACAAGTCTTCACGCTATTAGACGGCAGGCCAGCTCTGTGCAGCTTGACAAATTTTTATGCCGAATACATTACTATCGTTTTCAAGTAATGCATGCAAGTTTTGTTTTTATTCGGGATGTATGTAAATGTAATGTGGTAAGACGAACATTTTAAAACGTATAACCTCCCCTCCATTTATCTCTGACAGAATTAAAGAGACTGTCCACACTAAAACAAAAATTATTACAAAGCTCTTCTACGAAGCAGCAACTTCATCCAGGTCTGGTGCATAAAACCATACCTGTTTCCTAAAATCCCTTGGTCTCCAGTCCATTGTTCACAGCTGAAATGATGAAATTAAATGACTGGAACATTCCCAACTCTCTCTACAAAGGGTGCAGGGGGAGCATGCCAGGACGTCAGCCAAAGGAACACAACCTCAGAAAAAAAACGTGTTTTGTCTTCCCCTGAACCAAGATGTAGGGGAAGGTTGCACACGGTGAACTAATAGGTTGTATGGGTGTTTCACTAACTAATACAAAAGATTATGGGATAAAATATGCCATATTTGGTTTGTATGCAGCATGTAAATACATCAGCCTTGTGCTGATGTGTGGCAGAACCCCGAAACACGTGTCCACAAGTGGGAGTGGATGGCTCCGTAAAGATTATGAGCTATAACCAATTATTGCTTTCTCTGGGAATAGCTTTAGAGAGGTTGATATAATTTGCATGACTCTGCATATTGCAAGGTATTCTGGGAGAAATTCTGCTATCCATGCTTTGTATGCAGCACTGTGTCTATGTAACTATGTAAGGCCTCTTGGCTGGAGCAGGCAGTGATAGGAGAACACACTCCAAGCCCAGTTGGCATCTAATGATCCCAGCGTTACAGTGTTTATAAAATGTTCCCATGCCAGGAGTTTCTGGCATTCATTTTACCTGTTTACATCTGTTTTATGCAAAGTTTCTCCTATCATGGAGATTTCTTTGTCTGTATTGCATAAGGAATGAATGATAAATGACTTTAACCAGACCTTCACCCTGAATAAGAACATATATATGTTTCCCCCACCCTGTACATACAGATTGCCCACATTAAAAATCAGCCTACCTGCAACTACTGCATTTTCTGAGCTTTTAAACATCCAAGAAGTCTCAGGCTGCCTGCAAACAAGAAGTGTCGCTCTTCATTCTGGAATTGCGGTCCTTTTCCTGACCCCAGCTCTGCTCTGTCTGTGCAAAGCACAGCTATAACCCTCCCCCCTGCACTTTTGCCCACTTTCCTTGCCCACTTTCCTCTCCTCACTATGTGATGTTTCTGAGGCAAGATGGCGGCGTCCATATCCTCGAGTCCTGAACAGAGTTGCAGCCCAGAAGGGGAAAGAATAAAACGTGACTAAAAATATTAAATTAAAAAAAATAATTTTAGATGCTGGGGACTAGTTTTTTAAGGGTTTGGGCTTTTTATTAAATGATGCTGATGGTTAGGTTTAAAAGACATTTGATCATCCAAATACTTGTTAATTGTTGTGTGTTGTTGCTCTTCGGTAGAATGGGGCATCCAATTCCTTGTTGTCCCATAACATATACTACCCGGAGATGCCAGAATCCACAGTCCCAATACTAATCTCTCCAGGGTTCGGATCCCCCATACGACCACCGTTATCCAGTGAAGGTTTTCGGCACTCAGGCAACCTCCTGTGCCATTTTCTGAAGTTGGAAATGGGCCTCCAGAGCTTGAAGCTGCTCAAATGTCTTGAGGATGCCTGCCAAAACTGCAGTAGGTTGGAGGAAAAGAAAAAATTGTCTGACCCAAGTTTTTAGTTTTATCCCCACAAGCGCTCTGGTTGAGGATGACCAATGTGTGTTCCAAAAAGGAACTGATCCCTCTTTCTTTAAAGCCATGATAAGTTAGGAATAGAATTATTTGCCATGTTCCAAAGTTGGAACTGGGACCTTCAAGTCCATGTCCACACACACACTAATTACTTTCAGCATATCTCCCTTGGAAACAGTGTTGAAGAATCGAAAAAACTCTTGATTATGGGGGATACCTACTATGTTCACTAGTACCGTTCACCAGACAAGCGTTGCACGCAAAACTTACAGCAGCAAACACCAGTGAACACAGGCTTTGCAATGCATTTTGCTGTGTTTGCAACACAATCTGCTGTTGAAAGTCACAGGTATTTACATTGAAAAGTGGTTTGGTTAATGGTGGCGATATGCCAGCGAACTGCTGTGGCAGAATTTAACGTGAAATATTTCTGAAAACACTTTTACAGCATATGTCGGCATTGGAGGGGTCGCAGAATATATGGGGGGTACCTTGGGAGTATCGGGGTTGTATGAAAAGTTTAAGAATAAAAGTTTATTTAAAAAAAATATAAAAGTCATGTCAAAACATTATTATTATTGTTTTTCACATACAGGGTAACTTTCTAATGTTCACTCACTAAAACAAGTAAAAGAAAAACCTAAAGCGACACTCTCTCCCTAAATAGCACTGATTCCTATTGGATTCGCCACTAAAAGGTGGCAAATGAAAAAGTGTTCTCCAGAATTCGCCAAACCAAACTGAAGTAGAAGTAAATCCAAAAAACATGGACATCGCCGACAAAACATGAAAAATTTTACTTGGTAAAAGCGTAAACCCGGTGGATGCACGTGTATGCTGGCGAATCCTTTGTAAATTACCCCCTATATGTAAATACATGTATTCAAAGCAAAGCAGTTTTTGTTGCTTCAATTTCCGGGCCATGGCAGAGCTGGAAAGTACATATCATGATGCAGATTTATGAGTCATGAGCATGTCCTGCTGTGGTCAGAGCCAATTGCAGGACCACTGAGGCTTGTCATGCTCGCTCATTCTGAGAGCTCCAAGAAACAGAGTAGCTGTTTTTGTGTGGTCCTGGAAGAATTACATTAAAAGGAGAGCAAACTTTGGAACCCTGCTGTAGCTTCTACCCCGTGCTGCTGGAAATGGACAAGAGGCACAAGAGACATCTGGAGAGCAGCTTATTGTTTCACTAAGGTTTACACTCCCTAGTGCTGCCTGCACTGCCTACAGGATATTTTTTGAGGATGTATGTATTTTGTATATAAAATACAAGGTTGATTCAGCATTGTGTTTTATTTTGTTTCTGAGTGAAAACGCTTTTTCTCATAAATGTTTCCCTTGGTGCTATTTAGCGCCATATTTATGTATTTACTTCCCTTCAGAATATGCTCTTTTGTAGTGTACAGACATACAGTACCCATATACTCTAGGCCTGGCTAGACCGAACAGGAAGCCTGGCAGTCAATGCTTCTGGTCCAGTCCTGGCTGAGAGCATTGGCATGGTTTTCATCTGGGATTCTAGATCTCATCTGTCATATATCCTTAGATCAGAGGTGCACACATATCTGGCTGAGAGCATTGGCATGGTTTTCATCTGGGATTCTAGAACTCATCTGTCATATATCCTTAGATCAGAGGTGGTCCAAGCGCCACATAGTCTTATTGTCCACTTCAAGGGGACACAATGAAATCCAAGCAGGCAAAATACCATCCGTTAACTTTAGGAAATGTAACCTGAAAGTAAATGTGAGGATATCGGCATTGAGGCGTGAAGAAGCGGGTAGAGGTAAGGTGAGTCGAGGTGAGGCACCAAGAGGTTAGGAAAACAGAGGTGACAAAAAAGTGAGCACATGTTGGTAGAGGAAGGCAGAGGTGATATGTGTAGAGGTGAGGTTGGCTGAGGTGACACAGAAATAGGTGAGGTGGAAAAGAGTGGGCAGGAATAGGGCGGGAAAAGGTGAGGTGGGAAGAGGTGAGATATGTAGAGATGAGGTGAGCAGAAGTGATGTGAAAAAAGGTGGCTGAAGTGAGGCAAGAAAGAGGTATGGTGGGAATAGGTGGGCAGGATGAGGAAGGAAAATCAGATGTGAGGTGAGGTAAGGTTGGAAGTGTTGAGGCAGGAGGGGGTTAGATGATTAAAGGTGAAGCTGTGGGTAGAAGTAAGCAGAGGTGTGGGGAGCATAGTTAGGTAGAGGCAAATTACACTGTGCAGTGCGGGCAGCAGGTTGGGCATCACTGCCTTAGATGGAGTGTATGATTATATTGGAGCAAGTTGTCAGTCTATTGGATGTTGTCGATCTTGTCTGAGTGCTCTCCCTATTAACAGTTTTGGCTGCTGTTTTAACTGTTCCTCTTCTGATGAATTGGTTGCATATTTGGCTTCTATATTTGTTCGGAAATTCTTTATGTCGTAAGCTTACGTAAGCTTACATCAGATGAATTTGGATTACCCCATCTAAGAGGGATACATATTTCGCTTCAAGAATAGCCAGGTTTTTAATTCTGTAGCAGTTATTCTGCTCAGAGCCATTAAACTGGACCAACAGCTTGGCACAGTTGGAAAAGAAAGGTAGCGGCCATTTTGGAGCTTCCTCTCCCAGCATCTCAGCCATGCTGCTGCCTGGATTCAACTGACATAACTGACAATGCTCAGTAACAGGAAGCTCAGCAGCACTTCCTGTTTGCAGTTGGCCTGCAAATGCATGAGCTGCCATTTTGTTTCTAAAATTCACTAAAGCATGAGTTAGAAAAAGGTAAATTAATTATAATATGCAGCAATGTAAATTGCCCTGGGGGGGGGGGAGGCATATGAGCACTACTTGTTGTGTTGGTCTGGTTTAAGTCATTTTTGACTGTTGGTCCTACAAGGTGACGGACCTTGTATCCTTGTATTATATTGAATATTGATTGCCAGTCTTTCTTCAGCCAATGTTATATATATAATGTCTCCAAAAGTTATTCTGTATGAGAGCAACTCTACCATTTAAAAACAAAATTCCACAGCTAAATATGCTGCTGCATATTACCACAGGAAAGAATCGTGAGAAAAAAAAACGTGGGGAAAAAATACAGTGCTGCATTAACCCAATTGTGTTAAACCGGACCTTCAGCGTGATTTAACGAAAAGCCCAAACTCTTAAAAAAACTATTCCCCAGCATCTAAAATTAATATATTTTACGTTTCTAGTCACTTACTTATTATTATTTCCCCCACTGGGCTGCAACTCTGTTCAGGAATTTAGGATACGGGCGCCGCCATCTTGACTCAGAAGCATCACACTTACTGAGGAGAAGAGAGTGGGATAAGGTACAGGGGGGCGGGTTATAGCTGTGCTTTGCTCAGACAGAGCAGAGCTGGGGTCAGGTAATGGTCAGCGGTCCCAGAATGCAGAGCAGCACAGTCAGGAGGCACTTCCTGTTTGCAGGCTGCCTGATAAGATGGCGGCTTCCATAAGCCGCCATCTTGGATGTTTAAAGGCTTATAACATGCAGTAGATGCAGGTAGGATGATTTTTAATGTGGCCAATCTGTATGTACAGGGTGTGGGAAACATATAAGATAGACTCTTATTCAGAGTGAAGGACCGCTTTAACTCCACTACATAATTCCTGCCTTATCTTTATAAAACTTAGCAAATGCACTAGAAAAAGAACAGTGTCTGTGCATTGCCATGAATCTGTTAGTAATGTTCATCTACCCACAGTTGCCACCTGATCTGAATGAAAAACATGTTCTATGATTAAAGCTTTACCCTTAGCCATACACTCCAATAGATCATCATACGTATGCAGAGTATAGGTGTTGTTTTATGTGGTGTTATGTTGTTGGAAGCTGGATTTACTCATAATTAAAACATGACTGTTTTGCTGTAACACAAGGCAGTTAATACTAAACAACCCACATTAAAGACAAAGGTCTTTTTCACTGTTCGGCGCTTACAACTAGGGCTGGATTCCTCCTGCTCTGCTTGAACAATCAGTCATGGAAAATTCTGAGATCACTTGCTTCATTTGTGGAAACCACTAAAATGTTAATTAACAGAAGCTTTCCTTTTGCCATCAGCCTTCCGCTAGCTAAGTATTCCAGTGTGTGTGCACACGCCACGGCCTTTGCACCAGGCAAGAGGTTCTGTAACAAAGCTATAAGATGCACAACATAAACTTTATGATATCAAGTCACCCACATTAACATATTACTGTTTAGGGACCTCCATAAACCCTCGATTATTAAAAGACACAGGCAGTCCAGGAAAAAATATTGATCCATTTCCGTCAACCGCGAGTCTCTAAACACTAACAAACTGTGAGCAATGTCTGCAAGCTATGAAACATCATCCTCACCAACAGCCCCCCCCCCGGCAGCCAGTAAAATATTGATTTTTATTGCCTCTGCTAAAAATCCATATTTCCCTCAATGATGGAGATAGGCAGCCAGAGCAAAGTATGTGTCAGGGCCAATATATCCAGCCAGTATTTAACCATATAAAACTGCTCACCAAAGTAGCTCAAATGTGGTGCAGGGCCTAATTTTAGTAGCTGGAGGAAAAAATCAGATTTAGAATTTGAAAAAAAACACAAAATACTAAAAATAATTTAAAGCAGAAGAAGAGTCACAAAAGATTTACTCTACCTCCTTCCTCTATTTTATCTCCCTTCCTTGCTGCAAATATACCCCCCCCCCCACTCCACAAAATTACTCTGTGGTCCATCAGCTAGCCAGTATTTATGATATCATTATTTATATTATACTAATATAATTTGTTTTACATTTGTGTATTGTATATCAAGTTCCTTTTGACCGATTGCCAGAACAAGTTCCACAAGTAAGTATTGTTTGGTATGTACTCGACAGAATAAACCAATTCTATTTCTGTCGAATGCTTGTTGTTTTTTTTTTTTTTTTAATTGTGAATTCGTATTGAAGAGACAAGTAACACAAGCCAACAACTTCAGATACATACCGTGCGACATTCACAACCATATGTAGTAGGGTAGCCCCTTTTACATTATCTCTCACATAACAGATCCTGCACTATAGGGCATTTCCAAACAGAGAAAGTTGCTTCGTGTATAAAACAAATAAAATTAAAATTAACACTCTGACGCGAATATAAAATTTTCCTTGGTCTTCGCCTTTGATTTTTGTCTCTATGTTTCACAATGTTATGTTATTTTACCATAATGCAAGTAAAAGATATACCTAGAACATAATAGAGGAAAATAGAAAATAGAGGAAAAAAGAGCACGGAGTAGGAAACAAAAAGAAGGAATAAGAAAAAAAAGGGGGGGCAGGGAAGAGGCGCCCTTTGCTGTTTGAAGCCCGTTAAACCTGGAGATATTTAAGATAGTCTGCCGATAGGATAAATTGTTCCCACATACACCATGTCTTCCTGTGTTTGTCGTGGGTGTCCCTTAAAGAGGCTGTCAGTTCCTCCATCCTACAGATGTCTCTCACCCCGGACATCCACATTGCAGTTGTAGGAGCACCTGGGGATTTCCAGCAGGAGGGAATACAGGACCTGGCCGCATTTAGGAGGGGGGCAAGAAGTGACTTCCCCCTTCTCCGGATAGAAGTGGGGGCAAGGTTTAGAAGGTATCCCGCCGGGTCATCCCCCAGATCTACATCGGTCAGTCGTTTTACAATTTCTTTAACGTTGCCCCAAAACGTACTAAGGCCAGGACACTCCCAAAAAAAGGAGATCATTGTTCCCCTAACCCCCCACATCTCCAACATAGAGGGGAGGAAGAGAGAAACATCTTAAACAACCTGGATGGGACGTAGTACCATCTCATCAGGGTTTTGTAAGTGGATTCCTGATACCGGTTGGCTATCGAAGATTTATGTGCAAGCTGAAACATGGCTTGAATGCTTGTGTGTAAAGGTTACTGGTCCTTTATTGAGGATTGTCATCAGAAAGCAAACTTGCACAGCTGAAGGTTTTTACTCACTATGGCTGGAATCCTAAGTGCCTCTTATCTATTAAGAGTGAGGGAGAAAGTGGGTGGGGGGGAGAGGAAATGATTGTAGGAAGGAGCGTGGGAGGCCAGGTGAGATTAAACAAATCTGCAGAACAAGTGCTCACCAATACACTCTAATGACTGTAAGCAACGGCACAGGAAGCAGATGGGAATGAAACTTTACTAATTGTTTCCTCCAAGTGGAATAAAAGACATTTTGTAAATTACACCAATATTGGCTGCAGATATAAATACTATGGAAGCAGCTGGGATAAAAAGAGGCAATTTGTTGACACCCTGTTCAGTCATATCCACCTGCTGCAAAAAAAACTTCTATATTCATGATGGAGACCCAGGTGGCCAAGATCAAAGAATAGTTTCATCCAGTTTTCAGACTTCATTAAATACTAATGCCTTAAAATAGGTTTCCAGATTCTACTTCTGAGGTTGAGGTTGGTGCTAGGACAGAGTCTATGTATTTCCTAAAACAGACCCCCAGTCTACCCACCAACAACAGCCCTTAAAGTGGAACACCACCACCTCAAATCTATAAGACTTTTGGGGGGATTGAGATGCCCCAATGTGTGAGCCTCCAGATCCAGTCACCTCTTATCTCCACGCCACAGTCTCATTCCCAGCATACCTCTAGTCCCTGGATGGGCGGAGCAGGGTGCTCAAAACATTGTCATAAGCTTCCGAAACACGTATTCGCAGATAGAGAGTGGATGGTGACATATTTACTTATATGCTATACCAGAGCATTGCACACCCAGGAGGATCCAGGGGCATTTGACATAGCTTTAAGAGGTGTAAAGGGATCATTTTCATGGGCCCGCCTACTGCAAGGTATTCGGGAGAAATTTCATTATCCTTGGGCTGTACTCTCTACCTTGTACCTTTAATAGACGGCGTTTAGATCTATTTAATTCCCCTATATTGCTTAAAGTTAGAGACTGTGTAGCCTAAGAGAATGGGCCAACAATCGGGCTTGCCTTTAGTATAACTTTAGTGGACCAAAACCTGGGATTTTCACTATTACTTTGGTGTGCCCCGCTGTGTGAAACTGGCCAGAGCAGTGCGTGCCATCACTTGGCTCCCTTTGGCTGTGCCATGGGCTCGGGGAAAGATAAGACTATAGAGCGTCCTAGGAGGGTTTCATAAAGTGGGCATTCCATTTCGGGATGCCCCTGGGGAAGGAGTTTGGGGCAGTTATGGCCTAGAGAAACATGCTTGTGACCGGAAGGTGGCAGATTCGATTTCCAACCATGGGACATGACTGAAGTGCCCTTGAGCATGGCACCTAACCCCCAATTGCTCCCCAGGCGCTGAGTTTAGGGCAGCCCACCATTCCAGGCACGTGTGCACTTCACTGCCCCTTGGTGTGTAATTCACTTGTGTATAGTCACTCACATGGTGTTTATTCACTGGCGTGTCCACTGTGTGTAATTTACCTGTTAGCCACTAATATAGTATTTATTCACTGGTGTATTTTACGGAGATGTGTTGTTCACAAGTGCACGGATGGGTAAATGCGGAGGAAGAATACCATTCCAATGGCCACTATTGCACTATTATTATTATAAGCCTGTCTCCAGGGTGGGTCCTTTTTAACATTGATCTCTCCAGGCTTATCACAATGTTCTGGCACTCTAAGCATCACCCCCCATTGCCATCATCTATATTCAGTCCTATGCTGATGAGGTCCAAAAGCCTGAAAGAAGTGTCCACAGATAAGTGTGGATGGTGACATATTTTCGTATGTGTTTTTTCAGAGCACTGCACACCATGGCAAATCCAGGTACTTTGTATATAGCTTTAAAGTGGACCAAAACCCACCCTGGAGTCTATGAGACTCAAGGGCAGGCATACTCACTCCCCGGGGGGCATCCGGGATGCCCCGCCGTGTAAAACCCCACAGGTCGCCCAGTAAACTCACCTTCTCACTTATCCAATGGCACATGCAAGAGCAGCGCCGCTGCCTGCTACACTTTCACAAATGCACGGCATTAGAGGGTAGTGGGGGGGATGCGGCTGACAGCGCACTCGGGTCCGTTCGCCAGGACTTGGCTAGACTCGGCTGGAGCCGAGTCTTAGACGATCATTAGTCGATCATTAGTCGAGCAGGCAGAGGCCGAATCCGAGCACGCTGATTGGACAGGAGGCTGTTCATTCGCCGTAGGACTGGAGAGAGGTGAGTTCGTTTGGGCGACCTGAGGACCAAAACCTCGGATAGTCACAATCCTGGGTTTTATTCCACTTTAAGAGACATAAAGGAATTATTTCCATGAGCCTCTTCTACTGCAAGGGATTCTGGGAGAAATTCCATTATCCTTGAATTGTATGCCTCATGCAAATACTGTTTAGGGAAAGTGTTCAACAATCGTTGACAGGTTCTTTTTAGGAAGATGAATGTTCAGAGAGCTTAATTAATATCCCTAAACTATGATATATGAATTTTGCATTCCTCCAGTACACGTCTCTGTTAAAATATTCTGTCCATGATAATCACTGTGGTTCACTTATCACGCTCTCCACAGAGACGAGATCCCGTCACATCCTAAGCTGCACTAAACTTTTTAGGTCACTGGGGCTTCTTGTGAACCTTATTCTGGTAATCGTATGGAAATTAGTAAGACATGGTTTATGCAAATCTATAAGTACTCTAATAACTGTAGGCAAAGAAAGCAATTAACATGATGACCATTAGCGCAAGCCAATCAAAATTATAATTAATTAGAGCTTAAAATTAAGACTGATAAAACTACTTCTTATCAGGCTTCATTACCTCTGTTCAGCAATTGTTAGCATTCCTCAAATTATACTCTGCGTTTTGGAAAAGGGTTTTCTCAATAGAATTCAGCTAAAGAGACCTAGGAATGCATGTTTGGCAAGAAAACATTGAAAATAAATGTACTATTAAAGGCCATATTCAGACAAAAACTAATTAAATGAATACTTACCTGTTCCCCAACAAATCTGTTTACTCGATGTCCAAGCTGTGTAATACTCACCTGTTCCTGTGATAGAGCCTGGGATGTGCCCTTTGTCACAGCAAATAAAGCTATTGAGCAGTGGCGTAACTGGTCCCTCGTGGCCCTGGTGCGAACATTAAAGGGGGTCCTATCAAGGATCATACAGTAACATTTTTTCTGTCTTTTCAAGCGGACCTTCACCATCATTTAATGAAAAGCCCAAGCCCATAAAAAAAGATCCCCCAGCATCTAAAATTAATATATTTAACGTTTTTAATCACTTACTTTTTATTCTTTCCCCCACTGGCCGGCAACTCTGTTCAGGACTCTAGGATACGGGCACCACCATCTTAGCTTAGTAGCATCACATACTAAGGAAAGCAGAGGGGTCCAAAGTGCAGGGGGTGGGGTTATAGCTGTGCTTTGCAAAGACAGAGCAGAGTCTGGGTTTAGGAAAAGGACAGCAATCCCAGGATGAAGAACGGCACATTCAGAAGACACTCCCTGTTTGCAGGCAGCCTGGGACTCCATGAGCCACCATCTTGGATGTTTAAATGTTCATAAAATGCAGGTAGGATGATTTTTAATGTGAGCAATCTGTATGTACGGGATGGGGGAAACATATAAGATAGGCTCTTATTCAGAGTGAAGGTCCGGTTTAACTCAGTTGGATGCAACTAAACAATTAAAGAATGAAAAAAACAGACAAATGCTGAGCACAAATATGATAAATAAGGTGGAGGAGCAACAATGATGGCTCCTGGGTGTGGTTGCACCCCCTGCTATTGAGCTCTCTTGACTGTAACTTTGTGGGACCAGCCTCAGGAATAGGTGAGCATTACTCAAGGAAGCCGCTGTGTAGGGAAAAGTAACTTTTTTTTCTAACTTATTTTTGGTTTCATCTAGGCAGTGCATTTAAAGTGGACCAAAACCCAGCGGGATCGGCCCGGGAATCATATAGATTGATTCACTCCCCCTGGGCATCCAAAAGTAGGATGCACCTCTGTGTGAAATCCCCTAGGTTGAAAAAAAGAAAGTTGAAAGTTAACCCTCTGCACACTCATACTAAAAACTGAAAAACCTAGCTAACACTTGTTAAGAACATGGACTGTTAGTTAACATAGATTGCAATGAATGTAAAAGCGAGGTAGCCACGTCAAGGCCGTCCAATTAGTACCCCGTCCCTAACATTACTAAGTTTAAAAGTTTGTGCAGACATTGCTACTTCTTTACTTGTGTGTGCACAAGCAATGCAATACATGAATCAGCCTGTCTAAAGACATTGCAATAACTTAACTTGCTTGCACACACACAATGAAAAATACTTTACTTGCCTGCACAGTGTTACAGTTCAAAAAGAGGGTTTAGGTAGAGGCCAATTGGACTCCCTGTTACATTGGGAGAGCTACAATCCAGCAAATCCCCTAGGTTGCCCACTACACTTATCTTACTTCCCAGTCCAATGGTGCCATTTGTGAATGGCCGGCGCGGGCACGCTCCCTGTTAGAGGCAAGAGGGTGCATGCGCCGTAGGACTGGGATGAGTTTCCTCGGGCGATCTGGGGGGTTTCACGTAGCGGGGTACCCCCAATCGGAGCGAAAGGACCAAAACCCAGGATAGTCAAATTCCTGGGTTTTGGTCCACTTTAAAGTATATAGCAGTATTTAAAGAGAAGAAACCCATGCTGTTTCAGAGCACTGGGACTCACAACACCATTATTATAGGGAGGGTAACTTAACAATTTTTTGTGCGTGCACTAGATGAGCGTCTCTTCTGAAAGACAGAACATGTTTTTCATGACCCAAATCAGAAGTTTGCAGGTCTACACAAAAGTGCATAAAATGCATACAAACTAATTCCATGCATGAGGCAGAAAGAGAAGTGTGTGCAATGTGTACCTTGCATTACCTTCTTCCAGCATGTGCAGTACTGCCTGTTGCAAAGCCGGGGGTCAGGAAGCAGGGAGATGACATGTCTCTAAGGGCGGAGCTTGCAGGGAGATTCAGCTCTACAGGGCAGCGCTGGTCCTAGATCAACACGCAAGCCAGCGCAGGGCTGAACAGAGGTTAAAAGGCGGGGGAACTGCACCATCAATGAAAAAGTGCGAAGCTCAGCCTCATTATGATGTAGTGAAGACCCGGCTTGCTTAGGGGGAGGCGGCACAGGGTGCTATGTTAGTAAAAAAAATGTAAGTTCTTTAACTACATTGTGCCAGCTGTCAGTGAGCCCTCCAGGGGGCAGGGGCCCTCAGGAGCTGACCAGCCTTGCCATTATGCTAATGCGTGATCACACTTAAGGCAAAGCAGGACAGTTTTACAACGGTATTGGACAGTCAATTTGTAAATATAATAGGTATTCAGAAACAGTATGGGATGTGAAGTAGAGGAATCAACAGCCTTTTCCATCACTGAAAAGCAGAAAAAGCATCACTGCTTATGTCTGGGGGGGCATGCCGATTGGTAATTCCCCCCACACACACATTGCAGCCCCCCACAACATCGAAAAAACCCACATAATCGGCTCTTTCATGTTCCTTTTTCTGTAGGGCGATAGCAAATGGCCGCCAGTGTTAACATGGGTCCAGGACTGGACAACAATGGAAACTGTCCTGGAACAGGTAAGCTCTTGGGGCCCGGGTTCTCAGGCTTGCAGGGGCCTATGCGAGGAGGGGCATCACCAGTCGGCATTCCCCCGAAGCGAGTGGCAGTTGCACACCACAATGAATCAAGTTATGCGCAGATCCATTCAGGGACATCTGTGGACCCCCCCCCAGTGTACGGAGTGTGCCAGTAAAATCAGTCACTATGTGGCTTGGATTTGGATTATCCCCTTTTTGTAATGCAAACTATTTTTCAAGTAAGATCTTGTGACGAGGCTCAAAATATCTTTGTGTCTATTGGGAAAATAAAGGCAATTTTGCTAGCAGTGAACTATACAAGAGGCTGAAGTAAACAGACAGGAAGAGGGAGAGATGTGTACATGGCTAATGGAGCAGCTTTCTCTGTGATGCAGGCAGGGGTGAGATTTGGACCACATCGCTGCTCTTACTAGGCCTCGCTAGGAATAATTCTGAGAGAGCAGATTTTGCGTAGGGGACTGCCTGAATAGTAAGGTAAGTATGCTTTGATTTAACAGCTTGGCCTCGATTCAATAAAGGTAGAAAAAAATTCTCATGGTAGTAAAAGATTCATTTCATGAGAATGTCACTGTTGCTGAATCACCAGCTAAAAAAAACAATGAAAGTCAAAGGCACTTTTTTACTCCTAAGAAAAGTAGAGCACAGTTTACTCCTTTCTACACTGTAGTAAAAGCTGCCATTGACTTTCATTGTCTTTTCATCTGGTGATTCAGTAACGGTGACATTCTCAGGCTTTTTCTCATGAATTGAATTTTGTACTACCATGAGTTTTTTTTTTCTACCTTTATTGAATCGAGGCCATTGACTTTTATTATTGAATCTAGGCCATTGCCTTTTATTTCACCCCAACGTACCAGCTATAACCTTTGTCTGTGATACAAGAACAAGAATAAGCATGTCTAATTCATTGTATACAACATGCAGCATAATTTGAATCATTGGATATGGGGTGGGGAGCAAGGCTGTATAAAGGGATGAGGGGTCTGGTCTAACTCTGCCATGGCTTGGCATGTGAACAGACCTGTTCACAATCTTCCATACATTTAAGGGTTTTTTGAACTCTGCAATGAATTGGAGGTTAATAATAATAATATCTGCCCTCAATCTGTGTTGATCCAAAAGTAGGGCATCACTCTGTCTCTTTTAACTTAAAACATGTGGGCATTAGGCAGTGCGCAAGCTAAACTCTTGCACTATTGAGGTCCAAGAGATTAAAGCTACAGCGCTATAATTTTTCATTCACCTGGATAGAATGTTGTCTAATCCCCAAACGTTCTCACCTTGAGAGCTATATTTAGCACTGAGAGATTGTCGCAAGCCACATTCAATGCCATACGATGGGAATCTGTGCATATGAATTAATTACTATATATATACGATAGCTGTATTCTCAACAGAGTGGCATTAAAACGTCATATGCAGAGTATGCTGGCACCCCCACCACAAAAATACCTTCTCTCTCTATAGGTGAATCTTCCAAGAGGTTATATGTTGGCTTACGGGGTTGGACAAAATGTAGCCCTGGGAAAAATTAGCCCCAAATGTAAAAGTGGTGTTAGGTGAGCAGTGCAAGTCAGTGGCTTGTAAGGGGAATAAGGTGAGGCGTGTGGGTCAGAAGCTGGCTGGGGGAGGCTGGGTAGAAGAGGGGTGCAGGTCAGCATGTCAAGCAGCCACTCTTAATTTTGGTCATGGAATTTATAGACCCTCAACCCGTGACTCTCCACCACAAAGGGCCCTGGGTGTGGGTCATCAGCAGCAGAGGGGGAGTTAGGCGAGGAGCGGGGGTCAGTGGCTGGTAAGAGGAGTATGGTGAGATGTGTGGGTCAGCAGCTAGACAGGGGGGATAGATTAAGGTGCAGATCAGCGGCTGGGGGGGGGGGCATCAGTTGAAGGATACAAGTCAGTGTTTGGTTAGGAAGGTTAGTTGAGGGGTGCAGGTCAGCAGAAGTGGAGGATGGTTAGGTGAAGAGTGCAGGTAAGCTGGGAAGGATAGTTAGGTGAGTCGTGTGGGTTAGCGCTTCGGGGGGGGGGGATTGAGGGGTGTAGGTCCTGCCGCACAGCCACATGAGGCACCAACCTTGAAGTACTGACACACACCCACTGACTGACTCACTGTCAATTTATCACCTGCTTCAGTGGCGCTCAGGTCAATGATGTGGGGTCAGTTTGTAGCCTTGGTCTTTCACCAAGGAGCACCAGGGTCCTGGACTATGATTTGTGTTCCCGCGAATGGTCCCTACAGTTCTTTAGTCCCGCCCTGGAGAACCATACATCCCCAGAATTCATTGCAGAAACATTGGGACCAGAACTGCTCTCTTGGGGGGTTTGCTGCTATTTCAGGCCCACCACAGCCATGGATTCTGGCCGCTCCTACCTATTCAAACAGCAGAGCATCACATCAAGGTGCCCCTGAGGGCGTAAGCTTTAGGGTTGGTTTGGTCCACTTTAAACACAGTGCTGGCAGTCACAGTATTACTGGCCCTGCTTGCTAAACTAAGTGCCCTGAAATTGCTGAATAAACAATAAAGCACCTCTTCATAGCATCTCTGGCATTTTTGATTGCTAAAGTCTGGCAAAATTTAAGTGAACGAAAGCCAGACCCCAGCCCAGAGGCAATTTTCCTAATTTCCTCCTGACAGGTAAACTTGACACCTAATAAGTAAAGAAGACTGCAAGCTGCACTTAGCTACGTTCAGCCAAAAACACAGAATTTCACACACATTTCTGACTGTCTCCTCCGATCTGAATGATTGCGTTGATATAGTCCCCGCCCAAGGAAGCAGTTTATCTTCCTATTCACGCTCTCCCAGTTTACGCAAACTACAGTAAATCTAATTTTAGGCACTGGAATAAAATAACTATAATAGCATTGATATGTTTTGTGCATTAAATTTTGCTTCAGTAAACCATCAGCAAACAAGTAGAAAATAAAAAAAAATAAAGTTGAATGAAACATGTATATTTTTAAATGTCTCCTTATATGGAATAGAATAGAGCTTCACTTGCCAAGTGCACAGGGTGCACAAGAAATTCTTTTTGGCAGTTTACAAAATTCCAATTCCATACAAAGAAGGGAATAAACAGGGCAAGGGACAAAGCAGGGACATAGAGAGAGAGATACAGGGGGTCAGGCATGATACAACTGGCATAATAATATGTCCACGACAAACACTGTTTTGGTTTGTCTGAGGTTTTGATATTTATATACTAAGTTACTTTTGTTATTTCATTAATAAGCATTGTACTTTATATTAGGCAACAAAATGATTAGGAGTGGCTTTTAATTTTTTTTAATCTAGCTGAAGGGTGGGCCCAAGAATGATTTCCTGTGGTGGGCCCAAGGTACTCAATTTCAACTGGAAGCCCTGTTGCGCCTTTGACTGGATGACCAGACAGAAAAGTCATGGGAGTCATAGGCATGTCAGAAACCTGATGTATTGTCATAGCGGTCAACTGAATTTCTATCCAGTGACCAAACAGGAATTTTATCCAAGAAAAACAAGTCAGTCGTACTTACCTTTCTAAATTGTATAAAATATTCCTATTAACCAGGTTTAACAGAACAATAAAAAAAACAGTCATCAGATCTGCACCACTGCACCTTTTGTCTTCAAGAATCTGTATGCTAAGTTGCTGTGGACCAAATTCTGCAGAGTTCATGGGTGACACCTCGGTTGCCCAATCACTGCAAGAGCTGGCCATTGCAGCAGCCAACAAAAGAGTATAAGACTTTCAACTGAAGAAAAGAGTGCTGGCTTAGATCAGGAAATTGTAATTTTCATTTTGAGTATATTTCCTACATTTATCTTGGCGGGGGGGGGGGGGCGTTAGAGATCCTCCCCTGATGGGAGGAGGGTCTGAACGGCAGCAGTGGACTTTAGTGACAGTTGGACTTGAGTGTCACTTAATCCTGGGAGCAGTGCGGCTTTAGCTTCTGTGCAGAGTGCCCTCCCATGTGACTAGTTTTTATATTATTGGCCAAATTGGGCACATGGGGGTGGGAGCAGTTTTGTAAGGTGTTACAGAATCCCTAAACTTCTTCTTTTAAGTCCTGTGGGGCATAGTTATTTATCCATGATGATGAAGTTTAGAGCCTTGTTCAAGTTTGTTTTCCTTTGTTTGGCACTGATCTTATTTATAGATAAATTGTTTTCTTTGACATCTGTTATAATGTGGGATATCTTTATTTAAAAGTGGATCCTTAGGAACTAATCGAACTAAAATTGTATAAATGGTTGGTACACTCTTTCCAGATATTTTCACCAGCTAGCAATCCCCCCAAACATGTTTAAAAGAGCCTATACAACCACAACTCCCGAAAGCAGGGATAGACCCGCATATTGGTGCTAGTCACCACAGAGAGCATGGGGTCTGCAAAAGGGACCAACTTTATTGGATAAATATCCTAGCTTTAACTTGTCTATTCATGTTCCTTATTTGGGGTCTTTTGTTGTGGGTATACATTGTAATGTGTATACACGTATTTTGTATGCATTGGTTTTGCACTTGCGCTAAATATCACCATTTGTACTTCTCTTTGCACAGTACAGCAGTTGAGTAGATGGCACGAACAGTGCTTTTTATGCTTACAGTTCTAGAGCATACAATCTCTGCTAGCACATGCTGATTATATTAGTAGGCAGATGCAACAATATTTAAAATTTTAAAGTCCTGTCACTGTCATAGGAACACAGTCACCCTTAGATTTTCTACGAAGCAAACGTCCATCAATGGTTACTGAACCATAAATCCTCCAAATATGGACAATATAAAGTACAGTACATAAACTTGCTCTAGCCTTACCCACATTCTCACCATCACTAAAAGTGATTATTGGCTTGTGTTTAGCTTTAGCTATAGCCTTATCCTCATTCAATCAATCACCAAAAAATAACTGCTGGCTTAAGTGTAGCTCTGGAACTAGTTTTAACCACATTCAATTGATCATTAAAAGCAACTGTTGGCTTGAGTTTAGCCCTAGCCTTACCGTTTTTCTCTCATTCCCTTAGTTTATTGCTTGAGTTCAGCTTTAGCTACGGCTTTAGCTTCTGTGTAGAATGCCCTCCCATGTGACTAGTTTTTATATTATTGGCCAAATTGGGCACAGGGGGCGGGAGCAGTTTTGTAAGGTGTTACAGAATGCCTAAACTTCTTCTTTTAAGTCCTGTGGGGCATAGTTATTTATCCATGATGATGAAGTTTAGAGCCTTGTTCAAGTTTGTTTTCCAGGGTTTGGCACTGATCTTATTTATACATAAATTGTTTTCTTCGACATCTGTTATAATCTGGGATATCTTTATTTAAAAGTGGATCCTTAGGAACTAATCGAACTAAAATTGTATAAATGGTTGGTACACTCTTTCCAGATATTTTTACCAGCTAGCAATCCCCCCAAACATGTTTAAAAGAGCCTATACAACCACAACTCCGGAAAGCAGGGATAGACCCGCATATTGGTGCTAGTCACCACAGAGAGCATGGGGGCTGCAAAGGGGACCAGCTTTATAGGATAAGTATCCTACCTTTAACTCGTCTATTCATGTTCCTTATTTGGGGTCTTTTGTTGTGGGTATACATTGTAATGTGTATACACTTATTTTGTATGCATTGGTTTTGCACTTGCGCTAAATATCACCATTTGTACTTCTCTTTGCACAGTACAGCAGTCCTGTCCTGTCACTGTCATAGGAACACAGTCACCCTTAAATTTTCTACGAAGCAAACGTCCATCAATGGTTACTGAACCATAAATCCTCCAAATATGGACAATATAAAGTACAGTACATAAACTTGCTCTAGCCTTACCCAATTTCTAACCATCACTAAAAGTGATTATTGGCTTGTGTTTAGCTTTAGCTATAGCCTTACCCTCATTCAATCAATCACCAAAAAATAACTGCTGGCTTAAGTGTAGCTCTGGAACTAGTTTTAACCACATTCAATTGATCACTAAAAGGAACTGTTGCCTTGAGTTTAGCCCTAGCCTTACCGTTTTTCTCTCATTCCCTTAGTTTATTGCTTGAGTTCAGCTTTAGCTACGGTCTTACTCTCATTCAATCCAACACTAGAAAGTAACTGTTGGCTTGAGTTTCGCACTAGCCCTAGCCAGAATGTACCATCTCTGTTATCACATCTTGATTATAGTAGTAGGCAGTTTCAACAATACTTAAAATGTTAAGTCCTGGCACTGGCATAGGAACAGTCACCTTTAGATTTTCTATGCAACAAACTGTAACTGTACTGTGGTTAAAGACAATAAAATATACAGTACATAAACTGGCTCTAGGCTTACCCCCATTCTAGCCATCACTAAAAGCGATTCTTAACATGAGTTCAGCTTTAGCTGTAGCCTTACCCTCATTCAATCAACCACTAAAAAGTAACTGCTGGTTAAAGTTTAGTGCTAGCTCTAGCCTCACCCCCTTTCTATAGATCGCTAAAAGTAATTGTTGGTGTAAGTTTAGCAAAATCTCTAGTTTTACTCTTATTCAATCCCATCACTAAAAGTAATGGTTGGCTTGAGTTTAGCTGTAGTCTTACCTTCTTTCTATCATTCACTTAGTTTATTGTTGGCTTAATATTAGCTTTATTTCTTTATATCTTACCCTCATTCAAACCATCACTAGAAAGTAACTGTTGGCTTGAGTTAAGCTTTAGCTCCAGCCTCAACCTCATTCTATCCATCACTAAAAGTAATTGTTGGCTTGAATTTAGCTATAGCTCTATCCTTACACTCATTCTATCAATCACTAGAAGTCATTGGTGGCTTGAGTTTTGCTATAGAAGACAGGAATTTTGTACTTTCTGATAGGCTGGAATATATATCCCACCCCAAACAAGATGGAGGTTTTCAACAGCCACCTGTCAGGGAACATATAATTAGTAAGCATCAAGCTTGTGGCTTGTTCCTTTTCTTTTAACAGCCCCCATGACACAAGACTGTTTAGCAGTCTTCCTGTCAACCATCACAGTCAACAGTAAAAAATAAATAAGGCTAAGCACCTAACCTGTCAAGAAAAGGAACATGTCCAAAAGATCTTAAGTAAAAATACAGCAGGAAACATAAAACAAATCAACATCTGGTTACATTGTCGTTTTCCAGCTCAGATTAGTTTTTTTATAATAAAATGTTGAGCTGTTGAAAACTTTTTTTTGGTTCACGAATTTGGCCGTTAGACATATCTGAGCTATGCATTTGCAACAAACCGTTGTACATCATGGCTATTGCAGCCCTAGCTCCAGCCATAAGCTTTTTATTTTGGACACTAAGGTGCAGATGTAGAAATAAATAAGCTATTCTGTGTACCTGCAGCAGATGACGGCCTTACAGGAAAGTGCCAAGTCGAGGAAGCACTGACGGACTTCAAAGGAGAGCGCGTGTTTCAGGGTCTGCCCGTCAATGATCAGAGCCAAGTCGTTTTCCTTTCCCAGTGAATCTCCCAGGTTGTTACAGTGGTTTGTCAAAGTTTCTCTTGTTGCCTAAAAGAAAGTAAGAAATGGTAATTATTGATGTCACACGGACCACATTTAAATAAACAGTTATGGAATGTGTAAAACAATAGCCTCGATTCAGAGACACATTCGTCCGGACTTCCGTAGCTGTCTGTGAAAGTTTTGGTGGGTGTTAGTCCTTTTTTTGCATTTTTTCGTCCCTTTTTTTTACTCGCACGAACGTTCGGGAAAATGTGTATATGCTCTTTCGATGAACGGAAGCAAATCGGAACATTTCCAAACAAAATCGGAAATTTTCCGTTCGTTCAGATAACTTCCGTTGTTGGGATGGTTTCTGTCTGATTCATGGAGCTGATTTCCGACGGATCACCACCATATAAATCCGTTTCATTTACGATCCACTTACGAGACCTGTGAGGGCTCGGATTGCTATTGTTGAACATGTTTTGCGGCTATGTGGAGGAGTCTGCGCGCCTTTAGCACCAAGGCATTGCATGTATCAGCATGGCCGAGGCCATAAATTGTATAGCAATGCATACCTGAATCAATACATTTCATGTATGCCTTATAGATGCATTTTAAAGCTGACCTAAATTAGTCCTTAGCATGTAAACATTTATTTTCCCACACATCCATATAATTGCTATATTTTTTTTAGACTTATGTCCTTTGTGAATTATATTTGGATTGTTGAACTTGAATCTTAATTTGTTGTAGGAGTTATTGTTTTAGTTGGTTACCTTTGCTTTGTGTAATTATTTTATATTTGGTTGCAGGAACCGCAAGATGTGCCACTCGCCCTTGCTCCTGATGCCCGTTCTTTGCCTGCAGAATGCGGGCCAGGGGTTCTCTAATCGGGCACTATGCAAAACCCGGGCCGTGGTGGCAAGGGCCCTCTGGCTTTTGAAGTCCAGATTTAGGTGTTTGGACCATACGGGGGGGGGGGGGGCACCGCAGTATGACCCCAACAAGGTTATACCAAAATTTTAATTTACGTTTTTTAACAGGGACCACACGTGCCAGAGTGGCACAACTGAGTGTCAGGGTCTTTCAGTTGGTGAGCAAGATGCAGGAGTTGCGCAACTCGTTGGGGACCACAGATGAAGAATAATGTTCAGTGGCCTGCCATTGCTATGTATTTTGTTTTTTATAGTTGTAAAAATGTTACATTTTCAAAATTTTTTTACATTTTATATTTTATGATGGTATAAAAAAAAATGTTACATTGTCATTTCATTTACAAAATACATCAACACAAAACTAATGGGCCCAGAAATATTTAAAGGTGAATATTCACATGACCGAGAAGTGATTTGGGTACGTTTTAGGGGGCTAAAATGGATGAAGAACCTAACCGATAAGTGGTTTGGGTGAGCTTTAAGGGTCCAAAAGGGAAGATGGAGGATAGTGCTAAGTGGTTTGGGTGAGCTTTAAGGGTCCAAAAGGGAAGATGGAGGATAGTGCTAAGTGGTTTGGGTGAGCTTTAAGGGTCCAAAAGGGAAGATGGAGGACAGTGCTAAGTGATTTAGCTAAACATTGTAGTAGACGTGAGGGTGGCAAATATGTAGGCAAGCACTTTAATGAGTGAAGTTTGTAGTGCGCAGGCGCAAGATCGTAAGGATTTCCGTCTGGACGATTATTTATTGAAAAAGGGAAACAGAAACTAACGGGAAGCGTAAAGGATTCGTTGGAGGATACGATGGGAAAAGAGCAAAAACAAAAGCCTACGTTGTAACATGTGAAAATGAAACGGAAAAGTCTGGATGGAAAATGACATCCTTGTATTCGTAATCTGCCGTACGAACGGACGAAAACTTTACAGAAGGTTTTCAATGCATGCATAGAATCGCTCGAACGCTCATACGAGAACGGAAACATTTCACAAAAAAAAACAGATCGGCACGAAAACGGAAGTTTTTTTGTGTCTCTCTGAATCAAGGCTAATGTGCTATAACCGGTGATTTAGGCTCAATAACGCCCTTGTGCAAATCATAATGAGGCCTCACCACACTGGAAAAGGGACACCTGCAGATCAGAAATGGCGCACAGCAAGGCAACTGCATTAATAAATAGAACAAAGGAATCTCTCTTAGCTTAGAGAAATAACATTTGGGAACCTTTTGAAGGGGAAGGAACTGGTTGATGTGCTGTATTGGGGCAAACTTTTTCACAGAATTAAGATATCCTTGGGAACCTTTTGTACCAACATCCAGCATAACTGGCAACCATTATCTGAAATGTTTTATCTCTATGTAGCTCAAAACCGTGTGTGAGGATTGTTACAGGGGTTATACTTGACAGATGTTAAAGAAAACCTGCAGTCAAATCTGACTGTAGGTCCTCTCGCCCAAGCAGCATGAGGGCATCCTGATATGGATGTTCTACTGCATACCACTCCCAGAGAAACCAGATTCCTTGCCCTATGACCACCGGCAGGCAATCATGTTCACCGATTCAGTGGGTGCACAGTAATCTGCAAGCCAACCAGGCAAACCTGATAGGCCGCTTATGGTCCCATATACGTAGCAAGCCAAACTGGAATGCAGGAGTAGCAGTTGCCCGGTATCTGGCACTCAAAGACATCTACAGATGCAGAATTGTTCATAGAAGACGATGACCTTATTATTTATTATTTTGCATTACAATGTATTATTTTTTAAAGCAACCAATGTAGCATTGACTCAGATGATACCAATGTGGCAGCTCTTGGTAAGTTGCTCTACTGCTTAAAGCAGATACTGCCTCCCCCTCTGACCTCTATGCTGCCCCCTCACTATATGAACCTTGCCCTACTGGGTTTATCAAATATTTATCAACTGCAGTGCAGTTTCTAGGTGAAATAGCTTTCGGCGTGGGAAGGAAAAAAGTTGACCTTCTTTACCCACCCACATGTCATGCAGTTCCCCTCCCCATGACTGAGCTGAATATGGGGGTATGAGAGGCTTGGCCTACAAACAGTGGCCCACAACCCATCAGTGGAAAACAATTTGTCTGGAATCAAGGTGCCCTATGCAAACGCAATGGCCTTGCACGCCCCTAGAAATAGTCCTAGTTTTCTTTCACTTTATTGTCAAACATTAAGTAGAGATTCCTAGTAAAAAAACAGGGCTATAAGGAACTGACCTGCATGCAATAACTTGAAATGTGAGAGTTATAGAAGTAGAAGGTAATGGTCTTGTTCTCTGGGGGGCTTGACCTCTCTTCATGTCTGCAGTGACAATAGAGGACACCAGTCTACAAGAAAAGCTACATGTGCCTTGATGATTAAAGAGCATCACAGGCACATACATTTTGTGCTGGGCTACTACCTGGCAGCTGAAATGACAGACAACACAAGTTTGTCAATCACACTTGCAATCTAACAAGGCCAAAGTGTTTGAGTACCTTTCACATTTGCCTCCCCCAGCTATTTGCAGTAGGTGGATTGGGACACCTCCACTTAATATAATAAATATGCTTAAAATATGGTATTTACTGCTCTCTACTAGAATTTCAAGTATGAGTTTTTGGTGATCCATAAAAATACTGACATCCTCATATACACATGCAGACTATGGCACATTTTGAATCTAGTATAAATCTATGAACTATACTGTATATAAGTAAGAGCTGGTGGGGCAGAACAGTGCTCTAATGGAGGGCAATAAACATTATATTCTAATATATTTCAATGAGCCAGTGTCAGTTCACTCTTTGACCTTAAGCCCAGCTGGAATATGTTGGCTGGATCACCAATATAAGCACATTTATGAGCATCATTTTAGGCTTTTTCCCACAGAAGTAATCTGGGGCAATTTGGACAATTAAACAATGACATCAAGTGATTTTAATTTGCGCTGGTCTAAGAATATCCATCTGGAAGCAGACCCAAAGGGGGAAGTTTTAGGAGTTTAGTATTATGTATTGCAGATGGCATGTGAATTCTTGGATTTCCCAAGAGAGTCTGTATAGAGGTAAAGGAAACCCGAGCTTCTGATGCTGCTGAAAAATGATAGAGATGATCTGGATTACCTTCTAATTTGTCCTTGTTTTAGAGTAGATCTATTGCAACAACTGTCTGGAACAATAAAAAGCTTCGTCCAATGTGATATTTTTGCCGCAAAATTAGGGCCAGTTAGGAAACCTAACTAAATTAATCTAAGAAAATAAGAATTTTAACTTTCCGCAGTGGTTACTCTATCCACTCTGCACATGAATGCCTTACAAAAAAGAAAAGCTAAAATTCCTAAGATGATTATGATTTGTACGCAGACAACCAAGAATTTGGGCCATCAAAGCCAGCTGTAATATAATTTCCTACTTTTGTTTGAACAGGGTATCATACTGTTGACAGCAGGAATTGACTTAAAACAGACCTAAAGCCTAACCCCCCGGTTTGCTGATTTTGCAAATACCCAAATGGGCAGGAAACTCACCTTTCTGTGTTCCTACAGATCCCAGTGTGTTTGGCAGCAACATAGATTGCCGTGTAACTGCTGGTGGCCAAACTCTATTGGCAACCAATGATCATGTGGGGGCATTAAAACAGAGTAGAAGCACAAAAGGGGATACTGCCTAATTTGAGGGCACTTTCATAGGAATTAGAGTAGACTATTCTCCCAAATAGGTGAGGAGGTTGCAGTGGCCTCTGGGTAAGTTTTGCAGGTAAGTTAAAATATACAGGATATATTTATTTGACAAGTACACAAAATTTAAAAGGGAATTGATTTTGGAAGTTTAACACTGTACACAACAGAAGAGAATAGTAGGGAATGGGCAGGATTTCAAGCTACTGATTGCAATTAATACAGGATAAGTCTTGTAAAACTGATAGAAGACCTCCAGTGGATGCTTTTATATATTTTTGATCTGAAGGATCTGCATGTTGTCATTCTGAAGCCTCTTCTTGATGGAAGACCTATCAAGTGTGTATTGCACTAATAAAAATTTACTACTAAACACACTAAATTTTTAACATAAGAGTGATCTTGTATCTGCTGGGGTTGACTAGAGCAACTTTCTGACATTTCCTGTTATAGCAAGTCTAGACCATAATCATTCCTTCAACATCTTTTGCCTTCGAAATCCACAATTCTGTCAGCCCGAATGATCAAGTTTCACATACACTTGCTTTATTTTGATCATTTGAAAATGTACAGCGCTGATATTATTCCCAGTGTTTTCCTTGTATAGGGAACTTCAGAGTTTCCATGCTCTGTGTAAACTGTTTAATTCTGTCAGACAGCCTCTGTTAGGCCGCTGCGGCGTGCTGTTGTAAATCCACGGAAAGGAGCATAATTTGTTGACAGGCAAAGTAGTGGAATATCCTGGAGGAGAGCTCATGTGTGGTCCCAGCTGTGCAGTCAATCCTGCCGCACATCACATCGGCACAGCATCTCGAACTCAGAGGCCCTTGTGAGAAGCGTCTGTTCTTTCCCTAAACTTGTTTATACATTAGCGATTGAAAAAAAAAGATAAATGAGCCTCTAAACAAATAGAGGCTTGCAAGATGGTTTTCAGAAAATTGTTTTAAGAGCTGTTTTAGATCAGTAGAAAAATATCCGAAACCCACCTGAACTAAATAAACTAAAAATGAAGTTTGTGAGGTTTTCCAACATTTAACTCCTTGGCTAGCAATACCAGGAAAAAATCCCAACTACTCCTAGGACTGTATCCATGCAAAACATACCCCCCCCCCCCGCAAGGTTTCATAGTTTATTGGCTTACAACAGTGCGTCACAGTAGATTTGTGCAGAAATACACTTGTTAAAACAAAGCTCAACAAAAAAGTTCAATTGTGATACTTTTATAGAATTCACAATAGCATTGTTACATAACACTTTGTCTGTATAAAACAAAGGGCCCTTAATTAGTTATTTAGGATCCTGTCTTTCTCTCCTGGTTGTTGTAAGGTTGGACCGTGGTGGTGCTAAAAATCAAACCTCTTGGTAATAAATTTTCATATATAAATGTGGAAATACGTAAATCCATATGCAAAATTTAGTGTGCTAGCAAAGGGGGGCAAGGTTCAAAACTACAAAGTAGGGGCGCTGAACCCCAATATTTCCCAATAGGGCTGCACAGGTCAACAATGTAAAGATAAACAGCTTTAATGCACAAAGACACAGTAAAAAGCAGATAAAAACAATTCCTGGGGCAAAGAACCTGTATATACTATATAATATATATGTTCCAATGCAAAAGTGCCACAATGTTGACTAATGTGCCTATTGGTAAAAATGGCTGGGTGTTATTGCAATAAAATAATTATACCAAATAAATATAATACTAAAGTGCTAAGTAGCAATAAAATAAATACACCAAGTGCTAATTGTTATTACTAAACATTTTAGTCTCCTGAGGAAGTGTACCAAAACAGTAGGTGCAAAGAAGAATAAAGCAATAAGACCCCACAAAAAAGAGGGAGAAAAAAAGACCAAAAGCTACAATAAATACTGACCAGACTGATGTAAATAGCACCAAGTTTCATGTTATTAAGTGCGCCTCAGCCCACAATCACAATCCAATGCATTTTGTGGCCCTCACAGCCACAGCATCAGGGAGTATATTGTATTTATCACTCCATATGATGCATGTTTTACCCAAAAAGTGTGGGGGGGGGGGGGAATGTTGGTGCTTTGGTCCCATCCACCCCTTAGGTATTTCGTAACAGTTTATGGGTCACAAATTTCACAGGGGGCCCTGGTTCTGGTGCCAGGCACTTTGGCCTGGTGAAGTGCATCTGGTGAATCCAAGGATGGGGAGATAGGATGGATCAGAAGCAAGAGATCTCCATATTCCCAGTTCTAGGCTAGCACTCTTATCCTAGGCTCTGTGTCGAGGCCTCCATGACTGAGTGGTCCATTTAAAGTGTGTGGGAAGAGAAGCACTACATGGGGTCATTTATTTGCAACTTCATTCCAAACTACGGGTGTGAAAGGACCAGCAGGGGGTCTTTGAACTGGGGACTTCCTTTGCTTGCTCATCTCTCATAGCAAGTGTCAGTTCACCCTTGGCCAATTATAGGCTTCCTCTCCATGTCAGGCTTTTCTTATGTGGGTCTGCTGTCAGCCTGGATATCTTAGAGATGTGTAAATGATAGTTTTCCCACAAGGGGGCAGACTTTTTTCTTCCTGCACTAAGCATTATTTTGCTTAGCAACTTCCCTGTTTTTAATAACAATTGATAATGTTTCCCTTCTCATCTCAGGCTGTCAATGTATCTTTGATTATCGAAATAAACCACTGAGGCTAGTAGTAAAGAACAAAACAGCTTCTTTATCATAATGATATCAGGACCAGTGAATGCCAGAAAAAATACAATTCTGTGAAATACTCACCTGTAGAATTGGTATTATAAGTATACAGTACGTCCTGCTCCAGATAGATTACTTACACTTGGGTTATCCTCCGCCAGATGGCGCTGCACTGCAGAGACATGCAAAACAGGCTCCTCCCAGCCCCTCAAATACTCGGGGACCTCCCACAAATCCCCAGCATTGAAAAGCAGTGAACAAGAAGCCGGGAGAATTTAACCACCAAAAACTGGTAACTATAAATAACAATCACCATACAGGGGATCCAGAATAATGCAAAAACCAGGGTGGGGTGGAGCAGGACGTATGTATACTTATAATACCAATTCTACAGGTGAGTATTTCACAGAATTGTATTATTCTTAGTATACAGTACGTCCTGCTCCAGATAGATTAGTTACACTTGGGACATCCAATAGCAGTGTCCATAAAGTAGGGTGGGATCCCCAACAAAAAAGGTAACAGCAGACAGTTTAAACCACTGCCGCCTGCAAAACCATGCGGCCAAAAACAGCAGCAGCTGAGACCATAACATCAACCTTGAGAAACCTTGAAAAAGGTATGAACAGAAGACCAAGTAGCGGCCTTGCAAACATGTTCAACAGAAGCCTGGTGCTGGAAGGCCCAAGAGACACCAATAGCACGAGTAGAATGAGCAATAAGGCGGAAGGAAGGATTCCTCCCCTTAGCAGAATAGGCCTGAATCACAGCCTGACGGATCCATTTGCTGATAGTGGACTTGGCAGGAGCCAAACCCTTCCTAGGACCATAAGGGACCACAAAAAGAGCATCAGTTTTCCTGAAGGACGCAGATACTACTAGGTAATACTTCAGACACCTGACCACATCCAAGGAATGCAAAACCCTTTCCTTAGCATTGCTAGGATTAGGGCAAGGAAGAACAATATCTTGATTCAAATGAAAGGCAGACACCACCTTAGGCAGAAAATCCGGCTTAAAGCGGAACACCACCTTATCCTGGTGTCTCTCAAAGTATGGGGGCTGGATAGACCGAGCCGCCAGCTCAGACACACGCCTGACCGAAGTAATAGCCACCAGAAAGACAACCTTGAGGGTAAGTACAGCCAGAGCAGCATCCTGAATAGATTCAAAGGGAGCACCCTGCAAGGCAGGCAAGACCAAGTTCAATCCCAAACAGGGACCATAGGTTTTCGTGGGGAACGCACATGAGTAATCCCCTGAAAGTCTTAAACCAAGGAATGCTGAACAAAAGACTACTGACAGAAGACAGACAGGGTAGAAACCTTCAAAGTACTGAGTTGGAGACCCGGCTCCAACCCATGCAGTAAAAACTCCAGAACCCTGGGAGCTGAGAACACCCGACAGGGAAGAGACCTAGACTCACACCAGTCTATGTAGGTACGCCATACCCTATAATAGATGAAAGAAGAAGTCTTCTTCCTAGCCTTCACCATGGACTCAACCATCGAGGCAGACAAGCCTTTCTCCATCAAGATGGAGGTTTCAGCAGCCAGGCAGTCAAGCCAGAGTTTGTAATTGGAATGGCGTAAGGGGCCCTGAGTGAGCAGATCTGGCACTCCTGGCAGAACATACTGATCTACTGCCAGCTGCACCACGTCTGCGAACCACACTCTTCTTGGCCACCTGGGGGCCACCAGAATCACTGGCACCCCCTCCAGAGCAATCTTGCGCAGGACCCTGCCTAACAGGGGGAATGAAGGAAAGACATACAGAACAGAATGTCCTGCCATGACATTACTAAAGCATCCGTGGTCATGGCCAGAGGATCCTGGGACAGGGAGACAAGGGTCAGGAGCTTGTGATTGTGACGGAACACAAACAGATCCACATCTGGTTGGTCCCCACGGTGACACAGAGATTGGAACACCCTGTTGCAGAGAGACCCCCCCCGGAATGTATACCGCTGATATGCAGGGAACATTGGCCTCCACCCAGGTCAGGATCAGAGACACTTCCTGGGGGACCCTCTTGCTTCGGGTCCCTCCCTGATGATTGATGTAGGCAACTGCCGTCAGATTGACCGAGCGACCCTGAACAGGCAGGCCCTGAAGATGAGTAGTCAAGCGAGCCAGAACTAACCTGATCGCTCACAGTTTCAAGACATTGGTAGGTGTAGGGCCTCCTAAGGGCTCCACCTCCCCTGGAACCGCAGGGACTACCAGAAACCCCCCCCCCCCAACCTGATAGACTGGCATCCGTGGTGACCGTCTCCCAGAAAGGGGCAAGAAAGGATCTGCCCCCCAACAGGTTCCTTGAGTCCATCCACTACAAGAGGGACCTCCTTACCAGGGGGGAAAGCACACAGACCCTGTCCAGGGATGCTGGGTCCTTGTCCCATACAGACAATAGGAGAAGTCGCAGAAGCCCCAAGTGGGACTGAGCATAAGGGACCGCTTCAAAGCATGCCACCATCAGGCCCACCAGCTGCATCCCCTGCCTGGTGCAGGGACGGGGACAGCTAGGAGGGACTGAGCCCGCACAAACAGATTGTCCACTTTCTGCTGAGGAAGGAAGATCCTTGCCTGAACTGTATCCAGATTCATTCCTAGGAATGGAGTTACCAAGGAAGGGGACAGTGAGGACCTGGGGTGGTTGATCACCCATCCAAATGACTCCAGAATGGACACCACCAGCTGAGTATCCAAGTTAGCCTGATGTAGAGACTGGGAAGTGATGAGGACGTCCAGGTAGGGCAGCACGCGGACGCCCCTTGGTCTCATCAGAGACATCACCCCCGCCAGCACCTTGGTGAGCACTCTGGCAGCTGAAGAGAGGCCAGATGGCAAGGCCACAAATTGGCAGTGTTGGTCTTCCAACGCGAATCTGAGAAACCTTGGTGTCCTGAAAACACAGGGATGTGAAAATAAGCATCCTCGATATCCACAGACGGCATGAAGCCCCCGGGGCGCAAGGAGCTGATGGCCGAGCGCAGAGTTGCCATGCAGAAAACGCCTGTACTTGACATTTGCTGAAGATCTGTAAACCAGAATGGGCCAGACTGACCCATCCTTTTTTGGGAACTGTGAAAAAGGTTGGTGTAGAGTCCCTTGCCTCTGCCTGTTAAGGGGAATAAGCAAATGACCCCCAGACCCCGCAGGCCTTGCACGGCCTGCGCCAACACCTGAACAGAGGCAGGGACCAGGAGTACCCGGGACCTGATAATCTTGGGGGAGGCCGCACAGCAAACTCTATCTTGTAGCCGGAGGACACTACCTCCTGAATCCACCGGTCTGAGGCGTGACGTCTCCAGACTTGAGCAAGGTGCCGCAGCCGTCCCCTCACCCTGACGGGCGAGGGCACCCCATCATGCTTGAGGGGACCTGGGAGAGGATTTGGGCTTAGCCCCCCCGGAGGAGCCAGGGTGTTGTCTGCTGCTCCTGGGACAGGAATCTGCGCGAGCCCCCGTGAAGGACACCCCTGGTTCCTGTTTAACACCATGGTAGGGGGTAGAAGGGGCCGAGACAGCCGCCTGAGCAGGGGTAACTTACCTCTCTTACCAAACAGGTCTAGACGGCCCAAACAGGCGTAGCCCCTTAAAAGGAAGCCCAGTAAGGGCCTTCTTCGCAGCATTGTCAGCACCCCACTGTCGCAGCCAGACCAAGTGACGTATAGCCACCACGAGGGCAGTTCTTGCACACATTCTGATGGTGTCATCCAATGCTAATAGGACAAAATTTACAAACACATCACTACTGGAGAGTGCATTAAACACCTCACAAGGCAGATCATCAGGGGCACTATCAAGCATTTTTCTGATGAGGGTTCTAGTGGCCACAGCAGTAATGGCAGAGGCACAGACTGATGCAAAGGCGTGGGAGGCCAGCAGGTCAATGCGCCGGTCCTCAGCATCCCGAAGGGTAGTAGAATCAGGGGGATGCATGACAGGGGTGTTAGATAGCCCAATGATGGGGACATCCACCTCGGGGGGGGGGGGGGATGACCAACATTTAACCACCTCAGGGGGAAAAGGATACTTCCTATCCCAATCCCTTGGAACCCCGGGAAGTTTACTGGGGCACTCCCATTCCTTGAGCACAATGGTATGGAAATGTGCCTGCTCTAGAAATTCCAAACGTGATGTTGCTGTATGGAAACGATCCCCTCTTTGCCTGGGAGCCTTACCAGGAAGAGAGATAGACAGAACCTCAAAGATCTGGGTCAATAATCTGTCAGTGTCACCCGGGGCCCAGGGGTCAGAGCCAGAATCGTCATGACCCCTCGGTCTCTCATCAGATGAGCCTGAGTCAGAAAAGAGCTCTCCTTTATCAGAAGGGGTATAGCCATACAGATTCATAAACTCCTGAGATCCCATAGGGAAAACAGTAACATATGGCGTCAAGTGCCGCTTCTTACCAGGGCCCTTACGCGCTAAAGACCTCGCAATAATCTGTTCAGCCATAGGCAGTCTAGAAGACAAATCAGGCTGAGAATCCCCACTTGTATGCGACTCAGCAGGAGTGAGATTTAAGCTTGGGGGAGTAGGTGCGGTGAAACGAGGTGCAGCCACTGGCAGGCCAGATTGCAAGGCCAGCGCTTGCTCAGCACAGGGTACGCAGACCCATGCCTTGTCAGCCTCATCATCAGGTTGTCCACACGCCATACACAGCCGGTCTTGTCCCAAAGGGACCCCGGTCACATTATCCTGAGATGCCTCCATATGGTGATTATTAGGCACAATATGCCAGTAGGGATTGACGCTATAAAGCAACCCTGGATGCCCCAATGACCCGCTAGGGAAGTGGGAGTAATTTTACAAGGCCCGACTATCAATTACACCGGGCCGGGAGAAGCCAATGGATTCACCCATCTGAAAGACACAATGAGAAGAAAGGGTGTCAGAACCGAAAACACTACAATGAGTATAAAGCAGCTCGCGAGGGCACTTACGGACCATGGTAAGTAAGAACATCACACGCGCGCGCGCGCGACCTGACAACATGGCGCCCAGTATCTTGAAGGGCGGGCCAGAGCGAGCCGTGACGCGGTGCGCGCCAGGCCAGTCCCCGCCCCCCTGATGAGCGCGAAGTACAACAAGCAGCCAATGAGGACGCAGAAGCGTCAGAGGTAACGCCGCCGCCCGGCGCGGAACATCCAAATGAAGGGAAAGGCGCGCGCGGCGGCGGCGGCATTTGCAAGAGTAAAAAGAAAAGTCAGCGCGGCGGCTGACACCACATATACTAGTCCAAAAGACATTACAAAAGGCCATATGCACGTAATCACGATACACTAACACCCACACCCCCCCTTTCTTTCCCCCCAAAGGCTACAGGGAGAATGAGGGAGGATGGCGGCCCTTTGTACAGGGCCCACCGCTACCGGGGCATGGGACAATAATGCGGGAGGGGCATCCCATAAAGGCTCACCATCAGCCTATACCGCCTACCCTTTGGTGGGGGACTGCGGTGGAGCAGCGCTCCATAGTGTTTTCATGGTGCCGCCTACTTTCACCGCAGCGCAGCCCAGGCTGGGAGGCACATCACACGAAGGACGGGTGGGAATAGTCCAACAGGGCCGCAGGCTAATAGCCCCGCTCACCTGCGAGAGAGTGATAACTTCATGTCTTCGCAGTAAGCACTGCAGAGAAATCTGGGGATTTGTGGGAGGTCCCCGGGTATTTGAGGGGCCGGGAGGAGCCTGTTTTGCATGTCTCTGCAGTGCAGCGCCATCTGGCGGAGGATAACCCAAGTGTAAGTAATCTATCTGGAGCAGGACGTACTGTATACTAAGAATAGACTAATGATAAAACTTATGCAGGGTTTACACAAAGCAATTTTCGAACAAATTCTCGCTGAAACGTTCGCAATTAGGCAATCATTGTTAAGTGTAAATGACTGTGGCAATCGATAAACTATTGATAAATCATGGAACGTATTGTTTTGGCTGGCCAAAAATGTCTCGCTGCTCAGTCTGTTATCGTCTTCTATCGTCATGTGTGATAAGAAATCGTACGCAATGTGACGTCAAAAACCCACAAGCGAGCGTACGTTCAACTAGAAAATTATCGCTAAAGCGTATGAGTGAAAGACAAATCTGCCACATCTGAACGCAAATCACTGAATCACGCGAACACTAAATATATTGCTCCATCTAAACCCACCATTAGATTGATTAATATCTACCTTACTCTCTACATACACATTTACAAAATATATTTTTTACAATATTTGTAGGCTTAACATTGGTGGGAGTTTAAATGGGTTGAGTATTGAGAACATGGTTAAGATGAGAGACTGATGAGGGGGGTACAAAAAGGGGACCCCCGGTGTGGGGATTAATACATATAACAAAATAAAACGGCACAGAGCTAATATAAACTAATTAAGGTCCTCTTTAAAGTCCTTCAAATAATTCTTCAAATTCCACCATGTGCATCTGCAATCCACTCGTGCTCCACCACCACCGATTTGGTACTCTTACCACAAATAAATGGTGTAATCAGCAATTATGCTATCCTAAAGCTATTGTGCAGAATCAATGAAGCAATGGACATGTCCTTTATAGCCATAGCCATAGATATTATTGATATTATTGAGGCCCATTGGCGGGGTGTGAATATGACTAGGGAAGTGTCTAAGAAAGAAGGTTTGTGGATTTATAAACTGGACACTCTTAGCCCTAAAGGGCTAAATATAGATTTCGATCTCAATTGCTTCATTGATTCTGCACAATAGCTTTAGGTGACTCTTCCCATTGGTTATGTCTCAAAACCATGGGGAAGGTCTATGTAGCCCCCATCACCTTGAACCTTTGTCTGAGTATAGGAGGTCTCAAGCTCTAGAAGGTTTTAGTATATTAAACCCCGTATGTCTTTGATTCAATTGTATAGTTTATCCACATGGATATATTGTTGTATAGAATGCCAGGGTTGGGGTTATTTAGACCCCTTAGATTTTAATTTGTGTCTATTTAGATTGTAGGGTCAACTCACTTTGCTGAATTGCCGCGTTTGATGTTTTACAATTTTCAATTCAAAAAGGGTTTTTTAATGTCAATTTTATATTTTCAAATTTTATTATAATCATGGCTCTGGATTTTTTACTACTTTTTATTACAGGCCTCCATGCCGATGTGAGCCCTTATATTGATCTCAATTTAATTTGGGTCCTTTTTAATGGGACTCCATGATCCTGTCCCAAACTTCCGTTTCTCTTTCTGGGGAGGGCACATGTTATTATGTGCAAAAAGGGGCGATGGTTTTGTAATCCAAACCCAAACCCATAATGCGTTAATATAGCCCCCTTTAGTTTATGCCCGCATATCCCATGTTTTAAGCATTTGGGTAAATTCCCACATAATTTGTGGTGTCCCCAGGTGGGGGTTAAATAGGATGAGCGCAGGTTTAGTTTGTGGCTCTGATGATAACAGAGAGCTGACATGGGGAGGTTGCTGAGGAAACGGGACGCTTCGTGTTTTCCTTGTGGCCGCGCAGCATCAGACGGGCTCTGACAGTTGTTAAAATTTAATGGGCCGGGGATTGGCGGAGGTATTTAATTATATTCACCTCCTCTGCTGTGGATTGGTAGAGGGGCGTTAGCTACGTCACTTTGCCGTTTAAGCTGGGATTGCGGAGGTAATGATATTCACCTCCTCTGCCGCTGATTGGACGAGGGACACTAGCAGGGGATTGGTGGATTTAATGATATTCACCTTCCCTTGGGTGGATTGGACGAGGAATGTGACCTACGCATTGCTGCTGACTGGTGAGCGTAATGCTGATCTGGCCAGTGATTGGATGAGAGGGAGGAAGATACATCCCCTCTTGTCCCGCCTTTTCTCTATTTAATCGCTGCTTGCCGTCGCGCCGGCTGACCTAGTGAAAGTCGCGCTGAGCGACGAAATGCGTTGGGAGCCGGCGGCAACACATTTGGAATTCAGCAGCGTGAGTTGGCCCAGAGCCTTAATTGACATGCGAGTTTTAATCTTTTATCATGTGAGTGTTTTATTGGCCTGAATAAATGTGCATTTAAAGTTTTGCAATATTGCGCAATGGTCCTTTTGTTCTCTCCCGTATGATCTTATTCTGGAAATCTCGGTCGGGGATTGCATAATATATTGGGAGATCCTATTTTAATGAGGTGAAATAGAGAGGTGGAAACAATATTGGTCTGAAAATTGGGCGTGTCTAATCCTCTATGAAATTGGACCCTGAGAGGTGGATCCCGTTGGAGAGATCGTTCTTGGGATCATCATAATTGCTGATTACACCATTTATTTGTGGTAAGAGTACCAAATCGGTGGTGGTGGAGCACGAGTGGATTGCAGATGCACATGGTGGAATTTGAAGAATTATTTGAAGGACTTTAAAGAGGACCTTAATTAGTTTATATTAGCTCTGTGCCGTTTTATTTTGTTTTTTGCACATACTTATTGTTGAGATTTAAGTATAGCACGTGGAGCTTGATTTAATAATAATTACATCACATTACTATTATTTAATAGTTAATTATTATAAGTTAATTAATTTTTAGCGCGGTATTTACCTATTTATTTTGATTATTACATATAAATGTAGGAATGTGGTGGAAGGACATAAGAGTGGAGTTTTTGGGAGACAGTGTGTGTTCTGGTTGTTATAGAAAATCTTTATTGTGCTATTCCAAACAAAACAATTCTGAACCTATTCATACTGGACCGGCCAGGATCCAAATCCTGAGTGTCCCATGCTCGTCAAAAGGTTAAACACCCCTGTCCTTCATTCTCTTTCCAGGGGTTTACCAAAAGTTTACCACTGTGCCTGTAGTGGTCTTTGCTAATGAAGTGACATCAGGAATTTCTTTTCGTAGTTAGTAGAACTGTTAGGAGACTAAACAAGAAGCATTGTGTTTGAAGATAGGTAAACCATTATGAAAAAGTATTAATAAAACAATGAATTCTGAATTCATTACCATACCAATTCATTATCAATACCAGCAAATTATAAAGGAAAATGTCAGGAAATTAGTCCATGAGCTGAATTTTAAGAAAATGAGGGTCATGTCAACCCTAAGCACAGAGGACCTACTACCAAGTAATGGTTATAGAAGCACAGAGTTAATCAATGGACAAGTCAATGTCCTGACCTTATTCCAATAGAAATGCTGTGAAAGTATCTGAAGTGAGCAGTTCATGTAAGGAAACCCACCAACATAACAAAGTTAAAGCTGTTCTGTACAGAACGACGGGCTAAAGATCTTTCAAGCCAGTGTATAAGACGGGGAGGCCGATTCATTAATAGCGCCAGGTAGCGACAGATGAGCGACAGTAGCGTGATTTTCACAGCGCCAGCTAGTATTCGCTGTGCTTGGCCGGGGTTTGCTTGTTGACAGCGACTCAGTCGTGTGCGGTAATGTTGAATACGGGGTTAGGGGTCGATGTTTCACAGGTTCTGCGTTGTATGGGTGCGCCTGACAGCGAATGGCCAGAGCGAACGGCTTGCTGCAGATTCATTAACAAATCACGCTCAAAAATTTCTTGCGCTGTGAATTCCTTGTTTAAACCCCAGAGCGCTGGCGGCGATGTGTGTAAAGTAGTTTTTAACCCCCAAACAAACTTTTTTTTTAAATGTAAAAATTATACAAGTTTTTCTAAACATTTTGTAATATGAATACATTAATATCAGACCTGTAATATCAATTCTGCACATATTTTTTTTTTTTTTTATCTTAAAAAAAATATCTAACATTGCCGTAGTGGTCACAGAATTTTTGACAGTGAAAAAAAAAAAAAAATCAATTAATTATGAATATTTAAAGATTGCTCCATTGAAATGCATTGGAGAGCGCCAGTGAGCGACAGGTCATACCTGGCGCTGTGATGGGATTAGTAGCGGCGCTGTTCGTTGCAGTCGGCTACATGATGAATCCCGCGCTAGCTGACGCTCTCGCTCTCTAGCCTCATTTAGCGTGATAAATGCGTCATTGTGACCGCCGCCGGGCGTACTTGAGTCGGTAGCCGCCGTTAGCTGGCGGTACCTGGCGCTCGTCACTATCTTGAATGTATACACACATTTACCCAAATGGATTGGTGTCGCAACGGCTCAGAAGGAGAAGCTCATAGTAGGTGTTACAGGGGAAGATTGATGATTTAACATACTCCACTGGAACTGCCACTAATTTTACCTACCGTATATACTCGAGTATAAGCCGAGTTTTTCAGCCCACTTTTTGGGCTGAAAAAAGCAGCCTCGGCTTATACTCGAGTCAGTGACTTACCTGAGCGAGGGCAGAAGAGCCTCCGAGGCGGCAGACGAGACGCCGAGGCTTCAGAACTCGGCGGGGAGATCAGTACACCCAGCGCGAGGTGGGTGTACCAAGATGGCGGCCCGGGCCTCAGTGACGCGGCGTGACGTGGCGGCGCGGAGCGCGCCGGCCGCCATCTTGGTACACCCACCTCGCGCTGGGTGTACTGATCTCCCCGCCGAGTTCTGAAGCCTCTGAGGCGGCTCTTCTGCCCTGCGGACCCATGCCGTCGTCCCGCGCCGTCCTCTCTCCCGCACCGTCGCTGGAAGGAGCCTCGCTGAAGATCCTGCAGGAGCTGAACTGGTGAGTGTGTGTGTTGTGTGCATTGTATGTGTGCTGTGTGTGTATGTGTGCTGTGTGTGTATGTGTGCTGTGTTGTGTGCTGTGTTGTGTGCTGTGTTGTGTGCTGTGTGTGCCTTGTGTGTGTATGTGTGCTGTGTTGTGTGCTGTGTTGTGTGCTGTGTTGTGTGCTGTGTGTGCCTTGTGTGTGTATGTGTGCTGTATTGTGTGCTGTGTTGTGTGCTGTGTTGTGTGCTGTGTGTGCCTTGTGTGTGTATGTGTGCTGTATTGTGTGCTGTATTGTGTGCTGTGTTGTGTGCTGTGTGTGCCTTGTGTGTGTATGTGTGCTGTATTGTGTGCTGTGTTGTGTGCCTCGGCTTATACTCGGGTCAATAACTTTTTCCAGGTTTTTGGGGTAAAATTAGGTGCCTCGGCTTATATTCGGGTCGGCCTATACTCGAGTATATACGGTACTTATCGTTAGGACATATCTACTCTATAATTAGCAAACATTATATCACTTTTGGGACTAATATTTTACTGTTCTGTTAACTTTTCCTTTTAGTAGACATTGAGAAATGATCTTATAGGCTGCACTCTTAAAGTCGACCAACACCCAGGATTTTCACTATCCTGGGTTTTGGTCCACTTCCGTGGGGCACCCCGATTGGGCGTGAAACCCCCCCCGATCGCCCTAAATAACTCACCTCACCCCGCTCCTACGCGATCGCTCGTCCAGTCAGAGCGCTCAGAGCCGCTGTGGTATGTACGGACAAGCAACGGACAACCACAGCGGCTCTGAGCACGCTGGAGGCCGCGTCTCGCGCTTCCTTCTAACAGGGAGCGCGCCCGCGCCAGCCATTCACAAACGGCCGACGCGGGTGCGTGCCCTGCTAGAAGGAAGCGCGAGATGCAGCCGCGGATCGCGCATGCGCCATTGGAACGGGGATAAGGTATGGTTTCTGGGCGTCCTGGGGGTTTCACCCCGCGGGGCATCCGAATAGATTTCCAGGCCGATCCCCCCTGGGTGTTGGTCCACTTTAAAACCTCACAGCTAATTCTTCCCAGTTTATTGGAACTGTGCAGAAAACAATTAGATGAAACTATTGTGTGTTCAGAATTAGTCATTATTATGGGAAAAGCTACAAATTAGACAGACAGGGAAAAAACATAGCGGGCCATTTCAAGCTTGTGGCTTGTATAATTTATATCACCTTATGAGCAGACACAGAAAAAAATTACAGTAGTAGCTTTCTTTCTATATCTCAAGTTCTACATATACTCATGTGTATATCCTTATCACAAAAAAAGGATCTTTATATGTGAATAATAGGACATGCACCTAAATAGGTTTAATCAAAGAAGCTCCACTTAAAACCTTCTTTAGAATGACCTTCCAGTTCTTTCACAATTTATATATATTGCCACATAGGGTGTTTTTTAATGGGTTTGTCTAGCACCCATATATGCCCAAGCAGTAGGAAATGAACTTTTATCACATGCTTTGGGATTGCCTCTGAATCAAACCCCCTCTGGACAGTAAGAAAGTATTGCAATGTCTCTTAAAAATTATATAACGGGGCGACCTGGGGGTACACACAGCTGTGTTGTTCCTCTAGTTATTGTTAATAGTACACATATGGGCTTCACCTACGTACAGAACCATGACCACTGGTTAGACTATAGATGGCATGTCCACAGAGTTTGTAGCATCTGAGTTAATCCAATTGCCCCACACCTAGAATGGGCTATGTTTGGCATTGTAACCCTGGAGAGTAGCCTGATCTCAACAGGTGGTCTGAGGCTGGCCATGATGGTTAAAAGTTAGAGGGAAAATTGAAAAAAAGGTGCCAATTTCGACAACTCGTATATAGTGATACAAAAGCATAACACAACCAAAAATTGTATCTTTAAAATGAATGTCAAACATGTTTGTCACCAAGATGTGTTGATACTGCTAAACGTTACAATGTAATTATATCTGTATTGCATATTTTTGCTCAACAATAAAAACAATAAAAACAGATTTGACCCCAGATGCCACATTTGTAGTCAAGCTGGATGCTTCTCTGCATCATAAAGGTTAAGTCTGGCCTGGGAGATGATAACGTATGGCTAAAGGTCACATGGGATTGAGCTGTTGACATCACATACCATATTGATTCAATGGGGATCGGCCCAGGAATCTATAAGATTCCCGGGGTGATTGATCCCCCCCGGCGCATCCAAAATTGGGATGCCCTGCTGTGTGAAACCACCCAGCTGTGCGAGCAACAGCTGCATCCCCGCTATCCCTCTAGCAGGATGCATGGCCACCCCAGGCGTTTGTGAATGGCCGGCGGGGATGATCCCTGTTAAAGGGTAGCGCAGGTTGCAGCCATCAGGGAGCTCGGATTCACTCGTATTAGACAAGCATCTAGACGAAAGGGCTTGAGTGGATCCGAGCGAGATGATTGGATAAGCAGTTGCGCATGCGTCGTAGAACCGTGAAGAGTTGAGTTTGATCAGGCGACCTGGGGGGGGGGGGGGTTCACACAGCGGGGCAGGGGTGTCCCGGGGCCAGGACCAAAACCCAGGATAGTCAAAATCCTGGGTTTTGGTCCACTTTAATTTTAGATCATTCATCAAGAATCCTGGAAATCCAGTAGGTAGGCGCAAGGTTTAGTTCCATGCTGACCTGGTTATCTCCTGCAGGCCTCATACATGATGTACACATCTCACAGTCATTGCTCAGTGGTTAACGACCATCACCCCAGGTTGACCTCAATGATGGTCGCAGGTGTTGAAACTGGGGGGCAGTCTCAACACCTGTGACCATCATTGAGGTCCTTGGTTATCATTACCTGGACAAACCCAGTTTTTCGTACGAGATTCTTGCTCTCTGAGTAAAGCCCCACAATTGGCCACTATCAGGTTTTCCAGCAATGTTGACGGCTGACTGCGAGTTGAGGGAGCAAGGAGGTGCTAAGGCAACTCTGGCTAAATGCCATGAAACAAAAAGCGAATATGAATATGACACACTGTCTAGAACAAAGGTCTTTCCTTCTTAAACAGCATTTGCAGCCCAGGTGTGACCATGGGGTGGTTGACATTTCAAAAGCAGTAAATCCACAAACCACACTGTGTATCCAGCATAATGCTGAATTCATTCCATCATCAGGCTAGTCAGCAGATTGGCAAGAAGTCAGAAATAAACATCTATCAAAGCCAACACATTACAACACGCTGATTGACTAATGAGGATATAAACAATTCATAATGATAATAAATAGAAGATGGCAGCTCTGGAGTTGGTCATGTCTGAGCTAATACAAACAAGACGCCAAACGCGCAATGCAATGCAATGTAAGCAATGCAAATATTGAACTACATACATTAAAGGGTAAGTCCATGCTAACACAATTCTTGTCTTGGGTTGATGCCAGGGCGTTCAATCAAATACTGGATTAGTAGATTTTATGAGCAGATCAGATGGGGGAAATTCCATTTTTTTTCTTTGTCTTAGCTTAGGGGGCAGCAATGGTAGGGCTAGAATGGAGACCTGGCTCTAGTTATTATTATGTATTATTATTATTGAAGCTTTGGCTTCAGCAGAATTTTACATAAAGTTTCATATCAAAAGAATGATGGGCATGATAAACATAAAGTATGTTAGGAAGTTTCCCAACCAATGATCACCACATGTGACATCATAGAGTCTAAATATTTTTGGTGGCTAAGGAGCCAAATTTTGTATTTTCAGATTCTGATGAATCAGAGACCGCTACTGGTTCATTGAAAAGGAAAAGCTCAGTTTGCCTCTGTACTCACTAACATTAGTTGGGAGGATTAGGTAATTATTAGGTAATAATTCCTTTAAATACCTGTCTTTTGTCTTTTTAATTTGTACTTCTAAATATAAAGGGAAAGAGGAGATTTTTGCATTGATCCATTATTTTAGACAAATGATTTATGATATTTTTAACTAAACAAACATATGGCGGAGCTTGAAATGTGAACATCTTCCCAATGCTCTAATGACTTTGTGCTTAAAGTGGACCAACACCCAGGATTTTGACTATCCTGGGTCTTGGTCCACTTCGGTGGGGCACCCCCGATCGGGGTGCCCCGCTGTGTGAAACCCCCCCCCCGAACCCACCTCTCCCCGCGCCGACAGACAAGCCGTGGACAAGCGGCTCCTCCGCCGCAGCCTCCCGCGCCGGCCATTCACAGACGGCCGGCGCAGGCGCGCGCACGTCTAGAGGAGGTAAGGAGTTTGTGGTGTTTGGGGGGGTTTCACTACCTACCTAATATTCACACTACCTAATATTGCACAGGGAAAATAAATGGTTAAATCTCACGTCTTGTCCTTGAAGCAGCATGGGGGCTGCATGCGCAGACATTTTTCATTGAGGTTGGCCTGACTGTTGCCCTGGGTGTTATCTTATGACGTGAGATTTAACCATTTATTTTCTCTCTGCTGGCACTTGCATTTATATCATATACTGTTATTGTCTGCACTTTAAAGTCTTATTGGAATGGGTTTCCCTGTGCAATATTAGGTAGTGTTTTAGGTTTATGTGTTTTTCATGCATTTGCACTTTTTATATTGATATTTTTGTTTATATTGGATTATTGTATATACACTTTTTTGCACATATTTTTTCCATATATATTAATATTTTTGTAGTATTGGTTTTATGAAATTGCACATATATTTACATGTGGTTAGGATTTTTTGTGCCGGCACAAAAAGGATGGGTTATTACTATTCTAGGATAATTAATATTATTCACCCATAGGGCAGTTATTTAAGAGGCCCTTAGGGGCCATACACATTGATATAGATAAATTTGGCCATACTGGTTGCTTTTAAATTTGTCTTGTGGTGTATGTATTTTAATTTTTTGTTTTTTTTGTACTAATAAAATCATTAATATATACTGTTGATTGTAGTGGTGCTTCCTTTGGGAGATTGGTGTGTTCTTTGCACGCCCACTCCAAATTATTGTGGATTGCATTTTTGATGGGTGAGCACACAGTTGTATGCATTTTGTAGGAAGATTTGGGCGGTGCACCCTTTGTTAGTAAATTCATGTAAAACACAGCTACCATCTCTCTAAATATGGCTCTCATCATAACAAAGATTGGGGACCCCTGCACAAGGTGAACAACAAAATGTTCCAGGTAAGTTGTAAGACAAAATGTGTCAGAATCAAGGGATCAAAAAGCCTTCTGCTCAAAATGGAGGAATTGTTCTTAGATCTTTTATCTTTTGTGTGATTTTTGCATTAATATTCTTAAGCATTTCTAATAAAATGTGCAGAGAACTCTTTGAATGTCTTGATTTCATAAATGTTTAAAAAGGTGGTTGATTGTTTTTGCCATCCACCCAGGTAATACTCCTGGGAAAATTATGCACATTTGGTGGAGGTGTCCAATAGTGGGGAAACATCTGGGTCTAGAGCAGGGTTTCCCAAGTGGTGGTACATGTACCACGTGCGGTATGCAAGGTCCTAGTGGGTGGTACTGGGTGGTACTTGAGACCAATTGTAGATGGTAAAATATTGGCAATCCATGATGTAGAGTTTTTGGAGTCTCAATCAAGAAGGATCCCGTGGTTTCTTTTTTACATCAGAAGACTGAGATACAATCTAGCAATATATACTACCTTTTTTTGCTCTTGGCAGTCAAACTGGCAACTCCTCAAGACTCCTGACTGAGCCACACAAACAATGTCTAAGCACTTGGAAACCATGGGTAAATGATGCACAGCATGGCAAGGATAGGCTTTTATTACCCATAGCATATGACTATTTGTGTTGCAGACCCCAGGGAGAATAAATACCATCAGCCCCCCCATTCCCTACCTCTTTGGCCTCAATGCTTCTATGATAATTATGAACCAGGCTTTTCATAAACAGGATGCTTAAATCCAGTAATTTTAATGTTGAATGTTCCATTGTTTTTAAATTGCAAATATTTATTATGTGTCCAATATCATAAAGCATCTGATGCAATTGCTTTGTATTTCACAAGTTGCCTTGCTGAAGGTGTATCTTGAAAGTCAGGCAGGAGTTGAATCTTACTATGCAGGTCTCCAGACTATAGCATTGCCAACCTCAGTGTTTGCTTTCACTTTCAGCTCAAGGATCACTCCTTTCCAGGCTCCGTTTGGTAACCCCCTCTCCTTCCCTCTGTACATCGTCCATCATTCATCGATCGAGGTAATCCTCCTTGCGATGGACTGCCCCTCGATTCCGAATGTATGCCTCAGTTCCTTCCCCTCCTGGCTGCTAACCAATCACTTATTGCCCACCACCGAGCAAAATGTATAAATCAACATAAGAGAGTTTTATGTGCATTACAAACTTTGTTTAAAAAAACTGAGAACATGAGGACACGTAGGGCTACTTGGTTAATAGGTTAACAGCAGTGTCTGGACAATGCCTTTTCAGAACGTAAACGACTTTCTAAATTCAATAAAAATAATAAAGATACCCTGGGTAGTTGTCACATTAAATAACAGTGGTTTATGTTTCGTATACAAGAGCACCAAACTATTTGGTATCCTTTGTGTTATGCCACTGCCTTTGCAGAGTTTAATATATCAAAAATATTCAGCTCAGCCACCCAGCTCCAGTTTTAAAGCCCTTAAGTGCTGCTGAATAATACAGGTCTACAGTCTGCATAAATATTAGGTCATATTAGGATAACTGAACATGAAAACCAAGGATGGCGGGTCATACTAACACCATTTATCATCCTATTATAGAATGTACTTTTCTGCAACTTATGACATTAACTGTCAGGAGCCCTCCAGCCAACGCACGACAGAACCTCGCATCCCGCAAAGTTTCTACCAATCGGCTTCTCTCCCTGTGATTCCATCTCTGCTGGCACACAGTAAAACGCACGGTTACCCCCACAGTTTCCCCCTGTTTGTTTTTCGCCCTTATCTCATACACATCAAAAGCCGCTAATGGAAACATTAGCATAAACCTTTCAACATTACATTAGCCATACCAAAACACAGAGGATTTGTATGTGTTATAACGGCTGCCGAACGTTTCCCTCATTTAAACAACTGGCAGTACACAATGTCAAAGATTAAGTGCAACTATGCTTCATAAATCCAAGAAAATCCACCTTTTAAAGCATGCCCTGAGCGCTAGCACTCCTGGGCTATGATGGGATGAGGAGAACAATAATGAAGCTGGATATAAAGGCTGCAGATTCTCATCCAGCCAGGTAAAAGGATCAGCCTCAGCCAACATGAGACCAAGCATTTACTCCAACATTACTCCAGCATTACTCCAGCCTTGGAAACAGACAGTCGGGTCTTTATACGAGTAGCGAGCCACTTTAAAAAGATACCCGTGGTAGGCTTAAGAAGGGAAATCCCACTTTCAACTGCATTTCTGAAAATGTAATGTCCTCAAGGTGCTAAGCTTATCATTTTTTTTTCTTATGTTAGCAAATGTGTAGAAGTCTTCACTGTAATCTGTTACTATTGGCAACTGTACACCAAGATGTACAAGAAGAGAGATGTGAGTTCCAGACACTGCTGAGGTGAGGGAGCTAACTCCACCTTACACAAACCAAGTGGCAGTGTTCTGCATGTACAGGGCTCACTTCTTGTAGATCTTGGTGTACAGCTGCAAATAGCAACCGGTTGCAGGTAGTGAAAAATGCTCCCATTAAACCGGACCTTCACCCTAAATAAGAGCCTATCTCATAAGTTTCCCCCACCCTGTACATACAGATTGTCCACATTTAAAATCAACTTACCTGTATCTACTGCATTTTCTGAGCCTTTAAACATCCAAGATAGCGGCCCATGGACTCTCAGGCTGCCTGCAAACAGAAAGTATGTTCTGGCTGTGTTGCTCTGCATTCTGGGATTGCTGTCCTTTCTCTGGCTCCAGCTCTGCTCTGTCTGTGCAAAGCACAGCTATAACCCCGCCCCCCGGCACTTGCCCCCCTTCTCTCCTCAATATGTGATGCTTCTGAGGCAAGATAGTGGCCCCTGTATCCTGGAGTCCTGAGCAGAATTGCAGCCCAGCGGGGAAAGCGGGGAAAAGGTAGGGGAAATAAGTAAGTGACTTAAAACTTAAAATATATTAATTTTAAATGCTGTGATTTTTTAAGAGTTTGGGCTTTTCATTAAATGATGCCCAGGTCCGGTTTAAGCAACCAATTGCTAATGTAAGAATAAAATAAAGGAAAATACTAGAACAGATCAGTACCTTGATGACATCCTTTGGCTCCCAAAAATACACTTTCATAAATCCCATTCGAAAATAAACTTTCCCGTTAAAGCAGAGAAAAACCAGGCTCTAGGGTCTAAAAGAAAGGCTGTGTAAATACCCCCTCAGCGCATTCCAATTTAGAATGTCTCGCTGTGTGAAAGCCAATGGAATTGCCTTATACTCAACTCAGGCCCCGGTGCATTCGCGGCTCAGTCCTGGTTTTCTCTATTGTGTCTGGCAGGCTTGAATGCCTACAGGTGCAAGCACATACAGTAAGGGATGCCGCAAGGTGCAGTACCATAGAGCAGTAAAATGTGTAGCTTGCTCTATGCAGCAGCACCTTGCAAGATCATCTGCTACCCTTGCCATATGCGTTAATGCTTGTGAGGTAAGAGATGGTAGTGACGCATGCATGGTGCATGCACAGTGCGATTAATGGATCAAGAGTATAGTCTGATTCCCAAGGATGTCCCACAGCATCAAACTGGTGGGGTTTCTGGGATCAGGACCCTCCCTGGCACAGAGCTGTAGGTCTAGTTTAATATAGGCAGCTAAAAGAGACCAAAAGACACCCATTCAAGTGTTTACATAGTAAGTTCAGTGTTTGTATGGGTTTCTGGAATTCTTAGGTGGGTACATTAAAGTGAAACAAAACTGGCTTTGTTTACCCCTGCCCCCTTCCCCCTAGGCACGTGGCTGCGGCAGCCCATTTTTTGAAAAAATTGTCCTTTTATGCCACCATAGCCATGCAAGTTTGAGATTGCTGATTGGAGGGGAGTCACATCTGCACCATGGGCTCATCGAAAGGTAAATAAAGCCGGCTAATGGTCGTGTTTCACGCAGTGGGGCAGGGGGACAAACCAGAGTCTGAGATCCTAGATTTTGAGTCATTTTAAGGTGAACACATAGAAAAATAAAAGGGTGTCTAACTGGCACCTACAAGCCTACAATGGCCACAGCTGTTGCCGCCATGAATATTATCATGTGTACACAGGCCTCTTCCCTTAAAAATTAGTGCTTTAATTAAAGGGGCACAGTGAGTACGGTAAAGTAATCTTTTTCTTTTCTAGTACACGTTCACATGATTTCCCAAATGGACGGTAATATAATAACACTTGAATTGCTCGAGCTTTCATGTACTTATACTTAAAAAGCCAGTTAGCATCAGGAATTCTGTAATTATTCCGTTGCCGGTAATTTTAGACAATAGCGTCAGGCTGCGGAGAATAGTACGTTTAATTGAACATTTGTATGACCCTCTCTGAAAAGACCTCTAATCAGCACTACAAAAGGGTGCTGCTTGTCTACGTCCCTGTCCCCAACTGGCGTGCAGTGAAAAGAGGCCCCACCGCTCATTCAGCTCCGCTGCTCAAGTTTCCTCTGATTACTGCAGACGCCTCCTTCTACTTTTTAATGGCCAGCTCACTTTGATTTTTTTTTTACAGAAATTGAGAAAATACAAAACTTCAAAATACTACTTACAGCACTGAACCAAATTCCCACATCTTATTACCAAGGAATAATATCGTCCCTTTATTCTGAAACAATTTGCAGCAGGGTTTCTTTGAAGCGAATGAACTGCCATTTGTAACAATCAGCATCTACACTCCTCCGCTGGCATAAAACCACAGCCTCAGCTGTCACGGGTTGTTGCCAATGCTTGTTTTATCTCCCTTAAGGAGGAGAGAAGAGAGCAGTGAAAAATGAGGTCCACTCATACTGCCACCTCCACAGTGATGTTTCCAAAGTTAGAAGGGCCAGCGACCATCTTTTCTTGTCCAAGGGCTAAACCTTCTACATTAAGCTGGCCCTTAAAAATGCTTACAGGGCAGCCTAAGAGATTCTTAGAATATGGAACACTTTCTACCCTCTGTCAGGGTCGGGAGTTGCTAACGGCAATGGAAGCAGTCCTTATGGTGAAATCAAATACATATTTTTGTGCAGTCTAACAAATGGTCGCTGCCTTTTTTTCAAACAAGCAGGTTGCAGAATAAATGTAACAAAAAGTCCTTCCCCTCCAGAGTTAAGCGTAAAAACTTGTTTTTCTCACCAAACTAGTAGGTCCAGAGTTTGGGCATGCAGCAAAAAACGCAGTGTCTCATCAAACAGCTTACCCTAGATTGCAGGGAAATGTAACCTTTTGTAGGCCTGAGATCACCTAGGCTCAGCCACCTTTGCGGGCACGTAAACTCCGACCTGGAGGGGGAGGAACGGCAGGTCCCACCGCCAACCTACCCAACATTCCATAGAAATCTAGGCCATGACAAAAACAGTAAAAAAGGCCTTCAGCACTCTAATAAGAGCCTCCTGGATTCCTTATCTCACCCAAGCTAGCACCATGGGTGAAATATAGACTCTCTCTACCATACTGTCAGCTTCATGCCTACATATCCCCCCTTCTTCTCCTGACCCGAGGGCAGGGGAGCTCTGGCCAACATAGAGTGTACCCCGGAGAGAACATCTGCATTTTCTTGGAGCTGCCCTGGCCTATGACCCAATTTAAAATTAAAGTTTCGAAGTGACAGGAACCATCTGGTCAGGCTTGCATTTCTCTCTTTATTCTGCTTCATCCATGCCAGGGGCACATGGTATGACAGCAGTTTGAATCTTCTACCCAAGAGGTAGTAATACCTTAGGGATTCAAGTGCTAATGCTAAGGCCTCCCATCACACAAGGGAATAGTTTTTTACAGCAGGGAAGCCTTGATGAATGGATGCAAATCACACTTAATTGCTTACAGTGTACATAGTGCCCAGCTATCAGGCTGGCATGCACCAGGGACACGAGACAACCAAGGTCCAGCAAGGCTTTGACAGGGTGATTGTTCACAAGATATTGCATACTTGGGGCTTATTCTCGCCCCCCTGGTGATGCGGTGCACCCAGGCACAGCAAACAATGATGGTCGCTGCTCTGTATCACACTCCATGGGCTCATAGTTCTGGCCAGTGTGCACGTCTCTCTTTCACAGATGCCAGTCTTGGTACAGACAGGATCTCATAACACAGCTTCCCCCACATTGCACCCTTTTTTAGCCCTGTGATCAGCTAGGCTCAGCCACCCGTGAGGGCTGAGACAGGCATGTAAACTCCAGCCTGGAAGTAGGGTAATGGGAGGTCCCACTACCAACCTGCTTGCCATTCCAAAGAAATCCAGGCCCAGATGAAAAACACTCTATAAGCACTGAAACATAGAGCCTCCTGGATTCTTTGTCTCACCCAAGCTAGCACCCCGGGTGAAAAATATACTCTCTCCACCATACAGCCAGCTGCATGCCTATACCTTATACAGGCAGGTGCAAACTGAAGTTGGTCTGGGGAGACCATTGATCATCTACAGGCATGCTTTGACTGCTCAGACTCAGATACAACCAACCTGCCTACCAAAGCAATGAAACACAGAGCCTCCTGAATTCTTTGTCCCGCCCAAGCTAGCACCCCAGGTGAAATATACACTCCACCATACAGCCAGTTGCATGCCTACACCTCGTACAGGCAGCCCTCAAACTGAAGCAACTTCAAACTGAAGCAAACAATGATGGTCGCTGCCCTGTATCACACTCCATGGGCTCAGAGTTCTGGCCAGTGTGCACAGATATGTCCCAACTTCCCCCATCTCCAGCACTGTAGTGGCACAAAGTCCCTCCTTTCTTACCGGAGGAAGACAACGGTCTGGCGGTCCAGAAAGGTGTTCGAGTGGCAGGAGCATTACGGAGATAATTGTTGATCGCAATAAATCTTTCAACCATGATGACAAGTTGATCTGCAACTGTAGGGCCACCCTGGGCAACCCAGTACTGCAGTTTAGTAGGTAGGGCTGAAGTATAGCAATCCGTGACCACCTTTTGCACAATCTGTGCTGGTGTAGTAGAGTTGGGTTCCAGCCATTTCTTACTCAGGTGAGTAACATTTGGCATCTGGTGAGCTTATCCACATCAAAGCACCAGTTATGCACTCGCTGGGCAAGGACAGCAGGTGTGACCCACCCCCCGTCCCAAATAGGCCACAATCTTTGCCTTTAACATTCTGTAATCCTTAATATAATTAAGGATGTCACAGTACACTTTTTGGGGCCCAGCTGAAAGATAGGGCGCAAGAACATTCGCCCACCCGAGGGAGCTTCTCTCGCTCTGCAATCCTCTCAAAGACAGGTAGGCTTCCATGTTAGCAGAAGCAGTCAGCTTTTGCAAAGCCCGTTGTACAGCTTTCTTTGGGCTCTAAACCGTAGTGGGAGTTTGCTGGGTCTCCCCAGTCCAGTGGGTTCTAACAGATCGCAGTGCCACAATCTGCTTAGCCAACACGCGGTTGGTCTCCTGTTGTGCCGCTACTGTTTGCTGGTACTGCTCCTGTTGCTGTGCCATAGGCTGCTGCTGCTGAGCCATAGCTTGTTGATGCCGTGCCTGTGACAGAACAAACTGCTTGAGCAATTCCTTCATTTGAGACTGGCGAAACATCTTTGTTGACACTTTTACCCAAGCCATCCACTGTTAGACTTCACCACAGGATTTTTCAAATGCAGTTTATTGTGCAACAAGTCCAACAAATGGTCACTGCATTTCGTCAAACAAGCAGGGTGCAGAATAAATGTAACAAAAATTCCTTCTCTTCCGGGAACACAACTCGGTTCTCTCACCAAACTAGTAGGTCCAGAGTTTGGGCATGCAGCAAAACGTCTCTCTTTCACAGGCGCCAGTCTTGGTACAGACGGGGTTAAAATTTCTTCTAAACCCAACTGTCAGACCAATGTATCCATCCATCAACCATCTGCACAGGTGCCAGGATGTTTACAGGATCTGGGCTCCTAATATTGATACATTAAACCTATGTTTAATGTATGTGTATAGAGTAAATAGAACTAAAAAACATGGGCCTACAATACATCTTGCTCACCAGAAAATGCCAAAGAGTGCTCTTTGTAATTTTTAGCTCGGCTTTCAATACCATTAAGTGAAGATTTGATACTAACAGCTGCATTGTTACAGTCAACTGAAATTCTACAACTACACCACTCAATCAGAACAGGAATGAGGCATTGTAACTTAGTTGATAAGCTTGGCAGATAGTGTGTTGCAACTGGCCCCGGGATCAACACTTCAAAGTCGGCTGATTGTGGTCTATGCTGATTTGTAATCAGTGGTAAGGAAATAATGAAGGTCAGGGCACCAAAATCTCAGACAATCTGAAATGGGACAAAACATCACTGCTGTCTTGAAGAGTTTCTGCATCAGTTGATAAAGGCAGGCCTGTCCAGAAAACTATTGGTTTTATTCTACAATACAGTCTTATGCTTCTAAATCTCGTCCTGGTTCTTGACGGACACAAACTGCAGGGGACAATCAGGACTGCAGAATAGATCGAGATATGGTTCTCCCTTAACATTGGGGAGACACTACAGAATTTCAACTTACATGTATTAGAGATCAAAAAGCATATTTTATTCATTAGGCATCTGCTTACTCAATGGAACATGCTATGACTATTGTTGTGATTTTAGTTGACTCTTCCTGTATTAACTGCAGCGATGACGGAAGCAGGGGAGGGGCCTGTTTGCGCCGTCTCCTCACCAAGGGGGGGGGGAATCATAGAACCCCTGGGTAAAGAGGGTAAAGGGGTCTTGGATGGAAGTGAGTAAATGTCATTTTTTTTTAGCAGCAGGTGTCCGCAGTACTAAAGCAGAGGGCTGTTCCATGCCCTCACCTGAAGAGCCCCGGGGGAGGGATCAGATGCCTCCTGGGTGAAGAGCAGACCCGACCGGATCGATTAAGGGGTCAGGTAAGCGTTTTTTAATTCTTTGCCGCTAGCAACGGGAAACACCAGGCCTGTCAATTTTACGTGGCTGGCAGCCTTAGTTAAAGTAGGAACTGTAAATAAATAATATCATATGGGGAGAAAAAGAAAATTGGGAAACAAATTCATAGAAACTAGAGGGATACAGGAGAGTTCCTGGGGGCAGGGGGGAGCTGGGTGGGTTGTCTACAGATAATACGAGGGGAAAAAATCACATTGGTATAACTATTAACAAGCTTTAGCTATGACGATCTGTATTAAACCCATTCCTACTTTCCCGCAAGAGAAGGAACTAAGAAAAAAATGGAGCCTACTCGGAGGGGAAGAAAAAAAGAATGTAGCACACACAAGTTTAGACTATACCAACACACAAGTCCCTTTAAATCTGAAAACAAAGCAACGCATAGTGCACACATTCCAAGACATTCTCCAACCAGACACAAAAATGAACTCTTCACTTGCTCTCAGGGGTCCATTTGAAGTCTGGGTCTTGCTTTTCCTTGAAGTTTTAAGATCACATTTCCCTAAGAGTCCAGGAATAAAGGCCTAAAGACCAGGTAGGCCTCCTTGCATGTTTACAGTTTTCCAGTCTAGCACTGAAAAAGGCACTTGGGAGAGAATGAAAGCTAGGATTACTTACTAAGGTAACAGCTATTTAATAGGGCAGACTCTGGTAGAGCTGGATAGGAGCTATCCATCACAATGCACACAAGAAGATTGACCTTCCAGGCACTTAATGAGCTCTACTCCAAAATCAAACTTTATGTTTAAGAGAAACATAAGCAACAGCCTACTGTATAATATTGACTTCAATTGATCTCTTGTTTTCTTTACACCCAATTATCGACACTGTCATTGCTGCGAGCGCATAGGAGGCTATTATTATGGTGAGCATTATTTGACCATTTTTGTCCCATTTGTTTAGTGCTAATATTGGATATTGGTGGCATTGCAGTGGAGTACCCCCCCCCCCCCTCCGGTTCCAAGAAATATCTCTAAACCTCAAGGGAATTGTAGGCCCTGTGGTGAAATGTTGCCTGGAAAGTTAACTTCATCTGACTGTAACATACTAATTTCAGGGTTATTCATAGTCTTGAAAATACTGAAGGCCTGTGTTTGGCTGAGTTGCACCTAAATTTTTCTAGTATCTCAGATGCTTCTTTGAGGTAATTTTTTGGCAATAGGTTGCAGCGATAATGCAGGCTCAAATAGCCCAGTGGCTTTGTGTTTTTTTTTCTGGTAAACCTGGAAATAACCTGTGATGTTACCTCAGCAGGTGGGGCCACTAGCTGAAAAAATAACCTGTCGCCATGGGTTGTATTGGAGATGACAAGCTAAGCTAGCCCAGAATGCAAAGAAAGCAGCTGGCACTACTCTGCTAGACCATATACTAGGTTTTACATGTGATGTAATAGTGACTCATTTCTGGTGGGTGTGGCTACAGCCTGGGGCATTCCAAATCGGGGGATGCCTGCCCCACTGTGCCAACCCCCCCCATGCATCAGTGCAAAACTCACCTTTGACTTGACTCCCACGGTAGCTGTAAAGAATCCACGGCATCTCAGGGCTGGGGTGCGCTCCCAACTTTCAGCCATTCAGGTAGGCTGGGGATGGGAGCACTCCTAGTATAGGGGACTAGTTATAACTAGATCCATGTCAGTTAACTAATTAGAACCCCTGTATATAGAGTAATAAGACATTAAACTCTTTTGTGGTTTCTACCCATGAAAGTGCATAGGCAGTGCATTACCCTAAACTAGACTCAAGATGGCAGTAGTGGGATTAGGCCATAGACTAACAATGGGCCATAAGCTGTAATAGGGATTATTCTAGAAGGTGAAGTAAAAAGGATTGTTAGTCATAACAGGAAGCCGAGAAGAAACCTGGTTATAACTAGAAGGGTAGTGATTGGTTAGAGGGTTTAGAGAGCAAGTTATCAGATGTTGGACATGCGGCCAAACATGTGTTGGAATGTTCTGGAAGGTAGCTAGAAGGAATATAGGGAAGCCCCAGTCCCAAAGCCAAGTTGTTCTTAACCAATCTTGAATTGTAACGGAGCAGGAATACAGACTCTGACAGAGAGAGGAGGGAGAGATCCAGTAAGGAAAGAGTTCTCCTTGGGGAAGCAATACTTTCTAATTGTACATGTGGCTCTGGACAGAACCCAGAACTGTAACTGGATGGATGGATTGTACCTGTGCCATGTTTGCTGTTTGCCTGTGGAATAAATAAACAGGAAGGTCTCGATTCAATAAAGGTAGAAAAAAATTCTCATAGTAGTAAAAAATTCAATTCATGAGAAAAAAGCCTGAATCACTAAAAAAAAAGACAATGAAAGTCAATGGCAGCTTTTACTACAGTGTAGAAAGGAGTAAACAGTTTTCTACTTTTCTTAGGAGTAAAAAAGTGCCATTGACTTTCATTGTTTTCTTAGCTGGTGATTCAGCAACAGTGACATTCTCAGGCTTTTTTCTCATGAATTGAATCTTTTACTACCATGAGAATTTTTTTCTACCTTTATTGAATCGAGGCTGAAATCTGCTTTCATATTTGGGACTAGTGCTTATCCTTCCAAGCGGCAACAGTGAGTACTAACCTCTCCCCACAATGCACCCTAACCCTTACCTACCCACACACACACGTAGAGCACCCTGGGCCCAGAAGAACCTGGCGCCCTCACCAAACACCCGGTGCGTGAGGGCTACACTCGGTCTAAAGGGAAACCAGGGATGCGGCTGCTGGGCTGGCATGCTTTAGCTGGCAGCTTTGAGATCAGTACTAGATGATCTCAAACTGGCTGGGTGTGTGTGGCTCTCGTTGAAAAACTGGGCTGCTGCCACCGCTGTAGCCAGTTTGGTTTGCCAAGAGGTACTCGAGCAGGGGAGAAGATAAACATGGAGGGTTTTGGCCTGCTTGAAGCACTGCGTCTGTGGAGGAGGGAGTCATTCTTTCTCCTTTATATACCGTATATACTCGAGTATAGGTCGACCCGAATATAAGCCGAGGCACCTAATTTTACCACAAAAAATGGAACAAGTTATTGACTCGAGTATAAGCAGAGGCGGCTTTTTTCAATTGGAATTGGAGTTGACACACAGAAAGAGAGACACACACACACACACACACACACACACAGAAAGAGACACACACACACACACACACACACACACACACACACACACACTGTGGGTACCTGCTGCTGCTGCCGCCGCCGCCGCTCTCAGATGCGCAGGTGTCGGGGGTCAGGGTTTGACCGAGGTTACCCTGCAGAGGGGCAGAGGGGCAGCGGGGTCCCCCTCCCCTCCTCCTCCTCCTGCCGGTCGCTCGGCACACAACACCCTCCATTCAGCTCTGCCTGGCAGCCGCCAGCCGCCGCCGTTCTCATACACACACCAGCAGTTCCTGGCTGTTGCGCGCTGGTCGTCGGTGGGCGTGCCCCATATGGCCGGCGTCCAATGAAAACATTGGACGCCGCCCATTGACGACCAGCGCGCAGCAGCCTGGAAGTGCCGGTCAGTGTGTGAATGTGTGTGCGTGTTTGTGTGTATGAGAGCGGCGGCGGCGGCAGCAGCGGGTACAGCAGGGACCCGCAGCGGCCGCCCCTCACCCTCCAGCATCTGTTGGGTTCAGGGTTGCGGCCTTCCCTGGCAGTCCGCCCCTGGACTCGAGTATAAGCTGAGGCAGCTTTTTTCAGCCCAAAAAGTGGGCTGAAAAACTCGGCTTATACTCGATTATATACGGTAATTTGTTTAAGTAACTTTGTAGCAATCTATAGTCACTTAGACATTTCACATGTGTTACGCTGAACGGAGAAAAAAAATAACACACATAAAATCAACATCACGTGCTGTACCCTTTCCACACAGAAAAAAACATACCGGCTCTGTACACCTCCACCCACCCCACTTACATATTTCACAACATCCAGAAAACCTTAAGTGATCCCCACAGTGCATGAATGTCAAAATGCTTAAAATGCCGCCTGATCTGCAGATTAACTTGATGCATCTAGCGCTGGAAAGAGGAAAGTTATTCAACGATCACAAGGCAAACACTGATGCAAAGCTAAAGTCTAGGGACAATCCTTTCCTCTGGCTAAGCTACAAGGAATAATCTAGACTGTACTTTGCCATGGCCTTCCTGAAAAATGTGAGGATGGCTCCCCAAGGAAAACAATGGTGATATAGAAAGAACAGACGTGATCGATTGCATCACATCAATAGCATTTATTCAGGCGAATAGATGGGGATCAAAGTGTTACTCAGCACAAGTTTTAAAATGCTTCAAGGTAAGATTTACAAAAAGCAGATATAATGAGAGCACTGTCATAAATATGTACTACAGAAGTCAATACCTATCCTGAATTCTTTTCTGTAGATAACTGTTTAAAAGGGAAGGTCCAAAAAGCCAAAAGGATGTCCTTAAGGTGCTGAGCTTATTTAATACTTAAACCAGATCTTCAGCATCATTTAATGAAAAGGCCAAACCCTTAAAACACTATTCCCCAGCATGTAAAGTTAATATATTTTAAGTTTTTAGTTGCTTACTTATTATTCTCTTTCACCGGGCTGCGACTCTCTTCAGGACACTAGTATACGGGCGCCGCCATCTTGCCTCAGAAGTATCATACTGAGGAGAGGAGGGGGGTGGGTAATAGCAGGGGGGCGCGTTCTAGATATGCTTCACACAGACAAAGCAGAGCTGAGGTAAGCAATCCCAAAATGCAGAGCGGCATATCCACTTCCTGTATGTAGGCAGGCCGAAACTCCACGGGTTGCCATCTTGGATGTTAAAAGGTTAAAAAAACACAACAGGTGCAGGTAGGATGACTTTTAATGTGGGCAATCTGTATGTACAGGGTGAGGGAAACATACAAAATAGACTCTTATTCAGGGTGAAGGTCTACTTTAACAGTATCGTTAATAGGACCTTAATTTATTTTTGAAAGGAGATCTGCGTTATTTTGACTATCCTGGGATTTGGTCCTTGCCCCCAAAGCAATGAAACCTGCATGAAACCCCCCCAGGTCGCCAAACTAAACTCACCCCTTCCTGGTCCTATGGCACATGCACGGCCGTTTGTCCAATCAGCGTGCTTGGATCCGCCGATGTCCCTTTGTTTAAGGTGAGCGGCTCCGAGCCGCAATGGCTGACGCGGGCACATGCCCTGCTAAAGGGATAGCGGGGATGCGGTCGCAGCTCGCGCATGAGCCGTTGGACTCGAAAAGAAGGTAAGTGTATGGGGTGACCTTATAGATTCCTGGGCCGATCGGCGTGGGCTTTGGTCCACTTTAAAGCCACTGTCCGGCCAATATTTTAAAATATCCCAGCTCGCCCCCCCCGTCCAATCCACTTCTCACTTTTTTTTCTTGCATAAAAAAGAATCACCTGCTTGGTGATGGCTGATCAATCCCAAGATAGTGATGGAGGCCCACTTCTCCCTGCAGAGGCTGCTGCTGGTGACCCTGTTGCACTGACCATGATTGAATGTTAAGTCAGCTTAGCCGACCCAAGATGGGATGATAAATACACGCTGGTAACAGCCAGGGGATCAGGTATTGGCACTGGGTTAAATGGTTAATTGCCCAAATTGAGCTTAGCACTGGAGGAGGGTTCAGAAACTTGCAACCGCAAACAGTAATCATGCTCTCACTAAAAATGCCACCCCTCCCAGGTCATACAAGAACCATTTCGCATATGCTTTATATATTCTCCTGTAAAAATAAAACAATCAAAATGTGATCAAAATCTCATTAAGCTTTCAAATTAACATTCCTTTATCTAGAAAATAATGTTGGTGTAAAAAAAAAAAAATCCAACTTTCTCATACTGGATTTCATTCTTTTCTCTCCAAAAATGTAAATGTTAATCTACTAGTCATAAATCAGCGCTGGCCGATGACACAGTAAATGCAGCCAGTGAGCTGTTAGCACACAGTGCGCATTTGCTGCTGCCAAGGTCACTTGAAGGGGATCCTTCATCATGTTAACAAGATACTTTTTCTGTTGAACGGCCGAAACTTTAGCTATGGATGGATATTTTCACTATGAAGCATCCCAACACAAAATTATTGTGGAGAGTGGATTACAGGCCAGTGTATATATATATATATATATATATATATATATATATATATATATACCTATGCAGTACAGCCCTCTGTAATAGTGAAATCTGTGAAATCAGAGAAACCAGTGAGAAGAGGCAGCATTGCTGCCAATGCTTGGGTGTGGGATCACTTTAAAGCAGAGTAGGAAGAAGTGAAGAAAAGATAAAACTTGGGTCTACAGGAAGGAAAGAAGGTAAAATGTGTAAAAATAAAAGGCCAGAAGAAGACAACAGAGGAGAGGAGGGAAAAGTGAGAGAGAGAAAAAATAATGTAACAAAAAAGAGCAACGAGAATAATGTGAAAAAAGAGAAGGAGGTGGTAATGTGAAAAGAAAATGTGTAAAAGAGGTAAAAAAGGGGAATAAGGAAAGAGAATGATAGAAGCATTATGGTGGTCATTTACTAACGCCTTGCTTTCACTGGTTTGTCGCATTTACTATGTAAGCCCCTTCGTCTTCGCCGGGCGAATGCCAGAGAGTTAGTTCTTCCCTGCGCATTTGCCAGCACTAAATAGCTTAGATCAGCATGTTATTATATGTTATATATGTTACCCAGGCATCGCTAAAATGGCGAACAGACACAAGTGTAGAAAATTACCTCCTATATATAGAAAATAGAAGAACCTGGACAGGGATAGTCTAGGAATAAGAAAAGGGTGGCAAATAAAGATAAATAATAAATAGAGGCCTTATCAGGGCTGTTTCTAGCGGCAGGGGAGAAGGGCGATTGCCCTAGACGCCAAGATCATAGAATATGGGGAGGGGGGTGGCTTTATTCCAGCTACTATGTTTTCTGCAGATGAGTCAGAGTGACTGTTAGTGGTGCCAACCAGATGCCAGGCTCTTCATCCCCCTATATTGGTCTCAGTCATTGGGAGGGGGCAATGCCTGCTGTTAAGGAAGAGGCAAAGCATGGCAAAAACTGAGCGACTGCGTCTGTGCCGTGGGCTCGAGGAGAAACCCAAACCGGGGCCCCAGAGGGAGGGACCAGAACCCGGGGTAGTGAAAATCCTAGGTTTTGGTCCACTTTAAATGATTGTGGAGGCAGTACGGCACATCATTGTAGAACGACAAAATACAGATCAGTAAAAGAGAATATGTGTAAACACAAATACTTACATCCAGTGATTCTTCATTAACTATAATGAGCGACATAGTCTGGGATACCAACCGGCACGAATAACCTGACAAAGACAATGACAGGTATGACAATGTGATTAACGCACCCCCATCACCAAATCTAAATCTCTGGGGGAAAAAAACAGCCTTCATACACAAAGTTAATATTTCTGCTTTTATTGAATTCAAATGAGACCCAACCTGCCAGTATCTGCATAAATGTCTGGATTCCAGTAGAGGCCCACCTGCTGTTGCTACATTCCTGCACCAAAGCCTATCTAGTGACAGGTTCACTTTATGTTGTCCGGGGACTAGTGTGATTGTTCACACAAAGTTCAACAACCAGTGTAAAAAAAAAATGATATGAAATTTTTGGACACTGGCAACAGGGCAGTTTCTAGGAAAAATCACCTTCAGTGAGTGAAGAAAAAAAAACCTGCCCCCTCCTCACCCATCCTATGATGCTGCCATACAGGTATGTGCCATGCTGTATCTCTACTATACCAGCAGGTAGCGACCGCTCCCCATGATTGAGCCCAAATGGGGGGTCAGGGGCCTGTCTTATGGCCTCCACCATTAACCGTGGCCCTGATTCATCAGCAGACAGCAGGATTCCTGTGATAAAGGCACCCCCAATAGCCTTGGCACCCATGCCCCCCTCCCCTAGAAACTGCCCTGACTGGCAGTATTTATGCTGCCCCTTCCCTAAATCTAAAAACATTAATGCTTCAATTCCACAACCCCTGCTTTTTGTGCAACGGCAAAATAGTATTTGAAATCATCCAAAAAGTTGCTAAATTTTCCATGGCTTGGCGATTGGTCACCCACTAGGAGGACCTACTTCCAAAATAAAAATAGCCAGTCTAAAGTCTAGCGGCCTTATTTATCAAGGGATAGCGCCAGGTAGTGTCTCACTAGCGCCAGGTAGCGCCAGCTATCGGCGGCTACCGACTCCAGAACGCCAGGTGGCGGACACAATCACGCATTTATCACGCTAAATGAGGCTAGCGCCGGCGAGAGCGTCAGCTAGCGCGGGATTCATCAGACTGCAACGAACAGCGCCGCTGCTAATCCCATCACAGCGCCAGGTATGACCTCTCGCTACCTGGCGCTCTCCAATGCATTTCAATGGAGCAATCTTTAAATATTCATATTTAATTGATATTAATGTTTTTTATTTTTTTAAAAATGTCAAAAATTCTGTGACCACTTCGGCAATGTTAGACTTTTTTTTTAAGGTAAAAAAATTAAAAAAAAAAAATGTGCAGAATTGATATTACAGGTCTGATTTTAATGTATTCATATTACAAAATGTTTTGAAAAACTTGATTAATTTTTAACTGAAAAAAAAAGGATGTTTGGGGGGTAAAAACTACTTTTAAGCCATAGCCGCCAGCGCTCTGGGGTTTAAACAAGCTTTTCACAGCGCGAGAATTTTTTGAGCGTGATTTGTTAATGAATATGCTGGGAGCCGTTCGCTATGACCATTCGCTGTCAGGCGCTCCCATACAGCGCGGACCCAGTCAAACAGCGACTCCTAACCCTGTATTCAACATTACCGCACACCGACTGAGTCGCTGTCAACAACCAAACAACGCCCAAGCACAGCGAATACTAGCGGGCGCTGTGAAAATCACGCTACTGTCGCTCATCTGTAGCTACCTGGCACTATTAATAAATCGGCCTCTAAGTAAATAACTGAGCCAAAATCGATTTCCCACTGTCCAGCGCCACTCTCTATTCATGGAGGAACATCTATCCCTTCTACAAGAGATGTTTGTCCCTTTGCTTCAGTTACAGTGTTCTGATCATTCAATTCACTACAACGCCAGTCCTTAGCACACCCCCTCCATTGCGGTGGACAGAATGGGTGTATTCTGGACACTGACTGATGTGGAGGGACAATGTCTGTCTTGGCCATTCACCCATAAATGGAGACAAAAGGTGACAGATACTTTAAAGAGAAGCAAGGTGAACGTAGTGATGATTAATGCAATTGTCCAGGCCAGGTATAAAAACAAACCATTGTTTGCCATGCAGAGGATTCATCCAACAGGTAGAGAGCTACTGAATAAAGCTGTTGTTACTGAGATCCATCCTCTTTTCTCTAGCCCAGCCCCTGAATTTTAATTATTCTAGCACTGAGAGGTGGACCAATAAAAGGAAGCAGCTAAAAGATAGACAAGGAGCAGCTATCCTCCCCTGCACACGCAAGCATCAATGTGTCATAGAAAAATAGAAGGTTGACGTCAGAAGGAGACCATACGGTCCATCTAGTCTGCCCTTATGTGTATACTGTATGTTCTCTTTATCTTAGGACAGATGTGTGCTTATCCCAGGCATGTTTACATTCAGTGACCGTAGATTTTTCAACTACCTCTGCTGGAAGTTTGTTCCAAGCATCTACTACTCTTTCTGTAAAATAATATTTTCTAACATTGCTCCTGATCTTCCCCCCGACTAGCTTCAGGTTGTGCCCCCTTGTTCTATCATTAAGTTTTTTCTTAAAGTGGTCCTTCACCCTAAATAAGAACATATTTTATATGTTTCCCACACCCTGTACATACAGATTGCCCACATTAAAAATCATCCTACCTGCAACTATTGCATGTTATGAGCCTTTAAACATCCAAGATGGCGGCTCATGGAACATCAGGCAGCCTGCAAACAGGAAGTGCCTTCTGACTGTGCTGCTCTGCATTCTGGGATTGCTGATCTTTGCCTGACCCCAGCTCTGCTCTATCTGTACAAAGCACAGCTATAACCCCACCCTCTGTACTTTATCCCACTCTCCTCTCCTCAGTAAGTGTGATGCTTCTGAGTCAAGATGGCGGCGCCTGTATCCTAAAGTGCTGAACAGAGTTGCAGCCCAGTGGGGGGAAAGAATAATAATTGACTAAAAACTTAAAATATATTAACGTTAGATGTTGGGGAATCGTTTTTTAAGGGTTTGGGCTTTTCAATAAATCATGATGAAGGTCCGGTTTAAAAACACTTCCCTCCTGAACCTTACTGAATCCTTTCACATATATAAAGGTCTCAACCATGTTAAAGGTCTCAATCATAGGTCCCATACAGTCTGATGTAAGAGGTAGGTTTACCTATCAGTGCTAAAATTTGTGATTATGAATAAATACAATCCAGGGCCTGGGCTAGAGGAAAGGGGGTAAATCTTAACAGAAACAGCTTTATTTAGCAGCACACCAGGATGGATCATCTGCACGGCAGGTAAAGAAACCATGATTTTTCTTTACACTTAGTCTGGACTAAGGTGCCTTAAAATTTAACGTTGTTAATGTAAAGTTTTATTGTAACTGAGTGCTGTCATTTACACTTCATAAATGTGGGGGTGGTGCTAGTAGAAGAGAGTGCAAACTGCCAGCAAATATAGAGCAGGGAGGCAGGTGTGGGGTTGAGAAGAATACATATTCTTAACTTTACAGGACATTGCTACTTGTCAGACTGCTCCTCTACATCAGCTATTTATTAAATCATCAAGAACTTTAAGAAAGAGGTTCAAATGCTGTGGAGGCTTCAGGGCAGCCAAAAAAGTCCAGCAAGTGCCAGGACCAGGTCATAAGCTATGGGAACATTTCAACACCAGAGTTAAATGCCTTAGGCGGCTGGCCTGGTGTCAAGACAAACCAACATGTAGGAGGAGATATACAGGGATTGGACTGTAGAACACTAGGATAAAGTTATTTTTTCTGATGAAGCCCTATACAGACTGAAAAATCTGGAAGAAATAATGGCCTGGTGGAAAAAAAGTGCTACCATGAGTCCTGGAAAACAGTAAAGCCTCCTTAGACCAGTGTTCCCCAACCCTCTCCTCGAGAGCCAACATCAGGTGGTTGTAGATTTCCACATAGCCGGCTTTATAGCTTTGCTGCTGCAGTAATTACTTTACCTGCGCATCCACAAAACATGACTTGTTGGAGGAGAGGGTCAGGAAACTATTTAGGTGTGAGGTTGCTTTTCATACAAGGTAGTGGCCTCACTCACATTTTAGTCTAAAACTGCCATGAATTAAGAATGGTATCTAAACATCCTCCAAGATAATCTTCCCTTAACAACCCAGGAGCAATTTAGCTATGAACAATGCTTTTTCCAGAATGATGGAGCACCATGTCAAAAAATAAAAGTCATAACTAAGTGGCTTGGTGAACAAAACATTTAAATGTTTGGTCCATGGCCAAGAATCTCCCCAGATCTCAATCCCAAGAAGAACCTGCACTCAATCCTCAAAGAGATAGTGGACAAACAAAAATAGAGAAATTAAGATGAGCTTCAAACACAGATTAGGTAAGAATGGGTTGCTGTCAAGATTGGCCCATAAGCTGATATCCAGTGTGATAAGTCTTAAAGTGGACCAAAACCCAGGATTTTGACTATCCTGGATTTTGGTCTTTGCCCCTTGGGCACCCTGATCGTGGATGCCCCGCTGTGTGAAACCCCCCAGGTCGCCCAATCTCACTCACCCTTTCTCGGTCCTACGGTGCATGCACCACCTCTTGTCCAGTCAGCGTACTCAGATCCACTCCCGCCCCTTCGTCCTAGAGCTTGTCTAAAGTGAGCGGATCCGAGAGCGCTGGCAGCTGCATCCCACGCTACCGTTTAACAGGGAGCGTGCCCGCGTCGGCCATTCACAAATTCCTGGTGCGAGCACGTTCCCTGCTAAAGGGATAGCAGGGATGTAGACGCTGCTCGTGCATGCGGTGCTGGATCAGGTACGAAGGTGAGTTTTTGGCCAACCTAGAAACATCTAGTCTCTGTTGGGTGATATGTAGTCCTACAATTTGGGGAATGACCTCCCATTACTGTCAAATCAAACAATTAGGGCACAGAAACATATGACTAAAATAAATAAAAAGAAAAATAAAATCTTTCCCTAAACAAAACAGTTCAGGCTAAATAGGGGCTATAAAATGATACACTCAACCAGCAATAAAAATAACAATTACCTATATTGACTGCAGTTTCCTGCTTATCTCCAGTTAAAACCCATATCTTAATTTCAGCTTTCATCAAAGTAGATATGGTTTCTGGGACTCCACCTTGTAGTTGGTCCTCTATTGCTGTGGCACCAAGCAGCATCAGATTCTGGAAGACAATGAGCAGCACTTATGGCAGTATAGCATATAATCAAATAATATATTTACTATTCTAACCCATGGCTGGGATGCTTTGCATGGTCTAAAGGGGGCAGGTAACAGACCTGTTAATCTGCATTGTAGGATCAAGTGATTACCAGTCCCATGCCCATTTGCTTCAGAAGAGTAGTTCATTTAGGCAAGTCAAACTGGCATGGAGAAAGGCAAAGTAGCTATTGTTTGAGTTGTTATAGCCTATATGTAGGCCCAACATAGAGTTTTGAATAGAGTGAGTACTTTTAGCATCCTGTCTGTGGCCCTATTTTGGAGATCAAGGCTTATGCAGCAGGCATGACTAGTGGAGGACCCCTAGTTTAACAGTGCTAGAGGGGGATAGTTAGCCTAAAGTGCAGCCCAGTAACTTGGTGAAGAGCACCTGCATTGGGTTATAGGGATAACTGACTCAGGAAAAAGATACAGAAATAGGTAACTAGACATACTTGCCTCTAGACACCTTAAAGAGGAACTTCGGAGGCCCTGAGGTTTAAAAGACTCCAGGGCCATCCCAAATTGTGATGTTCCAGTATGAGAAACCCCCCAGATCACCTGTGTAACTCACCTGCCCCAGGAGCCCTCGGTGCCGCGGGCGCGTCCCTGATGACCTCTAGCTGGTTTGGCGTGACTGTCACTTCTGTAAGACAGGACAAACTGTACTAGTTGGGGCTGTTGTAGGGAGCATTGTACTGGAGTTTTTGCTGAAGGTAAAGTGTATTGCATTGTACCTGGAAACTACTTTGGAAGTTGGACGTGGCCATTAATATAAATAAGTGGAAAATCTTTTAGGAGTTTGGTTTGGGGCTGTTTTTCCCTCTGCAAAAGTGCATGTAAGGCTAACAGCAATAAACACATCCCACAAGTGCCACACAGGCCCAGGGCCCAGATAACTACCCACACTTCTCCTTACTACCCCTGGTATTGTGTGTGCCATACTTATTTAGGTCACTGGAGACGAAAAACCCAAGGTGGTGGTAGAAGGAGTCATCAGGCATGTACTCCTTATAAAACCCCTACTCCCAAAATCTGCCTTTGTTTTTAGTCACTTTACTCATTCAATTATGTTATTCATTATTTAAGAACTTTTCAAGAGTTTTAGAAACTTTCCAATCCAGTTTGATGTTTGAATAAACAGACTTTGGATTAGTGGCTACGTAACCAACTAAATAAGCAGTCTTATGGACTGGTTTAGTTTTGGTCAACTTTAAGATCATAAGAAACAAAGGGGGGGGGGGCAGCCGCTCAGACCATTTTATAACTAACCTGGGAGGTGCACGTTAGCAGGGTAATTAGGATACAAAAGTCTTAAAGGAGCCACAGCACTCAACCAAGTTTATAATCTGTCTCTAAACTTGGTTAAAAACAGAGGACTCGGTCACACACATCTGCAGAAGTATGCTTAAGCTGCACCACTACGCCAAAGTGCCGCTGTGGGGTGCTATCCTAACTCTAATCTCTGAGAGCCCCATTTGGGACATACAGTGCAATAGATAAATTGGGAGCAGGCTTACCTGAGGTTGCCCTAAACCTCTCAAGTGCAAGCCATGGGGTGGAAGGGTCAAAGACCTTGCAATATAGCCTAGACCCCACACACCATGTGCTTGCACAAATTCAAAAGAAACAAAGGGGGGGGGGGTGGCAGCCGCTCAGACCATTTGTGTGACCGAGTCCTCTGTTCTTAACCAAGTTTAGAGACAACTTTAAGATCAAGCCATGTATTATAGACATAGGGCCAAGATGATGTTTTGGCTATAAGTGAGTGTAAAAAGGATCCCATTTCATTGACGCGTTATATCATGTTTTAAGATTCTCACAGGTTTGATATGTCTGTATGATAATACTACTATAAATATCTTCTATATATTCTACTATATGCATGGTGAGCACTTAGTAGAATAATTGAAATTATTTATGCTGCTATTTACTAGGACTAGGATGTTTCATATTTTGTGGCTTTTCACACATAACAGGTGAGTCCTTTCGAACCAGATTCATATAAAACCATTGAAAGCCCGTTGACAGAAGTTAATTGACCTTTCTAAAAAAACAGGTCTTCGATATAGTGGGTCCTGCAGCAACTTATTGGCATTAGTGTAGACAATTTAGGTTAGGTTTCTCCATTATAAAATACACTCTATATTTGGAGATCATGTCTGTTTCAGCTCCCATCTATCCATAACTATTAAGCGGGGTCATGATACAAGTCATTAATTGGTTTCATATTTTCAGAAAACCCTCTTGGTCCACCTAGCTTAACCCAGAGCTCGTGAGAATGTCAGACAGTGTCAATGTTTAATGTTTTTCTTTTCACGTAATTACAAGAGAGTAATAAAAGGTTAGAATTTCACCAAAAGCAACAATATCAGGTTCATGGTGAAGTCATTACTTTCTCTAATAGCAGGAGTGTGTTTTCCCTGATGATCGAACTCCCTATACAAACCAATAATTATATAAAAATATCTCAGGGACTGGGGTGTTTTAGGGCATGGAACCTGAACACAAAAAAACGTGAAGAAAGTGACATTTTTCCTTTTCAATAAAGTTATAATAAATTGTTAAAACACAACTGTATTAGATTTGCCAAATACTGGCTGAGGATCCTGGTTGCTAAACAAAAATAAAGGCCTAGGTAGTAAAATGCAGATGGATTTTACACTACTCACCTTTTCAATAAGTTCATAACATTCCTCAAGCTTTTGAGCCCTGTCCTTTATCACCACACTGGTCTCATTGTAAATCTTCAGCCATTCCTTGTATTCAGACTCATCTAGGTCTGCATATGCGATGCACAAGGTTCTCAAACCTTAAACAAATCATATAAATCAAAGTGATGATTATACTTACACACAAGGTCACAATAAACTTTAACCAGACCTAAAGTCTAAAGCCACTTTTAGCCATTTGGGGGCATTCTGATTTGGGATGCCTCACAGTGTAACAGTAAAATGTAAGAATGATCTAAAATACTTCTGGTTTCCAGCATTGCAGTTAATCAGGTCCACCAGGGAAATTTATGGGGGCATACATGCTTCTATCTATCCGGGTAGGTTGCCAGGGTCATCTGCACTGTCAGAAGTGCTGGTGTACCAGGATACCACATATACCATCTTAATTGAGATATCACTCCTATCTGGCAGGAATAGAGGCGGATCAAAGTGTTATCTGAAGGAATACATGAAGGCAACTGGACTTACGGTGTTGTAATCCCAGTTGCCTTGATTTATTCCTACAGATATACCATTGCCTGCAGTAATGAGAATCTTCATAGACGATCAAATTTTTAGACGATTGGTGGATGCAGTGGAACTCACCACTGCGTACCAACACAGCAAATATGCCATCCTGGTCCTGTGAGCAACAGAAAAAACCCAGAATACCCAAATACTACAACACCCAGAAGACTAGCCGCATTGAGACTCTTTCTTTATGACACAGTATCTTCAACACAGGGAGCCAGGTAAAGGGTGAGTATTTAATTTGATCACTTACCCTATGAGAAGTTGCTATTTGCAGCATTAGTTAATGGATTTTTTTCCAAAAATTTTTATTTTATTATAGATGACGCTTTGTCTCAAATACTGTGATCCAGCTAATAACAGTGATGAAATACTACAATCACATCATACATTATGCCATTAAAGGTAGAGCAACTTGTGAGTGGTTTATAGTTTCTCTCTCTATTAGGGTTGCAATCACTAGGACCAGAAGAGCAAACCTCCAAAATAGACATAAAAAAGTAAAGAATACATCAAGAGGTGCAGTTATGACTAGACGTTGAATCCTTGTCAATTTAAGAGATTTAATGGCCTACCATCAGGAATTTTTGAGCCGCATACCATCACAATGTTAGGGCCCCCTACAACAACCCCCACCCCTTTGGTGGGCATCTAGTTTCAAATGTGCTCAAAGAAACCAGACTAACCTTAGTATTCAGACTAGATAATTTATGGGGAGGTCAGAAACAATATAGGCTGTGTAGATATTGCCCCCCCATACAGAGGGCTTTGCTCTATTCACGGTGAATGATGTGAGGGACAGGCCACATCCCCTTTGTCACCAGGGGACTAGCGTCTAAGAAATGCTAAGGCAGGTGCACGCTGTGGGACTCGATTTCAGAAATGGGGACATTTCTGAGCACAAGACCTGGGGAGAAAAGGGGAGTATTATTTTTTATGTGAGTCTGTACTGTTCCTTTAAATATCAATATCTACAAATGTGGCTACTGAAACTAATATGGAGACACCTAAGTCACCGGCAATAAAAAAGAATGGCAAAATCTGATTCGACCTTATGCATACTAGACCCTGGTTATCCCCCAGATAATTTAAAACATGATGAAGTGTATGTATACACAATGCGATACACAAGTATTCCAACATGTGTATACAGTCAGCTTTTTTTGCCTGTGAATAAGAGACTGTCAGGCCAATGTTTGCTTTAGCTGTAGTCTGGCTGACACCACCGCTGAATACATAAAAAGGTGGGAGTAGCAAGAAATAATTTAAATACAACACCACTTATCAGCCCTACCATAATTTAGATCCACTTATGGACATCAGACTAAGATAAAAAACAGATTTATACCTATGCAGGCATCGTTCATCCAAGAAGTCATTGGATGAAATATGAATTTTATTATTAACATTTGGCATTGCTCATCACCATTATAAATTTTCTTGTGTCTCCTGGAAGACTGGATTAGATGTAAGAGGAAGATGTTTTGTGCATAGATGTCAAGCAAAGGGCTGCTCCCTTTTTAGAGTTATTTATCCAGATTTGCCTGGGATCATGAGAACTTGCTGCTGCAGTGTGTGTGTGTTTGTGTCTCTAGTGTAGTTGTGGATCGTGAGACACATATTCAAAAAGAACCTTAAATGTCCGTCTCTTGAAACTCACCATACCATGTGCCCTCTTCAAATTTACAGTGGATTAGACTGGTTAAAAGTAAGATAGTCCAAATAAAATAAATGGCAAACTGTTCAGGAATAGGTGATACTTAGAGGACGGATAAAAAGTGCCAGGCACATGAACTACTTACCTAAAGGCTGCCAGAGTAGGGTTTGAACATACTGTGAAAACTTGAAGGGATACTAAAGTCCCAAATCATGCCCAAACATGCCTCTTCCATGCCAAAGTATACACACACACACGGATACTGCCCTGCATTTGTTCAACAAGCACAGGTGTGGTTGTGCTTTAAGCTGGCTTATGGGACTTTAACAGATGAATATATCTCTCCTCTAAAAGGCGCCCAACATTGCGATCGCACTAGGAATACTAGTGGCACATTCTTAGGTACTCTAGGCAGATGTGTGAGTGGCTTGTGTCATGAGGAGTTGATGCATGTGCATGGGGGGGCCCCCTGATTTTTAATACCACAACGTTGTGTATTTTTAATGGTTTTTTGGTGAACTTTTCTTGGTGTTGTGTGGATTTGTGCTAAATTCATTAAATAAAGATGTTCCTGTATTTACAATTTTCCTCTGTTGCCAGTATCACGTTCTCTCATTGAGACAGGGCCCACAAGTAACCGTGTGTGTGTGTGTGTGTGTGTGTGTGTGTGTGTGTGTGTGTGTGTGTGTGTACTTTGAGTACTTATTTGGTTAGTGGGACGCTGGGAATGTTACCCGGCAGCTCTCATGGGAACACATGTTTTCTGGAGTCTCCTTGGTTTTAGTCCCTCTTCCATGCCACTCCCATGTCTTCCATGATTTGAAGATATATCAGGCTGACAGTCTGATCCCACCAAGCTCTCTTTGACAAACACTTTGGGGGAGGAGACTCTCTGTAGGCCTGGAAGAACAGAGGTGGTGACTCCAGTGTGAAGCTCCCTTCTGCAGGACGGGGTGGAAGCCAGGACCCTGTGAGAGATTTTTTTGCATAGAACCTGTTGGACCGAGCATGACTGGCAGCTTAGTCAGCCAATCAGTACAGCAATTAACAGTCGACCTGACAGTATCTTTCCAGATGGCAGATGATGTATATTCATGAAGAAGCAGGGTTCCAGGTGCCCCTCCCCTTTGTTTTTAAGCCCTCAAATCAAGCTTAGATTAGGGTTGTGAGAACATTGTGTGTGTTGGGGGGGGGGGGTGTTGCTGCCTACAGGTCTGCTTTAAATCAGTCCTAAAGCATGAAGACATTTTTGACCTGTCTCAGCGGAAAGGCAGAAATCTTTACCATTTCTGAATTCCACTGCTTCATTATACAGAGAGGGGAAGCACAGAAGCAGCTCTCTGCAACACCGGAGCTCCAGCTGCTCCAATACACAACCCAGAAGCAAATATTTTAGGCCATTTTCAGACTAACGTACTGTGAGCCATCCCAAATTGAAATGCCTCTGTGGGGTTTCCCAAGTAGACCTATGGTCTATTCAAACTTTTGGTTTGATTTAAGAAGTTTACAGTGGGACAGTAAAATGGTTTTTAACTATTTATTTTGGCTGAAGGTGGACTCTAGAGGATATGGTATATAAGTATTTATTTGGGTAGAAAGTGGTCATCTACATTTTGAGGGAACATTATTTGGCTTATGGTGGACATCTTATGGGTTAACAGACGTAGTAATATATTATGGAGTGGTGTTTATTTTCGGTTGAGGAGGGCAATACATGGATTGAATGTGTAATAATTTGCACCAAGAGGAATTCACTTAGTCTGGAAGATCAAGGCAGTTGAATTGACACATCAGCAAACCTATCAGGCTGCTCCCAATGGTGTATTATTAATGACTGTAATATGTTTTACCTTCAGAAGCAAATTGTTCCAAATGATTCAAGGTCTGTTCCATAAATTGGGATTCTCTTGATAGTCTTTCAAAAATAACATTATCCTTAAAAACAAAGAGAAATAGAATGCAATTACAACCATGTTGCCAGCTGTACAAAATCAGAACGTGGGGAACATTTATAGCACAGGTAAGAAAACTCGACAGGCCTCTGTATTGTATAAAACTCTACCCATAATTTATATTTGGCCTGGATCATCTATCCCTCATGAGTTAAAATTTCTCAACCTATTGAACTATACAAGTGAAAGGTGCAACTAGCTACATCTGCAAATCTATTTGTTCCATGTATTTGATCTACAATATAAGATTTCCAAATAGATTTACAACAGATTACCGATTCCCCCTGCACATACCCACCTCCCACTCTTCCTGGCCCCACACTGCTTGGGATCATGACAGCCTCCTCACCCATTCACACACTGGCAGCAGAGTTGCTACAACAGCCACTGCTACTCTTGAAAGCGCTGCTTCCATCATGAGAATAGGCTGACTGCAGGATAGGTAATGCCCAAATGCCAGTGGAATGGGAGAGGGGCTCCAATATAAAATAGACTTTAGATACAATTAAATAGCTACAGATAGAGGGGACAAGCTCCTTAGGCAGAGACCCATGATAGGATAAATATATTGGGATAAATTAGGTAAAGAACAGGCAACCTTGAAATGCTTGAGTATATTTCCTAATACAGCCATTACTTCCTACTTGTGGACACATATTGGGACAGTCATGGCCTAGAGGTAGAGAATCGGCCGGGTGAAAGGTTCGATTCCTGGCCATGGGACATGACTGAAACTCCCTTGAGCAAGGCACCTAACACCCAATTGCTCTGAGTTTAGTGCAGCCCACTACCTTTAGTGTGTTATTTACCTGTGTGTAGTCACTGATATGGTGTTTATTCACTGGTGTGTCCACTGTGTGTAACTCACTTGTGTGTAGTTACTAATATAGTGGTTATTCACTGGTGTGTTCACAGAAATATGTTGTTCACAAGGCCATGGATGGAAAAAAATGTGGAGGTAAAATTCCATATGTAAGTACACAATGGCCACTATTAGCACTATTTCTATTGCTATTTTGGGCTAGTGGACCCCATCAACACAAGGATGGATGTGATGATTGATGGGGATATGGTCTGGGACTACTACTACTACTACTACTACTACTAACAGTCATTTGGGGAGAGACCCATGTTAGGATTAGTGGGCTAAAAGAGACAAAAAGCCCCCTATTTAAGGGTAAAAGGTAAAAGTGTTTTTTTGAAACTTAAAGTAGTTACATGGAACATATAGTCCATGAATAACACAATTTACCCCTGATATAGTAGGCAGACCTCTTTACCATAGCTACAGGCTGGAAATGAAAATAAATATTCCAAGGGAATCTGAGACAAATCTGGGAAAATCTGAATCGGGAATAGGTCAACAACCCCTTTATGCAATTTAAATGGCATTATTATCATCCTATTTTATTTATGTTACCACCACTTTGGTAACAATTCTCAAATTATTCACTGAAATTCTCTTTAGACAGTATGAAGCCGATGAGATAGTAAAAGCTGTGGAATGCTGAGAGACTATGTTCTTGATAGACTGCATTCTATATTTTGATTTTAGAAGGGCATGACTGGGAAAGTACCTGTCTGGGCTTGATATATAGATGATTGCAATACGCCTAATGGAGGTAGGATCTTTATCTTCCTTTTACAGACAAATTAAAGAACATAAAGAGGAGATTCTTTAGTAAGTTACCTCTGGTTTCTGTCACTCCTACATCAGCTATACCTCATTTTGACACACAGAACAAGTCAGCAGCAATATTAATCCATGCGAGATGTTTGCTCAGCATGGCAACATTATCTTAAGTGGCGCATTCATTTCAGAATGAATTATACTCATCCTTATCAGTGTAAAATAAAATCCTACTTGGTAATCTAATTCAGTTAATGTGAACCTTAAAAAATAGATTCATTGTGAGGGTGGCCACACATGGGGTAGGACTGTCCATCATGATGGATGGGGAGAGATCAGACTGTCCTCCACGGTAGATTTGACTACATCTACTGTAGGTGTGGAAACTACAATATATATCGGGTGCCTATACCGTGAACTGAATTATAAATGTTCAAACCTGTGTCCTCAACCTTCTTACCTCCATTATACTTGAAACCACCATAATACCAATGTCAAACCTTTACTGGTATAAAATAATTGGTATAAATGTACCCAACCTAGGATCCATAAACAGCACTCGGTAATGAAAGACATCATGGTACAGTTTATGTCCATCTATGTCCAACATTTCATATAGGAGGGATTACGTATAGAAATAAAAATTGACCCTTATATATGTACATATCTTTTCAAAAGCCTAAGAAAGTGTTAAAGCCCCTGTCCAGGTAAAAGTTAACTTACTCCCACCTTATCCACCTCCTGAGAACAGTTTAAAATGAGGCGTTTCAAAATGTCATATCTGATTATATCATCTCAGATTATGGGCCTGATTTATCAAGCACCATCTGCCAGAATATGCCACATCGGTGAAAATTAGAGTGGTGAAAAATATTATTTAGAATTCTCTTTTTACACTGGCATGTGTTGCCGCATTGCAAGAAACACATTACTAAGACATGCAAGAAAATTGAAGGAATAGAATCGAAAGGAGAGAAAACTTTGGAGCCCTGCTACGACTTCTACTCTACACTGCAGGAAAGGGAGGAGAGGCATATGGGACAGTCACCCGAGGAGCTGTTTGCTGCCTCATTATTGCTGTTGCCTGGACTGTCCTTTTAAAGAGGATCACCAGCCTCTCTTTTATTAGACTCCAGGGAGCTCAATTCCCCTTTTTGGGGCAATCCAATTTAGGATGCCCTGCTGTGTGTATCCCGGGGATCACAGAGTAAGCTCACTTCCAAGGGATCGCCAGAGATATTTTTTTAGAGTACACACAGCGAAGCATCTTACTTCTCATAAATGTACTGTATTTATTTCTTAACTTGTACAAACATTTCAGTTGCGCTAATAGCAGGCTCTAAACTTTCATTTCTCCTATATCGCCTTCCTACCTATGTTACTGCTCCCACAAGATAAACAAGACAGAAGTGGCCATTTTTCCACCATCTTAATCCCTCCCCTCTCTAACACGAGCGCTCATAGATTCGAGAGAAGCTCATTCTGTACTCCTCTTGCTCATTCACATCTAATATTCACTCCCTAGCCACCTCCTTTCTTCTCCAACATATCTCATGTCTCTTCCTCTAGTCTGACAATCAGACCCTGGTCATCTCCCAACTGGACCACTGCAACATCCTTCTTTCGTGATCCACCCTCTAATCTATTCTGAACTCTGCTGCTCATCTCATCTATCTTTCCTCTCACTCTTCCAGCTCTGCTACCCTCATTCAGTCCCTTTACTCTTATCATTGGGACGTCGGTCCCATAAAATCTGATATAAGACAAGAATAGGGGCCGCCAGACTAAGCCCCCCTTGGTCCAGGGAAAAAATGCCGCACCACCGCAAATATAAAAAATTATATATATATATACTGTATATATCACCTTTATTTAATACTTTGCAAAATATACACCGCAAAAAGACAAACACACTACACAAAATTAAAATGCATTGCTAAAACCATGGGATATTGGGATATAAAGGCTGGCTACTCATAATAATGATTAATATAATGTATGGGGTTCCCTGATGCTCTCCCCAAGTGCTACTGCAAAACCAAAAAATTAATGTACTCAACAGTGCTACAAAACCATGACAGTGTGAATAAATAAATACATAATATTAAATACAATTACAAACAATGTTATAAAAAATATATATGTAAACTATCAAATGTGCAATAATATTTCAAAAAAGTGCTAAGTGCTATAAACCAGGCACGTGAATTTTGTGCCAGACCAATCAAGTAAGGTGCAAAGTGCTAAGCATTTGATTGGGAACTAATCTATCACAATAACAAAAACAAGTACAAAGAGTTTTACATCACCCTATTAGTATGGCCAGCATCCAGCGATATCCAGACCGAGAGCAACGACGCGTTGCGTGGTTAGAACCTTACCACTTCGTCAGGCTGCTGTTACATTATATTAAATAAAGGTGATATATATAATTTTTTATATTTGCGGTGGTGCAGCATTTTTTTCCCTGGAGCAAGGGGGGTTTAGTCTGGCGGCCCCTATTCTTGTCTTGTCCTTTAGGTACCACTAATTCTTAGTGGGTAGGTCCAGTTGGAGGCTTGCACACACATATACTATATTGTGTAGTGCGGAATACATTGGTTGTTTTTTGTGGATAAAATCTGATATATACTTGAAAATTAAACTGACTGTCATTTGCACCAACCAAGTACATTTTTTGCAACTGGGGCTGAACTGGGCCCCAATTACCTATTGTTCATAATTTAAGATTTTTGAATTGTTGATCATTCTGTGCTACTTAATGGCTATTCCAACCAGCCCTATTCTCTGCTTCTAACACCCATATCCAACTCTGCCTCCCTAGTCTACCCTCAGCCTCTTTGTACCAAGCCCCACTGTGCCCCAAAGTCAAGAAACTCAAACCCATGTTCTGCCCCAAATACTAAAACCTCAGCATTGTGTATACTTGTTAACCAACTGGGAAGTCCATTGCCAGTCACAGTGAGTATGTTGCAGGCTGGTCATGGGCTAGACAGAAATTTGTAAAATCCCAGGCTGATTTCTGGCCCCGGTCCGCCACTGGCTCCAATCTATTCATAACGCTGTTGCCTGCCTCATTCAACTCTACTCACACTTGTCCTGCATTGATGCAACCTCTGCTTTACCTCTCAGATTACCCACCTCCTGGTCAAGTCCTCTCCCACCTGCAAACCCCCTTCTCCTGCTCAATTCAACCCAGCCAGCACTCTAAGAATCAAAAGTTACCTTCGCCATTCTATCTTGTGCTCTTGAATGTTTCAATGTGTCTGTGAAGGTTCTCCCTTATCCAGAACATGGTATATCTGTAGCAATAAATCAAGGCAGCCGAACTTGCTGTTTAACTTTAACTAAAAGAGGGCCTCCACTTCCTGACCCCAATTATATGTGGAGGACCCTGAAAGGGTATAAGCAACATAAAATAATTCAAAGCATATATCCCTTCCCTAATTGCTTTTCATTTGCAGTTTTTTGGGGGGTTTTTTGTCTTGGATTAGATTTCTATAATTTTACCAGGTCATCTTCCAGAACAGCACAGATAAGAGGACCAGAAAATTACTACTTACTTAGGAAGGGATTACAGCCTGCAAAACCTTTGTTCCAAAGGCTTGATTCTGAATGGTAATCTGGTCCAAACTGTTGCATTCTGCAAACATATTTGGTACCTGTCCATATATCCTCCATGAAAGGCTAAAGATACACCAGCCATTTAATCTCAAGTTGCTACTGCTAGGATGAAATACACATTTTACCAAAGCTGGCACCTGCAACCCCATGCCCCCTAGACGGCTTCAGTAGTCACCCATCTACCTACAGAGCTATATAGAGCTAGACGCATTGTGGGTTTTCCAGTGTTTCTGGAGAACAGCCTTTTTTTATGCTGACAGCTTCAAGGTAAAGCCCAAAACAGATTTAGCGGCAGGTGAAAAAGAAGACTAAGAAAATGAATGGCAGTTTTCTCTTGTAAAAAAGAAGTGAGTTTTCCCACCAGGCTCTGAATCGACCCCATTGTATCAAACTGTGGCCTACCCTCCAATAAACTTTGGTAAGAGGGCACTCCCAATATATATGCATATCCCCTCTTGCTCCCGCAAGCCTTTTTGCTTGCAGCTCTTGTCTCCCTCTCCCATCTATCTCTCTGGAGTACTTCCTGAGCAAGGAGTGTTGCTCAAAGTCTTGTAATTCCAGGACAATAAATGTCTTTGTTGTACATTGCCTATGCAGATCTTTTCAAAGGTGTAAGAGCTTTAAAAACTGCTGACACTCTTTCCCTGCTAGTTAAAATGGGCCAAAATTTAACTTGCATCCCTTTAATTGCTCTCCCCATGAAGAGCACCTTTTGCCAATTTCCATTGATCCTGCTTTACTCTAATCCCCGATAATGGCGCCTGTTTTAGCTGTAAAGCCCTGTCTCCTCCATTCATTGCCATTTTTGTGTGTGGCAATGATGTCATTGCCACACCTATGCAATGACTGATGCTCTGCAATCTTACAGAGGGAGACAGCAAAAAAGTGTTCCAGGATGATTCGAAAAGTGAAAGTATCCATTTCTAGCTCTACACCCTAAGAAAAGAGTATCAGCAGGAGCTTTGGCCAAATTTATTTCACAAGTTCAGTGGGTTTTGGTCAGTTGTGTCTGATTTGAAAATATACCCAAAAGGGGAAACATCCTGTTACTGATTCGCCAGATCAGTAAGTGGCTTGAACTTAGCATTGGTGAAAAAGTGGGAAATCACACTTTTAAAGTTGGTGGCTGTGGGTTCCTTTCTTTGTCTGGGGACGGAGCATCCTCTCCCCCGTGTTGTCCTGGAATATGATTGGTAAAATTGCCTACTAATCATTATCGGAACATCATTTAATATTTTCAAAGTTTTGGAAAGTAAATGATGCTCATTTTCTACTATGTATAGGCTCTTTTATCTCTAAGCTTGGTATCCACATGTATGGGACAGTGCACACACAATACTAATATCACATCATAAATTACTTTAAGACCTCCACTGCACAGTGAGTAAGGGTGATGCAATGCATTTTGTGGCATGGCAGAATCTTATGGAAGAAAGCTAATTGGTCTTTGTGGTCTAATTTCTTGGAAACAAGATCTAAACCCTCCCACAGAGCCTTAGATTTTATTACATTATTAGATGTCACATACAAATTTCACATTAAAGGAATTTCCTTGTTAACACTTTTCTGCATATTTTGTAATTCTATCCTAACAGTTTTGCCAATTTTCAAAAATGTTATCTTGCAAAACGTGTTACTATGTATATACTCATTTTTTATAAAATAAGGTTTTGGATACTTGTATGCTGGGCTCGCTTTCACATTCATACATTACAGCTCCATCCTGTGGTCTACATTCAGCACATGGTTCTGGTCCACTGGTGCTGGTCCACTGGATACCTACCCCCCACCAACCTTTTCTCTGCATTTCTCCAGGACATACATTGTCATAATCAAAATCAGAATCCTTATGGTCTGCCAAGTATATACAGAACATATACAGTATATGTACATATACAACAAATTCCATGTTCCACGGAATCAAGATATATTGGTTACTGAAAAGAACATCAGAGGTATGTAGACTAATTGGGTAAAGAATGAACATCGTTTGGTACTAGAAACCACCTACCCAGGCAGTCATTGCTAGAGTGTCTATAATGCTGGAAGAACAGTAGGGATAATTTGAGTACACCCAAAAGCTGAGGGTTTTAAGGGGTGAAGGAAATCTTTCTATACCATTTTGAGGATATTATGATCAGCTATAGGAAGAAATCTTCTATCCTCTATAAGAAACTGTTCCATATTAATATACCATCAAATATCTGCGACTGAATCATGGACTTCTTCACAAAGAGAACATAATTTGTGACGTTGGGACATTTTAGGTCTAGCACCAGAATCAACCCTGGCGTCCTACAGGCTGTATACTCTCCCCACTTTTCACCATGTACACAAATGACTGCACATCTGCATTGGACTCTGTCAAATTATTTAGGTTGGCAGATTACACCAGACTTGATGGTCTAATAAAAAACAATGAGGAAGTGCCATACCGAGTCAAGTGGATAGATTAGGTCAGGTCAGATTGGTTTTAAGAACACTCTTCCAGTAAAAAATCTATGATCAAGTAGTAAACAGAGTTAACAATACAAAGTTCCTTGGGACCAGCATCTCTCATGATCTTAAGTGACCAAAAATATTGCAGCAGTACTAAGGAAGGTACAACAAAGGCTCTACTTCCTACGCCAATTCAAGAGGTTCATTGCTTCAGTCTCATGTTCTTCATTCACAATTTGGTATTGTGGTGCAACCTGACAAGCTCCTTCGACAAAGAATAGTCAAGACAACGGAAAAGATCATTGCTGCGCCACTGCCATCTATACAAGAAACCAAACAAGAGCAATAAAGAACATCCAAGATCCAACGCATCAAGGTTTTCCCTTCCTTTAGCGGCTCCCATCAGGCCGTGGTTACAGAGTCCATTTAATTAAGACTCATAACACAAAAACTGTTTTTTTTCTTAAGTCCATTGAATAGAACACTTGGAGCATCATCTCTAAGACCAACTAGGGAGTCCATGAACACTTTCTCTAACTGACTACATATAAAACCAGATTTACCAATTTTACTAGTAGTGAATTGTTATGTGTATAGTTATTGTTATAGTTCCCCATGTCCCCCTTAACCTCTTGCCGAAAAGAAAGTATGACAGTATATACTTGGTGAATAAAGAATAATTCTATTCTATTCTATAATTATAAAATTAATAATACAATAAAAACAATTATAATAATTGTATTCTATTCTAGGGTAACCGTTAAACAACCATAAGGTTAGAATGAAGAGAGAGTGGGTTGAGCTAGAATGGGGAGAGATATTGGGAATCGGTATCTACTTTTGCAGGAGGTGCAACAGCCATGTAGGTTTGTTTCCAGGTCACCTATGGAATGGGAAGGGTGGTGGGCAGGCAATGCTTAGGGATCCTGAGACTAGCACCCTCCCTGGACCTGTAGTTTCCCAGGAAGTTGATATAAGGTAGTGCCAATTTTGAGTTACTGAATATATCATGAAACTTTAAGGATCTTACATTAATAAAGCACATTAAGCTCTGCAACACAAACAATCAAAATAAAGCAGACAAAATAGCATAGCACAGAACAAATAAAACATTAAGAGTATTAAACTTACTGCTCCTTTGCAATACAGCCTGAGATGGCCTGATGGAGTTCGGACGATCACAGACATCCTTTTTCTGTTACTGCAAGAAATAGAAAAAATGAGTCCTGTCAGTATGGAAAGAAGGTCATGTCAGCAGCTTGTATATAGTAAAAGCTATTAACAAGTCAAGTCTATAAAAATAATGGAGCTACTGTTTCTAGAACAGTCTGGAATTCCATCAATCGGGGAATGTAATATTTTCAAATCACTAAACATAGAAAGGTCATAAAATGGGCCAACAATTTGGGGCAGTCAGCACACTTGAAGGAGATGGTGGAGATGTAACAACTTTCTTTGGTGGTCAATGGAAGAGAATCTCCAGCTCACCCTTTAGCAGCTTCCATATGGAGCACCAGAGTTTGAAAAGTGTGCCAGGCCTGGTTTAACTGGTGGCCAAGAAAAAGGAAGAAAGTGTAACAGACAGAAAAAACGTTATAGAGCGGGTTAGCGCTACAGTAATACAGAGAGAGAGAGAGAGAGAGAGAGAAATATATTTTTGTTCCAGGAACATCAATGCCTATCCTATTAGATTTCCCTATTTGGTCAAAAATGGAAGCTTAAAGAGGAACAAAACCAGGGATTTTGACTAGCCTGTGTCTTCTTTTGTCCTCTCTGGGCATCTTGGGAATGGCCCACAGTGTGTAATCCTCAGTGGCTCATGCTTCACTCAGCCCCGCATATGTGCTGCGGGCTGGTGGTTGCTCCTCTTTCATTTCTATGCAGTTATCTCTTCCCCACTGTGTTTACTGTGTATTTTTTTCCAAGCATATTTTTGCACTTGTTATAATTTGTATAGATGCAAAAAGTAACAAAATCATAGAAAGTGCGCCTGAAAATGAACGGCTGTAAAATGTGTGTGCGATTGTCTTGACATCTTTTTAACATTCCTTTAGAATGTATCTGCATATTTTTTCAATTATACAATCCATGCAGGAAAAAAAGGATTTAACCTTTTTTTCTAACCATTGTTTTTTTAAGAGCAGCAGTCACCAAATTGGGATGCCACGCTGTATGAAAACCACATGGAATCGCCCAGAACATGCAACTTGCTGACAATCCTACGCCACATCACTGTGCCACAGCCACATCACTGCTATACCTTTAGCTGGGGCATGTACCCATACCAGACATTTCTGAATGGCCGGCGCGGGTATGCACACAGCTGGGGGTGAGCAGGGATGTGACCAACAATGTCTGCTTCATCCAGCTTCCCTTCCTGCACTGAGGGCAAGAAAAATCAGAATGGAAGGTGAGCTGCTGAATGGCTGTGCATGTGCTGTGGGAACAAGAAAAAGGGGAGTCTATTTGATTGGGATGCCCTAGCAGGAGGACCAAAACCCAATGAAAATCCACTTTCTCCTCCCAAGGCTACCAGTCAGGGACCAGGCACAGTGGGTGGCAACCTAGTGCCAAGGGTGAGTGTTTCTGGGCCTATGCTTTTTAGAATATGCTCTCTGTCAGTACTGCGCTACCTGGAAAATGTAATAGGGGTGGGATATATGCCAATGCATCACTTATCATATGAAACTCAGTGTCGGACTGTCCCACCAGAGGACCCTCTGTTGGGCTCCAGGCACTTACCCATGGCCCCTATCAGGCCAGTACAAAAAATCCAAGACCAACACTTGTTTTTGGTTTGCTTAGACTGTTTTATGAATTTGTTGGTCATTCTGCAATCTGTTGGTCATTTTGTTAATTTGTTAAATAATATACATAGAATGTTATATTATGCAACTAACTGTGTTTTAGTGTGGGGAGAAAGAGTATTTTTGTGTGAGGAACATTATACAATTTATTATAAATGTATTATTATAATGTACATTGCTAATTAGCGGTCTGGGCTAGCCCGATTCTGAGTATATGCCTGAATAGTTCTTTGGAGACCGAAAGTCATAGTCATTGACTATGTTTCTGTACTGCTTAGCCGCTTAAGAAACCTAGAGGACACATTCCTGCCTCCCAGGATCCCTGACCACACATGTGCCATCTGAGCTCCAGTTTTGGCCTGCTTGCCTATCAATCTCTGTGCATTGAAGTCTGGGGAGCAACCAGTCACGGCAAGCAAAGACATGTCCAATGTGTTATGCTATATGAGGGAGGTCGATACCAAAAATCGGCAAAAAGCTAGCGCACTGCATGTCCTATCTTAAGTGAACGTTCCTTTTTATTCGCCAATAACCATTTGTCATAGTAAGATGATGTGGGGAAGGACATAAAATAAATTCACATGGTCTGTAACTGATAGGCCATAAACAACCAGCCGTTTTATTTCGTTTAACAAGTGTGAAGTTTTACATTTGCTGTTTGCTAATTTACTAAGATTGAATCAAGTGGACTAAAATCTTTTGAGTAATATCCCCCACATCTCTCACAACACAGGCAGATTTTGGATGGTTTTGCTTCTTTCCCAGCAATAAATGCGGAAATTTTCCCGAAGTTCTAGATTGCTGGGCGTTTAATTGGCAAGACTAGCGATTTCCATCCTTTTATTATCTAGGTCTTCTTTTATTATGTATGAAATGTCCATCTCCCTGACCCAGCAATAGAACAGTGTTTGCAAAAATATCAGATTATTTTACTCCCAGGGGAGAGCCCTATCGACAGGGAGCCTGGATAATTTGGTTTTGCATCACCAGTCGGTTTTGGTCAGTTTTAAACATAACTGGAATTAAAACTGTGGCCAACAGCTCCCCATTTGCTCCAGTTTTCCCTCTGCAAGCATAAAGGAAAAAAATGGCTTCTATTTTCTGATGATTGAAAACACAAATGTGGCACCATGCAGAGTCTGGATAACCTTGGTTAATGCAGCCTCTGAGAAGAAGTTAATAGTACAGCATGTGCTGTAGCTTCTGTGTAACACAGAGCTTTGCTTGGTAAAGGGGAATAGCTTATGGCCTCTCCCAAGCTTTTACTTGGCAGAAAGACCTGGATGTGGGTTCCTCGTTAGTTGGACTTTCCTAGAAGACATTAAGGTAACAGGACAAAGTCAGCAGTAGTTCAGGAAGTCAGCCCTGAGTGTAATAAGAACATTGTTCAGATATGTTTTATGCTATTTATCATCAACCATAAACGTTTATCACAGTACAATACCCTTTACAGCACCATACAAAATAGTAATACAATAATTGTCATATTAACATATTATACACTGTGCTTGTAAAGCTAAGGGGCCTTATGCCTTAAGGCTATTTCTACACAGTCAATGGTGAGAAAACACTTCTTTTTTAGGTGAGAAAACTGACATTAACTGGTATTGTCTATCAGGGGTACATTTTCACCTGGCTCTGAATCAGCCCCAAGGTAGACAATGAAAGTCAATGGCAGTTTTCTCTCCTGAAAAACAAGCACGTTTTCTCACCAGGCTCTAAATCAACCCCATTGTTATGACTAGTGTTGAGTGAGACCGTAGAAGTTGGGGCTCTGAAAGTTCACACGAACTTTGAACAAAAGTTTGATTCGGGTACCTGAATTTCACCCAGAGACTTCAATGGGGACCTGAACCTTGGGACCCAAAAATTGCTCATAATTACATATGGGGGGGTGACTGGCAAGTGGGTTAGTAGTGGGAACAGAGGGGAGCCCACCTGTCAAACGCTGCTGCCAGTGTCTTCACTCATGGGTGTGGCCATCTTATTGTAGCCCCGGCCATCATTGCGGGAGATGAGAAAACGCAGGTCCCAGTCACCGGCTCAGGTAAGTGTACAGTCTCTTACTATGTGCTGCACACTGCATTAGATTAAATGGCACCCCCTCACTCATCTCTATGGGCTAAAAGCTGGGTGATGGGCTGCTTAGCTGATTAATAGTAGGTTTACCTTATTGGGGGTAATTCATCAAATCTTTAATAGTAACTTTAAGACCCTGTGTAATCATTTATGAATAATTATTCAAGTGTTAAGTCTGTTGAGTCTTGATCAAAAGCTATAATCTCTCTGACGTGACTGTCTGGGCACTGCTTACTGCACTGCATACACAAGGTTGCTTGTTTTATTTTATTGTGTCTTTTTGGGTCTTTTAAATGAGCCAGTTGCCAGTTGAACCAGTTGCCCCTGAGTGTTTCCAGATCTACAGTAGAGAAGCCCAAATGTTTGTTGAAAATACCTCCAAATTTACCTCACATGTTACATAATACTTGTTTCTAAGCTTCTATGGAAGTTCTCCAGTTGGAAAGCTCTGGGAGCAACTAGTTGGCCAGCCATGGAGCATTTTAGACGTATCACTGCTGACATCGGCAAAGGTCTAGTCTGAATATTCACAGGTTTTTAGAAACCCTCTAAGCTGAATGAATTCTGTTGTCTCTGCCTCTATTCTTCTCTGCTCATTGGTGTAGTGTTCTAATGTTCCCTGCAGGATCCCTTCAACCTTGTAGCGGTAATGAGTCTTACATAAGCCACTATGTCACCTGGAGTCTTGTACTCCTGGTAGGACACCCCTGGTTAAATATTTTAGAAAGAAGCTCCAGTCTATCAGCGATCCAACCACTGAAATCCTCAATGTCAATGAAGAATGAGGAAGACACCCTCAACAGCTGTTATGGTGGAAGAAGGCTACAGCATGGCTGCAATCACCAGTCATGGTGTTTTTTTATTCCACAGGATTGAGGTCAAGATTTTGTGGACACCGGTTGCACATTGGTTGCTCCACACTGTTTTCAAGTCATGCGGTGACAGGCAAGGTAAGAGGGCAGGACTGTAATATCCGGTGGTTCATAGTTATGAACCTGCATGTAGACAGTGGTTGCTAGATAGTTATCTGGTACTTATACATGAGTGAAATTCTGCACCTGCAACTGAGCAGAGGTTTTAAGGACCTTTTCTGTTGACACTGCTGGTGAAGAGGCTAGGGAAGGTGCCCTAAACATGGACTGTCTCTCCATCATGGCTGTATCGGCACCAAATCACTGGAACGTTTGTTCCCTCATGGACAATAGTAATGTTATAACATGCTCAGTGGAGGACTGTCATAAACAACAGGGAAATCAAGAGAATATCGACATTTCATTCCTGAGCGAAAGTGTATCCTGGACAAGGAACAACTACGGGAAGATTGTAGTGGCTACAACTTTTGGAACCTTTTGAAAAAGGCTAAGAGCCAATAATAAATGCGTTCATGGAATTGGCTTTGCTGATCAGCAGATCATCAGAGAACTTACTTGCCCTCCTATCGGTATCATGACCATGCGCCTGAAGATAATTTGGCCACTATCATCAGCACGTATGCACCATACATTAACTAGATGAGAACATCAAGCAGCAGTTCTTCTCCATCTTAGATGTGGCATTGACTGCTGTCCCCAAGAAAGACAAAATGATCTTTAAAGCAAATGGTAAATGTGCAGAGCACAACTTTGTATACAGGATCACATAGCTGTATTTCCAATTAGGATACTGGTAACTCATGAACTATAGAAATGCCCGTTCCAGTGACTTGAAGGAACTGGCATTCCACATCATGAACATCCAGCTTGCCTCAAAACATCAAAGGCGCCATAGGACGATTAGGGGAAAACTTAATGTCAGAATCCTTCATGACTCCATCAAAAAATTACTGGAATGCATCTCTGCTTGGCTTGAAGGTCTGATCTAAGCTGATGTAGATGCTAAAGACCAATAGAAAGCTGTTTCACACAACCATGCCATTCATGAGGTGTACTGAAACCATTGGCCATACCTTGCACCAACACCAGGACTGGTTTGAGGAGACGCAGAAACTAAGGACCTCTCAAAACATCAAGAAAAAAAATCTTTCTGTGCTTGGCAAAATTACATCAGGCCTTGATTCAGTAAACTTGCCCTAAAATGTCTCATGAAAATAAGTAATACTTCATGTTATATTTTAGAATGAGAGAATGCATTTAATTGCTTTTAAACATAAATATTAATCAAATTTTATGTCTGCAGTCATTGGATTCTTGCACCCTTCCTTGAGTGAACGCTTTAGGGCAGTGGTGCTCAAGGGCCACTAGGAGGCCAGGTTTTTCAGATCTCCACACTGATGCACAGGTGTAATAATTAGTGCTCAGTTTATATATCTGTGGCCTATAGTCTGTTTATGAATTCCTTAAACCCATGCCTTATTATAAAATGAAGCAAAGTGGCCCTTATTGACACAAGCGATTTTAAGATAAGTTTACTGAATCAAGGTTCTTATCTCAACAGAAGCATGAAAAATCTCAATGCCTCAAAGCGGAGTCACAGAAGAAAATCTTTGACATTTAGAACAAATGTTGGGAAGAGAAAGCTAAAGAGACATGACATGTGGTGCTTTTTCTCAGATGAATAAGACAATCTATGGTCCAAACAGAAGTGAACCCGCCCTTCTCCAGTCCAAAGATGGAATCCTTTAAAAAAAGAAACTGCTATCTTGAGACACTGGAAGGAGTAATTTGTTACTATAAATTTGCAGTTGAGTAATTGTTCCGAGAACATCATTCAAGCAGTTCCTATGCATCCAGAAAATAAATCCATGAGTGAATCTGCAACCCTAGATGAGATTTCATTTGGCCATCAAACAAATAAAGTGCAATAAAACTTGTGGCCCTGATGGTATGAGATGAGACACTTGCGTGAAAGTTTTAAGAGATCATTAGTAAGATCTGAAATGACAAAGATATGCAAACATCTTTAAGAAGGATGGTAAATTGCAGTGTGGAAACTATTGTGGCATTGCCCACTTCCCTGGGATAATCCTTGGCCATGTGCTCCAGAACTGCCTGCTTCTACTTGCTGGGAAAACCATCCCTGAAACTCACAGTGGCTTTAGACCACGTCAAGGCACTACAAACATGACACATGTAGACCAGCAAATTTAGGAAAAAGGCTGTACAAATACAAAAGCTGTATGTGGCTTTCATTGACCTAAGGCATTCAGTTCCATCTGCTACATGACCAGATGACTGCAAATCTGCAATGGGACAGAAACCAATCCAATCACCCTCCACAGTTATTCTGTTGCCAATCTCCAACTGTTCTCCCTGTGGCATCATGGTTGAGGACCAGCTTGATAGAAAGCTGTTCAACCTATATTGCTTCAAGAGTGAAACAAAAGTGACCAAGGCAAAGGCCAGCGGCTTATTTGCCCACTATACGTAGGAACTCCAGACTGCCTTGAAACTCTTTGACTGTGCTTACTAATTGGATTGGATTGTTCCTCAGCATGGCAAAACCAATTATCTGTTATGTTTCTAACTGTGTCCCCACAAATTACCATCAATGGAGAAACTCTGGAAGTTGTTGAACACTTTACCCCAAATTGGCAGATGCTAATTTAAAAAACTATTGAGGTGGAAGTCCTGCAACGCATCAGTTGTGCAAGCACTTATTTCAGGAAATTGTGACAGACTCTTTGGGGACCTTAAAGTCATTGTCCAGGCAGGAAAATAAAAACTCACACTCACCTTTTCTCCCCCACAGACAATCGCTCAGCACTCTAAATCTTACCCGATAATCAGAACGCATCCTGCGCCATTTGGGGCCAAAAAACGCAGCCGTAGTCTGCCCCTTTGCCATCCGTCACAGCAATGATGGCACACCCACTCCATTCACTGCAATGCAAGGGCATGCTTACTGTGCTCACTCATTTCAGTTAATGGAGGAGGCGTGTCATCATCACTATGACAGATGGCAGGAGGAACAGTCCAGTTGAGACTACAAATGTGATCGCATCGCACAGCAATCTTGTGCCTGCTTTCCGGTCCGATGCATGAAGTTCCATGTGCTGATAACACAGGTGCAGGGCCCCTAAATATGATGTTCTGTGTGCTGATGTCACAGGTACAGTGCCTTTGAAATGTGAAGTCTTGTGTGCTGATGACGCTGTGTGCTGGGCTCTATAAATAGAAAGTCCCGGTCCCAAGATGGCTGCCAGAAGATCTTTACAGTAACCAGCTTGCCAGGCCTTATCCGTTGCTCCTAAGTTACCTTCACGCTTTTATCTGGATTCTTTGTTGCTGACCTCTTTATGGACTTGAACTTTGCCTGTACTCTGCCTTCCATTTGACATTTGACTGGATATCAGACTATTTTTCACCTGCGCACGCCCTTTGCTATGGACTCTTGTTTGCGAACCACTGCTACCAGTCCATGATTCCAAAAGAAATCAGGGCCAGCCGCTGGCCTTTCCCGGAGCATCCAGTTTGCTGTGACTATGGCATTTGGCAAACAGTTCTGACTGGACAAGCGCCCAAGCATGTGCTGTTGGACCAGGAAGAGGTTATTATGGGTAATCAGGGCGGGGGGGGGGTTCACACAGCGAGCATCCCAGAGCGGTATGCCCCAGGGCACAGAACAAAACCCAGGTTTGTTCCGCTTTATTCACGCTGCTAGGCCACCTAGCCCAGGAGTTCACTGCATGCCTTCCCAGTCCCTCGATTCCCCAGGACATGTCCTAGGGCTTCCCATGCAGTCTGGCCTATACTCCCTTGCATGGGGAGGGGGGGGCTGCTTTAGTGAGACTGGGGTTGCCCTTAGATTCTGGGACTTGGATTGAGTCTTGGGTCCTGGGTAGTAGTTTTTGGTGTCCACCTTGCGTGCAGTGAGATCCTGGTCCCTGCAATCAGAACTCTGTCGGAACTTGCAGGAATCATGTACATGGTTGGCATACAAAATCTGATAAAGATTCTAAAAAGACAATTGGGGTAAGATAAGTGGGCAGTAGAATTTGCCCAATTAAGTTACCCCACAAGGCCTTTAACTGGGTTTAACAGGGTCTCTCTGCTACATATCAATTCCAGGGGTACATATCTTTCCATCAAAGAAAAGTTGGCCGCTAAGAAAGTCAATTCACAATTCTAATGTCACTGCGATACATTAGGATTTAAAAATGAAGTGAAGAGGTTTATCTAAGAACTTAACAATAATCAGTTCATTATTTTTCTACTTTAAGTTTATTATAGCTGCGCATTAGATGTGTAAAAGATACTCTGCCTTCCCTTTTATTGGCTGAAAATATTTTCCTTGTGGTAAGCGGAGTAATATGAACCAACCCGCCGTTCCCTTTTCAATGATCAAATAATGATTTCATAATATACATCACGGGGCACAAAACTGATTGAACTAACAGATAGCATGAGTATAAAGATAAATACACTGCGTGAGGGAGAAGGGCAATTAAATTACTGATAAGTGGTAGATAGCGTTACCTTGAGAATTCCAGCACGTTGATGAGTTCAAAGCTCTGTTCTGTACCCATCTAGGAAAAAGAGTTAAGAAAACAGTTTACTTTGTAAATACTGCCCCCTAGTGACTAACTACTACTATCTACTACTGAACATATACTGTACAGGCTTCATTAAAAGGCAGACTTTTACTAATTAGAGTTCAGAACTTTGTCCTTTCTTCAGCTCTTTGTTTTTTATTTCCGATGGAGAGGCTCTCTACATTTCACTGAATATTCTGTAAATGGTTGTTATTTAAAAATCAGAAAAAAGTGTTTATTTTTTTTTAATACTTTCCCCATTCGACCCTCCAAGCTGATCTCAACTACGCTAATATATATTAAAAAATCTATTCTCCTAGTGGGTCCAGCAAGACTTGTCTGGCCATTTACTGCATCAGCTGCCCCACAGGCAGGACACGCTGATCACTGGCGGCAGGGGAGCTCCCAGGAGTCAGCCAGGGACCTTGATCTCAGCACTCAGGTTGACAGCTGGAGCTATACAGCATTTGATCACTTGGAGATTCCCTGTTGTACATCATTAATTGGGATGGTGGAGTATTGATCAAGGGGAATAATCAATTGGCTTAGGGGCCTTTTATAATTGAGGAGCTATTTTAATTGACTGACTGGGGGATCTCTGATAGATTTGGCTAAAGGAGTCTCACATGTATTGGGGGGTATGCATTTTGGTAATGTATTTCTTAATCCTTGTTCACCCATACCCCTTAGCCATGCATTGGCCTGCTTGTCAACAGAAGAACAGATCCTTATTATTATTTTCAGTTAGCAATTAATCATTTTTATGCAAAAGGCTGCTGCTGGTACCCCCATGGTTCTGTCATTAAAGCAGGAAGGTTTAAAGAGGACCACCAATCTAGTCAACAACCCCCTCCCATCACACTAAGCACATTTTGTGAAATAGTAACAAAAATACTCACCCGACAATGCAACAATTCCATTAGGGAAAGAGCGGGGGGGGGGGGGGGGTCTAGCATTCTAGCACTCTTCACAACAGCCATGCCTGCACCTTGAGTGACGGGACAGTTACCCAATCCCAGCAGCAGCTATGGCCAAACAGGGACAGGGTGACCGACCTGTGACAAAAGGTCCCATGCTCACAGCTTTTGTGGTAGTGGAGTCTTCACCACTGTATTGGAGAAGTTCAGTGATCATGTGCGTGTGTTTTTTTTTTTATTGTACTGTAGGCAGAGTGAGGGCTGCACGGGGGAAGAGAAATGAGAACCAGGTGGGTTTCTAAAAAAGCAGGTCTCTTTTAAAAGAACTACTTTAAAAATATACATTTTGCTTAAAAAATGTAAATGTGTATGATGATAAATGCCCAAAGGCCTTGTGTTAATTCACAACCTGCAATCTGCTGTCTTCTAAAATAGTATAGGTTTGCTTCCTGGAAGCAAAATAACCTAAAAGTTATGTTTTCTAGTTCTGGCATCTTCAGATGTATATATTAAGATAGCTGTGCAAAAAATACCTCAGCTAAAACATTAGTACTCAACTTGAAACGTAATGCACCATTTTGTCCCTGTTTTTACTGTACTGTACTTACAGCATCAATAATGACACAATGCGGAGTTCTTCCAGTAAATGTGTAGCCCAGTTTCCGTGCTCCTTTCACTAGAGCACCTTCATCTGCAAAACACAGATCATTTTTTGTCTCTCTTCATTTACATTTTACATATCACATCAGTACCTGTACTTGGAGGAGCTTACTGTCTAATGTCTGCTGTTTAACTGAGAGAAATGGACTGGGTGGCCAGGGTTGTGGTTTGGGTGTTTTGGAGGGCCAAGCACAGACTGTCTATAAAAGGCTGTAAGTTTGAGGCCCAGCTAGAACTATCCATGTAAAATGCAGGATTACCCATCAGGAGGGGCCACAATTCCTGCTGGCGACTTTGTCTACCTGTCTCCCTGATTTTGGTTTGAAGTCCGAGACTACCATCCCTCATGACACAAGGCATGTTCATTCGAAGTGTAACCCCCAACCCTGCCGCCCTCTCCTGGTGCTGAGGTACAGGGTAAACAAAATACAATTCTGCGATTACTCACCTGTAAAATTGGTATTATATGTATACAGCACGTCCTGTTCCAGAAGATATTCCTTACACACAGAAAAGTGGCTCCTCCCGGCCCCATATATACCCGGGACCTCCCACAAAATCCCCAGTATTGAAAAGCGAGACCGGGAGAACTATAACCAATATATAAAATTTTGAACATAAGAACAATCACCATAAAGAGGTAACTAAAGATAATGATAACAAGGGTGGGGTGGAACAGGACGTGCTGTATACATATAATACCAATTCTACAGGTGAGTAATCACAGAATTGGATTATTCTAAGTATACAGCACGTCCTGTTCCAGAATATTCCTTACACATGGGACATCCAATAGCAGTGTCCGTAAGGTAGGGTGGGATCCCCAAAAGTAACAGCAGACAGTTTAAACCACTGCCGCCTGCAGAACCTTGCGGCCAAAAGCAGCATCAGCTGAGTCCCTAACATCAACCTTGTAAAACTTTGAAAAAGTATGAACAGAAGACCAAGTAGCAGCCTTGCAAACTTGTTCAACAGAAGCTTGGTGCTGAAAAGCCCAAGAGGCACCAATAGCATGAGTAGAATGAGCATTAAGGCGGAAGGGAGGCTCCTTCCCCTTAGCAGAGTAGGCCGGTATCACAGCCTGACGGATCCACTTGCTGATAGTGGACTTAGCCGGAGCCAGACCTTTCTTAGGTCCAGACGGAAGCACAAAAAGAGCATCAGTCTTCCTGAAGGATTCAGTAGCCACCAAATAGAACTTCAGAGTTCTGACTACATCCAAAGAATGTAAAACCCTCTCCTTAGGGTTACTAGGATTAGGACACAGAGAAGGCAAAAAATGTACTGATTGAGATGAAAGGCAGAAACAAACTTGGGCAGAAAACCTGGCTTAAAACAAAACACCACCTTGTCCTGGTGTCTCTCAAAAAAAGGAGGCTTGATGGAAAGCGCCGCCAATTCAGAAACACGCCTAACAGAAGTGATAGCCACCAAAAAGACCACCTTAAGCGTGAGAATGGACAAAGGAGCCCCTTGCAAGGGCTCAAAGGGAGACCCCTGCAGGGCAGATAAGACTAAGTTCAAGTCCCAGACTAGTAACATAGGCTTACGTGGGGGACACACGTGAGTAACCCCCTGGAAAAAGGTCTTGACCAGGGGATGCTGAGCAAAGGATCTTTGGAAGAAAATAGCCAAAGCACAAACATGGCCTTTCAGAGTACTGAGCTGAAGACCCAGATCCAAACCATGTTGGAGAAACTCCAGAATCCTAGGAATAGAAAACACACGGCAGGAAAGCGAGTTAGACTCGCACCAGTCAATGTAAGTACGCCAAACCCTGTAGTACATGGTCATGGTATTTACAATCGAGGCAGGCAGCCCTTTTTCCATCAAGATGGAGGTTTCAACAGCCAGGCCCTCAAAGCCAGCGTTTGTAAATTGGGGTGGCGTAGGTGTCCATGAGTGAGCAGATCTAAAACCCGGGGCAGGGCGTACTGATCTACTGCCAATTGCACGATGTCTACGAACCACATTCTTCTTGGCCAACAGGGGGCCACCAGGATGGTTGGCACCCCTTCCTGAACTATCTCATGCAGCACCCTGCCCAGCAGGGGAAACGGGGGAAACACATACAGGAGCTGGAACCTCGTCCAAGGCATTGCTAGGGCATCCGTGGCCAAGGCCAGAGGGCCCTGAGACAGAGAGACAAAGACTGGAAGCTTGTGATTGTGACGGGACGCAAACAGATCCACATCCGGCTGACCCCAGCGGTGGCACAGGGAGCGAAACACCCTGCTGCTGAGGGACCATTCTCCCAGACGAGAGGTCCCCCTGCTCAGAGAGTCTGCCTCCAGATTCTCCACCCCCGGGATGTACACAGCTGAGATGCAAGGGACATTTTCCTCCGCCCAGGACAGTATCAGGGACACTTCCTTGAGGGCCCTCTTTCTCCGGGTCCCTCCCTGATGATTGATGTAGGCAACCGCCGTCTGGTTGTCTGAGCGGATCTGAACAGCCCGACCCCTCAGGTGTGGGGTAAGGTGGGCGAGAACCAACCTGATCGCCCCTTAATTCCAGAATGTTGATAGGGGCATGGGCCTCCCGAGGGCCCCACTGACCCAGGAAATTCAGGGACTTCCAGAATCCCCCCCAACCTGTCATACTGGCATCCGTGGTGACAGTCTCCCAGCAGGGGGCCAGAAAGGACCTGCCCCCCAGCAGGTTCCTAGATTCCAGCCACCACGCTAGAGACCGCCTGATCAGAGGGGACAAGACAAACACCTGATCCAAGGAGACAGGGAAACGATCCCATACTGAAAGGAGGTGAAGCTGAAGAGGCCCCATGTGGAACTGAGCATATGGAACTGCCTCGAAGCAGGGCACCATCGGGCCCACCAGCTGCATTCCCTGCCTGATGGATGGATGAGGACAAGACAGCAGGAGCTGAGCTTTCTCTTGAAGGACCTCCACCTTCTGCTGAGGAAGAAAGATCTTGACCTGAGCTGAATCCAGAATCATGCCCAGAAAACACTTCACCATGGAAGGAGGCAAGGAAGATTTGGAGTGGTTGTTCACCCAGCCGAATGACTCGAGTGTGGACACCACCCGCTGAGTGTCCAGCTCTGCCTGATGGAAGGACTGAGAGGCGATAAGCATGTCGTCCAAGTAGGGAAGAATGCGAATGCCCTGAGATCTCAGCAGAGCCATCACACCTGCCAGCACCTTGGTGAATACCCTGGGAGCCGAGGTGAGACCGAAGGGCAAGGCCGCAAATTGGTAGTGCTGATCCTCCAGAGCGAACCTGAGGAATCTCTGATGACCTGGAAAGATAGGTACGTGAAGGTAAGCATCCTTGATGTCTACAGAGGTCATGAAGTCCCCTGGACGTAGAAAAGTCACAGTTGAGCGCAGAGTCTCCATGCGAAAGTGTCTGAAATTTGTTGAGAAGCTTTAAATCCAGGATAGGTCTGATGGACCCATCCTTTTGGGAACAATGAAAAGATTGGAATAATAGCCTTTGCCCCTTTCCCTCAAGGGCACCCGGGAGATGACACCTAGGAGGAGGATACTACCTCCTGAAGCCAAGAGCCGAAGCCGTCCCCCCACCCGGATGGGTGAGGGCGCCCCTTCATGCCTGAGGGGGCTTGGGAGAGGACTTAAGCTTGGGACCCCAGGAGGGGCCAGGGCGGCCACGTCCTCTGCCCCCTGCCCCAAAAATCTCCACGGGCTCCAGCAAAGGAAGCTCTCCGTCGAATTCTGGAGCCCCTGAAGGAAGGAGAAAAGGCACCTGAACCCCGAAAGGACCGGGGCTGCCTTCTACGCTGAGGCAACTTGCCTCCTTTAGCAAACAAGTCCAAACGTTCCCCAAAGAGGCGCAGCCCCTTGAAGGGGAACCCAGTGAGAGCCTTTTTGGCAGCGTTGTCAGCTGCCCACTGGCGCAGCCAGACCGAGCAGCGTATCGTCACCAACAAGGCAGAAGCCCTGCCACACATTCTAATGGTATCATCCAAGGCAGAGAGAACAAATGCAACAAATTTCTCACAATGCAGAAGAGCTCTATACTCTTCACTACCAGCATCATCAGGGGCCCCATCTAAGAGACCCCTGAGCAGGCTTTTAATAGCAACAGCCGTAATAGCAGAGGCACAGACCGGACGGAGCGCGGTCCCCACACAGGCAAAAGCATGGCAAGCCAGCTGATCAATGCGCCTGTCCTCCCTATCCCTTATTGTAGAAGAGTCAGGGGAATGCATGACGGATGTGTTAGACAACCCCAGAACTGGAGCATCCACCTCGGCAGGACATGACCACCGTTTCACTATTTCAGCAGGAAAGGGACACCGCTAATCCCAACTCTTTGGCACCCCAGGGGGGGCGACTAGGCCGTTCCCACTCCTTGAGCACCAGATTATTAAAATGAGCTTGTTCAGGAAACTCCAAGCGTGGTTTAACAGTATGAAACAGCTCCCCCTGCTGCCGTGGGGCCATGGCAGGAGGAGAGATACAGAGTACATAAAAAATGTGAGCCAAAAGTCTGTCCGTATCATCTGAAGCCCATGGGTCATGCCCAGAATCTGCACCATACGCTCTAGGATGTTCCTCAGATGATTCTGAATCAGAAAACAATTCCCCCTCCTCTAGGGGGGTATAACCGGTAACATCAAAAAAATTCCTCTGCCTCCAAAGGAAAGAGGGAAACACCATGTGATAAATGCCGCTTCTTAGCAGAAGCCTTACGCGGGCCAGAGCCAGCAATATGTCTCTCAATGCTGGCCATCCGAGCAGCCAAATCAGGTTGAGACTCCCCACTGGTATGCACCTCACTGGGAGTCAAATGTAAGCGTGGGGGGGTAGGCGAAGCCCGAGGGGGCGCAGGCCCAGCCACCGGTAACCCAGACTGCAATGCAAGCGTCTGCTGGGCACAGTAAACACACACCCTGACATCATCACTTATAGGGGATACCCCACACGCCACACACAGCCGGGCTTGTCCCGAAGGAACCCCAAGCACATTATCCTGAGAAGCCTCCATATGGTGATTATTGCGGCACAATAGGCCAATTGGGATTGACGCCGATAAGACTACCCGGGATGCCCCAGTAACCCGCTAGGGAAGTGGGAGATATAAATACAATAGCCCTCCAATAGGGAGTTAACACTGAATAGAGGGGATAGGACCGGGAGAAACCACTAACCAAGTTTGACCCGCCTTCAAGACATAAGCAAAAAGATCCCGTAAGCAATGTGCAATACAGAGAATACAAAATAAATCAGCCCGCAGGGGCACTTACGGACCGCGATAGGGAGACGCCAGACACACGCAGCAGAAAACTAAAATGGCGCCCGCATATACCTCGAGGGGTGGGCCGCGGAGACAGTGAGATCTACCAGGTAGAGCGAAGGGGAAGCGACGGCCGGCCTAAGGGAGCCAACTGCGGGGACAGGGGGCAAGGGGCATAAGATGTGGGAGGGGCATCCCATAAGGCTCACCATGGGCCTGTACCGCCTACCCTTTGGTGGGGGACTGCGGCTGGAGCAGCGCTCCTTAGCACCTGACAGCGGTGCTGCCTACCTTCACCCGAACCAGTGCAGCCTAAGCTGGGAGGCAATAAAAGGAAACGGGTGGGAATAGTCCCACAGGGCCGCAGTCTAATAGCCCCGCTCACCTGCAAGTAGAGAGCCATCTTCTAGTCATCGCAGCCCAGACTGCAGAGAAGAACTGGGGATTTTGTGGGCGGTCCCGGGTATATATGGGGCCGGGAGGAGCCACTTTTCTGTCTCTGCAGTCCAGCGCCATCTACTGGATGTATAACCCAAGAGTAAGGAATATCTTCTGGAATAGGACGTGCTGTATACTAGAATATCTCCTTACCTTACCCAGCATCCAGGGCTGTCAACGACACTCCTGCATATGCTGCACAGACAGTGCACAGAGCACCCCCTAGTGTACCTCCCCCTGTCGCAGCACCAGGATCGGGTGGCATGTCAGGGGGGTTACATTTAAAGCAGACTTTCAGCATAATTTAATGAAAAGCCCAACCCCTTAAAAAACTATTCCCCAGCATCTAAAATGAATATATTTTAAGTTTTTAGTCATTTACTTATTATTCTTTCCCCCACTGGGCGGCAACTCTGTTCAGGACTCTAGGATATGGATGCCACCATCTTACCTCAGAAGCATCACATACTGAGGAGAGGAGAGTGGGATAAAGTGCAGGGGCGGGGTTAGAACTGTGCTTTGCACAGACAGCGCAGAGCTGGGTTCAGGGAAAGGACAGCAACCAGAATGCAGAGCAACACAGTCAGAAGACACTTCCTGTTTGCAGAATGCCTGGAGCCGCCATCTTGGATGTTTAAAGGCTCATAACATGCAGTAGATGCAGGTAGGATGATTTTTAATGTGAGCAATCTGTATGTACAGGGTGTGGGAAACATATAAGATAGACTCTTATTCAGGGTAAAGGTCCGCTTTAAGCTGAACCTTCACTTTAATGTCCCCCAGACTCAGTCTCTCAAAATTCATGTCTTCAGTTTAGCCTATTTCGAATTTATTGTCAGATGGGCCTTCACCCTTTAATGCTGGATCTCACCCCATTTTTAACTACTTCTCTTACATCAACCATTCATCATGTAGCAAGTGGGAGCTTCTCTAATAGAAAGCTCTGGTTGTGTAGGTCCCCTTTTAATGCTCCCCATTCAACCATTCCAAACAATACCGTATGTGTCTCCTTTTACCCGATAGCCACTTTTACTAAATGTGTCCATTTCCACCAAGTATTTATTCCTAAAAAGCATCCATATGATAAGACCAAGAATTAACAGCTGTCCAGGCATAAAGCACCACTGGGGGGACTGATGGCTATGTGGTGCTCTGGGGATAAAGGTACGATCAGACACTATTATGATCTGTAACAAGCACAACTGCAGGACAATAAAACATCCTGTAGTATGTAATGAATCATAGGTTATAAAGGGCATCATTCGGGGAGGCCGATTCAGTAATAGCGCCAGGTAGCGACAGATGAGCGCCAGTAGCGTGATTTTCACAGCGCCCGCTAGTATTCGCTGTGCTTGGCCGTTGTTCGGTTGTTGACAGCGACTCAGTCGGTGTGCGGTAATGTTGAATACGGGGTTAGGAGTCGCTGTTTGACAGGTTCCGCGCTGTATGGGAGCGCCTGACAGCGAATGGTCATAGCGAACGGCTCCCAGCATATTCATTAACAAATCACGCTCCAAAAATTCTCGCGCTGTGAAATGCTTGTTTAAACCCCAGAGCGCTGGCGGCGATGGGTTAAAAGTAGTTTTTAACCCCCAAACAACCATATTTTTTGATTAAAAAATTAAACAAGCTTTTCTAAACATTTTGTAATATGAATACATTAATATCAGACCTGTAATATCAATTCTGCACAAATTTTTTTTTTTTTTTTTTTACCTTAAAAAAAAAATCAAACATTGCCGAAGTGGTCACAGAATTTTTGACATTTAAAAAAAAAAAAAAAAAAAAAACATTAATATCAATTAATTATGAATATTTAAAGATTGCTCCATTGAAATGCATTGGAGAGCGCCAGGTAGCGAGAGGTCATACCTGGCGCTGTGATGGGATTAGCAGCGGCGCTGTTCGTTGCAGTCCGCTACATGATGAATCCCGCGCTAGCTGACGCTCTCGCCAGCGCTAGCCTCATTTAGCGTGATAAATGCGTGATTGTGTCCGCCGCCTGGCGTTCTGGAGTCGGTAGCCGCCGATAGCTGGCGCTACCTGGCGCTAGTGAGACACTACCTGGCGCTATCCCTTGATAAATAAGGCCCCTAGTCTATCTATCGATCCCAGCCCTGCTATACAACAGAAGGAGCAGGGATGCTGTTGAAGTACGACCTCTAGCTTGCTAGGCAGGTTCCTCAATGTAACAAGGTTGCATTGTTACATGTTTAGTCATTGGGACTAAAGGTGGTGTCTTGGTGGGGTTTTGTTTCATGGATAGTTGATATCTTGCGCTTCTTGTGGCAGCCATGCATTTTTCCCTTTGGTCACAGCACATGGTAAGTGAGTCTGTAAATTCCCAATATGGTCAATGACAGCAAGGAATTTGAACTCAATGTTCAAAACCCAACAGTGACATAATGATACACATGCTGGCTTCTATGAGAGTTTTCAGTACCCTCTGGGGTTATCATGCTGTTAGATATTACTGACCTGGAGACGAGGCCTGGTAAATGATTGTGTCTCCATCTTTTTCAGGAACTACAGTGTGACACACAGCCAGAAGCGTGAGGAATTCTTTGATCACTAGAGCTGTAGGCTGATAAAAAAGAATTTCAAAATATTAATGACAAAAAAACACTATAAATAAACGATGAACTATTATTAGATCAGGAATAGTAAAGCAACAAATACTGCTTTGGTGCTACAGCTGGCTGGACCTGCACTTCAAATAGCACATTTGTGTAATTCACAAAATGCCAAGTCCACCATTTCATGGGGAAAAGCTTATTGACTTACATTGGGAAAGCTCTCCACCTAAATACAAGTAAAAAGAAATCTTGTATGTAATCCTGTGCACAACTGGGTTTTGAGTTGGAAGGTTTCCAATAATTAGAGACATTTTGTGCGAAAAGAAAATAATTACCTCCTATGGGTGGAGAGTCCTCTATAAAAGATTGCAGGTTTCCGGTATTGGCTGACTAGCTTGTCTGCTCTACTTCACAGTTGTTTCTCTCTGGCAGACTCCTGGCCAAACTTATATAACCAAAGATGGGCATAAGCTCGGATTAAAGTGGACCAAAACCCAAGATAATCAAAAGTTTTGACTATACTGGGTCTTGTCCCTCTTCCCGGGGTTACCCCGATCGGGAGTACCCCGTTGTGGGAACCCCCCCAGATCAACGCAGCAACTCACCTTATCCCAGTCCCACGGCCCGTCTAAGAGCAGCGGCATCCTCTGCCTCCCTCTAACAGGGAGCGTGCCCGCGCGGTCATTCACAAATGCCTGGCGTGGGCACGTGCACTGCTAGAGGGAGGCGGAGGAAGCGGCCGTCAGAGCCGCTGCTCTTAGACGCACTGTGGGACCGGGATAAGGTGAGTTGGCTGTGGTGATCTGGGGGGGTTTCACACAGCGGGGTACCCCTGATCGGGGTGCTCCCGGGGAAACGACCAAAACCCAGGATAGTCAAAATTCTGGGTTTTGGTCCACTTTAAGTTCTCCTCCACTGTGTATCGTCTTTCATAAATGGACAACCTGGCCCCCTAATAATTTGATTGATGCTGGAGCCTAATATTACTTGTAGGCTGATTACTAGCGCCAGGTATCGGCAGATGAGCGTCTGTACAGCGGCGCTAAGAGAGACCGCTAGTGGACGCCGTCAATCGCTATTACAGAATGCCTCAGTCGCTGTAGTAACATTGCCGGCCCAGCATTGATGAATTTGATGTGTGAGTCGCTGTAACACCAGTACAGCACTATATGGGAGCGAACGGTAGCGACTGGTAAGTGTGAACGACTCAAACCATATTCATCAAAAAAACAGCCTCACACAGCGCCGGCGCTCAAAATTGGGCCCGCTGTAGCCCTGAGCGCCAGAAGCTGTGTGATTAAAGTCTGTTTTGAACACATATCTACTAGTAACAAAGCGAAAACATATGGGATTACATTGTTATAACACTGTAACAATAACACTTTAATACCAGACCTGTAATGACAATTCTGCATAAAAATATTAAAAAATCAAAAAGTTTTCAAAAATGACTTTTAATAGGCCAGGAGAGGTCACACAATGATTTGATAAAAAAATAAATAAATAAAAGAAAACCCTTCTTAAAGAGAAGAAAAATACAATTCTGTGAAATACTCTCCTGTAGAATTGGTATTATACCATACAGTACGTCCTGCTCCATCTATAATACTTACACGTGGGTAATCCTCCGCCAGATGGCGCTGTTCACTGCAGACATGCAAAAACAGGCTCCTCCCGGCCCTTCATATACCCAGGGACCATCACAATGACTGGGAGATAGCCATACCCGGTTACACATTGTACAGAAAAGACAGATTGGATAGAAAGGGCGGTGGAGTAGCCATTTATGTCAAGACTACCCTTCAATCAACAATAATTCAGCATACACATAATGAACTAGAAACTCTCTGGGTTACCATGCAGACTAAGGAGGGAGCTGTGGTCAGAATTGGTGTGATATATAGGCCCCCTGGACAATCTGAGGATCTAGATAACCTGTTAATAGATGAAATCAGTGGAATGGCAGAGAAGGGGGACGTTGTAATTACAGGTGACTTCAACATGCCTGATGTGGACTGGAATATCCCAAGTGCATCGGCATGCAAGAGCAGGACTATATTAGAGGCACTTAATGGAGTGTCTCTAAAACAACTTGTGACATTGCCAACTAGAGGAGATAACATTCTGGACTTAGTTCTGACCAATGGGGATCTGGTGTCCGAGGTCAGGGTTGAAGAAAATCTGGGTTCCAGTGACCATCAATGCTTATGGTTCAGAATAAAAACAGACATTGTGCAATCACACACCAGAACCAAAGTGCTTGACTTTAGGAAGACAAACTTCAAGGAAATGGCGGAGTATGTAGAAAGAAAATTAGGTGAGTGGAACAGAGTAGCAGAAGTGAGTGCCCAGTGGTCACTATTAAAAATGGCCATCTTAAAGGCAACTAAGCAATATGTGAAACAAACTAGCAAGAATAAAAGGAAGAAGAAACCATTATGGTTTACTAGGGAAGTCAGCACTATCATAAAAGATAAGAAGTCTGCCTATAAGAAGTATAAAGTAAGTGGAAGTGTAGCTGACAGAGAGGCGTATAAAATTAAACAGAGGGAAGCAAAACTAATTATAAGGACTGCTAAAGGGCAAAAAGAGGAAGAAATGGCCAAATCTATGAAGAGGGGAGATAAAACCTTTTTCCGATATATTGGTGACAGAAAGAAGAAAAACAATGCAGTCTCAAAAATTAGAAATAGGGAAAATAAATATATTGACGGAGATAAGGCTGTGGCTGACCATCTGAATAGCTACTTTTGTTCGGTATTTTCAGATAGTAGCAGGCATGGTCATAGGTCATCCAGCTGGGAGAGTACAGCTCCGGAGTTTCTGGAGGCTGATGTCTTAGCCGAGCTGGCACATCTAAAGGTAAGTAAGGCAATGGGTCCAGATGGAATCCACCCCAGAGTTCTAAGGGAACTTAGATTTGTGATTGCAGCCCCTCTAACTGATTTACTTAACCATTCCCTTTCAACTGGTGAGGTTCCAGATGATTGGAGAATGGCCAATGTCGTACCAATCCATAAAAAGGGGAGTAGAGAAGAAGCCAGTAATTACAGGCCAGTTAGTTTAACATCTATAGTGGTCAAATTAATGGAAACACTCTTAAAAAAACAGATAATTTCCCATCTAAAAATTAATGACCTATTGGACCCAAAACAGCACGGCTTTACTGAGGGCAGATCATGTCAGACCAATCTTATTGATTTCTTTGACAATGTCACTAAAGTGTTAGATGAAGGTGGTGCTGTGGATATCGCCTATCTGGATTTTAGCAAAGCCTTTGACACTGTACCACATAAGGAGCTCATAGATAAGTTATTGAAGGTAGGACTCAATCCCTGGATAGTTCAGTGGATTTCCAGTTGGCTGAGGGATCGGTATCAGAGCGTTGTTGTAAATGGCGTGCAATCTGAACAAAGGCCAGTTACAAGTGGTGTGCCGCAGGGCTCTGTCCTGGGCCCCATTCTTTTTAATATATTTGTAAGTGACATAGGAGAAGGCTTGGTAGGAAAAGTTTGTCTGTTTGCTGATGATACAAAGGTTAGTAATAGGGTGGATATTCCTGGAGGTGTCTGCAACATGGAAAATGATTTAGCTTTACTGGATAGATGGTCAAAACTGTGGAAACTAGAGTTTAATGTCTCTAAATGTAAAATCATGCACTTGGGTAGAAGGAATCCCTGCTCTGAGTACCGTATGGGCAGTACTGTGTTAGCCAGGACCTCGGAGGAGAGAGATTTAGGGGTACTGATTACTGATAGCTGCAAGATGAGTGGACAGTGTAGCCAGGCAGTGGGAAAAGCAAGCAGGATGCTCGGCTGCATAGCTCGAGGCATCACCAGTAGGAAGAGGGAGGTTGTGATGCCGCTGTATAGAGCCCTGGTAAGGCCACAGCTAGAATACTGTGTGCAGTTCTGGAGACCTTACCTGCAAAAAGACATTATTCAAATAGAACGTGTCCAAAGGCGGGCAACGAAAATGGTGGAAGGACTTACACTTAAAACTTATCAGGAGAGACTTAAAGAACTTAATTTGTACAGTCTGGAGGAAAGAAGGGAGAGAGGGGACATGATTGAGACCTTTAAATATGTGAAAGGATTGAATAAGGTTCAGGAGGGAAGTGTTTTTAAGAAGAAACTTAACGATAGAACAAGGGGGCACAACCTGAAGCTAGTCGGGGGGAAGATCAGGAGCAATGTTAGAAAGTATTATTTTACAGAAAGAGTAGTAGGTGCTTGGAACAAACTTCCAGCAGAGGTAGTTGAAACATCAACAGTCACTGAATTTAAACATGCCTGGGATAAGCACACATCTATCCTAAGATAAAGAGAACATACAGTATACACATAAGGGCAGACTAGATGGACCGTATGGTCTCCTTCTGCCGTCAACCTTCTATGTTTCTATGTTTCTATGACCTCCCACAAATCCCCAGCATTGAAAAGCAGTGAGAAAAAGAAGCCGGGAGAAACCAACCACCAAACTGGTAACAATAACAATGATAACAATCACCATACAGGGGATACACAACAAGGTGAAACCAGGGTAGGGTGGAGCAGGACGTACTGTATGCGTATAATACCAATTCTACAGGTGAGTATTTCACAGAATTGTATTATTCTAAGCATACAGTACGTCCTGCTCCATCTATAATACTTACACGTGGGACATCCAATAGCAGTGTCCATAAAGTAGGGTGGGATCCCCAACAACAAAGGCAACGGCACATAGTTCAAACTACAACCTTTGAAAAGGTGTGAACAGAAGACCAAGTAGCGGCCTTGCAAACTTGTTCAACAGAGGCCTGTTGCTGAAAGGCCCAAGAGGCACCAATAGCACGAGTGGAATGAGCCGTAAGACGGAAAGGGGGAAGTCCTCCCCTTAGAATATGCCTGAATCACAGCCTGACGAATCCATTTACTGATGGTAGACTTGGCGGGAACCAATCCTTTCCTAGGCCCCGAAGGCACAACAAAGAGAGAATCAGTCTTCCTGAAGGCCTTAGTGACAACCAGGTAATACTTCAAGCACCTGACTACGTCCAAGGAATGCAGAACCCGCTCCTTGACGTTGCGAGGATTGGGACACAGAGAAGGAAGAACAATATCCTGGTTCAAATGAAATGCCGAGACAACTTTTGGCAGAAAATCCGTTTTGAAGCGGAACACCACCTTGTCCTGGTGTCGCTCATAGTATGGAGGCTGAATAGATAGAGCGGCCAGCTGTGACACACGCCTAACCGAAGTAATAGCCACCAAAATGACAACCTTGAGAGTGAGAACGACCAGAGAAGCATCTTAAATAGGCTCAAAGGGAGCACCCTGCAAGGCAGACAAAACCAAATTCAAATCCCAAACAGGGACCATAGGCTTTCGAGGGGGACGCACGTGAGTGACCCCCTGGAAGAAGGTCTTAATCAGGTGATGTTGAGCAAAGGTCTTCTGAAAGAAGATAGATAGGGCAGAAACCTGACCCTTCAGAGTACTAAGTTTGAGACCTAAGTCCAAACCGTGCTGTAAAAACTCCAGGACCCTAGGGACGGAGAATTCCCGGCAGGGAAGAGACCTGGACTCACACCAGTCAATGTAGGAACACCATACTCTATAATAAATAGCAGAAGAAGTCTTCTTCCTGGCCTGCACCATAGTAGCCACCACAGAGGCAGACAACCCTTTCTCCATCAAGATGGAGGTTTCAGCAGCCAGGCCGTCAAAGCCAGAGTTTGTAAATTGGGATGGCATAAGGAACCTTGAGTTAGCAGATCTGGTACACTTGGCAGATTGTACTGATCTACTGCCATTTGAACCACGTCTGCAAACCACACTCTTCTTGGCAACCTGGGGGCAACCAGAATCACAGGTACCCCTTCCAGAGCAATCTTGCGTAGAACCCTCACCAGAAGGGGGAACGGTGGAAATACATACAGGAGTCGAAACTCCCTCCAAGACATGGACAGGGCATCCGTGGCCATGGCCAGAGGATCCTGAGACAGTGAAACGAAGGCCGGGAGCTTGTGATTGTGACGGGAAGCAAACAGATCCACATCCGGTAGGCCCCACCGGTGACACAGGGACTGGAATACCGTGTTGCAGAGGGACCACTCCCCCTGACAGGACATCCCCCTGCTCAGGGCGTCCGCCAGCAGGTTCTCCGCCCCCGGAATGTAAACAGCCGAAATGCATTGAACATTGGCGTCCGCCCATGTCAGAATCTGAGACACCTCTTGGAGAGCACCCTTGCTCCGGATCCCTCCCTGATTGATGTAGGCAACCGCCGTTCTGTTGTCTGAGCGAACTTGGACCGCCAGACCCCTCAGGTGTTGGGTCAAACGCTCCAGTACCAACCTAACTGCCCGTAATTCCAGAATGTTGATGGGTAAATGGGCCTCATGAGGGCCCCATGTCCCCTGGGAGCGCAGGGACTTCCAGAATCCTCCCCAACCTGACAGACTGGCATCCGTTGTGACCGTCTCCCAGGATGGGGTCAGAAAAGACCTGCCCCCTGTCAAGTTCCTGTGGTCCAGCCACCACGCAAGGGACTGTCTGATCGAGGGGGGAAGCACACAGAACCCGTCCAAGGACGCAAATGGAACTGGGCAAAGGGCACCGCCTCAAAGCTCGCCACCATCAGGCCCACCAACTGCATTCCCTGCCGGATGGAGAACTGTGGGCTCGAGAGCAGGAACCTCGCCTGCACTGTCAGAGCTTCCACCTTCTGTTGAGGAAGGAATATCCTTGACTGAACCGTATCCAGAATCATTCCCAGGAACGGAGTCACCGAGGAGGGGGACAGGGAGGACTTGGGGTAATTGATCACCCAGCCAAAGGACTCCAGGGTGGACACTACCAGCCGAGTGTCCAACTCTGCCTGCCGAAGAGACCGAGAGGTGATGAGAATATCGTCCAGGTAGGGCAGCACGTGTATGCCCCTTAGCCTTATCAGGGACATCACCCCTGCCAGCACCTTGGTGAACACCCTGGGAACCGACGTTAGGCCGAATGGCAGGGCCACAAACTGGGAATGCTGATCTTTTAGTGCAAATCTGAGAAACCTTTTGAGTCCCAGAAACACCGGGACGTGCAGGTAAGCATCCTTGATGTCTACTGACGTCATGAGTTTCCATGCGAAAGTGCCTGTTCTTGACAAATTTGTTGAGGGTTTTTAAATCCAGAATGGGCCTGACTGACCCATCCTTCTTGGGAACTGTGAAAAGGTTTGAGTAGAACCCCTGCCCCTGTCTCCAGGGGGGACCTTGCAAATGACCCCTAGATCCATGAGACCCTGTACGGCCAGCGACAAGACCTGAGCTGAGGCAGGGTCTTGAGGGATTCGAGACCCAATGAACCTGGTGGGGGGCCGTACAGCAAATTCTATCTTGTAGCCGGAGGACACTACCTCCTGAATCCACCGGTCTGAGACGTGGTGCCGCCAGACGTGCTCGAAGTGCTGTAGACGTCCCCCCACCCTGACGGTGAGGGCGCCCCCTCATGCTTGGGGGCCTTGGGAGGGGCTTTGGGCTTGGTTCCCTAGGAGGAACCTGGACGGCGTCCTCTGTTCCTGTGCCAGGAATCAGCGCGGGCCCCAGTGAAGGACGCCCCTCTACCCTGCTTGGCCACACGATAGGGGGTTGATAGGGAGCCTTGGCCACGAAAGGGCCGAGTCTGCCGCCTGCGCTGGGGTAACTTGCCTCCCTTAGAAAAGAGGTCCAATCGATCCCCAAATAAGCGCAGCCCTTTAAATGGCAGCCCCGTGAGGGCTTTCTTGGTGGCATTGTCTGCGGCCCACTGGTGCAACCAGACCGCGCGGCGTATAGCAACCACCAGGGCAGATGACCTGGCACACATCTTAATAGCATCGTCCGATGCGGACAGGATAAAGTTCACAAACGCATCACAGCTGGACAGAGCGTTGACAGTATCAGGAGGCAACTCATCTGTGCCATCGAGAGCACTCCTAACCCCGGCCCTGAGCGATACCGCCGTAATGGCTAAGGCGCAAACCGGGCGCATAGTCGCTCCCCCAAATGCAAAGGCATGACATGCCAGTTGGTCAACACGCCGGTCCTCAGAGTCCCGTAGCATAGTAGTGTCAGGGGAGTGCATAATAGAGGTGTTGGACAACCCTAGAATAGGAGCATCGACCTCAGGCGGCGATGACCAGCACTTGACCAAGTCCGCAGGGAAGGGATATTTCCTATCCACGCTCTTAGGGACCCCTTGAAGTCTGCTGGGATGTTCCCATTCCTTAAGCACGAGGCTATTGAAATGGGTTTGCTCGGGAAATTCCAAGTGAGCTTTAGCAGTATGGAAAAGATCACCCCTTTGTCGGGGAGCCGCAGCAGGGGGAGAGAGGGACAGAACCTCAAAGATCTGAACCAGCAGTCTATCAATATCATCCGAGGACCAATGCTTGGAGCCAGACTCTTCCTGACCCCTGGACTCATCGTCATATGACCCTGAGTCAGAGAACAGTTCCCCTTCGTCCGAGGGGATATGGGCATAGGAATGCAACAGATCAGGTTCTATAGGGACGTGCGGTGCGAGCAAAAAGCAGACTAATGGCGCTGCGGTTAGCAGAAGGTAAGAGCGCGGCTCTGATCCCCGTTCCCAGTGAAGCACAGCTAAGCCATAAGCGTGTAAGTATACACTGAGGCCGCCATACACACAACCCCCCCCCCCCCTTTCTTTTCCCTCTGACTAAGGGGGGAACGAGGGAGGAAGGCGACCCGTTAACATAGGGTCCACCGCTACATGGGGCGTGGAGCAATGATGCAGGAGGGGCATCCCCTGAAGGCTCACCATCAGCCTTGACCGCCTACCCTATGGTGGGGGATTGCGGTGGAGCGTTGCTCCGTAAGCACACATGGTGCTGCCTACCTTCACCCGACCAGCGCAGCCCAGGCTGGGAGGCACATCTTATCGATGAGGACGGGTGGAAATAGTCCCGCAGGGCCTCGGGCTGTAAGCCCCGCTCACCTGCGAGAGAGTGATACTTCATGTCTTCGCAGTCAGCATTGCAGAGAAATCTGGGGATTTGTGGGAAGTCCCTGGGTATATGAAGGGCCGGGAGGAGCCTGTTTTTGCATGTCTGCAGTGAACAGTGCCATCTGGCAGGGGATTACCCATGTGTAAGTATTATAGATGGAGCAGGACGTACTGTATGCTTACAATAGGAATGTATGAGGGAGTGACAGGTAGCGACAGGTAATACCAGGTGCTCTGGAAGCCAGAGCGCCGGCGGTATATGCCGAGCCGCCTGTGATGATGAATCGGGCGCTACATGGCGCTGTTAGAGTCGCTCACCGGAATTGCTTTGATAAATGTGGTATTGTGTACAGCGCCCGGCGTTCACTGTTCGCTACCTGTCGCTATGAGGCACTACCTGCCGCTATCCCTTGATGAATAAACCCCATAGTCCATGTTTTGGCCTGTTATACTGACCACCTTCCCTGTGCCACCCTGGCCTCTAAATAAACCAGATTTATTTTCTGATTTAATATATATGTTTGTATAAACCAGATGTTTTTTTCAAAGGTAAAAAAGAAAATCTTTCTTGTTCTATCGTCAGAAACAGAGGCAATATTAAAACATTCCGCAGCCACAAGAAAGATCAAGCTCATCTAAGAGGAGAAATATGATCTATTCCTTCATCATTATGAGTCCCGCATCTTCCAGCCAAGGCTTCCAAATGAAATAAACCAGCTGTAAGCCATGTAGGTACAATTAAAAAGACTTAGGCGGTAAAGGAGCTGTCAGATGATCTTCCACTGAAGAGTATTACATTTCTGACAAATGGCAGTCCCTGTCAGCAGACACCTCACAGAGCGGAGAGGCCGATCATGGACTCACCTCCAGCATTTACACATCCAGTATGTATCTTGCTGCTGGTCTCATACAGGGGATGCTTTAAAATGGACCAACACCCAGGATTTTGACTATCCTGGGTTTTGGTCCACTTCGGGGGGGGCACCCCGATTGGGGGTGCCCCGCTGTGTGAAACCCCCCAGAAAGCCCCAAAAACTCACCTCACCACGCTCCCACGTGACCGCGCTGTCCAATCCCCGCCGACGGACAAGCGGGTGACAGCGACGGACAAGACAGAGCGTCCGCCGCCGCCTCCCGCACGTCACTCTTACAGGGCGCGCGCCCATGCCACCCATACACGAACGGCCCCAAAAAAACCTTACCTTATCCCGCGCGCCCCTCTAGACGTGCGCGCGGTATAAGGTAAGGTTTTTTTGGGGGGGTTTTGGGGGGGTTTCACCCCGCGGGACATCCCGATCTCGGATGTCCCGCGGTGAGGGAGGTGATCGGCCCGGGAATCTTATAGATTCCCGGGCCGATCACCCGTGGGTGTTGGTCCACTTTAAATGCCATTTAAACACTGTTACTCCAATAGCATCGGCCTCTTTATTAGGGAGATCATAAATCAATGCGTTGTCACTATTCTCTGTCAGAAGTCATTATCTAGCCCCAGGTAGTGGCCGATCATGGACTCGCCTCCAGCATTTACACATCCAGCATGTATCTTGCTGCTGGTCTCATACAGGGGATGCTTTAAAGTGGACCAACACCCAGGATTTTGACTATCCTGGGTTTTGGTCCACTTCGGGGGGGCACCCCGATTGGGGGTGCCTCGCTGTGTGAAACCCCCCAGAAAGCCCCAAAAACTCACCTCACCACGCTCCCACGTGGCCGTAGATTCCCGGGCCGATCACCCGTGGGTGTTGGTCCACTTTAAATGCCATTTAAACACTGTGTTACTCCAATAGCATCGGCCTCTTTATTAGGGAGATCATAAATCAATGTGTTGTCACTATCAGAAGTCATTATCTAGCCCCAGGTAGTGTTTAATCTTTGCTTTCTCTGAAGCATTGCATGTAAATTGTTTGGCTTATGACACCATCCCATGCACCAGGCTTTGGGATAGAAAACAGACACAGAAAGAATCTGCATTAAGCATAATCTTGACTGGTGCCATACAGCTATTTTTCTTTACTTAATGTGTGAAGGCAGGGTCATTTGGAGCTCATCTGCTTGACCCCATCACCCCCAAAAAAATGTCAAAGATCAGGCAAAATGATAACCCTTCTGTATTCTGGCAGTTGAAGCAGCTACATTTACACATTTACCGATTTCCATACAACCAATAGCGTTTTGGCTGTGTAGCGGGCATAACTTCCAAGACAAACTAAAGCAGACAGATGTCCCAGATCAGTCTAGGGGATAGATACAGTGGCCCTGAACGGCACGAAAGATAACAGTGGCTGGAGATCTGCTATAAATATAGGCAAGAATACTCCAGTGATTTACAAAGTAAACAGATGCATTCATATTGGATTCAAAATAACATGGACCAAAAGCCTGAAAATACTTTTAGCCTCTAAATAAGGCCTTTGGAATGCCCTACAGTGTGTCCATCTAGAGGGAGCCCGAGATCAGGCTACATACTCAATTCCAGGTTCCCCGGTAGTCAAACAGAAGATAACAGAATGATTTGCAGAGTAGCAGCATCCCTGCTCACTCCGCTATGTGTGTTATACAACCTGATAGACTGCTGATGGAGGCGTGCAGAGGGGAAGGAGCAGAATCTCAGGGGTTTATTCATCAAGCCATAGCGCCAGGTAACGACTGGCAGCGACAGGTGCAGAACGGTGACCGCCTGGGGCTGTACACAATACCACATTTATCAAAGCGAATCTGGTGAGCGACTAACTGCAACACGTACCGCCGGCGCTCTGGCTGGTATTACCTGTCGCTACCTGTCGCTCTCCCATACATTTCAATGGACGATCCTTTTATCCTCTTTAAACAGGGTTTTATTTATTTATTTATTTTTTTTAATTATCAAATAATTGTGTGACCTTTCATGGCCTAGAAAAAGTCATTTTTTAAACCTTTTTTGATTTATAATATTTTTATACAGTCCTTACATTTAAGGTATTAAAGCGGACCTTCAGCATCATTTCATGAAAAGTCCAAACCCTTAAAAAAATATCCCCCATCATCTAAAATGTATAAATTTTACGTTTTTAGTCACTTACTTTTTATTCTTTCCCCCACTGGGCTGCAACTCTGTTCAGGACTCTAGGATACGGCGCCACCATCTTGCCTCAGAAGCATCACACATAATGATGAGAAGACAGCGGGGTAAAGTATAGGGGGAGGAGTTATAGCTGTGCTTTGCACAGACAGAGCAGAGCTGGGGGCAGGAGAAGGACAGCAATCCCAGAATGCAGATCTGCACAGTCAGAAGACACCTTATGTTTGTAGGCTGCCTGATGCTCCATAAGCCACCATCTTGCATGTTTAAAGGCATAGAATACGCACCAGGTGCCAGTAGGATGATTTTTAATGTGGGCAATCTGTATGTACAGGCTGGGGGAAACATATAAGATAGGATCTTATTCAGAGTAAAGGTCCGGTTTAAAGTGTTCATGTTACAATGTAATAACAATTCCATATTTTTTCGCTTTGTTACTAGTGGATACATGTTCAAAAACAGACTTTAAATCACACAGCCTCTGGTGCCCTGGGCTACAACGACCCGATTTTGAGCGCCGGCACTGTGTGAGGCTGTTTTTTGATGAATATGGTGTGAGTCAGTCGCACTGAGCTGGCGGTACCGTTCGCTCCCATACAGTGCTGTACTGGTGTTAGAGCGAATCACACAATATATTCATCAATGCCGGCCAGCGAATGAGACGCTCTGAAACAGCGAACTATGGCTGAGCACAGCAACTACTAGCGGTCGCTCTCAATGCCTCGCTACAGACGCTCATCTGTCGGTACCTGGCGCTAGTAATGAATCAGCCTGCCCGCTGCTCTGCAGCATGATCCGTGATCTTCCACTGCGGGAACATGGAAGAAGGTGAGTGTATAGCCCCGTCTTAGACTTTCTCAAGATGGACACACTGCGAATGCCCAATGGACCTTACTAAGTGGGCCACATGTCTAAAAAGGAGACCATATAGTCACATCCCATCCCAAGTACCCACATATTCCTTATATTTCTGTCCATCAAAAATGCCTGAGGTGCACCTACCATATCTGGCCCTGTCTTTTCACCAACTCCCAAGCTGGGAGCTCGGCACAGCTTTCTCAGCTTTAGCGTATTCTCAAAAACAGGCATTGTTTAATTTTTATGTTCTATATACTACTTACACTTTCACCTTCGATATTCTGGAATAGTTTGGGATCATCAAAGTCGCAGGATTCACTTGTAGTAGGTAATTGGCTGGAAAAATAAAAACATTTACATTTTAGTTGTTAACTTAAGCGAAACTAAATCAAAAACGCCTATTTTCGTTTTTTTGCAAAGTGAGTACAAGGTGCGCCTACCTAAACTGTAAAGAACAGTTGCAGTCTAGCAAAAAAAAAGCAAGCTAAACTACCCATGTGTCCCACGCAGACTGTCAGCGATACTCCGGCGCTGCACATCTTTCCTGACAGCTGGATCTCCGGCCTGAGCTGCAAATCCGATCGCGCACCTTTTCCTGGGTCCTCCGATGTAAAGACAGCCTCCAGCCTCATCACTGATAGCTTACATGCCCCTCTCCATTCACTGCAATAGAAAGGGGTATGTGAAGACCTAACTGGAGGCCAGGGGGGCATCTTCAAGTTGGAGGACCGAAGAAGAGGGGCATGGCATGCGTGGGACACATGGTGAGTATAGCATTTTTTTTATTTTAGGCTGGAAATTGTCTTTAAGGACACATTGTTGTAACAGAAGCATTCTTACCCCTTAAGGAGAGGCACCCCATGATTGCCTTGATTCCCCATCTGGACTGGACCAGTGGGAGGTTGTGGAAATGACAAAGGTAGAGGGGGAAGCTATATAGGAACCTACCTCCCTCTCTTTAACCCCTCTCCCTCCAGCAGTGCTGCGGCCCCTTATTGGGTTAATTTCATTAGTTATGTCACCAATAGAAATGTATATGTATTGTATTGAATGATACACTATAGTAAAAAAAAATAAAAGAAAGATGGTTTTTGTCAAAGTATTTATTTTACATATGTTTTCAATTAAAAAAGGGGGAAAGAGAAGTTTTGGTTAGGCTTGTGTTGTGGCAGATGAAAATCTGACACATGAAAACGTGGCTGTTTCGGCTGAAACGATCCAGGATTGCCAGTATGGTTGCGAGGAATTGGAGGATGGCTACATTTTTGGGTGGTAGCCCAGCTGGGGTAAATTTGCAATTTTATGTTAAATAAGGTTTGTCTGAAAGGAGGCGCTGAGAGGCACCTACCACATCACTCCACTTTTACCATTGAAGTCTGATTTCTCTTTAAGAGCCATACTGGCAGTCACTGGTGATCACTCACAGCTCTGCTTCCTGGTTGTGTGAACTTTAATAGCCTATATAGTGGCCTGCCTGGCCAGGGCCAGAACCAAAATCTGCCGTCGGCAACCCCAAAATTGAATTTGATATAGCGCAGCATGGAGTAAAATTTGTATTGCATATGGTGCAGAATTGAGGAACAGGTACCACTGGAAAATGGAGGGTATTGCATTTTACACTTCATTGTAACAGTCATAATTTACGCTCAAATACACAGGAAAAGGGCTAAAAAAAAAAAAAACTTGCCTTTATTCTCCTGAAGCTGCTGCGTCTAGGTCTGTTGCTCAATAACTTCTCAAATGAAAGATCAGGGCTTTCTTACCTATTGTGTTCTACTCTCATAGTGTTTGCTTTGTAAATGTTGCATTAGATCTGCAATAGTCTATGTACTGTATGTTTTACCCTGTCCCCTTACCCTGTACCCTTAATTACTACATTGTAAAGTGCTACCGAAGAAGATGGCACTAAAAAAATAATTGCACGTTGCACACACCCTAGGATTCCTTGACATCAATAAGTGACTAGAGGCCATCCAACTCCATTCACTTTCATTTCCAGGAGGTGGCGGGAGTGAGCATGCCAAGGGACCCGTTCTCAGAAGCTGTGAAGTTTTTGAGCACCAGACCAGGAGGAAACTGCTACAGGGGAGAAGTGAGGAAAGTATTATTTTTTAGGAAGGCGGTAGGCGGTGGGGAGACTTCACACATGTTATTTTCATGATACCTTGGCTTTATTTCTGGTGATGTTTTTTTGTGATAGATTTGTGATTTAATTTTTTGATTGTGATATACATCAGTGGTTCCCCTTTGGGAATAATATATACAGGTGATTATATCTTCATATTATTCTTTAATTGGTGAATAGAGTAGATTGATATGTTTATGAGTTGTTATGGTTGGGAATACTAATTCTTAATTGATTGTTTGACTAGGAGCACTTGCACTTTACAAATACAATTCTGTGATTACTCACCTGTAGAATTGTTATTATGAGTGTACGTCCTGCTCCAGATAAGAATCATTACACTTGGGTATTACTCCGCCAGATGGCGCTGGACTGCAGAGACAGCGAAATTGCTTCAAATACACGGGACCTCCCACAAATCCCCAGAATTGAAAAGCAGTTAACGAGAAGCCGGGAGAATTAAAACAGAACCAACTAGTAACTATAACAATGATAACAATCACCATACAGGGGATCAGGATATTGCAAAACCAAGGGTGGGGTGGAGCAGGACGTACTGTATACGTATAATATCAATTCTACAGGTGAGTAATCACAGAATTGTATTATTCTTAGTATACAGTACGTCCTGCTCCAGATAAGAATCATTACACTTGGGACATCCAATAGCAGTGTCCATAAAGTAGGGTGGGATCCCCAAAGGTAACAACAGACAGGTCAGACCACTGCCGCCTGCAGAACCTTGCGGCCAAAAGCAGCATCAGCTGAGGCCCTAACATCAACCTTGTAAAACTTTGAAAAGGTATGAACAGAAGACCAAGTAGCGGCCTTGCAAACTTGTTCAACAGAAGCCTGGTGCTGAAAAGCCCAAGAGGCACCAATAGCACGAGTAGAATGAGCAGTAAGGCGGAAGGGAGGATTCTTCCCCTTAGCAGAGTAGGCCTGAATCACAGCCTGACTGATCCATTTGCTGATAGTATATATTTAGCAGGAGCCAGACCCTTCCTAGGACCAGAAGGGACCACAAAAAGAGCATCAGTTTTTCTGAATGGAGCAGTAGCCACCAGATAGTACTTCAGACACCTAACCACATCCAAAGAATGCAAGACCCTCTCCTTAGCATTACCAGGATTAGGGCACAAGGAAGGAAGAACAATGTCCTGATTCAAATGAAAGGCAGACACAACCTTAGGCAGAAAATCTAGCTTGAAGAGAAACATCACCTTGTCCTGGTGTCTCTCAAAGTAGGGGGGCTGGATGGAAAGTGTCGCCAAATAGCCACCAAAAAGACAACCTTGAGAGTAAGAATGGCCAGGGCAGCCTCCTGCACAGGTTCAAAGGGAACACCCTGCAAGGCAGACAAGACCAAGTTCAAATCCCAAACAGGAAACATAGGCTTACGTGGGGGACGCACATGAGTAACCCCCTGGAAAAAAGTCCTGATCAGAGAATGCTGGGCAAAGGACCTCTGAAAGAAAACAGCCAGGGCAGAGACATGACCCTTCAGAGTACTGAGTTGGAGCCCCAGCTCCAACCCATACGACAGGAACTCCAGGATCCTGGGAATAGAGAACACACGACAGGGAAGAGACTTGGACTCACACCAGTCAATGTAGGCACGCCAAACCCTATAGTAAATGGAAGAAGAAGACTTCTTCCTAGCCTTTATCATGGTATCAACAACAGAGGCAGACAGCCCCTTCTCCATCAAGATGGAGGTTTCAGCAGCCAGGCCGTCAAAGCCAGAGTTTGTAAACTGGGATGGCGTAAGTGACCCTGAGTGAGCAGGTCCGGCACCCTGGACAGAGCGTACTGATCTACTGCAAGCTGCACCATGTCTGCGAACCACACTCTTCTCGGCCACCTGGGGGCCACCAGTATTGCTGGCACCCCCTCCTGAGCAATCTTGCGCAGAACCCTGCCCAACAGGGGGAATGGAGGAAAGACATACAGGAGCTGAAAGTCCTGCCATGACATTGCTAGAGCGTCCGTGGCCAAAGCCAGAGGATGCTGGGACAGGGAGACAAAGGCCAGGAGCTTGTGATTGTGACGGGACGCAAACAGATCCACATCTGGTTGGCCTCAACGGTGACACAGAGATTAAAACACCCTGTTGCAGAGGGACCATTCTTCCCAGGCAAGAGGTTCCCCCTGCTCAGAGAGTCTGCCTGCAGATTCTCCACCAACGGGATGTACACAGCTGATATGCAGGGAACATTGTCCTCCGCCCAGGCCAGGAACAGAGCCACTTCCTGGAGGGCCCTCTTGCTCCGAGTCCCTCCCTGATGATTGATGTAGGCAACCGCCGTCTGGTTGTCCAAGCGTACCTGAACAGGCAGGCCCTGAAGGTGGTGAGTCAAATGAGTCAGGACCAACCTGATCGCCCGCAGTTCCAGAATATTGATAGGTATGTGGGCCTTCTGAGGGCCCCACCGCCCTTGGAACTGCAGGGACTTCCAGAAACCCACCAACCTGTCAGACTGGCATCCGTGGTGACCATCTCCCAGCAGGGGGCCAGAAGTGATCTGCCCACCAACAGGTTCCTGGAGTCCAGCCACCACGAGAGGGACCGCCTGACTAAGGGGGACAGCACAAGAACCTGGTCCAGGGACGCAGGATCCTTGTCCCATACTGACAAGAGGTGGAGTTGCAGAGGCCTCATGTGGGACTGGGCATAAGGGAACGCCTCGAAGCACGACACCATCAGGCTCACCAGCTGCATTCCCTGCCTGATGGAGGGATGAGGGCAAGATAGCAGGAACTGAACCTGCGCTAGCAGACTGTTCACCTTCTGCTGAGGAAGAAAAATCCTTGCCTGAACTGTATCCAGATTCATTCCCAGGAAGGGTGTCACCAAGGAGGGAGACAGGGAAGACTTGGGATGGTTGATCATCCAGCCAAATGACTCCAGAGTGGACACTACCAGCTGAGTATCCAACTCTGCCTGCTGGAGGGACTGGGAAGTGATGAGAATGTCGTCCAGATAGGGAAGCACGCGAACGCCCTGAGACCTGAGCAGGGACATCACTCCTGCCAGCACCTTGGTGAACACTCTGGGAGCTGAAGTGAGACCGAAGGGCAATGCCACAAATTGGTAGTGCTGATCAGCTAGAGCGAACCTGAGGAACCTTTGATGACCTGGAATCACAGGAATATGAAGGTAAGCATCTTTGATGTCCACAGACGTCATGAAGTCCCCTGGACTCAGGGAACTGATGGCAGAGCGCAAAGTTTCCATGCGAAAGCGCCTGCACCTGACAAATTTGTTGAGGATCTTCAAGTCCAGGATGGGCCTGACTGACCCATCTCTTTTGGGCTTGGTGAAAAGGTTGGAATAGAACCCCTTGCCCCTTTCTCGTAAGGGGACCAGACAGATGACCCCCAGCTCCAGAAGGCTTCGTACCGCCAGAACTAGAGCCTGAGCTGACACAGGGTCCTGAGACATCCGGGATCTGATGAATCTTGGGGGCGGCCAGGCAGCAAACTCTATCTTGTAACCGGAGGACACTACCTCCTGAATCCACCGGTCTGAGACATGAAGCCTCCAGACGTGAGCAAAGTGCTGAAGCCGTCCCCCCACCCGGATGGGTGAGGGCGCCCTTTCATGCCGGAGGGGGCTTGGGAGAAGACTTAAGCTTGGAGCCCCAGGAGGAGCCAGGGCGTCCACGTCCTCTGCCCCTACCCCAGAAATTTCCTCGGGCCCCGGTAAGGGAGACCCCCCCTCCCCTGTCTGGCACCACGGTAGGGGGAAGAAAAGGAGCCCTGTCCCCGAAAGGGCCGAGACTGCTGCCTGCGCTGGGGTAACCTGCCTCCCTTAGCAAACAGGTCCAGGCGGTCCCCAAACAGGCATAGTCCTTTGAAGGGAAGCCAGTGAGAGGTTCCTTGGCAGTGTTGTCAGCAGCCCACTGGCGCAGCCAAACCGAGCGGCGTATAGCTACCACCAGGGCAGAGGTTCTGCCACACATCCTAATGGTATCATCCAAGGCAGAAAGGACATAAGTCACAAAAACCTCACAACGAGGGAGTGCATTAAACTCCTCACTAGACACATCAGGGGCACCATCTAGGACACTTCTAAGCAGGGTCCTAATAGCCACAGCCGTAATGGCAGAGGCACAGACCAGGCGCAGCACCGTCCCCACACATGCAAAGGCACGGGACGCCAGCTGATTAATAGGCCGGTCCTCACTATCCCACAGCCTAGTAGAGTCAGGGAATGCATGACAGAGGTGTTAGACAACCCTAGGACCGGGGCATCCACCTCAGGGGGGGATGACCAAAGCTTCATCACATCAGCAGGAAAGGGATACCTCTTATCTCAACTCTTAGGGACTCCGGGAAGCCTGCTGGGGCGCTACCATTCCCTGAGCACGAGATTATTAAAATGGGCTTGCTCAGGAAACTCTAAACATGGCTTAGCAGTATGAAACAATTCCCCCTGTTGCCTGGGGGCCGCAACCGGTGGAGAGATAGACAGTACCTCAAAAATCTGAGCCAACAGCCTATCAGTATCATCTGGGGCCCAGGGGTCAGAGCCAGAATCATCATGACCCCTGGGCCTCTCATCAGATGACTCCGAGTCAGAGAATAATTCCCCTTCTTCCAAAGGGTATAGCCAGACAGTATAGCCAACCAAAAACTCATCAGCTTCCATAGGGAAAAGAGTGACATCAGGCGTTAAGTGCCGCTTTTTAGCAGAGGCCTTACGCGCCAAGGTATTAGCAAGCAACTTCTCAACACTAGCCAGTCTGGAAGACACATCAGGCTGAGAATCCCCACTGGTATGCAACTCAATGGGAGTCAAATTTAAGCTTGGGGGAGTAGGTGAAGCCATACGAGGCGCAGGCCCAGCTACTGGTAAACCAGGCTGCAGCACAAGCACCTGCTGGGCACAAGGTACACAGACCTGCACATTGTCAGCACTAGTAGGGGACACCCCACAAGCTAAACACAGCCGGGCTTGTCCCAAAGGAACCCCGAGCACATTATTCTGAGACGCCTCCATATGGTGATTATAGCGGCACAATAGGTCGATACGGATTCACGCTATAAAAGCAATCCGGGATGCCCCAATAGCCCGCTAGGGAAGTGGGAGTAATTTACACACTAGGCCTCACAAGTTTAATAACTAAATAGAGGGAGTAGGGCTGGGAGAAACCAATAGAGGTCGGCCCGTCTGAAAGACATAAGCGAAGAGAACCCCATAAGTGACATGCATAATGACATAGGGTAATAAAAAAACGCCCACGAGGGCACTCACGGACCGCGGTAGGTAGACGCCAGTCACGCAGCAGCCGAATCAGACAAAATGGCACCGGGAATACCTCGAGGGGCGGGCCGCGGAGACAGTGATGCGGAACGCGCCAACCGCGGGCCCCGCTCCCCCATAAGAACGCAAAGCAGCACACGTGACAAGCAGCCAATGACGGCGCACTAGCGCCTGAGGTAACGCCGCCGCCAAGCGCGGAGCACAGTGGAAGCGCACGCGGTGGCGGCGGCATATTTAAAAACACAACCAGTGCAACCAAGTCAGTGCGGCGACTGACACCAACCAGACAAAGCATATTACAGTGAAGCACCAAGGCATAATCACCCCCCCCCCCCCCGAGAGCTACAAGGGAGAGCGAGGGAGGGGACAGCGGCCACTTAACAGAGGGCCCACCGATAGACAGGGGCAAGGGGCAATAGTGCGGGAGGGGCATCCCATAGAGGCTCACCATATGCCTATACCGCCTACCCTTTGGTGGGGGATTCCGGTGGAGCAGCGCTCCTAAGCACCTGACAGTGGTGCTGCCTACCATCACCCAACCATTAATAATGGAACGCGTGGGAATAGTCCTACAGGGCCGCAGGCTAATAGCCCCGCTCACCTGCGAGAAGAGAGAGCCATCTTCTTGTCCTTCGCAGTCCAGACTGCAGAGAAGATCTGGGAATTTGTGGGAGGTCCCGGGTATTTGAGGGGCCGGGAGGAGCCAATGTCGTTGTCTCTGCAGTCCTGCGCCATCTGGCGGAGTAATACCCAAGTGTAATGATTCTTATCTGGAGCAGGAAGTACTGAATACTAAGAATATATAGATTTTATAGTGATCCGGATCATAAGGCAGGATTTGCACATGTTTAGTTGCACTGTTGGAACACTGGCAGGCTGATTCATTACTAGCGGCAGGTAGCGTCAGATGAGCGTCTGTAGCAGGCATTTCAGAGCGCCCGCTAGTAGTCGCTGTGCTCGGCCGTGGTTCGTTAGTTCAGAGCACCTCAGTCGCTGTGCAGCATTGATGAATACATTGTGGGGAGTCGCTATATGACCAGTACAGCGCTGTATGGGATCAAATGGTAGTGACTGGTCAGTGCGACCGACTCACACCATATTCATCAAAAAAACAGCCTTACACACCGCCGGCGCTCAAAAATGCTTCGCTGTAGCCCAGAGCGCTGGAGGCTATATGATTAAAGGCTGTTTTTGATCATCTATCCACCAGTAACAAAGCAAAATCATATAGAGTTACATTGTAATAATATTGTGACATAAACACATTAATGCCAGACCTGTAATGTCAATTCTGCATAAATATATTAAAATGGCTTTTTCAAGGCCAGGAGAGGTCCCAACATTATTTGAGAATAAAAAAACAAAATAATAATAAAAACACCCTTTTAAAAGAGAAGTAAAAACGTCCATTGAAATGTATGGGAGAGTGACAGGTAGCGAGAGGTAAGACGTGGCGCTCTGCAAGGCTGAATGCCGGCGCTGTATGCTGAGGCTGGGAAAATGATGAATCGGACGCTACATGGCGTTATCCCAGTCGCTCAACAGAATCCGCTTGATAAATGTGTAATTGCGTGCTGTGGCCGGCGTTCACCTGTCACTACCTGACGTTTACAAGGCACTACCCGACGCTATCCCTTCATGAATAAGGCCCTTTGTTGAATGATTTAGCACATAAATCAATCACATAAAGGCATTTGATATCAATTAGTGTGGTGAGACTCTCCCCATCGCCTACACACCTTTATTTTTGGTTTGTCCTGTTATTGTTCGATTTATGTGTTTTTAAGGGATTTTAATATGTTGTGTATTGTATGTAGTGATTATAAATATGTAATTAATAAAAATGTATTTTTTGATCAATTTATGAGTTGATGGTGCCTCCCTACATGCTTTTTTTTATTATTTTTTAGGCATTTAAAAACCTTTAAAAAAAGAATACAAACCACCAGTTCAACTAACTGCACAAACACAGTCTACACACACTAAACGGGTGTGCTAATCATCTACAAACATAAAATCACTATACTGACTAGTTTCCTCCATTTTGAACCTTATAGCTTTTTCTAAAGATCCTTCCATAGCGTTAAGGAAAATGCAATTCAAAGAAAAAAAATATATATTGAAATCCTCAAATAAGTGAAAATTTTCCACATGCATACCCCCCCCATGCTTTAATCTATGGCTCTAGGTCAGGGCTATGAGGCCTTGTCAGATAGCTTGGAATGGCAGGCAGGATATAAAGTCTCGAAAATCACCAGTCGCCAAAACATGAAATCGTTGGAAAGGAATTTGACTGAATCTAATTACTATGCAAAAGCTTTTAAGTAAACCTTAAAGAAGGAAAACACATAATCATAACATGTCACGGCTCTGAAAAGATGGCTTTTCTCTAGTATATTTTTAAATGTGCATGGCCATATATACATATGGAAGAGGGTGTACTCATGTGGGAGAAGGAAGGAGGAGGCCAAACATCGACGTCTCCTCACTCACTTAAGCCTTCAGTGGGCTGAGGCCGGCACAGACACACTGCACAGTATAAACCTTTCAGCTATGAATGAAGAGACCTTGGACGCAGGTAAATGGAATACTTTAGGTCAAGCCTTGCCAAATACAGCTGCCAGTGACAGTTTACCAATGTTCAGGATGAGGACGCGCTGTTCAGGGGGAGGCGTTTGGTTACAGTTTAAGGGTAAGTGTACAGCCCTTTTAAAAAACTAGTAGAAAATGCAGTCGGCTAAGTTAAACATTCCTTAAAGAAGACCTGAACAGGATTTTGACCACCTCCCAATGCTGGTAAACCCTGCTTACCCTGCCTAAAGCTACTTGCCTCTAACGGAAATGAAGCCAGATACAGAGACTCACTTGCTCTTGCTCCCATTTGATCACTGGTAGCCAATGGGGTTTACAGGGCACATATGAATAGGGCATGCACAGCTGCTTGGCAAACCCTACCCTATTGCCAACCCTATTCCTGCAACACAGGCGGTTGAGTAGGGATGTGAATTGGCAAGAATCTGGCGATACGATACGTATCGCGATACACATACCCAAAAAATGGACTGAGGTCCCCCCTTACCCAGCATAACCAACCCAGGACCAGCTATAGGGGCTTGTAGAACAGGGCGCAGGGGCCAGCTTTGGTAGCCCCTGGCCCTGCAGGCTACAAGTCGGCATAGCCTAGAGCAATAGAAAAAATGTCTTTATTACTCACCTCCGACTGTCAGCTCCTGTGTCCCTCGCCAATCCGATGACCAATGTGGCGATCGCCGGCCAAGGAAAAGGGGAGGCAGGGGATCAGAGGATCTCTGTCCCGTCCTCCTCTGGCCAGCGATCATCGTATCTGACAGCTGAACCACTGGGAGCAGGAATGACGCGTGGGGGTCAATGTCACCCTCCGCCCCCAAAGGGGTGGGGCTTGTTGTGAAGATGGTGGCGCTCATCAGGAAAGCGGGGGGGTGCCTGTCGGGCTTCCTCCTGCATTGTACAACGTCATGAAAGATTATGGTGCTTTAAAAAATACAATAATAGATCAATATGCACGGAATAGAGGAATTCCGACACATGTGCAATGGGATCCTTGGAAAGGAAAGTATTACAGGGGGTTTCACATATCCGGGAATGCACGACATAGGAGTAGAGTCTGTACATTCGCTGTGGAATAACTGGAGAGGTAAGAAAACCCAGCGTTATGGAGGTTTCACACAGCGGGGATACCAAATCTGGATGCCATGGGGCAAGGAACTAACTTGAGTCTATAAGATTCCAGGGTTGTCCGAGTCCCAGTCCTTGGGGCATCCCAAATTGGGGTGGGGGTGCAGCTAGCGGCAACACTCAGCTCCCTTTGGCGGCTGAGAGTGCCGCTCAGCCAGTCAGCGCACTTGCTCTCGCCCGAGTCTGCTCTTTGAGAGCAGAAGGAAGGTGAGGAAACTGGGCAGCTTAAGGAGGGGGTTAACACACAGTGGGGCATCCCAATTCGGGATGCCGCCGCACAGAGAACCAACACACAGGGAAGTGAAATTCCTGTGTGTTGTTCCTCTTTAGGACTGTGCTCTCAGTCTTAGAGCACAAAGCAATGCACTTAATTTGCCTCAACCCCAGATATCGAGTCTGTGGGCTTGCAGGAAATGTGGTTTGTTTTTTGGTTTAACTGCCTGGACAGTTCCAGTCAACGCTGCAAGAGAAGTGTGCATTTTTAATAGCCTACAACTTTTTTAAAGAACACCTGGCCTGTGAGAGAGCTTATAATTATTGTCTTTTTGTACATTAACAGTTTTTATCCATGCCTGACAATAAATAAGATGAAATGCGTGCCTTTACCTCTCCTAACATGAGCGGTTTACATTCAGACCGGTTCTGTTCTATGCACAGGCTGGTATATCAAATAAACAGACTAAGGTGAAAAAAGGGTGGAAGTGTATTTCCTCTGTCCTGTGCCAAGAAGGCCCAAAGGACTTCCCTCCTGTTATGCCTGGTAGGCCTGCCTGGCATTGGATTAAGGCATCAAATCGTTGAATGGGAAAAATAAATAGGAAGATTAAAGCGTTTCTATTATACAAACATATCTTGGAGACGGAGCATTAAGCATTTTAAAGAAAGGGGACTGACTAGTTGGAAAAAGAAGAAACAGACTTGTCAAAACTGGGAATTTTCACTCAGGAATTATACAACCCCAAGGTTTATAACAAAAAGTGCCCTCCCCTATTAAAGACTGGCAGGGGAGCGCTGCCAAATTTCTGTGACTCAAATGGGCATAAGGCAAACCCTGAGTCAGGAAAACCTTTTTTTTTTTATCTACCGCTATTAAGGCAGTCTGAAGTCTGAAAAGACTTTAAAGTGATCCTATGGTAAAAAAAAAAGGACTTTAGCTCCCTTTTAACAATTGTCCCTGGGGGATCCTGATTTGGGATGCATCTACAGTGAAAGATTCTTAGTAAGTCAATATCAGGCATAACACCCTGTATGATGGGGAACAGGAAATAGTCCAATGAACCATGTCTCCTATTGGAGGAGGTGCGGCTGCTGCAGGGGTGTGTAGCTATCACCACTCCTACGTGTCTGCCAAGTGTGGCAAGCTCGCACAGCATCTCCATTGGGTTGCACATGCACCATTGGGTCGAGGATTGAGGCACGTTTACAGGGTGCCCGGGAGGTTTTACTATGTGGAGCATCGAAAAAGAGAATGCCTGGGGAACCGGTCTTTAATGTGGACCAAGCCATCTTCTTTTTACTATTAAGCCACACATCCCTCACCGCACAGGCAGAACCTGTTGGATTCTTTCTCCATTTGGTTTCTCTCCATTCTCAGCAACAGATCTGGCAATTCCCCCAATGTTTGAGGTGGTGTATTCCTTACTTTAATCAGACTGGAGGCAGGGGCCTGCCCCAGAGCTAGTCAAGGAGTGTATGTTGTAAAAAAATGACTTTATAAAAACGGGCTGTTGTCAATTTTTTTAAGCTTCCTAATGTCTAGAAAAGAGTTAAATCAGATACTTCAACAGAATGGATGCTGATGCAAGCGCAAGGCGCGGGCCATCCAGATTGCTCAGGACCTCCTCCCGTGCACACAGGGAGGGTCATGCTAATTATTTGGTGAAGCCAGTGAGAATTCCGGTATGCATTGCGGTGTGGATTGGAACCTGCATCCCGGCAAGCTTTTTAGTTTTATCATAGAAGAAAGTGCAATAATAAATGTTTGCTGCATTTTTTCCCCAAAAATCACCCATACCTGCGATAGAGCATATTTTAAGGCGAGGAATATCATTTTTCCAATGAGGTAAGAATATTTGTCTTCAAGTTTGGAAATAACAGCGCCCTATGGGCAATGCAATGGCATTTTTTTTAGGAAACCTAATATAGCTTCGTACAAAAATGCCCAAACCCTCAATAAAAAAACACATTTCTCATCTATAAAAATGCTTCATCTCAGGTACAGGTATTTCTTTTTCCGAAAAACTGGAATCAAATTTTTTATTGCACTTTTTTGTGTGGTAAAGTTAAAAAACTCACTGAGTTGCAGGTTGCAATTCATACCGCAAGCAGGGCTGTATTTACAATTAGGCAACCCTAGGCACGTGCCTAGGGTGGCAACCTGGTAGGGGGGAGGACACTGCCCTTACTACTGTAGTAAAGAAAAGAAATTAAAAATCATATGGCCAGAACATTAATGCCTCCTAACAAACACCCCCTCAGCCACAGAAGGATGCAGAGTGTATTTGTGTGAAGGGGGGGGGGGCAATGGGTTGAACACAGACTCCCCGCCACTGGTGTGGTCATGTGACTCCTGTATGACAGAATGCAGTAAAAGATGGAATATGCTTGTCTGCTTCTCTGCATTTCCCCCTTTGTGCCCTCCTCCACACACACATTCTCTGCATCTAGCCCATTGCACCTATTCCCCTTACACACTTTTTTTATATGGACCGTGACCCATCTTAAAAAAAGGGGGCGCAAGCATATAAAGTGCCTAGGCCACCTTGAACACCAAATACGGCCCTGACCGCAAGGCATACCAGAGGTGCACTGTGTTCCCCAGTAAAATCAGGTCCAGCAATTGGCACAATCGCCCCATTAGTTGTGTGTCCTAGTCATTTAATAACACTTTATATATTTCTATTTAAAGTGAGATATTTGACCCATTGAATCAATGTGTATTTTGATTGACAGCTAAAGTGGAGGGAGGGGGGGCAAAGTGTTACCAATGAGTGGTACTGCTGGTGCTGTCATATTGATTTTGCCCACACCTGATTTGTTACTTGTAGGTAAAAACTGCTCTAAAAGGTGCTAAAAACTATTTATGTGCATCTCCGTTTCAGGCACTTGAAATGGTGATTTTTAGGTGACCAACAACCCATATCTGCCACCGGGTAGTACTTGATATAAATAGAAAATGCAAAGTGGTACTTGAATATACTAGAATATATGAATGTAAGCAAATAGTAAATGTAAATGCTATCTGTAAAATACCTTTTAAAGAGACAATAGAAATGAAATCTATTTACCTGAAATCTTCAGAGGAGCGTTCTCTCTCAAATTCTGGAAAGTGTCTTCCAGTTGTATGAAAATAAGAAACAAATTGAAATACATTTAAATATGTTTGTTGCCTAAAGATACACGTGTATTGATGATTAAACACAATACTATCTTAGTAGAGTCTCAATGTCCTGAGATAATGCAGAGAAGTTATTTGGATGGTTACTTGCTTAAACACCCCTACAACTCTAACCCCAGACAGCAAGCTATTTTTTTTTGTCGTTGACAATGTTAGGGTCTGTGCACCAAATACACCAAAACCATGAGCAAGCGAATCCCAGCCTGCCTTATACAGGCCAGGAGGAACTCGTTTTTTCTATCTTGCAGTAGGACCTTCTATACAGCTGTCATCCGGATCTTGTCTCTGCTCCCCATTCTCCATCCATGGTTGTCGGATTCCAGGGCTGGCAAGTTTGTGGCTATTTCACTTCATGAGATGTGCTTTTCGATTCAACTGCTTTTGTGAGTGTATTTCTTGTGCCATCTATTAAAATTGGGACTGTTTGTACGGAGTTACGCTAGATCTGTCCCTTCTTTTTGTCCCTCTTTATATGTGATTCATTTTATTGTGGCGGAGCAACCGAAGTTTGTGTTATTATCACCTGTGGAATTGGCCTTATCAGCTTGTGCCAACTTAGAGGTCGCCATCAGAGTGGGAACTTAAGGCTTATATATTCTTACCAGTTGGTAAGAGGCTGTGTTATCGATGGCGGGAGCATTTTGCGTTTCCTTTAAAGTGCATGCCATTGGGGATACCGATCCTTCTGGTGGACTATTACTCATTCACAGTGTATATCATCCTGCTGTGTGTCCAAGTGAACACTGTATTGCCTTTCATCTGAAGTGCATGTGTTATGGGACATTTATTAATCACCTTGTTTGTTATAATTAACTTTTTATTGCTCTGTGTCTTTTATATATATATACCTAGAAAGCAGTTGGGTAAACCATTTGGATAACCCTCTATGCTTTTTAAATTAAGGTGGGGTAGGTTTAGAAAAAGGCAAACTGAGTTCAAGGGGTGTTAAAAGTTGAAGGTCAGGATTTAGGGATAAAACTTAGATCTAAGTCCTCTGAAGCAACAGAGGTGTTTTCAAGCTGAAGCCCAATGCCTAGTGTCACCAGTACTTTTTAGGAATTTGCGATCAAAACTTGGGCACACAAAGCCTCCATCAATGTTGGCAGCACAGTGTCTTGATAGGTCCTTAAAGTGGACCATCACCCTCCGGTGATCGGCCCGGGAATCTATAAGATTCCCGGGCCGATCACCTCCCTCCCCGCGGGACATCCGAGATCGGGATGTCCCGCGGGGTGAAACCCCCCCAAATCCCCTTACCTTGTCTTCGGCGGTGGCCGGCCGCCGCCGCCTCCCTCTAGACGTGCGCGCGCGCCGACCGTCTGTGAATGGCCGGCGCGGGCGGGCACGCGTCAAGAGTGACGCGCGGGAGGCGGCGGCGGAGGAGCCGCTTGTCCGCGGCTGTCAAACGGCTTGTCCGTCGGCGCTGGGAGCGGGGAGAGGTGAGTTTTTCGGGTGATCGGGGGGGTTTCACACAGCGGGGCACCCCGATCGGGGGTGCCCCACCGAAGTGGACCAAGACCCAGGATAGTCAAAATCCTGGGTGTTGGTCCACTTTAAATAGAGTCCTGCTATTATATTTATGGAATCTGCTTCAGGTTTCTCGCCCAGCCCAAAACATACAGCTAGGCTAGATTTGAATTTGACCAACTGAAAAAAAGGAGTTTGATTGTGCTGGGACATTAAACTGTGAACTCTTTTAAAAGTCACAAATGCTTGTATGTACCCTGGAAAATTCTGCAGAACAAGCATCGCATATGCTGTACAGTATATGAATGAGTAAAAGGAAGTGTGAATGTATGCAATGAAAAAGGATTGGACTATTGGAGATTATAATCTTAGTTTAGAACTATGCTTTTAATAGATGGAAAAGGGGTCATTTAGAAAACATCCTTCAGCAAGTGACTGGGTGGTATCTTGGCAAATAAAATTCTGCCGACTACAGTGCACATGATGCTTTAATCTGTTCTGAAGGGAACAGAGCATGACGAAATGTGATAACCTATCTGCATGTAAAAAAAAATAACTAATATTCTGAAATCTGGTATTGCTTGATTATTTCCACATGTCCAATTTGCGCTTTTATACCAATTTCCACTACGAACATACTAAAAGGCTTTATTCATTAGGTTTAGAATTCACCCATTGTACTGTATAGACGGTTATAGCATTTCTCGTTCGACGTCTCTTCGTTGGCATGTACAAACAGAAATTACCTTAAATGCCATCTTAATTGTGATTGCTTCAACAAACATTTTCCAATAAACGTTTCACGTGCGAACGCAAGTTGTCCGATCATTCCTAACTTCACATATGTAATTGCTTTGGTGATTATTCATTAGCAAATCTTACCGTGTATATGTACCATAACCCACATCAATAAGTAAAATCAGACCAACCATGAAGAATTTAAATGGACTTTATCCCAATAATAACTTGGGAACCTCACTCCAGGGTTGTCAACCCATCATGAGATTCAACACTGGGTAGTAAAAGCTCCCACATTGGGGTTATAAAATCCTTCAAGATAGTTAGGACAAGTTGTCAACAGCAGTTTAAGAAGGAATAACCTGGAGTTAAACCGAACCAACAGCCTGGCACAGCTGGAAAAGAAAGGTAGCGGCCATTTTGGAGCTTCCTCTCCCATGCTGCTGCCTGGATTCCACTGACATAACTGACAGTGCAGATTAACAGGAAACCCAGCAGCACTTCCTGTTTGCAAGTGGCCTGCAAATGCACGAGCCACCATTTTCTTTCTAAAATGGACTACATCAGGAGTTAGAAAAAGGTAAATTAATTTTTTATGTGCAGCAATCTAAATTGCCCTGGGGAGGGATGCATATGAGCACTGTTGGTCTGATTTAAGTAATTGTTGATTGCTGGTCTGTTTTAAATTAACCAGAAAATGACTGCACTACATGAGAGAACGAAGTGCAACATATAACATAGGATGGGAATTGGCTTAAGGGTAATGTTATAGCCAATGGGAGAAGTTTAACTTCCAATAACCCTGGAGTTTTTTCTGTAGTAGTTTAAACAGAAAACAAACCAGTGAGTGAGGGAATATCATACATAAAGAGCAACAAAACCCAGGATATTTAATATCCTAGGTTTTGTTCCATGCCCCCAGTTCGCCCAGTAAAACTTACCTCTTCTTGGTCCAATGGCGCATGCGCAGGCTCTCATCCAATCAGAGCCCTTTGCCTTGTTTATATCCTTCAAAGGGCTCTGATTGATGTCAATGGGGAGCAAGAGCAGCCACCTCCCATGCGGGGCGTGCTCCCATCCCAGCCTACCTGAATGGCCAGGACAGGAGTGCACGCACCATGTCCAAAGATGCAGGGGATTCTGCCACTCCCACTCATCAGCCTTTTGGCGAATGGCTCAGACTATACGAGAGCCCACTCAAGCTCTGTTGAAGCAGGGAAAGGTGAGTGATTACCAGCCAGGAGGGGTTCACACGGCCGGACATCCCAATTCGAGGGCCGGCCCGGCAGGCTTTAGTAGACCAAGCAGACTAAGTTCAATCTATACTGCCCCATATACCATCCAGTTACAACTTATCCGAATAACATAGAATGTTCTGTTAACAAAGAGATTTTACTATACTCACCCGTATGTAACACCGCCAATGCTGCATTTCTTGAAGTGCATAATGTTGCAGGTTAATGTCCCAGTTTTGTCAGAGAACAAGTACTTGACCTAACAGATGGCCAAGAGAGATATTAATAAAATACAGGAAAACGCAAAGTGCTGTCAATAGTCAAACCTTGAACATAGAAGCTGCTTTTTTAAGACAGGAAATATCATTGCCACAGGCCCAGAAATCTAACTTTATGTATATTACCTTACTCTACCTTTTGCTATGTTTTTCTATAGACAAATGGATGAACCTGCCCATTGTGCTTCACTGTATCTCACTTCAGGCTGCACTTCAACAAGCTTCTTGTAGTAAATGAGGGGAAATTAGGCAGAAAAAAGAGGTTAACATGGACGTCCAAGGTGAATTCAACCCCCACATTCCTCCCTCAGCACAGAGAATGATTTAGAGGGAATAGATGGCTTATGTTGGAAGTTGGGCACTGTTAGCCAATCGTAAGAAGTATTGAGCCAGCCAGCAAATGTTGTAAAAATGTTCAGCATTTATTTCCTTCAGTTAAAATCAGTAATCCAACAGGTCACAAAGTAGTAAATATGTACAAGATGGGCCCTAACGCCAACGCGTTTCGGACAATAGGTCCTAATCGTGACATCTCATGACTGTTAGCCAGTCACTGTTTAGCAGCTTTGCTGGTGGAAGCAAAGTTGTACAAATTTAAGGCGTCGCTTGGGGGGCTTTAGTTAATGCAGTGCCAGATAGGAGCTGACAGGTTGGTCTTTTATGCTTTTATTGTCGTTTAAGCAAATTTGCTGGGGAGGGAGTGGGGCCTCCTTTATTAACTGCATTAGGAAGTTTATATACATGATGTTAATGTTAAATAGGGTAAAAACTGTATCCTTTCAGGATAGCAATGAACAACTACCATTGTCTCTTGTGAAAGACATATATACTTGGTGAATCAAAAAAGAAACAGATGACAAGATACTTTCAATGAAGATTACAAATCTAGGCTAAGTTGTATATGAAAAAACATGTAATTGTAATATAATTCCACATATTCAAATTTTTATATGATAAAAATGTACAATTCATTTTTGTACATGTCATATGTTACCATTTGCAGATGTAAGTACATTGAGAAAGGGGGAAGCTTAAAGGAGCACTATCGCGAAGTTGTGTAACATTAAAACCCCATATAAACACATCGGTTAATGAGGTGAGGGGTCAATTGTGGGGCAGTTGTGGCCTAGAGGTACTCCCGGTCCTGGGACATGACTGAAGTGCTCCTGAGCAAGGCACCTAACCCTGCAACTGCTCCCCGGGCGCTGCAATTAGGGCAGCCCACCACTCCGGGCATGTGTACACTTACTGCACAGATGGGTTAAATGCGGAGGACAAATTCCTATGTGTGCGCAAGCATACAATGGCCATCTATGCATTCAAAAAATATATATATATTATACACGGATTTTATTATACTTCTAGTAAGAATAAAATCCAGGAGTGACAGGTTTTAGTGTTTAAGAGCCTGTCACCTATGATTTCTCTTCCTTCCATTAAAAACATAATAACCAAAGCCTGGCTGGATATTTTTTGATGCCAGGTGTATAAGTGACCCCTTCCAGCATATTTCTATACATTTTTATCATTGGCCCATTTGTTTGCGATAGAGCTCCTTTAACCCGTAAAACATGTATGTTAACAATTAGAAAGTTAAAAGTGGGCAACAAAAGAATGTATATGTGCTTCACAAGAAAAAGACATGATGCAATCATTTGTATATCTGCACATTCCCAGTAGATGGCGCTGAAGTCAAAACTTGTGAGGAGTCATTTGTTATAGGGATTTAGCAGGTAATGACAAGCTTTGGCCCATTGTGTAGGGCTACCCCTGGGCCTGGCAATGTCTTTTAAAACGAAGCTTTTGGTGCTAAGATATACAGTTTAAATATTTTACTTTAACTTTCCCTTTCTCAGACACAGAGGGACAGTGGGCGGGAGTTTAAAGCGGACCTTCACTCTGATCTTATATGTTTCCCACACCCTGTACATACAGATTGCTCACATTAAAAATCATCCTACCTGCATCTACTGCATGTTATGAGCCTTTAAACATCCAAGATGGCGGCTTATGGAAGCGGCCATCTTATCAGGCAGCCTGCAAACAGGAAGTGCCTCCTGACTGTGCTGCTCTGCATTCTGGGACTGCTGAACTTTACCTGACCCCAGCTCTGCGCTGTCTGAGCAAAGCACAGCTATAACCCTCCCCCCTGTACCTTATCCCGCTCTCCTCTCCTCAGTAAGTGTGATGCTTCTGAGTCAAGATGGCGGCGCCCATATCCTAAATTCCTGAACAGAGTTGCGCCCAGTGGGGGAAAGAATAATAAGTTAGTGACTGAAAACGTAAAATATATTAATTTTAGATGCTGGGGAACCGGTTTTTAAGAGTTTGGGCTTTTCATTAAATCCCGCTGAAGGTCCGGTTTAAAATTGGGTCTTATTTTAACAGAAGCCTATGGGCCCAATACTGAGATTTACCTTGCAGAAAAGTGATGGTTGCCTGGGCTCACAGAGAATCCGTGGGATAGGTACAGGGCTGCAACCTAAAAAATAACTGACAGCTATGTACGAATGGTCAGGAGGAGGAATGCGGGGGTCCGGTAGACAGGAACCAAAAACAGGAGGATCTCCAGATGGTGGTCGGGAATCTTCCAAAGGTCCAGCGAGTGCAGGGGAGGTGGTGGCCTACCAGGCATTGTCCTGGTATGCCCCATTATGGCCAGTCCGCCCCTGGCTGGGGCCATACAGGACTGGAGTGTGCAGGAAGATTTGGAACTAATGGTAGACTGCTGAAGCCCACAGGACTACAAGGGATCAAGGGTGGTGGGGGGTAGGCGATGTATTTTTAGTAGATATATTTATTAAACTTGTTATCCCCTCTGAGCTAAATAACTGATGAAGCTATAACAGAATAGTTAGATATAGTAAGGGATCTTTGCACCAAAGAACTACTCACCTGGCCCAGCTCTTCATTCAGGTTGGATGTCCTTGCCATTGCTGGAGTGTCTGTTTCTGCATAGTACATATCTCTGTCCTGAAACACAAAAAAACGCTCAGAAGAGCTCCTTGCCGAGATGCTATACAAAAAGTGTACAATTCACCAACATTCACCTGAGCAAAGGCCAGTGGTGGGTCTTTCCGGCAGCTGAGATTTTCGCTCAGCTGAGGAAGGGTGGCGGCTATTGCGGGGGATCCCCGGGTGACAAGGTGATGTAAATTTTTACACTCGTTACTTATATCATTGATTGTTTTAGCTTGGTGGCGCTATAGACATCTCTTTATATATTTACTGGCTGGTTAAGTACCATGTGTGTGCTGCACTGCACTTTAGCACTTTACTTGACTATTCATTGTGGTTTGCTTTGTACAAGGCACATGTTTTTTGTTTGTTGTTTTTTTGTATCATCATTTTTGTTTTTCTTTGGCATGCACTTTATTAGGGCACACATTTGTTAGCTTAATTGCACATAACAGGCACATTACGCATTATGCACTTTAATTATAAATTTATATAGTCATAGCACTTTTTATAACCTTTTTCATCCATTGTTGGCATACATATGTATTATCCAATCAGATTTATTTACTTTGATAATCATACGCCACCCAGTATTACCACTACTAGTATAGTCTCCGTATATGGTGGATCCCCTGTGTTTGTGTATATGTTTTTAATTGTGTAATGTGTTGTTGTATGTGTTGATATAATTACTTTTCTTAAATTATTGTAGATGTATTTATAAATAAAATTGATGTTTATTCTTTTACCTTTTTGAGTGCGGCCTTTGTATGGTGGTTATTTGAGGGGATAGATCTAGGATCCCCTCACTATATATAAACACAGCTGAGGAAGGGGTCTAACCACCCCCCGGAATGTTCTCCAGAGTAATCACCATTCTCACTTGCTTTGCCAGTGTAAACGTGGGTACTTATGAGATCTCTCCATGTCTCCCTGTATTATATTGTGTTGCCTTATCTTCTGCTTTATGTTAAAATGTTTTCTGCCTATTATACATTTTAGCGCCATCAGGTGAAAAAAGTGTGTGCTGCACTGACTACATATGGTCTGCATTCTTTGACTATGTTTCCACTGGATTCTTTAGGTTTTCCTTGACCCACATTGGTAGACACCAATATGGTGTATATAGAGCATTTGCAGTACCTACTAGATGGTGACAACAATCACATTTCTATGTCTGCCCATGCTTCTATGTGAATATTTACATATATATATATATATATATACATAGACTATATATATATATATATATATATATATATATATATATATATATGGTCTATCGGTGCCATTACGTGACAGCTGGGCATGATTGCGCACTGGCCAGTCAGGACAGCCGGGAGGCAGTGGAGAGGGGGATGGACGCGTGATTGACGGGCCCCTATTGGCTACCCCTCTTGCTGGGCGGGCACGTGCATACATTTATAAGGGACTTGATGTGGGGCTCCCCTCATTTCCGCCCTGATGAAGTAGTGTAGGGGTCACTACGACACGCGTTGGCGTCTCATCTTTACAGGGGTACCCCGGTTGGTCTGTATATGCACATTTAAGAATTTCTTTGCGCTATTTTTTGGTGACATTTATAACCTTGTTTTTCTCTTGCACACCATGGTTGGTCCTCCTGTTATATTATTACTAATAGTGATTTTAGTGTTTGATACTGCTGTATAATGTTTGTATAAAGCACAATTGCACATTTGGATTGTAGATTTGCACATATTGATATAGGTGATTAGATTTTAGGCATTGTGATTAGAGTTGGAGGTTAGGGTAGTATGTATTCCTACAGACCCCCGGCGCCCCCTGGTGTTTTTTATATATTAATGTGATGTCTGTTGTCCATTTGTGTAAATGTTTGAATGTCTTGTCATGTAACCATTAAGATTAATAAACTTTTCATACTTTTTACACTTATGAGTAGTGCAACTCAATAGTTACCTGGCATCTATTTGGGGGAGGGTGGGTTCCCCCATTTTTTCGTTTTGCTTCAAATATTGTGGTGCTGGGTTGAGTGTGCACACGAATACTCTTGATACAATTAGCATTAGTGGCTTGTAGGCAAGTGCTGCCCAGTTAGCTTGTCTGAAACCTAGAGACGTCCCAAATCTGGATGCCCCACAAGGATCATGCTATTGTCTACTTTGAAGCGCACCAAACCCCTTTAAACCTGAACGAACCTAGATTCTCCTGATTTTGGATGCCCCTGTGTGTGACCCCCCGCCTTTGTTCATTACTTCGAACTGGTAAATGCAATCCTGGAACTGGCGAATGCATTGTGGGATCGCCAGTTTGAGTTAACGGCCAAACCAGGGCGGTTCTTTCACAAACAGGGGCATCCCATATTGAGATGTCCCATTAAAGCGGACCAGAACTCAGGGGTGGAATTGCTTGCATAGTGGGTATGCCAGCGATCCCAGGGGGTTTCACACAGCAGGGTATCACAGATTGGGATGCTCCAGGGATAGGAAATCAGCTGGGGTGGGCAACTTAAAAGCAGAGCAAAACCAAGCACTTCCTTCCATGGAATCTAAATCGAGATGCCCCGTTGTGTGGAACCCCACCATTCGAGGAGATGTGTGGCGGTGCCCTCCCAGTCAGCCGCTGGTCAAGCGCCATCACACACCTCGGCCCTGTCAGTGGACTCCTCCGGAGGATGGGGGCCCCAGCCGCTGCCTCGCCTTGCCGGGTGCTGGCGCCGGCCCTGCACTGGGGAATGGTTATTCATAAATTCTTATGGTTTTATGGTTACGAGGAGGCAAATGTTCCAATCCTCTGGTCCTCTCTTATGATAAATGCATTTCATTATATATGTACTTTTAATCTTATACTTGGTAAGAAACTATAACACACTAAACCCATGCAAAGCAACTTATTTGTGTGGTGTGCCTTACATATTGGTTAACCGGGTCCTTTATGGTACACATAGGAAGTGTGGTAAGTATAACCTCACATGGGGGTTACACGACAAATAAAATCTAGAATGGTTGTAGTGATGCCTTTCACCCATACTCTTACTATGGCTCTTTGTCTGCATCCAGCTTAATTTTATCATAAAAATCTTACTAACCCAATTGATGAACAGGGCCTGAGTGAACTTCACCACCTCCAGGGTCACCAGCAGACTGATGGGGATGAGGTTGTTGTAAAGTATGATGAATGTCAGGAGATTGTATCCAAAATTATTAGATACTGCATCTGCGAAAAGAGTAATAAACAGTCACTTTGAGCATTAAAATCTCAAACAATAGTTCACCTCCCAAGGAGTCCATATACCCTCTGTCGCTCGTTCTCATTTGTCTCATGAAGATTTGCACCAATAAATGATTCATTTGCTTATTCCATGTGTTTATATTGTTGTAACTGTTACACTCCTATCCATCCCTCAATGAGGGGGTGTGTCTTAATTTAACAATTGTCCCTCTTTCCCACCCTGAATAGTTGGAAGGCATTCAACACTAAGCATTGGATCTAAAACAGAGCTGAAATGTTAATGTGTATTTCCAGTTTCAGAAAAAAAACGTATTTAATAGGCACCACAAACTTAGGGGTTTATTCATCAAGGGATAGCGCCAAGTAGTGCCTCGTAGCGGCAGGCAGTGTCTGGTGAACGCTGGGCGCTGTAAGCAATACCACATTTATGAAGGCGATTCTGGTGAGCGACTCTAACAGCACCATGTAGTGTCCGATTCATCATTAAAGGGGGATCAGCGGATCCCGGCGGTGCTCTAGCTTCCAGAGGTATCTAGGTATTACCTGTCGCTACCTGTCGCTCTCCCATACATTTCAATGGACGTTACTTTTCTTCTGTTTAAACGGGGATTTTTGTGTTTAATTTTTTTTTTCTCTCAAATAATTGTGTGACCTCTCCTGGCCTAGAAAGAGTAATTTTTGAAAACGTTGTTTTTTTTATATTTTTATGCAGAATTGTCATTACAGGTCTGGCATTAAAGTAATAATGTCACAATCTTACAACAATGTGATTCCATGTGTTTTCGCTATGTTACAGCTGGATTTGTGTTCAAAAACAGACTTTAAGGACACAGCGTCTGCCGCTCTATGCTATAGAGACCAGATCCAGAGCACCTACGCTCTGTGAGTCTGTTTTTTTGCTGAATATGGTGTAAGTCACTGAGAGTCGGTCGCAATGAGTTGGCGCTACCTTTCGCTTCCTGCAGCGCTGTACTGTTAGAACACCCAACATACATCTCATTCATCAATGCCGGCCAGGTTACTACAGCGAATGAGACGCTCTGTTACAACACCCGATCACAGCGTCTACTAGCGGTCGCTCTTAGCGCCTCTGTACAGACGCTCACCTGCCGATAGCTGATGCTAGTAATGAATCAGCCTGTTAGTAAGACTACTGAGTTGTATCTGGGTATTCATATTATGACAAAGGGTCTACTGATTTTTGGTGCATATTCAGGGGCGCCATTGCTGAGGTAGCATTGCTTGCATTAAAAAATACCATTTTGTGAATACTCACCTGTAAAATGGGTATTGTAAGTATGTCACACACCCCGCTTCAAGAAATTCATAACGTGTGGGTAATACTGACCTGTAGAGGGCGATATGCAGAGATGCCAGGAAAAAAGAGAACCTCTCCTGGCCTAGAAAGAGTAATTTTTGAAAACGTTGTTTTTTTTATATTTTTATGCAGAATTGTCATTACAGGTCTGGCATTAAAGTAATAATGTCACAATCTTACAACAATGTGATTCCATGTGTTTTCGCTATGTTACAGCTGGATTTTTGTTCAAAAACAGACTTTAAGGACACAGCGTCTGCCGCTCTATGCTATAGAGACCAGATCCAGAGCACCTACGCTCTGTGAGTCTGTTTTTTTGCTGAATATGGTGTAAGTCACTGAGAGTCGGTCGCAATGAGTTGGCGCTACCTTTCGCTTCCTGCAGCGCTGTACTGTTAGAACACCCAACATACATCTCATTCATCAATGCCGGCCAGGTTACTACAGCGAATGAGACGCTCTGTTACAACACCCGATCACAGCGTCTACTAGCGGTCGCTCTTAGCGCCTCTGTACAGACGCTCACCTGCCGATAGCTGATGCTAGTAATGAATCAGCCTGTTAGTAAGACTACTGAGTTGTATCTGGGTATTCATATTATGACAAAGGGTCTACTGATTTTTGGTGCATATTCAGGGGCGCCATTGCTGAGGTAGCATTGCTTGCATTAAAAAATACCATTTTGTGAATACTCACCTGTAAAATGGGTATTGTAAGTATGTCACACACCCCGCTTCAAGAAATTCATAACGTGTGGGTAATACTGACCTGTAGAGGGCGATATGCAGAGATGCCAGGAAAAAAGAGAGCCCCTCCTGGTCCATAAATACCTGGGACCTCCCACTCATTACCCAGTATAAGAACAGCAGTAAGGTAAGGGACCAGGAAGAGCCCAACACAAAGCATAACAACGCAAAGTTCACCATATAAAGGATCCAGAATACAAAAGGGCAGGGTGAAGTGGGGTGTGTGACATACTTACAATATCCATTTTACAGGTGAGTATTCACAAAATGGTATTATTCTAAGTATGTCACACACCCCGCTTCAAGAAATTCATAACGTGTGGGACATCCAACAGCAGTGTCCATAAAGGGCGGGGATCCAAAACAAGGCAACAAGGCACAACTTAAACCACTGCAGATTGCAGAACTTTGCGGCCAAACACAGCATCCGCTGAGGCCCGAACTTCAACCTTGTAAAACTTGGAAAAAGTGTGAACAGAAGACCAAGTAGCAGCCTTACAAACTTGCTCAACAGAGGCCTGGTGCTGAAAAGCCCAGGACGCCCCAACCGCACAAGTAGAATGAGCAGTAACACGAAAAAAGGGTACCTTCCCTTTGGCAGAATAGGCCCCAACTATGGTCTGACGGATCCATTTACTAATGGAAGACTTGGCAGGCGCCAAGCCTTTTCGGGGCCCGGAGGGCACCACAAAAAAGGCATCCGTCTTACGAAAGGAAGACGTTACCTCCAAATAATACTTCACAACACGAACCACATCCAAAGAATGCAGGGCCCTCTCCTTGTCATTGCTGGGATTAGGACACAGAGAGGGCAGAACAATGTCTTGGTTTAGGTGAAAGGCAGAAACAACCTTAGGAAGGAAATCGGACTTGAAACGAAAAACCACCTTGTCCTGATGCCCCTCAAAGTACGGGGCTTGAATGGACAAAGCCGCCAACTCAGAGACACGCCTAACCGAAGTGATGGCTACCAAAAAGGCCACCTTCTGCGTAAGTGAAGACAAGGCAATATCATTCAAGGGCTCAAAAGGAGAATCCTGAAGAGCAGGAAGAACCAAATTCAAATCCCAAACAGGGAGCAAAGGTTTTCTAGGAGGCGTGACTCCCTGGAAAAAAGTCTTAACCAAAGGATGTAGGGCAAATGACCTTTGAAAGAACACCGCCAGGGCAGAAACCTGCCCCTTCAGAGTACTAAGCTGGAGCCCCAGGTCCAGACCATGTTGAAGAAACTCCAGGATTCTGGAGATGGAAAATTCCCTACAAGGCAACGCCCTGATATCACACCAATCAATATAAGACCTCCAAGTCCTATAGTAGATATTAGAGGAAGACCGCTTCCTAGCATCGGAAAGACCTTCCTCCTTCAAGATGGAGGTTTCAGCAGCCACGCCGTCAAAGCCAGCGTTGGTAAATTGGGATAACGTAGTTGACCCTGGGTGAGCAGATCCGGCAGCAGGGGCAGAACGAACTGATCCTCTGCTAACCTTACCACATCTGCGAACCAAACCTGTCTTGGCCACCTTGGAGCCACCAGAATTGCTGTTGCACCCTCCAGGGCCAGCTTGCGCACCACTCTGGCCACCAAGGGAAACGGAGGGAACAGATACAGAAACCCCAGATCCCTCCAGTTCAGAGACATGGCATCCACTGCCAGAGCCAGTGGATCCCGTGAGAGAGACACAAATGTCGGAAGTTTGTGATTGTGACGAGAGGCAAAGAGGTCCACTACCGGGGACCCCCACCTGAGACAAATCAAGCGAAACACTTTGGGGTTGAGAGACCATTCCCCCTGGCGAGCTGAGAACCTGCTCAGAGAGTCCGCCTCCGTGTTCTCCGCTCCCGGAATGTAAACTGCTGAAATGCACGGGACGTGGGTCTCCGCCCAGGCCAGAATCAAAGACACTTCCTTGAGGGCACTCCTGCTGCGAGTCCCTCCCTGGTGATTGATGTGGGCGACCGCCGTCCGATTGTCCGACCGGACTTGAACCGGCAATCCTTGCAACTGATGAATCAAGCGAAACAGAACCATCCTGATGGCCCTCAATTCCAGAACATTGATGGACTCGTGAGTCTCCTGAGGCTCCCACAGTCCCTGAAACTGACGATCCTTCCAGAACCCCCCCCCATCCTGATAGACTGACATCCGTGGTGACCGTCTCCCAACAAGGGGCCAGAAAGGATCTGCCCCTCGACAGATTGATTGGATCCAGCCACCACTGAAGGGAGCACCGAACTCGGGGGGTCATCAGGAAGGACTGATCCAACGACAGTGGCGACCCGTCCCAGGCCGCCAACAGATGGAGCTGGAGTGTCCTTGTGTGGAACTGAGCAAAGGGAACCGCTTCGAAGGAGGCTACCATCAATCCCACGAGCCTCATCCCCAGTCTGATGGCCGGACGAGGGATAGACAGGAGGAGTCGAACCAACTCCTGAATCAAGAGAACCTTGGACTGAGGAAGAAACACCCTGGCCTGGGAAGTATCCAGGGACATTCCCAGAAAAGAGTAGTTGATCACCCACCCGAATCTCTCCAGAGTGGACACCACAGTTCTGGTGTCCAATACCGCTTGGCTGAAGGAAGATGCCATAATGAGAAGGTCGTCCAGATAAGGGACAATGCGAATACCCTGGGCTCTGAGGAGAGCCATCACCCCGGCCAGCACCTTGGTGAAAACCCTTGGAGCTGAGGTAAGACCGAAAGGAAGTGCCACAAACTGAAAATGCCGATCCTCCACCACGAACCTGAGAAATCTCTGGTGTGCTGGAAAAATCGGCACATGCAGATAGGCGTCCTTGATGTCTACGGACGTCAGAAAGTCCCCCTGCCGAAGAGAATGGATAGCTGAACGCAGCGTTTCCATGCGAAATTTCCGCGTACGGACGAACCTGTTGAGGATCTTTAGATCCAGAATGGGTCGAACCGAGCCGTCCTTCTTGGGCACCGTGAACAGATTGGAATAAAAGCCCCGACCCCTGTCTGAGGGGGGCACTGGGCAAATAACTGCCATATCCAACAGACTCTTTACTGCCGCCTGGAGCTCCTGCGCGGCCAGAAGGTCCGAAGGCACCCGAGACCTGAGGAATCTGGGAGGGGGCCGGAGCTCGAACTCAAGCTTGTAGCCAGAAGTCACCACTTCCCGGATCCATCTGTCCGAGACCTCCCGGTCCCAGACCTGGAAGAAGTGTTGCAGCCGTCCCCCCCACCCACATGGGTGAGGGCGCCCCCTCATTGCTGAGCTGGCTTGGCAGCGGGTTTGGGCTTAGAGCCCCAGCTGTATCCTGGGTGGGCACGTCCTCTGCCCCTGTTCCAGAAATCTCCTCTGGCTGCGGGGAAAACAATTCCTCTGCCAGCTCTAGCCCCACGAAAGGAAGGAGCAAAGGAACCCGCCCCCGAAAGGGATGACGCTGTTTTTTGCGTTGAGGTAACTTACCACCCTTGGCAACTGAATCCAACTTCTCACCAAAGAGCCGTAATCCCACAAAGGGAAGAGCGGTCAGCGACTTTTTAGACACAAAATCAGCCGCCCACTGGCGCAACCAAACCGAACGCCGAATAGTCACCAATAGAGCCGACGTTCTGCCACACATCATCAGTGTGTCATCCAAGGCGGCTAGTACAAATGACAAAAACAATTCACCAAGGAACTCGTCACTATCCGGATCTAACCCGGAAGAAGTCAACAGGTCCCTGACCACCGACCTGGTAGCCACCACCAGCAGTGCTGAAGCACAAACCGGCCTCATGGCTGACCTAACACTGGCAAAACCATGACAAGCCATTTGGTCAATGCGTTTATCCTCACCATCTTTAAGCGTGGAGCAATCAGGAGAATTTAAAACAGTAGTGTTGGATAAACCCAGAATCTGTGCATCCACCTCGGGAGGGGATGCCCAACGCTTAACTGTATCCAAGGGAAAGGGATATTTTTTGTCCCAACCCTGAGGGACACCTGGGAGCCGGGCAGGCCTCTCCCATTCCTTAGCAATAATCCCATCAAAATGCTTTTGGTTAGGAAATTCCAAGCACGGCCTGGATTCTTCTAAAAATTCCCCCTTTTGCTGTGGAACCACCTCAGGAGGAGAAATAGCCAAAACCTCAAACATCTGAGCCAGAACATTAGGAGTATCCGAAGACCTCCCCAAGCCCCGCTCGGTATCAGCACCCACAAACTGCTGATCGTCTGAATTATCTGATTCTTCATATACCTCCCCTTCCTCAAGTTGGGAGTAATCAGACCAGTCCAGATTATCAAGATCATCCAAGTCGGCCGCCGGTGAAGACGGCGACAAGTGCTTTCTCTTAGCCGGAGCCTTTCTGGTGACCGTGCTGGAGAATCATTTTTCAAGACTGGCCAATCGGGCACACATCTCCGATTGCAACTGCCCGCCCATGACAACGTCAGACTGGGCACGGATCAAACTGGGAGGGGGGGGGGAGGAGAGAAACCAGACGCCTGGGGTCCGGACTGCTGCGTAATAGTCTGCTGTGCGCATGGTATACAAAGATATACATCATCGCCAGTAAGGGATGCCCCACACCCCATACACTTCCGGGATTGCCCCGAGGGGAGCCCGAGACCAGTATCCGGGGATGCCTCCATAAGGTGAACTTATAGTTGGTCGCAATGACCGAGGGAATTACGCATATAAGCAACCCGGGATGCCCCTTTAATGTCCCAAGTGGGAGGATTTGCAATAAGCCAATTAAGAACCCAGGGACCCTAGGACCGGGAGAAACCCCTTAACACCACTGTAGGTTATATCTGAAAGACATAATAAAAAAGGCTAATAAGAAAAGCGGAGTATAAAAAAAAAATATATATATATATATATATATATATATATATATATATATATATATGACATAAAAATATATAATTATAGGTGATGGGACAGAAGGGGGGCCCACAGGGCCACTCACTGTGGTCCTGAAGACAGCTTCCTCTCTCCGTGAGGTAAAGAGCAGCTCTGAGGAGGGAAGGGGGGTGTGGCCAGCTCCTTCTGAGGAAACAGGCACAGAGAAAAGCACCTCAGTGGTGCCTGTGACACAGGGGCGGGCCGCGGCGCTGGAAAGCCCGGCCCCGCCCCCAAGAGTGAAAGCGTGAGGGGAGAAGCTCCCCTCCGCCATGACAATGCAAAAAGGCCGGCACCGCAGCCATGTGCGGCCGCGGCACCGGTCTCAGGAGAGACAGAAGGAGGGGAGCGGGCCGTGGCTTTGACCCTGACGCTCGGCCCCGCTCCTCGCTCAGAATCCAAGCCACATCAGCGCCAAATAGAAGGGTGGGGGCCGCGGCTCCCGCCTAAAGCCCGGCCCCGCCCCTTTTACCTCAGGGAGAAAGCCTGCATAAAAATGGCGGCCACAGCGCAGTTTTGACAGAGAAATACACGCTGTTATGAAGTAATAAATAAGTTAATAACTATTGGGAGGATAATTTAATAAATTATAAACCCTCCGCTATCCCGCTAGAGAGAGGGGCATTACCCAAAGGGGGGGACCACCCAAAGTGTAAGGCCAAGGGACGGGGCATCCCAAACCGGGGTCACCATCCCGGATGACCGCCTACCCTCTTATATAGGGTCTCACGGGAGAGCATTTGCTCTTAAGCACCAAGGGTGCTTTTCTACCCTCGCCCGGACCGTCAGCCTAGGCTGGGAGGCATGAGGTAACAGAAAAAAAAGATCCAGGCGGAAATAGATAACTAAAGGGCCGGGAGTTATCCCGGCTACCTGAAATCCCCCTGTGCAAGAAGGAGACCACATCTTCTGACTTGCTCGCCGTCTGCAGAGATGAAGACTGGGTAATGAGTGGGAGGTCCCAGGTATTTATGGACCAGGAGGGGCTTTCTTTTTCCTGGCATCTCTGCATATCGCCCTCTACAGGTCAGTATTACCCACACGTTATGAATTTCTTGAAGCGGGGTGTGTGACATACTTAGAATAGAAAACTTGTGCGCCATCGCCAATTGTATCAGCCACCACTGTGCAGCTGTGCGCTAGCATGGACTCAATAAGCTCAATAGCTCAGAAGCCACATGTTGCTGAAAGACCCCTACTGTGTGGCTTGTGGATTACAGTGGGGTCCAGAATGCTGAAGGAGGCCTAGGGAGTTGAGGCTGTTGGGGGATCTGCATGTTTATTCGTTTTTTTTGGGCTGGGAAATCTGCATGCACTCTGCATATAAATCAATTGGGCCACCTTACAAGATTTCTCTAGGGGTATCCCAATTTGGAAAGTCCACAGTGTGGCCCTGCCAGCAGACATTTAAATCGGACCTCCAGTCAAAAATGACTTAAACCAGACTAACACAACAAACAGTGCTCATATGCATCTCTCCCCAGGGCAATTCAGATTGCCGCACGTAAAAATGTATTTATACATCTCTTGCTGTGGTAAATTTACAAACAAGATGTCTGCTCATGCATTTGCAGGTTGCCTGCAAACAGGAAGTGATGTTGGGCTTCCTGTTACTGTGCATTGTCAGTTATGTCAGTTGAGAGAAGAAGCTCCAAAATGGCCGCTACCTTTCTTTTCCAACTGTACCAGGCTGTTGGTCCAATTTAAGTCTGCTGGAACACCAAGCATGCAGCCTGAGGATGCTACCAGAGGCCTGTGGGATTGAGTATACATAGAAACCAAGGAATTACACATAGCAGGCCATTTGAAGATGAACAGATAAGCGACCAAACCTACAACTAGTATGCGTTTGTACAATACAAATATATGTAGGTTACCAGATCAACCTACACTACCAATTTTTGCTTACAGGTATATGCCGCACACTAGAATAGTTAAAATTAGTATTTTTTATTATTTCAATTCATTAGGCACATACACAACAAAATATAATAATATATTATAAAAATATAATATAAATGATATATTCCATTACTTATTAGTTCCCGGTGAATGGATTGTTTTTGAATCACTAGGATTGTATCACTCATACATATTGTAATTGCTATAGCTATAGGATATAAATTAGTAGGCACTTTATGCTGTATATAGCACTGGTCACTTTTTGCATTGTCACTTTTTGTATTGGTCTAATGGAAGCACTGGCACTTTTTTGATCATATGGATTTTATGATGCATTGGTTTAATCTTTAATGTGTATTTATTAAGTAGGGCTATTGTGTAGGTAAATCAATTGGCATAGGGAACAGTCCCGCCCATCCATGTAGTGTAGGTTGATCTGGTAACCTACATATATTTGTATCTTAAAACGCACTTATTCAGACAAGCATATAATCTGGCCTAACCAATCTTCTAAAGAGCACATGCCACAAAGCTCAATACTGACTGTTTGTGATCCTTCCCCCTCGTCTTCACCCCTCTTCCTTTAGACTGTAAGCTCGCAAGGGCCGGGCTCTCTCCCCTATTGTATCTTGTACTCAGTATATCCATTGTCAACTCTGTAAAACTGCATTTGAAATAGTATATGTATCGTATGTTTATACCCTGTCTGTAATTACTATGTAAAGCGCTACGGAAGATGATGGCGCTATATAAATAAACAATAATAATAATAATAATTGTGTAAATCCCCTAATTGGAGGTTTTTTGCTTACGCCAGCACCTGTCTAGTGGTGCAGGGTCCTCTAATTCTCTAATTTTTTACAAAGCAGTATGCGTTTGTACGCGGAATATTTGTCTGCTAATTATTCGATTGTATGTGAAATGCATTGTCATGTGTTGTACAGCAAATATTATGTCAGCCAAAACGATATGACGCTCGACCAACAAACGAATTCTCTTTCATCGCTTCATTGCAGCTGACATTTCCACCGATCCATTATCGTCTAATTGTGGTTGATTTAGCAATTCTTTTGTTCGCAAATCGATTCCTGGAAATAGGCCATAAGAAAGTTTGGGGCACCCTGATATAATACCAAGTGAAACTGATAGCGTGGTAAAATCTCTGATTAGCACATGCTGGAAAGCTTCCAGACTCATTCTAAAGATAATGTCATCATAATTCACTTTGAGGAATAGGACAGGATGCTAACAATGCCTGAGCAAATTCTGCTTTGCAGCTTTATTCTTTACAAACACAATGGGTTTTGTAGACATTCTGTCTGGGTAGATAAGCTAAGATGGCCAAGAGAAGCAGAATTAGACCCATCCTGTTCCCGGCATCCACACTCTTCTCTAGGCTACATTCACACAAGTCCTGGCTCACTTACCTTGATCACGGTGCATCGCTATCATCTCAGAATCTCCCGATTAGCCCTGGTGCACTGAGCGTCCACCAATGATAGTCCTGTGATGCCCCCTGCTGCCAATCAGTGAGGAATTACTGTGTTCAGAACCACTATATCATTGGCAGCTCCCCGTCGGGTCCTGCACTTCCAGACGGAGTTGTACGCCTTTGTTCAAGATCACCCTGAGGTGTGAATAATAGGGTGCCCTGGTCTGGGCTTGTACACCACACATACCCACCCACAGGAATCTAGAATTACAGGGACATCAAGGGCATGTCAGGGGCCAGAACCAGGGCTGTGGAGTCGGTAGATAAATGTTCCGACTCCGACTCCCCGACTCCTCTGTATTAATATGTGAATGTATTTTATACATTCCTTGAAGGAAAGAAAGGCAACATACATGTCATTACTTCTAGCAGAGAGAGGTAGTTGGGCAGAAGCTACCGTCTCCTTTCTGTGTGCTGATCTTCTGCTGAAGATAGGGCAGTGGGAGGATCCAGAAAGGGGCCTTTATTATAAAACATGATTTCCCTAGTAGAATCCCATAGTCATGTTTAAAGTTTAAGCTAACAATCGAAGTTTACAAGTTTTTATAGCCTTTTGCTGAATGACAGCAGTTTTTCCAATGGTACAGCTTCAGTCTTGAACTATTGATCCTCCATTCCCTTCACTTATACAAGTGTCTCTAGTCCTGCAAAAAGCATATTTACTTAATCCCTTATCAGTGAGAGGCTAGGTTACCCATGGGTTCCCTGTAACAGCAGAACACAACACTATGCAAAGTATAAGTATTGCCGCTTCTAATTGCGTGCCATATAGTGAAGCACATGAAAAGCATGCTTCTTCACGGTCACTTAACGTGTTCGTTTTGCAGTTACGTGAGGCACTGCATGCATTGGTCTTTATTCTTACAATAGAGAAGTCATTAATTATAACTTTTTGTGAATTGGGACATTTAAACTTGCTAAATCAGAATTTAGTAGGAGTCGGAGTCGGTGCATTGTTTGCCGACTCCGACTCTAGGTACCCAAAATTTCCTCCGACTCCTCGACTCGACTCCACAGCCCTGGCCAGAACACAGCAATGAACGACGCAGGATTGGTGAAAGGCGAGCCAGAAAGCCAGGGAGATACAGAAAGTCTTATCCAGGGTCTGATTGGGAAAGTTCCTTAAAAGTGAAGTTTGGTGCCATTCAAGCATTGTGTCTAGTTAGTATCTGGACTTAAAAGGTAAGTACACTTTCAACAGCATTTTTCAAAGTGTAAATTTTTTGTGCCAAAAGTATGTCCTCAAGGTACTGAGCTGATTTTTTCTTACTTTTTCCTATGTTAGAAATGTGTATTTTATGGAAGCAGTTTTCACTGCCAGCAATCTGTTACTACTGGCAACTGTACATCAAGATCTGCAAGAACAGCAGTGAGTCCTAAACACATAGAACACTGCTGTGGTCACCTCACTGCTAAGATGAGGGTAGGGAGCTCACTTAACCTTGCACATGTTCAGGAACAGTGTTGTGTGTGCACGATTCGCTTCTCTCTTCTTAGTGTACAGACTTGGTATACGGTTGCTAATAGCAACAGATTGCAGATAGTGAAAACTGCTTCTGTAGAACACACAATTTTTAACATAAGAAAAAATGTAAATCAACTTAGCACTTTGATGACATCATTTTGGCACCAAAAATATACACTTTCAAAAATTCCATCAAAAGTGGACTTTTTTTCCTTTTCTTTCTTTAGCAAACACGCTCAGACCCTGGCTAAATAGATTCTGTCTACACAGCATTGAAATTAAGCAGCAATCAAAATCTGCCAAGTAATGAAATGTTTGTCATGCACCCAGGCTTATGGTACCAAAGACAGTTCTCCCCAGGTTTTAGAAATAAAAAAGAACATAAATACAGACATACCATTGTTATCTAAATACCAGTTGGTTTCCCCATACTTTCTGTTCCACACTAATGCCCCAACAGAACTGACCAGAGCCATGACTAGCAGAATGCAGAACAAAACCAAGATCTGAACGTTGGTCACTTTCTCTACATTGGACCTCTTCAGGGGAGCTTTGGTTGAATTCTGAGTAAACAAAAATATAACATTTTATGTTAAAAAGATATCTAGGCTAGACTATGAGCTCTTCGTGTGGTCCCTACACCATAATGTGATAACATTGATAAAGCGGTTTGCATTACTCTCTAGTACAGGGGTTCCCAACTAAAACTACTGGTGATACTTGAGATCCCAGCAGGTAGTATTCAGCAAGGCTGCATACTAACCTGTACCTGAACCTGATCAGCCATCTATACTTTGCCCAAACTGGATTTGTTTCTTAAAGTACACTTATACTCAGAGGGAAGTATATTTAGTCACTTTCTATCACAGGCCAGTGCCCCAAAACAGCCCGTGTTTCTTTTTTTACCTCAGCCCAACACAAACTGGATGCAGTCGGCCATATTGCTAGCTGGCTGAGCAGCCCCACCCCCAGTGATGATGCAATCAGAGTACACAGAGATGAGCAATAGGGAGCACTTCAACCTAAATGACATTATGTGACAGTTTGGTCGTAACAGAATTAATTAGCATATGGCAGGCTATTTGCCACAATACTACTTCCTGTTGTTATTTCCTGGTGTTTTTAAGGATATTGGGCAAAGGCTGAGGTAAAAAAAAAAAACACAGGCTGTTTTGGGGCACAGGGCTGTGGATGGAAGGTGACCGCATAAACTTCCTTTCTGAGTATAGGTGCACTTTAAGTACAAAACTGCTCCAAAAGATGAATAAACTATTATATGTATGTATGGTACTTTATATAATTAGGAAATGGAAAGTATTACTTCATGAAAAAAAGGTTGGGAACCCCTGCTCTAGTATAAATACAACAAGAGTTTTACTAGAAGTCATAGTAATTTGGAAAGTCATTTTGGTGTTATCAAGAGCACAGCAGGACAGACTGCTTTTGACTCATCTCTACAGATCTCAGATAACTGGGAAAAATACTGTTTAGACTCTTTCACACTATGGCCCTTGATTCACAAAGAGTTGAAAAAAAGTCTCATGGTAGTAAAAAATTCAATTCATGAGAAAAAAAATCCTGAGAATGTCACTGTTAGTGAATCACCAGATAAGAAGACAATGAAAGTAAATGGCACTTTTTTAATCCTGTAAAAAGTATTGAACTTTTTACGTCGTTTTACCTGTAGTAAAAAGTGTCATTGACTTTCATTGTCTTCCTATTTGGCGATTCAGTAACAGTGATATTCTCAGGCTTTTTTCCCATGAATTGAATTTTTTACTACCATGAGAGTTTTTTTTTAACTCTTTGTGAATCGAGGCCAATGTGTTGTCATTGCATTAGGGAGGCAGTGCAGCGGTACAACATGTTTTGTGTATTACTTTTTACCTTTGTTGTGTTAGGCCTCCTGTCCTTCCCCACCACTGTCAGTGGCTTTTGGTCCCTCACTAGAGGCCTATGGTCTTACCACTACATAGCAGTGTCCTGTCAGATGATGTTTCGGTAAACGGACAAGGTGTCCTACTTTTAGACCCACTGTCCCTCAGAAAACTGTGGAAACACCTAAATGTCCCACTTTGCCGACATCAGGAAGACTGTCCCACCAAATGCAGAATGCTGGATGACTGGGTGAATTACAACTGTTGTGACTCTTTGGTTGAATGGTGGTAGAGGAATGCACGGACTTCTGAGCATTGGATCAATCACCAATATATTTTATGGACCAAATATTACTGGGGCATGTGACCTGTAATTAAGCCACACGCTAAACCGCATCCCTGCCAAGCCGATCACCCACAAATCACCCACACTTTGAGGATGCCAAAAAAATGTTCAGGTTACGGTGAGGGACATGAGATCTCTGGAGGGCTACTATAGGTCACTAACAGTGGCAGAGAGGGGCTGAAGGGTGATTGGCTGAATCAGCGAGGAGTGGAGGACCTGGAGGGGTCAAAGGCTGGATGGCAGTCAGCAGCAGTAGAACAAAGCACCAAGAGGAAGCAGAAGAGGAGACAGGGAGGAATGGAGGACCAGAAGTTGGCAGTAAAGAACCAGGAGGATGCAGCAAAGAAAGCGAAAGCCGAAGACCAATACGTGACAGCAGAGGATTCAGAGGCAGCTCAGTGGACATAGGGCCTGTATTGGTGGCAATGACAAGGGGCCTGTAGTGCAGTGGTGAGGTATGGGAAGAGCAAACATCACAACACAGGAAAAAGTATAGGTTTCAAGGTGTTTCCTACAGAGGTTCAAAATTAAAGGTTGTCAGAGGTTGGACTCCACAGTGACAACATTTTTGTCAATCTGGAGGACTGGCAAACTTTATATGCAGATGATAACCATTGCTGGGCAACCAAAAATGTTGCTGCCTTGAAGTGCAGTTTGGAATGCCTACAGTTAATAGCCCTCTAAAAGGTCTATGTAAGACTTTTCTCTTGCCCAAGTTCTCTAGATATTATTGTCTGGTAATAGATAATTCCCTGCATGAAACATGAGCTTTAATGTTCTTAGCATCACAAAATAAGTATTTGCTAAATGCTAAAAAAAATAACTGGATTACCTGCATAAGTTTGGTGTCATGTCCTGTATATACTACAATACCCAGAACCCATTGAGTGTTTCGGATTTTGGCTCCTCTTAACAAGATCTGGTCAGGTCCAACAGCAATAGGGCTAAAACCAAGAAGCAGCGTGAACTAAGCAAAATTATGGCACACCATGAGTAACACAATCCTACATGACAAATACAGAACTTCAGAACCACAAACCTGCTGCCATCCAGTCGAAGGGTTCCAGTAAAATCATACAAATGGCGGTTGGGTCCCTCACATTCAATTCTACCTGTTATCTTTACCAGATCGTCAAGGGACTGAAAACCTGAGGTGGCCGGTAAACCCTACATGTATAATGACAAAAAATGACACATAATTTATTAAAGAACATTTAGAAGCAAGCCTTTGATATTCATTTATTAGTAAAAGTAAAGAACAAGCGCTCAAATCATCGAAGATCTTAAGCAAGTTCTTACAAGAACAGAGAGAATGACTGCTTCAAAAAAGGTGTGAAAAGAGCCAAGAATGTTAGGACAACCAAATCAAGATAGAGATGTGGGTTTGCATCATCTGCCACACCTACCTCTTGACATATTAATAACATGTACTAAATTCAGTAATGAAAACTTCCTGAGGACCCTTAAAGTGGACCAAAACCTAGGATTTCCATTATCCCTGGGTTTTGGTCCTTTCCCCGGCTGTGTAAAAACCCCCGAATGGCAAGCTACCTCATCTCTCGAACCCACGGCACAGGCAGACTGAGAATGAGACTGTTGTAGTCTCGAAACGCATAGGCTCGCATCCCGGGGGAGGGTGCCATCGTGGGTCCTTGGTCATGTAAGATGATTCATTCCATTGTATGAACTGTGATTTTCTTGCACTTTACTTCCTGAATCTTGGGATACTTTGCACATGATCTATTGTTAACAGATGCACTTTATTCGCACTAGCACTTTGGATTTAACATTACATGTATATATATATATTTTTTAGTTAGCACAATTCTTAGAGATATTTGAATAATTAATGGAGTAGAACCTTAGCACCCCCCTCTGGTAGATAACGCATGTTGCTTGTATTTTAATTGATCTTAACTTTGCCTGTCTGTCCATTTATCACAATAAAATTTAATTGATTAAATATTAAGTATGGCTTGAGTGCAATAGTCAGACTCTGGTGTTTTTTTCAAGGAAAAAGAGGGGGGATAATAGGGGCCCCCCCCATTTTGGTGTGTATAATGGCCTGTATCAAGCGAGAAATTGTTAAAGCGACCCCAATTAAGCACTAATCACTCCCCGGAAACTTTCAATCAAACCGTGAGCGAGAATCGGTTCAATGGTCACTAGTCTTATCAGTTTGGCTGACCACAAATCATCACTGGAATGTGGAAACAGAAATTGCCCACAAATGTGTATTTGCTATCAGAATGAGCAATTGCTCCAGGGACCAATTAACCAACAAATCTTCACCACCTGAATGCAGTGGCTCAATCACAGAAGATTTGTATGGTTGGGCTACTAAGTGGACTGTCAGTGTACAGTCATATTTGACTTCAGGTCCAATTTAATTACAAAGCAACACAGTTAGTTGTTCAAGAGCAAGTTAGTTACGTGACTTGAGAAAAGACCTGTTGGGGAGCACTTCAGCAGAAGTTAGTAAGCATGTAAGTAGAGAAAAATACTGGTCTTTTTCCATTTACCTAGATCTCGCAGGTCTCTGGCCTCCTGACTTGGCTGGTCCATTTGTAGTTCCAGAAACAGATTGTAACCGAAAGCTAAATAGCGGCAATGCTGCTCAGGAGTGGGCAGCATCTCGATTTGTAATGCAAGGCCATTCCCCTTGGAGCCTAGCGAGCACCTCTTACTCACTCCTCTTCTGGGACAGGGACCCACGTGATTGGTGGAGCTATAGCAAATGGCTTCTAAGTGGGTCCTGCAACAGACTGCCAATGGATGCGATCCTGAAAAAGTGAGCATTTGGACTCCTGGGACACGGGCTTGAAAGGGGCCTATCAGCAATTCGGGGAGGGGAGGCGCATCACTAGTCTGCATGCCCCCCAGTCAAGGACATCAGAGCTGATGTGACAGACAGGCTATGGGATTATTTTAACTGCTGAACTGACAGCTGTTACCTATCAGTTCTATAGTATATCTGCTAACCACTTATCCCACACTACAACGATGTAGCTTTGCTCAGGGCTCTATAGTCTTACTGGAGCATTTTCCCTGGTCTTACTGTATCTATCTTTCTAATATCTCACTCAACCTTGGAGTGGCAATCCTAATCCATATCCCACTACAGATTATGGGGTTTTGGCTCTTATACCTTTTGGCATACCCATCATATAGATAATCTACCAGATCATTACAGAAATGTACATTCCAAAAATAGTCATCCTATAATATGGCACAGCACTAAGTAGTACAGTGAAAGAGTATGTCTGTTTAGTAAACATCTTGCTCCCCGCATTGATGTGAAATTCTATATTCCCAGATGGATGTCTGCTTACTTGTGTCCTAGAATTCAGAAAATAGATTTTAAGCTTCATGCAGTCTGAGTCTAGAATCACTTAGGGACTTAAAAGTGAAGCCACAGAGTGACTATAAAGCCTTGACCCACATGTGCCAAAGATCCTTACTGAACATGGATAAAGGGCCCACAGACAAGATATAATAAGATAGCCTCAGCCAAGCTCTTTGTTTCTTACATAGGATTTTATGATTTTTCTTTGGTGCAGCACATTTTACAATTATGGTGTTGGGATTGTCCAGAAGAGAAAAAAGAAAAATCACTTTTTGTCCCCCACAGCTCCATCTTAATACTTACCACTAATCGGTCTCCCAGCACTGGCAGCCTAACAAATCAGCATCTCTGGGGTTTTGTTAATAACCCCACACACCTACTATGTACATTGCAATGGAGGGGGGTGTACCAAGGCGGGTTTGGCACGTCATGCCTCAACCCTCTATTGCAGTAAATGGAGTAGGAGTGTTACGGGGTATTAAGCAAGGGTGATGGACGCCGCCATGTCTGTTGGGTGCTGAAGGAAGTATTGATAAGTATGAAGACGGAGGAGCCTCTGGGGAGAGGGCCTTTAAGCATAGAGCGAAACTCAAGACAAACATAAAACAGGGGGGGCGTGGCTAGCCACCGAAGAAGATGGCTGCTTCTTAGTGTGGCTCTGCACCTGGGAACACAGAGACGGCAGCCACATCAGCCCAGCACAGCAGCGTTGCCCACCCGAGCCGGAAGACCTCCGCCCACCGATGGGCAAAAACAGTGCCAAAACGAGGGGGCAGAAGGCGAGGAGGGAGAGCAAGTCCTCTCCGCGCCCCAGTCGCATGGAAGACAGCATGGCGGACCCTGCGACGTGGCAGGTTCCGCCCATGAACGCCGGCCCGAGCGGGGCCTCTCTCGGGACCTCTGTAGCCCGGCTCCCTTACCTTCCGGGGCCGACAGCAGGTGAGCGGGGCTGCCCAGTCCTGTGACAGGTGGAGGGAGACTTTACTGCCATCTCCGTCAGCCTCACCATCTCCCCCGCCCTCCCCCGAACCGGAGCGCTCCTCAGCGGCGGAGGCCCTGCGGCGCCCCCAGCCCCTCACAGATACCGCAGCTCACCCTCGCCATGGATCTCCTTCTCCCCCGACATCGCCCCCCCCCCCCTATCTCACCCACTCTCCTTCACAGTTGGTGCCCCCAGAACGGCACAGGCACCAACACAGCTCCCTCAGCATGCCAGCAGCCAGACACATGAGGAGGGCAAACCCCAGTCAATACAGGCTGACCTGGATGGGGCCCCTGGAGGCGCCCGATGCTCAGGCCCCCCAACATACCATTCAGAGTGTTCCCCCCAAGTGCGCAGCTGCTCACCCCTGTCACTTTCTATTGGCCTGGGGGGCCATTCGGAGGTCACTCTCCCCAGGAAGCAGCAATATGTCCCAACTTCTGATTGAGTATACAGATGACGGAGAACTGTGGGGCCCACAAGTTAGTCCCAACTCAGGGACCCTGGACCCGAATGGGGTAAATGCTTCTCCAATGTACGGGTCGCTTTCAGTAGTAGCAGAATTTTTTTTGACCACTATTGGTCCAAGATCATATATCGGTTTACCGCTTATTTTGTTTCGTTTGTTTATCTTGTTAAGCTTTTTCCTTGCTCCCTTTAGTCCCATGTGGTCCCCCTCCCCCGTCCCTTACCCCTCCCTGGATTCCCTCATGCTCTGCTCGCCAACCCACTCCAGGCGCACACCATTTGACACTGTATGGTCGGGGTGAGTGTCAAATTAATATCCCATAATGTCCAGGGTTTCAACGCCCCTGCCAAGAGAAACAAGGCCTTTCACTACTTTAAGTCCTGTAAGGCCGATATAGTCTTCCTCAAGGAAACTAGGTTCTCTACCTACTCCAAGCCAAATTACTTGAGCAATCACTTTCCAGTGTCATACGGGGCGTAAGCGAGAGAAAAAAAGAGGGGTGGTAATTGCCTTCCGTAAAAATCTCCCTTTTATCTGCTCCAAAGAAATCTCAGACCCGACAGGGAGATAACTCATACTGCAGGGTTCCCTCAATGATATTGAGATCACCTTGGTCATGTATTATGCACCTAATACACTACTAATAAACTCGCTTTTTTAAGCACTTACTGACCGTGATCCAGAATAATACTAAGGGAGTCTTAATTATTGGAGGGGACTCAAACCTGACAATAAACCCCAAACTGGATAGGCGAAGGACGGGTCAATCCGCGGCCACACCGTTGACCTCGGATTCTCAATCCGCTGCCTTTAATGAGCTTCTCAACACTCATAATCTTTGCGATGTCTGGAGGGAAAAGAACCCCACCGCCCGGGATTTCACATTCTACTCCAACCCACATGGAACCTTTTGCAGGATCGACCATATCCTAGTCCCCCAAACTACGCTCCTCGCTATTTTAGACTCTAAAATTTACAGTTCTGCCTGGTCGGACCATAACCCAGTGATGGTGTCTATTGACCTTCTGGTTACGACCAGACGCTCCTGTAATTGGAGACTCCACGACTCTCTTCTCTCAGAACACCTGTCATAAAATTCAGGAGGCCCTCAAAAAATATTTTGCCCTGAATGCCAGCTCAGTTTCCTCTCCGATTTCGCTGTGGGAGGCCCAGAAGGTAACCATGAGAGGTAATATTATAGGCATAGCCTCACTTAAAAAAACGGGAGAGGCAAAATAAGATTAAAGACCTCACTCTAACATATGAACAGGTGGAGAGGCAATGGAAGAGAGTGCCGAGCTCCAAAAACAAAAGAGAGGTTGACAATGTGAGACTAGAGCTTAATATGCTTTTAGATGACCAGGCAGAAAAGAGGCTCTGCTGGGCGATGCAAAAATTCTACGCCAGGGGAAACAAACCTGATACTATGATGGCCCGGCGGTTACGCGCCACGGACCTCAATAAGCACCAGCCCATAAAGCTAAAATTAGCTTCGGGAACTATTTCAGCAGACCCCAATAAAATGGTCACCACATTCAGAGGGTTTCTGGCTACTTTGTACTCGGCTCCTCCAGGCACGAACAAAGTGGTCCTTGAGAAGATTTTTGAGCATATTGACCTGCCAAAAATTGCCCAAGACCATGTTGACCAGATGGAGTTCCCCATTACACCCCAAGAGATGCTCGCTGCTATAAAGTCCCTGAAAACTTCAAAAACCCCGGGGCCAGACGGATTTAGCGGCCTATATTACAAAAAATTTTCCCCCATTTTAGCACCCCATTTATCTAATCTTTTTAATGCTCTCTGTGCAGAATCCTCTTTGGGTCCAAGCTCCCTGCTAGCGGATATATGCATGATCCCTAAACCCGACAAAGCTAGTCTGCTAGTCCCTAATTATAGGCCAATATCCCTAATTAATATTGATATAAAACTATTGGCCAAAGTGCTTGCCACCAGACTAAACACGTTTATTGAAGATCTCATCCATAGAGATCAGGTGGGTTTTGTCCCGAACCGCCAGGGCAGGGGATAATGTTAGGAGGGTTGCCCATCTGATTCACCATGCCCGCGCTAAGAGTATCCCGGCCTTCCTATTGTCTCTGGACATACAAAAGGCCTTTGACACAATATCTTGGGATTATCTGTTGTGGATGTTGAGAAAATGGGGTTTTGGCCAGAAGTTTCTGAAATGGATCGGTGCCCTTTACGCTGCCCCCACCGTACGGGTGCGATACTCTGGTCACTCCTCTGACTCATTCCAGATATTTAAAGGCACCAGGCAAGGGTGCCCCTTATCCCCACTCCTCTTTATCCTGGCCATGGAACCTCTATAGGAATAGCAATAAGAGCCAACCTAAACGTTAAGGGGCTGGAGGTAGCGGGTATCCAGCACAAGGCCTTGTTCTTCACTGATGATGTCCTAATGGTTCTCTCCCAGCCAGTCACCTCCCTTCCAAACTTGTATGGCATCCTAGATCATTTTGCTTAAATATCAGGATTAGCCATAAATAATGAAAAGTCCAGAGCACTCAACATATCCCTGCCAGCGGACGTGGTGGATCAGATAAAGGTAAATTTTTCCTTCCACTGGACTACAGCGCCGCTCCCATACCTGGGGGTGCACATCACTGCACACTATGCAGACTTGTACGGAGCCTGACGCGGCTGCTTGAGGCATGGAAGACTTACCCAATTTCTTGCTCCCCAAGCTAATGTATCTCTTCAGAGTCCCACCAGTTAATATCCCAATCCACATGCTTCGTGGATTGCAGAGGAAGATACTTACTTTCGTATGGTCACCCAGCCGCCCTCGGGTATCCAAACATAACATGTTCTCCCATAAATCGCAGGGGGGGGGGGGCTCGGAGTGCCCAATATTCAAAAATATTACAAAGGCAGCCCAAATCGCCCAACTAATCCCTATGCACTCCCACCTTAAAGCGGACCTTCACTCTGAATAAGAATCTATCTTATATGTTTCCCACACCCTGTACATACAGATTGCTCACATTAAAAATCATCCTACCTGCATCTACTGCATGTCACCTGCACCGCCTTTAAACATCCAAGATGGCGGCTTATGGAAGCCGCCATCTTATCAGGCAGCCTGCAAACAGGAAGTGCCTCCTGACTGTGCTGCTTTGCATTCTGGGACTGCTGACCTTTACCTGACCCCAGCTCTGCTCTGTCTGAGCAAAGCCCCCCTGTACCTTATCCCACTCTTCTCTTCTCAGTAAGTGTGATGCTTCTGAGTCAAGATGGCGGTGCCCGTATCCTAAATTCCTGAACAGAGTTGCAGCCCAGTGGGGGAAAGGATAATAAGTTGGTGACTAAAAACGTAAAATATATTAATTTTAGATGCTGGGGAATCGTTTTTTAAGAGTTTTGGCTTTTCATTAAATCACGCTGAAGGTCCGGTTTAAGCCCCCGTTGTCGACATTTCTTGAACTTCCCAATTGCTCACCAACCCCTATTGACAGTCTACTCTGGACCGCCCCAGCACTTAGGCCTAAAACGCTCAGCCCCCTAATGCGACATTTATGGGACTCAGTCAAATACTTGGCCTCCCTGATGTCCCCCCATACTCCCTTGTTAAACGTATGGGACAACCCAAACTTTCCGCCGGGCATACAGAATAAATTAGCCTTCAACTGATGGCGAAACCGCGGAGTGACTAGGGTACTGCATCTTGGCTTGATATGCCCCAGAGGGAATATTTTCGATAACTTCAATTCAGGCACTGGGTGCTACCTCTAACTAAACTGAGTTCCACATTCGCAAATTGACTCCTTTCTAGGAAGTATGCAGTAGAGATCCATTCCACAGGGGAGCGATCTCGGTGCTGTATTCTGCGCTGAATGACTGTGGTTCGAGTACCCATGGCTATGTGAAAAACTGGGAGAAAGACCTGGGTCCCTGCCAATCAGAAAAGGGATGGGCGGAAATATGGGCAACGGCCTCAAAATGCTCTATTAATGTACTGACTACCGAAACAGCATACAAGATGCTGTTCCGTTGGTACCTTGTACCGCGCCAACTGAGTAAGATGCATCAAGGGCAGGCCAGTACATGCTTTAGGGGCTGCAACGCTGAAGGGGACTTCATGCACACCTGGTGGACTTGCCCCATGCTGGCCCGCTTCTGGAATCAGGTTTATAAGATGGCCAATGCAATATTCCATAAAAATCAAGAAAGATCTGTGGGTGGCTCTCCTCCACCTTAGGACCCCTGAGCTTACAATGAAGCAAAATAGGCTGTTTGTCTATCTACTCCTGGCGGCCAAGCAAACCATCGCTAGAGCGTGGAGGAAACAGTTCACCCCCTTGGCAGAAGTGTCGGCAAGGATGAATGGGTTCCTCCTCAATGAAAGATTGACCAGTATTTTGACTCCCACAGTAGATTCTTGTTGATATGGGAGCCCTGGAGACAGTATGCCTGTCCCAACGCCCTCTCGGGGGCACTGAACTAACCGAAATTAACGTGGTGGCAGAGCACGGGGAATCCCCCCCCCCCTTCCCCTTTCTTCCCTTTCCAGTTCCTTGTTCTATTCACTTTATCTTGGTATGTCTTCCTCTCTAACCTCTATTGCCATTGCCTCTGCACCGGGCTGCAGCTGCAGTCTGTGGCTTACTAAAATCCACCAGTGTTTATTAACCAATGTGCGGTAAAGGTGAGTGGGCAAGCTAATATTCGTTACAATCTGTGTGCGCGATGGAAAAAGAAGACATGACTTTGATGTATTTACTATGTACCATCCTTCCTACATTTTATTGTTGTACAACTAAAATCAACCTGGAGTTGTAAGTTTGTTCATGAGCACAGATTGTCATATGTCTCCCCTGCGTGGGATGGTCAGTTTTGACTATGATTGATTATGCCTGTATTTCTGATTATAAATAAATAAAAATATTGAAAGAAAAAAACATATAAAACATATTTACCTACATGTACCTACAACTTTTTGTAGGAATGCAGTTACTGTTGGGTGACAACATTCAAAGTAGCAGCTTACAAGGTCACCCAGCTATAATCCTGCTGGATTACAGACACACAAAACTAAACAAAACCTACAAATCCTTTGCAAACTTGTGACGTCTAATTTATCACATCCATTGTCTAATGACTGACATACTGTGCAGCACAGAACAGCTGTATGAAGGAGTATCAGCTCCCCCCATACATACCCATAGCCATGCACACATTGCCATTGATTTTTGAAATAGTAGTCTCTGAAGACCAGCTACCTGCTTCCAAAACCAGGCAGAAGAAGATCTAAAAGGATCTCAGAGGAAGATTTTAAAGCTAATTTGAGGGAAATCCTCACCTGCACTGCATGGGCACGCGACCCTAGGCAGCAGTTCAGTCTATACAGCTCTGCTTCATCTGGCAAAGCCGCTGCAATGAGCTTGATTGACAGAAGTTTCAGCCAATGAGTGCAGCAGTGGTTTTCTTTCTCCGCGGTGATTGGGTGACTAAAAGGCACTCAAGCTCTATGCAGCAGCTTCTGAGTCAGCTGCTGCCAGGATCCTATGGAGAAGTGAGAGCCCTCTAGGAGTTCCCCTTCAGCCATGAATTTACAACTAACTTATAATGATTACTTATGTTAGCCTGGACTTACTCTGTAAAATAAATTTTTATGAGATTTTTATGATTTATATTATTAAGTCATTTCTTTAGTATGCATTCCAAATATGTTCATGCCCAGTTACCATCTGGAAGCTCACACCTCACCCATGTGGGTTAGTATAAACATGGTAAATAAACTCTGAGGAATGGAAGTATCTACTGAATCTAAGTAAGATCGGCAGGGGTGGCCTGGCCATAGGTAACAACAGGGAGCATTCCCAGAGGGCCACACTTCTTTGGGTCTAACTGTGCTGGGCATACCCACAGCATTTAGCCCACCTCACCAAGAGGCTATGTTCTCAAGTGAACCCACCAACTACTCAGCCCTTATCCAACCCCACGGTACACCCCTCAAGTCCATGTTCTGCCCCTGAAATGCTGTGGTCTCATCATCATGGCTGTGGGGCACAACTCCCATCCCTACAATACTAAAGTTTCAATACTATTAGTAATGGCTACATCATTCACCCTTGTGCACGGTTTGTCATTGCAGTGCTATAGCCTTGGAGCTATGAGGTGCACTTGTTTGCTGGCACACTGGGGAGGATCTCATCAGCTCGTGAGATGGCCAGGACCAATAAAAGCCGCCCTGATTGGAGAACCTCCCCCATGCAAACATGAAAACTGCACCCTGGAGTTTACCTTTTCTGGACTCCTCTTCTGGGTTACAACCCTCACATCTACAAAGCAGTTGACCACTGGCAGTCACATGGATCCAGCCCTGGAAGGTAAATTCTCAGGGTGCTGGTTTTGGCCTAGCAGGTGGGCTATGCACCAGGAAGAGGGGCATTACTAATTATAATTCACCCCCCACCCCAGAGAGAGGTCCTACGCCACCCTGTAGGGCGTGGGACCGCTTTAAAATCCAAAGCTGATTTGTGGCTCCATTCCACCGCTGTTATATTTTAATCGGAATAATACTATGGCGCTGATCTAGAAATTGCTTAGTGACATTAGCAATGTGAAACAGAGCCAATACCGTACTTGGGAATGCCTCAATTGAGGTAAAACCTTGTTTGGAATTGGTTTAGGCGCGCTTGAACCGCGTGTCAGAAATAATGCTCTGCCTAGTCAAGGATATATGAATTATCCACACAGGACAGATATTCTCTGATGTGTTGATATATCTGCCAGGGTAAACCTTAGTACCAATTTATCAGTATATGACTAGCAGAATAATAATTTCATATATAACTGCTTATATCATCCACAAAAGGCAAGATATTAATGTAGTACAATATTATGAAACAATGGTTTTGTTTGGGCACTTACCGCCGTGGCCCGGGGGTTCGTAACCTTCCCAGGGCCTCTGATGGTGTGTGTCTCAGGTAAGTGCAAAACCGCAGTGTGAAGATCCCTTTTAGTTGGTTATGCTTTCAGGTGTCTGGACGTCTGGATAATCCTTAGATGAATCGGTGGTTGATTTTTACCTTCAAACACACTTTTAAGTCCAGGTATAAAGCTAACCTTAATTGTGCTGGTTTTAGATCATCTTTAGTTGGATCTTCCAACTCTCAATAAACACACCTTGAAGTAAAGTGCAATTTCTTTATTTCTCATTTCTCAGATAAGAAAAGAATTTAATAGATCAAATATAATTCTAGAAGAGGAGGATGGCATGCAAGAGATCTCAGATAGTTTTGATGCTATATTTGGGAAAGTCAGCAATCTCCTTCATAAAGAAATGGCCATCAGATGGCACATTAATACATTAGAAATATATATAGAGAAAGGATTAATCCCACGGAGTCTAAGATGGGATGTAACACCTGAAACCGATAGCGGGGGTGAAATTCCAGACAGAGGAATGGCAATCCTTTTTCACGGAATGCAGCATGAATTTAATGAAGCTCATAATCAAACGAAAAAAGAAAAAACTAGAACAAGTGATTAGTAAAATTGGAGAACTACAGAGAAACCTAGCACCGTGCAAGGAACAAGAGGAGTATCAGGAACATGTCTCCACAATTAAAGAAAAACTGAAACGTTTTGAGAGGGAGCAGAAATTAAAAAAGCAAAGGAAATTCACCCGAGATATTTGTGATCATAAAAACAATGCAATATATAAATGGCAGAGAAAAATCACATTAGCAACAACCGAAATTAATGATGAACAGACAGACCACACCCAAATTCCACCTAGACAGACACACCAAGAATCCAGATACAACCATCAGAGATCATTTAATAATAGATATCAAGAACATAAGAAATACACCCATGACCACCGACCGAAACGTTGGAATATCAGAAAGACACCTCGGAACTATAGAACCAACTATAGACGGTGGGATATGGATAGACATGATGACAATATCAGATCCCATCATAGGAGATCATACAGATCAAGAACTCCTATCCATAAGATCAAATCGAGCACTCATTACTTGAACAAAAAAATTGACAATCCCCACACCCGACACTGGGAACGGAGATTTGAAGAGACACCACAACAGAGACACAAGAAACAACCATACTCAGGAAGTAATATACATAAAGACACGATCACGATAGACAAAAGAATTGAGCGACAGGCTGAGAATTTTTTAGACCTGGTGGCATTCCATACCCCAAAAAGAAAGAAAATAGAACACGAGGAAGAAGAGCTGGGATTAGACTTGAACAAAAAAAGGAGAAAAGACAGAGACGAATAAATGCTCCTAACAAAGATGGTCTGTTCAATCTAAGTAAGACCAATTTCAGTGATAATGAAATCAATCTCCTGAATAAAGGACTAAAATACGCTCCTGCGTCAAATATCAATAAATTCAACACCTTTATAGATGTTTTGAAATTCACACGGAAATTAAACATAAAAAAACATTTTGCTGAAACAGGGATGGAATCTCCATGTAAATCTACAAACATCACAATAGAACATGTAGAGGATAAGCCATTAGAAGAGAATTCAAACTCCAGTATGCCACTAATGACAGATCCGATTCTGAAGATAAAACACAGTAATTTAAGAAATAACTCTACTTTCAATCCCCAGAACTCAAACAACACAATAAAAATATTTAAGGAAGCAGTTATTCAGGACTTAAGGAGAATAGAACCCAAGAAAAGTAATACCTCAAATTTGAAAAAAAAAAAAAAGAGGAGAAAACTCGATAAAAAAAAACATCAAAAATAAAAAAGAGGTGATTATCAAACCAGCGGATAAAGGCGGGGGAATAGTCATTCTAAACAAAGACCAATATTTACAAGAAACAAACAGACTCCTCAGTGATACCAATACCTATGAGAGGTTAAGAAATTATCCCACTAACATATACCACCAACAACTAAGGGATCTACTGAACAGAGGCCGCAGAGAAGAAATTCTGACAAAAAAAGAATACAATTACCTCAACATCCAAACCCCCCGTATACCAACATTGTATCATCTGCCCAAAATACACAAGGACAAAGAGCAACCTCCAGGACGACCCATTGTGAGTGGCATAGGTTCTTTAACCAGCCGAATAGGGGAGTACATAGATTCCTTCTTACAGCCACTTGTAACACAAACTTCATCCTATTTGAAAGACTCAGGTTCTTTACTTTCTCTGCTAGAACCTTATAGGAACAAACCACAACTGTCTCTGGGTACAGCAAATGTCAGTTCATTATACACTATAATTCCGCATCAAAAAGGCATTGAAGCTGTCCGTCATTTTCTGGAGTCGGATAACCAACTACCTCAACGACAAATCCAATTTATAATCGACTGCCTCCATTTTTGCCTCACCCACAACTACTTTTGGTATCAGGATAATTTTTACCTCCAAAAAATCGGTGTTGCGATGGGGGGCAAATTTGCCCCAAGTGTAGCCAATCTTTTCATGGCGAAATGGGAACAACAAACAATATATCATCATAGACCCAAGGAACTGACACTCTACAAGCGCTATATAGACGACTGCGTATTTTTCTGGGATGGACCGTTAGATCTTTTGGACACCTTTCTCATATCACTCAACGAAAATGACAACAATATTAGATTTACATATGAAATCAGCTCCTCTGAGATTAATTTTTTAGATTTAACTATCTATAAAGACGACAATCAAATTAAAACAAAAACGTTTTTCAAAGACACTGATCGTAATAGCTTTATTCCAGTTGATAGCTGTCACCACCAAAATTGGTTAAAAAATATCCCGAAGGGACAATTTACTCGCATAAGAAGAAATTGCACAGACGATATAACCTATCAAAATCAAGCACAAGTTCTAGCAACCAGATTTATGGAAAAGGGCTATTTGAAAGAACAGATTGAACAAACAATTATTGAGGTCAACCAGAAGTACCATAGCCACATAACAGAGTCAAAGACAACCAAAGTTCAAAACCATGATACTAACCAGGGACCTAACTTGAAGATTCCCTTTATTACTAATTTTAGCAATGATCACAAGCAAATTGAACGTATTATCAAAAAACATTGGAATATCCTACATACAGATCCCACATTACGAAGCATTGTCCCAACCAGGCCAAGATTCATTTATAGGAAGCCTCAGACACTAGCCCAACACTTGGTGAAAAGTTACACTAACCCTCCCACCAACGATATAGTAACCAACGGAAAATTCACCAGATGTAGAGATTGCAAAGCATGCAAAACAACATCCAAAAATACATCAAACCCTACACATCGAACAGATTTCAAAAACCCACAAACTAGAAAAGAATATAAAATCAGAGGGATATCATCTTGCAACACCAAAGGTGTTGTATATTGTCTTCAGTGCCCATGCAATCTACTGTATATTGGCTGCACCAAGAGGCCCTTTAAGATACGCCTAGCCGAACATATGAACAACATCAAAAAAGGCTTGGAATCCCATAGCGTATCATCCCATTTTAAAACCAAGCACAACAAAGACCCGTCATACTTGGACTTCTGGATCATAGAAAAAACCAATATGAATTGGAGAGGTTCCAACTTAACTACAGAGATTTCCAAACGGGAAACTTTCTGGATATTTGAATTAAATTCCACCTTTCCAGCCGGATTAAACATCGAAATAGACTTAAACTGTTTCCTCCAAAATAACTAATTACTCCGAACTATCCATTTAACAGCAACCACTTTAACATTCATAGCCAGTGGTCTGCTAAGGAAATCAGTGAATTTATCATATATAAAAAAAACAGCGTTTTTGCAATCTGGCATCTTCCCTTTCTCTCTTATTATACATTATTTTTCACAGACATCCCCCTTTCTTTCCTTTGCTTATCACTTTTTTGCACCGTCTTCCATTTCATCACTACATGTGCATTGCCTTCCATTCTAATGTTATATGTGCTTTGCATAGCATATAAGAACCATTTCCTTTGCTTCTAAGATTATACATTGCAGCACTATATAAAAAAGTTTTTGAACTGATACTTCATCTTTTTATAATAATATTTTTTATAATAATATTCTTATAATATGTTTTTATATATTCCTAACCCCATATGACAAAGGACTTAATTATTGAACTCTCCCCTCTTTTTTCCTTTTATAAACCAATAATCATTGGCATTGTATGACTTTTATTCATATATTTTTAATCTTTATTTATATATTTTTAATCATTGATCTAATTGTATAAACAGACCTCAATTGGTAACCTGAGTTTAATGTACTCATGTTGTAGCCCGAGGCTGCGCTCTCCTAAATGAAAACAACCCTGTCATAATTTAAACTAATGTATCCTTATTTTGCCTGAGGTAACATCGTTGAAGTCTACTGAAGCTGCAAGCAGGGAGCTGACAGCGGCTACATGGTATTTATCGCATCCCTCTGTGAAAACAAACAAGAGGATGACTACATTTCCCATCAACCACTTCATACGAATGACATCACATCTAACCTATTTAAAGGCAGCTGTCACGCATGCCCATTGATACCCTGAAGACGGCTCACCGCCGAAACGCGCGTAGGTTACAGAGTGGGACAAGGAGTCACCACTCCAACTTCTAATCTTCTCATCTAAGCAACCATCGATTCCACTACAAACTTGACACAGCGGATATCATTAATCACGGATAATAGAGGATTTTATCTATACCACAGACAATAGAGTGAGAGTGGACTTTTTATATTCATTTTACTCCTCCCCGCCAATGCAAGCACAGCTCACTCACTCATCCCAACGTTTCGGTGTTCACTCATATTGAACACCACAGAGCGCTTTACTTTGGAGGATTGTTGGAGCCCACACTCCCTCACTGACCCTTATCCCTTCCCCCATTCCTAATCCCATTATCTTTTCTTATCTGAGAAATGAGAAATAAAGAAATCGCAATTTACTTCAAGGTGTGTTTATTGAGAGTTGGAAGATCCAACTAAAGATGATCTAAAACCAGCACAATTAAGGTTTGCTTTATACCTGGACTTAAAAGTGTGTTTGAAGGTAAAAATCAACCACCGATTTATCTAAGGATTATCCAGACGTCCAGACACCTGAAAGCATAACCAACTTCACACTGCGGTTTTGCACTTACCTGAGACACACACCATCAGAGGCCCTGGGAAGGTTACGAACCCCCGGGCCGCGGCGGTAAGTGCCCAAACAAAACCATTGTTTCATAATATTGTACTACATTGATATCTTGCCTTTTGTGGATGATATAAGCAGTTATATATGAAATTATTATTCTGCTAGTCATATACTGATAAATCGGTACTAAAGTTTACCCTGGCAGATATATCAACACATCAGCTCACAGCTCAGCTCACTCACTCATCCCAACGTTTCGGTGTTCACTCACATTGAACACCACAGAGCGCTTTACTTTGGAGGATTGTTGGAGCCCACACTCCCTCACTGACCCTTATCTTTTCCCCCATTCCTATTCCTATTATATTTTTATTGGCGCACCTTTAAGCTTTTTAAATCAAATAAAGAAATCGCACTTTACTTCAAGGTGTGTTTATTGAGAGTTGGAAGATCCAACTAAAGATGATCTAAAATAATATAAGATAATTCATATATCCTTGACTATGCAGAGCATTATTTCTGACACGTGGTTCAAGCGCGCCTAAACCAATTCCAAACAAGTTTTTACCTCAATTGAGGCATTCCCAAGTACGGTATTGGCTCTGTTTCACATTTTTCATAATAAGAATTGACCTCTTATACTAGGCAGCGGCTCACACTCTTTTCAGCGCTCTCTCTCACATTACTTAGTGACATTAGCAACCCTGCTAAGCTAATACCACTGCCAGTGCTTCCCCACTAGTAGATCGCTCAGTAGAAACAAATGGATAACTGAAAATTCATACACAAGGCAACCTAATCAAGAACATTTTTAATTCAACGTCAAGATTCTATACCTGGCGTATTTTCAAATTTGTTTCACCATCAAGATTGGATGTTTCGATGTAACACATTGCTTGGGGCTCACTGCAAACAGAGAAAAAAAATTGTCAAAGTTCAAGGTTACACCTTAAAAAAGCTAAGATACTTCAACTAGTCAAGGTCCTGTCCCAGCAGAAGTAACATGTGCTGGTTACTGTTCTGTATGGGCTACACCCTACGCCTGCCCCAGCAGTTGCATATAGGACCTATAAAGGCTTTTAGGATCAACATAGACATGTCACAGCTTTGTTTCTGAGCATCTTTCCTTTGCCTCCAGCAAATATGTTGCAAATATATTTAACAAGTTTCTCCCAAAGGAGCTTACTCAGGTGAGATGATTGCCCCTTCTTAGGGAAGGGGGTCCTATGATGTGTTTGTGCACCCCTATTACCTTGCACAGAGGGAGTGCTCACAGACGGCAGTGGCATGGGGGTGCGCTCCACTCACTGTGATGATGGCGGAGGAGCAGAGATTGCAGACTCATGGGGCTTCTACTAAAGAGGCAACCTGTGCCTGCAATGCATGTGACATGAAGATGGGTACTTTGTAAAATGTCAGACAATAAGCAGCTATGGGGAAGAAATTATATATTCTCTGGAATGCCTTACCTCGCTCAATCCGTCACTATCCATCACTCCAAGCCTTTAATAGTGCCCTCAAAACTCACCTCTCCAGACAAGCATATAACCTGGCTTAAGCAACTATAACCTTCAAATGGCACATGCAGCTCCACCACTTGTGATCCCTACCCCCATCCTTTAGCATGTACGCTCGCAAGGGCATTGTCTCCTGCGCTCACAACACTTGAACCTCATAGCATCTAGTTTTGTATTGTTCTCTGTACTATATATTTTACCTTGTCTGTAATCACACCTTGTAAAGCACTACAGAAGATGATGGCGTTATATAAACATTATTATTAATAAAAAAAAAAAAATAAAAAAAAATAATATATAAATAAATATATATATATATATATATATATATATATATATATATATATATACACACACACACACATCACCTTTGCACCGGCAGTCATTAAGAGAGGACCAAAACTCGTTTGACCCAGCCCTAAAGCCTAAAAGACTGTAGGGCTTGGTAATTCCCTGCCCTAGTGGCATCCAGATTTGAAAATACTCTAGTGGGATCCCATGGTAAATGCACAGCACTGGCTCCCTAGCTCTGCACACCTGGCAGATCTGAGTGGGGGTGTGCAGGGCTGGAGGGAGGCAGGTGACTGTGGGGTGCTGCAGCAAGTGGGGATAAAAATTAAGGGCCGTGACAAATGGGGATGAACCACCAGGTGGGGGGTTGGGCACAAAACCCTTTTACCCCCAGGTTGATCTCAAGAATGCCGGCTGACATGATCAGCCCGCTGGTCACATCCCCGTAGCCACTTCAGTGTTCCATTGTGGGGATTAAGCTTTGCTTTCTGTCTACAGTGACCAAATGGAAGTAAGCTTTGGTGTCACACAGGCCAGAGGGGTGTCACTGGCACAGGAAGCCCAGTAGTAATCTAGATAGCCCTGTATAACATAGGACTCAGTGGAGGCTGGAAGACAACTGAAAGCATAAGGGTGAGCCCGCTCACTTTTTGGTAAACAGTATAACACATTTGACAACCACAGCATGCAAGAACAAATCCCTGGTACCAAAATATATTTTGCATTGTGACAATTGAAATAAACACCATATGCCTTTTTATGCAGTGCTTTTAGATTGAACCAATTGTTGATATTTTCTTCTAGAAATAGGTTTTAGGTTTTCAGCTATAAACTAAAAAAAAAAACTGTTCTTATGCTCTTCATCCAACCCTGGCTGCTGGCTGTCAGCCTCTCTCGCTATGTGCTCCCATTACTGCCGGACCGCAGTTTCAATAATTCATTACCTGCGTAGATATCCAGTACTAAGCAATCATGGTTTCTGGCTAAAAAGTTTTATTTTAATTATAATACTCACCAAGTTCTGGGCCTAATGACAACCATAGATTTTCAAGTGGCTCAACACCCTAATAAGCCGCAGCAGCCATTAGGATGTCCACATTTAAATAGATTGACCAAACAAAAAGGCTACTCACCCTTTGTCCACCGCAGCTTATCAGCCGATTACTCCGGTAATCAGCTACTCACCCGATCATTGGATTGCATCCTGCAATGTCCAGGCCCCAACTCCAATCACCGGCACTTCTGTGTCGGACTTGCGCCCCTCCGCCATCAGTCAAAGAAGCACTGCCTTGCACTCTCTATTCATTGTAATGGAGGAGGGTGTGCCAAGGCCTGACATACCCGCTCCATTGAATGGAGGGGGCTGGGCTCCTCAGAAATACCTGAAATCAAGCTGCAATATGTCTGTTATGGTTTTCATTCATTCAGGTTATGGTATATATGTAGGAATAAATTAAGGCAACTGGGCTTGCCTTTTATTTTCTTAAAACGGTTTCCCTAGTTGTCCGATTCAGCTCTCCGTTTTCTTTCAGCTGAAAAAGTCAGTCAGCCGAAATGACTAGTTGCTTTGATTTATTCCTATAGATATACCTGAAATCAAGTCACAAGCTACATAATACTCTAGCATCCTTCATTCTCCCATGATGCCCCTGCTGTACACGACTGTTGGCACAGAGGGAAAACCATGAGTGTGGGAGTGGTATAATAAATAATAATATAATAATATCCCAAATCTGATCCCACCACACCCATAGCTAAGGCACTCCCACCCATGTTCTGCATGTGCAATTCTATAGTTCACTATCATGGCTTTGGGGATCATACCCACCCCTGCCACAGTATCGTCTATTTATAAGGTGGCCAAATCTACCCCCGTTCATGATCCCTGCAATGCTATATCCTTCAGCTAATAAACATACTTGTTTACCAGCTAGAAAAATCTGAAATCGGGAAGTGCTTAGCAGCTCCTGGGCTGTTCATCGACCCCAGTCCATTCCTTACTGGTATTACTCAGATTTTAGATGTGTGGTATACCTATTTCTATGTTAGATGTTGATTTTTAGATAAACTAAAAATAACCCCAATGCTGTTATTTAAGCAAAGACCTCACTGTGAGCATGGCTGCCAAACTACATTATTTTTGCTGATACTTAACCCATAGGGCAGAGCCCTGCTGAGTCGCTAATTTACAAATATACTTATATTAGATGAGTGTCTTCGTCTTCAGGGATATTTTCTTTAAAAATAATGTAAGCTAAACCTGTAAAATGATCAGCAACAGCCAGCAGTGGGGTGCAGAAGCATAAACATACACCATTTACAGCTCATTGCTAAACAAATGAGGCGTATTAAAATAAGGTTAGATGCAGTCATAACTGTGATGAATTCTGGTGTCAACAAAATCCAAAAGCAAGAAGAAGAACTTTAAATTGGTCACTACATCCCCCCGTAGTAAATTTTTTAACACAGGCACAATGCAAAATGATGTAAGAATGAGCTCATTAGACACACCCAAACTCAAAATAATCTGACCTGGAAGATAAAATGATCATATCAGCTGGAATATGCTGCCCGTTGGTAACCTTCACGATGTCTCCAACCGCCACCTGTACATCCAGGGGCAGCCATGCAGCAGACAGAAGAGAAAGAGAGCATACAATGTATTGTCTTAATAATCACACACAAAGTCTTTCTGAAGAGTAATGAAGCACACTTCTAACCCTGCTACAATAAAAGATTAAAACACCCAGTCACAATAGTGACAGATAGAGAGTGAGGAGTGGATGGGAAGAGATAGAGGGAACACAGGAAAAAGAGAAATGGAGCCAGGAAATAATTTTAAACAGTGGTCGCTGTAAAGCCAGGTCACAACAGGCAGACAGGAATTCACAGGAAACATCAGATGCATGTTTGGGCCCACGCTATCCAGAAGCCTCCTAGGAGAAGAGCATGTGTGCGCTAGTTCCAACATGGGGTGTGTGTGTGCGCGCAGGTATGCCCATGTGCAAGTTTCCACAAGTCCCCATGGGTTTGTACCTACACAAGTATCTGCGCACTGCGTTTGTGCCACTTCCAGAAGGACTGGGAAGAGATAGCTCGCACAATTTTTAAAAGGCGTGACAGCACCCCAGAACAATGTTGGAGTATCCTCGTGGATTATGCCCGCCATTCCTGCTTGATGCTTGACCAGTAAGATCTGGTCTACACCCTTGACCTTGATCTTTGGACTGTTTTTCTGATTTGAGCTTTGGTTTGTTTATTGACTATGAACTCCCACTGGCGGCCCAACCTTCTCCTTGTTAACTGTTCAGGAACCCAAGCTACCTGCCTTGACCTCTGGTCTGTCTACTGGTCTATGAACCTTTGCCTCCTGCCCTTTAACCCGGATTGTTTATTGGACTTGTCCTATCTTCAGTGGTGTCCATCATGCCCAGCAGAGGTGTCATCCTGCTGAGGCACTGGAGGCCTTGAGAGTTATTGCTTATTCTGGGCACTCGCTCCCATGTTGCAACTTTCTGCTGCCAGAGAAAGGCAGCTCTAGATCCTTTTAGATAAGTGTGGCTACCCTTCTCGCAGGAGCTGGCCAGGGAAGTGAACAGAGGGAAACAAAATTTCAGCAAGAGAAGACAAACACTTGTCCTGAGGAAGTGGCACCTCCCAGGGTTCCCTGCACAGTTCCCATTGAATACATTTTTTTTGCACAAATAGCCAGGGTGGCAGATGTGAAAACATGTCTGACACTATGATAAGTAAGTAGGGACAGGAAAGAATATCCATTAACAATGGTCCCCAGAGTGATGGTCCTGCACAGTAGCTTTAACTACCCCCCCCCCCCCCCCCATTCCTACCCACTTCCAACTAGGGACTCTTGACCAGACTAATGTAACGTCAAGCAAATAGTAGAGAAAAAGACATCCAGGGCTTCCACAGTAAAACTCACCTAACACTTGAGCCACTGGGGGGGGGGGGGGGGGTCACACCTACACCAGAATCCTAGGTGCCCACTTTTTATCCCAGATCTCACTTTGCTTTTGACTGATAAGTTCTCCAAAAGGTCTTAACAAACATGTGCTTACAGGTTTCACCAGAAATACAAATCATATACAAACCTCCTTCCATATTAAATTCTGCCACGTGCCAGCTCTTAACACTGCAGGAGAAATAACAAACATTTTTTAGATTATGCCACTAAACAGAATGCAATAAATAAAAATGCCATATGGAGCCTAACCAGCATTGATGAATGTCAGCTTAGCTTAGCCTCTTCATATAGACAATGACTAACGTTTTACGAAGTTCCAAAGTAATATTCTAATTAATCTTACAAATCTCTGACAACTACAAATAATCAAGAATACAATTTATTAAAAGTATCTGAACAACCTACTATGATATGGTTATGCCTATTTACCCAGAAATCATCTGGGGGCGACCACAATCATAAATACATAAATAGTCTTAATATCATAGAGCAAGGTAATATGGTACATTTAGCTGATCAGTCGAGGATGTAAATACACTTTTAATTTATAAATGCATGTAAAGATAAATAGATTCAGCCCACCACAATAAAGCCTTCAGCCTCTGTTAAAATAATTAGTGCTAATGTGACCGACACAACTGGTTTGTCCCTACACACCTTCATCCTACCCAGTCATCAAAAATGAATGCTGGCTATTACCAAAAGAAGCTGGGTGACTTTAAGGGGATCTATACGTACTCCTATTCTTCATGGGGTCCTACAATCTTATTATAGCATTTCCTCTGTCCTTTATTCATATAAAGTGCCTATAAGTAAGGCTAGTCATTAAACCCAAATAGATGCCTATTACAGCACACCATGTATGACTAACCTTACTTATAGACATTAGAAATAAGTACTATTGAATTAAGAACTATGTTAAATTGCAGAGGAAATGCTATAGTGGGACTGGTGACTGGACAGGTGTACCTATGGATCCAGGGTCAGACTGGAGTACCTGGGGCCCACCAGAGAAAATCTATTTTGTGACAGTGTATTCTAAAAGATTCCAGGGCCGTCCGCTTGCGTACCCACAGGGCATCCCAATTTTGAATACCCTGCTGTATGAAATCCCTGGGATCGCCATGAAACATACCTTTTTGGCAATCCCATGGTGCATGCATAGGTCATGGTGGCATCCCCAACATCTTTACGGCTGATTCCCTGAATGCATTTACTGAAAACAGATTGCTGGGTATAAATCATAAGATCAATCTATTCCGATGACCTCGAATCTTGCGCTGTGTGATTACTGGCATTTCATGCACAGCTGCATCCCATGCCTCTGTTAAGCAGACCAAAACCTGGGTGATTGAAAATTTTCATTTTAAGGCTGGTGAAAAAGTTACCCCCACTTCCCAGTGGTGCTGATCTCCAGGTGAGGGCAAGGTGAGAGCTTGCCCTCCCTGTGTTGAATCCCCCGGTTTACCCCATACTCCCCTCAATACAGCAATCCCAAGGCGCATGTGCAGACCCCCCAACTGCATCCCTGTTAAACGCGCTCACCACGCTGGAAAGAGACGTGTTTGAGCACATTCATTATTGCTGCAGCAACTCGAGGCACGCACCTGCTGGCAGCAATTTAAGTTTGGCGCAGTTTGCATGCAGACCAGGGACGTTGCCGGGGGTTGACACAAGTGCTATGAAATCGCAAAAACAAGGCAACTACAGAGCAAATTGGGGGATTTCACTGGTGCATGCCCCTTTGAAGTGCACCAAAACCAAGGGGTACAACCCCCTCTGAAAGACAGATATTCTTACCTAAGCCTCGCTCCTGAGCCGGGAATACAGCACTGCTGGCGCTCGAGTGGGCGGGGCTTTTAGGCGCCCGGAATCTCACTACACACATGCGTGCCGGACAACCAACTGCCAGTTCAGGATCGAGGCTTAGGTAAGAATAATGGGTGTTTGGGGGGTTTGTGTGTGGGGCTCCTGCATTCTGGATGCCCCCCAGGCTGTCATATTGCTGCAGGGACAAACATTCTAATTTTTTTCTCTGCATCTCCGATCCTCTAACACATATCATGAATGAGGCGACGTCCAGCCATTCAGACTTAGGCTTAGGGTGGGAGCGCGCTGCAGACTGCAGGGATATTAAAGTAGACATACAGTCCAATTTTAACCCACATCCTAAACCTTTCCCCTGTAGTACATTTAGAAAAACTCACCTGGTTGTTCTGCTCCAATTTGCTTTGGAATAATGAGTGATATTCTTGTCACCCAATTATCAGCAGTAACCCTGCTGCTGCATTGATTCAGTGATGAATCTGTTCCATGATTTCTGGTGCCACTGCAGACGCAAAAGCAGGCCCACTAGTCATCGGTGTAGGACCAGGCCAGAGGTTCGATCCAAATTTTTAACTACCAGTTTTTTATATATAAAGTTGTCAGGTGCTGCACACACACATTTATATTTTTATAATAAATGTTTGCATGCAAACTGTGTAATACTATTCAAATGTGTCTAAGCAATATTAAGGAATTGTATAACCTATTTGTGCCAGTTCTCAGTTCTGACAACTGCTAATTTTAAAAACTGGTTCTGCAAAACCAGGGAGAACCTGCTGAATCCCACCCTTGGACCAGGTAAAAAGCTAGGAGCAGGCAATCTGGAAAGGGGGCAGGGTGCTGGGCAAGTAGGGGGTGGATTATAGGTCTGCCTTTAAAGTGGACCAACACCCAGGATTTTGACTATCCTGGGTATTGGTCCACTTCCCCGGGGCACCGATCGGGGGTGCCCCGCTGTGTGAAACCCCCCAGAAAGCCCCCAAAGCTTGCCCGTCGGCGCCTCCCGCGCGTCACTCTTGACGTGTGCGCGCCGGCGCCGGCCATTCAGAGACGGCCGGCGCGGGCACGCGGGCACCAGGTAGGTGGATTTGGGGTGTTCAGGGGGGGTTCACCCCGCGGGACATCCCGATCTCGGATGTCCCGCGGTGTGTGAGGTGAACGGCCCGGGAATCTTATAGATTCCCGGGCCGATCACCTCAGGGTGTTGGTCCACTTTAAACTCATGTACAAATACTTGAATACAGTACATACTGTATATATTGAAAACGTACCTATTGTTTTCTTTTTATTAACAGTATTGTCCGCCTTATGTCTTTTCTGCAGAAACAAAACATACAGTAGATGCCAGTGAGCCAAAAGTGCACTAAATACGGTACAAAGAAATATAATTACAGATACCATATCAAACAATTAGGTGTGAGGAGCAATGTCACTAATGCTATATAACACTGGAAATAATTCCAGAGCCACCAACTGCGCTACGATATATATATATAAAAATAATCCCCTTGGAAATTTATAGGTGGTTACTAGCAATCCAGTGTTGTCTGCAACCTGTCTGCTTTGCCCCTGTAATCAGTTGGTTTCCTAGCCTTTAGAACAAATAATATTAAAGAGAGTTTTTTTGAAGTCCCACATATGGAACTCTGCCCTTGGCACTTTAAGAGGACCTTTGCAGGCCCTAGAGTCTAAAAGACTCCTGGACCGTCCAACTTCCACCTGCAGGACGGAAAGTCTACAGCAGCAAAGCTGCCATCACCAATGCTACGGTGATGGGTGGGTGCAGAGCTGTCAGTCGGTGGCCGCTCAATGGACATAAGCCACCAAGCACAGCCACTGGCAACTCAATGCAGGGAACTGTTTTCTGCTGGACCAGCTGGGCGACTATACCCACCTTCCCCCAGAATAGCGAAGCCGGAGTTTCTGAGCAGCATGCACACACACAAGGGTGGCACAAAGGACTCGATCTGACGCCCCAGTAAGAGGGCGAGTGCCAGACAACCACCAATCATTTACTTGGCTGGACTATTATTTTAAAGGAAAAATACTGTATCTGGGGCCCCCAAAATGGTCGCTACCACTGTAAAAACTGTGAGGTAGCATTTCAACTTTGAGTGGATGCAGGAGTAAATATAAGTGCTGACAATGCTTCAGTATCATGCATGCAGATGGGGCAAGGGAGTTATATTTTCCAACTGTGTCAGGCTGTTGGTTCGGTTTAAGGTGGAAGATCTAGTTATACCAAGGTTAAAGAGTAGTTAGCAAACAGACCTGATTGCACACACACATATACTCTAATAACCCCCTCTCCTAAACAATGCTTAGAACACACTGTGGGCAGAGTCTTGACTCTGGTGATGGCGGCCAGGGAGAAAATAATACAATTCTGTGAGTACTCACCTGTAGAATTGATTTTATAGTATACAGCACTTCTTGTTACACTTTATTCCTTACTCCTGGGTTATCCGCCACAAGGTGGCGCAGTGGACTGCAGAAAGACTTGTGGCCACTCCCGGCCCCATAAATAGCCAGAAACCTCCCAAAAATTCCCAGTGTTGAAAAGCAGTTATACAAGAAGCCGGGAGAACCAATAATGGATAAGATCCCCCCAAAAAACCATTTGAACAATCACCAAACAGAGATAACCAAGAACAATGATAACAAGGGAGGGATGGAACAGGACATGCTTTATACTATAAAATCAATTCTACAAGTGAGTACTCACAGAATTTTATTTTTCCAAGTATACAGCACGTCCTGTTCCACTTTATTCCTTACTCCTGGGATATCCAAAAGCAGTGTCCGTAAGGTAGGGTGGGATCCCCAAAAAGCAACAGCAGGCTGCTTAAATCACTGCCGCCTGCAGAACTTTGCAGCCAAAAGCAGCGTCAGCTGAGGCCCTAACATCAACCTTGTAAAACTTGGAAAAAGTATGAACAGAAGACCAAGTAGTGGCCTTGCAAACTTGTTCAACAGAAGCTTGATGCTGAAAAGCCCAAGAAGCACCAATAGCACGAGTGGAATGAGCAGTAAGGCGGAGAGGAGGATCCATCCCCTTAGCAGAATAGGCTTGCACCACCGCCTGATGGATCCACTTACTGATGGTGGATTTAGCCGGAGGCAAACCCTTCCTAGGTCCAGAAGGGAGAACAAAAAGAGCCTTCCTGAAAGACTCAGTAGCCACCAAATAGAACTTCAAGGTCCTGACCACATCAAGAAAATGTAAGACCCCCTCCTTAGGGTTACTAGGATTAGGACACAGAGAAGGCAAAACAATGTCCTGGTTGAGATGAAAGGCAGACACAACTTTAGGCAGGAAATCTGGCTTAAACCGAAAGACCACCTTGTCCTGATGTCGCTCAAAGTAAGGAGGTTTAATGGAAAGCACCGCCAACTCAGAAACACGCCTAACAGAAGCGATAGCCACCAAAAAGGCTACCTTCAGAGTCAGAGTCACGTAGAGGCTCAAAACATTTAACCATGCCTGGGATTAAACATGCCTGGGATAAGCACACATCTATCCTAAGATAAAGAGTACATACAGTATACACATAAGGGCAGACTAGATGGACCGTATGGTCTCCTTCTGCCGTCAACCTTCTATGTTTCTATGTTTCAAAAGGGGGACCCTGCATGGCAGATAAAACCAAATTCAAATCCCAGACTGGTAATATAGGCTTATGTGGAGGGCGCACGCGAGTAACCCCCTGGAAAAAAGTCCAAACGGTGGTTGGCAAAGGATCTTTGGAAGAAAATTGCCAGAGCTGAAACATGTCCTTTGAGGGTACTAAGTTGAAGGCCCAAATCCAAACCATGTTGCAAGAATTCCAGGATCCTGGGAATAGAAAACACCCGACAGGGAAGAGACTTAGACTCACACCAGGCAATGTAAGCATGCCACACTCTATAGTAGATAAAGGACGAGGACTTCTTCCTAGCCCGAATCATGGTATCAACAACAGAGGCAGGCAGCCCCTTTTCCATCAAAATGGAGGTTTCAGCAGCCAGGCCGTTAAAGCCAGGGTTTGTAAATTGGGATGGTGTAGCTGTCCCTGAGTGAGCAGGTCTGGATCCTTGGGCAGAGCGCATTGATCTACTGCCAACTGCACGATGTCTGCGAACCACACCCTTCTTGGCCAGCAGGGGGCCACCAGAATGTTTGGCACCCCTTCCTGGGCTATCTTGCGCAGCACCCTGCCCAGCAGAGGAAATGGAGGGAAGACATAGAGGAGCCGAAAACTCCTCCAAGACATTGCTAGTGCATCCATGGTGAAAGCCAGAGGGCCCTGGGACAGAGAGACAAAGACTGGAAGCTTGTGATTTTGACAGGACGCAAACAGATCCACATCCGGCTGACCCCAGCGCTGGCACAGGGAGCGAAACACCCTGCTGCTGAGGGACCATTCTCCCAGACGAGAAGTCCCCCTGCTCAAGGAGTCCGCCTCCAGGTTTGCCACCCCCGGGATGTACACTGCCGAGATGCAGGGAACATTCTCCTCCGCCCAGGACAGTATCAGAGACACTTCCTTGAGGGCCCTCTTGCTCCAGGTCCCTCCCTGATTGATGTAGGCAACCGCCGTCTGGTTGTCCGAGTGGATCTGAACAGCCCGACCCCGAAGGTGTGGAGTCAATTGGGCGAGAACCAACCTTACCGCCCTCAGTTCCAGAATGTTGATAGGGGTATGGGCCTCCTGAGGGCCCCACTGACCCTGAATTTCAATGACTTCCAGAAGCCCCCCCCCCCAACCTGTCAGACTGGCATCTGTGGTGACAGTCTCCCAGCAAGGGGACAGAAAGGTTCAGCCCACCAAGAGGTTCCTGGAGTCCAGCAACCACGAGAGGGACCGTCTGACCAGGGGGGACAGAGCAAACTCCTGATTCAGGGACACAGGGTCCCGATCCCACACTGATAAGAGGTGTAGCTGAAGGGGTCTCATGTGAAACTGAGCTTAGGGTACTGCTTCGAAGCAAGACACCATCAGACCCACCAGCTGCATCCCCTGCCAGATGGAGGGATGAGGACAAGACAGAAAAAGCTGGGCCTGGGCTTGAAGACTCTCCACCTTCTGCTGAGGGAGAAAAACCCTGACTTGAGATGTATCCAGAGTCATGCCCAGAAAGGACCTCACCAGTGACGGGGACAGAAAAGACTTGGGATGGTTGATCACCCACCCGAAGGACACCACCATCTGGGTATCCAGCTCGGACTGATGGAAGGACTGTGACGTGATCAGAATGTCATCCAGATAAGGAAGGATGCGTATGCCCAGAGATCTCAACAGAGCTTCCACTCCTGCCAGCACCTTGGTAAAAACCATGGGAGCCGAGGTGAGACCGAACGGTAAGGCCACAAATTGGTAATGCTGATCCTCCAGAGCGAATCTGAGAAATCTCTGATGACCTGGGAAGATTGGAACATGAAGGTAACCATCCTTGATGTCTACAGAAGTCATGAAGTCGCCCTGGCGCAGGGTACTGACCGCCGAGCGTAGGGTCTCCATGCGAAAATGCTTGAATATGACAAACTTGTTGAGGCACTTCAAATCCAGGATGGTCCTGAGGGACCCATCCTTTTTGGGGACCGTGAATAGATTGGAGTAGAAACCTCTGCCCCTTTCCCTGAGAGGCACCGGGCAGATGACACCCAACTCCAGAAGATTTTGGACCGCAAGACGCAAACCCTGAGCTGACAGGGGGTTTTGAGCCACCCGGGATCTGATGAATCTTGGGGAAGGCCAGGCTGCAAACTCTATCTTGTAACCGGAGGAAACCACCTCCTGTAGCCACCTGTCTGCTACACATAGCCTCCAGATGTGAGCAAAGAGCCGAAGCCGTCCCCCCACCCGCATGGGTGAGGGCACCTCCTCATGCCTGAGGGGGCTTGTGGGAGGATTTGGGCTTGGGACCCCATGAGAGACCGGGATGGCCACGTCCTCAACCCCTGCCCCAATAGTCCCCATGTGCCCCAGCAAATGAAACGCCTCAACCTGCCCTGGAAGCACGGAAGTAGGGGAAGGAAGCACCGATCCCCCGAAAAGGCTGTGGCGGCCTCCTGCGTTGAGGCAGCCTACCGCCCCTGGCAAACAGGTCCAAGCACTCACCAAAGACCCGCATCCCCCCGAAATCCAGTGAGGGCCTTCTTAGCAGCATTATCAGCCACCCACTGACGCAGCCAGACAGAGCGTCGTATAGCCACCAAAAGGGCAGAAGTCCTACCACACATCCTTATAGCATCATCCATAGCAGAAAGAATATATGCAACAAATTCATAGCAAAGCAGGAGAGATCTATAATCCTCTCCTCCCGCGTCATCCGAGGCCCCATCCAAGAGACACTTGAGCAGCCCTTTAATAGCAATAGCCGTAATGGCAGAGGCACAAACCGGGCGCAGCGCAGTCCCCACACAGGCAAAGGCATGACAGGACAATTGTCCTTTTCCCACTCCTTGAGCACCAGATTATTAAAGTGATTCAGCTCAGGCAACTCCAAGCACTTAAAAAATGTGAGTCAATAACCTGTCAGTGTCCTCTGAAGACCATGGATCTTCTCCAAAGGGAGACCCAGTACCACCATATAACTTAGCCTGCTCCTCAGAGGATTCTGAAGCAGAGAACAATTCCCCCTCCTCAAGGGGGTAAAGGCCAGAAAAAGAGTAAAGTCCCTCATCTTCTACAGGAAAAAGGGAAGCAGTGGGAGATAAATGCAGCTTCTTGGCAGAAGCCTTACGCGGGGCCGACCCAGCAATATTTTGATGCTGGCCACTCGTGAAGCCAAGTCATATTGTGACTCCCCGCTAGTGTGCCCCTCACTAGGGATCAGATGCAAGCGTGGGGGGGTAGGCGGTGCCGAAGGGAGCTCAGCGCCGGCAACTGTAGCAGACGACCCAGGCTGCAGCGCAAGTACAAGCTGGGCGCAGGGCACACATACCCTGACACCGTCACAAATTGGGGATACTCCATACACAACACACAGCTGGGCTTGTCCCGAAGGAACCTCAAGCACATTATCCCCGGAAGCCTCCATATGGTGATTGATACAGGTGCAACGGCCAGTACAGGGACACGGCTAGTAATAGCCACCCGGGATGCCCCCTCGAAGCCCGCTAGGGAAGGTGGGAGATTGGTAAGGGGCAGGGCTTGGAGAACCACAGTCAGAGGTGACCCGCCTGCAAGACACAATAAGGCACAAATAAGCATCCCCAGCGCATACATTTAACAGCAAGAGAAACCCCGTAAGGGACTCATGGACCAAGTGGACAGATTGCACAGGAAAGCAGACCACAGCAGGACCGCGTCGCAGCACCGCAAGGACGAGGGCCACAAAATGGCGCCGGCAGCAATACCTAGAGGGGTGGACCGCGGCCGCATGACGCAGAATGCGTCAACCGCGGTTCCCCCCCCCCCCCCCCGAAGAGCGCGAAACAGCGACAACGTGACGCGCCAGCGCCATGACAGAAAGCAAAAAACACCTAATACAAAGCGCCAACCACCGCGGAGCGCCGTACAAGCGGCCCGCATAACACCAAAGTAAAGGCAAAGTAAAGAAAACACTAGCACGCACATAGAAAGGACCCCACCGGGCACCCACTGCCATCAGCGCGGGCAAGCAAGGAAAACTTACGCATACCTAGGAGGAGAGTGGGGTAGAGAGGAGGGGGAGGCATTAATCACCACAACAAATATGGGCTTGGGCATCCCGTCGAGGCTCACCATACAAGCCTGTAGCCGGCTACCCTTGGTACAGGGTCTTGCGGCTTGGAGCAACACTCCTCCAGCACCTGAAACCAGTGCTGTCCTACCTTCACCCGAACTGTCAGCCGGGGCTGGGAGGCAGTGGGTCCAGAACGGGTGGGAATAGGTCTGCAGGGCCGTAGACTTGAAAACCCCCGCTCCCTACACAGTAGAGACCATCTTCTATCTTCGCAGTCCAGACTGCAGAGAAACACTGGGAATTTGTGGGAGGTTTCTGGCTATTTATGGGGCCACAAGTCTTTCTGCAGTCCACTGCGCCACCTTGTGGCGGATAACCCAGGAGTAAGGAATAAAGTGGAACAGGACGTGCTGTATACTTGGAAAATACAGATGCAAATTGTAATAGATGCCAATTGTTGTTAACCTAAAGGAAAAGTCCACTTTTTATTACTGTGTACCAACATGATGTGCTCAACGCGCCAAGCTTATATGCTATTTTTCTTGTTTGTTTGCAACTGTTAGAAAAGAAAAAGTCCCCTAGCAACAAAGTGTTTATGTTAGCAACGTACACAAAGTGGTGTTTTAGGTGTGTGTAGCAGAGACTTCCTAACTCTGGTTAGCTAATCAACTGGTTGTCGACACTCCTGAGATCACAGGTTTAACCCTGCTCTCATTCAGCCTCTTTAGATAAGGGTATCATAATCTTCTGGCAGCGTGCTCACCTGGGGAGGTCATTACTACTGCTTGATTTTGCCAAAGGTGCTGATGAGCTCACCTGTTAAAGTGGAAGGATTCTGGGATTTGTAGGCATAAGCTATACTAAAGGGCTTTACACAACGCCAGGAGAATTGCTCCCACTTTGACAACACAGAGTCACAGGAATATAAGAAACTTGGAAACAGCAAATCACATGTCTGGGGACACAATACTAACACAAATATTTATTTTGCATTCCAAAAGAGGAAAACAATAAGGCACAACTCCAAAATTCAGGCAAAAGGGATGTTTTCCTTTAAGCTGTATAGCAGGTCACACGTCGCAGGTGATTTTGTCGTCTCTTCTATGAGACACCTTGGCAGTTGTGCCTCATGTATATGAAAAGTTTTCAGCTTAATGGTGGATAATGGCAAAATGATCTGCAAATTAATCCCAGTAAGTGCTGCCTCCCATTGCGAGAGAGAGAATAAACCCTTCTGGCAACTCCAAATATCATTAGCGGATTACTCTACCTGAAGTCGCGGAAATGAGGCCCCCTCTGTAAATAGCCTTCATTTTCCTCATACAAAAAAAAGAAAACAGCCCCAGGTGTCAGCATCATAAATGAGGCCCCATTAAAACCCAATTAACTAATTTCCCGTATGAGGTCTCCTCTATGAATGGTGAAAAGGATATCCCGGGAGGACAAATAATATAAATTTACATTGGAACTTCAGTGGGGACAAAAGTGATCTGTGACAGCTTATACCTGTCTGGCAATTCAATAACTTCAGAAACATTTTATATTACTGTTCAATAGAGTAAGGTTATAGCAATTCTAAATTATTATCTAGCTGCATTTCAAATTTCTGACGTAGACATAAACCTCCTTGTCTCTGGGTAAGAGGTAATAAAAGGTGGTGGTAAGTGGGAGCTGTTAAAGTGGACCAAAACCCAACGCGATCGGCCTGGGAATCTTATAGATTCCCACCCCCCCCGGTGCATCCAAAATCGGGATGCCCTCATGTGTGAAACCCCCCCAGGTCGCCCCATACACTTACCTTGTCTCCTGGTCCAAGGGAGCATGCACGAGCTGCGGCCACATCCCTGCCATCTCTCTAGCTGGGCGCGAGCCTGTGCCAGGCGCTTGAATATGGCCGGCGTGGGCACGCTCCCTGTTAGAGGGAAGCGGGGGATGAGGCCACCAGCAAAAATACAGATTCATTTTGTTATTTTTCTTACAAAAAAGTGAAACGTTTGGGACATACAAATCGGTGGATGAATTGGGAGGGGGGCATCCATAAGCTATGTTAGGGAGACTACAAACTGCGTTTCCCAGCCAGGAGAGCTTAAAGTGGACCAAAACCCCGATCAGGGGTGCCTCGCTGTGTGAAACCCCCCCAGATCGCGGAGCGCAACTCACCCCTTTCCAGTCTTACGGCGCACGTCCAATCAGCCGCTGACGTCATGTCGCCGAAAGGGATAGCAGCAGGCAGTGCCTCGTAGCGGCAGGCAGCGTCTGGTGAACGCTGGGCGCTGTACGCAATGCCACATTTATGAAGGCAATTCTGGCGAGCGACTCTAACAGCGCCATGTAGCGTACGATTCATCATTACAGGTGGCTTAGCGTATAGTTCCGGCGCTCTAGCTTCCAAAGCGCCTGGTATTACCTGTCGCTCTCCCATACATTTCAATGGACGTTCCTTATCTCCTGTTTAAACGGGGTTTTTTGCGTTTAATTGCGTTTTTTGCGTTTAATTTGTTTTTTTCTCTCAAATAATTGTGTCACCTCTCCTGGCCTAGAAACATTTTTGAAAACTTTTTTGATTTTTTATATTTTTATTCAGAATTGTCTTTACAGGTCATTAAAGTATTAAAGTCACAATGTTACAACAATGTAATTCCACGTGTTTTCACTTTGTTACTGGTGGATAGGTGTTCAAAAACAGACTCTATGCTATAGCGATCAGATCCAGTGCGCCGACGCTTTGTGTGTCTGTTTTTTTGTCGAATATGAGAGTTGGTCGCACTGAGCTGGCGATACCTTTCGCTCCCTGCATTGCTATACTGGTGTTAGAACGCCCAACTTACATCTCATTCATCAATACTGGCCAGGTTACTACAGCGACTGATGCGCTCTGTTACAGCGCCTGATAGCCGATCACAGTGTATACTAGCGGTCGCTCTTAGCACCTCTGTACAGACGCTCATCTACCAATAGCTGGCTCTAGTAATGAATCAGCCTGCCTGCCTTCGTCTAAGGCCAGCAGCTCGGAGCGCACTGGTGGCGCATCCCCCATTTCCCTCTTCACAAATGCCTGACGAGACATGCTCCCTGCTAGAGGGATAGCGGGGATGCGACTGTGGCCTGTGCATGTGCCATTGGACCAGGAAACAAGGCAAGTGTATGGGGCGACCTGGGGGGTTTCACACAACGGGGCATCTTGGGGGGAGGGAATCCATCTGCTCTTGAATCTTATAGCTTCCCGGTCTGATCACCGTGGGTTTTGGTACACTTTAAGGAAGGTCTTGAAACAATGAATGAGAGTTACAATTATAATAATGTGTTCTTTCCACTGGAAGTCTTAAAAGAGAAGAAAGACATGGACCACCAGGTTTTAGCGGGTTTCATCTTTTCGCTTGACTGAGAAATTTACACTAAAGGTAATATAAAGTCAAAGAAAGCTTTAGGTCCTCATGTAATCCACGTCCCTAGAGGGGGACAGGAAACACACTGCTGCTGTACATCAGCACAAATGGTCACTTTTGGATTTTGTAATCAGAGTATGGCCATACAGGATTCTTTTCAAACTGTAAATAGCTTTACTGCACACACAGCAATAAAAGGATTACTTGCAGCAATGAATAAACAGTTCAACAGTCTCTTGTACGTCCCCTCTTGGGATATGGCTTGGAAGGTATGCTATAAGAAGAGAGCTCAACCCACCACACTGGACATAAGACTCTGGGTCCCCCACAGCAGCTGGGCCCCACTTTCCACCCTGCACACGGCAGCACATCAAGTTCCTCCGGGTGCCGGACACTACAGAGCAAAGTCTTTGTCACTGGTGAGCCACTCCACCACCCTAGTCACTCCTCCAAGCTATAGGCTCTGGATTTTACCTCAGGAAATTGCCACCTCAGGTGTATCCCAGCAACAGCAGACTGGGGCCTCTTCCTCCTCTCCCCTGACTAGGGAGTCAGCTCAACTCAGGAGTGTGGGGTCCATTAGGGAATAGGGGCACCTAACAATGTCAGGGCTCACTGGGGCTACTTTGCTCAGTCCGGCAATAGCAGCTACCCTCCTCGCTCTCCCTGTCGGCTTGGTTCGCCTCCCAGGGCCTCCTGCCCCTCCCTTCCAGATCTCCAACTGTCCTTAACCCCCACGTGATCTTGCAGGTCCTGGCAAGCTAAGGTCTCCTCCCCACAACCAAGATGGTTTGAGGGCAGCCCAGCCGGCCACTGCTCACCAGAACGTTTAAAACAATGCAAAAAAATATGTTTATTACACTTACACCCACACCAGGTATACTTACCATTCTGGGGTATACTGGTGGAGCAGCCGCAAATGGCTCACTTCCAGCCCTTTTAGGTGTGCATGGGAACCACATTGGCCACTGGTGGTCACATGGACCATGAGACTGGCTCAGGAGCATAGACCTGGTTTTCAGACTTCCAGACTTATCAATTTTAACTGATCTGAAAGTTGGATGTCGCCTGGAACACCCAGTAAAACGAAGACTGACACTGCACTAAAGTCAACAGTCGAGAGTAAAAGTGGAGATACAATACTGTGCAACAGCTTCTGACTTTTACTAGATTTACTGTGGTTTACAGCTATGACAAGTTATGACACTGGTTTCTATGCATTTTACTGCTGTGTTGTTATTTCCTGCGCTTCCAGTTGCGCTATGTTACTTTCTTCTTTGTCCTGTCTGTTTTAGCCACCATGTAAGGTGACTTTATCTTATTGCACTCATGTTCCAGTAAAGCTAGTTCCGGTTATACCACTAATGTCTATCTGGATTACGACTCAGCTGCACCCAGCACTCACACTCTGCAACAAAGCTTACAATAAAGGACTTTTTTTTTATATGGGTGTAACTTACATAGTCTTCGATTATCTCCTTGATACCAGCCACTGTAAGGATAAAGATTAAGGGCACCAAAGTGGTATATCTTCCTGTTGGAGACACATCTGGAATTTGCTAGAAGACAAAAACAGATGCTTTTTTTTTTTAGTTACAGTAACAATAAAGCATGTCAACACAAGAAATAGTACACTGCCTGCTTTTCAGCAACATGCTTAACATCCTTAAACAGGACTTTCAAGTATAAACCCCCGGCCCTGCCACCTTACACTGGTGCTGAGGCAGGACAGGGGGTTATAAAGAAAAAAATCGGGTTGCTCCGCTGTGTGAAACCCCCCCAGGACGCCCGCTCCACTTACCTGATTGCTGGTCCAACAGCGCATGCGCTGGCCGCATCTTGCGCTCCCTGCTAGAGGGAAGCGCGGCATGCGGCCGCCAGTGCGCTCAGGGCCGCTGCGGTAAGACGTCTCATTGACGAGCATACCACAGCGGCTCCGAGCGCGCTGATTGGGCGAGTGGCCGTGCATGCGCCGTAGGAGTGGGGTGAGGCGAGTTTTTACTTGCGATCTGGGGGGTTTCACATAGCGGGGTACCCCCGATCGCGATGCCCTGGGGAAGTGGACCAAAACCCAGGATAGTCAAAATCCTGGGTGTTGCCCCACTTTAAAGTGACCACAATTTAGCGATAATCTCTCTGTGGAAATGGCTGCTATGATCAAGCATTGAACGAGAATTGGGTTGGTCATGTCGTTTTGGCTGACCAAAGATTTATCGTTGATTGCTTGATGTTTTAAATGGGTAAACGGAAGTCACCCTAAAAAAATGTAGAGAAAGTGCATTAGCGATCACTAGCGACTGACCAACAAATCTTCGGCCTCTGAACACAATCGCAGAAGATTTGTATGGTTGGTCGCTTGCTAAGCGTACAGCCAATTGATCTGCTAGTTTAAACCCAGCATTAGCTCTAGGAATCTCCAGTGCACCCTGTTGAAAGCCATTTTTATCAGTTGAGAGAAGATGGACACAGACCAAATGAATTTTGGCATAGGAGATAAGGTCATAGTTTTATCAGCATTGTCACTGGTCTTTCTACCAGAGTCAATTTCAGCCTGATAAGAGTTGATAAGGTCAGGTATCACAGGCTGCCTTCTGTTTGCTTTTCTGGCTTGTGTAAATGTTAACATGATTAAGTATATTGTCTCGAATGTTATCCTTCCCAGGTTTCAGACTGAAATACAGTAGGTGCTTTGATAGCATGATCTAGGAAAAGGTCTATATATTGCTGACTGTTTTGGAGATCTATGGCAAAACTAGACTACTACTAAAAATTGCAACACCAAGAAGAAGGCTGGAATGCTCCCCAGATCGCCCAGAAAATACCATTTTGTGAATACTCACCTGTAAAATGGGTATTATAAGTATGTCACACACCCCGCTTCAAGACATTCATTACACTTGGGACATCCAATAGCAGTGTCCATAAAGGGCGAGGATCCAAAAAACAAGGCCCAAACTTAAACCACTGCAGCTTGCAGAACTTTGCGGCCAAAAACAGCATCCGCTGAGGCCCGAACATCAACCTTGTAAAACTTGGAAAAAGTGTGAACCGAAGACCAAGTAGCAGCCTTACAAACCTGTTCAACAGAAGCCTGGTACTGGAAGGCCCAGGACGCCCCAACAGCACGAGTAGAATGAGCAGTAACACGAAAAGGGGGAATCTTCCCCTTAGCAGAATAGGCCCCAACAATGGCCTGGCGAATCCATTTACTAATGGAAGACTGAAGACAGAGGGCACCACAAAAAGGGCGTCAGTCCTACGAAAAGGAGAAGTAGCCACCAAATAGTACTTCACACAGCGAACCACATCCAAAGAATGCAAAACCCTCTCCTTGTCATTGCTAGGCTTAGGACACAAGGAGGGTAGAACAATGTCCTGATTAAGATGAAAAGCAGAGACCACCTTAGGAAGGAAATCTGGCTTGAAGCGGAAAACAACCTTGTCCTGATGCCTCTCAAAGTAAGAGGCCTTAATGGACAAGGCTGCCAACTCCGAAACACGCCGAACAGAAGTGATGGCAACCAGAAAATTAACCTTCTGAGTAAGCTTAGAAAGTGCAATATCCTGCAAAGGTTCAAAAGGAGGACCCTGCAAGGCAGACAAAACCAAATTCAAATCCCAAACTGGGAGCAAAGGCTTCCTAGGAGGCCGCACATGCGTAACCCCCTGGAAAAAGGTCTTAACCAGAGGATGAAGAGCAAAAGACTTTTGAAAGAAAACCGCCAGGGCAGAAACATGCCCTTTCAGCGTACTAAGCTGCAAACGTAGGTCCAGACCATGTTGCAAAAATTCCAAGATCCTAGGGATAGAAAACGCCCTGCAAGGCCCTGACCTCACACCTATCAATATAAGACCTCCAAATCCTATAGTAGATGGCAGAGGAAAACTTCTTTCTAGCCCTAACCAGAGTCTGAATGACAGCATCAGAAAGACCTTCCTCCTTCAAGATGTAGGTTTCAGCAGCCACGCCGTCAAAGCCAGCGTTGGTAAATTGGGGTAGAGCAGGGGACCCTGAGCGAGTAGATCTGGCAGAAAGGGCAGAACTAACTGATCCTCTGCCAACCTTACCACGTCTGCGAACCAAACCTGTCTTGGCCACCTTGGAGCCACTAGGATTGCTGACGCACCCTCTAGGGCCAGCCTGCGCACCACTTTGCCCACCATGGGAAACGGAGGGAACAGGTATAGAAACCCCAGATCCCTCCAGTTCAGAGACATGGCATCCGCTGCCAGAGCCAGCGGATCCCGCGAGAGAGACACAAATGCCGGAAGCTTGTGATTGTGACGAGAGGCAAAGAGGTCCACCGCCGGATTCCCCCACCAGAGGCAAAGCGACCGAAAAACCTTGGGGCAGAGCAACCATTCCCCCCGGCGAGATGACCCCCTACTCAGGGAGTCCACCTCCGTGTTTTCCACTCCCGGAATGTACACTGCCGAGATGCATGGGACATTGCCCTCTTCCCAATCCAGAATCAAAGACACTTCCCTGAGGGCACGCCTGCTGCGAGTCCCTCCCTGGTGATTGATGTAGACGACCGCCGTCCGATTGTCTGACCGAACTTGAACCGGTAGTCCCCGTAACCGATGAGTCAAGCGAGCCAGAACCAACCTGATGGCTCTCAGCTCCAGAACATTGATGGGATCGTGAGCCTCCTGAGGCCCCCACAGCCCCTGAAACCGAAGATCCTTCCAAAATCCCCCCCAACCTGACCGGCTGGCATCCGTGGTGACCGTCTCCCAAAGAGGGGTCAGAAAAGACCTGCCCCTCGTCAGATTGCTCGGTTTCAGCCACCACCGAAGGGAACACCGCACCCGGGGGGACATCAGAAAGGACTGATCCAATGACAACGGGGACCCGTCCCAGGCCACCAAGAGATGGAGCTGGAGCGTCCTTGTGTGAAACTGGGCAAAGGGAACCGCCTCGAACGATGCCACCATCAATCCCACCAGTCGCATCCCTAGCCGGATGGACGGGCGGGGGATGGATAGGAGACGCTGAGTCAATTCCTGAATCAGAATCTTGGCTCGGGGGAGGAACACCCTGGCCTGAGAAGTATCCAGAGACATTCCCAGGAACTCCACCATCCTGGAGGGAGTGAGGCAGGACTTGGGATAGCTGATCACCCAACCGAAACTCTCCAGAGTGGACACCACTGTCCTGGTATCCAGCTGTGCCTGACTGAGAGAAGACGCCATGATGAGAAGATCGTCCAGATAGGGCACGATGCGGATACCCCTGGCTCTGAGGATGGCCATCACTCCTGCCAACACCTTGGTAAAACCCTTGGAGCCGAGGTAAGGCCAAACGGAAGAGCCACAAACTGAAAATGTCGATTGTCCAAGACAAACCTGAGGAATCTCTGGTGTGCCGGAAATATTGGAATATGCAGGTAAGCATCCTTGATGTCTATGGACATCATGAAGTCCCCCTGACGAAGTGAGTGGATGGCTGAGCGCAGAGTTTCCATACGGAACTACCGGGGACGAACGAACCTGTTGAGCAACTTCAGATCCAGAATGGGACGAACGGATCCGTCCTTCTTGGGCACCGTGAACAAATTGAAGTTGTTGAGCAACTTCAGATCCAGAATGGGAGGAACGGATCCGTCCTTCTTGGGCACCGTGAACAAATTGGAATAGAAGCCCAGGCCCCAGTCTGAGTGGGGCACCGGACAAATGACAGCCATGTCCAAAAGACTTGCTACTGCCGCCCGAAGCCCCTGGGCAGCCAGAGGATCCGACGGCAACCGAGAACTGAAGAATCTGGGAGGGGGCCGGAACTCGAACTCCAGCTTGTAACCGGAAGACACCACTTCCTGAATCCACCTGTCCGAGACCTCTTGGACCCAAACCTGGGAGAAGAGTAGCAGCCGCCCCCCCCACCCGCAAGGGTGAGGGCGCCCCCTCATTGCTGAGCCGGCTTGGCAGCGGCTCTAGGCTTGGAGCCCCAACTGTGTCCTGGACGGGCCCGACCCCTGCCCCTGGTCCAGGAATCACCTCTGGACGAGGGGAAAGCTGAACCCCTGCCGACTCTAGCCCCACGAAAGGACTGAGAGAAGGAAGCCGCCGCCCGAAAGGGGCGACACTGCTTTTACGCTGAGGTAACTTACCCCCCTTTGCCACCGAATCCAATCTCTCTCCAAAGAGCCGCAACCCCACAAAGGGAAGGGCCGTAAGCGACTTTCTGGACACAAAATCAGCCGCCCACTGGCGTAGCCAAACCGACCACCGGATAGCCACAAGCAGGGCCGCAGCTCTGCTACACATCACCAATGTGTCGTCCAAGGCGGACAGCACAAAGGACAAAAATAACTCACAGCGATTAAGGTCGGCAAACTTCTCACTAGCCGGGTCAAGCCCGGAAGAGGCCAACAGCCCTCTAACAACCGACCTGGCAGCTACCAATAAAAGCGCAGAATCACAAACCGGCCGCAAGGCCGATCCAACACTGGCAAAACCATGACAAGCCATCTGGTCAATGCTTTTATCCTCACCATCCTTGAGAGTAGTGCACTCCGGAGAATCGAGGACTGAGGAGCTGGACAACCCCAAAACAGAAGCATCCACCTCGGGGGGGGGGGGGGGGATGGGGTTGGGGGGACGACCAGTGCTTCACCGCGTCCGCCGGAAAGGGATATTTCCTGTCCCAACCCGGTGGGACACCGGGAAGCCAAGTCGGCCTCTCCCATTCCTTAAGAATGATACCATCAAAATGCTTTTGATAAGGAAATTCCAAGCGTGGCTTGGTCACTTCAAAGAACTCCCCCTTCAGCGGAGGAGCCGCTGGTCATCGGAGCCCTCAGACTCCTCATACAGCTCCCCTTCCTCACGCGGGGGACAATCAGACCAATCCAGGGAGTCAAACTCCTCCATATCAGAGGCCTGCGCAGCCGTATACAAATGTTTTCGCTTTGCCATGGCCTTTTTAGCAACGGCACTGGAAAACAATTTTTCAAGATTGGCCAATCTGGCACACACCTCAGATTGCGACTCCCCGCCAATGACCACGTCACACGGGTACGTGGCAAGCGAGGGGGAGACGGATAGGAGACTGGCGGAGCAGGACGCCTGAAATCCGGTCTGCCACGTAATAGACCGCTGCGCACAGGGTACACATAGAAATACATCATCCCCCAAAAGGGATACCCCACACCCCAAACACAGCCTGGATTGCCCCGAGGGGGGCACAAGCCCAGTATATATATATATATATATATATATATATATATATATATATATATAAATAAATATATGTGTACAATGCTCCGAGGGTATTACGCAATAATGCAACCCGGGATTAAGTCCTGAGTGGGAGGATTTTAAGCCAGCTAAAATTTTAACCAGGGACCCTGGACCGGGAGAACCCTCCTTTAATATGATCAATGGTCCACCTGGAACACAAAACACAAGTACACGCTCAGACCATGCTAGAATGTATAAAGGGTTAAAGACAGATGAATCTGATGGCCATCCGGCCACTCACCCGACCTTCAGTACCGCACGCCAGGCACAGTGAAGACGCGCAGTGTGCAGTAGGAGGAGGGAGGGCAGCCGGCGCGGTTCGCACACGTCGTGCCCGGCATGAAGCCGGGGCATGAAAATACAATTCTGTGAAATACTCACCTGTAGAATTGGTATTATACGCATACAGTACGTCCTGCTCCAATATAATACTTACACGTGGGTAATCCTCCGCCAGAGGGCGCTGTTCACTGCAGACATGCAAAAAACAGGCTCCTCCCGGCCCTTCATATACCCAGGGACCTGCCACAAATCCCCAGTATTGAAAAGCAGTGAGAAAAGAAGCTGGGAGAAACCAACCACCAACTGGTAACAAAAGCAATGATAACAATCACCATACAGGGGATCCAGAAAAATGTAAAACCAGGGTGGGGTGGAGCAGGACGTACTGTATGCGTATAATACCAATTCTACAGGTGAGTATTTCACAGAATTGTATTATTCTAAGCATACAGTACGTCCTGCTCCAATATAATACTTACACGTGGGACATCCAATAGCAGTGTCCATAAAGTAGGGTGGGATCCCCAACAAAAAAGGCACAGCAGACAGTAAAGGCGCTGTCACCTGCAAAACTTTGCTACCAAGTACGACATGAGCAAAGGCTGAATCCCATAACAAAACCTTTGAAAAGGTATGAACAGAAACAAGCAGCGGTCTAGCAACTTATTCAACAGAAAACCTGGTGCCGAAGGGCCAAAGGTACCCAAACACCAATAGAACGGAACAAAAAGAGAGTGGGAGATTCTACCCCCTTAAAAGAATAGGCCAGTGTAACGGCCTAACCAGCCCAAAGGCAACAGAAGCCTCGGTAAAACTTAGAACTCTCCCCAACGGGGAAATGAAAACTGGTCTCCCGCCACACAGGCGGGGATACTGACCCCTTCAGTAACAAGGATCAGCAAGAAGCCGAAACCTTTACTCAGGACCAGGAAGGCAAAACATCCAAGTAAGATCAGTCCAAAGGGCGCATAGGCCTGGAACCAAACGAGATCAGGCGCATACATATGGAGGTGCCCGCAGAGCCCAAAGGGCATCAGTCCCCCTAAGGGACAATAAACAACCAGGAAAAGTTAAACACCTGTTGAGGGAATGTAGACCCCTTACTTCAGCATTACAAAGAATAAGGCCCATAGGCAGACTAAAAGGACTCAATAAAGATCATAAAACACCACCTTGGACAAAAGGGTCCGGCGCAAGGCGGAATACCACCACATCATGGTGTGTATAAATATATAATATATATATATATATATATATATATATAATGAACGAGGGCTAAGTAATCAGAGCCACCTTCTCAGGCACACGTCTGACTGAAGCAACAGCCCTCGGAGGGGCGACTTGGACTACAAAACAGCTCAGACAGCATCCAGAATAAGTCCCAAGGGAACAATCCGCAGGGCAACAGAATGAAAAATTGATCCCAACAGGGACCATAGAACTACTTGGGAGATGCCCCTTAGCAATCCCCAAGAGAACTCCTAACAAGGAAGACTGAACCAGACTTCTACAGGAAGGCAGACAGGACAGAACCTGAACCTTCAGAGTACCGGAGTATTGGATGGGGAGCCAACCCCAACCTATGCTGTAACAACTTTAGAACCCTGGGAACCGAGAACGTCCAACAGGGGAGAGACCAAGACTCATGCCAATCAATATGGGTACACCATAACCCACAATAGACGGAGGAAGAGGAAGCCAAGGAAGCTTGCTCCTAGCCCCCCAGATACCAAGTCACCCAGAAGATAAGCCCATCTCCAAGGGGTGAATAAATCAGCTGTCAAGCCCCAGACTAGATTCTGTAGATTGGGACGACATAAGAAGGAGCCTGACAAGGGCAGGACCACACTCCTGAGAGAGCGTACAGGCCCACTGACCTCAGCAGAAGCATCTGCGAACCACAGTTCACTAGGCCACCCAGGGGCCATCAATCTCACGGGTCTCTTTATCAGCACAACCGTGCGCAGAACCCCACATAGCAGGGTGAATGAAGAGAAGACATATAAAATAGAAAGTCTATACATAAATTTACTAAGCCCCCATGACCAGAGTCAGAATATTCTGGGACAGCAAAAGACAAGGGCAGGGCCCCTGTGATATAAGCGAGACCCAACAGAGCCACCCTAGTTGGCTCTCAGAGGGACACCAGGATAGCACAACCTGCTACTGAAAGACACCCATTGGAGCGAATACCACTGAGGAGCATGGGACGTAGACCCCCACCCAGATCAGGATCAGGAACCTTCCAGGAGAATCATCCTGCTTCAAGCTCCAGACCAATAATAAAAACAGGCCATTGTCTTCCAACAGGCCAAGAGTCCCCAAATAGACAGGTCCTAAAGAGGAGAAGTCCGGCAGTATAGAGACAACTGAAGGCTCATTGTTTTAACAAAGCCAGTAGGTAAGATGGACCCTCTAAGGGACCCTACCTAGGAACCACGGGGAGTTTTGGAAGAAATCCCCCCCCTGCCAACCTGCGAGACTTGGCACCCAAGGTGACCATTCACAGGAAGATGCAAGCAAAGAAGGGGGTGCCCCCTGACAGGGTCCTTGAACATAACCAGCTCAAGAGGAACCCCCGTACCAAGGGGGAATGAGCACAGACCTAGCTCCAGGGGTGCTGAAACCCCATGTAGGATCAATAACCTACTGTGCCGAAGAGTCCAAGGGCTCGGTATATAAGGGAAATCATCTGATACGCCACCAACGGGCCCACCAGCTGCAATCCTGCCTGGTGAAAGTAAGGTGTCAGTAAATAGGGACAGAGCCCCTGTGACCAGGAGTCCACTTATTGCCAAGGAAGATGCTCAAGCCTGAACCGAATCCAAGGAATGGAGATAGCGAATAATGGACCCTGAGGGATTGAGGTGACTGAGCACCCATCCAAATAACTCCCAAAGGACACCGCCGGCCGACTAACCCACTCGGCCGGACATAGAGATTGGGGAGTAAGGAAAGACGACCCAGTAGGTCCTAGTGCGGACGCCCCACAGGCATGTCCGAGACATCACCCCCATCCGTGCCATGGCGAGTAGCCTGGGAGCGGAAGAGAGGCCAAAAAACAAGGCCCCAATCTGCAGGGTTGGTCCTGCAACACTGACTAGTAACGGTCTTGGTGTCCAGAAGACAGAGGGGGAACTAAAAGGGTCTAGAACTCCACAGGGGGCCGGAAGCCCCCCTGCACAGGGCGCCTGTGTCCCAAGACAGAGATATCATACAGGGACTACCTGTGAGTGTAGAATTGCCGTGCCTACCATAGGCCAGCCTGGCCCAGACTGCCTCATCATTTTGAGGGAAGGAGGAAGGTTAATATAGAGGCCATAGCCCCATTCTGTTAAGGGCAACCTGTAAGTAAGCCCAGACACTGTAGGCCTAGTACGGCCTGCACCAATTCCTGAGGGGAAAACAGGGGCTAGAAGCACCCTGACAACCTCTGAGAGGGACCGCCCAGCAAATGCTATCCTGTGTCCAGGGGAACTACCTCCTGGAACCACCAGAAGGAGAAGATACGCTCCCAGATAGGAGTCAGGTGCTGTGGTAGTCCCCTCGCCCAGAAGGGCGAGGGCGTCCCTTCATGCTTGGGAAGTCCTGGCAGATTTGGACTTAGCCCTGCCCGAGTGCCCAGGGTGTTGCCTGCCCACTCCGTGGTGGAAATCCACACCGAACAGTTGGAAGCACACCTCAGGTTCGCGTTTGACACGACGTACGTAGGGAGGGGGAGGGGTGTCCCTGCCCTGAGGAGGCCGGGACGGCCTTCTGCGTAGGGGTGCCTTACCCTTTTTTCCAAAAAGGTCCAAACGGGCCCCAAATAGACGCCGTCCTCTGAAGGGAAGGCCAGTGAGAGCCTTTTTCGTAGCATCGTCAGCACCCCACTGTCGCAGCCAGACCAGGCGGCGAATAGCTACCACAAGGTCAGAGGTTCTAGCACACATCTTAATGGTGTCATCCAGCGATGAGAGGATAAACCTCACAAACACATCACAATCATCACAGCGCATTAAACACCCCCCAGGAGAGGTCCTCAGGTCGGTGATCAAGTAGTTTTCTAATGAGAGTCCTGGCGGCCACCGCAGTGATGGCCGCGGCACAGACCGGGCGCAGCGCCGTCCCTGCATACGAAAAGGCATGGGAAGCCAGTCTGTCAATGCGCCGGTCCTCAGCATCCCGAAGGGTACGGTAATAAGGAGCCGCCATGAAGGGGGGGTTAGTAACCCCTTTAATCGGTGCATTCACCACAGGAGGTGCTGACCCGAAGTTAACCACATCAGGAGGGAAAGGGTACTTCCAATCCCAGACCCCTGGGACCCCTTTAAGTTTACAAGGTGATTCCCATTCTTGGGATATAAGATTCTGGAAATGCTCCTGTTCCAGGAATTCCAAGCGCGGCGGCGCTGTGTGGAAACTCTCCTTCTTAGGCTTGGAAGCCTCTCCAGGAGGGGAGATAGACAAAACCTCAAAGATCTTAATAAGTAGTTCATCTGTGTCACACAGGCCCCAAGAACCGGGCCCAGAATCATCACGGCTCCATCCGAGGAGCCCGAATCGGAGAATAGCTCACCTTCATCAAGGTGAGGATCAAGGTCCTGCATAGCAGCAGAGTCATCAGTATCATTAGGAACCGGAGAACCAGGAGGCGTCAGGGACCGCTTCTTTCCAGGGCCCAAGCGCTCCGTCAAACTAGACAGCACCGGCTCAGCCGTAGGCAGCCTGCGCGGTGCGACTTGCTGGTCATCCCCGCTCGAGTGAGACTCATCAGGAGTGAGAATTAGGTCCGGGGAGACAGGTGTATTGAAGGGAGGTGCAGCCACTGGCAAACCTGATTGCAGGGCCAGTGCCTGTTCAGCACACGGTCCGCAGACCCGTGCTCTGTCAGCATCAGCATGGGGCTGACCACACACTGTACACAGCCGGTCTTGTCCCCGAGGGACCCCGGGTACATAATTCTGAGATGCCTCCATATGGTGATTGTCTGAGCAGTATGCCCGCAGGGATTTACGCAATAAGCAACCCTGGATGCCCCAAGACCCGCTAGGAATGTGGGAGAATTTTTTATGTGAACCCGCTATAATATATGTCAGGCCGGGAGAAGCCACCGAAATCTTGGCGTCTGAAAGACATAAGGGGATAAGAGGGGGGTGTCAGTGCCATGCGCAGCTGAGTAAAAAATCATAGGAAGAAAAAACGCCCGGGAGGGCACTTACATGACCGAGGGAGGAGGCGGATCGCAACCACGCACGCGAAGACCGCCAAAATGGCGCCAAGCGAACCGCCTCCCCCAAAGAGCGCGAAGCTCTAACCAGCGCAACGTCAATGACAGTAGTGGATGGGACACACATACAGAGTGTAATCAAGGAGATTGCTCTCAACACTAGAGAATGATGCTGCCGCCCGGGCTGCACACTTATGTAATGAAAGGACACACACGCGCACAACCAGACAAGGTTTATGTGGAGCAAGGAGCGCGGCACTGACACCCAAGTTTAAAGAAAAGGTCAACGGCCATAAACGTGTTAACATTACGCTGGGACCGCCACACACACACCCCCCCCTTTCTTTTCCCCCGAGCTACGGGAGGAAGCGAGGGAGAAGCGGACCTGCACCCAGGGTTCATCGCTATGAGGGGCACGGGCAACAATGCGGGAGGGGCATCTATTGGAGGCTCACCATCGGCCTAAACCGCCTACCCTATGGTGGGGGATTGCGGTGGAGCGTAGCTCCGTGAGCACACGAGGTCCTACCTACCTTCACCCGACCAGCGCAGCCCAGGCTGGGAGGCACAGCCTTATCGAAGAGGACGGGTGGTAATAGTCCTGCAGGGCCGCAGGATGTAAAAGCCCCGCTCACCTGCGAGAGAGTGATACTTCATGTCTTCGCAGTCAGCACTGCAGAGAAATCTGGGGATTTGTGGGAGGCCCCTGGGTATATGAAGGGCCGGGAGGAGCCTGTTTTTGCATGTCTGCAGTGAACAGCGCCCTCTGGCAGAGGATTACCCACGTGTAAGTATTATATTGGAGCAGGACGTACTGTATGCTTAGAATAATTCAGTGCCTGCATTTGCCTGGGCTTGAGAGGAAACATCCAAGGGGGGCACATGATTAAAGCGGACCAACACTTGCGTAGCTGCAGATGTTGGTACTGCCACTATAAGACAGTCTGGGTGGAGGGGGTTCCAGAATGCTGGAGGCCCCCCCCCTCAAGCACATAACCTCCCAGAATGCCTGTAATCCTTAACTTAGCCTCGATCCTCTGACCCCCCCTCCACTGTCCTGCCTGAGCTCATAGAGAGTAGGCTTCTACTTTAAATGATTAGAAATAAGTTACCTCAACCCAGGTCTCTTTGTTGAACTCGATGGACATATGTCTTTTTTCAACCCTATTAATGAGGAACAACACCCAAGAAATAGATTCCTTCTCTAGGTTTTGGGTTGGGATGCCCCACTGTGTGTATCCCCAGGATCACCTGTAAACTCACCTTTTCCTCATTCCCACGGGGCACGTATAGGTCGCTCAGCCAGTCAGCGGCACTTGTTCTATTTCCGTCTTTTAAGAAGGATTGGAGCAGGTGCCACCAGCTGCATCCCCGCTCCGCCTCTAGCTGTGGGCACGCACACGCGGGCCATTCTGATAAGCCTGGCAGGGGTGCATACCTAGCTTCAGGTTTGGTGGGGATGCGGCCATGGCTCGGAGATGTGGTGTGGGCTTGGAAGAGGTGAGTTGATTGGGCAAACCAGGAGGTTTTTAGACAGTGGGCATCCTGAATTTGGATAAAGAGCTAGACCAAACCCCCCCCCCCCCCCAAGAGTCTTAGACTTGAGGGCAGTGTTGCTCCTCCCAAACAATATAACTATGTAGCAGGACAGAGCTACTACCAGGGGACAAAAAGGTATGGATATTTTTATTTTATGTCGGGACAGACCCTTTTAAGAATATGAACCTTTCATTAAATAAATGGATGGCCTCCTCTTATAAATTCACTGGTCTCCACTTTTCCTTCTGTAAGAAATGTAAAAATGTGTAGGCAGTTTTAATATGAATTATTCTTAGTACTAGGAAATAGAATCAGGACTGTATAACTTACAATGCAATAATGACCGACATTCTTCATCTATCTATGTCAAAATTGATAGGTAGGGAGTGTCCCGTGTGTGAGTTTGCACTATGCCATCAGTGGCCCAAAGCCATTTAACCCCTTGAAACCAGCTGTTACTTATTCGCTCCATTTAAAAGAGCCATTGTGCCAACTTTAAAGCCAGTTTTATGGTCAAAACTTTGGGTCAGGCTGAACTCTACTGTATGCGGTGCAGGGGGTCTCCATCAGTAGCCCAAAGCCATTTAACCCTTATATTCACATTTCTCATTGACCATTTTGATGCCCATTTTTGTGCCCCATAAGTCAGGATTTGTGCCACTTTTAATGTGATATTGCTCAGAGCGCTCTATAAAATTACCGGCTTCATTAATGGATATTTTCCCTTATAAGAAGGATGGGTTGCGTGTGCATGGATGGGGTGTGTTTGTATGGACATGGGTGTATGGTGGGGAGTGTCAAATTCATCTGTGTTGTATGTCTGCGCGGGGGGAAGGGGGGCGCATGGCCAAACAGTGCAGGGCAAATCCTAAATACAGCCCTGCGGGTGGGCAGGTTTCCAGTGTGCCCCGTGCATTTGGTGTTTGCATCACATCATACTGTGATGACGTGTGGGGGGGGGGGGGGGGAGGGAGAGGCAGTTGGGTACTCAACCCTCCTCCTCAAGGGCCAGGTTTTGCAGATCTCCACAGTGATGTACAGGTGTAGTAATTCGTTCCCAGTATATAGCACCAATTACTCACACTCACACACTTGTGCATCAGTGTGGAAATCTGAAAAACCTAACCTGTTGTTGGCTCTTGAGGCGGAGGGTTGACCACATGTGGCTTAGGGTATTGGGTGAGGTGAGGTAAGAAATTATTTTAGGTCCCTCTTAACCTCTGGGGCTTTGTGATCTGGGATGCCCCTACAGTAATTGGTGGGGTAACTTATGCATGCATGTATGATGGGGACAGACAGCTGCAAACTGCAGTGATGTATATCTCCTATTGCAAGGCTCACTAATGGCGTAGGGGGGGGGGATCTACCAATCCCCCCCGGGCTCTTCCGCCGCAAGGAGAGGGCCTGGATTAGCCTACCCCCCCCCCCCCCCCCCCCCCGCGCTTCCACTGTCGTTGCTGAAGTTCGGCGCTCGCCACACCTTTATGCTGCAGTCCCACTCTGTCACCATATTCCTCAGATGCCGGTGATGATTTCGGGAGGGAGGATGGAGGGGCAGAGGACTCTGACCCACAGCCCCCCCCCCTCCTCCAGTGATCACCATCAGCTGTCATCGGGATCTGCGAGGGATAGTGGCATGGGACACAGGATCGAGGTGAGTAAAGAAAAAAAAATATTTTTATAAATGTAATTTGGTCTCTGTGGTGTCTTTTTTTTACATTTAACCCTTTGTGAACTGGTAAGGGGTCCATGAGACCCCTATACCAGTTCACAAGACTTGGGGGGCAGGCAAGTCATCTCCGGCAAGCGGTAAGGTAACCCCCAGCCCCCCATTACCTGCCTCCCCAAAGCCGGGGGCAGAAAAGCCCAAGGCCCACAAAGGCTGTGCGGGCTTGTAGCCCCCAAGGCCAGGGGGGCCTCCACGTCCTGGACTACAAGCCCTGCATAGCGGGTGCCGGGGCTGGTTATGCTGGGAAGGGGGGACCCCATGCCATTTTTTTAGCCATTTATAGTGTGGATGTATTTTATTTGCAAATGTTATAAGATGCTCTTTTCAGTTTTGGGGGTCTCCTGGGCAGGAATGGGAGGGGGCTAGCAAAACATAAGCGGTACGATTGTAATCGGGAGAAATGGGGCTTTAACATGCAATATGGTTTTCTTGAATAAAATAAATGACACCTTTTCAAAAAAAGGATTTTTTAAAACATTTTTCAATCAAAAATATTATTAAAAACACTGGAAAAAGACCCTCTTTCCACATCTTATACTCAGCACGTACAGTGCCTTAAAAAAGTATTCATACCCCTTAAACATTTCTACATTTTTAAAACAAAACAACCATTGATTTTATGGAATAGAGCAACACAAAGCAGCAAGTATTGGTGAAGTATAAAAAAAAAAACATGCTTTTCCAAACTTTTAAAAACTACAAAACTGAAACTTCAGCCCCCCTGCCCCGAGTATATACTTTACAGCTAAAGGTGGCCCTATAACTACAGCTGAAATTCAGATGGCCTATAACTCTATCAGTAAGCTTGGATGGAAAACGTTTGTGAACAGCAATTTTCAGGTCATGTCACAGATTCTCAATGGGAGTTAAGTCTGAATTTTGCATCATATCCTACAATATTTGATGAAAGAAATGCGCCCAGAGCAAATAAATATGACATAATAATTTGCATTGGACCAACACAGGGAATTTCAGCCACATGCTGCATGCAAATGTACAAACAACTAGGGAAAGGAGCATTTAATGCAGATATACATGAGGTGTGTGTAAAATAGAGTGGAACGTGTATATAATAAATACAATAAAGCTTCAGAGTAAGTAGCGTCATCTTTACTGTATCTGCTCAGCTCTCCTGGACACTAGAGCTAGCAATCCATGATACCTTAAAGTTACCTTTCCACATACCAATGCCAAAAAATTGCAGTAACTGACTGAAAAAAACTGCCTGCATGGTACCAAAAGCCTGAAGTGGAACCATAGCTTCTCATCCAGAGGGATTTGTCATGAAGCGCCTGTCAGGCCTCGGCTGCGCTCCTGTGGCACTCCCTGCAGCAAGCGTGAGGGGTTGCCAGCACTTCTAGTTCCATGTGCTGAGGACACAGGTGCAGGGCATATTAAAGCGGACCTCAAAAAATTAAAGCTTAGTAAATTGCTCCCCAAACCCCCTCTCAGTTGTAGAATAGCTTGAATAATTAGATTGCAGATGTTGCATGCCTAAACTGCATGGGAGCTGCCATCTTGCTACACACCTGTTAGCCCTGCAGGTCTCAGAGGACCAACATTCAGTTGTGAGTGTTGGTTTCCTTCTTTGCTGATTAGATTGAGTTACTCCCATAGTCCCACTCAGTCTGTCCCATGTTTGAGGTGTATTACCCTTCAATCCTACTATCTCCTAATGGCAGGGTAAACCAGGGGTTCCACCGTTACACTTGATTTTTTTTTTACCATTTATTACACTACCCATTGTAGCCGTGGTCGTGGCCATGCTGGCCATTCAGCGGGTGGTTGTTATATTTAAATCTCGGTGCAATAATTCCCTATCACTAGCCAGAAGTAAAAAGCCATCACTTGTAATGACTCATTATTGAAACAGTTGCTACAATGTTCTGAGCAATGCTGGTGCAAGGAAGCTCCCAGTTTAGCTGCAGTGTCTGTGAGCTAACAAGCCCCCCCCCCAATAATGCTCAGGTCAGGTGTGTAGCAAGATGGCAACTCTGGGTTTTGGTCTGTGCCCCTGAACAAACCCAGTTTGGACAGTGTGAAACCCCCTGGATTGCCGGTATTCTTATCTCAGTCATGCTCCCACTGCACATGTGTGGGTTCTCCTCCAATCAGGTTTTCTAGGCGTGCATATGAATTAGCAGCAACCTGACTCGCAGACTAGCCGCTGGCTGTTCTCCTCTGGCTGTGTGTACCTGTGCCAACCATTCAGATATGACTGGTGAGGGAGGAAGAAGCAGCAGGAGGGATGCGGCCACTGGCCTGTGCATGTGCCAAGGGATTGCAGGCAAGGTACGTAAATATGTTGATCCCATGGGTTTCACACATCCCAATTTGGGATGCCTCGCAAGTATGGTTTTGGTCCACTTTAAACATATTCCTGTCATTGTAAGAGACTCTAAATCCAGACAATCTGTTTTTATTAAGTAATTTTTATAAGCCACACATCAGTCTGTCACATTGTGCACCATTACCCAACATGCTAGTGAAACCGAGCATCTTACCTGTAATAAGGCAATGAAGAGGAAGAACGCGTTGGCGGCTCTTCTAATCTGCTCGTATAGGAAGCGAGGTAGGAATGTTAACAAGCTGTACTTGGCCGTGCTGTGGGAACAGAAACAAAAATAATTTGTCTCATTACACATTTATAACTGTACACAAACAGGGCTCCGGTTACCTTCCAATTGCTTATATTTCATTATGTATAGATTTATCACATTTTGGCTAAGCTTCTTGACAATAAAATATACAACCACTTTATAGGATGCAGCATATGCCTGCTCACAAAGCTTTTAATGCAGACCAAAAACCAAGTCTTTCTGGATTTTGGTCTGCATAACCAACCAATTTGGGATGCCCCTGTGTGTGAAACCCCTAGGATCTCTTACTCCGCTCTACACTCTCATAGGATATGCATGGACTTCCAGCCAATCAGAACAGCATAATTATGCCCGCCAATCTTTTCTGATTAAATGGATTGCCAAGATACCTGGTCCTTTCTCCCGGGGCACCCTGATCAGGGCTGCCCCACTTCGTGAACCCCCCCCAGATCACAGAGCCCAACTCACCTCTTCCTGGTCCACGACACTGGCCGCTTGTCCAGTCAGTGCGCTTGGGGACGCTGACATCACGTTGCCTAGGGCTTCGTCTAAGCCAGCAGCTCTGAGTGCGCTGGCATCCCCCGATTCACTCTAACAGGTAGCGTGCCTGCACCAGCCATTCACAAATGAGGGATAGTGGGATGCGGCCGTGGCTCGCACATGCGCCATTGGACCGGGAAGCATGGTAAGTGTATGGGGCGACCTGGGGCATTTCATACAGTGGGGCATTACGATTTTAAATGCCCTGGGGGGGAGGGAATCAATCGTCCAGGGAATCCTATAGATTCTCGGGCCGATCGGCGTGGGTTTTGTTCCACTTTAAGTTCATCTTTAATAGTGAAAGGATGAGCCTAAGCACACACACTATACATACTTATGTAACCTCAGTGCAACTAACTGAAAAATATGGTGTCAATGTTTTCTGATAGGATTATAACAAAAGATATAAGAGCACAAGGACTGGACCTTGGTCAGTTACATCTGCAAACTGATCCAGGCTTAGTTAAATCTCGTAATGAATGTGAACACCTATGAGCAAATACATGAAACCACGCCAGTGTGATAAGAAAATTAATACTTCAATTAACTGCATAAAAAACTGAGCACTGAACTCCCCAGTGACCAATCAGCACAAGCCAGAGCAATGTTTAAGCAAGAGATATTCATTTGTATTTTTCATTTATAACCTCAGACACTCAATTTTAAGTGATTCTGTGCGGATGTCAAGCAATCTGTTTAATGAATGTTCCTACAATCATTTCTTTGTTATGAGATATTAATTCTGATGGTTTAAGTGGACTATTTTCCTGGATTCTTGCTTTTCGCTGGAGGCATATTCATTTGCTGCACACTGTATGCCCATCAGATTTGGGATACCCTCGTATCATGCACCCCATGCTGATCTAATATTGTAGTGTGACCTATTTTAAGGGATCCTAGGGTTGCACTGTTAATAAGCTAATACAGGGGTGTGCCTTCACCTATAGAAAATTGTTGCATTATCTGTTAACGGCTGCCAGGCAAGTGATTGCTAGGGCCTGGAAGAAACCTAGCCTTAGATTTATGGAGTTTAAAGAGGACCAAAACCCACCCTGGAGACTCCAGGGAAAGCATTCTTGTTCCCAGGGGCATCCCGATCGGGGCTGCCCCACTGTGTGAAACCCCGGAAAACTCACCTTCGTTCCTGGTCCAGTGACGCATGCCCGAGCAGCGGCCACTTCCCCGATATCCCTTTGCAGGGAGCATGCTCGCACCAGGCATTTGTGACTGGCCATTGCGGACATGCTCCTTGTTAGGGGATAGCAGGTGATGCGGCCACCAGCACGCTCAGATCCGCTCGTATTAGACAAAGGGGTTCTAGCGGATTCGAGCGTGCTGACTGGACGAGCAGCCGTGTATGCCCCGTACGACCAGGAAGAGGTGAGTTTGTTCGGCCAACCTGGGGAGTTTCACATGACGGGTGCCTCAGGGGCAATCCTGGGTTTTGGACCACTTTAAGAACAGAGTAAACTTGTGTTTTACCTATCCAAAATTCAAGCGAATCTGGCTGCCTTTAGTTAGCAGTTACTTGGCTGGGCACTTATGGTGTTGTAGGGAATCGGTATTGGGAGCAGAAACCAGTGAGCCTGGTAGTGGAGAGCAGTGTTTGCTTCAATCTCTTTCTATTCTTTTCTCTTTCTCTTATTTCTTTGTTTTGTTTAGTTCTTATTGGAAACAGATCAACCTGACAGTGTTGCTAGGAGAATTTGTGTATTTTTGTCTGCACTATTTTTAAACCTACTTAGGTTTTGTTTGAAGTTTATGTGGGATATTTTCTTTTGTGAGTTTTTGAGTGATACTGGAAAAAATGCTCACCATATCCCTATAACTTGGATCTACCTGGCACCACCACGTGAAACAAGGACATTCTTCTATCTGCATTACTCGGCTCCAGAAGTGCTCACCTAAAAAGTTCCAGTATAGACACCTACCTGAAATCACAACAACAGGCTCCCTCACTGCTTGGAGGGTGGTGTTAGCTCCCTAGCCTTCAACATGTAGTCCCCTCAGGTCAGGGCATGTGGGGTGAGCGCCCAAGTGAGGAGGAAAGAAGAAGGCTGTCTTGGTGGGTGGCTTTGGAGCAAAGTGAGTAATTTTTATGCAGCCGACTTTAGCCCTTAAATCGGACTGGGGGTGCAGCACTCTTGATGCTTCCCAGCCTGTCAGATAGCGGCAGCGCCGGTGGCCACCAACACCCTTGCCACCTTGCCAGAGTGTTGGTTCGTTTTGATGCTGTACAAAACCTGTGATTTTGACTATACTTGATTTTGTTCCCTGCCCCGGGAGCACACGGCGGGGCATCCCAAAGGAGAAGGCCTAATCTTTTATATTCCATGGACGGCCTTTTTGGATTTTTGTGCCACTTTAAAGAACCACTAAAATGCCAAATCACTTTTACAGTCTATAACAAACCAAAATTCAATTTTTGGAGACACCAATGAGGCCACTGTACAGACATAATGGTTATAAATTGTAAAGAGAACTGTTCCCCAGTTTAATTTTCGGGTCCGACTACACTATATGGGGCAAATGAGAACGTGGTACTGAACAAATATTTGTCACCTTATTTATTTAAAGTGTCCAATCAGCGCGGACGGACAAGCGATCTGACAGCAACGGACAAGCGGCTCCTCCGCCGCCGCCTCCCGCGCATCACTCTCCGGCCATTCACAGACGGCCAGCGCGGGCGCGCACACGTCTAGAGGGGCGCGAGGGAGGTGGCGGCGGCCGGCCGCCGCCGAAGACAAGGTAAGGGGATTTGGGCCGTTTAGGGGGGTTTCACCCCGTGGGACATACCGATCTCGGATGTCCCGCGGGGAGGGAGGTAATCGGCCCGGGAATCTTATAGATTCCCAGGCCGATCACGGGAGGGTGATGGTCCACTTTAAGAAGGGATAGCGCCTCTAACAGCGCCATCTAGCGTCTGATGTATTAATCCAGGCGGCTCAGCGTATAGCGCTGGCGCTCAAGGCTCAGGAGCGCCATGTAGTACCTGTCACTCTGTAGCGATCTCCCATACATTTCAATGGGGTCTCATTAGCTGTGTATAAATAGCGTGTTTGGCAATGTAATTTTTATTTTTTTGCTCAAAATGTGTGTATGTGTTCTAAAACAGGTTTTTAGAGCTAAAACAGGCTTTAGAGCACCGACGCTGTATGTGTAGCTTTTTCTTGAATATGGCGTGGAGCGCCGAGTGCCAGACGCACTGAGCTGGCGCTACCTCTCACTCGTTGCAGCGCTGTACTGTTGTTACAACGCACAACGGACATCACATTCATCAATGCCGGCCAGGTTACTACAGCGACCGAGATGCTCTGTTACAGCGCCCGAGACCTGCTTACAGCATCTATTAGCGGTCGCTCTAAGCGCTGCTATACAGACGCTCATCTGGCAATACCTGGCATTAGTAGTGAATCAGCCTCTTAGATAACAATCTCTCATGTCTATATGCAGGGAAGTATTAAGTGTGGTGGAGGCCCTTTAGCAAAATTCTGATGGGTAGGCCCCCCATACAGTAATTGTTCTCCTTTTACTATGTAGTACACCACTGTTTTGGGCAGAATCTATTTTGTTTTTGTCCCCCCCCCCAGGCACCCTGGGCTCATGCCCCCCCCCCCCCCCCCCCCCCCATTTCATCCATCCTGGTCTATACGCAACAATACATTTCAAAGCCATCTTCCTGCAAACACATAAAGCGTACCAACACCAGACCTACAGTCCAAAAGGCTCTATGTCCAGCAGAAGCCGTTTCCAAGAGGCCATCATTCCCGCCCGGTCACTGGTAGACCCCAACGCCCCCACCACCCACAATTATAAGTCACAGAGGCTTGAGCACACTGACTCCTTACACTCCAATGAAGATGTCAAAGCCTGGCACACCCCAACCATTGCAGGATATTTGATCAAACAGAGTACAAAAGGAGATCATTTTTATGTTCAGGCAGAGCCCCTAAATATTTTATGGTTCCCACAATGCTGGTTAAAAAGAAATCACCGCTGGCCCATCTGATCAGCCCCATTTTAGCTACTAAGAAACACCACACACTTCTAGCTCATGCACAGAGGTCAGCTCAGAATCCAAACTGTTCTATGCATTCTGTAGATAATTTGGGAATTAGATTGTTTTCTACTTACTGTAACTTTATGAACAGACTTATGGATTTGCACTTGTTTTTATCATCATGCTCACAGGCATTCAGCATGACCCCAGATCTTTAATAATTAAAAGAGAAGAATAATTTCCATTGTCTGTGATAGCACAATGCTGGCGGATGAGATTTCCCTGAGTGAAGAATGTCGTCAGCAATCTTTTGTGCTGTAAGTTCGGTATTCCCAGAAATCAACCTTGTAAGCCTGTCATTGCCCCGGCAGTGGATGGCAGCTCAGCTTTCACTTAGCAGAGGCTATGACAATAGTTCTTTATATCATGGGAAAGAGATCTTCAGTTTCATAAACTCCTATGTGATATCACCAATCAGCCCTGATATGAACAGGGGGTCATTCATTAGAATAATTAAAAGCCTCTTAATAATTTTAATGAATACCCCCCCCCCCAAGGGGGTTGTTACTTTAGAATTCTGTAGACAATGTCAGTAACTCATTAGAAAATTTACCTTTTGAATTACTGTAACGTTCTCCAGTGTTTCTTAGATATTGCTGATTGATTTCCATGCTATCACACTATGAGCAGACATGTCTTGTCACCTGGTTTTGAACCCCCCCATCACCCGGTCACCCTGTCAAACTATGAAATCACTCTGCAAAACATAAATTCCTTCTTCCTCCCCGCTGTCTGGCTGCCAAATTCAACCCGCTCGCTATTTGCTAGCAGATGCCATAAAATGATGGCTGTCCATCTGGCCCCTCTCTATTGAATGCCTCTGGCTCCTTCTAAGAGTCTGGCTAGGTTTGACCTTAAAGTGCACCAAAACCCACAGTGATTGGCCCAGGAATCTTATAGATTGATTCCCTCCCTCCAGGGAATCGCAAATCAGGATGTCTCGCTGTGTGAAACCCCTCAGGTCGCCAATAAACTCATCTTCATCCGCATCCCTGCTATCCCTCTAGCAGGGCATTTGTGAATGGCCAGCATGGGCACGCTGCTCCTGGTAGCGGAGGATGCATCCGCCAGCGCTCTCAGACCCATTCACTTTAGGCAAAGGCTTAGACGAGCTAACGTGAGAGGATCCGAGCGCCGATTGGACGAGAGGCAGCGTATTCAACTTAGGACCAAGGAAGGGTGAGTGTGATCAGGGGGGTTTCACACAGCAGAGCATGCCTGATCGGTGTGCCCCAGAGGCAAGGACCAAAACTCTGGATAGTCAAAATCCTGGGTTTTGGTCCACTTAAAGGTTGGGGCAAGGATACCCTGTCAGTTTGTTCCAGTAATGTAGCTGACTGAATGCTGCTGGGGAGAAGAGACTGCATGACTGAGGTGTGAGGAATTAGGCTTTATACAGCCTTATATCACCTTCAGTTTCAGTTAATGTAATAGTGAATTACTATGTGTTTAAAGAGGAACAACAAACAGGAAGTTTACTTTCACCCTCTGTGCAGCGGCATCCCAAATTGAGATGCCCTGTTGTGTGTATCCCTCCAGGTCGCCCCACACACTCACCTTCCTTTCGCTCCCATGGTGCTCGGACTCATACAAGAGCGAGTGCGCTGATTGGCTGAGCGGCTAGCCAGTGTGAGCGCTTTCACTCGGCTCCCTTCGGCTCTGCTAAGCCATTGAGCGCCAAGTGTGCCGCCAGCCACATCCCCCGCTCACCTATTAGCTGTGGCGTGCGTGCGCCACCCATTCAGAAAGGCCGGTGGAGGCATGCGCAGGGCTAGAGGTGAGCGGGGATGCGGCCACTGCACAGAGATGCCTCGAGGGCTCCGGGAGAGGGTGAGTTAAACTGGAAATGGGGGGGGGGGGCGGGGGGTTGACACAGCAATCCCAATTCGGGATGCCCCAAGGAGTGGAACTCTGACTGTCTTGGATTCCTTTTTAAGACCTATTTATATACCCTGCAAATTGTCATAGTGGTGATAAACATTTGTCCTGCAAAAGTCTGTTAATAAGCCACACCCCTGCCATGGCCATCACCCTGTAAAACTGGTCTCCAAGGTTGGAATCTCTGTATGAGCTATAGTGAGATTAAAGCAAACAATAAGTCTTAATTTTTTTTGGTAAATGTAAAAATAAAAAAGGTTATTAATAAGCGGAGGAGTAGTTAGGCTTTCTGGCACCCGGGGCAAAGATTCGAAATGGTCCCCCCCTCAGCTGTGCTCAGGCCCCTCTTTGGCACCCCTCTGACCCGCTGCACCTGGGGCACGTGGCCCCCCTGCTCTCCCAGCTACGCCCCTGTTAATAAGCATGCAAACTGCTGGATGCTTATTAATTACCTACTCACCTTAGCAGGCTGCTGGCTCCCAGACCTCTCGCTCCTGTGCCGCCATCTTGCTATGTATGTATGTATCCCACAATCCTCCTGGATGCGGCATTTCCCCTCACACCTGGGGGCCGGCCTCTTACAGAGAGCGACTGGCTTTTCTCCCAGTCTGAGGCAGCAGATAGGTGAGCGGCGGAGCGATGGGGAACCACCTGAAATGTGGAGGCTGATTCACTACTAACGCCAGGTATCACCAGATGAGTGTCTGTATAGCGGCACTTAGAGCGACCGCTAGTAGACGCTGTAAGCGGGTATCGGGTGCTGTAACAGAGCGTCTCGGTAGCTCTACTAACCTGGTCGTCATTGATTAATGTGATGTGCGTTGGGCGCTCTAGCAAAAGTATAACTCTGCAGCGAGCGAGAGGTAGCACCAGCTTAGTGCGTCCAGCACTCGGCACTCAGCACCATATTTAACAAAACACTAGACACACACAGCGTTGGCGCTGTAAAGCTGGGCACTGTAGCATAGAGCGCCAGACGCTGTGTGATCAAAGTCTGTTTTTGAACACATATCCACCCGTAACAAAGCGAAAACACATGGAATGACATTGTTTTAACACTGTGACATTAACACTTTAGTGCCAGACCTGTAATGACAATTCTGCATAAAAATATAAAAATTCAACAAAATTTATGAAAAAATGTTTGTTTGCAGCCAGGAGAAGTCACACAATGATTTGAGCAAAAAAAAAAAACAATTCTGTGAAATACTCACCTGTAGAATTGGTATTATACGCATACAGCATGTCCTGCTCCATCTATTATACTTACACATGGGTAATCCTCCGCCTGAGGGCGCTGTTCACTGCAGACATGCAAAAACAGGCTCCTCCCGGCCCTACATATACAGAGGGACCTCCCACAAATCCCCAGCATTGAAAAGCAGTGAACAGGAGAAGCCAGGAGAAACTAACCACCCAGAAAACTGGCAATAATAACGATGATAACAATCACCATACAGGGGATCCAGAACAAAGTGAAAACCAGGGTGGGTTGGAGCAGGACGTGCTGTATGCGTATAATACTAATTCTACAGGTGAGTATTTCACAGAATTGTATTATTCTAAGCATACATCACGTCCTGCTCCATCTATAATACTTACACATGGGACATCCAATAGCAGTGTCCGTAAGGTAGGGTGGGATCCCCAACAGAAAAGGCAACAGCAAGCAGTTTATACCACTGCCGCCTGCAAAACCTTGCGGCCAAACACAGCATCAGCTGAGGCCCTAACATCAACCTTGTAAAACTTAGTAAAGGTATGAACAGAAGACCAAGTAGCGGCCTTGCAAACTTGTTCAACAGAGGCCTGGTGCTGGGAAGCCCAAGAAGCCCCAACAGCCCGAGTAGAATGGGCAGTAAGACGGAAGGGGGGAGTCTTCCCCTTAGTAGAATAGGCCTGAACCACAGCCTGACGAATCCATTTACTGATGGTAGACTTGGCAGGAGCCAAACCCTTCCTAGGCCCGTGAGGCACAACGAAGAGAGTCAGTCTTCCTGAAAGCCTTAGTGATAACTAGGTAATACTTGACGCACCTAACCACATCCAGGGAATGCAAAACCCTTTCCTTGGGGTTACTAGGGTTAGGGCACAGAGAAGGAAGTACAATATCTTGATTCAAATGAAATGCAGACACCACTTTAGGCAGAAAGTCTGGCTTGAAGCGGAACACCACCTTATCCTGGTGTCTCTCATAGTAGGGAGGCTGAATAGATAAGGCAGCCAACTCAGACACACGCCTAACAGAAGTGATAGCTACCAGAAAAACGACCTTGAGCGTGAGAACAGCGAGAGCAGCCTCATGAATAGGCTCAAAGGGAGCACCCTGCAGAGCCGATAAAACCAAGTTTAAAATCCCAAACAGGTACCATAGGTTTTCGAGGGACACACACATGAGTGACCCCCTGAAAGAAGGTCTTGATCAGGGGATGCTGGGCAAAGGTCTTCTGAAAGAAGATAGACAGGGCCGAAACCTGACCCTTCAGAGTACTAAGCTTGAGACCTAAGTCTAGACCATGTTGTAGAAACTCGAGCACCCTGGAGACTAAGAATTTCCGGCAGGGAAGAGACCTGGACTCACACCAGTCAATGTAAGAACGCCAGACTCTATAAAAGATAGCAGAAGAAGTCTTTTTCCTGGCTTGCACCATAGTAGCCACTACAGACTCAGACAAACCCTTCTCCATCAAGATGGAGGTTTCAACAACCAAGCCGTCAAAGCCAGAGTTAGTAAATTGGGATGGCGTAGAGACCCCTGAGTTAGAAGATCTGGCAACCTTGGCAGATCGTACTGATCTACTGCCATTTGAACCACGTCCGCGAACCACACTCTTCTTGGCCACCTTGGGGCCACCAGAATCGCGTACCCCTTCTAGAGCAATCTTGCGCAGAACTCTGCCCAGAAGGGGAACTGGTGGAAACACATACAGGAGCCGAAACTCCCTCCAAGACATGGACAGGGCATCAATGGCCAGAGCCAGAGGATCCTGAGACAGGGATACAAAGCTCGGGAGCTTGTGATTGTGATGGGACACAAACAGATCCACATCTGGCACCCACCAACGGTGACACAGGGTCTGAAATACCCTGTTGCAGAGGGACCACTCCCCCTGACGGGACGACCCCCTGCTCAGAGCATCTGCCAGCAGGTTCTGCACCCCCGGAATGTAGACAGCCGAGACGCATTGGACATTGGCCTCCGCCCATGTTAGAATCCGAGATACTTCCTGGAGAGCCCCCTTGCTCCGGGTCCCTCCCTGATGGTTGATGTAGGCAACCGCCGTTCTGTTGTCTGAGCGTACCTGAACCGCCAGACCCCTCAGGTGATGGGTCAATTGTTCCAGCACCAATCTGACCGCCCTGAGTTCCAAGATATTGATGGGTAGATGGGCCTCCTGAGGGCCCCACCTCCCCTGGAAGCGCAGGGACTTCCAGAACCCCCCCCCCCAACCCAACAGACTAGAATCTGTTGTGACCGTCTCCCAGGAGGGGGCCAGGAAGGATCCCTTGTCAAATTCCTGTGGTCCAGCCACCACGCAAGGGATTGTCTGACCGAGGGGGGAAGCACCCAGGTCTTGTCCAAGGACGCTGGGTTCTTCTTCCAAACTGACAGAAGGTGAAGCTGCAGAGTTCTCAGATGGAACTGGGCAAAGGGCACCGCCTCAAAGCTTGCCACCATCAAGCCCACCAACTGCATTCCCTGCCGGATGGAGGGATGAGGGCTCGAAAGCAGGGAGCTCGCCTGCGTTGTCAGAGCTTCCGCCTTCTGCTGAGGAAGGAATATCCTTGACTGAACTGTATCCAGAATCATCCCCAGGAACGGGGCCCCCGAGGAGGGGGACAGAGAGGACTTGGGATAATTGATCACCCAGCCGAAGAACTCCAGGGTGGACACTACCAACTGAGTGTCCAGCTCTGCCCGCCACAGAGACCGAGAGGTGATGAGTATATCGTCCAGGTAGGGCAACACACGTATGCCCCTTAGCCTTAACAGGGACATCACCCCTGCCAGCACCTTGGTGAATACCCTGGAAGCCGACGTGAGGCCGAATGGCAAGGCCACGAATTGGTAATGCTGATCCAGCAGTGCAAATCTGAGAAACCTTTGGTGTCCTAGAAACACCGGAACGTGAAGGTAAGCATCCTTGATGTCCACGGACGTCATAAAGTCCCCTGGGCGCAGCGAAGCGATGGCCGAGCGCAAGGTTTCCATGTGAAAATGTTTGTTTCTGACAAATTTGTTGAGGATTTTTAAGTCCAGAATGGGCCTGACTGACCCGTCCTTCTTGGGCACTGTGAAAAGGTTGGAATAGAACCCCATGCCCCTGTCTTTTAAAGGGACCTTGCAAATGACCCCTAGATCCAGAAGGTCCTGCACGGCCAGCAACAAGACCTGAGCTGAGGCAGGATCCTGTGGGATCCGGGACCCAACAAATCTGGTAGGGGGCCGTACAGCAAATTCTATCTTGTAACCAGAGGACACTACCTCCTGAATCCACAGGTCTGAGACGTGGCGTCTCCAAACCAGCTCGAAGTGCTGTAGACGTCCCCCCACCCTGACGGGCGAGGGCGCCCATTCATGCCTGGGGGGTCTTGGGAGGGGCTTTGGGCTTGGGCCCCCAGGAGGAACCGGGACGGCGTCCTCTGTTCTTGTTCCAGGAATCTGCGCGAGAACCAGCAAAGGACACTCCTCTGCCCTGCTTAGCCCCACGGTAGGGGGTCGATTGGGAGCTTGGGCCACGAAAGGGCCGAGTCGGACGCTTGCGCTGGGGCAACTTGCCACCCTTAGCGAAAATGTCTAACCTTTCTCCAAACAGGCGCAGTCCCTTAAATGGAAGCCCCGTAAGGGCCTTCTTGGCAGCGTTATCAGCAGCCCATTGGCGCAACCAGACCACACGGCGTATGGCTACCACCAGAGCAGAAGATCTAGCGCTCAGCTTAATAGCATCATCCGATGCCGATAGGATAAAGTTAACAAAAGTTTCACAGGTGGTCAGAGCATTGGCAGCATCAGAGGGCAACTCATCCGCACCTTCTAGAGCATTCCTAACCACAGTCCTGAGCGCCACCGCCGTAATGGCTAAGGCGCAAACCGGGCGGAGCGACGCACCCCCAAATGCAAAGGCATGGCATGCCAGTTGGTCAACACGCCGGTTCTCAGAATCCCGCAGCGCAGTAGTGTCGGGGGAGTGCATAATAGAGGTGTTGGACAGACTTAAAATTGGGGCATCGACCTCGGGTGGCGATGTCCAGCACTTGACCAGGCCAGCAGGGAATGGGTATTTCTTATCCACACTTTTAGGAACCCCATGAAGTTTGCTGGGGTGTTACCATTCTCTCAGCACAAGGCTATTAAAATGGGTTTGTTCAGGAAATTCCAACCGCGCCCTAGCGGTGTGAAACAGATCACCCCTTTGCAGGGGAGTCGCGGCAGGGGGAGAGAGGGACAATACATCAAAGATCTGGGCCAACAGTCTATCAATGTCATCCGAGGACCAATGTTCGGAACCAGACTCCTCCTGTCCCCTGGACTCGTCGTCGTATGACCCTGAGTCAGAGAACAGCTCTCCTTCGTCTGAGGGGGGATGAGCATAAGAAAGCAGTAAATCAGCAGACTCTATAGGATAGACTATAGGAAATATAGTCGATTCAGGATTCAAATGCCGCCTCTTGGCAGTGGCCTTACGCGCCAAGGAGCCAGCTAACAAGTTTTCAACACTAGCCAGTCTAGTGGCCAAATCAGTATGAGAATCCCCACTGGTATTGGGGGTTAGGCTCAGACTTGGGGGAGTAGGTGAAGTGATGCGAGGAGCAGGCCCAGCCTCAGAAGAGGTGGGAAGACCGGCAAGCGCCTGCTGTGCACAAGGAGCGCAGACCCGTGCATTGTCACCGCTGCTAGGCAAGACCCCACAAGCTACACACAGACGGGCTTGTCTTGAAGGAACCCCGTTCACAATGTCCTGAGATGTCTCCATATGGTGATTAATAGGTACAATAAGCCAGTAGGGATTGATGCTAGAAAGCAACCCTGGATGCCCCAATGACCCGCGGGGAAGTGGGAGTAGTATTTGAAAGGCAGGACCGGGCGCTACACCGGGCCGGGAGAAGCCACCGAAGTACACGGTCTGAAAGACACAAGGGGAACAAGGATGTCAGAGCCAAGCGAGAAGGAGCAAAAGCTGAAGAAAGGGTCGCCCATGAGGGCACTTACAGAACAGCAAGGGGAGGACAGTCTTCACCACGCGCGCGTGAGAAGGAAATGGCGCCAAGCGAACCTCGAAGGGCGGGCCAGAGCTGAAGGCGACGCGGAACGCGCCAAACCAGACCACGCCCCCCCCCCGGAGAGCGCGAAGCTCGAAGTGAATAGTCCAAACAGAAACAGCAGTTAGCAACGTCTGAAACCAGACCGAGTGAATTACCTCAGAACGAAAATGACAGGATGGAATAGAAAAGTAAACGCCGTAGCGTCCGCGAACAGAGCCGCCGTACACGCCGAGTGAAATACAGTAAAGGCGTTGCAGCTGATAATACAACCAAAGTAAAGTGCGGCTCTGACACCCGATAAACCGTTAAGGGCAATAAGCACACTAGTGTAATAGGGCAAGGTTAGGCCATCGTACACACAACCCCCCCTCTTTTTCCCCCCAATAAAGGGGGGAACTAGGGAGGAAGGTGACCCAATACATGGGGTTCACCGCTATACGGGGCGTGGGGCACTGATGCGGGAGGGGCATCCTCTGAAGGCTCACCATTAGCCTTAACCGCCTACCCTATGGTGGGGGATTGCAGTGGAGCATAGCTCCGTAAGCACACACGGTGCTGCCTACCTTCACCCGACCAACGCAGCCCAGGCTGGGAGGCATATTCTTCGCAGAGAGGACGGGTGGAAATAGTCCCGCAGGGCCTCGGGCTGTAAAGCCCCGCTCGCCTGCGAGAGCGTGATACTTCATGTCTTCGCAGTGAGCACTGCAGAGAAATCTGGGGGTTTGTGGGAGGTCCCTCGGTATATGTAGGGCCGGGAGGAGCCTGTTTTTGCATGTCTGCAGTGAACAGCACCCTCAGGCAGAGGATTACCCATGTGTAAGTATAATAGATGGAGCAGGACGTGCTGTATGCTTAGAATAAAAATGTAAATTGCCAAACACGCTATTTATACACAATGTATGAGAGAGCGCTACAGTGACAGGTACTACATGGCGCTCCTGAGCATAGAGCGCCGGCGCTATACACTGAGCCACCTGTAATATTACATCGGACGCTACATGGCGCTGTTACAGGCGCTCACCAGATTTGCTTTCTTAAATGTGGTTTTGCGTACAGCGCCCGGCGTTCACCAGACGCTGCCTGCCGCTACAAAGCACTACCTGGCGCTATCCCTTGTTAAATAACCCCCACAGCTGCAGACTGCTGGCCAGTAATCTATAGCTCTATACTGGTTCGTGTAGCACGATTTGCCGCACTATATGAACCATGGCAAATACAGCAGCATAGCTGACTACTGTCAGCTGTGTGCTGCGAGAACATCTGGACCTGCGCACGGAATGTAAGTCCTCTGGGCTTTTTTTGTTTTGTGGCTTTTGGTCCACTTCAAACACCATTGAAAATGAAAGTGGTCCTGTGGGAGCTGGACCACATTGGAACAGTCTTGGAGTGGGGGGCATCAAGATAGCTGGAGTTTTCCCCCCACACACACACACACATAACCTCACCTAACTGGAGGTCTTCAGTGCAACCATGTGTACAGCAGTTTTTGGATCCCTAACCAGGCAAAGCTCTGCGGGGAAAATTCGGGTATCTGCTAAATGTGTGGATTATTGGGGGGGGGGGGGGGGGGCTAGATGGGTTGGACTAGTTTCCCTATGGACCAGGGAACTTCCTGGCATAGGTGGCAGATTGGGTTTGGGTCTAATTTAAGGTCAGAAGTGCATCTAAGGTAGATCTAAACATACCTGTGCAGTTCTGTGCCAATAGAGGGTCCTGGTCCACAGTGGCACTAAACAAAGCCAACCTATCACCTCATGCCTACAGGGGTATTAAAGTGGACCAACACCCAGGATTTTGACTATCCTGGGTCTTGGTCCACTTCGGTGGGGCACCCCCGATCGGGGTGCCCCGCTGTGTGAAACCCCCCCGATCACCCTAAAAACTCACCTCTCCCCGCGCCGACGGACAAGCGATTTGACAGCCGCTTGTCCGTGGCTCCTCCGCCGCCGCCTCCCGCGCGTCCCTCTTGACGCGCGCGCCCCCGCGCCGGCCATTCACAGACGGCTGGCGCGGGGGCGCGCACGCCTAGAGGGGCGCGAGGGAGGCGGCGGCGGCGACTAAGGTAAGGGGGTTTGGGGGTTTTGGGGGGGTTTCACCCCGCGGGACATCCCGATCTCGGATGTCCCGCGGGGAGGGAGGTGATCGGCCCGGGAATCTTATAGATTCCCGGGCCGATCACCCGAGGGTGATGGTCCACTTTAAACAAAGCCAGCCTATCCCCTCCTGCCATCATTGAGCCCTGTATTAGAGAGAGATACTCACCATTTCCTAGCAGAACATCATCCAGTGGGGACAGGAAATAGTGCACAGAAGAGAAACAACACGCAGAAATTTCACTTTCTCATGTGTTGTTCCTCTGTGCGGCAACATCATAAGTTGGGATGCTCCGCTGTGTATATTACCCCAGGTCGCCCAATCAACTCGCCTTCCAGTTGCTCCCATGGTGAAGTCGAGCTGAAAGCATGCGCGCTGATTGGCTGAGCGACCCCAATTTCAAATTCAGTCACTCGTCTTCCCCGGGGCATCCCAAATCGGGAAGCCCCGCTATGTGAATCCTGGGTTATACACAGATATTACTGGAAGTCAACTATGACTTTTCTGCTTAGATGTTCTTGCTTGTCAGTTGCCACATAGAGGCAAAAAAGATACTTATGATTGGAGTTGCCCTTTAAATAAGCCAAATGAGCAGTTAATTACCTTCCTGTATATTCTGCTGTTACAAATGTTTCAGTTTATTTTTAGAAACTGTAAATGGCCATTACCTATATTGTGGCCCTAATGTTTAATGTATTTACAGCTTGTCATTTTCACTTTTCTGATGTTGATGATGTCGGTCGATAACAATTTATGGCTTGCTTTGGCTAGCAATATTTGCAGGAGGAGAAATCATGGGAAATGACCAGCTTCAGTATGACAAAGCAACACGAGAACCTAGCTGACGTTTTTGAAATGGTCCATCATATTATAGAAAAAAAAAGAAAAAGTGCATTTATGATTTAAAAAAAAATCTGCCCCATATCTAGTGGGGGAAAGAACTCCATGTGCAGACCAGGTAAGTATTTGTTTTATTTAATATCTTTCTATTTGGTTTTAATTTAAATGGTACACATACCCCTCGATTCAAAGAGCAAAAGTTAATTGATTTCGTATCGAGAATCGTAAGTTTGGGTGGGTGTTAGTCATTTTTTCCTGTTTTTTTGGCCATTTCCGACTCGCACGAGCCTACGTACGAATGCGTATATGCTCTTACGATCAGCGGAAGTTCGTTCCTAAATTTTAGGATCAAAACGTAAAACTTAGGATCAAATCCTAAAACTTAGGATCAAATCCTAAAACTTAGGATCAAATCCTAAAACTTAGGATCAAAACGTAAAACTTAGGTTAATTGGATGTGTTTAGGTGTGATTCAGAGAAACCTCTAAACGCGTTTTAAAAGAAAGCCACAGCCGACACCTTTTAGCAGCCGGATTGCTGTTCGTGAACAGGTTTTTTGGCTATTGTGGAGGAGTCTGCGCGTCTTGAGCTCCAATGAACTGCATGTATCAGCATGGCCGAGGCCATAAATTGTATGGCAATGCATACCTGATTCATGTATGCCTTATAAAAGCATTTTAATGTGGACCTTAATTAGTCCTTTGCATGTAAACCTTTATTTTGCAATATATTTGTGTTAATTAAAGAAACTTATGTCCTTTGTTATTTATTTTAAAATTGAGGTACTAGAATAATATTTTTAGATTGCATTTATTGGTGTAGTTGTTTACCTTTGCTTTGTTTAATTATTTAAGCACATCTTTGGTCAGATGCATCACACTTACTGAGGAGAGGAGAGCGGGATAAAGTGCAGGATGTGGGTTACTGCTGTATTTTGCACAGACACAGCAGAGCTGGGGGCATGGAAAGGTCAGAAATCAAAGAATCCAGAGCAACACAGTCACAAGGCCCTTTCTGTTTGCAGGCTGCCCGATAATACCTGAGCCGCCATCTTGGCTGTTTCTAGGCTCATAACATGCAGAAGTTGCTGGGTGTTTTTTATTATTTGTGAGCAATCTGTATGTAGAGGGTGTGGGTAACCACACAAAAAATTTAAAGTTGTACCATTTGAAGCCTAAATATTAAAATTAAATCCACAAGTAAAAAATGCAAGTTAACTAAAAATTAAACAAAGTAAGATTTACTTATGCAAATGCATTCATTAATGGTTGGTTACTACAAAATGAATGAAATAAAGAAAAATAAAAGACCAAATATTTAGAATGCACTTTAATGAGGTAAGTTTGTAGTGCGGAGCCGCAAGATCAGAAGGATTTACGTCCAGACAAAAAAGGAAAAAGGGCAAAACCAATGTTGCAACCTGAGAAATGAAACGGAAAATTCAGGATGGAAACTGACATAGGTCTGATTCCCGAACTGCCATACGAACGGACGTATATTTTAGGATAGAAACGTATTTGCTTATTGAATCACTCGCAAGTTCATACGAACGCACGAGCGGACGTGAAAAATAGGATGATCGTGAGCCAAATCCAAGCTGTTACATGTTTCTTTGAATCGACCCATATAGGGTCGATTCAAAGAAACATGTAACAGCTTGGATTTGGGTGCCGATCATCCTATTTTTCCCGTACGCTCGTGCGTTCGTATGAACTTGCGAGTGATTCTATAAGCAAATACGTTTCTATCCTAAAATGTCCGTCCGTTCGTATGGCAGTTCGGGAATCAGACCTATGTCAGTTTCCATCCTGACTTTTCAGTTTCATTTCTCAGGTTGGAACATTGGTTTTGCCCTTTTTCCTTTTTTGTCTGGACGTAAATCCTTCTGATCTTGCGGCTGCGCACTACAAACTTACCTCATTAAAGTGCATTCTAAATATTTGTTCTTTTATTTTTCTTTATTTCATTCATTTTGTAGTAACCAACCATTAATGAATGCATTTGCATAAGTAAATCTTACTTTGTTTAATTTTTAGTTAACTTGCATTTTTTACTTGTGGATTTAATTTTTATATTTTGGCTTCAAATGGTACAACTTAAAATTTTGTGTGTGGTTACCCACACCCTCTACATACAGATTGCTCTCAAATATAAAAAAACACCCAGCAACTTCTGCATGTTATGAGTCTAGAAACAGCCAAGATGGCGGCTCAGGTATTCTCGGGCAGCCTGCAAACAGAAAGGGCCCTGTGACTGTGTTGCTCTGCATTCTTTGATTTCTGACCTTTCCGTGCCCCCAGCTCTGCTGTGTCTGTGCAAAATACAGCAGTAACCCACATCCTGCACTTTATCCCGCTCTCCTCTCCTCAGTAAGTGTGATGCATCTGACCAAAGATGTGCTTAAATAATTAAACAAAGCAAAGGTAAACAACTACACCAATAAATGCAATCTAAAAATATTATTCTAGTACATCATTTTAAAAATAAATAAAAAAGGACATAAGTTTCTTTAATTAACGCAAATATATTGCAAAATAAACGTTTACATGCAAAGGACTAATTAAGGTCCACATTAAAATGCTTTTATAAGGCATACATGAATCAGGTATGCATTGCCATACAATTTATGGCCTCGGCCATGCTGATACATGCAGTTCATTGGAGCTCAAGACGCGCAGACTCCTCCACATAGCCAAAAAACCTGTTCAAGAACAGCAATCCGACTTCTAAAAGGTGTCGGCAGTGGCTTTCTTTTAAAACGTATTTAGAGGTTTGAAAACTGTTCTCTGAATCACACCTAAACACATTCGATTATCCTAAGTTTTACGTTTTGATCCTAAGTTTTAGGATTTGATCCTAAGTTTTACGTTTTGATCCTAAAATTTAGGAACGAACTTCCGATGATCGTAAGAGCATATACGCATTTGTACGTAGGCTTGTGCGAGTCGGAAATGGCCAAAAAAACAGGAAAAAATGACTAACACCCACCCAAACTTACGATTCTCGATCCAAAATCAATTAACTTTTGCTCTTTGAATCGAGGGGTATGACTACGACACCATATATCATTATGACTATAGCCTGAGATCTTTAGAAGCTTTCTCTTCAGCCTTGCGCATATGTATTGTTAGCATGTGGGTATTGTTATATATGAATGTAGGCATGTGGTGGAAGGACTTACAAGTTGAGTTTGTGGAGACAGTGGGTAGAAAATGTTTATTATACTAATATATTCCAAATGCAGTGTGGACCGCACCCAGGTTCCAAACTATTTAAACCGGACCTTCACCATGATTTATTGAAAAGCCCAAACCCTTATAAAACGATTCCCCAGCATTTAAAATTAATATATTTTAAGTTTTTAGTCACTTAATTATTATTTTTTGCCCCACTTGGCTTCAACCCTGTTCAGGACTACGGTTGCCGCCATCTTGACTCAGAAGCATCACACTTACTGAGGAGAGGAGAGTGGGAGTACAGGGGGGCGGGTTATAGCTGTGCTTTGCTCAGACAGAGCAGAGCTGGGGTCAGGAAAAGGTCAGCAATCCCAGAATGCAGAGCAGCACAGTCAGAAGGAACTTCCTGTTTGCAGGCTGACTGATGTTCCATGAGCCGCCATCTTGGATGTTTAAAGGCTTATAACATGCAGTAGATGCAGGTAGGATGATTTTTAATGTGAACAATCTGTATGTACAGGGTGTGGGAAACATAAGATAGACTCTTATCAGAGTGAAGGACCACTTTAAGTGGCCCACGCTGGTAAAAAAGCTGAGAACCACTGATCTACTGTTTCCATTTTTCTCATACTATATGACACTAATATTGTAAAACTTTGTTAACGGTGACAAAATAAAGACATTGTAAAAGAAAGTAATGAGCAGTCCAGCATCAACCAGTACCAGCAAAATGGCTGCTTTAATCTTCCACAGTGTCTTACACCCAAGGCACCAAACCAAGCCTGTGCCGATACAAATATGATTGGCGCCTGCTTGCCCTGCCCGACTCCAGGTACCTCCTCTATAACTGTGATTGAGCACAGACTCCCTTCTGAGGTTGGTCAGTCTCTTTATTGGTCTGAACAGGATGGTGCAGAATGGCCAGCAGGACCCTCCCAGCTCCCCGTACTAGACAAAATCCACCTGTAGAATTGTTATTATGAGTATACAGTACGTCCTGCTCCAGATAAGAATCATTACACTTGGGTATTACTCCGCCAGATGGCGCTGGACTGCAGAGACAGCAAAATTGTTACCTCCCGGCCCCTCAAATACCCGGGACCTCCCACAAATCCCCAGCATTGAAAAGCAGTTAACGAGAAGCCGGGAGAAAGAAAACAGAACCAACTATTAACTATAACAATGATAACAATCACCATACAGGGGATCCAGGATAATGCAAAACCAAGGGTGGGGTGGAGCAGGACGTACTGTATACTCATAACAATTCTACAGATGAGTAATCACAGAATTGTATTATTCTTAGTATACAGTACGTCCTGCTCCAGATAAGAATTATTACACTTGGGACATCCAATAGCAGTGTCCATAAAGCAGGGTGAGATCCCCAAAGGTAACAACAGACAGGTCAGACCACTGCCGCCTGCAGAACCTTGCGGCCAAAAGCAGCATCAGCTGAGGCCCTAACATCAAGTATGAACAGAACACCAGGTAGCGGCCTTGCAAACTTGTTCAACAGAAGCCTGGTGCTGAAAAGCTCAGAAGGCACCAATAGCACGAGTAGAATGAGCAGTAAGGCGGAAGGGAGGATTCTTCCCCTTAGCAGAGTAGGCCTGAATCACAGCCTGACGGATCCATTTGCTGATAGTAGACTTGGCAGGAGCCAAACTCTTCCTAGGACCAGAAGGGACCACAAAAAGAGCATCAGTTTTTCTGAAAGGTGCAGTAGCCACCAGATAGTACTTCAGACACCTAACCACATCCAAGGAATGCAAGACCCTCTCCTTAGCATTGCTAGGATTAGGGCACAAGGCTGGAAGAACAATGTCTTGATTCAGATGAAAGGCAGACACGTCCTTAGGCAGAAAATCTGGCTTGAAGCGAAACACCCCCTTGTCCTGGTGTCTCTCAAAGGAGGGGGGCTGGATGGAAAGCGCCACCAACTCAGACACACGCCTAACAGAAGTGATAGCCACCAAAAAGACAACCTTGAGAGTAAGAATGGCCAGGGCAGCATCCTGCACAGGTTCAAAGGGAGCATCCTGCAAGGCAGACAAGACCAAGTTCAAATCCCAAACAGGCAACATAGGCTTACGTGGGGGACGCACACGAGTAACCCCCTGGAAAAAAGTCCTGATCAGAGAATGCTGGGCAAAGGACCTCTGGAAGAAAACAGCCAGGGCAGAGACATGACCTTTCAGTGTACTCAGTCGGAGCCCCAGCTCCAACCCATGCTGCAGGAACTCACACCGGTCAATGTAGGCACGCCAAACCCTATAGTAAATGGAAGAAAAATACTTCTTCCTAGCCTTTATCAAGGTATCCACAACAGAGGCAGACAGCCCCTTTTCCATCAAGATGGAGGTTTCAGCAGCCAGGCCGTCAAAGCCAGAGTTTGTAAATTGGGATGGCGTAAGTGATCCTGAGTGAGCAGGTCTGGCACCCTGGGCAGAGTGTACTGATCTACTGCCAACTGCACCACGTCTGCGAACCACACTCTTCTTGGCCACCAGGATAGCTGGCACCCCCTCCTGAGCTATCTTGCGCAGAACCCTGCCCAACAGGGGGAAAGGAGGAAAGACATACAGGAGCTGAAAGTCCTGCCATGACATTGCTAGGGCAGCCGTGGCCAAGGCCAGAGGATCCTGGGACAGGGAGACAAAGGCCGGGAGCTTGTGATTGCGACGGGACGCAAACAGATCCACATCTGGCTGACCCCAACGGTGACACAGAGATTGAAACACCCTGTCGCAGAGGGACCATTCTCCCAGGCGAAAGGTCCCCCTGCTCAGAGAGTCTGCCTGAAGATTCTCCACCCCCGGAATGTACACAGTTGATATGCAGGGAACATTGTCCTCTGCCCAGGTCAGGATCAGAGACACTTCCTTGAGGGCCCCCTTGCTCCGGGTCCCTCCCTGATGATTGATGTAGGCAACCGCCGTCTGGTTGTCCGAGCGTACCTGAACAGGCCGGCCCCGAAGGTGTTGGGTCAAGTGAACCAGAACCAACCTGATTGCCCTCAGTTCCAGAATGTTGATAGGTGTGTGGGCCTCCTGAGGGCCCCACCGCCCTTGGAACTGCAGGGACTTCCAGAAACCCCCCCGACCTGTCAGACTGGCATCCGTGGTGACTGTCTCCCAGCAGGGGGCCAGAAAGGATCTGTCCACCAACAGGTTCCTGGAGTCCAGCCACCACGAGAGGGGCCGCCTGACTAGGGGGGACAGCACAAGAACCTGGTCCAGAGGTAGAGTTGCAGAGGCCTCATGTGAAACTGGGCATAAGGGACCGCCTCGAAGCACGACACCATCAGGCCCACCAGCTGCATTCCCTGCCTGATGGAGGGGAGAGGGCAAGATAGCAGGAACTGAACCTGCGCTAGCAGACTGTCCACCTTCTGCTGAGGAAGAAAAATCCTTGCCTGAACTGTATCCAGATTCATTCCCAGGAAGGGTGTCACCAAGGAGGGAGACAGGGAAGATTTGGGATGGTTGATCACCCAGCCAAATTACTCCAGAATGGACTCTACCAGACGAGTATCCAGCTCTGACTGTTGGAGGGACTGAGAAGTGATGAGAATGTCATGCAAATAGGGCAGCACGCGAATGCCCTGAGACCTGAGCAGAGACATCACCCCTGCCGGCACCTTGGTGCACACCCTGGTAGCTGAAGTGAGACCGAAGGGCAATGCCACAAATTGGTAGTGCTGATCCTCCAGAGCGAACCTGAGGAACCTTTGATGACCTGGAAAAACAGGAATATGAAGGTAAGCATCCTTGATGTCCACAGAGGTCATGAAGTCCCCTGCACGCAGGGAACTGATGGCAGAGCGCAAAGTTTCCATGCGAAAGCGCCTGCACCTGACAAATTTGTTGGGGATTTTCAAGTCCAGGATGGGCCTGACTGACCCATCTCTTTTGGGCACGGTGAAAAGGTTGGAATAGAAACCCTTGCCCCTTTCTCGTAAGTGGACCAGACAGATGACCCCCAGCTCCAGAAGGCTTTGCACCGCCAGAACTAGAGCCTGAGCTGACATAGGGTCCCGAGAGATTCGGGACCTGATGAATCTTGGGGGCGGCCAAGCAGCAAACTATCTTGTAACCGGAGGACACTACCTCCTGAATCCACCGGTCTGAGACATGAAGCCTCCAGACGTGAGCAAAATGCTGAAGCCTTCCCCCCCACCCGGATGGGTGAGGGCGCCCCTTCATGCCTGAGGGGGCTTGGGGGAAGACTTAAGCTTGGAACCCCAGGATGAGCCAGGGTGTCCACGTCCTCTGCCTCTACCCCAGAAATCTCCTCGAGCCCCAGTAAGGGAGACCCCCTCCCCTATCTGGCACCACGGTAGGGGGAAGAAAAGGAGCCCTGTCCCCGAAAGGGCCGAGACTGCCGCCTGCGCTGGGGTAACCTGCCTTCCTTAGCAAACAGAAAAAAGGGAAAAGGTGGGTGTGCACAGCTAAATTATCTATATCTAAGTGCTAAAGGGTGCTAGTAAGATAGGGACAAATTGCCTGTAAATTACCAAAGAAGCTGGGCCCTAGACCAGCCCAAGGTGTCCCTATATAATTATACTGCACACCACTATTGTATAAAAAAATTATGAAAATGTATTAGGTCATCCTTAGAACAACAACAAACAACATCACAAGACTTGATTAAAAAACATATACACAATTGCTGGGGAAAAGGGTTTGTCCTATTAAGAGCTATTAATAATCACTAATTACATAAATATAAATTCATTAATAACTAATAAATATCCCTATATGGCTATATGCTGGCGTGTTGAGATGAAAAGTGTATAAGTGCATGAAGATAAAAGAAAAAGGCTCAGAATGATACAATGTAGTAGACATAAAGTGCAGGGTGCCTAAGTGACACCCCAAGACCGCAACTGTACACCGACGCGTTGCGTGGCCTTCTGCCACTTCGCCAGGGTGAGAGTGGCAGAAGGCCACGCAACGCGTCGGTGTACAGTTGCGGTCTTGGGGTGTCCGGAGCTCTAGGATGTGGTGATGTTAATATTATACAATTGATTTTGTTATTTTAGATTCATTGGCTATTATGCAGGCGTGTGCACTATTTAAACAATATTAGGTTGAGCTCTTCTTATCCACTTATTCTTTATGTGCACTTTATATCACAGCACTTATGTACTCTGACACTCTTTTTTGCACTGTTGTCACTTAGGCACCCTGCACTTTATGTCTACTACATTGTATCATTCTGAGCCTTTTTCTTTTATCTTCATGCACTTATACACTTTTCATCTCAACACGCCAGCATATAGCCATATAGGGATATTTATTAGTTATTAATGAATTTATATTTATGTAATTGGTGATTATTAATAGCTCTTAATAGGACAAACCCTTTTCCCCAGCAATTGTGTATATGTTTTTTAATCAAGTCTTGTGATGTTGTTTGTTGTTGTTCTAAGGATGACCTAATACATTTTCAAAATTTTTTTATACAATAGTGGTGTGCAGTATAATTATATAGGGACACCTTGGGCTGGTCTAGGGCCCAGCTTCTTTGGTTCCTTAGCAAACAGGTCCAGGTGCTCCCACTGGCGCAGCCAAACGGAGCGGCGTATAGCCACCACAAGGGCAGAGGTTCTGCCACACATCCTAATGGTATCATCCAAGGCAGAGAGGACATAAGTCACAAAAAACCTCACAACGAGAGAGTGCATTAAACTCCTCACTAGACACATCATCAGGAGCACCATCTAGGACACTCCTAAGTAGGGTCCTAATAGCCACAGCCGTAATGGCAGAAGCACAGACCGGGCGCAGCGCCGTCCCCACACAGGCAAAGGCATGGGACGCCAGCTGATCAATACGCCGGTCCTCACCATCTCGAAGCGTAGTAGAGTCAGGGAAATGCATGACAGAGATGTTAGATAACCCTAGGACCGGGGCATCCACCTCTGGAGGGGATGACCAACGCTTTACCACATCAGCAGGAAAGGGATACCTCTTATCCCAACTCTTAGGGACTCCGGGAAGCCTACTGGGACGCTCCCATTCCTTGAGCACGAGATTATTAAAATGGGCTTGCTCGGGAAACTCTAAACGCGGCTTAGCAGTATGAAACAATTCCCCCTGCTGCCTGGGGGCTGTAGCCGGGGGAGAGATAGACAGTGGTGATTTGTGGCTTGACACAGGAGAGGAGAGTCGCTTGGCATCCACTTCCTGGGACCCACGTGGGCTTTGCATCCAGCAGCGATTGTAAAAGAGGAGGACTATGGCTGCATGACTTAGGTGTTGGATTTCAGCGAGCCTGTTACAGGCAAACAGGACAGGTCAAGCCCAGGCTCTTACTGTGCGCAGCCTCTGGATTTCGTCCCCTCACCCGATCACGTGAGTGCCTGCGGGCTACATTTAAAGCTGTCAAAGCCTCACGCTGCGGGTGCATCATGTATTCTTGAAAACAGCCAGCCGGCTGATTTGAAGTTTTGAGGACTTGTATCCAGACATCCCCCAGTTTGCCACTGAGCCCCTATTTGCAGCCCCATTTATGTGGACATTGTCCCTGTGAGGGACCCCGGCCATGTGTGTATGTGAGCTGGTGTGAGTGCTTGGCGGTGTGGAATGGGGGCCCCTGTTTTTAAAAGCAATTGCTCTTTTAATGTTTTGTACAGTTATCGGTGTGTCACTTTCTAAGTATGTGTCATGTGCCACAGTGTATGTTACATTAAACCTGAGTGTCAGTTGGCTAAATCTGGCTGCGGGTGTTTTATTGTGCCAGTCCCGCATAACAACCACTGTCTGGGTGTGTATGTGTTATGAGAGATAGACAGTACCTCAAAAATCTGAGCCAACAGCCTATCAGTATCATCTGGGGCCCAGGGGTCAGAGCCAGAATCATCATGACCCCCTGGGCCTCTCATCAGATGACTTTGAGCCAGAGAACAGCTCCCCTTCTTCCAAAGGGGTATAACCAGACAGTTCAAAAAACTCATCAGCTTCCATAGGGAAAAGAGTGACATCAGGCGTTAAGTGCCGCTTTTTTGCAGAGGCCTTACGCACCAAGGTATTAGCAAGCAACTTCTCAACACTAGCCAGTCTGGAAGACACATCAGGCTGAGAATCCCCACAGGTATGCAACTCAATGGGAGTCAAATTTAAGCTTGGGGGAGTAGGTGACACCATACGAGGCGCGGGCCCAGCTACTGGTAAACCAGGCTGCAGCGCAAGCACCTGCTGGGCGCAAGGTACACAGACCCGCACATTGTCAGCACTAGTACACCCCACTAGCTACACACAGCCGGGCTTGTCCCGAAGGAACCCCGAGCACATTATCCTGAGACGCCTCCATATGGTGATTATAGCGGCACAATAGGCCGATAGGGATTCACGCTATAAAAGCAACCCGGGATGCCCCAATAGCCCGCTAAGGAAGTGGGAGTAAATAACACACTAGGCCTCACAAGTTTAATAACTAAATAGAGAGAGTAGGGCCAGGAGAAACCAATAGAGTTCGACCCGTCTGAAAGACATAAGCGAAGAGAACCCCGTAAGTGACATGTATAATGACACAGGGTAATAAAGCCGTCCGCGAGGGCACTCACGGACCGCGGTAGGTAGATGCCAGCCACGCAGCAGCCGAATCCAGAGACAAAATGGCGCCGGGTATACCTTGAGGGGCGGGCCGCGGAGACAGTGACGCAGAACGCGTCAACCGCGGGCCCCGCCCCCCCGAAGAGCGCGAAGCAGCATACGTGACAAGCAGCCAATAACAGCGCACCAGCGCCTGAGGTAATGCCGCCGCCAACCGCGGAGCATAGTGGAAGCGCGCGTGGCGGCATAGTCAAAAACGCAACCGGTGCAACCAAGTCAGTGCGGAGACTGACACCCAGAAATGCATAATACAGTGAATGCACCAAGGCATATACACCCCCCCCCCCCCCGAGGACTACAAGGGAGAGCGAGGGAGGCCACTTAACATAGGGCCCACCCATAGACAGGGGCAATAGGGCAGGAGGGGCATCGTCCCAGGTATTTGAGGGGGCTGGGAAGAGCCAATTTTGCTGTCTCTGCAGTCCAGCGCAATCTGGCGGAGTAATACCCAACTGTAATGATTCTTATCTGGAGCAGGACATACTGTATACTAAGAATACTTCTGATTGGTCCACTAGTGGCTCAATAAGAAATTCAGTCTAAAAGACTCCAGGGATGGGTGAATCCTGCCCACCCGTGGGGATACGCTGCTGTGTGAAACCTAGTGGAATCACCATATACCCACCTTGGCTTTGATCCCACAGAACATGCACAGCTTAACCCGAGCTTCTGTTCCAGGGGCGGACTGGCCGTAGGGCGCACCGGGACAAATCCCGGTAGGCCGCAGCCTCCCCCCTTGGCAGCCAGGCCGATGGGCTTGAGAAGCATGGCCGGAGAAAAGGGAGCTGTTGTAGACTGCCGGTGGCAATGCTATGCAGGATCCTCTGGTGGGCCACCAGGCAGTAACAGGGCCTGGATCAATGGCGGCACCCAGTCGGCAACAGCGAGGCCCGAGCGGTCAAAAGCGGGGCACAGATGGTGGGTAGCGGGGCTTGCCCGGCGTCCCAGTGTCCTGGGTGAGGGTTGCAACAGAACCACGCTTGCCTGGCTGGGCTACGGCAAGATTTCCTTCCTCTACCATTTTCCTTTCCTTATTTTCTTCCTTCCATCTTCCTTTCATTCCTACCATCATTTTTTATTTCTTTCATTCCATGTTTTTTTCTTCTTTGTCTTTCCTTCTTGCTTCTTATTTTCTTTCCTCCATTTTTCCTACTTCTTTGCTTTCTTCCATCTTTCTTTTTTTATAATGCCTTTGCTTCTCCCATCTTTCTTTCTTCCTTTCTTTATGTACTGCCTTATCTTTATTTCCTTCCTTTTATCATATTTTCTTTCTTTCCTCCTTGCCTCCTTACTTCTTCTACCTATCTCACCTATGCCCAACTCTGTCCATCTCTACCCACCACACCTTGCAGTAGTGCAGTGCAGTCACATTTGTGTACGTTTGCATCATTACTGCAGAGTAGCCTCCTAGGTAGTCCTGCAGTAAGCAGCATGGATGTGCAGAATGTGGCAGGACCAACAGCGGAAGGACCAGGGGAAGCCAGAGGGAACCGGAGGACAGCAGAAATAATGACCTGGAGACCTATGATAAAAGCTGGACCAGCAATGGTGAGTACTAAACCGTCACAGAACTGTTTCCATGCACTATACCTGCACTGCGCGTGTTCCTGCAGCAAATAGGGCTGTGATGTGGACACAACTTTATGCCTGGTTTCGTAGCACTAGAGTTTTTCTGCAGCGCATGCTCCCCAAGCAAGCCCACCAGAGCCCTTTGCCAAAGGCTGTAAACACGACAAAGGACTCTGATTGGACGAGAGCCCGCGCATGCAACATTGGACCGAGGAGAGGTAAGTTTGACCGGGCGAAACTGGGGGGGCTGGAACAAAACATAGAAAGGTTGAATTACCGGGTTTTGTTCCGCCATAAAAAAAAAATAGCCCGCTTGATGCCCCTCCCTGTCGTAGGAGTTATTTGGGCTAAGCAAATCTGATGTCTGTAATATATATATATATATATTATATATATATATATATATATATATATATATATATATATATATATATATATATATATATATATATTACTATACTGGGCCGGGCCACTTTTTAACCCCAGTCCTCCCCTGTTCTGTTCTGTGCACTTTCCGTGCCATAGAGCAGAGATTTCTCTATGCTTCACTCTTGCTACTCTTGACATACTTGCTTGTGCCCACAAAGGTCTGATAGGCACACAGAGCGTGAGATGTTTTCAGACTCAGAAGTAGGGGCACCACACATCTCACTGGACAGATCCTAGAAATCAATACACTATTCAGCATAAAGTTCCCTTAAGCAATCTATATGTATATCAATATCTTCCTGACAATGCTGAGACAGTGCAAATATAAAATGTAAGCATGCAGGCTTATGAAAAGGCCATGGAGTCATCGTAGCTGGAAATGCATTTATTCCAATAAACGTGACAGCCTTCGATTTATACGCGGATAGTTTGCTGGATTGAGGGTCGCGGATGTATGAGTGTTACCCACAGGCAGAAGAGATTAAATATGTTCTAGTTATTAGGAAGCAGGCTCTGTCACCTTATTGCAAAGCGCAGACGGCTCATTTAAAGAGGAACATCGGGGAAGCTTAAATTCTTGGTTCCAACATGAGCCGCTCAGCCAATTAGCAGTGCTCGTTCCATTTGAATTTCCTTTGCAGCACTGAGCTTTGCGGCAAAGGAAAACCTGATACGAATGTGTGCCACTGGCCCTGCTTCTAGCTGTATGCACGTCCATGCCACCTATCCAGAACTGCCGGGCAGGTATGCCGGGGATGTGGCCGCTTAAATCAGACGATCTGGGGAGTTTCACACAGCAGGGCATCCCAATTTTGGATTTCCCACAAAGAGACCGCTGCCCCTCAAATCTTATAGACTCCTCTTTAAAGCAGACTAAAGCCCACATTTTTAAAGTGGACCAACACCCAGGGGGGATCGGCCCGGGAATCTATAAGATTCCCGGACCGATCAGATCCCTCCCCGCGGGGCATCCGAAATCAGGATGTCCCGCGGGGAGGAACCCCCCAGGAGGCCCACAAACCTTACCTCAGCCCCGTTCCATCGGCACAGGCGCGCTCCCTGTTAGAGGGAAGCGCGAGACGCGGCCTCCAGCGCTCAAAGCCGCTGAGCTGCTATGCGCGTCCAAGCGACCTTGGACGCGCATACCACAGCGGCTCTGAGCGCTGTGATTGGCTGGAGCGGTCACGTGGGAGCGTGGGGAGGTGAGTGTTTCTGGGCTTTTGGGGGGGTTTCAGACAGCGGGCACCCCCGATCGGGGGTGCCCCACCGAAGTGGACCAAAACCCAGGATAGTCAAAATCCTGGGTGTTGGTCCACTTTAATAAGTACTTCCTGACACTTCCTGTCACATAGCTGCCAGTGCCCACACACAGGCACCCCCTAACCTGTGCCAGTAGCTCTGTATTTCACTCTGCTGTCCCTCTGCTCTCAGATACGCTGTGTTCTCTTGGTTCCTGGGATAGCAGAGAGACAGGAATGACTCCCTACTCCCGTTTGGCCACTATAAGATTGATTAATGGTCGGTGTGCCGGTGAGTTTGCGCACGCTATTTGGAGTGTCAAGTCACACTAGGGCTTCTGCCTGATTCATGGTCAACAAAATGGGATGCTCTTTCATTTTAGCGTCAATTTTCGCATTGGACCTGAAAATTTCCACCAGTGTCCCTTTTGCGCACCAAACTGTCTCCGGCGCCTGATTTATAGTAAGTTTAGAGGGCAACAAAGCGTGCGCAAATGTGCCAATTTGAAGAGTTTATTTCCTTCAGCAAATAGGTGGAATAAACTGACGATTTCCATGAGTAAACGGCTTATTTCATTCCAAAAACAAATGCTGGCAGCGTCCAGTATGTTTATCAACAATGAAAGTGTCAGCCGCAAGTTCTTTTTAGGGATTAAACCCTTTTTATTAGTTTGGGTTCCTACAAAAAAAATAAAAAAATTACAGGGCCATTTGCAATTCAAAGCAGCAGATTTTCCTTGCAAAAGCCACAAAATGCTGCAAGAAGCAAATCTGCTGTGCGCTTGCCATTCGGTGCACTTCGCACGTGCGCCAGGCATACGCACTCAACTATGAATCATGTGCCTGGGCACATGCATAATCGCTTGCGCTCCGCCTGAGCGTTTTTGCACACCAACCATGAATCGACCCTCATATGAGAAGCAGCCGCCGGCAGCCAACATAACAGTGGTGGTACACGCGCACCAGTGTTTGGGAACCCCTATTCTAGGAAACTAACAGCCCCCCCCACACACACTTCTCCTGCTCCTCTAGCATAGAAGCAGCCGATCTTGACATTTTTCTTTGGCATCATATCAGGAGAAGCTGAGCATGGCATACAATGAACAGCTTGGTGATAAATACACAGAACTGCAATAAATAATCACTGCTCGCCATGATATTTGGATCAGGGGGAGTGTCACAGCATGCTTTCGGCAGCCATTATACTTTATTTTAATGGCAGAAATAGTATGTGGCTATGAAGGATACATGGCTGTTTAATACTGAAACTGGCTTCCAGAGTCAACACCTTTAGTCACATTTCAAAAGGCTATTGACGTAATTTTCCTAAAAGGGCCCTCCAGTCCTATAAGATCAGAGAGTCTCTGAGCTAGGCAGCAGGGTGCATGACGAGGTGGGATAAGTCACTCCATATACCAGTGGGGGAAGCCAGATCCCCAGCCCCAGGTATTCACCTACTTACTACGCAACATTGTGCCCCACATGACTGGCAGCAGCCTGTGAGGTTTGGTAGATTGGTTTGCATATTGCTGCATCCCCACCCACTTTGTGATGGTGGTGGTGGCGAAAGGTTATGAATTGGCGCCCAAACTAAGGGAATGCGGAAGTCGGCAATTAAGGGAGCGGTGGATCTGGATTTCCTCACTGGTATGAGTCTTCCCCTCTCAGGATGCCACCCCCACTACTTAGTATAAGGACCCTCCAGTCTTAGATCAACTACTGTATAGGCAGAAAAAATATCTTGGGGTACTAAGCAGCTCAGAGATACTGTACCATTTTTTTTTCCAATTCGGGGCTGCCCAGGCAGGAAATGAAAAAAAACCTCGCTGGGTGCAAAGATTGCTTTCGTAGTTGCTGGTGGCCGCGTCTCTTCATGATGGTCACAATAACTTGTGCAAGACCTTGGCAAGCTGGCTACATGGGGGTGAATGAATTAGATGTGGTCACTCAATGTTTCTAGGGCCCCAAAACCCCAAAAAGCCTGACCTTACCCTGAATAAGAGCCTACCTTATATGTTTCCCCCACCCTGTACATATTGCCCGAGTTAAAAATCATCCTACCTGCATCTACTGCATTGTCTAAGCCTTTAAACATCCAAGATGCTTCTGAGGCAAGATGGCGGCGCCCTTATTCTAGAGTCAGGAACAAAGTTGCAGCCCAGTAGGGTGAAAAAATTAAAAGTGACTAAAACATAAAATATATTAATTTTAGATGCTGGGGAATAATTTTTTAAGAGTTCAGGCTTTTCATTAAAGCATGCTGAAGGCCCGCTTTAATCTTGGCACCGGTGAGTCTTTTAAAACCAAAGTAGGACAAAACAGCTGCAGGAGACAAAAGGGGAGTATGACTAAAGGGGAGTTCCGCCTGGACAGACTTAATCATCCTGCCAGGAGACGACTTTATGTAGCTCAGCCTATGCACATGGTACTTTATTATTTAGTGTACAAGACTGAATAAAGAAGGCAAAAGAAAATCAGACTATAAGAAGCCTGTTCTGTGCTGAATCACATCCTGGAGGGGCAAGTATGAAGCTTAGCATTGTTTGACAAAAGGTCCACACCAAAGAACAAAGGCATTTCAGATCTTTGCTATATCATGCCCTGTCTGCCTGAAAACATATTGAAGTCATTTTTCTTCCAGCTAAGTATAACTTCATCCACCATCAGTTTCTTAATGTATTTGAAGAGGCCTGTGACAATGTGATATGCGGGACAATATCTTTTTATCCGCCAGAAGATCTATCCGGTCACAGTGATGGCAGATGAAACATGAGATGAGCAGGGCTACAATCTTTCATCATAAAAGGAGTTATTTTATGTTTTCTCACTGGATTAAGCAATTTGTAGCAACCAGGACTGAATTAAATATCTATGTTGGAGACAGATTTAGGAAAGTACAGCTCCAAGATAATGATACATTTGGGCTATGTGTGGTCTGCGCCAGCTATCTCAATACATGTGGATTTTAGATGACCTTGTGGATTCAAGCAAAGCTGAGAAGTGTTGGAGATACTGTGCAACAGCTTAAAGCTGATATATCTATATATGTTAATGCAGTATAAATTAATGACAGTAGATGGAACTGTTACACATATATATGTGTAGTTTCTGTTGTGCATTCTCTTCTGATGTTGTGTTTCCTGTACATTGAGGTGATCTCTATGACTTATTTTTCCTGTCTATGTAATCCACCATGTAAGGTGACCTTCTCTTACTGCACTCATGTTAACTCAGTGAACCTTGCAGGGTGGCGGTGATCCCTGGATGCAGTATGAGATCCAAGTAGGTAAATAACGTAACGTAACCAAATGTGCGAATATTAAATGGGGCCTTGTCACAGCTCGTACAGTTAACTTTTTCTGTCTTTTAACATGGATGGATGCAGCTAGACAACTAAAAACTGAAAGTTTCTCTAAATGATGTCAAGTGAGCCCAAATTTGACAAAGGTGGAGAAGCAACAATGATGGGGACCCCCTCACATTCTGGTCCCCAGTGTTTTCACACCCCCTATAGTTATGCCCCTGTGGCTGTGTCTAGGGACTGAAACGCAGTGGAGGGAGGCAGGTGGGCAGTGTGGACATACACTTTAAAAGGTCTATAAAACCAGGAAGAATACAGATACTTACCTTCTCTCCCCCGCAGCAGGTCCCGGGCGGTCTGCTGCTCATAAATATGGCAGTTTTCAAGAACGAAGTTCCTGATGTCCTTGTGTGCTGTCCTGTCCCTCACGTCAGTCATTGTGCTTGTCACAGTCATTGGTGGGAGCGGCGATGCCACGACCTACAGCGTGCATTGGTCATGGTGCAATAAATTCTGGGACATATGCTACATTTCTGAGTGATGGACTGGCCCGGGACCTGCTGCAGGGCAAGAGAAGGTGAGTGCCTGTTTGTTTTTTTTCCCTGGGTTTACAGTCTCTTTAAGGTTACCTGGCAGTTTGGCCAAGTGGACCAATCATCCCCCGTGGCCGACCCTGGAGCCAAAAGACTCCTGGGCCAGCCAACTAGATGCCCCTGTGTGACCCCCCCAGATGGTTCACAAACCCCTTACCTTATTGTTGGTCCCTCACCACCATTGGGGCTGCGTCCGCATCCCTGTAGCTGTGCACTCTCCCACGCCCAGCCATTCAGATAGGAGAGGCATGCAGAAGCACGCACTCCACATGGGAGCCAGGGATGCGGCAGCCAGCATAACCTAAGCTGATGCGCAGTCCAAAACAATGGCTTTATTTCAGGTACTAATATGCGTGAGATAAAGCAATAATTGGACGAGCGGCCGCACATGCACGGTGGTAATGGTGGAAAGTTGTGTGTAGTGGGCGATTTGGGGGGTTTCACACAGCGGGGCATCCTATATCAGGATGCCCCTGGTGCAGGGACCAATCACCAAGCTAATAAAAATCCTGGTAATTGGTCCACTGCAATCCTTGCTTATGAGAAATCTTACTGTATTTTGGATGACCGCTAACTAGTATCATGTTACAGGGGAGAAGGGTTTTGCTCTGTGTTACTCAATGTACGTGCAACACCATTACACACAGAATTATATTTTAAAGCAGTGGATCTCAACCTGTGGGTCGGGACCCCGGCGGGGGTCGAACGACCAAAACACAGGGGTCACCTAAAGCCATGGGAAAATACATTTTTCCGATGGCTTTAGCAGCTGAGAACGCACGCCGTTATGGATGCGCGCTCCAAACTGCGCATGCGCAGACGTGATTGCATCATCCGTCCGGGGCCTAAGGGGCGGGGAAAATGTTCCACAGTTTATAGCAGTGCATTACGTGTGTCCGGCGCTTGCTGACGTCATCAGTGGGCAGACGCAGTAAGCGCCGGAGGACAGAAGCCTAGGAGGCGGAGAGGCAAGAGAGCCTGCGAGACAGCCTGCTGGTGTAAAAAAGGTTAATAATGTAAAAACAGTACACACACTATACACACAATACTGTGTAAGGTGCTTTGTGTGTAATCATTACACAGTACACAAAGCAGCTTACACTTACACAAAGCACTATACATTTACACAGTGTCTTATACTATAAGATGTAGTTCACACTGTTCCCCAATGTATAATTTTCTCCCATATCTCCCACTATTTTCCCATATTCTGAATGAGGAAACTGCTGAAATCAGCAGTTTCCAGCATTGAATCCACCTCCTATTGATTTCATTTTGAGTGCAGCGGATTTTGTGGAAGAGAGCTCCCGAGAATCTTGAGTTACCACAAAATCCGCCACAGTCTCCTATTAATTTCAATAAGAGGCGGAGAAATTACAGTTTCCGACACATGCTATGCCATGGTGAAATGTTATTTATTGGAATTAGTAATAAATATTTCTCAACATATACATATGCTTTTATGATTAATCACTATGTTTAAATTATGTTTGATTTGTAGCAATGAGAATACATAATGCATATCAGGTATTTACATTCCGAATCATAACTGTAGCAAAATTACAGTTTTGAAGTAGCCACCAAAATTATTTTTTGGTTTGGGGTCACCGCAACATGAGGAACTGTATTGCAGGGTCACGGCATTAGAAAGGTTGAGAACCACTGTTTTAAAGGGTTAGTCCAGGCAAATGGCAATAGTATGACAGCAAGGAGCTCATCTGAATCCTGGCCCATGTGCCTTACCTCCTGCAGCGTGCGTTAGCCCTTCCTTTCCATTTTTCCATAACCATGACTCCAAATGTGGTTGCACAATTTAATCAATGTAATAATTGGTTAATTAGATTAGCTTATTGATTAATCAGTTAATTAGAATAATATTATTGTTTAATCATTGAATTTAACGTTATTATTTCAATTTAAGGTTTGTGCTTTATACCTGATCTGACTGGATGACGCAATACAGTGGTGTATTCTGTGATCTCTTTGTGTACATTATTTCAGCATTGTCAGCGTACAGTCCATCCTGCAGTTTCTCTATGTACAGTTCATTTTGTAACCTCTCTGTTTATGGCCCATTCTGCTATCTCTCTACCTGTCATCCATTCAGCAATCTCTGAGTACAGTCAGCCATCACAATAGAGAGTGAAACGATTAGGGCATAACTTGCACTCTCTTGAATATAGAAAACCCTTTCAAGCGTTCAAAGATGCTGGGGGTTGAGACCTCTTACTTGTCTTCGTCTCAGCATAGCCTGGGGGCCACTACACCCTCAGGCTCTACACTGTCTGTGATGTCTTTGAGACAATCTTCATTAACTTCAAATTTAAATATGTGGTCCTAATAGACACATAACCAACTTAAACTATATTTGAAAACTGTTTTGGATCTCATCGGATCTGAATGTTTAACAGGGGCATCCCGATTTAGGATGCCCCACTATGTGTATCGCCATAGATCACCAGTAAAACCCCCTTCCAGCATTCCCACAGCGCAGGCACAGGAAGCGAATAAGTGTCTGAAAACTGAGTGAGCGTGTTGCCGGCTGCGCCCTGTTCACCTCTACCTGGGGGCATGCCCGTCCTGGGATCGGTGGCTAGGTGAGATGAAGAGGAATTCCGAGCAGTCTTACAAAAAGCACGAACTTCCTCTTTAATGTGGTAATTGCCAAAATTTCATACAGCTGGCCGTTCCAAATCAGGATGCCCCAGGGAGAGAGAATCGTCTGGCCCTGGAGTATTTTAGATTCCAGGGCCAGACGGTTTTTGTCCACTTTAAAGACCTTTTTTTTTTTCCATCAAATAGTTTTCGAATCAGAGTCTTGATTCTGTGCCAAATACATAAGTACATACAAATAATTGTAGTAGAGAGAAATAGAGTAAATCAGGTACAGTATAAGAGGAAAATTTACAGCAAGTAGGAATATGAGGGGTGGCAAAATTTGAGCTGATCTCCAGCTATCAGAGAAGCCTTACCAAAAAGAACTGGCTGAAAAACAGGGTCTAGAGTTTAAAGTGGACCAACACCCAGGATTTTGATTATCCTGGGTTTTGGTCCACTTCCCCGGAGCACCCCGATCGGGGGTGCCCCGCTATGTGAAACCCCCCAGATTTCAGGTTAAAACTCGCCTTACCCCACTCCTACGGCGCATGCGCGGCCGCTCGTCCAATCAGCGCGCTCTGAGCCGCTGTGGTATGTGCATCAAACCACAGCGGCTCCGAGCACGCTGGCGGACGCATCTCTCGCTTCCCTCTAACAGAGAGAGAGAGAAGCGTGAGATGCGGCTGCGGCCCGCGCATGCGCCGTTGGACCGGGAGTAAGGTAAGGTTAGCGGGTGTCCTGGGGGGTTTCACACAGCGGGGCATCCCGATTTTGAATGCCCCGCAGGGAGGGATCGGATCGGGCTGGGAATCTTATAGATTCCCGGGCCGATCCAGAAGGGTGTTGGTCCACTTTAAGAGAAGGCCAGGTCTTCACACCAAGCCCATGATGGTGGGGATGGACTTAGTTGCTGACACTATCCACCCAACAACAAAATCAGAGGAGTAGGCCAGTGGTCCTCAGGAGACTTTGAAACTTAAAGAGGAACCATTTCCATGTCGGCACTGGCTGCTGCGGTTACGTCCAGCTGCTTCAGGGCCCGATCCTCACCACGCTGCCCGCTTAGCTGGCAATGACTGCCTCCCTGGCCGTCGGGAGGTCGGTCAGAATCCGAGGGACCCAGAAGATGGATCCCCCAGCTGGCGAGTAAACACTCCCCAATTGTGAAACTAGAGGGCGGGGGAGTCCAAGGTGAGGTTTGTGGGAGGTTTTAACCTCCCCCAATGGTCCTCTTCAAAGTGATATTTCAGGCAACGGCAGTATTTAGACCAATGTGTCGGGCTAGGTTTTGCACTATCCAAAACTGTTTTCTGTTTTTAAATAGAAGAAGTAATGGCCAAGATATCACGGTTTACAATTTCCCCTTATGATTTCTCTTCTGAAGCATGTGGGTGTGGCCCTTGGAGCTGTAATAAAGCATGGTTTGGACTAGCACCTCGAGTATTGTTGGCCCATGTCCGCGGGGTGGGGCTGGAAGGGCACATGACAAGATCATTTTACCCATTCACAGCGCTGTAGACAATGGGCCTTTATGGAAAATTATTTTGTTAAAATATTATGTAATGTTTTAATATATTTTGGTCTCTCGATATGTATAATTAGTTGCATTTGACCAGTCATACATAGGTCAGGTCATTCAGGCAGGCTAAGATATCCCTCACCAGCCCAGAGGCTGGTCAGTCCACATTCCTTTCCCCCACCCCAATAAAAAAAACAGGTTTTCAAATCAGGTTTGGGAGGGCAGATCCTGAGAATATTCAAATCCAATTTCATTGGCTAGGAAATTCCGATACTTGCCCACCTAGAGCCCAGCAAAACAGGTTTTCACAAGTTTCAGGCTAGCAAAACCGCAATGGCAAGTCTGGACATCAAAGTAATATCGGGGTATAACCGACAGGTAGTCTTAGGAAAAGGGCCGAGAGAGCCTTAAGAAGGAGGCCCTAGGAGGAGGCCAAGGCTGCCAGCTTGAAGGTCTGCTTGTGGGTTGCCCTGTCAGGAGGGTAAATGTATCAGTTGATGGTCAGGTAATGCTATTAAGTCTGCCTTAACCACTGTATATATGTATGCCGGTCATATAACTCTCAATCATAGCGTAGTATATGTTGTTGTTTTGTAAGATTTGGTTGCATCTTGTGTTATTGTATCCTAATATAAGTCTTTATTTACAATTTGTCTCTGTGTTCTTTGGAATACCAGATATCTAAAAGTTCCTACAATCTTTTGCGTGCAACAACAGCGTTACCATTAGCCAGTTAATTAGAATATATATATTTTCATTTGCCTATTTTAGCCGTGCCAGGGATGGATGAGGCAGAGCTGAGGGGACAAGGATGGTTGAGACAGAGCTGGGGGAACAGGGAGGCATGGGGCAGAGCTGGGGTGGTGGGAAAGGTTTGGAAGGGGCAAAGAGACTGAGAAACATATTTTTTGTGTTCCTTGTAATGCCACTTCCCGCCCATGCAGTACTTCATATTGCAATGTTGTCACTGGCAGAGAGACTAAGCACTACATCACCGATCAAGGGGGCAGCTCTGAGCACGGCAACACAGAAGCAACTGAGTGCAAGGCTGTCAGGGCAAGGGTCCAGAAATCTGGCGTCAAGGTCCGCAACAGTAGTATTGGGAGTATTGCTGTTCTAAGGCATAGTCTGAAAGGTTTTGAAATAGGACGTTATAGGTCAGTGGAGGAACACAAAGGAGTGATGAAAGTATAAGAGAACCTTCCTGAAGCAGGAGCTACCATTCCAAGGTGAAACTTGGAGGAGACCTATTCCAGGGAAGTGCAAAAGTGGGGCCAGCAGGGGTACACTTTGAGGAAAGTATTACTTATAAGTTAGTATCTTTATGGTTTTAGGGAAACCCAGCCACATAGGAATCTGACAGCCCCTGGGTCATAATGGGGAGGGGGTGGAAAATGGTCCAAACGGACAAAGCCAGGGAATACAACTTTGGGGTGTACATGCTCATGGTGATGAGGTTCAATACCATAGGGGCCACATTGTGTAGTACCCAGCCAAGACAACCCATCCTCCAAACGGACAAAGCCAGGGAATACAACTTTGGGGTGTACATGCTCATGGTGATGAGGTTCAATACCATAGGGGCCACATTGTGTAGTACCCAGCCAAGACAACCCATCCTTCATTACCACAGCCTCCCTAAAATCTGGCTTAATTTGAAGCCCATGTTTACGACAGCCACCCCATGCCAAATTTCCTTGTATAAAGTCCAACTTCAGACAGAATTCCTTGTAACTTAGGATAGGGTGGGGCTTTAGCATTACTATATGTATGAGGGGAACTACCAGGAAGCTGCATCAGGGGAAATCATTTGGAAACAGGGGTGCCACTTGGACAGGAATTGATGATAGTTATATAGTTATCCCCTTTTGAATCCAAGACCCATGGATAGTCAAAATCCTGGGTTTTGGTCCACTTTAAAGTGGTCCTACACCCTGTTAGGGGCCCCAGGGAAGTTGGTACCTCCTGCAGTAGCTTCCTCTCCGCACCTGACCTCTCCACCCCAGCCCTGCATTTAAGAGATATTCTTGCAGGTAGTCTCATTTTAAAAAAGTAAAACTGAACAACAAACTGAAGGCCATTGCATTGCAATTGTGAAAGTCGAGTTTAGACAGAGGTAAAATTAAACAAGAAGATATACTGCTTAAATACTGCTGCCAAATTATTTAAATTTTATTCAGCTGTTCCTGTGATAAAAGCCACTTGCCAGGTGTGCCAGTTTGTAACACAAGCTGATATCAGCACACTACAACAACAACTGATTTTAGGTAATTACAGTATACCGGCAGTACTGAATACATGAATAACTGGATTTAAAGCAGACCTACACCATATTGGCGCCAGGGGGATGTCTGACACTGTAGGACAACATACTGGCCATAGTACCTTCCCTGCTCTCCTGTGATAAAACTGCGGTCTATTGGTGCCAACAATGACACAACAAAAGGGATGAGGTAGGCACCATGTTTTATTATAACACACTATGACACAGAACTCTTGAAATCAGAACCACTGTTTTTATGTTAAAGGAAATGGGTGTTGGCCCCACCTGTACGAGCCACAGGGAGAGGGGACATCCCTATTGCTAACTCCTGGTATCCTTGCAACTCAGTCTGTATCTACTCTCTTGTACCTTTCCCTCAGCAGTGTTAATTTAACTCACTGCACCCTCTCCCCTTTACTGCTAAGAATCATTCTAGGGCTTTAAAGGGCATATGTAGGAGTCCATTTATTTTTGGTGGATGAGGGGGATATGCCTGCCCACTGCATATTATATTTTTGGTGCTAACATATGCTGCATATTAACCTTGGGGGGCTGGAAGATTGACACACATACATATTTATTTTGGGGGGACAAGGGGGTTCCATGCACACTCTGGGTTTTGATTTTTGTGGACTGATTGGGGATACACATATTTGCTGCATATTACAGTGGATAAAATGCCTTTCACCTTCCCTTCCCACCGTCCCACGGCAAATGCAGGGGCTCAATCAACCTGCGCAGCATGCTGTGTATATCAATGCACGTCAGACAGCTCTGTTTGGGAACAGAGCTCCGGCATAGAGAGCAGGGAGATGACACATCACCAGTTTCCCTGCAGACTAGCAGCTATGGTCTATGTGGGACTTAAACCGGACCTTCAGCGTGATTTAATGAAATGCCCAAACTCTTATAAACTGATCCCCCAGCATCTCAAATTAATATATTTTACGTTTTTAGTCACTAACTTATTATTCTTTCCCCCACTGGGCTGCAACTCTGTTCAGGAATTTAGGATACGGGCGCCGCCATCTTGACTCAGAAGCATCACACTTACTGAGGATAAGGTACAGGGGGGCAGGTTATAGCTGTGCTTTGCTCAGACAGAGCAGAGCTGGGGTCAGGTAAAGGTCAGCAGTCCCAGAATGCAGAGCAGCACAGTTAGAAGGCACTTCCTGTTTGCAGGCTGCCTGATGTCCCATGAGCCATCTTGGATGTTTAAAGGCTCACAACATGCAGTAGATACAGGTAGGATGATTTTTAATGTGAGCAATCTGTATGTACAGGGTGTGGGAAACATATAAGATATGCTTTTATTCAGATTATCCGCTTTAACCCCCGCAAATCAGAGTTTCACTTACATGAGCTATGATCCCCGAGCAGCAAAATGCATGTGAATCACAGGGCTGCATTTTGGCTGGGGATTGTGGTTCAGGCGAGTGAAACTCGGGGGGGGGGGGGGGGGGGGGTGGGGGCGGTAACAATCTGGATGCAACCCCAAACCTGTCCCATTGTGGTCCAGCACCCATTTCACTTACATGAGCCATGATCCTCCAGCGACAAATGCATGTGAATCACTGGGCTGCATTTTGCTGGGCTGCATTTTGCCAGAGGATTGTAGTACAGGTGAGTTAAACTCAGGGTGGGGGGGGGGGTCCAACAATCTGGATGCAACCCCAAACCTGTCCCAGTGTGGCACAGACAGCACCCATTTTTTGGAAAATGAGTGTCGGACTGATTTAAATAATTAGCCTCAAGAACAAAAAATACCGTTTTGTGAGTACTCACCTTTAAAACGGATATTATGAGTGTGACATACACTCCGCTTCAACTCTTCATGACATTTGGGTTATTCTGCAGAGATGAATGCAAAAAAGGAGCTCCTCCCAGTCCACAAACACCTGGGACCTCCCACCAATTCCCCAGTGTAAGATAGCAGTAAGGGGACCAGGAAGAACCAAATATAAAAATACTAACAACCAAGAAACAATGGTTCACCATATAAAGGATCCGGAATACCAAAAAGGGTGGGTGAAGCGGAGTGTATGTCACACTTATAATATCCGTTTTAAAGGTGAGTACTCACAAAACGGTATTATTCCAAGTGTGACATACACTCCGCTTCACCTCTTCATGACATTTGGGACATCCAATAGCAGTGTCCGTCATGGGTGGGAACCATAAACAGTAAAGAATGAACCAACTTAAACCACTGCATCCTGCAGAACCTTGCGGCCATAAACAGCATCCGCTGAAGCCCGCACATCAACCTTGTAAAACTTGGAAAAAGTATGAACGGAAGACCAAGTAGCAGCCTAACAAACTTGTTCAACAGAAGCCTGGTGCTGAAAAGCCCAGGACGCACCAACAGCACGAGTAGAATGAGCAGTGACCCTAAAAAGGGGGAGTCCTCCCCTTAGCAGAATAGGCCCCAACAATGGCCTGAGGAATCCATTTGCTAATGGTAGACTTGGCGGGCGCCAAACCTTTCCTGGGCCCGCAGGGCACCACGAAAAAGGCATCCGTCTTGCTGAAAGAAGAAGTAGTCACCAAATAGTACTTAACACAGCGAACCACATCCAAATTGTGCAAAACCGTCTCCTTGTCATTGCTAGGCTTAGGACACAAGGAAGGGAGAACAATATCCTGATTGAGATGGAAAGCAGAAACCACCTTAGGAAGGAAATCTGGCTTAAAGCGAAAGACCACCTTGTCCTGGTGTCTTTCAAAGTAAGGGGCCTGAATCGACAGAGCCGCCAACTCAGAGACACGCCGAACAGAGGTAATAGCCACCAAGAAGGCAACCTTCTGAGTGAAAACAGAAAGAGCAATATCCTGTAACGGCTCAAAGGGAGGACCCTGGAGAGCCGAAAGAACCAAATTCAAATGCCAAACAGGAACCATAGCCTCCCACCATAGCCTTCCGAGGGGGTCGAACATGAGTGACCCCTTGGAAAAAAGTCTTAACCAGCGGGTGTAAGGCAAAAGATCTTTGGAAGAAAACAGACCAGGCCCTAGCCTCACACCAGTCAATATAGGACCGCCAAGTCCTATAGTAAATGCCAGAAGAGGACCGCTTCCTGGCTCTAATCAAGGTCTGAACAACAGCCTCAGACAAACCTTCCTCCTTCAGAATCAAGGTTTCAGCAGCCAAGCCGTCAAAACCAGCATTTGTAAATTGGGGTAAAGTAGTTGACCCTGAGATATCAATTCCAGAAACATGGGCAGCCGGTACTGAACTACCGCCAGCCGTACGACGTCAGCGTACCAAACCCGTCCTGGCCACCTTGGGGCCACCAGAATTGCTGGTGCACCTTCCAGAATCAGCTTGCCAACTACCTTGCCCACCCTGGAGAAGAAAGGAAACAGGTACAGGAACCCCAGATCCTTCCAGGCAAGGGACAAGGCATCCACTGCCAGGGCTAGAGGATCCTGAGATAAAGACACAAAGGATGGGAGTTTGTGATTGTGCCGTGAGGCAAAGAGATCCACCTCCAGAGTCCCCCACTTGTGACAAAGGGACCGAACAAAACTCCGGGATTGAGAGACCACTCCCCTCAGCGAGAGAACCCCCTGCTCAGGGAATCCGCCTCTGTGTTCTCCACTCCGCCCAAGTCAGGATAAGAGAGACTTCCCTGAGGGCACTCCTGCTGCGAGTCCCTCCTTGGTGATTAATGTAGGCTGCCGCCATCCGATTGTCTGTTCGAACCTGAACCGGTAGGCCCTGTAGGTGCAACGTCAGCCATGCCAGGACAAGCCGGATGGCTCTGAGCTCTAAAACACTGATGGGGGCGTGAGCCTCCTGAGGACCCCACAACCCACTGAACTGATTACTTTTCCAGAAACCTCCCCAGCCCGACAGGCTGGCATCCGTGGTAACCGTCTCCCAACAAGGGGCCAGAAAGGATCTGCCCCTCATCAGGTTGCTCGACTCCAGCCACCACCGAAGTGACTGCTGAACCCTGGGAGACAACCTGAAAAGTTGATCCAAGGACTACGGACATCTGTCCCAATGCGTCAATAGGTGAAGTTGGAGAGATCTCATGTGAAACTGACCAAACGGGACTGCCTCGAAGGAAGCAACCATCAATCCCACCAGTTTCATCCCCAGACGTATAGAGGGGCAAGGATCGGCCAGAAGAAGGCGGATCAGATCCTGAACCCCCTGCACCTTGGGCTCAGGTAGAAACACTCTGGCTTGAATGGTATCCAGATTCATGCCCAGGAATGAAAACTCCCTTGATGGAGAGAGAGAGAGAGAGAATTTGGGGAGGATGATCACCCATCCGAACCTCTCCAGAGTCGACGCCACCTTGTGGGTGTCCAGCTCCGCCTGACGGAGGGAAGAAGCTGAAATCAGTAGGCCGTCCAGATACGCCACAATGCGAATGCCCTGAGCTCTGAGCAGGGCCATTATGCCCGCCAGAACCTTGGTGAAGACCCTCGGTGCTGAGGTCAACCTGAAGGGAAGGGCTACAAAACTGAAAAAAATTGATCGTACACCGCGAAACTGAGGAATCTCTGATGCGCTGGAAAAATTGAAACATGCCGATACGCATCCTTGATGTCTATGGACGTCATAAAGTCCCCTTGACGAAGGGAATTGATGGCCGAGCGCAGAGACTCCATGGGGAACATCTTGGTTCTGATGAACCCATTGAGGATCTTCAGGACCAGAATGGGTCTTATGAAACCATCCTTTTTGGGAACCGTGAAAAGATTGGAATAGTAACCCCTGCCACTCTCTGAGGGAGGCACTGGGCATATGACTCTCATGTCCAGAAGATTTTTTTTTTTTTTGTTTAACCGCTAACAGGAGCCCCTGTACAGCCTGAGGGTAGGAGGGCACCCGAGACCTTAAAAATCTTGGAGGAAGCCAGTACTCGAACTCCTGTTTGTACCCGGACAAGACCACTTCCAGAATCCATCTGTCTGTGACCTCCCAGGCCCAGACCTGGAAGAAGAGCCGCAGCCGCCCCCCCACCCGTACGGGTGAGGGCTCCCCTTCATTGTTGAGCTGGTTTAACAGCGGACTTGAGCTTGGAACCCCAGGCAGAAGCGGGACGGGCCTGACCTCTGCCTCTGTTCCAGGAAGAAGTAGGCAACATCTCTGACCGCTCTGGCACCACGAAAGGCAGGGTTGAAGGAGCTCGCCCCCCGAAAGGAGCGACGCTGCTTCTAATGCTGAGGTAACTTACCTCCCTTAGCAACCGCATCCAACTTATCTACAAACAGCCACGTACCCAAGAAGGGAAGGGCTGTGAGCGATTTCTTGGCCGCAAAGTCCGCCGCCCACTGGCGAAGCCAGACCGATCAGCGCATGGCTACCAAGAATGCCGAAGTTCTCCTACACATGACAATAGTGTCCTCCATAGCGGTCAATACAAATTCCATGAATAATTTGCACCTCTTAAGGATAGTGAACTCGGCGCTGGCCAGGTCAAATTGGGCGTCAAGTAACAAGTCCCTAACCAAAGACCTAGTAGCCACCGTAGCAAGTGCAGATGCACACACAGGTCGCAAGGCTGAACCAACACTGGCAAAAGCATAACCTTCCATCTAATCAAGGCGCTTAGCCTCGCCATCCTTAAAGGAAGTGGCGTCTGGGGTGTGGATCACAGAGGTGTTGGACAATCCCAAAAACTGGCGCATCGACTCGGAAGGAGAAGACCAGCGCTTAGCCGCTTTCACCGGAAAAGGATACTTCCTATCCCATCCCTGCGGAACACCCGGAAGCCGGCTCTGTTTCTTCCATTCCCTAAGGATCAATGCCTCAAAATGACCTTGGGTAGGAAACTCCAAGCATGGCTTGGAGGACCCTAAAAATTCCCCTTATTTCACAGGGGTGCCTCTGGCGGGGCAATATACAAAACCTCCAAGAGATGTGCCAAAACCCTGGAAGTGTCAACGGCATCCCCAAGCGCCTGCCCAACATCAGTATCACAAAAAAAAAAATGCACCTCATCAGCATCTAATACCTCAAACAATTCCCCTCTCTAATGGGGAATAATCCGACCAATCAAGGGAATCATCATCAAAATCCAAAGCCGCCTGTGCCGGCGACAAATAACTCTTTTTAGCCTGGGCCAGCTTGCCCACCGCGCTAGCAATAAATCTCTCGATGCTGGCCAAATTAGTACGAACATCAGAGTGCAACTCCCCGCTAGCGACCATGTCACTTGGGGTACGGATAAAGCAGAGAGGGGGAGGCGATGAAGCGGGAGGTGCCGACCTAGACGCCTGGGGGCCCAACTGCCGCGTTATGGCCTTTTGTGCACATGGTATAAAGATCAGCACAATATCACCCGTAAGGGATATCCCCCAACCCACACATGGCGGGGATTGTCCCAATATCCTGCGGAGCCTCCATATGGTGATTTTTTTGGATAGTCGCAAGACCTAGGGAATTTTGCTAGTAAGCAACCCCGGGATGCCCCTTTAAAGTCCCTGTGGGAGGATTTAGAAAAAGAAGTGTAAACTTTTAATGCTAGGGATTCCTAGGAAAGAAATGAATGAAGAGGACTCCATAAGCACAAGTACACACACACACACACACCCACACACAATTAAACACATGTGGCAGGAACAATGTTATAAAATGAATATATATAAAACATATATATATTGAAATATATAAAGGTATGCATAGGTACACCAAGGCAGGCAGCGCTGCCAAAATAACAAGGCATTATCACAACCAGTAAGGAACACAGGTGGGCCCCAATGGGGCACTCACATGGAAAGAAGATGGCGCCCGGCAAGCAGAAGCAACGCATCGGCTGAGGGAGAAGAGGCGAGAAGAAGGGGGGCGGGCCCGCACGGATCGCGTGCCGCGAGAGGCCCAGCCCCTCTCCCTCCGGCGATAGAGAACGCCGGTTGTAGAGGCCGGGTCAGACAAGGTGGCAATAGCGGGGGGCGGGCGGCGGCAGCGTGCGAGCGCCCGGCCCCCTCACAGGAGCACTGAGGGGGAGAAGCTCCCCAGAGGCCGCGGTGCCGGAGGCCGGCAGACGCAGCCCCAAGAGAGTCCTCCATAAGGAGGCATGAAGTAAAACACCAACACAGACACTCGAAATGGAAAATAAAAAACACACACAACATGCATACAATGGAAGACCCCCCCCGCCGGGTAATAGAGGGACCTGGAAGGGGGGAGATCCCGCACCGTACGGTGCACAAGGGAAGAAGGGACAGGGCATCCCCATCCGGGATCACGAACAAGGATTCCGCCTACCCCATAATGAGGTCTCACGGGGGAGCATAGGCTCCCTATCACACCTAAAGAGGTGTATCCTACCCTCACCAGGACCTGCAGCCAAGGCTGGGAGGCTCATACAGTACTAGGAAACAAAGGTCCGGCAGAAATAGGTAAAAAAATGGGGCTGGGCGCGAGCCCGGCTTACCTGCAAGGAATAGAAGTCTTCATCTTCTGTCTTGCTCGCCTTCCTGCAGAGAAGAAACTGGGGAATTGGTGGGAGGTCCCAGGTGTTTGTGGACTGGGAGGAGCTCCTTTTTTGCATTCATCTCTGCAGAAGTTCGCCCTCTACTGGAGAATAACCCAAATGTCATGAAGAGTTGAAGCGGAGTGTATGTCACACTTGGAATAACTAACATTCCACTTTTCCAAGTTTTTACACATATGCCTAAATGTTCTACATTGTAAGTGGATGCAAGAGTATAACTATTATTTTATTTTTATTATTGTTTATTCATATAGCACCATCATCTTCCATATCGCTTTACAATGTATAATTACAGACAAGGTAAAATGTATTGTACAGGGACCAATATAAATGAGATACTACAAAGTTCAAATCAAATGTTGTGAGCACAGGAGACAATAGGACCCTGCCCTTGCGAGCTTACAGTCTAAAGGCAATCTCATTGTAGTAACAATGTTATTATCATCAATCTATATAATAATGCAGCGCTGAAGAAGCCACAAAATGTGGTGAATGCGCGCCGCACACAGACCAAGATCGATGCAAGAGATGCAGCCGTGGGCTCGCCGAGGTAAGAATATTGGCCGACTGGTAGCGTTTCACAGAACGGTATGAAAGAAATGGGGATTTAAGGTGCCACTCCAGCCCCTTGGCAAAAAAATCACATACCCCCACCCTGCCCCCTCCTATTAGCAATCGTGAATGCCTAATAAAAAAAAAAAAAAGACACTCACCTTCACCCTGAACCCTGGCGAAGTTGAACGCTCGGCACCATGTTCCTGAAGTCCTGTAGTTGGCGCTCTCTGCATTGCAATTGCTCCCCCCGCTAATTCACATGACTTTGCCGTCTGGATTCGGGGGGAAGGGGAGTGTCTTTTTTTTTTAGATGTTCAGGATCGCTAATAGGAGGGGGCAGGGTGGAGGAGGGTATGTAATTTTTTGCAAAGGGGCTGAGTGGCCCTTTAACCGGACCTAGCATCTTATAGAACAGGAGTACTCAAGCACTTCTTGTAAAGGTCCATTTAAAGGCATCCGGTGAGAGGTGAAGGCCCAGGTGGAGGGCTGTTGTGAGGGGTGGATAGTTAAAAATCCCTAGGCAAAAAAGGCTGCTTGCTCTCCCACCCCACCTAAAAATGATATTGGGCAATGGGGAAAAACAGGAGCCTTTTTTTGGCCCCACAGACCCCTACAGCTCTGGCCTGCGGCACACTGCTTTAACCCCCCCCCCCCCCCCCCCCCGCTTGCATTCTGTGCAGGTGCTGTACAGGGCTGGACTAGGGTACAAAATGTTACTGGCAATAAGGTCTGTTAACAAGGATGGATAGATGGAGCTCGGGGGAGAAGGATGAATGGGAGAGAAGCTGTAAAGAAGAGGAATGGATGGGCAGAACTAGAAGGACAGGAATGAATGAGCAGAGCTGGGGGTGTAGATGGCCAGAGCTGGAAGGAAGAGTAATGGATTGGCAAAGCTGGGAGGTTAGGAATAGATGGGGCAGAGCTAAGGGGATGAGTTGGTGGGACAGGGATAGATGGGGATGAGCAGGGGGCAGGGGAAAAGATTGGGTGGGGCAAAGAGACTGAGAAACAAAGTTTGAGTGTACCTTGCAATGCCACTTCCTGCACGTGCAGTACTTTATATTGCAATACTAGGTGCCAGGGAGCCATGACTAAGACTAAGCACTACATCACTGATCAAGGGAGCAGCAACACAGAAGCAACTGAATGCAGGCCTGTCAGGGCAGTGGGCTGTAAATCTGGCGCCAAGATCTGCAATGGGACCCCAGTTTCGCTGTTATAGAAGGTAGGTTAAGTTTTGGTCCACCATAAAGCGGACCTTCACCCTGAATAAGAGTCTATCTTATATGTTTCCCCCACCCTGTACATACAGATTGCTCACATTGAAAATCATCCTACCTGCATCTATTGCATGTTATGAACCTTTAAACATCCAAGATGGCAGCTCATGGAGCATCAGGCAGCCTGCAAACAGGAAGTGTCTTCTGACTGTGTTGCTCTGGATTCTGGGATTGCTGTCCTTTCCCTGACCCCAGCTCTGCTCTGCCTGTGCAAAGCACAGCGTTAACCTAGTCCCCTGCACTTTATCCCACTCTCCTCTCCTCAGTATGTGTGAGTCAAGATGGCAGCGCCCGTATCCTAAAGTCCTGAAGAGTTGCAGCCCGGTGGGGGAAAGAATAATAAGTAGGTGACTAAAACTATAATTTTAGATACTGGGGAATAGTTTAAGGGTTTGGGCTTTTCAATAAAGTGGACCAACACCCGATGCCGATCAGCATCGGGCCTGCGGGGCACCCCGATCGGGGGTGCCCCGCTGTGTGAAACCCCCCAGAAAGCCCCGAAATCACTACCTGCTCCTCGATCCAGCGGCGCATGCGCGAGCCGCCGCCGCCACTCGCGCATCCCTCTAGCAGGGCGCCCACCCACCCCATCCGTTTGTGAATGGCCGGCGCGGGCACACTCCCTGTAAGAGTGACGCGTGGGAGGCGGCGGCGGGAGCGCTCGCTTGTCTGTCGACAGGCCTCGCTTGTCAGTCGGCGGGGATTGGCTGCAGCGTCACGTGGGAGCGGGGAGAGGTGAGTTTTCGGGGCTTTCTGGGGGGTTTCACACAGATCGGGGTGGCCCACCGAAGTGGACCAAAACCCAGGATAGTCAAAATCCTGGGTGTTGGTCCACTTTAAATCATGCTGAAGGTCCAGTTTAAATAACACGAAGAACTATATTACTGGTCATAACATAGCGAAGTTTATGAATTGTTATTTACAGAAAGATTTGAAAGAAATAACTGATCTTTTAAAGGAATATGTGGAACCTAAAGAAGTATGTACTGAACACATAATTATGTAGAACAATAAGACAGAATAGAATAATGTGTTGAGTTGCGTGAAATCAGGCTGAGCATCACTATGTTCCATAAAATACTGATATGACCAATATATAAATATATAAATATATATATATATATATATATATAAATATAACAGCTCACCATAACAACTCTATAAAAAGATAAATCGGCATGTGACAGGAGGATAGAACATGTAGAAAGACAAACAGGCCCCAAAACAGAATGGTTATTATTAATACTATCATAATGATTATGAATAATAGTTACAATGGCAGCTATATTTAAACAGCAACCTCTTCAGGTGGTCTCGCTCATTATGGGGCATCCCAAACTGTGAACACTCAATGATCACCCAATACGCTCACCTTTCCCCCAGCCCTTGCCGCATCTCCGGACCACGGCCTCACTATACCTTTAGCTGGGGCGTGTACCTGCGCCATGCATTTCTGTAGGGCACCCCATAGCTGGAGGCACGTGCGCTATTCAGATTTCCTTGCTGCTCTGAGCGGCTAAGACGCTAAGGAGCGTGCCTCAGCTAAAGGAAAGCAGCCGTGAAAACTCCATTGAAGCCTCAGGAGAGGTGAGTTCTTTGGGCAATAACCCAGGGTCTCACACAAGGAGACAACCTAAATCGATATGTGGTGGTGGAAGTGATGGTTTAACTCCCCTTTAAAGCAGACCAAAACCAAGCAGCGTCCGGCCTGGAATCTAAAAGAAGAAGGAATCACAAAATGGGATGCCCTGCTGAGTGAAACCCCCCAGGGTGCCAGTAATCTCTTACTTTTCCTACTTTCCTGAGCACCTACATACTGGAGCTGCTGTACTGCTGCCAGCCAGCTATAAGACATCCCCTGAAAATAAGCCCTAGCACCTATTTTTGCAGCAAAAATTAATATAAGACCCATCTTATTTTCGGGAAACACGGTACGTCATTCCACAGATGTCATTGTTGTTTCCATTGGGCAGCGCCTGCTGCAGCATCCCCTGCATCGCCAGCGTCGCACGCACTCTCCCGTTCCAGCCGGGCGCACGCTCCATTAATATCGATGAGAGCCGTTTGGCCGAAACAGGTAGACACAGCAAACAGCTCTCATTGGCTGAGCGCCCGCGCATGTGCCACTGGAGCGTGGAAGAGGTGCATTGTTTGAGGGGGGGGCTTCACACAGCAGGGCATCCCAAATCAGGAAGCCTCCAGGGAAGTCCAATTCATGGGTTTTGTTCTGGTTTAAGGGGCCTTCCAGCTAAAGTGGACCAAAACCAAATAACCCAATATCCCTCCCTACATCATCAGATTGTGGCCCTCAAAATTTGGAGTTTCATACATAGTATAGCAGCAAGAGTTTTGACCAACAGCATGTTCTAATCCCAGGTGCGCGTCATGAGGCAATACGGCAATCCCTGGTTCTGCCACTAAAACCCCCGGCAATCCGCCAGGTAGGTGGGACGTCAGACAAATTGCCAGATATATTGCTGGGAAAGGAGAGAAGCCTATGGGGTGAGAGATGCAGGCAATGGTAGTAAAAAACAAAGGATTTTGGTCCACTTAAAGTGGAACAAAACCCACCAGTGGGCAGCCTGAAATCTAGAAGATTCCAGGGCTGGACGCTGGCTTTCCCCCGGATAAACTGACCAGATGTCCTACTTTGAGGCCCCCTGTCCCCCTGAAAACTCTGGGAACACCTAAATGTCCGACTATGCTGACATGGGGAAGACTGTCCCTCCAAATGCAGAATGCTGGATGTCTGGGTGGGTTACACCTGCTCTGACTGAGGGAATGCATGGACTTCTGAGCATTGGCTCCATCACCAGCATCTTTTATGGGCCAAATATTCCTAGAGCATGTGACCCATAATTAAGCCACGTGCTAAACTACACCTTTACCATGCCCATCACCCATAAACTGGCCCACTTTGAGGACCCCCAAAAATGGTCAGCTTACCCCGGGGCATCCCGGGATGCTCCTCTGTGTCAAACCCCCCAGGAAGCCCATACACACTTACCTTGCCCCAGTCCAGTGGCGCATGCACGGGCACTCGTCCAATGGGAGCCGCACGCTGAACTGACATAATTAGGCAGAGGACTCTTATAAAGAAAACTAAAAATCAGCCATCACGTTATTGGTTATAAGGAGCCCGGACACAATATAGGCTCTATAGAGTGTGGCCCCATCTCTAACCTACGAGTGGTGGCTTGGTCCCTAATTTGAATTGGGCCCCAAGGCAAACCATCCGGGCAGGGGGGGGGCAGATACGCTCATTTATCATCAATGCCAGCAGCAATAGTATGGCAGCCTGTGGCTCTCAGCTCAGGGGGGCCACCAGGCCAGGGGTCCCTTCTTCACAGATGGGGGCCCATACTGGAGTCCTGGGTCTCCAGTCTCCATGGCTGCCCTGGAGCCCGACATCCTTTATTGGGATGCCTTCTCGCTTAAATCAGACTGGACAGTCCCTTTAAATGAACTTTCAGTAAGCAGAGGTCTCCACATTGGGACACATACAGCAAAACATAAGCAGCAGAGGAATGGTTCTAACCCTGCCCCACTGGCCAGTCACCCCATCAATAGGCTGGGCTGGGTGACAGAGAGACATGTGGCTGCACTCACCTGACCCGGTTGTCCCGGTACTTGGTGCTCTGCGGCTGGTTGATGAGGATGCAGCGGGCGGCGGGCTCAGGCATCTCCCGGCTGGACGCGGCTCCGGACATCTCATCCTCCGCCTTCTTATAACCGGACGACGAAGCGAGGATGGGCGCTGCGGAGACAGGAGAGCGGGTGAGATATAGGGGCAGGCCGGGGGGCAGATACAGGGGCAGGGCCGGGGGCAGATACAGGGGCAGGGCGGAGGCGGGGAGCAGCCGCACGTGTCACACGGCCCACAAAGCGCACCTGTCTCCTCACACACTGCTACTGATGCTGCTCCATGGCAACAGGACCCACCCAGCCTGCCCGGCGGCCAATCACAAGGCAGCTCTCAGGGACCGTGTCAGCATCCTCCTGCCGGGGGCATGATGGGGGGGGGGGGGGGGGGGGGGGAACTGGCTCCTATTGCCACTCACATTTCTCTTACTATTAATCACCCCCTGCCTGATGCTTTACTCCTAGCTACACAATAGGTTAAATGCCAGCCTCCACCTTTATAGAAAATGATAGATAACTCCCAAGCAAACAGCTTTCTAATATGGCATCTGGCAATCAGATGCATTCTTACCCCAATTTTGCCTTCAATGATGCAGAATCAGAAAAGACTGTTTTTTGTTGTCCCTGACACAGGCATAACCAGGGCTGTTTCTAGGATCGCCCTGGCCGCCAGAGCCATTGGGGGGCAGCGTTATCCGAGATAACCTGTTTTCTGTAGATGAGTCTGGGTCACTATAAGTGGTGCAAACAAGCCATTCATTCCAAATATTGGGCTCAGTCATGGGGAGGAGGCCCTGCCTGCTGCTAAGGTAGAGGCAAAACATGGCACAACCTGGAATAGGAGCAGCACCATAGGAAGGGTACAACCTGGAATAGGAGCAGCACCACAGGATGGGTACAACCTGGAATGGGATCAGCACCATAGGATGGGTACAACCTGGAATGGGAGCAGCACCATAAGATGGGTACAACCTGGAATGGGAGCAGCACCATAGGATGGGTACAAGCTGGAATGGGAGCAGCACCATAGGATGGGTACAACCTGGAATGGCAGCAGCACCATAGGATGGGTACAACCTGGAATGGGAGAAGCACCATAGGAAGGGTACAACCTGGAATAGGAGCAGCACCATAGGATGGGTACAAGCTGGAATGGGAGCAGCAACACAGGATGGGTACAACCTGGAATGGGAGCAGCAACATAGGATGGGTACAACCTGGAATGGGAGAAGCACCATAGAAAGGGTACAACCTGGAATGGAAGCAGCACCATAAGATGGGTACAACCTGCAATGGGAGCAACACCATAGGATGGGTACAACCTGGAATAGGAGCAGCACCATAGGATGGGTACAAGCTGGAATGGGAGCAGCACCATAGGATGGGTACAACCTGGAATGGCAGCAGCACCATAGGATGGGTACAACCTGGAATGAGAGAAGCACCATAGGAAGGGTACAACCTGGAATAGGAGCAGCACCATAGGATGGGTACAAGCTGGAATGGGAGCAGCAACACAGGATGGGTACAACCTGGAATGGGAGCAGCAACATAGGATGGGTACAAGCTGGAGTGGGAGCAGCACCATAGGATGGGTACAACCTGGAATGGGAGCAGCACCATAGGAAGGGTACAACCTGGAATAGGAGCAGCACCATAGGATGGGTACAAGCTGGAATGGGAGCAGCAACACAGGATGGGTACAACCTGGAATGGCAGCAGCACCATAGGATGGGTACAAGCTGGAATGGGAGCAGCAACACAGGATGGGTACAACCTGGAATGGGAGCAGCACCATAGGATGGGTACAACCTGGAATGGGAGCAGCACCATAGGATGGGTACAACCTGGAATGGGAGCAGCACCTTAGGATGGGTACAACCTGGAATGGCAGCAGCAACACAGGATGGGTACAACCTGGAATGGCAACAGCAACATAGCATGAGTACAACCTGGAATGGCAACAGCAACATAGCATGGGTACAACCTGGAATGGCAGCAGCAACATAGCATGGGTACAACCTGGAACGGCAGCAACACCATAGGATGGGAACAAATTGGAATTGCAGCAACACAATAGGATGGGTACAACCTGGAATGAGAGCAGCACCAAAGGATGGGTACAACCTGGAATGAGAGCAGCACCAAAGGATGGGTACAACCTGGAATGAGAGCAGAACCATAGGATGGGTACAACCTGGAATGAGAGCAGCACCAAAGGATGGGTACAACCTGGAATGAGAGCAGCACCATAGAATGGGTACAAACTGGAATGGGAGCAGCACCATAGGATGGGTACAACCTGGAATGGGAGCAGCACCATAGGATGGGTACAACCTGGAATGGGAGCAGCACCATAGGATGGGTGCAACCTGGAATGGCAGCAGCGCCATAGGATGGGTAAAACCTGGAATGGGAGAAGCACCATAGGATGGGTACAACTTGGAATGGGAGCAGCACCACAGGATGGGTAAAACCTGGAATGGGAGAAGCACCATAGGATGGGTACAACCTGGAATGGGAGCAGCACCACAGGATGGGTAAAACCTGGAATGGGAGAAGCACCATAGGATGGGTACAACCTGGAATGGGAGCAGCACCACAGGATGGGTAAAACCTGGAATGGGAGCAGCAATATAGGAAGGGTACAACCTGGAATGGGAGCAGCACCATAAGATGGGTACAACTTGGAATGGGAGCAGCACCACAGGATGGGTACAACTTGGAATGGGAGCAGCACCACAGGATGGGTACAACCTGGAATGGGAGCAGCACCATAGGATGGGTAAAACCCGGAATGAGAGCAGCACCATAGGATGGGTAACAACCTGGAATGGGAGCAGCACCATAGGATGGGAACAACTTGGAAAAGCGTCATCACCATAGGATGGGTACAACCTGGAATGGGAGCAGCACCACAGGATGGGTACAACCTGGAATAGGAGCAGCACCATAGGATGGGTACAACTTGGAATGGGAGCAGCACCACAGGATGGGTACAAACTGGAATGGGAGCAGCACCATAGGATGGGTACAACCTGGAATGGGAGCAGCACCACAGGATGGGTACAACCTGGAATAGGAGCAGCACCATAGGATGGGTACAACTTGGAATGGGAGCAGCACCACAGAATGGGTACAAACTGGAATGGGAGCAGCACCATAGGATGGGTACAACCTGGAATGGGAGCAGCACCATAGGATGGGTACAACCTGGAATGAGAGCAGCACCATAGGATGGGTAACAACCTGGAATGGGAGCAGCACCATAGGATGGGAACAACTTGGAAAAGCGTCATCACCATAGGATGGGTACAACCTGGAATGGGAGCAGCACCACAGGATGGGTACAACCTGGAATAGGAGCAGCACCATAGGATGGGTACAACCTGGAATGGGAGCAGCACCATAGGATGGGTACAACCTGGAATGGGAGCAGCACCATAGGATGGGTACAACCTGGAATGGGAGCAGCACCATAGGATGGGTACAACCTGGAATGAGAGCAGCACCATAGGATGGGTACAACCTGGAATGGGAGCAGCACCATAGGATGGGTACAACCTGGAATGGGAGCAGCACCACAGGATGGGTACAACCTGGAATGGGAGCAGCACCATAGGATGGGTACAACCTGGAATGGGAGCAGCACCATAGGATGGGTACAACCTGGAATGGGACCAGCAACACAATAGGATGGGTACAACTGAGAATGGGAGCAGCACCACAGGATGGGTACAACCTGGAATGGGAGCAGCACAATATGATGGGTACAACCTGGAATGGGAGCAGCACCATAGGATGGGTACAACCTGGAATGGCAGCAGCACCATAGGATGGGTACAACCTGAAATGGGAGCAGCACCACAGGATGGGTAAAACCTGGAATGAGAGTAGCACCATAGGATGGGTACAACCTGGAATGGCAGCAACACCATAGGATGGGTACAACCTGGAATGGGAGCAGCACCATAGGATGGGTACAACCTAGAATGGGAGCAGCACCACAGGAGGGGTACAACCTGGAATGGCAGCAGCACCATAGGATGGGTAAAACCTGGAATGGGAGAAGCACCATAGGATGGGTACAACTTGGAATGGGAGCAGCACCACAGGATGGGTAAAACCTGGAATGGGAGAAGCACCATAGGATGGGTACAACCTGGAATGGGAGCAGCACCACAGGATGGGTACAACCTGGAATGGGAGCAGCACCACAGGATGTGTACAACCTGGAATGGGAGCAGCACCAAAGGATGGGTACAACCTGGAATGGGAGCAGCACCATAGGATGGGTACAACCTGGAATGGGAGCAGCACCATAGGATGGGTACAACCTGGAATGGAAGCAGCACCATAGGATGGGTACAACTTGGAATGGGAGCAGCACCACAGGATGGGTACAACTTGGAATGGGAGCAGCACCATAGGATGGGTACAACTTGGAATGGGAGCAGCACCACAGGATGGGTACAACTTGGAATGGGAGCAGCACCACAGGATGGGTACAACCTGGAATGGGAGCAGCACCACAGGATGGGTACAACCTAGAATGGGAGCAGCACCATAGGATGGGTACAACTTGGAATGGGAGCAGCACCACAGGATGGGTACAACCTGGAATGGGAGCAGCACCATAGGATGGGTACAACTTGGAATGGGAGCAGCACCACATGATGGGTACAACCTGGAATGGGAGCAGAACCACAGGATGGGTACAACCTAGAATGGGAGCAGCACCACAGGATGGGTACAACTTTAATTGGGAGCAGCACCATAGGATGGGTACAACCTGGAATGGGAGCAGCACCACAGGATGGGTACAACTTGGAATGGGAGCAGCACCACAGGATGGGTACAACTTGGAATGGGAGCAGCACCATAGGATGGGTACAACTTGGAATGGGAGCAGCACCACAGGATGGGTACAACCTGGAATGGGAGCAGCACCACAGGATGGGTACAACCTAGAATGGGAGCAGCACCATAGGATGGGTACAACTTGGAATGGGAGCAGCACCACAGGATGGGTACAACCTAGAATGGGAGCAGCACCATAGGATGGGTACAACTTGGAATGGGAGCAGCACCACAGGATGGGTACAACCTGGAATGGGAGCAGCACCACAGGATGGGTACAACCTAGAATGGGAGCAGCACCACAGGATGGGTACAACTTTAAATGGGAGCAGCACCATAGGATGGGTAAAACCTGGAATGGGAGAAGCACCATAGGATGGGTACAACTTGGAATGGGAGCAGCACCACAGGATGGGTAAAACCTGGAATGGGAGAAGCACCATAGGATGGGTACAACCTGGAATGGGAGCAGCACCACAGGATGGGTAAAACCTGGAATGGGAGAAGCACCATAGGATGGGTACAACCTGGAATGGGAGCAGCACCACAGGATGGGTAAAACCTGAAATGGAGCAGCAATATAGGAAGGGTACAACCTGGAATGGGAGCAGCACCATAAGATGGGTACAACTTGGAATGGGAGCAGCACCACAGGACGGGTACAACTTGGAATGGAGCAGCACCACAGGATGGGTACAACCTGGAATGGGAGCAGCACCATAGGATGGGTAAAACCCGGAATGGGAGCAGCACCACAGGATGTGTACAACCTGGAATGGGAGCAGCACCAAAGGATGGGTACAACCTGGAATGGGAGCAGCACCATAGGATGGGTACAACCTGGAATGGGAGCAGCACTATAGGATGGGTACAACCTGGAATGGGAGCAGCACCATAGGATGGGTACAACCTGGAATGGAAGCAGCACCATAGGATGGGTACAACTTGGAATGGGAGCAGCACCATAGGATGGGTACAACTTGGAATGGAGCAGCACCATAGGATGGGTACAACTTGGAATGGGAGCAGCACCATAGGATGGGTACAACTTGGAATGGGAGCAGCACCACAGGATGGGTACAACCTGGAATGGGAGCAGCACCACAGGATGGGTACAACCTAGAATGGGAGCAGCACCATAGGATGGGTACAACTTGGAATGGGAGCAGCACCACAGGATGGGTACAACCTGGAATGGGAGCAGCACCATAGGATGGGTACAACTTGGAATGGGAGCAGCACCACAGGATGGGTACAACCTGGAATGGGAGCAGCACCACAGGATGGGTACAACCTAGAATGGGAGCAGCACCACAGGATGGGTACAACTTTAAATGGGAGCATCACCATAGGATGGGTACAACCTGGAATGGGAGCAGCACCACAGGATGGGTACAACTTGGAATGGGAGCAGCACCATAGGATGGGTACAACTTGGAATGGAGCAGCACCACAGGATGGGTACAACCTGGAATGGGAGCAGCACCACAGGATGGGTACAACCTAGAATGGGAGCAGCACCATAGGATGGGTACAACTTGGAATGGGAGCAGCACCACAGGATGGGTACAACCTGGAATGGAGCAGCACCATAGGATGGGTACAACTTGGAATGGGAGGAGCACCACAGGATGGTACAACTTTAAATGGGAGCAGCACCATAGGATGGGTACAACTTGGAATGGGAGCAGCACCACAGGATGGGTACAACCTGGAATGGGAGCAGCACCACAGGATGGGTACAACCTAGAATGGGAGCAGCACCACAGGATGGGTACAACTTTAAATGGGAGCAGCACCATAGGATGGGTACAACCTGGAATGGGAGCAGCACCACAGGATGGGTACAACTTGGAATGGGAGCAGCACCATAGGATGGGTACAACCTGGAATGGGAGCAGCACCATAGGATGGGTACAACTTTAAATGGGAGCAGCACCATAGGATGGGTACAACCTGGAATGGGAGCAGCACCACAGGATGGGTACAACTTGGAATGGGAGCAGCACCATAGGATGGGTACAACCTGGAATGGGAGCAGCACCACAGGATGGGTACAACCTGGAATGGGAGCAGCACCACAGGATGGGTACAACCTGGAATTGGAGAAGCACCATAGGAAGGGTACAACCTGGAATGGGAGCAGCACCATAGGAAGGGTACAACCTGGAATGGGAGCAGCACCATAGGATGGGTACAACTTGAAATGGGAGCAGCATCATAGGATGTGTGGGGACGGCGCAATTTTTTTTCCTCCCGCACTGAGCACTATTTTGCCTAGAAACTACCCTGGGCATAACTATAAGGGGTAGCGACCGACCCATTAGGTCAGGGAGGCCCCACTGTTTTGGCTCCTCCACCTTACTGATCAGTTTTGTGTTTAGATTGCATCACGTACAAAAAAAGTAGCTGATTGTATCAAAGTGAGTTAAAATTACAGGAAAAAGGGCACTGTATGAGCCATGTGTGGACACCATGTATTGTTTGCACCAGGGCCTGGTCACATTTAGTTATGCCACTGGTCCCTGGGTAAAACACAGTGCTGCTTTAGATTCACCTTTGTGGGTAAAGGGGTTGTTGGGTTCTATTATAAAAGACCCCGGGGCTGGCTGAAAGTCTTTTCCAGTTTTGGGATTCCCAATATTGGGATTCCCCACTGTATAAAACCCTGGGATTCCCTGTTTTATTACCTCAATCCCTGTGTGCCTCTAGAAGCATCCCCAGCACCCCACCATCCGATGCATGCTGAATCGCTTGCAGTAGGTCTATAAGAGTCTAGGGAGGTATTGCTCTTTGTGGTACATATCAATTTGGGATGACCTGTCGCCTGTAAACTCACCTTTATGGGGCCTGCATCCCATAACCTACAGCTGAGACACGTACCCACACCAGGCACTTCTGAATGGCACAGTAGTACACAGTGAAGCGGCAAGCCTTGTGCGCTACATTCAGCTTTTACTTGCAGCTTTGAGCATACAGCCATATAGTGAAAACTGCATAGATCATAAGCTGCTGATTTGGCTGGCTACCCTCGCCTCCCTTGTGCTGTGGGATCACTGGAGAGGCAAGTTTATTGGCGATCTGGGGGACTTCACCCAGCAGTTCCTCTTTAAAGCAGACCAAAACCCAGGGTGGCTGAAAAATGTTAAAGAGGAGTAAGTACAGCTCTAGATTCTAAAGGTGCAAGGGCTTGGCAAGCCAGGGGTGATTCACACAGCAGGGCATCCCAAATCAAGATGGTGCAAAATAAACCTTGGATAGTTAAAATTCTGGGTTTTGTTCAGTATTAAAATACTTCCCCTTCAGCGGCCGCACTTGATCTTCACTACTAGGCAGAAGCGTAACTGATGGCTGGCTTTTACATTAACCCTTTTACTGTTGTTTTAACTGTATTGGATAGTATTAGATTCTAAAGACTGAAATAGAAGAGACAAATGGTGCTGCTGTTCTGTACATAATGCACAAATCTAATAAATAAGCTGAAGGAGCAACAATGATGACTTCATGGGGCCTGATGACATTGCTAACTCACTAACTCACTGCACCCCCTTTATTTACACCCAGAAATGTATTTCAATGTGACCAGACCCTGGCACAAGCCCCGAATGGGGCTCCAGCAATGCCCATACAGTTAACCTTTCCCCCTTCACATTCAGCCCCTAGGATGCACATTATTAACTAAATTGGATATCATTTTCTGAAACAGGCAATATAAATGATCTGATTTGTGCTCACCTGGTGCCATGTGAGCAGAAGTCAGTTAAACTAGGAAAGTAAATATGGTGGTCCCAAATCCATCCAACTTCCCCTGCACCCCCTGTATTTACACTCTTCCCTGGGGCCACTCTCTAAAACTAACAGCGCCCCAGGCAGTGTCAAATTGGCTCAAAAGGGCATCAGAAGCTCCTCTGGTAGGCTTCAGGGTAGTACAAAGGATCATTTCTGGCTTGCCTGGAGTGTTCTCTGGCTTATTATTGTTAATTCTTAATCAAGTTAAAGTTATTAGTTATCATCTGCGGGGGGGGGGGGGGATATAATTCTTGCCTGGTCAATGACTTTAATTGTACAATCTGAACATAACTTTGTAGATTATAAGATCCAGCAAGTCCTATGAAAACATCAGAATGCATTTGCTGCCCTTTGCCTTTTATTTCTTTAATATAATAAAACTCCACTATGCAACACTTTAAATTCATGCAAGTATTTGGCTTCTAAACGCTAAACACATGCATTGGTGTAAATGCCTCAGAGATCAAATAAGTGCAGCCATAAGTCCAGTATGGTGTCCAGCTGATTTTCTGCTGTGATTGGGACTTGGATAAAGCCACTGCCATTTATTTAATGTTACATTTTAAAGACATAACATTTATTTTCTATAAATTATCCTTATGCATTCAAGGTTGCCATAGGGACTTCAAGAAGGTATAGGACTGTGGGGCGGGGGTATTTTAATGTTATGGATAACACAGATAGTAAAAGAATAGAGCTGAATAGTGTGGGGGGGGGGCTTTTAGTATTTGAGGGTCCCGATGGTATCTGTTGTGGGGGGGGAGCTTAAACAACACAGGTGGCTTGGATGGGATTCATGGTGGTATAGAGGGTTCCTTGGAGGGTAGAAGGGTAACCAATAGTGTGAAGGATCCTAAGTGGCAGTCCCAGACGGTATAAATAAGTGTCAAAGTTCTATGAGAGGGATCCTTGGACAGGGCTGGGTTATGGGGTGTCAAGAGGGTGCCCTTAACACATATATACATTTACTCTCAGACAACAATAGAGACTGAACATATGAAAAGAATAGAAGGAATTGAGGCAGTTATTGAGATTAATTCAGCACCAGGTGAGAAAACTCTATTACTTATTTATTAGTAGAGACAACTGCCATTAACTTTTATTGTCTACTTTGGGAGTGATTCAACAACTGGATGTAAATTTCCCCTGGTGCTGAATCACTCCCAAGGTAGACAATTAAAGTGAATTACAGTTTTTCGCTACAAAAAATTCATTTTTCATCTGGTGCTGAATCGACCTTAATGTGAGAGAGAGAGTTAAAACAAAATAATGAAAAAGAGAGAGAAGAAGGGAGTGTGGAAAAAGGGGGAGAAGGAGGCAAAAGGAGGAGGAGGGTATGGGAGGGTCCAGATGGTATACCTGAGTTTCAGGGCTGTATACAAGGGTCCTTGGAAGGTAGGGGGGTTGGTGGTATGGAGGCCTATTAGGAGTATGTGAGGGTCCTGATGGTATAACTGGGTTTTCAATTGTGTATGGGGGGCCTGGGACAAAACAGGTGGCATGAATCGCTATAAAGAGGGGTCCTTGGACATTTGAAGTTGGTTGAATACAACCAGATAACTAATAGCTGGAACAGCAGACATCAATGCTGATTCTTTGTTCTGTAAATGATGCCAAATCTGACCACAACACTGGGGCTCCCTAACCTTCTTGACGGTGGTTCGGTTGCTGCTCTGCACCCCCTATAATTTCACCCCTGGGGTAATATATGGCATGAAGGTCATCTAGTAGTATAGGAGGGTCCAGATTGTATATTGGTGTTTTGGATTATACAGGTGGCAAGGGTGGCTTCCAGGGTGATAAGAAGATGGTAGGGGGGTAATAGGTGATATGAAGCTCCATTAAGGATATGGGAGGGCCCAGACGGTATAATGGGGGGGGGGGGGGGGGGGGCTTGGAGAGTACAGGTGACATGGATGGTGTTATATAGGGGACCTTGGAAGGTAGGGGGTAATAGATGAAGTGGAGGTTGTTTAGTGGTATGGGGCGAAGGAAGGTGGTATAACTGGGTTTGTATATGTAAAGGAACTGAATTCATTTTACCCGTTTTCTTGTCCCGTTCCTTGAAGATGCACATTTTTACAAAACATGTAATATCTTAAAAATCATTATTCAATATATATTATTAAAAACACATTATTATTCATAAATAAGCCAGAAGCATCAAATATAAACAACATATTTGGGGCTGCCATTCCCCTCCCCCCCCCTCCTCCAAAACCTCCTAACATATATTTCATTGTAATTTCTTCTGTAGTCGGATACATTAGACTTTTTCGTTTTACCTACTGTGGTATAACAGGGATCCTTGGAATGTAAGGGAGTAATATATGTTGTGTTAGTGGCTTGGGATGCAGGGTTGTATATGGGGTCTTTGTATAGTACAGGTGGCATGGATGGGTTGCAGTGTGCTATGGGGGTTTTATGGGGGCCTATGATTAAGCATCATTGTTAAATCCATGGGTCAAAGGGTTGTGTAGCATAGCGTAGAATAGCTGGACCCAAACAACATGGAAGGGGCCATTGAATGGTATAGGGCACTTGGTGAGCTTGTGCAAAATGCATACCTCCCAACTTCTGAAAATGTGAAAGTGGGACAAGCCACGCCCCCGACCACACCCACGGCCACACCCATACAACGCCCCGACCACACCCCCTGTCACGCCCTCCAGCTCCGATCCTCCAGCAATGTCGGCTGCCTTCACCCCTGCATGCCAGCTTCCGTAAGTTTTTTTTATCCACACCCCGGCCCCCCACGCGCCGCCCCCTGCGCGCTCACCCACAAGCCAGGAAGTCAGTATCTTCGCGCCGGCCAGTGTTTATACAGAAGACGCCGGCGTCGTTGCGGCCCTAGGCACACTGCCACAGCGCAGGCCGTACCGGGACATTTGCTAACGGTCCGGGACCACAGGATTTTGTGGAAAAATCGGGACAATCCCGGGAAAATCGGGACAGTTGGGAGGTATGAAAATGACATAATGGGCCTGGAAGGTGACACAAGGTAGGTATAGGTTACAATTTGCCTATGGGGGGGCTTACATTCTTGATGCCAGCCCTGAAGGTCATGTAGGCAAACAGTAGGTGATCCGCACTGCTGGAGAGCAGGGCCTCCCACACACGTATCACCATCACAGGCTGGTACACAGCTAATAATGAACACAAAGGTAACAATAGAAAAAACAACAAACAAAAGATGCTTCCAGCCACCCACTGGCTGTCTGCCTGTCAGCAGCCCTCATTCACACCGGCTCTGCTGAATGGAGGGAATTAAGGGCTTTCCTGGCTTAGCAAACTCCAAAAAGCATACTATTAAAATAAAGCCACTGCTGACAATGGCCAGGGTATGATATTCAGCCCAGAGGTGTGTGCATGTGGCCTGCATCCAGCTGCCGCTGGGGAAAGACAAGGCCTGGGGATAAGAATATATATATGTATGGGGAGAGTCCCCTAGGGAAAGGCAAGGTAATGCCTGTTAAATAATGCAAACTGCCATGGAAAATGACTTCTGAGAATCACTTCAGGACGATCCACGTTGACAGAATACTGGAGGACCGAGGTTTAGAGCTCCATAATAATTACTCATCCCCTTGACATGGTGCTGGTGATGCCCCTATACTTTATGGCAGCTATTAAACGAACATACTATTTTTACTAGCACTGGGTACCAATGTAGACATAGGCCAACAAAGCATAAATATACTGACCTTAAAAAAGACCTCTAGATCTAGAAGCAGGAAGGAGAATAACACGAAAGCGCTATACAATGTAGCATGCGGGCTGGTTTGAAACAGACCATTGGATAGTTGTGTAGTGTAGAGCTGTAAAACTTCCTTTGGGCTTTGAGCTCATCCTGAAACAATCTAGCCATGACCAGAGAGGCAATGGTCGTGTGACCAGTCACCGTTTCTCACCTCTGAAACACTAAGGGGGTTACAGGCTAAGATGGGACTCTTACAACTAGTTTCTGGATTAAACCAGACACACAGATCCAGGGCCAGATTAAAGTGGACCAAAAGTCTGGACCGGGAGGATTTGGACGAAGTCTGGGAAAATATCCATACATAGGTGGTGGAGGCCAGGGATAAGTTTATACAGACCAAATGGATCCATCAAGCGTATATTGCGCCAGCCCGGCTGCACAGGATGGGACTGCTGGATAGTGATCTGTGCCCGTAGGAATGGCAGCGCTGCGCGGGTGCATATGGTATGGTCGTGCATGGTCCTGGAACATTATTGGGGTTCAGTAATGAGGGTGGTAAGCAAAGTAGTGGGGTTCCAGGTGCAGGGCTGAGTGGCACTGTGCCTCCTGGGCATGACGGATCCACTCACAGAAGTGGGATCGATGAAGGTATTACAGAGAATTGCATTATTCTACACCAGGAAGTGTATACTGTCGAATTGGAAGCATCCGGCGGTCCCATCCCTGCAGGCCTGAAAAAGCGAATAAACCAGAAGCTGCCCCTGTATAAATTAACCTATGCCTCCTGTGGGGTTCCTTAAAAGTTTGATTGGGTCTGGAAGCCTCGGCTGCAATGCACGGAGAGGGCGGCAGGTGATACTTGAAAGCCCTACAGAGTATCGCTCACATCCAATCTGGGGTGGAAGTCGGAAGAGGGCCTACAGATAATTGGGGTGGACTAGGTTCCCTCAGGATTGGCGTTGGTGGCCGGGGGTGACCCCCCCTGCCTTTAGGATTCATGGTTCATGGGGTCACATGGTTGAGTCGCCCCCCTTGGCCTGTCACTAGCTATTGGTGGCTGTTGGTGCGGGCCTTTCATATTGCGGACGGTCTCGCTCCTCCATCGGGTCTCGTGTATGAATGGTGTATGAATGTGTGTCCTGTGTGGTTAAGTTGTTTAATCAACCAGTGTATTGTTTTTTGTTCAAAAGCAAAATAAAAACTTAAAAAAAAAAGTGGACCAAAAACTAGGATTTTGACTTTCCTGGGTTTTGGTCTTTGTCCCCCGGGCACCCAGATTGGGGGTGCCCTGCTAAGTGAAACCCCCCAGGTCGCCCAATCTCACTTACTCTTTCCCGGTCCTATGGCGCATGTGCAGCCCTCTCATCCAATCAGCACGCTCTGATCCACTCAAGCCCCTTTAGACCAGGATCTCGTCTAATGCGAGCGGATCCGAGCGTGCTGGTGGGCACATCCCCCGCTGCCCTTCAACAGGGAGCGTGCCCGCGCCTGCCATTCACAAATACCTGGCGTGGGCACGCGCCCTGCTAGAGGGATAGTGGGGACGCGGCCGCAGCTCGCCCATGCACCTTTGGACCAAGAAAGAAGGTACGTTTCCGAGCGTTTCACAGAGTGGGGCAACCGCTTCTGGATGCCCCAGAGGCCGTCTGGGCTTCGGTTTTGAGACACTTTAACGGTGCCCATAGCATGGAGCTGTTCTTTTATAGCACCACCCACTATCATTGCACTCCCCCCACTGCACACCCTCAACTGAACCAGCAGGCCTTTTTTCAAAATACCCCCATTACTCTCTTTCTTTTTTCCACATTTATTTATAATTTCCATTTCTCTCACTTTTATTTCATGATTCTATATCCCCCCTTATTTATGTTGTTTCCACATTCCCTCCATCATTTCTCTTGTCACCTTACTCTCGTATTTTTAGCTTCTTCACTTCCTCATTTTTTGCCTTCACTTCATCCCTCTTTTCCGTTATCTTTCTTTATCTTATTTATCTCTCATTTTGTTCTCTCTCTCTCTATCTCTCTCTCTTTCTTTATCTTATTTATCTCTCATTTTGTTCTCTCTCTCTCTATCTCTCTCTCTTTCTTTCTTACTTTCTCTATCTTTCTCTCTTGTTTGTTCTCTTTTCTTACTCTCTTTCTTTTGCTATTTCTCTCTTTCATTTGTTCTTTCTCTCTTTCTTTATTTTTCTCTCTCTCTCTTCCTTTCTTATCTCTCTCTATTTTTTTTCTTTTTCTGAATTCATAATTTTTCATTCTTTTTTTCTAGCCCTATTCAAGTCTCTCACTATTTCTCTCTCCTCCCCGTTTTTTTTCTCTTCTCTTTTTTCATATTCCCTCATTCATTCTCTAGTTCACTTTCTCCTTCTCTCAATCTCTTTCCATATTTGCTCCTGCACAGGGCGTCACCTACCCTAAGGCCGGCCCTGACTAGACTACACTGGGGGAAGCCTCCCCGACCTTTTCTTACTGGGAACAAGTGGTGAAGTGGTGAAGGTCCCACATGTCCTTCCTAAAATCCTGCCCTGGCTATGCTCCCTGAATGAAGAGGGAAAATGGTGCTGGGGCCTCCTGAGCTCCAATTATAATCTGGCACGGGTTGACACATCGGGGTTATTTTTCAAAAACAAAAACTGAGTGGCTCCAGAATCCTTGTGATATTTTCTGCTCTACAAGCTAAATGTCACAGTCTTATTTTTTTTTCTAAATGTTCCGAAAATTAAATGCAGTGGGTTCAATAGTTAAAGGCACAGTCCAGTAAAAAAAAAAACAATAATTACCTTTTTTCCTATGCAGCCTTTCCGCCTTAGTCCCCAGATCTGGTCCTGTGGCATGATGGTCCAATCTACCGCCCTTTAAACTGGCATTTTACATGCCTCTCCCGCATGCGCCATTGGACCAGGAAAAAAGGTGAGTTTGTGGGCGACCTGGGGGTTTGACACAGCGGGGCATCGCAAATCGGGATGCTCCAGGGGAGCGAGTATGTCTGCCGTGGAATATCATAGACTCCAGGGTGGGTTTTGGTCTACTTTAAGGGATCACTTTCTCCAATCCACCTTTTTCAACTGACGCCACAGTAGTTGATAGTCTCACAGCCTAACATCACAAGGCATTGACCTGCGGTATTATCCAGTAAGCCTATCACAGTAATTCCCAACCAGGATGACAAGACAAGGGCAATGGACGGAAACAGAAATTAATAGGCTGATGAAGTTGGGTGGTAAGCAGGGCCGTATTTCCTATTAAGGTGGACCAAAACCGAGCGGGAGCAGGCCGATCCATTCCCTCCCCCGGGGCATCTAGAATTGGGATGCCCCACTGTGTGAACCCCCCAGGACGCCCTCTACACTTCCCTTAATCCCAGTGCAACGGTCCAACGACACATGCCCGCTATCCTTCTACCAGGGCGCGTGCCCGCGCCAGCCATTTGTGAATGGCCGACGCAGGCACACCCCCATGTTAGAGGGAAGCAGGGGATGCGGCTGCCAGCGCACTCTGAGACGTCGGCTTAGACATCCATAGCTCAGCGGCTCCGAGCGTGCTGATTGGACGAGTGGTCGCACATGCGCCGTAGGACCGGGATGAGGTGAGTTGATGTGGGCGCTCTGGGGGGTTTCATGTACGGACCAAAACCCAGGATAGTCAAAATCCTGGGTTTTGGTCCACTTTAAGCAACCCTAGTGCATAGAGCAATCACCTGCAGGAGGCGCTAAAGACTGTGCTGTTACTTCTATAGCAAAAGAAAATAAATCCTGTTGTCTGCACTTTAATAGCACAACAAAGGATGCAGACAATGTGTCTGTGCAGGGGCATACATACCATAGGGAGTGCAGACACATCCCCCTGGTCGCGTGGAACAAGGGGGCCCGGTGCATGCTGCCTCCACTGCCTCTGCAGTATGTACCTGCTGCGCATATTTACCTAGCCTTACCGCCTCCTTCCTGCTGGGATGCCTCACAGCACCATCGGCTACTCTCGCTGCCACGCTGGAGTAAGTTGCAGACACGGCTGGTGGTCTGCGGGGGTGGGTGGGGGGTATGCTACTGCTGATGATGATGGGGCACATGATGGGGACCCTGCTATGGGGACCCATCAGGGCTATGTACACCCCTGTGTTTATGTGCAGCAAAGAGAGTAGGCATCTCAAGGGGTTAAACACAGTCCTCAGTCAGAGTATCTCTCAGATGTCAACAGATCCCTGTGTCCACTTCTGTGGTCATGTAGCTCCACTATGTCGGAAGCAAGTAAGAAGTATATTCTTGTCTATGACTCTGCATTTACCCCTTGCACCCCTCTCACACAGACACACACTCACTGTCTGCATTTAACCAATTACAACCTCCCCCATTCCGTCTGCATTTTGGCACTGCTGTCTGATGGGAAATTACAGACTTGGTTTGGGGGGGGGGGGATGGGGCAATACATATATATATATATATATATATATATATATATATATATATACACACACACATACATACATATGGCTAGATTGGCACTCTAAGGAATATTACATTGCTCAGTGGCTCTGTGCAAAATGTGCACACTTTGGGGCAAAACCCAATGCAACTTACGGACAAGACTGCTTGCCTGCCCAGACCCTTGATTCCCCGGGGGAATAACATGGGGCTTCCCACACAACTTTTTTGCAGAGGAGTTCTAGTAAAGACCAAAGTTGCCCTTAGATTCCGAATCACCAGTTCAAGTTTTGGGTTCTGTGCTCGCCTTGCTCCCAGTATGGTCTTGGTGCCCCAAAGTCAGAACCCAACCTGGAATGTGACCAGCCCAAGTTTCCTGTTGGGTTTAATGACCCTGCTTCCCTTACCTCTGTTTACAAACCAATCTGTAAGAGAAGAACCAGACTAGGGGGTAGTGCTATTAAGGAAAACTGAGTAGAGGCGCAATACCGGATATACTGTATGCCCCAATTTAGATTTACCTTGAAACTATCAGAAACTATTGCTCAAAACTTCGGGCAGATGAGAGTCCCACGGAGTAAGATCCCCTAGCAAGTCAGGAACTCATCGCTCGTTCATTGATTGATTGAAAACATTTTTAGCCTGCAGCTGACCCCTGCATAGTAAGCTCCCTGTATTTGATGTGGTGGCTGGAATGAGGTGGTCCGGCTGGAAAAGATCATCAAGGTCCCCAAGGACACCCAGACTACTGTATGGGCCAGGACATAACCAGGAGCTAGGACCCAAAAGCAGACACAGCCAGATCCTCTTCTCATGCCTCATTGTTGGGGACAATCTTTTATCCCCCCCCCCCCCACAAACCCAGACATAAAAGCAGAGGCTGATCAATGGAACATCAACTCTCATCTTACCAAGCATAGACATTTTGAAGCATACCGGGTCATTCTGAGAGCTGCTGATTGCCTGGAACGCACTCAATCAGTCTCATTCCATAAGACCTGCTCATCTGAAGGACTTTGCTCAACTCAAAAAGGACTTCCAAAGCATAAGTATTTTATTTTTCGCTATTGCTATCCAGTCCTATTTATAGACTACAATTTGTAACTAACTGTTAATTTTTCTTATCTGATTGCTCCATTCATTTTTCCCATCTTGTAGCATTTCTTTTATATTCCTAATTAAAACTCATTTAAACTCACAAGCTTATCTCTAAGTGTTTCTGATTAGACAAAAGTGGAATTCTGTGCTGGAAATCTTGTCTTGTTAACATTTATTGATATACGCTTTGTATCAATCAGCCAATTTTGGGAGCAGTGACCCAGACCCATCTTTTCTCAGACTTTGTTACATTTTAAAATTGGTATCAGTTATTATCTGTAACTACATGGTGGAAGCATTACATGTTTCACTGTTGGGCAACTGGCAAGTAGACAGTATTATTTACAGCTACTGTAAGGGCACTAAAGAAGCCTGTTACAGGTGAAACATATCCGGCCAGAATTACTCCCCAGAATTATTATACATCAATAGACTGATATACTGCAAGTGTAGTTACATGATGAAATATTGTACTATGCTTGGAATATATTTTAATTAATATAGCCAATGAAATTATTTGCAACAACAACTAACAATAAAACACAGAGCATGAAAACTGTCAGAATTACAGTAAGCTAACTTAAATGAACCAGTGGCATACAACAGGAGCCTGATGCTGTATTCTTATATGTACAATAAAATGTTCAAATTAAAATTCCCTTGGCTGGTATTTTCAAGTGTCAGCCAACGCTGTTTAGTCGGGTATCCCAAGCTTGCAGGCGCATAAACTGCCCTTTTGGTATGGCCCTTAGCCAGGTGGGGTGGTGGCAACTGGATGACGGGACGTAACCATCGCGGTCAGTTGTCTTGAAGTAAGTGAGTGTGACCAATTTTGGACCTTCCTTTTTGATGGTAAGATCTAGGAAATTAATAGATTTTACGCTGCTTTCAGCAGTAAAAACTAGGTTAAAGGTATTACCATTTACAGTTTGAAAAACATGATCCAACTGTGTCTGTGTTCCATCCCAGATACATAGGACATCATCTATGTATCACCTCCAACAAAATAATTCTGGTCTTGGCTGGCCATAGATGAACTGTTCCTCCCACCACCCCTCATATAGATTGGCCATGCTGGGGGCAAATTTGGCCCCCATGGCCACGCCTGTCTTTTGTAGGTAGAAGGCATTATTGTACCAGAAGTAGTTATGCTGTAAAGCAAAGTCCAGGCAATCTATAAGAAATTCTATCTGTTGGGGTGGTAGGGAGCCGCCACCCCCTTCTAATGGGGGATGACCGTATATAATGAAGATACATCTGCGGTCGCTAGTAGGCACTGTTCCCCTATCTGTTGGTTATTACATAGCTCCAAAACTTGGGTCGAGTCTCTAAGGTAAGCGGGAAGTTGAGTCACTATGTCTTGTAGATATTGATCCACGTACTCCCCTAGTCTACAGGTGATTGAACCTATCCCACTGACTATGGGTTGTCCTGGGGGTTTATGTAGACTTTTATGTATTTTAGGTACTTGATATATCGTGGGGATACGTGGAGCTGAAGGTATCAAGTAGTCATATTCCTTCCTAGTTAGAATCCCTTTCGTTAAACCACCCTCCAAGAGTTGGATTAAGGCGTTCTTATATTCTATTGTGGGGTCCTTTTTAAGGGGTATATAGGTATCTGTGTCCGAGAGGAGTCTGGATAGTTCTTCCAGATAATCCTTTTTGTCTAGGACCACTAGCCCCCCCCCCCCCCCCTTATCAGCTGGCTTGATGACTATGTCATGTTTATTCTCCAATTATTTTAGGCCTTTGAAAAGGGAGGGGGGGCAGCTGCCCATTTTTACTGTTAGGGGTCCTTAGGTCCCTGGTCATTACTCCCTTAACCTCCCTGGCGTTGTGAAATAGACAAATGCAATGGCAACGAAAGCGTTACCATTGCATTTGTCTCTGACACACGGCTCCGCCCCCATGAGCCTCTGCGGCTCACAGAGACGGAACCCGGAAGAGGAGACGGACGCCGCAGCCGCGGCTCTCACCTGCGATCGCGGCGGAGATATCGCTGGATCGCAGGGAGAAGGTAAGGAGGCCGCCCGCTCTTGCTCCCAAATCGATCCCGAGCGTGACTCGGGGTTACCGCCACTTACAGCGCAAATTAACCCCGAGTCACGCTCGGGATCGCCGCCAAGGGGGTTAAAAATGTCCAAAGCTGAATTACCTGGATTTGGGGGGTTGAATAGGGACTTGTTCTTTAAATTGCTATTAGAGTAAGGGTTTGGTAATTGTGGCACTGCCATCGAAGTATCTGTCCCCTCTTGTGGTGTTTTAGTCAAAAAGTATTTTTTGATGTTAAGTTTACGTATGTACTTCTGGAGGTCTTTATATGTGCTAAATTTGTCCATTGTACATGGCGGTGCGTATTTTAAACCCTTATTGAGAAGTGCAAGTTCATTTTGGGTCAGGGTAGACGTGCTAAGGTTGAAGATGCCTTCACCTACAGCCAACGAGGCTTTCTGGTGTTTGGTTCCTCCTCTTTTCCCCCGCTTGCCCCCTCTTTTCGTTTTCTGGAAGTGCGGATTAAATCGTAATCCTGTTCATCCTTGTCTCTCTGGGGTGTCACTTCCCAGGGTAGTGGAGAATTTCCCTGTCGTAGACGAAAAGGGGTAGTAGGCGAGGGGGAAGGATAGTCTTGGAGGGGTGCATATCTATTTGCTAATTTCCTCTGGTCTCTAAAGTTCCCTGGGGCCCTCTCGGGATCTAAATTCCTTGATCTGGGGACAGGGGATTGGTTCCTCTTACAGGGACATTTGCCCCCAGCATGGCCAATCTATATGTGGGGTGGTGGGAGGAACAGTTCATCTATGGCCAGCCAAGACCAGAATTACTTTGTTGGAGGCGATACATAGATGATGTCCTATGTATCTGGGATGGAACACAGACACAGTTGGACAACTTTTTTCAAACTGTAAATGGTAATACCTTTAACCTAGTTTTTACTGCTGAAAGCAGCGTAAAATCTATTAATTTCCTAGACCTTACCATCAAAAAGAAAGGCCCAAAATTGGTCACACTCACTTACTTCAAGACAACTGATGACAATGGTTACGTCCCATCATCCAGTTGCCACCACCCCACCTGGCTAAGGGCCATACCAAAAGGGCAGTTTATGCGCCTATGGCGTAACTGTACGAGAGTAAGTGATTATGATGCCCAATCAAATACTTTCCCAACGATTTATAGAGAAAGGGTACCAAAAGGTGGAGATTGAAGCCCAAAGGGAGGAAATAAAATCCCGGGAGAGAACCTCCTTATTAGGTGCCTCCAGGAGTAATATACATAACACACAACCAGATTTTTCTTTCAGGTTTCATCCTCCAGCACAAGGATATAAAAAACCTTATAACTAAGCACTGGCATATCCTTAAGAGTGACACCACCCTTGGGCCAGTTTTGCCAGAACATCCTAGAGTCATCTTTCGAAAGGCTTCCAACCTCAAAGATAAACTAACAAAAAGTTACCTAGACCCCCCAAAACCAGTGGCCCTTGTTAACAACCCCCCCCCCCACAGGGATATTACAGGTGTGGGTCATGGATGGGCTGCAAGACATGTATCCCAATAGAAAAACCCAAAAGGTCTTTTTAAGACAACAAATCAACGAAAAAACACAAAATAACCAAATTCATATCTTGCAATACAGCGGGTGTTGTATACCTTATATGGTGCCCGCGTGGATTACAATATATAGGTAGAACCATTCGACCACTTAAAAAACGTCGAATTCGACTTAAACCGGACCTTCACCATGATTTATTGAAAAGCCCAAACCCTTAAAAAACGATTCCCCAGCATCTAAAATTAATATATTTTAGGTTTTTAGTCACTTACTTATTATGCTTTCCCCCACTGGGCTGCAACTCTGTTCAGGACTTTAGGATATGGGTGCCGCCATCTTGACTCAGAAGTATCACACCTACTGCGGAGAGGAAAGTGGGATAAAGTACGGGGGTTAGGTTATAGCTGTACTTTGCTCAGACAGAGCAGAGCTGGGGTCAGGAAAAGGTCAGCAGTCCCAGAATGCAGAGCAGCATACTCAGAAGACACTTCCTGTTTGCAGGCTGCCTGGTGTTCCATGAGCCACCATCGTGAATGTTTAAAGGCTCATAACATGAAATAGATGCAGGTAGGATGATTTTTAATCTGAGCAATATGTATGTACAGGGTGGGGGAAACATATAAAATTATTCAGAGTGAAGGACCGCTTTAAATTGTTTCCTAATTTCACTTCACAACCTACACCCCTACAACTGATTCACACTGAGACAAACCTAGTTATAGTAGACCCATCCTCACATGTTCCCTCCCTCTCCTTCCCTTCCTTCTTTCTCTTTCACCGCCCCTATCCCCTCCCCTCTCCTTTTTATTATCTTTCACCATTCAACTTTTCCCTTTGAGGTTTTCTTCCCAGTTCCCCTACACACTTTATTACTTAATTATTTATACAATTGCAATGGGCCTAAATGGTTCACTTTCTATATAAAGGTTTCATTACAGGAATGATGTACCACTTTAAATTTATGAGAGATTTATATTATATATGTATCTATGCAATTATGTTAATCTGTTTGTCACATATATTGTAAGTCACACACATTGTTCATTTGCTTTATTCATCAATGGTCAATAATATAAATAATTCAATAATTTACCTGTAAGCAGGAGAGACTCCCATCCCCCTCCCGTTGAGTAATTTCTATTTTGGCCTAAAACCACGGCTATATAGCATAAATTATGCATTATTGGCAATACCTAGTAAATTAAAACTAGCTCTATGGGCCAAATAACCCCCCTCAAGAGTTAAATTGGCCCCTCCCATTTTATAGTCTATCGAGAAGCTCATTAGCATACAGTATGCCGCGAGTCTGAATATATGTAAATACCACATAATGGGCAGCTATGATATAAACGTTAGCCTTTATTAACACGCAGCCCAGCGCGAGTGCCTTTAATATATAGCACAGTGCGAGCTATAATATATACAAATAAGGAACTGTGACTGGCCAGTTGCAGTATTAGCACCAGCCAATGGCATTCTCTAATCATATGAGCACGCCGATTGGCTGATAACCGCGCTGATGTTGAGGAACGCGGTTGGTTCACGCAGCCGTCTCTGTATACTACCTGGCCAGCCATGGACTAGCGTCATTACTAATGTCTATATTTCTCAAAGCCAATGATTGGCTAGAGCTGATTTGACGCCACAGTACAAACACCAATCCCTCCCGCGCCACCTCACCTGAATAATATATAAAGCTGCGCACACCGCCGCGCCGCCAGTCTTTATAAAGTTGCGATAAGCAATGAAACGCGTTGACGGCGGTCGGGCGGACCATTGGACACACAGGACAATTATTGATACCAGCAGCGAATACTCCTCCTGTCTTCTAGGCACTATCGGCCGAAGTGCAGCGCAAGTAGGGTGAGAGTTTCGTCTGCCTCATTAACTGCTGTCACAATTGATTTTAAATGTGAGTGCACATTTTAAACATTTTTAATAGCAAATATTATTAAAGCGATATCACGCTAGAGGTTGCATGCAATACCTCCTGTGGGACCTATACCAAACGCCCAATGTGAACCACGCTGAGTGGGGAGGATACCACATTCTGAATGAACAAGGCTAAGAGAGCTATAAAGGGCTCAACTTAAGGCACATCATTACACCATAATGTGGTAAGAGTACCTATGACAGGTGGTGGTCACGAGGTGGCTGTTACCTTTTGAACTGAGCACCTTTAAAACTTGATAAATAGTGTATCAGGGCAGGTTGAGGTGGTTTTAATTGTATTGTTGTTGTTGTGGTTTTTAAATGTTTCTATTTTTTGTATCATGTGAATAAATTTAGTATGAACTTATATTGGTGGTGCTCCTTTATGTGACTCTCTGGTCTGTCTGACCACTAAGTCAAATCTTCTCTAGTGCATGCAAGCTTGGGATACCCGACTAAACAGCGTTAGCTGACACTTAAAAATACCAGCCAAGGGAATTTTAAAGTGGACCAACACCCAGGGGTGATCGGCCCGGGAATCTATAAGATTCCCGGGCCGATCACCTCCCTCACCGTGGGGCATCCGAGATCGGGATGTCCCGTGGGGTGAAACCCCCCCCCAAAAGCCCCAAAAAACCTTACCTTATCGGCGACGGATCAGCCGCCGCCGCCCCCCGCGCGCCCCTCTAGCAAGAGGGACGCGCGGGAGGCGGCGGCGGCTTGTCCGTCGCCGAAAAGGTACGTTTTTTGGGGCTTTTGGGGGGGTTTCACACAGCGGGGCATTCTGATCTCAGATGCCCCGCTGAAGTGGACCAACACCCAGGATAGTGAAAATCCTGGGTGTTGGTCCACTTTAATTTGGACTTATTTGAACACTTTATTGTACATATAAGAATACAGCATCAGGCTCCAGTTGTATGCCACTGGTTCATGTCAGCTTACTGTAATTCTGACAGTTTTCATGCTCTGTGTTTTATTGTTAGTTGTTGTTGTTTATTAAACCTACTGGGATAATTAGGTGATTTAACGTTGAGCAGATACCATCAAAAAACCTCTTAGTAGATACCTAGCGCGGTTTTATTTTTACTTTTTCCAATAAAATTATTTGATTTTAACAGTATTGGAGGAGCAAGATATTTGGCAATGGTAAAATTTTGGATTTCGGCCAAGGCAATCTTAACTGTCAAAAATAGGAGAGTAGACAGGAGTACAGGAGTGGAGAACACACACAGAGAATCAGAGAGGGATGCAAAGGTGGAGAGTGAAAAAAGTTATGGAGTTGCTGATGGACCAAGGGAACTGTCACTGTTTCAGTTTCCCCACATGTTGGTTAATCGCCTTCCCTGTGTGCTCTGGCTATCAGTATCGCTGTGCATCTCTGGCATACCCTCAGATGTGCTGTCTCCTTAAAGAGGACCAACACCCAGGGGTGATCGGCCCGGAAATCTATAAGATTCCTGGGCCGATCACCTCCCACCCCGCGGGACATCCGAGATCGGGATGTCCCGCGGGGTGAAACCCCAAAAACACCTTACCTGATCCGCCGCCGCTTCCGCCTCCGCCGCCTCCCGCGCACCCCTCCAGACGTGCGCGCGCCCGCGCCGGCCCTCTGTGAATGGCCGGCGGGGGCGTGCGCGCGCCGAGAGTGACGCGCGGGAGGCGGCGGCGGCGGAAGCGGCCTGGACGTTCCTGATCCCCGCCTGGACGTTGGCGGGGATTGGCTGCGGCGCTCACGTGGGAGCGTTGAGAGGTGAGTTTTTTGGGGTTTCTGGGGGGTTTCACACAGCGGGGCACCCCCGATCGGGGTGCCCCGCCGAAGTGGACCAAAACCCAGGATAGTCAAAATCCTGGGTGTTGGTCCACTTTAAATACTTGTGTCTTGCTAGTTTTTGCAGGTCAGCATTTCTGCAGGTATCAAGGTAGTGGGCTGACCCTGGCCTCCTGTTCTGATTGGTCGATGGCAATGTAAAATCAGGCCTCTCCCATTGCATTGCCCATGATAGCTTTCTGCTGGGTGTTGTGGTGCCTCTGAATTGTGTTTAGTTTATCCGTTGTCAACCTAGCCTTGTCTGACTATTCCTCTGATCACTGCCTGGACAACCCTAACGCCATTTAAAGTGGACCAAAACCTAATGAACTTGTGAAATTCATTTGGCCAAAGCCCCTGTTGATATTCCTTTCTACGGGGGGTAGAACTAGAAATGAATATTTTCGCTTTTCGAATCACCCTGGAACAGTTTTTATTTGCTATCCCTCTCTGTGAGATAGCAGGTGTCATTACATTGGTGTGGCAATGACATCATTGCCACACACAACATTGGCAATGAATAGAGGAGGCGGGGCTTTACAGCTAAAACAAGGACAATTATCTAGGATTAGAGTGAAGCAGGAACACTAAAAATTGGCATGGGGGAGCAATTCAATGGATACTAGTTAAAAATGTTAGTTTTGGTCAGCTTTAATTAAAACCAATAAAAAGCCATTAAAAATGTAGGTCAACTCTCCCAAATTCCCTGAAGGATTATAAATATTATCTTTACATTTATCCTATATAATAAATATACCATATTACAATCAGTGTTGGGAATAAAATGAAGGGCTGTATAGATATAAATAAATAACTATATATATATATATATATATATATATATATATATATATATATATATAGGCACTATTAGCACTTTATACAGTTAAAGTTTTTTTAACTTTATATATTTATATATATATATATATATATATATATAGGCACTTTTTTAAATAAATATATATGTGTATATATATATATATATATATATATATATATATATATATATAGTATTAGCACTTTATACAGTTAAAGTTATCTATTTATCCACTAACAGTAGTGAGCAAAAATACACATGAGCAATAAGGTATACATACAGTAAACACTCAACAATGCATGACTAAATGCAAACCAAAAGACAACCCATAGTTTCAATGAAATATACAACCCACCTAAGTGGTAGGAAAAAGGGATTGTGGGGTACGAGCGCCACACATTCCATGATCCCCTGACCGCTTTCTCGTTTAGTATTTATGTATAATTGATTGCTTATGTGTAGTAGCTTTTAGATGGTTTTAATTAACAGTATACTTTTTTTTGTTATTTCTATAAAGAACAATTTAGAAAACATACAAAACATAGAAGGTTGGCGGCAGAAGGAGACCAAACGGTCCATCTAGTCTGCCCTTATGTGTATACTGTATGTACTATCTTAGGATAGATTTGTGCTTATCCCAGGCATTTTTAAAATTTAAATTTCAACTACCTTTGCTGGAAGTTTGTTCCAAGCATCTACTACTCTTTCTGTAAAATAATATTTTCTAACATTGCTCCCGAATATATTCAGAATAGTGCTGTGGTTTGTAGCAGTAGCTTGATTCTAAACAGTAAGTATTTTTATCCCAAAGCATGATGTCAATGCTAATAGAAGCATGACTCCTATAAAGTGTAATATGTGGACAAGGTCATTACCTGTGGAGCTGCATCTCTTCCATAGGGGGGACATAGTGATTGCCGGCTCGCTGTCTGCACAGATGGCGAATGGAAGTCGGCATACAGCACTCCGCCAATGAGATTACAGGAAATCTGATTACATCTAATCACTGAGCTAATCAGCTGTGTGCAGCATGCAAGATATGAAGCTTACTGTCTGCTGTGTACATATATATGTCTTCATTACCAGAAACATAGGTGTAACTGGCTTGATAGGAACCATAACTTTCGAGAAAAATCTATAATGATCCTTTACTGCACACAGATGTGGCTGGGGAACGAGCATTACACTATTTCCTCAACAAAGTTTCCAAATACAACAGTTAGAGGCTGATTTATTAATAGCGCCAGGTAGCGACAGTTGAGCGACTGTAGCGGTATTTTCACAGCGCCCGCTAGTAGTCGCTGTGCTTGGCCGTTGTTCGGTTGTTGATAGCGACTGAGTCGTTGTGCAGTAATGTTGAATACAAGGTGATGAGTCGCTATTTGACAGGTTCCGCACTGTATGGGAGCGCATGATAGCGAATGGCCATAGCGACCGGCTCTCACCATATTCATTAACAAATCACGCTCCAAAAATGTTCGCGCTGTGAAATGCATGTTTAAACCCCAGAGCGCTGGCGGCGATGGGTTAAAAGTAGTTTTTTAACCCCCAAACAACCATATTTTGGGAAACCAAAAAAAACAAGTTTATAAAAACATTTTGGAATATGAATACATTAATATCAGACCTGTAATATCAATTCTGCAATTCCGCTAAGCAGGATCGGCTTGATAAATGTGTGATTGTGGTGGGGAGCCGGCGTTCTCGTGGCGGTGACCGTCATTACCGTTCGCTCACCAGTCGCTACCTGGCGCTATCCCTTGTTAAATAAGGGCCTAAGTCTACCTTAGGAGATGCCATATGACCTCTGTCCAGATCTTCTGATCCATGTCATGAAAACTATGTTCATGCCAATAAGGGCTTGTTACCACCAGGAATACAAAAAATATGTAAAGACCCCTTTATTCTTCCCCTATTTCTAGGCATGATACCATATGCATGGTGCACCAGCCTTGGGGACAGATGAAAACAAATCACATGCAAATGAAATGTCAAGTGAATGTTTTTTGGCCGCAAAATGGAACTCCAACTGCAAGCCCTGAGTATGTAAACTATTTACTGTGGTACTTAAAAAAACTGCCCTTTACCTCTGGGCCTCTCTGGGCAAGAGAAATGTGTCTGATGAAAGGTGGTTAATCACTAAAATGTCCCCTCATTTTATGAGACGCTTGTCACCTCAAGTGACCAGAATTCATTCAAATTTTTGTGAGTTTACCAAAACAGAGAAGCAGTGAGGTCTCCCACATGAGATGCATGTATACAATTTACAGTTAAATACTTTACTCATCACGAAGCCCATCGCTACTAGTCTGGGGATACAGCTCTTACCTGATCATTTCAACAATGTCCCTCGTCTGCCTGTGTGTTGTGCATCTCTTCCTGCTTCTCCGACATGGAGACCCCCCCCCCCCCCGCCATCAGTCACTGATAACTGGTACACCCACCTCCATTCACAATAGAAAGGGGCATGTCTTTAATAAACCCCAATCATGTGCTTCTGGGGGTGAAAAAATAAGAATTGCACGCATTTTATTTTGGTTTAAGGGTTGTTTACTGTAGAAAAGCTGTAACCTTGAAGAATTATATGTGCTTTTATGTATATGCAGAGTTGTGCAGAGGTGAGGCGGGAAGAAGTAGGCAGGGGGGAGATGAGCGGAGGTAGGCAGAGGTGAGGCGGGAAGAAGTAGGCAGGGGGAGGTGAGCGGAGGTGGGCAGAGGTGAGGCGGGAAGAAGTAGGCAGGGGGGAGGTGAGCGGAGGTAGGCAGAGGTGAGACAGGAAGATGTGAGCAGAGGTGGGTAGAAGTAGACAGAGGTGAGGTTGGAGGGAGTGGGAAGAGGTGAGGTGAGCAAAGAGGAAATTGGCGAAGGTGAGACAGCAAAATGTGAGAAGAACATAGGTGAGGCAGGAAGAGGTGAGGTGAGACAGAAAGCAGTGAAAAAAGCAGAAGTGGTAAGAGGTGGAATAAGGTGAGACTTGAGGTGATCAGAGGTGAGGTGATAATAAGTGGGCTGGGGTGAGGCAGGAAAAGTTGAGTAGACTCTAATGATATTAGAAATTGGCTCAAGTCTGGGACCCGAACCATAATTTGGCAGTAAGTTCAGCTGAACTTGGCGAACTCGGACTTCTACAGGTCCGCTCATCCCTAATTATGACCTTATTTCTCTAATAAAAATGTTTGAAAATAAAATAAAAGGTCAGAGATGAGGTGGGGGGAAGTGGGTAGAGGTGAGGTTGGCTGAGCAGAAATGAGGAAGTAGGAGACGAGATAGAAAGTAGTGAGTGGGGAACAGACAGGAAATAGGATGTGGGCTGAGGTGAGGTGGGAAGAAGTGGTGGGAAGAAGTGAAAAAAGTACAGGTGGGTAGAGGTAGGCAGAAGTGCCGGACGTGAGGGGGGGGGGCGCTTCCCTGCTACAGATCTTTTAAACAGGTTGACATTATGTCTTACATCCCCCTAAGGGTGTGTTGACCACTCCTATATAAAAAAAAAACTCACTCCAGATGTGGTCTGGCCATAATCCCGAAAGCAGACTCTGGACTACATAACCATGGCAGTAGCCAATCATGGGCCCAGTTTCACAGAGGGAGCATGGTGTTGGTAAGCCAAATGAGGCTTGCAGGGGGGAATGAACAGCGTGAGCAATTTGGATACCCTCCACACTGCAGCCAACACACATTTTTGTAAACATAGGTGTTGGTCTGACTTAATGACAGTTGTTTATTTTGTGGAACTATGACAGAAGGGAGAACCAGTTTTGTCCAGCTTTCAAGGTTTAGTTACTTTGCTCACTAGACCCTTAGATTAGATTCTAGCTGATCTACACTAAACCCTCCCAAACTCTGTCACCCACTCCCTCTAACCTCCAGTTTATTTTGGTTAGTATTACTCACCTATGATGATTGCTTTTCTTCCTCTGCAGCCTCGTCCAGATGGGTCTGGTCCGCAGGACAGCACCATCATTGCTTCTTCTCCCTGGCTTCTGAGGCTCCCAGCATGCATCTGCACAGTTTTCTACTCTCGTTAGCCAAGAAGCAGAACCAGGAGACAGCAAGGACTGGGTCCTGTCCATCACCAGCAGCTAATTCAGCAATTAAACCGGACCTTCACCCAGAATAAGAGCCTATCTTATATGTTTACCTCAACTTGTACATACAGATTTCTCACATTAAAAATCATCCTAACTGCATCTACTGCATTTTCTGAGCCTTTAAACATCCAAGATGGCAGCACGGAATGCCTGCAAACAGGAAGTGTCTTCTGACTGTGCCGCTCTTCATTCTGGAATTGCTTTTCCTGATGCCAGCTCTGCTCTGTTTGTGCAAAGCACAGCTATAACCCGTCCCCTCTACATTTGACCCCTCTTCTCTCCTCAGTAAGTGTGATGCTTCTGAGCCAGATGGAGGCGCCTGTATCCTAGAGTTCTGAACAGAGTTGCAGCCCAGTGGGGGAAGGAATAAAAAGTAAGTGGCTAAAAACGTAAATTATATTAATCCTAAATGCTGGGGAATAGTTTGTTAAGGGTTTGGGCTTTTCATTAAATTATGCTGAAGGTCCAGTTTAATGGAACTTCCCTTCCATTACAGAGGCAAAACAGGGAAGAAAGTGTTTGAAGCAGCGACCATAGCGATAAGGTATGCTGCACTAGTTGTTGGGCATTTCGACAAAAAGTTCACCAACCCGCTGTGTCTATGGCCAGTTAGGCTGATAGTATTATCATACAATCTTTGTCATTAGAAAGATACGGAGATGGCCAGTGAAGCACCAAGAAATTAGATTTTTATGTACACCCACTTCCCACACCTCATGAACTGTGACAGCCTATTGCGCCCTGAGGTGTGTCCTGAGCTCCATGAACTTACGGTTCCTGTGCTCCCTTTCTAATCACATTTTCCCCTTTGCTGCTTTCCTGTGAGGACTGATTTCACTTGTTACATATTCATTGCATGGCTGCCCCACAGACCCTGCTGAACTCACCTGCTTCCAAGAACCCTCAGGGCCTTTTGCAGTTCATTACATATGCATAGCAAATGGCTCTGATTGGACGAGAGCCTGCGCATGCGCTGTTGGACCGGGAACAGGTGAGTTTTTCCAGATGTTCTGGGGGGTGGGCTCACACAGCAGGGCATCCCAATTCGGGACCATAGCAATTAGGTATGGTGCACCAGTTGTTGGGTGTTTCGACAAAAAGTTCAATTCAACTACGTTGTTACTCTTTGAATGGCCTTTTTGTAAATTATCAGTATATAACACTTTGGGTATATTAAACAGAGAGCTATCAATGCAGCTAATTGAGAAGCGATATGTGCACATTCCTAGGGCTGCTTTCCATGGGTTACTTCTAACCTGTTTTTTGCAAAGTCAGAGACTAGAACAGAGAGATGTTCCTCACTATTGTGAATAAGAGCCAAGCTCTTCTAGAATCTCACTGTCCGTCATGATTGGAAATAATGTACCCAGCAAGACACTGAACGGAAATCAGTAAGGTACAAAGGCTTCCCCGGATAGGACAGTCAGAACTCTTTAACTTCTTTATAATCTATTTGGTGCTTGTTTCTTTGAAGACTGTTTCAAAGCCCTTCACAGTAATTGCTCATTTTACAAGAAAAGTCAATCAAGCACACATTTAGTATTGGCCTTCTGGTATATTTTGAGTAAACCAAAATCAATTTTCCTTTGCCGCGTTGAGCGGCACGCAATTTGAAAGAGCAAAATAACAGCCTTGAATAGATGTCCTCTCTGCAGTGATCGGCCCTGTCAGTAAATGACTTTCATCTTTTGTGGCTCACAAAAGAAGTCTCTAAACATGCTGCTGGAAGCCATTTATACATAAGATATCATTAATGGACTTCTGTGAACTTGGTCACCTTCTAATGACACTAGTTAACCATTTGAGAAATCTATTAAAGGGAAAAAGCAGCAATAATGTACTGCTTATGGAAATAATCATTAGCCTGCTGTTGGAATCCTAGCCTTATGGGATTGATCAGTGGTGGATCAATTTCAATGTAGTTTATGAACCTGAGAACCTTTCCTTGGATGTGTTTCCCTCAACGATTGGACTAGGAAACATCTTTGAAAATTATATTTACTCATATTTTTACTTCCCTGCCTGGCATCCCTGCACTGCTCCCTGATCCCCAGTCTATTGGCGAGCGGCACCTGGCATGTCTGGCAACCACCGGCAGACTCTGACATTGGAAGGAGCCCAGGCCCACCACTACATTTACACATTTCTGTCCTCATTGAATAGCAAAGGAAAACACTGTTCTTGTCTCCACTGATTGCAGGTGGCCAATTCAAAAGGGTCATCTAAGAACAGCCCAATCCCTGACTTAGTTCACCGACATACCTTGCAGCTGACCATAGCCTGCCTAACCATATCAAATTATAAGTCCTGTTGCTGACCATTGCCTAGTCCCTGACTTAGTTCACCAAGATACCTTGCAGCGGACCATTGCCTGTCTGACCACATCAAATTACAAGCCCTGATGCTCACCATTGCCCAGTTCTTGACTTAGTTCACCAAGATACCTTGCAGCTGACCATTGCCTGCCTGACATGCCCTGTTGCTGACCATTGCCCCATATTACCACGTCCAAATGCCAGGCCTTGTTGCCATTCCATTGCCAAATCGGACCATGTCAAATGCCAAATGCCATTGCCAACCATTTCCACATCTGATCACATCAAGCAGCAAGCCCTGTTGACCATTGTCACATCTGGCCATGCCTGGAGTGTTTTGCTCTGTTGTTGGCTTGTGGTCATGTTTGACCACGCCACAGATACTGCCCTCAGCCTGCCAAACTGCCTTGTCTGGGTACATCCTGTGTTGCCATTTTCCATGAGTCTAGTTATGGGTCCAACCAATCCTGAACTGCTCTTAGCCATCTGTGGGTCCCATCATAGTGGGCTTGCCAGTACCTGGCTGCTATCATGGCACTCAGCACAAAGACAAGCGTCACTAGAGCTTCAAACATGTAATGTGACCAGTTATTGACTGTATTACCTAGAGCAGAGGACCCCCAACCTGAAGCTCGGGAGCCACATGTAGCTCACCGACCCATGCTGTGTGGCTCACGGACCGACTGTGGTTACTGAGATACGTGATATATGTCATATTCCCGGCCATTTTGAGAAGGGCATCTGGAAAACCAAGTGCAGTTCTGGAAACTGCAGACATGGGTACGCTGGCACCTCCACTCATTAACCTTCTGGGGTCTGGTGGTGCCACTTCTGTTGGGGGTGTTAAGGTTATAACTTTTTTTGTCTGGTGACTGTAAACAGCCATTACAGTCACAGTTTATTTGCATTGTATGTGGCTCTGGACCATCTCTCTGAATGTGGCTATCAAGGTAAGAAAGACACTGTAGTGGGGTGTTACACATGTTTATCACTAAGTATCTAGAGTGGATCACTTTCTGTTATATACTGATCAAAATATGACCTTCTGCCCAGTTCATCTTTACCACAGTTTGACCCACAGCCAATCCAATCTGTTTTGAAGCCAAACTAAATCATGCCTAAATGGAAAACCCCCAAGCCAAGTCCAAGGCAAGTTATTGTCGGCAACTTTCTTGTATGCAAACTGTATCAGGGCTCCACCCTCTTTTTTTCTCTCTCTCCATTGGCTCCTTATACAGATTGCTTGTCACTTTCATTTATAATATGTTTGTTTTAAACACCTTAAAGTTTGGTAGACTGCTGTATCAGGGACATACACATAAATCCTCAGGCACCTTGTTCGCCTGTGATTCGAGATCACAGAGGAGTGTGTAATGCAGCATATGCCTTAATACGGAACAAAACCCAGGATTTTGACTATCCGGGGTTTCGTTCGGTACCCTGTGGCATCCCGAATTGGGATGCCCTGCTGTGTGAGCCCCCCAGACCATCCAGAAAAACTCACCTCTTCCCGGTCCAACAGCGCATGTGCAGGCTCTCGTCCAATCAGAGCCATTTGCTGTGCATATGTAATGACCTGCAAAAGGCTCTGTTCACATGCAGGGCTTCGGCAAACAGGAGCACAGCGGCCTCATCCCCAGCAGCGCAGCCCGAGGTATGAGGCCACTGAGGGTGCTGGGAAGCAGGTGAGTTCAGCAGGGTCTGTGGGGCAGCCATGCAATGCAACAAGTGAAATCAGTCCTCAAAGGAAAGCAGCAAAGGGGAAAATGAGGTGAGAAAGGGAACACAAGATATGCAAGTTCATGGAGCTCAGGACACACCTCAGGACGAGACGGGCTGTCACACTAATGAGGTGTGAGTAGTGGATGTACCTTGGTGCTTCACTGGTCATCTCCCAATCTTTCTAATGAGAAAGATTTGATGATAATACTATCAGCCTAACTGGCCATAAACACAGGTGGTTGGTTAATCATTTGTAAAAAACGATGCATACAGTCACTACAAACAATTATGCCAAGCTGCGGCTCCAGCTGCCAAAAAAAGGGGTAGCTTAAACCCACTGCACCAAAAGAACCCTTGAAATAAGCGTCAACCAAATCATCCACAAGATATTTATTGATTTAAAATTACACTCATCATGTCATAAAAAACACACACTTACACACACATATAGCTCCATCGCAGGAGACCACCCCTGGGCAAGAGGAAAACCAAAACTAACAATCCTATCTACAAACTAATAAATAACATCTAAAAATATATATTTTTTGTGTATACAAAATTTCACAATCAGATAATAAACAAAGTGCTCAGGTGCTGAAATAAAGTGGTAAGGCAATATGTGCTAAATTGTCCAAAGTATTTAAAGTATAAGCAGACCATTAAGGAAAAATTTCACCTAAATGCGATGCCCAAAAGGGATGGTGTCCCCACTGCTCCCAAAGACAGGAGATGAAAATCCCACGTGCTCCGTGGCCCAGTAACTCGGCCACTTCCTCAGGGTGAGTGACCGGGTAACTGGGCCACGGAACGCGTGGGATTTTCATCTCCTGTCTTTGGGGGGGCTACCCTCAGCACATAGCCCTTTTGCATTAATTAATTATTGTGGATTGGTGGTGCACTTATCTATTGATTTTGGTGTTTTTACAGTCACTACAGTCTGGTATCTTTTGGTATCACTATTGTTTTCACTAGAAAGTTGTTCCCATGACTATATTCTTTCCAAAGCTTACTGTACAATAAATAACGGACTGCATCCAAGGTCCTGTCCTTGCAGATCAATTAGCACTGGAACACGATCCATTAGGCTTCAGACTTCAGACTCCCCAAAGCCTTATATGTCTGAATGAATTGTGCAGATACCATTAGTTTTTTTGTTTCTTTTAAATTAAAGCAGAGCGGTACTTTAAATTAAATTGGCTGGGTGACAGGTGACAACACATTATACTTTCCAAGACACTTAGCATTTTCTTTTTAATACCTCATATTGTGCACTTTGTGATTGTGTGTTGAGATTGAGAGCTCTGCACATAAGCATAAATAAGCCCCCAAATACTGCTAGATTTCTAGATCAATGTCACTACGTCTGGGCACATTATTGTCTCAACATATTCTGAGGCCTACAAGAGATTATTAGAAATCAATCCAGAACTAAAAATAGTAGCAGCTTAATTAATGTCTCAGTTTGCCTCTTAGGGAAAGAGTATAGATAATTTTCATTGGTAGGGGATTACATAGCCGTGTTGGGGCCCCTTAGTGGGGCTTCATCACAGGCCCCCATCAGCAATCACCCCCCTTCCGTGCCGCTAGTACGGTCATTGGACCTGGGCTGTATATTGAGGAAGCCCGGAGGTTCTTAGCTTCTGTCCCATAAGTTGCTTTCTCTACCCCTCAATGGTGCCCATGCAGAATCAGCATTTTATTATTCTTGTGGCTGTATTGCCCGCATCTGACAGTCAGAGATTTCTTGGAGCCCGGCTGTTGCGGTCTTGGCAATCTTGCCCCATTGCATTTTAGTATGCCTGTATTAGGACTGTTGGACATTTTCAATAGGCTGGCCAGCGGTGAGTGCATGGGTGAGGGGTGGGGGTGTGCGGTTGCATGGAGGGGCCCCGTATTTTAGTGTGACACAACATTGTGTTTTTATTTTTTGTATATTACGATGTGCTGTATCTACATGTGTGTCAGTGGCCAAGTGCAATAAGGCTCAATAAAATATTACCTTTCCATTATTAATACCATTATTTTCTTTGTTTGAAATTTGGACTACTCCGGAGGATCTCTTCAACTAGGCCCTGTCTAGTTTCATTGAGTACCTAGTCATTGGAGCCTCAGACACTATCCATTATGCATTCAAGTTTTGGATGCCAACTGTTTGCAGGGATGAAGTGACTTGCATCCTGAGGCTCAACTGTTGGTGAAGAGTATTCTGTACGTATAGACTTGGAGTTGGAATCCAAAAAAGCATTTACGCATGACCAGGACCTCACAATTCCTTGCTAAGATATGCATTTGGCTACTCAAATGCAAGGCCACTATTGGATAGCACTGGCCCACACACAACCTCATTGCCAAACCCCCTTCTTTGTCTGGCATAGACTTTCATAGATGCAACAACTTTGCTAAAGCACTCATGACTGGGAACAGCACTCATCTTACCTGGGGAAAGTGCTGAGGCACCTGGCATCTTAAAAGGACCACTTCTGGCTCAGACTGTCTGTCAGATTGGGTGGCCTATGTGCAGACCGGCTCATGATTAGCCTCAGGACCAGAGGATGATCAGTGACAATAAAAAAGGTGACAAGGAATGTGGGAAAATTAGCAGTAGCACTCTTTAACAGCAGCAAAGAAGGCAAGGGGAAGATCAGCAGTGACGGATAAAGTATTAAGGACTGGAGAGAAGCAGAAGAGGCATCAAGGAACAGAGGATGGTTAGTAGCAACAGAGGTGGTGAGAACCAGGGAACGATTGGTGGTAGGCGATCAGTAGCAGAGGAAGACCCACTGGTGGCAGCTGAGATGAAGGGTGACATGAAATGATGTGGTTGGACAACACAAAGGGGCCAAGGGCCAACATAAATCTGTAGCCAAATTTGACAGCATTGATGTCAACTAAGGTGACTGCCAAAAAAAAAATTCAGAGGACCATGGGCATTGGAAAGTTAACACAGTCCCAGGGTGGAATGTCTGTCCAGAGAAACAGAACAGGCTGATCAGTAGTGGGCTACAGTAGGTAGAGAACACCCATATTCCCTGGAAATGTGGACACAGGTACGAAGTCACAGAGCTGCTATCACCAACTGGGCCCCATGCAGGAGTCCTGAATGTACTACTATTATGGCAATACCGCTCAAATGTTTTACACACACACTATTACAGAAGGCATCAAATGAATAGTTAATCTATATTTCATATGCATTGTAACAAACAAGAGGCTGCTGGGAACAGTACAGTGCTTGTAAAGGGACACAACACACCATTACATTGATTTTACTGAAGAATATCTTTCCAGAACAATACCCAGAAAGACAGGACAACCGAATCCGTCCCCATCAAAAATCCAAATAAAAGTATTGCTATTCTGTATATGGTGCTGTCATAGAGCTGAAGTTATGGTCTGTACATTGAAGATGGCTATAATGGGAGTTATGCTGGATCTTGGGAGCATAAAACAGAGACACGTCTGCTGATAAGTAAAACAACTGTGATCCTGAAATTACACACTACAGAAAAAGGAAAACAAGTTTGCAATCTAGTGTAAAGATAGTGGCAATGGCACTCACAGAAATCAGGGCCCACTTTGCCTATTAATCTAATAGTCCCTTTGCTTAAAGTGGACCAAAACCCATGCCGGTCTATAAGATTCCCGGGCCGATTTATTCCCTCCCCCTGAGGCATCCAAAAATTGGGATTCCCCGCTGTGTGAAACCCCCCAGGTCGCTCCATACACTTACCTTGTTTTCCGGTCCAACAAAATCTATACTGGTGTTTTGCACCCTGTTGCTCCTCCATCTGGCTCCAAAAATAGAACACTAATTCTGAGCCTCCACATGCCCTTTTTTTTGCATTTATTGCAATGGAGGGCACGCGCCAAGGTGGGGGTGAGCCGGGACCAGCATGCCCCTGTCTGGATATGCCCCTCTATTGCAATGAATGGAATTGGTCACGCACAGGGATGGAATTGCGTGTTGATGTAGGTGGCCATGCCTGGGGTGCTTGTTCTTTGTATTTAGTAGGTTTTATAACAACAGAGCCAGACAGAGGAGCCGCAGGGGACAAACGGTGAGTATAAATGTTTTATATTTTTGCCTGGACAATGCCTTTAGAGCAAACTGAAACTCACATGAGCCGGCCCTGCAGTGTGAAAGGACTCCAGGGCCAGACAGTTGGCTGTCCCCAGGACATCACAATTCATTATGCCCCGCTGTGTGAAACCATTGGAATTACCCAAAAACTCAGGGCCCTCATGGTGTTTTCACTGCTCATTACCGCTTCCCCAGCTTCCCTTTAGCTGAGGCAGGACCTAGTGCCCAGCACTCGAAGTTATAGTGCAACCTCAAGCCCAAATGCACTTGTGGTTATAGGGCAACCACAGATAAGCTACTCCTAATTTATCCATTGGATTGTATGTCCCACAGATGTGTGCCACAGATGTGTTCCAAGACCTCAGATCCTAGGACCGGTTGGGAGCTAACAGGGCTGAATGCTGTGGCTCCTTTAAAGCAGGACTACAGTCAAAAAATGACTGTAATTCCACAGCACTACTTAGCAGCGGGTCAGCACGACCCAGGCTGCCCCGCTGCATATTGCTGCCATTAAAATAAGTAACCGGATGCCACCTCGTGATGACCGTGAGAAGCCTTTCATTGCGGCCAGCATGTGAGCCAACACAATATAATAATATTATAAAACAATATAAACACTTTGAATAGGCAAATTAATCAGAGACACCTGCACCAACATATTCTACAGCGCTTTACAATCTCACCCCCTAATCGGGCTTAGTAAGTGAGGTAGCAGTCTATGCCTGCGTTAGGGGCTTCATATTATAACTGTATATAGACACTTTTTAAAGTGGACCAAAATCCAGGATTTTTACTATCCTGGGTTTTGGTTCTTGCCCCTGCGGTACACCAATGTGGGATATCCTGCTGCGTTAAACCTCCAGGCCTCCCACTCCAACTCACCTTTCCCAGATCCTACAGCACATGCTTGGCATCTGGTTCAATCAGCATGCTCGCATCCGCTCCCGCCCATTCGACTAAGAATCTAAGAGGCCGATTCATTAATAGCGCCAGGTAGCGACAGATGAGCGACAGTAGCGGTATTTTCACAGCGCCCGCTAGTATTCGCTGTGCTTGGCCGTTGTTCGGTTGTTGACAGCGACTCAGTCGGTGTGCGGTAATGTTGAATACGGGGTTAGGAGTTGCTGTTTGACAGGTTCCGCGCTGTATGGGAGAGCATTCCTCATTACAGCCAGTGAGCGGCATTCCTCATTGCAGGTAGCGAGTGGCATTCCTCATTACAGCCAGTGAGCGGCATCCCTCATTACAGCCAGTGAGCGGCATTCCTCATTACAGCCAGTGAGTGGCATCCCTCATTGCAGGTAGCGAGTGGCATTCCTCATTACAGCCAGTGAGTGGCATTCCTCATTACAGCCAGTGAGCGGCATCCCTCATTACAGCCAGTGAGCGGCATTCCTCATTACAGCCAGTGAGCGGCATCCCTCATTACAGCCAGTGAGCGGCATTCCTCATTACAGCCAGTGAGCGGCATTCCTCATTACAGCCAGTGAGCGGCATCCCTCATTACAGCCAGTGAGCGGCATTCCTCATTACAGCCAGTGAGCGGCATTCCTCATTACAGCCAGTGAGTGGCATCCCTCATTACAGCCAGTGAGTGACATTCCTCATTACAGCCAGTGAGCGGCATCCCTCATTACAGCCAGTGAGCGGCATTCCTCATTACAGCCAGTGAGCGGCATCCCTCATTACAGCCAGTGAGCGGCATTCCTCATTACAGCCAGTGAGCGGCATCCCTCATTACAGCCAGTGAGCGGCATTCCTCATTACAGCCAGTGAGCGGCATTCCTCATTACAGCCAGTGAGCGGCATTCCTCATTACAGCCAGTGAGTGGCATCCCTCATTACAGCCAGTGAGTGACATTCCTCATTACAGCCAGTGAGCGGCATCCCTCATTACAGCCAGTGAGCGGCATCCCTCATTACAGCCAGTGAGCGGCATCCCTCATTACAGCCAGTGAGCGGCATCCCTCATTACAGCCAGTGAGCGGCATCCCTCATTGCAGGTAGCGAGTGGCATTCCTCATTACAGCCAGTGAGTGGCATTCCTCATTACAGCCAGTGAGCGGCATCCCTCATTACAGCCAGTGAGCGGCATTCCTCATTACAGCCAGTGAGCGGCATTCCTCATTACAGCCAGTAAGCGGCATCCCTCATTGCAGGTAGCGAGTGGCATTCCTCATTACAGCCAGTGAGCGGCATTCCTCATTACAGCCAGTGAGCGGCATTCCTCATTACAGCCAGTGAGCGGCATTCCTCATTACAGCCAGTGAGCGGCATCCCTCATTACAGCCAGTGAGCGGCATCCCTCATTACAGCCAGTGAGCGGCATTCCTCATTACAGCCAGTGAGCGGCATCCCTCATTGCAGGTAGCGAGTGGCATTCCTCATTACAGCCAGTGAGCGGCATCCCTCATTACAGCCAGTGAGAGACATCCTTCATTACAGCCAGTGAGCGGCATTCCTCATTACAGCCAGTGAGCGGCATCCCTCATTACAGCCAGTGAGTGGCATCCTTCATTACAGCCAGTGAGCGGCATCCCTCATTACAGCCAGTGAGTGGCATCCCTCATTACAACCACTGTGCGGCATCCCCTCCCCAATCACGTGTGTGAGGAGAGAGCGCAATGACGGTCCAGTGAACAGGAAGATAAAAGTTCACTTTCTGCCTGCTGATCCACCAGTGCCCAGTGCTCCACACACACACACAGACACACACACACACACACCTATAGGCTCGAGGACAGCTGATTCCCTTGCTTCACGGGTGGGCCATGTCGGTGATTGGACGCTGGCCTTTCATAGGCCGTGTCCACCAGCTGAAGTGAAGGTTTAGGCCACATCTTAAAGTGGACCTATCAGCATTTTTAAACTGGACCAAAATCCATGGTCCAACGGCCCTGGAATCTTATAGATTCCAAGGCAGCTTGATTCCCTGCCCCCGGGCATTCAAATTCTGGATGCCCCGCTGTGTGAAACTCCTAAGGTAACCTGGAAACTCACCTTCTTCTCTGGTCCAACATCGCATGCAGCGTCCGCATCCCCGCTATCCCTTTAGCAGGACGTCTGCCCGCACCAGGCATTTGTGATTGGCCGGCACGCTCTCTATTAGAGGATAATGGGGGATGCGGCCCCCAGCACGCTCAGATGAGCTCACTTAGACAAGCTCTTAGAGGAAGGGGCAAAAGAGGATCTTATTGGATGAGAGACCGCACAGGCACAGTATGAACGGGGACACAGACCAAAACCCAGGATAGTCAAAATCCTGGGTTTTGATCCACTTTAAATACCTTGGGGTCTAAAAGATGGACAAATAACCAGGATAGTGAAAATCCTGGTGAGTGGCCCACTTTAAAGTCATTTCTGGAGAAACACTAAATATATCAAACTGCCCCCCCACACACAGAATGACCTAGTACACACGGATATAGGCTGGATATATGGTGAAAATGTTAGCCTAAAGCAGAGGAGTAGCTTAGCTTTCGTGCACCCGGGGAAAAGATTCTAAATGACGCCCCTACCTGTGCTCAGGCCCCCCTTTGGCGCCCCCTGACCTGCTGCACCCGGGGCATGTGCCCCCCTAGCTTTCATTTCAATACACTAGGTAAAAGCAACAAAATAAATGCTTGATAAATGGGTAATAAAACCATTTATATTTATATAGGGACAAGTTGGATTTTAAAATTCAGGATTTCCATTTTTGCTTATAGTTGTCCTAAAACTGAAGCAAAGCTAATGTAAAAAAAACCTAAACCAATTTGTATGTAATTCAGTAAGTGTTATGACGTATAAATGTATATTCAATACTGGCATGCAAGTGCCTGCCCTGTCCACTAGTATTAGTCATTTGTTGCCATTTGCATGGAGACAGTCACAGGGAGAGAGCATCAGGGTAAGCCGCCATCAGACAGTCATAAAAAGCTCTGAGACATCAACGCTGCGAATGCGACATGTGTCCCCAACAGGCCACAGTATGACGGGAAAATGAACAGCATTGCATTTTAAAGAAATAGCGTTACCCAGCTTAAAGTGATCACACACCCCAATTGCATTCACCACCACCAAAATCCGACACAAATAACCACTTTTGTCATGTGCATACATCCCAACACTTGAAGGGACACGTGCCTTGCACTGCAGAATATCTTTTTGCAATTAAACCACGCCTCTAGCCAAGCCATCAAAGGGAAACACCACCTAAAGAATTACAAAATTATAATAATACAGGCACCCCCCCCCCCCCACACACACACAGGCAAGCCCCCAACCAGGGGTGGACTGGTGGACTGGGCACACCAGCCCTGCTGTACCATTCCCAGCCCAGTATAGCCACATCATATATACACATATACCTATTTGTCACTCCATAAGATGCAGCTGAGCAGAAGCTACATCAAGGGTTAAGAGGACAAAAATAAGAAAAAAAATATTCTGAACCAAATGGTGTGTTAAAATCCCCCTTACAACCCCCCCCCCCCCCATTTCAGACAGCGTTTAGCATCCTCATTACAGCCAGTGAGCAGCATCCCCTGTTACAGCCAGTAACCAGCATCCCTCATTACCGACAGTGAGGGGCATCCCTCAGTACAGGCTGTGTATGGCATCTCCAATTACAGACAGTGAGGGGCATCTCCCATTACAGACAGTGCGCGGCATATCCCATTACAGACAGTGTGCGGCATCTCCCATTACAGACAGTGTGCGGCATATACCATTACAGACAGTGTGCGGCATCTCCCATTACAGACAGTGTGCGGCATATACCATTACAGACAGTGTGCGGCATCTTCCATTACAGACAGTGTGCGGCATATACCATTACAGGCAATGAGGGGCATCCCTTATTACCGACAGTGACCGACATCCCTCCATTACAGGTAGCGTGTTGCATCTCCCATTACAGGCAGTGTGCGGCAGCTCTCATTACAGGCAGTGAGGGGCATCGCCAATTACAGCCATTGTGCACCCCCCTCCTCCATGCCTGTCTGCCCACAGCTGCTGCTGTTCCCGTTGCCCCCACTCTCACACACATATTCACTGACACTCACAAACATTCACTCACACATTCTCAGACACACATTCACTCACACATGATGATAGTTCCCAGCGGGAAGTGCGCTGGGCCCATATGGCCGGCATCCAATGAAATCAATGGCCGCTTCCATCATCTTAGCAACCAGAAGCGGAGGCGGCAACCAGCAGGACCAGCAGCTGCAATGGTGGGCAGGCATACATCAGTGACCCTGCCTGTCTGCTCATCGGCCACCACCTGCCCTCCCGCATGCGCTGACACTTGCCCTCCAACTTCCTCTGTGGCTGTCCCAGGTGCCAGCCAACCATCTCGCTGGCCCATGGCGGCCTTGCGGGGCAGCCGGTACAACCCATGATGGCCATAGAGGAATAGGGATGATTGGGAGGTATGCATGTGGTCTGGAGTGTTGTCCACTTTTCCAGCTGATGAAGACATGTACCACGTGATCAACGGCAGCCATTCGCAAAGCCAGATCTTGCCAGGGGATTGCAGTGGAGGTGAGTGCAGTCTGTACCCCCCCCCCCCCCAGAAAGTCACAATACTCTCACACAATGGGTCAAATGCCCATTTTCTAAAACAATACTCCAGGGCTGGGTCACCAGTAAACTCACCTTTCACAACAACTTCCATGTGGGTTCTACTCTTGCTCCTAGCCATTCAGGGCCATGCTTCCCCGTCTACACGGAAACCAGAGACGTCAGCCAATATTCTTGAGATCAACCAATCAGCAATTTCAAAAATACCTGATGAGCATTTTTCAAACTGGGTCACCGCTGAGCTCTTTGCACCTCCACTTAGTATTAAGGCTGGGGGGTGGGGGTTGCAGAGGGGGCACCGGGTTTTGTACCATTTTAAAAGAAAAATATTGACTGAGAATTCCAGAGTAAGATAGCAGATGCGAGAGAGAAAAGGTAGGTATCTTTCTTTGTAGCCCACTCTGGACTGTCCCTTTAAGTTAGTATACTTTAGAAGGAGGATGACACTGGGAAATGAATGTAGGAGCAATAACAAAAGCAGATGATTTTTTTTTCTACCACAAGATGCCGGAGTCACTGTAGTAAATAAACATCAAGGTCAAGCAAAGACAATAAAAAAGGGGATTGGAAGCAGATATTGAATTATAAATGTGTTGTGGCAGCAAAAATATAATGAGAAAATAAGACTGCTTACCAATCAGAGATCCTGCACCTCGTTTAACAAAGCAAAACAAGATTTTAGGGCTTCTGTCACCCTTTGTTGATCAAACTGTCATTGTCTCATTGGGTCAGGAAGGGTCCAGGTCACCATTGGTAAGCCCTGCAATTAATGCAGAAGTTGAGCCTCCCCGGTGCAGAGACAGGATGGGGAAAACCCTTACCTTACCTGGAATTGAGCAACTCTCCCCCAGTTTTTCTAGCCATTGAGGCAGCCATATTGCACTGAGTGGCATCCCCTGCTCTGTGTAAGCATCAATTAACCCATTTCCCCTGTGTAGCCACTGTCTAAAGTGCCAATGGCGCATCTTTTAGAATCCAGGGCCTCGTGGTTTTTGGACCGCTTCTGCCCGCATTCAAACATCCAGAATGGTGGAGCCCTCCCCCCGCAGATCACCCCCCCCCCCCCCCAGAACGAATTCTTACCTATACCTCAATTCTCGGCCAGGAATTGGTCACGGGTCACTTGGGTCGGGGGGCGCATCCTCGGTACCGGCCATCTACGTGGCTGCCAGCAGACAATTGGGGGCTGTATTCCTGGCCAAGATCGAGGGACAGGTAAGAATTATTCTGGGGTGGGGGGGCGATCTGTGGGGGGGGCTACAGCATTCTGGATGGCCCCCAAACCAGTTTGAATGCGGCCAGAAGAGGACCAACACCCTTTGACGGCCGAGCGGATGTTGGTCCTCTTTCGCTGTCCCCGGTTTTGGTCTGTCCCCCTGAGGCACCCCGGTTTGGGATGCCCTGCTGTGTGAAGCCCCGCCTTTAGCCCACTGTTCTTGTCTTTCTACGAGCCCACGGCGCAGGCGAGACTCTTCTCTGGCTGTGCATATTAATGAGCGGCTGGAGAAGCTGAATGGAATTCCAGCCGTACACACAATCGCCATGTGGCATCACTCACATCCTTTCAACCATTCAGTTATGGCGTGCCTGAAAGAGCACAGCCGGAAAAGGATGCTAGTGAGGCTGCCTGCCATGCACCATGGGGCAATCAGGTGGCCCTGGAGTTTCATAGACCCCAGAGCTGATTTTGGTCCGATTTAATGTGCCTCACAAGGGCTTCTCTTGTTTATGACTTTCATAATTCTTCAGTGTTAGTTATTTTTAATATTGAGGCTTCCATTTTAGGGTACTTCTTTGGGGGGCACAAGTCCTGTCCTGTGCTGATCCAGTGCCCCCCCACCTTTTGTGGTCCAAGGTCATCCAGCCTTATCCTGGAGCTCTTTGCTATGTCCTTTTCGCAGCTGGTCTAGGAGTGGTAGTAGAGAGGCTATAAACTCCCTACAAGGGGCAGTGTTTTTGCTTTTTAATTAAGTTAAGTTTTTATATTTATATATTTTTTTATATTTTTAATAGTTATATTCGTTATTTTAGGCAGAAGTGCATCATGGTTGTTATCTCCCATTAGGCAACCTTGGACCTGTGCTTAGGATAGTAACCAGCAGGGTGCCAGTGTTACTACTAAGAAAACAAACACTTAAAGTGGACCAACACCCAGGCTGATCGGCCCGGGAATCTATAAGATTCCTGGGCCGATCAGATCCCTCCCCGCGGGGCATCCGAAATCAGGATGCTCCGCTGTGTGAAACCCCCCAGGACGCCCCATTCACCTTACTCCCGTTCCAACGGTGCATGCGCGGGGCGCGGCCGCATCTCGCGCTTCTCTCTAGCACGCGCCTGTTAGAGGGAAGCGCGAGATGCGGCCGCCAGCGTGCTCGGAGCCACTGTGGTTGTCTGTCCCTTGTACGTGCATACCACAGCGGCTCTGAGCGTGCTGATTGGACGAGCACCCGCGCATGCGCCGTAGGAGCGGGAGAGGTGAGTTTTTTCTGCCATTCTGGGGGGTTTCACACAGATCTGATCAGGGTGCCCCGCGGAAGTGGACCAAAACCCAGGATAGTGAAAATCCTGGGTGTTGGTCCACTTTAAATTGGACCTTCACCCTGAATAAGAGCATATCTTATGTTTCCCACACCCTGTACATACAGATTGCTCACATTAAAAATCATCCTACCTGCATCTACTGCATGTTATGAGCCTTTAAACATCCAAGATGGCGGCTCATGGAACATCAGGCAGCCTGCAAACAGGAAGTGCCTTCTGACTGTGCTGCTCTGCATTCTGGGACTGCTGACCTTTTCCTGACCCCAGCTTTGCTCTGTTTGAGCAAAGCACAGCTATAACCTGCCTGTACTTTATGACAACTCTCCTCTCCTCAGTAAGTGTGATGCTTCTGAGTCAAGATATCGGCGCCCGTATCCTAAAGTCCAGAACAGAGTTGCAGCCCAGTGGGGGAAAGAATAATGTGACTAAAAACTTAAAATATATTAATTTTAGATGCTGGGGAATAGTTTTTTAAGGGTTTGGAATTTTCAATAAATCATGGTGAAGGTCCGGTTAAAAGCAGAACAAAACCCACCTGGGCCACTGGCTTTCCTATGCAGCTCCCCGAATTGGTGTGTAAAACCCCCCGGAGCAACCGTAAACACAGTGCATGCGCGGGCTCTCAGCCATCGAGAGCGATATGCTGTGACTATGACTATGTTGGCAAATGGGTCTCATTGTTGTGAATGGGGAGCTTCCGCGGGCCCCGCACCCCCTGCAGCCAGGGATGCGGCAGCACCAGCTCCCCATTCTAGTTAATGAGAGCTGTTTGCCGAATGACATAAGGGTCGGTTCAGAGCCTGGTAAAAAAAAAAACCTCACCTATCTTTTAGGAGAGAAAATTGCCATTATAAAGTAGAACGGCACATACCACATTTTGTCTGGTCATGGGTTGCTCCTCATCCCAATTTTATTGCCAAAAAAGGTGCACAAATAAAATACAAGCTTTCGGAGGGCCCTTCTTCAGTCAGAGTTTTAGGGCCATAACTGCACGGCCCTCACTCATGTATAGAACTGAGTTGTGCCACTTGTACCATAAAACACTGACCTAAAGAGGGGCCCTGCTCTCAAAAGTTTGTATTTCATTTTGTCAATAAAATCAGTACAAGGCCGCCCCACGAGCAGACAAAATTTGGTATGTTCCTTTCATTACTATTTTATAATGGCTTACTAATATGGTTATTAAAGTGGACCAACACCCAGGGGTGATCGGCCCGGGAATCTACAAGATTCCCGGGCCGATCACCTCCCTCACCGCGGGGCATCCGAGATCGGGATGTCCCGCGGGGTGAAACCCCCCCAAAGGCCCGAAAAAACCTTACCTTATCGGCGACGGATCAGCCGCCGCCGCCTCCCGCGCGCCCCTCTAGCAGTGCACGCGCGCCGGCCGTTTGTGAATGGCCGGCGCGGGCGCGCGCCCTGTAGGCTTTTGGGGGGTTTCACACAGCGGGGCATCCTGATCTCGGATGCCCCGCTGAAGTGGACCAACACCCAGGATAGTGAAAATCTTGGGTGTTGGTCCACTTTAAGGGTATATACCTATTGCCTTTAGTAAGAACCTACACTACACTGAGAAAACTGGCATTCACTTTAATTGTCTACCTTGGGGCTGATTCAGGATCAGGTGAAAACTTACATCTGGTAGACAATGAAAGTGAATGGCAGTTTTCTCTCCTAAAGTCACAACAGACAGCTCTCATTGCACCAGAGCCTACCAGGAGGAGGTTAGTGAAAGGCACTCTGGGGGTTTCCCACAATGGGAATTAACACAATTTGGGGTGCCCTAGCAGAATGGAACAAAACCCAAGAAAGTCAAATTCCTGGGCCTTGTTCAGCTTTAAAGGGCATCTGACCAGACTGAGGATGCAATGCTGGGTGAATGTATTCTGCATATTTACAGTATGTCCGGGACTGAACATCCATGTGAACGCAGAGGGGGTGGGGCATTTTCTTTTTAATACTCAACAAAGGTGCCTAAAAGTGTCTTGGGAAGCCTAAACACCAAAGACCCTGCAGTGAGGGTGAGGACTTAGAATAAATTAATACTGACTGATAAGGTTTTCCAACATGTAGAAAGGCCATTTTTCCTAAATGAGATGTGACTCGCTATAGTGTCTTTGTCTTCCAGTAATATCCTTTTCATCACCACCAACTGAAGCATTCAAGTCTTCAATGTCCCTAATTAATACTCAGGGGTATAAGTTCTTATTTAGCAATCTAATAAGGGTAACAAGCAGGAAATATAACGTGGAGTACAGCGGATCTACTGTGAGGACTAAATACAGCGCTATTGATATTGTGGTTATGAAGGTGCATTAAATAACAGCCAGAGCATCACTCAACAAACAAGGACATAAAGCATCACGACTAATGTGCTTCAACTCATAGGAGGAAATAGAAAGAAATAACTCAATTGTTCGTATAGCCCTGAATAATGGCCAGAGGACAAATCTTCTGGACATGTTTCAAATTTCTATAACTGCAGACCCCTTAAATCGGACCTTCACCTTGTATAAGAACATATCTTATATGTTTCTCCCACCTCCTACATACAGATTGCCGACATTAAAAACCATCCTACCTGCATCTACTGTATTTTATGAGCCTTTAAACATCAAATATGGCGGCCCATGGATTTTCAGGCTGCCTGCAGACATGAAGTGTTATCCGGCTGTGCTGCTCTGCATTCTGGGATTGCTGTCCTTTTCCTGACCCCAGCTCTGCTCTGTCTGTGCAAAGCACAGCTATAACCCGCCTCCCCTGCTCTTTTGCCCTCTGTCTTCAATATGTGATGCTTCTGAGGCAAGATGGCGGCGCCCATATCCTAGATTTGCATCCCCATGGGCTGACAAAAATGTAAAATATATTAATTTTTGGGCACTGGGGAATAGATTTTTAAGGGTTTGGGCTTTTTATTAAATGATGCTAAAGGTCCAGTTTAAAGTGGACCTATAACCAGGTGATTTCACTTTCCTGGTGATAGGTATTTGCCCCTGGTGTTGTGTGAAACCCCCCAGATCACCCTCAAAACTCACCTTTCTGCCAGGCCCCGGGCACATGCTCTGATCCCCTCCTTGCTGCTACACGTAAATTAGAAGTGTCATCATAATTCTATACAAGTGCTTAGAAAGATCATTGGAGGAGAGCTAGCACATGTGCAGTGAGAGAAACATGCTAACCCCAAAGATATGTGACCAGGCCCTGGTGCGAACACTGAATGGGGCCCCATCAGGGATCATACAGTAACCGTTTCCTTGTCATTTTAACTAAACTGGATACAACTAGACAACTAAAGATAGAAACAGCAGAAAAATAATGCTTCTTTTTTTCAGTACATGATGTCAAGAGAACACATCTAATTAATAAGGTGGAGGAACAACAAAGATGGGGCCCCCTTGCAGTCGCAATTTCTGCACCCACTCTAGTTATACCCCTGTACCCTGGGCATACGCACAGTGGGGCATCCCCTAATGCAGAAGCACTGTGCTACGCTAGGTCTGGGGGTAGTCCAGACCCCTGGATCACCCCCTTGGTGCTCCCTTGTGCCTATTTGTATGATGTGAGTGGATAACCTGTGCTGCTCCTATCATAATGGACATAATACTTACTATCTCATTGTGTAGAGTACAACATCCATATTAAAAATTGGGGCAGCCAAAACCAGCCCTGGGGTCTCATAGGCTGATTCCCTTTCCCCGCTGTGTGAAACCCACTGTTTGTCCGGAACCCTTACCTCTCTCTTGAGCCCATGGCGCATGGACGGCCTGTCGCGGCATCATTTGCACCCCTTTCCGGCTGTGCACAGCCACGCCCACAGTAACTGAATGGCTGTGCACAGCCACGCCCACAGTAACTGAATGGCTGTGCACAGCCACGCCCACAGTAACTGAATGGCTGTGCACAGCCACGCCCACAGTAACTGAATGGCTGTGCACAGCCACGTCCACAGTAACTGAATGGCTGTGCACAGCCACGCCCACAGTAACTGAATGGCTGTGCACAGCCACGCCCACAGTAACTGAATGGCTGTGCACAGCCACGCCCACAGTAACTGAATGGCTGTGCACAGCCACGCCCACAGTAACTGAATGGCTGTGCACAGCCACGTCCACAGTAACTGAATGGCTGTGCACAGCCACGCCCACAGTAACTGAATGGCTGTGCACAGCCACGCCCACAGTAACTGAATGGCTGTGCATAGCCACGCACAGCCGAAGGATGCAAGTTATACCGTGCGTTGCCGATGTGTGAGGCTGGGGAATCCATTTTTCTTCTCTAGCCACATATTGATATGCATGCCCGGAGAGAGAGAAGCTGATTGGATGAGTGGCCGTACCTGCGCTGTTGAAACGAGGACAGGTATACAAATACTATAAACTAGACACGCACAGCCCAATAGTGTAACAAGTGGGGGTGCCAGACCAATCTGTGCCCATCTAAGCTCCTAACAATTCTAATAAAGGGGGGGCCCTCTGGAAACCCCACACAGGCCCCCAGATGATCTGCACTCTACCCACAAAAAAGAGATATAACAAAACCACAATATACTATGGTAAAAATTCAGCTTTATTAATGGTAAAAAAAGACTCCTATGAGGGACAATGTACACATAGACACAACAAGTAACATGCTAAAAAACATATACACAATAATACACAAAAGAGGGGGGTGCCCCTATATAGGCTTTAAATTTATATACATATCTTGCAGTAAAATGTCTTCCTGATGATGAATGTACCAATATAAGCAATTATTTTTTTTTACCATTAATAAAGCTGAATTTTTACCATAGTATATTGTGGTTTTGTTATATCTCTTTTTTGTGGGTAGAGTGCAGATCATCTGGGGGCCTGTGTGGGGTTGAAACGAGGACAGGTGGGATAATTGGGCAAATGGCAGGGTTTTACACAGGGGTCACCGGACCAAAACCCGGGATAGTGAAAATCCCAGGTTTTGGTACACTTTAATGATAGAACAAGGGGGCACAGCCTGAAGCTAGTCAGAAGGAAGATCAGGAACAACTAAACAATTATTTTACAGAAAGAGTAGTAGTAGCTTGAAACAAACGTCCAGCAGAGGTAATTTAAAAATCAACAGTAAGTGACTTTAAACATGCCTGGGATAAGCATCCATCTATTCTAGTATAAAGAAAACATACACACACAGACTAGATGGATCATATAGTCTCCTTTTGCTGTCAACCATCGGGCAGGCTGATACATTAATAACGCCAGGTAGCGACAGATGAGCGTCTGTAGCGAGGATTTCAGAGCGAACGCTAGTAGTCGCTGTGCTCAGCCATGGTTCATAGTTTTAGAGCGCCTCAGTCGCTGGCCGGCATTGTTGAATACGTTATGTGATTTGCAGTACTACGCTGTATGGGATTGAATGTTAGTGCCAGCTCAGTGCGACTGACTCACACCATATTCATCAAAAAAACAGCCTCAAACAGTTCCGGCGCTCAAAAATGGGTCAATGTAGCTCATAGCGCCAGAGGCTGCGTGATTAAAGTCTGATTTGGAACATGTATCCACTAGTAACAAAGCGAAAACATATGGAATCACATTGATATTACATTGTAACATGAACACTTTAATACCAGACATGTAAGGACAATTCTGCATAAATATATTATTAATAAAAAAAAAATCATTTTCTAGGCCAGGATACATGTCTGAAAGATTTGAGTTTTTTAATAAAATAAAAAAAATTTGGGATCAGGAAAGGGATTTAAGGATCGTCCAGAGAAATGTATGGGAGAGCGCCAGGTAGCGAGAAGTAAGACGTGGCGTCTGCAAGGCTGAACGCCGGCGCTGTACGCTGAGCCTGGGATAATGATGAATCAGACGCTACATGGCGTTGTTCCAGTCGCTCACCAGAATCACCTTCATAAATGTGTAATTGTGTGCCAAGTCCGGCGTTCACCTGCCGCTACCAGCCACTTACAAGGCACTACCTGGCGCTAGAGCTTTATGAATAAGGCCCTAAGAGGCCGATTCATTAATAGCTACATGTAGCGGCAGTTGAGCGACTGTAGCAGTATTTTCACAGCGCCCGCTAGTAGTTGCTGTGGTTGGCCATTGTTCGGTTGTTGATAGCGAGTCGGTGTGCAGTAATGTTGAATACGGGGTGATGAGTCGCTATTTGACAGGTTCCGCGATGTATGGGTGCGCATGATAGCGACTGGTCAGAGCGACCGGCTCCCACCACATTCATCAAAAAATCACGCTCAAAAAATTCTCGCGCTGTGAAATGCATGTTTAAACCCCAGAGCGCTGGCGGCGATGTGTTAAAAGTAGTTTTTTAACCCCCAAACCACCATATTTTTGGAAACCAAAAAAAAAAAAATTTTAAAAGAATTTAGTAATATGAATACAATAATATCAGACCTGTAATATCAATTCTGCACAATTTCTTTTTTTTTTTACCTTAAAAAAATGATCTAACATGGCAGAAGTGGTCACAGAATTTTTCACATTTAAAAAAAAAAAAAAAAAAAAAACATTAATAACAATTATGAATATTTAAAGATTGTTCCATTGAAATGCATTGCAGAGCGCCAGGTAGCGAGAGGTCATACCTGTCGCTGTTCAAGGTCGGACGCTGGCGCTGTGGGCTGAGGCTGGAATAATGATGAATGAATCGCTATATGGCGCTATCCCAGTCGCTAAGCAGGATCGGCTGATAAATGTGTGATTGTGGTGGGGAGCCGGCGTTCTCGTGGCGGGGCCCGTCATTACCGGCCGCTCACCAGTCGCTACCTGTCGCTATTCCTTCATAAATAAGGGCCTATGTCTCTATGTATCTAGGATTAGCCGCTACCAGTTATAACAAGCACAGCGACACATGTGGCCTGTTTGTACATTTTCTGAAGTAAGTATCACATAGCCGACAAAAAATCCTCTGCCAGCATGTAGGGAAGCGAGTAAGTTGTTTGGCGGTATTATTATACAGGAGGAGGGACCAGAGACCCGCCACCCCCCCCCCCCCCCCATAGGATTGTGCTGACTCCAGCCCGAGTCCTGACTGCTGCAGAACAGCAAGTGACTGAGCGTCCGTCCTCTACCTGGCTGCAGAGTCACTGACAGATGAGTCTCTGGGCTGCACCATACGCAGACACCTGAGCTTCCCCCACAGCTTCCAGCTTTATAGGTATCACCTAACTCTACATTCTCCTGCTTCTGCCAATGGCTAACACAGAACACACTGCTGTCATGGAAGCCACGGTGTGACAGCCGTGCGCCCCTCCCCTAGCGGCTTATTGCCTCCTCTCATAATCGGCGACAGTGACATGCACTAATTGCCTTTGTTTGCATTACTAAGCAATGACAATGCAGACACAGGAGGCAGATGGAGGCGATGGAGGAGCAAACAATGCAGCCAGGACGTCATCGTGTCATTAGAGCGCCAGCACGCCTTCTCCTCCTGCAAGCTTTCCCCCCTTACCTTAAAGAGCCACTTACCCCCAGAGGAGTGAATCTTCTTTGATTTTCTCTGCAGGGACATTTTATTTTACTGCGCCAGGCCAGGATATGTAACCGGTGATACACCTCTCGGCATCAAGCTGCATCCCTTGCCGCCTCACACTCACACACAGAAGGGAGGGGGGAGCACACACACACACACACACACAGTCCATGACACTGTAGAGGGGACCGCCGCCAGCTGGGGCTTATAGTCTTACACTAGCCGCTCACAGGCAGGGCCGGATTATGAGGGGGGTGCAAGGGGCACGAGCCCTGGGGCCTCCACCACTTGCCCTGCAAAGGGGGCCTCCACCAACATTTGGGTTATGGTCTGGTCCAGGAGGCTTTTCAGTCTTTGGTCGGATGGGCCAGCAACAAAGCTATCGACGGTACTGGGGGCCCCCCTGTGCCTGGGCAAGCCTGCAGCCACAGCCACCACAGGGCAGGACAGAGAGTCTAGAGAAGCAAAGCCGCCATCAGCAACGCTACAGTGATGGGTGTGTGCAGAGCTGTCACTGCACATAAGCCACCAAGCACAGCCGCTGGCAGCTCAATGCAGGGAACTGTTTTCTGCTGGACCAGCCGGGTGACTACACTACCCCCCACCCAGAATGGCAAAGCAGGAGCTCCCGAGCAGCACGCACCCGCACAAGGGTGGCACAATATTCTCAGGGAACTACCCTGAAGGTTTGGAGGCCTCATCTCAAGGCAGGCGCCAGACAACCACCAGTTACTTGGCTGGACTATTATTTTAAAGGAAAAGAAAATACTGTATCTGGGGCCTCCACCAGATTTTGTGCCCAGAGGCCTCCACCACACTTAATCTGGCCCTGCTCACCAAGAACTACCACTATCAGGACAGCAAAACAAATACACACCATAGATGTCTATAGTTCCCAACCTTCCTCACCTTGAGAGCCACATCCAACACAAAGATGTGGTTGTGGGCATCACTTAAAACAAAACTAATGTCATTGTGCTTATATTTTGTGAATAAATTTAGCTAATCCTGAGGAAGTGACTGTCACGTCATGGAACGCGCATGTGCTGCTTTTGACTGGATCCTGCTATGGCCTCCAACTGACCTGGTGATATCCCCTTATTCTTTTCACCTGTCCTTCTTCTGCTTCTCACTGCCCACCCCCTGTGGAAGGAATATGGATTTTTATTTTTGCATCTGCTGATGTTAAAGCTGACTAAAACCCACTGAACTTGTGAAATAAATTTAGGGCCTTATTCATGAAGGGAAAGCGACAGGTAGCGCCATGTAGCGTCAGGTGAACGCCGGACACGGCACGCAATTCCACATTTATGAAGCTTAATCTGGTGAGCGACTGGAACAACGGCATGTAGTGTACGATTCATCATTATCCCAGGCTTAGCGTACAGCGCCGGCGTTCATCCTTACCTGTCGCTACCTGGCGCTCTTCCATACATTTCTAAGGATGATCCTTAAATCCCTTTCCTGATCCCAATTTTTTTTAATAAAAACTCAAATCTTTCTGACATGTATCCTGGCCTAGAAAATGACATTTTAAAAAACTTCTTTGATTTTTTTATAGTCTTATACAGAATTGTCCTTACATGTCTGGTATTAAAGTGTTCATGTTACAATGTAATAACAATGTAATTCCATATGTTTTCACTTTGTTACTAGTGGATACATGTTCAAAAACAGACTTTAATCACACAGCTTCTGGTGCTCTGGGCTACAACGACCCGATTTTGAGCATCGGAACTGTGTGAGGCTTTTTTTTTATGAATATGGTGTGAGTTGGTTGCACTGAGCTGGCGCTACTGTTCGCTCCCATATAGCACTGAACTGGTGTTAGAGCGACTCACACAATATACCGTATTTTTCGCCCTATAAGACGCACTTATTTTTCCCGAAAAGTGGGGGAAAAATGTCCGTGCGCCTTATTGGGCGAATGTAAAAAACAACAAAAAAAAAACTCACCCGTTCCCGGCACTCCCGCGTTGCCTGCCACACTGCGAGAGGCCAGAGGAGCGGCGGGGCTCTGTCCCGGTCCCGCTGATGCGATCGCTGTCTTTTCAGGCAGCGATGACAGCGGCGGGGCCAGAGACAGAGCCCCTGCCGCTCCTCCATCTGCTGCCTCTTCCGGGCTCAGAGCACACCGGTGCAGGCCACGCCCACCCGCTGCCCGGACCTTCGTGCTCGCATGTGCCCAGGAACAGCAGATGGAGGAGCGGCAGGGGCTCTGTCTCTGGCCCCGCCGCTGTCATCGCTGCCTGAAAAGACAGTGATCGCAGCGGCGGGGCCGGGACAGAGCCAGCTCGTAAATGGGGCGTGGGACACCCCACCCCATTCACGGAGCCGGCTGCTCAGCGCAGCGGTGTCAGCGGACAGGTGAGTTTAACTTTTTTTTTTTATATACATGGCGCCTGCCTATACTAATGGGGGGAGGGGTGGGAATGGGGGGAGAGGGGCCACACAGCCTATTCTAATGGGGGGAGAGGGGCCACACAGCCTATTCTAATGGGGGGAGAGGGGCCACACAGCCTATACTAATGGGGGGAGGGGGATGCCACACAGCCTATGGGAATGGGGGGAGGGGGATGCCACACAGCCTATGGGAATGGGGGGAGGGGGATGCCACACAGCCTATGGGAATGGGGGGAGGGGGATGCCACACAGCCTATGGGAATGGGGGAAGGGGGATGCCACACAGCCTATGGGAATGGGGAGAGGGGGATGCCACACAGCCTATGGGAATGGGGAGAGAGGGATGCCACACAGCCTATACTAATGGGGGGAGGGGGATGCCACACAGCCTATGCTAATGGGGGAGGGGGATGCCACACTGCCTATGGGAATGGGGAGAGAGGGATGCCACACAGCCTATACTAATGGGGGAGGGGGATGCCACACAGCCTAAACTAATGGGGGGAGGGGGATGCCACACAGCCAATGGGAATGGGGGGAGAGGTGGATGCCACACAGCCTATGGGAATGGGGGGAGAGGGATGCCACACAGCCTATACTAATGGGGGGAGAGGGGGATGCCACACAGCCAATGGGTATATGGGAAATGGGAGGGGGGATGCCACACTGGGTATACGGGGAATGGGATGGGGGCATGCTACACTGTCTATGGAATGGGGGCATCCCACACTGCCTATGGGAATGGGATAGGGGAATGCCACAATGTCTGTAATGGTGCGTTTTTGGTTTAAAATATATTTTTTCTTCCCCCAAATCCTAGGTGCGTCTTATAGGGCGAAAAATACGGTATTCATCAATACCGGCCAGCGACTGAGACGCTCTGAAACAGCGAACCATGGCTTAGCACAGCGACTATTAGAAGTCGCTCTCAATGCCTCGCTACAGACTCTTATCTGTGGGTACCTGGCGCTATTAATGCATCAGCCTGCCCGACAAAGCTCTCGCTGATACTTCCTTCTTCGAGTGTAGAACTAGAAATGGATAGTTTCTCTTTTTGAATCGCCCTGGAATACTTTTTTTTGCTGTCCCGCTCTGTAATATGAAATGGGATCAGACATTGCGTAAGTGTGGCAATGACATCATTAAATAAATAAATGGAGGAGGCGGAGCTTTACATCTAAAACACGCGACATTATCTGGGATTAGAGTGAAGCAGGTGCAGTGAAAATTGGCAAATGGTAATCTTCATAGGGGGAGCAATTCAGGGGATGCTAGATAAAAATGTGGGTTTTGGTCCGCTTTAAAAGTAATGGCTGCTGCCTATTAAACCAGAAGTCCAGTCATGGGGTAACGTCGCCCTCCCCTGGTGCTGAGGCAATGTGCACACTCCAGCCTGCTCATTTAAACTGGACCAACCACATCCTATGGAAGGTTACATTTCATACAAAAGAAAACATGTATCAACTCCTCTTAGTATCCTGTTAATGAATTATATAAAAAATACTCACTTATGACTTGGGCTTCAATAGAAAAATTTGGGGAAAATGAAATATTCCTTGGGCTCTTCTCTTTTTAGCATTATTTTCAATAGCCTCTAATTGCTCCCAACATGATATTGCAAGGGGGAGGGGCTTAAGCAGCCCCGGGGGGATCGTCACTCGACTTCGGCATTCTTGGGGGACACTCAGGTGATGTGTGTGTTTATGATTTAAATTAATTGTTGCATTCTGATACTTGAGTTTGTTTTTCTCTTGCCACATTTTATATTATTAGTATTGTGTTTGCACACATTCAGCACTAATGCACTTTATGGATTGGTTGTAATATTGGCACTTATTTATTGAAATATGATGTTTACAGGGTTGGGATTATGGGTGTAACTGGGATGCCCCTGGGAATGTGCGGTCTAGTGTTATATGTTTTTTAATTGTTTGTTATGTGATTCTTATGGGTATTTGTCAATAAATAATCTATGAATTCATGATATATATTTGGTTGATGTATTGATTACCGTGGAGGGGGTGCGGTGGTTTGGAGCTATTCTGGGTGAATTGCTGGATTCACCATTACAATATTAGGATTCCAATTTAGGATTGAGATAGTCTCCCATCACTGCACGGCCACAGGTATTACATTTAATTATTGCCTTATATTCATATTGTGGTGCGGAACTTGTAAATTTAATTCTGACTAGAAATCACAGAGTAATGGACATGGGGTGGGGGAGAAAAATAGATTGAGTTGTTTTGGGGAATTTTGGTCACTTTAAGGGAATGGGCAGATGGGGCTGCACACAAAGTGGGGTGCCCAGGACCCTGAGCTCTGGGAGAACGGCACTGACTATGGGAGGCCGATTCATTAATAGCGCCAGGTAGCGACAGATGAGCGACAGTAGCGTTATTTTCACAGCGCCCGCTAGTATTCGCTGTGCTTGGCCGTTGTTCGGCTGTTGACAGCGACTCAGTCGGTGTGCGGTAATGTTGAATACGGGGTTAGGAGCCGCTGTTTGACAGGTTCCGCGCTGTATGGGAGCGCATGACAGCGAACGGCTCCCACCATATTCATTAACAAATCACGCTCCAAAAATTCTTGCGCTGTGAAATGCTTGTTTAAACCCCAGAGCGCTGGCAGCGATGGGTTAAAAGTAGTTTTTTAACCCCCAAACAACCATATTTTTAGAAAGAAAAAAAACATGTTTTTCAAAACATTCTGTAATATGAATACATTAATATCAGACCTGCAATATCAATTCTGCACAAATTTTTTTTTTTTTACCTTAAAAAAAATCTAACATTGCAGAAGTGGTCACAGAATTTTTGACATTAAAAAAAAAAATAATAAAATAATAGCAATTAATTATGAATATTTAAAGTGGACCAACACCCTGAGGTGATCGGCCCGGGAATCTATCACCTCACACACAACGGGACATCCGAGATCGGGATGTCCCGCGGGGTGTAAACCCCCCAAAACCCCCGAAAAACCTTACCTCTCCAGCCGCTGCTTCCGCCTCACTCGCGCTCCTCTAGACGTGCGCACGCCCGCGCCGGCCGTCTCTGAATGGCCGGCGCGGGCGCGCACACGTCAAGAGTGACGCGCGGGAGGCGCCGACGGGCAAGCTGCTTGTACGTCGCTGTCAATCAGCTTGTCCGTCGGCGCCGATTGGACGGCGCGGCCACGTGGGAGCGGGAGAGGTGAGTTTTGGGGGCTTTCTGGGGGGTTTCACACAGCGGGGCACCCCCGATCGGGGTGCCCCGGGGAAGTGGACCAATACCTAGGATAGTCAAAATCCTGGGTGTTGGTCCACTTTAAAGATTGCTCCATTGAAATGCATTGGAGAGCGCCAGGTAGCGAGAGGTCATACCTGTCGCTGTTCAAGGTCGCTCGCTGGCGCTGTGGGGTGAGGCTGGAATAATGATGAATGATTCGCTATCTGGCGCTCTGTCAGTCGCTAAGCAGGATCGACTTGATAAATGTGTGATTGCGGAGGGGAGCCGGCGTTCTCGTGGCGGTGAGCGTCATTACCGTTCGCTCAACATTCGCTACCTGGCGCTATCCCTTGTTAAATAAGGGCCTGGGTGAGGTAAGGGTTTTATAATTGTAACCCCTCCATCTGTCCTGCCTCAACCCCAGGGTAGGGTGGTGGGGAGGGAGGGTTACCACGTGATTGGACTTCCACTTTAATAGGCAGCAGCCAATAACATCAGTTTAATTTTTCTGGTGCAGACAGATGCAATAAACTTTCAAAATACAACAGCAATTCTTCCCTCTCACTAAGCGTGTCACAATAAAAAAAAGTATTCAGTGGTGTACCTTTTTGGTTGGTGTGCAGTGGCATCATGAGCCTTGTCCCCCATCCCTCTGGACTGTGTGTGTATTACACCACCGTGCCCACAGTCATCACATCAGTGAAAACCAAGGCCATCCTGAGCTCCTGAACAAGCGTCGCTCATTAGCTAAATGTCCCATGTGGGAAACAGGAAAGGGTTTTTCAGTGATCCCAGGGAATTCACACAGTGGGGCATCACAAATTGGGATGCCCTGATGGAGAGGAATAAGACCCAAGAAACTGAAATCATTTTGGGGTTTTGTATCTCTTTAAAGGTGCATTACCAGGCACATGGGCCCATCCTTGAATTTCCCTTTTGCAAGAATAGAGTACTAATGCCTCCCACAAAGCACTAAGATCCACCAAGTAGAAGAATCACTTTGAGACTTTGGGCTCGATTCAACAAAGGTAGACAATGGATTTTTCGTGTGTTTTGTGCTTAAAAAATTGCGATTTTGCGATAGTTATTTTTACGAGTGATTCAGCAACCTGGAACCATTGTAAAACACGAGTCACTCGATTTCATTTCGATTGTGATTGTAAAAGTGCGAAATAAATTAGTGGATCGAAAAATGTACTACTGCATTTTGCGATTCGAAAATGTTACTACTGATTCTGGTGGACTTGATGAGCCACACACATGATATAAATTAGAGTGTTTCACACTAGTTTTTTGATGCAGCTTTTAGCAGGAGAAAACTCATTTTGCTCTTTCTCACAATGGAGCCCTTCTACTTTCTTTGCAATGGTAGTAAACTCTAATGGTAGTAAAAAATTCAATTCCTAAGAAAAAAGCCTGAGAATTCCACTGTTTGTGAATCACTAGTTAGGAAGACCATGAAAGTCAATGGCACTTTTCTACTCCTGAAAAAAATATTGAACTTTTTACCCTTTTTTACTAGTAGTAAAAAGTTCCATAAGAACAGGGGAAGGTACATGGGAGTGGTCAACCTTTGGGTTTTTACACCAAAACCCAGAATAGTCAAAATCCTGGGTTTTGGTCCACGTTATAGTGTAAGCATAAGAATGGCGTTCCATGAGGTTAAAGCTAGCAAAGAGATGCACCCTGCACCCAGGGACACGTGGTGCTATGTGAGCAAAGCTTTGTATAGAAAACAATGGCCACATTTCTGAATTAAAGGAAACCTTTTTAATACAGGTCCCTAGCAATCCAACCAACCACCCCCAAAAAACAACATACATGCCTCTTACAAATATTACTGTTTTATTCGTACTTCCACTTCAGCATACCTTGCCTCTTTATTACATGTATCCACAATGTTACAAATATTACTGTTTAATTCGTACTTCCACTACAGCATACCTTGCCTCTTTATTACATGTATCCACAATGTTACAAATATTACTGTTTAATTCGTACTTCCACTACAGCATACCTTGCCTCTTTATTACATGTATCCACAATGTTACAAATATTACTGTTTTATTCGTACTTCCACTACAGCATACCTTGCCTCTTTATTACATGTATCCACAATGTTACAAATATTACTGTTTAATTCGTACTTCCACTACAGCATACCTTGCCTCTTTATTACATGTATCCACAATGTTACAAATATTACTGTTTTATTAGTACTTCCAGTACAGCATACCTTGCCTCTTTATTACATGTATCCACAATGTTACAAATATTACTGTTTAAAGTGGACCGTCACCCAGGGGTGATCGGCCCGGGAATCTATAAGTTTCCCGGGCCGATCACCTCCCTCACCGCGGGACATCCGAGATCGGGATGTCCCACGGTGAGGGACCCCCCCCAAAACCCCCCAAAAACGTACTTCATCGGCCGCCGCCGCCTCCCGCGCGCACGTCTAGAGGGGCGCTTGTGAATGGCTGGCGCGGGCGCGCGCACTGTCAGAGGGACGCGCGGGAGGCGGCGGCGGACGCGCTGTGTTGTCCGCCGCTGTCACCCGCTTGTCGGCGGTGATTGGTCAGCGCGGCCACGTGGGAGCGTGGTGAGGTGAGTTTTGGGGGCTTTCTGGGGGGTTTCAAACAGCGGGGCACCCTTAATCGGGGTGCCCCCCTGAAGTGGACCAACACCCAGGATAGTCAAAATCCTGGGTGTTGGTCCACTTTAATTCTTACTTCCACTACAGCATACCTTGCCTCTTTATTACATGTATCCACAATGTTAGCCATGTACATACAGCTACACAGGCAACTTAAAAAGTTGAAAAAAAATTATGCATTTACATTTACCCATTAAAAAACCAACACCCATTAAAAAACAACACCATGCAGCAGTCAGAAAACAATACTAAACAGTAGAAAAAATTTTTTAGTACATTTTCCAATAATTTTCGCTTGCGACAGCCTTTTTATGAGCATTTTGAAAATGTTACGATTGCATTTTCGAGTGCATGCATTTAATTCAACCCCTTTTCTGAATCACTAGAAAAAGTTAAAAATTTACGCATGCGATACGATCTTTCGAGCAACACAAATTTATTTCTACCTTTGTTGAATCGAGCCCTTTACTTCCAAAACTGACGCTGGCCATTCGAGGTGGGTGCATAAGACTGGCAAAGTAATCCTCCAACGGCCAGGGTCAGGTGCTCATACCATTATTCCTGATAACAGGGCAAAGCATCAGCCAAGGCAAACGGACAGATCTACCAGTGAGATCAACCACTACTAAATAAGAGGTGGGAACCAAGTGAAGTGCACTTTGTAAAGAGCTTACAGGATTTTCTATAGCAGACCAAGGAGGAGTCTCAAATTGGGAGCTCTTTGGACTATTCCAGAATATTTAATATTGTCTGAACCAGACTCAACAGAGGAAAGTAAGCAGAGTGGTCTCTGGCACCAATTATATTGCCATAGCAAAATATTCGGCTGAGGATTTGGTGACACCTTAGTATGAAATGCTCTCAGAGCTGGGGACACAGCAGGAAGGAAATTCTGCTCAGATCATAAAGATTGAGACCACTTAGAAACACCTACCTCAGTATGTTCTGCCAGTGTAGGGTGTTGGTAATAAGGTGAGTATCAACAAAACAGAAAAGGATAGAAAAGGAATAACCATGAGATTTAGTTGGTTTGAATGGTAGTTCCCTATAAAATACAGCAATAGTTAATAGTAAGAGTGTTGCCAAAGTGTTGCCTAAGGAGTGGGAAAGTTTAGTAGAAAATTGCAATAGTTAGAGTTCCACTTAAAGTGGACCAACACCCAGGATTTTGACTATCCTGGGTTTTGGTCCACTTCGGCGGGGCACCCCGATCGGGGGTGCCCCGCTGTGTGAAACCACCCAGAAAGCCCCAAAATCTTACCTGTCCCCGCTCCCACGTGACTGGACGGTCCAATCCCCGCCAACGTCCAGGCGGGGATCAGGAACGTCCAAGCGGCTGCCGCCGCCGCCGCCTCCCTCGCGTCACTTTCGGCGCGCGCGCACCCCGCCAGCCTTTCGCAGACGGCCCAGTCGGTGTTGGTCCACTTTAATGACAGGAAGGATAAGAAAATAGAGGGAAAAGACAGATGCAATCTGCAGTATCAGTTGTTCTGCCATTGGCTAAGTAAAGATACAGTGTAGGAGTTAGACAAGAAAAGAAAGGAATCTACTTATAGTCAGTGTTCTAAGTTATTATCCACGGAGGGAATCCTAAGTAATGTAAGCAAAGGAGTGATAAAAGGCCCAAACAAGGGGAGATAGCAAAGCGAATACAGACCAGTTAAGGTTATACTAAAGGCAAGCCTGATTGTTGTCCCATTGTCTCGGGCTACACGTTGCACTGTCCTAAACTTCATTTTTTAAAAAGAGCCTGTAGTTCCTAAGTTATTTGTAAAAGTATTAGAGCATTGCAGATCCAGAGAAAATCATGAGGAGAAACAGTGGGTGTGGCCAGTGGCATGCTTAAAGAGGACCAAAACCTACACCCCATCGGCCCTGAAATCTATAAGATTTCAGGGTTTCTGGATCCCCCCCCCCCCAATCAGGGGGCCCCCAGCTCAGAATGTGCAGAATACACATTGGAAGCAGCAGCATCTTACTGCTTATACAATAATACAATTCTGTGAGATACTCACCTGTAGAATTGATATTATACGCATACAGCACGTCCTGCTCCAGATATAGTAATAACATGTGGGTAGTCCTCCGCCTCCGGCGCCATGCACTGCAGACATGTAGAAAACAAGCTCCTCCCGGCCCTACATATACCGAAGGACCTCCCACAAATCCCCAGCATTGAAAAGCAGTGAGAAAGAGAAGCCGGGAGAAACCAACCACCCAGAAAATGGCAATAATATCAATGATAACAATCACCATACAGGGGATCCAGAACAAGGTGAAATCAGGGTGGGGTGGAGCAGGACGTGCTGTATGCGTATAATATCAATTCTACAGGTGAGTATCTCACAGAATTGTATTATTCTGAGCATACAGCACGTCCTGCTCCAGATATAGTAATAACATGTGGGACATCCAATAGCAGTGTCCATAAAGTAGGGTGGGATCCCTCAACCATGCTGCCAAGAGCAACGAGAGCAATGCATTAACCTCAGCCTTTGAAATCTTGTAAAGGAAGAACCTAACACAAGCAGCGGACTAGCCAGCTTGCTCAACAGAACCTAGTGCTGAAAGGCCCAAGCCAAGCACAAGTAGTAAGAGCGCAAAAACCAAGAGAGAAGAAGAATCTTCCCCTAAACGAGTAGGCCAGAGTAACAGCCTAACCATGCTACTGGAAAAAAAAAGGGTAGCCATGGCAACCTTAGAACTCTCCCCATCGGGGAATATGAACCCGGGTCTCAGGCGAGACCAGCAGGAAAACTGAAAAACAACGCTAACAAGGCTCTGCAAGAGCCGAAACGTTTACTTTAGGCTCAGAAGGACAAAACCAACTGAGCAGGACCAAGCCAAAGGGCACCTACACCCGTGGTAGCAATCAGATCCGGTACATAAGGATGGAGAAACCTATAAGCCCCAAGGGGCATAATCCCTACCAGGGACAAGAGACAGACCAGGAATCTCCAACACCTGATGAGGGATACAGATCCCTTTCGCTCAGAGTAATCAAGACAATAGCCCAGAGACCGGAGGGTCTGGACTAAAGGAGAATAAAAACACCGCCTGGACCCAATTCGGCATAAGGCGGAACACCCTCACCTCATGGTGTACAGATATATAACATATATATATATATATATATATATATATATATATATATATATATATAATGACTAGGACCGCTAACAGAGCCATCCTTTATGGCACAGTTCTGACTGAAGCAACCACCCCAGAAGAGCGATATGAGGGGAAGAACAGTTCAGACAAGAACCTGAATAAGACCCAAGGGCATCCGGATAAGTAACCCCCCCAAAAGGGAGCATAGAATTCCCTGGGGAATGCACCCGAGCAACCCCTGAGAAATGCGCAACACAGAAGATTGAACTAGACTTCTGCAGTGGGTGAACAGGGCGAGCCCTGAAACCTTCAGAGCACTGAGTTGGGGAGCCAACTTCAACCATGCTATAATAATCCTAGGACCCAGGGATAGGGAACATCCCGCAGGAGAGAGAGCTAGTCCAAGCAAAGCAGACTAGAACAACATACTCCAACATAGTCGCCAGAAAAGGGAGAAGAAGAGGAGGGAGCTAGGCCTAGCCCTCCAATAGAGAAAAGACACCCAGGGATACCCATCTCCAATAGGGTGAAAAGCAAACCGACCAATCGCCTAAAAGGCCTGTAGGTAGGGGCGACGCAGTAAGGAGCCTGAATAGGCAGAACAGCCCACTTGAGAGGGCATACAGTACGACTGTCTTCAGCAGAGAATCTGCGAACCACGCCCTGCTGGGCCACCCAGGGCCCCCAGCATAATGGTTCTCCCTGTCTACAGCAATCTTATGCAGAACCCCGCCTCGCAGGGTGAAAGAAGTTAAGACATATAGAAAATAATGTCCTGACAGAAGCAATACCAGGCCCCCATGACCAAGGCCAGAGAGTCCTGGGACAATAACCCAGGACAGAGCCCCTGTAATAGCAAAGGGGCCCCACAGGGCCACACCAGTAGGGACTCAGTGAGACACTAGAATAGAACCTCCTGCCACGTTAGGGCAGCCAGCAAAGCTAATACCAATGGAGTGCAAGGAATGTAAACCCCCACTTAGATCAGAACCAGAACTTTCTTGAAGGGTCAACCTGTTACGAGACCTTCACAGATAAAAAAGGACAAGCCACTGTCCTCAGACTGCCCGAGAGTCCCCAAAAAGGACAAGTCCTGAAGAGGAGTAGTCCAGCAAATTAGAGCCCACCAAGGCTCAATGTGTCAACCGAAAAACCGTATGAAGATGGATCCCCTAAAGGGCCCCCCTTTAGGAACCACGGGGGATTTCAGAAGAAATAAGACCCCCCAGTCAACCTGCAAGACTTGGTACCCATGATGACCATCTACAGGGAGAAGCGAGAAGGAAGGAATGGTCCCAGACATCTTCCATGAATTTACAACCTCAAAAGGAACCCCCGTAACAAGGGGGAGCGTACTGACCTAGCTCCAGCGGTGCTGGAACCCTGTCCAGGATAATTAACCTAAGGTGTCGCAGGGCCCAAGGGCTTCTGAGAATAAGGGACAGCATCTGGGCCGCCACCAACAGGCCCACCAGCTGCAAGGTGAAGGTAGTGTGACATCAAAGAGGGCAAGACCCTTTCCATAAGTCCACATATAGCAGAAGGAAGGTTCTAACATGATCCAATCTAAATGCCACCCCGTAGGGAGATACCAAAACGGGGGACACTAAGTAAGTGATGTGCCTGAGCACCAATCCACAGGACTCTTAATGGAGCCACAAGTCAATAGCTAACACGGCCTGATGCAAAATAGGAAGCAAAGAAGGACCATAAAGTAGAACCTAGCGCAGACGCCACACGGGCACGTCCAAGACACCACTCCCATACTCGCCTTGGAGAGTCATCTGGGAGCAGGAGAGGGACCAAAAACAAAACCCCAATGCGCAGAGTTGGACCTTCAACACTGGCTGGAAGTGGCCTAGGTGTCCTGAAGGCACAGGGGACTAAAAAGGGATTATAAATCCTCACATGCATCAAGAGGTCCACTGGACAAGAGCGCCTGCGGCCCAACAGGTAGATACCATGTAGGAACTGCCTGTGAAGGTATAAATGCTAGGCCGTGACGCGGAGCGCACCAATTCAAGTCCCCACCCACTTCGAAGAGCGCGAAGCTCTAAGGTAATAGCGAGGCAAAATCACACGCTTAAGGATTTGTAGAAAAACCATTACATCTAGTAAGGAAAAGGCGCCACAGCATCTGGACAACGCAGCAGACATACTGCGGCAGCCGAAAACCGAATAACGAGCAAACAGCGCGGCTCTGACATTTCAATTTTAATGAAGGGCAGAAATAAGGCCATAAACGTGATATACTGGTACACTGGGACCGCCACACACATACCCCCCCCCCTTTCCTTTCCCCCTAACTAGTTGGGGAAATCAGGGAGGATGGCGACCCTTTACACAGGGTCCAGCACTACCCGGGGTACGGGGCAATAATGCGGGAGGGGCATCCACTAGAGGCTCACCATCAGCCTAAACCGCCTACCCTATGGTGGGGGATTGCGGTGGAGCATGGCTCCGTTAAGCACACGAGGTGCTGCCTACCTTCACCCGACCAACGCAGCCCAGGCTGGGAGACATATTCTTCACAAAGAGAACGGGTGGAAATAGTCCCGCAGGCCTCGGGCTGTAAAGCCCCCGCTCGCCTGCGAGAGCGTGATTCTTCATGTCTTCGCAGTTCCAGCACTGCAGAGAAATCTGGGGATTTGTGGGAGGTCCCTCGGTATATGTAGGGCCGGGAGGAGCTTGTTTTCTACATGTCTGCAGTGCACGGCGCCGGAGGCAGTGGATTACCCACATGTTATTACTATATCTGGAGCAGGACGTGCTGTATGCTTAGAATAAATAGCTTTGATTTAGGGCCCCAGACACAAGTTTGCATGGTGCTCCCCTGGGTGTGGCAACAGTATTGTGATGTAAGCACACTGTGTGCTTTACATATATCATAGTAACCAAAATACTATTTTGTGAATACTCACCTGTAAAATGGGTATTAAGTATTATTAAGTATGTCACACACCCCGCTTCAGATAGTCATTACACTTGGGTTATACCGACCTGCGATCTTGCAGAGATGTCATGAAAAAAAGTGAGCCCCTCCCGGTCCAAAAATACCTGGTACCTCCCACTCATTCCCCGGTATTAAACCGGACCTTCACAGTGATTTAATGAAAAGCCCAAACTCTTAAAAAACGGTTCCCCAGCATCTAAAATTAATATATTTTACGTTTTTAGTCACTAACTTATTATTCTTTCCCTCACTGGGCTGCAACTCTGTTCAGGACTTTAGGATACGGGCGCCGCCATCTTGACTCAGAAGCATCACACTTACTGAGGAGGGGAGAGTGGGATAAAGTACAGGGGGGGCGGGTTATAGCTGTGCTTTGCTCAGACAGAGCAGAGCTGGGGTCAGGAAAAGGACAGCAGTCCCAGAATGCAGAGCAGCACAGTCAGGAGGCACTTCCTGTTTGCAGGCTGCCTGATAAGATGGCGGCTTCCATAAGCCGCCATCTTGGATGTTTAAAGGCTCATAACATGCAGTAGATGCAGGTAGGATGATTTTTAATGTGAGCAATCTGTATCTACAGAGTGTGGGAAACATATAAGATAGATTCTTATTCAGAGTGAAGGTCCGCTTTAAGACAGCAGTAAAGCGACCAGGAAGAGCCAAAATAACCAGTAACAGTAAAAAAGGTTCACCATATAAAGGATCCAGAATACCAACGGGCGGGGTGAAGCGGGGTGTGTGACATACTTATAATACCCATTTTACAGGTGAGTATTCACAAAATGGTATTATTCTAAGTATGTCACACACCCCGCTTCAGATAGTCATTACACTTGGGACATCCAATAGCAGTGTCCATAAAGGGCGGGGATCCAAAACAAGGCAACAATGCACAAACTTAAACCACTGCAGCTTGCAGAACTTTGCGGCCAAAAACAGCATCCACTGAGGCCTGCACATCAACCTTGTAAAACTTGGAAAAAGTGTGAACGGAAGACCAAGTAGCAGCCTCACAAACTTGCTCAACAGAGGCCTGATGCTGGAAGGCCCAGGACGCCCCAACGGCACGAGTCGAATGAGCAGTAACACGAAAAGGGGGAACCTTCCCCTTGGCAGAATAGGCCCCAACAATGGACTGGCGAATCCATTTACTAATGGAAGACTTGGCGGGAGCCAAACCTTTCCTAGGCCCGGAGGGCATCACAAAAAGGGCGTCAGTCCTACGAAAAGAAGAAGTAGCCACCAAATAGTACTTCACACAGCGAACCACATCCAGAGAATGCAAAACCCTCTCCTTGTCATTGCTGGGCTTAGGACACAAGGAGGGTAGAACAATGTCCTGATTAAGATGGAAGGCAGAAACCACCTTAGGAAGGAAATCTGGCTTGAAGCGGAAAACAACCTTGTCCTGATGCCTCTCAAAGTAAGGAGCCTTGATGGACAAGGCCGCCAACTCTGATACACGCCGAACGGAAGTGATGGCAACCAGAAACGCAACCTTCTGAGTAAGCGAAGAAAGAGCAATATCCTGCAAAGGTTCAAAAGGAGGACCCTGCAAGGCAGAAAGAACCAAGTTCAAATCCCAAACTGGGAGCAAAGGCTTCCTAGGAGGCCGCACATGCGTAACCCCCTGGAAAAAGGTCTTAACCAGAGGATGAAGAGCAAAAGACTTTTGAAAGAAAACCGCCAGGGCAGAAACATGCTCTTTCAGCGTACTAAGCTGCAAACCCAGGTCCAGACCATGTTGCAGAAATTCCAAGACCCTAGGGATAGAAAACGCCCTGCAAGGCAAGGCCCGGACCTCACACCAATCGGTATAAGACCTCCAAATCCTATAGTAGATGGCAGAGGAAGACTTCTTTCTAGCCCTAACCAGAGTCTGAATGACAGCATCAGAAAGACCTTCCTCCTTCAAGATGGAGGATTCAGCAGCCACGCCATCAAAGCCAGTGTTGGTAAATTGGGGTAGAACAGTGAACCCTGAGTTAGCAGATCCGGCAGAAGGGGCAGATCGAACTGATCCGCTGCCAAGCTTACCACGTCTGCGAACCAAACCTTTCTTGGCCATCTTAGAGCCACCAAGATTGCTGACGCGCCCTCTAGGGCCAACTTGCGCACCACTTTGCCCACCATGGGAAACGGAGGGAACAGGTACAGAAACCCCAGATCCCTCCAGTTCAGAGACATTGCATCCGCTGCCAGAGCCAGCGGATCCCGCGAGAGAGACACAAACGCCGGAAGCTTGTGATTGTGACGAGAGGCAAAGAGGTCCACCTCCGGAGTCCCCCACCGGTGGCAAAGCGACCGAAACACCTTGGGGCTGAGCGACCATTCCCCCCGGCAAGATGAGCACCTGCTCAGGGAGTCCGCTTCCGTGTTCTCCACTCCCGGAATGTACACCGCCGAGATGCATGGGACATTGCTCTCTGCCCTAGCCAGGATCAAAGACACTTCCCTGAGGGCACGCCTGCTGCGAGTCCCTCCCTGGTGATTGATGTAGGCGACCGCCGTCCGATTGTCCGACCGAACTTGGACCGGTAAGCCCTGTAACTGATGAGTCAAGTGAGCCAGAACCAACCTGATGGCTCTCAGCTCCAGAACATTGATGGGATCGTGAGCCTCCTGAGGCCCCCACAGTCCCTGAAACTGAAGATCCTTCCAAAATCCCCCCCAACCTGACAGGCTAGCATCTGTGGTGACTGTCTCTCAACGAGGGGTCAGAAAGGATCTGCCCCTCATCAGATTGCTCGGTTCCAGCCACCACCGAAGGGAATGCCGAACCCGGGGGGACATCAGAAAAGACTGATCCAATGACAGCGGGGACCCGTCCCAGGCCGCTAAGAGATGGAGCTGGAGCATCCTTGTGTGAAACTGGGCAAAGGGAAACGCCTCGAACGAGGCCACCATCAATCCCACCAGTCGCATCCCCAGCCGGATGGACGGGCGAGGGATGGATAGGAGAAGCTGAGTCAATTCCTGAATCAAAAGAACCTTGGGCCGGGGGAGGAACACCCTGGACTGAGAAGTATCCAGAGACATTCCCAGGAACACCACCACCCTGGACGGAGAGAGGCAGGACTTGGGATAGTTGATCACCCAGCCGAATCTCTCCAGGGTGACTACCACAGTCCTGGTATCTAGCTCCGCCTGGCTGAGAGAGGATGCCATAATAAGAAGATCGTCCAAATAAGGCACGATGCGGACACCCTGGGCTCTCAGAAGGGCCATCACCCCCGCCAGCACCTTGGTGAAAATCCTTGGAGCCGAGGTAAGGCCAAACGGAAGGGCCACAAACTGAAAATGCCAATCTTCCACTAAGAACCTGAGAAATCTCTGATGCGCCAGGAAGATTGGAACATGCAGATAAGCATCCTTGATGTCTATGGACGTCATGAAGTCCTCCTGCCGAAGTGAATTTATGGCAGAGCGCAGAGTTTCCATGCGGAACTTCCTGGGACGGATAAACCTGTTGAGAAACTTCAGATCCAGGATGGGACGAACTGAGCCATCCTTCTTGGGCACCGTAAACAGATTGGAATAGTATCCCAGGCCCCGGGCTGAGGGAGGCACCAGGCAGATGACAGCCATGTCCAGGAGATCTTTTACTGCCGCCCGGAGCCCCTGCGCGGCCGAAGGATCCAAGGGCACGCGAGACCTGAAGAATCTGGGAGGAGGCCGGATCTCGAACTCCAGTTTGTAACCGGAAGACACCACTTCCCGAATCCATCTGTCTGAGACCTTCTGGTCCCAGACCTGGGAGAAGTGTCGCAGCCGTCCCCCCACCCGCGAGGGTGAGGGCGCCCCATCATTGCTGAGCCGGCTTTGGGCTTGGAGCCCCAGCTGTGACCTGGACGGGCACGTCCTTTTCCCCTGTGCCAGGAATCACCTCTGGAGGGGAAGACAGCCAATCCCTGTCCAGCTCTGGCCCCACGAAAGGAAGGGGTAAAGGAAGCCGCCCCCCGTAAGGGACGATGCTGCTTCTTTCGCTGAGATAACCTACCTCCTTTTGAATCCAATTTTTCTCCAAAGAGCCGCAAGCCCAGAAAGGGAAGAGCCATAAGAGACTTTTTGGACACAAAATCAGCCGCCCACTGGCGCAACCAAGCCGACCGCCGAATTGCCACCAGCAAGGCCAAAGTTCTATTACACATCACCATGGTGTCATCCAGGGCAGCTAGCACAAATGACAAAAACAAATCACACCTCTTAAGTGCAGTGAACTCATCAGTAGCCGGGTCCAGCCTGGAGGTAGACAACAGGTCCCTGACAACCGACCTAGAAGACACTATTAAAAGCGCTGAAGCACAAACAGGCCGCAAGGCCGACCCGACACTGGCAAAACCGTGACAAGCCATCTGGTCAATGCGTTTGTCCTCACCGTCCTTGAGAGTAGAACAGTCAGGAGAATGCAAGACAGAGGTGCTAGACAACCCCAAAACAGGGGCGTCCACCTCGGGAGGGGACGACCAGCGCTTCACCACGTCCACCAAGGGATATTTCTTATCCCAACCCGGAGGGACACCCGGAAGCCGAGTAGGCTTCTCCCATTCCTTAAGAATAATGCCGGCGAAATGCCTTTGATTAGGGAATTCTAAGCGCGGCTTAGCCTCCTCAAAGAACTCCCCCTTCTGCGGAAGAGTCACTTCAGGAGGATAGATTGCCAGAACCTCAAACATATGAGCCAGGACCTTAGGGGTATCCAAAGAATCCCCCTGACCCCGCTCAGCATCAGCGCCAACAAACTGCTGATCGTCAGAACCATCCGACTCCTCAAAAAGCTCCCCTTCCTCTAGCGGGGGGTAATCAGACCAGCCCAGTGAATCAAACTCCTCAAAATCAGAAGCCTGCGTGGCTGGGGACAAGTGCTTTCTCTTAGCCGGGACCTTTCTGGCCACAGCGCTAGAAAATAATTTTTCTAAATTGGACAATCTGGCACACACCTCAGATTGCGACTCCCCACTCGTGACAACATCACACGGGGTACGGGAGGGGTAGGAGAAGGGACCTGCGGCGCAGTACCAGACGCCTGGGATCCGGACTGCCGCGTAAGAGTCTGCTGCGCACATGGTATGCAAAGGAAAACATCATCCCCTGTAAGGGATGCCCCACACCCCAAACACTGCTGGGGTTGCCCCGAGGGGAGCCCGAGCCCGGTATCCTGGGAAGCCTCCATATGGTGATTTTATTGGTAGTCACAATACCCAAGGGAATTACGCAATATAAGCGACCCGGGATGCCCCTTCTGTGTCCCGAGTGGGAGGATTTATGGGAAGTTCTAAAATTAAACCAGGGACCCTAGGACCAGGAGGACCCTTTAGGATCCGACAAGGGTCCACCTGGAAGACAGAATACGGAATACAGAGCTATTCAGCACCTCAATCATGCCCAAGCACACATATGCAGACATACTGATAAGCATAACATAAGAAATATATATAAACATATGCATGTGACAGTAATGAGGCCCCCAGGGCCACTCACGGAGGAAGATGGCGTCCGTCCTGCCAGAAGCCAGAGACACGGGAAGCAGAGGGAGAAGAAGGGCGTGCCGGCACGGTTTGCGGACGTGCCCGGCCCCGCCCCCCTCCCCTGACAACAACGCCGCTCCCGGGCTCCGCAGCGGCGCCAGGAACACTGGGGGCGGGCCGTAGGCGATCGCGCCGAGCGCCCGACCCCACCCCCCTACCAACCGCACCTAAGGGGAAGAAGCTCCCCCGCCGAAGCTGCAGCAACGGCCGGCGCCGGCCGAATTACCATTACAAATGCCAAGTGAATCACACACATACACATCCACAAAGTGACAAAAAACACACAATAAGACGCTTACCCTAAGGGAGAAAGGCCCCCCCCTCTAAGGAGCAAGGGCAAACCGGCAGAGGGGGAATCCACGCTGCAAGGTGGAAGGGCAAGGGACAGGGCATCCCGAACCGGGATCACCAACCCGGCAAAACCGCCTACCCCTTAGTATGGGGTCTCATGGTGGAGCGTAGCTCCTAAGCACCATTAGGTGCAGTCTACCCTTGCCCGGACAAGCAGCCTAGGCTGGGAGAAATGCTAAGGGGGTCCAGGCAGAAATAGACTAACAAGCGGGCCGGGAGTTACCCCGGCTACCTGCGAGGAGACATCCATCTTCTGACTTGCTCGCCGTCTGCAGAGATGAAAGACTGGGGAATGAGTGGGAGGTACCAGGTATTTATGGACCGGGAGGGGCTCACTTTTTTTCATGACATCTCTGCAAGATCGGCCTCTACAGGTCGGTATAACCCAAGTGTAATGACTATCTGAAGCGGGGTGTGTGACATACTTAGAATAGTACCTTTAGTTATTACTGCCTGCACATGGTGTGACCAGAGAGGAGGGAGGAGGGCAGGGTTTCATAGCGGCAGAGAGAGGCAGCCAATCAGGACATCTGGAGAGAGAGTGGGGGGTGTTTCCTTTCTCGGTTCACTGAAGGTTGATTGAAGGACAAGATCAGCGGGGTGGAGAATGAAAGCTAAATAATTAAACCAAGCTAGAGAGGAGGGGATCGCTGGAGGGGACTCAATGTTAGGTAAGCTACTGTAGTGGTTATGGACCAGTTTACCATTAGTTTAGGTATGCATTAATTTACACTACTTTAAAGTGGACCAAAACCCAGGATTTTGACTATCCTGGGTTTTGGTCCTTTCCCCCAGGGCACCCAGATTGGGGATAACTTACTTCTTCCCGGTTCTACGGCGCATGTGCGGCCGCTCAGCCAACCAGAGTGCTCGCTGACGCCACGTCGACTAAGACTGCGTTTAAGCTAGTGGCTCTGAATGCGCTGGCGGCCACATCCCCAGCTTCCCTCTAACAGGGAGCGGCCATTAACAAATGCCTGGCGCAGCCACGCTCCCTGCTAGAAGGATAGGGGGATGTGGCCACGGCTTGCGCATGCGCCGTTGGACAGGGAAGCAAGGTAAGTGTATGGGGCAACCTGAGGGGGTTTCACAGGGGGGAGGGGGTGCTTTAAAAAGTTTGTGTTTAAAGTGCCTTGAGGAAGCCTGCATAAAGCAGCTCTGCTCAAGATTCCCTTTTTGAAAATAAAATAATAATAAGTTACAGTAAACCTGTGTTGTTTAACCGGCAACCTTGGTTTGTGTATTTACTCTTGCATATTTATTCTCTTAATTGTGAAATATTTATGTGTATTATTTCACCAGCAATCTACCATTAGTTAGATGGGATTAGCTGAGGGACAGTGAGGAATACACTCCAGTGGTACAAAAAAAATACAATGTGTTTATTAAAATAAAATACTGGTTCTTGTCCTTTTACAGGTTGATCAACCTTAAAAGGTTAAAGCGGACCTTCACTCTGAATAAGAGCCTATCTTATATGTTTCCCACACCCTGTACATACAGATTGTCCACATTAAAAACTGCATGTTATGAGCCTTTAAACATCCAAGATGGCGGCTTATGGAAGCCGCCATCTTATCAGGCAGCCTGCAAACAGGAAGTGCCTCCTGACTGTGCTGCTCTGCATTCTGGGACTGCTGACCTTTACCTGACCCCAGCTCTGCTCTGTCTGAGCAAAGCACAGCTATAACCACCCCCCTGTACCTTATCCCACTCTCCTCTCCTCAGTAAGTGTGATGCTTCTGAGTCAAGATCGCGGCGCCCGTATCCTAAATTCCTGAACAGAGTTGCAGCCCAGTGGGGGAAAGAATAATAAGTTAGTGACTAAAAACATAAAATATATTAATTTTAGATGCTGGGGAACCGTTTTTTAAGAGTTTGGGCTTTTCATTAAATCACGCTGAAGGTCCGGTTTAAGTGGGTACAGAGACAGATAGTCTAGTGCAGCCACTAGATGGCGTATGTTGTAGTGAGAGAGTAGTAAGTAGTCTTCAGAAGACTTGGGCAGAGGGACTAAAGTAAAGTAAATATGCCTACTGTGTAGTTTAAAGTGTTTAATCAGGCTTGGGACTTATCCTGCTGACACTTAATCATAGTCACATGGGTATACAAACTCTGACTCAGGTAAAGTAAAAATAAAATACAGTTGACATGGTTTAACAACAATATAATGCTGGTTATTCTCTCTTAGATGGGGACACACATCATATTTGTTGTATAGTAAGAGCTCATATGGTAGGTAATACTTCTTAAAGGTGATATAACTCATATTTTCTTGTGTGTAAAGTAATAAAACAGTGAGTCTATAAATGTTTTAAAACAACAAGACTACTGGTGTTTTCCTGAAGTACATGATGCAAGCATCAAAGGGAACAGAAAAGAAAAAAGTGTTTAAAATGTGTGTTTTAAAAACGTTCATTTATAGTGTATTGACTTGGACCAAAACCTACAGCGATCAGCCTGGGGATCTTTGATTCCCTCCCCCTGGGGCATGCAAAATCGGGATGTCCTGCTGTGTGAAACCCCCCAGGTCGCCCATAAACTTACCTTCTTTCCCAGTCCAACGACACATGCGTGAGCCGCGTACGGAACCCCGCTATTCCTCTAGCAGGTATTACTAGACTTTAGTCTTAGCCAATTTGACACAGTCAGCCAAGCGCTCTGATTGGACAAGAGGCCATACATGCATCATAGGACCAGGGAAAGGTGAGTTTACTGGGCCACCTATGGGGTTTTACGCAGCGGGGTATCCCAATTTGGGATTCCCCATGGGCAAGATCCCAAATCCTCTGTTTAAGTTCACTTTAAGTGAGCCTAACATTAGAAATGCTTTTTTAGACACATGGCCACGTATGACAGTTAAGTGGCACTGTTAATTCTTTAAAGTATAAAAATCACCCCACAGAGATCTGATCTGTCAAAGGCAGTTCACTCCAAACCCCCCCCCCCCCCAGGTGGTAAACTGGGAAAAACTGGTCAGACCATCTGCTGTCTCCCCGATCCAACGGTGCATTCGTGAGCCACGGACCTCTGCCTGCTTTACCTTTAGCAGGGAGCGTGCCCCCCCCCCCCAGGCATTTGTGAATGGCAGGCACAGGCACGTACCCTGTTAGAGGGTTGCGGCCGCCAGCGTTCTCGGCTCTTCTTCTTCTTGGCGAGTCTTAGCCAATTTTGTCGCGGTCAGCCGAGGGCACTGATTAGGCGAGAGGCCAAGCCTGTGACATAGGACCAGGGAAAGGTGAGTTCACTGGACAACCTTGGGAGTTCCACACAGTGGGGCATCCTGAATCGAGGTGCCCCAGGGCAAGGACCAAAACCTGGGATAGTCAAAATCACACCACAGAGATTTGATCTGTCAAAGGCATTCTACTGCAAAACCCCCTACGAACCCCCCCCCCTTCCCCCTCCGCGGTAAATTGGGTAAAATTGGTCAGTCAACCCACTGTCTTCTACCTTTGTAAAATACATTTTCTTAAGTTATTTTTGCCCAAATAGTAGAACAATTAGGTCTAGGCAAAGCAATGCAGAAATAGTAAATACTTTATTGCAGGGCACTAGAGAAAACAGGCAGACATCAGTGCAATGTCTGTAGCACTGAAGGTGTAGAGTCGAAGACATTGGCTGTTACATCATAAGATCTTGAGTCACACATCTCACATCTTGCCATTTTTATTCATTTTCAATAGATTTGATATGGAGTTTTATATGTTTTGAGAAGCAGAATAGCAAATGGCTTCTGTGGACAAGAATATACACATAAATATTGAGGGCATCTCATCCATAATGAGTCAGGCCGGTTTTACACCAAGGTGATGCACTTGATTGTGGGGCAATTAAGCTGCCCATAATAGATGAATGGGCATTTCACAAAGGCAATTGTGTTTTTTTCTAAAATTTGCAAAATGGCTTATTCCAAACCATTGAATTGGAGTTGCATTGGCAATTACTGCCTAATCATGGAAAAAACAAAATAGTGATTGCGATAACGCTAACCCTTAACCGAGCCTTAGATTAGGCAAGATGACATTCTTTCTATACGCAGTTGGTCACCTTGGCCATAACAAAAGTTTAAAAAGACAGCGCAAAACAAATAATATTATTAAAGACAGAAAGAACAGAGAAGTAGGCAAGACCATGGGGATGCTACAGGGACAACGTTTTGCTTATTATGAAATGCTTGCCATGGACACAATTATTGATAAAAAACTGTTCCCCATACACTATGCTTGAGATTAGGGATGAGCGAATCGATCCGGACGAACCCGGATTCGATCCGAATTTCAGGAAAAATTCGATTCGGATCGAATCCGAATTTCCCCGCGATTCGATCACTCGAAGTTTTCCTTTAACATCCATTCATTTACATTTACAGGCATTCTAAGATGGCGGACGGGACATGTCTGGACATGTATCCCGCGCCAGTGCAAGCTGGGGCAGTCACATGCAGCCTATCAGCAGCCAGCAAGCCCGGTGACGTCACACAGCGGTATTTAACGGCGGCCATCTTGCTTTTCCTCATTTCTCTATTGCATTCGTGACAGACAGACAGAACGCTGTGTAGCTGAGGCAGTTAGACAGGCTGGAGACAGGGACAGACAGGGACAGGCAGGAGACAGGCAGGAGACAGACAGGAGACAGACAGAAAGCCAGGGAAAGGTAGGAAAAACGGAGCTGGCTGACAGGGAGATTTTTTTTTTTTCATCCAGCCTTTGTTAGCGTTTTCAGGCTGCTTATAGTAACTAACTGTGCATATATACTGAACTGATCTTAAGTCTGCTGTGAGGCATCCCATTCTGTGACTAAAGCAGCCTCTGTTTAAGACCATATAAGCATTTGCTCTTATCATATTTGAAATTAGGCCTGATAAAGACACTTTTGCTGGCCAAAGCACTACTGGACCCTGCCAGGTCCATTCCTGCCCAGGGCATCCCATTCTGTGACTACAGCAGCCTCTGTTTAAGACCATATAAGCATTTGCTCTTATCATATTTGAAATTAGCCTGATAAAGACACTTTTGCTGGCCAAAGCACTACTGGACCCTGCCAGGTCCATTCCTGCCCAGGGCATCCCATTCTGTGACTAAAGCAGCCTCTGTTTAAGACCATATAAGCATTTGCTCTTATCATATTTGAAATTAGGCCTGATAAAGACACTTTTGCTGGCCAAAGCACTACTGGACCCTGCCAGGTCCATTCCTGCCCGGGGCATCCCATTCTGTGACTACAGCAGCCTCTGTTTAAGACCATATAAGCATTTGCTCTTATCATATTTGAAATTAGCCTGATAAAGACACTTTTGCTGGCCAAAGCACTACTGGACCCTGCCAGGTCCATTCCTGCCCAGGGCATCCCATTCTGTGACTAAAGCAGCCTCTGTTTAAGACCATATAAGCATTTGCTCTTATCATATTTGAAATTAGCCTGATAAAGACACTTTTGCTGGCCAAAGCACTACTGGACCCTGCCAGGTCCATTCCTGCCCAGGGCATCCCATTCTGTGACTAAAGCAGCCTCTGTTTAAGACCATATAAGCATTTGCTCTTATCATATTTGAAATTAGGCCTGATAAAGACACTTTTGCTGGCCAAAGCACTACTGGACCCTGCCAGGTCCATTCCTGCCCAGGGCATCCCATTCTGTGACTACAGCAGCCTCTGTTTAAGACCATATAAGCATTTGCTCTTATCATATTTGAAATTAGGCCTGATAAAGACACTTTTGCTGGCCAAAGCACTACTGGACCCTGCCAGGTCCATTCCTGCCCGGGGCATCCCATTCTGTGACTACAGCAGCCTCTGTTTAAGACCATATAAGCATTTGCTCTTATCATATTTGAAATTAGGCCTGATAAAGACACTTTTGCTGGCCAAAGCACTACTGGACCCTGCCAGGTCCATTCCTGCCCAGGGCATCCCATTCTGTGACTACAGCAGCCTCTGTTTAAGACCATATAAGCATTTGCTCTTATCATATTTGAAATTAGGCCTGATAAAGACACTTTTGCTGGCCAAAGCACTACTGGACCCTGCCAGGTCGATTCCTGTTGGGGCATCCCATTCTGTGACTAAAGCAGCCTCTGTTTAAGACCATATAAGCATTTGCTCTTATCATATTTGAAATTAGGCCTGATAAAGACACTTTTGCTGGCCAAAGCACTACTGGACCCTGCCAGGTCGATTCCTGTTGGGGCATCCCATTCTGTGACTACAGCAGCCTCTGTTTAAGACCATATAAGCATTTGCTCTTATCATATTTGAAATTAGCCTGATAAAGACACTTTTGCTGGCCAAAGCACTACTGGACCCTGCCAGGTCCATTCCTGCCCAGGGCATCCCATTCTGTGACTAAAGCAGCCTCTGTTTAAGACCATATAAGCATTTGCTCTTATCATATTTGAAATTAGGCCTGATAAAGACACTTTTGCTGGCCAAAGCACTACTGGACCCTGCCAGGTCCATTCCTGCCCGGGGCATCCCATTCTGTGACTACAGCAGCCTCTGTTTAAGACCATATAAGCATTTGCTCTTATCATATTTGAAATTAGGCCTGATAAAGACACTTTTGCTGGCCAAAGCACTACTGGACCCTGCCAGGTCGATTCCTGTTGGGGCATCCCATTCTGTGACTAAAGCAGCCTCTGTTTAAGACCATATAAGCATTTGCTCTTATCATATTTGAAATTAGGCCTGATAAAGACACTTTTGCTGGCCAAAGCACTACTGGACCCTGCCAGGTCGATTCCTGTTGGGGCATCCCATTCTGTGACTACAGCAGCCTCTGTTTAAGACCATATAAGCATTTGCTCTTATCATATTTGAAATTAGCCTGATAAAGACACTTTTGCTGGCCAAAGCACTACTGGACCCTGCCAGGTCCATTCCTGCCCAGGGCATCCCATTCTGTGACTAAAGCAGCCTCTGTTTAAGACCATATAAGCATTTGCTCTTATCATATTTGAAATTAGGCCTGATAAAGACACTTTTGCTGGCCAAAGCACTACTGGACCCTGCCAGGTCCATTCCTGCCCGGGGCATCCCATTCTGTGACTACAGCAGCCTCTGTTTAAGACCATATAAGCATTTGCTCTTATCATATTTGAAATTAGCCTGATAAAGACACTTTTGCTGGCCAAAGCACTACTGGACCCTGCCAGGTCAATTCCTGCCCAGGGCATCCCATTCTGTGACTACAGCAGCCTCTGTTTAAGACCATATAAGCATTTGCTCTTATCATATTTGAAATTAGCCTGATAAAGACACTTTTGCTGGCCAAAGCACTACTGGACCCTGCCAGGTCCATTCCTGCCCAGGGCATCCCATTCTGTGACTAAAGCAGCCTCTGTTTAAGACCATATAAGCATTTGCTCTTATCATATTTGAAATTAGGCCTGATAAAGACACTTTTGCTGGCCAAAGCACTACTGGACCCTGCCAGGTCCATTCCTGCCCGGGGCATCCCATTCTGTGACTACAGCAGCCTCTGTTTAAGACCATATAAGCATTTGCTCTTATCATATTTGAAATTAGCCTGATAAAGACACTTTTGCTGGCCAAAGCACTACTGGACCCTGCCAGGTCAATTCCTGCCCAGGGCATCCCATTCTGTGACTAAAGCAGCCTCTGTTTAAGACCATATAAGCATTTGCTCTTATCATATTTGAAATTAGGCCTGATAAAGACACTTTTGCTGGCCAAAGCACTACTGGACCCTGCCAGGTCCATTCCTGCCCAGGGCATCCCATTCTGTGACTACAGCAGCCTCTGTTTAAGACCATATAAGCATTTGCTCTTATCATATTTGAAATTAGCCTGATAAAGACACTTTTGCTGGCCAAAGCACTACTGGACCCTGCCAGGTCCATTCCTGCCCAGGGCATCCCATTCTGTGACTAAAGCAGCCTCTGTTTAAGACCATATAAGCATTTGCTCTTATCATATTTGAAATTAGGCCTGATAAAGACACTTTTGCTGGCCAAAGCACTACTGGACCCTGCCAGGTCCATTCCTGCCCGGGGCATCCCATTCTGTGACTACAGCAGCCTCTGTTTAAGACCATATAAGCATTTGCTCTTATCATATTTGAAATTAGCCTGATAAAGACACTTTTGCTGGCCAAAGCACTACTGGACCCTGCCAGGTCCATTCCTGCCCAGGGCATCCCATTCTGTGACTAAAGCAGCCTCTGTTTAAGACCATATAAGCATTTTCTCTTATCATATTTGAAATTAGGCCTGATAAAGACACTTTTGCTGGCCAAAGCACTACTGGACCCTGCCAGGTCCATTCCTGCCCGGGGCATCCCATTCTGTGACTACAGCAGCCTCTGTTTAAGACCATATAAGCATTTGCTCTTATCATATTTGAAATTAGGCCTGATAAAGACACTTTTGCTGGCCAAAGCACTACTGGACCCTGCCAGGTCCATTCCTGCCCGGGGCATCCCATTCTGTGACTACAGCAGCCTCTGTTTAAGACCATATAAGCATTTGCTCTTATCATATTTGAAATTAGGCCTGATAAAGACACTTTTGCTGGCCAAAGCACTACTGGACCCTGCCAGGTCCATTCCTGCCCAGGGCATCCCATTCTGTGACTACAGCAGCCTCTGTTTAAGACCATATAAGCATTTGCTCTTATCATATTTGAAATTAGGCCTGATAAAGACACTTTTGCTGGCCAAAGCACTACTGGACCCTGCCAGGTCCATTCCTGCCCAGGGCATCCCATTCTGTGACTAAAGCAGCCTCTGTTTAAGACCATATAAGCATTTGCTCTTATCATATTTGAAATTAGGCCTGATAAAGACACTTTTGCTGGCCAAAGCACTACTGGACCCTGCCAGGTCCATTCCTGCCCAGGGCATCCCATTCTGTGACTACAGCAGCCTCTGTTTAAGACCATATAAGCATTTGCTCTTATCATATTTGAAATTAGCCTGATAAAGACACTTTTGCTGGCCAAAGCACTACTGGACCCTGCCAGGTCCATTCCTGCCCAGGGCATCCCATTCTGTGACTAAAGCAGCCTCTGTTTAAGACCATATAAGCATTTGCTCTTATCATATTTGAAATTAGGCCTGATAAAGACACTTTTGCTGGCCAAAGCACTACTGGACCCTGCCAGGTCGATTCCTGCCCGGGGCATCCCATTCTGTGACTACAGCAGCCTCTGTTTAAGACCATATAAGCATTTGCTCTTATCATATTTGAAATTAGCCTGATAAAGACACTTTTGCTGGCCAAAGCACTACTGGACCCTGCCAGGTCCATTCCTGCCCAGGGCATCCCATTCTGTGACTAAAGCAGCCTCTGTTTAAGACCATATAAGCATTTGCTCTTATCATATTTGAAATTAGCCTGATAAAGACACTTTTGCTGGCCAAAGCACTACTGGACCCTGCCAGGTCCATTCCTGCCCAGGGCATCCCATTCTGTGACTAAAGCAGCCTCTGTTTAAGACCATATAAGCATTTGCTCTTATCATATTTGAAATTAGGCCTGATAAAGACACTTTTGCTGGCCAAAGCACTACTGGACCCTGCCAGGTCCATTCCTGCCCGGGGCATCCCATTCTGTGACTACAGCAGCCTCTGTTTAAGACCATATAAGCATTTGCTCTTATCATATTTGAAATTAGCCTGATAAAGACACTTTTGCTGGCCAAAGCACTACTGGACCCTGCCAGGTCCATTCCTGCCCAGGGCATCCCATTCTGTGACTAAAGCAGCCTCTGTTTAAGACCATATAAGCATTTGCTCTTATCATATTTGAAATTAGCCTGATAAAGACACTTTTGCTGGCCAAAGCACTACTGGACCCTGCCAGGTCCATTCCTGCCCAGGGCATCCCATTCTGTGACTAAAGCAGCCTCTGTTTAAGACCATATAAGCATTTGCTCTTATCATATTTGAAATTAGGCCTGATAAAGACACTTTTGCTGGCCAAAGCACTACTGGACCCTGCCAGGTCCATTCCTGCCCGGGGCATCCCATTCTGTGACTACAGCAGCCTCTGTTTAAGACCATATAAGCATTTGCTCTTATCATATTTGAAATTAGGCCTGATAAAGACACTTTTGCTTGCCAAAGCACTACTGGACCCTGCCAGGTCCATTCCTGCCCAGGGCATCCCATTCTGTGACTACAGCAGCCTCTGTTTAAGACCATATAAGCATTTGCTCTTATCATATTTGAAATTAGGCCTGATAAAGACACTTTTGCTGGCCAAAGCACTACTGGACCCTGCCAGGTCCATTCCTGCCCGGGGCATCCCATTCTGTGACTAAAGCAGCCTCTGTTTAAGACCATATAAGCATTTGCTCTTATCATATTTGAAATTAGGCCTGATAAAGACACTTTTGCTGGCCAAAGCACTACTGGACCCTGCCAGGTCGATTCCTGTTGGGGCATCCCATTCTGTGACTAAAGCAGCCTCTGTTTAAGACCATATAAGCATTTGCTCTTATCATATTTGAAATTAGGCCTGATAAAGACACTTTTGCTGGCCAAAGCACTACTGGACCCTGCCAGGTCGATTCCTGTTGGGGCATCCCATTCTGTGACTACAGCAGCCTCTGTTTAAGACCATATAAGCATTTGCTCTTATCATATTTGAAATTAGCCTGATAAAGACACTTTTGCTGGCCAAAGCACTACTGGACCCTGCCAGGTCCATTCCTGCCCAGGGCATCCCATTCTGTGACTAAAGCAGCCTCTGTTTAAGACCATATAAGCATTTGCTCTTATCATATTTGAAATTAGGCCTGATAAAGACACTTTTGCTGGCCAAAGCACTACTGGACCCTGCCAGGTCCATTCCTGCCCGGGGCATCCCATTCTGTGACTACAGCAGCCTCTGTTTAAGACCATATAAGCATTTGCTCTTATCATATTTGAAATTAGGCCTGATAAAGACACTTTTGCTGGCCAAAGCACTACTGGACCCTGCCAGGTCGATTCCTGTTGGGGCATCCCATTCTGTGACTAAAGCAGCCTCTGTTTAAGACCATATAAGCATTTGCTCTTATCATATTTGAAATTAGGCCTGATAAAGACACTTTTGCTGGCCAAAGCACTACTGGACCCTGCCAGGTCGATTCCTGTTGGGGCATCCCATTCTGTGACTACAGCAGCCTCTGTTTAAGACCATATAAGCATTTGCTCTTATCATATTTGAAATTAGCCTGATAAAGACACTTTTGCTGGCCAAAGCACTACTGGACCCTGCCAGGTCCATTCCTGCCCAGGGCATCCCATTCTGTGACTAAAGCAGCCTCTGTTTAAGACCATATAAGCATTTGCTCTTATCATATTTGAAATTAGGCCTGATAAAGACACTTTTGCTGGCCAAAGCACTACTGGACCCTGCCAGGTCCATTCCTGCCCGGGGCATCCCATTCTGTGACTACAGCAGCCTCTGTTTAAGACCATATAAGCATTTGCTCTTATCATATTTGAAATTAGCCTGATAAAGACACTTTTGCTTGCCAAAGCACTACTGGACCCTGCCAGGTCCATTCCTGCCCAGGGCATCCCATTCTGTGACTAAAGCAGCCTCTGTTTAAGACCATATAAGCATTTGCTCTTATCATATTTGAAATTAGGCCTGATAAAGACACTTTTGCTGGCCAAAGCACTACTGGACCCTGCCAGGTCCATTCCTGCCCGGGGCATCCCATTCTGTCACTACAGCAGCCTCTGTTTAAGACCATATAAGCATTTGCTCTTATCATATTTGAAATTAGCCTGATAAAGACACTTTTGCTGGCCAAAGCACTACTGGACCCTGCCAGGTCCATTCCTGCCCAGGGCATCCCATTCTGTGACTAAAGCAGCCTCTGTTTAAGACCATATAAGCATTTGCTCTTATTATATTTATATTATAAGACACTTTTGCTGGGCATAGGCTTACTGCTGCCTGCCAGGTGCACTTCTGTTGAGGCATCCCATTCTGTAACATAGCATACCCCTCTTTATTTACACTAAGCAGCTCTCTTATTTACACTAAGCAGGCCTGTTGGAGGCTGAGTGTTACTGCTCACTTTTGGTGTGCATTATATTCTGTTTCATATAGACCCACCGCTGCCCGGGGTTTTTTTAAATATCACCTACTACCACGCCAGTTAGACTATGTCGGGCAGACAAGTGCCTGGAAGTGAAAAGAGGAGTGGCAGAGGCCAAGATTCCGCAGGCAGAGCTCGCATCAGACTGGGGGCCAGTAGCAGCAGGAGTCACGCTGAGAGACCTAATCTGCCAGTATCTGCTAGCGGTCGGGTCTCCACCAGTAACGCATCTGCCGTGGTAGATTGGTTGACGCGCTCATCAACAACATCATCACAACTTACGTCTGAGACCCCCAGTCTAGGGTCGGTAGGTTCCTCTGACACAACCCTGAGTTGGCATGCCCCGAGAGCAGTCCCTGTCCTCCCATTGCCTCTGGCCTACGCCGTTCCCTCCCCCAGCGACGTATCCTATGCTTTGGGTTCAGCTCCACTCTTTAGTGAGGAGGACCATCAGATAGAGGACAGTCAGCAGCTACTGCCCAGCCAAGAAATGGAGGTGGCTTCTTTAGCTAGGCAGACAAATAGTGATGTGGACAGTGTCGTGGGTGCTGCGAGCGTTCCAGCTCCTGCGCCAGACACTGTTGACGAATCCACGAACATCAGTGACGTACAGCCACAACTCGGTGATGATGATGATGATGACGATGAAGCCGATCGCACTTGGGAGCCGGGTGATGAAGGGGCTTCATCGTCATCATCAGGAGAAGAGGGGTGCAGGTTGCCCCGGAGTCAGCAGCTGAGGCAGCAAGGTGGTAGCAGTCAGCATGGGGGCACAATTCCAAAGGCTGGAGCCGGCCGGGGCCGGGGCCGGGGTAGAGCACCTGCTGTGCGGCAGTCTACCTTATCGGGAGGTAGTGGAGCAGGGGTTCCTGGAGTTGGCAACAGCAGCAGTGAATCAGTGAGGCCAGGGGGTGGGAAAAGTAGCTACTCGGCAGTGTGGCAGTTTTTCCTGAGGCATCCACAGGAGGGTAACATGGCCACATGCAAGATATGTAGGCAAAAGGTGAAGCGTGGCCAGGGTCCAAATGTTGGCACCACGGCCCTGCGTCAACATATGATGCGTCACCATAAAACGACCTGGGAGAACCGAGGCTCCCAAGGGGTGGTCCAGTCTGCTTCCTCACCAAGTGAGCTCCCAATTTCTGCCAGCCAAGGCTCCAGCACCTCAGCCGAAGGCAGCTGTGCGTCATACCCATCCTCTGTCGCTCCTGCTCCTCCTCCTCCAAGTCATGCATCCCGCCAGCAATCCATCAGCGAAGCCATGTCCAAGAGACAGCAGTATGCGCCCACTCATCCTACGGCGCAGAAGCTGAATGTGCTCCTGTCCAAGTTGCTGGTGCTGCAGTCGCTCCCTTTTCAGGTGGTGGAATCTGCACCTTTCAGAGAACTGATGGCTTGTGCCGAGCCGAGGTGGAGAGTCCCAAGCCGTCATTTCTTTGCCAAGAAGGCAGTACCAGCGCTGCACACTTTTGTTGAACAGAAGGTGGGCCAGTCCTTGAGCCTGTCGGTGTGTAGCAAAATACATGGCAGCGCCGACATCTGGAGCTGTAACTACGGTCAGGGGCAGTACATGTCGTTTACGGCCCACTGGGTGAATGTGGTCCCTTTGCAGCAGCAACTTGGACAGGTCACGCCGCTTCGGCCTCCGCGCTCTCTGCCCATTGGGCCTGTGACACCGTGCGACTCGGCCTCCTCATCCTCCGCCATCTCCTCACCCTCCACTGTAGGCTCAAGTCTCAGTGCCCCTCCAGTCTACCATGTGTGCAGGGCACGGAGGTGTCACGCAGTGCTTCACATGGTTTGTCTTGGCGAACGGAGTCACACAGGGGAGGAACTGCTTAAATGTATTCATCAGGAAATCCAAACATGGCTTACTCCGAGAAAACTTAAAATGGGAATCATGGTTACCGACAATGGGAAGAACATTTTGTCTGCGCTGCGCCAAGGAAGCCTGACCCATGCCCCCTGCATGGCTCACGTCTTCAATCTGGTTGTCAAGCGGTTTCTGAAGTGTTCCCCCCATCTGCAGGACATCCTAACAACTTCACGGAAACTTTGCATGCACTTCAGCCACTCCTACACTGCCAAACACACCCTTCTTGAGCTACAGCGTCAGAATGGTATCCCCCAACATAGTCTGATTTGCGATGTTTCCACCCGTTGGAATTCCACCCTTCACATGTTGGACCGATTATATGAACAGAGAAAAGCCATCACGGATTTCCTGATGATCCAAGCAGATAGGGGGACTCCCCTGTGTAACTTCAATGTCAACCAGTGGCAGCTCATACGTGACACCTGCCGTTTGCTCAGGCCCTTTGAGGAAGCCACTTTATTTGTCAGTCGGCAGGATTACGGGATGAACGACGTGATTCCACTGCTTCATGTACTACAGCACATGTTGGAAACCATGGCTGGTCAGGGCACTGGAGACATGGCGTTTACATCTTACGGCCACATGAACCCCGTTGGAGCTGAACTGGAGGAGGAGGAGGAGGAAGAGGAGGAGGAGGAGTTGCCCAGCGAAACACAGTTTAGGCTTGGCGAAATGGCTGGTTTATCTAGTCAGCGGACAGGAGAGGAGGAGCAGGAGCAGCCAGAGGAGCTAGAGGTTTTTGAGGAAGGAGAGACAGAGGACCCGGGCACACCGTGGCAGTATGCAGTGGAGATGGAGACAGGTAGTCCATCCGAGTCACTTGCGCAAATGGCACGAAGCATGCTCACATGCTTGCGTAGTGACCCCAGAATTGTTTCCATCTGTCGGCGGGATGACTTCTGGCTGTCCACCTTATTGGACCCTCGCTTCCGGCACAAAATGGGGGCATTTTTTAAACCCACCGAGAGGGAGGACAAACTCAACTACTACAAAGACATTCTACGTAGGCAGTTGGCCGATGCCTATCTGCGCCATGGTCCATACTCTCGCAGGTCTGACTCGAGGGGACCTCTGCGCTCACCTTCCACTGCCATGGCCGCTGGGGGGGTTGGCAGCAGCAGCAGCAGAAGCTCCATCAGCAGCAGCAGCCTCAGTCTTCAGTCGCTAATGAGTAGCTTTCTACACCCGCATAGTGAGGCTACTCATGAGCAGCAGGAAGACCTGGAGCAGGACCTGAACCAGCAGGTCATGTCATACTTTGACATGACCATGCCAACACACCTTGAGGATCCGCTGGACTTCTGGGCAGCCAAACTTGATTTGTGGCCGCAACTAGCCGAGTTTGCCCTGGAAAAGCTGTCCTGCCCGGCAAGTAGCGTGCCATCTGAGCGGGTGTTTAGTGCGGCGGGGGCCATAGTTACGGCGAGGAGAACTCGTCTGTCAACTAAAAATGTGGAGAGACTCACCTTTGTCAAAATGAATCAGGGATGGATCAGCCAGGATTTCCACCCACCAATGCCTGATGCATGCGACTAGATTCAGCATGGTGCCACGTTTTACACTTTCCAAATGGTGCAAAACATATTTATGTCTTTAGGCCATTTTTTGGGCTCCTGCTGCTGCTGCTGCCAACTCCTGCCAACTCCAGGGTGTGATTCATCCAATTTTTGGGCTCCTGAGGCCAACTCCAGTGTATATTTGGGCTCCTGCTGCTGCTACTGTCAACTCCTGCCAACTCCAGGGTGTGATTCATCCAATTTTTGGGCTCCTGAGGCCAACTCCAGTGTATATTTGGGCTCCTGCTGCTGCTGCTGCCAACTTCTGCCAACTCCAGGGTGTGATTCATCCAATTTTTGGGCTCCTGAGGCCAACTCCAGTGTATATTTGGGCTCCTGCTGCTGCTGCTGCCAACTTCTGCCAACTCCAGGGTGTGATTCATCCAATTTTTGGGCTCCTGAGGCCAACTCCAGTGTATATTTGGGCTCCTGCTGCTGCTACTGTCAACTCCTGCCAACTCCAGGGTGTGATTCATCCAATTTTTGGGCTCCTGAGGCCAACTCCAGTGTATATTTGGGCTCCTGCTGCTGCTGCTGCCAACTTCTGCCAACTCCAGGGTGTGATTCATCCAATTTTTGGGCTCCTGAGGCCAACTCCAGTGTATATTTGGGCTCCTGCTGCTGCTGCTGCCAACTTCTGCCAACTCCAGGGTGTGATTCATCCAATTTTTGGGCTCCTGAAGCCAACTCCAGTGTATATTTGGGCTCCTGCTGCTGCTGGTGTCAACTCCTGCCAACTCCAGGGTGTGATTCATCCAATTTTTGGGCTCCTGAAGCCAAATCCAGTGTATATTTGGGCTCCTGCTGCTGCTACTGTCAACTCCTGCCAACTCCAGGGTGTGATTCATCCAATTTTTGGGCTCCTGAGGCCAACTCCAGTGTATATTTGGGCTCCTGCTGCTGCTGCTGCCAACTTCTGCCAACTCCAGGGTGTGATTCATCCAATTTTTGGGCTCCTGAAGCCAACTCCAGTGTATATTTGGGCTCCTGCTGCTGCTGGTGTCAACTCCTGCCAACTCCAGGGTGTGATTCATCCAATTTTTGGGCTCCTGAAGCCAACTCCAGTGTATATTTGGGCTCCTGCTGCTGCTGCTGCCAACGTCTGCCAACTCCAGGGTGTGATTCATCCAATTTTTGGGCTCCTGAGGCCAACTCCAGTGTATATTTGGGCTCCTGCTGCTGCTGCTGCCAACTTCTGCCAACTCCAGGGTGTGATTCATCCAATTTTTGGGCTCCTGAGGCCAACTCCAGTGTATATTTGGGCTCCTGCTGCTGCTGCTGCCAACTTCTGCCAACTCCAGGGTGTGATTCATCCAATTTTTGGGCTCCTGAGGCCAACTCCAGTGTATATTTGGGCTCCTGCTGCTGCTACTGTCAACTCCTGCCAACTCCAGGGTGTGATTCATCCAATTTTTGGGCTCCTGAGGCCAACTCCAGTGTATATTTGGGCTCCTGCTGCTGCTGCTGCCAACTTCTGCCAACTCCAGGGTGTGATTCATCCAATTTTTGGGCTCCTGAGGCCAACTCCAGTGTATATTTGGGCTCCTGCTGCTGCTGCTGCCAACTTCTGCCAACTCCAGGGTGTGATTCATCCAATTTTTGGGCTCCTGAGGCCAACTCCAGTGTATATTTGGGCTCCTGCTGCTGCTGCTGCCAACTTCTGCCAACTCCAGGGTGTGATTCATCCAATTTTTGGGCTCCTGAGGCCAACTCCAGTGTATATTTGGGCTCCTGCTGCTGCTACTGTCAACTCCTGCCAACTCCAGGGTGTGATTCATCCAATTTTTGGGCTCCTGAGGCCAACTCCAGTGTATATTTGGGCTCCTGCTGCTGCTGCTGCCAACTTCTGCCAACTCCAGGGTGTGATTCATCCAATTTTTGGGCTCCTGAGGCCAACTCCAGTGTATATTTGGGCTCCTGCTGCTGCTGCTGCCAACTCCTGCCAACTCCAGGGTGTGATTCATCCAATTTTTGGGCTCCTGAGGCCAACTCCAGTGTATATTTGGGCTCCTGCTGCTGCTACTGTCAACTCCTGCCAACTCCAGGGTGTGATTCATCCAATTTTTGGGCTCCTGAGGCCAACTCCAGTGTATATTTGGGCTCCTGCTGCTGCTGCTGCCAACTTCTGCCAACTCCAGGGTGTGATTCATCCAATTTTTGGGCTCCTGAGGCCAACTCCAGTGTATATTTGGGCTCCTGCTGCTGCTGCTGCCAACTTCTGCCAACTCCAGGGTGTGATTCATCCAATTTTTGGGCTCCTGAGGCCAACTCCAGTGGATATTTGGGCTCCTGCTGCTGCTGCTGCCAACTTCTGCCAACTCCAGGGTGTGATTCATCCAATTTTTGGGCTCCTGAAGCCAACTCCAGTGTATATTTGGGCTCCTGCTGCTGCTGGTGTCAACTCCTGCCAACTCCAGGGTGTGATTCATCCAATTTTTGGGCTCCTGAAGCCAACTCCAGTGTATATTTGGGCTCCTGCTGCTGCTGCTGCCAACTTCTGCCAACTCCAGGGTGTGATTCATCCAATTTTTGGGCTCCTGAGGCCAACTCCAGTGTATATTTGGGCTCCTGCTGCTGCTGCTGCCAACTTCTGCCAACTCCAGGGTGTGATTCATCCAATTTTTGGGCTCCTGAGGCCAACTCCAGTGTATATTTGGGCTCCTGCTGCTGCTGCTGCCAACTTCTGCCAACTCCAGGGTGTGATTCATCCAATTTTTGGGCTCCTGAAGCCAACTCCAGTGTATATTTGGGCTCCTGCTGCTGCTGGTGTCAACTCCTGCCAACTCCAGGGTGTGATTCATCCAATTTTTGGGCTCCTGAAGCCAACTCCAGTGTATATTTGGGCTCCTGCTGCTGCTGCTGCCAACTTCTGCCAACTCCAGGGTGTGATTCATCCAATTTTTGGGCTCCTGAGGCCAACTCCAGTGTATATTTGGGCTCCTGCTGCTGCTACTGTCAACTCCTGCCAACTCCAGGGTGTGATTCATCCAATTTTTGGGCTCCTGAGGCCAACTCCAGTGTATATTTGGGCTCCTGCTGCTGCTGCTGCCAACTTCTGCCAACTCCAGGGTGTGATTCATCCAATTTTTGGGCTCCTGAGGCCAACTCCAGTGTATATTTGGGCTCCTGCTGCTGCTGCTGCCAACTCCTGCCAACTCCAGGGTGTGATTCATCCAATTTTTGGGCTCCTGAAGCCAACTCCAGTGTATATTTGGGCTCCTGCTGCTGCTGGTGTCAACTCCTGCCAACTCCAGGGTGTGATTCATCCAATTTTTGGGCTCCTGAAGCCAACTCCAGTGTATATTTGGGCTCCTGCTGCTGCTGCTGCCAACTTCTGCCAACTCCAGGGTGTGATTCATCCAATTTTTGGGCTCCTGAGGTCAACTCCAGTGTATATTTGGGCTCCTGCTGCTGCTGCTGCCAACTTCTGCCAACTCCAGGGTGTGATTCATCCAATTTTTGGGCTCCTGAAGCCAACTCCAGTGTATATTTGGGCTCCTGCTGCTGCTGGTGTCAACTCCTGCCAACTCCAGGGTGTGATTCATCCAATTTTTGGGCTCCTGAAGCCAACTCCAGTGTATATTTGGGCTCCTGCTGCTGCTGCTGCCAACTTCTGCCAACTCCAGGGTGTGATTCATCCAATTTTTGGGCTCCTGAGGCCAACTCCAGTGTATATTTGGGCTCCTGCTGCTGCTACTGTCAACTCCTGCCAACTCCAGGGTGTGATTCATCCAATTTATGGGCTCCTGAGGCCAACTCCAGTGTATATTTGGGCTCCTGCTGCTGCTGCTGCCAACTTCTGCCAACTCCAGGGTGTGATTCATCCAATTTTTGGGCTCCTGAGGCCAACTCCAGTGTATATTTGGGCTCCTGCTGCTGCTGCTGCCAACTTCTGCCAACTCCAGGGTGTGATTCATCCAATTTTTGGGCTCCTGAAGCCAACTCCAGTGTATATTTGGGCTCCTGCTGCTGCTGGTGTCAACTCCTGCCAACTCCAGGGTGTGATTCATCCAATTTTTGGGCTCCTGAAGCCAACTCCAGTGTATATTTGGGCTCCTGCTGCTGCTGCTGCCAACTTCTGCCAACTCCAGGGTGTGATTCATCCAATTTTTGGGCTCCTGAGGCCAACTCCAGTGTATATTTGGGCTCCTTCTGCCCCTCATAGTGATGCCACTTCAACTCTCTGCAATTGTGCCGCTCTGCGATTCTATTAGCGATGCCTCTGATCTGCATGTGATATTTCTTCAAAGTATTATTTAACTAACCCAGCACGCATCCTGTGCGTGTTACAGCAAGGCTGAATGGTTTACAACCCTATTGAGGCTGTAGGAGGCTCAGAAATAGCCGTTTTTAATAGCGATTCGTCGCGAATTTATTCGGGTCGAAACGATTTTTGTCGGAAAATTCGGCGAATCAGTCGAATCGAATTTTTCAAAAGTTCGCTCATCTCTACTTGAGATCTTTCATTTACCATTATCTAACCCATTTTTCCTGAAGACAACATCCTTCAAAAATATTAGGCTTCTACCAAGAGAAATCCTTGCAGCCAGAAAACTGTATGAATTAATAGCTGTACCTAGTTTAGAAATGTTATTGCTGAGGAGCACTATCTTTGCGTCAAACTGGTTGTGAATAGTAGTAACTTACTCAATTAGACAAAATATGTGTCCACAAAATGTCCTAACTTTAAAACATAACCCATTCCACTAACTGTTACTCTTATCCCCCTCTTGTGTTTCCTCTCATCCTGAGTTCTTACTACCTTTCATCCCGTTAGAAGGGTTACCTTTATATTCTTTTATTTTTGTTTAGAACATCCCTCATTTGCATGTCTCTATTCCTCCAAGATCTTATTCGGGCCTAAGGCTTGAAATGGTAGATTGGGTCAAAAAAATGATATGGGCCCTGGTGCACAAGACAGGTTAAGAGCACCTCAGTGGATCCAATTGAGATTGGTATATTGTAACATGCAATATCCTTCAAAGGAGACATGGACACTGCTCTTCATGGTTTTGTGTATGTACTAACCCAATAGTTTATTTTCTGTATTAACCATAGAACATATGTGTGCTTTGAAGCTGGTAACGTATATTTGACACCATTTGAATGTAACCCCAGTCCCCAGAAAGTTGGTGCATAATGATACTGTTTGGAGACTGTATGTACCAGATGTACAAGTTTTAAAAAAGATAAATAGAAAGAAGTTTGAATAAAAAAAAAAGTCCCTGGATAGGCCTTACTAACATGTGCTTTGTAAATGGCCTTAAAGTGGACCAATCACCACTGACAGCGGTGCCCAATGTGCCACTGCTCCCTATAACAAGACTCAGTCCAAAACAATGGCTGATTGGATGAGTGCCCATGGTTACGCCATGGGAATGGCGGTAAGGTGAGTTTAGTGGGGGTACTGGGTTTACTGGGGTAGGGTTTAACATAGCAGGGCATCCTAAATCGGGATGCCTGAGGAAAAAGAACCAATCGCCAGGATTGGTCCACTTTGATTAAAGTAGTGTTATTCTTGGAGCTCTGAGTTGGCAAAGCCTGCTCTTTTTTAGGCTTTTGTCCACGTCTGTTTCCCCTGGGTCATATAAGGATTTTTTTAGACATGGGGAAAGGGTTAGAGCTACTTTTACAGCCTTTTTGCTGAAGTTTTTGTTTTTGGTATTTTATAATCATTTTACAGAATAATCCTGACATCATAGTCATCGAGAATGCAGGTGGGGTCAAGGAACTCTACTGTATATGTTGTGTTTTCAGAGTCAAAACATACATACAGAATAAAAACGTTTAGGAGGTACACTGGCCTTGTCGATTCCCACTTTGGGATGCCCCATTTTGGGATGTCCACTCTGTGAAACCTCAGCAATCAGCAAGTAAACTCAGCTAGCCAGTGATCCCACAGTCCAACTATACTTCCAGCTATGGGAGCATATCCACGGCAGACATTTCTGAACGGCTGGTGCGGGAATGCAGAGGACCAACTACACAATGACTTGATTCAGCTTGCTCACCACTCTGACCTCATCGAGGATAGCAGATGCTAAAAAGAGCTCACTGATTAGTTGCCTGTCCACGCCGATGCTGTGAAATCGCCGGAAGGGTTTACTCAGCGGTGGCCCGGGTAAAATAAAAAAAAAAAATTTTCCACTGCTGAATCGATGCCTCCTGGCACTTTTGAGATTGCCGATTGGCTGATATCAAGGGTGCCGAGCGATTGGGTGATACACCAGCCGGCAGATTGCATCCCCAGATTTCTTCTCGAGCAGATGCTATGTTATTTAGATTCTAGGGCCGACCAACAAGGGGTTTGGTCCACTTTAATAAAAGTCACATTAAGTTTAAGCAGGATGATGCAATTCATATAATTTTAAGGCTATACTATATTTTTGGGCAATTACTAAAATATCATGAGGTATCCCAACTGCTTTGGCGTGTCACTTTTATGGTTAATGGTGAATCCATCATTGTTTCTATCACTGTTTAGCCACACAGATATTTAAAGGGGATCATTTGCCTCCCTGGAGACTTAAAGACTTCAGGGAGGCAAATTTTCCCATCCCTGGGGCATCGGGATTTGGGATGGGCTGCTGTGTGAAACCTCTCTGAGCAGTCAGTACGCTCACATAGCTGCAATCCCAATATCTGAGGAGTGGCCAACAGAGTGTGCTACATCCAGTTTACTAGCCAATCTCAGATTATCTTAGTTAAAGCGGACCTTCACTCTGAATAAGAGTCTATCTTATATGTTTCCCACACCCTGTACATACAGATTGTCCACATTAAAAATCATCCTACCTGCATCTACTGCATGTTGTAAGCCTTTAAACATCCAAGATGGCGGCTTATGGAAGCCGCCATCTTATCAGGCAGCCTGCAAACAGGAAGTGCCTCCTGACTGTGCTGCTCTGCATTCTGGGACTGCTGACCTTTACCTGAACCCAGCTCTGCTCTGTCTGAGCAAAGCACAGCTATAACCCACCCCCCGTACCTTATCCCACTCTCCTCTCCTCAGTAAGTGTGATGCTTCTGAGTCAAGATGGCGGCGCCCGTATCCTAAATTCCTGAACAGAGTTGCAACCCAGTGGGGGAAAGAATAATAAGTTAGTGACTTAAAACGTAAAATATATTAATTTTAGATGCTGGGGAACCGTTTTTTAAGAGTTTGGGATTTTCATTAAATCATGGTGAAGGTCTGGTTTAAGTTGAATGGAGCACAAGCAGCTGATTGGCTGGTGGCCCATGCATACACAGTGGGATTGCCAGAAATGTAAGTTTTTAATGTATAGTAGGTTTTTATTGAGATTTTATAATGAAGAAGAACAATAGAAGGAAGAAGAACAATAGAAGGAAGAACACCAAGATGAGTCCACATCAAATCATCTATCAAGGCTCCAATTTTGTTAGGATGAAACAACATACAAAGGTTGATTGTGCACCGCACACTAATCCCCATGGTCAATGGGAATCAGAGGTTCATGCGGAAATGTACTCATGGGCACATGATTCAGGGACACATGCACCACGATAACACGTTTCTCGCACCAAAGCCATGAGTACATTTGCTCTCCATGAGCCATGTTACAACTCGCATGACAGTACTGAATCACTGTATGCAAGTTGTAAATGATTTCATTGATAAAAGTCATACCCCAATTGCCAGCATGGTTTTTATCTCACTAAAATAAAAAAGTGCATACCTGCTGGTATAGCTGCCCTTATGCCCTTCGTTAAAAAAAAAAAAAAGGTCTGCTTAATGGGGAGTAAGGAGAGGGAAAATGAGTGTAAACGGATTTTACTCATGAAAACCTGTGCGCAAATGCCTTTACTGACGGTGCTGAATTGACCCTTTAGACACGTTTAGCCCTAGTTGCTAATAACAGAATAGATTTGTATAATCATCAATAATGCATTTCTGTTTCCATTAGACTTAATTACTTGGTTAATAAAATAGTTTAACTCACTTAGTCTAAGTGTCCTGTCTTAAACCTTTATGCCGAATGTGGTGCAAGTTTTTACGGCAAACCCTGGGGAAAAGCAAAGTGTGACTTTCCAAATTGGGATGCCCCTCTGGAAAGAAACGATATGCAGGAAAGTGAAAATCCTGTGTGCTGTTCCTCTTTAAAGTGGACCAACACCCAGGATTTTGACTATCCTGGGTTTTGGTTCACTTCGGTGGGGCACCCCGATCGGGGGTGCCCCACTGTGTGAAACCCCCCAGAAAGCCCCAAAAACTCACCTGTCCCCGATCCCACGTGACCGCTGCAGCCAATCCCCGCCGACGGACAAGCAAGCCACCTCCTCCCGCGCGTCACTCTTACAGGGAGCGCGCCTGCGCCGGCCATTCACAAATGGCCAGCGCGGGTGCGCGCCCTGCTAGAGGGATGCGCGAGCGGCGGCCCGTGCATGTGCCGCTGGATGGAGGAGCAGGTAGGGATTTCGGGGCTTTCTGGGGGGTTTCACACAGCGGGGCACCCCCGATCGGGGTGCCCCACAGGCCCGATGCTGATCGGCCCGGGAATCTTATAGATTCCCGGGCCGATCAGCATCGGGTGTTGGTTCACTTTAAAGGGTATCTGTAGGCATAACATCAAAATGCACTAAACTTAGCTTTCCCCTGCAGGTGCCACTGCTTTCACAGTGCCGATCATGATGATGTTGTGCCTGCCACCCCATGCATACATTAGATGGAACTAGGCACATTACGCACTCACACAACAGCAGGTCTGTGTTGCATACATGGGACGCTGTGGTTGGATTCCAGGAGCAGGATCTTCAGAGCAGGTACATTTTAATTAAAGCATTGGATCTGGACAGATCTGCTGACTTGAGGTGTGATGAATATGCCTACAAATGCTCTTTATATTCACTGCAATGTTGCAACTGTATTTCCAGCCAAATATTGTAATTGTTTGTTGCACCTGCAACCCCAGCTTAGATAACACACTTTTTCAATGAAAACCTATAATTTGATACAATATCAGTCCCATAGCTTTTGTGTTTATTTCATACATTCATATTGTTACTCAAATAGATATTAGGGTCAATTCAGAGCCAGGTAAGAATTCTCATTTCTTTTTTAGGAGAGACAACTGCCATTCACTTACATTGTCTACCTCGGGGCCCATTCAGAGCCAGGTGAAAATGTACACCAGTTAGACAATGAGACAAGTGAATGGCAATTTTCTCTCCTAAAAAAAGAAGCGAGTTTTCTCACCTGGCTCTGAATCGACCCCATTGTTGTCAGTGAAAATTGCCTCTATTTTTACCCTGACCAGCTCAATGCAATCCTTTCTTTTGGGACTGCTGATACAGGGCCGTTTCTAGGCAAAATAGCGCTTAGTGTGGGAAGGATGATAGGCCTGTCTAATTTCCTGACTCATTGGCAGAAAACAGAATGGCTGGAATAAAGGCACCCCAAATGGCTTTGTCTCCCTCCCTTATAAACAGCCTTGCGCTGATGCTCCACCTATGTAAGGTAGACCGTTCAAACCTAAGCCTTGTTGAGTCTCTGAAAGCATCTAATTGGAAAATAACAGACAGACAGACATTAGAGGAAAAAAAATGCAGAGGCAGATGGAGAATAAGAGTGGGCAGAATAATACAAGAGGAGACATTAAATACAAAAGTGTGATGTATTTTATAGTATTAGGCCCATGGAATATGTAATATTGAATATGGACTCTAGATGGCGCAAGTAAACCTCTGCAGGACAACAGGGTTGATTCAGAGCCCCTTTCTCACCTTTTTTTTGCGTGAATATTTCCATTCTCGTTTATTTTTTCTCCTCGTCTGATTCAGAAAAGCCTTTTTTCTGCAAGAACTTTAGTGTGAAATGTTTTCATTTTTGCATGATTTTTCGTTTGGTAGCAAGACCTCCATAAAAATGATGCGAAAGGGGCTCTGAATCAACCTTAATATGTACTGAATTTGTCAAGTAGCACAACATTGCAACATTGCAAGGATACATAGGTTTCACAGGGCCCCACAGCAAATGTCACATTGGGAACCTCCCAAAAATACTAAACACCCAGTAGTAAAGCGGACCAAAACCCACATTTTTAACTATCATTCCCTGAATCACCCCCCCCCCCCCATGAATGTTAAGTTTTGCCTATTTTTACTGCTCCTGCTTCACTCTAATCCCAGATAATGCCACCTGTTTTAGCTATAAATCTCCTCCACAGCTGTGTGCGGCAATCATGTCATTGCCACACTTATGAGGGAGAGCAAAAAAAGTGTACCAGGGATATTTCATAAGCAAAAATATCTATTTCTAGTTCTAAACCCTAAGAAGAGAGTTTCGACAGGGGCAGCGCCAGCACAGGGCAAACCTGGGCAATTGCCAGGGCCCCTGCCATCTTCAGGCTCACTCTTGGCCATGGTATTATTTTACAGTAGAGGACCTGAACCACCAAATGCCGGGTGCTGTGTGCAGACCTGCTCATGGCTGGCCTCAGCAACAGGGGATGATCAGCAACAATGGAGAAGGTGGCATGGAATGGAAAGCAATTAATGGAAGCTCAGAAGGTGGTGAGAACCAGGTGGCAAATGACAGCAATGATGGAGTCTTTAGTGGCAGCGGAGCAAGCAGTGAGGACTGATGGGTGCTTGATGGCCGTAGAGAATGCAACAAGGACAAGAGGGCGATTAGTGGCTATAGGGAAGGTGATAAGGACTGGAGGGAGATCAGTGGCAGAAGATGACCCATTTGAGGCAGCGGAGCTGAAAGGTGACATCATGTGACACTACTTAGGGGCCCACTAAGACTCTCTTGCCCAAGGGCCCCCACAAACCTAGAGCAGGCCCTGGGCAGGGGCTTTGAGCAAAGCATCTCATCTTACAAGTTCAGTGGGTTTTGGTCGGCTTTAGGAACAGTTAAGTACATTACCTGCAGTAAAGTGCAGGGACGGCAGCCTTGGTACGCAATGTTGGTGCATCAACTGCATCAACATTGGGGACCAGAGGTGTAGATGTCAACACCTAGATTCCTTGAGTGCTCTATACACACAGTCTTGGGGAGAAAACAATCAATCTGCTCTGCAAGGAATTCTGGCCTCCTGCCCTCTCTGCAGACAGTGCACCCACAATGCAAACTGTGATGGCACCAGTCTGATGCTATATCCACAGGTGTCAGCTTGCACTGGGCCCTCTTCTGCCGCGGGCCTGGTAGCAGCTGCCTTTCCTGCCTCTATGGTCTTTACTCCCCTGTGATTAGACCACCTAGCCCCAATCTCACAAACACACTGTCCTTGCCTGTGTTTACCAATTTTGGCAAATGGCTTTCATTGACTGGAATGTGCGCGCTCCCGTCCCAGCCTATCGGAGCATAATTCCTTTTCCGCTTGTGGTGCAGTTTGGTACTCAACTCCACACCACAGCCCATCATTACTGCTGTTACCACCTCATCAGCTGTGTGCTATACCTTAAAGTGGACCAACACCCAGGGGTGATCGGCCCGGAAATCTATAAGATTCCCAGGCCGATCACCTCCCACCCCGCGGGACATCCGAGATCGGGATGTCCCACGGGGTGAAACCCTCCAGAAACCCCAAAAACATCTTACCTGATCCGCCGCCGCGGAAGCGGCTTGGACGTTCCTGTCCCCCGCCTGGACGTTGGCGGGGATTGGCTGCGGCGTTCACGTGGGAGCGTTGAGAGGTGAGTTTTTTGGGGTTTCTGGGGGGTTTCACACAGCGGGGCACCCCCGATCGGGGTGCCCCGCCGAAGTGGACCAAAACCCAGGATAGTCAAAATCCTGGGTGTTGGTCCACTTTAAGTTGGCGGCGCACTTGGGCTCCATTTAGCTTACTGTGATGTCACAGTGGCTAGCAGAGCTGAATGGAGCCAAGCACACGGAGAAGCGGCCATGTTCCATTTGCGCTAGTCACTAGTAAGTAATGATTGGAGCATGCAGGTACGGTCTTTGGAAAGAGAGGAACAGGAGAGACATGGAAAGAAAAAGACGGATAGATGGGGCAAAAAAAACAGGGAATGCAAAGAAAGACTGAACTAAGGTTGAAAAGAAAGAACTAAGAGGAAATGCAAAAAGGAATAGAGAGAATGACAAACAAATTTAATATGACGAGAAGGTGAAAAGAGAGGGGAGGGAAAAGAGAAAGAAGGACGAAAGATAAAGTATGACACAGAAAGAAAGAGCGAAAAAGGAGATTGGAGGAATGTGACAAAAGCAATATGGAGAGAATGAGAGAAAACGAGAGTGAGAGAGAATGAGATAGAGATGGGAGGAATGGAGAAAGTATAGATGAATAGGGAGCAAGAGAGAGAAAAGAGAGAAAGCCATAAAAAAGAGAAAGGGAGAAGTTTCCTCTCCTAAAAAAGGAGTGAGAATACTCATCTGGCTCTGAATCGACCCCGAGGTGAAAAGAGAGAAATGGAGGGGATGTAGAAACGACATGACAAGGGGTGGGACATGAAAGAGAGGAAGATGGGAGTGATCATGAAATAGAGAGGGAAATTCGAAAAGAAGGAAAAGGGCAGTAGAGATTTATATAGAAATGTGCAAAAAAAGATGATGTAATTTGGAGAAGAGAGGCCCGTTGCTCCTGGCGCAGCAGGGCATGCTCCATTTGCATTTACTCTGCCGTTTTAGCGTCACTCGTTGTTAGTAAGGAATGAATAGAGCATGTGCCATTTTTACAGCCGATCGCCAGGCATCACAAAAAGGGACGGAAGAATGAAAAGCCTGGATGTTCTTCCGATTTAAAGTGGACCAAAACAGGCAATGAGTCATTTATATCCCAGTGTGACCCTCCGGGTGTTTTCCTTTATCCAAGCCACTTCCTACACCAATGAGGTGGACTCCCTCTTACAAGATCCTCCACCAAGTAAGGGAGCTATTTCCATGTATTATGCTATGTTGAGGAAAAAGCTTGATTGGAGCAAGCAGAAAACGGGAATGATAAAGTGGACTCGGCATTTCCCTGACCTCACGTGTGACCAGATCCTGAAATCTTATAATCATTCCTGGTCTACTCTATCAGCATCAACATATAGAGAGATGCTTCTTAGGCAGTTCCATTATAACTATGTTTCCCCGCTCCGATCTTTCCGCATGGGCTTATCTGAATCCCCACATTGCTTGAAGTGCAATGCGGAATCAGCGGACCTCGTTCATAACTTATGGGAGTGCCCTGTGATCAGAAAATTCTGGAGACAGGTATCTCAATACACATCTCGGAACCTGGTAAACTTCGCATCCCCCTCACCGGAATGGGCAATTTTCGGGGAGCTTATGTTAGAGGGTGTAAGAGTCTCACGGAGGACTAGAAGGCTGCTATTGATTATATCCGCGGCCGCACGCAAAACTATTTTGCAGGCCTGGATTCACCCCGAACCGCCCCAACTTAAAGTCTTTTTGGGGAAATTACAACAGTTCTTTAAATTCGACTGGGTAGATGTGACCTCCCAAAAGGAAACAAAAGTTGAGTCCTTCTTCGCCACCTGGGAGAGCTTTATCAATCTTTTGACCCCGGAAGTCCGAGCTAAAATACACAACGCTTTCGGGGGCACTGAATGGTACCTCAGAAGACTGGTGGAGGGAGATCCACCAATCATATTAGGTTAGGAGGTGGAGTCCGCCACATATTTTGTTAGACTCGCAAGCGCCGGGGCCCTTGTAATAACCAGGGGAATTATTGTTGACACTCTTTGGGATGGCTTCCATGGAAGAAACTGGGGTTGGACTGCTTGAACGTATGTCAACCTATAAGTTTGACCAGTAAAAATGCTGTAACCAAAGTCTATCTGCTGTAATCAATGTTTATTTGCTACCTTGCTTATTGTCTGTGATCTGTATGACTGTAATTTTCCTGTCCTCAATAAAAAAGTTTTTGAATAAAGTGGACCAAAACCCGGGATTATCCAGGGTTTTGGTCCTTGCCCCCAGGGCACCCCCCGATTTGGTTGCCCAGTAAAGCTTACCTTTCCCCGTTCCTACAGCACATGCACAGTCTCCCGACCAATCAACGTGCTTGGCTGTCAATATCAATATTGTCTAGGGCTAAATCTAGGCAAAAGCAGCCGGTACCCGGCTCACCGCTAGCATCTAACAGGATGTGTGCCTGCGCCGGCCATTCAAAAATGCGTGGCATGGGCGAACGGCCGGTTAAAGGTATAGCTTACAGTGACCGTGGCTTGCACATGCGACATTGGATCGGAGGGACTCTTGGGGGTTTCACACAGAAGAACATCCAGAATCTGGATCCCCTGGTGGGAGGGAATTAGGTCACTTTAAAGCAGAACTCCTGGAAATGTGACTTTCCTGGCTTTTGTTCCGTGCCCCTGGGGCATCTCGAAGTGGGATGTCACTCTGTGTGAAACAGTGGCCGCCTGCAGAATGGACGCTCTATTTGGATGAGAGCCCACGCATGCTCCGTTGGAGTGGGTAAAGGTGTTTATGGGCAAACTAAGGAGTGCCACACAGTGGGGCATGCCGATTCAGGATGCCCTGGGGAAAGTCTAGCGACTAGCTCCGGAATTTGAAAGATTGTCTGAAAGACAATGGCCGGTGGACCACACAATGCTTTGAGGCCAGTTGGGCTGCTTTAAAGTGGACCAACACCCAGGATTTTGACTATCCTGGGTTTTGGTCCACTTCGGCGGGGCACCCCGATCGGGGGTGCCCCGCTGTGTGAAACCCCCCAGAAACCCCAAAAAACTCACCTCTCAACGCTCCCACGTGAGCGCCGCAGCCAATCCCCGCCAACGTCCAGGCGGGGATCAGGAACGTCCAGGCCGCTTCCGCCGCCGCCGCCTCCCGCGCGTCACTCTCGGCGCGCGCGCGCCCCCGCCGGCCATTCACAGAGGGCCGGCGCGGGCGCGCGCACGTCTGGAGGGGTGCGCGGGAGGCGGCTGCGGCGGAAGCGGCGGCGGATCAGGTAAGGCGTTTTGGGGGTTTCTGGGGGGTTTCACCCCGCGGGACATCCCGATCTCGGATGTCCCGCGGGGTGGGGGGTGATCGGCCCGGGAATCTTATAGATTTCCGGGCCGATCACCCCTGGGTGTTGGTCCACTTTAACACACTCATTCAATCCTTGCCCTCTTAGTTTCCCTCTGCTCCCTGTACCCACAAGCCAAGGAACCCCAGCCCCCAATGCTACAGCCCCAGCATCATGGTCTGGGGGCCACAGCAGGGATGTCTCAGGCCGACCAGGGGCTGGTAAAATCTAAGGCTGATTTTTGGCCCCAGTCCGTCACTGTCTGCACACATGATACTGAATAATTGTCAGCACTTAGATTTTCTTCTGCATCCACTCTTATTTTCTAGTGGCAGCGGCCATTTTGGAGCTTCCTCATGCTGCTGCCTGGATTCAACTGACTATGCACAATAACAGGAAGCCCGGCACCACTTCTTGTTTGCAGGTGACCTGCAGATGCATGAGCTGCCATTTTGTTTATAACATTTACTACAGCAGGAGTTAGAAAAAGGTAAATTATTTTTTATGTGCAGCAATCTAAATTGCCCTGGGGAGGGGGGAAATATGGACACTGTTTGTTGTGTTGGTTCAGTTTTGTCATTTTTTAATGGTGATCGACTTTAAAGAGGAACATCAGACCTTTTCTGATGTTCCTCTCTAAACACCCCTCCTTATCTGTCACTGCCTTTTGGATGTTGGCGTTATCTAAAATGCAGCCATCATGCAGTATTCCCTTTATACCCCCCTTAGCTGTCGCTGAGTGAAGGCTGCAAGCCTTAGCCGTACCCACCCTTCGCTGTCCCTCTTCAAATGTTCCACACCGCCATTCAAATCTTGTGGCATTAGCGCCGAGTGTCATTGCAGCCTAAACCAGAGGGGCAGGGACGAGAAAGACAGGTTTGGGGAGTTTTTATTAACTCTCTAATACCTGTAATGTTTTTCTTTAAAGTGGACCAAAACCCATAGCGATCGTCCCGGGAATCTCGATCGATTCCCACCCCCCCGGGGCATCCGCTGAGTGAAACCCCCACAGGTCGCCCATAAACTTACCTTGTTTTCCAATGGCGCATGTCCAAGCCACTATCCCTCTAGCAGGGCGCGTGCCCATGCCAGGCATTTGTGAATGGCTGGCGCGGACACGCTTCCTGTTAGAGGGTAGCGAGGGATGCGGTCATCAGCGCACTCGGAGCCGCTCGCCTTAGATGAAAGGACGTCAGCAGACCCGAGCACGGCGATTGGACAAGTGGCTGCGCATGCGCCATAGGACTGGGAAGAGGTGAGTTTGTTTCAGGGACCTGAGGGTTTCACACAGCGGGGCACCCTGGGGGCAAGGACCAAAACCCAGGATAGTCAAAATCCACCATAAAGAGGATCCCCAGATCTACTCGCCTGATCCCGAAGGTGAATCCTCAGTTACCTCTAGCCGTGCGCGCACCCGCTTCGCGCCTCTATGAATGAGCATTGTGCGAACACTACAGCTAGAAGCTGAGCGGGGGATGCGGATGGTGGCGAGCTGATTGGCTGACAGCCTGGGCCTGCTTGGTTTTGGTCAGGCCTGTGCCCATGGGAATAGGAAGGTGAGCAAATCGTGCGACCTGGAGGAATTGAAATTCCTGGATAGTGTTCCTCTTTAAAGCGGACCTCCACTCTAATAAAGAGCATATTTTATAAGTTTCCCACACCTTGTACATACAGATTGCTCACATTAATCCGGACCTTCACCCTGAATAAGAGCCTATCTTATATGTTTCCCACACCCTGTACATACAGATTGCTCACATTAATCCAGACCTTCACCCTGAATAAGAGCCTATCTTATATGTTTCCCCCACCCTGTACATACAGATTGCTCACATTAAAAATCATCCTACCTGCATCTACTGCATGTTATGAGCCTTTAAACATCCAAGATGGCGGCTCATGGAACATCAGGCAGCCTGCAAAAACAGGAAGTGCCTTCTGACTGTGTCGCTCTGCATTCTGCGATTGCTGACCTTTTCCTGACTCCAGCTCTGCTCTGTCTGGGCAAAGCACAGCTATAACCTGCCCCCTGTACTTTATCCCACTCTCCTCTCCTCAGTATGTGATGCTTCTGAGGCAAGATGGTGGCGCCCATATCCTAAAGTCCTGAACAGAGTTGCAGCCCGGTGGGGGAAAGAATAATAAGTGACTAAAAACATAAAATATATTAATTTTAGATGCTGGGGAATAGTTTTTTAAGGGTTTGGCCTTTTCAATAAATCATGGTGAAGGTCCGGTTTAAGTGGACCTTCAGCATGATTTAATGAAAAGCCCAAACCCTTAAAAAAGCATCTAAAGTTAATATATTTTACGTTTTTATTCACTTACTTATTATTCTTTCCCCCACTGGGCTGCAACTCTGTTCAGGACTTTAGGATACGCCATCTTGACTCAGAAGCATTACATACTGAGTAGAGGAAAGGAGAGCGGGATAAAGTACAGGGGGGGTAGGTTATAGCTGTGCTTTGCTCAGACAGTCAGCGGGGTCAGAGGGTCAGCTTGTATAGACCCCTGGATATGTTATATTGGCGGTAATAGATCTGTTTTTTGATAATGATGGTTTAACATGTATTGATGATTTGATTTGCTGTTCCTTGCTCCCTTGTATACCTGCAAAATGATTCTGCACTTATCTTATAGATACAAGATAATGTTACTGGCACTTGGCACTTTCTGATGGGAGGTGCAATAGATTTGTATGAATTTTTGAGTAGATAGGCACTATGCACTTTAATTAATTAATTATTAGCTGTATTGAGTATTACACTTTTTGCACATATGTATATATGTTTAGAGGGTAGAATTTTATGTATGTAGCACTATTAGGTTTCAAAGTAATTGGATAAGTTTAGAGGGATTTAAACCGGACCTTCACCATGATTTAATGAAAAGCCCAAACTCTTAAAAAACAATTCCTCAGCATCTAAAATTAATATATTTTACATGTTTAGTCACTAATTTATTATACTTTCCCCCACTGGGCTGCAACTCTGTTCGGGAATTTAGGATACGGGCGCCGCCATCTTGACTCAGAAGCATCACACTTACTGAGGAGAGGAGAGTGGGATAAGGTACAGGGGGGCGGGTTATAGCTGTGCTTTGCTCAGACAGAGCAGAGCTGGGGTCAGGGAAAGGTCAGCAGTCCCAGAATGCAGAGCAGCACAGTCACTTCCTGTTTGCAGGCACTTCCTGTTTGCAGGCTGCCTGCAAAAATGGCAGCTTCCATAAGCCGCCATCTTGGATGTTTAAAGGCTTATAAAATGCAGTAGATGCAGGTAGGATGATTTTTAATGTGAGCAATCTGTATGTACAGGGTGTGGGAAACATATAAGATAGACTCTTATTTAGAGTGAAGGTCCGCTTTAAGTTTAGTTTTAGAACCATTGTGGGAGTAATTATCATTTTTGACCAGTTGGGGGCAGGAGCACTCTCTATATATAATTCCTATGTGACAATAGCAAGATTTGTTAGGAACCTTTTACCGCGGATATTATTAGATTTGTATATGCTATATCAATTGGCATTGAAATAATAATTGATTTTCATCCAGGGTTGGTTTGTTTTTAATTGTTGTTAGATGTGTGTTTTATATGTTTTTTAATTATTGCGCCATAATAAATTTTCATTGATCATTTTCTGATGGAGTGCCCAGTTGTGAATTCCATTTTTGGGTTTTGTCTTTATGAATAGTAGTTGTGGAATTCTAGGAGCACCCACTGTTTGGTTATTATTTTTTGGTGGTGCCCTCACATCAGCTGTGTTACACTTTGCTCAGACAGAGCAGAGCTGGGGTCAGGAAAAGGTCAGCAATCCCAGAATGTAGAGCAGCACAGTCAGAAGGCACTTCCTGTTTGCAGGCTGCCTGATGTTCCATGAGCCGCCATCTTGGATGTTTAAAGGCTCCTAACATGCAGTAGATGCAGGTAGGATGATTTTTAATGTGAGCAATCTGTATGTACAGTGGGGGAAACATAAGATATGCTCTTATTCAGAGTGAAGGTCCGCTTTAAAGTCTGAGGCTGCCATTGCTGCTGGTGACAGAGCCTGGCTGTAGGGCTCTTGTCACACCCGGAACGAGCCTCAGCTTTGGTCGCATAGAGGGCGAGCATTTGCAACAGCACCTGCAGCGGCGCCCCGTGATGTGTGACCCGGCAGAGGGCAGATTCCGCCACCCCGAGCTGCAGCAGACGTAAGGCGGGAGTTACCCCGGCTCACCCCACCAAGCGACTCCCACACTGCAGGAGGGCGGGGCGTGCGGAGCCTCTCTTTACGGCGTCGAGCACGACAGCGGCTGTGCTGTGCAGTGCACTGTGTGTGTGTGAGAGAGGGGAGAGCGGCTGGAGCGGGAGCTCGCCGCCATGGACTATGACTTTAAGCTCAAGCTGACCGGAGAGCGGGAGCGGGTGGAGGACCTGTTCGAGTACGAGGGCTGCAAGGTGGGCCGGGGCACCTATGGCCATGTCTTCAAAGCCAAGAGGAAAGACGGGTGAGTGGCTGTGTAGGCCCGGCCCCGTCACACACAATGCCCCCCCCCATATACATATACAGTCCTCGCCCCTCCAGACTGCTGCTGTTTCCTTGGCCCAGTCGGGCCGCCCCTCTATAGCCTCTCGCACTGACTTGAGGTAAGTTGCCCCAGGCAACTGGACAGGGTTCATCTTATGAAGTAGCCCAAAACCCACCATGGAGTCTATGGGACTCCAGGGCAGGCATACTTGCTCCCCCCTGGGGCATCCAGAATTGGGATACCCTGCTGTGTACAACCCAGAAACTTGCCTTCTTTCCCGGTCTAATGGTGCATGCGCCAGCGGCAGCCGCATGCCTTCTATCCCTTTAGCAGGATGTGTGCCTGCGCCAGGCATTTGTGAATGGCAGGTACCTGGCATGTTCCCTGTTAGGGTGGATATAACGCAGCTGGATCCATTCCCCCAAATGCATTCCCCCAAAATCGGGATGGCCCGCTGTGTGAAACCCCCCAGGACGCCAGCTGCACTTACCTGAATTGTGGGTGGGCGTGCTCCCTGTGAAGCACGAGATGCAGCCGCCAGCGCGCTCGGAGCCGCTCAGCTTAGACGCCCATAGCTCAGCGGCTCCGACCATGCTGATTGGAGGAGCGGCTGTGCATGCGCTGCAGGACCGCAGTGAGATGAGTTGGCTGCAGCGATCAGGGGGTTTCAGTGGGGCACCCCTGATTGGGGTTACCTGGGGGAGTGGACCAAAACCTGGGATAGTCAAAATCCTGGGTTATGATCCACTTTAAAGGGTAGAGGAGATGCGGCCGCCAGTGTGCTGACTGATGAGAGGCTGCGCATGTGCTGGTGAACTCAGGCGATCTGCGGGGTTTTAACACAGTGGGGCATCCCCAATTGGGGTGCTTGGGGGTAAGGACCAAAACCCAGGATAGTCAAAATGCTGGGTTTTGGTCCACTATAAACATGTGACTGACAACTGTTCCAGACCTATACAAGAAGTTGGAGAATCAAACACCCAAAACTCAATACTGCATTTTAAAAATGTAATTTTTAATGCTGGTGAAAAATACACTATATAAAGATACAATGTGAACAAATATATACAGATGCAAACTGGCAACAGGTTACAGTACACAGTTATAATAGACCGCAGGTCAACTAGGGACAAGATAGGTATCCAGCATACAAAAAAGGGGGATAGTGATCCCAACATTCAAGTCCAATGGATATGACAGGCAACAAATTGGGTTTTCAGGCTATAAGCATAGTGCATCACAGTACTAGATTACCCATGGACCTGATGCCAAACAACATAAAGAAAAATGCAGATATTACAGCAAAGCGACTTACAGAGACAAGCAGCAAGCTAGGATACCTGGTGGACAATAGATACAAGACTCGACGTTTCGGCCTACTAAGGCCTTTCTCAAGAGATACGTGAGTCTCACATAGCTGGCACTAGAAGGGTTAAAGCACAGTTATGTCCTGTATATCTGTGGTACCGTATATACTCGAGTATAAGCCGAGTTTTTCAGCCCACTTTTTGGGCTGAAAAAAGCCGCCTCGGCTTATACTCGAGTTAGTGAAATTTTTGGAGGAGAATGGAGGAGAAAAAGGGGCAGGCCATACCGCTGGGCAGGGCCGGATTAACGTAGGGGCGGATGGAGATGGCGCCCGCACCAGAGAGCGAAGAAGAGAGCACGGCGGAGGAACAACCACTCACCGGTTCGGCGGGTGAGGGGGTCTGAGGTCAAGCGGAGAGGCGGCGGCGACTCGCAGAGCAGCCCGGCGGAGGAGTCGACGGAAGAGCCGCAACGGAGACAGCAGAGCCCCGCAGGGAGCAGCCTACACCCAGGTGAAGGTGGGTGTACAAAGATGGCGTCAGCTTGTGCTGGGCAGGGCCGGATTAACGTAGGGGCGGATGGAGATGGCGCCCGCATCAGAGAGCGAGGAAGAGAGCACGGTGGAGGAACAACCACTCACCGGTTCGGCGGGTGAGGGGTCTGAGGTCAAGCGGAGAGGCGGCGGCGACTCGCAGAGCAGCCCTGCGGAGGAGCCGCAACGGAGACAGCAGAGCCCCGCAGGGAGCAGCCTACACCCAGGTGAAGGTGGGTGTAGAAAGATGGCGGCAGCTTGTGCTGGTATAGAGTGAACAAGTTGCTTTCAGTGTTTATCCATACAGTCAATTTGTGCCAACGCTGGGATAAGATCTTTAATCTCGTTAGCATTTTATTAGTTGTTAAATTGTACACTGAGTGCCACTCAGCAGGGAAAAAGCACTAAGCCGGTCAAACCGGCATCTCATATTTGCTCAGAGCGCAGTACTGCCGGAGGAAGTGTAATGGGCCCCCTCCACATTGTTGTTAGCAGTGACACTGGGGGCGAGGTGGGGGGAGAGACAGGACACCAGGGAGAAACCAAGAAAGGAGGAATTTATTTAAGGAGGAATTTAATCCCAGTTACCAGGAATGCAGCAGGAGCCACTTAGATCACATCGTATGGCCTATACAGTATGTGACCTCTTATACACTCTCAACCCCCCAGAACCCACCCTAGGCTTATACTCGAGTCAATAACTTTTCCAGTTTTTTTGTGGTAAAATTAGGTGCCTCGGCTTATATTCGGGTCGACCTATACTCGAGTATATACGGTATTACAATTTCAGGTAAGCTGAATTAAAGGCACAGCTCAGGCATTGTCTTCACTGAACTAGCCGGTCCCATGTGACACTTCTGATTGCTGCAGTGCGTTGTAGATGCTGTAGCAGGTCTTTACATTTTGCCCATCCTTTCACTACTGTGTTCCAAATGTTGGCTGTTCCTGTCCCTCACTGCTCCCGACATGAGCTTGAAACTGGCCTGACTGGACAATTGGGGAAAACATGGAGGTTTTTCCTGGGTTAGGATCTAAATAAGCTGAAGAGATGTATGGAGAAATAATTATTTCCTCCCTTGTGCTGTACAATGTGAAATTGTGAAACAGGGGTAAAACAATTTACATGACAGAAAAGCACAAATACATAGTCATACTGAAATACACTAGGATAGATGGCCCTGCCCTTGTGGGCTTACAATCTAAAGGATATGGGTGGAGGCAAAAGGTAGGTCACAAGTAGTATATACTTAGTATGATGGCAAGTGATGTGAAGTGGCTCTGCCTGTCATTTATTTAGGCCAATTATATGCTCGTCTGAATACGTTATTATCAGGCTCCATGGCCACCATTGTCGCCGCCTATGTTGTCCTATTGTGACTTTCACATAGACTATTCCGATTGCTGGGCGTTTGCAGGTTGATTTGAAAAATTCCACAATGCAGTGTGTTATGCTGTTGATGGGCGGTAGCGATCCCATAGAAGTCAGTGGAATTGCTTTTCCATCGCTATCACTTGATGCAGTCAGCCGCCAAACAGATGCTTTTTTTCCTGTCATTTGTTTGTGGCACATTAAAGTGGATCTTCACCCTGAATGTAAGCCTATATTGTATGTTTCCCCTGCCCCTTACGTACAGATTGCCCACATTAAAAATCATTCTACCTGCACCGTTATAACCCCCCCCTGCACTCTTACCCGTCTCTCCTAAATATGTGATGCTTCTGAGGCAAGATGGTGGCGCCCGTATCCTAGATTCCTGAACAGTTGATGCCTAGTGGGGGAAAGCATAATTAGTAAGCGACTAAAAATTTAAAATATATTAATTTTATATGCTGGGGAATAGTTTGGGGCTTGGGCTTTTCATTAGCCTGCAGAAGGAGGAAGTAAGGGATTCATCAGCTGAAAGGTGAACATTCAGATACAGCATGACATTTGTTTGTGATACATATGTATCCAATATCTGAATGAAACAAGTTTGTTTTCCTCTGGCGACCCAATAAAGAAGTAAGGCTGTATCTTCTAAATCGAATGATAGATAGAAAATATATTAAAGTGGACCAACACCCAGGATTTTGACTATCCTGGGTTTTGGTCCACTTCGGCGGGGCACCCCGATCGGGGGTGCCCCGCTGTGTGAAACCCCCCAGAAAGCCCCAAAATCTTACCTGTCCCCGCTCCCACGTGACTGGACGGTCCAATCCCCGCCAACGTCCAGGCGGCGATCAGGAACGTCCAGGCGGCGATCAGGAGCGTCCAAGCGGCTGCCGCCGCCGCCGCCTCCCTCGCGTCACTTTCGGCGCGCGCGCACCCCCGCCGGCCATTCGCAGACGGCCGGCGCGGGCGCGCGCACGCCCCTGTAGGACCGTCCAGTCACGTGGGAGCGGGGACAGGTAAGATTTTGGGGCTTTCTGGGGGGTTTCACACAGCGGGGCACCCCGATCTCGGATGTCCCGCGGGGTGGGAGGTGATCGGCCCGGGAATCTTATAGATTATCGGTGTTGGTCCACTTTAAACTGTATCTTCAGCATCATTTAATGAAAAGCCCAAACCCGTAAAAAAAAAAAATAAAATATTCCCCAGCATCTAAAATGAAGTTTACGTTTTTGGTCACTCACTTTTTATTCTTTTCCCGCTGGGCTGCAACTTTTCCGGGACTCTAGAATACGGGTGCCACCATCTTGCCTCAGAAACATCACATACTGAGGAGAGTGCATATAATATGTAGGGGGGTTATAGCTGTGCTTTGTACAGACAGAGCAGAGCTGGGGTCAGGAAAAGGACAGCAATCCCAGAATGCAGAGCAAAGACACTTCCTGTTTGCAGACAGCCTGATACTCCATGGGCCGCCATCTTGGATATTTAAAGGCTCATAAAATGCAGTAGATGCAGGTAGGATGATTACTAATGGGGGCAATCTGTATGTACAGGATGGGGGAAATGTATAAGATAATTCTTATACACTCTTATTCAGGGTAAAGGTCCGGTTTAAAGTCTATTTTCAGTGAAATAAACGCTCTACTGCCCTTTTCTTCCACACAGCCCATCGCTCAGAGTGCGCAGCTGCAGCTCTTACCTGAATGCTGAATCCAGATCCATTGCCGTCTGGTAGATTATGCGGCGTCCATTCCTGTCTTTCCGATGTGGCGTCACCCCCTGCCATCAGCAAGTTGGCCTGCCCCCCTCCATTCTCTGCAATTGAAAGGGGCTTGTGAAGACCTAACACACAATGTCTGAGAGACAGAAAGATGGTGATGGTCCTGGATCTAGCAATCTGGTAAGGGCTGCGCACTAGGATCGATGGGCTGTGTGAAAGAAAAGGTGAGTATAGCATTTTTTTTATTTGACTGAAAATTGTCTTTAACCCTTTAAACGCCAGCCACGTAAAATTTACGTGGCTGCCTCTCCTGCAGTTAACTGCCAGCCACGTAAATTTTACGTGCCTGACTTTCCCCACTAATAGTAAAAAAAGTTTTTAAAAAAGTCACTTACCTGACCCCTCGTTTGATTCAGCCGGGTCTCCTCTTCAAAATGGTGGTCTCCGATCGTTCACCGGACCTCCTCTGGCTGCAGGGGAGGGCCCGGAATAGGGTGCCCCCCCCCCCATTTCAGCTGCCTCCGGCTTTTCCTGTAAAATAAAAAAATAAAAAAAATGACATTTACTTACCTCTGTGTGCGCTGGCTCCCGCCGACCCTCCTCTTCACCTGGGGGGCCTCCGATCCCCCCCCAGGTCATTCCGATCTTCTCTCCCCTCTCCTGTTCCGATGGCGGCCGCCATCTTGACGCTAAGCCCCGCCCCTTTTGGGGACGGGGCTAATGACGTCAGTCCGGGCCGTCGTCCCCGCTAAGCCCCGCCCCTTTGGGGGCGTGGCTATGACGTCATTCCCAGTCCCGATCACCGGCTACAGCTCTGTTAGCTGTCAGATGCCGGTGATCGGTGCCCTGGAAGGAGGTGACAGGAGATCCTCTGATCTCCTGCCTCCTCCTTCTCTGGATGCCGATCACCGGCATCTGACAGCAGATCAGCGAGGGACACAGGAGCTGACGATCGAAGGTGAGTAAAGAGTAAATTTTTTTTTTTTTTTTAATAAATAAAAATTTTGTGTCCGTGTTTTTTTTTTCTGTTAACCCTATGTGAACTGGTAAGGGGTCCATGAGACCCCTGTACCAGTTCACAAGGCTGGGGTCTGGCAAGTCACCTGCCCTAGCGGGTTACTTGCCATTAACCCCTGCACCCCCAATTACCTGCCTCCCCAAAGCCCGGGGGGGGCAGAAGAGCCCGGGCCCACATAAGCTATGTGGGCTCGTAGGCTGCAGGGTGGGGGGGCCACAAAAGCTGGCCCCCCCACTCTGTGCCTACAAGCCCCCATAGCTGGTCCCGGGCTGGTTATGACGGGTAGGGGGGACCCTACGTCATTTTTTTTCTTAATTTTAAGGGTTAGGGTTAGCCTAACCCTAACCCTTAAAATTCAATAAAAAAAATGAGGTCCCCCACCCTGTGAGGGGGGACCCTATGTCATTTTTTTTTTTTAATTTTAAGGGTTAGGGTTAGCCTAACCCTAACCCTTAAAATTCCCCCCAAAAATGGGGTCCCCCCCCTACTTTTTTTTTTTTTTTTTTTTTAAGTGGACCAACACCCAGGCTGATCGGCCCGGATCAGATCCCTCCCTGCGGGGCATCCGAAATCGGGATGCCCCACTGTGAAACCCCCCAGGACGCCCCAATCGCCTTACCTTATCCCTGTTCCAACGGTGCATGCGCGGGCCGCATCTCGCGCTTCTCTCTATCAGGGCGCGCACACGTTCCGGTCGTTTGGGAATCGCCGACTCGGGCACGCTCCCTGTTAGAGGGAAGCGCGAGATGCGGCTGCCAGCGCGCTCAGAGCCGCTGTGGTTGTCCGTCCCTTGTCCGTGCATACCACAGCGGCTCTGAGCGCTCTGATTGGACGAGCGCTCGCGCATGCGCCGTAGGAGCGGGCTGGGGTGAGTTTTCTATACCTTTCTCGGGGGTTTTACGCAGCGGGGCACCCCCGCGGAAGTGGATCAAAACCCAGGATAGTGAAAATCCTGGGTGTTGGTCCACTTTACGGGTTAGGCTAACCCTAACCCTTAGAATTCCCCCCAAAAATGGGGTCCCCCCACCCCCTGGGATTAAAAAGAAAAAATTAAAAAAAATTAAAATTTTAAAGAATTAAAATTAAAAAGAAAATGACATAGGGACCCCCTCCCAGGGGGGGCCTTCTATTTTTTTTAATTTTTGGGGTTAGGCTTAGCCAAAAATTCTCAAAAAAAATTGCCCCCCCCCCCCCCCCCGGGAGGGGGACCCTATGTCATTTTAAATTAACCCCTTATGTTTATAGTGTGGATAGTAGTATTTTATTTGTAAATGTTATAAAATGCTCTTTTCAGTTTGGGGGGTCTCCTGGGCAAGAATGAGGGGCTATTGATACATATGTGGTACCGTTGTAATCGGGAGAAATGGGGCTATCACATGCAATATGGTTTTTATTACTAAAAAATGTTTTATTTAAAATAAAGGAGACAATTGTTTAAAAAAATATTATTTTATTTATTTTTTTGTTTTTTTTACGCAAAAATATTTAAAAAACAGTAGAAAAATTACAAACAAGACATTTAATGTTAAAGCCTAAATTCTGCTGCAAAAAAATATATATATATTTTCCAAGAAATTCCGACAAATCACGGTTAAACATGCCGCAAAATGGGGAAAAATGACCAACTGAGGGCGACAAAAGTTCAAGTAGGCTGGCAATTAAAAGGGTTAATAGTACCTATGCATGTTGGGTATTGTTCTGCTCGGGGGACCTTGCGCTTTCAGATTTAGCTTGTTTTTTCTTATTTGCATATTGATATTTTAGGAAAAGGTGTTTTTTATTATGCTTTTTTATAATTTTTTTTGTGAAACCCTGTGTAACCTAAGAATTCTTCAAGGGATTACTTCCAGAAAGATGAGCCCACGACAACAAGCTGGGTACGCTTAGAAAGCTTAAAATGTGTACTTTCAGGGAATATATGGTTTATGGGGGATATTCTAAATGTAAAGGGTTGTTTTGGTAGAAAAAGCACAAGGTGCGCACTTTGTATGCAGAGCTGAAATTTTGAAGTAAAATTACCGTTACGCACATGCTTTACTTTGGTGTGTTTGGCAACTCTTCCCTTGACAGTAGCTATGCATGCTGGGTATTGTTCTGTTCGGGGCATGTTGCTTTTTCAGATTTTCAGTTTTTTTCTTGTTTGCATATAGGTTTTTTTAGGAAAATGTAGTTTTGATTCTGCTTTTTTATACTTTTTTAGAGAAACCCTGTGCAACCAAAGAATATATTGAGGGATTACTTCCAGAAAACTGCACCCATGTCAACAAGCCTGGTACGCCTAGAAAGCCTGAGGTGTGTACTTCCAGAGAATATATAGTTTGTGGGGGGTATTTCAAATGTAAAGGGTTGTTTTTCTTGAAAAACTGCAAGGTGCGCTTAGCACGTAGCATAGTTGTATTTTATCTGAAAATCTCCTAAAGAGTTGTTTCAGTTTGGGGGAGTCTCCTGGGCAGGAAAGGGTGTCTACCTATACATATGTGGTATCACTGTAACCGGGAGAAATTGGGGTTTCACGTGCAATAAGATTTTATTGACAAACTTACATTTTTTATTACAAAAACACTACAAATTGTAAAAAATTGTTTTTTGGGGTTTTTTTTTTGCACATATTTCATCCAAAAATATTGAGAATACACCTAAAAAATGACAAACAAGACATTTCATGTTAAAGCTTAGACTCTGCTGAAAAAAACAATATATCTCTTTTCTGGGAAATCCCTGGAAATCCCTTCAAAAATCACAGTTGAACAAGGGGAGCGCAAAATAGTGCAAAATGGTCTGGCAACAAAGGGTGACAAAATCTCAAGGTAGGCTGGCGGTTAAAGGGTTAAATGAGTTCTTTGCCTCCCTCATTCCGTCAAGAAAGGGTGGGGATCAAATTGACAAGACTGGTTATGGATTATTTTTTTATTTCTAATGCAGCATGCCGGGAGGACAAAAGCTTGCTTTTAGTCCTTACAAGTGTGTTTTGTCACAAAGACAATGCTAAGATGTCACACAGCCAGTGACTCGGTGTGCCCAGCTGTTCTCCTCAGACGTCCTCTTCCTTTTGTTCCAATTTTTGTTTTCCAGGCAGGTTAATGGCAGCCACCTCCCCTATTTCTCAACAAAAAGCTTAGTGTCTTGCAAAATTATTTCATAGCCCCCTGAGCGACTCGATTTGGGATGTCTCGCTGTGTGAAACCCTCCAGATTTCCCAGTAAAACTCACCACCCCTGCGGCTCTGTTTACGGAATAGTGGATTGTGAGGGGCCGCATCGCCAGCAGTGGGTATGTTCCTGCCCCCCAGCCATTCAAATAGGCTGGAGTGCTCACAGCCCAAAGATGTGGAGATGTGTTCACCCACATGTTTACATCAGTAAGAGAGCCAGGAAGCCGCTGATTTTTACGGTGCCGAGGGGGCCACACAGCGGGTCATCCCGATTCCAGTGCCTTCTTTCACAATTAAACAAACAGAGCTTATACGGTAGTAGATGCACGTCCATTAGGGTTCTGAAGGAAAGCATTTCCCTTTTTATTTGGGGGAGTGTCTGTGTGTTTGTGTGTCTACATTATATATGCATTAAAATGTTGCATTTTTTTGTTTTAACCAACCCATAAGAAATTTGACTGATCGACACGTATGTTGGTGCTTCATTGCGACGATCCATTGAGCTTTTGTTTGCATCATCGTTTGTAATTTTGTCAACTGTCTGATTTATTTATTTTGTTATGTATGAGGCTGGCCGAGTCGGCAAAATCACCATTTTCAGGGACCTTGCCTTGATTTAGGAGGAGACTGCTCCTATTCTTTATGCCTCTGGTTTATCTGCCCCAGGCATTGCCAGTGTTTGGGGTGCCCTGGCACCGCCTCTAGGTTACATGGTGGCTCCTGATTCCCCAGCTGGCCATGTTTTTGGCTGCTAGCCCAGGTGAGGAGTAAGACTGGAACCGCCTGCCACTGCCATGGCCGGGGGGATCCTTGTCCTGGGGGGAGCCATTAGTCCCCATATGGCTGTAATAGGCTATAGTAACGCTGCTCTGTTGCTGGGAGACGGGCATATCCTGTATTATGGTGTGCCCCTCTTCCAGGGGACATGCCTGACCCACCTGGAGGTGCCTCTCTGCCTGATCTCGCACAAGGGAGGAGGAACTAAATGGGATAGATTGGGGGTTCCAAACTTTGTTTCATTAAGTACCCCTTTCCATTTTACACTATCAAGTACCAACTGGGTGGTGCATCTGGGTTGTTGGGCACCTGAAACTCACAAAATGGCCATTTATAAGTAAATTTAACACATGAAAATATTGGTACTTATTTGCTCCATAAGGCTTGGGTGACCTCTAGATGGCAGCACATCAGTTTGGGGCACAAGTCGGCTTGCAGCCTTGAGTACTGATAGGATCTCAGGCACCACCAGTAGTATAAGGCTGCTGCTGTTGCCTCTTTGCCAATGCACCCCTCCTGTTTCACTCTCTGTGAAATTGTTCATCCTTACTGTACATCTATTTAACTACCCCTACATGCCAGTTCTGTTGACTCCCACTTTCATCACAGCAGGTCTAGGACGTTTCTTGTATTGGTCTATATGCAGAACCTCGACCCAAGTGTGCGCTTGAAATCCTGCTTAAGATTGGTGCGTAATTGTTCAGACGTGTGTCTAGAAAAAAAATCTACATGCGAGACTGTGCTTGGACTTGCATGCGGGCTACCTCTGCACCCTTAGATTTTATATTAGAATTATATTGTGGCATTTGTTTATTGGCCAGTGTCAGGTGTAAAGGGGCTGAAACCAATATTGCCCTGCTACTACATGAGCTGTGTATGTTAATAGGGGTTTCCAATACAGCTTCCATTACACAGCCAGAAACTGCTTAAAAAAAAAAATAAACCCTGCTCTGTGGGCCAGTCGGGCTACAAAGTCTGCTTCAGTCATAATCGTGAAGAGCCAATAATGCCATTATGATAAACTTTAGTGCATTGCTGGTGTGTGACATTGTGGATATTATATATGAGACTTGTCCTGCAGCAGGTTCGTAGACTGTAAATGGCTTCTCCTGATTAAACACTCTGCTGTATCTGCTTCTCACTGCTAAGTGTGTCTGTATATTAGTTTTATGCTGTCGCGCAGATGACGCTGCAAGAGCTCGTGGAAAAGAAATTGTCTCCATAAAATGTATTCCTTTATTTTCAGAAGCTCTGAGCTGCCATTAAAACCTGCTTTTTCTCATATTCAACTCCAGGGTGTCACCGAATCAGATATGAGTGGGTTAACTCTCTTCCAAAGGGAGGGACTACAAGATAAAAAGGTGTGTGTGTGTATACTTCCAGCTGCCCTCAGCAACCCAGTTTCATTCTTGCAGTTGAACTGTGAAGCGTGTGTACAGATTTTCTTCTTTATTTATTTTTTCTTTTCAAGGGTTTTGTTCAGGAAGCAGGGGATTCTGACTGTCTACCAGACCCTTACGTTCCAGCTGATTTGGTAGACCCACTTATGCCTCCTGGAGTTGGTTAACAAGGAAACTAAGGTTCTGGGATTCTAGAGTTATCCCAGATAACCAACTCCCATAGAGAAGCCGCACTCAGGATATTAAATACAATATAAAGATTATTTATTAAGAAAATAAGAACAATCCAGTACATATTGAAGACATACAAGATTAAAAAACATAAACACAACCACGAAAGGGGGATCAGGCCATAAGTGACTAATACATAAATAAACATAAAAAATAGAGGAATTATTATACCAACGGAATACGGAGCCAAAAGGATAGTGACAATATATACATTACAAAAAAACAGACAAAATGTCCATACCAATAAATAATGAAGGTGTCCACAGTTCAATTAATCAAAATATCTCTTTAAAAAGTGCATATAAGAAGATTGTGCAAGAAAAGACAGCAGTGCTAATCAATGCAGTAACTACAATAACAGAGTGCAAGACCAGTGTGGGCTCCACAGAAATGAAAAGTAAAAAACATCCAAAAATAATAATAATCTTACATCACCTGTCCCTAGCGGGTCCCCCGCAGTAGCCGCCACTCGACGCGCTGCGTGTCCTACGACACTTCGCCAGGGTGAGTCAGCTACTCCGGGATTCCCCCTCCTTAAATACCCCGTGCAACTCGCGCCGACACTTCCTGATCTTGCGGTTCACTGGGCTGAGATGACAGGGTGCCCGACGCGCTGCCCTTACGGCCATTTTAATTGGCCGGGCGGGGCGCGGGTCTGGGTGCCGACACCCATTGGCCAGCATGTTACTGCACGGGGTATTTTAGGGGGAATCCCGGAGCGGCCGACTCACCCTGGGGAAGTGTCGGTAGGACACGCAACGCGTAGGTGGCGGTTGCTGCGGGGGACCCGCTGGTGACAGGTGATGTAAGACCCAGAACGCCAATTCCTTCTGGCGAAACAAACTGAACCCTCTTCGAAGCCTTCCCATGCAGAAATTGACACCCTCACCTTATCGGGCAGTGGGATGGCTTTGGCGTTTCGCTCCCCTTTGGAGGCTCCACATAACATATGTTTGGATCCAAGAAAATTTTTTCGGGCTACAAGATCGAGCTGTCCAACTTCGAGAATATAAAGGACATCTATCTGCATATCCCTATCTTCTCAGGCCATCAGAAGTCCTTAAGTTTTGCAGTAGATGGTCTTCATTTCCACTTTGTCGCTTTGCCTTTTGGCCTGTCCTCTGCTCCGAGGCTCTTCTAAGGAACCAAGGGGTACGAATTACTACTTAGATGATCTTCTGATCAAAGCTCTATCTTTTCAGGAGGCCTTGAGACAGTCTTATCGACTCTAGAAAACATTGGTTGGATCTCATCTCCTTTCTGGGAATGACATTATATACTATACTATCGTCTGATCAGTCAAGGAATGTATTTGTTGGCCTTGATGGTTTCTTGCTTCAAGGCAGTTTCACACAGACCCCTGCAATCAGAGTTGCTCTCCATTTGGGATCAGCCCATGTAGTCCCTGAGTCGCCTAACCAGTTGGGGGATCCCTAATGATCCAGGGACCATTGGGCCAGAGGGAGAGCAGACTGAAGAGTCATCCTGTCAGGATTCAAGCAGACAGCATGACTGTGGTGTCTGCCTTCAAGGGGGCACCAAAAGCTGCCGAGCTCTCAAAGAAGTGAGTTGTATCTTGCTCTGTGCTGAGAAAAATATCCAGTTTATCTTGGCAATTCTCATACCAAGAATGGACAACGTACAAGCCAACCATTTAAAGTGGACCAACACCCAGGATTTTGACTATCCTGGGTTTTGGTCCACTTCGGTGGGGCACCCCGATCGGGGATGCCCCGCTGTCTGAAAATTCTTAGATTCCCGGGCCGATTTCCGCCCCCCCCCCCCCCCGGGTGTTGGTCCACTTTAAGCACGGCAACTTTGGATCAGGCACAGTGGTCCCTCAGTCAGGGGATCTTTCAAGCGATATACAACTGCTGGGAGACGCCAGACATGGACCTCTTTTGCGTCCCGCCACAATTGGAAGTTTCTGAGGTTTGTCTCCCAATCCACAGACCCTCTGGTTATAGCAGTAGATGCTCTGACCCTTCCTTGGTCAACATTCAGAATTCTGTATACATTCCCTCGGTTACCTGGGTTGAGTAGTAAAGGTAGCTCGCAAGTGGATTCCAACCATCCTGGTAACGTCCCATTGGCCAAGTTTGGTTTTCAGACGTAGTAAGGATGTTGGACGGCGAGCCCTGACAGCTGTCCGACAGTCCAGATCTCCTCACACAAGGGCCTCTGCAGGACACCAGTTTACGAGTTCTTGCTTTGACAGCCTGGCTATTTAAACCACCATCCTGGCAGAAGGAGGCTTATCTGCCAGGGTCACCAGGACTATGATTCAGGCCTGAAAGCTTCTAGAATTTACAATAAAGTCTGGTGGGTCTTTATAGCCCGGTGTGAGTTCAGGGCTTTCGCTTACAAGAATTTTATGAGGGAACCACCTTGAAAGCCTCTTTCCTGCTTGGGACCTAATTCTTGGCTCTTCAGAGTCCTCCCATTGCCATTTTTGGTGACAATTGAAGTCCTCTTTTTGGTGGCAATTACTTCAGTCAGGCGGGTCTCTGAACTAGAAGCCTTATCGCTTAAGCCTCCTTATTTGGCCCCACACAGGGACAAGGCTGTTTTATAATTTAAATAAGACATCCTAAGGTGGTCTCCTTATCTTAATGAAGATGTGGTTTTATCCTCCTTGTGTCCTGTTCCTACTAGCCATAAGGAGAGGGTCCTCCACTCCTTGGAGTTAGGGCTCTTAAAGCGGACCAGGCATTTGTGAATGGCTGGCGCGGGCACGGTCCCTGTTAGAGGGTTGCAGTGGATGCGTCTGCCGGCACGCTAGGATCCGCTCACCTTAGATGAAGTCTTAGACACACTTAAAGGGCGAGTGGCCCGCATGCACCGTGGGACCAGGAAGGGGGGGGGGGGGTTACACAGTGGGCCACGGACCAAAACCCAGGCTAGTCAAAATCTTGGGTTTTGGTCCACTTTAAATTGTCTGCTGCTGACCTTCTGCAGGACTCTTGTTCATCATTGTTGAGGGGCCATGGAAGGGCCTAGCGCTGGCTAAGTCCACCATCATCTGGTGTATTAGACAGGCTGTGATAAGAGCTTACATCTCCTATGGGAAGTATTCTCAGCTTTTCAGCACCAGGCTTCATTGGAAAAGTTGTGCAAAGCTGCTACCTGGTCTTCCATTCATACATTTACCAAATTCTATAAAGTAGACCAAAGAGCCTTAGTGGACACTGTACGAAAGGTATTACGAGCAGTGGTGAGCTCTTCTGCTGAGATCTGATCTTTTTTTGGCAAAGCTTGCTCTGCAGGATAGGGGGATGGGGTTGATACTCTGATTCCCACCCCGCTTTGGGATGTCGCATTCATATCTGATTCGGTGATGCTCTGGAGTGGCATATGAGGGAAAATACAGTTGTATCAAATGCCATTGTAGCAATAACATTTGTGTAAATGAACTGGTGGTCGTTCCCTGTAAGGTTTGCTGCTTTTCTGCTTCGGCCCTCTTGCCATTGCCAGGATTGAACTGCAAGATATTTATTTCCTTGTATGACCTGAGGTTCTTCCAGCATTTCTTGCACAGGTGCCACCGCACAGCATTGTGTGAAGAGAAATGACACGGATTTCCCAGGGTTCTGCAGTCGGCAGCTTTTGTGCTACACTTTTCCTGGACAGGGGTGGGTACATGGGGCGACCACAAAAAAGCACTGCATTTTTATTTGTGTAGAAGTATACACACAAATCCCCTGAGCCCTGCGATGGAGAGATACTCTACTTTACCCAGTGAATTCTCATCTGATGGGACAGGAATTAGTTGCACACATGTGCGGTAGCCACTTGTAATTGGAGGTGATGGGAAGCATTTTGTCTGTGTGACCGTGTTGCCATGACATGTGTCTGCAGGATTGGTTACCGGATGAATAAAGTATAGGGAGTGTATATGCATGATTTTTAAACTGGAAGTCCTGCCAAAATATAAGTGATGTAGTGAGCCTGACTTTCTGCTGGGAACTGCTCTGTGCTGCTGTGCTGCCGCCCTGAATGCAATGGATTATGCAGTTCAGATGGAAGCAGGCGAGATTTGCAGTGGTATTGGATGGACATTAATAAAATGAACCCTGTAATGGCCTTTGCCCAGGTATTTTAACAGATATGTGCTGATGCTTCTGGATTTCAAAAAAATATATATAATCTGCCTTTAAACCCTGTGTAATGAAACATGGGATTTGATGTTCTATCCCTTTTGAAGATGAATTCTATCTGAAGGCTGCATACTTGGCCTTTGACTCCAGCATACAGGTGCTTGGGTATGGCCAAGTCACATTTTGTTAGAATATTTTGGTGGTGGTTGGTATTTTTGGGTGCTAAATGAGTGGTTCCCCCTGTTCCTGCAGCCCTGTATTTTATCGGTCACCCCCCCCCCCCCCCCACCATGCACTCTGCATCAGTATGAGGGTGAGCGTGTCCTTTTGCAGTGAGCTTTTCCAATAAGAACAATAGGTCTCAGTGATTCCTCTGGGCCCCAGCTACTCGCATGTTCGCCAAATACAAAATGGCTAATTCATTAGATCTATTGGATCACCATCACAAAATTATCTTATATTGCAAATCTATTTAAACCTTTTAGATGACAAGAGAAAAGGAGGGGGGAGACAGGGGCGATGCTTATAAATGGAGATCTCCTTAATTCTGCTGCCCTCCTGAGGCAGGGTATTGGAAACCATAGCAATAGTTGGCCAAATCCATGTATGAGGAGTAAGGCCAAATCCATGTATGAGGAGTAAAGCACAACCCAAAGCAGAAGAATTGCGATAGCAATACACAGTTACTCCTGGAAACGAGCAGTTAGAATAGAGCCATCCTCCCCTGTAAAAACAGAATGGGGGTGTTGACTACTGATCTGGCTCTTGGGTAAGTTCCAGAGCGCCGGGTTAGGAATGCTGTGCTGTGCCGTGCCAGTAGGGATGCTTCCATGCATGACTTGAAAAGTAGACCTCTATTAGTATAGATATATTTTGTTATTGAATAAGTTAAACATTTTATCCAAATTTACTGTGATGAGAGTGGCTCATTTGAACCAAATAGCAGCAAAAACTTTAACATTGCATAAGGAGGTTTTTAAATTTGGTGACAGATACTTTTTCTTCGTAGGAAAGATGACCGTGATTATGCCCTGAAACAAATAGAAGGTACTGGAATTTCTATGTCTGCATGCAGAGAAATAGCTGTAAGTAAACTTATTTCCAATCTGTATAAAACGTATGTATTTGTGCAATATGAAAAATGCCATTTATAAGCTACGCTAATTATTTCAGTGTGGCTTATGTATCTGCTATGAGAGCACACTTTACAGCTTTAGGAATTGGAAGGCTGGACAATGAGTGTTGCAGGAACCGGAAATGTTGTGAGGGTACCAAAAATCTGGATAGAATACTAAATCCATAGTTCCAGAAATTGAATGGGGTAGGAGAACACTGTAATGGCACTTTGGTTTTTTTGCACTCAAGCGAGATTTTGAGGGTTATGCAGTGCATGCAATGATGTCTGTGTTTGCAGCAACTGACTCTGTAATTTACAAATTTCTTTAGCTTAACTACTTCTGCTCTCTAGCTGTTAAGCACATGATTGGTTTCTCGGACAGGTGAGGCCTGAATAGGCAAAGCTGGTGAAACTGTTTTGAGTGTGGAAATTCTAAATTATCCATAGAAATCTCCCCTTTTGTGATCTTACTTGAACAGACCCTACATTAGACAGTTAATACATTCTCCTAATATATTTTCTCCCTATGTCCTTCAGGATGGTTACGGAGAGAGCGGCTTCTCCCCTTGAGAGGAAACACAAAGTGGGCCAGGTCAAAAGCCCCACCAGTCCTCATTGTGTTTCCTCTCCAGGAAACCGCCTGGAACCCTATCGTCTTCTGTGTGTTGTGTGTTTGTTTTTTTTTTTTTGTTAAACTTATTTTTTTCAAAAAATCCTCTGGGCAGACCTCATGTCTCCGCCCCAATGATCGAACACGTGACCACCAGAACTGGCTAAAGCTTTAGCCCCCTCCTACCATCTCCAGTTGTTTTTGTGTTCCCGCCTGAATAGGAGCCTGAACCGAAAGGTTTAGGTAAGTATCCGGCGCTGTGGGTTTGAGATCTGAAAAATCTCAGACTGCCTGAGGAAGTGACGCTTGGTCGTCACGAAACGTGTTGGTTTTGGGCGGGGGGATCCCCTTCTGGCGGTTGCCCTGCATCTTGGACACGTGAGGTCTCATCATTGTTAGAGTTGATGAGACCGGCTTTATTTTCACTTTTACCTGGCTGGTCCTCTTAACTGATGAGTAATTTGCATGGTTTGCACATAATAGATTTTTGCACTTAGCACTTTGTTTATGACTATAGAGGATAGATTATGATTAGGATTTATTAGGATATATTTATTGACATGCACATAATTATGTATATGGTTATATTAGGCATTTAAGTGGGTTCTGGCCAGGCTTAAAGCGGACCTTAAAACTGATCATCATGCAATCACTATATGGTGGCCTTTAAGAGTCCTTATTTATCATCCAATTTGGGGTGCCCCCCTCCCCATTCCTTTTCCCTAGTGAGGACATAAGTGTTTATGTTTTTTATGTTTTTAATATGTTTGTATAAATATGTTTGTATATTACCTATCATTAATCAAATAAAATAAAATATTGGCATTTGAGATAGTTGGTGGTGCCACGGTTTTGCTTGGGTGGGTTGGGGAGTGGTGGGACTCCCTTCTCCTTGTTTCTTAGATTGACCATTATCTCACCCAAGGAGTTGTGCACGCCCTAATAGGTCATCAAGTTGGTGCGCTCTTATTTGTGTTTGTTACAATGTATATTTTATAATGTAATGATCCATGCACCACCGTTTTCCCAGGAGATACACTGGTTGGAGCAGGTTGAGACTTGTCAATGCACACATTCTAGACCCAAACTAATATGCTCTTATGCACTGGAAAATCTGCCCCTTGTGGGCTTTGCCACAGGACTCCAGTTTAAACTGCCAGTTTAAGAAAGGGATCTCTACCATATTAGCTATTACATTGACTTGTAATATGAGTAATTCTTGCAGAATTGCAGAACTTCTTTAAATGGTATTGGAAACCATCCATCCAAAATCTGTTTTAATTTACAGCTTCTACGAGAATTGAAACATCCGAATGTCATTTCTCTACAAAAGGTATTTCTCTCTCATGCTGACAGGAAGGTCTATCTCCTATTTGATTTCGCAGAGCATGATCTATGGGTAAGACCAAATTGTCCATGTCATGCATATATTTACGTGGACCTTCATTCCCACTTTTGTGTCCAGCGCTTAAAATGTATGTTTCCGTGTCAGATCCTGTGAGAAGTATCATGTGACCATCCAGTGTTACACATTTATTTTATTATTATTGCCTGTATTTTTCCATCCTGCATATTTTTAAAATACAAATACGTTATATGATGTTAAATGCAGTCTGAAGCCTTTGGTATACAGCACAGTCGAATTGTAATGTGATTGCAATTAGGGTAAAGCAGTCCCAAACCCTCTAAACACCCAGGCCAAGATACATCGAGTGATTCTGCAGGCTTGGTGGCGGCTTAGTTTTAAAAAAAACTTTTTTTTTTTTTTTTAGCTAGACCCAGCCAGCAAATTTGAGTTTGCCCATTGGCTGATCTCAAATGTGCTAGCCAACATGCCACAGCGTTCCTTTAAAGTGGACCAAAACCCAGGATAGTCAATAGTTATGGCTATCCTGGGTTTTGGCCCTTTCCCTGGGGGGCACCCTAATCGGGGGTGCCTCACTGTGTGAAACCCCCCAGGACGCCGCAGCCAACTCGCCTATTCCTGGTCCCACGGCGCATTTAAGAGCAGCGGCTCTGGCGGCCGCATCCTCTGCCTCCCTCTAAAAGAGGGATACAAAATGATACTTGGCATTTGTTCTGTGCCGCTGGTCACTGCAGGTCCGGCGCTTCACAACTCTATTCTCTGCCACTTATGCCACGCCCCGCCATCAGTCACAGGGGGTGTGGCCCTGTAACCTCTATTCAGTTTAATAGAGACAGGGAGTGTAAGGCTTCCCCCTCGTGATTGATGGTGGGACAAATTGTGACTCGCCATCAATCCCCCAGACTCTGACCATGGAAGGTGGATAGAACAATCGGGTGAGTTGTGGAGCGCCAAACCTCCAATGACCAGCAGCGCAAGGTAAGTTCCCTGCTGAATCCCTTTTTGCTTGCGGCTTGTCCCCAGCCAATTTCAACCGCTAGGCCCTGGAGTGGGCCTTGGCCTATAGGGAGGGCAGGCAATGGTGGCTGCAAAAACTCAGTGGGAGCCTGGGTAAATGTGAGTTATGTGGGCCATCCTGGTGGTTTCGTACAGTGGGGACCATGCAGACAGCTCTGGAGTCTTTTAGCTCAGCTTTAAAACAGAATTTAGAAATGCAAGATCAGCTTATCCCCTCAGTCTGCCACACAAAAATATACGAAATTCTATTGAAAGTTGACTTACCCTTTCAGTTATTCTATTCTATATGTTGCTTGCTTATGCGTGCCTATGCCAACTTTTTTTTCTTTCTGAAGCCTTATCCTGACTTTTTTGAGGCCCTTTTGCTTTCTCTAAAAAAATCTCCCAAAGAACTCTGCTCCCCTTTCAGCCATGGAGACTGTAGCTCTGTTATTTCATCAGATGTGATGTCCAGGCTTCCGGCCTTGGCTGGAATCCTGGGTAAAGGCATTTTGTAAAGTGCACTTCTTTGATGGCAGTGTTCCAGCAATCCAGGCTTTCATCAGCATTGCTATGAGAGCGCTTTCATATCGCTGGCACAGAGCATTCTTTTTCTATAGCTGTATTCTCTGGTGTCTGGCATCTCTTCCCTCACCCCCCCCCCCCCCCAAACTCCCACTGAGGAGAAAGACATGTTGCGAGTTTAAAATATCTAGGTGGAATAAAGCTGCCGTAATGGTTTCTTCCCAGAGGCTTTTCAAATGTCTAGCCACACAAATTGTTAGAAATCATCACTAAACCAGTGGAATAAACATTCATTGGCTGTAAAAAACTGAACTCTTGGATTGGCCTTCACCACACAGATTTTGTTTAATTCAGACTTGTTTTAATTCTTGGGAAGGGGATAAACATTTTTTATCCCCCTTTCAGGTTATTTAGTTTTATCCTATTTTGGGCTGACATTCAAGCCTGGTAAAGACTCAATATCAGCAAAATCAAGAAAATATGGACTCTGCCATATAATCCCCCCCAGTAGTACATCACTCCATGTTCAGCTCTTCAGTACTTGGCTATTTTGGTAACTTGGCTCCTGGTGTCCGTGCATGCCAGACATATGTACTGCGGAGGGGGGTTGTTATAGCGTGGACAATGAGGTCACGTAGGTCTGTAATGTAGTGGTCTGAACGAGGAAATATCGCTGTAGGTAGGCTGATCAAGAGGTAGAGACTGGGCTATCAGTGTCATATCTGATGGCAACCTGATGAGGCAATTTACACTTTTTAAAATGTACTTTCTTCCTAAGATGACCAAATGGTTAGTGAAGATTGGTCTATACCAGGGGTGCTCAACCTCTCAACCTCTTTGGGTCCAAGAGTCTATCTTATATGTTTCCCACACCCTGTACATACAGATTGCTCACATTAAAAATAATCCTACCTGCATCTACCGCATGTTATGAGCCTATAAACATCCAAGATGGCGGCTCATGGAACGTCAGGCAGCCTGCAAACAGGAGGTGCCTTCTGACTGTGCTGCTCTGCATCCTGGGATTGCTGACCTTTTCCTGATCCCAGCTCTGCTCTGTCTGAGCAAAGCACAGCTATAACCCACCCTCCTGTACTTTATCCCACTCTCCGCTCCCCAGTAAGTGTGATGCTTCTGAATCGTTTAAGTTTGGGCTTTTCAATAAATCATGGTGACGGTCCGGTTTAATGTTCCACTTCAAGGGGACAGTTTACTGCGTGCAAGCTTTAACTTTAAAGCATTGTATATGCTTTTTTATTTTTTTAAATTCTTAATTTTGTTTTAATTTTTATGTATACATACCATAAATCACAGGAGTATAATGCAAAAAGAGTATAGCGGGTACATCATAGTCCATAGAAACAACTGAGACCTTTCAAAATGTTTATTATCTACTGCGATTGTCGCCGGGGGTCCTCCTACTAGGGCCCTACGGCCTCTCAACAGCCTGAGGTCACCCCAAAGAAATTGGGGGACGTAAATTTCTCGTATCACTCTCTTGAATTTTACAGGTAAACCCGTCAACAAATACAACAAAGGAAGACAACTAAGAGAGAAAAAAGAAAATAAAAAGGGATACAAGGGGGGGGGGAGAGTAAACGGGAAAAGGGGAAAGGGCACCCTCGAGCGAGCCTGGATATCTATACTCCAGCGAGAATGTTCTTATAATCCTCTGACTCAGTGTACTGAATCCAATGATACCAGGGTGCTAAATATTTCTCGAAACCACCCTCGCCAGATGTCATAAGGTCTTCAAACCTCATTATCTCGTTAACTTCAACGCCCACATTGCTAGGGTGGGGGGGTCCTCTTTTTTTTCCACAGGAGGGGGATACAGGTCTTGGCCGCATTAAGGAGATGGCATAACAAGGAACAACAATACTTTTAAGTGGTTTCTTTGCCATGGGGAGCAAACACAGGGCTGGATCATCCGGTATCTCCTCACCCACCACTTTCCCAGCCACCTCTCTGAGGCCCAAAATGATTTCAGCCTGGGACACGACCAGAAAACGTGCAGCAGGGAGCCCCTTAATCATCCCCCCACCTCCAGCACTTTGCCTCCACTCCGGGGAACCATCTGTTGATTATCGGCACTCTGTACCACCGCGTCAGGATTTTATAACTGCACTCTTGAAACTTGGTGCAGATTGACGTTTTATGGGGCGCTTGCAGAAGCCTGCTAATTTGCTTCGGGGTGAAGGTCCTACCCAGGTCTCTCTCCCATTTTCCCACAAATGGTGGGGGGGTCAAGTCTGGGGGGTTGATCAACATTTTGTAAATGTAAAGGAGGGTGTGGCTTTCCGTGCATTTACTTGAGCATAGCTCTTCAAATGGGGTGAGTCTTCTTCCACCCTGTGTTCTCTGAGTGTGAAACGGAAGTGCGAGAGCTGCTGTCGCTGCCAAGCCGACTAGCTGGGGATCCCTCTTTCAGTACCCAATCTCTCCACATCCCGCCAGTTCCCCTCCCCCAAAAAGTGACAAACTCTGCAGATCCCAGCAGCTCTCCAGGCCTCCGGGGTTGAACCCCTACACCCCGGGGGGAAACACCGGGTTGCCCAGTACCGGAACCATCGGTGAGGGGCTCGGGGAGAGACCCATCTGCCCGAAGTATTGATGACACACGTTCAACGTGGTCCCCACAAGAGCGTGCTTGGTTGCAAGTGGGACGTCACTCCGGTCTGCCCATGGGATACAGTCCAACCGAACCCCGACAAGACTCTGTTCTATGGAAACCCATGCTTGTGATCTCTATGCAAGCACCAATCAACTACTCTGTTGAGGTGGACCGCGGCGTAATAAAGTCTAGGGTCAGGGAGTCCCAAGCCCCCCTTCTCCTTACTCCTTATGAGGCTGGACCTGCTTATCCTCGGTCTCCCACCCCCCCCCCCCCCCCCCACAGAAATCTACGGAAGAGTATGTTCACCCTCTGAAAGGAGGACTCTGGTATGGTCACTGGGAGTGCCTGCATCAGAGGAGCCTAGGCAGCTGCATCAGAGGAGCCTAGGCAGCAGCACCATCTTCAACGCATTGCATCAGCCGAACCACGAAAGTTTCCCAGTCGACCATCTAGTGATTTCTTCCTCAAATTTTTTAAGCAAGGGGGGGGGGGGGAGTTTAGAGTGAAGATGTTGGTCAAATTCTTACATATCTTTGTTCCCAGGTATGTTGCGCTATGTTGCGCTTTCTCCTGAGCGCTTAAATGAGAAGGAGCTCTGAATGGCGTTAAACCTTTTCACAGGGACATTTAAGTTTAAGACTTCTGACAATTGATTTTATACCCTGACAAGTCTCCATATCGCTTCAATTCCCATAACATATTCGTCAGGGAGACCTCGGGGAGAGTCAGTCCAAAGATTAGGTCATCGGCAAAGGCAGCAACTTTATAATTGCCCGAGGGCCCCCCATACCATTTATATCCCCGTTCTTTCGAATCATACACAGGAGGGGTTCCAGGGTGAGGATAAAAATCAGAGGGGACAAGGGGCAGCCCTGTCTTGTCCCATTAGAGATACTAAACAGGTCCGAGAGTGCGCCATTTACTCGCACCGACGCGGAGGGGGCGCTATACAGGCTACTTATACACCCCAGAGCGTTAGGTCCTAGGCCCAGGTGCTTAAGAGTAACCTGAATGAGTTCACTCTATCAAAGGCCTTCTCTGCGTTGGTGGCCAGCAGTAGGGATGGGATGTTGTTAGTTTGGGCTCACTGGATCCAGTTAAAGTGGACCAACACCCAGGATTTTGACTATCCTGGGTGTTGGTCCACTTAGGTGCCCCGCTGTCTGAAACCCCCCCCCGATCACCGCAAAAACTCACCTCTCCCCGCTCCCACGTGACCTCGTCCGGCCAATGACAGCGCTCAGAGCAGCTCTGGTATGCGCGTCCAAAGCTGCTTGGACGCGCATACCAGAGCACTGTCATTGGCCGCGTCTCTCGCTTCCCTCTAACAGGGAGCGCTCCTGCGCCGGCCATTCACAAAACGGCCGGCGCGGGAGCGCGCCCTGCTAGAGGGAAGCGAGAGACGCGGCCGCGTCTCACGCATGCGCCGTTGGATCGCCGGTAAGGTGAGGATTGTGGGCCTCCTGGGGGGTTCCTCCCCGCGGGACATCCCGATTTCGGATGCCCCGCGGGGAGGGATCTGATCGGTCCGGGAATCTTATAGATTTCCGGGCCGATCCCCCCTGGGTGTTGGTCCACTTTAAGGACTTTGACAGTATCGTCTCTCGCTTCCCTGTGGGGCATAAAGCCCACCTGATCAAGATCGATAATGTAATGCAGGTGGGGTGCAATCCTGGAGGCCAACACTTTTGCAAAAATCCTAATATCTGTGTTCAGAAGTGAAATCGGCTGTAGCTGGCACAGAGATTAGGATCCGTTCCCTCCTTAGGGATGACTGATATGTGGGTTCTCAAGGCGTCTGGGGGAATATGGCCACCTGTTTTAAGGTTAAGGGCCTCTAATAGTCTGGGGGCTAACAAAGGAAGCAACCTTTTATAGTATTCAATACTAAAACCGTCGGGCCCCTGTGCTTTTCTCCCAGTCGCTCCAGAGACCGCTTTCTGAACCTCCTCCAGTGAAATTGGTCTCTCCAACTCCTCTATAACTTCACTCAGTAGTTTGGGCATCCCCGACTCCCTCAAGTAGCGACACATCGCTTTCTCTCTCTGGACCCTCCGCCCTGGGAAGATTAAAAAGTTCTATGAGGAGCTGTATAAAGGCCTCTGCAATATCGTTAGTCAAATGCGCCAACCTCCCCCTCTGGTCTGTGATTCTCGGAATGTAAGTCTTCACCCTTTAAGGCCCGCTCGGAATGTAAGTCTTCACCCTTTAAGGCCCGCTCCAGAAGTTTCCCACATTTGTCGCCTGACTCATAGAATTTTCCATGACACTTGATTTTCTGTGCTTTGAGCTTGTCGCAACAAAGCGTTTTAAGTTTTTCTCTGGACGCTGTCAAGGCCGAGAGGTGGATGACAGAGAGGGATTTCTTGTGAAGGGTTTCCAACCTCCTGATCTTGCTAATGAGCCTCAGAACTCCCTCTGCTTTCTCTTTTTTTTTTTTTTTAGTCTTGCGCCCAGCTTTATTAGGGAACCCCTGATGTAACATTTATGGGTCTTCCACAAAACTCCTGGACTAACCTCAGGTGACAAATTGAGTTCAAAGAAGTCCTTTATATCCCTCTGGATCTCTGTGAGAACCCCCTGATCATCTAACAGGGAATTATTTAAGCGCCAGGTCCACCTCTCGGGTCCTGGGTACGGAAGCGCTAATTTAATCATGACCGGCGTGTGATCCGAAATGGTTATACAGCCTATTTCTGTATCTATAAGCCAGCATAAAGCACCATGGGGCACCAGGAGCATATTGATTCTAGAATATGATCTGTGGGGAGGAGAGAAAAAGGGTTAATCACGGGTATCGGGATGGTGTATCCTCCATGGATCGACTAATTGGTGTAGGGCAAGTCGCTTCAACTTGGTGTACGACATGTGGGGGGCTCCCCTGGAAGTGTCAAGGAGGGGGTCGAGGGCAAGGTTGAAATCTCCGCCCCATAACCAATTCACCTTCCCTAAAATTGCAAGTTGTTCCAGAACTTTACCTAGAAACGCTATCCGCTCCGAGTTAGGCGCATAGACATTAGCAAATGTGAATAGTGAAGACGCGACCCGACGCTTTAGAAACAGCCATCTCCCTTCTTCATCGGATTTAAAGTCCACTACTTTAAAGTCCTCCCAAGGAAGGGACGCTGAAATGGCTATACTCACTCCCCTCGACCTAGAGTCGGGGGAGTGGCTGTGGTAGGTTTTCGGGAAATGTCTGTTGCCAAAGGAGGGTGGATTGGACGACCTTAAATGAGTCTCTTGAAGGAACACAATCTGAGCCCCAAGGCCTTGCAGATTCCTTGGTACCAAGGACCTCTTTTCAGGGCTATCCATCCCTTTCGTATTTAAAGGAGCAGTATCACGAAATTTGCATTAAAAAAGAATTAAATAGCCACACAATAGCTTCTAATATGTGTATAAATAATGTGGCGATAGAAAAAGGAAAAAATATATGCCTTTCTTTTTAAATTGTATAATGACAATGGCTCAGTCCATTTGCTGAATAGGGGGATCTGCTGGGTTGTATTTAGTGAGCTGCTTCATTTAGCCCACTGGTCTCCTAGCAACACTTTACCTCAGAGGCTGACACTGTAATCATTGGTAACGGCTCTGTGTGTGTGAGATGCTGCTTTTGTTATGAGACTAGGTGACTCAAATGTGTAAAATCTATACAAAATAAACTAAAATGACTGAAATTCTTTAACTCTGCAGGAAATTCTAAAGGTATTAAAGTGGAACAAAACCCTGAGTTGCCGACCCTGAAGTCTATAAGACCCGGCCATTGACCTTGCCCCTTGGGCATTCTAAATCAGGATGTCCACTGTGTGAAACGACCCCTGGATAACCACAGATCCCCCCCCCCCATTTTTCTGGCGCGCTCACGCAGATAGTCATTTAGACAGGCCGGGCGGCCAGGAAGGTTACTGCTCAGGCTCCCCATCTGCGTGTAAACAGAGCTGATTGGATGAGAGCCCACGCATGCACTGTGGGACAGGGAAAGGTACATTTTCACAGGCGAACTTGGGGATTTCACATATCAGGGCATCCCAAGCCGAGATGCCCCTTGGGGCACAAAACAAAACTCCAGATAGTGAAAATCCTGGGTTGGGCTTTGCTCAAAACACACAAAGCTGAAAGAAAGATCATGGAAAAATGTGTTGAGAAAAGAGAGAAAATGGTAAACTGAAAGATTCTGCAGCAGAGCCAACATTAAGGGGAAACTCAAAATCGGCTAAATTACTTCTAGAGCTTTTATCTGTTTTAGATATATAAGTTCTGGCCAGGCAATGTTGCAATGTTATCTTATGCTGGACGGCTGCCAGCACTGAACAGCTGATACTTTGATACATTGTTTCACCCCTCTCCTCAGCGTCGAACAGGCCAGAGCTATTAGTCTCCAGCTGCTCAACACACCATTTTTTTTTTCTACATTTGTAATTCTTACTCGAACACTTACCTACATTCAAAGTACCATTTAAATATAAGTCACCAAGAAAAATTCGCGATACTGCTCTTTTTAATGAAATTATTTTAAGATCAGACATCTAGGCTCAGGGGTGTGCCGGGGAGGAATGGAGTAGGGGGTGGGAACAGAAACAAAGGGGAGAAGTCGGGGGGGGGGGGGGGTAAAACGCTAAACCTTCGCTAAACCGGGAACTTCTTGGTTCCTATCAGCGACTAGTGTCTGTAGGACCGACCTATTGGGGGGATGCGAGCAGGATCTGGGAAGAAAGCGCCCCAAGAGCCTCTACCCGCATGCCCACGACCGGATATTTGCAACCGTAATGGCAGCCAATAAACAATGAAAAATAAATCCTCAGTGTTATGAAGCAATGAGTCACCCCTTTGTCCCTGATAATGAACCCAGGGGCGGCTAAACAGTAAAGACAAAGCCAGCTAAGTAACCAACTGGTTAGTTGCCCTTAGTATCAGAAAGAAGAGAAACGCATAATACTTAGGTAACCAGTAGTGTCAACTAAATCTCCCTTCAGGCCTTCCTCACCCCCCAACCCGACAATACCCCAGGGGAGAGCAAGGAGAGCCAGGGAGTTATCCTAACACACACAAAGTCCTTTCCTATCCAAAGGTCCGCATCCAGGACCTGTCACCCCCTCCTCTTCTGGTCGCCTCGGTGGTCTCTTGAGTCTTCTAAGTTCTCGGAAGCTCCTTGGCGCTTCTCTCTCACCGGAAACTGCGGTAGCGACGACACTTCACTCTCGAGCCAATTTGTAATCTGGATTGGGTCGCATTGCAAAAAGGTAAATAGTCCACCCAATTCCTGGTAAGACTTTAACACGTAGGAGCTCCGATCCCTCCTGACAATCAGATGGAAAGGGAACCCCCATCTGTAGGTGGCCCCCCTTTTCACAATAACATCGAGTAGGGGTTTTAGGGATCTCCACATTTGTAGAGTCCTCCTCGACAGATCTGGAAGAATCTTAATTGTCGCACCTTTATATTCCACTGCACCTTTATTCCAGGCTTTCCTAGAAATGTCTTCCTTCAATGCGTAATGATGGACTCGACAGATAACGTCCCTGGGATAGGCGGGGTCTGGATTCTTTGGCCCCAAAGCTTGATGGGCTCTGTCTAGCTCTATGTTGGTGGCCAAGTCTCTATCCAAAACCAAGTTGAAAATGGTAGACACAATTTGTTTTAGATCTTCGCCCGCCTCGCCTTCCGGGATGCCCCTCAACCTTAAGTTGTTCCTCCTACTTCTATTTTCGAGATCATCCTGGTGGAGATGGCATGCCTGAATCATGACTTCCTGCCGATCACATCTGGCTTCAAGAGCTTGTATGCGGCTAGCTTCTGCGGATCTCTGTTTCAAGTAGGTTGACTCTGGACTCTATGACTGACACTTAATTTTTAACCGCCGTAATTTCTCGTTTATGCGCAATTTCGTATTTTGAGATCAACTCCCCAATATCGGCTTTAGTGGGGAGGCCTTTTAGAAGGGAGATGGTTGCCAGGTGTATCTCGGGATCGCATGTTCCCCTAGTTACCAAAAGGGCTGGGGGAGCTGACAACTCCCAATCATCTTCAATCTCTGGCGGCTGCGGGGGTGGCAATAGGCTCCACAGGAGACATAGGCAAGGGGCTTGATGGCAAGGGACCTGTTGCTCTCTCAGGAGATGGGGATAATGAGGACAGCGGTGAGTCCATCAATGCTGGTTTGCTGCCATCCGCCCGCTTTAAATTGTGGCTGTCATGCCCGTCTCTTGTGCCTTTGCGTTTTTGGGGGGGTACCTTTGTGAACCCTCACCAAGGTTGCTCCTCTTAATTGGCAGATGATACAGGCAAGCCTCTAGGAACATATGCAAATTGTTGCAATATTTGTGTAGCCACGATCACCTGTGAGGATGAGGGATCCTTGCTTATATTGCCTCCTGCGCCTGGGATTGAGCCTTCACCACTACTAAAGGGGCTTAGGATGTGTCTCTCCCCCTCTCTGCCCCCCCCCCCCCATCACTCATGTGCAGTGAACTGTGAAGATTGTAGCACGGGGGGACCTTGCTTTACATTTGCAGCGTCGGCAGTTCCTGCTGCGTTGCCCTCTTGGCTCCACACTGACTCGGGGCCGGCCGGCAGATACATATTCGCTTTCACCGCCTGCGGCCCGGGTATCGATGACGTGGCAGCGCGGAGTGTACCTGCCGCCATTTTGGTACACCCACCTCCGTCTAGGTGTAGGCTGCTCTCCGTGGGGCTCCGGGACTGCTGCTGCGGCTCCTCGTCTGCATCCGCCGCCGGTCTCCTTGCTGGGCTTCCTCTGCCCCCACGCTCGTCCTCAGTCTCCTCACTCGACGACCTGGTGAGTAGGGGCTCCTCCACCACTCTCCTTGCTCACCGGCTCGGGCGCCATCTTGCTGGACTCTGCCTCCTCTCTCCTCAGCCATTTCCCAGCTGTCTGCCACTTCGGGGACTCATCTTGCTTCCTCCACCGCCTTCTTTCCTGTTGTTCTTCTTTGTCATCACTTTCTTTTGTCGGCTGCTGCTTATTAAAGGGGTATTCCGGCGTCAAGCAGCGGGAGCTCAGCTAGCTGCTTCCACTCCGCATCAGTTGGGACACGCCCCCTTGATGTGCTAATTTAGTGTGACGCACCACTGCTCATGGCAGATGCCAGAAAGGGAAGGAGATAGCAAGTGAGACACCATACAGAGTGCAGGGTGAGGGGAACTCAGCTTCTCATAGTGAGTGGGTGAACAGGCCACAGGAACAGTTACAGTGGGGGTGCCCCAATATTACAGTGCTGCTCTATGGGACTGCGCTGCCTTCTCGCCCACTTCAGTCGACCGAGCCGCGACTCTACCGACCACCAACGGGCTCTCGACAGCTGCTCCTCAACTGTCTAATATTCAACTTCACTCTACTTCCGGTATCGCCAGGGTCGTCTTGGGAGTTGTATTGTATATGCTTTAATGTACATGACGATATAGGCTGCGATGGGTGAAGGTGATGTGAGCAGAGGTGAGGTAGGAAGAAGTGGACAGGGGTGAAGCAGGAAAAGGGGAGGCAGGTAGTGGCAGGCAGAGGTGGGGTAGATGTGCAGAGGTGAGGTGGTAAGTGGACAGGGGTGAAGTGGAAAAATGTGAGGTGAGAAGGGGTGAGGCAGGAAGAGATGGGGTTGTGCAGGGGGCAGGCGGTAAAGATGGGGTAGTTAGAGGTGATATGAGGTTGACAGAGGGGCTCAGGCTACAACCGACGGCAGTGCGGGCCGCTTTCAGGTTGTGAATCTCTGGTCTATACAATGGCACTTTGGTTGAACTGCCTTAAAGTCTCTTTATGTATATAAATATATATCCCACCCCTTTCTTCCATCCAGTTGGGGGCAATTTGAAAAAAGCCATCTTGCCTCAGAAGCATCAAATACTGAGGAGAGGGGGCAGGGTTATAGCTGTACTTTGCACAGACAGAGCAGAGCTGGGGTCAGGAAAAGGGTCCGCAATCCCAGAATGCAGAGCTGCACAGTCGGAAGACACTTCCTGTTTGCAGGCAGCCTGAGACTCCATGGGCCGCCATCTTCAATGTTAAAAAGCTCATAAAATGCAGTTGATGCAGGTAGGATGATTGTGGGCAATCTGTATATACAGGGTGGGGGAAACATACAAGATAGGCTCATATTCGGGGTAAAGGTCTGGTTTAAACATGGATACCTTGCAGCCTGAGACAGCTGGCAAAACAGAAGTGCTTCTGCATATGAGCGCTACGCATTGTGGGACATTGTGTGCACTGTCGGCACCTCCAACAGTTCCGATGGCACCGCCGATGGCTTGCTTGTAGATTATTCCTTTAGAGATAGATATATATAGATATATAGATATATATATATATATATATATATATATATATATATATATATATATATATATATATATATATATATATATATATATATATATATATATATAATATATATTTGAAGAATTTTGCCATTACAGAGGATTTGTGGTACTCATAAACAGAATGGCCTGTTTTAAGCTCCCATGATGACTATTTAAAAGCTCCGCCGGAATAATAAGAGGCCGTTCAGAAGTGTTTTTTTTTTTTATATATAGGGTTTTCTTTTGGTGCAAGGTGACCACGTCTACCATGCAGGATATGATGCAGGTTTTTATCCTGCAGGGACCAGTAACCGTTTGTAAAGTCATTTGCGTAGCTGGTCAGATCTAGATTGTTTTGCATTATTTAACACCGTACTGTATGTGGGTGAAGGTCCAGTTTATGCTCAATGATGGGAGAATAGAAAGTGGAACCTAATCTGGGGGGGGGGGGGGGGGGGGTTGGACAAGCAGCAATGAAGTAGGAGCCAATTATGTCCTTTTATCAGACATTGGCATCCAGCATTTCTATTTTTGCTGCTAGGGAAATAAATCTCGGGTTATACAGAGTGCTCATTATGTCTGTTTGTTTTCTCTCCTCTAAGCACCAGTGTAGATTGTCTTGTTTCCTTTTCCATTATTCCGCCCCCCCCCCCCCCCCCCAATCTGCCCTTTAGTCGAGATTTTCATTGAATTCAATTTCCTGGAATAAAAGGGAGGCTTTGCATTTGAATGTAAATGACCTTTTCCCATGTCTCGCCTGATTGCCAAATGTGTTTTTGATTCTTTCAGCACATAATCAAATTTCACCGAGCTTCTAAGGCCAACAAGAAACCAGTGCAGTTACCTCGGGGAATGGTGAAGTCACTACTGTATCAGATTCTGGATGGCATTCACTACCTGCATGCCAACTGGGTCTTGCATAGAGATCTGGTAAGTTGATTTCTAAATTGCGTGTATGCACTTATTTAGTTTAGATTTGTATTTCTTGCACATTTTATTAAAGAGAACTCCATGCAGAATTCTTATCTTGCTTTCTGTGTCTGTGAATGCAGACCTAAGCTTCACAAATTGAACTTTAAATAATATCTATACATATTGAAGCTGTGCAATCTGTGAAAAAAACAAAACAAAACTGCGCAATGTATTGAATAACAGACAAGAGAGCAGGGGCAGATTGCTCAAAGTGGACCAAAACCCAGATATTTTTATTTGCCTAGAAACTACAGGGACATCCTGGTTTTTGTAAGCCAACACTGTAACCTCTAACCTCCCTTGCAATGCACCCCCCCAAAAAAAAAATCAGGTGGTTGAACCTGTTGCAGGTCTTTTTGTTTGCAAGTGCCCCTTTTCATATATTGATTACCCTTTTCATATATTGATTACCCTTTTCATATATTGATTACCCTTTTCATATATTGATTACCCTTTTCATATATTGATTACCCTTTTATTGTCCTAAATTCTTTGAGTCTTTGGAATCGGGTAGCATCAACCTGAGGGAGACCCTGGATTTCAGCAGGGCTGTGGAGTCTGGTAAGCCTCGACTCATCTGGCCTTTTCTTAGCATTGCATAAGCAATCGGGCAACTTACATAGAACACAGAATATTTATTGGAATACAAAAAGTAAAGCTGAGATGCTGAACTATTTGAAGATCGTGGGCCATATAAGCGATTTGCAAACTGCTTGCCCGAATTAATAGGTTCAGATTTTTATAATTTTAAATGGCATAACAAAGATTCTCTATACCAATCAGGATCCCCACTGTCTCCACAAACTTTATTTTTTTTTGCTCATAGGTTCTTTCACCACCCCATTACCACCTTTTTATATCTAACAATCCCCACATACTAGCAATACACATGCCGATGGCCTTACCTCTCCAGATATCTATATCTACCTACCAACCAATGCTAAACATACAATTACATTTAGAAAAAAAACTCTTAAAGCGGACCTTCACTCAGAATAAGAGTCTATCTTATATGTTTCCCACACCCTGCACATACAGATTGTCCACATTAAAAATCATCCTACCTGCATCTACTGCATGTTATGAGCATCTTATGGAAGCCGCCATCTTATCATGCAGCCTGCAAACAGGAAGTGCCTCCTGACTGTGCTGCTCTGCATTCTGGGACTGCTGACCTTTACCTGACCCCAGCTCTGCTCTGTCTGAGCAAAGCACAGCTATAACCCACCCCCCTGTACCTTATCCCACTCTCCTCTCCTCAGTAAGTGTGATGCTTCTGAGTCAAGATGGCGGCGCCCGTATCCTAAATTCCTGAACAGAGTTGCAGCCCAGTGGGGGAAAGAATAATAAGTTATTGACTAAAAAAGTAAAATATATTAATTTTAGATGCTGGGGAACCGTTTTTAAGAGTTTGGGCTTTTCATTAAATCACGCTGAAGGTCCTGTTTAAGGTGCCAGAGATTTTACCCAGGGGTAGTCTTGCACTATCAATGTCGCCACGTTCCTTCAAGCCACCCCTGCCACCTCTATTTGGCAGTGTGCCTCCTATATCCCTCTTTGCAACCTCTCATCTCTACTGAGCCTCCATTTACCTTTACATGGCCGATCTATTTAAAGAGGACCAACAGTCAAAAATTAATTAAATCAAACCAACACAACAAACGGTGCTCATATGCATCCCTCTCCAGGGTAATATAGATTGCTGCACTGAAAACCTTTCTAATGCCTGCTGGGGTCAATTTTATAAACAAGATGGCAGTTCATGGGCTTGCAGGCCACCTGCAAACATGAAGTCGTGCTGTGCTTCCTGTTACTTTGCATTTCAGTTATGTCAGTTTGGAGAGGAAGCTCCTAAATGGCTGCTACCTTTCTTTTCCAACTGTGCCAGACTATTGGTCCGGTTTAACCCTTCCACTTTCCCCAGAGCAGGTCATGGGCCACATCAGATGGACATTACCCATATGTACCTAAAGCGAAACTTCACCCTGAATAAGAGCATATCTTATGTTTCCCCCCTCCTGTACATACAAAAATCATCCTACCTGCATCTACTGCATGTTATGAGCCTTTAAACATCCAAGATGGCGGCGCATGGAGCATCAGGCAGCCTGCAAACAGGAAGTGTCTTCTGACTGTCGCTCTGCATTATGAGATTGCTGTCCTTTCCCTGACCTCAGCTCTGCTCTCTGTGCAAAGCACAGCTATAAGCCCACCCCCTGTACTCTATCCCGCTCTCCTCGCCTCAGTATGTGTGATGCTTTTGAGGCAAGATGACGTCGCCTGTATCCTAGAGTCCTGAATAGAGTTGCAGCCCAGTGGGGGAAAGAATAAGTGACTAAAACTTAAAATATATTAATTTTAGATGCTGTGGAATAGTTTAAGGGTCTGGCTTTTCATTAAATCATCCTGAAGGTCCGGTTTAAAGTGACATTCCAAGCAAAGGGTTGTCATTAGTTGTTTTCTGCTTGCCACATGCTGGCTGTCAGAGGATACATCTTTCATTCACCAGCACTCTGCATTCCCTTAAAAAAAAAAAAAAAAAATCTGCTGAACTTGCTCCTTTCTGTTGACTCCCCTTTCTCAGTTGCCTAAATGAATTCACTTTGGAAGGGACTGTTACACTAAATGCTTGGATAAGTCATTCTCTGCTGCTGAGGCCCAGCAGAAGGTAGGGAGTTCACTAGGTTGTATAAAGAAATAGAAAGCAGGTTGAATAAAAGATGCAGCCCCTCACATTCAGCATGGATAGGTCTGAAAACAGGCCAATATAACAAATTTGCCTGGAATGTCCCTTTCCTGTCCAGGCAATAACATAAAGTCTCTACTTGCCTTTTCCCCCATAGCTTCTCTGTGCAGTGCCGGCAGCTAAATCCTTACCAGTGAGGGAGAATGTGCAATTCCATCCTGCATCGCTGGGCAGACATGGTGGTGGCAGCAATCAATATGGCTTTCCATTTCCATCTAGGAGTATTGAACCCGCTTTTAGGATGACCCCTCCATTGCAATGAATGGAGTAGGCTTGTGGGGTTGAAAATAAGGCTCCATGGACTACTGAGAGGCGACTGGCACTAAAAGATAGAACCTCTGGCTCCCCACCATTGGTAAGTATGAAGATGCCGGCGCTGCATGGAAAAGCTGCAGACAGGGGCAGACTGGCCATATGAGCACAAGCAAAATTCCTGATGGGCCTCACGGCTTTGTGGCCAATTGCGCTGGCACTCATACAGGCCTTGCTGGAATTCACTTTTTTTTTTTTTTTTACAACCCTCTCTTCATGATCTGCCCTTGCAGTGCTAAATCTTCACTACTGTATTCACCCCTGCCTGTGAATTGCCACTGCAGTGCTACAGTCTTGGCTAACTATTGCCCTTGTTGACCAGCTGAAAGGTACCTTGGAGGTGGGGTTTAGCTGCACATGGATGGGGACTAGTTAATTCCTAGGGTGATATTCCAAGTATGTCACACACCCCGCTTCCACTATTCATGACATATGGGTAGTTACCTGTAGAGGGCGAAATTCTGCAGAGATGAACGCAAAAAAGAAGCCCCTCCCGGTCCATAAATACCTGGGACCTCCCACTCATTTCCCTGTTCCTTCTCTGCAGGATGGCGAGCAAGTCAGAAGATGTATGATGCTGCTTCCTTGCAGGTAAGCCGGGCTTACAGCCGGCTGTGTTTTGCCCTATCTCTGCCCGGACCTTTATACATTAAGCCCAATTCTAGCCTCCCAGACTTGGCTGCAGGTCCAGGTGATGGTAGGCATCACCTTAATAGCTGTTCAGGGAGCCATGCTCCCCCGTGAGACCCCATACAAGGGGGTAGGCGGTACCTGGGCTGGTGATCCCGGTTTGGGATGCCCTGTCCCTTTTTATATTTATAATATATAGGTCCTGGCCCATCTGTTAGAGGTTCTGGATATCTCCCCACCAGCGGAGGCCCCTCCGAAGAAGGGGGAATTCTTTGGGTTCTCTAAGCCCCGCTTGGAGTTCCCAAATCAGGATCATTTTGACAGCATGATTCTTAGAGAATGGGAGAAGCCGAGTCGGCTTCACGGTGTTCCTCAGGGATGGGATAGTAAGTATCCCTTTCCGGTTGACGCGGCGAAGCACTGGGCTTCTCCTCCCGAGGTTGATGCGCCCATCTTAGGATTGTCCAACACCTCAGTTGTACATACTCCTGACGCCACTACCCTTAAGGATGGCGAGGACAAGCTCATTGATCAGATGGCATGTTATGCCTTTGCCAGTGTGGGTTCAGCCCCAGCTCAATCCGGCCAGTGTTGAATTCACTGCCCTTAAGAGGTGTGAATTGTTTATGAATTTTGTTTTGTCAGCTATGGACGACACTATTACCATGTGTAGTAGAACTTCAGCTCTGCTGGTGGCCATGCGCCGATCGGTCTGGCTACGCCAGTGGGCGACTGACATTGCGGCCAAGAAATCACTTACAGCTCTGCCCTTCCTGGATACGCGGCTGTTTGGAGACAAATTGGATTCTGTGGCGAAAGGTGGAAGGCTACCTCAGCGTAAGAAGCAGCGTCGCTCCTTTCGGGGGGCAAGCTCCTTCAATCCTTCCTTTCGAGGTGCCAGAGCGGGCAGAGGTCTTGCCTACTCTAGCTTCAGATGTGATTCCTGGAACAGAGGCAGTGGACGTGCCCGTCCAGTCTCTACCTGGGGTTCCAAGCCCAAGCCTGCTGCCAAGCCAGCTCGGCAATGAGGAGACGCCCTCACCCTTACGGGTGGGGGGGCGGCTGCGGCTCTTCTTCCAGGTCTGGGCCCAGGAGGTCACAGACAAGTGGATTTTGGAAGTGGTATCATCCGGGTACAAACTGGAGTTCGAGGACCGGCCTCCACCCAGATTTCTAAGGTCTCAGGTGCCCTTGGATTCCCGGGCTGCGCAGGGGCTCCTGTTGGCTGTGAAGAATCTCCTGGACATGGAGGTCATATGCCCAGTGCCTTTCTCAGAGAGAGGCCGGGGCTATTATTCCAACCTCTTCACGTTTCCCAGAAAGGATGGTTCCATAAGGCCCATTCTGGATTTGAAGCGTCTCAACAGGTTTATCAGAACCAAGAAGTTCCGCATGGAGACTCTGTGCTCATCCATCAGTTCCCCATTTGTCAAGGGGACTTCATGACGTCCATAGACATCAAGGATGCTTATCTCCATGTACCGATCTTCCCAGCACACCAGAGATTTCTCCAGGTTTGTGGTGGGAGATCAGCATTTTCAGTTTGTGGCACTCCCGTTCGGGCTGACCTCGGCACAGAGGGTGTTTACCAAGGTTCTGGCGGGCATAATGGCCCTGCTCAGAGCCCAGGGCATTCGCATTGTGCCGTATCTGGACAACCTGCTCATTACAGCTTCTTCCCTATGCCAGGCGGAGCTGGACACCAGGACGGTGACGACGCTGGAGAGGTTCAGATGGGTGATCAGCCACCCCAAATCTTCTCTCTCCCCATCAAAGGAGATCCCTTTTCTGGGCATGACTGGATTCCAGTCAGGCCAGAGTGTTCCTACCTCAGCCAAAGGTGCAGAGGGTTCAGGATCTGATACGTATTCTCCTGACCAATCCTCGCCACTCTATCCGGCTAGGGATGACACTGGGGGGGGGGGGCTGGGGTTGATGGTGGCTTCCTTTGAGGCAGTCCCCTTTACTTAGTTCCACATGAGGTCGCTCCAACTCCATCTATTGCAGAACTGGGACAGATGTCCACAGTCCTTTGATCAGTCCTTTCTGATGTCTCCCAGGGTTCGGCAGTCCCTTCAGGGGTGGCTGGAACCAAGCAATCTGAGGGGCAGATCCTTTCTGGCCCCTTGTTGGGAGACTGTTACCACGGATGCCAGCCTGTCGGGCTGGGGAGGTTTCTGGAAGGATCATCAGTTCAAGGGGTTGTGGGGTCCTCAGGAGGCTCACACCCCCATCAATGTCTTCGAGCTCAGAGCTGTCCGTTTGGTTCTGTCACGTCTGACAGTTCACCTCCAGGAATTACCGGAGAATCGAACTGCGGTAGCTTACATCAATCACCAGGGAGGGACTCGCAGCAGGAGTGCCCTCAGGGAAGTCTCTCTGATTCTGACATGGGTGGAGAGCAATGTTCCTTGCATCTCGGCAGTGTACATTCCGGGAGTGGAAAACACGGAGGCGGACTCCCTGAGCAGGTGGTTTTCTCGCAGAGGGGAATGGTCTCTCAACCACAGGGTATTTTGGGGCCTGTGTCACAAGTGGGGGACTCCGGAGGTGGATCTCTTTGCCTCTCGGCACAATCACAAGCTTCCATCCTTTGTATCTCTGTCTCAGGATCCTCTGGCCCTGGCAGCGGATGCCTTGTCCCTTGCCTGGAGGGATTTGGGGTTTCTGTACCTGTTTCCCCCTTTCTCCATGGTAGGCAAGGTAGTGCACAAGCTGGCTCTAGAGGGGGCACCAGCAATTCTGGTGGCCCCAAGACAGGTTTGGTTCACAGACGTCGTAAGACTGGCGGTAGACCAATACAGGCTGCCACTGTTTCCGGATCTGATCTCTCGGGGTCAGCTATGTTACCCCAATTTACAAACGCTTGCTTTGACGGCGTGGCTGCTGAAACCTTCATCCTGAGGAAGGTTTGTCTGAGGCGGTTATTCAGACCTTGATTAGAGCTAGGAAGAGGTCTTCCTCTTAACATTTACTATAGGGCTTGGCGGTCCTATATTGACTGGTGTGAGGCTAGGGCCTTACCTTGCAGGGTGTTTTCGGTTCCTAGGATTTTGGAGATTCTACAACACGGTCTGGATCTGGGGTTCCAGCTCAGTACTTTGAAAAAAAGACAGCCAGGGCAGAAACCTGACCCTTCAAAGGTCCTTTGCCTTGCATCATCTGGTCAAGACTTTTTTCCAAGGGGTCACTCATGTTCGGCCCCCTAGAAAGCCTTTGGTTCCCGTTTGGGACCTAAATTTGATACCTAAATTTGGACCCCTCCAGGGGCCTCCTTTTTGAGCTGGTGCAGGATGTGGCACTTTCTATGCTCACTCAAAAGGTTGCCTTTTTGGTGGGTATTACCTCTGTTCGGCGTGTCTGAGTTGGCGGCTCTGTCTATTCATGCCCCTTACTTTGAGAGACACCAGGACAAGGTGGTATTTCGCTTTAAACCGGATTTCCTTCCTAAGGTGGTTTCTGCCTTCCATCTCAGTCAGATTGTAATTCTCCCTTCCTTGTGTCCTAGGCCTAGCAATGACAAGGAGAGGGTTTTGCACTCTTTGGATGTGGTTCATTGTGTGAAGTACTATTTGGTTGCTACTTCTCCTTTTCTTAAAGTGGACCAACACCCAGGATTTTGACTATCCTGGGTCTTGGTCCACTTCGATGGGGCACCCCCGATCGGGGTGCCCCGCTGTGTGAAACCCCCCCAACCCCCCGAAAAACTCACCTCTCCGCGCTCCCAGCGCCAACGTACAAGCTCTATTCCAGGACGTCTAAGCGGCTGCCGCCGCCGCCGCCTCCCGCGCGTCCCTTTTGACGCGCGCGCCCGTGCCGGCCATTCGCAGACGGCCGGCGCGGGCGCGCGCACGCCTGCAGGGGCGCGAGGGAGGCGGCGGGTAGGCAGGTAGGGTTTTTCGGGGGTTTTGGGGGGGTTACACCCCGCAGGACATCCCGATCTCGGATGTCCCGCGGGGTGGGGGGTGATCGGCCCGGGAATCTTATAGATTCCCGGGCCGATCACCCGTGGGTGTTGGTCCACTTTAAGACAGACACCTTGTTCGTGGTGCCCTCCGGGCCCAGGAAAGGTTTGGCTCCCACCAAGTCTACCGTTAGTAAATGGATACGTCAGGCCATTGTTGGGGCCTATACTGCCAAGGGGAAGCTTCCTCCTTTTCAGATCACTGCTCATTCTACTCGTGCTGTTGGGGCTTCTTGGGCTTTTCAGCACCAGGCCTCTGTTGAACAAGTTTGTAAGGCTGCTACTTGGTCTTCCGTTCATACTTTTTCCAAGTTTTAGAAGGTTTATGTGCGGGCCTCAGCGGATGCTGTTTTTGGCCTCAAGGTTCTGCAAGCTGCAGTGGTTTAAATTGGTGCATTTTTTGCTGTATTTGGATCCCCACCCATGACTGACACTGCTATTGGATTTCTCATATGTCATGAATAGTGGTGGGGTGTGTGACATACTTGGAATAATACCATTTTGTGAATACTCACCTGTAAAAGGGGTATTATAAGTGTGTCACACACCCCGCTTCATCCCGCCCTTTTGTATTCTGGATCCTTTATATGGTGAACCTTTTTATTAATAATGTTTTATTGTCTCTTCCTGGTCCCCTTACTGCTGTCATATACTGGGAAATGAGTGGGAGGTCCCAGGTATTCATGGACTGGGAGGGACTTCTTTTTTGCTTTCTGCAGAAGTTAGCCCTCTACAGGTAATACCCATATTTCATGAATAGTGGAAGCGGGGTGTGTGACACACTTATACCCGTTTTACAGGTGAGTAATCACAAAATGGTATTTTTTGGCCTCAGTCTGCCCCTGGCTGCAGGGGAGTATAAAACATTTCTATCTGGACTCTACCTTTCCTCTAAGTTTCAGCTATTGGAACTCTGCTATTGGAGCAGGAGTGAACCTAGTCTATCTGCTGCCTGCGGCAAAGTATAGAAAAGTACCCCCAAGACTTTTTAGCTACACTCCTCACGCTTGGAAGTCAGTTGAGTGAGGGTTGGGTCAAGGCCTCTGAGCCACCAATGATCGACTTAAACCAGACCAACAGCCTAGCACAGCTGGAAAAGTAAGGTAGCAGCCATTTTGGAGCTTCCTCTCCCAGCATCTCAGCCGTGCTGCTGCCTGCATTCAACTGACATAACTGACAATGCACAGTAACAGGAAACCCAGCAACGCTTCCTGTTTGCAGGTGGCCTGCAAATGCATGAGCCGCCATTTTGTTTCTACAATTTGCTACAGCAGGGGTTGGAAAAAGGTAAATGAATTTGTATGTGCCGCAATCTAAATTACCCTGGGGAGGGATACATATGAAAACGGTTTGTTGTGTTGGTCTGGTTTGTCATTTTTGACTGTTGGTTTGCTTTTAGACCATGACTGTGTACAGCGTGCACCTGATTTCCACTGAACCGCTAATGACAGTGTAAATAGAAAAATTGGATCCAGTGATTACCACTTGAGGCGGCTGCATCACATGGCCTGATTACAGGTGCACCCATGCCTTGGGGCAGCTTGAAGACACAGTATAAGGGACAGGGGAGATCGAAGAACACATTATCACCACTAGAACACCTGGCTGCTGTCTAACAAGGGTCTTGGATTGAGAGAACATAAAATATATTTGTTTACTGTTTCTAAACTTCCAGTGTAAGTTACATTCATTTTGCATTATAAGTAAGATAATTTTTTTATGCTGTGGTCTGTAGCTTTTTTCCAATCAACACTAGCTCCTACTCCACAGCCTTGGCTGTCAGGCTTGCTCTGGTTATCCTAGCTAAGCCATATCTTTGGACTGCTGTACACCAGACATTGCATAAGGGATTCCTAGAAGTCTGTTACAGTAGTTGGGAGCCAGTCCAGGATCAACAGCTGCAGTGCATTAGGAGACTTGGCTGGACTTTGCAGTCGCCATTTATTTGGGATTTGTCAGTTTTTTTTTCTGTAGCAGGTACATGGGCGCTTTTCTATTTTCTTTCAAATCCATTCCAGCCTGTCCAGAAGTCATCATGATTGGGAGTTCGCCCCTAGGGGGGTGCTGACTGCAAGATCCCGGCCCCCTATAAAGGCAGCTGCCTCTCCACACAGCCCCAGTTTTTTTCTTGCAGTTGACTGCATAGGATCTTACACTCTCTCTCAGAATTTTGGCAGCAGAGAGGGGCCACCTAGCCTGTCAGCCAGCTGCAGGACCCTATTTCCTCGGATCTCTTCTGACCCATCCTTGCCTCCCAGATTTGGCCGATACCAGGGATCCGTGTACGGTAGGGTGAAACGCCGGGGTCTGGGGCATTCTGGTAGAGCACATGGCTCTGGGCCGCAGGCTTTATTAACAAAAAGCAGTTGGCCGCAGGCATTCTATGGTGTGCCTGCTGGGGAACCACCTATATATATTTCATATATGCCCTCCCTTCTCCCACATGCTTTATTATATTGGTGTATATGCGTGCTTGGTGCTACTGTATGGGGAGCGGTGGAGAGCTCCGTCGCTATAGCATGCTACAGCGAGGAGCGGTCCGATGCCGCCCCTTCCACTTCTTACCTAGGGGGCCGCCACCATGTCAGGCGGTGCTCGTGGCGACGCAGCTAGGCCTGGATGTGATGCGCCGGAGGGGCGGAGTCACGGGCGGCGCGCAGGCTGGCCGTCACTCCTGTGACGCTCCCCCGGCTGGACTTTTCTGGAAGCGCGCACTGTTGGCCTTGCTGGCGCGGCTGGGGACCTCGGAGGTGATCCCTCTTGCTTACGCCTGGCGTTGCGCTGAGCCGGCGCGGTCGTGAGTCCCTCTTGTAGTTGTCCTGCTTAAGGGGATAGATACTGTATTATGCAATGTTTTATCACTGTATGCTCATTTTTTTTATTGCCATGTATATTTTATGATTCTTATGTGTTAATGCATGATGTTGTGGGTCATTTGGTAATTGCTGTGTTTTCTCTTTTTGATTTTAGGCTGTGGGTTGAAGGTTGAGGGTTGTGGTTTCTCCCGGTCCCCATATTAAAAAGAGGGATCGGCTATTAGGCTTAGACCATTAGTGTCTATTAGCCTTGTTGAATATTTTTTATTCAGAATCGCCATAATGGAGGCATCAGGGGTTAGTGAGCCGGGCACCCCACATGGGAAGGACAGGCTCTGCCCCTTGTGCAGACGGAATCCCCTGGGTGCGCGCCCTGCTAGAGGGAAGCGCGAGACGCGGCCGTGGCCCGCGCACGCGCTGTTGGAACGGGGTTAAGGTAAGGTTTCTGGGCTTCCTGGGGGGTTTCACCCCGCGGGACATCCTGATTTCGGATGCCCTGCGGGGAGGGATCTGATCTGCCCGGGAATCTTAGATTCCTGGGCTGATTCTCCCCCCCCCCCCCCCCCCGCCCGGGTGTTGGTCCACTTTAAAAAGAGGGATCGGCTATTAAGCTTAGGCCATTAGTGTCTATTAGCCTTATTGAATATTTTTATTCAGAATCGCCATAATGGAGGCATCGGGGCATAGTGAGCCGGGCAGGACAGGCTCTGCCCCTTGTGCAGACGGAATCCCCTGGGCGGATTCAGCACAATTTGTTCCACTTGCGCCAGAGGCGTTGTTTTTGACCATTAGCAGGTGGTTGCTCCTGACCCTAGCCCTGCGTTACCACCGGCCTCCCCGGATCCTCTGCTGCTGCAGTTAGCCCCTAGTGTAGGGGGAGCCAGCAAGGGGACACATGCTGATTTTGCGCACAGGCTGGCTAGCCTTGAGAAACGGATCTCGTTGGCAGCCCCTTAGAAGGCCTCGAGTAAGAAGCGGCATTTGGAGACGGTTTACTCGGGTGATGATTTTTGTGATTCTTTGGGATCTGCAGAGGAAGGTGAGTCGCCAGATGACCCACTTTCAGTGACTGAGTTGCTCTCCGCCGGAGATGACGGCATTTCTGGCTCCTCCTCGGATGAGGATTCCTTCCTTCCAGATGATACGGAAAGTTTACTTTCTTCCGTTTTTGATACCTTGCACATTGTTCCTCCCAGAATGGCTAAGAGGAAAAAGTAATTTGTTTTGGCCTGAAAAACAGCGGCGGGTTTTTCCAGAGCAGCCGCATTTTTCTAACATGATTCTTAAGGAATGGGGAAGGCCTAACAAGCTACCGTCGGATCCTAAGGGCCTGGATAGATGGTATACTTTCCCTGCCGAGTTGATTCGGTTGTGGTCTCGCCCTCCCGAGGTGGACCCTCCGGTTTCAGGGCTGTCCAACACCACGGTTATGCCATCTCCTGACAATGCTTCCTTACGTGATCCTTCAGGCAAACGCATGGATCAGTTGGCCTGCCATGCTTTCACCTTTTGTCGGTGCCCTCTTTCGGCCTGTGTGTGCCACGGCAATTGTTTCCCTAGCCACCAAGAGAAAGGTTAAACACCTTGTGGCTAAGTCTAAATCTCGCAAACGGGCGGAGGAGTTTAAGGAACTCAAGGCCTGTTTGGAGTTCATCGGCTTTGTTGTTACTGCCATGGATGATGTGGTCAGGCTCGGTGCCAGAATTTCGGCTTTGCTTGTAGCATTACGCCGCTCGCTGTGGTTGAAGCAGTGGTCGGCCGATGTGGCTGCCAAGATGTCCCTCTCAATTCTGCCTTTTGTTGGAAGCTGGCTGTTTGGGGAGCGACTGGATCTTTTGGTTGAGTATGGTAAGTTCCCTCAGAAGAGAGAGCCTGCTCGGCCCTTTTGGCACTCCTCTACTTATTGGTCCTGCAGAGATACCTGGGGCAGAGGTAGGTCTCGCAGCCGGCCCAACCCCGCCTGGGGAGCCAAGCCCAAACCCCCAGCCAAGCCTACTCGGGCATGAGGGGGCGCCCTCACCCGTACGGGTGGGGGGATGGCTTCTGCTGTTTGCTCCAATCTGGAGACTTCTCGGATCGTTGGATTCAGGAGGTGGTGTCCTCAGGTTACAAGATAGAGCTGGCAGGCAGACCACCCACAAAATTCCTATGTTCAAGGATATCCCGAAACCCGCTAAAAGGCTTGAGGCTTTGAGAGCAGCTGTTCAGCATCTTCTGCGGATAGGGGTGATTTGCCATGTGCCCTGGCAAGAACAGGGTCAGGGGTTCTACTCCAACCTGTTCACGGTCCCCAAGAAGGACAGATTGCTGCGGCCGATTTTGGACCTGAAGGGTCTCAACAAATTTGGTCAGACATTTCCGCATGGAAACGTTGCGGTCGGCGGTGAGATCACTTCGGCCCGGCGACTTTATGACCACGGTGGACATAAGGGACGCTTATCTGCACATCCCAATTTTCCAAGGACATCAAAAGTTTTTGAGGTTTGCACTGGAGGATCACCATTACCAGTTTGTGGCACTCCCCTTCGGCATATCCTCAGCTCCCCGAGTGTTCACCAAGGTGCTGGCGGGCATCATGCCTATCCTGAGGAGTCAGGGTATTCGTGTGTTACCCTGTGTTACCCTATCTGGCCGACTTGCTGATTTCGGCCTGGTCCCTTCAGAAGGTCGAGAGCGACACCCGGACTGTAATGTCAACCCTGGAAGCCTTCGATTGGGTGATTTAACTACCCCAAGTCGTTTATCACGCCGTCAACATTGAGATCCTTCCTGGGAATGACGCTAGACACCAGTCAAGTCAAAGCCTTTTTGCCGCAGCAGAAAGTTTTGGGATCCCAGACGCAAGTGCAGGCCTTGCTGGCTTGTCAACAGCCATCGGTGAGTCTGGGGATGAGATTGGTGGCGTGCTTCGAGGCAGTGCCCTTCGCCCAATTCCACATGAGACCTCTACAACTGAACCTGCTGACCACCTGGAATTGGTCACCTGAATCTCTGTCTCTGTCGGGGCCTCAGCTGACGTGGTCCAAAAGTTCATTTCACGACCGCGTAAAGCATCTGCTGTTCCGCACTGGGGATCCCGCCTATATGGACACTGCTTTTGGATGTCTTAATCGTGATGACTTCTGGACAGGTTGGAATGGATTGGAAAGAAAAAGGCAATTCTGTGAAACTCACCTGTAGAATTGCTTTTGTTTCCGATCCATTCCAGCCCGTCCACCCCACCCTTGAGGTTTATTATGTCCTGCATGCCTGTTATGGTGATTGAACCATTTTTGCTCATAGGACACTAGTTATATACGTTTTTAGTTTTACGTTTTTTTGATTAGAGAGAGTACAAGCGGAGGCTATGTAAGGTAACATGGTCTCCTATTTTTTTGGACCTTCCTGGCCTGCCTCTTTTCATGAGTACTGCTTTTAAATTACTGGGGCTGTGTGGAGAGGCAGCGGCCTTTATAGGCGGCCGAGAGGGTCTACATTGCTGATCTTGCAGTCAGCGCCCCCTAGGGGCGAACACCCAATCGTGATGACTTCTGGATGGGCTGGAATGGATTGGAAACAAAAGCAATTCTACAGGTGAGTTTCACAGAATTGCCTTTTTTTTCATGACTCATCACTTAATCATGTAGTTTACTTGATCTATGCTCGAACCTGAGCATGCATTCGATCGCCAGCTTCAAAAATAAAAAAACTGTTTTCTACATCCAGAAAGTCTGAGTTATGATTACTATGCTTGCTTCTTTAAAATGTGGACCAGGCTTGTCAGTTTTCCCTAATTTGGGGTTTGGGTTTGTTCTGTATACACTACTCCTCCTCCTGGGTTCCCATGGCAATCGCATGTGGCATTGCCAAGCATCCGCATCCTTGCTCTCCCTGCTCTGCATGCCTGGTGGTACCCAGACATAAGTATACAGCACAGGGGATGCTTCCAATCTTTTTGGTTTCTTGTAGGTAGTGCATCCTTTTCCTTTCTACCAGTGCTCTATGCTGGGCTGTAGATACAAACCTGAGAGCCTTTGTATGTGTCCTAGGATCTCTGGCAAGGTGAGTAAACAAGGCAAACGGAATTTCACAACAGTGGGGGCATGGTATAGTTAAAATCCTGTGTTTTGTTTCATATTAAAGGCAAGCCCAGCACACTAATTGTGTTTGAATGGTTGGGGCAGTAACTCATTCTGATGCCAGTACAGGATTTGTCATGCTCTGTATAAGGCTTATGCATTCGGGGCAACGGTCAATCCTGGGAAATCTTGTTTGGCCTGGCGAGACCCTTTTACCGCATGTTTTCTGGTGGGATATTTGTGTCCTTCCAGAATATGGCTCTGTGCCGAGGATGCGGCTGTCAAAGCCACTGCTCTTAGATGCACGTGGGACCTGGAAGAGGTGAGCTGGGTTCCGGCGATCTGTGGGGTTTCACACAGCAGGGTGCCCCTGGGGAATGGACCAAAACCCAGGATAGTCAAAAAATATTGACTATCCTGGGTTTTGGCCCACTTTAAAACGTTCAGAATATTTGGTGGCCTTTTGGATGGGTTCATGTGCATTTTGGCGCATTCGTCATCGTATTTGTGCCTTCAGGAGGACTGCATATATCTTGGTAATCCCCCCAACAATACCATCCAAGTTCGGCTGGAACTGAGTCGGGACAATTGCGATCAAACCGAATAGGGGTGGGTTTGGCTCATCACTACTTCATGCACAGATGGCAGTATTGCTGCTTGCTCCCCAATAATGTTGTGTCCCTAATAACCTTTATTATATAGTATATAAACATCAGGCTTATTCGTCAGTGAAATAGTTTTAAGTGTCATCCTTTTTTCCTTTGTTTCTCCACAGAAACCTGCTAATATTTTAGTTATGGGTGAAGGTCCAGAGCGAGGAAGAGTAAAAATAGGTTTGTGTAACCATTATGATCTTTCAAATGTAAAATGTTGTTGCTTTTCTCATAAACATGTTCTGTAAAGGTATGTGATGCCATCCTCTGCACCCATAATCTTTTAAGGTTTCTATTATCCTACAGCTTGTCATTGGGAACATTTTAGTTGCTTTGTTGCAATCAGGGCTGTGGAGTCGGTAAGCCATAGACCCAACTCGAGCATAATAACCTATTTACTGTAGTAAGATGGTAACATCATGCTTTGCATAGTGGCCAGGAAGGGATAAGGTCTAATCACGCTAATTTTTGTTGTGAAGTGCAACACGTAGCCTTTTTGAAAATGAAGCTCTATTGCCATAGCAATCCTAAAATAAAGTATTAACAAGGGTTGTGCTGTCCTCTGTCATGGGAGTAGCAGGGCTGAGTGATGCTAGCACTTTGTGTGCATTGAATTAGAGTGAGCTTGGCTTGAGTGACCGTATGGACGGCTCTATTCTTGCCTACTGCTAAGAGGGAGTTTTATCCTGACAAGGGCCTCAGACTTCAATTTGTGGTTAAGATCAGATGGGAAGTGCTGAAGGCAGCAAAGGGGAAAGATAAATTCCCCTTCCTCTCGGCAACCCGAGTTAAGAGACCGTGTGGGACTGACAGATGGGCCGATACACTGTCTAGTGCTCCCCACCTGGTTCCTGCTTGATGCCAGCCCCCATGGCTTTAGTAGGGATGTGAGAGTCAGTCTCTCAAAGCTTCTGCGGCCACTTTGATTGAGTGATGACTCGCTTGTGCCCATGAGGTGCAGAAGACAGGGCAGCAGTGGCTAGCTCTCGCTGTGGGACCCAGTAACTGTCAAATCATAAATAAGTTCAGGTATTTTATGTGTGAGTATAGTTAGAATATGGATTAGATAATTTTTTCCCATTTCTGTATCTTTTTTCATCATTTTTCTCTCTGTTTGTTTTACAGCGGACATGGGTTTTGCACGATTATTTAATTCACCTTTAAAGCCTTTAGCAGATTTAGATCCTGTAGTTGTTACGTTCTGGTATCGAGCTCCGGAGCTACTCCTAGGAGCCCGGCACTATACCAAAGCTATAGGTAAGTGTGTAGTGAGTAACTGAGTGCTAGCTGATTGACCGGTGCCCCTAATGTGTAGTAATTGTAAAAGGCCAAAGCTGCTCCTGGCTCAAGAAGCAAGTGGAAAAGTAGGTGTGTGTATGTGTGTATAATATATAATTTTGTATTTTCTCCCCTCGTTCAGGACGGCCACAGAAAGAGAGAGAGAGGCTTCACACCTTAGAGAGGAAACAAACTGGGACAGTTTAAAAGCCCCACCCCTTATTCAATCCCACCCCTTTTTCCCAGACCTCAGTTTCCTGGAGAAAACAGCTGGGATAGCATCATCCAGTTTTTTTTTTTTTATTTTCAAACCTTATTAATCTCAGGCCTCCCTAGTAATCTCAGATTTGATCAGAAAGCTTTATAGAACCAGTTCCTTTAGATGTCCAGGCAAGGGGCCTTCCGCATGATTCTGAATCTCAAGGCCCTTAAGCCATACTTGAAGTACAAAAGATTTCGTATGGAATCGATATATTCAGTCAGGAACCCATCCCAGGGGATTTTATGGTAAGAATCAACCTACAAGATGCCTATCTACATGTTCCCATCTGTCAGGCCCACCGCAGATTTCTGAGGTTTGCGATTCTCTCAGACTCTGGAATCTGTCATTTCCAATACAGGGCTCTGTCATTTGGAATCTATGCGGCTCCCAGTATATTCACCAAGATCCTAGCCGGGGCAATGTGCCATTTAAGGTCCAGTAGGGTTACCATTATCCCCTACTTGTACGATCTCCTATTGGCAGCCAGTTGAGAGACCACTCACCGGGAGAATGTGACACAGTTTGTCACTTCTTCAGAGTCTGGGCTGGATTGTCAACTAAGAAAAATCCTGCTTAACTCCATTACAGACTTGTGAATTTCTTGGAAACTTGCCAACAGTTCTTGGCAAATGAGCTTTCTGCCTCCACAGAAGCAGGAAAAGCTGAGGATTGCCTTACGCTTGCTGATAACCACAGAGGAGGATTCTCTAAGAGAAATCATGAGTACTGGGTCTTATGACCTCCACTGTTCCTTCAGTTGCGTGGTCACAGCTTCATTCCAGGCAGTTGTAGGCCTTCCTACTGCAGGTATGAGACAGTTTCCCAGACTCTCTAAACAGGGTAGCGTTTCCAGCAGTGATCCTGAAGGATCTAGAATGGTGGTTGAACCCTTCCATCCTTCAGGAAGGTCGCCAGTGGTGGGAGATCGAGCCGGTCATTGTGACTACAAATGCCAGCACCTGGGGTTGTGGGCCCACTTGGAACCTTGGCCGGCATATATACAGGTCCTCCAACTAAAGGGAGTTATTGGCAATACACAGAGCTGTTGCTTGCTTCAGCCACATCATAATAAGGGGCAAAGATGTAGAAGTCTGTTTGGTCAACGTAGCAGCAGTAGCATATATCAATCACCAGGGCGGGCACAAGATCAATTTGCAGAGACTGGTTTACTCCTTCCTAGTACCCCTTCAGGATCAGATAAACTTTATATTCTAAGTGTGTCATACACCCCGCTTCACCATTCATGACATCTGGGTAGTCTCCAGTAGATGGCGAACTTCGGCAGAGATTAATGCAAAAAAGAAGCTCCTCCCGGTCCATAAATACCTGGAACCTCCCACTAACCCCCCAGTTCCTTCTCTGCAAGAGTGACTAGCAAGTCAGAAGATTAAGACTTCTATTCCTTGCAGGTAAGCCGGGCTCACGCCCGGCCATGCTTGCCCCTATTTCTGCCTGGACCTTATTCCATTGTCCCGTATGAGCCTCCCAGCCTTGGCTGTAGGTCCTGGTGAGGATAGGCAACACCTTTTGTAGATGTTTAAGGAGCATTGCTCCTCCGTGAGACCCCATTGCAAGGGGTAGACTGTGTCCGGGTTGGTGACCCCGGTTTGGGATGCCCTGTCCCTTCTGCCGTATCCATCCACCAGACTCTGGTTCCAGATCCCCGTCCCTTCCTTAACCCTCCAGCTGGGGGGGGGCAGGCTTGTCCCTCACATTTCTTTATTGTGTGGGTGCTTACAGTGTGTGTGTGTGTGCGCATGTTGCGGTGCACTGTCACTTTGCTGTTGGTCTGCACCATGCTGTGCAGCGTTTAGCAGAGGGAGCTTCTCCCCCTCGGGCTGCATGTTGGGGGGCCGGGCCCTCGCCGCTGCCCGCCCCCTCCCCCTCGTTTTGGCGCCTTGCTGAGGCTCAGCCCACGGCCTGGATCCGCGTTGCTGGACTTGCAGTAGGGGGGGGGGGCGTGGCCTAACGAGCACGCGTTCTGCGCTGACCCGCCCCTCTTCTCTTCACTCCCTCCAGGCAAGGCTGTGCTGGGCTCCGGTGCCCATCTTGTTGCTGTTGCGGACTCCGCTGTTTTGTGAGTGCCCTGTGGGCCCCCTCTCTTCCTGTTATGGCAGCACCCCTCCCTGCAGGGGGCTGCGCTGTCCTTTTTGTACATATTGTGTATATAGATGTATCTATATAGATATACATTACCTAATACTATAAATATATATATATATATATATAGGCTGATGGGTCCCCTTTCGTTTGTGTCTTTCAGGAGGACTCCCTGTGTTCTGCATGTTAGGGGGTTCTCCCGGTCCTAGGGTCCCTAGCTTTAAATTACATCTTTTCCAAATCCTCCCACTGGGACTTTAAAGGGGCATCCCAGAATTGCTTACCAGCTTAATTCCCTAGGGTCATTGCGACTACCCCAAAATATCACCATATGGAGGCTCCGCAGGATACTGGGCTTGGGCTTCCTTCGGGACAATCCTGGCCGTGTATGGATTGTGGGGTATCCCTTATGGGGGAAAATGTGCTAACTTGTATTCCATGTGCACAAAAGGCCATATCGCGGCAGTCTGCTTCCCCTGCTTCTGGGTCAGCACCGCCCGCTTCATCGCCTACCCGTCTTATCCGTACCCCAAGTGACATCGTCTAGTGGAGAGTCGCACTCTGATGTTTGTGCTCGCCTGGCCAGCATTGAGAGATTTCTTTCCGGCCCAGTGGGCAAAAAGGCCTATGCGAAGAAGAGACATTTATCGCCGGTATGGCCGGCTTTGGATTTTGATGAGGATGAGTGGAACGGTTTATTCCCCGTTAGAGGAGGGGGAGTTGTTTGAGGAATCAGAATCTGACGATGTGCAGTTGTGTGATAATGGTGTTGGGCAGGCGCTGGGGGATGCCATTGACACTTCTAAAGTTCTGGCCCATCTCCTGGAGGTTTTGGACATTGCCCCACCGGAGGCGGCCCCTCTCAAAAAAGGTCCTCTAAGCCCCGCTTGAAGTTTCCTACGCAAAGTCATTTTGATGCATTGATCCTTAGGGAATGGGAGAAACCGAGTCGGCTTCCTGGCGTTTCTCAGGGATGGGATAGGAAGTATCCCTTCCTGGTTGATGCGGTAAAGCGCTGGTCTTCCCCTCCCGAGGTCGACGCGCCTGTTTTGGGGTTGTCCAACACCTCTGTGGTCCACACCCCTGATGCCACTACCCTCAAAGATGGTGAGGATAAGCGCATTGATCAGTTGGCTTGCCATGCCTTTGCCAGTGTGGGTTCAGCCTTACGGCCTGTGTGTGCATCTGCGCTAGTGGCTGTGGCTAATAGATCCCTTGTCGGGGAGTTTTTAAATGGTACCCATTTTGATCCGGCCAGCGCTGAGTTCGCTGCCCTTAAAAGATGTGAATTGTTTATGAATTTTGTCTTGGCTGCTATGGAAGACACTGTTATGTGTAGTAGGCCTTATTGGTGGCCATGCGCCGATCGGTCTGGCTTCGCCAGTGGGCGGCGGACTTTGCAGCCAAGAAATCGCTCATCGCTCTTCCCTTCCTGGGGACGCGGCTGTTTGGAGATAAGTTGGATGCGGTGGCTAAGGGTGGTAAGCTACCCCAGCGCAAGAAGCAGCGTCGCTCCTTTCGGGGGGCGAGCTCCTTCAACCCTTCCTTTCGAGGTGCCAGAGCCGTCAGAGGTTTCGCCTACTCAGGCGTCAGAGGTTCCTCCTGGGGCAGGGGCAGAGGACGCGCCCGTCCAGCATCTGCCTGGGGCTCCAAACCTAAGCCCCCTGCCAAACCAACTGAGGGGGCGCCCTCACCCGTACGGGTGGGGGGGGACGGCTGCGGCTCTTCTTCCAGGTCTGGGCCCAGGAGGTCACACACAGATGGATTCTGGAAGTGGTCTTGTCCGGGTACAAGCTGGAGTTCGAGTACTGGCCCCCTCCAAGATTCTTAAGGTCTCTGGTGGCCACGGACTCTCAGGCTGCACAGGGGCTCCTGTTGGCAGTCCAAAATCTTCAGGACATGGGAGTCATATGTCATGTGCCTCCCTCAGAGAGAGGCAGGGGCTACTACTCCGATCTTTTCACGCTCCCCAAAAAGGATGGATCCATAAGACCCATTCTGGATCTAAAAATTCTCAACAGGTTCATCAGAACCAAGAAGTTTTGCATGGAGAATCTGCACTCTGCCATCGGTTCCCTTCGTCAAGGGGATTTTATGACGTCCATAGACATCAAGGATGCTTACCTGCATGTTTCCAATCTTCCCAGCGCACCAGAGATTTCTCAGGTTTGCGGTGGAGGATCTTCATTTTCAGTTTGTGGCCCTCCCGTTCGGGCTGACCTCAGCACCAAGGGTTTTCACCAAGGTTCTGGCGGGCATAATGGCCCTGTTCAGGGCCCAGGGCATTCGCATTGTGCCGTATCTGGACGACCTGCTGATTTCAGCTTCTTCCTTCCGTCAGGCGGAACTGGACACCAAGACTGTGGTGGCGACTCTGGAGAGGTTCGGATGGGTGATCAACCACCCCAAATCCTCTTTCTCCTTCCAGGGAGATTTCATTCCTGGGCATGAATCTGGATACCACTCAGGCCAGAGTGTTTCTACCTCGACCCAAGGTGCAGGGGGTTCAGGATCTGATTCGCCTTCTTCTGGCCATTCGTTGCCCCTCTATCCGGATGGGGATGAAACGGGTAGGTTTGATGGTGGCGTCCTTCGAGGCAGTCCCCTTTGCCCAGTTCCACATGAGGATAAGGTGGTATTCCATCTTAAGCCTGAATTCTTGCCTAAGGTAATTTCTGCCTTTCATCTGAATGAGGACATTGTTTTGCCTTCCTTATGTCCTGCGCCTTCTAATTCTAAAAGAAATCTTCATTCTCTGGATGTGGTCAGGGCGCTCAAATTCTATTTGACCGCCACTGCTTCCTTTCGGAAGTCTGATTCTCGGTTTGTCCTTCCTACTGATACTAGGAAGGGTTTGCCTCCAGTCAAGTCCACTATCCGCAAGTGGGGCAAGCATACGCTGCTAAGGGGAAGGAACCTCCTTTTCGTGTTACGGCTCATTCCACTAGAGCTATTGGTGCCTCTTGGGCTTTTCAGCACCTGGCGTCTGATCAAGTTTGTAAGGCCTCTACTTGGTCGTCTGTTCATACTTTTTCTGAGTTTTACAAGGTTGATGTTAGGGCCTCAGCTGACGCTGTTTTTGGTCGCAAGGTGCTTCAGGCGGTAGTGTCTTAAACTGCCTGCTGTTGCTCACTGGGGATCCCACCCTTTTGTTCTTGGACACTGCTGTTGGATGTCCCAATCGTTAAGAATTGAAATGAAGCAAGCCGTGCTGTACACAAGGAAAAATACAATCCTGTGATTACTCACCCGTAGAATTGTTTTTACGGTGTACAGCACGGCTTGCTTCATCCCTCCCTTGTTATAGTTATCCTCTTTTTTTTTTTTGCTTTTTTATGGTGATTTTCTTGAAAGAGAGTTATCTTTAGTGGGCTGGTTTTTTTTGGGTTTTTTTTTTTTTTAACATGGTCTTGCCTCCCGGTTTCTTGTTTTACTGCTTTCAAACACTGGGGGTCTCTGGGTTATTCCTGCCCTTTATATGGGCCGGGAGGAGCCACAAGTCTTTCTGCAGTCGACTGCGCCACCTTGTGGCGGATTACCCAAATGTGAAGAATTGAAATGAAGCAAGCCGTGCTGTACACAGTAAAAACAATTCTACAGGGGAGTAATCACAGAATTGTATTTTTTGTGTTTTCCCTACAAAACACACAAATGAAAAGCTGTGGGTGAAAGAAAAGGGGGGGGGGAGGAAGACCTTATACTGGATAAATGCTCTAAATTCTTAGCAAGCTTCCCCTGAATAAGAGCACATTCTACCTGCATGCCTTTAAACATCCAAGATGGCGTCTCACGGAGCATCGGGCAGCCTGCAAACAGGAAGTGTCTTCTGACTATGTCGCTCTGCATTCTGGGATTGCTGTCCTTTCCCTGACCCCTAGCTCTGCTTTGTCTGTGCAAAGCTTGGGGGGGTGGAGTACCCCCTGTACTTTATCCCGCTCTCCTCTCCTCAGTATGTGATGCTTCTGATCCTAGAGTCCTGAACACAGTTGCAGCCCGGTGGAGGGAAAGAGTAATAAATTACTTAAAACTTAAAATATATTAATTTTAGATGCTGGGGAATAGTTTGGGGTTTGGGCTTTTCGTTAAATCATGCTGAAGGTCCGGTTTAAATCTGTAGTAGGGACATCCAATTGCCGCACTGCCCACCAGTCTTGGAAGCCCATTCCCAGAACTGTTGGAGCACAAATTGATGCACGTGTGTGTGTATGGTTGAATTTATACAGTGTTTTTATTCTAATGTAACATTTATATAACATAGTGTTTGTTTTTTTTTTTTTTTTTTTTTTTTTTTTTTACCCCCAACTGTAGATATTTGGGCAATAGGGTGTATATTTGCAGAGCTTTTAACGTCTGAGCCCATTTTTCATTGTCGACAAGAAGATATAAAGACTAGCAACCCATACCATCATGATCAGCTGGATAGAATATTTAATGTCATGGGCTTTCCTGCGGGTACGTAGTTTACTTTGTATTGCCTCTGTATAACACACTTAAAGTGGGCCAAAACCCAGGATAGTCAAGATTTGACTATCCTGGGTTTTGTTCAGTTCCCTGGGGGTGCCCAGCTTTGTGAACCGACCACCCCCCCCCCCCCCCCCAAAAAAAAAAAACTTTACTAATATTAATAAAAACACCAACAGGGAGTAGTGTTATGATGAATGGCAGTCATATGCTAATTAGTTCAGTTACTAAACAGTCACATTTTTGCCGATTCAACACGAGGATGAAATTCAGCACCATGTTAGTGGTGTACATTTTTAAATATTTTGCACAGTTGGGTATTGACCGTGACGACTTAAACTTCCTTTCTGAGTATAGGTGCACCTTAAAGGGCAATTACACTTTTTGATGGCATTTTTAAAACTTTGTGTCCCAAAATGTCTTAAGGTGCTGAGCTTATTTTATTTTCAATTTGTTTGCAACTGTGTTATAAAAGAAAACCCTTTTTCTCTGGCTAAATGCACTAACCTGGTGTGTTTGGTGTAAGGATCAGAGACTTTCTGACTTGATGATCCTGATTGTCTGAGGCAAAGGCGACGCTCCACATTCCTGAGCGCACAGGTTTAAAGGGGAACTAAACCCTGGAATTTAACATTCTGTGCCCTTGGGACCCCTTCCTTGTGTGTACTCCCGACCCAGCCTATCTGAATGGCTGCGGCAGGACTTTGTAACTCGCTTGCTTGGCACTTGGCAACAGCAGGAGAGGCAACCACGTGAAAGTTGTGTGCTTGGCATTTAAAGGAATACTTAACAGAAGTTCAAGTTGCCTTCTACCTCCAACCCAGTGTCCCAAAACAGTCTGTATGTTTTTTTTTTTCTACCAAAGCCTTTCCCCAATATTCATTACACAAACTGGATGTCGGCCATATTGCTCCCTGGCAGGGCAGCCCCGCTCCCTAGTGCTTTCTGGCAGTGATACATTTAGTTACAGTACACACCTCTGCAGTTTGTTTGTGACTGAATTAGCATATGGCTGCTATTCATGATCAGACCACATCAATTTTCTTTCTGGGTATAAGAATACGTTAATGTCCAGTTGCATTATTTGCTTTTATATTGTCTTATTGTCTGTCACCTGAGCCCTCCTGATATATATAATTATATTCATTTTTTTTTTCTTTCTGTTTTTAGATAAAGACTGGGAGGACATTAAAAAAATGCCTGAGCACTCTACACTAATCAAGGATTTTCGCAGAAACACGTAAGTGATCAACTAAGAGCAAAAGTTTGGAATATTTTATTTGCCTTATGGATAGTCTGTTCTTGATTTTCCCTATATTGTGTTCCATGGTACAGTGGCTGCACACAGCTTGCATGATGTTTTAAAGAGCGAGTCTCCTCTTTAAAGTGGACCAAAACCCAGGATTTGGGTTCCTTGTTGATCAGGGGTGCCCCGCTGTCGGAAACCCCCCAGGTCGCCAAAACCAACTCGCCTCTTTCCGTTCCTACGGCGCATGCGTGGCCGCTGGTCCTATCGGCACGCTTGGACCCGCTGCTGTCACATCGTCTTAAGGTGAGCGGCTCTGAGGGATCTGGTCAGCTGCATCCCCCGCTACCCTCTAACAGGGAGTGTGCCCACACCAGGCATTTGTGAATGGTGCCCTGCTAGAGGGATAGCGGGAATGTGGCCGCGGCTCGTGCATACACTGTTGGACTGAGAAAAAAGGTAAGAGTATCAGAGTCCTGGGGGGTTTCACACATCGGGACATCCTGATTTTTGGATGCCCCTGTGGGAGTGAGTCGATCGCTGCGGGTTTTGGTCCACTCTAAGTGCAAGAAAAGATGCCAAGTTTGAAACCCTCCTTGAAAAACTAGTATAAAACTTTCCATTTCATCCAAACTTTTTGGGGGTTCTTTAAAGAGGGACAACACAGGAACTTTACTATCCCTTGTGGTGTTCCTCCATGTGGCAGCATCCCGAGTTGGGATGTCCCACTGTGTGTATTACCCCAGGTCGCCCGATCAATTCACCTTCCAGTCGCTCACACGCCGCAGCCTCGAGCTGAAAGAGCACTCTGATTGGCTGAGCGGTGCGCTCTCTGCACCACTCGAGTGCATAGCCGCCAGCGTTGCCGAAGGGAGCAGAATGCCAGCCGCTCATTCAGAAAGGCAAGGAGCGCACGCGGCTAGAGGTGTGCAGGGATGCGACAAAGGCTTGGGAGATGGTGAGTAGAACTGGGCACCTGAGGGGTTTCACACTGTAGGGCATCCCAATTCAGAAAGCCCGGAGAACAGGAACTCCGACAGCCCTCTTAAGCTATCTAGTGAGATCTCTCTAATGGATAATCAAGAATATCGACAAATGAATAATCGCGTCACAACCTTCTAAAGGGAGCTATACAGTCAGCTTCCAGTGAGTCTTACACTGAGGAAGGGAAGGATGTCCATATTCTACGGTTAGCACTGACCTCCACGTGCCAGTTTCCCCATAAGGGGAATGGTTTAGGGGTAGGGATTGGGGGGGTATATATTCCTAGTATGTCACACACCCCACTTCCAAAGATCCATGACACTTGGGAAACCGGCCTGTAGAGGGCGATCTTGCCGAGATGACATGGAAAAAGGAGCCCCCCCTGGTCCATAAGTACCGGGTTCCTCCCACTATTTCCCAGTCTTTCGTCTCTGCAGTCGGCGAAGCAAGTCAGAAGATGACTCTCTCCTCCTTGCAGGTAGCCGGGGTAACTCCCGGCATTTTTTAATGTCTTTCTGCCCGGGCCTCTTTTTCTTTTAAAAATTAAGCTATAACAATATGCCTCCCAGCTTAGGCTGCAGGCTCGGGCAATGGTAGCAGCACCTCTGGGTGCATAGGGGAGCTAGCTCCCCCCTGTGAGACCCCATACTAAGGGGTAGGCGGTGTCCGGGTTGGTGATCCCCGGCTTGGGATGCCCTGTCCCTTTTGCCTCTTCACCTATTGGTGTGGGTCCCCCCCCCCCTGCAGTGTGTCTCCGTGCCCCTTGGGGGGGGGGGGGGGGGGAGGAGGCAGGTGGCCTTTTTCCCATAATAAAGCTAAAAAATCACATGGGAAAAGTGTCTGTGTGTGGACAAGTATCGCAGGAAGCTCAGCTTGTGGCAAGTTTTTGCTTTTAAAATAAATCGTGAAATCTTCAAATTCGGCCATTGTTGATTTTCAGCTGGTTTAGGCTGCTGCTCCTCAGCTGTGGTTAAGGAGAGGGCAGGGCCAGGAGCTCAGCAATATTGGCTTCACTGGTGTTTTTTTCTGGCCCACCCTCTCCTTCCTGTCTCTCCCTCCTGTCTCTCCTCGCTTCTATGAGGGTTGTTGATCAGGACATGTGAGTTTTTGCCACTTGTGTTATATATTCTTATGTATATGTTTACTCTGATTCACAAAATGGTATTTTTCAGTAGCTAGCTCCAGCTCTGTCTAGAGAGACACTTGGATTAGCACAGGCTGGAGTTTCTTTGTAAACACTCCCCTGTGCTGAGCTGCCTCACCAACGCTTGTGTGCAAACTGCTGCTAAGCCATTACTTGTGGCTGGAGCAGCTGGCCTGTTGTCCAGCCTTCTTTGGAGCCTTGACTCTGGATATGCTGGGTTTTGACTACTGAAGAAAATCTGTCTTATAGATACAGATATATGTATTGTTTTGAGTGATGTGTATGTTTGGCTTATGTCCTCCTGCCCTTATGTTCAGGTTTTGTGTTCCACTTTAAGGTGGACCTGGATTCATGTTGCCTGGCTTTATGTGTTAAAGACCAACAACATAGAAACATAGAAGGTTGACGGCAGAAGGAGACCTTATGCTCCATCTAGTCTGCCCTTAAGTATTCCTAAAGTATTTGGAAAAAAAATAAAATTAAAATAAAAAAAAAAAATCCTCCCACTTGGGACTTGAAGGGGCATCCCGGGTAGCTTTAACAACGTAATTCCCTCTGGTCATTACGACTACCTTAAAGATCACCATATGGAGGCTTCCCAGGATACCGGGCTTGGGCTCCCCTCGGGGCAGTCCCGGCAGTGTCTGGATTGTGGGGTATCCCTTGTGGGGCATAATGTACTTGTTTGCATATCTTGTGCTCAGCAGGCCATAACGCAGCAGTTGGGGGCCCAGGCCTCTGAGTCTGTGGCCCTGGCCTTTTCTCCTACCCCACCCCGCCTTATCTGTACCCCAGATGATGTTGTCACAGGTGGGGAGTCGCAATCTGATATGTATGCCAGATGGCTAATATTCAGAAACGTATTTCTAGCTCTGTGGCCAGAAAGGCGTCGGCTAAAGAAAAAAATAAATAAAAAATTTTGTCTCCAGCCGCACCGGCTTTTGAGTTTTATGTTTTTGGTTTACTCAATTGGTCTGATTATTCCCTGCCAGTAGAGGGGGAATTATTTGAGGAATGTGATGGTTCCGGTGAGCAATTATTGGTGCTGATATTGAGCAGGGGCAGGGGGATGCTGTGGACACCCCGAAGGTCCCGGCTCACCCTTTTAAAGTTCTGGCGATTTCTCCCCCAGAGGAGGCTCATTCCGCAGATGGGAAGTTCTTTGGGACTCCTAAGCCGCGCTTGCAATTCCCAAATCAAAAGCATTTTCGTTTGTATTATCCTTTAGGAATGGGGAGGCCTACTCGGCTTCCAGACACACGATTTGACCCAAAAATGTTTGTTTACTTTAGCATCACGCTATTTAAACACAACCAAATGAAACACAATTGAAATATATGGGAGAGCGCTACTGAGCGATACATGCTACATAGGCTACTGAACCTAGTGTGCCAGCGCTATTCACTGAGCCACCCGTGATAATACATGTGGCTCTGCATGATGCTATTAGAGGCGCTCACCAGCCTGACCTTCTTCCCCTTTCCGGGGTTGATGCCCTGGTGCTTGGGTTATTTTATTCTTCCGTTGCATTCTCCTGATTCTAACACTCTTATGGATGTTGAGGACAAACGCATTGATCAGATGGCTTGCCACGCTTTTACTAGTGTCAGTTCAGCCTTACGGCCTGTACTTCGGCGCTTACAGCGGTGGCTACCAGGTCTGTTGTTAGGGACCTGTTGAGTACTTCTAGGCTTGACCCGGCCAGTGATGAATTATTCATGTCTCTTGTGCTAGCCGCCCTGGATGATGCCCTTATTCTCCGGGTCATGGGTTCAAGGCCCCTGTTGGTCTGTGTCCTTGAAATAAAAATGCAATGGTTATTCGTAACCTCAGCCTTGCTTGTGGCTTTTCGGCGGGTTGGTTGTGCCAGTGGGCGGCTGATTTCGAGTCACGAAAGCAGGGAAGTTACTTCAGCGTAACAAGGAATGTAGTCCCGCTCCAGATTCTTCAGGTCTCGGGTGCCTTCGGGTTCCTCTTGCCGCACAGGGGCTCCGGGCGGCAGTAAGAAATCTACTGGTCATGGCTGTCATTTGCCCAGTGCCCCCTGCGGAAAGAGGCCTGGGCTTTTATTCCAATCTATTCACGGTGCCCAAGAAAGATGGCTCCGTTTGGCCCATTTTGGATCTGAAGCCCCTCAGTCGGTTTATCCTTCAGGAAGTTTCGCATGGAATCCTTGCGTTCAGCCGTCTATTCACTTCGTCAGATGTCCATAGACATCAAGGGTGCTTATCTGCATGTACCAATCTTCCCGGCACACCAGAGATTTCTCAGGTTCGTGGGGAAGATCAGCTTTTCAGTTTGTGGTCCGTCCGTTCGGGCTTACCTCGGCTTCAAGAGTCTTTACCAAGATGCTGGCAGGAGTGATGGCTATATTCAGGGTCCAGGGCATCCGCATTGTGCCTTTTCTGGACGATCTTCTTATCGCGGCCTCCTCCCTCGAACAATCAGAGTTAGACACCAGGATGGTGGTGTCTACGCTAGAGAGGTTCGGATGGGTGATAAGTTACCCCAAATCCTCTGTCGGTCCAGGGAAATTCCCTTCCTGGGCCTGATTCTGGATACATTTCAGGCCAAGGTTTTTCTTCCTCAGTCCAAAATGGTTCTGATTCAGGACTTGATTCGTCTATTCTTGTCCAACCCTCGTCAGTCTATCCGTCTAGGGATGAGACTAGTGTGATTGATAGTAGCTGCATTCGAGGCAGTCCCGTTTGCCCAGTTTCACATAAGGACGCTTCAGCTCTTCCTCTTGGCAAAGTGGGACAGGTGCCCACTATCATTAAATCAGACTTGTCTATTGTCTCCCCACGTTTTGCAGTCCCTTCAGTGGTGGTTAATATCGCACAACCTCCAGAAGGGCAAGTCATTTCTAACTCCGCGTTGGGAACTGGTTACCATGGATGCCAGCCTGGTGGGCTGGGGGGGCTTCTGGAAGAAGCATCAGTTCCAAGGATTGTGGGGGCCTCAGGAGGCTCATTCTCCAATCAATGTATTAGAGCTTCGGGCCATACGTCTTGTTCTACTTCGACTGACCCATTTCTTACAGGGTCTGCCAGTTCAGATTCAGTCAGACAACCGAACAGCTGTTGCATACATCAATCACCAGGGAGGGACTCGCAGTTGGGGTGCCCTCCGGGAAGTGTCTCTGATCCTTCAGTGGGCAGAGATCAATGTTCCCTGCATATCAGCAGTTTACATTCCGGGGATAGAGAATGTGGAGGCAGACTGCCTGAGCAGGGGATGTTCTCGCCAGGGAGAATGGTCTCTCAATCCAAGGGTCTTTCAGTTCCTCTGTCACAAGTGGGGGACTCCACAGTTGGACCTGTTTGCTTCTCGTCACAATCACAAGCTGCCTGCTTTTGTGTCTCTATCCCAGGATCCTCTGGCAGTGGCAGCGGATGCCATGTCTCTGGCCTGGAAGGATCTGGGGTTCCTATATCAGTTTCCCCCATTCTCCATGATCAGCAAGGTGGTGCGCAAGTTAGCACTGGAGGAGGCACCAGCAATTCTGGTGGCGCCAAGGTGGCCAAGACTTCTGTGGTATGCTGGCAGTGGATCGGTTCCATCTGCCTCTTCTTCCAGATCTCATCACTCAGGGTCAACTTTGTTACCCCAATTTACAAACGCTGGCTTTGACGGCATGGCTGCTGAAGTCTCCATCTTGAAAGAAGGTCTTTCTGATGCGGTTATTCAGACTCTTATTAGAGCTAGGAAGAAGTCTTCCTCTGTCATTTATTATAGGACTTGGAGGTCCTATATTGATTGGTGTGAATCCAGGGCTTTGCCCTGTAGAGTATTTTCTATTCCTAGAATTCTGGAATATCTGCAACGAGGTCTGGATATGGGATTCCAGATTAGTACTTTGAAAGGGCAAGTCTCTGCCTTGGCTATTTTCTTTCAAAGGTCATTTGCTCTTCATTCTTTGGTTAAGACCTTTTTCCAAGGAGTCGCGCATGTGCGGCCTCCCAGAAAGCCTATACTTCCTGTTTGGGGCCTTAATCTGGTGCTTTCAGCTATGCAGGCCGCTCCCTTTGAGCCTTTGCAGGATATTCCTCTTCCTATTCTTACTCAGAAGGTTGCCTTTTTGGTTGCTATTACTTCTGTCCGCCGAGTTTCTGAACTGGCAGCTTTGACTGTTCAAGCCCCTTATTTTGAGACTCATCAAGGAAAGGTTGTTTTCCGTTTTTAAACCGCATTTCCTTCCTAAGGTGGTGTCTGCTTTCCACCTAAATCTGGATATAGTTCTTCCTTCCTTGTGTCCCAAACCTAGTAACGACAAGGAAAGGGTCTTACATTCTTTGGATGTAGTTCAATGTGTTAAGTATTATTTAGCTACTACCTCGGCCTTCCGCAAGACGGATGCCTTTTTTTTGTTGTGCCTTCTGGGCCCAAGAAGGGTTTTGCTCCTGCCAAATCTTCCCTTAGTAAGTGGATACGTCAGGCCATCATTGGGGCCTATATGGCTAAGGGGAAGGTTCCCCCTTTTCGTGTCACCGCTCATTCTACTCTATTGGAGCTTCTTGGGCTTTTCAGCACCAGGCTTCTGTTGAACAAGTTTGCAAGGCTGCGACTTGGTCTTCTGTGCATACTTTTTCTAAGTTTTACAAGGTTGATGTGCGGGCCTCAGCGGATGCTGCTTTTGGCCGCAAAATTCTGCAAGCTGCAGTAATTTAAGTTATGCATTATTCCTTTGGGATCCCCACCCATTATAGACACTGCTATTGGATGTCCCAAGTGTAATGGATCTTTGGAAGTGGGGTGTGTGACGTACTAGGAATAATACCATTTTGTGAATACTCGCCTGTAAAATGGTTATTACGAGTATGTCACACACCCCAATTCCCCCACCCTTTTTTGTTCTAGGGATCCTTTATATGGTGATTATTATTTTCGAATTATTTTTCATTTATTGAATATAATTGGCTCTTCCTGGTTCTCACTGCTTTCTAAAAAGACTGGGGAATAGTGTGAGGAACCCGGTATTTATGGACCAGGAGGGGCTCCTTTTTCCATGTCATCTCTGCAAGATCACCCTCTACAGGCCGGGTTCCCAAGTGTCATGGATCTTTGGAAGTGGGGTGTGTGACATACTCGTAATAACCATTTTACAGGTGAGTATTCACAAAATGGTATTTTTCTGCAAAGGGCATTACACCTATTGGTTGAAGCTTGTTCTGTCAGTGTCACAAATTGGTGAATGCTGGACGCAGTGGTCACAAGGTTTCCAAGGGATGATTACCTATCAAACTGAATATTGTCTTCCTCCCATACACTGGCATTATGTCCCATTGTTGGGTACATGTTGGGTAACACTGCCACAAGGTTTTTTTTTCCCCTCAAGTAGGGGTTGAGGTCTTTTTTCCTGTAATTCGCACAACTTGGCAAGAATCCGCTATGTTCTGTTTGTGATCCCTTTTCCGCCATGTTGAGGGTGTAGGGCAGTTTATCTGTCCCTGCAGCAGAGACCTTCAATAGAGCACTGGCTTCACGGCTCTGCAGTTACTTCCATTTGAGCCTTTGTATACAGGAGCCTTGCTGTACTTGGACAACAATGTTGGCTTATAGAGATAGTTATGTCAAGCATGCTCATATGGTATTATGGTATAAGGAGGTGTTCTGCATGAAACCAGGTGTCCACCTTTCAGGTTATCTAAGACGTTGGGCTTGACTCCTTAAAGGTAGAATTCAGGTTTTTTTTTTTTTTTTTTGAGAGAAAGATCTTTTTTTTTTTTTTCTTGTGAAAACTCCATGCGTAACTCAACAACCTTGAAAGCTGTAGGGTTTTTTTTTCCGTCTTTGCTAATTCAACTCGAGTATGGGAAAAAGCACTCAAAAATTATTATTTTTTTTTTTTTTTTTTTAGAATAATTTGTCTACTTTTTGCCCTGGTCCCTGGGACATCCTGATTTTGGATGCCCCGCTTTGAGAAACCCCCAAGGTTGCCCAGAAAAACGCAACTTTTCCCGAACCTACTTTGCATGTACGGGCGTGCAGCCAATCATAGATTCCAGTACTGTTTGACTTGGCTTTTGTTCACTGTAGATAAGGGGGAGCGCGGGGGGCGGCCGGCATGTGCCCCGAGTGCAGCAGGTCAGGGGGGCCTGAGCACAGGTGGGGGGCGCCATTTCGAATCTTTTGCCCCGGGTGCCAGAAAGCCTAGCTACTTCTCTGTGGACAGCATATTATAACTGATAAAAAATGTTCTACTACTAACAGTCACGCATGACCAATATAAAACATGGCCCACGGCATCTCAAGGCTGCACGAGCGCTACAGTAAAAAAGTTGGAAAGTGTATGTGGTCGCTCCTGGTGCCTGTACATAAACAGGTGGACATTCTAATGCACGGCATATGTCGACGATTGCGCAAGAGGTTGTGCATGTGTGGTTTATACATGGAAAGGTAAGTAAGTTGGCTCAAATTGTGGGGTCCCACATAGCAAAATTGCTAATATGTGGGTGCTTCCAGACAAAGCTACACAACTATGCTCCCTGTAAATCACGCTCTGGGGACTCCTCACATCCTCCCCATCCCCATTAATGTACATACAGAGCTAAATAAGATCTAAGAGAAATAACTGAAAATCCAGCTGCTTTTACTAACAAATAAATTATGAATTACATAGACCATGTGGTGAAATACAATATTCAAGAATGCATTTACATTCAGATCTAAGCTTCAGCTTAATATGTAAAACATAAACCTGTACTACACAAACATGTAAATTAGGATCAATAAAGGGTCAGCACAGGGGCCAGTTCAGCTTAGCAACAAAAACAAATGAATGTTCGATTGGAAAATTCGAGCCATTTTTTACCACTTGTAAAGTCGTTTTTGCTTGCACTTGTGGCATTTTTTTTTTACTGCAATATCGAGTGTCTTCGAGTATACAAATTTAATTCAAGAGCCATTCTGAATCACTCCTAAATTTTAAAAATGCATGCGATTCAATTTTCCAGGCGTTTGTTTATTTATTTAATGTATTTTTTTAAACGTTTAATCAAGCCCAACGTGCTGCTTTCCTTCTTTGTAGCCCCTATCAGCCTTGAGAGGAAAACTTACATATATTGGATATGGTCAAGGCTATCAAATTTAACTTGCTTTGGCCTAATAGGAAGTCCTAATGCGCAGAATATTTTTACTAACCCTCTTAAAGGGTACACAGTGACCATCTCACCATCAGTAAAGAATATATATGAAGTGCTGGTCAGGCTGCAGGGTCCTTCTGGGCTTTCTGCCATCAAACTGTTGTGGATCAAGTTCTACAGTAGTTTACATATTTGCTTTGTTCTCTGTCTGAGAACTTCTTGGGATATGCCAGTCCTATCTGGATTTCTAGTTGAAGAAAAGTCCAGGGCCACCTCCAGACCTGTAAAAGAAATCTGTTAATGTTTACTAATTCATAGAAAAAAAGATGTCCGATCCCAGTGTACAGTGTGGCGTGCATACTAATGAACAGCGTAAAACTTTAATTAAAATGGAGTTATTAAAATGGAGTATCGGCATAGGGAGAAGGGGCAGCCGCATCCCTGGTGAACATGCTATCAGAATGGCTGGGTGCAGGAGTGTACGTAAGCTACAGGAACGCGAGATGTAAGCGATTGTGGACCACTGCGGGGGGGGGTTCACACAATGAGGCATCCCAAATTGGGATGCCCCAGAAGCACAAAGTCAGCCAGCCCTGGAGTATATTAAACTCCAGGGCCAAAATAGGGGGTGTAAAAAAAATATAAAATGCTTTTCCTGTAGGTAGGCCAGTCCGCCCCTGATGGTGTTATGGTTGGAACTCCAGAGCTTTCTCTGCAAAGACTGAGGTTATATACTTGGAAAGCCGAACTTTTTTTAGTGTCTACATCACCTGATGGGCACAATATATGCCTGGTCAGACCTGGATTACTGGGTCCCCTGCTGGACAAAAAAATTTACTTTTTAATTTATTTTAAGGGACAGTTCACTTTCTAAATAGTTTTTGAAAGGCTTCTAATTTTGTGTGTCAAAATATTATCCTCAAGGTGCTGAGCTGATACAGTATTTTTTTTTATTTTCTTAAATGGTGTTATGGAAGCATTTTTCTCTAAGTGTAATCTGTTGCTATTGGCAACTGTACACCAAGAAATGAGAAGTGAGCCATGTACAAAAAACAAACTACATAGCTGAGCACCTTGAGGACCTCTTTTGGCACAAATATGCACTTTAAAGGTTCACTTTCAATTACATTTTTTAAACTGCCAGATGAAGAAGCGCTATCAAAAATGCAGGAGGTGGTTTCAAGATTAGGATGTAGGTCTAATTTAAGCAAATTATAAAAAATTCTATGCATTAAACCCCCTTTTCAGTCTTTATGGGTTTCATTCCTCAGATACACCAATTGCAGCCTTATTAAATACATGGAGAAGCATAAAGTAAAACCAGACAGCAAAACATTCCACTTGGTAAGTTTCTTTTCACGTGACTTTGTCGTTAGTCATATGAAGGTACAGAGAGAACACCTGATCCACCCGCATCTTTTTTCCAGTTTAAATTGGTTTCCTGATTTTTTATGAATACACGTGTATTTTGCTGTTTTAAAGAACATTTTCAGCATAAAATAAAGAAAACTAAACTCGCCATGTGCCCCCAGACTGTCAGCCATAGTTTGGCGCTGCAAATTTGACCTGTTAGCTGTATCCACAGCCCTTGCTGAACACCTGATCGTCTATCTCTTCCTGTGTCCTCCGATGTGTAGACGCCCCCTCCTTCGTCAGTGTGTGCTGGCACCCCCTGCCCCCCACCATTCACTGCAATGGAAAGGGGTACATGAGGACTTCACTATCGGGTAAGATCTGCAGCGATGGACTATCGCTGCCAGTCTGCGTGGGACACATGGCAAGTATAGCGTGTTTTTATTTTAGGCTGAAAATGGTCTTTAAGAACGTGTTGAATACAGAAAATGAATCCCCTGTTCTTGGAAATGCAGTATATTCGTACATACGCCACTTGTACACCTGAAACAGCATATAGATATATTATGCATACATAAAATTTGCTGCAACATGGTATAAACTGCTAAACCTGGTATAAACTGTAAAATGCAGAAGCCAAGTGGAAACTTTACTATTATTGGCTTTAATATTTGTTTCAACCAAGCATCATTCCTTTTAAAATGTTTATATAGGGGAACGATAAACAAAGTGGAGATGACCACATGTTCCTCAAACTCCCCCACACCCCTTTGAGGATTTACTGTGGAAGTTTTTCTCTGTCCACTACATTGATCATCGGTATCTCTGTAAAGACCACCTTTGCCTCTACCTTAGTGGGCTTACTATAAATGTACCATTGTCTTTCATTGTTTTCCTAGTGCGTTTTTCAGTAATAGTGACTTTTTAAAAGTAAATTTACTACCATGAGAATTTTTTTCAACTTTTACGGTTGAATAAAGGCCATTATGTTCCCTTACAGGATTTGGCAGTCAGGGCTTAGAGATCCTATACGCCTATGTCCTGGCCTTTTCCTTCTCTGTTAACAGTTTTGACAATTTGACAACATATAAAAATATTTACAATAACATGTAGTTCCCATGGCAGCCGTAATAACATGTGTAAATGTTTTTTACTTATTTATAAGGGAAGGAATGGTGGGGGGGGGTTTCAACCCAGTCTAGGGAATAAAACTTTTATTTCTAGTCCAATCACTTCCTCCTACTTCAGTGGCACACCGGGCCTCTCCTAGAGCACATAAACCTTCCTCTAGGGCAGGGGTGCACAACCTTTTTTGGTCCAGGGGCCGCAATAAAATGGAAGAAGAGAAAACCTTTTACTGCAGGAAAGCTGTAAGCTTAAATCATTATGTCCAGTTTATGTATATGCAGAGGTGAGGCCAAATGAAGAAGTGGGCAAGGTGTAAAGAAGGAAAAGGCGAGGTGAGCTTAAGTGGTAGGAGGTGGGCAAATGGGAAATGGGTGGAGGTGGGCGGGATGGGAAATGGGTGGAGGTGGGCAGATGGGAAATGGGTGGAGGTGGGGGGCGGGATGGGAAATGGGTGGAGGTGGGGGGCGGGATGGGAAATGGGTGGAGGTGGGGGGCGGGATGGGAAATGGGTGGAGGTGGGGGGCGGGATGGGAAATGGGTGGAGGTGGGGGGCGGGATGGGAAATGGGTGGGGGGGATGGGAAATGGGTGGAGGTGGGGGGCGGGATGGGAAATGGGCAGGGGTGGGTAGAAGTAGAGTTAAAGGGAATAGAGCAGTGGCTGAGGTGGGCACTGTTTCCGGAATTGGCTCTAGATGGTCTCTAGTGGCCAGCCACTTGCACTGTAGACAAAGCAATCTCTGCTTTACAAATATTATTAAATATAGGGGTGGGGTGCATAGGGCCACAACTGACGACACTGGGCTGCAGGCATCTCTGCTCTATGGTGCTTCAACTTTCGCCCCCTTAGAAAAATCCAGTATTTCAATATTGTTGGTTCCCTCTCGAATCTTGTGTGTCAAAATCCAGACCTCTGTGTCATCCCTTGAAAGTGTGGCACCTAGTACAGAGGCACGTATTCCCTTCTCCCCCCACCTGCTTTGTATGCTTCTACGGTGGCCTAAGTTAGGACTTGTTCATCCAGGGTGTGCAGACGCATCAAGGGATCTACTTAAGCAACCAGGTTGCATCTGCACATACTGGGGATCCCCCCCCCCCCCAGATATCAGATGGTTGCTTCCCTTGCAAATGCTTAACAAAGAAAATCACCCTTGTCCTGGGCCTTTTTGGCAATCCCCTAAAAAAATAAATAAATAAATAAAAATAAAACCTTGCCAAGTTGGCCAGTGATATTTGTGCCCTCTCCCACCTTGCAAAACTCCATTAAGGTCTAATTGGGAAAGGCTTTCGTAAAAAAAAAAAAAAAAAAATGGAGCTTTTGGGGCACTGGGCTGGAGATAGAAGAGGACAATATAAACTTTATTTGACATGACTTGCACATCAAACCTTAAAGCGGATGGAAACTCTAAAAGATTCCTGGCCCTGCCGCTAGCCAACCCCCAAGGCATCCTACATCGGATGCCCCACTGTGTGAAACCCCCCAGGACGCTGGTGATCTTGCCTGATCCTGGCGGGTCCTGTGCCGCATACCTAGCTTCTCTCTGTCGCTGTGCACACTCCTGCTATAATCGCGCCCCCCTGCAGTTTATCCCGCTCTCCTCTCCTCAGTATGTGATTCTTCTGAGGCAAGATCGCGGCACCCATATCCTAGAGTCCTGAACGGAGTTTCAGCCCAGTGGGGGAAAGAATAATAAATGACAAACTTCAAATATATTAAGTTTAGATGCTGGGGAATAGTTTAAGGGTTTGGGCTTTTCATTGAATCGTGCTGAAGGTCGGGTTTAGGTACTTTTAATTCTTTTTTTCAAAATGACAACTGTACCATGCTGCTCCTAAATTACCTTATGTGCCATGCTTTTATTCGAATTATTCTAGCTTCAGAAATTACTCACAATGGACCCAATAAAAAGAATTTCATCCGAGCAAGCTATGCAGGATCCTTATTTTCTTGAAGATCCACTTCCTACATCAGAGTAAGTTTGTATACACCGCTTTTAAACATTTCTACCTATAATGGCTCCGCTGCTCACCCACGGTGCATTTAGACAACTCTAGTCTGCATCGTACTTGCAATCCCCCATGCAGAATTCGTGCATGCAGCTGAAATGGCCAGACTGAGCGGTGGACCCAAAATTGAGTTTCCATCCACTTTAACTTTTAACTTTTTTTTCTCTCTAATTTGAGGTGTGAACTACTATCCCTAGGCTATATACAATGTATGGCACTTCAATGTATGAGATAATTGTGTTTAACAAGTGATTTTCTGTCAGTGTGTTTGCAGGATGCCAGATTCCATACCCCAAACGAGAGTTCTTAACAGAAGAGGAGCCTGAGGATAAGGGAGACAAAGTATGTACCACTATTATTATAATCTTATTCCATGGGGGCAACTTGATGCCGCACTCCTATTATAACCATAGGTTAAGGCCAGCAAAAGTGGCTCTTGTAAAACGCTAGTCAAAGTGGTTCTAATAAACTGAATAAAAATCCGTATATGTATTCCCAAGGCTCTGCTAATGCTCTTGAAATCTTGGTATGAGTTACTTTTGTGCTGTGTTCAAAAGTAATGGTTTTTATTTGTCTTCTTGTGTTTAATACTTTAATACAGAAAAATCAACAGCAGCAGCAAGGCAATAATCATACCAATGGAGCCGGGCATCCAGGCAACCAAGACAACAGCCACACACAAGGGCCGCCGCTGAAGAAAGTGAGAGTTGTCCCCCCTACCACTACCTCAGGTGGACTCATCATGACCTCGGACTATCAGGTTTGAATTTTATTTTTTTTATTTTTTGGAGCAAAACCAAAAATTGCCAGCGTCCAGCCTGAAATGTAAAGATTTCAGGACTGACCACTGGTTTTCCCTGGGGCATCCCAGAACGGGATGTCCTGCTGGGTGAAGTCCCCAGGGCACCCGTGCTCCAATGGCACATGAGTGGCCTCTCGTCCTATCACAGCCATCTGCCATGACTACGTCGGCAAATGACTGTGATTGTTGTGAATGGGGAGCGTGCCCTGCTGCCCCAGCCATTCAGATAGCATTGAACTCAATCGGAGGCCTTTGCATGTAAACATTGCAAAGGGTCCTAAATGGACGAGATACTGTGCATGTGCCATTGGACCATGAGGTGAATTTTGCTGGGTGTTCTGGGGGGTTCCAATTCAGTATGCCCTGGGGGCACAGAACAAAACCTGCTTTAATTAGTAGCTTTAGGTGCCTGTAACTACCTTACCAAATGTAAAAACAAGCTTTTAAAGTTGTGGGAGATAACTAGTCATATTCAGCAGTTGCCACTCATTTTTCTCCCTTCATCCTTCACCTCTGCTGCTTCCTCAGGCCCAGGACCAATCATGCAGGCAGCCTGGCTAATGGCAACGAAGATTTTTGCAAGGATTTTACTTGCTTGTTTATTGTCTAAACCCTGCCACCCTTCCCTTGCACTGAGGCAGGATTTACCTCGTCTGCGGTACAGCACTGTTCTCCTGGGCCCATACGGCTGCCGCACAGACACAAAGCGGTGCCCCCCTCCCCCCGTTCTTTGTAACCCTATCCCAGTGCCAGGGAAGGGTGGCAGGGCAGGGGGGTTACCCCAAGCATGGACTTCCACTTTAAGGGACTTCCCCTTGCTCCACAACCTTTTGTCAAGTTCTTCCCAGAGACCCTTTATGATGCCTGAAGGCTGTACTTGGACCTGGATGCCAACTGAAGAATAGTTTAGTAGCTTGTGAGGACGTGCCGTTGGGTGAGGCTGGCATGAGCAGGGTCTTGTGCATAAATTATACAATCTTGATATGTTGGCATCTGCAAACTCCGGTTTTGACCACAAGGCTGCAGCTGAGTGCCTGCTCAGCCAGCAGTAAATGTGTCAATAACTGGTGCCTTCCTATTCTTCAAACTGCTTTAAGACATCCTAGTTGTGGAGATTTGGGGCAAAAAATAAAATTCTGTGAAACTCACCTGTAGAATTGTTTTTTAATATATCCAGTCCAGATCGTCCCAGAATTAATGACAGTTGGGTAATCCACTGCTAGGTGGCGCCTGACTGCAGGACCAAAAGCTGTAGCTCCTCCCGGACCCCTATAAAAACAGGTGTCTCTCTGATTACCCAGTGGTTAAACAGCAGTAAGAAAAGAGACAGGCCGGTAGGCCAAGAAACCATGTTACTTCACATAGCTTGAGCATGTACTCTCTCCATCAAAACTAAGGACAACGGTCCAATACAAAAAGGCAATCACAATAACAGGCAATCCAGATATAATGAATAAGGGAGGGGTGGGACGACCTGGACTGGATATATTCAAAAACAATTCTACAGGTGAGTTTCACAGAATTGTATTTTTCACTATATCCAGTCCAGGTCGTCCCAGAAGTAATGACAGTTGGGACATCCAAAAGCAGTGTCCATTAGGGCGGGATCCCCAGTGCAAAACGGCATGTAGTTCATTTCACTACCGCCTGAAGCACTTTTCGGCCAAAGACAGCATCAGCTGAGGCCCTAACATCAACCTTGTAAAACTTTGTAAAGGTATGAACTGAAGACCAAGTGGCGACCTTACAAACTTGTTCAACAGAGGCCTGGTGCTGAAAAGCCCAGGAAGCACCAATAGCTCTAGTAGAATGAGCTGTAATGTTCTTGGGCACCGTGAACAGATTGGAGTAAAAGCCCTGACACCGTTCCTGCCGAGGCATGGGACAAATCACACCTGACAGCAGAAGGTGTTGGACGGCCATCCGCAGGCCTTGTGCTGTCAGTGGGTTCTGGGAAATCCTTGACTGAAGAAATCTTGAGGGCGGCCAGACTACCAGCTCTATTTTGTAACCGGAGTAAACCACCTCCTGAATCCACCGATCCGAGACGCGCTGTCTCCAGACGTGAGCAAATAGCAGAAGCCGCCCCCCCACCCGGATGGGTGAGGGCGCCCCCTCATGCCTGAGGGGCCTTGGTAGGGGGCTTGGGCCTGGATCCCCAGGAGGGATTGGGTTGGCCGCGGGACCTACCTCGTCCCCAGGAATCTCTGCGAGCACCTGAAATGAAGAGCCTCTTCCTCCTCGAAGGAGCAATAGGCAGATGAACCCCGAAAGGGCCGCGCAGACTTTCGCCGCTGAGGGAGTCTTCTGTTCTTGACCAGGAGGTCCAGACGCTCCCCAAACAGCCTGTGACCCACAAAGGGGATACTAGTGAGTGCCTTCTTGGCCGCTGCTTCAGCTGACCACTGTCGCATCCAGATCGAACAGCGAAGCGCGACCAGCAGGGCCGAAACCCTGGCACCGAGCCGTCCATGGCAGAGACATCAAAGGCAATAAACTCCACGCAAGCCTTGAGGTCCTTGTACTCCACAGCCCGCTTGCGAGACTTGCCAATATCCACAAGGTGTCTCACCTTCTTCCTAATGGCCAGGGAGACGATAGCCGCGGCACACACAGGGAGGAACCAAGCACCGGCGAAGGCATGACAGACCAACCATCCATGCGCTTGTCAGCTGGATCACGTAGGGAAGCAGTATCTGGTGAAGGCATGACCGTAGTGTTGGACAGACCCGACATGGGGACATCCACCTTGAGAGGACGTGACCATAGCCGGACCAGCTCCTCGGGAAAGGGATACCGCCTGTCCAGGCCCTTTCCCATTCCTTGAAAATCATGTTAGAAAAAAAAAAAGGGCCTGCTCAGGAAAGACTTGTCTGTCTCTCAGGCCGAAACAATCCACCCTGCTTCCTCTTTGCGACTCTAGGAGGGACAATGTGCAGTGTCTCAAAGATCGCAGTTAGCAACCGCTCCGTATCATCAGGGAGCCATGTATCCTCCTCCGAGGAAGAACCAGGCCCACTATCAATGCCAACACCTCCCAAAACATCATCATCATCTCCATCATTATCAGAATAGACCGGCTCAATATGCCGCCTCTTGCGGCCTTCTTAGGAGCCGAGCGAGAGATCTGTCTCTCAAGGCTGGCCACTCGATATGCCAAATCAGATTGGAACCTCCTACTGGCTTCCCCCTCGCTGGGGACTGAGCAAGTGCGGGGGTTCTGGAGAGGCCGCAGGCAATAACGGGCTAGAGGCAGATACGCCCGCCCAATCATGTTCCGAGATAACCCTTCTGGCGAAAGTGACACAAACCGCGCTGAGTCCACCCAGAGGGCTAGCACTGCACCTGGGGCAGAGCTTCACCCTCCCAGATGGGGGTCCCAAGCTCACTATCCCCAGAAGCCTCCATTATGGTGATTTGAGTTATGTTAACGGGTACAAGGCACTAACGACCCAACCTGGCCAGCCTGCAAAAAATGATCCCTCTTAAGTGATCCCTATTTACAGGTAGAGGGCTTGGAGAGAGGGGGGCCGGAGGCCAAGAGGAACCACAACCCTTAATATCAAGGGGCCCACCTGGAAGACACGTGTGAAAAAAGTATAAGCTTCCCACAGCACATGCCCAGCGCATAAGAGACATATCAAGAGACAATATTAAGAGGGACTCACGAGGCAGGCAGAGACCAGCAGCGTGCAGGAGAAGATGGCACTGATCAGCCAGCAGCACCGATGCCCCCCCCCCCCCCTTCTCACAGCGTGGCAGCATGAACGAGAGGGGAGGGAGCGAAATGAAAAGCCAGTAAAAAAAACACAGGAGGGTAAATATGTGAGGTAAAAAAAACACCAACACGCAAGGGACAGCAGTCCAGTCAAGTAAAACACCGGCACAATACAACAATAAAGATTGTGGGGCAGGGAGGGCATGAACCCCGTGGGCATAAGATGGTTCCTCTCCCCCCTAAATAGGCTCACCATCAGCCTATGGCCGGCTGCCTTTGGGCAGGGTCTGCGGCCCAGAGCCTAGCTCTGTCAACGCCTGACACCGGCGTTCACCCTACCTTCACCGTCCCGGTCAGCCGAAGCTGGGAGGCAGTAGTGGGTCCAACGGGAACGGTGGTAATAAAGATGCAGCGGCCGACGAGCTAGGAGGCCCCGCTCAGCTGCAGTATCCAGGAGAGAGTATCCATACGATCCTTATGCAGCAGACTGCAGGAAGAACACTGGGGAATCAGTGAGACACTGTTTTTATAGGGGGCCGGGAGCAGCTACAGCTTTTGATCCTACAGTCAGGCGCCACCTAGCGGTGGATAACCTAACTGTCATTACTTCTGGGACAACCTGGATATAGTGAAAAAGCACTTTGTCACAAAACGTATGGTTCAGTGTACTTGCTGTAAAAGCTCTTCCTGAGAGTAAACCTGGCTTGCCACGTGTTGTGACTGGACTGCATGTCCTTTCATCGCCTTGTTGCCTTTGGTTACAGAATATTCTTAGTATACAGTACGTCCTGCTCCAGATTAGATTACTTACACTTGGGTATTACTCCGCCAGATGGCGCTGCACTGCAGAGACATCGAAATTGCCCCTCAAATACCAGGGACCTCCCTCAAATCCCCAGATCTTCTCTGCAGTCTGCACTGCGAAGGACAAGAAGATGGCTCTCTCTTCTCGCAGGTGATCGGGGCTATTAGCCTGCGGCCCTGTAGGACTTTTCCCACCCGTTCCATTATTAATGTGCCTCCCCGCCTTGGCTGCGCTGGTCGGGTGATGGTAGGCAGCACCGCTGTCAGGTGCTTAGGAGCGCTGCTCCGCCGCAATTCCCCACCAAAGGGTAGGCGGTATATGCATATGGTGAGCCTCTATGGGATGTCCCTCCCGCCCTATTGCCCCTTGCCCCTGTCTATCGGTGAGTCCTATGTTAAGTGGCCGCTGTCCTCCCTCGCTCTCCCTTGTAGCTCTCGGGGGGGATATGTGAATATGTGAATTTGCCTTGGTGCTTCACTGTATTATGTGCTTCTGGTTGGTGTCAGTCGCCGCGCTGACTTGGTTGCACTGGTTGCTTTTTTTTAAACAAATTTCCACTCTGTTCCGCGCTTGGTGGCGGCGTTACCTCAGTCACGTCACGGCCCACGAGGTATACCCCGCGCCATTTTCTCTGGATCCGGCTGCTGCGTGACTGGCATCTATCTACCGCGGTCCGTGAGTGCCCTCGCGGGCGGCTTTATTTACCATTTGTCATATTCTTTGAATACAGTACGTCCTGCTCCAGATAGATTACTTACACTTGGGGTTATCCTCCGCCAGATGGCGCTGCACTGCAGAGACATGCAAAACAGGCTCCTCCCGGCCCCTCAAATACCCAGGGATCTCCCACAAATCCCCAGATTTCTCTGCAGTGCTGACTGCGAAGACATGAAATTATCACTCTCTCGCAGGTGAGCGGGGCCATTAGCCTGCGGCCCTGTTGGACTATTTCCACCTGTCCTTCATGTGATGTGCCTCCCAGCCTGGGCTGCGCTGGTCGGGTGAAGGTAGGCAGCACCATGTGTGCTTATGGAGCGCTGCTCCACCGCAGTCCCCCACCAAAGGGTAGGCGGTACAGGCTGATGGTGAGCCTTATGGAATGCCCCTCCCGCATTATTACCACATGCCCCGTGTAGCGGTGGGTCCTGTACAAAGGGCCGCCATCCTCCCTCATTCTCCCCGTAGCCTTCGGGGGGGAAAGAAGGGGGGGGGGTGTGGGTCAGTGCGTATAGTGATTACGTGTATGACTAGATATGTGGTGTCTGCCGCCGCGCTGACTTGTCTGTTTTTTTACTATTACATGGCCGCCGCCGCACGCGCGTCTTTTCCCTCCTTCGGATGTCCACGCTGGACGGCGGCGTTGCCTCAGACGCTGCGGCGTTATCATTGGCTGCTGTCTTAGAGCTTCGCGCTCTTTGAGGGGGGCGGGGGCCTGGCTTGGCGCGCTCCGCATCACGGCCCGTTCTGGCCCGCCCTTCGAGGTTCGCTTGGCGCCATTTTGCTGTATAGTCGCGCACGTGTGTAACGGTCCTCCCTTCCGCGGTCTGTGCCCTCGCGGGCTACCTTTATGCTCATTGCTTACTGCACATGGTTCTGACGCCCCTTCTTCTCATTGTGTCTTTCAGACGGGCGAATCCAGTGGCTTCTTCCGGCTCGGTGTAATTGTCAGCTGGGCCTAGTATAATTACTCCCACTTCCTTGCGGGTCATTGGGGCATCCAGGGTAGCTTACAGCGTCAATCCCTACTGGCCTATTGTGCCTATTAATCACCATATGGAGGCATCCCAGGATAACGTGACCGGGGTTCCTTCGGGACAAGCCCGGCTGTGTGTAGCTTGTGGGGTCTCGCCTATCTGCAGTGACAACGCACGGGTCTGTGTTCCTTGCGCACAGCAGGCGTTAATGTTGCAACCCGCCCCTCCGGTGGCTGGGCCTGCACCTCGTATCACTTCACCTACTCCCCCCAAGCTTGAGTATAACCCCCAATACAGGCGGGGATTCTCATCCTGATGTGGCTGCTAGACTGGCCAGTGTTGAAAAATTGATTGCTAATACCTTAGCGTGTAAGGCCACCTTCTAAAAAGCAGCACTCAACCCCTGATGCCACTCTTTTCCCTACGGAGTCTGACGAGTTGTTGCATCTATATGGCTATACCCCCTCGGACAAAGGGGAGCTGTTCTCTGGGTCATCTGACGAGAGGCCCAGGGGTCATGACGTTTCTGGCTCTGACCCCTGGACCCCGGATGATACTGACAGGCTGCTGGTTCAGATTTTTGAGGTTCTTTCCATCTCTCCCCCTGTTGTGGCTCCCAGGCAAAGGGGTGAGCTCTTTCATACTGCTAAGGCTCGGTTGGAATTTCCTGAGCAAACCCATTTCAGTAACCTCGTGCTTAAGGAGTGGGAACGTCCCATTAGTCTTCCCGGGATTCCTAAGAGTTTGGACAGGAAGTATCCCTTTCCTGCTGATATGGTCAAGTGCTGGTCATCGCCCCCCGAGGTCGATGCTCCTATTCTAGGGCTGTCTAACACCTCTATTATGCACTCCCCCGACACTACTACGCTGCGGGATTCTGAGGACCGGCGCATTGACCAATTGGCATGCCATGCCTTTGCATTTGTGGGGGCGGCGCTGCGCCCGGTTTGCGCCTTGGCCATTACTTCTGTGGCGCTCAGGGCCCTGGTCAGAAGCGTACTCGAAGGCCCTGATGAATTGCCGCCTGATACGGTTAATGCACTGTCTAACTGTGATGTGTTTGTAAACTTTATCCTATCTGCCTCGGATGATGCCATTAGGCTGTGTGCCAGATCTTCTGCCTTGGTGGTAGCTATACGCCACGCGGTTCGGCTGCGCCAGTGGGCTGCTCACAATGCTGCAAAGAAAGCCCTTACTGGGCTTCCATTTAAGGGGCTACGCCTGTTTGGGCACCACCTAGACCTCTTTGCTAAAGGAGGTAAGTTACCCCAGCGCAGGCGGCAGTCTCGGCCCTTTCAGGGCCAGGGCCCCTTTCACTCCCCTACTGAGGGGCTAAGCGGGGAAAAGGGGTGTCCTTCGCGTGGGCTCGTGCAGATTCCTGGCATAGGAGCAGGGGACGACGTCCTGGCTCCTCCTGGGGGTCTATGTCCAAACCCTCTCCCAAGCCCCCTCAGGCGTGATGGGGTGCCCTCGCCCGTCAGGGTGGGGGGACGGCTACAGCACTTCGCGCATGTCTGGAGGCGCCACGTCTCAGACCGGTGGATTCAGGAGATAGTGTCCTCCGGTTACAAGATAGTTTGCTGTGCGGCCCCCCTCAAGATTCATCAGGTCTCGGATCCCCCAGGACCCTGTCTCCGCTCAGGGCTTGATGCAGGCCGTGCAAGTACTTTTGGATCTGGGAGTCATTTGCAGGGTCCCCTTAAGAGAAAGGGGCAAGGGGTTCTATTCCAACCTTTTCACAGTGCCCCAAAAAAGATGGGTCAGGCCCATTCTGGATTTAAAGATCCTCAACAAGTTTGTCAAGACCAGGCGCTTTCGTATGGAAACGCTGCGCTCGGCCATCGGCTCTCTGCACCCAGGGGATTTCATGACGTCAAAGATGTTTACCTTCACATCCCTGTGTTCCGGGACACCAAAGGTTTCTCAGATTTGCGTTGGAAGACCAACATTACCAATTTGTGGCCTTGCCATTCGGCCTCACTTCAGCTCCCAGAGTGTTCACCAAGGTGCTGGCGGGGGTGATGTCTCTGGTAAGGTCAAGGGGCATACGCGTGCTGCCCTACCTGGACGACATACTCATCACCTCTCGGTCTCTACAGCAGGCGGAGTTGGACACTCAGCTGGTGGTATCCACCTTGGAGTCCTTCGGCTGGGTGATCAATCACCCCAAGTCCTCTCATTCCCAGGAACGGGGTCACCGAAGAAGGGGACAGATTCTGGATACGGTTCAGTCAAGGATATTCCTTCCTCTACAGAAGGTGGAAGCTCTAACTGCGCAGGTGAGGTTCCTGCTCTCGTGCCCCCAGCCCTCCCTCAGGCAGGGAATGCAGCTGGTGGGCCTGATGGTGGCGAGCTTCGAGGCGGTGCCCTTTGCTCAGTTACATTTGAGGCCTCTGCAACTTCACCTTCTGTCAGTATGGGACAGGGACCCAACGTCCTTGGACGGAGTCTGTGTGCTTCCCCCCTTGGTCAGGGGCTCCCTTTCGTGGTGCCTGGACCACAGGAACTTGCTGGGGGCCAGGTCCTTTCTGGCCCCCTCCTGGGAGACGGTCACCACGAATGCCAGTCTGTCAGGTTGGGGGGGGATTCTGGAAGTCCCTGCGGTTCCAGGGGAGGTGGGGCCCTCGGGAGGCCCACTTGCCCATCAACATTCTGGAACTACGGGCAATCAGGTTGGTTCTGGAGCAGTTGACCAATCACCTGAAGGGTCTGTCTGTGCAGGTGCGCTCAGACAACAGGACGGTTGCCTACATCAACCATCAGGAAGGGACCCGGAGCAGGGGGGCTCTCCAGGAGGTGTCGTGGATTCTGACATGGGCGGAGGCCAATGTTCAATGCATTTCGGCTGTGTATATCCTGGGGGCAGAGAATCTACTGGCAGACTCTCTGAGAAGGGGGAGCTCTCGTCAGGGAGAGTGGTCCCTCTGCAACAGGGTATTCCAGTCCCTGTGTCACCGTTGGGGTCTACCGGATGTGGATCTGTTTGCATCCCGTCACAATCACAAGCTCCCGGCCTTTGTCTCCCTGTCTCGGGATCCTCTGGCCTCGGCCGCAGATGCTCTGTCCATGTCATGGCAGGAATTTCTCTTCCTGTATGTCTTTCCTCCATTCACCCTGCTGGGCAGGGTCCTGCGCAAGATCGCTCTGGAAGGGGTGCCAGTGATTCTGGTGGCCCCCAGGTGGCCAAGAAGAGTGTGGTTCGCAGACGTGGTGCAAATGGCAGTAGACCAGTACGTTCTGCCAGGAGTGCCAGATCTGCTCACTCAGGGCTCCTTACGCCATCCCAATTTACAAACTCTGGCTTTGACGGCCTGGCTGCTGAAACCTCCATCTTGGAGAAAGGCTTGTCTGCCTCGGTGGTTGAGACCATGGTGAAGGCTAGGAAGAAGTCTTCATCTTCCATCTATTATAGGGTATGGCGTACCTACATTGAATGGTGTGAGTCTAGGTCTCTTCCTTGTAGGGAGTTCTCAGTCCCTAGGGTTCTGGAGTTTTTACAGCATGGGTTGGAGTTGGGTCTAAAACTCAGTACTCTGAAGGGTCAGGTTTCTGCCCTGTCTGTCTTCTTTCAGAAGTCTTTTGCTCAGCATTCCTTGGTCAAGACTCTTTCAGGGGGTCACTCATGTGCGTCCCCCACGTAAACCTATGGTCCCTGCTTGGGATTTGAACTTGGTTTTGTCTGCCTTGCAGGGTGCTCCCTTTGAGCCTATTCAGGATGCTGCTCTGGCTGTACTTACCCTCAAGGTTGTCTTTCTGGTGGCTATTACTTCGGTCAGGCGTGTGTCTGAGCTGGCGGCTCTGTCTATTCACCCCACATACTATGAGAGACACCAGGACAAGGTGGTGTTCCGCTTTAAGCCGGACTTTCTGCCTAAGCTGGTGTCTGCTTTTCTTTTGAATCAAGATATTGTTCTTCCTTCTTTGTGCCCTAATCCTAGCAATGCTAAGGAAAGGGTTCTGCATTCCTTGGTTGTGGTCAGGTGTCTGAAGTATTACCTGGTAGTTACTGCGTCCTTCAGGAAAACTGATGCTCTTTTTGTGGTCCCTTCTGGTCCTAGGAAGGGTTTGGCTCCTGCTAAGTCTACTATCAGCAAATTGATCCGTCAGGCTGTGATTCAGGCCTATTCTGCTAAGGGGAAGAATCCTCCCTTCCGCCTTACTGCTCATTCTACTCGTGCTATTGGTGCCTCTTGGGCCTTCCAGCACCAGGCTTCTGTTGAACAAGTTTGCAAGGCCACTACTTGGTCTTCTGTTCATACCTTTTCAAAGTTTTACAAGGTTGATGTTAGGGCCTCAGCTGATGCTGCTTTTGGCCGAAAGGTTCTGCAGGCGGCAGTGGTTTAAACTGTCTGCTGTTACCTTTTTTGCTGGGGATCTCACCCTACTTTATGGACACTGGTATTGGATGCCCCAAGTGTAACTAATCTATCTGGAGCAGGACGTACTGTATACTAAGAATAATACAATTCTGTGAAATACTCACCTGTAGAATCGATATTATAAGTATACAGTACGTCCTGCTCCACCCCACCCTGGTTTTGCTTTATTCTGGATCTCCTGTATGGTGATTCTTATCAATGTTTGAGTTACCAGTTTTTGGTGGTTAAATTCTCCCGGCTTCTTGTTCACTGTTTTTCAATGCTGGGGATTTGTGGGAGGTCCCTGGGTATTTGAGGGGCCGGGAGGAGCCTGTTTTGCATGTCTCTGCAGTGCAGCGCCATCTGGCGGAGGATAACCCCAAGTGTAAGTAATCTATCTGGAGCAGGACGTTCTGTATACTTATAATATCAATTATACAGGTGAGTATTTCACAGAATTGTATTTTTACATGTCACTTAAGGTTCCCCTTCGCTTATGTCTTTCAGACAGGCCGACCTCTATTGGTTTCTCCCGGCCCTACTCCCTCGATTTAGTTATTTAACTTGTGAGGCCTAGTGTGTTGTTTACTCCCACTTCACTAGCGGGCTATTGGGGCATCTTGGGTTATTTTTATAGTGTGAATCCCTATCAGCCTATTGTGCCGCTATAATAACCATATGGAGGCATCTCAGGATAATGTGCTCGGGGTTCCTTCGGGACAAGCCCGGCTGTGTGTAGCTTGTGGGGTGTCCCCTACTAGTGCTGACAATGTGCGGGTCTGTGTACCTTGTGCCCAGCAGGTGCTTGCGCTGCAGCCTGGTTTACCAGTAGCTGGGCCTGCGCCTCGTATGGCTTCACCTACTCCCCCAATCTTAAATCTCACTCCCATTGAGTTGCATACAAGTGGGGATTCTCAGCCTGATGTGTCTACTAGACTGGCTAGTGTTGAGAAGTTACTTGCTAATACCTTGGCGCGTAAGGCCAAAAAAGAGGCACTTAACGCCTGATGTTACTCTTTTCCCTATGGAAGCTGATGTGTTTTTGGATCTGTCTGGCTATACCCTTTGGAAGAAGGGGAGTTATTCTCTGACTCTGAGTCATCTGATGAGAGGCCCAGGGGTCATGATGATTCCGGTTCTGATCCCTGGGCCTCAGATGACACTGATACGCTCTTGGCTCCGATTTTTGAGGTACTGTCTATCTCTCCCCCGGTTGCAGGCAACAGGGGGAATTGTTTCATACTGCTAAGCCACGCTTAGAATTTCTCTGAGCAAGCCCATTTTAATAATCTTGTACTCCGGGAATGGGAGCGTCCCAGCAGGCTTCCCGGTGTACCTAAGAGTTGGGATAAGAGGTATCCCTTTCCTGCTGATGTGGTGAAGTGTTGGTCATTCCCTCTTGAAGTGGATGCCCCGGTCCTAGGGTTATCTAACACCTCTGTCATGCACTCCCCTGACTCTACTACGCTGCGGGATGCTGAGGACCGACGCATTGATCAGCTGGCGTCCCATGCCTTTGCCTGTGTGGGGACGGTGCTGTGCCCGGTCTGTGCCTCTGCCATTACGGCTGTGGCTATTAGGACCCTGCTTAGAAGTATCCTTGATGGTGCCCCTGATGATGTGTCTAGTGAGGAGTTTAATGCTCTCTCTCGTTGTTTTTGTGACTTATGTTCTCTCTGCCTTGGATGACACCATTAGAATGTGTGGCAGAACCTCTGCCCTTGTGGTGGCTATACGCCGCTCGGTTTGGCTGCGCCAGTGGGCTGCTGACAACGCTGCCAAGAAGGCTCTCACTGGTTTTCCCTTCAGAGGACTACGCCTGTTTGGGGACCGCCTGGACCGGTTTGCTAAGGGAGGCAAGTTACCCCAGCGCAGGCGGCAGTCTGCCCGGGCTCCTTTTCTTCCCCCTACCATGGTGCCAAACAGGGGAGGGGGGGTATCCCGTCCCTGGCCAGAGGAGATTGCTGGGGTAGGGGCAGAGGACGTGGTCGCCCTGGCTCCTCCTGGGGCTCCAAGCCTAAGTCTTCTCCCAAGCCCCCTCAGGCATGAAGGGGCGCCCTCTCCCATCCGGGTGGGGGGACGGCTTCAGCACTTTGCTCACGTCTGGAGGAACCAATGAGGGGGAAGGAGAGGGAAGAAAAAAGGGATGTTGACTGCTCACAGTCCAGCATCTCGGCCCTGCTGCGCCCCCTTAGTGGCGCTGAGACCCAGAGTCTAATATGCCTACCACCCATTGCATAGAGAAGAATCTTATTGCCTTACCCCATCATGGCCCTAAACGGCGCCGAGTCATGCAGGTCCACCCAACAAGCCCAGGTCATCGTATACCTATCCCTAAGTCCTCTATCTTCCATGATGAGTTCCTCCATTTGTCTGATACGCTCCAGCTCAGTCACCCATTCCTGCAAGGAAGGAGCTTTCTTAGCTTTCCAGTGCCTAGGGATGATTGCCCGCCCGGCCGTCAAGAAGTGCCTAAGTACATCCTTCTTGCATTGGGACATGGGGCCCTCAGTAGCATGCTCTTTTAATGTTGCATGTATATATTGAAGCGATTATGCTATGCCATGCTCATGTTTATATTTTGTCTGTGTTTTTCAGCGTTCCAATCCACATGCTGCCTATCCAAACCCCGGACCAAGCACATCACAACCTCAGAGCAGTATGGGGTATTCGACTACCTCCCAGCAGCCTCCACAGTACTCCCATCAGACACACCGGTACTAGGACTTGTACCCAGAGACCAGGATATGCCAATGCACTCTTGCGCTTGTGCTGCACGACTGAGCTTGGCTGGAGCCGGGCCTAGGAATGTACTGTACAACCACACCTAGAAAATGTCCAGCAGCCAAGTTACACAACATTTCACCGAATGTAGAATTCCTTGTGGAGGTTTCCAGAGTGCAGGTTCAAGCACAGTCCATATTGTGAATTTGCGACTTCCATAGTATACTTGAAAATGGTTCTAAAGCGACCAATGCATCAGTAATGCTAACAGTTAAAGCTGTGAAGTATGCTTGGAACAAAAAGTTTGACGTTGTATGTGGTGACTCTTTAGCATAACTATATTATCTGACCAATTTATTATTTTTTTCCAAACGATGATACTTCATCGCACAAAGCTGGAAAGACTGATCTAGTCAGATAAGGTGTGTTGTTTTTTTTTTTTTTTTCTTTGCTTGGGTGATCACAGCGATCAGTATTTTGTTAACCAGGACATTTTGTTACAACTTATCCCTATTTTTTTATTCTATGATCTGCCCAAAGATTTTATAGTTTAACTGGCACAAAGGTAAAATTCGAGTTTGGCAAGATCTCCACAGTACACTGAATTCAGTTCATCACCCGATGACTGAGATGGGTTGGAGAAGGCAAAAATATTAGTATAGTATGTGTGTGTTTTGTCTTATGTTCTAAGGATGTTTAACCTCAAGGTTTGTTGCCCCGGCACTTCAAGTGATTCTATACCCAGAAAGTACGTTTTATAACCTTCTATCACAAGCCCAGGGTCCAATAACTGCCTGCATTTGTTTTCATTTTTTATTTATTACTAAAGCCTTTGCCCAATATTCACAAAAACATGAACAGGAAGTAGTATGATGATCAAATGGCGTATGTCTCCCTGGCTATGCAGCAGCTGCCCTTGGTTCTCTCCATCAATGCTTCCACCTGTTTACAACAGTAAAAAATGAGTTAAACCAGAGCCACACAACAAACAGTGCTCATATGCCTCCCTCCCCAGGGCAATTTAGATTGCTGCACATAAAATTCAAATACCTTTTTCTAACTCTTGCTGGGTAAATTTTAAAAACAAGATGGCGGCTTATGCATTTGCAGGCCACTTGCAAACAAGAAGTGCCGCTGGGCTTCCTGTTAGTGTGCATTGCCAGTTGGGAGTGAAATCTCGAAAATGGCCGCTACCTTTCTTTCCCAACTGTGCCAGGCTGTTGGTCTTGTTTAACACAGCTCAGCATTGAGGGTCAGCCTCATCAGTTTTATTAGCTGCAGTAAACCGGAAAGCACTGCAGTCTAAACTACCACATACCTCATGTGGCAGTTTAGCTTGTAACTGAATGCATCATTGCTGCAAAGCATCAGGGGGCACAGCTGCATGTCCAGGGAGCCATATGGCCATTGGGCTTCATACTGCATCCTGTTGGTATTTTTATGAATATTGAGTAAAGGCTTTATAAAAAAAAAAAAATGCCGGCTGTTTTGGAGAACAGAGGATGACATAAACTTCCTTTTTGGGTTTAGGATCACTTTAAAGGGACAGTCCAGGCAATGGCTATAAGGCAGCCAGCTCACCTGAAGCCTGTCCCCACGTGCTTCTCCAAACTTTGGAGATTTCTTCTACAGTGCGGTGCAGGAAATGGAGCAGAGGTACATGGAACCGGCTTCAGGTGAGCTCCTTGCTGCCTTATTATTGCCATTGTCTGGACTGTTCCTACTCCCCTAGCGCCCCACTGGCTTTATATTGATGGCTGCCTTGGCAAGGACACCCTCCACTTCAGTGGAAGATTCCTCCGGGGTCAGGAAGCTGGATTAAGCTTGGGAATTGCCATTAAATGAGAAGCTGTCAGAAAGATGGCAATGACTCTGCCATTATTACTTGCCTCCTAAGAAGCACTAGCGACCTGTAATACAAATGGTCATGACTGTCACCAGGGCTGCTGCCGGTCCATATGAATGTGCCACATTACCTTCTCTGCACGCCACTTCTAACCCGGACCATCTTGGCCGTATCGGCGGCAGCAGCAGGGCCAAGAATTTGTGTTCATAGACAATGGGCAGGCCCATGTTGGTTTGTTTTCTGGCATTGCAACCTGTTGCATAGAGCATTTTGTTGGAAAATGTCACTGTGTAGGAAGGTTCTCAGCTTAAGGCATTTAAAGATTTTGCTTAAAGTGGACCAACACCCAGGATTTAGACTATCCCCGGGGCTATGTGAAACCCCCCAGATCTCCTGATAACTCACCTCACCCCGCTCCTACGGCGCATGCGCGGCCGCTCGACCAATCGGCGCGCCCGGAGCCGCTGAGGCCTGCACATCAATGTGCGGCCTCCGAGCACACTGGCGGCCACATCTCACGCTTCCCTCTAACAGGGAGCGTGCTAGCTGCCTCCCGCACATGCGCCGTTGGACCGGGATTCAGGTAAGTGCAGCGGGCATCCTGGGGTGTTTCACACTGCGAGGTATCCCGATTTTGGATGCCCCGCTGGGAGGGATTGGATCAGCATCGGAATCTTATAGATAGAACCCCTGTTAGAGGGAAGCGCTAGATGCGGCTGCCAGCATGCTCGGAGCCGCTGAGGTTTGACGAACATACCTCAGCAGCTCCGAGCGCGCAGATTGGACAAGCGGGCGCGCATGCGCCGTAGAAGTGAGGTGAGTTTTATCGGGCGATCTGAGGGGTTTCACATAGGAAGTGGACCAAAACCCAGGATAGTGAAAATCCTGGGGGTTCGTCCACTTTAAGTCCGTTTCATTCCCTTCCTCTCGCTGTAGGTGCTGAAAGGTCCTGCTACTTCCTGCCTCCCCGCCAATGCTTTTATCTGTGCCATGGCTGGTCAGAGAGTTGGTGCGAATGCATACATATGCTTCCTTTATCCAGCACGCTCCCCACAATGCTGATTTGTTTGCAGAATGCTCGGCTGGCATCCCAGGAGATGCAGGAACTGTATCTGGGCGGATCTGTCTCTGGACACATTCTGTAGGGCTGAATATACATGAAGATTCCTCTCACCATATGACTCTTTGGAAATCGTGTAGAATAAGCTATTTCAAAGCATTCTCAAATTTTCTGTTATATGTAAAAGCTTATGTATTCTAAGCAAAGCAGTTTTGTTTCCTTCATTTTCTGGGTCATCTCTGGGTGTGTGTCTGTAGGTGCTCTGCCATGGTCAGTGTGCTGTGGGCCCCATGAGGCAGAATAGCTGTCGGACAGACTGGAGAAGTGAAATGAACGGAGGGGCAGCATTTGGAGCCCTGCTATGGCTTCCTCCCTGTGCTGCAGGAAATGCAGGAGAAGCACATAGTCAGGAAGCAGGAAATGCAATGCATGCAGACATCGGATAGGCTGAGAAGCTGCTCTGGGGGGGGGGGAAGTTTTCTGCCAGTTTACTGCGGGTGGGACATCATGTGAAAATGACATTTGTACATTAGGTGGTTTATTCAGGTGATCGTTTAGAGAATTTGCTGATTGAGCTCCTGGGATTGCATTGCTCCTACAGATTTTGCATGGATGAGATCTCTTGCTCCCATTAAACGATAAACGATTCCCAGCATCTAAAATTAATATATTTTACGTTTTAGTCACTTATTATTCTTTCCCCCACTGGGCTGCAACTCTGTTAAGGACTTTAGGATACGAGCGCCGCCATCTTGACTCGGAAGCATCACACTTACTGAGGAGAGGAGAGTGGGATAAGGTACAGTGGGGCGGGTTATAGCTGTGCTTTGCTCAGACAGAGAGAGCTGGGCTGGGGTCAGGAAAAGGTAAGCAATCCCAGAATGCAGAGCAGCACAGTCAGAAGACACTTCCTGTTTGCAGGCTGCCTGATCCATAAGCCGCCATCTTGGATGTTTAAAGGCTCATAACATGCAGTAGATGCAGGTAGGATGATATTTAATGTGGACAATCTGTATGTACAGGGTGTGGGAAACATATAAGACTCTTATTCAGAGTGGTCCGCTTTAATGGGGAAAATGTACACCCGGTAGACAGTCATTGACAGTTTTCTCTCTTAAAGAAGTGAGAATTCTCACCTGATAGTCAATCAACCCTTGGTCTTTATCAGATAATTAGCAATGTTAACCTCAAATTTACAAAGGGTTGATTGAGAGCCAGGTAAGAATTCTCACTCCTTTTTTAGGAGAGAAAACTGCCATTGAATTTCATTTTCTACCGGGTGTAAATTTTCACCTGGCTCAGACTATGAAAGCCAATGCCCTAAAAAGAGTGAATTCTCACCTGGCTCTCAATTGACCATTGGTCTTTATCTAATGATTAGCAATGTTAACCTCAAATTTACTATTAGCTATGCCACAAGGGTCTTTTTTTTTTTTTTTTTTTTTTTTTTTTTTTCTTTTAAAATGGACCAAAACCCACGGAGATCACCTCTGGCCAGAATTGGATGCCCCATTGTGTGAAACCCCCCAGGTCGCCATAAACTCGTCTTCTCTCCCGGTCCAACAGCGCTATCCCTCTTGCAGGGCGCGTGCCCACACCAGGCATTGGCAATGGCCGGGGCAGGCACACTACCTGTAGGAGGGTAGCAAGGGATGCAGCTGCTGTCGGCTCGCTCGGATCCGCTTGTATTAGACCAGCTCCTGGGTGTAGGGGCTCAAGCAGATCCGGGAGCGCTGATTGGACGAGCGGCCGTGCATGGGTCGTAGGACCGGGAAGTAGTGAGTTTGGTCGGGCGTTCTGAGAGACTTCACGCACTGACCGGTCCCCCGGGCGCAAGGTTTTGGTCCACTTTAAAGCCATCCAGCATTTGACTGGATATTTGTGTTAATATAAAAAGCAAAGGAACCTGAGACAATAGAAAGTATTTTCAGAGGTTTGCTGGTGTGTGTTCACTTATTACTGGAGTAAAAGAACTCGAGCATTTTTAGAAAGAGACAAAAATCTGTTTCCCTTTACCTGGTGAGCCACTGACCTGCAATGAGATGCCCTCTTGATGACTTTCCATTTTAACGTCTGAGCAGTAAAGCTGGAGGACCGGTTTAGTGCCAGGTAACTTGGTATTCGAGGGGCCCAAATATTCCATCCAGCCACAGATGTTGGGTTTGAGTAGAAACCACTTTAACATCCTGACTGTGGGAAGGAATTGGCTACATAGCAACTGCACAGCCCTGTCAGTCTGTAAAACCTTTACATTTTAAATTGTTTTGTCTTTTTAACTTGACTGGTATTAAACAATGCTGATTGATAGTCGATACATCTAACACTGATTTAAATCCATTTGCTCCAGCAAACCCCGTAACATTGAGCTGCTTCTGATCAGACAATATGTCTGCTCAGAAACCTATTACGCTGGATTGGTTTAGTGGATTTTAAAGCTCTTGCTGTTCGCGTCGACACATTGTGGTAGGGTGGCTCTTGTTACAGTTGAGGATGTGGGTTAGGAAAGCTTTAGGATTTCCAAGAGTACGGAAACTGTAACGTATGACGTACTGTATCACTATTTTACATGAATTACTAGTATTCTGATTAAAAAATTGAACATTGTTAAAGCAAGGTGTTAAGTAATAAATTTATTTTTCATAAAACAAGCTGTGTATGTGTGGTAACAAAGAGAAAAAGGACCTTGTGGTGTGTTGTGCATGAATAACCTGAGCAATACAACTAACTGCCGCTGATGGGGATTTCCTCCAGAGCACAGCAGAGGAGTCAACTCAAGGAGCAGGTAGTGCCGCCCTGCAGGCCCATCTGATACGATACAGGAAGATGTTTACAGGCATCCTGTTTTATTCTGTGACAGCTATTGTTTGCCACACAGTGTAGCATCCCCCCATTCTGTGTGCTGGGGAACGGCATGAATCCTGGGGAGAGGTAAGCGGTTTTCTTTTTAGAACTGTCCCTTCCCCTGCCTGCCACAGCACTGGTGGGTTGGGCTTAACTTCTCACTGGACTTCCACTTTAACGACACACTAAGGGGGTTATTTAAGAAACACTAACGCCAGGTAGTGCCACATAGCGTCGGTTGAACGCTGTATGTGAAAACCGTATATAAGAGAGTCAATCTGGTGAGCGTCTTTAATAGCGCCATGTAGCGTCACATGTATCACTAGCTGTGGCTCGGTGTAAAGCGCCAGGTCTGTGTGTTCAGGAGCGCCATGTAGCACCTGTCGCTCAGTAGCGCTCTCCCATACATTTCAATGGTGTTTTATTTGGTTGTGTAGAAAGTTTTCCTAAAGTAATATTTTAAATTTTTTGTTTAAATGATTGTGTGGCCTCTCCTGCACGGCAAACAAACACTTTTATTGTGATGTCATTCCATGTGTTTTTGCTCTGGTGTTTGTGTTTCGAAACAGATTTTTATCACTTAGCTTCCGGCGCTTGATGCCAGAGCACCCAGTTTTAGAGCACTGACGCTGCTTGTGTGTAGTTTTTTCTTTAAATATGGCCTTCAGCATCAAGTGCCGGACGCACTTAACTGGCGCTACCTATCACTCGTTGCAGCGTTGTGCTGCTGTTAGATGTAGCGTAGTCTTGGACGCTTTGAACTCAGGACACCACCTAGCGTTCTCCCTTGGCTCTGCAGTGAATCGGACAGGGATTCTACAGCGCCCTGCAGACATCACATTCATCAATGCTGGACAGTATATTACAGCGTCACTTGTTCAGTGCTAAGCTAAGTCACAGCGCCAGACGACCACTTGCGGACGCTGTAAGCGCTAGTCTTAAATTAGCCTCTAAATCTCTGGTGCTTGCTAGCTGCAAAGAGTGATAGTAAGGTGTTAGCCTTTTTAAAGCCTGAACTTCTAAGTTTTAATAATAAAAAAAACACTATATATGCACTCCTCAGGAGACTTTTAGTATGCAAAAAATTATACATAAATTGATAACTGAACAAGATTGAGGACTAAACCATTTAGCAGTAGTGGTTAGTCTTTAACTAATGGAACAGCAAAATCAGGGCCGCCAGATCAGCCCTAAATGGTCCTTATCAAAAAGAGGCTGCACAAACCAACTTTTTTTTTTTTTAAAGAATGTAAATACCTTTTTAATTATAAAAAATCAATACATGAATAACATCAAAAAAAAAAAAAAAAAAAATATATATATATATATATATATATATATATATATATATATATATATATGCATTAAAAACAATTAAACACAAATCAGCTGCGATAAAGTTATTGCACAATGCCCTTCTAATGCACAGCATAATACTGCACCTTGCCCATATGATCCAAAACAATGAAAGTAATACAGTATAATATAAAGTGACTCACTCCTATGCAGTAAAAACTAGTGCCAATAATTCAAAAGTGCTACAAAGTACCTACTAATCCTAAACCTATTATAAGCAATATGTAAATATAAAGTGCTATGTGCTCAAAGGTAATTATAACAGTGTTCTCATATAAAAGCTTATAGTGCAGTATAACCCGGTATGGCCAAGGCCATGACCATATAATCAAGGCAAAAAAAGAGATAATCTAATTAGATCACCATATTTTGGTCCAGGTCCCCCATCAATCAAGGTCAGCCATACTCACATTGAAGCGTTGCGTGGTCACATGACGTCCCACTTCATCAGAATCGAACTTCACAATTGATGATTAGATATATATATATATATCTCTATATATATATATATATATATATATATATATCTCTATATCTATCTATTATTCTATCTATCTATTACATACTATACATATTATACAGTGCTATATACAAAAAGATGACAAATCCATGGGGTGCCGACTCACACTGTGGTATGAAGTTGCTGGGGTCAATTGAAGTAAGAGGACTATCAGTGTGAATAGGCTTAAGATATTTACATAAAGGCTGAGGCTTCTAGTCTCAGCCTGGGCTCCGTCACCATAAGATACTGTGTCTCCCAATGGTCTTGACAATCTCTAGTGATGGTAGTGGCAGTGATCTGCCCGGGTTTGCTCATTTCACAGGGTAGTGTTCCCCTTCTGCCCAATATGGAATTCCTGAAAAGGCTTTCAGGGTGTCTCTGGAGTAGAGGGGGCATTTTGCTATGAACATGACACTTTTTTATATAGGGGGGCTGGGCATCGTAAATATTTGTCCTCCTTTTCCTTACATAAAGTAACAGCAAAGAAGTGGCTAAACTTCAAAAATTGGTAAACAAGGATAAAAAAAATGGTATGAGGAGCATCTCACTTAGACAGCTGTCCTGGGTTCTATCTTGGTACATGTTCCAGAGACAACTCCCGAATACCAATAGACTGCGCTCCATTTTCTGTTCTCTACTTCCCTAGAATCACTCACTTGGTGCTTTCTAAAGATATGAGAGCAGTGTAAGCTCCCAGAGCTGCATCTGTATCAGGGGGCATCCTCACCCATATGTGGGGCTGTTTGGGAGTCAGAGGTTTATCTGTCGGGGAGGTGTTGATGTTTGGGTCAAGCCACTGGCCCTGATGGAACAGCCTTCAGTCGCGTCACAACCTGAATATGGGTGCTTCCTATCCAGTGATGATCCCACTGGTCAACCTCTGCAGATAATCTGCTACGAGATGCATTCACTGCCTTCCCCAGCAGACCAGACAGCAGCAGTGGCCAAGCAAGCTAATGGGATGGTTCAGGGGGAATTAAAAAAAAAAAAAAAAATCCCCCCCCCGATCACTCCTATTCGAACGCTTCCAAACTCACTCGATTGCTCATTCCAGTTCAGTGCCATCTCCCTATTCTTAGTATACAGTACCTCCTGCTCCAGATAAGATTCTTTACGTCTGGGTATTACTCCGCCAGATGGCGCTGGACTGCAGAGACCGCAAAATTGGCTCCTCCCAGCCCCTCAAATACCCGGGACCTTTCACAAATCCCCAGATCTTCTCTGCAGTCTGGACTGCGAAGGACAAGAAGATGGCTCTCTCTTCTCGCAGGTGAGCGGGGCTATTAGCCTGCGGCCCTGTAGGACTATTCCCACCCGTTCCATTGTTAATGTGCCTCCCAGCTTTGGCTGCGCTGGTTCGGGTGATGGTAGGCAGCACCGCTGTCGGGTGCTTAGGAGCGCTGCTCCACTGCAATCTCCCACCAAAAGGGTAGGCGGTATAGGCATATGGTGAGCCTTATGGGATGCCCTCCCGCGCTCTTGCCCTACATTACGTGGCGCCTGCCCTCCCTCGCTCTCCCTTGTAGTTCTCGGGGGAAGGGGGGGGTGAGTGTGTGCTTTGTACATTCACTTTATTATGTGTGCTTGGTTTGCCTTTAGTTCTGCCACCGCACAGACTTTGGTTGCACTGGTTGCTTGTTTGAATATTCCGCCGCGCGCGCACTTCTACAGCGTTCCGCGGTTGGCGGCGACATTACCTCAGGGGCCTGTGGATGGCGCGTTCCGCATCACTGTCTCCACGGCCCGCCCCTCGAGGTGTACTCTGCGCCATTTTTTTCTGCTTCTTCGTGCTGTGTGCCTGGCGCCTACCTACCGCGGTCCGTGAGTGCCCTCGCGGGCTGTTTGTTTTTACTTTTGTCATGTATGCATGTCGCTTACGGGGTTTTTCGCTTATGTCTTACAGGCGGGTCAAACTCAATTGGTTTCTCCCGGCCCTACCCCCTCTATTTAGTTATTAAACTTTTTGAGGCCTAGTGTGCTAATTCCTCCCACTTCCCTAGCGGTCTATTGGGGCATCCCGGGTTGCTTTTATAGCATGAATCCCTGTCGGCCTAGTGTGCCGCTATAATCACCATATGGAGGAGTCTCAGGATGATGTGCTCGGGGTTCCTTCAGGACAAGCCCGGCTGTGTGTAGCGTGTGGGGTGTCCCCTACAAGTGTTGCCAATGTGCGGGTTTGTGTACCTTGTGCCCAGCAGGTGCTTGCGCTGCAGCCTGGTTTACCAGCAGCTGGGCCTGCGCCACGTATGACTTCGCCTACTCCCCCCAAGCTTAAATTTGACTCCCATTGAGTTGCATACCAGTGGGGAATCTCAGCCTGATGTCTACTAGACTGGCTAGTGTTGAAAAGTTGCTTGCTAATACCGTGGCGCATAAGGCCTCTGCTAAGAGTCGGCATTTGATGCCTGATGTCACTCTTTTCCCTATGGAGGCTGAAGAGTTCTTTGAACTGTCTCTGGTTATACTCCCCTGAAAGAAGGGGAATTGTTCTCTGACTCAGAGTCATCTGATGAGCGGCCCAAGGGTTATGATGATTCTGGCTCTGATCCCTGGGCCCCAGATGATGAGATCTTTGAAGTGCTTTCTATCTCTCCCCCGGTCTCAGCTCCTAAGCAGCAGGGGGAATTGTTTCATATTGCTAAGCCACGCTTAAGAGTTCCCTGAACAATCTAATTTTTAATAATCTCGTGCTCATGGAATGGGAGCATCCTAGCAGACTCCCCAGAGTCCCTAAGAGTTGGGATAAGAGATTCCTGCTGATGTGGTAAAGCGTTGGTCATCCCCTCCAGAAGTGGATGCCCCAATCCTGGGTTTGTCTAACACCTCTGTCATGCATTCCCCTGACTCTACTACTCTGAGGGATAGTGAGGACCGGCGTATTGATCAGCTGGCGTCCCATGCCTTTGCCTGTGTGGGGACGGCGCTGCGCCCGGTTTGTGCCTCTGCCATTACAGCTGTGGCTATTAGGACTCTGCTTAAAAGTGTCCTGGATGGAGCTCCTGATGATGTGTCTAATGAAGAGTATAATGCACTCTCGCGCTGTGAGGTATTTGTTGCTTATGTCCTCTCTGCCTTGGATGATACCATTAGGATGTGTGGCAGAGCCTCTGCCTTGGTGGTGGCTATCCGCCGCTCGGTTTGGCTGCGCCAGTGGGCTGCTGACAACGCTGCCAAGAAGGCTGTCACTGGTTTTCCCTTCAAAGGACTACGCCTATTTGGGGGCCGCCTGGACCTGTTTGCTAAGGGAGGCAGGTTACCCCAGCACAGGAGGCAGTCTCGGCCTTTTTGCGGCCAGGGCTCCTTTCCTTCCCCCTACCGTGGATCCAGACCAGGGAGGGGGTTCTCCTTTACTGGGACCCGAGGAGATTTCTGGGGTAGGGGCAGAGGACGTGGACGCCCTGGCTCATCCTGGGGCTCCAAGCCTAAGTCTTCCTCCAAGCCCCCTCAGGCATGAAGGGGCGCCCTCACCCATCCGGGTGGGGGGACGGCTTCAGCGCTTTGCTCACGTCTGGAGGCTTCATGTCTCAGACCGGTGGATTCAGGAGGTAGTGTCCTCCGGTTACAAGAGTTGACAGCCTTGCCGCCCCCCAAGATTCATCAGATCCCGGATGTCTCAGGACCCTATGTCAGCTCAGGCTCTGATTCTGGCGGTACAAAGCCTTCTGGAGCTGGGGTCAGGTCCCCTTATGGGAAAGGGTATTTATTCCAACCTTTTCACCGTGCCCAAAAGAGATGGGTCAGTCAGGCCCATCCTGGACTTGAAGATCCTCAACAAATTTCAGATGCAGGTGCTTTCGCATGGAAACTCTGCGCTCTGCTATCAGTTCCCTGCGTCCAGGGGACTTCATGACTTCTGTGGACATCAAGGATGCTTACCTTCATATTCCTGTCTTTCCAGGTCATCAAAGATTCCTCCGATTCGCTCTGGAGGATCAGCACTACCAATTTGTGGCCTTGCCCTTCAGCTCCCAGAGTGTTCACCAAGGTGCTGGCAGGAGTGATGGCTCTGCTCAGGTCTCAGGGCATTCGCATTCTGCCCTATTTGGATTACATTCTCATCACTTCTCAGTCCCTCCAACAGGCAGAGCTGGATACTCAGCGAGTAGTGTCCACACTGGAGTAATTTGGCTGGGTGATCAACCATCCCAAGTCTTCCATGTCTCCCTCCTTGGTTACGCCATTCCTGGGAATGAATCTGGATACAGTTCAGGCAAGGATTTTTTATTCTCAGCAGAAGGTGAACAGTCTGCTAGCGCAGATTCAGTTCCTGCTCTCTTGCCCTTAGCCCTCCATCAGGCAGGGAATGCAGCTGGTGGGCCTGATGGTGTCGTGCTTCGAGGTGGTACCTTATGCCCAGTTTCACATGAGGCCTCTGCAACTGCATCTTTTGTCAGTATGGGACAAGGATCCTGCATCCCTGGACCAGGTCCTTGTTCTTTTCCCTCTAGCCAGGCGGTCCTCCTTGTGGTGGCTGGACTCCAGGAACCTGTTGGCGGGCAGATCCTTTCTGTCCCCCTGCTGGGAGACGGTCACCACGGATGCCAGCCTGACTGGTTGGGGGGGCTTCTGGAAGTCCTTACAGTTCCAAGGGCGGTGGGGCCCTCAGGAGGCCCACACACTTATCAACATTCTGGAATTGAGGGTGATCAGGTTGGTTCTGGCTCACTTGACCCAGCACCTTCGGGGGGCGGCCTGTTCAGGTACGCTCAGACAACCAGACGGCGGATGCCTACATCAATCATCAGGGAGGGACCCGGAGCAAGGGGGCCCTCAAGGAAGCGTCTCTGATCCTGGCGGAGGCCAATGTTCCCTGCATCTCAGCTGTGTACATTCCGGGGGTGGAAAATCTGCAGGCAGACTCTCTGAGCAGGGGGGCCTCTCGCCTGGGAGAATGGTCCCTCTGCGACAGGGTGTTTCACTCTCTGTGTCATCACTGGGGTCAGCCAGATGTGGATCTGTTTGTGTCCCGTCACAATCACAAGCTCCCAGCCTTTGTCTCCCGGTCCCAGGATCCTCTGGCCTTGGCCACGGATGGTCTAGCAATGTCATGGCAGGACTTCTGTATGTCTTTCCCCCATTCCCCCTGCGCAAGATAGCTCAGGAGGGGTGCCAGCAATCCTGGTGGCTCCCAGGTGGCCAAGAAGAGTGTGGTTCACAGACATAGTGCAGCTGGCAGTAGATCAGTACGCTCTGCCCAAGGTTTCAGACCTGCTCACTCAGGGACATTTACGTCCCATCCCAATTTACAAACATGGCTTTGACGGCCTGGCTGCTGAAACCTCCATCTTGATGGAAAAGGGTCTGTCTGCCTCTGTTAACACCATGATTAGGGCTAGGAAAAAGTCTTCTTCCATCTGCTATAGGGTTTGGCGTGCCTACATTGACTGGTGTGAGTCTAAGTCTCTTCCCTGTCGTGTGTTCTCTATTCCCAGGATTCTGGAGTTCCTCCAACATGGTTTGGATCTGGGGCTTCAACTTGGTACTCTGAAGGGTCATGTCTCTGACCTGGCTGTTTTCTTCCAGAAATCTTTTGCTCAGCATTCTCTGATCAGGACTTTTTTTTTCCAGGGGGTTACTCATGTGCGTCCTCCACGTAAGCCTATCTTGGCTGTTTGGGATTTGAACTTGGTCTTGTCTGCCTTGCAGGGTGCTCCCTTTGAACCTGTGCAGTAGGCTGCCCTGGCCATTCTTACTCTCAAGGTTGTCTTTTTGGTGGCTCTCACTTCTGTTAGGCGTGTTTCTGAGTTGACAGCGCTTTCCATCCAGCCCCCCTACTTTGAGAGACACCAGGACAAGGTGGTGTTTCGCTTCAAGCCAGATTTTTGACCTAAGGTTGTATCTGCCTTTCATCTGAATCAGGACATTGTTCTTCCTTCCTTGTGCCCTAATCCTAGTAACGCTAAGGAGAGGGTTTTGCATTCCTTGGATGTGGTTAGGTGTCTGAAGTACTATCTGGTGGCTACTGCACCTTTCAGGAAAACTGATGCTCTTTTTGTGGTCCCTTCTGGTCCTAGGAAGGGTTTGGCTCCTGCTAAATCTACTATCAGCAAATGGATCCGTCAGGCTGTGATTCAGGCCTACACTGCTAAGGGGAAGAATCCTCCCTTCCGCCTTACTGCTCATTCCACTCGTGCTATTGGTGCCTCTTGGGCTTTTCAGCACCAGGCTTCTGTTGAACAAGTTTGCAAGGCCGCTACTTGGTCTTCTGTTCATACTTTTTCCAAGTTTTGCAAGGTTGATGTTAGGGCCTCGGCTGATCCTTTTTTTGGCCGCAAGGTTCTGCAGGCGGCAGTGGTCTGACCTGTCTGCTGTTACCTTTGGGGATCCCACCCTACTTTATGGACACTGCTATTGGATGTCCCAGACGTAAAGAATCTTATCTGGAGCAGGACGTACTGTATACTAAGAATAATATAACTCTCTACAGGTGAGTAATCACAGAATTGTGAGTATACAGTACGTCCTGCTCCACACCACCCTTGGTTTCATTTTCCTTGGATCCCCTGTATGGTGATTGTTATCATTGTTTGATAGTTACTGGTTGGTTATGTTATTCTCCAGCTTCTTGTTAACTGCTTTTCAATGCTGGGGATTTGTGGGAGGTCCCGGGTATTTGAGGGGCCGGGAGGAGCCAATTTTGTGGTCTTTGCAGCGCCATCTGGCGGAGTAATGCCCAAGAGTAAAGAATCTTATCTGGAGAAGGACGTACTGTATACTCATAATAACAATTCTACAGGTGAGTAATCACATAATTGTATTTTTTGTCAGGTATTTGGTGTTTTATTTTGTAATGTAACATAACAATGTTTCAGGATTGTGCCCCCCTATACCTGTGCTTTACTTAACAGCATGTTTTATATTCCTGTGTGCCTGTGTTGCTAAAGTGGGAGTAGCTTTCCTGGCCTTTAGTAAATATTGACTACAAGTCCCTGAATCCTTCAATTGTAACAGGTGAGCTTAGCAACCGCTTTGGCTAAATCAAGCAGCAGTACACGCCTCCCTAGGTGAGAATGCTGCCAGTAATCTTTTAGCTACTGCAACACAATATTGTCAATAATTATCACCCTCATCTGAAAAAGCTGAATTACAGCAGCAGGGGTTAAATGTGAGTTCAGGAATGTACAGCACTGTCTCAGCCAATCAGATAATTAGCAAGCCAGAGTCAGGAAGTCTCTTATCTGTACACTAAACGCACTTGGTGTACATTGCATGCAATGGGGTTGCTTCAGGGCCTGGTGAAGAAAACTCATTTATTTTATAGGAGTGAAAACTGCCATTGTCTACCGGGTGTAAATTTTCACTTGGCTCCGAGTCTGCCCCAAGGTAGACAATGAAAGGGAATGGCAGTTTTCTCACTCCTCTGAATCGACCCCAATGTTGCAACAGTGTTAATGTTTTATAACAGTTGCAAACAAACCAAGAAAAAATAGCAGATAAGCTATGCACACCATGAGCACATCATTCTGGAGCACAATAACGGAATTTTTAAGAATGCCATTAAAAGTGGAATTACCCTTTAATCCCACCTGCATGTCAGACACATGCTGCTTTACCTTTTATACAGTGACACGGCCATGCCTGCCCTATTCACTGCAATGACCACCCTGACCTGGAGGCTGGATAGGCTTTGGACAGACTGCTTGGGTGTGTTTGCAAGTGTCAGGATGGGAGCGATCCACTATGGACAATATAAGGTAAGTAGCTATATTCTCAGTGTGCCACACACCCCGCTTCACCTTTAAACTCTTCACGATTGGGTTACTCACCGCCAGGTGACGCTGTTGCAGAGAGGAAGTCTTGTAACGAGCCCCCTTCCGGCCTATATATACCTGGTACCTCCCATTTATCACCAGTGTTTTTCTCTCTGCATGACGACAAGACAGAAGAATGAAGTCTCCTGCTTGCAGGTAGCCGGGGTCTTACCCCGGCACCCCCTTTGGTCTATTTCTGCCCGGTTTTGATTGTTTGTTACCTTTGTGGTTAAATGGAAGCCTCCCAGCCTAGGCTGCTCACTGGGCAATTGGTAGATGGCACTATAGGTGCCTAGGAGCTTATCTCCTCCACTCGACCCCCTGTTTTGGGGGCAATGCGGCTGTCCGGCATGGTGATCCGGATTTGGGATGCCCCTGTCCCGAGGTTCCCCTTGGCCCCTTGCTCTCCCGTTACGGTCCCTTCTCCCTTCACTATGGGGGGGGGGGGGGGGGTGGAGGGATGTGTATTTGCATGTGTGTTTTACTTATTTAACACTTGTCAGGCTGCACCGCAAGCAAGGGTGCACTTGGCCTGGCTGATTCTTCCTTATATGGCACGTTGGTTATCTCCACTGGCAGTTCTGCCATTTTGGCGGGCTGCTGCTGGCCTGTATGGCCAGAGTTTGGGTCAGCTTTAGGGCGGCCGGGGCGGGCCGCGCTGTGGCAGGCATGCCTGAGGCTGCCTGCGTCCTTTCTTAGGTTCCCACAGCTCCCCTCCCCCTCCCCCCTTGTCTCCTCTTGGAAACGGCACCGCCGTTCGGCGGGCCGCGTTGTCAGCACTATCGGTGGGCAGCGCAGGCTGCCTAGCAAGCTCTCGTTTCCCCCCCCTCCATCTACTGAGGGCGTTGTGCGCCCTCTTGTTTTGCGGCACCGCCGTACGGCGGGCCGCACTGTTTGAATCTGGAGGGGGCGGGGCCCGGGTGACGTCAGAGGGGGGCGTGGTTGCGGCGGCGGCGTCATTCAACCCGGCCCCAGCCGCACTTCCTTCCTGTCATTAGGAGGACAGGTGCGGGGCTCTCAGCCGCATTTGTGTTTTCGCCACTGCTGCTACCGCCGCTACTGTTGCCATTGCTGCCATTACTGCCATTACTGCTGGTCGGGTGCCTTGGCTATTCAGCCTTACTTGGGCAGGTAAGCGGCCTCACCTCGCGTGGGGCCGTCTATTGTTATCATGACTGGTTTTTATTTAAAAAAAATAAAAAAAAAAAAAGAAAAGGAGGAAAAACAAAGGACAAGATTCTTTGGCCTCTTTAAAGCACTCTGGTGTGTGTATTATTATGTGTTACTTTGTTGCATGAATGTTGTATTGCATGCTGCCACTTGTTTTCTGGGGGTCTTACTGTTGGTTTTTCTTCCCCCACAGATCCTGGGATTCCCTCAATACAGTGGCCTCCCGGTTCTATTATACCTGGCTAGTCCTTTTTCTCTAAATTGGGGGATATATATATATATATATATATATATATATATATATATATATTTATAATGAAAAAAAAAAAAATTAATTTAAAAGGGGATCATTATTATAAATTAAATCCTCCCTCCCGGGACATTAACATAAAGGGGGCATCCCGGGTGGCTTATGCCTTAAACCCATGGTTTTGCGAATACCATAAATCACCATATGGAGGCTTCCGATAATACCGGAAATGGTTCTTCTGGGCCATCTAGGCTGTGTGGGGGCTGCGGGACTCCGCTCCCAGGCGATGATGTTATATTATGCATTCCTTGTGCAAAGCAGAATATTGCGCGTCAGTCCGTCGCTCCGGCTGCTGGCTCTTCGCAACTTCCATCATCCCCTACCCCTCCCTCCCTGTTCCGGACCCCGTGTGACATTGTCAAAGGTGGGGATTCACATTCCGAGGTGTCTGCACGATTGTCCAACCTCGAGAAGATAATTTCCATCAAAGCAGGGTTGAAGGCCACTGCGAAACGGAAGCACCTTTCTCCTGTACCTCCGGCTTCACAGGATGAGGTATGTGAGCCTGTGGATTGGTCAGATTGCTCCCTGGACGAGGAGGGGGAATTCCTGGTGGAGTCAGATGAGCCTGCAGATCAGCTTGAGGTTGATGCTATTGGCGATTTGGCTGCGGGGGTTTCCCTTGACACCCCCTCCATTCAGGCTCAAATGTTTGAAATTTTGAATTTAGATCTGCCTGAGGCTGTCACCCTGCCAAAGGGTCAGTTGTTTAATGTGCCTCAGCCGCGTTTTGGTTTTTCCCAGACAACAACACTTTGAGAGGGTTGTGCTTAAGGAATGGGAACATCCCACGCGGTTAACTGGAATTCCTTCCAGTTGGGAGAAACGTTATCCTTTTCCGCCAGAATTGGTGAAACTTTGGTTGGTTCCCCCTGACGTCGATACCCCTGTGCTAGGGCTCTCTAGCACGGCTATGGTGCAGTCTTCTGAGACCACTGCCCTTAAGGATGGTGAGGATCGTCGGATTGACCAGTACGCTCGCCATGGTTTTATTAGTGCCGGATCAACGATGCGCCCGGTGTGTGCTTCGGCGCTTCTTCTATTGGCGGTTAGGTCTGTTATTCAGGATCTGTGTGTGGATCTTGATCGCACTTGTAAGGAGTTTACTGCTCTCAAGCAGTGTGAGTCTTTTGTTTCCTATGTTCTGACTGCTCAGGACGATGCGCTGGCTATGAGTAGCAGGACAGCGGCAATGCTGGTGGCTATTCGTCGGGCAGTGTGGCTGCGCCAGTGGTCGGCGGACTTAGTGTCTAAAAAGGTGCTCACAGCACTTCCCTTTTTGGGCTTGCGACTGTTTGATAAAATTGATTCAGTTGCAAAAGGTGGTAAAATGCCGCAACGCAAGAGGCCTCGTCGTCCCTTTCGGGGGGCAGGTACTGTTAGGCCTTCCTTTCGGGGATTCAGAGCAGGTAGGGGGGCTTCCCTTCCCGCTACCAGAGGTGCAGGTTGGACTCGGGGGAGGGGCCGTCCCACTCAGTCCTGGGGCACTAAGCCCAAGCCTGCTGGTAAGCCTGCTCAGCAATGAGGGGCTGCCCTCACCCGTGCGGGTGGGGGGACGATTGCGACACTTCTCCCAGGTTTGGGACCAGGAGGTTCCGGACAAATGGATCCGGGAGGTGGTGTCGTCCGGTTACAAACTGGAATTCGAGTCTCGCCCTCCTTCACGGTTCTTTCGGTCTCGGGTGCCCATCGATCCTCTGGCCGCACAGGGGCTCCTGACGTCGGTAAAGAATCTGTTAGAAATGGCGGTCATCCGGCCGGTACCGCGCTTAGAGATGGGCCTCTGTTTCTACTCCAATCTTTTCGCAGTCCCCAAAAAGGACGGGTCGGTTCGTCCCGTCCTGGACCTGAAATTACTCAACAAGTTCATCCGTATTCGGAAGTTCCACATGGAAACTTTGCGTACGGCCGTCGGTTCCCTTCGGCAGGGGGACTTCATGACGTCCATAGACATCAAGGATGCTTATCTTCATGTTCCCATCTGCCAGGCTCATCAACGTTTTCTTCGATTCGTATGAAAGATCAGCATTTTCAATTCGTGGCACTTCCGTTTGGCCTCACCTCAGCTCCAAGAGTGTTCACCAAGGTGCTGGCAGGGGTGATGGCCATTTTCAGATCTCGGGGCATTCGTGTCGTACCTTATTTGGACAACCTTCTCATCATGGCTCCGTCACTCAATCAATCGGAGACAGGCACCAGGATGTTGGTCTCCACGCTGGAAAGCTTTGGTTGGGTGATCAACTTCTCCAAGTCCTCCCTCGCTCCGGCCAGGGTGGTGTCCTTTCTGGGGATGCAGTTGGACTCTCATCAACACAGTGTTTCTCCCCCAGTCCAAAATTCATCTGATTCAGGAGTTGGCTCGGGTCCTTCTTTCCAATCCTCGGCCGTCCATCCGTCTGGGGATGAGGCTGGTAGGGTTGATGGTCGCCTCTTTCGAGGCAGTTCCTTTTGCTCAATTACACACGAGGCCGCTTCAGCTTTATCTGTTGGCGTCCTGGGACCGGCAGCCTCGGTCGCTGGATCAGCCCTTCCAGTTGTCCTCCCGGGTCCGGCAGTCCCTCCAGTGGTGGTTGGTCTCGGCCAATCTCGTGAGGGGCAGGTCTTTCCTGACCCCTCTTTGGGAAATTGTCACCACGGACGCCAGTCTTTCGGGATGGGGCGGATTCTGGAAGGAGCTTCAGTTCCAGGGGCAATGGGGACCTCAAGAGGCCCACTTACCCATCAATATTCTGGAACTGAGAGCCATCCGTCGGGTGCTTGCTCTCCTGACTCAACACGTTCTGGGCCTTCCGGTCCAGGTGCGTTCAGACAATCGAACAGTGGTTGCTTACATCAATCATCAGGGAGGGACTCGCAGTCTGAGTGCTCTCAGAGAGGTGATCCTGACCTGGGCAGAGGCCCATGTTCCTTGTCTCTCGGCGGTATACATTCTAGGAGGGGAGAACCAGGAAGCGGACCGGTTGAGGGGCTCTCCCCGTCTGGGAGAATGGGCTCTCCATCCTCAGGTTTTTCGCTCACTGTGTCTCCGATGGGGGGACACTGGAGGTGGACCTGTTTGCCTCTCGTCACAATCACAGGCTCCCGAACGTGTCGCTCTCCCAGGATCCTCTGGCTCTGGCAGTGGACGCCATGTCCCTGAGCTGGGGGGATCTGGGGTTTCTATACCTGTTTCCTCCGATACCCATGCTGGGCAGGGTGGTTCGGAAGTTGGCTCTGGAAAGGGTGTCCGCCGTTCTCGTGGCCCCAAGGTGGCCAAGGCGTGTGTGGTTCGCAGACATTGTTCGGCTGGCAGTGGACCAGTTCGTTCTGCCTCTTCGGCCCGATCTGCTCACTCAGGGTCGGTTGTGTTACCCCAATTTACCAGCGCTGGGTTTGACGGCCTGGCTGCTGAAACCTCCATCTTGAAGGAGGAGGGTCTTTCTGACTCAGTGGTTAAGACTCTGATCAGTGCCCGGAAGAGGTCTTCTTCTATCATCTACTATAGGACTTGGAAAGCCTATATCGCTTGGTGTGAGATGAGATCTTTTCCTTTTGTAGGGTCTTTTCGGTCTCCAGGATTCTTGAGTTTTTCCAATCTGGGCTTGACTCTGGTCTTCAGCTAAGTACTTTGAAAGGGCAAGTTTCTGCCTTATCTATTTTTTTTCAGAAGCGTTTTGCGCTTCATCCTTTAGTTAAAACTTTTTTCCAGGGGGTTACGCATGTGCGGCCTCCCAGGAAACCATTACTCCCAGTTTGGGATTTGAATTTGGTTCTTTCTGCTCTGCAGGCTCCTCCTTTTGAGCCTCTGCAAGATATTGCTTTGTCTACCCTGACTCAGAAGATTGTCTTCTTGGTAGCTATCACTTCGGTCCGGCGTGTCTCGGAGTTGGCGGCCTTGTCTATCCAGGCGCCTTACTTTGAGAGGCATCAGGATAAAGTGGTCTTTCGGTTCAAACCAGACTTTCTTCCTAAGGTTGTTTCTGCTTTTCATTTGAATCAGGATATTGTTCTTCCCTCCTTGTGTCCTAATCCTAAGAATGACAAAGAGAGGGTTTTGCATTCTTTGGATGTAGTACGCTGTGTTAAGTACTACTTGATTATCACGTCTCCTTTTCGTAAGACGGATGCCTTTTTTGTTGTGCCCTGTGGGCCTAAGAAGGGTTTGGCACCGGCCAAATCTGCCATTAGCAAATGGATACGTCAGGCCGTTATTGCGGCCTATGCTGCTAAGGGGAAAGTGCCCCCTTTTCGTATCACTGCTCATTCTACTCGCGCCGTTGGAGCGTCTTGGGCTTTTCAGCACCAAGCTTCTGTTGAACAAGTTTGTAAGGCCGCCACTTGGTCTTCTGTTCATACTTTTTCTAAGTTTTACAAGGTTGATGTGCGGGCCTCAGCGGATGCTGTTTTTGGCCGCAAAGTTCTGCAGACTGCAGTCATTTAAGTTATGCTTCACCTTGCCTTTGGATACCCATCCCTTGTGGACACTGCTTTTGGATGTCCCAATCGTGAAGAATTTAAAGGTGAAGCGGCGTGTGTGGCACACTGAGAATAATACCATTTTGTGAGTACTCACCTGGAAAATGGATATTGTCAGTGTGCCACACACCCCGCTTCACTCCCACCCTTTGCTGTACCGAATCCTTCATATGGTGAAGCTTTTTATTTATTTTGAGGTTACCGGTAGATTACTGGTACCTTGTCTTTCTGCTTTTTAAATCACTGGTGATAAATGGGAGGTACCAGGTATATATCGGCCGGAAGGGGGCTCGTTACAAGACTTCCTCTCTGCAACAGCGTCACCTGGCGGTGAGTAGGCGGTGAGTAACCCAATCGTGAAGAATTTAAAGGTGAAGCGGGGTGTGTGGCACACTGACAATATCCATTTTTCAGGCGAGTACTCACAAAATGGTATTTTTTTTCATGTTTTGGAAGCTATTTGCAAAGTGGATTTAATGGGGGGAGTGGGGGTATAATGGCCCGACGCCTACGCCAGCCATGACATATTATAGTTTGTGTTATGGAGGAGTCCAGTTTCCCCAATACTCGCAACCTATAATCTGTGCTGATTGGACCCCATGGTGGCCATGCTTGGATCATGCTCCAGTTTAAGTTGGATACTGCACATGGGTATTTTTTGTAATGGATGTTTTTTTTTGTTAGCAGCTATTAATAAAAGTAACCACCAGATGGCAGTAGCTCAATTTATAACAAATTCGATGTATCAGTGTTGCAAGTATCTCTTATTTGGAATGTGATATGAATGAATACATTATACTAATATAACACTAGCATATGTTTTACACACAAGGCTCAGTGAATAGTGGCAAATGTTCTGCTACTTTGTGTAAAATGTGTGACAGTACATCAGTGCTGCAGTTACAACAAATGTTCGATTCTGTTAGAGGAATATAACCCAGGATTTTCACTATCCTCATTTTTATTGCTATTCAGTGGAGCATCCTGTTTGGAATACCCCCACTGCATGAAATCCCCTGGATTTCTGATCTCAGAGCCACATAACATAGATGCTGGCCGCTCCTCTGCGTACCTGGACCAGCTATTCAGAAATGCCTGGCACAGGGATGCATCTCAGCTGGTGAAAAGTGGGGATGTCTGGTCCTGTGCATGTGCTGGCAAGGTGAGTGTACCAGATCCAAATGGGAGACCTCCGTCTTACATAAATGCACATGACATACTGCACCAAATGGATGAGAGCCCCTGTGCATGCAACAGCTGGAAATGTGAGTTTTGAGGGCAATCACATTGGGGGATCCCAACTCATGCCCCAGGGAACCTGACCAAAATTCCCAGGTTGGATTACTGAGCAGCATTAAACTTTTAATCTAAAGGATTTTCAAGCTGGGCAAGGAGAATTTACCCTTCCCAAAAGCATTGGTATGTCTCACATATACTGTAGAGGAGATAGTACATAGTCTTTCCCCTATCACAGTGTGATGCATAAATCACATTGCACTGTGAGCTATCTACATTCCAATAAAACGATCATGCTTTAGAAAGGATCACAGCTGATTACAATAGAATCAATTGAGAGTTAAATTGCTGATTGGTAACGATAATGTAACACAATGGACCTCTTGGCAGGGAGCTGACAGGCTTTTCAGAAGGACTCATCTTGTTTTTTATATCATCAGCAGAGGGAAGAAAAACCCCATCCCAAGATCTTACCTATTATCTCAATATATGGCTCCCTGAACTTTGTATGTGTGCCTATAGGGGTAGACCCATATACAGAGGCAACAGAGTACAGACTATGTGTTCTGGGGGGTTTGTAAACCCCCATACCCAGAATCTGTCTGTACTTTGTGTACCTATCTCCCAGGGGAAGATTCTAAACCTGTTTGATTAAACATTAAAACATACATTTTAACACTACACACCACATTCTAATATGGTGGAGCTGGGCCCTCATTTCCTTTCCGAAGCTTATGGAAATTGGTTACAGGATTCCCGTGCCCCCTGCTCACATTTTCCTTCATACAAATCTACTGAAGTCCATTCCAGGAGAGGAACAAAGGATTTTTCTTGCCCAAAAGTCTTCAGGGACTTTTTGTATGATCCGAAATAGCAAACAGTTTAACAAATATGTAAAGTGAGAGAAAATTCTGTAAGAGTATATTAAAAAGCAAAAAAAAAAAAAGTTTCCACAATTATGCTGCAACTAAATTAGTTAACAAATAGGTTAGCAAATTGATCCTCATGGCACTGGAGTGGGAAAGAAGGTTTGCTTTTTTAATATCTGTAGTGGCTAAAAAATGTTTACGTCAAACTTGGATTTACCCAGAGCCACCCGCTTTCTAACATTTTCTCCAAAAGTTGTAATCTGTATTTGGATTGGAGTGGATTGGGCGGAGGCATCAAAAATGAAAAAAGAGGTTATTCTTGGTGTGGGAACCCTTTATTGCAACATTAACACAACAAGCAAAACTGTCTTTAAGACGATCTTTTGAAAACGCTACTTGGTATTCGAACGAGTGGTCCAAAATTACCCACCAATCACATCCACATAAAATATGTATTCTGTGCTGTATGACTATATATGCTAATTGATGATGCTGCATCTTTAGATGCAAAAAGATACAGTAACATTTTGATGCAATTTTTTTTGAATACTAAGGTATGCCTTACTCTCAATAAAAAACAGTATATTACAAAAAAACTTTGTCTGCTTTAAGTTAAACCTCAGTCAAAAAAATAGTTTAGTGAATTTCTCCCCTAAACCCCCTCAGTCATAATAATTGCCATAAGCTGTTTAAAAGGGCTTAACCCCATGCAGATATCGCAAATGCGGTTTTCCTGGACTGCATGGGAGCGGCCATCTTGCTAGAGACCTAAGAACCCAGCTTACACATGAGGGTGGTGGGGGCTTTGGCAGAACACAGGCATACTGCATTTGAGCTAGGAGCCGCCTTATAATTGTTAGGAGATACCATATTTTCCTAGCTGGCTGAGTTGATGAAAAGTTTCCAGCTGGGCTGCAGTGTGCCTCCAAAGGCAAGGGGTCAGCAGCAAAGCTTGGAGTTTTGTTACAAGCAGTCCACGTCATACTGAGTAAGATATATGCCTCAGAAAAATGGGACTGCATCCCTGTTGTGCTGTACACACACACACACACCACACACCACACACACACTAAAAAGCTAGTGGAGGAAAGGAATGTTGTGTGTGAGGAAGGCTAAGTAAATGCTCTGCTGCTTCCAAATCACAAAACAGAGCAATAATGAGTAATTGCTGACAACTTCATGCCTTTCTTCTGGCTAGAAATAAAGGTTGGTTGCACAGAGATTTAAGGCCGTTTTTGACTGTGGCACTGGGTTTTTCAAGCCAGACTGTCAGGTGTGTGGCAACATAGACGCTTCCATGCAGTTCAGGAGCGCAATATCTGCATGAATTTAAATCTTCTGAAATAGCTCATGTCACCATTAGCTGGGGGGGGGGGAGCAATTTACTAAACTGGAGGTTAGCTTTAATGTCTCTCCCACTAAATCATTTCACCTTTATATAGTATTTAAGGCCTTCATGATTCCAAAAATCTATATTGCTTAATAATTGCAAACAAAAGATGAAATATATGGGGGGAGGTTCTAAAAGATGACAAAATACTCAGTGCCTGGGGCCAACATTTTTGACGTGTTAAAAGTATTTAAATAATTGGATTTAGCATAGCTGTTCCACTCTGTCACACTATGCCTGTTAAGCTGACCCATATTTACTCACATGCAAAGCTCCCACCCACCACTAACTAGAAACGTAGAAAAACTATGTTTTTAAATGTGTAGATTGATCTTTCTATGTATATATGACTTATTAATATAACCCGTTCGGTGCCAGCCTACCCAGAGATTTTGTCACCCTCTATTACCAGACCATTTTTCATAATTTTGTGCTATATCTGTTTAACTGTAATATTTGCCAGGATTTCCATGAAATATATACCTGGTACCTCCCACCTATCACCAGTGTTTTTCTCTCTGCTTGACGACAAGACAGAAGATTGAAGTCTCCTGCTTACAGGTAGCCGGGGTCTTACACCGGCACCCCCTTTTGGTCTATTTCTGCCCGGTTTTTGATTGTTTGTACCTTTATGGTGGAATGGAAGCCTCCCAGCCTAGGCTGCTCACTGGGCAATTGGTAGACGGCACTATAGGTGCCTAGGAGCTTATCTCCTCCGCTCGACCCCCTCTTTTGGGGGCAATGCGGCTATCCGGCATGGTGATCCGGAAGTGGGATGCCCCTGTCCCGAGGGTCCCCTTAGCCCCTTACTCTCCCGTTGCGGTCCCTTCTCCCTTCACTATGGGGGGGGGGGGTAGAGGGCTGTGTGTGTATGTGTGTGTATTATTTCACTGTATATTTGCTGCTGCTGGCCTGTTGGGCCAGAGCTTTGGGTCAGCTTTAGGGGGACTGGGTTGGGCTGTTTTTACTTTTGATTATTTACAGCTTTTTCAGCTTCCCCTCCCCCCCCCCCCCTTCCCCTAGTCCTTTTGTGCGGGCAGTGGGATGTTCTGGGGCAGCTCAGGCTGCCTAGTGACTCCATCTTCCCCTCCCCCCTTTGACTGAGGGCTTGTTCTGCCCTCCGATTGCTTTCACCGCCGTTCGGCGGCTTGCATTTTCAAATTCGGCGGGGCCCGCATGACGTCAGGGGTAGGGGCGTGGCCAGCGGCGCGTCATTCCCCGGCTGCACTTCCTCCTGGCTCATTAGGAGGCTGTGTGCGGGGCTCGGGGCCGCATGTCTCTCTGCTGCTGCTACTGTTGCTCCGTGCAGCCCGGCTCCACCGCTGCCACCACGCTGACGCTTTGCGGCCAAGGTAAGCGGCCTCACCCTGTGTGAGGCCGTCTATTTTATTTATGGTCTGAGTGTTTAGGTTTTTAAAAAAAAAAAAAAAAGGATTAAATGTTTAATCAGAGGCCATGTTTTTTCTTTGCCTCATTTGAGCACTCTTGTGCTCTGTATTGTGTATATACTTGTTGCCATTTTTGGGGGGTCTGACTCTTGGTTTTGTCTCTTTTCCCCACAGATCCTGGGATTCCCTCAATTTGTAGCCTCCCGGTTCTATATTTGCCTGGCTAGTCTCTTTTTCTTCTAAATTGGGACATATTCATATATTTATTTATATATACTTGTATATATATTTAAAAAAAAAAAAAAAATGTATACTTTAAGGGGGACCTTTATTATCATTAATTAAATCCTCCCTCCCGGGACATTAACTTAAAGGGGCATCCCGGGTGGCTTATACCTTAAACCCTAATTTTGGCGAATACCATAAATCACCATATGGAGGCTTCCGATATTACTGGAAATGGTTCTTCTGGGCCATCTAGGGTATGCGGAGGATGTGGGACTCCTCTCCCAGCTGATGATGTTTTTGTATGCATTCCTTGTGCAAAGCAGAGTATTGCGCGTCAGTCCTTTGCTCCGGCTGCTGGCCCTTCGCAACTCCCATCATCCCCTACCCCTCCCTCCCTATTCCGGACCCCGCGTGACATTGTCAAGAGTGGGGATTCGCAATCCGAGGTGGCGGCACGGTTGGCCAACCTCGAGAAAATAGTTTCCGTTAAAGCAGGGTTAAAGGCCACTGCGAAACGGAAGCACCTGACTCCTATACCTCCGGCTTCACAGGATGATGTATGTGAGCCTGTGGTTTGGTCCGATTGCTCCCTGGACGAGGAGGGAGAATTTTTGGTGGAGTCAGATGAGCCTGCAGATCAGCTTGAGGTTGATGCTATTGGCGATTTGTCTGCGGGGGGTTTTCGTGACACCCCCTCCATTCTTGCTCAAATGTTTGAAATTTTGAATTTAGATCCACCTGAGGCTGTCACCCTGCCAAAGGGTCAGTTGTTTAATGTCTGGGAAAAACCAAAGGCGGCTGAGGGACAACACCACTTTGAGAAAATTGTGCTCAAGGAATGGGAATATCCCACGCGGTTAACTGGAATTCCTTCCAGTTGGGAGAAACGTTATCCTTTTCCGCCAGAATTGGTGAAGCTTTGGTCGGTTTCTCCTGACGTCGATACCCCTGTACTAGGGCTCTCCAGCATGGCTATGGTGCTGTCTGCTGAGACTACTGCCCTTAAGGATGGTGAGGATCGTCGGATTGACCAGTACGCTCGCCATGGTTTTAGTTACGCCGGGTCAGCGATGCGCCCGGTGTGTGCTTCAGCACTTCTTCTTTTGGCGGTCAGATCTGTAATTCAGGGTCTGTGTGTGGATCTTGATCCCACTTGCAAGGAGCTTATTGCTCTCAGGCAGTGTGAGTCTTTTGTTTCCTATGTTCTGTCCGCTCAGGACGATGCGCTGGCTATGAGTAGCAAGACAGCTGCAATGCTGGTGGCTATTCGTCGGGCAGTATGGCTGTGCCAGTGGTCGGCGGATGCAGCTTCTAAAAAGGTGCTCACAGCTCTCCCATTTTTGGGGTTGCGGCTGTTTGGTGATAAAATTGATTCAGTTGCCAAAGGTGGTAAAATGTCCCAACGTAAGAAGCCTCGTCGTCCCTTTCAGGGGGCAAGTTCTGGTAGGCCTTCCTTTCGGGGATTCAGAGCGGGTAGGGGGGCTTCCTTTCCTGCTACCAGAGGTGCAGGTTGGACTCGGGGGAAGGGCCGTGGCCGTCCCACTCAGTCCTGGGGCACCAAGCCCAAACCTGCTGATAAGCCCGCTCAGCAATGAGGGGCTGCCCTCACCCGTGCGGGTGGGGGGACGATTGCGACACTTCTCCCAGGTTTGGAACCAGAAGGTTCCGGACAGATGGATCCGGGAGGTAGTGTCGTCCGGTTACAAACTGGAGTTCGAGTCTCGCCCTCCTTCACGGTTCTTTCGGTCTCGGGTGCCCATCGATCCTTTGACCGCGCAGGGGCTCCTGGCGTCGGTAAAGAATCTGTTAGAAATGGCGGTCATCCGGCCGGTACCGCGCTGAGAAATGGGCCTCGGTTTCTACTCCAATCTTTTCGCAGTCCCCAAGAAAGACGGGTCAGTTTGTCCCGTCCTGGACCTGAAATTACTCAACAAGTTCATCCGTTTTCGGAAGTTTCGCATGGAAACTTTGCGAACGCCCGTCGGTTCCCTTCGGCAGGGGGACTTCATGACGTCCATAGACATCAAGGATGCTTATCTTCATGTTCCCATCTGCCACGCTCATCAACGTTTTCTTCGATTCGTGATGGAAGATCAGCATTTTCAATTCGTGGCACTTCCGTTTGGCCTTACCTCGGCTCCAAGAGTGTTCACCAAGGTGCTGGCAGGGGTGATGGCCATTTTCAGATCTCGGGGCATTCGTGTCGTACCTTATTTGGACGACCTTCTCATCATGGCTCCGTCACTCAATCAATCGGAGACAGGCACCAGGATGTTGGTCTCCATGCTGGAAAGCTTTGGTTGGGTGATCAACTTCTCCAAGTCCTCCCTCGCTCCGGCCAGGGTGGTGTCCTTTCTGGGGATGCAGTTGGACTCTCATCAACACAGAGTGTTTTTTCCCCAGTCCAAAATTCATCTGATTCAGGAGTTGGCTCGGGTCCTACTTTCCAATCCTCGGCCGTCCATCCGTCTGGGGATGAGGCTGGTAGGCTTGATGGTTGCCTCCTTCGAGGCAGTTCCTTTTGCTCAATTTCACACGAGGACGCTTCAGCTTTATCTGTTGGCGTCTTGGGACCGGCAGCCTCGGTCGCTGGATCAGCCCTTCCAGTTGTCCTCCCGGGTCCGGCAGTCCCTCCAGTGGTGGTTGGTCTCGACCAATCTCGTGAAGGGCAGGTCTTTCCTGACCCCCCTTTGGGAAATTGTCACCACGGACGCCAGTCTGTCGGGATGGGGCGGATTCTGGAAGGAGCTACAGTTCCAGGGGCAATGGGGACCTCAAGAGGCCCACTTACCCATCAATGTTCTGGAACTGAGAGGCGTCTGTCGGGTGCTTGCTCTCCTGACTCATCACGTTCTGGGCCTTCCGGTCCAGGTGCGTTCAGACAATCGAACAGCGGTTGCTTACATCAATCATCAGGGAGGGACTAGCAGTCTGAGTGCTCTCAGAGAGGTGTCCCTGATCCTGACCTGGGCAGAGGCCCATGTTCCTTGTCTCTCGGCGGTATACATTCCAGGAGTGGAGAACCAGGAAGCGGACCGGTTGAGCAGGGGCTCTCCCCGTCTGGGAGAATGGGCTCTCCATCCTCGGGTTTTTCGCTCACTGTGTCTCCGATGGGGGACACCGGAGGTGGACCTGTTTGCCTCTCGTCACAATCACAGGCTCCCGAACTTCGTGTCGCTCTCCCGGGATGCTCTGGCAGTGGACGCCATGTCCCTGAGCTGGGGGGATCTGGGATTTCTATACCTGTTTCCTCCGATACCCATGCTGGGCAGGGTGGTTCAGAAGTTGGCTCTGGAAAGGGTGTCCGCCGTTCTCGTGGCCCCAAGGTGGCCAAGGCGAGTGTGGTTCGCAGACATCGTTCGGCTGGCAGTGGACCAGTTCGTTCTGCCTCTTCGGCCCGATCTGCTCACTCGGTTGTGTTACCCCAATTTACCAGCGCTGGGTTTGACGGCCTGGCTGCTGAAACCTCCATCTTGAAGGAGGAGGGTCTCTCTGACTCAGTCGTTAAGACTCTGATCAGTGCCCGGAAGAGGTCTTCTTCTATCATCTATTATAGGACTTGGAAGGCCTATATCGCTTGGTGTGAGATTAGATCCTTTCCTTGTAGGGTCTTCTCGGTCTCCAGGATTCTGGAGTTTTTACAATCTGGGCTGGACTCTGGTCTTCAGCTAAGTACTTTGAAAGGGCAAGTTTCTGCCTTATCTATCTTTTTTCAGAAGCGTTTTGCGCTTCATTCTTTAGTTAAAACTTTTTTCCAGGGGGTTACGCATGTGCGGCCTCCCAGGAAACCATTACTCCCGGTTTGGGATTTGAATTTGGTTCTTTCTGCTCTACTGGCTCCTCCTTTTGAGCCTCTGCAAGATATTGCTTTGTCTACCCTGACTCAGAAGATTGTCTTCTTGGTAGCTATCACTTCGGTCCGGCGTGTCTCAGAGTTGGCGGCCTTGTCTATCCAGGCGCCCTACATTGAGAGGCATCAGGATAAAGTGGTCTTTCGGTTCAAGCCAGACTTTCTTCCTAAGGTTGTTTCTGCTTTTCATTTGAATCAGGATATTGTTCTTCCCTCCTTGTGTCCTAATCCTAAGAATGACAAGGAGAGGGTTTTGCATTGTTTGGATGTAGTACGCTGTGTTAAGTACTACTTGATTATCACGTCTCCTTTTCGTAAGACGGATGCCTTTTTTGTTGTGCCCTGTGGGCCTAGGAAGGGTTTGGCACCAGCCAAATCTGCCATTAGCAAATGGATACGTCAGGCCGTTACTGCGGCCTATTCTGCTAAGGGGAAAGTTCCCCCTTTTCGTATCACTGCTCATTCTACTCGCGCCATTGGGGCGTCTTGGGCTTTTCAGCACCAAGCTTCTGTTGAACAAGTTTGTAAGGCCGCCACTTGGTCTTCTGTTCATACTTTTTCTAAGTTTTACAAAGTTGATGTGCGAGCCTCAGCGGATGCTGTTTTTGGCCGCAAAGTTCTGCAGACTGCAGTCATTTAAGTTATGCTTCACCTGGCCTTGAGATGCCCATCCCTTGTGGACACTGCTTTTGGATGTCCCAATCGTGAAGAATATTAAAGGTGAAGCGGGGTGTGTGGCATACCATTTTGTGAGTACTCACCTGAAAAATGGATATTGTTGGTGTGCCACACACCCCGCTTCACTCCCACCCTTTTCGGTATTCCGAATCCTTTATATGGTGAAGCTTTTATTTATATTGATTTATTTTTTGAGGTTACCGTTAATTTACTGGTACCTTGTCTTTCTGCTTTTTAATACACTGGTGATAGGTGGGAGGTACCAGGTATATATAGGCCGGAAGGGGGCTCGTTACAAGACTTCCTCTCTGCACAGCGTCACCTGGCGGTGAGTAACCCAATCGTGAAGAATATTAAAGGTGAAGCGGGGTGTGTGGCACACCAACAATATCCATTTTTCAGGTGAGTACTCACAAAATGGTATTTTTGACTATGCTGGGTTTTGGTCCTTGTCCCTGGGGCAGCCTGATCAGGGGTGACCCACTGTGTGAAACCCCCCAGGTTGCCTGAACAAACTCGCCTGTTCCCTGGTCCTACGACGCATGTGCGGCCACTCATCCAATCCGCACGCTCGGATCCACTCAAGCTCCTTTGTCAAGGCTGCATCCTCCGCTACGCTATAACAGGAATCATGCCCGTTCTGCCCATTCACAAATGCCTGGTGCAAGATAGCGGGGATGCAACTGCTGCACATGTGAGTTTTCAGGGGGGTTTCACACAGTGAGGCACCCCGACCAGGGGGAGCAAGTATGCCTGTCCTGGAGTCTCATAGGCTCTAGGGTGGGTTGTGGTCCTTTTTAAAACTTATGGGGCCCATGCATTTTTTTTATTTTTAAGGGTTTAAATGCCTTAAACTTTTTTTAATAAACAGTGTGCATGTCCCCCTCCCCAGTAAAACCAGGGCGCGGAGGCTTAGCAGCTGGCCCCCCGGCCCTAAAGGCTACAAGCCTGCATAGCCTATATGGGTCATGGGCCTATCTGCACTCCCCTGGGCTTTGGGGATTTAGGTAATGGGACAGAGGGGTAATAACAAGTCATCTGCTTGCTGCGGTTAAGCCCCTCCTGCCCTGTGAACTAGTATAGGGGTATCGAGGACCCCTTACAGTACACAAAATGTTAAATGTAAAAAAACACACATGCACACACACACAGAAAAAGTCCTTTATTTTCTTGCTGTGTCCTGCACCGACTACTGTCGCTGCTTCTGACAACCGGAAGTGATTGGCGAAAGCCGGGTGCTGGTTCAGAGGATCAGAAACATCTGCACCCGGCTTCCACCGAAAGCTAGCTTTTATACCAGTTGAGTGAGATGATGTCAACTCACTCCTTATATAAAAGGCCCCTCCCTGTGGCAGCCAGTGAGTTGGCAGAAGCTGCCACTTGGGGCAGGGAATGGCTGTTCTCTTGGCCACAACTGGGGGAAAATGCCAAGTAAGTACATTCGACATGCTTGGCATTTAATGCTCGGAGAAGTGAGCACATATAATCTAAGGGAGTATAACTAAATAAAATGTAAAAAAAAAATTCAAAAATCTTTTTTTTTTTTATATTTTTCTTTGTAAGCTCATATGCACATTGTAAAATCATGTTATACCCAATATCCCAGTGACCTGTAAATCTATTGATATATCTATTGAAGGAGGCCCTCCAACCTGTGCCCAGATCTCAGCACAGAGTAAATATTAGAGTGTGTGTGTAGCGAGGAAAAAAATAGCTTTGTGAATACTACTTTGCTGTGCTGACCTATGGTGGCCCACCATAGCTTTTATATATCATGGCCTGAATTAGCTACTGCTGACATGTACAACTACAACCTTACACATAAGCTAGTTTTATATGAGTGCTGATCTCTACTTCGAGAACTGAACAAGTTCACTTTAAGTAGCCCTTCTGCAAGCCGTGCATTGAGAATAACTATTATTGAAAAGGAAAGCTTAGTCATTATCTACAGGAATGTGTTATGCAGTCCCCTCTATTTTAGAGTCCCCTTTATTCCCATTCATTTCTGTGACACGCACGCGCTCCTCCAGCTTTTAGAGCCATGTTGCCTAGCAATCGCCCGCCACTGCTTCCAGGTGGACAATCATATCCCATAAATCACACAAAGGTTTTTGGTACTTTACATGCTCCAACTTTGTGCTACACAGGACACATTAGGCTTCCAATCCACCACACCAGGGGCTGGTAATGCTCTCTGTAATTAAGGTTAGTCATGGCAGGCAATTATACCTTGCTGAATTTAATAGCAATTACAGTCATCCATAAGAATACTTGACATTACTTAAAATCGCTAACTGAATATGTGTCAGCATTAAATAAATGTGAATAATAAAACCTCAAAATCCTAGAGGCATTGGGATAACTCTGCGTATAGCTGATGGGCTTCATAGTGTTCACAGGTTACATGTCGCCAAACGGCAAAAATGTCTGCACCACCACAATTAAATATGTGCCACTCCCCACATACAAAACATAACGGATACAAGAATGAATCAACAATATGTATAACAACAAGCACGAGTCTTTATTATCACATGATTACCACCATACAACAACACAATTGACACATCAAAAACACAAACACAAGGTGAGGTGTAGGGTATCTGGAAATTGGTTAAAGATACTCAACTTTTGCTCGCTGTCCTCGCTCTGGCTTGTGGCGCCGGAAGCCAGAGCAGGGATAGCGTTCATGTAAGTATAGCTTTTTTTTCCCTCTGGGGGTTTGGGGGGAATGCCACACTGCCTATATGGGGAATGGGATGGGGGCATGTGAATGCTAGACTGTCTATGGGGAACAGGAGGGGGGGGGGACTCCATAATTCCCCTATATGGGTAATTGGATGGGGGAATGTCACACTGTCTATGGGAATAGGAGGGATGTGTGTATATATATATATATATATATATATATATATATATATATATATAGTGTATTTATACAAATACTACAATATGATATTAAATAGAAGTGCAAAAGTGCATCCAACGTGCATCAATGCCAGAAAGCAAAGCAGTACAAGAAGCAAAATTAGAAATAACCCAAAAAAGAGGCTCCGGGAGGACACGTGCCCAAAAAAGGCACACAAAATCACAGACAGCTGTCCCCCCTCAAAAGACATCGCCTCCCCCAGCACTGGCCACGCATTCTGTGGGGCACATGCACCACTTCATGCACCCCGAGCCAACCAGCACAGGTACCAAGCATAGGGGCTGGTAACCCAGGGCTCCGGGGCTGGCCCCTGTCCCTTCAGATTAAGCAGCTCCTATGCCCTTTCGTAGGGGTCAGCTGGTCTTCCATGCCGTTGGGCACCCGGCTCTTCCATACCCCTGGTGCACAAAAGAGGGTAATGGGCTGCGGACCAGCACATCATGCAAAACAAAATTTAAGATTGCACACCAAGAGTATATATGTGATGTTTATCTGTGTTTGGTTTTATTGGGAGTGGGGGAGGAGGGAGGATTTTGGAGGCTATCAATTGTTTGCACTTTGCATATGCAGCATTCTTAATCTTTGCTCTCTTTTTGCTTACACTATTTGTGAGGAGCTATGTCTGCATAAACCTGGGCCACCCTAATGCATAGGGACCTTTTATCAGGTTTTATCAGGATCATATATATTTGTATTGTTGTATACAAATCATATGTCACATATGTGTATTATTAGGACTTACCTTGTTGCTTTTTTTTGTATGTGTGTCTTGTTATACATTATACATTGTTTGAGCATCTAATTGTATTGTTTTATATTTAAATTCAGTGTGCAGCCACTTTTTTTTTTTTGGGTGCTCTGTTCCAGTCCCAGCACGTCACTTACTGATCCCAATATATTAAATTAAATCAAATCACCCTGCTCCCTGTGTAATTCTCCTGGATAATTACGCTAACAACCAGGGCCAGTAGTGCTGCTGCATGTGTTATATGGCCTGGGTGTGACTGGATAGTGGCACCAGCATCACATACCCAAAGGCTAAAATAAGGGTTTTACCCCTGGATGTCTATATCAAGCTAGGGTGATGGCACCATATCTTTATGGATCGTATTACAAATGGATCATGAGGAAAAGGAGGTCACATTTGTTATCATGAGCAATGGACTTTGGCAAAGACAACAGATGAGCAAGTAATCCTACTTTTCTGTGGGAGAGTGGCCTGTCTCCGCTCCAGGGTCACAAAGGTACACAGCTTATCAACGCTCAGCAGGAGTTCCCACATAAGTCAGTTAGCACTGAGCTGCTCCATGGGGGAATATGACTGTTCTCTTACAAAATGATTAAAACACAATGTCCTGTTCATGTAGAGCCACTTGACAGCCATTTTCGATAAGTTAGGATTGACATTTATTTTCAGGGTCACTAATCGGCAAAAAGTAGTATCTCAGTTACGTGTAAAAATGTACTGATAACAAGCGGCCATGACGACCCCATCACATGGGTTTATTGGATTCCTCTGAAATGCAGCTAATTACTAATTAACCTTCTATGTGACCTGGAGCTTAAATCCTTGGCCGATCTGCTCTGGCTCCAATTGATGAATTTGTTGCTATTGGATAAAGTTAGTTGATTTGATCTTGGCAGACTCTAAGTATGACTAAACTTTATGGCCTACAATTAAACTACTCCCATCCCATCTGTGCAGGGAGGCATCCCCCCGTGGATTAATGCAGGTAATCTGGGGAAACCTTACCTTACTCCACAATCCCCTGGAAACCAAGCATTCTGGTTGGTTGCAGCGGTCATGTGTCAGGCATGTGACGGCAGCGGCCAATCAGAGCGTTAATGTGAGGGTGGGGCATTGGCAATCGGGATGCCTCCCTGTGCTTGGAACAACACCCATTTTTTTGAAGATATGATTTAAGCTTGGTGTGAACCTAGCCCAGGGGTGAACTACAGAAATATGAGGTGGGGCCATTGTGGCTAAGCCACCAATAACTGACTTTAAATAAATAAGTGCAGGTCGATTGGTGTCCTCTTTGCAATGCCGCCTGAGGTGCTCACATTGCCTCATTAGAGGTGTATCCTTGGGCCTACCCCTCAACTGTCACCAGTCACCTAAGGTAAAATAGAAGGCTGCGACAAGACCATCCACACACCTGTTTTTTTATTTTAGCTTGTACAGGGATAAGTATTCAAATGAATAATAAAAAACGCACTTCCAAATATGTGACTTCAGAGTCAAATGATGGTGAAGAATAATGGCTTCAGATGAGGGTGAATGTACAAACAGCTCATGCAACACACACATGGAAGAATAAAAAGGGGACACTAAAACTGGCCAGCAGTACATCCCCCTATGTCGCTGACAACGCGTTGCGCGACGCGATCCCGTCGCTTTCTCAAGGCGAATAGGCATAGAGGGGGATGTACTGCTGGGCATGAGGTTGGACATGTGAGACATTTATTATTTGGTCATATGCCTGTTTGCCTTTTCTTCCTACCTGGCTTGTCCTTATTATCTTTGATGGCACTTTAGCACAACAGCACGTTTTTCATGTCTGTACATATATATTGTATATAGATTCACTTTCTATTATTTGGTTACTAAGCACTTTATTCAGACTAGCCAGGACAGGTAGGACTCAGGTGTTATAATTCTAATTACATTCTTTTTCATTGGTGGCATTTTCTCAGCAGCATTAGGGCGTGTTTTGCCCTCCCCCTCCTGTAGGTTTTGTTTATGTGTATGTGTTTTTTAAAAAGTATTGCATATATGTTCTTGTGGATTGATTTTTCAATAAAATGTCATATATTTTATATATAAGTGGTAGTGCCACTTTTTGTGGGATGTTTTTTTGGGGGGGTAAGTGGGACACCCCTGCTTTATAGTTTTGTACTTATTTCGGTGCATCTGTCCCCTAGTGTGCACACTTGTTACATTTAGTGTGATTGCTGGTGCCGTCTCACATTTGGCTCCAATAATAACAATATGCACCGCCCAAAGACACAGGCCATGCCCACTGGCTGCCTGGAACTACCATTGTGGGAAGCGCAAGTAAGCGTTTGTGTGTGTAAGCGACGGCAGGCAGGCATAAATCGGTTACATTGCCTGCTTGGCCGCCACCCATTCCACTGCTCACCGCCACCCCCCCACATCTGTCGCCCGCCAGCTGCGGCCTTCCAAGGTATCTGTCTACCAGGATGTAGCTTGGGATGCTGTATGGCTAACCCGCCCCTGAACACAATACCTCTTAAACCAGACTGGGACAGAGGGTAATTACACTTTTGATAAGTTTCCATTAATGTGTGCTAAAATGATGATCGGTGCTGAGGTTATTTGTTATTTTTTTTATTTTCTATTTTTATTTTGCAATTTTGTGGTATAATAGAAAACATTTTGTTTTTTAAGTGTTAGTTTTAAAAATTGCCACAGGAAGAATAAGGCCCCTTTCACACCAGGCCGCTTGTGTTGCGTTGGAGTATAAATACCCCATGGCAGAAATGGACAATGCACTGCGGTTTGCAAAATGCAGCACGCCTGCACAGTAACCGCAATGCGCCCTCATAAAAGTCTAAGGTCACCGCAGGTAAAGTGCATGTATTGCCTATAAAACCTGGTAAACCCAGGCCTTCAGTACCAGTTGGTCATTCTCCTGTATTGTTTCTGAGTTCCTGATGTTCCTGTGTATAACCCGGCTTGCTTCTGATGATCCTGATCTCCTCTCTGATCCGGTGTGTTTATCGAATGTGATTGTGCGCTGCCTGCTTCCAACCTCAGCCTGTTTCATCGTTCTGAACGTGTTCTGCCTGGCCACGATCTCGGCCGGTTTTACCGCTCTAAACCTGTTCTGTCTGCCCATGACCTTGGCCTTTTTCACAGTTCTGAATGTGTTCTGCCTGGTCATGATCTAGTCCTGTTTCACAGTTCTGAACTTGTTCTGCCTGCCCATGACCTCTGCCTTTTTCACCGTTCTGAATGAGTTCTGCCTGCCCAAGACCTCAGCCTTTTACACAGTTCTGAACGTGTTCTGCCTGGCCACGATCTCGGCCGGTTTTACCGTTCTGAACCTGTTCTGTCTGCCCATGACCTTGGCCTTTTTCACAGTTCTGAATGTGTTCTGCCTGGTCATGATCTTGGCCTTTTTCACTGTTCTGAACGTGTTCTACCTGCCCATGACCTCTGCCTTTTACACAGTTCTGAATGTGTTCTGCCTGGTCATGATCTAGTCCTGTTTCACAGTTCTGAACTTGTTCTGCCTGCCCATGACCTCTGCCTTTTTCACCGTTCTGAACGTGTTCTACCTGCCCACGACTTCAGCCTGTTTCACCATTCTGAATGAGTTCTGCCTGCCCACGACCTCAGCCTTTTTCAGCCGCGAGGGAAGGGTTAGCTGGGCTTGATGACAGGCATTTAAGCCAGAGGTGGAGGCGAGGTTCCATTATGGGGACCCTAGTGCTGGTTGAGGGACCACATTGGTAGTGGTGTGGCCAGAAACCCGAGCAAGGAAAGGGCTTTCCTCACAGCGCTGAGCTGAGAAGAATGACAGCCGGGGCCGGTGTCAGCACAGTGCAAAGCTGGGGTGGTGCCGGGACCCCTGCACCTTCGGAAAGCCCACCTCATATGGTGGTCATGTGACACACCTATTCCCAATTGAGAGCAGGCCGTTTCCTCTCCTGAGAAAGCCCCTATGCAGGACGCAGGGACGTGCAGTAACCAGGACTGAGCATCAGCCAGAGGCAGATTGAAATGAGATTGTTTCTTGCTTGCTTTTTTGTTCCTTTTTGTCATTACTTTAGTCATCTCATTTGCATAATCTTTTTCTTTGTCATGTCTTTTCCATTTCCTTTTTTTTTTCTTTGTCATTCAGTCTTCATTCTTTGCTATCTTTCTTTCTTTTTGATTCCTTCTAGTCTTTCTTTCTTTCATTGTCTTTTCTACTTCTCTTTCTTTCTGCCATTCCTTCCATTCTTCATTTCTTACCTGCTTTCTTTCCTTCTTTCCGACATGCCTTCTTTTCTTTCTTGCTCTTTCAACCCTATATTTGACTTTATTTTTATTACTTTTCTTTATTTTCATTTATTACATTGATTCCTTTTTTCCTATTCTTTCTTTCATTGCCAGACGGTACAGCGTGGATGCAAATATGAGGGACTGAAAGCAAAAGTTTTTGCATATTGACAAGTAAATTACCCTTTAAAGGCAAAGTCCATGAAAAGACCCCAGAGATAGTGACACCTGGGTGTTGGGTAGGTGAGTCATACCAAACCTCTTCCGCCCTTTCCTCTCGCCTGATACCACCAAAATCCTAGTGCATGCCCTGACCATTGCCTGACTAGATTACTGCAACACTCTCATTTGTGGTCTACCAACAAACAGACTGGCACAACTCATTCATCTCTCATCTCGCTTCTCTAGTGCTGCTCCTCTATGTCCATCCCACCACTAGCTGCCAATATCTGAGACAATTCATTTTAAAATAATAACCTTAACATACAAAGCTCTCTACAAGAAGAGAGTAAAACTATCCAAACCCCAAAATGTTATTTAGCCAATTAAAAAGTAAAAGGTACAAATTGGAGCGTCTCTTAAAAAGCAAGTGGTGACTGTAGAGGGGAATGCAGAGGAAGATAATTTGTAACATTTTCGTTGCTTCTATAGTCACAGGGGAACGTGATATGCCTGGTGAAATGCCGAGAAATAATCCAAACTCTCCATTAATTGCCACCTGTCTAACCGAAGAAGTGCAGCACTGCCTTTAACAGATTAAAATAAATCCCCTGGTGCAGATGGCATTCATCCCAGCATTTTAAGGAAACTAGTACAGTAGTAGACAGGCCAATTATTTTTAATATTCAAAGCTTCTGTAATAATGAGGACTGTTCCACAGGACTGGTGCATAGCAAATGTGGGCAACATGGAAAGTATAGACTGATATGTTTAACTGTGGTAGGCAAGCAGTTTGAATGTTTTCTAAGTGCATTCTTAGAGGGTCATTGCAAAGATCTGTCCCATGATCTAGTTATACCCCGGACTGTAACAAAGACACAGGGGGAAGTGGACCAACGCCCTCCCCTGATTGGCCTGGGAATCTATAAGATTCCCGGACCGATCAGCTCCCTGACTGCGGGGCACCCCGATCGGTTTCGCTGTGTGAAACCCCCCCCCCAGATCCCCAAAAATCCTACCTGATCCTTGTTCCAGCGGCGCATGTGCGTGCCGCGCTCAGCTTGTCCGTCGGCGGCGATTGGACGAGCGAGTCACGTAGGAGCGGGGTCAGGTGAGTTTTTGGGGCTTTCTGGGGTTTCACACAGCGGGGCACCCACGATCAGGGTGACCCGCGGAAGTGGACCAATACCCAGAATAGTCAAAATCCTGGGTGTTGGTCCACTTTAAGGTTAGATTAAAGACAGAGGGGATTCTTTTCTGTAAGAGCAATAACATTATGGAACTCTACATGGCTGATTCAGCACTGTATTTTTTACTCACGTTTTCTTATGTTTTTTCCTCAGTGCAATTCAGCACTATATTTAGCTGTGCAAACTTTTTAAAACAATTGCATGGCTAAATATGGTGCTGAATTGCATGGAAGAAAAAAAAGGCCATTCAGCTCAGCCTGTATAAAACAGAAAAAAAATCCCCTGGACCATCTACATCCAGTGGTCTAGTAGCCATAGCTGGTAATGTTATTACATGTATAGAAGGCATCCAGACCACTTTGACCAACTTTAGTATATTCCTCATGGCATAAGGGCTGATTCAAAACCCTTTTTTTAGCTATACAATACCTTCTGTTTATCGACAATTCTGCACAGAGCACAGTTATCACATATTGTAGGTATGTCCTACACTTTGTGGATCGGGTAATACAAGTATTCATCCTGTTTTTTTATTTCGAAATGGCTTAGATCTGCACATTTGTCGTTTAGAATTGTACAAATTAGAGTAAACCTTGTTGATTTTTTTGCAGCTACAGATAATTTTAGAAACAGACAAAAGCTTCCAATGCATTTCTGGCAAGCACACATCATGGAAACAAGCATATGTTTTCATTTTGGTAACATGAATCTATTAGCCCTTTGATCAAGATGGAGAAGTATTGCAGAGTAAGCATTACGGGGTCTGCATGGAGAAATGTGTTGTCACAGCTGATCTTCGTATCCCCGGGGATCCTTTCATTTCCATGAGCAGCTAGCGGGATCTGGCATGGAATGTATCTAGTGCAAATAGAGGTGCTTGTAAAAAAAAAAATACAATAATTAATAACGATACAGTCTAGTAACTATGACATTTTAAAGCATTTTCAGGAAAATTACTTTCAACTACTCCCTCTTCTATTATTATCCAGAGGCCCAAAGACAAGGCAGAGGGCAGACATATTCTGAATTAAATGGCTTTCCCCCCAAACATTTTGGTTTGCAGTAAAAGAAACGGTATTGTGTTCCCTAGTCCCTGCAGATATAAATATATCTACGTTAAAGGGACTCTAAACCCAATAATTAGCTGGCAAGCAGCTCTTCTGATGACTGTCCCATGTGACTCTCCTCCGGTGGTGGTACAGTTACACAGTATGATTTATGGTACAGTTACACAGTTTGATTTGCATATGTGAGCTGTGAATAATCACGACTTTGTATGTGGAAGATTTTTCAGCAAATATTCTGATCCCATCATAATTAAGATCACATTTAAGGTATTGTATAGTAATATTTATATCCAATTTCTGTTCCTGCAGAGGCTAGCCGAGCAGACCCGAACTCACCGGCAGCCACATTCCCGCTACCCTCTAACAGGAAGCGTGCCTGCACCGGCTATCCACAAATGCCTGGCGCAGGCATGCAGAGAGAAGGTGAGTTTACCGGGCGACATGGGGGGTTTCACACAGCAGGGCATTCCGAATCTGGATGCCCACGGGGGAGGGGGGAAATCAAGCGGACCTGGAATCCTATAGAGGCAGCCAAAACGTTACGACACTAAAGCAACTAGCAAATTCTCGTTGATCGCTTGATTGCAGCAGACATTTCGCAAATGATTCCATGAAAATGGGGCATAGGTGTGACCAGGCCCTGGTGCAAACAATGAATAGCACCCCGGCAGGACTTGAACAGTAATCTTATTCTTGTGGTTTTAATTAAATTGGATACAACTAGACAACTAAAAAATGCTATACATTATGCCATGAGAACACAAATCTAACATAAAATGGAGGAACAACAATAATGGGGCCCACTGACCTTATGCAATACATGCAATCAGATATAGTCCAGTGATTTGAAATGGCTTATTTCATACTGCTACTAAGGGGGAGAAAGTGTGTGTGTGCTTTGATAGGGACTTTAACAGTTTATCAGCCTTCTGGCACCCAGGAGAAGTGGGCTTGAACCACGCAGCGCGTCGGTGAGAGGTAAGTGGGGAGGACTAGGGGCGTTGGATTGGTAGATACTTTCAGAGTCTGATTATAATTGATAATTGGCAACATGACATGGCGGATGCTTGCAGAGATGAGTAGGAGCACTATTAGTTGGTAGAACAAGCACTTACAGCACTTTAGGCACTTATGCACTGAATTATTGCACTTTATTGCTTAGTTTGCACAATTTTTTTAGTAGTATCCAAGGCTGCTTATAGCCTTGATGAAGGAGCACAGATCACTAGTAAATGTAGTTTAATATGGATTCACTTATGTAGTATCTCATCATGAGGGCGTCTGTTAATGTATATGTATGCCATTAATACTCTAAAGTTAGAGGTATATGAAATTATATTATATGATTGGTTAGACAAACATTGTGAGTGTCTTACATATTAGCCCCAAAAAGTTCCTCCCCACTTGGATTTTTTATATATATGTTTTTTAAAGTGTGATGTTGTGTGATATATGTTATGTACTGACAGCATTTGGTTAATAAATTTTCATCTATTTTTGTAAATTGTGTGCAGCCTGCTATATGGGGATATAAAGGTGGGCTAGCTCTGAAAGTCCACCAGGTGTAGAGATTAAGTTACAAGGTTGGTCCCATAGGCTACCACCGATAATAATTAACAGAAGCTGTGCATACCCTGCTATTAGCAAAAAAAATGTTGGCCACATTTATGGCCAGGTAATGAACTTGGTCTTATAAACATGTAAGAATTGTTTCTCTTCATATAAGATTCTGTTTTTTATGGCATGCAAATAAAACTGTGCATTGAATCATATACTGTATCTTTCCCACTGTGAGACACACCTGACCATAGGACACACATAGGGAAGAAGGAAAATGCTGTGCTAAAATACCCCCCTCCAGAACCCAATAGCAGTGTGGCATCACCTCCCCAAATAACCCGGTTAAAGACCGCCACCGCCAGTCAATGAAGGAGGAGGTGGCTTCACAGGGGAAGGGGGCGGGCATAAGGAGGAACATGGAATGAACTGAGCCAGGAAAGGAGAGGGGCGGCTACAGAGGGGAGGGGGCGGAGCCTATTAACAATTCCGGCCCTGCTGTGCTGAGCTGATTGGGTTACAGCATGTGAGTCACCATTTGGTTAGGAAGTAGGTGCCCATATCCAGTCTACTGCTATGTTTACAAGCTGAAGGCCAGCACTATGACCAAGGGAAGAAGGTAAGCACTGCATTTAGCTAGGGCTATCTTTACTTTGCACAGAAACTGTAAGAACTATTCACAAGTTCACACGCAGGTTTTCAGAATTCCGAGTAATGAAAGCTGCACAACTAGACAATACAGCAGCATTCCATCACATTGTGAGTTGGATTTATAAGGGAGCTCTGCATTTTGGGAATGTCTTTTATTGCATCTAATGACATGACTTCAAAAATAAAGGAAAAATGTAGATTGGTGAAGTTGTCCCAAAAGCACATGCGTGATCACCACCATCGTGTACCCATCACCAGTACCACAAGCCTCTTACCAGATCATAGGAATAATAGTCGCATTCAAATGGACATATAAAGTCAGCTCCAAATAGGCAACGTCTCAACACTCCAACACGATAAGAATGATGGTTGCATTTACATATATCGATTCAGAATAGGCAACTTCACCAATCTACATTAATTTAAAAAGCTCTGTGTTTTTTCCTTTATTTTTGATGATCTTTGGACTTTTGTTTGTTTGGACACACGTTGAGCTGATCTTTTAGGGTGAATTATTATTTAGCGCGGTATTTTGTCAAATTTTTTTGTTTGGCTATTTTGTAATGACATGACTTTCACTTTTAATGGTATATATACTGCTGCCAGTAAAGTAGGAAGCACTCACTGTTTGAAGTCTTTTAAAAAGAAAATAAATGAGGAAAACCTACAAAATCTATCCTCTGCATGCATCCATCAATCTCTAATCACTCTGCCGTGTTCCTACAAACTGCTGCCAATTAAATCCCATTACCAGCAATACCAGCAACTTCAATTAGACATCTAAAATTAACTCTGCTACTTAAATGATGCCCAAGCTAAATGTCAACAAGTGCTGAATGATTGAATCTCTTCCTCTTCAATCAAGTTTTCATTGTCTGAAATCTCTGGAGTCATTTTTGTGGTAGAGACAGCTTAAAATAGAGTGAATGAAGGTAATTTGTGATCCGCAGAATATTTCACAGTTGCAATCAAGTTCTGACTTCTTCCAGACCATAAAACATTTCCATCCTACTATCTTCTATTTTTTAAGAATCATGGTGTAATCTTGGGTAAATATCATTTTTTATATGTGATTTTTTATTATTATTATCTTCATACAAGGTCCTATAAAAATGCAGAATGTGGCTGATGGCAGCCAAATAAATGGTGCCTGTCCCGCCATACTATTTAAAGTGGACCAAAACCCACCGCGATCGGCCTGGGAAAAATTGGGATGCCCTGCTGTGTGAAACGCCCCAGATAGCCCAATACACTTACCTTCTTTCCCGGTCCAACGGTGCATGCGCGAGCAGCGACCGCATCCCCGCTATCCCTCAAGCAGGGCGTGTGGCTGCACCAGTCATTTGTAAATGGCTGGCACGGACACGCTCCCTGTTGGAGGGTAGCGGAGGATGCGGCCGTCAGCACGCTCGGAGCCTTAGACAACATGACATCAGCGGCTCCAAGAGTGCTGATTGGCCGAGCGGCCATGCATGCGCCGTAGGACCGGGAAGTCCCTGTTACACACTACTTTCCTCCCAACTTATCCCATTGGGAAAATAGTAAAATAATCAATTTTTAAAGCGTCTCAAAATCTCAGCTGTTATGTAAATACCCTATGTATTCTAAGTTATGAGTCTGAGTATTCTCTGCTGTGGTCCACTGTGGCTTGTCATTGTCACTTATGCTGAGTCAATGGCACTTTTTTACTACAGTGTAAAAAGGAGTAAAAAAGTGCCATTGACTTTCACTGTCTTCTTAGCTGGTGATTTTGCAACAGTGACATGCTTTTTCTTTCTCATGCTTTTTTCTTATAAAGAGAATTTTTTTCAACTTTAACTGAATTGAGTCTTTTATATATATTAAATCTCTTTAATATTTTTTTTAAATCTCAATGCTGTTGGCACCTTAGTTCATATTATACTAACCTGAAGGTTGGGGAGTTTCTCAGGTGCACAAGGAGAATCTTGTGACATTATATCTGCACATGCTTTCTACTGAAATAGCTGTAAGAGTGAGCTGACCTTCTTGCTATTTGACTACAGCTGCCTCCGGTGGTGGATGGGGGCTAAAAATCAGCCCGGGATTTTACTAGCCCCTGGCTGGCCCAAGACATCCCTGCTGAGCCCCCCCCCCCCCCCCAACCATGATGCCAGGTCTATAGCATTGGGGGCTGGGGTTGGCTTCTGGTTACAGTGGGGCTGGGTAGAGAGGGCTGTGAGGGAGACTAAGGGGCCAGGGATTGAATGTGGGTGTTTAAAGCAGCAGCCCAACTGACCCCAAAGCAGTTGGCACACCAGGCATTTTCCCAGGACTCTATATGGCCAGTCCGCCCCTGGTTGCCTCTGCCTAGCGTTTTCTCACTTACCTAAACATCCCTGTCCAGGCAAAGCTGAAAAAAATGAAATACCCCGATGTCAGTCCGGCTCTGGGTGCTGCTCCCTCCTCCTCCGCTGTGCAGAAGGGGACTATGGCGCTCCCCACCCCTCATCACAGGAACTATGGCACGCCCTTCTCTATTGAAGTGAATTCAAGTGCACCCATGAAGCCTCCTACAGAGCTGAGGCACACCCACTCCATTGAAGTGAATAGAGTGGGCATGCTCCGGTGACTGTGACTGACACAGGGTGTGACCAAGTCCTATGTGTCATAAGGTGATACAAGTCCTGGGGCAGGTGCACGCCACAGAACTTGATCTCAGTATCTCGAGTTTCTGAAGCCAGAATTTAGGAGATTGGGAAATTCCCAATTGAAGAGGTGTTTAGGGTTAACACACACAAAGCCTGTGCTCAAAACCCCTGTAGCAGCACATGCGGTCTATGGTGAGCTGAAACTTCGCTGCGGGAGAACAGTTTACTCAATGTGCTGGCATGCTACATTCTTTCAGACAGATGGAGCAACGTGCTACAAACACTGTAATGAAGATAGGGGAGGAGCATCATCCACCAGAATGCTTGTAATCAGTGGATGTGCTCCCAGAAAAAATCTCTGAGTTGCATGCATGCTGCAGGATCTATTCTGTGAATTAGGCATGTTGCAGCTCAAGGGAAATCACACAGACTGCGATGGAGGAGTATAGGTGTTTTAGCTTCTGCCCAGACACAGGGCCGCCATCAGGGTGGGAGAGCCGGGAGCGGAGTACTGGGCCTGGGGCTATGGGAAACCCCCCAGATCGCCCGCATCAACTCACCTCACCGCAGAGCACGGGCGCTCGTCCAATCAGCGCGCTCGGAGCTGCTAAGCTATGCACATCTGAGTGACGTCTTAGCTCAGCAGCTCTGACTGCGCTGGCGGCCGCATCTCGCGCTTCCCTCTCGCGGCCGCGCTCCCTGTTAGATTCCCGGACCGATCCAGCTGGGTTTTGGTACTCTTTAAGGAGGCCCAAAACCCATCTAGATAACCCCCTCCCCCCGGGAGCACCTTGATATAGGAAATCCAGCAGTGTGAAATCTCCTAGTATTGGTGTATACTCCCCTCAATCCGGGTTCCCATGCCTCATGCACAGCTCGCGTCCAGCATCCTCGCTCTTGCACACTCAACTTGAATGTCTGCCGTCTCCAGCATGCAGGACGGAGGGAGCGGGGATGCCGTGATGCGCATGCCTATGTTTAGATATGCTCTAAAGGATCCAAGGATCATATGAACAAAACCCATGTGGATGACCCACCCATCATTTAGACCCCCCAGGGAACCCTGATTTGGGATTCCTCGCACAAGATGGAGCATGTCCAGCCCTTGTCAGACAACCTTGCTCTGCTTGCTCACTGCACCCGGCAGACTTAAATATCTGCCAGCTTGAGCATACAGAGTAGAGGGAGCATAGACGCTTCAAGGTGCTTGGCAAAGTTTAGGTATGGTCTGCTTGCTTGGCTGGGCTCCCCGTGGCATCCCCTGCTGTCTCCGACCTGGATGTCGGAAGGGCAGAGGTGTGGGATTGAGGAAGGAGGTATTGTGCAATGCTCCTAGGACACGAGATTTGTACTATAAGATTGCAAACTGAACAATCTTTTCAAATTAAAATCTCTAAGAGATGGTAAAGAGGACCAACAGCCAAAAACTGTTGCACATCTGAGACCTGCAGCCCGTTCCCTGGCCCTGTTACTCGCCGAACTCAACATTCCCACTTAGCTTTGTGGCCTACGTTACTGCTGGCAGCCAGTAAAATTCACAAGGTGGGCTTGCTAGTGATGTGTGTGTTGCTGCCCAGTAAACCCCGACTGATCATCGGCGTACTTGGCAGGCAAGAGGAATCATGACATAGGTAAGTCTTGGGCAGGGGATCAGGCTTCCCCTGTAGGTATGTGCTGAGGGGCATCCATCAATCAGATGCACCCAAGGTTGCAGGTGGCAGATGACCACCAGTCATTTTTCACTGTTGCTCCTCTTTAAGGCTTGGATCAGCCACACCATGCTCTGCATTTGAGCACTGTTATCCAGTCTTTAAAATTGTTTCTGGCTCTGGGAAATTGCAAACAACGTGTCCCCACCCCATGATTATGATGACAATGCGCAGAGAGAGTATGCCCGTGGTTTGTTCTGAGGCCATCTACAGTGCTTTGTGCTGCTTGATAACACTGTTCCTGGCAAGGCTGTGAAAGATGTGCCCCTTGGATAGATGCATGTTTACATTTTTGGCTTTGATTCTTTGCCAACAACTACTATTGTTCTCTGCTGATAGCAGCTGGGAACAATTGTGATACTCCTCGTGACTCATAGGTACTAAATTAGAGGCTCATCCAACAGGTCCCAAGCTGAGGGTTCTGTCACCAGCTGGCCAGCCTCAGTCTAAGCCTGGACGGGTGAGCACAGATAATCAGGATGCCACAGCTCAGTGGAAGGTGGGATATGACATACCTCCCAAGTGTCCCTGATTTGGAGGGACTGTCCCTCTTTTGAGTGTCCCCCTGTCCCTTGTTGTTCTCCTTTGCCCCTCTTCGAGGTGTAACATGCAGATCTGCATCAATAAATTATTAATTTGTGTTTATATTGCTTTAACTGTCTAACATCCTATCTCCTATCCATCCCTCAATAAGGGGGCGTGGCCTAATTGAATAAATGTCCCTCTTTCCCACCCTGAAAAGTTGGTAGGTATAGATATGAGTAAACATGCCTTTAGACCAGGACCAGATGAAATTAATTCAGCAGGCAGAATAAACCCAGAAGGGTGCCTACCTTTTGTCTGGCGATCAGCAACTCACCAGATCGCTGGATGTGAGCCTGGGCCCAAACATGGAGTTGGGGTTTTAAAACACCATCAATCACATGCCCTCTCCATTCATTGTAATAGAGGTAGTGTGCCGAGGACTGCCACGCCCCTGTAACTGATGGCTGGGGACGTGGCCCAGGCCGCAGTTGGTGGTGAATAGAGTTTGAGGTCTAGTTGGCGCAGCCTCGGATCGAGGGATAAGGTCAGTTGCTGATCGCCAGACTAGCACTGATCAGTGGCGGGGACAAAAAGTTTTAGCCTGCTGAAACACTTGAAAGTGGAACAAAAACTGTCATTTTGACTTTTAGTTCTGTTCCCTGGGGGCATCCTGAATTTGGATACCCTACTGTGTGCATCCCTCCAAAATGCCCAGTACTACTTACCTCTTCCTCATTCCTACGGCAAATGCGGGCAATCAGAGCTGATTGTGCTGCTGCATCTCCGGCATACCCGGCAGCGTGCATGTGCTCCCCACTGAAAACAATGAGAGCCATTTGCCAAAAGACATAGTCACGTCAGACGGCTCGCATTAAACAAAAACCCGCGCATGCGCGGTTGGATCGGGGAAAGGTACTCCCCGATGGTTTATGTAGGTCACAGACGTGGAATTCTCCGACTGTAAACATGACGGAAGGCCCTGGAGCTGGGCAGACCAGTGCCTGAGAACCAGTAGAATCTTCCTCCGTTCCAACACATTGATTAGAAGACTGCGCTCCTGCTGGTCCCAGAGACCCTGAACCGTCTAGTTGTCCAGAACACCACCCCAACCCGTCAGATTGGCGTCTGTGGTCAGAAGGACCCACCGGACCAGCAGGAAAGACCGACTCACTGCCAGCGACTGCTGGTCCAGCCACCAATTCAGGGATAACCTGACTTCCAACCAACATTTGCGCCATTTTGATAGGAGCAGCATTTGTAGAGGCCTGGAGTGGAACTGGGCATACTGAACTGCCTCAGTGGTAGACACCATTAGGCCAAGGAGACGCATGCCCTGCCTGATCATGGAATGTTCATCTGTCAGCAGCGACCTCACTGCCTCCTGAAGAGCCGTGCTCATTGAATATCCAATGTCATGCGTAGATAGGTCGCCACCATGGAGGGAACCACCTGGGACTTGGGGTAGTTGATCACCCACCTGAAAAGTTCCAGCATGGACTGGACCATCCGAACATCCCGCAGTGCGTTTGCCAAAGATGGGGCTCGAATGAGCAAATTGTCCAGGTACAGGGTGATGTGCACACCCTGCCTCTGCAGGAGTGGCATCACCAATGCCAAGACTTTCGTGAACACTCGCGGGGCAGTGAACAGTCCAAGCGGCAGTGCCACAAATTGGAAATGTCGGGCGCCCAGCGCAAAGCACAGGTATTGTTGGTGACCAGGGAAGACCGGGACATGCAGATAAGCATCCTTTATGTCCACCGTGGCCTTAGAGATTCCATGTGGAACCTCCGCTCCCAAACGTTACTGTGCAGATTCCGGAGATCCAGGATTGGTCGAGCTGACCCGTCCTTTCAGGGAGATGACGAATAGTATTGAGCAGAAGCCACAGCCCTGCTCTGAGGGGAGCACAGATACTACAACTCCCTGGTCCAACTAGAGCTCCATCGCGCGGTCCTGAGCCGCCGCCCTTTTCGCGATGTGGGAAGGCTTGGACGCCTCAAACCTGTGTAGAGGCCTGGTCCAGAACTCAATGTTGTATCAAGAAGAAACAACCTCCTGGACCCAGGTGTCAGATAGCCAGTCCCTCCACACTGGCGCGTAGTGCAAAAGCTGTCCCCCCACACGGCGCCTTGTCAACCCTAAGAGGACTTGGCTGGGGGCTTGGGCCGGCTGGCTCCTTGGGGTCTAGGTTCCCCCCATGGCTTTTGTTTACCCGAAAATCCTTGCAGCGTCTGAACTCTGTCGAACCCCCAAAGCTTCTGGAAGGGACAAAAATTCGTCGACCTGTGGAACGAGGTTCTCAGTTTCCGATTCTGTGGAAGTCTGGTTAACTTTCCAACCATGGCCTTCCAGACTAGGTTATCCAGAGGCTCACCGAAAAGACAACCCCACAAAAGTGGAGGGCAGTAAGCGTTTTCTTAGAAGCAGATCATGCGTTGCAAGGTCAACAACAAGGCCAGCCCCCTAGCCACCAGATGCACCAAGTTGTCCATAGCCGGCACAATGTATCTAAAGACCTCCATAGCGAATATGTCTGAATATGTCTACGCTTGGCTTTAGCCTTCCTGTCTGGGCGGGCAGAGACAGACTCGGGATGCCCCTACTGACAAAGCCCACTGACCATGCTCTGCAACTGTGCCACCCTGTCAGTCATGTCTGAAGGAGGAACCCCATCTGTGGGAGGACCCTGGGACACAAATAGACCTGGCAACCTTCCCCCCCAAGGGGGTATCTCACTCCGATGTGTCCGAGCCTGAAGCTGCAGGTGAAACTGGACAATCCGACTGAGGCACAGAACCGGCCAGCTGCGTAAGGCATCACAGGACTGTAGTGCACCCAGCACACAGGGGTCTCTCGCCCTAAGTCAGGCGCGCTTGGCACATGGGACATGCGGCACCACTTTCTGGTGCCTCCAACATGGTAAAAACTGCTAAGTAGTACAACTGTAGCGCTGGTTCCCACACCCTCCTGTCTGTTGACTACTGGTCAGACCTGCCTGCATTACCAGCAAAGCAACCTCCCTGCAGCTGGGATCAACCTACCGGCCAAGGATGCAGCAGCTTTCGGACCCCCAGCCTGCAACAACAAGAACAATGTCAGATTCCTAAAGGAATCAGTACATGTCAAAAAGCTTTGCCCCAGAGGGAGCCCTACCTGACCAGGGAGAAAACTATGGGGCGGCAGCCACACCGGATATGATACTCAGCCCAATAGAACAGGGAGGCCGTGCAGGAGCTGCCAAGCGATGATCCGGGGATGCAGCAGGGATCTCCGGGCACCGCACAAGATGGAGCTGCCTCTTGCTGTAAGTGAGGAGGAGGGCAGAGCCATGAACCTTCAAATGCAGCCATCCCATCGCCCACTGCAAAGCCCAAGTGGGCCAAAGCCACACCCTTAACCCCCCTCGTGACGAGGCCACCCAGGGCTGTATTTGGTGTCCAAACTGCTCTAGGCACTTTTTTTGCTTGTACCCCGCTTGCACAAGAGGTGTAAATGAAGACATTGTGAGTGTGGGGGGGGGGGGGTGAAGGTGCAAGTGGTTAGATGCAGTTAGTGTGAGTATGGAGGAGGAGAGGGTGCAAGTGGTTATATGCAGATAGTGTGAGTGTGGGAGAGGGTGCAAGTAGTTAAATGCAGAGCCCTATACTTTTTACTGGCTTCTCCACATAGACATCTCATGACCACAGCCTAGAGGCAGGGAAATCAGATTCAGTCAGGAGCTGTGCGAGGCCTCAGGTGCAGACTACGTTTAGCCCCTTGCACCCTCCCCCCACCCCAACTCTGCACACACACTGCATCTTCTCGGGAGAGGGGGGTGCTAAAGAGCTGCCAGCAAGGGTTGTTATCAAACTACAGCAGAAACAACACACTCCATAGCACCCCTTCTGCAAGTGGCCACTCTAGGCACAGGCCTAGACTCAATTAGGTGGAGCTCCTGGGCTAGCCCACCATTACGTCCTCATAGATAAGGCTGCACACCATTTCATCATACTGATAATCAATTTATTAATCAAAAATTAATACACTAATCCACATACAAAAAAACAACACATAACAGATTAAAAAACATATAATTAAAAAAACCCCAAGTGGGGAGGAACTCCAGGGCTAAAACATATAAAGACACTCTAATGTAGTGTCCAAATAACCCATTAAATTTAAATATCTATTAATATGTTCACATCAACCAATATATATACACTGACGTTTGCAGGACAAGATACTAAGTGCTTGTGCAGTATATCAATTAATCCTAAAATCTATAATAAATTGTAGAGTAAGTGCAACTCCATAATGAGTTAAAATCTATACATATGTGCAAACTAAGGAATAAAGTGCTCTCAACAGTGCAAAAAGTGCCTAAGTGCTAGCATGCATTAAACTAAGTAGTGCCTCTACTTTTCTCCAGAAACATCAGAGATACACATCAGGAATCCAGTATACCATCTCATGTCTAATAATCCATAGTACGCAAAGCAGCCCAATTCCTCCCCACTTACCTTCTCACCTACGTGCTTCGTGGATATGAACCACTTCACCTGGGTGGCTGTATCTTAATGGCCAACCTGCTCTTAAAGCGGACCTTCACTCTGAATAAGAGTCTATCTTATATGTTTCCCACACCCTGTACATACAGATTGTCCACATTAAAAATCATCCTACCTGCCTCTACTGCATGTTATGAGCCTTTAAACATCCAAGATGGCGGCTTATGGAAGCCGCCATCTTATCAGGCAGCCTGCAAACAGGAAGTGACTCCTGACTGTGCTGCTCTGCATTCTGGGACTGCTGACCTTTACCTGACCCCAGCTCTGCTCTGTCTGAGCAAAGCACAGCTATAACTCGCCCCCTGTACCTTATCCCACTCTCCTCTCCTCAGTAAGTGTGATGCTTCTGAGTCAAGATGGCGGCGCCCGTATCCTAAATTCCTGAACAGAGTTGCAGCCCAGTGGGGGAAAGAATAATTATTTAGTGACTAAAAACTTTAAATTTATTAATTTTAGATGCTGGGGAATCGTTTTTTAAGAGTTTGGGCTTTTCATTAAATCACGCTGAAGGTCCGGTTTAAATACTGTGTGGCGTGTCTGGCCGGATGCGGCGCGACGCGGCGCCCCCACTCTCCCTCACTTCCGCCCCTCCCGAGATGTTCCTAGTCCGCCTCACTGTAAGGGCAGAAGTGACATCACCGCGCTCACCCCGCCCCCAGCACGCCCACCTACTCAAAGTCAATGAAGCCAGATAAGAATGAAGCCACAACACCTGCATCGCATACTGCGCAGCCGCCCCATAAAGAGTTGATAGGAATATGAGCAGCAGGATAATAGTTTTGATGATGGAGATAGGGATGTGGGGGGGAGGGGGGTGAGCAGAATTAGGACGTACATGGAAAAATAGCTATGTCTAGGTTGGACAGTCATAGACCTTTAGAGATATTAGAATGGGATTGGTGATTATTGATGTAGAGACTCTCTCCATAGTTGACATATTTGTAGTTTATATAGTGTTTGATTAGTGTAATATATTGATTTATAGTTAGGCATATGAGTAGCAATATATTATGTGTTATGGTTGTGTATGTTAAATTGCCTGCACCTTAGGAAGAGCCAAGGGGCCGATGTACATATGAGCAGTCAGTGAGGCCAGTGGGATGGAGTCCTTTACTATAGGGGTTGGTGCATGACACTGCGCGGTGAGGGAGCTGCGGCTTAGCGCGAGCAGCCGGGGCTCTTTATGGGGCTGCTGCGCAGTATGCGATGTTGATGATGTTGGTGGTTTTTGTACCTACCCTGCACATGAATTTTTCTGCGGTTGTATAGTTTTTTGTGTATAATTTTTCTTTTTTGTTTTTTCTGGATTTTTTTGTGCCGGCACAAAAACATTGTTTTTATTGAGCACACATAGGTGTTATTTGAATTAAGATTTAACAATTTTATACGCTTGATCTATATTGTTGAAATCTGTGGGTTATTCAGAGGATTAGCTATAAAGTGGGGTTAGCAGATATATTTAATTGTTTTTAAATGTCTCAGTATAGTGTTTTTGAATAAAATGATTGTTTAATTGTCTTTATGGCTGTGCTCCCTTTTTAGTGGCCATTGGGGCTTACAGTCCCATATTCCACTTTTTGTACAATTAGGAATATAACCATAAAAGAATCTAATAAATAGTATAAAATGTGTCCTCTCCGTGTTTTTGCCCTTTTACCCCCAGCCCCGCACATCTCCCCGGAAGCGGCTCCCGATACAGCGCATCGCTGGACCAGACCGCTAATCTTCATCACACACAACACTGGGATCACTCTCTGCCCGTTCTGTTCTGCCATTGGTTGGTGGAACAGTTTCTCCTCTCTTTATTGGCTCCGAAGCGCGTCAGTCAATCTCAGTACGCGAGCCTGTATCAGCATGGACCACCTCTCGCTGTGATTGGCTGGGTGGGAGGTAGAGGCTGCTCTGCGCTCCGCCCTCCGATGCCTTGTGTGTGCGGACAGTGATCGGGGGCCGGGGATGGAGACGCTCGGGATTACCGGGGGGATGTGCGGCGGCTGCCGGAACCACTGACTGGCACCGCGGGAGCCCTCGGCGGGGAATCACGGTGCGTCCTATGTCTGTGCTCTGAGCGTCCCGGGCTGCCCGGGAAGGTCGTGTCTCCATTAATCCCCCGGGGGAGGGGGGGGGGGGGGGGTCTGCTGCATGGCCGCCCTGCTGCTGCTGCCCATCACCCCCCTCACTGCTCTGCTCAGCCCGATTATCCCACTCACTAACCTTTCCTTCCTCATTGGTTATTGCTTTATCCCATTTGCTTTATGGAGACTTTACATAGTTTTATTGCCATGGTATAGCATGGTCCTATGCTGGCATATAATGATGCTGTTGCCCATAGCAACCAGATAGCCAAGCTGCTGGGGCTTTAGGTCTGGCTGATTTTAGGAGATGCTCGTGTATGGGGGTTCATCTGGTCCTGCTTCAACCTCCTCCCCTATGTTGGGCTGATCTGATCGTTTGATTCTCAGATCAGTTTTCTTATCGAAATTATTGAAAAGTTTGTGCGAATGTTGTTTTGATGTGGTCACATTGCTTAAAGCGGACCTATACTCAAGAAATTGTGTCTCGACGTACCCTAACTCCACCCCTAGTCCAGCAGGGGGAGACAGGCTATATATATATATATATATATATATATATATATAGAGGCTAGGAGACTCCCTGTGCAAGATTCTATGATGGAGCCCCCCCAAACACACACATACACCCATTAACATTCCAACAAAGCAGAAATAAAGTATTAGAATACAGATTGATGGAAAGAGAAATGAATGATAATGTGAAAAAAAGGGGGAGATAGATTGAGCTCTGGTAAAAGAATGAAGGAATGTGGAGAAGAAAGAAAGAGAAAGTCAATGTAGAGAAGGGAATAAAAGGGGTAATGTGCATGTGAAAGAAAGATGGAGGGAATGTGAAAAAAAGAAAGATGGAGGGAATGTGAAAAAAAGAAAGATGGAGGAAATGTGAAAAAAGAAAGATGGAAGGAATGTGTAAAAAAAGGATGGAGGGAATATTTAAAAGCGAGAAGACTGAGACAATGTGGAAGAGCAGGGGGGGGGGGGGTGGGGGATACAGAAAAAGAGGCAGGCAAATGGAAAGGAGAAATATTAGAAAGGAAATGATCTATTATCTTCAGCACCCACCGGTTTTCTATCTCCGCTGCCCAATGAGAAAAGAAGAAAACCAATCTTTCCCCTGACATCTCTCCGTGGGCAGATTGGTTGTCAAAAGCTCTTAGGATTTCCGGCCGGAGAAGTAGTAGACTTCCTTGCCGAATTATGGAAGGGGGTTCAGTTAGCGCCCCCAAGCCCGGAGAAAGTTTTATTCGACTTAAAGTGGACCTTCACCCTGAATAAGAGCATATCTTATATGTTTCCCACACCCTGTACATACAGATTGCTCACAGTGAAAATCATCCTACCTGCATGTTATGAGCCCTTAAACATCCAAGATGGCGGCTCATGGAGCATCAGGCCACGTGCAAACAGGAAGTGTCTTCTGACTGTGTCGCTCTGCATTCTGGGATTGCTGTCCTTTCTCTGACCCCAGTTCTGCTCTGTCTGTGCAAAGCACAGCTATAACCCCCCCTTTACTTTATCCCGCTCTCCTCTCTTCAGTGTGTGATGCTCCTGAGTCAAGATGGCGGCGCCCATATCCTAGAGTCCTGAACAGAGTTGCAGGCCGGTGGGGGAAATAATAATAAGTGCCTAAAAACATACAATATATTAATTTTAGATGCTGGGGAATAGTTTTTAAGGGTTTGGGCTTTCATTAAATCATGCTGAAGGTCCGGTTTAAAGGGCTTATTTACCTTGTATCCACTGGAGGGTGGCTTGAGGTCGCCTGCTCTAAGCGATCTACTCTTCCTGTCTTGCTTCCGGTAACTCTGGTGATTGCGCTCTCCAGTTTCTTGCCAGACAATGATGTTCCATCGTACAGTATCTTAGTTAGGTTAACCTTGGAGATGGGGTCAGCTGACCACGTTTTCAGCCATAACAAGCGTCTGTCCGCCACCGATGAGAGTGGCCATGGCCGAAAGAACCAGCAAAGGTCTTGCCTTTGTGCCAGCCATTGTATAGACTTTTTTAAGATCCAGGTCTATCGAGGGAGTCTGTAAATGACACGCTATCCTGCATTGGAAGTGCATCCACCACCGGTGCACTATCCAGCATGTTAGTGTTTTGGACTGTCATGGGGTAGAATTTGCAAACCCTATTCCTGAAAATCTGTTTAGTGTCCAATGTGGCCCACTACTGCCGAATGGATGTCCCTAAAGTGGACCAAAGCCTAGTAAACCAACTCTGGAGTCTTGGAGAACCAGCAGTGGCGGAACAGTGGGGCATGGATCAAGATAACAACCTGACAATCCTGGGCTCTTTACACACAGGAACATCCCAAATCGGGATCCCCGCCCAGAGGGACTTGCTGTGGGGAATGAAAAGTGAGTATCCCACTTTTCGGCACTCCTCCACCTGATAGCGACAGAAGCACACAGCGAAGGGGATCAGCCAGTGGGAGGCACTTGGCAAACTATTCATTTAGAATAGACTGGGTGGATTATTATGCTCAGCCACGTATGCACGGAGTGAGATAAGAAAACGGGTGATCCTGGGGGTTTCACACCCAGAGGGGCATCTGGAATCAGAATGCCCAGGGGAATGAAAACCCTGGGTTTTGGTCATGCTGAAAGCAGGAACAACACCTGGGATTTTTCCCCTTGTTCCTCCCCCACTTGGGCATCCTGTATCCTTGTATGTATCCCAGGAATCACCATAAAAACTCACCTTTCTGGTGATCCCATGGCGCATGAGCCGGCCAATTAGGGGCTCACGCGCCACTCACTTTTTAGTAAGCTGATGGGAGCATGCCTCCCCATGTTATTGTGCCAGCCATTTAGCAATGGCCTGGTGCGGGTTCTCTACTCAATCAGAGGGTAGAGTGGATGCAGCCACTGGACCGCTCATGGGCCAGGGGATCATGATTAAGAGATCAAAGGTGAGTGTCCTGCTTAAAAAGGAACAACACACAGAATTTTCACGTGTCGTTCCTCTCGGGGGAGGGCATCCCAAAATTGGGAACTGTTTATCCCCCAGGTTCCCCAATTTACTCACCTTCCTGTCGGAACGAGCGCGCAGAACCAAGCGCGCTCATTGGCTGAGCAGCCTGCATCCCCTTATCAGCTTCTAGCTGTGTCTTGTGCATCTGCCATTCATTCCTTCAGACTCCATGGCCTCTGAAGTTCCTCTTTAAAGTATATACTCGCTTTTTCTCCTGCGCACACCGTTGCTCCTAGTCCGGGGCTGCAGTACTCATCTGAAAGGCTGGATGCAGGTCCCTCACTGACCTGCACCTTGTACAGCGTCACTCTATCACCAAGCTTCTCTTTCTGTCTCACTCCGATGCAGTGATGCCCCCGCCATCAGTCACGTGAGCCTCCACGCCCCCTCCTTTGCAGTAAATGACGGGGGTGTGGCCACATCAGTGGGAGACAGGAAGAGAAGCCTGATGAGGGATTGGCGCTGCACGAGGTACCAGTGCGGCGAGCGGCCTGGACGAAGCCTTTCAGGTGAGCGCTGCAGCCCCAGACTAGGAGGGACGGTCTGGGAGAAAAGGTGAGTATAGCTTTTTTAAATTTTTTTTTTGCTGAAAATGGAAAGGTTTTTTTTGCCCACATTCTTTATTTCCCTTATAGGGATGTAAGATTCCTGAACCAACACTTTAACCCTTTCAGGAGCAGAATAATTGTTGCTTCTCAGCGTATTTTCCCATTTAACAGTGAAGCAAATCTTCATCCCGGATTGTTTTCATTGGATTACCAATTCCCAGTTGGGGGCTTTCTGTCCGCCATAAAGTTGGATAAACATCCCTTTGCTTCCGTGGGTATATTTAGGGGAAAAAGGAAAGAGGAAAAAAAAAACATAGCAATGTGCAGCCCGGCTTTGTCTATGTTATCTGTAGATGTGATTTGTCTGAAATATTCAAAACAAGTCGCAAGCCAGTGTGTGGAGAGGCCCATGTTAGGCTTACTATAGGGGGGGGCTAAAGAGACCAAAAAAAAACCTCTACTCAGGTAAAGGAAGAGAGGAGCTTTCCTAAAATGGAAAGTATTTGCACAGTACCCAATACAAGGACAGATAGCTTTACCCATCAATCCTTGCAACAGGCAGAGCTATGCAAATCATCTCTTTATGTCTCTGTGCCATCAAAGGCCCTTAGAAACGCTAAGGGTGCAATGCCAAGGATTAGCTTTATATTTACACAGCCAAACACATCCAACTAATGGACACGTGTTTCGAGCTTTAGGCTCTCCTGTTGCTCTCCTGTTGCAAGGATTGATGGGTAATGCTATCTGTCCTTGTATTGGGTACTGTGCAAATACTTTCTGTTTTAGGAAAGCTCTTTTCTTCCTTTACCTGAGGGTTTTTTGGTCACTTTAGCCCCCCTATATTAAACCTAACATGGGTCTCTCCACATACTGGCTTGTGACTCTGTTTTGGTCACCAAGTCTCACCCCCCCCCATACAGCCAGAAACATCCATCCTAGTGCTGATCAGAGCCTAAAGCTTGAAACACGTGTCCACTAGTTGGATGTGTGTGGCTGTGTAAATATAAATCTAATCCTTGGCATTGCATCCTTAGCGTTTCTAAGGGCCTTAGATGGCACAGAGACATAAAGAAATGATTTGCATAGCTCCGCCTGTTGCAAGGATTGATGGGTAATGCTATATGTCCTTGTATTGGGTACTGTGCAAATACTTTCTGTTTTAGGAAAGATTCTCTCTTCTGAAATATTCCAAAGCTTCCTGCTGTTATAGATGGGGACTTACCTGGTGGTGCATGTATGAAATGGACAAGAGATGAACCTGGGCAGCCTTGGCTTCTCTTATAGCTTATGGCTCCTCTTATAGCACCTTTCTGCTGCCCTCTTCTTCCCCAGTTTTGATGCTCTCAGGAGGCTTCTCTGTGTGAAATGCCATGTACTTGCCAAAGGCTTGCTCTTCCAAAGGCTGGATTGTATTATTGTTCCACTACAAGGGGCCACAATAATATCTAAGCAGACAAAACGCAAACCATTTACTGCGAGAAAGCTTGGACCTCAAAGCTTTATATATGCTTTTATGTTTATGCAGATGTAGGCCGAGGTGAGGCGGGAAGAAGTGTGCAGGGGTGAGGTAGGAAAAGGTAAAGTGAGTCAGCAGAGACATGTAGAGGTGAGATGGGTAGACATGAGGTGAGTAGCAGTAAGGGGAGAAGATGCGGGTAGAGTTGAGTAATAAGAGGTGAGGTTGGTTGAGGTAAGGTGGGTAGAAGTGGGCAGGGGGAGGAGGGAAGAGGAGAGGTGGGCAGGGAGAAGAGATGGGGTAAGAAGAAGTGGACAGGGGGCGGAGGTGAGGTAGAAAATTGGGCAGGGAGAATATGTGGGGTAAGAAGATATGGGCAGGAGGAGGAGTTGAGGTAGAAAGAAGTGGGCAGGGGGAGGAGGTGAGGTAGAATGAAATGGGCAGGGGGAGGAGGTGAGGTAGAAAGAATTGGGCAGGGAGAAGAGGTGAGGTAGAAAGAATTGGGCAGGGGGAGGAGGTGAGGTAGAATGAAATGGGCAGGGAGAAGAGGTGAGGTAGAAAGAAGTGGGCAGGGAGAAGAGGTGAGGTAGAAAGAATTGGGCAGGGGGAGGAGGTGAGGTAGAATGAAATGGGCAGGGAGAAGAGGTGAGGTAGAAAGAAGTGGGCAGGGGGAGGAGGTGAGGTAGAATGAAATGGGCAGGGGGAGGAGGTGAGGTAGAAAGAATTGGGCAGGGAGAAGAGGTGAGGTAGAAAGAAGTGGGCAGGGGGAGGAGGTGAGGTAGAATGAAATGGGCAGGGGGAGGAGGTGAGGTAGAAAGAAGTGGGCAGGGAGAAGAGGTGAGGTAGAATGAAATGGGCAGGGGGAGGAGGTGAGGTAGAAAGAAGTGGGCAGGGGGAGGAGGTGAGGTAGAATGAAATGGGCAGGGGGAGGAGGTGAGGTAGAAAGAATTGGGCAGGGGGAGGAGGTGAGGTAGAAAGAAGTGGGCAGGGGGAGGAGGTGAGGTAGAAAGAATTGGGCAGGGGGAGGAGGTGAGGTAGAAAGAAGTGGGCAGGGAGAAGAGGTGAGATAGGAAGAAGTGGTCAGGAACAGGAAAAGGTGATGCGGGTTAAGGAGAGGTTGTAGGTAGTGAGACAAAAAGAAGTGAGATGATTAGAGCTGAAGCATTGGGTAGAGGTAAGCAGAGTTGAGTTGGACAAAGGTGAGCATAGGAGACGGGCAGACATGTGTGGGCCGCAGGTTGGGCATCCCAACCCCCACCGTTTTCTGTGGGTTTTGGTCCACTTTAAACCAGACCTTTACCCTGAATAAGAGCGTATCTTATATTTTTGCCCCACTCTGTACATACAGATTGCCCACATTAAAGTCCTGCATTTACTGCATTTTCTGAATCTTTAAACATCCAAGATGGCGGCACATGGAATCTTAGGCTGACAGGAAGTGTCTTTTGACTGTGCTGCTTTGCATTCTAGGTTTGCTGTCTATTTCTAGACCCTAGCTCTGCTCTGTCTGTGCAAAGCACAGCTATAACCCCACCCCCTGCACTTTTGCCCCCTTTTCCTCTCTTCACTATGTGATGCTTATGTGGGCCTGTACCCCAGAGTCCTGAAAAGAGTTGCAGCCCAGTGGGGGAAAGAATAAAAAGTGAGGGACTAAAAACGTAAAATATATGAATTTTAGATGCTGGGGAATAATTTTTAAGGGTTTTTGGCTTTTCATTAAATGATTGTCCGGTTTAAAGTCATAATCCTGGTACAAATAAAAAAACAAAACAAAGCCTATACTCGCCTCTTGTTCCCCATATATACAAGTCCGGCGCTGTGGATCTTACCTGATCAACAGATCCGGGGCCCAATCGTCAGCACTGACACATCTTCTCCATTGCAGCAATTAGAGTGGCTGTGCTAATGGTGCCAACATCACTGTGGTGCTGCACCATGAGCGATCATCGGTGGGGGCCAAAAAGCCTGAAGCTGGAGTGGCTAATCCCAAATTAGCATGGGGGTGTTAAGTCATTTTTTACTTTATGGTGGATATAGAGGAAGCTGCTTCAGAGTAGAAAAGCCTGGAGTTGAGCAAAAAAAAAAAACATTGGCAAGCCTTGGAGTTCAAGATAGCTGACCCCATGTGTTTTGAATAAGAGTGAGTAAGGGCAAAAACCTGACCTGAGCCATGAGTGTCACTGAAGTTCAGAAAGCTGTGCTTACAGAAAATTATGGGGGGTTACCAGGACATAAGAGTGGGCTTGAAAAGACCTGTATCACTGAAGAATGAGCTGTGATTTTAAAAGGAAGATATATGTAACATTTGTTTTTATATTTAAAATATTTAGTAAAATAAAAAAAAAAGGTTTTGATCAGAGTTCTTCTTTAATATAGATCTTCTTTAATACAGATAATAAACAGCAGGACGGCATAAAAAATGGCAGGTGCGCACCTCTTGAAAAAGGTCTTTCGACCGAAACGTTGAGGTTTGCTACTGGTCAGCCTGTAAGCCATTTTTGATGCTGTCTTGCTGTTCTCACTATATTTGCTATGTATATGGCTTGTGACTTCGGGGACACTCTGGGATGATTTATATAATCATTTTCTTTGCCACTTTGATTGACTTCAGCATGCTCTAAACTTTTGCATCCTGGACCATCATCCCCTGCTTATGCTGCAGCATATTATTGAATACTGGAATAGCGATCTATGGCTTTCTGTTGTGGGCTGTCATTTTTGTACATTATCTGTATTTGTCATGTAAGCTTTATAGTCAGCATTAAATCACTTTCCTTGTGCATAGCTCAGTTTGGGTGTTCGTTTTTTTCTATTCGGATATTTTATAGATTATGGAAGTACACATTGAGTGGGTGTACCAGAAATAGCTGAACCCCCTCTTGTTGATCTTTGGCTATTGCTTGCTACATACTGAAGGTTTTTATATGGTGTCTCTAATATTCTGTACATCCTGCACGCACTCGTAGCCATACACGTGGGCCCTGCTCCTATGAATATCAGGGCGGGGAAGCTGTTTTCTGCTGCAAAGCTTTATTTCAAATTCAAAGCAGCTGCAGATCACGGTGAAGGGGCTTCAAGGGCTATTTCACACACTTCGAGGGTAGGAAAATTAGGTTATAATGTGATCATGTTTATCTGTTATGTAAGGATCATTCTGTAGTTTGACAGTCTACTTTAAAGTGATGCTAAACCCAGCTGTGTGTCAGGGAAGATCCATGTCCATCCTGCTGTTCATAAGCCCCTCATTTAAAGTGGACCAAAACCCAGAATTTTGAAAATCCCGGGTTTTGGTCCTTGCCCCCACTGTGTGAAACCCCCAGGTCGCAAGGTCGAAATAAACTCACCTCTTCCCGGTCCTACGGCGAATGCGCGGGCGCTTGTCCAATCAGCACACTCGGATCCGCTCACATCAGCACGTCTAAGCCTTCTTCTAAGGCGAGCGGCTCCGAGTGAACTGATGGCTGCTTCCTCGCTTCCCTCTAACAGGGAGCGTGCCCACGCCAGGCAGCGTCCCCTGCTAAAGGGATAACTGGAATGCGACTTGCACATGCAGCGTTGGACCGGAAAAGAAGGTAAGTGTATTGGGCGACCTGGGGGGGTTTCACACAGTGGGGCATCCTGATTTTGGATGCTCGAGGGGAGGGAATCTATCAGCCGATTGACTTGGGGTTTTGGTCCACTTTAAGAAATACTGCCGTTGATCGAGAACCCTGTAAGGAGTTGCTCTCAGTATCGCAGCATGGGGGCATCTCAATTTGGATACCTACCAGTTGGAACACTCTTGTGCTGCAAAGCTTTATCTGGAGTTCTTTAAAGTAGTCCCAAACACTTTTGTTAATAGACCCCTAACTGATAGGGGGGGGGTGCGGGTGAGGTATCGGGGCTCCAGGGGTCTATGTGCAGATGTAGGGAGGTCTTCACCAACAGCTTATTTTCTTTTTTCCTGGGTGTGGATTTACTTTAAGGGGCACTTGTGTACAGCCATTGCCATTGTGACAAATGCGAAAAGAATTCCCTTGAAGACAAAGAAAAATTTTTTCCACATGTGGCATTCCAGTTTCCAGACCAAGACCATCTGTATGCCTCAGAGAGAGACTTGCCTAAGACATGCTTGTATATTCCAAATATAATATATATATATATATATATATTCGTATTGAAAAGTGGATCGAAACTTGGATCTTGCACAGAGAGTGATGCCAACAATCATGAAAGCAGCTATGCTCACATTCAGCTCACATTCCTTAGATGCTTTTAGACACACATATATGTGTGTTCCATAAGGATGATTAGAGGAGAGCCGCATCTGTGCTGTACGATCACTGGCAAGTTAAACCGGACCTTCAGCGGGATTTAATGAAAAGCCCAAACTCTTAAAAAACGGTTCCCCAGCATCTAAAATTAATATATTTTAAGTTTTTAGTCACTAAATTATTATTCTTTCCCCCACTGGGCTGCAACTCTGTTCAGGAATTTAGGATACGGGCGCCGCCATCTTGACTCAGAAGCATCACACTTACTGAGGAGAGGAGAGTGGGATAAGGTACAGGGGGGCGGGTTATAGTTGTGCTTTGCTCAGACAGAGCAGAGCTGAGGTCAGGTAAAGGTCAGCAGTCCCAGAATGCAGAGCAGCACAGTCAGGAGGCACTTCCTGTTTGCAGGCTGCCTGATAAGATGGCGGCTTCCATAAGCTGGATGTTTAAAGGCTCATAACATGCAGTAGATGCAGGTAGGATGATTTTTAATGTGGACAATCTGTATGTACAGGGTGTGGGAAACATATAAGATAGACTCTTATTCAGAGTGAAGGTCCGCTTTAAGTATATCGGGCGAAGTGTCGGGGTGTCACCGGTTCCAGTGCCCTATTGGACAGGAAACTGGGCAGGATAAGGTTTGGATAGCTCACTGGGTGGGGACAGGCTTCCTGTCTGTACCGGTACTGGCAGCCCAAGCTCCAGCAATGTTACATACCTACCTTACTTAAAGGGTAATTCTACGTTCAATGGCATTTTTTAAAGTTTCCATTATTGTATGCCAAAATGGTGCTGAGCATATCTGTTATTTGTTTTATTTTCGCTTTGTTTGCAACCCTGTATTATAAAAGAAAACCGTTTTCCCTACCTACAATATGTTTACCTTAGCAATGTACTGGTGCATTTGATGTCCTCACTCTAGCTTGTGTGAGAATCTGGGTCCAAAGGCAATGACTCTGAAGACAGTTCTTAGTCAAATAATAAGCGATTTATTGAAAACAAAGTCCAACAGGCGGACCTTCTCTCTGAATAAGAGTCTATCTTATATGTTTCCCACACCCTGTACATACAGATTGCTCACATTAAAAATCATCCTACCTGCATCTACTGCATGTTATGAGCCTTTAAACATCCAAGATGGCGGCTCATGGAACGTCAGGCAGCCTGCAAACAGGAAGTGCCTTCTGACTGTGCTGCTCTGCATTCTGGGATTGCTGACCTTTTCCTGACCCCAGCTCTGCTCTGTCTGAGCAAAGCACAGCTATAACCCGCCCCTCCCTGTACTTTATCCCACTCTCCTCTCCTCAGTAAGTGTGATGCTTCTGAGTCAAGATGGCGGCGCCCATATGCTAAAGTCCTGAACAGAGTTGCAGCCCAGTGGGGGAAAGAATAATAAGTAAGTGACTAAAAACTTAAAATATATTAATTTTAGATGCTGGGGAATAGTTTTTTAAGGGTTTGGGCTTTTCAATAAATCATGGTGAAGGTCCGGTTTAACTTCAGCGTATGATGCAGCATACAATGCAGTACAGCAAGCGGTTACCTCACCAACTTTAGCAAAGTCCAGGGTATGATAATTCCAGCGTATCACAGGTCCTCTTTCATGGTATACAGGTCCAGGCTAGTAATCTACAGGTTCCAAGAACAGATAACACATAAAGTCCATCGGATGCAATTCAGCACTGTCAGTATTGGGAGCAGCAAGGCACAGGCTCCTCATCCCAGTCTCTCCATCTCCACACTGGAAGCCTCAGCGGCTCCTTTTATTAGGCCTCCTTTGCAATTAGCCTCATCACCTGTTTAAGAACTGGGAGTAGGGGAAAAAACCATAGAGCACTGGGAATGTGGACTGGGCTCCTGTAAACCTGCCATGGATCATGCCTGATTGAGAAAACCAAGGGAGAAATAGACACCATCCAGCACTTTTCGCACGAGGCGACAGAATTAAACCCTTCTGCTGCTTAGTCAGTTTTGTGTTCCAGTAGCTAAAGGGTTACTGACAGCATACTCACCTGGGGATGGCATTGCTACTGCTTGATTTAGTCAAAGTTCACCTTTTCCAGTGGAAGGATTCTGGGATTTGTAGTCAGTAGTTTTTTCACTCAAGGCCAGGAAAGCCATTCCCACCTTAGGAAACTTGGAAATCACAAGCTGATAAGTAAATCACAGAAATGGGGAGACAAACCTAACACCAATGTTTATTTTACGTTCCATCAAAAACCTGCAAAAAGACAGTTTTCCTTTACAGCGGAACAAAACCTGGGGCTTTGACTATCCCGGTTTTGTTCCATGCCCCTGGGGCATCCAGAGTTGGGATGCCCCGCAGTGTGAAACCCCCTAAAAAGCAAGTATAAACTCACCTTTCTCTTTATTTATAACAATAATAATAAGCAGAGTCATCTTATGTATGTGTGAACATTATGAGCAATAATGTGTCGCGCCGTGTTATCAACTGAAAGCTAAAGAAAGTGGAGAAATAAGGTGATACCTATTGGACGCACACACCACCAGGGCGCTGATTGGATGAGCGGCTGCGCATGCGCCGTAGGAGCGGGGTGAGGTGAGTTTTATCGGGTGTTCTGGGGGGGTTTCACGCAGCGGGGTAACCCCGATTGGGGTGCCCCGCGGAAGTGGACCAAAACCCAGGATAGTGAAAATCCTGTGTGTTGAACAACACTCTGGATTTTCTCTTCCCTGGATTTTGTTTCGTTCCTCCTGGGGCATCCCGATTAGGGGTTCCTGGCTGTGTGAAGTTCCCCATAAAGCCCCAAACAAATCACCTCTCCCGCGTCCTCTCGGCACTTGTGCAAACGTTTAGCCAATCAGAGCTGTTTGCTCTGTTTACCTCTTTTGGCAAAGGCTCTCATTGACTTTAATGGGGAGCCTATCCAAATGACTGGGATGGGAGCACGCGCAGGACCCAGGGGATGCGGCAGCGCGCACTCCCCATTGACATTAATGGGAGCCACCTGGCGAATGACCTAGTCATAGCTGGTGGCTCTCATTGGACGAGAGCTTGCACATGCGCTGATGCATCCTGGAAAGGTCAGTTTCACACAGCGGGGCATCTTGTTTAGGGTTTCCCGGGGGAAAGCTAGTGGCTGGCCCTGGAATCTTTTAGATTCCAGGCCGGCCACATCTGGGTTTTGTTCCGCTTTATTTAAGGTGAGCTTTTGAGAATACTTCTCCTGGTCAGACATGGAGTTATAAAACATTCATTCATCTATCAGTTTGATTTTACCTTTGGTGTCCATTGGAGTTGCTAGGGCCGGCATTTCCTGTGTCGGGGGGCTTGTAGCTCCGGCTGGGTGACCAGCTGTCCTGTAGGTCGGCTCCTGATGGCTCGCTGAGCTCTGAATGGCTGCCACGTGATTTGTGTGGAAATGAGGAAGCGGCCAATGTCTGACGAAGTTCCTTTGTCATTAGGCTGCAAATCTGCCTGGTGTGTGAATGGTTAATACTCGGGCTAGACAGGCCAGCAGTGGGGCTTTGCAGAGGATTCTGGGAAGTCTGGCAGAGAAAGGGTCCTGCACAGTGTGCAGTGATGTGGTGGAGCAGGTGCATTCTGCAGTCTGGCCATTGATCCCCCTCCCCACAGGGTATCATCCCCGCTACACGCTCTGAAGTCCCCGGACAAAACGCTGCCAATTCCTGACTTGTCACAACGTGGCAATCAGCAACCCGCCATAAATGTTTCATTCCAGAACCATTACGTCTCCCAGCCTAAGTATTTACTGCGTAGGCGAGTAAAAGCTGTTTATTACGTTATGTTAATGGCACACGTGGAGGAGCTCCATAGTCATCCTGTTGCAAGTTACTGGGCCCCTTTTCCAAAAGTCATCTAAATCCAAACATTGCCACCAAGAGCTCTCTCTGCATCTATATATTAGGGGCGCACGATGCTGAAGTTGGTTTCTTATTCGGCCAGTTTCTTATTTGGGCTGAAGTTGGTTTCTTATTCGCCAGTTTCTTATTTGTGTTTATGCTTATTTCCCGCCTTCCTTGAGTGGAAAATGTCCATGAATGATGCCAGTTATTCTATACAGCGTTCTGACCAACATTGCATTAAAACTGCCACAAATCCTGAACTAGCTGGCACAAAATGGGCATCTAAATGGGCAATAAAGAATGTGTTTTAAATTCGAAAATGGCTTTGGGCCACTGATGTCACGGCGCCAACTGAAAGAGGGTGACCCCCTGCATGGCATACAGTTGATTTCAGCCTGGCCCAAAGTTGTTCTGGCTATAAAACTGGCATTAAAGTGGGCACAATGGCTCTTTTCAATGGAGCGAATAAGTAACAGCTGTTTTCAAGGGGTTAAATGGCTTTGGGCCACTGATGTCACGGCGCCAACTGACAGAGGGTGACCCCCTGCATGGCATACAGTGGAGTTCTGGCTATAAAACTGGCATTAAAGTGGGCACAGTGGCACTTTTCAATGGAGCGAATAAGTAACAGCTGTTTTCAAGGGGTTAAAATGCTTTGGGCCACTGATGTCACGGCGCCAACTGACAGAGGGGGACCCCCTGCATGGCATACAGTTGATTTCAGCCTGTCCCAAAGTTGTTCTGGCGTGAAACTGGCATTAAAGTGGGCACGATGGCTCTTTTCAATGGAGCGAATAAGTAACAGCTGTTTTCAAATGGTTAAATGGCTTTGGGCCACTGATGTCATGGCGCCAACTGACAGAGGGTGACCCCCTGCATGGCATACAGTTGAGTTCTGGCTATAAAACTGGCATTAAAGTGGGCACAGTGGCACTTTTCAATGGAGCGAATAAGTAACAGCTGTTTTCAAGGGGTTAAAATGCTTTGGGCCACTGATGTCACGGCGCCAACTGACAGAGGGGGACCCCCTGCATGGCATACAGTTGATTTCAGCCTGTCCCAAAGTTGTTCTGGCGTGAAACTGGCATTAAAGTGGGCACGATGGCTCTTTTCAATGGAGCGAATAAGTAACAGCTGTTTTCAAATGGTTAAATGGCTTTGGGCCACTGATGTCATGGCGCCAACTGACAGAGGGTGACCCCCTGCATGGCATACAGTTGAGTTCTGGCTATAAAACTGGCATTAAAGTGGGCACAGTGGCACTTTTCAATGGAGCGAATAAGTAACAGCTGTTTTCAAGGGGTTAAAATGCTTTGGGCCACTGATGTCACGGCGCCAACTGACAGAGGGGGACCCCCTGCATGGCATACAGTTGATTTCAGCCTGTCCCAAAGTTGTTCTGGCGTGAAACTGGCATTAAAGTGGGCACGATGGCTCTTTTCAATGGAGCGAATAAGTAACAGCTGTTTTCAAATGGTTAAAATGCTTTGGGCCACTGATGAGACATTGCCAACTGACAGAGGGTGACCCCCTGCATGGCATACAGTTGAGTTCTGGCTATAAAACTGGCATTAAAGTGGGCACGATGGCTCTTTTCAATGGAGCGAATAAGTAACAGCTGTTTTCAAATGGTTAAAATGCTTTGGGCCACTGATGTCACGGCGCCAACTGACAGAGGGTGACCCCCTGCATGGCATACAGTTGAGTTCTGGTTATAAAACTGGCATTAAAGTGGGCACGATGGCTCTTTTCAATGGAGCGAATAAGTAACAGCTGTTTTCAAGGGGTTAAATGGCTTTGGGCCACTGATGTCACGGCGCCAACTGACAGAGGGTGACCCCCTGCATGGCATACAGTTGAGTTCTGGTTATAAAACTGGCATTAAAGTGGGCACGATGGCTCTTTTCAATGGAGCGAATAAGTAACAGCTGTTTTCAAGGGGTTAAATGGCTTTGGGCCACTGATGTCACGGCGCCAACTGACAGAGGGTGACCCCCTGCATGGCATACAGGCATACAGTTGAGTTCTGGCTATAAAACTGGCATTAAAGTGGGCACAGTGGCTCTTTTCAATGGAGCGAATAAGTAACAGCTGTTTTCAAATGGTTAAAATGCTTTGGGCCACTGATGAGACATTGCCAACTGACAGAGGGTGACCCCCTGCATGGCATACAGTTGAGTTCTGGCTATAAAACTGGCATTAAAGTGGGCACAGTGGCTCTTTTCAATGGAACGAATAAGTAACAGCTGTTTTCAAATGGTTAAAATGCTTTGGGCCACTGATGTCACGGCGCCAACTGACAGAGGGGGACCCCCTGCATGGCATACAGTTGAGTTCTGCCTGTCCCAAAGTTGTTCTGGCCGTGAAACTGGCATTAAAGTGGGCACGATGGCTCTTTTCAATGGAGCGAATAAGTAACAGCTGTTTTCAAATGGTTAAAATGCTTTGGGCCACTGATGAGACATTGCCAACTGACAGAGGGTGACCCCCTGCATGGCATACAGTTGAGTTCTGGCTATAAAACTGGCATTAAAGTGGGCACAGTGGCTCTTTTCAATGGAACGAATAAGTAACAGCTGTTTTCAAATGGTTAAAATGCTTTGGGCCACTGATGTCACGGCGCCAACTGACAGAGGGTGACCCCCTGCATGGCATACAGTTGATTTCAGCCTGTCCCAAAGTTGTTCTGGCGTGAAACTGGCATTAAAGTGGGCACGATGGCTCTTTTCAATGGAGCGAATAAGTAACAGCTGTTTTCAAATGGTTAAATGGCTTTGGGCCACTGATGTCATGGCGCCAACTGACAGAGGGTGACCCCCTGCATGGCATACAGTTGAGTTCTGGCTATAAAACTGGCATTAAAGTGGGCACAGTGGCACTTTTCAATGGAGCGAATAAGTAACAGCTGTTTTCAAGGGGTTAAAATGCTTTGGGCCACTGATGTCACGGCGCCAACTGACAGAGGGGGACCCCCTGCATGGCATACAGTTGATTTCAGCCTGTCCCAAAGTTGTTCTGGCGTGAAACTGGCATTAAAGTGGGCACGATGGCTCTTTTCAATGGAGCGAATAAGTAACAGCTGTTTTCAAATGGTTAAATGGCTTTGGGCCACTGATGTCATGGCGCCAACTGACAGAGGGTGACCCCCTGCATGGCATACAGTTGAGTTCTGGCTATAAAACTGGCATTAAAGTGGGCACAGTGGCACTTTTCAATGGAGCGAATAAGTAACAGCTGTTTTCAAGGGGTTAAAATGCTTTGGGCCACTGATGTCACGGCGCCAACTGACAGAGGGGGACCCCCTGCATGGCATACAGTTGATTTCAGCCTGTCCCAAAGTTGTTCTGGCGTGAAACTGGCATTAAAGTGGGCACGATGGCTCTTTTCAATGGAGCGAATAAGTAACAGCTGTTTTCAAATGGTTAAAATGCTTTGGGCCACTGATGAGACATTGCCAACTGACAGAGGGTGACCCCCTGCATGGCATACAGTTGAGTTCTGGCTATAAAACTGGCATTAAAGTGGGCACGATGGCTCTTTTCAATGGAGCGAATAAGTAACAGCTGTTTTCAAATGGTTAAAATGCTTTGGGCCACTGATGTCACGGCGCCAACTGACAGAGGGTGACCCCCTGCATGGCATACAGTTGAGTTCTGGTTATAAAACTGGCATTAAAGTGGGCACGATGGCTCTTTTCAATGGAGCGAATAAGTAACAGCTGTTTTCAAGGGGTTAAATGGCTTTGGGCCACTGATGTCACGGCGCCAACTGACAGAGGGTGACCCCCTGCATGGCATACAGTTGAGTTCTGGTTATAAAACTGGCATTAAAGTGGGCACGATGGCTCTTTTCAATGGAGCGAATAAGTAACAGCTGTTTTCAAGGGGTTAAATGGCTTTGGGCCACTGATGTCACGGCGCCAACTGACAGAGGGTGACCCCCTGCATGGCATACAGGCATACAGTTGAGTTCTGGCTATAAAACTGGCATTAAAGTGGGCACAGTGGCTCTTTTCAATGGAGCGAATAAGTAACAGCTGTTTTCAAATGGTTAAAATGCTTTGGGCCACTGATGAGACATTGCCAACTGACAGAGGGTGACCCCCTGCATGGCATACAGTTGAGTTCTGGCTATAAAACTGGCATTAAAGTGGGCACAGTGGCTCTTTTCAATGGAACGAATAAGTAACAGCTGTTTTCAAATGGTTAAAATGCTTTGGGCCACTGATGTCACGGCGCCAACTGACAGAGGGTGACCCCCTGCATGGCATACAGTTGAGTTCTGCCTGTCCCAAAGTTGTTCTGGCCGTGAAACTGGCATTAAAGTGGGCACGATGGCTCTTTTCAATGGAGCGAATAAGTAACAGCTGTTTTCAAATGGTTAAAATGCTTTGGGCCACTGATGAGACATTGCCAACTGACAGAGGGTGACCCCCTGCATGGCATACAGTTGAGTTCTGGTTATAAAACTGGCATTAAAGTGGGCACGATGGCTCTTTTCAATGGAGCGAATAAGTAACAGCTGTTTTCAAGGGGTTAAAATGCTTTGGGCCACTGATGTCATGGCGCCAACTGACAGAGGGTGACCCCCTGCATGGCATACAGTTGAGTTCTGGTTATAAAACTGGCATTAAAGTGGGCACAATGGCTCTTTTCAATGGAGCAAATAAGTAACAGCTGTTTTCAAATGGTTAAAATGCTTTGGGCCACTGATGTCACGGCGCCAACTGACAGAGGGTGACCCCCTGTATGGCATACAGTTGAGTTCTGGCCATAAAACTGGCATTAAAGTGGGCACGATGGCTCTTTTCAATGGAGCGAATAAGTAACAGCTGTTTTCAAGGGGTAACTGGCTTTGCGCCACTGATGTCACGGTGACAACTGACAGAGGGTGACCCCCTGCATGGCATACAGTTGAGTTCTGCCTGTCGAGCCATCGTGCCCACTTTAATGCCAGTTTTATAGCCAGAACTCAACCGTATGCCATGCAGGGGGTCACCCTCTGTCCGTTGTCACCGTGACATCAGTGGCGCAAAGCCAGTTACCCCTTGAAAACAGCTGTTACTTATTCGCTCCATTGAAAAGAGCCATCGTGCCCACTTTAATGCCAGTTTTATAACCAGAACTCAACTGTATGCCATGCAGGGGGTCACCCTCTGTCCGTTGTCACCGTGACATCAGTGGCGCAAAGCCAGTTACCCCTTGAAAACAGCTGTTACTTATTCGCTCCATTGAAAAGAGCCATCGTGCCCACTTTAATGCCAGTTTTATAACCAGAACTCAACTGTATGCCATGCAGGGGGTCACCCTCTGTCAGTTGTCACCGTGACATCAGTGGCGCAAAGCCAGTTACCCCTTGAAAACAGCTGTTACTTATTCGCTCCATTGAAAAGAGCCATCGTGCCCACTTTAATGCCAGTTTCACGGCCAGAACAACATTGGGCCAGGCGCAACTCAACTGTATGCCATGCAGGGGGTCACCCTCTGTCAGTTGGCGCCGTGACATCAGTGGCCCAAAGCATTTTAACCATTTGAAAACAGCTGTTACTTATTCGCTCCATTGAAAAGCTCCATTGAAAAGAGCCATCGTGCCCACTTTAATGCCAGTTTTATAGCCAGAACTCAACCGTATGCTATGTAGGGGGTCACCCTCTGTCAGTTGGCGCCGTGACATCAGTGGCCCAAAGCCATTTAACCCCTTGAAAACAGCTGTTACTTATTCGCTCCATTGAAAAGAGCCATCGTGCCCACTTTAATGCCAGTTTCACGCCAGAACAACTTTGGGACAGGCTGAAATCAACTGTATGCCATGCAGGGGGTCACCCTCTGTCAGTTGGCACTGTCTCATCAGTGGCCCAAAGCATTTTAACCATTTGAAAACAGCTGTTACTTATTCGCTCCATTGAAAAGAGCCATCGTGCCCACTTTAATGCCAGTTTCACGGCCAGAACAACTTTGGGACAGGCTGAACTCAACTGTATGCCATGCAGGGGGTCACCCTCTGTCAGTTGTCACCATGACATCAGTGGCCCAAAGCATTTTAACTCCTTGAAAACAGCTGTTACTTATTCGCTCCATTGAAAAGAGCCATCATGCCCACTTTAATGCCAGTTTTATAGCCAGAACTGAACTGTATGCCTGTATGCCATGCAGGGGGTCATCCTCTGTCAGTTGACGCCGTGACATCAGTGGCCCAAAGCATTTTAACCATTTGAAAACAGCTGTTACTTATTCGCTCCATTGAAAAGAGCCACTGTGCCCACTTTAATGCCAGTTTTATAGCCAGAACTCAACTGTATGCCATGCAGGGGGTCACCCTCTGTCAGTTGGCGCCGTGACATCAGTGGCCCAAAGCATTTTAACCCCTTGAAAACAGCTGTTACTTATTCGCTCCATTGAAAAGAGCCATCGTGCCCACTTTAATGCCAGTTTTATAGCCAGAACAACTTTGGGCCAGGCTGAAATCAACTGTATGCCATGCAGGGGGTCACCCTCTTTCAGTTGGCGCCGTGACATCAGTGGCCCAAAGCCATTTTCGAATTTAAAACACATTCTTTATTGCCCATTTAGATGCCCATTTTGTGCCAGCTAGTTCAGGATTTGTGGCAGTTTTAATGCAATGTTGGTCAGAACGCTGTATAGAATAACTGGCATCATTCATGGACATTTTCCACTCAAGGAAGGCGGGAAATAAGCATAAACACAAATAAGAAACTGGCGAATAAGAAACCAACTTCAGCCCGAATAAGAAACTGGCGAATAAGAAACCAACTTCAGCCGAATAAGAAACTGGCCGAATAAGAAACCAACTTCAGCATCGTTTAGGGCGCCTCAACCTATTAGCTATCCAGATTTGCCCTCAAGGAATTAGGGGCATCATTGGACACTGTCCATCCACATAGCTCTCTGTGGTGTTTAGGGCCTTTTCCCCATTAGGCATCCAGATTTCTCCTCCTTTAGCATTTAGGCCCCATCTCTCTATTAGTAATCTAGCTTTTCCCCTTGGCATTTAGGGCCTTTCTTCCCAGATTCCCCTTATAGCCTTTATGGACCTCATTCCCCACTGTCCATCTACATACCTCCCTGTGGTATTTAGGGCCTTTTCCCCATTAGGCATCCAGATTCCCCCTCCTTTAGCATTTAGGCCCCATCTCTCTGTTAATTATCCAGTTTTCACCCTGGCATTTAGGGCCTTTCTTCCCAGATTCCCCTTATAGCCTTTATGGACCTCATTCCCCACTGTCCATCCACATATCTCCTTGTGGTATTTAGGGCCTTTTCCCCATTAGGCATCCAGATTCCCCCTCCTTTAGCATTTAGGCCCCATCTCTCTATTAGTAATCCAGCTTTCCCCAAGGCATTTAGGGCCTTTCTTCCCAGATTTCCCTTATAGCTTTTATGGACCTCATTCCCTACTGACAATCCACATACCTCCCTAGGGCCTTTTCCCCATTAGCTATTAAGATTTACCCATCTGGCATTTAGGTCCTATCAGCTATATTTAGGGCCCTCTTTCCCTAATGACCATCCATATAGCCAGTGGTGTGCTTAATCACCAGGCAAAAGCATGGGCCCCCAGAGGCAAGGTCACATCAGTGGTGTCAGGGAACGCCGGATCATGTGATCCAACTAACAATCGAGCAACTACGATCGCGCAGCCCAGTTTCCCAAAACATCATCCCTTTGCCCACCTAGCGGGACTACCAGGCTCAAAGTCTACGGACATACAGATTCTTGGCTAAGGCAAAAAGATCGCTCAAGTTAAATATAGGTTTTAATGCAATAAGCACACTAGGCAGTAATTACAAACATTTGGCTATGATGGAATATGAATGAATGTAAATGTCGTTTATAGAAGTGGGTTACAGGTTACAGTGAGTTACACACAGAGATACAACTGTCAGAGTTACCTTCATATGTAGATGTAGAGTAGTGATGATGGGCTCCAACAAGGAGGTATGTTAAGAGCTTGAGAGAGTGACCAAGTCCTGGTCTCCCAGGCCTGCCTTTAAGCTCGAGCTCTGCCCCTCCACCCTCACTCCTCCCAGACACAGGTCCTGGGGAATTCTTTTGAAGCACCACATGCTATCACACCTTCCCAGCAAAGGAGGATGCTGTCCTCTCGCTATCTGACAAAGGTGTTAGGGGAGCCGCAGGGGGTCTTTCAACCTGGAATTGCCTTTTCTGAGTGTCAGAAGCTTGTGCTCATATATGGACTTCCTTTTCCTGCTAGTCTTGTAAGGGTGACATTTGCTAAGAACAGAGAATCTTTGATTGTATCCTCGCTCAGCTTTACCTGGGGGCGTGCCCAGGCTGGCCAATCATAAGTGGCTGGCCCAGGTATGCGTCTAGCTATAAGTATATCGAGGCCGTGACAGAGAGTAGAAATTGGACAAACTTATGGGCAATTCCCGGACAATTTTAATTTTAATTCCCTATGCCATGGATAGACAATGCCAGGATGCCTCTGGGTTTGCTCGCACCCCCACATCGCATGAGCAGGCCACTGCTAAATCCTTAACAAGGTGCGTTAATATTGTATTTCGCTATACAAAATTTGTCTTTGATTAGGGCCCCCAAACACAATCTCATCTAGATTTTCCCACATGAAGGAACTCCATGGTTTTCTGGGCCCTCTACAATCTAAATAGTTAGTAGTCATTCAAACCACTCCACTGCCACCAAGAGCCTTCCGCTACTTCTAGATGCTAGTGCCCTTCTCCCTCAAAACCATCCATTCCCCTCTTCCTTTAGCATTTAAGGGCATTTTCGCTACTCACCATCCATATATCTCCCTGTGGTATTTAGTGCACCACTCCCCATTACTCACCCAGATTTCCCCACGTAGAAGAACTCCATAGTCCTCCAGTCTGGACTGCCAAGAGAAATGTCTGGTCCCCATACAATCTAAATAGTTAAAAGTCTGTCAAATTACTTTACTGCTACCAAGAGTCCTACCTCTAGGTTTCAGGCCCCTAATTCCCAAAAACCATACAGATTTTCCCACTAGCATTTAGGGCCATTTTTCCCACTAGCCATCCAGTTCAGTATGTTCATTATGAAAACTACCTACCTAAGTACCAGGAATTTGCTCTGATAGGAATGCGTTACAGTGGGAGGGTAGACTCACTAAAAACCTAAAGACTAAGGTGCTATTGAAAAAAACAATAATCCATACAATACACACAAAAAGATCAATGGTGCCATGAGGTCAGAGAAAAACTTTTGTTTTTAAACCAAGGGCCTAAATGGCGAGAGTGGTCCAATGTGTACAGTCACCAATTATCTTCTCAGGCCCACAAAGTCTGTGCATACCTTCCAACGTTTCAGGGTGGGAAAGAGGAACAATATGTAAATGAAGCCACGTCCCCTCATTGAGGGATGTATAGGAGATAAGTTGGAACAGTTACAACACTATAAACACTTTGAATATGCAAAATAATCATTTATTGCAGATCTGCATGTTTCACCTCAAAGAGGGACTAATGAGAATGTCAAGGGGCAGGGAGACATGGACTCAAAAGTGTCCCTCCACGAGGGACACTTGGGAGATATGTCTGTCACAGGAACTGATTAACTGACACAGAACCAGCAATGTAAAAGGAAAAATGGTTTAATGAAAAAACATGAATCCAGCAGAGCAGAAATTAGTGATCTTAACTGAAACCACAGGGGCAGGGTGATGGCATGGGATTGCTGGACAGAATGGGGCCATACAGGAGAGTATTACCTAGGGTGCAACGTCCAAAAGTTGGAGGAGAAGCTTGGGTGCAGGGGCATAAGCGGGCTCTAGTGGAGAGACCAAAGTCGCGGGGATACAGTGGAGGTAAGTATAGCTTGGAAGAGCAGAGCTTGGATGGCTGAACTGATACATCTGTTTGTGTGGGAAGGCCAAGGTTGTGGCCAAATGTTCAAAGATAGAGGAGAGGTTTAGTAACAAGAGGCATAACTAAATACAAGCGGAAACAAACATTAAATGGAGCCCCAGCATAGATCATGGTAACCTTTTTTTTCCCTCATATTCAGCCCGTTGGTTGTAAATAGGTAACTGAACTGGCTACACTTGGACAACGAAACATGGAAACAAATGGTTCAAGCTTTCTAGACACGATGCCATGTGCAGCACAAATCAAATAAATAAGGTGGTGGAGCAACAAGGGCTGCCCTCCCGACCTCATGGACCCCAATGCCGATGCTACCTCTGCAACCCCTTGTAGTTTTGCCCCTTTGGGTCCAAAAAATAGATCAGTATTCAGGAACACAGGTACTGGTGCTGGGAGCAAGATTACAACTCTGCCTAGGTCAGGACTTGTTGCTTCTTAAACCGGACCTTCACCATGATTTAATGAAAAGCCCAAACTCTTAAAAAACGATTCCCCAGCATCTAAAATTAATATATTTAACATTTTTAGTCACTAACTTATTATTCTTTCCCCCACTGAGCTGCAACTCTGTTCAGGAATTTAGGATACGGGCGCTGCCATCTTGACTCAGAAGCATCACACTTACTGAGGAGAGGAGAGTGGGATAAGGTACAGGGGGGCAGGTTATAGCTGTGCTTTGCTCAGACAGAGCAGAGCTGGGGTCAGGGAAAGGTCAGCAGTCCCAGAATGCAGAGCAGCACAGTCACTTCCTGTTTGCAGGCACTTCCTGTTTGCAGGCTGCCTGATAAAATGGCGGCTTCCATAAGCCGCCATCTTGGATGTTTAAAGGCTCATAACATGCAGTAGATGCAGGTAGGATGATTTTTAATGTGAGCAATCTGTATGTACAGTGTGGGGGAAACATATAAGATAGACTCTTATTCAGAGTGAAGGTCCGCTTTAAGCTGGACCTTCATCATGTTTTAATGAAAAGCCCAAACCCTTAAAAAACTATTCCTCAGCATCTAAAATTAATATATTTTCTTTATTGCATGGCACGGCCCGCTTCGTTATTCATAACAGTTGGGTTATTCCGCCACAAGGTGGCGCAGTGGTACTGCAGAAAGCTGTGGCATCTCCCGGCCCCCTGTAAAAACTGGATTAACCAGAGTTCCCAGTGCTTCCTCTGCAGTGATACTGCAAAGTTAGAAGATGTCTCTCTCTCTTGCGCAGGTGAGCAGGGCAACCAAGCCTGTGGCCCTGCATGTCTATTTCCATCCGTTTCTGGACCCTCACTGCCTCCCAGCCTTGGCTGACAGATGGGGTGAAGGTAGAAGAGCACTAGGGTCAAGGGCTCCTGGAGCGCAGCTCCAAGCCGCAGACCCTGTAACACATATGGTAGCCGGCCATAGGCTTTATGGTGAGCCTAATAGGGATGCAGAGTTTTCTGTCCTGGCTTCTGAGGGGGTGAGTAGTTTGGGGACTGTGTCCCCTTATTTTCCCTTTTGGGTCCCCCCTGCGCCCCCCCACCCCGGCCATAGCTGCTCGCTGCTGCCTTCTTGTCTCTCTCGCCCCCCCCTCTCTGACTTCATTGGGGGGGGGGTGGTAGCGGCGAGTGGTGATATCTGTGGTGTTTTGATGTTTTTTGTGTATTTTGTGGTGTTTTTAGCTGCTTTGTACTGCGTTTTGCGGCTGTGGGCACTATAACCTGAGGTGATTTTGCTTTGTCATGGCGCCGGCCGGGTCATGTGAGCGCCGTTTTTCGTGCTCTTGGGTGGGTGATGTGCGTATTGGGTCGTTCCCCCCGCGGCCCGCCCCTCGAGATACCTCTGCTGGCGCCATTTTGGACAAGCTGCGCGTCTGGATTTTTCCCTTCCTGGCTGCAGCGCTGCTTCATCCAGTGTGTCTCCTTATCCAGCGGTCTGTGCCTGTGTGACCCTGAGGTGTCTTTGGTCCGTGAGTCCCCCTTGGGGTTTTTTTTTATTGAATTGGGGTGTATTTGCTGCGGGATGCTCATGTGTATTTTTACTTATGTCTTTCAGGCGGGATACCATTGGGTTGTGGTTTCTCCCGGCTCCACTCCTTCCTCCCCCTCATTCCTCCTTTATTGACTTCTGGGGGCTTTCCCTGTGAGTAACAGTGTCACGGTGTGCGTGCCGTGTGCTGAAAGTGTCCTTGCGCTTCAAGATGGTTTGCCTGCTTCGCTTCCCAGCTCTGCGCCTCCCTCGGCTTCACCTACTCCCCTGCTCCTGCAATTGGGCTCCAGTGAGGGGAATGTTGGCTCTGCGGGTGGCTAACATTGAAAAGCAGCTTGCCAGGACTGTTCCTAGGAAGGCCTCTGGCAAGAAGAGACACCTGGATCCCAGGCCCGCTCCCCTTACTGAGGTGTATGTGGGGATTGATGATGGTGGCTATCACCCCCTTGAGATGGGGGAGCTCTCCCAGGATCCTGACTCCTCAGGGAACCAGCAGGAGGTTTGCGATAGTGACCCTGGGTCTGCGTCCGGAGAGGAATCATGGTACCCTGAGGACACTGATAATCTGCTGTCACATATTTTTGAAATTTTGCACATTGCTGCCCCTGAGGTAGCCAAGAGAAAGCAGGGGGAGCTTTTTCGCCCTGGTAAACAGCGTCTAGAATTCCCTGAGCAGGAACATTTTACCACCTTGGTGCTTAAAGAATGGGAACGTCCTAACAAGATGCCTGCTGTGCCCAAGGGTTTGGATAAAAGGTATCCCTTTCCTGCTGATCTTGTTAAGAGGTGGTCATTTCCCCCTGAAGTGGACGCTCCCGTGCTAGGCTTGTCCAATACTTCATGCCTTCCCCTGACACTACCACTCTGAGGGATGATGAGAACCGGCGCATCGATCAATTGGCCTGCCATGCTTTTACATGTGTGGGGCTGGCTTGAGCCCAGTATGTGCTGCCGCCATTACTGCTATTGCCCTTAAGAAGCTGCTCAAGCGTCTCATTGATGGCGCAACAGCTGGTAGTGTGGGGGAGGAATATAGGAATCTCTTACTATGCTCTGATTTTGTGGCCTTTATCCTTACTGCTGTGGATGATGCTGTGCGGCTGTGTGGTAGGGCCTCTGCGCTCTTGGTGGCTATGCGTTGCTCCGTCTGGTTGCGCCAGTCGGCAGTTGACGCTGCGGCTAAGAAAGCTCTCAGTGGCCTCCCCTACGTGGGGCTGCGGCTATTTGGGGAGCGTCTTGATGTTCTAGCCAACGATTGAAGGCTGCCTCAGCGTAGGAGGCAGTCTCAGCTCTTTCGGGGGTGCTCTGCCCCCCTCCCTTCCTTCCGCATTCCCAGAGGGGGCCGTGACTCCATCCTCTCCAGTGGTCGCAGAGATTCTTGGGGCTGTGGCAGACCCCGTGGTCGTCCCAGTCTCTCCTGAAATCCCAAGCCCAAACCCTCTCCCAAGCCCCCTCAGGCATAAAGGGACGCCCTCACCCATCCGGGTGGGGGAACGGCTTTGGCTCTTTGCTCACGTCTGGAGGCTTCATGTCTCAGAACGGTGGATTCAGGAGGTAGTGTCCTCCGGTTACAAGATAGAGTTTGCAGCCTGCCCCCCCCCCCCCCCCCCAAGATTCATCAGATCCCGGATGTCTTTAAACCCCCTGTCTGCTTAAGGGTTGCTTCTGGCGGTTCATTGCCTGTTAGAGTCCGGAGTCATTTGTTTGGTGCCCCATCAAGAAAGGGGTCAGGGGTACTATTCCAATCTTTTCACGGTTCCCAAAAAGGACGGCTCTCTGAGGCCCATTCTGGATCTGAAGGGCCTCAACAAAATTGTCAGATTCAAGCATTTTCACATGGGGACGCTGCGCTCTGCTGTCAGTACCCTTCGCCCGGGCGACTTCATGACCACTGTGGACATCAAGGATACTTATCTTCATGTGCCTATTTTCCCAGGTCATCAGAGATTTCTAAGGTTCGAGCTGCAGGATCAGCATTACCAGTTTGTGGCTCTACCCTTCGGTATCAAGTAAATATATACAGAGGTGGGCGCACACCAAAATATTGTAGTTTGCAAAAATTATTTATATATTGAAAAAATGTCACATGAAATATACATACAATTGGTTACTATACACATATATACACAATACGTCCAGTATGTGGGGTATCTCATATCTTAAGAGTAAACAAAATGCATCCATATATACACCCAATTGATCCCGTGTTCAGCTGGAGAAACCGCGTTACTTCTATACCTAATGTGAGTTGAAATCCGTAATGACACACAGTCTGCATGAAATGTATCCAATTCAAGTGTTTCTATGTAACAGCAGCTATCCCCAGCTCAATCACACAGCGGATCAAGAATATGTAACTACTAATATGAGGCAAAAGGAAAATACAGTTGTTACATATGATTGTGAAATGTCACATTCAAATGGCTTCTATAGTCACACAGCGCAGCTGTTATAATAACACAGTTAGTTTTAAAGTTTTGGAAACCCCACATATACTGCAGCAATTATACATCTATACAACAGCAGAGTTCTAGTATCATATCAGTAACATTTGAACAAAAAGTATATGATCGCTTATGGATAAATTACCGACGTTTCACGGCCGCAGGCCGTTTCATCAGGGTAGCGATATTGAGCCTATGAGATGTGCGCGCTTTTATACACCTAGCTTCCCCCCGGCCAGCCAGTCTGTGATCGCGGTGTGCGGCGTTTCCTGTAGCCGCTCACTGTGTCACATCCGGTGGTGACGTCCCGGGCCAGAGAAAGCAGCGCTGGAGGGCGGAAGTGTCAGCCGTCTCCCCCAGTCAGCAACATACTGGCTGGCAGAGACAATGCAGACATCCGTACCTGCGCACTGCGTCTCCAGGCGCACGGGGCGTCACGCATCGGGTTTCGCCTATGATTGTAATGCATAGCTAAAATCAGCTTTAAAGAGTCAATAGTCCATTCATCTGTGTTATATATAAGGCGAAATCTTGTGGGGAAGCAATTCTTCAAGGGGGACAGCTTCGGTTTGCTTGTATCTTGCATAGCTGCAGAGAGAATATATCAAAGTTAAAAAATAATTAAAAACAACCTATATAAGCGATCTTGTCTAAATGATTGTTCATCCAATCACCACATTTCTCATCCAATACATATATTTATTCTATCCATATCAAGTCAGTATGGATTCCTCAAATGTCATTTGGTACATCTATATGTTAAAGCAGCCACTAGCACGTACATTTGTCCCAAGAGAAAAAATTCCATGTTCAGATTATAATACCTAAAGTCTCACTGTAAAGAAAGGGTCCTGTTTTTCACTCATCCACAGGAAAACATGAGTATTATCTTAGTATCACTAACCTATTCTGAAAATGTTTATTTAAATGTCTGTATACTAATTGAATTACAATGATATTTAAATTATTTGCAGATGTGTATCTACAGGAAATCCTAATGCTAATATACAGTGAGGATAGACTTTGTGTAAAGGACAACAAGGAAAAAAAAGGGGGAGAAAAGGCAAAGAAGGGAAAAGAGAAGGGAAATATAGGAGAGGCCAGAGTTTATAATAAGAGAGTGGACAAGATGGACAAGGAGAGGGAAAATTGTTCAAAAAGGAGAGGCATGAGGGAGCAAAGCATAAGACTCATATGAAGGGTGTGTAATCCAGTTCTTCATTAAGTCCCTTCGGGGCCATGGTATCCAACGTAAAAATCCAGTTCAATTCGCGTCTTAACAAAGCTTTATCCCTATTTCCGCCTCTTCTTGCTACCGGTTGATAGTCTATGGCCATGAAACGAAGTTGGGAGATTTGGTGTCCCATTTGCATGAAATGTCGGGCTACAGACGAATCCATGTCTCCTCGTCTTATTGCACTCCGGTGCTCGCTAATTCTAGTTTTAAGTGCCCTCTTAGTTTTTCCCACATATAGTTTGCCACATGGACATTTCAAAATGTATATCACGTGGGTAGAATTGCAGTTAAAAAACTGTTTTATACTATATTTTTTACCTGATTGTGGATGACTAAATACATCCCCTTTAATTACAGAGTTACATTGCGCACATCCTCCGCAGCGAAACATTCCTTGGATCGCTTGGGATGATGGCATCCATGTCTGGTGGGTCTGAGATTTTACCCTTGGAACATATGTGTCTGCTCTAAGTTTTCTCTCAAGTTACGTGGTCTCTTCCGTATAAACATGGGGGAGTCTGAAAAAATCTGTACAAGTTTAGGGTCACTTCCTAACACATGCCAATGTTTTTTAATGACTTTTTCTATCTTTGGTGAAAGGGCTGAAAAGGTTAGGATAGCTGGAATCCGTTGTGGGTTCTCTCGTGGATTATGTCGTAATAATTCTGATCTATCCTTCATCCTGGCCTTATCTCTAGCAGCCACTAGTTCTGCATAATGGTATCCTCGCGTCCTGAATTCATTGATTAATTCCTGTGATCGCTCAACAAAGGTATTATCATCTGTAATAATGCGCCTAAGGCGTATAAATTGGCTGTATGGTAAACTTTTCTTAAGAGATTCCGTATGGAAACTCGAGCGGTGTAGAAAAGTCGTGCGATCTGTCGGTTTACGGTACAGGTCAGTTATCAATGTATTATTGTCAAGTGATATCATAACGTCTAGGAAGTGTACCTGAGTTTTGCTAGATTCCAGTGTGAAAGTGATTGTGGGCAGTCTGTGGTTTAGGCCATCAGTGAAGGTTAATAGATCTTCCTCAGAGCCCTGCCATAGAAAGAAGATATCATCAATAAATCTTAGCCAAAGGCTCACATGAGACTGAAAATAAGGGTCGTTATAGACAAAGGCCCGTTCGAAGCGGTCCATAAATAAATTTGCGTAGGAGGGTGCCACATTTGACCCCATGGCTGTTCCCTGGAGCTGTAAATAGTATTTATCGCCATAGAGGAAATAGTTCTTAGTCAATACCATAGTGAGCAGTTCAATACATAATTCATTGAATTCAGGAGTCGTTTCAAAGGTGCAAAGAGCCTCTACAACTGCTGAAATACCCAAATCATGTGGGATCGACGTGTATAATGAACACACGTCCATACTACACAAGAGGGTATGTTCAGACAGTGGTCCCAGATTGGTAATATGATTCAAAAAATCACCTGTGTCTAATAGATAAGATCTTGTAGTGATTACCTTGGGTTGTAACACCCGATCCAAAAAGGTAGCCACATTTTGAAAAATCGACTCTGTCCCAGCAACAATCGGGGGTCCAGGGGGGTTGATAGGATCCTTATGCACTTTAGGTAAAATGTAAAGTACTGGCGTTACAGGATGATCTACTGTCATGAATGCATATAATTTCTTATCTATAATCTTCGGTATCACCTCGGCACCTCGGGTGTTCAGCAAGGTGCTGGCGGGAGTGATGGCTCTGCTAAGGAACCAGGGCATCCGCATCATTCCTTACCTGGACGACATCCTGATTGTGGCAGGCCGAGCGGGACACTCAAATGGTGACATCCACTCTAGAGTCTTTCGGCTGGGTGATCAACTATCTCAAGTCTTCTCTGTCTCCGTCCTTGGTGAGGTCCTTTCTGGGCATGACTCTGGATACCTCTCAGGTCAAGGTGTTCCTTCCTTAGCAGAAGGTGGAGGGTCTTCAGCTGCAAGCTCGGGTTCTGCTGTCGTGTCCTCATCCCTCCCTCCGTCAGGGGATGTAGTTGGTTGGCCTGATGGTGTCCTGCTTCGAGGCAGTCCCCTTTGCTCAGTTTCACATGAGACCTCTTCAGTTGCACCTCTTGTCAGTTTGGGATGGGGAACCTGTGTCCCTGGATCAGGAATTTGTTCTGTCTCCCCTGGCCAGACAGTCTCTCTCGTGGTGGCTGGACTCAAGGAACCTTCTGGTGCGGCAGGACCTTCCTGCCCCCGTGCTGGGAAATGGTCACCACGGATGCCAGTCTGACCGGCTGGGGAGGGTTCTGGAAGTTCCAGGGTCGGTGGGGCCCACAAGAGGCCCATGCTTCCATCAACGTCCTGGAACTGAGGGCGATCAGGTTGGTTCTTTCTCGCCTATCCACTCACCTTCGGGGTCGGGCTGTTCAGATCCGCTCAGACAACCAGACGGGGGTGGCCTACCTCAATAATCAGGGAGGGACTCGGAGCAAGCGAGCCTTCAAGAAAGTGTCCCTGATTCTGTCTTGGGCGGAACAGCATGTTCCCTGCATCTCAGCGGTCTACATCCCAGGGGTGGAGAACCAGGTGGCGGACTCCCTGAGCAGGGGGACGTCTCGTCTGGGGAGTGGTCCCTCAACAACCGGGTGTTTCTCTCCCTCTGTCACCGCTGGGGTCAGCCGGATGTGGACCTGTTTGCGTCCGGTCACAATCACAAACTTCCCAGATTTGTCTCTCTGTCTCAGGATCCTCTGGCCTTCGCCACGGATGCCCTGGCAATACCTTGGACAGAGTTTCAGCTTCTCTATGTGTTACCTCTGTTTCCTCTCCTGGGCAGGGCTATCTTGCATGCGCAAGATAGCCCAGGAGCGGGTACCAGCCATCCTGGTGGCCCCTTGTTGGCCAAGAAAGGTTTGGTTCGCAGACGTCGTGCAGTTGGCAGTAGACCGGCACGTCTTGCCTAAGGATCCAGATCTTCTCACTCAGGGGCAGCTACGCCATCCCAATTTACAAACGCTGGCTTTAACGGCTTGGCTGCTGAAACCTCCATATTGATGGAAAAGGGGTTGCCTGCCTCTGTTGTTGATACCATGATTCCATGATTCGGGAAATCCTTGTCCTTTATCTATTACAGGGTCTGGCATGCTTACATTGCCTGGTGTGAGTCCAAGTCTCTTCCCTGTCGGGTGTTTTCTATTCCCAGGATTCTGGAATTCTTACAACATGGTTTGGATCTGGGCCTTCAACTTAGTACCCTAAAAGGCCATGTTTCAGCTCTGGCAATTTTTTCCAAAGATCTTTTGCCAATCACCGGTTGGTTAAAACCTTGTTCCAGGATGTTGCTCATGTGCGTTCACCCCGTAAGCCTTTGCTACCAGTCTGGGATTTGAATCTGCTGTTGTCTGCTCTGCAAGGGCCTCCCTTTGAGCCTATCCGTGAGCCTGCCTTGTCTATTTTGACTCTTAAGGTAGACTTTCTGGTAGCTATCACTTCTGTAAGGCGAGTTTCTGAGCTAGTGGCGCTTTCCATCAAAACTCCTTATTTTGAGAGGAATCAGGATAAGGTGGTGTTTCGGCTTAAGCCGGATTTCTTGCCAAAGGTTGTGTCTGCCTTTCATCTCAATCAGGACATTGTCTTGCCTTTATTGTGTCCTAATTCTGCTAATTCCAAGGAGCGGACTCTGCATTCTCTGGATGTGGTCAGGGCTCTGAAGAGGAGAGCGGGATAAAGTTCAGGGGCGGGTTATAGCTGTGCTTTGCACAGACAGAGCAGAGCTGGGGTCAGGGAGAGGACAGCAATCCCAGAATGCAGAGCGACACAGTCAGAAGACACTTAATGTTTGCAGGCTGCCTGATGTCCCATGAGCCGCCATCTTGGATGTTTAAAGGCTCATAACAAGCAGTAGATGCAGGTAGGATGATTTTTAATGTGAGCAATCTGTATGTACAGGGTGTGGGAAACATATAAGATAGACTCTTATTCAGGGTGAAGGTCCACTTTAAGGCTGGTTTGCAAGTGCAGTAGTGCCTTCCACACACCCAATGGTAAGATATGCAATAGTGTGGGTGTGCACCCATACGTTTCCCATTGCCAGGTAATCCTCTGGCCCAGCAGGGTTGCATGCTAAGTTCTTTTGGTCAATAGATCCATCCACCACCAATTAAAGGTGGTTCTCCTACTCTCCTGCCTATTGTAGAAATATATTAAGGCACCAGTACTTTTTTCTGTGGGTAAAGCTCTCCAGCTCACGTATTTTTACATATTGCCGGCCCTTTTGCAAAAAAAAACACCTTTTCAAGTACCAGACTTTTCCCTAGTGCCGATGATTTTGATGCCAGGTCGAAATATAGGAAGTACAACACTTCTACCAACAATAAACAAAATATATAATGAGTGTATAAGTAGAAGAACCTGTAGAAATAGGTATATGTGTGTATATAGATACAAAATGAATTCCACAGATATATCGATTGGCTTCTTACCCTACAATGATGAACTAAACAATTACCTCTAAACAGATAGTGTCCTAAAAAGACACTAGTGATGATATAACAAAAATACTAATAAGATAGGAAGTACAATGTCTGAGTGGAGGGGAAAAAAAAGTAAGAACACAACCACTGCTCAAAGGGACAAACTTGCTTTTGTTAGTACAGGCCCGCTTTTTCACTGGGGTGTTGTTGGGTAACATTGGTCCCTCAACAAATTCTCCTGTTAATTACAATTAGAATTTCGTGATGAAGTATATAGTTAGATATTAGCTGTATGAATGCATGAAAATACTCTTGTTCTAGGTGTTAGGATGTGTCAGCTGTCTGGTTCGGGTGGCCGGGTAACAGAACGTTCTTATGATTATTTAACTCATTTGCAATTTGGGAGGCTGCTGCAGCCTTCCGGCTCTGTCTTGAGGATTCTACAAGTTCCTCTCTGTGGAGGGTTTATTTTTCGCTGCGGCCAATACTGGAATACTGATTGAGGTCTCTCCGGATCTGTGCTGCTAATTGGTGAAGCTCATTATAGGCAAATTCTTATGCACCGTGGCTAATCATTACAGGAATGCTATTTATTAACCTGCTTTATATGGCTAATTAAAAGTGAACTCCGGCCACTGCAAAATCTTTTTAGATTGTGTTGCTGTAAAACATCACTGGACCAGTGTAGTGTTTGTGTGTTAAAGGGAAACTTATGCCAAAACTTTTTAGATGAATGGGAAAGGTTTAGCACCAAATCGAGTCGATTTACTCTTGTGTTTAATGTGGACTAACAGGATTTTCTCTAACCCGGGTTTTGGTCCACAGGGCAACTTGAATCGGGATGCCCCTCTGCGTGAAACCCCCCAGGGCTCCCATAAACACTCGCTATTCCCCACTTCACATGCGGGCTCTCGTCCAATGAGAGCTGTCTGCCATGACTGTCATTCAGAAATCGCTCTCATTGTTGTCAATGGGGAACGCCGGCTGCGTGGGGGGACATTCAGATAGGCAAGGGTGTGACCGTGCAGGCCACCGGGGATATGGGGGATGCGGCAGGACGCACTTCCCATTCTAGCCAATAAGAGCCATTCGCCAAATTACATCACGGCAGATGGCATTGTGATGATGGAGTGAAAAGCGATTTCTGTGGATTTCACACAGCAGGGCATCCCAACCCCGGGGGAACAGAACAAAACCCGGAAAAGTCAAATTGACGCTTTAAGCCTGGAGGTCTTTAAAGTGGACCAAAACCCAGAATTTTGACTATCCTGGATTTTGGTCCTTGCCTCGTCCAATCAGCGCACTCCATCCAGGAGCTTGTCTAATGCAAGTGGTTCAGGCCGCTCTGGCAGCTGCATCCCCGCTACCCTTTAACAAATGCCTGGCACAGGAACACGCCATGCTAGAGGGATGGGGGGGGGGTGCGGGCGGTGCTTGCACATGTGCCATTGGACTGGGAACGAAGGTGAGTTTTCGGGCGACCTGGGGGGTTTCACACATCGGGGCACCCCTGATTGAGTGAGTGAGTATGCCTGCCCTGGTCCACTTAGAACCATAGAAGGTTGACAGCAGAAGGAGACCTTACGGTCCATCTAGTCTGCCCTTATTTGTATACTGTATGTGCTCTTTATCTTAGGATAGACGTGTGCTTATCCCAGGCATTTTTAGATTCAGTGACTGTCTATCTTTTAACTACCTCTGCTGGAAGTTTGTTCCAAGCATCTACTACTCTTTCTGTAAAATAATATTTTCTCTCTGATCTTCCCTCCCACTAGCTTCAGGTTGGGCCCCCTTGTTCTATCATTATGTTAATTCTTAAAAACCCTTCCCTCCTGAACACTATTAAAGCCTTTCACATATATAAATGTCTCAGTCATGTCCCCCCTCTCCCTTCTTTCCTCCAGATTGTACAAATTAAGTTTTTTTTGCCTTTTTTCCTGCTAAGTTTTAAGTTTAAGTCTACCATTTGGTGCCTGCCTTTGGACCCGTTCTATATGAATAATGTCTTTTTGCAGGGTTGGTCTCCAGAACTGCACACAGTATTCCAGCTGTGACCTCACCAGGGCTCTTTAAATCCCAATTGAATTGAATGTTTTTCTTCTGGTCTTCTCATCAGTTTTTTTGTCAGATTTTTTTACATAAAAACTGCAATTTTAACAAGGTTGTGTAGACCTTTTCTTTCCAATGCATGTAGGGTTAGTAAGTTGGTGTCCCGTAGTAGCCATCAATGTAGGCAGGAAATGTAAAGTTACAGTAAAATACCTCCCAACTTTCCTATATTTAAAGGAACTGTCCCTCTTTTGAGTCCTGTCCCTCGCTATTTTCATCTGTCCCATACAGATATACATACAGATCTGCACCAATAAATGATTAATTTGCCTATTCAAAGTTTTTTTTATACATAAAGGTAAAGCTGAACAACCACCCCTCTGGGGTGAGGGAAGCTCTTCCGCTCTTCCCATCTATCCATCTATCCCTCCCCCTCTCCTCCCAACTCATCCCTTCTATTCCTGCTATCCATCCCTCTCTCACTCCTCCTCGCTCATCCCATTGGCAATAGACAGGAAGTTTTGCATGATGGGCGATGTGGGTGTGGTGAGGGGGTGTGGCTTAACTTAAAACAGCTGTCCTTCTTTTCCACCCTGATAAGTTGGAAGGCTATGCAGTAATACCATTTATTGCCCTACTCAATAGATTTAAAAGGCAAGCTTTCACAGCATGCTAGGCTTTGGGCTTAAAGCGGACCTTCACCCTGAATAGGAGCCTTTTATTTTTCCTCACCCTGTACATACAGATTCCCCACATAAAAAAATCATCCTACCTGCACCTAGTGCGTATTCTGAGCATTTAAACATCCAAGATGGCTGCTCATGGAGCATCAGGCAGCCAGCAGACAGGAAGTGTCTCTAGACTATGCCACTGCATTCTGGGATTGCTCTCTTCCTGATCTGCTCTGTCTGTGCAAACCACAGCTATAACCCCACCCCCTGCATTTTACCCCACTCTCCTCTCCTCAGTGTGTGTGATTCTTCTAAATCGAGATGGTGGCACCCGTATCCTAGAGTCCTGAAAAGAGTTGCAGCCCAGAAGAGGAAAGAATAATAAGTAAGCGACTAAAAACATAAAAATATATTAATTTTAGATGCTGGGAAATAGTTTTTTAAGGGTTTGGGCTTTTCATTAAATGATGCTGAAGGTTTGGTTTAATACCTAATATTACATTATAGGGATTATGCCTGAAGAAGAAGCATGGTGTGCATCTAAAGGGCGTATTTTCAATCTATTGAGTTAGCCAATAAATGATATAACTTTTATCTTATATATGAGAACAGACTTACTGATTTGCATACAGTTACAACTTTGAAGTTCTTCTAAAGTTATATACTAAAATTAGGCTAATGGGACGCTGCCCACAGACCTAAAAACAGGAGCACCAACAATATCACAAATTACCAATTCAATTGTATTTATTAAGAATCAAAAATGTCAAAACCACTAGACATAACAAACACTTTACAACAACAACACATTAAAAACACTGCGAGTCCCCAAAATCCATCCAGTGCTGCCTATGCAGCAATTTATTTCTGGGTTAACTCCTAATTCCCAGCCCGTATGATAATATGTAAGGCCCTTACAATAAATCCAACCTTTTGTGCCGGCACAAAATCCCAAGTTAATAATCCCTAATAAATTAATTATATTAACGTGACAATACATAGACAATCATAACAGCAATGCAAATAAAGGATACACAGCAATACCGATCTCCAATGAACTAAATTACCAATAGTGCAAAAATTGCATATAAAGTGACTAAGTGTAGAATTATATATAAAGTGGCTAAGTACAACAATTAAGTATATATCCTCAAACATTGGTCATGGATACCTGTGCGCAAACTACAGAATAATACATCAAACAACACACAACCTATGAAAACAAGGGCATACAGACCAATATGAAGCAGCAGCGGGGACACCTACGGCACGGGCGGCCGCGATCGTAGGTGTCCCCGCTGCTGTTCCCCACTCCATATTGCACGTGATTGACCTGTTGTCAGGCTTCATATTGGTCTGTATGCCCTTGTTTTCATAGGTTGTGTGTTGTTTGATGTATTATTCTGTAGTTTGCGCACAGGTATCCATGACCAATGTTTGAGGATATATACTTAATTGTTGTACTTAGCCACTTTATATATAATTCTGCACTTAGTCACTTTATATGCAATTTTTGCACTATTAGTAATTTAGTTCATTGGAGATCGGTATTGCTGTGTATCCTTTATTTGCATTGCTGTTATGATTGTCTATGTATTGTCACGTTAATATAATTAATTTATTAGGGATTATTAACTTGGGATTTTGTGCCGGCACAAAAGGTTGGATTTATTGTAAGGGCCGTATATTATCATACGTGCTGGGAATTAGGAGTTAACCCAGAAATAAATTGCTGCATAGGCAGCACTGGATGGATTTTGGGGACTCGCAGTTTTTTTAATGTGCTGTTGTTGTAAAGTGTTTGTTATGTCTAGTGGTTTTGACATTTTTGATTCTTAATAAATACAATTGAATTGGTAATTTTTGATATTGTTGGTGCTCCTGTTTTTAGGTCTGTGGGCAGCGTCCCATTAGCCTAATTTTAGTATATTGCTTCTATTCATACAGTGTAGCACAATCTAATAATTCTATGCGGTGCACCACTTTGGGTGTTCTTCTAAAGTTAAGTAAGTTGTTGTACCGTGTTAGCCATCGATGTAAGCAGGAAATCCAAGGTTAAGGTAATACCATTTATTGCCTAACCCAAGAAGATTGAAAATGCAAGCTTTCGAAGCTGTTCAAGCTTCTTCTTCAGGCATAATACAGATCTGTAACTTAGACACACATTTATACAAAACACTACAAAGGAGTGACACTTGTTTTTACACTGACACACATGAAATGACAATGTGAGAATTCTTATCTCACAGTATACGATTTTACGACTTAGCTATTTTTCATGTGTGTCAGTGTAAAAACAATTGTCACTCCTTTGTAGTGTTTTGTATAAATGTGTGTCTAATTTACAGATCTGTATTATGCCTGAAGAAGAAGCTTGAACAGCTTCGAAAGCTTGCATTTTCAATCTTATTGAGTTAGCCAATAAATGGTATTACCTTAACCTTGGATTTCCTGCTTACTAAAGTTAAGGAAACTGTTGAGAAGAAAAAAAAATGCATGATGCTTTTTATTGCCTGTAATGACTCTCTCGAAAGCCCAAAAATGTGAGATAAAAATGTGAGCCCTGTCCAAGGTGCAAATGGCGCTATAGCGGCAGATGGCGGCCTTCCTATTGGCCATATTTTATACTAGAATTGAGTTGGCTTTTTTTTACAAACTCGACAGGCAGTGAATTGTTTTGCCTTTTATAACAGCAGGAAGTCATTTAGGAACATTTACGTTGTAATTATTAGTGGCTTTAGAACTGTATAGTTTCCGCATCCTGAAGTGAGAGCGAGTCGCGGCTCTCTGTGGCTGACTTGTAAGCGAGCCTCATGTGCCAAAAAGCTGTGATTGATTTCTGAATTGTAAGCTTTCCGGGTGGCTCATGAATTATTTTCCAGCTTTTACATAATTTAGTGGTGGAGGCTGTTTCACATTATCACTTTGTTGTTATGGGCTTCTCACTGTCTTGTGACTATGATTTATAGTGGACCTAAACTGAAATATACTGCAGTAGCCCTCAGGGACACCCCATGGCCATCTGCCCCCAAGCTTCCTGGAACAGGGCAGAAATGTACCCCTGCTCTGTTCCATCTGTATATGGGGTATATGATACCACGTACAGTGTCTGACATGCCCGCCTGGTGATCCCTGGTGTCTTGATGATCTACAGCAAGGTGTTCATTATCAAGGCCTTCTAAATGTATGTCTCACCACATAACAAGCAACTACAGCAGCAGCCTCCTTAAAGTGGACCAAAACCCACAGTGATCATCCCGGGAATCTATAAGATTTCAGGGCCGATCGAGTCCTTCCCCCAGGGCATCCCGATTTTGTGTGAAACCTCCCAGGTCGCACATACACTTACCTTCTTTCCTGGTCTAACAGCACATGCGCGAACCGCATCCCTGCTATCCTCTAGCAGGGTGTGTGCCTATGCCAGGCTTTTGTAAATGGCTGGTGCGGGCATGCTCCCTGTTACAGGGTAGTGGGGGATATGGGTGCGGGCATGCTCCCTGTTACAGGGTAGTGGGGGATATGGGTGCGGGCATGCTCCCTGTTACAGGGTAGTGGGGGATATGGGTGCGGGCATGCTCCCTGTTACAGGGTAGTGGGGGATATGGGTGCGGGCATGCTCCCTGTTACAGGGTAGTGGGGGATATGGGTGCGGGCATGCTCCCTGTTACAGGGTAGTGGGGGATATGGGTGCGGGCATGCTCCCTGTTACAGGGTAGTGGGGGATATGGGTGCGGGCATGCTCCCTGTTACAGGGTAGTGGGGGATATGGGTGCGGGCATGCTCCCTGTTACCGGGTAGTGGGGGATATGGGTGCGGGCATGCTCCCTGTTACAGGGTAGTGGGGGATATGGGTGCAGGCATGCTCCCTGTTACAGGGTAGTGGGGGATATGGCCGTCAGTGCGCTCGGAGCCACTCGCCTTAGACGAAGTGAGGTCAGCTAATTGGACAAGCGACCGGATAGAGGTGAGTTTGGTTCGGCGACCTGTGGGGTTTCACACAGCAAGGCACCCCCTATCAGGGGCAAGGACCAAAACCCAGGATAGTCACTTTCACTGGAAGCTTACCTCCATGTCACCCCTTGTTGCCAAGTAATTGTATAAGCATTTTGCATGATATATATTCAACTGTGATTTTTGCAGGAGTTCACTGGCAAATTACATACTTTTTTTCAGGAGTGTGGGCTTTGACGTGAAATGTCTTGTTTGTAATTTTTTTCAGTGCTTTCGCAATATTTTGGGTGAAATAATCAGAAATAAAACGGTGTGAGGTATGTGGGCTATTGTGCCACTGACGCTACAGACAGCTCAGATTTTCCACGCTGCAGATTTGCTCCACAATTAGACGGACTTGCGATAAATAGGAATTTCTCTTGCACATGAGTGGCATGAGCGAGCCTGCGGAGAGACTAATCTCCTTACTCTATAACCCATAATCACCGCTCATTTACATCTCTCTCTCATTTCCCCGCACTCTCATAGCCTGCTAATGGGCTGCACGCCCACGTTATACTTTTAGCGCAACATAACTGGCGTACAAGCATGGAGCTCAAAGCCCTCTCGGCTCGGCCCTAGAACCAAAAAGATTGCTTTGCTGGCTGAGCAGAGCAGAGCACACAGTAATAGGGTTTGCTTCACTTCTAAAGTGGACTAACAGTAAAAAGTGACTTAAACCGGACCTTCACCATGATTTAATGAAAAGCCCAAATCCTTAAAAAACTATTCCCCAGCATCTAAAATTAATATATTTTAAGTTTTTAGTCACTTCCTTATTATTCCTTCCCCTACTGTGCTGCAACTCTGTTCAGCGCTCTAGGATATGGGCGCCGCCATCTTGACTCTTGAAGCATCACACATACTGAGGAGAGGAGAGCGGGATAAAGTGCAGGGGGTGGGGTTATAGCCATGCTTTGCTCAGACAGAGCAGAGCTGGGGTCAGAAAAAGGACAGCAGTTCCAGAATGCAGAGCGACACTTCCTGTTTGCAGGCTGCCTGATGCCCCATGATCCGCCATCTTGGATGTTTAAAGGCTCATAACATGCAGTAGATGCAGGTAGGATGATTTTTAGTGTGAGCAATCTGTATTTACAGGGTGTAGGAAACATTCAGGGTGAAGGTCCGCTTTAAACTGGACCAACACAACGAACACAACGAACAGTGATCATATGCATCCCTCCCCAGGGCAATTCAGATTTCTGCACATAAAACTGAATTTACCTTTTTCTAACTCATGTTCTGGTCAATTTTAAAAACTAAATGGCGGCTCATGGATCTGCAGGACACCTGCAAACAGGAAGTGCTGCTGGGTTTCCTGTTACTGTGCATTTTCAGTTATGTCAGTTGAATCCAGGCAGTAGCATGGCTGAGATGCTGGGAGAGGAAGCTGCATAATGGCCGCCACCACTAGAATATCAGTGAGGCAGCTTTTCAGCTTTGAGTGGATCCAGACAATGCTTCAGTATCATGCAGACATGCAAATGAGTTTTGGGAAACTTTCTATTCCAACTGTGCCAGGCTGTTGGTCCGGTTTAAAGTGGACCAAAACCCAGGATTTTGACTATCCTGGGTTTTGGTTCTTTGCTCAGACAGAGCAGAGCTGGGGTCAGGGAAAGGACAGTAATTCCAGAATGTAGAGCAGCACAGTCAGAAGACACTTCCTGTTTGCAGGCAGCCTCAGACTCCCTGGGATGAGGTCTTGGATGTTTAAAGTGGACCAAAACCCAGGATTTTGACTATCCTGGGTTTTGGTCCTTCTCCCCTGCCCCGCTATGTCATAATCACGGCCTTCTGAGTGTGTCTCACCTCATAACAAGCAACTACAGCAGCAGCCTCCTTAAATTGGGATTTTGACTATCCCAGGTCTTGTTTCTTGCCCCCACGGTGTGAAACCCCCCAGATTGCCCATGCAAACTCACCTTTCCCTGGTCCTACGGCAAATGCACTGACTCTCGTCCAATAAGAGCTGTTTGCAATGCATATTTAACAATTTCACTGGCAGCCTACCCCCATGTCACCCCTTGTTTTTAAGCATTTTGCACTATATATGTTTAACTGTGATATTTGCAGGAGTCTACAGGAACATTACATACTGTTTTTTTCAGGAGTGTGGGCTTTGACGTGAAATGTCTTGTTTGTAATTTTTTTTTTTTGAGTGCTTTATCAATATTTTGGGTGAAATATATAGGGGGGGGGGGGAACCACCTTATGCTACTGGCCTCTTATCCCTCCCTTTCCCACAAGCTTTATTGTAGTGTTTGTGTGTTTTCACCTTTTTTACACTGTGCGTGCCTTATACTTACCTCCCTCGCTCCCTGGAGTCTGGCCCCTGCTCCCTCTCCCCTCCATCTTGACTAGCAAGGCTTACACTGTGAGGGGGGACGTGACGCCGCTCGCGCGGTTTGGCTGGCCGAGAATGACAGGCGGCGGAGGTGCGGCCGGACGCCGCACGGTCTGTTTTACGGGGACCCCCCTGCGGGCCACCCTGTGACGTTTGCTGCCCTGTCCCCACCATTGTTGGGCAGGCCTTCTGTTCCTGCTGGATTTGCGCCGCCGGGGGGGGCGGGGCCACATGATGACATTTTTCGCCCGTCCCTCGAGAAAGCGTGGTCGGCTGCTGTGCCATCTTGCCCTGCTGCACCTCCGGCATGGGACCCCTCCGTTTTGGCTGTGCCCACTGTCGGTGTCGTGAGTCCCTCTTACTATTATGATTACTTTTGCTTTGAGCATTGTGCATGTGCTTGTGGGATACTTATGCTGTTCCCTGATGATATGGAGAAATTGCTTCCCTTAGTTTTTGAGACTTTACACATATTGTCCCTCCTAGAGCGGCTAAGATTGAAGCAAAGTGATTTGTTTAGGCCTGAAAGACAGAGGCGAATCTTTCCAGAGCAGGCCCATTTTTCTAATATGATTTTCAAGGAATGGGAAAGGCCTAACAAGCTACCGTCGGTGCCTAAGGGCCTGGATAGGTGGTAACCCTTCCCTGAGGAGCTGGTCCGGCTATGGTCTCGTCCTCCCGAGGTGGATTCCCCTTTGTCGGGGATAGTCCAACACTGCTGTTATGCCTTCACCTGATACCGCTTCCTTACGTGATCCAGCTGACAAGCGCATGGATCAGCTAGTCTGTCATGCCTTCACCTTTGCTGGTGCCTTGTTTCGTCCTGTGTGTGCCACGGCTATCGTCTCCCTGGCCATCAGAAAAAAGGTGAGATGCCTTGTGGATAGCGCTAAGACTCGCAAGTGGGCGGAGGAGTATAAAGACCTCAAGGCTTGCGTGGATTTCATTGCCTTTGTTGTCTCTGCCATGGACGATGGTGTCCGGCTTGGTGCCAGGATTTCGGCCCTGCTTGTTGCATTTCGCCGCTCGCTCTGGTTGCGCCAACGGTCGGCTGATGCTGCGGCAAAAAAGTTGCTTACTAGTATCCTCTTCGTGGGGCACAGGTTGTTCGGGGAGCGTCTGGACCTCCTGGTTAAGGATGGTAGACTCCTTCAGAGATGGAAGCCTGCACGGCCCTTTCGGAGGTCATCTGCCTATCGCTCCTTTCGAGGAGGAAGAGGCTCTTCATTTTCAGGTGGCTGCAGAGATACCTGGGGTAGAGGTAGGTCCCGCGGCCGACCTAATCCAGCTTGGGGAGCCAAGTCCAAGCCCCCTGCCAAGTCCCCTCAGGCATGAGGAGGCGCCCTCACCCGTCCGGGTGGGGGGACAGCTTCTGCTGTTTGCTTATATCTGGAGACGGCGCTTCTCGGATCGGTGGATTCAGGAGGTGGTGTCCTCCGGTTACAAAATAGAGCTGGCAGTCAGGCCGTCCGCAAGATTTCTTCGGTCAGATATCCCAAAACCCATTGAGGGCACAGGGCCTGAGAATAGCCGTGCAACACCTCCTGCGGTTAAGTGTGATTTGTCCTGTACCTCGTCAGGAACAGGGTCAAGGTTTCTGCTCCAATCTGTTCACGGTTCCCAAGAAGGACGGAACGTTGAGGCCTGTCCTGGACCTGAAGGGTCTCAACAGGTTTGTCAGAGTCAGACATTTCCGCATGGAAACCTTACGGTCCACGGTGAGCTCGCTTCGGCCTAGCGACTCCATGACCACGGTGGACATCAGGGATGCTTATCTGCACATCCCGATCTTCCAGGGGCATCAGAAGTTCCTGAGGTTTGCTCTGGAGGATCAGCATTACCAGTTTGTGGCATTGCCATTCCGGATATCCTCAGCCCCCTGTGTCTTCACCAAGGTGCTGGCGGGCATCATGGCTACCCTGAGGAACCAGGGCATTCATGTGCTGCCCTATCTGGACGATTTACTGATTGCGGTTCAGTCTCTTCAGCAGGCCAAGAGCGATACCCGGGCGGTGTTGTCCACTCTCGAGGCGTTCGGCTGGGTAGTCAATTACCCAAAGTCTTCTATCACTCCCTCAACAGTGAGGTCCTTCCTGGGCATCACGATACACACCTCTCAGGTCAAGGTCTTTCTGCCACAGCAGAAGGTTTTTGGCCTCCAGACGCAGGTGCAGGCCTTGCTGTCTTGTCAGCGGCCATCGATCCGTCTGGGGATGAGACTGGTGGGCCTAATGGTGTCATGCTTCGAGGCTGTGCCCTTCGCCCAATTTCACATGAGACCTCTTCAGTTGAACCTGTTGACCGACAGGGACCGGATGCAGGAGTCGCTGGAACAGGAATTTTCACTGTCCCCCTGGCCAGGCAGTCTCTCTTGTGGTGGTTGGACTCCAGGAACCTATTGGTGGGCAAGTCCTTTCTGACTCCCCGGTGGAAGATAGTTACCACGGATGCCAGTCTGACCGGCTGGGGAAGCGTTTGGCAGGCGCAGAAGATCCAGGGGCTGTGGGGTCAGCAGGAGAACCGCTTACCCATAAATCTTCTGGAGCTGAGAGCGATCCGGTTGGTGCTTCTTCGCTTGACTCCCCATTTATGGGGTCGTGCGATCCAGGTTCGCTCGGACAATAAGACGGCTGTCGCCTACATTATCACCAGGGCGGGGCTCGGAGCAAGCGGGCCCTCAAGGAGGTGACCTAGATTCTGACTTTGGCAGAGGAGAATGTTCCCTGCATCTCAGTTTACATCCCCGGGGTAGAAAACCAGGAGGCAGACTCCCTGAGCAGGAGCGCCTCACGCCTGGGGCAGCAACAAGACCTTTCACGCTCTGTGTCTCCGCTGGGGTCAGCCAGACGTGGACCTGTTTGCGTCCAGACACAATCACAAGCTCCCAAGGTTCGTCTCCCTTTCAAGAGATCCTCTGGCCTTTGCCACAGACGCTCTGGCAATTCCCTGGATGGAGTTCAGGCTCTTTTATGCATTCCCTCCGTTTCCACTCCTGGGCCGAGTGCTGCGCAAGACAGCCCAGGAAGGGGTACCAACCATTCTGGTGGCACCTCGCTGGCCGAGAAGGAGTTGGTTTGCGGACATAGTTCAGATGTCAGTGGATCGCTACATCGTGCCCGACAACCCAGGGCTTCTCGCTCAGGGGTCGCTGCGGCACCCCAATTTACAGATGCTGGCTTTGACGGCCTGGCTATCGAAACCTCAATCCTGACGGAGAAGGGGTTATCGGCCACGGTTGTGCATACCATGATTCAGGCACGGAAGAAGTGTTCTTGCATGATATACTACAGAGTTTGGCATGCTTATATTGCTTGGTGCGAGTCCAAGAGTCTCCCTTGCCGTACATTCTCTATATCTAGGATTCTGGAGTTTTTACAACACGGCTTAGGCTTGGGTCTCCAGCTGAGCACCCTCAAGGGCCAGGTCTCGGCCTTAGCCATCTTTTTCCAGAGATCCATTGCCAATCGATCAAGACCTTTTTCCAGGGTGTCACCCATGTCCGTCCACCGCGTAAGTCAGTAATACCGGTGTGGGACTTGAATTTGGTACTTTCTGCTCGTCAGGGTCCTCCTTTCGAACCTTTGTGCAATGCTGCATTGTCTATTTTGACTCTCAAAGTGGTCTTTTTGGTAGTGATCACCTCGGTGCGTTGCGTGTCAAAGCTGGCCGCGCTTTGTATGAAACCTCCCGGCATAAGGATAAGGTGGTTTTTCGCTTTACACCTGATTTTTTGCCTAAGGTCGTTTCTCCCTTTCACCTTAATGAGGAAGTTGTGTTACCTTCCTTTTGTCCAGCACCGACTAATTCTAAGGAAAGGACCCTCCATGCCTTGGATGTGGTCAGAGCCATTAAGTATTACCTGGTTGCGACTGAATCCTTCAGGAAATCGGATTTGCTCTTTGTCCTAACAGAGGGCTCTAGGAAAGGTTTGCCACCAGGCAAGTCCACTCTCAGTAAGTGGATCAGACAGGCGGTGGTGCAATCATATTCTGCCAAGGGGAAGGAACCCCCTTTTCGGATCTCAGCTCATTCTACTAGAGCTACTGGTGCCTCCTGGGCTTTTCAGCACCAGGCATCTGTTGAACAGGTTTGTAAGGCCGCCACTTGGTCTTCAGTTCATACCTTTACCAAGTTTGACAAGGTTGATGTTAGGGCCTCAGCTGATGCTGTCTTGGCCGAAAGGTGCTTCAGGCGGTAGTGAAATGAACTACATGCTGTTCCGCACTGGGGATCCCACCCTAATGGACACTGCTTTTGAATGTCCCACATGTCATCACTTTGGGATGACCTGGAATGGATATAGGGAAAAATACAATTCTGTGAAACTCACCTGTAGAATTGTTTTTGAGTATATCCAGTCCAGGTCGTCCCACCCCGCCCTTGTTTCTTTATCTCTTGTTTGCCTGTCATGGTGATTACCATTTTTATCTTGGACTGTTGTCCTTAAGGTTTTTTGTTGGAGAGAGTACATGCTGAAGCTATGTGAAGTAACATGGTTTCTTGGCCTCCCGGCCTGCCTCTTGTTCTTACTGCTTTTTAACCTCTGGGAAATCACAGTGAGACACCTGCTTTTATAGGGGGCAGGGAGGAGCGACAGCTTATGATCTTGCAGACGAGCGCCCCCTGGGGGCGCAATACCCTCATGTCATCACTTTGGGACGACCTGGACTGGATATACTCAAAAACAATTCTACAGGTGAGTTTCACAGAATTGTATTTTTTTATGTTTGCAGGCAGCCTGAGACTCCCTGGGCTGTGGTCTTGGATGTTTAAAGTGGACCAAAACCCAGGATTTTGACTATCCTGGGTTTTGGTCCTCCCCTGCCCCGCTATGTCAACCCCCCCAGATCTCCCACATCAACTCACCTCACCGCGGTCCTACGGCACATGCGCGGCCTCTCGTCTAATCAGCGAGCTCAGAGCCGCTGAGCTATGCACGTCTGAGTGACGTGTTAGCACAGCGGCTCCAAGCACGCTGGCGGCGGCATCACACGCTTCCCTCTAACAGGGAGCGCGCCCGCGTTGGCCATTTGTGAATGCACGCGTCCTGCTATAGGGATAGCGGGGATGTGGACGTTGGGCTGCAGCTTGAGGTCAGTATTGCTCATTGTGGAGGCAGCAGAGGGGGGAGTTTAGAGTGTGTAGGGGGTATCACTAAAAAGCACAGCTATGATTGGCTCGTAAGACATATGGAAACAGAGTGGTTTGCATACAGGCTTTAAATGTAATGTGCTGCCTCTCCAGCTTGTGTGTGACTCAGGGTATTTTTCTGTCACACACTAATTAGGTGCAGACATAGGCTGTTGGCACTAACACATAGCGTGTGCGGCTGGGGCGGGTGAGTGTCTGTCTGTCTCTGATTAGATTCTCGTTCTTACAGCTGGTTAAACAATTGCTAACACATCCATCGCCTGCTCTGCATTAAATATTGCACAATCTAGTTATGTAGCAAAGAGCTCTCTCAAAGCCTTTATTAATTAATGTGTTTTTACTTTTGCTATAGTGTAACACCTAATAAAATATTATTTTATGGTATTTGTGGAGTTGTGCCCCTTTCTTATGACCCTTGTCAATTTGGTTTGGCCCACCCTTTATTAATTATGGTAATGTATTATTGGTATCAAAGAGGACCAAAACAAGTATCTCCCCCTTCCAGACAACCCCACTGTCCCTCAGGGCTCCTCAACTTAAAGCAGGATCCCACAGCCCCTGTGCCCAGCACCCCAACTCTGCACACTTTGTGGGGTGCTGCTGCAGAGAGCTGTGTGCTCTGCATTGTCGGCAGCAACCTGTGGCATCCCCCGCTCCCTCTACAGGAAGAGCGAGGACGCAAAGCTGAGCGCGCACTATGGGATCCCGATCAAAATGAGTACATGGGGAACCTGGTAGGGTCTCACACCGTGGTGCATCCCAAGAAAGGATTCCCTTTCAGTAGACGTACCATTTTGAACCCTCCCCACTGCTGGCAACCTGCATTTTGATTTTCCCTTCTGCAGAACAATCCCTCGGAACGCATAAAAATATGGCATTCTACTCACCCATGCTGAACAGCATTTCCCGTGCTAACAGCCAGTAACACAGCGCCACATACAGCCACCGATGGTTATTTAGGACACCTGGCTCAGTGCAGAAGTGTGGAGGTGGTAAGGTCCTGACCACCAACCTCCACTGCCACAGTCGGCCTCCGGGACCTTGCCGCTGGCAACTCAGCAGTGGCTATATAATTCCCTTGCCGGTCGATTCCCTCCCTCTGCGGCATCCAAAATCGGGATGCCCCGCTGTTTTAAACCCCCCAGGTTGCCCCATACACGTACCATGTGTTCCGATTTAACGGCGCATGCACGAGTCTCAGCCGCATCCCCGCTAACCCTCTAACAGGGAGTGTGCCCGCGCCGGCCATCCATAAATGCCTGGTGCGGGCATGAGCCCTGCTAGAGGGTTAGCGGGGATGCGGCTGAGACTCGTGCATGCTCCGTTAAACCGGAACACATGGTACGTGTATGGGGATGCGGCCGACAGTGCGCTTGGAGCCGCTGGCCTTAGACATAGGCTTCGACGACGTGACATCAGCGGCTCTGAGCACGCTGATTGGACGAGTGGCCGTGCGTGCGCCGTAGGACAGGGAAGAGGTGAGTATGCTTTGCCGATCTGGGGTTTTGGCCCACTTTAAGTAGATTATTTGATTTTCCCATCTGCTGAACAATCCCTGGGAACGCATAAAAATATGGCATTCTACTCACCCATGCTGCATAGTGTCCCTTGCCAACAGCCAGTAACACAGCGCCACGTACAGCTACTGATGGTTATATAGGACACCTGGCTCAGCGCGGAAGCGTGGAGGTGGTAAGGTCCTCGCCACCAACCTCCACTGCCACCCCCGGCCTCTAAGTCTTTGCTGCTGCCAACTCAGCAGTGGCAGAGCTTTACCTCAATGCCAGGAAAGCTCCTCAAGAGGTACGGAGGTCACAAAGTACCAAAATGGCCTCTGCTAAAATGGCTACAAATAAACAAACAACTTAACAGCATAACTGAAGCTCGTGGAGTATTGGAGTAAATGTAATGTGAGACAATTAATACAATTAATTTTTTGTGGTTGTTTAATCCTATTATCTCTCTTTCCCGCAGGTTCCTAGAACTTGGCCCTTCCATTCTATGTGGAAGAAGCAATGTCTGGGTCATACTAAAGGTTTTCTGGAAAAACTGTAAGTATATTTATAGAAAAAAAGCTTTACATAACATATAATACACGGGAATACATTACTCTCATACTTTCTAAATGCACTCTTGACCAATACATTTTCTCTCACAAGCGAGAGTATTTTGAGCGTACTTTTTTACCTTCCCAGAGCAGGTAAAAGAGACATGCAGGAGCATAATGTGTTTGACCCCCTCCCTCATCTAAACCACCCAGCCCAGGAACTAGCCATAGGAACTGGTAACACGAGCCACAGAGACTAAATGGATAGCTATGGCTCTGACGGTTCAGCAGCCCCAATGCGCTATGTACCAGCCCCAGCCACAAACTGTGGAAACTAGAGTTTAATGTCTCTAAATTTAAAATCATGCACTTGGGTAGAAAGAATCCCTGCTCTGAGTACCGTATGGGCAGCACTGTGTTAGCCAGGACCTCGGAGGAGAGAGATTTAGGGGTACTGATTACTGATAGCTGCAAGATGAGTGGACAGTGTAGCCAGGCAGTGGGAAAAGCAAGCAGGATGCTCGGCTGCATAGCTCGAGGCATCACCAGTAGGAAGAGGGAGGTTGTGATGCTGCTACTGTGTGCAGTTCTGGAGACCTTACCTGCAAAAAGACATTATTCAAATAGAACGTGTCCAAAGGCGGGCAAAGAAAATGGTGGAAGGACTTAAACTTAAAAAAATCAGGAGAGACTTAAATAACTTAATTTGTACAGTCTGGAGGAAAGAAGGGAGAGGGGGGACATGATTGAGGCCTTTAAATATGTGAAAGGATTGAATAAGGTTCAGGAGGGAAGTGTTTTTAAGAAGAAGCTTAATGATAGAACAAGGGGCACAACCTGAAGCTAGTCGGAGGGAAGATCAGGAGCAATGTTAGAAAATATTATTTTACAGAAAAAGTAGTAGATGCTTGGAACAAACTTCCAGCAGAGGTAGTTGAAAAATCAACAGTCACTGAATGTAAACATGCCTGGGATAAGCACACATCTATCCTAAGATAAAGAGTACATACAGTATACACATAAGGGCAGACTAGATGGACCGTATGGTCTCCTTCTGCCGTCAACCTTCTATGTTTCATATCTTCTACTCCCCGGTTCCAAAAAAAGGGTGCGTGTCATTGTGCAGCAGGGTATTGGCACGCCAGACCCTGGACCCCTAATCAGTTAACAAACAGTTAAAGAAGAATCCCGGCACACAAAAAACATTTATTATGCTAAATGCCACAGTTCTTATTGATCCATGTCTCCTGTCTTCTGCCCCCTGCTGGCGACTCCTTCTTCCTGGTCTCCTGGGTCGGGGGCTCCTTCCTGATCTTGCGGTGGGGGTCTAAAGCAGACACCCCACTGGCATCTCTGGAAGAGGGGGACCAAGGCCCCCCTTCCTCCCATCCTGGCTTTCAGCCAGGAGTAAGGTGGTTAGTCAGGGGAGGGAAGCATTTATAGTACAGAGAAGGAGCCTCTGTGGAATCTCCATGTGACTATCTTCCTCACTGGAGGGGAGGGGCATGGAAAAGGACATCTTGGGGTATATAATTTTATTATTATCAAATTATACAAATAAATATAAGCTTGATATTTGAGCGAAGGCTGTCTACAATCTGGCCTGTGTTTACCGTTGGACACTTGAGGGCATGTGCCCAAGCAACACAAAGCAAGGGGACTTAACCCTCTGGGTTGATTTTCATTTTCTAGCAGTAATCCTTAAAGTGGAACAACAATTTGCAGTATTAGCCCCCCAGATCGCCCAGCATTCACTCAGCTTTTCCGGAATACCAACGCTGCCCTTGCCAGTTCCATCCAGGCCACCTCTGTAGCTTAGGCGCCATGTACTGCATGGGAAACCGGGAATGCGCCCGCTCCCACTATTATGCGGGACTATATTGATTGTGGCCCCGCTGTTTCCTGCCCATCGCAGTTCCTGTGCACAGCCCTCTCCATTCATTGCAATTAAGGGGGGGTGTCATCGGGAACTGCCTTGGCACACCCCCTCCATTGCAATGAATAGACTGAGTGTACAGTCACTGTGACTGATGAGAGGGGCCCTGTTCTCGGTAACCGGAAGGTCTCTGAGCAGTGGACAGCTGGAAGCTGCTACAAGGGAAAAAGGTAAGTGCCTATCTGTGGGGTTTACAGGAGGATTTTCATTTTTGCCTACATTTGTCCTTTAATTACTATACAGTAGGAGGATGTGTTGAATGGTGCTAAGGTTTCTCAGTTCAAAGGACCTTTTATACTCCAAATATGTATATTGGTGGTGGTCTTTTAAAGAGGAACAACAGCAGGGAATTTCACTTTCCCTAGTTTTGTTCCTTTCAAACTGTGAGTATCCCCACATTTCAATCACTCACTTTTCTGAAGCTCCCATGATGCAGGCGTGGGCTGCTCAGCCAATCAACGTGCTCTGTTTTGCTCAGCTCCATTCGGCTCTGCTAGGCACACAGCGTGACGAGCGTGCCACTGGCCACATTCCCACCCGCCTCTAGCTGTGAGCGTGCCCATGCCGGTCATTCAGAAAGGCCTTGTGCACCCCAGCTAGAGGTATGCTGGGAGTGCGTCCATGGTGCCAAGACTCAGCGAGGGAACACATGAGCGTATTAGGCAATCTGGGGGTTTCACACAGCAGGTCATCTCGATTGGGGATACCCTAGGCAGTGGGACTTGGACATCACTGGAAATTTTTAGAAGTTGCAGTCTCTTCAGTTGTAGCTATGGATCAGAGATCCATCAGCGAGGCGCGTGCACAATGGCTACCTCGTTAGCCTATGTTTTGCTATAAGACTGGGATTAACATGTCAGCGTCTTCTCTTCTTAATACTTTAATCTAGGTGGTGGAGGGAGAGAACAACATCAGTGGGTGGCCCTTACCTGGACTGAGCCATCCTGCCAGAGCGTTACTGTACATCACTAAATCTGGGCAGCCCCCACCTCTCCCTGTACCACGTCATTGTGATTGTTTCAGTTTGTAGCATAGACGCAGTGTATTATTCCCATGATAGCTCATGGGATTAGTGGTTGCATGTCAACATTTGTAGAAATAGTTCAAAAGCAAATCTGTATAGTGTAACGTGGAAATGTAAAGACAATGCCCTCTGTTGGAGTGATATTTTTTGTTAAAAGACACTGAAATATGGGGGTGAGTATTGTTCATTGTTGGGAGCAGAGAAGGACCATTACCTGTCATGATGACTGGGGTGGGTCACAAGTAGTTAGGTTAGGGTCCCTATGGACTAGGACTCCTGTCTGACACAAGTTGCAAGGAAGAATGTAGGTCCGCTTTCAGCCTGAGCACTGGTTTCTTTAGTCTTTGGCAAATCAATATATATATTGTAAAACGGGGCCTCATAGCTAGCCAGATGTATTTGGTCTTAATTCAGTAAACTTTCCACAAATGCTTTATTTTCACCCCCGATATACAATGCCCCTGTATGTGGGACCTTCTGGTTCGCGCTGTACTTGCCTCAATCCAGCAATGCCAAGACGCATGTTCCGGCCTTTCCTTTAATCATCATTCATTGCTTTGTCCGGCGATGAATCGTGAATGCATGAATAGCTGTACTCCTCCGGGTCGCCATTTCCTCAGGCTGCTTATACACACAACTAGTCATTCAGATGTGCCTGTACTCACCTAATCTTGTGATCCCATGGTGCATGTGCTGGTGTCCCTCCAATCATCATTTATTGCTGTACATTTCTTTTCCTGGCAATGTATCATAAGGGCATAAATTGCCGGATGCCTCTTGCTGGCCACTTCTGGCTGCTTGTACCTTCCACCAGTTATTAAGATATGCCTGTACTCTTCTCAATCTAGTGAACCCACAGTGCATGCTTGGGCTCCCCTCCAATCATCATTCATTCATTGGAGTTTATTTCCTGGCAATGAATCATGAATAGATTGCTGCTGGCCACTTGCCCTGGCTGCGCGCACCCGCTGCAACCCATCTAGATATTCCTGGTGCACAGGGAATGAAGTGCCGGAGATGCTGAAAGAAGCCCATGGATGCACTATGAGATCACTATAATTGAGATTAGTATTGGGCAAACCGGGGGGGGGGGGTCACACTGCACTTGATCGGGATGCACCTGGGTAGCGCTTGGTGCAATGGGTTTTATAAATGTATTCACATGTTGCCTGTTAACACCTAAAACTTTCATCTTGGGGCAATAAATAGATCCTGTGAATGTAAAACTTAGAATATTTTGTTATGATTTACTTTAAAAAGTGAATTAAATACTGTATTTTTCGCCTTACAAGATGTACCTGCCCATAAGACGCAGGATTATGAACCAAATGTGCTAAAACACCGTCCTCCAAGAACCAAAGGTGCAGAATCCCCCATTTTCTCCATAAGACGCGCAGACATTTTTCTCCACTTTGGGGAGAAAAAGTGCACCTTATGAAGCGAAAGTACCCCCAGTATTTATTATTATTATTATTATTATTATTATTATTTTCTTATAAGATGTACCTGCCCATAAGACGCACCTAGGATTTGGAAGAGAAAAAAACAATTCTGAACCAAATGTGCTAAAACACAATCCCCAAGAACCAAAGGTGCAAGGTGCAGAACCCACCATTTCCTCAATAGGACGCGTAGACATTTTCCCTCCACTTTGGGGAGAGTCTTATGAAGCGAAAACACCCCAGTATTTTTTATTATTATTATTATTATTATTATTATAAGATGTACATCTCCGTGAGTAAAAAGTGTGTCCTATGAAGCGAAAACACCACCGGTATTTATTATTATTATTATTATTATTATTATTAATATTATTAGTATTTTATTATTATTATATTACTAGTTTATCTCATGCTTTACTTTCAAATAAAGTTTGAAACATTGAATGATTTTCATTAGATATTTTAAAGCATGTTCACTGAATCAAGGCAGCTTTGGATTTTGCTTTAGAGCGCCTCCTCTCTGGGCATGCGGCTGCTGACTCTGCACAGGCTGCAGAGTAATTCCCATCCATCGTCTCTGTTATTGATAAATCTGGTCTTCTGTAAGCTAATGTCTCACACGCTTGTCATATAAAGCTCCCAAAATCTGACTTCTGTAGTAATTTATCCACTTTTTGCTGAACTCACGTTTCACCTAAACTGATAGCAGTTTGCGGTGTTTCCCATACATGCCGATGAGTGTAACCACTTTATTCTCTCTCCTGCAGCTCGTGAGCCATGCCGCTGGTGAAGAGGAACATAGAGCCTCGGCATGTGTGCCGGGGGAGCGTGCCAGATGGAATCACCAGTGAACTGGAATGCGTAACCAATAGCACATTGGCGGCCATCATCCGACAGCTGAGCAGCCTGAGTAAACAGCCTTTATTCTCTTCTCTCGCCTAATAAACGCATGCAGATGGCACCCGAGAACTAATCTAAACGATGGCGTATTTGCTTCCACTAATCAATCACATACATTCAATGAGCAAGATATGCTGAGGCCACACAAGCCGCGCCTGAAATGGCTGCAGATCTCCCCTATAGTTGTGGAGACAGCTATTTATTTGTTGAAGCAAGTTTAACTTTGGATGTGAATTGCATCCTGTATCTCAGTAAGTGTTTGAAAGAGGAAAGTTCCTCTCCAGTGGAACATCAAGATTTGGGATGCTCTGCTGTGTGAAATACCCCGGATCGCCTCATTTACACGTGCTCTTCTCCAATCAGCGGCCAATGCTTAATTCAGCTTTACTAATCCGCTCTGACACTATATGGGTTGGGTGACTAATATGTCGATCAAGGTCCCAGTTATAGCTTTTGTGCAGAGCCTCTGCCATCCAGTGAGTTGTTTTTATGTTGTTGCCCAAATCAGGTATAGCACGGGGGGGGGGGGGGAATGTTATAGAATGCTTGGACTTTAAAAGGAAAGTGCATCCAGTCTAATGGGTGGGTGCTGCGATTTCAGTTGTCTAGCGGCATATGATGGTGTACGATGCACAGCCGAGGTACCCGAAGAGAATAATTGGTGTCTCATTTTGGTCTCGGATACTGAACATGCCTCATTGAGGCCAGAAACTGGAAGTGTGGCACCCAACTGTAGATAATGGGGCCCTCAGAAGCAAGATCAATGACATGGAACTGGATGAAAGGCTAGTAGAAGAAACTTGCTTTCCTCTAGGACCCCTAATCTGAGCTCCGTGTACTTTACATCTAGCTCCGTGTACATTACAACTTAGCCTACACAGGTTAATTCCCTATGTGGCGGACCGCTCTGGCAGTGGCCTGCACATGCAGCTTGGGATCACCAGCGAGGTGAGTAGACTAGACAATCCACTGGATTTCACAGTGGGGCCTAAATCATGATGCCCCTGGTATTGAGAATCAGCCGGCACTGGAGTCTAGGAAGGCCATTGCTCCCCTTTAACTTTAACACACAAAAATCAGTGGCAAATTGAATCCTGTTTTCATTTTCCCCAAGAAATTACATGTACTGTACCTGTGATGGGGCATTTTTCCAATGTGGTGAGTTTGGAAACAACAGCACCTTATGGGTTGTTTACATAGCCCATAGGGTGCACAGTGGAAAATGATGGACCTCACCAGTAAAAATGCCTCATTGCAGGTACAGGTTATTTCTTCTGAAAAATTAGAATGAAAAAATGTTTTCTGCACTTTTTTGTGTGTTAAATATAAAGGGCCAGTCGATCGATCCCAGTGCCGCCATCTTTACTCAGCTGCCTGGTGCCACTGGAGTGGGTGCACCGCAAGCTCTTGTCCGTTCATTCACTTAAAGAGGACCAACACCCAGGGGTGATCGGCCCGGAAATCTATAAGATTCCCGGGCCGATCACCTCCCACCCCGCGGGACATCCGAGATCGGGATGTCCCGCGGGGTGAAACCCCCCAGAAACCCCAAAAACATCTTACCTGATCCGCCGCCTCCCGAGCGCCCCTCCAGACGTGCGCGCGCCCGTGCCAGCCCTCTGTGAATGGCCGGCGGGGGCGCGCGCGCGCCGAGAGTGACGCGCGGGAGGCGGCGGAAGCGGCTTGGACGTTCCTGATCCCCGCCTGGACGTTGGCGGGGATTGGCTGCGGCGTTCACGTGGGAGCGTTGAGAGGTGAGTTTTTTGGGGTTTCTGGGGGGTTTCACACAGCGGGGCACCCCCGATCGGGGTGCCCCGCCGAAGTGGACCAAAACCCAGGATAGTCAAAATCCTGGGTGTTGGTCCACTTTAAATGGTTGGGCAGCTGCACACGTGGCAGGTGGAGCACCCGCTACGGCGGCATATGGCAGTTGAGTAAACTGGCAGTGCCCATCGATCTATGTCTCCACCATGAGATGTGCAGTGTGTTTCGGATGCTGTATAAAATGATTAGGACATTCCAGAACAGGAGTCTAAACAGGCGACATCTGTTCTTTCATTTAAAAAGATCTCGTATCTGGTCAACAAAATTGTCTCGCACTGAAGCATTTAACTGGCGTCTCTGAGCTTCACATCTGCTAAAGCCCATTGGTTCCCTGACTGAAAGCAAACCTCACGGTCTGCTGACCCCCTACCCCACGGGACATATATGTCTCCGTGTAAGCAGCCATTCTTCTCAAAGTGGACTTTACATTTAAACTTACAGAATTCCAAAGTGACAGCTGCACTCTTACCACATAATTGGTGGGTGCCAGGTCAGTGGAGGCGCCGCAGAAAATTCTATAATAACCAGCGCACCAAAGGTTAAAGTTGTATAATTTCATTGTCCACTGATACACAGATAAGCACATAAATCCAGGTTTCTTTAAACAGGTTAAATCATGGCCGGTGTTTCGGGGGTGCAAAGTCCCCCTTCCTCAGGGCCGTGAAGCAAACAGATGACCATTCAAACAGGGGTTAAATAGAGAAGGAGAGAAGAATTCCCGCCTGACGTCACTAGTGACGTCATAGCAAAACATGTGCAATCAGATTAAAAATAACCGGACTTACATTTAAACTTAGCTTACAGAGGTTGCCCCATGTTGCTAACAGCTCTGAGAGTTGATTTAGAACGTGTCTGTGGTTATGATCACGTGTTGATGACCAGTCTTAGAAGCCTTAGAGCAGTCTGAACTTTTTATATTTGCTTATACATTTGCACCCTAAATAGTATTATATTCAGTTTTGATGTAATAAAAATAGAGCCATGTTTGTACTGCGGCCCATTATTAACAGCAGCGAATAGCAGGCAGAGCACTTTCGCTGTCACTATGTGGCAGTCAGATGAGCGCTGTGTTGCGTGTGTGTGTTGACATATTTTGTTCTCCATTTGGCAGGCAAACATGCTGAAGACATATTTGGCGAGCTGTTTAATGAGGCGAACACTTTCTACATCAGAGCGAATTCTCTTCAAGACAGAATTGATCGGCTTGCTGTCAAAGTCATCCAGCTGGATTCTACAGTGGAGGAGGGTGGGTGCCGGCCCAGGGGCCGCTCTATGGGGAGTGTGGCACGCATGGACATTTTAATTACCTGGCAACAGCCGGCTCCTAGCAGGGTATCGCCACTGTCCCTGTTTGAGCGTTGCTAGCTCAAATATCAATTAGCTCACTGCATAGTGCAACTTCCACACTCCCTATAATTAGTAGGGAACTCGCCCTGACTGATGCACAAATAGCCTGGTTCTCCTACATGTGCCATTGTAGTGTCCAATTTTATTTAGCAGCGTTATAGCAGCACAGCCCTGGCAGTTTTATGACTTGTATGTGAATAAGCTGTTCTCTCTGTTATGTTTTACTATCCCGGGTTTGCGCCTTGCCCTGGGGGCATGCCAATTTGGGATGCCCCACTATGTAAAACCCCCTCAGATTGGCCATAAAAACGTACCTTTCCGTGGTATTGCTGCACATGTATGGGCTCCATTCAGTGCTTTATTACATGAATATCAATGATCAGCAATACGGTGCTGTTTAGAAGCAGAGATTGTAGGGAGCAGCCACATCCCTGGTTTCAGATGTTTGCATTACCGTGGGAGTCAGGGCAAAAGTGGGTTACGTGGTGACCCGTGGGGGGGAGGAGTGGGAAGGTTCATACAACTGGGCATCCCTATTTGGGACTCGATACCACAATTAGGTAAGGCTCAGAGAATTTACTTAGGACTGATTGGCTGCATGGAAAAAAGGTGAGTACTGAGTTTGGTTTTTGCCTAGACAGTCCCTTTAAAAATAATTGTAGCAGATCATCCTTGGAGCCTAGTACTCACCTAGTCTATGCTTCTACTATGTTTGTGCTACAGCATAATTATTTTTACTACACATACAGAGCGATAGTAAATAGTGATTTGGGACTCAATCCCACAATTAGGTAAGGCTCAGAGCATGTATGTAGGACTGATTCGCTGCAGGGGACAAAAGGTGAGTACTGAGTTTTTTTATTTGCCCGGACAATCCCTTTAAAATGGAACTATGACGGTGGCGTGCAGAGGCCACAGGAAAAAAAGCAGCATTCCCCGGCTCTGTGTGTGCTTCCAACCGCGTGCCTCCAAATCCCAAATCAGGATGCCCTTCTGCAAAACTCACCTTTGTCCTGGCTAGGTTGCATGCCCAGCATCTCGGCTGAGGCGCTCTTCCAAGCTCAGTCACTCAGCCTTTCTGAATGACTGGGCTCGAAAGAGCGCCTCATGCCCACATCTGAAGGGAACTGAGGATTTGGCCACTCTCGCTCACTATTGCCAAGCTCTGCGTCTAAACAGAGCCATGTTGCTGAACATTTATATGCACACCATACTGTATTGATTGCACTAGAGCCCGCACATGCTTCTTAGGACCAAAGAAAGTAACATTTTATGGGCGATCTGGGGGGGAGGGGTTCACCCCACAGGGCATCCCAAATCTGGATATCCCCTGGGAAGGAAATAAAACCTGGGATATTGAAAATCCCAGGAACTGTTCCAATTTAATAAGTTAAAGAAACCAACTCTATAGGGTTGATTCAGCACAGTATTGTTTTGTTTACAAAATTTGCACAGCTAAATATGGTGCTGAATTGCACCGAGGAAAAAATTAAAAAAAATGTAAGTAAAATAAATACACACTGTGCTGAATCAACCCTTATTCCAGGAACATTTCCTATAACAAAAAATTGGGACAGTCTTTTGCACTTTCTATTTTTTCCTTACAGACTTTCCTGTAATCCCCAGATGCCTCTTACAATGGGCAGCTGTATGTTCTATAGTGTTAATGGCACAGTACATGTGGGTACAGGTTCATTGTTTGCACCTGCAGGTAATCGTAGGAGATGCTGCTTCTTAAATACGTGTGTGCTAGATGCCATTCATACAGGCAAGGGGGGGATTAGCAGCTGGGTGTACTCACATCTCCAGGGAGGTAGGTAGGATGCTTTCTGGAGCATCTCCTAGCTGTGAAATGAAATTAGCAGATGAAAGACACCCCACAGGCATTCCAACTTATTTGCCGCATTCAAAGGCCGGACAAGTAAAAGGACTCTGGGGGAGGATGGATAGTACGATAACACAGGCAACGTACTGTGGAAGTAAATACAGAATGACTATTGAGGTTTGTTTTTCTGATTTGTACGCATAATCAGTACATATGTATAGCACATCCCTAGACAAGAACTCTAGCAGGGGATGAAGTGTGGGCGGAGAGTGACTAGAGCAGTGGTTCTCAAACGTTTTCCGCCAAGTACCCCCTAGAGACAAGAAGGTCCAACAGAATACCCCCCAAAGAGGGGATCAATTATACATTTGACTAAAATAAGTAGGCCACAGGCGTCATTAAAGCAAAAAAGAATAATGTTTTACTGTTAATATAATAGACCCATTAGACCATGTTGTTGGTGCACCCAAACATACCCCCCTGTGGTACACATACCGCAGGTTGAGAACCAGTGGATTAGACAACCAGTAAGTAAGATTTGTATTCTTAGTATACAGTACGTCCTGCTCCAAATCTAATACTTACACTTGGGATATACTCCGCCAGATGGCGCTGGACTGCAGAGACATCGAAAATAGGCTCCTCCCGGCCCCTCAAATACCCAGGGACCTCCCACAAATCCCCAGAATTTCTCTGCAGTCTGGCTGCGAAGGACGAGAAATGGCTCTCTACTCGCAGGTGAGCCGGGCTATTAGCCTGCGGCCCTGTAGGACTATTTCCACCCGTTCCACTGGTAATATGCCTCCCAGTCTTGGCTGCGCTGGTCGGGTGAAGGTAGGCAGCACCGCTGTTAGGTGCTTAGGAGTGCTGCTCCACCGCAATCCCCCACCAAAGGGTAGGCGGTTCAGGCTTATGGTGAGCCTCTATGGGATGCCCCTCCCGCACTAGTGCCCCCTTGCCCCTGCCTATCAGTGGGCCCTGTTTAAGTGGCCGCTGTCCTCCCTCATCCTCCTTGTAGCCTTCGGGGGAAAAGGGGGGGGGGGTGTAAATATGTATGCTATGCATTCTGTGTTTTACACTCTTTTTCCATTCTGTTTAGTCTTGTGTCAGCCGCTGCGCTGACTTGTCTTTACTGTCTTTTTAAAATTGCAGCTGACTTGGTTCCGCGCTTGGCGGCGGCATTACCTCTGGCGCTGGTGCCATCATTCGCTGCTTGCACGTTCTGGCTTCGCGGTCTTCGGGGGGGCAGGGCCCGTCTGGCGCGCTCCGCGTCATCGCTGATACCGGCCCGCCCCTCGAGGTATACCGACGCCATCTTTATCCTGCTTGGTTGGCCCACTTTTGTTACTGTGTGCTTACAGGTCTTGTCTGCTTATGTCTTTCAGGCGGGGGCGAACCCTTTTGGCTTCTCCCGGCCCTGTATTAGTATATAACTTGTAGGCTTTGTAAAAATAATACTCCCACTTCCCTAGTGGGTTATTGGGCCATCTGGGGTTGCTATATAGCGTTATTCCCTATCGGCGTATAGCGCCGCTTTAATCACCATATGGAGGCATCCCAGGATAATGTGACCGGGGTACCTTCGGGAGAAGACCGGCTGTGTGTAGCGTGTGGGCAGCCTCATGCTGACTCTGACAAGGCGCGGGTCTGGGTACCCTGTGCTGAGCAGGTGCTTGCATTGCAATCTGGCCTGCCAGTGGCTGCACCTCGCTTCACTTCGCCTACTCCCCCAAGCTTAAACCTCACTCCTACTGAGTTGCATACTAGCGGGGATTCTCAGCCTGATGTGCCTTCTAGACTGGCTACTGTTGAGCAGTTGATTGCTAAGTCCTTAGCGCGTAAGGCCCCTGCTAAGAAGCGGCACTTGACGCCTAATGTCACTGTTTTCCCTATGGGAACTGAGGAGTTTTTGAATCTTTGTGGCTATACCCCGTCTGATGAGGGGGAGCTCTTTTCTGATTCAGGCTCATCTGATGAGATACCAAGGGGTCATGACAATTCTGGCTCTGACCCCTGGGCCCCGGATGACACTGACAGATTATTGACCCAGATTTTTGAGGTTCTGTCCATCTCTCTCCCTGTTGCGGCTCCCAGGCAAAGAGGGGAGCTTTTCCATACAGCAAAATCACGGCCGGAATTTCCCGAGCAGGCACATTTCCATAACCTTGTGCTCAAGGAATGGGAGCGCCCCAGTAAACTTCCCGGGGTTCCAAAAAGTTGGGATAGGAAGTATCCCTTTCCTGCTGAGGTGGTTAAATGTTGGTCATCCCCCACCCCCGAGGTGGATGCCCCGATCCTAGGGCTATCTAACACCTCTGTCACGCATTCCCCTGACTCCACTACCCTGCGGGATGCTGAGGACCGGCGCATTGACCAGCTGGCATCCCACGCCTTTGAACCTTTGCATGTGCGGGGACGGCGCTGCGCCCGGTCTGTGCCTCTGCCATTACTGCTGTGGCCACTAGAACCCTTATCAGAAATATGCTTGATAGTGCCCCTGATGATTTGCCTTGTGAGGTGTTTAATGCACTCTCCAGTTTTGATATTTTTGTAAATTTTGTCCTCTCAGCATTGGATGACACCATCAGAATGTGTGCCAGAACTTCTGCCCTCATGGTGGCTATACGCCGCTCGGTTTGGCTGCGCCAGTGGGCTGCTGACAACGCTGCCAAGAAGGCCCTCACTGGGTTTCCCTTTAAAGGACTGCGCCTGTTTGGGGACCGCCTGGACCTTTTTGCTAAGGGAGGCAGGTTACCCCAGCACAGGCGGCAATCTCGGCCCTTTCGGGGTCAGGGTTCCTTCTCCTCCCCTTACCGTGGTGCAAGACAGGGAAGGGGGGTTTCCTTTCCTGGGGCCCGGGGAGATTTCTGGGGTAGAGGCAGAGGACGTGGACGTCCTGGCTCCTCCTGGGGTCCCAAAGCAAACTCCTCTCCCAAGCCCCCTCAGGCATGATGGGGCGCCCTCACCCATCCGGGTGGGGGGACGGCTGCAGCACTTCTCAGCACGCTCGCGTCTGGAGGCTTCATGTCTCAGACCGGTGGATTCAGGAGGTAGTGTCCTCTGGTTACAAGTTGGAGTTTGCTGCCGATCCCCCTCCAAGATTCATCAGATTCCGGATTCCTCAGGACCCTGTGTCAGCTCAGGAGCTAGTGCAAGCAGTGCAAGGCCTCCTGGAGCTGGGGGTCATCTGCCAGGTCCCCTTAAGAGAAAAAGGCAAGGGCTTTTATTCCAACCTATTCACAGTACCCAAAAAAGATGGTTTAGTCAGGCCCATCCTGGACTTGAAGATCCTCAACAAGTTTGTCAGGGACAGGCGCTTTCGCATGGAAACTCTGCGCTCTGCCATCAGTTCCCTGCGCCAAGGGGATTTCATGACTTCTGTGGACATCAGAGATGCTTATCTTCATATTCCTGTGTTCCCAGGTCATCAAAGGTTCCTCAGGTTCGCTCTGATGGATCAACACTTCCAGTTTGTGGCCTTGCCCTTCGGCCTCACTTCGGCTCCCAGGGTGTTCACCAAGGTGCTGGCTGGCGTGATGTCTCTGCTCAGATGTCAGGGCGTCCGCGTGCTTCCCTATCTTGATGACATTCTCATCACTTCCCAGTCTCTACATCAGGCAGAGTTGGATACTCAGCTGGTGGTGTCCACACTGGAGTCATTTGGATGGGTGATCAATCACCCCAAGTCCTCACTGTCCCCTTCCTTGGTAGCTCCATTCCTAGGAATGAATCTGGATACATTTCAGGCAAGGATCTTCCTTCCTCAACAGAAGGTGGACAGTCTGATTGCACAGGCTAAGTGCCTCCTAGCTTGTCCCCATCCCTCCATCAGGCAGGGGATGCAGCTGGTGGGCCTGATGGTGGCATGCTTCGAAGCGGTCCCTTATGCACAGTTCCACTTGAGGCCTCTGCAACTTCACCTATTGTCAGTATGGGACAAGGACCCAGCGTCCCTGGACATGGTCTGTGTGCTCTCCCCCCTGGTCAGGAGGTCCCTCTCGTGGTGGATGGACTCAAGGAACCTGTTGGGGGGCAGATCCTTTCTTGCCCCTTCCTGGGAGACGGTCACCACGGATGCTAGTCTGTCAGGTTGGGGGGGTTTCTGGAAGTCCCTGTGGTTCCAGGGAAGTTGGGGCCCTCAGGAGGCCCACACACCTATCAATGTCTTGGAACTGCGGGCGATCACGCTAGTTCTGGCTCACTTGACTACTCACCTTCGGGGCCTGCCTGTTCAGGTGCGCTCGAACAACCAGAAGGCAGTTGCCTACATCAATCATCAGGGAGGGACCCGGAGCAAGGGAGCCCTCCAGGAAGCGTTTCTGATCCTGACTTGGGCGGAGGCCAATGTCCCCTGCATATCAGCTGTGTACATCCCAGGGGTGGAAAATCGCCTGGCGGACTCTCTGAGCAGCGGGACCTCTCGCCAGGGAGAATGGTCCCTATGCAGCAGGGTGTTTCAATCTCTGTGTCACCGTTGGGGCCAACCAGATGTGGATCTGTTTGCGTCCCGCCATAATCACAAGCTCCCAGCTTTTGTCTCTCTGTCCCAGGATCCTCTGGCCTTGACCTCGGATGCGCTAGCAATGTCATGGCAGGACTTTCGGTTCCTGTATGTCTTCCCTCCAATCCCCCTGCTGGGCAGGGTTCTGCGCAAGATTGCTCTGGAAGGGGTGCCAGCAATTCTGGTGGCCCCCAGGTGGCCAAGAAGAGTGTGGTTCGCAGACATGGTACAGCTGGCAGTAGATCAGTACGCTCTGCCGTTGGTGCCAGATCTGCTCACTCAGGGCTCACTACGCCATCCCAATTTACAAACTCTGGCTTTGACGGCTTGGCTACTGAAACCTCCATCTTGATGGAGAAGGGGCTGTCTTCCTCAGTTGTAGATACTTTGATTAAAGCTAGGAAGAAGTCTTCCTCTTCCATTTATTACAGGGTTTGGCGTGCCTACATTGACTGGTGTGAGTCTAAGTCTCTTCCCTGTCGTGTGTTCTCTATTCCCAGGATTCTGGAGTTCCTGCAGCATGGGTTGGAGATGGGGCTCCGACTCAGTACTCTGAAGGGTCAGGTTTCTGCCCTGGCTATTTTCTTCCAGAAGTCCTTTGCTCAGCAATCTCTGATCAGGACTTTTTTCCATTTGGTCACTCATGTGCGCCCCCCACGTAAGCCTATGGTGCCTGTTTGGGATCTGAACTTGGTTCTGTCAGCCTTGCAGGGTGCTCCCTTTGAACCTGTGCAGGATGCTGCCTTGGCCATTCTTACACTCAAGGTTGTATTTCTGGTGGCTATCACTTCTGTCAGGCGTGTGTCTGAGTTGGCGGCACTTTCCATTCAGCCCCCCTACTATGAGAGACACCAGGACAAGGTGGTGTTTCGTTTCAAACCTGACTTTCTGCCTAAGGTAGTGTCTGCCTTTCTTTTGAATCAGGATATTGTTCTTCCTTCTTTGTGCCCTAATCCTAGCAATGCTAAGGAGAGGGTTTTGCACTCTTTGGATGTGGTTAGGTGTCTGAAGTACTATCTGGTGGCTACTGCACCTTTCAGGAAAACTGATGCTCTTTTTGTGGTCCCTTCTGGTCCTAGGAAGGGTTTGGCACCTGCCAAGTCTACTATTAGCAAGTGGATTTGTCAGGCCGTGATTCAGGCCTACTCTGCTAAGGGGAAGAATCCTCCCTTCCGCCTTACTGCTCATTCCACTCGTGCTATTGGTGCCTCTTGGGCTTTTCAGCACCAGGCTTCTGTTGAACAAGTTTGCAAGGCCGCTACTTGGTCTTCTGTTCATACTTTTTTAAAGTTTTACAAGGTTGATGTTAGGGCCTCAGCTGATGCTGCTTTTGGCCGAAAGGTTCTGCAGGCGGCAGTGGTTTAAACTGTCTGCTGCTGATTTTTATTGGGGAACCCACCCTACTTTATGGACACTGCTATTGGATGTCCCAAGTGTAAGTATTAGATTTGGAGCAGGACGTACTGTATACTAAGAATAATACAACTCTGTGATTACTCACCTGTAGAATTGGTATTATGAGTATACAGTACGTCCTGCTCCAACTCACCCTTGATTTGCATTTTCTTGGATCCCCCGTATGGTGATTGTTATCATTGTTATAGTTGATAGTTTGGATTGTTTAATTCTCCCGGCTTCTCATTAACTGCTTTTCAATGCTGGGGATTTGTGGGAGGTCCCTGGGTATTTGAGGGGCCGGGAGGAGCCTATTTTCGATGTCTCTGCAGTCCAGCGCCATCTGGCGGAGTATATCCCAAGTGTAAGTATTAGATTTGGAGCAGGACGTACTGTATACTCATAATACCAATTCTACAGGTGAGTAATCACAGAATTGTATTTTTTTTTTTTGGCTGTTTATATAGCACTCACATATGCCACACTGCTTTACTGACTATATAAAAGCAGTCACACTGACCGGTGTCCATTTCATTTTTCGTGCTTGTGTCCGGTTCATACCTCCATTCTTAGTGGTAAGGTCATTTCAATGCACACAGTGTGCTTGCATCACTCAGGCCTGCCACTCCCATCACTGAGGGCAGCACAACATGGGGTGAAACTTCAAAAAAGCAAAAAAAAAAAAGGAAAATTGCCCCATTTAGTCCTATAAAATGAGAATTATTTTGAGTGTGCCTGGACAAGGATTTTAAGTTCAATCTTAGTGGATAAACAAGCAGTTTTCCAGAGGATTTGGAAACCATGTTTGGATTATAGTTGGCACAGGTGCATGTCCATGATTCACTATGACTGAATGCAGCCCTGTCATCTATTCTTTCCTGTCGATGTTCTCCTTCTTTCCTGTTGTTCCCACTGAGCACTGGTTCAGCTAATGCATCCTTCTTCATCTTCTTAATATTTTCAATATAATTATAGGAAAAGAGAAAAACACACCTTGGAAGTACAAAAGTGAAAAATGAAACAGAAGTGCACATTTTACACCTAGATGCAAAAGGTGCACTACACTGTTTTTAGAGTAAAAAGTGCCATTTCCTTTCATTGTTTACCAAGGGACTGTTTCAGCACAAGGTGTAAAAAGTTGTGATGCCCCGTCTGAGCGGCACTCAGTCCCCTTAAATTCTGTGTTTATGCGGGTTTTAGATTTGTGGTTGGCATTTACAGTTTGGAAGTAAATGTTCTTCTTTTGTATTCTAGTTTCACTCCAAGACATCAACATGAGGAAAGCTTTTAAAAGCTCAACCATCCAGGATCAGCAAGTGGTCTCGAAGAACAGCATACCCAACCCAGTGACTGAGATCTATAGCACCTGTGATAAACCCCCTCCCCTTAATATTCTCTCTCCGTACAGGTAAGAAATTATTTTTATGCCACACGCATAGCTTTTTATATTTTAAGAACATCTTCTTTGCACACTGGGTGGGGAGGGGAGGTTATATAAACAAAAAGCACCTACCTGCCCAGGAATCCAGCGGCGAAGATCGGTCAATCGCAGCACTGGTCACCACCATCTTTGATCCTTACCGGACTGCTGACTGCTGCCGCGGTGAGCGCGCGCTTTTTATTTATGTAAGACCCCCACCCTGAATCAGTGCTAGGGCAGGGGTATTTAGAAAACATCCATCCTGGGCTGGAGTGGCCCTTTAAAGCAGAATAAAACCAAGCCGGTATGTCCTGCTATATGAATGCCCCCTGGCGGTGATGCAAAGCTCACCTGCTTCCTGGATCCCTCACAGCATCAGGCGGCCACATCCTCACATATTTGGGATGTGAGCGTGCTCCCGCCCCCAGTCATTCAGACCGGGATTGGGCATGTTTATTTGACTTTTTATACTAGGCACTTTAGTTGTCCTTTAAGGGTTAAAGGTTGTCTCTTAAAAACTGTATATTCTTAGTATACAGTACGTCCTGCTCCAGATATATTACTTACTATCGGGTACTCCGCCAGATGGCGCTGGACTGCAGAGACATCGAAAACAGGCTCCTCCCGGCCCCTGAAATACCCAGGGACCTCCCACAAATCCCCAGATTTTCTCTGCAGTCTGGACTGCTAAGGACGAGAAATGGCTCTCTCTACTCGCAGGTGAGCGGGGCTATTAGCCTGCGGCCCTGTAGGACTATTCCCACCCGTTCCATTAGTAGTATGCCTCCCAGCCTTGGCTGCGCTGGTCGGGTGATGGTAGGCAGCACCACTGTTAGGTGCTTAGGAGCGCTGCTCCACCGCAATCCCCCACCAAAGGGTAGGCAGTTCAGGCTTATGGTGAGCCTCTATGGGATGCCCCTCCCACACTATTGCCCCTTGCCCCTGCCTATCGGTGAGTACTATATTTAAGTGGCCGCTGTCCTCCCTCATTCTCCACGTAGCCTTCGGGGGGGAAAAAAAGGAGGGGGGGGGGTTGTGTCTGTGTTATACTATGTATTCACGTGTATTGGCCTTATGCTTTTTTCATTCTGCCTTGTGTCAGCCGCTGTGCTGACTTGCTTTACTATGTCTATTTTTAAAACTGCCTCCGGCGTTACCTCAGGCGCAGGCGCGCCGTCATTGGCTGCTTGTCATGTGCTGGCTTCGCGCTCTTCGGGGGGGGGGGGCACCTATGGCGCGTTCCGCATCATTGCTGATACCGGCCCGCCCCTCGAGGTTTGCGCCATCTTTGTCTGCTTGGTTGGCTTATGCGCGACGGACCCCTACCTGGAAGTGCCCTCGCGGGCGGCTTTATTATCTCATTTTTATTACTGTATGCTTATGGGCCCCTTTTTATTATGTCTTTCAGGCGGGCGAATCCATTGGCTTCTCCCGACCCTCTTTTAATTTGCTAACTTGTATAGGCCTAATGTAATTACTCCCACTCCCTAGCGGGTTATTGGGGCATCCAGGGTTGCTTTATAGCGTTAATCCCTATCAGCCTATAGTGCCACTATAATCACCATATGGAGGCATCTCCAATGTGACCGGGGTTCCTTCGGGACAAGCCTGGCTGTGTGTAGCGTGTGGGCAGCCTCATGCTGACGCTGACAAGGCACGGGTCTGTGTACCCTGTGCTGAGCAGGTGCTTGCACTGCAATCTGGCCTTCCAGTGGCTGGGCCTGCACCTCGTTTCACTTCACCTACCCCCCCAAGCTTAAATCTCACTCCTATTGAGTTGCATACAAGTGGGGATTCTCAGCCTGATGTGTCTTCTAGACTGGCTACTAGACGGCGGAGTATTTAGCCCGCCTTTCGGGCTTGTCCGGGCGCCATTTTGGTTAGCTTCACGCGCACGTGTCGTGGCGGTCTCCTCCTCCACTTGAGCTGTAAGTGCCCTTGCAGGCGAATCCCTCTGATTATTGTCTGTCCATCTGCACATGATCCTGACATCTCTTTCCCTTTGTGTCTTTCAGACGCTGAGTTCCCGACGGCCTCTCCCGGCCTCATATCCATTTATAGCCATATACTTTTCATACTATAATATACGTATATATTGCTATACGCATACGTATAAGGAGCGGGACTTCCCAAAAATCTCCCACATTGATCAGCGGGTAGTGGGGCATCCAGGGTTGCTTATTGCATAAATCCCTACTGGCATCCTGTCTTTAAACAATCACCATATGGAGGCATCTCAGGATAGTGTTACCGGCTGTGTATCTCGTGCGGTCTCCCCCATGCTGGGGCGAATGGGGCACGGATCTGCGCGTCATGTTCTGAACAGACGCTGGAATTGGGAGCGACGCTTGCGGTTGTACCTCGCTCCTTCTCGCCCCTTTCCCCCTCACTAAACCTCACTCCTGTTGAGTCTTGTACAAGTGGCGAGTTGCAAATAGACCTTTCTCCTAGACGGCCCACGCTTGGCCAGATTGTGGAGGGCTTGTCCGGCCGGATGGGTCCGGATAGACAACGGCCTTGGACCCCCGCGGCTTCGGCCTGTGCTATGGGCTCAGAGGAATCTTTTTCCACATGTGCTAGCGCCTCGTCGGAAGAGGGGGACCTGTTCTCTGACCTAGGCTCCTCTGACGAGAGGCCGGGGGGTCAGAACGATGCTGGTCAGGCTGATTGGGATCAGCTTGATATTGGCGGAATGTTACTCAGGATTTTTAGTGTTCTGTCCGTTTCGCCTCCGGGTGTGGCCTCCGGGCCGAGAGGGGGGCTTTTCCATACTGCGCCTGTGCGCTTGGAATTCCTCGGGCAAGCCCACTTCCATTCTCTTGTACTCAAAGAGTGGGAATGTCCAGCTGCTCTTCAAAAGCCCCCGGAAGACTGGGTTTGGAAATACCCTTTCCCCCCCGAGATGGTAGATATTTGGTCTTCGTCCCCGGTAGTGGACGCACCGATTATTGGGGTTACTAACCCCCCCTTCCTTACAGCTCCGGCTTACAGCTCTCTGCGGGATCGGCGCATTGATAGGCTGGCTTCCCACGCCTTTACCTGTGCAGGCACGGTGCTGCGCCCTGTCTGTGCCTCGGCTATCACGGCAGTGGCCGCTAGGACTCTTTTATAAGAAAGTTGCTGGAGCAGCAGCCTGAAGACTTACCCTGGGAGGACCTTGACAGGGCTTCCCTTTAGAGGGCATCGCCTGTTTGGGGCTCGTCTGAACTTATTTGAGAAACAGGATAGTCCACCCAGTCAGAGGCCTCAGTTGCGCCCCCCGCGGAGAAGGGATACCCCTCCCCCTCCATATCATACTGTTAAGCAGGAACCAGGGGTGCCCCTTGCAGGGTCTGGTTCGGTGTCCGGTCCCAGGACTGACGTTCAATGCCCAGGGCCTTCTGGCCGGCCTAATTCTTTTTCCTTCCCTGAATTCCCTCATGCATGATGGGACGCCCTCACCCATCCGGGTGAGGGGATGACCATAGCACCTTACTCCTATCAGGAGGCATCCTGCCTCGTCCAAGTGGCTTTAGGAGATAGTTCCTCCAGATATGGGATAACGTTTGCTGGGTGGTCCTTCCCTGAGTTGGTCAGGAGGACTTTGGTTTCATGTGCGCAGGCTTAACTAGGCCTGTCAGGTATGGCCTTCTTGAAGAACGCCTTTATCATATACAAACGGGGACACCTTCGCGGGTCTGCCCCTTCCTCCCCCAAGGACAAGGGAGCCTAGTTGCCTAACCCCTAGGGGGGTAGGGTATCTGTTTCCATAGGCATTCAGCCTGGCGCCCTTGACAGGTCTGTTTGTGCACCAGGTACCAGGAGGTCCATTGACCGCTGGTGGCGTGTTTGGATGTTTCATAAGACTCCAAGGAGTCTTCTGGATATTGGACCCACTGCTGCGGGGAATGGGTGATCACTGACGCCGTGGTAGCCCCGGCTGGGCCCTCTGTTGTGCCCATGTATGCACTAGGTTCTAAAGGGTCTGATGACTCACACTGCACCAGGGGGCGTCTACCAGGGGACCTATCAGGCCCTACTGTGCTTTCACGAAAGCTGCTGTGGGATGGAACCTGGCGAACTCGGACTCCACTCTGTTCCACCCTCTAGTTCATGGTTGTGCCTGGATCAGGCTTCTCTTAGTGTCTTTTTCCTTGGCTATAAGGTTTTACTGGTATGAGGCCGCTGGTCCTCCGTCCTGTACAGTTTTTTCCAGACAAAATTGCCATTGGCGTGCTGGTTGGTGACTGTCTTTTGACATCTCTTAGTGCTGTGATCTTTGGCTCTGAGGCGCCTTAGCCGCTAGCCCTGGAAAAGGGGGTTTGCAACCTGGGTCTAGGACGGCTTACTGTACTCCTAGTGGAGGCAGTTATTCTCCTACTGTTCTCTCTATTTTGCCCTGCTGTTGGTTACCATGGTACCTATTCTGACAGAAGGTCAAAGGGAGTTTATTCTTCTGAACCCCCAAGGGGGTCCTAGGAAGGGACCTTGAAGGTTCAGATCCCTAGCTGTTTTATTGGTCATATTATGCATTAATGGTCCTAGTGGGAACTACTCCACCTTAGCACCTGTCCATTGGGGGACCTTTTTGTCCATGGTAGGACAGTGGTTGCCCCTTCGCAGCTCATTGGGCCTGGTTCTATTCCAGGGCAGCACTGATTCCTTGGGGGGACTTAATAGTCCTTGCCCCTCCGGTAGTATCCCTCTCCGGGGAGTTTCTCTGTGTGCCTAGGTGCTCACCCTAGCAGGGTTCTGTGGACTCCGTCTCTTTCGCAGAGTTCTACTACTGTTATTGGCCAGGTTGGTCTGCCCCGGTCGGGGTTAGTGGTTCTGGCTGGTTAGTTTACCTGTGAGACATTATTCCCTTGCCCTTTCGGGCGTGGGGAGAGCTTGCGTCAGTCTCTGATGGCAAGCAGCACCTTATGCCAGGGACCTGGGTGGCCCAGTGGGGTGTTGGTCCTCAGGGAGTTCTGTTTAGAACAATAGGACTGTATGTCCCCTCATGAGGCCTATTTTTATCATATTAAGGTGCCTGTGCCTTAGGCATACTTTAACGTTGGCAGATTTTGTGCTTACCCTGTGGGATATGACAGATCTCGGGGTGTCTTGTTCCTTGGAGGCTCTGGACTTGTTCTTCCTCTTTACCTTCTTCTTTCTGCCACGCTAGGTTAGGTAATGTTGGACCCACGCTGTTCCGCTGGGTCTAAGCTCCTTCCCTTGCGGGATGATATCTGCTCCTGGGGCTAGGGTCCTATAGGCAGTGTTTGGTGTTGGCTCACAACTTGACTCGGTCTATGGTTGGGGCCTGCCCCGCTCTTCTATTGCAAGTCCTGATCCAATCTTTTGTTTGCGTTCTTCAGGGTCTGCTCAGGTGCATTCCTGGGGGATTCCAAGTTCCCCTTCTTAGGAGATGACTTATTCTGGTTCCCTACCAGGGTTTCCATGGGTCTTATTCAGGTCCTTAACTGACCTGTTCCTTCCATCAGGCTACTCTTCTGGGGAGCTTGCTCCAGTCAGATTTGTGCCATAAGGAACGGCTCTATTGCCGGTCCTAGTCATTATATATATATTTATATATATTTCTTTATACATACATACCTTGTGTATAGCTGTATACCATGAGGTAGGGTGCCCGCCTTTCACCTTTTTGGATCCAGGCGTTATTTTGCTTCCCTTATGCCTTGCCGGATCCTCTGGTCTCTGGGCTATTGTCTCCATGCTACGAGATATTAGGGATCTGTGCCCCTCTACTGGGCTTAGAGATCTGCCTGAACTGTCTGGTCCCTGATTGGCATTTTATTTTCTGGGGACTACCGGTGCCCCCTTATAGTTGTGCCGGTTGATCGTTTCCATGGGCTAAGGGCCCTCTGGCTTGGTCATATTCTGTTGGTCGTCCTTCTGGACCTGTAGTACTCTTTTGGCTTCTGCCGAGTATTGTTGTTAACACTATTGCTGGTTCCGTCTGCGACCTGGACATTTATTTCCTGCGGGGAAAGTTTTGAGTTGCCATGGCTACCTTCTAGTGTAGTAGCATGGTTAGGCTGTTGCTTGGCCTATTCCCTTAGGGGAAGGACTCTTCCTTCCTATTGTATTTTCATTTTCTTACTATATGTGCTTGGCTTGGGCCTTTTTAGCACTATGTTCTGGTTGACAAGCTGGCTAGTCCACTGTTTGTGTTCAGTTCTCCCTTTACAAGGTTCAAAGGTTGAGGTTAGAGCTTCGCTCTCGTTGCTTAAACAGCATGGTATTTGGTGACAGCGCTTTACTGTTGGCTGTGCCATTTCAAGGGGATCCCACCCTATTTTTGGACACTGCTATTGGATGTCCCATACATTATGAATATGTCTGGAGCAGGACGTGCTGTATGCTTAGAATAATACAATTCTGTGAGAATCTCACCCGTAGAATTGGTATTATATGCATACAGCACGTCCTGCTCCACCCCACCCTGGTTTCACTTTTCTGGATCCTCTGTATGGTGATTGTAGTTTTTATTGCCAGATATTCTGGGTGGCTTATTTCTCCTGGCTTCTCTTCTCACTGCTTTTCAATGCTGGGGATTGTGGGAGGTCCTCCGGTATATGTAGGGCCGGGAGGAGCTTGTTTTCCTCATGTCCTGCAGTGCACGGCGCTGAAGCGGAGGTATACCCATACGTTATGAATATGTCTGGAGCAGGACGTGCTGTATGCATATAATACCAATTCTACAGGTGAGATTCTCACAGAATTGTATTTTTTTTCTATGGAAACTGAGGAGTTTTGGGATCTTTGTGGCTATACCCCTTCGGACGAAGGGGAGCTTTTCTCTGACACAGGGTCATCTGATGAGAGGCCAAGGGGTCATGACGATTCTGGCTCTGACCCCTGGACCCCAGATGACACTGACAGATTGCTGACCCAGATTTTTGAGGTTCTGTCCATTTCTCCCCCTGTTGCGGCTCCCAGGGGAACTCTTCCATACAGCTAAATCACGTTTGGAATTTCCCGAGCAAGCACATTTCAATAACCTTGTGCTCAAGGAATGGGAGTGCCCCAGTAGACTCCCCGGGGTACCTAAAAGTTGGGATAGGAAATATCCCTTTCCTGCTGATGTGGTAAAGTGTTAGTCATCCCCTCCCGAGGTGGATGCCCCGGTCCTAGGGTTATCTAACACCTCTGTCATGCACTCCCCTGAGTCTACTACCCTGCTGGATGCTGAGGACCGGCGCATTGACCAGCTGGCGTCCCATGCCTTTGCATATGCGGGGACGGCCCTGCGCCCGGTCTGTGCTTCTGCCATTACCGCTGTGGCCACTAGAACCCTTATCAGAAATATTCTTGATAGTGCCCCTGATGACTTGCCTTGTGAGGTGTTCAATGCACTCTCCAGTTGTGATGTTTTTGTAAATTTTGTCCTCTCTGCCTTGGATGACACCATTAGAATGTGTGCCAGAACATCTGCCCTTGTGGTGGATATACGCCGCTCGGTTTGGCTACGCCAGTGGGCTGCTGACAACGCTGCCAAGAAGACCCTCACTGGGTTTCCCTTCAAAGGACTACGCCTGTTTGGGGACCGCCTGGACCTTTTCGCTAAGGGAGGCAGGTTACCCCAGCACAGGCGGCAATCTCGGCCCTTTCGGGGTCAGGGCTCCTTCTCCTCCCCCTACCGTGGTGCTAGACAAGCAAGGGGGGTTTCCTTTACTGGGGCCCGGGGAGATTTCTGGGGTAGGGGCAGAGGACGTGGGCGTCCTGGCTCCTCTTGGGGCCCCAAGGCAAAATCATCTCCCAAGCCCCCTCAGGCATGATGGGGCGCCCTCACCCATCCGGGTGGGGGGACGGCTTCAGCACCTCGCTCACGTCTGGAGGCTTCATGTCTCAGACCAGTGGATTCAGGAGGTAGTGTCTTCCGGTTACAAGATAGAGTTTGCTGCCTGGCCGCCCCCAAGATTCATCAGGTCCCGGATGTCTCAGGACCCCATGTCAGCTCAGGCTCTAATTCTGGCGGTGCAAAGCCTTCTGGAGCTGGGGGTCATCTGTCAGGTCCCCTTATGAGAAAGGGGCAAGGGGTTCTATTCCAACCTTTTCACCGTGCCCAAAAGAGATGGGTCAGTCAGGCCCATCCTGGACTTGAAGATACTCAACAAATTTGTCAGGTGCAGGCGCTTTCGCATGGAAACTTTGCGCTCTGCTATCAGTTCCCTGCGTCCAGGGGATTCCATGACCAATGTAGACATCAAGGATGCTTACTCTCATATTCCTGTTTTTCCAGGTCATCAAAGATTCCTCAGGTTCGCTCTGGAGGATCAGCACTACCAATTTGTGGCATTGCCCTTCGGTCTCACTTCAGCTCCCAGAGTGTTCACCAAGGTGCTGGCAGGAGTGATGGCTCTGCTCAGGTCTCAGGGCATTCGCGTGCTGCCCTATTTGAACGACATTCTCATCACTTCTCAGTCCCTCCAACAGGCAGAGCTGGATACTCAGCGAGTAGTGTCCACACTGGAGTCATTTGGCTGGGTGATCAACCATCCCAAGTCTTCCCTGTCTCCCTCCTTGGTGACACCCTTCCTGGGAATGAATCTGGATACAGTTCAGGCAAGGATTTTTCTTCCTTAGCAGAAGGTGGACAGTCTACTGGTGCAGGTTCAGTCCCTGCTCTCTTGCCCTCATCCCTCCATCAGGCAGGGAATGCAGTTGGTGGGCCTGATAGTATCGTGCTTCGAGGCAGTTTCACATGAGGCCTCTGCAACTCCACCTCTTGTCAGTATGGGACAAGGATTCCGCGTCCCTGGACCAGGTCCTTGTTCTATCCCCCCTAGCCAGGCGTCCCTCTAGTGGTGGCTGGACTCCAGGAACTTGTTGGCGGGCAGATCCTTTCTGGCCCCCTGCAGTCTGACGGGTTGGGGGGGCTTCTGGAATTCCCTGCAGTTCCAAGGGCGGTGGGGCCCTCAGGAGGCCCACACATCCATCAACATTCTGGAACTAAGGGCGATTAGGTTGGTGCTGACTCACCTGACCCACCACCTTCGGGGCCGGCCTGTTCAGGTACGCTCGGACAACCAGACAGCGGTTGCCTACATCAATCATCGGGGGGGGGGGGGAACCCGGAGCAAGGGGGCCCTCAAGGAAGTGTCTCTGATTCTGTCCTGCGCGGAGGACAATGTTCCCTGCATATCTGCTGTGTACATTCCGGGGGTGGAGAATCTGCAGGCAGACTCTCTGAGCAGGGGGACCTCTCGCCTGGGAGAATGGTCCCTCTGCGAGAGGGTGTTTCACACTCGATGTCACCGTTGGGGCCAACCAGATGTGGATCTGTTTGCATCCCGTCACAACCACAAGCTCCCGGCCTCTGTCTCCCTGTCCCAGGACCCTCTGGCCTTGGCAACAGATGCTCTAGCAATGTCATGGCAGGACTTTCAGCTCCTGTATGTCTTTCCCTCAATCCCCCTGTTGGGCAGGGTTCTGCTCAGGAGAGGGTGCCAGCTATCCTGGTGGCTCACAGGTGGCCAAGAAGAGTGTGGTTCGCAGACGTGGTGCAGCTGGCAGTAGATCAGTACGCTCTGCCCAGGGTGCCAGACCTGCTCACTCAGGGTCATTTACTCCATCCCAATTTACAAACTCTGGCTTTGACGGCCTGGCTGCTGAAACCTCCATCTTGATGGAAAAGGGGCTGTCTGCCTCTGTTGTTGACATCATAATAAAAGCTAGAAAGAAGTCTTCTTCCTCCATTTACTATAGGGTTTGGCGTGCCTACGTTGACTGGTGTGAGGCTAGGTCTCTTCCCTGACGTGTGTTCTCTATTCCCAGGATCCTGGAGTTCCTGCAGCATGGTTTGGAGCTGGGGCTCCAACTCAGTACTCTGAAGGGTCATGTCTCTGCCCTGGCTGTTTTCTTCCAGAGGTCCTTTGCCCAGCATTCTCTGATCAGGACTTTTTTTCCAGGCGGTTACTCATGTGCGCCCCCCACGTAAGCCTATGTTGCCTGTTTGGGATTTGAACTTGGTCTTGTCTGCCTTGCAGGGTGCTCCCTTTAAACCTGTGCAGGATGCTGCCCTGGCCATTCTTACTCTCAAGGTTGTCTTTTTGGTGGCTATCACTTCTGTTAGGCGTGTTTCTGAGTTGGCAGCGCTTTCCATCCAGCCCCCCTACTTTGAGAGACACCAGGACAAGGTGGTGTTTCGCTTCAAGCCAGATTTTCTGCCTAAGGCCGTGTCTGCCTTTCATCTGAATCAGGACATTGTTCTTCCTTGCGTATGCCCTAATCCTAGTAACGCTAAGGAGAGGGTTTTGCATTCCTTGGATGTGGTTAGGTGCCTGAAGTACTATCTGGTGGCTACTGCACCTTTCAGAAAAACTGATGCTCTTTTTGTGGTCCCTTCTGGTCCTAGGAAGGGTTTGGCTCCTGCCAAATCTACTATCAGCAAATGGATCCGTCAGGCTGTGATTCAGGCCTCCCTTCCACCTTACTGCTCATTCCACTCGTGCTATTGGTGCCTCTTGGGCTTTTCAGCACCAGGCTTCTGTTGAACAAGTTTGCAAGGCTGCTACTTGGTCTTCTGTTCATACCTTTTCAAAGTTTTACAAGGTTGATGTTAGGGCCTCAGCTGATGCTGCTTTTGGCCGCAAGGTTCTGCAGGCGGCAGTGGTCTGACCTGTCTGTTGTTACCTTTGGGGATCCCACCCTACTTTATGGACACTGCTATTGGATGTCCCAAGTGTAATGATTCTTATCTGGAGCAGGACGTACTGTCTACTAAGAATAATACAATTCTTTGATTATTCACCTGTAGAATTGTTATTATGAGTATACAGTATGTCCTGCTCCACCCCACCCTTGGTTTTGCATTATCCTAGGATCCCCTGTATGGTGATTGTCATCATTGTTATAGTTACTGGTTGGTTCTGTTATCTTTCTCCCGGCTTCTCGTTAACTGCTTTTCAATGCTGGGGATTTGTGGGAGGTCCCGGGTATTTGAGGGGCCGGAAGGAGCCAATTTCGCGGTCTCTGCAGCCTGTCCAGCGCCATCTGGCGGAGTAATACCCAAGTGTAATGATTCTTATCTGGAGCAGGACGTACTGTATACTCATAATAACAATCTACAGGTGAGTAATCACAGAATTGTATTTTTTTACTGTAATTGAGGATGGGAAAAGTATACCCACAATTAAAATTACCAGTAAAAAAACAAATACAGGCACCGCCAAGCCAGTGGCCAGTAAAGTAAAAAAGAATTACCAGCCAGGTGGCAACCCTACCTCTTGCCCGTCTTGTCTTTTCCAGCCTTACCGCTTGCCCACTTCTTCCTGCCCCACCTCAGCCCGCTTCGCCTTTTTCCCACTTCTTCCTGCCTCACTTCAGCCCATCTCACCTTTTTTCCCACTTCTTCCTGCCTCACCTCAGCCCACCTCGCCTTTTCCCACTTCTTCCTGCCTCACCTCAGCCCACCTCGCCTTTTCTCACTTCTTCCTGCCTCACCTCAGCCCACCTCGCCTTTTCCCACTTCTTCCTGCCTCACCTCAGCCCACCTCGCCTTTTCCCACTTCTTCCTACCTCACCTCAGCCCACCTCGCCTTTCCCCACTTCTTCCTGCCTCACTTCAGCCCACCTCACCTTTTTCCCACTTATTCTTGCCTCACCTCAGCCCACCTCACCTTTTTTCCACTTCTTCCTGCCTCACCTCAGCCCACCTCGCCTTTCCCCACTTCTTCCTGCCTCACCTCAGCCCACCTCGCCTTTTCCCACTTCTTCCTGCCTAACCTCAGCCCACCTCGCCTTTTCCCACTTCTTCCTGCCTAACCTCAGCCCACCTCGCCTTTTCCCACTTCTTCCTGCCTCACCTCAGCCCACCTCACCTTTTTTCCACTTCTTCCTGCCTCACCTCAGCCCACCTCACTTTTCCCCACTTCTTCCTGCCTCACCTCAGTCCACCTCGCCTTTTCCTGCTTTGTCTCTTGCCTACTTCTTCCCGCCTCATTTTAGCCCACCTCGCCTTTTTCCCACTTCTTCCTGCCTCACCTCAGCCCACCTTGCCTTTTCCCCACTTCTTTCTGCCTCACCTCAGCCCACCTCGCCTTTTTCCCACTTCTTCCTGCCTCACCTCAGCCCACCTTGCCTTTTCCCACCTTGTCTCTTGCCAACTTCTTCCTGCCTCAGCCCACCTCGCCTTTTTTCCACTTCTTCCTGCCTCACCTCAGCCCACCTCGCCTTTTTCCCACTTCTTCCTGCTTCACCTCAGCCCACCTCGCCTTTTGCCCACTTCTTCCCTCCTCACCTCACCTCACCTTGCCTTTTTTCCACTTCTTCCTGCCTCACCTCAGCCCACCTCGCCTTTTTCCCACTTCTTCCTGCCTCACCTCAGCCCACCTCGCCTTTTCCCCACTTCTTCCTGCCTCACCTCAGCCCACCTTGCCTTTCCCCACTTCTTCCTGCCTCACCTTAGCCCACCTTGCCTTTCCCCACTTCTTCCTGCCTCACCTCAGCCCACCTTGCCCTTTTCCCACTTCTTCCCACCTCACCTCAGCCCACCTTTCCTTTTTTGCCTGACAGCTGCCCACTTCTTCCTGCCTCACCTGAGCCCACCTTATACCTCAGCACACCTCCCCTTTTCCCTCCTCACCTCTTGCTAACGTTGCCACCTGGTCGGCATTTTTCTTCTTACTTTACTGCCCACTGGCCTGGCATTTGTTTTTTTACTGGTAATTGAGGATGGGAAAAGTATACCCGCAATTTAAAATTTCCAGTAAAAAAAATAACAAATACTGGCACCGCCAAGCCAATGGCCAGTAAAGTAAAAACAATTACCAGCCAGGTGGCAACCCTACCTCTTGCCCGTCTTGTCTTTTCCAGCCTTTCCACTTGCCCACTTCTTCCTGCCTCACCTCAGCCCACCTCGCCTTTTCCCGCCTTGTCCCTTGCCTACTTCTTCTCGCCTCAGCCCACCTCACCTTTTTCCCACTTCTTCCTGCCTCACCTCAGCCCACCTCGCCTTTTCCCGCCTTGTCTCTTGCCTACTTCTTCCCGCCTCACCTCAGCCCACCTCGCCTTTTTCACATTTCTTCCTGCCTCACCTCAGCCCACCTTGTCTTTTCCCCACTTCTTCCCACCTCACCTCAGCCCACCTTGCCTTTTTCCCACGTCTTCATGTCTCACCTCAGGCCACCATGCCCTTTTCCTACTTCTTTCCGCCTCACCTCAGCCCACCTTGCCTTTTTCCCACTTCTTCCCGCCTCACCTCAGCCCACCTTGCCTTTTTCCCACTTCTTCCCGCCTCACCTCAGCCAGCCTCGCCTTTTCCCCACTTCTTCCTGCCTCACCTCAGCCCACCTCGCCTTTTTCCCACTTCCTGCCTCACCTCAGCTCACCTTGTCTTTTCCCCACTACTTCCTGCCTCACCTCAGCCCACCTTGCCTTTTCCCCACTACTTCCTGCCTCACCCCAGCTCACCTTGCCTTTTTCCCACTTCTTCCTGCCTCACCTCAGCCCACCTCGCCTTTTTTACACTTCTTCCTGCCTCACCTCAGCCCACCTTGCCTTTTCCCACCTTGTCTCTTGCCAACTTCTTCCTGCCTCAGCCCACCTCACCTTTTTCCCACTTCTTCCTGCCTCACCTTAGCCCACCTTGCCTTTTTCCCACTTCTTCCTGCCTCACATCAGCCTACTTCCTAGCCTTTTTCCCACTTCCTGCCTCACCTCAGCCCACCTTGCCTTTTCCCACCTTGTCTCTTGCCAACTTCTTCCTGCCTCAGCCCACCTCACCTTTTTACCACTTCTTCCTGCCTCACCTTAGCCCACCTTGCTTTTTTCCCACTTCTTCCTGCCTCACATCAGCCCACATCGTTTTTTTCCCACTTCTTCCTGCCTCACCTCAGCCCACCTTGCCTTTTCCCTACTTATTCCGGACTCACCTCAGCCCACCTCGCCTTTTTCCCACCTCTTCCTGTCTCACCTCAGGCCACCAATCCCTTTTTCCTACTTTTTCCCGCCTCACCTCAGCCCACCTCGCCTTTTGCCCACTTCTTTCCTCCTCACCTCAGCCCACCTCGCCTTTTTCCCACTCCTTCCTGCCTCACCTCAGCCCACCTTGCCTTTTTCCTACTTCTTCCTGCCTCCCCTCAGCCCACCTCGCCTTTTGCCCACTTCTTTCCTCCTCACCTCAGCCCACCTCGCCTTTTTCCCACTTCTTCCTGCCTCACCTCAGCCCACCTTGCCTTTTTCCTACTTCTTCCTGCCTCCCCTCAGCCCACCTCGCCTTTTTCCCACTTCTTCCTGCCTCACCTTAGCCCACCTCACCTTTTTCTGCCTGACCTCTGTCTTCTTCTTTCCATTTCACCTCAGCCGAATTCCTCTTTTTCTGCCTGACTCCTGCTCACTTTTTCCCACCTCACCTATTCCTGCCTCATTTCTTGCCCACTACTTCCCACCTGGATAGTAAAAGGTAAATAGATTTTGTGATGCGCTGGGTGCTGTGTAAATACTTTCCTTTCCTGGAAAGCACCTCTTTTCACTTCTGCTTATACATAAAAGCATATCTAATGCTTTAAGTTTACAGCTTTCTTACAGTAAACTGTTTTTTCTTTGCTTAGATTTTATTGTGGCTCCTTGAGGTGGAACAATAGGACACTATGGGCCTTACACCAAAAAGGCTTTTGTACCCCTGCTCTATATCTCAAGGCAGCTGCGGTCTTATTGCCTTGACTTATTACTGCAGCTTTACTATCACCTGGATGAATGAGAACCTTTACAGACATGATGCACTGTTTTCAACTGATTTGTGCGCTGTTACTTCTGTTCCTAGAGATGACAGGAAAGATGGCTTAAAGTTTTACACCGATCCTTCTTACTTCTTCGATCTCTGGAAGGAGAAGATGCTCCAAGACACTGAGGATAAAAGAAAAGAGAAGCGAAGACAGAAGGTAGTCACTTACAAGTCACACAGTATTGTTTCTCGTAGTGAATAATGAGAACAAACTTAAACTAAATACTTCTATCTATCTATCTAAATAAAGTACATGACAGCAGAAATCCAGGCAAAGTAAAATTCTCGCCCTTCACCCTGGTGCTTAGCCTGTTTTGGGATATTACAATAAAAAAATCCCACTTGCATGGCACTGGGAATGCAGCTGTAGCTAAAATGACAGCAGGCACCGTAAATGCTTGGAGAAGTGGGGCTCTATATGCCCTGCATCCAAGGTTGCCAGCCCTGAGCAGATTCACTATTTTTTTAAACCCCCAGTACGAGTAAGCTGTGCAAGGGGTTGGACAGGAATCTCCCTTAGTTTTCCTGGGCTGCCTCTTTAAGGTGAACCAACACCCGTTTCCCCGCTAACAGGTGCAGGTGTTGGTCCGACTTCATGCAGAATGCTAGATCCCCCCGTTCACAGCATTCCTAAGAACACGTGCAATACTTACATTTAACCCTGAGCCTCGCCGGAAATGCAGCAGCGTGATTGGTGCAATTCTGGCGGTCGTACCGACAATTCGCCCAGTGCCCACGTGAGCGCGAGTGGCCAGCCGCGTGGCTGTGCTTTCGGCAAGGCTCACGGTTAAATGTAAGTATTGTGGGTGTTCTAGGGGGTGCTGTGAGCGGGGGGGCTCCAGCATTCTGGATATCCCCCCCCCGGCCCTTCCTTATGCCAGCGGACCAACACCCACACCTGCGCGAAAAGGGGTGGTGGTCCACTTTAATGTAAACTACAGAACAGTAGTGCCAATGCCCCCCAACCCCTTTAATTCTACCAGTGGAGGTACTGTGGCTGTAAAACCCATGGCTGATACAGATCACTTTCACACTGACATCAGCGCCCTGTGTGGATGGGACTCGTAATCTACATTACTAAGAACTGGTCCGAGTGACTTTTTTGCCATATAAAGTGGACCACGGGTTCGGGTGTTGGTCCGCCGGCAGACTGACTGGGGGGGCATCCTTAGTACTGCAGCACCCCCTAGAACACCCGCAATACTTACATTTAACCAGGAGCCTTGCCAGAAACACGGCTGTGTGATTGGCCGCTCTCGCGCATGTGGGCACAGGGCGCATTGTCGGTCCCGGACGCCGGAAAGCCCGGGCAGTTGCACTGTTGCATTTCCGGTGAGGCTTGCAGTTACTTGTATTGTGGGCGTTCTAGGGGTCTGTGAGCGGGGTGCTCTAGCATTCTGGATGCCCCCCCAACTGTCCTTATGCAGGCGGGCCAACACCCATTAGTGCGGAAATAGGTGTTTCCCTGCTTTGAATACAGGACCTAAGGGACATTATCACTCTGCTTCACTACCACATGCGCAGCCACTCGACTAATCAGCACGCTCAGATACGCTGACATTGCATCGTATAAGCCTTCGTCTAAGTCCAACAGCTCCAAGCGCGCCAGTGGTCACATCCCCCCCTCCCCTCTAAGTGGGAGCGTGCCCGCACCGGCCATTCACAAATGCCTGGCGCGGGCACACGCCCTGCTAGTGGGATAGCGGGATGCAGGCATGGCTCATACATGCGCCGTTGGACCGGAAAACAAGGTAAGTGTATGGGGCGACCTGGGGGGCTTCAGACAGCAGGGCATACCGATTTTCGATCTCGGTGGGTTTTGGTCCACTTTAAGCAAGGAGTTGCTGAAACTGGAGGAGAGGAGCCTGCAGGCTGGCAAGTCCCATTCTTTTTTTTTCGATAGCCTGGACTGTCCCTAATAATTTTTTAATATCTCAGTAGGCACAGCTGTAAAGGTTAGTTGGGGTGTTGAGCTCCCATACTGTAAAACTTTGTTTTGATACTAGGCACCTAGTGGTTATAAAGTAGATCTGATAGAGACCCGATAGAGTCACCGGCTCTGGGTAAATCTGTCATTGTTTTATTAGGAATTTCACTTCATATTGCTGTGCTACAGTTAGAATGATACAGTCCTTTGTGGTATATGGATCTGAGTTTTTCTTTTGCTTCTTGTTCTGCCTTATCTGTTGAAGATAGTGTTCCCCAACCCGGTCCTCGAGAGGCACCAACAAGTCATTTTCATGGATCTCCACATAGATGCTCTATGGCCCTGTTGCTACACTTATTATTCACCTGAGGATCTGCATGACCTGTTGGTGACTCATGAGGAGAGGGTTGGGGAACACTGATTTAAGACAATTAAGGAGGACCAAAACCTTTTTATTCAGATCTTGGGTCAAGTGATTACCTTTTCTGTTAGCATTCCATGTTGGATGTCCTGCATTGTGAAGTTCCCTGGTTTCTGTGTAAACCCACCTCGACCACAGTACATGCATGGGCCTCTGGCGCCATCCCTGCTCAGCATGTTTGCCCTGCCCAACATCTTGAACAATCTTCTGGCAGGACTGTGCAGGCTGGAAAGAGCAGGGATGCTCTGGGGTGCTGCGGAGTGCCGCCAAGCTTTGCTACAGACGTAGGATAGAGCATCAAAGTAAATACATGGGATACCAGGGGACTTCACACAGTGGAATTCTCTTAAAATGGACCAAAACCCACTGAACTCGTAAAATACATTTGGCCAAAATCCCTGCCGATATTCCCTTTTTAGGGTGTAGAACTAGAAATGGATATTTTTGCTTTTCAAATTGCCTTGGAACACTTTATTTTTTTCTGTTCCTCTCTGTAAGTTGTCAGGCGATCAGTCATTGCATAGGTATGGAAATGATGTCATTGCCACACAAAACAGTGGCAATGAATGGAGGAGGTGGAGATTTACAGCTAAAACAGGTGCCATTATCTGGGATTAGAATGAAGCTGGAGCAGTGAAAATTGGCAAAAGGTTCTCCTCATGGGGGGGAGCAATTTAGGGGATGTTAGTTCAAAATGTGGGTTTTCACTATATCCAGTCCAGGTCGTCTCAGAAGTGATGACAGTTGGGTATTCCGCCACCAGGTGGCGCAGTCACTGCAAGATCCAAAGCTGTAACTCCTCCCGGCCCTCTATAAAATGAGCTGTCTCAGTAGAATTCCCAGTGTTCGTCTTGCAGTACACCTGCTGCTAGTATCGTCTTGGATACTCTCTCAGGATATTGCAGCTGAGCGGGGCATCCTAAGCCTGTCGGCCGCTGCACTCCTATTTCCACTGTTCCCGTGGACCCATTCTGCCCCCCAGCCTCGGCTGATGGGATGGTGAAGGTAGGGAGAACGCCGGGGGTCAGGCGTTTGCAGAGCTAGGCTCTGGGCCGCAAACCCTTCATAAAGGGTAGCCGGCCATAGGCGATGGTGAGCCCATTGGGGGGGAGGAACCTCCTTGCGCCCATGGGTTATGCCCTCGTCTGTGCCCACAAGCTTTATTTTATGTCCTGTGTTTTGCCTGTTCACATGTCTTTGACCTTCATCTTTCTGACATACTTACCTCCCTCGCTTCCTCGGCTCCTTCTCCTTTCCCCTCCATCTTGACACGCTGTGAGGGGGGGGGGTCGTTAGAGGTGCCCGGTGGGGCATGAATTTCCGAGGCTGCGTCCGCGGTTGTTGTGTGCGCAGCGGGGGGGGGGGGGGGGGGGGGGCCCTCCGTGGGTGCTTTTGGCGCCATCTTGCTGGGGGAGGGCGCTCGTTTTTCGCCCGCAGCGGGGGGGGGGGGGGGGGGCGGACCGCACGATGCCGCTTGTTGCGTCACGACTGCACGGCCCGCCCCTCGAGGTGCTCACGAGGCTGTCCACAGCGCCGTTATTCCTCCTGCTGCTGCTCCTGGCATCCCCTATTGAGTACTGGTCGGTTAACTGTGAGTCCCTCATATTCTTAGTATACAGTACGTCCTGCTCCAGATAGATTACATACACTTGGGTTATCCTCCGCCAGATGGCGCTGCACTGCAGAGACATGTAAAAACAGGCTCCTCCCGGCCCCTCAAATACCCGGGGACCTCCCACAAATCCCCAGATTTCTCTGCAGTGCTTACTGCGAAGACATGAAATTATCACTCTCTCGCAGGTGAGCGGGGCTATTTGCCTGCGGCCCTGTTGGACTATTCCCACCCGTCCTTCGTGTGATGTGCCTCCCAGCCTGGGCGGCGCTGATCGGTTGAAGGTAGGCGGCACCATGCGTGCTTATGGAGTGCTGCTCCACCGCAGTCCCCCACCAAAGGGTAGGCGGTATAGGCTGATGGTGAGCCTTTATGGGATGCCCCTCCCGCATTATTGTCCCATGCCCCGGTAGCGGTGGGCCCTGTACAAAGGGCCGCCATCCTCCCTCATTCTCACTGTAGCCTTCGGGGGGGAAAGAAGGAGGGGGTTGTGTGTGGGTGAGCGTGTATCGTGATTCGTGCATACGGACTTTTGTCATGTTTTTTTTTGGGACTAGTATATGTGGTGTCAGCCGCCGCGCTGACTTGTCTTTTTACTATTGCAAATGCAATCTGGATGCTCCGCGCCGGGCGGCGGCCTTACCTCAGACGCTTCTGCGTTCTCATTGGCTGCTTGTCGGTGGACTTTGCGGTCTTCAGGGGGGCGGGGCCTGGCATGGCGCGCCCTGCGTCACGGCTCGCTCTGGCCCGCCCTTCGAGGTACTCGGCGCCATGTTGTCAGGTCGCGCGCGTGTGTGACGTTCTTACCGCGGTCCGTAAGTGCCCTCGCGGGCGGCTTTATACTTTCTGACACCCTTTCTTCTCATTGTGTCTTTCAGACGGGTGAATCCATTGGCTTCTCCTGGCCCGGTGTAATTGATAGTTGGGCCTTGTAAAATTACTCCCACTTCACTAGCGGGTCATTGGGGCATCCAGGGTTGCTTTATAGCGTCAATCCCTACTGGCATATTATGCCTAATAATCCCCATATGGAGGCATCTCAGGATAATGTGACCAGGGTCCCCTTGGGACAAGACCGGCTGTGTGTAGCGTGTGGACAGCCTCATGCTGACGCTGACAAGGCATGGGTCTGCGTACCCTGTGCTGGCATTGCAATCTGGCCTGCCAGTGGCTGCACCTCGTTCCATTACTCCCCCCAGCTTCAATCTCTCTCCTGTTGAGTTGCATACTTGTGGGGATTCTCAGCCTGATGTGTCTTCTAGACTGCCTACTGCTGAACAGATTATTGCGAGGTCTTTAGCGCGTAAGGGCCCTGCTAAGAAGCGGCACTTGACGCCTAATGTTACTGTTTTCCCGCTTTTTTCTGACTGAGGCTCATCTGATGAGAGACCAAGGGGTCATGACGATTCTGGCTCTGACCCCTGGGCCCCGGATGACACTGACAGATTATTGACCCAGATCTTTGAGGTTCTGTCTATCTCTCTCCCTGGTGAGGCTCCCAGGCAAAAAGGGGAGCGTTTTCATACAGCAACATCACGTTTGGAATTTCTAGAGCAGTCACATTTCCATACCCTTGTGCTCAAGGAATGGGAGTGCCCCAGTAAACTTCCCGGGGTTCCAAGGGATTGGGATAGGAAGTATCCTTTTCCCCCTGAGGTGGTTAAATGTTGGTCATCCCCCCCCGAGGTGGATGTCCCGATAAATGGGCTATCTAACACCCCTGTCATGCATTCCCCTGATTCTACTACCCTGCCGGATGCTGAGGACCGGCGCATTGACCTGCTGGCCTCCCACACCTTTGCATGTGCGGGGACGGCGCTGCGCCCGGTCTGTGCCTCTGCCATTACTGCTGTGGCCACTAGAACCCTTATCAGAAAAATGCTTGATAGTGCCCCTGATGATCTCCCTTGTGAGGTGTTTAATGCACTCTCCAGTTGTGATGTTTTTGTAAATTTTGTCCTATTAGCATTGGATGACACCATCAGAATGTGTGCAAGAACTTCTGCCCTTGTGGTGGCTATACGCCCCTTGGTTTGGCTGCGACAGTGGGGTGCTGACAATGCTCCGAAGAAGGCCCACTCTGGGCTTCCTTTTAAGGGGCGACGCCTGTTTGGGGGCCGTCTAGACCTGTTTGCTAAGAGAGGTAAGTTACCCCAGCGCAGACGGCTGTCTCGGCCCCTTCGGGGCCAGGGCCCCCCTTCACCCCCCTACCATGGTGTTAAACAAGAAACAGGGGTGTCCTTCGCGGGGGCTCGCGCAGATTCCTGTCACAGGAGCAGAAGACAACGTCCTGGCTCCTCCGGGGGGGGCTAAGCCCAAATCCTCTCCCAAGTCCCCTCAGGCATGATGGGGCGCCCTCGGCTGCGGCAATTTGCTCAAGTCTGGAGGCATCACACCTCAGACCGGTGGATTCAGGAGGTAGTGTCCTCCGGCTACAAGTTAGAGTTTGCTGTGCGGCCTCCCCCAAGATTATCAGGTCCCGGATACTCCTGGTCCCTGCCTTTGCTCAGGTGTTGGCGCAGGCCGTGCAAGGCCTGCTGGGTCTGGGGGTCATTTGCAGATTTCCCTTAAAAGACAGAGGCAAGGGACTCTACACCAACCTTTTCACAGTTCCCCAAAAAGATGGGTCAGTCAGGCCCATTCTGGATTTACAGATCTTCAGCAAAATTGTCAAGAACAGGCGTTTTTCGCATGGAAACCCTGCGCTCGGCCATCAGCTCCTTGCTCCCCGGGGGTTTCATGACGTCTGTGGATATCAAAGATGCTTACCTTCACATCCCTGTGTTTTCAGGACACCAAGGTTCCTCAGATTCGCGTTGGAAGATCAACACTGTCAATTTGTGGCCTTTGCCATCTGGCCTCTCTTCAGCTCCCAGAGTGCTCACCAAGGTGCTGGCGGGGGTGATGTCTCTGATGAGGCCAAGGGGCATCCGCGTGCTGCCCTACCTGGACATTCTCATCACTTCCCAGTCTCTACATCAGGCAGAGTTGGATACTCAGCTGGTGGTGTCCATTCTGGAGTCATTTGGATGGGTGATCAACCACCCCAAGTCCTCACTGTCCCCTTCCTTGGTAACTCCATTCCTAGGAATTAATCTGGATACAGTTCAGGCAAGGATTTTCCTTCCTCAGCAGAGGGTGGACAATCTGCTTGCACAGGCTCAGTCCCTCCTAGCTTGTCCCCATCCCTCCACCAGGCAGGGGATGCAGCTGGTGGGGCTGATGGTGGCATGCTTCAAAGCGGTCCCTTATGCTCAGTTCCACTTGGGGCTTCTGCAACTTCTCCTATTGTCTGTATGGGACATGGACCCAGCATCCCTGGACAGGGTCTGTGTGCTTTCCCCCTTGGTAAGGAGGTCCCTCTTGTGGTGGATGGACTCAAAGAACCTGTTGGGGGGCAGATCCTTCTTGCCCTTTCCTGGGAGACGGTCACCACGGATGCCAGTCTATCAGGTTGGGGGGGGGGGGGGGGTTTCTGGAAGTCCCTGTGGTTCCAGGGGAGGTGGGGCCCTCAGGAGGCCCACATACCTATCAATGTCTTGAAGCTGTGAGCGATCAGGTTAGTTCTGGCTCGCTTTACTACTCATCTTCAGGGTCTGCCTGTTCAGGGACAACCTGACGGCAGTTGCCTACATCAATCATCAGGGAGGGACCCGGAGCAAGAGGGTCCTCCAGGAAGTGTCTCTGGTCCTGACCTGGGTGGAGGCCAATGTTCCCTGCATATCAGCGGTATACATTCCGGGGGGGGGGGTCCCTCTGCAACAGGGTGTTCCAATCTCTGTGTCACCGTTGGGGCCAACCAGATGTGGATCTGTTTGCGTCCCATCACAATCACAAGCTCCCGGCCTTTGTCTCCCTGTCCCAGGATCCTCTGGCCGTGACCACGGATGCTTTAGTAATGTCATGGCAGGACATTCAGTTCCTGTATGTCTTTCCTCCGTTCCCTGGGTTCTGCGCAAGTTTGCTCTGGAGGGGGTGCCAGCAATTCTGGTGGCCCCCAGGTGGCCAAGAAGAGTGTGGTTCACAGACGTGGTGCAGATGGCAGTAGACCAGTACGTTCTGCCAGGGGTGCCAGATCTGTTCACTCAGGGCCCCTTACGCCATCCCAATTTACAAACTCCGGCTTTGACGACCTGGCTGCTGAAACCTCCATCTTGATGGAGAAAGGCTTGTCCGCCTCGGTGGTTGATACCATGGTGCAGGTTAGGAAGAAGTCTTCTTCTTCCATCTATTACAGGGTTTGGCGTACCTACTTTGACGGGTGTGAGTCTAGATCTTCCCTGTCGGGTCTTTTCAGTCCCCAGGGTTCTGGAGTTCTTACAGCATGGGTTGGAGTCGGGACTCCAACTCAGTACTCTGAAGGGTCAGGCTTCTGCCCTGTCTGTTTTCTTTCAGAAGTCTTTTGCTCAGCATTCTCTGGTTTAGACCTTTTTTCCAGGGGGTCGCTCATGTGCGTTCCCCACGTAAACCAGTGGTCCCTGTTTGGGATTTGAACTTGGTTTTGTCTGATTTGCAGGGTGCTCCCTTTGAACTTATGCAGGATTCTGCTCTGGCTGTTTTTACCTTCAGGGTTGTTTTTCTGGTAGCCATTACTTTGGTCAGGCGTGTGTGAGTTGGCGGCTTTTTCTATTCAGCCCCCATACCTTGGGAGACACCAGGACAAGGTGGTGTTCCGCGTTAAGCCAGATTTTCTGCCTAGGGTAGTGTCTGCCTTTCATTGAATCAAGATATTGTTCTTCCTTCTTTGTGCCCTAATCCTAGCTACACTAAGGAGAGGGTTTTGCATTCCTTGGATGTGGTCAGGTGTTTGAAGTATTACCTGGTGGTCACTGCGTCCTTCAGGAAAACTGATGCTCTTTTTTGTGGTCCCTTCTGGGCCCAGGATGGGTTTGGCTCATGCCAAGTCTACTATTAGCAAATGGATCCGTCTGGCCGCGATTCAGGCCTATTCTGCTAAGGGGAAGAGTCCTCCCTTCGCCTTACTGCTCATTCTATTCGTGCTATTGGTGCCTCTTGGGCCTTCCAGCACCAGGCTTCTGTTGAACAAGTTTGCAAGGCCGCTACTTGGTCTTCTGTTCATACCTTTTCAAAGTTTTACAAGGTTGATTTTAAGGCCTCAGCTGATGCTGTTTTTGGCCGCAAGGTTTTGCAGGCGGCAGTGGTTTAAACTGTCTGCTGTTACCTTTTTTATCTGTCTGGAGCAGGACGTACTGTATACTAAGAATAATACAATTCTGTGAAATACTCACCTATAGAATTGGTATTATAAGTATACAGTACGTCCTGCTCCACCCCACCCTGGTTTTTGCATTATTCTGGATCCCCTGTATGGTGATTGTTATCATTGATATAAGTTACCAGTTTTTTTGGGTGGTTAAATTCTCCCGGCTTCTTGTTCACTGCTTTTCAATGCTGGGGATTTGTGGGAGGTCCCCGGGTATTTGAGAGGCCGGGAGGAGCCTGTTTTTACATGTCTCTGTAGTGCAGCGCCATCTGGCGGAGGATAACCCAAGTGTAAGTAATCTATCTGGAGCAGGATGTACTGTATACTTATAATACCAATTCTACAGGTGAGTATTTCACAGAATTGTATTTTTAATGCCTTATCCTCCTTTTCTGTTTCATGTGCTGTGGGATTTCTCATAGATCCTTTGTCAGCTGAGGGTTGTGGTTCCTCCCGGTCTCCTACCACCCCCCCCCTCTCTCCACACCCTCTCCCCTAAGAGGGGTCACAAAAGAGGGATCATAAAGAGGGACTAAATTGGGGAATCGCTGAGGATTGGGCCGTTAGTGCCTTGTAACCTGTGTAATTTCACCATAATCACCATAATGGAGGCTTCTGGGGTTAGTGAGCTAGGGGCCCCATCTGGGCGGGTGAAGCTCTGCCCCATGTGCGGTACCAGCCCGGTTTGTGTCACTTGCACCAGGAGCGTATTTTTGGAGCATGATAGGGCGGGCGTATCTGCCCCTAGCCATCTTTTACCTACGGCCTCGCCAACGCCCCCGCGACTGCATTCAGCGCTTGGCGAGGGGGAAGCCAGCAGGGGGTCCCAAACCGATTTGGCATACCGGGTGGCCAGCCTGGAGAGATAGCTATCTCGCTCGGCTACTGGGAAGGCCACAAGTAAGAAGCGGCATACCGAGCCGGATTACTGGGATTTTGCCGATGACAGTGATGATTCTTTTGGAGGTTGGGACTCCATGGAGGAGGGATAGTTGTTTAAGGACTCAGTTTCCTCAGGAGATTGGTCGGTTGGCTATGACAGCGACCCTGGTTCTCCCTTGGGACAGGATATGTGGCTCCCTGACGATACAGAGAAGTTGCTGTCTTCAGTGTTTGAGACTTGCATATTGTCCCTCCTAAAGCGGCTAAGAGGAAGCAGGGTGATTTATTCCGGCCTGAGAGACAGAGGCTTGTCTTCCCTGAGCAGGCCCATTTTTCCAATAGGGTTCTTAAAGAATAGGAAAGGCCTAATAAATTGCCATCGCTGCCTAGGGGCCTGGACAGGCGGTATCCCTTCCCTGAGGAGCTGGTCCGCCCCCCCGATGTGGATTCCCCTGTGTCGGGGTTATCCAACACTACGGTTATGCCGTCTCCCAATACTGCTTCCTTGCGCGAAACCCGCTGAAAGGCATATGATTCAGCTGGCTTGTCATGCATTTACCTTTGTGGGCGCTGGGCTTCGGGCTGTGTGTGCCACGGCCATTGTCTCCTTAGCCATCAGGAAGAAGGTGAGACGCCTTGTTGATATTGCGAAGTCTCGCAAGCGGGCGGAGGAGTATAAAGACCTCAAAGCTTGCATGGATTTTATTGCTTTTGTAGTCTCAGCTATGGCTCAGCGATAGTGTCCGGCTTGACACCAGGGCTTCAGCCCTGCTTGTTGCGCTTCGTCGCTCGCTCTGGTTGCGACAATGGTCGGCTAACGCTGCGGCCAAGAAGTCCCTCACTAGTATCCCCTTCTTGCGGCTCAGGTTATTCGGGGAGCGCCTGGACCTCCTGGCGAAGGATGGGAGACTCCCTCAGCGACGGAAGCCTGCGCGGCCCTTTCGGGGTTCATCTGCCTATCGCTCCTTTTGAGGGGGAAGAGGCTCTTCATTTTCAGGTGGCTGCAGAGATTCCTGATGACGAGGTAGGTCTCGCGGCCGACCCAATCCCTCCTGGGGAGCTAAATCCAAGCCCTCTGCCAAGCCCTCTCAGGCATGAGGGGGCGCCCTCACCCATCCGGGTGGGGGGACGGCTTCTGCTATTTTCTCTTGTCTGGAGACAGCGCGTCTCAGATCGGTGGATTCAGGAGGTGGTTTCCTCCGGCTACAAGTTAGAGCTGGCAGTTTGGCCGCCCTCAAGATTTCTTCAGTCCCGGATATCCCAGAACCCTTTGACGGCACAGGGCCTAAGTTGGCCGTCCAATGCCTTCTGCAGTCAGGGGTGATTTGTCCCGTGCCTCACCAGGAACGGGGTCGAGGGTTCTACTCCAATCTGTTCACGGTGCCCAAGAACGACGGAACTCTGAGACCTATCCTGGACCTGAAGGGTCTCAACAGGTTTGTCAGAGTCAGACGTTTCCGCATGGAAACCTTACGGTCCACGGTGAGCTCACCCCGGCCGGGCGACTTCATGACCACGGTGGACGTCAAGGATGCTTATCTGCACTTCCCGATTTTTCAGGGGCATCAGAAGCTCCTGAGGTTTGCGCTGGAGGATCAGCATTACCGGTTTGTGGCGCTGCCATTCGGGATATCCTCAGCCTCCCGTGTGTTCACCAAGGTGCTGGCGGGCATCATGGCTATCCTGAGGAACCAGGGCATTCGTGTTCTTCCTTATCTGGATGTGTCATGCCCAGGGCATGGTTATAGAACATACGTATTATGAGTGTATATATGTGTGTGTATATTTGAATATGGACCAGCTGCTTTCCCCTCCACCCGTGTGCCATAAAACACCCTCCTATATAAAAACAGGGCCATGCAGCGTGTACATTCCAACTTAATTAAGACTCTGTTTGTGATACTTCCTTGTATGAAGTCAGATCTCTTTGAAGTGCCAGGCTGTTGTCTTTGCTCTGGCCATAAACCGGCAATCAGATAAGGGGACCTGGGAAATAGAATTCCCCCACCCCACCCTTAGGAATTCCATGGAAATGGAAGGTGTCCTGTTAAGCCATTTTTCCCTCCAAATTCTGGCTAACAAAAGCTAGGAGAGCTGACATGTTGGTGTGCATTACAAGCTAAGGACCTGGGACCCTAACATCGTCCCAAGCAACAAGCAACCACGGGAAACTCCAGCAAAAAGGACTGCGTAAGGACTTTATTTTTGAACTGTTATTTGCTGTATACTCTTTCTGTATTTTTTGTATGTCATTTTATTGTTATAACTTACATCCAGCACTGTGATACCTTTTATCAGATTAAATGTTTAATTAATCAGCTCTAGTCTTTGACCTCTAAATAGATGAGCTCACCTTCCTGAGGGAAGCTCTGGTGATACACGTTTATTAGGGTTAATTGATGACTTGCTGGGACTAGTAGTCCCTGTCTGGGGGTCTATTGGCGTGTTAACCCTGGTACCATCACACTCTGTCTGGCGTATGGATAGAGCGTGATCGTGACAACTGGTGGCAGCGTCGGGACATATTTAGAGATTTTTAGTGATTGCTGGATTTTACCCGAAAATCTTAAGCACTAAAAGAAATTTGCATACATCTTATTGTGTGTAAATTCCCAAAGACAGAGCTCAGTGCTGATCTAAGTGACATACCAAAAAAGAGTGCAAGACAGTTCTGTCCTTCCCATCTGTTGTGTTACTCCCTCTGCTTCATATCGGAAATATGGAGGCATATCGCAAGCAGTCCAAGCCCACACTGGAGTTAATGTGCCAAGAAAAGGAGATCCCTACAGCGGGAAAGAACAAGGACCAGCTTATTGCCGATCTTGTGGAAAATGATGCCCGTGCAGCAGAGCTGAGTGATGTGAGGCTAAGTCCTACAGCGGAGAATGAGGGACACCACATTACTCCCCATCAGGACAGTACTCCACATGAAGCCTTGGACTCTTATATGCGGACTGCTTTACAACACCTTGGAGATGTGGATGCTAATATTAAACTCCAGTTGCTTCTCCAGTACCAAACAGCAGAAAGAGAGGCCCAGGCAGCAGAAAGAGAGGCCCAGCGCAGACATGAACTGGAGGTCCTGAGGCTGAGAGGGGACGCTTTATCCGCACGCAGTGATGTGCAGGGTGAGGGTGACCACAAACCCCGCTTGGAACATTTCCCAATGATGGAGAAAGATGGTGATTTGGATATATTCCTGAGAGGATTTGAAAAGGTTTGCCGGCAGTTTCATCTTCCTAAAGAGCAGTGGGGACGATACCTAACCCCACGGCTGCGAGGAAAAGCTCTGGATGTGTTTGCTTCTCTTCCCTCTGAAAGAGACCAGGACTATGAGGCAATAAAATCTGCCCTGCTAAAAAGTGCTAATCTGACTCCAGAAACCTATCGGAAGAAGTTTAGGACTTTACAACAGAGCACCACAGAGAGTTGCACTGAACATGCAGGTCAGCTAAGGACTGCATTCAGGCAATGGACTGGGGGCCTACAAGTCACCACTTATGAGGCCCTGGAGGACTTGATGGTTCTGGATCAGTTCCTCCAAACAAGGAGCTGTGAAGCCAGAGAGTGGATTTTGGACCGCAAGCCCAAGACAGTCGCAGAAGCCGCAGAACTAGGAGATGACTTTGCCAATAACCGTGCACCAACAGCGAAGCGTGGTCCTGCGCAAGCTGGATCAAGTACCTGGAAGGGAGCTGCCCACCCACAGAGTGCCAGTAGGTCAACTGGGAGATTCCTGCCGTCCACACCAAGAGCAACAGGAACCACATCGGGTCAGGGGGACACCCGCCGATGTTACAGATGCAACAAGATTGGGCACCTGAGTGCCACCTGCCCCAACAAAAAGAATTCTCCACTGGCAGTTGAAGGACACCCAGCCGTTTTTCTGGTGTCTGGAACAGTGGAGAAGAGAGCGGATAACCTGCAGAGCGTAACTGTGGGTGACCGGGTGACCGTGGGTCTACGTGATTCGGGGGCCTCCTTTACCTTAGTGCGGCCTGAAGTGGTGGATACCAAGGACATAATCCCTGGGAAAACCATGGCTTTAAAAGGAATTGGAGGTGTGCGACCTGCTGTGCCCATGGCCCGTGTGTACCTGGATTGGGGTACAGGCAAAGGTTTGCGGGAGGTGGGGGTCTCTGAGGACATCCCTGTCAGTGTTCTGCTGGGGAATGATTTGGGTCGGATGCTATGCCATTATGCTCCAGAGGACACTGCCTGCACGCCACAAGGGCTAGGAGACAGCCCTGATCGTTCTGAGGTACTGTATGAGACTTTGGGGGACACTGTGAAATGTGATAACTGGGAGGGAGTGCAGGGGGCTGATAAATGTTTACCTGTAACTGAACCAGTTGTGTCTTCCAAAAGTGGAGTGGGGTGTATTGTGAAATGTAATGCCAATGAATTACCTGTGTCAAAACCTAGCGGAGACGGGCTAGGGGGAGGGGTTGGTGGGCCCCTGGTGACAGGTAAGGATGAGGGACCAGCAGGGAATGATGTGTCCCCATCCTGTAAGCCGGAGATGGCTGAGGAGAAGGAGGGAGGAAGGAGTGATATAGCTGTATATGATGCCTGTAACGTTGTTATGTCCGGGACTGAGGGGGAGGAAGGTAAACCCCAGGGAGGCATATCAATGGTGGCCGTGGCTACACGTCAGCAGTGTGCCAGAGCTGCAGCTGTAAAAAGAAGGGAGGATGGTGATGACTCACAAGCCGAAGCAGAGGAGGGTGGAGATGGTAGGTCACCTGAGGGAAATGTGTCCCCTGATGCCACGAGATGGGGGGAGGGCAATGAACATTTCCGGGAAGCTCTGCGCAGTGATCCTTCCCTTGAAGGGCTGAGACAGCGTGCTGAGCAGCCAGGCGCTAACTCAGATGGGCACCGGGTATATTGGGAAAACAATATCCTGAACTGGGAGTCCCTTTCCAAAGACATGCTAGGGCCCCAGGAGAGAGAAAGGCAGTGGGCTGGGACAGGTAGTGCCACCTTGCAGCCAGCACTGCAGACAGACAACCCTGGGAGGCAGTTAGGAAGCCTAGCTTCCAGCTCCCCGGAAAAGCCAGGTGACCGAGCATTTGGGCCGAGTCAGGAGGGCCTGCGGCTAACCGCAGACTTCCTGAATCGTCCCAAAGCTGGGGCTGTGGCAAAGGGAACAACCCCTGGCTCCCGGGATCTGCCACGTGATGCAGGTCCAGGGCAGCCTGTATCAAAGCTGAGTGAGAGGCAAGAAGGATCAGGGGAGATGGAGCAAACTACGCCTTGGCCTAACATGAGGGTCATTCCGGCCACATGCGGGCCCCTTCATCTTATTCACCAACATGTGGGAAACATGGCTGCTGGTGTCCCGATCACAGGAGTCCCTCTTTCAACGCCTGCGTCAGGCGCTGGAAAAGATGGATTTCCTGGGAACATGGACAGCCAAATCCCAGTGTTGCCCAATAATTCGGATGCAGAGGAAAAACATGCCCCTGGGCCCTTGTGCTTCTTACCTGGTGATGATGTGTCCCTTCCTGCCTCGAGCACAGCCCCCCAGATGCCAACATTAGGCTTGGAAGCCCCAGGGCTTAGAAAGACTCCGCCTGCAGGCCCAGGCTGGCCTGAACCCACTACTGTGGATCCGGGTGGCACTAGGAACAAGAGCGACTGGGGACCTTTCATCTCATCTTAGGTGTGCGTTTTGGGAAAAGTGACTGTGGGTCACTATTCCCAACTCGCCATCTTAAGGGGGAGGTGTCATGCCCAGGGCATGGTTATAGAACATACGTATTATGAGTGTATATATGTGTGTGTATATTTGAATATGGACCAGCTGCTTTCCCCTCCACCCGTGTGCCATAAAACACCCTCCTATATAAAAACAGGGCCATGCAGCGTGTACATTCCAACTTAATTAAGACTCTGTTTGTGATACTTCCTTGTATGAAGTCAGATCTTTTTGAAGTGCCAGGCTGTTGTCTTTGCTCTGGCCATAAACCGGCAATCAGATAAGGGGACCTGGGAAATAGAATTCCCCCACCCCACCCTTAGGAATTCCATGGAAATGGAAGGTGTCCTGTTAAGCCATTTTTCCCTCCAAATTCTGGCTAACAAAAGCTAGGAGAGCTGACATGTTGGTGTGCATTACAAGCTAAGGACCTGGGACCCTAACATCGTCCCAAGCAACAAGCAACCACGGGAAACTCCAGCAAAAAGGACTGCGTAAGGACTTTATTTTTGAACTGTTATTTGCTGTATACTCTTTCTGTATTTTTTGTATGTCATTTTATTGTTATAACTTACATCCAGCACTGTGATACCTTTTATCAGATTAAATGTTTAATTAATCAGCTCTAGTCTTTGACCTCTAAATAGATGAGCTCACCTTCCTGAGGGAAGCTCTGGTGATACACGTTTATTAGGGTTAATTGATGACTTGCTGGGACTAGTAGTCCCTGTCTGGGGGTCTATTGGCGTGTTAACCCTGGTACCATCACACTCTGTCTGGCGTATGGATAGAGCGTGATCGTGACAGGATGATTTGCTGATTGCGGATCAGTCCCATCAGCAGGCCGAGAGCGACAGCCAGACGATGTTATCCGCTCTCGAGGATTTTGGTTGGGTAATCAATTACCCCAAGTCTTCTATCACTTCCTCAACGGTGAGGTCCTTTCTCGGCATGACGTTGGACACCTCTCAGGTCAAGGTATTCCTGCCCCAGCCTCCAGACGCAGGTGCAGGCCTTACTGTCCTTTCAGCGGCCATCGATCTGTCTGGGGATGAAACTGCTGGGACTAATGGTGTCCTGCTTCGAGGCAGTGCCCTTTGCCCAGTTGCCACATGAGACCTCTTCAATTGAATCTGTTGACCGGTTGGGACCGGACGCAGGAGTCCCTGTATCAGGAATTTTCACTGTTCCCCCTGGTCAGACAGTCCCTATTGTGGTGGTTGGACCCCAGAAATCTGTCAGTGGGCAAGTCCTTTCTGACTCCCCGGTGGGAGATAGTTACCAGTCTGACCAGCTGGGGAGGTTTTTAGCAAACGCTGAAGTTCCAGGGTCAGTGGGGGCCACAGGGGGCCCACTTACCTGTCAATCTCCTGGAGCTGAGACCCAGGGCTTCTAACTCAGGGGTCGCTGCGGCACCCCAATTTACAGACGCTGGCTTTGACGGCCTGGCTATTGAAACCTCAATCCTGACGGAGAAGGGGTTGTCTGCTACGGTTGTTCAGACCATGATTCAGGCGCGGAAGTAGTCTTCTTCCATGATTTACTACAGAGTTTGGCATGCCTACATTGCTTGGTGTGAATCCAAGAGTTTCCCTTGTCGCACTTTCTCTATATCTAGGATTTTGGAGTTTTTTGCAACACAGCTTAGACTTGGGTCTCCAGCTGAGCACCCTCAAGGGCCAGGTCTCGGCCTTGGCCATTTTTTTCCAAAGATCTTTTGCCAATCATAGACTGATCAAGACTTCTTTCCAAGGAGTTACCCATGTACGTCCTGTATTATCGGTGTGGGACTTGAATTTGGTGCTTTCGGCTCTACAGGGCCCCCCCTTTGAGCTTTTGTGCGATGCTGCATTGTCTATTCTGACTATTCTGACTCAGAAGGTTGTGATAGCGATTCTTTCCCTTGTAAGAGCAGTGCCAACCCGTGTAAGTTAGAGAAACGCTGGGGACGATCCTTATCAGATAGCTGAACTCACCAAATACTGTGTTCATCCACAAAGCCGATTTATTCAGTCCATCACAACAGTGGGATACAGCAAAATGAATGGATTTCAGTATCATGCGGCGGTCAAAAGATGATGCTTTGATCAGAGTAGCATGGAGAATACACATGTGTGCCTCATAAGGCAGAAAGGCAATGAGCAATAAACCAGGAAATACTCCCTGGAGAAGATGGGAGTGGTTTAGATGAGTCATAGCTCTGACCTCTGACATACATACAAGTGCAATACATAAAAACGACCAAAGGTGGCAGCATAACTGACTATAGAAATGTCCATAGAACAGCAATACAGGAATTAACTATATAGATACCATACATAATTATGAAATATTAACTGTGTAACAGCACACTCCCCGTCTGGCATTGAAAAATGTCACTATTTAAACCATAACGGTAGTTATGCAATGCAAATGAATAACAGTGAATTTGCTTGAAATCTTGAAAACCTGAAAAACATAAAGAGAACATGCAAAAATGCAACAACTATAATGCAAGACTTCAACTTCTTTTCTTGAAGTAGTAGGAGGGATCCAGCAGTCTACGCAAGAAGGTTCATTCTCCAAAGGGCAAGAGCACAATAAGTTCCCTGATAGGTCTGAGGAATGTCTTTACAGTCCCTTGTCTTGCAACCTTCACTTCCACTTTGCGGACCTTACCATCATCACTAGGAACGCTCTTTATAATAAGTCCCACAGGCCACTCTATACGCTCGGCTTTGTTCAAGCGTCCACCAACTCTTAACATGTCATCATTGTCAATGAATGGGTTCAGATTAGTAATGGGACTATTTTTTGGAATGTCCCTCTTGTCAAGGATACATTTGATTTCTGAGCCAAAGACTTCCCGTTGTACAATGCGCATTATGATCATTTCACCTTCAGCAATGTTGTTTGCAGAAAGAAGCTTTTGACACATGTGCCAACCTTGACATTGGATATCAGTGGGCTTTGTGTGGAAGCAGCGTGCAATGTGAACTAACCTTGCCATGGTGCGTACAAGTCTTGTCCACTTAGAAAAACGTTCAAAGCGATGGCAGCCCAAGCCAAGTCCTTGATTAGTATGGGTGATGAGGGTTTTAACTTCTGGACGAATCTCTGGATCTTTGTCAGGTTCTAGAAGACTGAAGACATCAGTTGTGGTCTCGTCTGGATCATCCAGCAGGAATTCAGGACCTGTTATCCAAGAAGAATTAGCAAAAGCACTTGCAGACACTGGCCTGGTGGCATGATCTGCAGGATTAATTTCAGATGGGACATAATGCCATTGTTCAGTCCTAGATGATTTCCTGATTCTTTCTACACGGTTACTGACATACACATAGAAACGTTTAGTCTGGTTGTATATGTAGCCCAGGACAACTTTGCTGACTGTGTAGAATTTGGTGTCATCTATCTGAATGTCTAGCTCACGCATTATGAAATCAGCAATTTCTACAGCCAATACAGTCCCACAAAGTTCAAGCCTAGGAATTGTGTGCTCAGGTTTAGGTGCTAACTTAGCTTTCCCAAAGAGAAACCCTATGTGAGTTTGATTGGAGGAGTCTCTTACCTTGAGGTAGGCAACCGCTGCTATGGCCTCAGTAGATGCATCCGAGAAGATATGCAGCTCCCTTCTCTGACTTGTAACGAGGGAAGTTAAAGTGTAGCAGCGCGGTATACAAATTTCATTTAAGGCATGTAGAGATTTTCTCCAGGACTCCCACTTTGAAAGCTTGTCTGCTGGCAGCGGAGCGTCCCAATCTTTAATTGTCTCTGAGAACTGTCTAAGCAAGGATTTCCCTTGTATGGTGATGGGAGCCACAAATCCCAGTGGATCGTATAGACTGTTCACCACTGATAGCACACCACGCTTAGTGAATGGCTTGTCTGTAGAGCTGACTTGAAAACCGAAGGTGTCCTTTAATAAGTCCCACCGTAGGCCTAGACTTCTCTGTACAGGTGGCATGTCCATCCCCAGGTTTAGGTCTTTAAACCCTGGGGCGTGATCGCCAGGTTGAAAGGCTTTCATAACAGCAACACTATTTGAAGCAATCTTGTGTAGCCTGAGGTTAGCCTCAGATAGCATACCTTGTGTTCTTTGAAGCAGATCTATAGCTTCTTCCTCTGTAGGTAAAGATTTAAGTCCATCATCAACATAAAAGTCTCTCTCAATGAAGTGTCGAGCGTCTGTTCCATACTCTTTTTCTCCACTAAGGGCAGTCCTTCGTAAACCGTATGTTGCAACAGCGGGTGAGGGGCTATTTCCAAAAACATGTACCTTCATGCGATATTCCATGATCTCATCGTCCATGTTGTTGTTACGGTGCCATACAAACCTTAGGAAATTTCTATGGTCTTCACGTACAATGAAGCAATGAAACATTTGCTCAATGTCGGCAGTTATTGCAACTGGCTCTCTTCTAAACCTCATAAGTACACCTACAAGGTTGTTGGTTAGGTTAGGACCCGTGAGAAGAACATCATTCAGGGATATGCCTTGATACTTAGCGCTGGAATCAAATACTACCCTGATTTGTTTAGGCTTACGTGGGTGGTACAGTCCGAAGAAAGGTAGATACCAGCACTCATCTTGTTCTTGAAGTGGTGGCGCTGGCTCGGCATGATCATTGTCAAAGATCCTTTTCATAAAGGCGATGAAATGTTCCTTCATTTCTGGCCTGTTCTTTAGAGTACGTTGCAATGAGTTGAATCTGGATAGAGCCTGTTCATGATTGGTTGGGAGTTTGGCCCTTGCAGCGCGAAGAGGCAGTGGCGCAACCCAGCTGTTAGACTCATCCTGGAAGAATTCTTTGTCCATTATTTTGATGAACTCTCTGTCTTCAACTGACAAGGCTGTTTTGTCGTCATCACTTGTAGTACTAAACACTGCAGTACCTACGTTGTCGTCAAGAGTAACCTGTCTTACTTGGAGGATGTCAAGAGGCTTCTCCTTCACTTCATAATGGTGAGGGCATCGCTTGAAGTGGGATGCACGTCCGTTTCCCAACACGTAAGTTTTGAAGGAGTGGATCTCTGATGACACACAAGTCCTGTTCAAGCATACATCGCCCACTATTACCCAGCCTAGGTCAAGTCTTTGTGCGTAAGGAGCGTCGCCTGGCCCATCACATTGTTCGCGTACTTTATGCACTCTAAGAATGTCTCTTCCTAGTAGGATCAAAATTTCAGCACTCATGTCTATTGCCAGAATCTCATTAACCAGGTGTCTTAAGTGAGGATGGTGATATGCAGCTTCTGGAGTGGGAATTTCCTCCCTTTCATCTGGTATCTGGTCACACTCGAATAAGGTTGGTAGGAGTATGCCCTCCCCCTCCTTGATATGAGAGACCATGAACCCATCGACTCTTCTGCCAAAAGTCTCTATACGACCAGAACAGGTTCTGAGAGTATACGGTGTGGCGTGACCCTCTATGCCGAAGACATCAAAGAATTTGGGCTTCACCAGGGATCTGTTGCTCTGTTCATCTATTATGGCATACATCCTGACGGCCTTCTCTGGATAGTCCTTTGGGTATATGTTCACTAGACAAACCTTGGCGCAGCATTTGTGATCCAAACCCTCTCCACAGACTTCTGTGCATGAAGAAGAAACATTATCCTTCGGTGGAACAGGGCCTCGTTGCTCCCCGCCATGATTTGAGGTAGGGATGGAGGTAGGTAGCTGCTGTGGGTTGTCAGGGAGTGGAGTAGGATGCATAACTGTAACATGTCTGTCGCTACCACATTCTGTACACTTGATAACAGCCTTACAGTCTTTAGCGAGATGGGTATATGAAGCACAGCACTTGAAGCATATTCCAAGTTTCTGGAGAATCTCCCTGCGCTCATGTAAAGTCTTTGCCCTAAGCCCACGACATTTCTTAAGGGGGTGAGGCTTCTTGTGAATTGGACACTGACGATTAGGGTCTTTATCTTTATCATCAGCAACACCTCTATCGCTAGGTGTACTAATGGTGGGTGAGATGTCTGTTCTCTTGACAGATATTGCTCTATTAAAGTCTCTACGTTTAGTTAGCACATTATCATACCTTGTTGATGATACAGCAGGCAAGGTGGTTTCACTGAAGCTGAAGCTGGGATCGTTTCTCGTCCAGGCTTGGTCACTAATGAACCTGCAAAGGAATGAGAATGGAGGAAAGGATACGTTATTGTCTCTTTTGTACCTTGATCCTTGTTGTGCCCACTTCTCTTGTAAGCTGTATGGCAATTTAGATACCACTGGGTTGACACCATGAGCGGTGTCCAGGAAGCTTAGTCCAGGTAGACGTGGGTCTGTCTTTGCCAACTCTAGTTCCATGAGGAGGTCACTTAGATCTTGGAGCTTGCGATAGTCTCTGTTTCCTAATTTTGGGAAGGTTTGCAGTCTTTTGAATAGAGCACTTTCTATGGCTTCAGAACTACCGTAGGTTTGCTCGAGTCTTGCCCATGCAGCAACAAGTCCTGCATCTGGGTGGTCAACGTGTACTGTTCTTAGTCTCTTAACGCGATCTGCGGACTCTGGTCCCAGCCACTTTATGAGCAAATCAAGTTCTTCTTTAGTAGTAAGATTGAGGTCAGCAATAGCAGCCTTGAAGGTTGATTTCCAGGCCCTGTAGCTCTCTGCTCAATCATCAAACCTTGAGAGGCTAGTGTTAATAAGCTCACGGCGTATCATATATCTGGCAAAGTCATTCAAGTCTGATCTCTCACTCTGTGGTGCCAAAATAACTTGTGGAACCCCTTGGGTGTGAAAGTTTTCTGGTGCTGTAGGGTGAGGTCTACCAGGGTAGAATGATGTTGCATGAGCATTTAACCGTGGTTTAGTCTCTAAGACTTGTGCTGGCGGTGGCTTGAATTGCGTCTTGCCGCTGGACGTCACGTTGTTGTTGGCAGGAGCTGATGTGGTTTGCTGCGTCGCTGCGCTTGCATTGAAGACTTGAAGAGGCTCAGGCATATGGAGTTGAGAGGTCTCTGTGTCGAGAGTCAGAACAGTGTCGTTAGTAGGGGGCACAGGAAACGACCCTGTGTCCTTGCAAACGTTATGCTTTAGTACATAGTCACTGGTGCGCTCAACTGGATCTTCCAGTTCTGCTGGGATAAGACAGTCCAAATTAGTACTTTGTCCTATTGCTTGTTCAAGGACTTTCAGCCTTGCCAGGGAAGCGGCTTCCTCCCCTTCCATTTGTAGAATCTTTATTTGGAAGTCTGCTTCTGCTTGTTGAGCAGCCATTTGCGCTTGGAGAGCTTTGCTCTGGGCTTCCATCTGTGCTTGCTTTTTGGCGAAGGATCTTTGTGCCTTTTTTGATTCAGCATCAGCGCGGGCCTCTATCAGCTTGTCGCTTAACGTTGAGCCCCTGGAGCGTGAGGATCTAGAAGAGAGTGCAGTGCGCTTGCTTGATGTGGATTTGTGAGATCTGATCTCCTCCAGTTGAGTAATGCGGAGTTCTGCCTTACACTTAGCACTTTGCACTGCAAGGTCCCTTTGTTGGTTCAGTGTCTCGATCCTTGTCCATTCTACTGAAGAATCCCTTGCATTAGAGTCCTGCAAAAAAGCGGAGTACTTCGCAGACAGCCGCTGGTAACGCTCATATGCAGCATGTAAGTGATTTATAGAGTCTCTCAATTCGGCTGGTCGGTTATTAAAACGTGACATAACTGACATGCAGTGTGAGGTTCTGTCCCAGAGGTCTGATAGATTAATGGAGAAGTCCGTTTTAGTGGCTTCATAGTTCTCCATGACTTTCTGTGTCGGTTTTATTATACGTTTGGGTCTTTTATTATACGTTTGGCTCAGTGATATCTGCAGAATCTGCTCCCTGCGTGTCTGCTGGTTCGGGGGCATGTTGTTTCTGCATTGGTTCTTTCATAGACAAATGTTCAGAGCCTGGTCTAGACATTTTTTATAAGTTTGCAACAAATGGTACTGTCACTTTAAGAAGTGGAGCAGCAGATTATGGCAGGTGAGATAACACAGTTCTATGTACAGAAACATCCACATGAAGTGCAGTAAGCTTATGCGACATGTGCTTTCACAAGATGGCGGATGGCACTGAGTTTGATTGCAGATTAGGCACACACATATACACAACACGCTGTAGGGATTCTACACATCTTTTGACTATTCTGACTCAGAAGGTTGTGATAGCGATTCTTTCCCTTGTAAGAGCAGTGCCAACCCGTGTAAGTTAGAGAAACGCTGGGGACGATCCTTATCAGATAGCTGAACTCACCAAATACTGTGTTCATCCACAAAGCCGATTTATTCAGTCCATCACAACAGTGGGATACAGCAAAATGAATGGATTTCAGTATCATGCGGCGGTCAAAAATACCATTTTGTGATTACTCACCTGTAAAATGGGTATTATAAGTATGTCACACACCCCACTTCAGTTACTCATTATTATTACACTTGGGTAAACTCACCGCTAGGTGGCGTAGTTGCAGAGATCTCCAAAAAAGCAGCAAGCCCCTCCCGGTCTACACATACCTGGTACCTCCCATCAATTCCCCAGTGTTAAAACAGCAGTAAGTTTCTTATCCCAGCTAGGCGGTACCCCGACAAGCCGTGTAGGATGCTCCCACTGCTTAAGGACAACGTCCTCGAAATGCTGCTGACTGGGGAACTCCAGACTCGGCTTGGAGCCCCCAAAGAGCTAGCCCTTAGGCCGAGGAGCAACCTCAGGAGGATCCAAATCCAAAACCTCAAACATTTGGGTCAAAATAGAAGGCGTATCAGGGGCGGGACCATCCACCTGGTCCCCCTCAGCACCCAGCACCTGCTGGCCCTCTGAATCATCCAATTCTTCCACGAGCTCACCCTCTTCGAGGGGACGGTCCGACCAATCCAGGTCCTCAATCACTTCCGAGTCCGGCGGAGGCGGAGACAGGTGTTTACGCTTGGCCGTAGCCTTCTGTGCGGACATGGTGGAAAACATTTTCTCGAGGTTGGCCAACCGAGCACACACCTCTGATTGCGAATCCCCACCCGTGACCACGTCACACGGGGTCCGGAACAGGCGAGGAGGAGAGGGAGATGGCGCGGGGGGCGCCGGGGGGCACCGGGGCGCTGGACTGGCGCTCAATGTTCCGCTGCGCACATGGAATGCATACAATGACATCATCCCCCGGGAGCGGAGTCCCACAACCCCCACACAGCCTAGATTGTCCCGAAGGATCAGATCCGGTATCCCTGGCAGCCTCCATATGGTGAAATTATGGTATTCGCAAACCTAGGGATTTACGCAGTAAGCAACCCAGGATGCCCCCTTTAATAAAGGTCTAGCTTAAATCTTCACTACCCGGACCACGGGGAAGCCCAATATCTTCATATAAATTTATATATATCCCAATTTTCTTTCCCCCCTACTGGCACTACTTCCCCCCTAAAGACAACAATCATTCCAGGCACATGCTAACATATGTAGACAAAAACAGGCGAAGATAAGTGTGCAAAGCTATGTACAGCCATATATATATATATTAAAGGCACAATAAGAGCACAATAAAAGTCACCCCTGGCTCCAAAGCCTGCCAACAGGAGTGAGAGGGGGAGAGACCAAGGGGAGACATTACAGCGTGGGGCTAACGACGCTCCAGCCCCACGCAAGAAAACCCGCACAACTCCCGGATGAGGAAAAAAGACAGCGGGGGGACCTACCTCGCGTGACAATGGCGGCCGCACAGCGCAACTCAGGGGAAGAAGGAGGAAGAGGACGTGCCCAGAAGAACCGCGGGAGCCACCGTGGCCCCGCCCCCCCTGACGCGCCTGCCAATCGCGCGGACCGCGCGTCCCGAGGACCTGCCCCCCAACCGCGCCGCGCGTCAGGCCCAGCAAGGGCCGCGCCGCGGTAACAACAGGCAGGAAATGACAAAGGGCGCACAAACCCGCACGCCGCGCACACACACAGAGAAAGAGAGAGACGCGCTCACTCTCTCTCTCTCTCACTCTCACAACCCCCAGACACGAGCAGAACAATAAGCGCCCGCAGGACGCGGACCCAAAGCCGCCTCCACATCGTGGTCCCGCGGCGCCTACAGCCAAGGCTGGGAGGCTGCCGAATAACATGGGGAGTAAACAAAAAGGGTCGGGCAGCAATAGACCATGGGGGGGTCTATTGCTTCTTTCTTCTGTCTTGTCGCCATCTTGCAGAGAACAACACTGGGGAATTGATGGGAGGTACCAGGTATGTGTAGACCGGGAGGGGCTTGCTGCTTTTTTGGAGATCTCTGCAACTACGCCACCTAGCGGTGAGTTTACCCAAGTGTAATAATAATGAGTAACTGAAGTGGGGTGTGTGACATACTTAGAATAGATGATGCTTTGATCAGAGTAGCATGGAGAATACACATGTGTGCCTCATAAGGCAGAAAGGCAATGAGCAATAAACCAGGAAATACTCCCTGGAGAAGATGGGAGTGGTTTAGATGAGTCATAGCTCTGACCTCTGACATACATACAAGTGCAATACATAAAAACGACCAAAGGTGGCAGCATAACTGACTATAGAAATGTCCATAGAACAGCAATACAGGAATTAACTATATAGATACCATACATAATTATGAAATATTAACTGTGTAACAGCACACTGACCAACAAGGTGGTCTTTTTGGTAGCTATCACCTCGGTGCCTCGCTTTTCAGAGCTGGCCGCGCTTTGTATGAAGCCTCCTTACTTTGAGCGGCATAACGATAAGGTGGTGTTCCGCTTTAAGCCTGATTTTTTACCTAAGGTCCTTTCTCCCTTTCACCTTAATGAGGAGGTTGTCTTGACTTCCTAAGTCTAAGGAAATGACTCTCCATGCCTTGGAAGTGGTCAGAGCCATTAAATACTAGGAGTTACAGCTCTGGATCTTGCAGTAACTGCGCCACCTGGTGGCGGACTACCCAACTGTCATCACTTCTGGGACGACCTAGACTGGATATATTCAAAAACAATTCTACAGGTGAGTTTCACAGAATTGTATTTTTGGTCCACTTTAAAGAGAGAGCTGGTTAACTATTAAACTATGTCGTTGAGCAGAACAGACTGGCTGTGGGTGACAAGGTGAGTATGGCTTTTTATTGGTTTAATATCTGGACAGTCTATATTTTAAATCTTCGTTTGCTTCATGTTGAATTTCTTCCTCAGGAACAAAAGCGTGTGGATGGAACAACTCGTGAAGTGAAGAAAGTTAGAAAAGCACGAAACAGACGCCAGGAATGGAACATAATGGCTTACGACAAAGAACTAAGACCTGACAACAGGTTATCCCCCAGTATTTACCAAGGAGCCTCCTCTGAGGGATCCATGTCTCCTGACTCTAGGTCTGTTATGTTCTCTGTTAGGTCTTCCCAGCAGAAATTTTGCATAAAACTTTGTTTCAAAGCCGTGGTCCAAAATATGACTACAAACAAATGATGTATTAGTTTACATAAACATTTTTTTATACTGTATATTTTAGTTACACGAATATTGTGAGTGAACTCAGTGGGGATCCAATTTTATATATATATATATATTATAATACATTTTTATCTGGTAATGTTGGTGAATACCCATGAAAGTGGTGTAATGTGTAAAGCAAAAGAAGTTCATTCGCCTAAATATATACAGTTAGTGGCACACATGCAATACAGGGCAGGAGCAAATATACACAGTTATATACAATAGAAGGACTACTGTTTGTGGTACTAGATTGAATATGCACCCTAGTACTCAGGTGTCCGTGGTAAGTGCCACATAAAGCTAAATAACACTGCATGGCGCAATCTGAGCACTCTGGCCGACGCATAGCACAGGGCGCTTTTTTTTTTTTACACACTGTCAGTGCACATTATCATTGCTGGATCTCTCAGCCAAGTAACCCCAATACCATACCAGGGCACCAGCACCCCTCCTGCAAGACACAAGTCCACGTTTGTGATCAACCTGCAATGGCCCCTGGTAATTTATGAGTGCTTTCACCTCGCCTCGTTTGGCGTTTGCAGAGCGATGACATTGCTACGCATGAACCTTGACAGTAGCGCCTGGAGGGTGCTGTGCTTGCGATTCCACTCCATGTGAGTGGAAAGTGATAGGGCAAATGCCCTCCACATGCTGAACACCAGCTTAAAGTGGGACTTGGGCATTTTAATAATGTTCTCTGCTGTTCTGAGTGTTATTTGCAGCTGGATCTTGTCCTTTCTAGTTGCGCCCATAAACCAGCAAAAGAAAGGAGAACATAGCACCGGGCAAGTTTTACGGGGGGGGGGGGGGGGGATTCACACAGCAGGGCATCCCAAATCTAAATTACCTGGGGTGAGGGAATCAGGCAGCACTGAAATGGTTTTACCTTATATGTCCCCATTTCCATGAGCTGGACTTGTTTAAAGCGGAACAAAACCCAGGATTTTGACTATCCCAGGTTTTGTTCCCTCCCCCTGAAACCCTCCCTAGGGATCACCTAGAAAAACTTTCCTTTTCCCAGTCCTATGGCACATGCATGGGCTCTCGTGCAATTAGAGCTGTTTGCTGTGCATATTTAATGTTTGCCAAATGGCTTTTTTTATGGTGTGAGCCGCCACACCCCCAGCAGCGGGCACACCCCCATCTGCATGCACAGTCTAAAGATGCTGAGGAAGCCAGGAAGAAGGTGGGTTTTGTGATGCCCCAGGGGGTTTCACACAGGGGAAGACCAACCTCGTTGGGTTTTGTTAAAAAGCAAGTGCAGGAGTGGGAGCAAATGTTTATGAAAGGTGTAGACCTGCTGCAAGGAGTAGAGCTGAATTTTGCATTATACTAACACAGCCATTACAAGGCGCAAAGCACTGTGCAGAAAGCAGCTGAAGGGTACACAGAGCCCAGGCATGGAGGCTGATTCACTACCAGCTCCAGGTATTGACAGATGAGCGTCTGTATAGCGGCGCTTAGAGCAACCGCTAGTAAATGCTGTAAGCTAGCGTTGCGGTCGCTCCAGTAATCTGGCCAGTATTGATGAATATGATGTGTGTTGGGTGCTCTAACAACAGTATAATTCTGTAGCGAGCGAGAGGTAGCGCCAGCTCCGTGCGTCCGGCACTCGGCGCTCCACACCATATTCAAGAAAAAACTACACACACACAGCGCTGGACAGGATAAGGCAGCCATATTGAAGATCAGATTATAGTAAGTTTAGTTACATTTTTGAATTGCGGTGGAATGTATATGATTTTTAAGCTTGGGAATATTGCATGGTTTGAGCACAGAGGAGTAGTTTTGTCAAGACTGATGCCAGTAATACTGGCGGTTTTTGTATTGGTTTACATGCTTAAACCTGATTGGTTGCTTTGGAAGTTAACAAAACCAGTCGTAAGCCACCATGTAGAGAGATCCATGTTAGGCTTAATATAGGGGGGCTAAAGACACCAAAAGACCCTCTACTCAAAGGTAAAGGAAAAGATGTGCTTTCCTAGAATGGAAGGTATTTGCAGAGCGCCCAACACAAGGAATAATAGAATTATCCATTGCTTCTTGCAGGGATGAGTAATTATTTTATTCCGCCTACTGCAAGGAGTGATGGGTAATTTTATTATTCCTTGTGTTGGGCGCTGTGCAAATACTTCCATTCTCAGAAAGATCCTCTTTTCCTGGAAATGTACAGAAATATAGTTTTGGTTGTCATTCCATTTGTCTTGATAAAACATGTTTTTTAATGTTATCATGACTAATTTTAATTAAAGTGGACCAAAACCTTGATTCCCTCCCCTGGGGCATCTAAAATCGGGATGCCCCGCTGTGTGAAACCCCCCCAGGTTGCCTATACACTTAATTTGTTTCCTGGTCCAACGGCGCATGCACGAGCCGCATCCCCGCTATCCCTCTGCTGGGCATTTGTGAATGGCCGCCGCAGGCACGCTTTCTGTTAGAGGGAATCGGGGGATGCGGCCATCAGCGCGCTCGGAGCCACTGACCTTTGACAAAGGTCTAGACGACGTGACGTCAGTGGCTCAGAGTGTACTGATCGGGTGAGCCATCGCGCATGCGGCGTAGGACCGGGAAGAGGTGAGTTGGCATTGGCAATTTGGGGGGTTGCACACAGCGGGGCACTCCCGATTGGGGTGCCCCGGGGGAAAGGACCAAAACCCAGGATAGTCAAAATCATGGGTTTTGGTCCACTTTAATATCAACTCATCTCTAATACAAAGACCTGATCTTGTTTATACCACCAACTTGGATTTTGTAACATTTCAAAGGCAGCCATAAAAGTGGCACAAAACCATTGGCTGCTGGCCCTGGAATCTAAAAGGCTCCAGGGCTGGCTGGTGGCCTGCCCCACTGTGGGAGCGCTAGCATGTGAACAGAAAACTGGGGATGCGGCCAGTCGGCTGATGAGCGTCACCCAGCACTCTTGAGATGGTCCAATTGACAATATCAAAAATGCTAGGTAGCCTGGCATCACCACCAGCAGCATCACCACTAGCAACATCACCTGAGGTACTCAGATGGGGAGGGTACTTGGGGGTGCATGATGGGGGGGTGGGGATTTTGTTCCACTTTGTGTATTTTTACATTTTAAACATAATTTTATCTGAATGTGCTTTAAATAGTATAAACGGGCAGACACAACTTCTTGCAACCTTGCTTTAAAACTTAAAACACTGATGTTAAGATAATATCCCCCTTTAAGTATTGGTATTTCTATGAAAGGTGCATGTGTTCACATTTCCAATATATAAATATATCCAACTGAGTAGATGTTGATGATTTTCATTATTTCAGTAACATTTTTTTCTTTTTGTTACAGATCCCATGTGTCAGATCTTACAGAATATTCCTTCCCAGCAACTCCAAACCACTCCATCCACCAGTATCCCATGACGCCAACATATGTTGGGTCTGGAGAGTCACTGCATCATATAGGTGCTAATCAAGGGCATGAACGGGACTTCAGATCATCAACTGGAACACTAAGACATGGCACTTTAAGTAGACCGCAGCAACCGCCGCCACCTCCTCCACCAACTATAGATGGACCATCCACCCATATGCCTCCACAAATATCCTCTGAATGCAGGTAATATAAACTTAAGGTCTCAGCATCAAAACCCAATTACTGTAGTTTAACCCTTTAAATGCCAAGCACGTAGTTTCTACGTGGTTGCTTCTCCTACCGTTAAGTGCCAAGCACGTAGAAACTACGTGCCTGGCATTTCCCCCAAACAGTTAAAAAATAGAAAAAAAAAATCACTTACCTCCGGTATCCTTGTGAAGCCTGGGGTCCCCTCTTCCTTGGGGGGGCATCCGATCGCCCCCCCGTCGTCCTCCGTCTTCAGGGGGGGGCCCGAAACCAGCCGCCCCCCCCCCGTTTCCAGCGCTGATCGCCGATCGCCGCTGTAAAAAAAAAAATAAAACTGTCATTTACTCACCTCCGCGCCCGAGCCTTCTGTCCGGGTCTCCTCTTCACCAGGGGGGGGTCCGATCCCCCCCCTGGGCTGCGCAGTCTTCAGGTGAGGACCCTCTTCCGGGTCCTCACCTCTTGTAATGGCGGCGACGGCCGCCGCCGCTAAGCCCCGCCCATTGTGGGAGGAGCGGGATGACGTCATCCCGCTCCTCCTATACCCCCTCCGAGCTCCGGCATCTGTCAGATGCCGGTGGTGATCGGAGCAGAGCGGGTGTCAGGTGAGGAGGCTCCGATCGGAGCCCCCTCGCCTGTCACCCGCCCTGCGCCGATCATCACCGGCATCTGTCAGTGACAGCGGCGAGGGACAGCGGCGAGGGACGTCGGATCGGAGGTGAGTATAGTGTAAAAAAGAAAAATAAAGATTTTTTTTTCTCTGTGTGTGTGTCTTTTTTTTACTATTAACCCCTTGTGAACTGGTAAGGGGTCCATGACCCCTATACCAGTTCACAAGGCTGGGGAGATGGCAAGCCACCTGCGCTAGCGGGTGGCTTGCCATTAACCCCTGGCACCCCCATTACCTGCCTCCCCAAAGGCCAGGGGGGGGCAGAAGAGCCCGGGCCCACATGGGCTATGTGGGCTCGTAGGCTGCAGGGTGGGGGGGCCACATAAGCTGGCCCCCCCACTCTGTGCCTACAAGCCCCCATAGCTGGTCCCGGGCTGGTTACTGTGGGTAAGGGGGACCCCACGTCAATTTTTTTTTTGATTTTTAAGGGTTTTTAACCCTTAAAAATCAAAAAAAAATGGGGTCCGCCCCCCCTGGGAGGGGGGACCCTATGTCATTTTTTTTTTTGATTAACCCTTTGTAATCTGTCATCCAGCAGCTATAAAAGGCTTCTAGCAAGTGAGCAGAAGCCAGTGATCGCCGAGGGACAGAGTGCTCCAGGATGGATGGGAGGTGAGTATAGTGTAAAAAAAAAAAAAATTAATAAAATATTTTTTTCTTTATGTGTGTGTGTCATTATTTACTTTTAACCCCTTGTGAACTGGTAAGGGGTCCATGACCCCTATACCAGTTCACAAGGCTGGGGGGATGGCAAGCCACCTGCGCTAGCGGGTGGCTTGCCATTAACCCCCGGCACCCCCATTACCTGCCTCCCCAAAGGCCAGGGGGGGGCAGAAGAGCCCGGGCCCACATGGGCTATGTGGGCTCGTAGGCTGCAGGGTGGGGGGGCCACAAAAGCTGGCCCCCCCACTCTGTGCCTACAAGCCCCCATAGCTGGTCCCGGGCTGGTTACTTTGGGTAAGGGGGACCCCACGTCAATTTTTTTTTTTTGATTTTTAAGGGTTTTTAACCCTTAAAAATCAAAAAAAAAATGGGGTCTCCCTCCCCTGGGAGGGGGGACCCTATGTCATTTTTTTTCCCGATTTAACCCTTTGTAGTGTGGATGGTTTTTGTATTTTTTTTGTGAATGTTATAAAATACTTGTTTCAGTTAGGGGGGTCTCCTGGGCAGGAACGGGGGGCTACCGATAAATATGTGGTACCGTTCTAATCGGTAGAAATGGGGCTTTCACATGCAATATGATTTTCCTTAATAAAATACATTTTTTATTTAAAATAAAGGAGTCAATTTTCTAAAAAAAATTTTTTATTTATTTATTTATTTTTTCACTTAATAATATTGTAAAAAAAAAAAAAAAAAATTACAAACAAGACATTTCATGTTAAAGTCTAAACTCTGCTGCAAAAAATATATATATAATTTTTCTGAAAGTTACAGCAAAAATGGCGCAAAACATGTCGCAAAACATGACGCAAAATGGGGAAAATGGCCTGTCAACAGAGGGTGACAAAATCTCAAGTAGGCTGGCAATTAAAAGGGTTAATAGTACCTATGCATGTTGGGTATTGTTCTGTTCGGGGGACCTTGCGCTTTCAGACTTAGCTTGTTTTTTCTGGTTTGCATATTTATATTTTAGGAAAAGGTGTTTTTTATTCAGCTTTTTTATAAATTTTTTAGGGAAACCCTGCGCAACCAAAGAATTCTTTGAGGAATTAATTCCAGAAAGATGAGCCCACTAGAACAAGCTGGGTACCCTTAAAAAGCTTAACGTGTGTACTTTCAGGGAATATATGGTTTATGGGGGATATTCCAAATGTAAAGGGTTGTTTTGGTTGAAAAATCGCAAGGTGCGCACTTTGTCTGCAGAGCTGAAATTTTCAAGTAAAATTACCGTTATGCGCATGCTTTACTTTGGGGTGTTTGGCAACTCTTCCCTTGACAGAACCTATGCATGTTGGGTATCGTTCTGTTCGGGAGATGTTGCTTTTTCAGATTAAACTTGTTTTTTCTTGTTTGTATATAGTTTTTTTAGGAAAATGTGGCTTTGATTCTGCTTTTTTATCCTTTTTTTAGGGAAACTCTTTGCAACCAAAGATTACGTTGAGGGATTACTTCCAGAAAACTATGGCCACATCCACAAGCTTGGTACCCCTAGAAAGCCTGAGGTGTGTACTTCCAGAGAATATATAGTTTGTTGGGGGTATTTCAAATGTAAAGGGTTGTTTTTCTGGAAAAACCGCAAGGTGCGCATATTGCATAGCATAGTTGTATTTTATCTGAAAATCTCCTAAAGCGCTGTTTCAGTTTGGGGGAGTCTCCTGGGCAGGAAAGGGTGTCTACCTATACATATGTGGTACCGCTGTAACCAGGAGAAATTGGGATTTCACACGCAATAAGATTTTATTGACAAACTTACATTTTTTATTCCAAAAAAAACTACAATATGTAAAAATTTTTTTTTTTTTTTTTTTTTTTGCACATATTTCACCCAAAAATATTAAGAATACACCTAACAAATGACAAACAAGACATTTCATGTTAAAGCCCAGACTCTGCTGAAAAAAACAATATATCATTTTCCTGGGAAATCCCTGGAAATCCCTTCAAAAATCACATTTGAACATGGGGAGCGCAAAATAGTGCAAAATGGTCTGGCAACAGAGTGTGACAAAAACTCCAGGTAGGCTGGCACTTAAAGGGTTAAAGTGCTCGGGGTGACAGCTACATGCTTCTATCAAGTGCCATCAGTTAAGCTCCTTATAGAAATAGTAATAGCTTCTGTACAATAAAAGTTTTGCTTGGATTTTGATAATTAGTATACAAAGGGTTGGCAATAAAAGTCAAGAGGATTTCATTTGGACCCTCACTGGCAGTAAACTGCATCCTTGTTATGGATTCCAGATTTGTCCTGTCTTTTGCTCTGCTTGTCAAAGTAAATTAAAAGCAGTTAAGAAGACTTTTGGTCCACCCAAAAAGATCCCTGGGGAGCATCCCAGTTCGTAGTGGCCTACAATGTGTACATATAACGAAAAACCTGAGATGGCTCTACATACATAACTTCTTCTGGTTGCTAACTGTACAGAGCTCGGATGCAGCTTCTGTGGAGCGCACTATGCTTAATGACGCATTGAAACCAGAAGAATGTGAGTATATAGACTTGGGGGGCCTTTTTGAGATGACCAGATATTTTTCAAGGCATTTTGTTCCACTTTGTGTCCTGCTTGACAACAGAGAATCTAGCTCACATGTGTCAAACTGAAGGCCCTCCAATCCTTTGTATGTGGCCCTCTGACAGCTGCCAGAGGATAGCAGCAGTGCCCCTTCTAGCTGGTCTCGTCACGTCCAAGACTGCTGACAGCGACATTGGCTCTAATCCTGCTCCCAGTTGAAGTGCCTATAAAAGTGACTGGTGCCTTTTTCCTATTGCATGGCACGGCCTGCTTCAAGAAGTCCTTACATATGGGATATTCCGCCACAAGGTGGCGCAGTGCACTGCAGAAGAGCTGTGACTCCTCCCGGCCCATATAAAAACAGGAATCACCATAGACTTCTCCAGTGTTTTCTCTGCAGTGACACTGCGAAGATAGAAGATGGCTCTTATATTGCGCAGGAGAGCGGGGCAACCAAGCCTGCAGCCCTGCATGGATATTCCCACCTGTTTCTGGACCCTCTGTGCCTCCCAGCCTCGGCTGACGGATGATTGTGAAGGTAGAGGTAGAGGAGCACCAGGGTCAGGTGCTCAAGGAGCGCTGCTCCAAGTCGCAGACCCTGTCCCACAAAGGGTAGCTGGCCATGGCCTATGGTGAGCCTACTGAGGGATGCGGAGTTCCTTTCCTAGCTTCTGAGGGGGTGAGTGTTTCAGGGACTGTGTGCCCTTTTTCTCTGGTCTGGGTCCCCCCCCATTCCTGACCTGGCTCCCGCAGCTGCCTGCTAGTTCTCCCCCCCCCTTCTCCCCGGCGTGTGTTCGGGGGGGGGGGGGCGGGTGGTGTCAGCGAGTGTTTTAACTGTGTTTGAACTTTTAGCCGCCGCTGCCGCTTTATACTTCGCTCAGCGGCGGGCGGCGCTATAGCTGTGAGGCATTTTTTCTTGTATTGTGATGGTGCCGGAGTGGTCACATGTGCGTCGTTTTTCGCGCTCTTCGAGGGGGGGGCGGGGTATGATGCGTATCGCGTCGTCCCCACGCGGCACGCCCCTCGAGGTTCTTCTGCCAGCGCCATTTTTAGTCTGGCGCGCGTCTGGGGCCCCTCTTCCTCCCCGGGCTGCGGCGGTTATCTCCTCCTGTGTCGCTCCCTCCTGCAGTCTGGTGGCTTGGTGATCCTTTAGTCTACTTGGTGAGTCCCCTTTGGGGTTTTTTTTGTCTACTTGGGGCTTGGACTGCGGGATGTTTATGTGCCTTTTACTTATGTCTTTCAGGCGGGACAACTGTGGGTTGTGGTTTCTCCCGGTTCTGCTCCTTACCCCCCCTCATATCCCCCTTCCTGGTCTGGGGGTATCCCGGGTGGCTTTTTATTAGCCCTTTACCCTATGCTGGCCTATTGTGCCTGTGTTAATCACCTTATGGAGGCTTCTGGGGATAGCGTGCTCGGGGGTCCTTCGGGGCAATCCCGGCTGTGTGCCATGTGCGGGGCATCCCCTTTGAGTAACAGTGCCCCGGTGTGCGTGCCGTGCGCCCGGGGTATCGTTGCGGCCCAGGCTGGGCTACCCGCTTCTCTTCCCAGTTCTGCGCCCCCTTCGGCATTGCCTACCCCTCCGCGCCTGCATTTAGCCCCCAGTGAGGGGTTACTAGCAGGGGGTCACAATCTGATCTGACACTTTGTGTGGCCAGCATTGAAAGGCAGCTTGCCAGGCCTGTTCCACGGAAGGCCTCTGGCAAGAAGCGGCACCTGGCTCCCTTGCCCTCCCTCTTTGCTGAGGAGTATGAGGGAATTGATGCTTTTGGTGACCGTTACTCCCTAGAGGGGGAGCTTTTCCAGGACTCTGATTCCTCTGGGGACCAGCAGGAGGGTTACGACAGTGACCCTGGGTCTGCGTCTGGGGAGGACTTATGGTTCCCTGATGACACTGATAGACTGCTGTCTCACATTTTTAAAATCTTGCACATTGTTCCCCCTGAGGTGGGTAAGAGGAAGCAGGGTGAGCTCTTTCGTCCTGATAAACAGCGTCTGGAGTTCCCTGAGCAGAGCCATTTCACTAATATGGTGCTCAAGGAGTGGGAACGTCCTAGTAGATTGCCCGCGGTGCCCAAAGGGTTGGATCAGAGGTATCCCTTTCCTGCTGACCTGGTCAAGCGATGGTCGTGTCTCCCTGAGGTGGACGCTCCCATTCTAGGGCTGTCCAACACCTCGGTCATGCCTTCCCCTGACACTACTACACTGCGGGACAGTGAGGACCGGCGTATGGATCAGCTGGCCTGCCATGCTTTTACATTTGTGGGGGCTGTGCTGCGGCCGGTCTGCGCTGCTGCCATTACAGCTATTGCCCTTAAGAAACAGCTCAAGCGTCTCCTCGATGGCGCTACGGCTGGTAGGAGGGGGGAGGATTATAGGGCCCTCTTGCTTTGCTCAGATTTTGTTGCCTTTGTCCTTACTGCCATGGATGATGCGGTACGGCTGAGTGGTAGGGCCTCTGCCCTTTTGGTGGCTATGTGCCGCTCTGGTTGCGTCAGTGGGCTGATGATGCTGCTGCTAAGAAGGCTTTCTCCCGGTTCTGCTCCTTACCCCCCCTCATATCCCCCTTCCTGGTCTGGGGGTATCCCGGGTGGCTTTTTATTAGCCCTTTACCCTATGCTGGCCTATTGTGCCTGTGTTAATCACCTTATGGAGGCTTCTGGGGATAGCGTGCTCGGGGGTCCTTCGGGGCAATCCCGGCTGTGTGCCATGTGCGGGGCATCCCCTTTGAGTAACAGTGCCCCGGTGTGCGTGCCGTGCGCCCAGGGTATCGGGGCTGTGCTGCGGCCGGTCTGCGCTGCTGCCATTACAGCTATTGCCCTTAAGAAACAGCTCAAGCGTCTCCTCGATGGCGCTACGGCTGGTAGGAAGGGGGAGGATTATAGGGCCCTCTTGCTTTGCTCAGATTTTGTTGCCTTTGTCCTTACTGCCATGGATGATGAGGTACGGCTGAGTGGTAGGGCCTCTGCCCTTTTGGTGGCTATGTGCCGCTCTGGTTGCGTCAGTGGGCTGATGATGCTGCTGCTAAGAAGGCTCTCACTGGACTCCCCTTTGTGGGGCTGCGGCACTTTGGTGAGCGTCTGGATGTTCTAGCCAAGGATGGTAGGCTGCCTCGGCCTTTTCGGGGGCCCTCCGCTTCCCTCCACTCCTTTTGTGCTCCCAGAGGAGATCGTGGCTCCCTCTTCTAGGGTAGCCGCAGAGATTCTTGGGGCCCTGGCAGATCCCATGGTCGTCCCGGTCTCTCATGGGGTTGCAAGCCCAAACCTTCTCCCAAGCCCCCTCAGGGTGGGGGGGCGGCTTTGGCTCTTTGCTCACGTTTGGAGGCTCCGTGTCTCAGACCGGTGGATTCAGGAAGTGGTGTCCTCCGTTTACAAGATAGAGTTTGCAGCCTTGCCGCCCCCAAGATTCCTCAGATCCCAGATGCCTCGAAACCCTCTGTCAGATCAGGGTTTGCGCCTTGCGGATACAACGTCTGTTGGAGTCAGGAGTCATTTGCCTGGTGCCTTCCCAGGAACGGGGTCAGGGGTTCTACTCCAATCTTTTCACGGTCCCCAAAAAATACGGGTCCTTGAGGCCCATCCTAGACTTAAAGGGTCTCAACAAGTTTGTCAGGTTCAAGCACTTTCGCATGGAGACGCTTTGCTCGGCTGTCAGTACCCTTGGCCTGGCGACTTCATGACCTCAGAGGACATCAAGGATGCCTATCTTCATGTGCCAATTTTTCCTTTTTCCGGGTCATCAGAAATTTCTGAGGTTCACTCTAGAGGATCAGCATTACCAGTTTGTGGCTTTACCCTTCGGTATCACCTTGGCGCCTCGGGTGTTCACCAAGGTGCTGGCGGCCGTGATGGCTCTGCTGAGAAATCAGGGAAATCGCATCCTACCTTACCTGGACGACATTCTGATTGCGGCCCAGTCTTTTCATCAGGCCGAGAAGGATACTCAGGTGGTGACTTCCACTCTAGAGTCCTTCGACTGGGTGATCAACTTTCCCAAGTCTTCACTGTCTCCGTCTTTGGTGAGGTCCTTTCTGGACATGACCTTGGATACCTATCAGGTCAAGGTGTTCCTGCCTCAGCAGAAAGTGGAGGGCCTTCAGAAGCAGGCTCTGGTCTTGTGTCCTCCTTCCTCCATCCGGCTAGGGATGCAGTTAGTGGGCCTGATGGTGTCCTGCTTGGAGGCGGTCCCCTTTGCTCAGTTTCACATGAGACCTCTTCGGTTGCACCTCTTGTCAGTTTGGGATCGGGCCCCTGTGTCCCTGGATCAGGAGTTTGCCTGTCCCCCCTGGCCAGACAGTCCCTCTCATGGTGGCTGGACTCAAGGAACCTTCTAGTGGGCAGGACCTTTCTGCCTCCGTGCTGGGAGACTGTCACCACAGATGCCAGTCTGACCGGTTGGGGGGCTTTTGGAAGTCTCTGAAGTTCCATGGTCGGTGGGGCCCCCAGGAGGCCCATGCTCCCATCAATGTCCTGGAACTGAGGGCGATCAGGTTGGTTCTTTCTCAGCTGACCACACACCTTCGGGGTCGGGCTGTTCAGATCCGCTCGGACAACCAGACGGCGGTTGCCTACATCAATCATCGGGGGGGACTCGGAGCAAGCGAGCCCTCAAGGAAGTGTCCCTGATACTGTCTTGGGCAGACGAGAATCTCGGCGGTCTACATTCCGGGGGTGGAGAACCAGGATGCAGACTCCCTGAGCAGGGGGACGTCTCGGCTGGGGGAATGGTCCCTCAGCAACAAGGTATTTCACTCCCTGGGGTCAGCCGGATGTGGACCTGTTTGCGTCCCGCCACAATCACAAGCTTCCCAGATTTGTCTCCCTGTCGTAGGATTCTCTGGCCTTCGCCACGGATGTGCTAGCAATGCCTTGGACGGAGTTTCAGCTCCTCTATGTGTTCCCTTCTTTTCCTCTGCTGGGCAGGGTGCTGCGCAAGATAGCACAGGAGGGGGTACCAGCCATCCTGGTGGCCCCCTGTTGGCCAAGGAGGGTGTGGTTTGCAGAAGTCGTGCAGTTGGCAGTAGATCGGTATGTCTTGCCCAAAGATCCAGATCTTCTCACTCAGGAACAGCTGCGCCATCCCAATTTACAAATGCTGGCTTTAACGGCTTGGCTGCTGAAATCTTGATGGATAAGGGGTTACCGGCCTCTGTTGTTGATACTATGATTCGGGCTAGGAAGAAGTCCTTGTCCTTTATCTACTACAGGGTCTGGCATGCTTACATTGCCTGGTGTGAGTCCAAGTCGCTTCCTAGTTGTAGGGTGTTCTCTATCCCCAGGATTCTGGAATTTTTGCAACATGGTTTGGATTTGGGCCTTCAACTTAGTACCCTCAAGGGACAGTTGTCAGCTCTGGCAATTTTTTTCCAAAGATCCTTTGCCAATCACCGGTTGGTTAAGACTTTTTTCCAGGGAGTTACTCATGTGCGTCCGCCACGTAAACCTATGCTACCGGTTTGGGACTTGAATCTGGTGTTATCTGCTCTGCAGGGTCCTCCCTTTGAGCTTATCCGTGGGGCTGCGTTGCCCATTCTGACTCTTAAAGTGGCCTTTTTGGTGGCTATTAATTCGGTCAGGCGAGTTTCTGAGCTGGCAGCGCTTTCCATCAAACCTCCTTATTTTGAGCGGCATCAGGATAAGGTGGAGTTTCGGCTTAAGCCGGATTTTTTACCTAAGGTTGTGTCTGCTTTTCATCTCGATCAGGACATTGTTTTGCCTTCTTTGTGTCCTAACCCTGCTAATTCCAAGGAGCGGACCCATCATTCTATGTTGTCAGGGCTCTGAAGTTTTATTTGGTTGCTACTGAGTCTTTCAGGAAATCTGATGCTCTTTTTGTTCTTCCTCCTGGACCTAGGAAGGGTTTGCCTCTGGCTAAATCCACTATCAGCAAGTGGATCCGTCAGGCGGTGGAGCAGGCCTATTCTGCTAGGGGGAAGGTTCCTCCTTTTAGGGTTACTGCTCATTCTACTCGTGCTATTGGTGCTTCTTGGGATTTTCAGCACCAAGCTTCTGTTGAACAAGTTTGTAAGGCCGCTACTTGGTCTTCTGTTCATACCTTTTCCAAGTTTTACAAGGTTGACGTTAAGGCCTCAGCCGAGGCTGCCTTTGGTCGCAAAGTGCTTCAGGCGGTGGTGGTTTGAACTTTTTGGGGATCCCACCATACCTTACGGACACTGCTGTTGGACGTCCCATATGTAAGGACTTCTTGAAGCAGGCCGTGCCATGCAATAGGAAAAAGACAATTCTGTGAGTACTCACCTGTAGAATTGCTTTTACTATGCATGGCACGGCCTGCTTCACCCCACCCTTGTTATCGTTAATCTTGGTTGCCTCTTTATGGTGATTGTTAATTGGGGTTTGTTACCTTTTTTACCTTTATTACCTCCCAGCTTCTTGTATAACTGCTTGTCAACACTGGAGAGGTCTATGGTGATTCCTGTTTTTATATGGGGCCGGGAGGAGCCACAACTCTTCTGCAGTACACTGCGCCACCTTGTGGCGGAATATCCCATATGTAAAGACTTCTTGAAGCAGGCCGTGCCATGCATAGTAAAAGCAATTCTAGAGGTGAGTACTTACAGAATTGTTTTTTTAATGTTGTGGGAGAAAAGAGAGTAGTGTCTGCAACTCTTCTGTGTCTCTGTGCAAGGTGGGGGCACCTAACCCATCCAATTTACTGCCACAGCAGAGGGGGCTACGGCACTGGGTTGGGAAAATTCAGTGGTTGCCCTGAGAAAAATAATTCTGCATCTTCTCCAGGAATTCTGTGGCTATTCTGGAAAAAACTAATTCAGCCTCTGCATCTATCTTGTGCAAAATATGTCTGTGGCTGTCCTAGGCAAAATAATTCTGCATCTGCATCTATTCTGGGCAAAATAATTCGGTGGCTTTCCTGGGCAAAATAATTCTGCATCTCCATCTATTCTGGGCAAAATAATTCTGTGGCTGTCCTAGGCAAAATAATTCAGCATCTGCATCTGTTCTGGGCAAAATAATTCTGTGGCTGTCTTAGGCAAAATAATTCAGCATCTGCATCTATTCTGGGCAAAATAATTCTGTGACTGTCCTAGGCAAAATAATTCAGCATCTGCATCTATTCTGGGCAAAATAATTCTGTGGATATCCTGGGCAAAATAATTCAGCATCTGCATTTATTCTGGGCAAAATAATTCTGTGACTGTCCTGGGCAAAATACTTCACTCCATGTCTGCATCCATCCTGGGCAAAATGATTATTATTAACCATAAATTAGCATTTTGTTTCAAGTTTGTTATTAACTGGCCCTTGTAAAGTGACCAGATTTGTCCCTCGGTAAAAATGATGTGGCCCTCGGTAAAAATGAGTTTGATACTCCTGATCTAGCTAAATATAATCCTTTGCAATTTCCTGTTCTATGTAAGCACTGAGACGCGTTCATAACACTTTTATGCAGAAATCTGGAGATCGTTATTAGTCAGAGATTGATCGGTAAGTAGACAGGAAATCAGCCATATTTGTTTTTTAGACCACACTGATGGCTGCTGCTTAGGAGTCTTGGCTAAAATGGCTGCCACTACGTTACTATCACACATTAAAAATGTCCCAAATGTCTTGTATCAAGAACAGGGATACTGAAGCTTTTTTTCATCATGTACCCCTTTTTATTTTCTGATCATATTTCAAGTTTTTTTATCTTAGGCAAAAAAATAACAATGGATGGCTGCTATTCCAGTTCGCTGAAACGTACCCAAAAGCCTGATCCAAGTCTCTTGCCTCTTGCACAGCCGCTGCCAAGGTCCACGGCTCTTTTCCATTGCACCACAATTTATCAGGTATTGATGGACCGAGCCGAAGATGGCGGAGGCTGTGTGAGCAGCACAGGACTTGGATCTGGTGGTTCTGTGTCAGCCTTCCGGAATATCTGCAATAGTCTTGGTTGCCTCTTTATGGTGATTGTTAGTTGGGGTTTGTTACCTTTTTTACCTTTATTACCTCCCAGCTTCTTGTATAACTGCTTGTCAACACTGGAGAGGTCTATGGTGATTCCTGTTTTTATATGGGGCCGGGAGGAGCCACAACTCTTCTGCAGTACACTGCGCCACCTTGTGGCGGAATATCCCATATGTAAAGACTTCTTGAAGCAGGCCGTGTCATGCATAGTAAAAGCAATTCTAGAGGTGAGTACTCACAGAATTTGTTTTTTTAATGTTCTGGGAGAAAAGAGAGTAGTGTCTGCAACTCTTCTGTGTCTCTGTGCAAGGTGGGGGCACCTAACCCATCCAATTTACTGCCACAGCAGAGGGGGCTACGGCACTGGGTTGGGAAAATTCAGTGGTTGCCCTGAGAAAAATAATTCTGCATCTTCTCCAGGAATTCTGTGGCTATTCTGGAAAAAACTAATTCAGCCTCTGCATCTATCTTGTGCAAAATATGTCTGTGGCTGTCCTAGGCAAAATAATTCTGCATCTGCATCTATTCTGGGCAAAATAATTCGGTGGCTTTCCTGGGCAAAATAATTCTGCATCTCCATCTATTCTGGGCAAAATAATTCTGTGTCTGTCCTAGTCAAAATAATTCAGCATCTGCATCTGTTCTGGGCAAAATAATTCTGTGGCTGTCCTAGGCAAAATAATTCAGCATCTGCATCTATTCTGGGCAAAATAATTCTGTGACTGTCCTAGGCAAAATAATTCTGTGGATATCCTGGGCAAAATAATTCAGCATCTGCATCTATTCTGGGCAAAATAATTCTGTGACTGTCCTGGGCAAAATACTTCACTCCATGTCTGCATCCATCCTGGGCAAAATGATTATTATTAACCATAAATTAGCATTTTGTTTCAAGTTTGTTATTAACTGGCCCTTGTAAAGTGACCAGATGTGGCCCTCGGTAAAAATGATGTGGCCCTCGGTAAAAATGAGTTTGATACTCCTGATCTAGCTAAATATAATCCTTTGCAATTTCCTGTTCTATGTAAGCACTAAGACGCGTTGATAACACTTTTATGCAGAAATCTGGAGATCGTTATTAGTCAGAGATTGATCGGTAAGTAGACAGGAAATCAGCCATATTTGTTTTTTTAGACCACACTGATGGCTGCTGCTTAGGAGTCTTGGCTAAAATGGCTGCCACTACGTTACTATCACACATTAAAAATGTCCCAAATGTCTTGTATCAAGAACAGGGATACTGAAGCTTTTTTTCATCATGTACCCCTTTTTATTTTCTGATCATATTTCAAGTTTTTTTATCTTAGGCAAAAAAATAACAATGGATGGCTGCTATTCCAGTTCGCTGAAACGTACCCAAAAGCCTGATCCAAGTCTCTTGCCTCTTGCACAGCCGCTGCCAAGGTCCACGGCTCTTTTCCATTGCACCACAATTTATCAGGTATTGATGGACCGAGCCGAAGATGGCGGCGGCTGTGTGAGCAGCACAGGACTTGGATCTGGTGGTTCTGTGTCAGCCTTCCGGAATATCTGCAATAGTCTGGGGGGCGATTAAAGGTGAGTGTTGGGTTTGTTTTTTTCCTACAATATAACTTTAGGTTCACCCAGGGTGGTTGCCAGTCACCTAAAATTTGGTTGAAAAAGCACAACACAACCTTTTAAATTGCACAAAATTGCACATAAATAGTTGTCATTACCTTGTGGTAGTAATTCTGTATTTATGGGGCTATTCAGCCTTGGGTAAAGCATAGATGGCAGCATATCAGGTTGGGATACAGATCAGTTTGCAACCTCACCCCAAGAACCACCTGACAGGATATTGTGTACCACCAGTGGTACCCTTCCAATGGTTAGAAACACCTGCCTTTTGAGGAGGGGGTTGTGCTTTAAAGATACATAGGGGCTGATTTACACCGCGTGCTACCTCGCTCAACTTTCTCCGTCTCTACTTTCTCCGTGCATGCGGCCAGAGAGGAAAACCACGACAAACTGAGATAAACTTACAGCAGGGAACATCAGTGAACACAAACTTTCGTCATGCATTATGCTGTGTTTGGACTAAAGTTACTGGTATTTTCATTGAAAATAGCTTTGGAGAATGCCGATGAACTGCTGCGGCAGATTTCTTTTAGAAGAAACATGAAATCTTGCTGAAAACACACTTTTATAGCATATGTCAGCATTGGAGGGGTCTCAGAATATATGTGGGGTATCTTGGGAGTGTCTGTGCTTTTTGAAAAATTTTATTAATTAAGTCATGTAAAAACCTCATTAGTTGTTTTTCATATACTGGGCAGCTTTTTGATTTTCACCATTGAAAAATAAGTTCAAGGTGCTAAAAAGACCTAAAGACACAATCTCTCCAGTTAGGGTGTTTGCCAGCATACCCTGCGCCAAATGACTTTGATGGAAATCCAGCAAACATGGACATCGCCGGGTGAACAGGCGGTGGTGCGAGTTGTGAATGTAAAAAAGAGACCAGCAAATCGTTTCGTAAATGACCCCCTTAATATGTGGACCTTGTAGATCAGAACACCTGGGACGCTCTTATGAAAAGTTAAAATTAAAATTCTTTTTAGCATTCAATATGCTAGTAAGTCTTGTAAATACGTTGTCTTGATCACAGTGCCATTGTTTTGTGTATAGCATTGATGGTTTGCCGCCATACACACTGTCACTCAATTGCCGATATGGCAGCTTCTCACTAGATGCTGGAGGGATAGCAACAAAATTCAGCATAAATGAGACAAACAGCCATTTGTTGTTTTCCTTTGGCAAAATCATTTTTTAATATGCAGAACTAACTATTTGCAATGTATTATTTTTTTTAAGGAGAGTACTGCCAAATCAAATGATGGAGTATTACCCCACTGGATCACCATTGCCACCTCCACCACTCATACCTACAGCTCAAACTGCGTTTGTTAGTCCTCTTCAGCACCCTGTTCCAGGATCACCTGGGGGACAGTTATCTATGTCTTCTTATGCACCTTCTCCTCCTCTTCCTGGAGTCTTCGCTTCAGCTTCTCCTGGACCTCCCCCTCCACCCCCGGGGCCTCCTGCACCTCTTTTATCACACTCCTCCTCTCCAATGCACTTTGCCAAAGTACTGGAAGCAAAGCGTCATGAGAGTGCCCATATACTTGGCCTTAGCAGCGATGCTCGAAGTGACCTGCTGTCTGCTATACGGATGGGTGAGTAAAATTACATGGTTATTAGCCACACTGTACATTGTTTTCCTCAATAGATAGTTTGCTTAAACCAAACCATCAGCCTGGCACATTGGAAAAAGAAGGTAGCGGCCATTTTGGAGCTTCCTCTTCCAACTGATATAACTGAAATGCACAGTAACAGCAAGCCCAGCACAACTTCCTGTTTGCAGGTGGCCTGAAAGCCCATGAGCTGCCATGTTGAAAATTATCCCAGTAGGCGTTAAAAAAAGGTAAATTATTTTTAATGTGCAGGAATCTAAATTGCACTGGGGAGGGATGCATATGAGCACTGTTTGTTGTATTGGTCTGATTTAATTTATTTTTGACTGTTGGCCCGCTTTAAAGTAACCAGAAGCAGACACGTTCTCCATAAGCTTCATGCAGAATAATAAAAGACATCTATAGTCAACACAAGTAAACGTGCACTGTGATTAACATGAAATATAATGCACCAATTGCACAGCCTAAATCTTATCAATCACCTTAGCATGCCCACACAGCTAAAAGCGTAACAAAACCCACCGGACCAGCCACTGCCCAAAATTGGGATGCCCCACTGTGTGAAACCCCCCCCCCCCAGGGTATTGTTAATCACTAGCCCTTCCCTGGACCAATGGCGCATGCACAGGCTCTTGTCCAATCAGAGCTGTGTGCTGAACTCATGTAATTCAGTGAGGCAGCTCTGTTTGTTGAGAAAGGGGAGCTAGAGCGGCCATGTTGCCGCATCCTCGGGCCGTGCGCATGTTCCTGTCCCACGCATTCCAATAGGCTGGGGTGCGAGCGTGGGGCTGCAGGCGATGTGATCGCTCTCTCTCCCTATTCACAATAATCTGAGCTGCTCGCTGAATTACGTCACTTCAGCAGGCGGTTCTATTTGGACAAGTGCCCGGGCAGGTGCTGTTGCACTAGGAAGAGGTGAGTCTAAATGCTCCGATGGGGGGGGGGGGTTCGCGCAGTGGTGCATTTAAATTCAGGATGCCCGGGGGGCACGGAACAAAACCCTGGAAAGTGAAAAGCCCAGGTTTTGTTCCCCTAGAAACACCTCTAAGCTCAACAACACAATTGTGAACTAAACACAGGTGGCACAGCTAGCGGGTATAAAAATACAATACATTTTATTATGATATATTTTATTATTATTTAATAAGACCAGAATACATATATATAAGGGACAAGTAAAATGTCAGGGAGCCATGATAGAACTAATGCAAGAAACTGGGTGGACATTTATATATCGAGACACAAATCTCAGGGCCACAATAAATAATGCCAACCAACCAATTATGCACACAATAATATATACACAATAAATATAAAGTAAACAGTGCTAAGAACAAATATTAAAGGGGGTGTATCGCAAAATTGTGTAATTTTAAAAGTCCATATAAACACATTAGCGAATGAGAGGAAGGGTCACTTATACAGCCGAACTGAATGAAACTCCTGCCAAGCTTGTGGTTCCTTCTCCTGGTAGGAATACAATCCAGGGGTGACAGGTTTAGTGTTTTGGGGGGGGGGGGGCAGAGCCTGTCACCCCTGATTTCCCTTTCCTTACATTAAAAGAGAGAATTAGGCTTGACTGGATATTTTGTGATGCCTGGTACATAAGTGGCCCCTCCTCTCACCATCCACCATATTGATATGAATTTTTATCATTGGCCCATTTTTTCGCAATAGTGCTCCTTTAACCAATGGTACCATCCAATCACAGTAGGATGCAATAAATATACCATACACAGTGTCAGTGGCAAAACACATATAAGGCAATGTAGGACCAAAATACAGTAAATGACTAGCAGTGTGCAGGGTAAGGAAATGTGGCCTTTAAAGCGGACCAAAAGTCTACATAGATTTTTGGTCCACTGTCTAAGGTCTCTAGGGGGCATTCTGATTTGGTATACTACGTAGCAAGAATCTGCAGTGATAAGCAGAGTGGAGCAAGTAGGGATGCCCCCTGCTGTATAGCAAATGTGAACGCTGGTGGAACCTGGAGGAAGGTGAGTATTTAGCCAGGTCTAACTGCGACGCATCCTGGTTTCAGATGTAAGGACATAAGGAAGTGGATAAAAGTCTGTTCAGAATTTTGGTTCACTTTAAATTCATAGTTTGAGCAATTATTGCACCGAGGTGTATTTTGCCGTGATTAGTACCCATTCATGCTCATAGCTTTTCAAATTAAGGACCCTAGTGCCATGTATGTGCAGGCTGTAAGTGAGCTCAAAGTCAGTGACATTTTAGTGAAAACCAATGGGAAAAAATGTCTTTACAAAGGCTCTGACAGCATGTTATTGTGCCTTGTTGTTTGTTGCCTTTTACTCTACTATAATGTACCATTATTTTTCTTTATTCACTAACAGGAATTCAACTAAAAAAAGTTCAGGAGCAGCGTGAGCAAGAAGCTAAGCGTGAGCCGTGTGGGAATGATGTGGCCACCATCCTCTCCAGACGGATTGCGGTGGAGTACAGCGATTCCGAGGACGAATCAGAGCTCGATGAAAATGACTGGTCCGACTGAAAACGACAGCACATGGAAACTTGTCATCGGGGAAAAATGTTTGGCAGCACCTGTCAGGACCTGCCAGTAGCAGCTGCCAAGCCGACAGATGGGTCCATTTTCTCAGATCCTCGTCTCCCTAAGGAAGGTGGCAAATATATGCAGAGTGTGAGCACCATGATGAGAAGCCCCCGGGTGGCCCGTGCTGACAAGCATGAGATTTGCATGCTTCAGCCATAGCTTAAGTGAAAACGCATGACAGGTATAGCTTAGCTCGTATAGGACATAAACTCTAAAATAGAAATTGTAACTAATGAAAGGCATTTATGAAAGGTTTGTAGCCACAAAGCTAAAACTCCCACAGTATAGCATACAATTGAAACTCAGGGATTAAAGTTGAACACTAGGATTAGATAATAGGGAGTTTAGTAGTGGTAGTAATTCTGCAGTGAGCAAAATATGGTTACTGTCATTGCTGATTATCTCCGATACATTTTATTTACTGGGGGTCATGGGTACCCCCACAATATTTAGTGAACTAGAAATCAACAATGGCAACTCCCATGTTTGTACATATTCCCGAATGATGTTTAGACTTTATTTCGTAGGTGTACGTTACTTAATGTATTTACAATTCGACATTGTTTACACACTTGGCCGGAAGCCATTATAAGGACTGGGTTATAATCGGTGGGTCGCCCCCTGACCTGGGGGTCCTCAGCTCATAGGGTCCAAAAAAAAATAAAAAACATGTAGGAAGGCACTCTCAACTCATAAATTGATCAAAAAAGACATTTTTATTAATTACATCTTTATAATCATACATACAATACACTCAACATATTAAAATCCCTTAAAAAAACACATAAATCGAACAATATCTCACAGGACAAACCAACATAAAGGTGTGTAGGTGATGGGGAGAGTCTCACCACACTAATTGATATCAAATGCCTAGATATATGTGCTAAATCATTCAACAAAGTGTTCCAACAGTGCAACTAAACGTGCAAATCCTGCCTATGATCCGGATCACTATAAAATCTATATATTTATAAAGTGCAAGTGCTCCTAGTCAAACAATCAATTAAGAATTAATATTTCCAACCATAACAACTCATAAACATATCAATCTACTCTTCACCAATTAAAGACTAATATGAAAATATAATCACCTGTATATATTATTAGGCATCCCAAAGGGGAACCACTGATGTATATCACAATACCAATCAAAAAATAAAATCACAAAAATTAAAACGGCTGCATTGACGAGGAGTGCTGAGATGGCTGGGAGAGAAAAACATTACTCCCAGAAGTCCTCCTCATCAAAGCACTTGGATGGCACCTTGAGAAGGAACATTGCTGGGAGTGATGACATTCAACCCCAATAAAGAACACATATGGCCTATGGCCGGCCTGGAGGCAAACTTGGCCAGGGTACCCATACACAATGAGGTCCCTTTCTTCCAGGGCTACCCAGCTGAGGGGCATATTTACAGAGGAGCAGGGAGAGGAATGAGCAAGGGATTACTAAGAGCCTTCAGAGCTGGGCACCTGGAAATAAGCAACTGGACAGGGGAAATGACGTGTGTATACAGGGGCTGACTGACTAGTAGTGTGAGGTGGGGGGACCCCCCATTAAAAAAACATGGACACCCTTAAACCGGACCTTCAGCTTGATTTAATGAAAAGCCCTTAAAAAAATTTTCCCCAACATCTACAATTAATATATGTTAAGTTTTTAGTCACTTACTTATTATTCTTTCCCCCAGCGGGTTGCAACTCTGTTCAGGACTCTAGGATACGGGAGCCTCCATCTTGCCTCAGAAGCATCACACATACTGACGAGGGGAGAGCGGGATAATGTGCAGGGGGGTTATAGCTGTGACAGAGCAGAGCTGGGGTCAGGGAAAGGACAGCAATCCCAGAATGCAGAGCGACACAGTCAGAAGACACTGCCTGATGCTCCATGAGCCGCCATCTTGGATGTTTAAAGGCTCATAGCATGCAGTAGATGCAGGTAGGATGATTTTTAATGTGAGCAATATGTATATACAGGGTGTGGGAAAGCTCTTATTCAGGGTGAAAGTCCCTTTTATTCTGGCCTAGGCCATATTAATAAATTATTAAGTAGTTTGGGAATCAGTGACACTACAAGGGACACCAATTATTACCTGGCTACACATTTTGCCCCAAAAAATCCTATTCTAAGTATACAGCACGTCTTGCTTCAGAGAGTAATTCCTTACGTTTGGGTTATACATCCACAAGATGGTGCTGGACTGCAGAGACAGCAAAAAAGTAGCTCCCACAAAATCCCCAGTTCTTCTCTGCAGTCTGGACTGCGAAGGACAAGAAGATGGCTCTCTCTACTCGCAGGTGAGCGGGGCTATTAGCCTGCGGCCCTGTAGGACTATTCCCACCCGTTCCTCCTTTTCATGCCTCCCAGCTTTGGCTGCACTGGTCGGGTGACGGTAGGCAGCACCGTTGTCTGGTGCTTAAGGAGCGCTGCTCCGACCGCAATCCCCCACCAAAGGGTAGGTGGTATAGGCCCATGGTGAGCCTTATGGGATGCCCCTCCCACGCTATCGCCCCCTGTCCATCTGTGGGCTCCTGTTAGGTTGGCCGCTGCCCTCCCTCGCTCTCCCTGATATTTCTCAGGATGGGGGGGGGGGGTGTTGTGTGTGTGTTTGTAGGTGTATTCTTCACTCTTATTGTCCCGTGGTATAGCTTGGCTTGTGTTGCCACGCGTGTGTTGGTTGAACTGGTTGCTTTTAAAAATGCCGCTGAGCATGCTTCTACGGCGTTCCGTGGTCAGCGGCGACTTTACCTCAGGCACTGCTGCGCCATCATTGGCTAACATGGTCACGTGTGCGCCTTCGCGCTCTTCAGGGGTATCTGCGGACGCCATTTTGCCTTCTCGTGCTGCGTGGCTGGCTTCTACCTACCGCGGTCCGTAAGTGCCCCTGCGGGCTGGCTTATCTTTTATATATTGTTGTGTTTGCATACCGCTTACAGGACTTTCTGTTTATGTTTTGCTGGCGGGTCAAACTTAATTGTGGTTTCTCCCGGCCTATCCCCTCTATTTAGTTGCTATTAGAGGCCTACTCTGCCTTTACCTCCCACTTCCCTAGCGGGTTATTGGGGCATCCCGGGTGACTTTATTGAGTAAATCCCTATGGGCCGGTGGCCGCGATAATCACCATATGGTGGCTTCTCAGGATAATGTGCTTGGGGTTCCTTCGGGACAAACCCGGCTGTGTGTGGCGTGTGGGGTGTCCCCTACTAGTGATGACAATGTGCGAGTCTGTGTACCCTGTGCCCAGCGGGCGCTTGTGCTGCAATCTGGGTAGCCTGTAGCTGGGCCTGCGCCCCGTGTGGCTTCTCCCACTCCCCCACGCTTACATCTGACTCCCAGTGAGGTGCTTACCAGTGGGGAGTCTCAACCTGATTTGTCTACCAGGGTGGCTAGTATTAAAAAGCTGATTGCTGGCTCTACGGCGCGTAAGGCCTCTGCTAAGAGGCGGCATCTGGCGCCTGGCGTTAACTTATTTCCTATGGAGGCTGAGGAATTTTTTGACCTGGCTGGCTATACCCCTTCCTGGAAGAGGGGGAAGTGTTTTCTGATTCAGAATCATCTGATGAGCCGCCTAAGGGTTATGCTGATTCTGGCTCACATTTTTGAAGTGCTTTCTATCTCTCCTCCTGCCGCGGCTCCTCGGCAGCAGGGGGAGTTGTTTCACAAGGCTAAGCCACGTTTGGAGTTTCCTGAGCAAACTCACTTTAATAATCTTTAATAATCCCTAACATTTTAATAATCCCTAACATTCCAGGGGCAGTGGGGCCCTCAGGAGGCCCACACCCCTATCAACATTCTGGAACTGAGGGCGATCAGGTTGGTTCTAGCCCGCTTGACCCCGCACCTTCGGGGTCGTGGTGTTCAGGTCCGCCCAGACGGCGGTTGCCTACATCAATCATCAGGGAGGGACCCTGAGCAAGGGGGCCCTCAAGGAAGTGTCTCTAAACCTGTCCTGGGCAGAGGACAATGTTCCCTGCATCTCAGCTGTGTACATTCCGGGGGTGGAGAATCTGGAGGCAGACTCTCTGAGCAGAGGGACTTCTCTCTCTCTCTCTGTCACCATTGGGGTCAGCCAGCTGTGGATCTGTTTGCGTCCTGCCACAATCACAAGCTTCCAGTCTTTGTGTCTCTGTCCCAGGACCCTCTAGCCTTTACCGTGGATGCTCTGACAGTGCCCTGGAAGGGTTTTCAGCTACTGTATGTCTTTCCCCCGTATCCCCTGTTGCGCAGGGTTCTGCGAAAGATAGCTCAGGAAGGGGTGCCAGCAATCCTGGTGGCCCCCTGTTGGCCAAGAAGAGTGTGGTTCGCAGACATTGTGCAGCTGGTGGTAGATCAGTATGCCCTGCCCAAGGATCCAGACCTGCTCACTCAGGGGCGGCTACGCTTCCCCAATTTACAAACGCTGGCTTTAACGGCCTGGCTGCTGAAACCTCCATCTTAATGGAAAAGGGGCTCCCTGCCTCTGTTAACACCATGATCAGGGCTAGGAAAAAGTCCTCTTCTTTCATCTACTGTAGGGTTTGGCGTACCTACATTGACTGGTGTGAGGCTAAATCTCTTCCCTGTCGTGTGTTTTCTATTCCTAGAATTCTGGAATTTCTCCAACATGGTTTGGATCTGGGGCTTTAACTCAGCACTCTGAAGGGTCATGTGTCTGCCTTGGCTGTTTTCTTTCAGAGATCTTTTGCTCAGCATCATCTGGTCAGGACTTTTTTCTTAGGGGGTTACACATGTGCGCCCCCCACGTAAGCCTATGTTACCAGTCTGGGACTTGAACTTGGTCCTATCTGCCTTACAAGGGGTCTCCTTTTGAGCCTTTGCATGAGGCTGCTTTGTCCATTCTTACGCTTAAGGTAGTCTTTTTGGTGGCTAACACTTCTGTTACGCGTGTTTCTGAGTTGGCGGCGCTCTCCATCAAGTCCCCTTACTTGAGAGACACCAGGACAAGGTGGTGTTTCGCTTTAAACCAGATTTTCTGCCTAAAGTTGTGTCTGCTTTTCATCTCAATCAGGACATTGTTCTACCTTCTCTGTGCCCTAATCCTAGTAACCCTAAGGAGAGGGCTCTACATTCCTTGGATGTGGTCAGGAACCTGAAATTCTATTTGGTGGCTACTGAGCCCTTCAGGAAGACTGATGCTCTTTTTGTGGTCCCTTCGGGTCCCAAGAAGGGTCTGGCTCCAGCTAAGTCTACTATCAGCAAGTGGATCCGTCAGGCTGTGATTCAGGCCTACTCTGCAAAAGGGAAGGATCCTCCCTTCCGCCTTACTGCTCATTCCACTCGTGCTATTGGTGCCTCTTGGGCTTTTCAGCACCAGGCTTCTGTTGAACAAGTTTGCAAGGCCACTACTTGGTCTTCTGTTCATACCTTTTCTTTTAGTTTTACAAGGTTGATGTTAGGGACTCAGCTGATGCTGTTTTTGGCCGCAAAGTTCTGCAGGCGGCAGTGGTTTGATCTGCATGTTGTTGCTTTTGGGGATCCCACCCTACATTACGGACACTGCTATTGGATGTCCCAAACGTAAGGAATTACTCTCTGGAGCAGGACGTGCTGTATACTTAGAATAATACAATTCTGTGATTACTCACCTGTAGAATTGGTATTATACGTATACAGCACGTCCTGCTCCACCCCGCCCTTGTTTTCATTGTTCTTAGTGCCTCTGTATGGTGATTATCATGGTTAAAATTGTTTGATTATGGTTATTATTTTCCCGGCTTCTTGCTAACTGCTTGTCAATACTGGGGATTTTGTGGGAGATCCCTGGAATATAAGGGGCCGGGAGGAGCCACTTTTTTGCTGTCTCTGCAGTCCAGCGCCATCTTGTGGATGTTTAACCCAAACGTAAGGGATTACTCTCTGGAGCAGGACGTGCTGTATACGTATAATACCAATTCTACAGGTGAGTAATCACAGAATTGTATTATTATATTTATTGGGTGGGTTTACGCAGGATTTTGAGCATAATACAACTTCAATCTAGGATGTGATCCAGTAGGACAGGTCAGCTGCAGGGGACAAAAGTTTAGTTCCCTTTTGTTTTTGTTTTCTTATTTGGGTAGTCAATCACTTTAATAGCTAATCAGAGACGTTGGGCCAACTTGATTGTATGTTTCATCACAAAGGTACAACAGATGTTTATGGTTGCTCAATGGGAGCCGTGGATTTGGTTTGAGAAAAAAGAGATCATTATTTGTCTTTTTTTTACGCCTTTAGGAGCCATTCAATGCTATATTGAGGACACCACATTCAAGCATTGAATTGTTGGGATTATCTATACACCATGAAATTCAAAAAACGGGATATGCCAGGCAGGTCCCTACTATTGATTAACTGTTCTTGGAAGACCTCCTTAGCATTGTAGGCCATGTACTTGGGTTTAGTCTTTTCTCATTGGTCTAATTAGTTTCCCCATTGACCCCAGTCTTACTTTCTTCCACTGCAGCTGTTTCTGCTTATCTGCAGTGTTGCTGGCTTAACCTCTTTCCTATGGCCTTCTTTTACCAGCACATGATTGTATAGTACACAGTGATATATTGACTCCTTTATAGACCGGCATAAATTGTTCTTGTGCACTGACAGGAAATTGACCCCTCTGCAAACTCAGCGACCAAATGCAGCCGCCCCTTACCAAGTTTTATCACCATAGACCTGCTAGGAAACCTGTTCTATCAGTTGCATTTAGACTTGTAAAGCCTATATTTGAATATTTTACAAGTATCCCCTGTCAGATTATGTCCTAAGACCCGCCAAGTGACTGGGGTTTACACAGGAGAAGCAAGTATTCAGGGTAGTCCGGCCTAACAATAAGCTACATATGCTGGATAGCAAGAGGAGGGGTCATACACCCTACAATGACAACAAAAGATCCAGCCAAGCATCTTTATTTTTAGTAAGGGAAGAAGAATCAGGGTTGACAGGTTTTAAAGATATTATTCTGATTTTACGGGGTAGAACTTCTCAACTTAAAGGGCATTTCTCTGTAGGAATGAAGCAAGCCTATTGGACTTACTGTTTTATTTTCTTGACCACTTTTCACTAGTCACCTATCTGGCTTTTCTTAGTAAGAGGACTAGTGAAATGTTTTTAAAGCGTAACTTCAGTCAAGTAACTGCCCTAGCACCACCACCCTACCCTGGGGCTGAGGCAGGACGGGGTTAAAAAAAAAAAAACATACCTTATCTAGGGGATCGCATAGCTCCTGAGCCTGTACGGGGGCCACAGGAAAAGACACAAAGCCGCATCCCCTGGTCCGCACGGGCGCTCCCGCTGTTCATTCTCTTAAATTGGCAGCAGAAGCACGCATGGAGCCGGGGGATGCGGCACCGTGTCTTTTGTCCAAGGATCTGGATTGCCGGAGGAATATTGCTGGCCTGCGGTGCAACTAAGGCGCTTTTTTCCTTGTAACCCCCCTGTCCCGCACAGCGCCAGGGCCAGTTGTATTGATTCATTCTTACAGATATGCCATGACCCCAGTGAATGAGAACCCTAACATACGAAGTCAGGGTGCACAAGCACAGGTTTATTAACGCCACTGCAGGTGATGCGACCTGGAACAGTGAATGGCAGCATGATCCGGGGGGGGGTGGGGGGTGTTTGCGGGCTGGACAGAATAGCCCAAAAGCTTAAAGTGGACCTTCAGCCAGCATCATTTAATGTAGAGCCCAAACCCTTAAACTATTCACCAGCATCTAAAATTTATATATTTAAAGTTTAAGTCACTTTTTATTCTTTCCCTCACTGGCCTGCAACTCTGTTCAGCATTCAAGGACACGGGAGCCGCCATCTTGGCTCAGTAGCATCTCATACTCAGGAGAGCAGAGGGGTCAAAAGTGCAGGAGGGCAGGGGTTATAGCTGCTTTGTACAAACAGAGCAGAGCTGGGATCAGGATAAAGTCAGCAATACCAGAATGCAGAGCGGCACAATCCAAAGACACTTCCTGTTTGCAGGCAGCCTGAACCTCCATGGGCCGCCCTCTTGGGTGTTTAAAGGCTCAAAAAATGCAGTAGATGGAGGTAGGATGATTTTTTATGTGAGCAATATGTATGTACAGGGTGGGGGAAGCATATAAGATAGCTCTTATTCAGGGTGAAGGTCTGGTTTAAGTTCTTTTGACATGAGAGAGTAGGGGGGTGAAGCAGTCTTTACAGGCTCAGCCGGTGTGATGCTGCTGGGGGCAGAGCCTAAGCACGGGCCAGAACCTCTATGCAGACAGATGAGCAGGCCTCTATGACCCTGGGTTAAGCTGCTAGTAGGCTCACCACTATCGCCAAGCTGTCAGTTTGAATAGAGCCAGGGAAATGGCAAGGGGTTAGCTAGCAGAGCCAAGCTATGCACATAGAACACTAGAAAACTTCCCCAAGGGAGTGAACAGCAAACTACAAGCTTGTTTTGGGGCTAAGGTCGATGTGGAACCAGGTACTGGGTGTAAATCCTGGTAAACTTTCCAGTATTCGTGGCCCCGCCTGCTTAGCATATAATTGGTATACTTGCCTGCTCCAGACCTGGTCCCCCTGAGTGGAGGGACTGTAAGCCTCTGCACACATTCCAGTTACATTCATATAGCAGCCACCGACCCCACCTCTAATAGAAGACTGTGACAGTTTGTGATATGGCTTCTGGTCCCTCTGGAGACTCATTTTAGAAGTGATGAATACTACTATCTACAGCAGCGGTACTCAACTGGCGGACCAGGGTCCGAATGCGGACCCCGGCACCAGATTTCTGGACCCCGGCCCTGACAGCCTTGCACTCAGTTGCTTCTGTGTTACCGTTCTCAGAGCTGCCCCCTTGATCGGTGATATAGTGCTTAGTCTCCCTGCCGGTGTCCCTGGCACCTAGCATTACAATATAAAGTACTGCACTGGCAGGACATGGCATTGCAAGGTACACACAAACTTTGTTTCCGGTCTCTTTGCCCCACCCAATCCTGTCCCGCTGCCCTAACTCCGCCCCATACATCCCTGTCCTGCCATCTCTGCCCCATCCATCCCTGTCCCCCCAGCTTTGCCCCATCCATCTCTGTCCTCCCAGCTCAGCCCTTTCCATCGCAGCCTTTGTTGCCTGTGGAAACTATAGCAACTCTCCAGTGCGCTGATTTCTAACTACCCCCCCCCCCTCACGTGACAGACCCTCGTCCGAACCTTCACCTATCACCAGATGCCTGTATATGGACCTTTAGAAGAAGTGATTACCTCTGATCTACAGGGTGGCGGGGTGGGTTATAAACCAAGGGGAAACCTGTCTCATCGTGACAGGATATATATACGTGTCCCAGCCTATATATACAGTGCTTCGAGGTTTTAGCTTTCCTGCAGTAAACTGTTTATGCAGCTTATGTTTTATTGTGGCCCCTTGAAGTAGTACCCCCAGACCAAAAACAATTGTGCACCCTGGTCTAGAAGCTCTTATTTGGCCGCAATCTCCTGCGGGGGATAAAAAGTGAGTATATTTTTCTTTGCTTTTTAAATTTTTTTTAATTAGGGAGTATGGCTCTAGTCGCAGGTGCTCTTCAGTACACAATTAATAAGCATATAAGCTCTCACATATTATCATGCTGTATGTAAGTGCCACACTGCAAAAACACATCCGAAAACTTACCAAAAGAAATCTGTTGTTTAACAGCTTTGTATTAGCAGAGTAGTGTTTTAATGTCTTGGCTGTGCTGCACAATTTCCTGTCCAGCTAGGCTTTTATACAGAGCTAGGGTCTTAATCAGGGTAACGGCCTGAAAGTGATAATAGCGTTGTATTGTTCGACTCTTTGGAATACTGTGAATTATGTAAAGGCAATTGTTATAACCTGTGGAGTGTCTGGAGAGCAGTGTTGCTGCTGTATCCAGCTAATTGTTTGTACGTTTCCTTTTTATTTTAATATAGTTTTTATCATTTTACAGCTTATTTGCCATGTGTTTTAAGATTTTTTAAGTAGAAATTATTTGCCTGACACGTTTAAAGGGGACCTCACTTCTCACAATCAATGTACATGCAGTAGCATGAGTTTTTTGTATGGGCTAACGCCTGGGGAGGTTCCCATTTCATTAAAGTCAAGGTATAGCTCGAGTGATCCAAGCAGCCGGACTTGCTATATTTTTCTTGTTTTTCTCGTTATCCAATCTGTCTTTCTCATTCTAAACCAAACAGCAGATGGCAAGCAGAATGTCTTAAACAGAAACTTATCAAGTTTAGTGAGGCAAAACTCACCAGCAGCCAGGTTGGAATCTAAAAGATTCCAGTGCCGACCGCTGGCTTTTGCCAGAGGCTTTCCGAATTGGGATGCCCCTGCAGTGTGAACCCCCCCCCCCCCAGGGCGCTGATAATAACTCACCTTTCCCCGGCCCAACAGCTCATGTGTGGGCTCCCGTCCAATGAGAGCTGTCTGTGTTGACTTCGTCATTCGAGAAATGGCTCTTACTTCCGCATCCCCCGCGGCGTGTGCTCGCTCCCGCCCCAGCCATTCAGATCGCGGGAGCGTGCACGCAGCAGGGGATGCGGAGGAAGCGGCCCAATGAAGGCAATCAGAGCCCTTTGCGAAAGATGTAAACACAGTAAAGGACTGTGATTGGTTGAGCCCACTCATTCAACATCGGGCCAAGGAGAGGTGAATTTTACTGAGCAATCACACAGCGGGGCATTCAGTATGCCCCAGGGACACAGATCAAAGCCGGGATAGTCTCTCTTAAGGCCACCAATGAGGACACCAATGAGGTCAGTTTAAACCTTCCAAGATCACAAGTGACACAAATATGTTCAGGGGCAGAGGTCCTGTTACACAACATACCCTCTTCTTTAAAACTAGGCTAATGTCCACCCTAAAGCCCATGTTCAGACTGAAAGATTACCTACACATTCTTTTTAGTGTGTGCCTTAGGTTAATTAGGACCACTCCCCAGGAAAAGTGTGATTTGGGATGTCCTGCTGTGTAACATCATTCTTAAATGCTTTACAGTACCTCTGTAAGGCAGCAGTCACCTTTTAGAAAGTAGCTTCCTGGTCCTGGATTAGGACCCTTTTAATTACAGCATTAGAAGACTTGGGCTCAAGCATTGATAAAGGCTAAAGACAAAAATGGAGTTTGCTTTTTTGGTTGATTTTGGATGATCTGTAAACTTCTTACAATAATTGTGCTCATCTTCTCTGCTATGCGTGGTCATGTGTGTAGGTCAACTTTTACATGTGGGGGTCACAAACAAACATTCAAATTTTGCTATTGACTTAAAATTCTTTTTGTTGCAGCCGGCTGATCGGCCTCAGTTATAGGTATCTCTGATCTGCTTCCAGCTTTGCAGCATTCTTCTCAGGATGTATTTCCATTCTTAATAATACAATATACAACGTGCAAACAGGCACACGTCCTAAGCTTAAGGGACAAAGTCCCAGTTTTGTATAGGTTTGTATGCCCAATGCTTGGTGGTCTAGGAGTTGGGATGGTACATAGTTTGGTAACACTGGGCAGTCTTCTAACAGGCATCTGTTATTTGCGGAGGTCTTATATGACAATACTTTGTTCAGGTTAGCCAGGGCGAATTTGCATAGGCTCATCCTTATAAGGCTCAGGATCATTTCAGAGGGTACTATCCAAAAGTGATCTCTCAAAGTTTTTGTGGACAACTAAAGCCAGGTATGGATATAAAACTGTAAGCTGTGCTGGATTAGATCCAAGTTGCCTAGCCATATACCCATCTCCAACTCTTCTGGGTCTCTAAAATCCAGTATTGCCACCTGAATGGTGTCATGGCTGAATCTGGGAATAAGCCCTAGGTATTTGCCATTCAGGCCTTCCTATTGGCTGGAGAGCCCCATATAAGAGTGAGAGAACAGGGATACAACCCTGACTCAAAAAAGATTGGCAACACTGTAAGATAGGTATGACTAGGTACAGCACCTGTTATCTAGTTTATCTTATCAGGTTGACAGCTGTATTCTAGCCAGAGCATCACTTTACTGTAGCCTAACATAAAGCTCCATCAGGGAAACTCTTCTCATGCTCCCCTACCTAAAATTAAGTAGGCTCCTCAATCACCAGCTTTACTTTACTCAAAAAGGAGAGCACCATGCTAGAGGTAGTCAGGTAAGTAGGGAAGGGAGTATGATGGGGTTTTTGATGTAGCCTACATTTAAATCTTCAATCCACTGCTACATGAGAAGCCTTGCTGTTGAGTTTCACTATAGCTGTATGGCAGGTTGTTAGAGAAGGGCTAATTTTTTACCACCTTATTATTGTACTATGTTCAGTTGTTGTAACCATTAGACCTCTCACTTTTAATAAATTCTTAAAACCTTATTTGTTGTGGTCTTTATTTTAGTCTTCGATGCCCAAAACATTTTTAATGTAAAAATATATAAATGGTTGTAATGTTTTGTGGAAACATCTCATCTACAGCAGACGAGTGGCTTAAAGTGGCCTTGTTATAATCTTTAAAGAGGAACAACACACACAATTTTGACTTTTTGAATTGTTGTTTCTATATTGGGTGGCATCCCGAATCGGAGATGCTCCACTGTGTGTATTTCTCTAGGTCACCCGATATACTCACTTTCCTGTCGCTTCTACAGCGCAGAGTCGAGCTGACAGCGAGTGCGCTGATTGGCCCTGAGCAGCTCCAGCTGTGACGTGCCCATGCTGCCTATTTAGAAAGGCCGGGCAGAGGTGTGCGCATGGCTAGGGGTGGGCCGGGATGCAGCCGTGGTGCAGATATGTGGAAAGGGCTCTGGGACATGGTGAGTGTAACAGGGCTTGGGGGGTTTACGCAGCGGGGTATCCCAGTTTGGGATGCCCCAAGAAGTGGAACTCGGGTGGCCCTGGAGTTCTTTAAACCCTAAGACAGGATTTTTGCTAAAGCCCCTCCCCTTAAAATGTTTAATATGTTAGGCCCCCACAGCTAGCAGTAGGCTGTTGGGTGCCTTAACAGTGGATGAGTGGTAGGGCTATGACTGTTTGCTTGTATTCACAGCCCTAGGAAAATGATGCTCTTTTACCTTTTCAATAGAATTTTATTTTCCTGGTGTACAGCACGGCTTGCTTCATTTCAATTCTTCACATTTGGGTAATCCGCCAGAAGGTGGCGCAGTTGACTGCAGAAAGACTTGTGGCTCCTCCCGGCCCATAAAAAGGTCAGGAATTACCCAGAGACCCCAGAGTTTTTCTGCAGTCCTGACTGCGAAGACAGAAGAATGTCTCTCTCTGGTTTTCGCAGGAGAGTGGGGTATCCCAAACCCGTTGGCCATGCAGGCCTATCCCCACCTGTTCCGGTACCCATTCTGCCTCCCAGCCCTGGCCTGTTCAGGTGAAGGTAGGGGAACACCTGGGGTCGGGTGTTCATAGAGCTATGCTCTGGGTCGCAGACCCTGTACCCGAATGGTAGCCGGCCGCAGGCTAATGGTGAGCCTGGATGGGGGAGGGAGAAAGCACCCTTATTGTGTTTCCCACATGCTTTATTTTTATCGGTGGCTGTGTTCACATTGCTGTATTCTTATTGCTGGCTGTCTCTGCTTGTTACTTTACTGAGACTGGTGTGTGACTTTCCCCCCTTTCTGCCCCCCCCTTCTCCGCAGGGGAGGGGGGGCGACGGGGCAGCGTCGAGCCGCGATCAGGCGGCCGTTTATCTTCGGCCCTGCCGCTGCGGGCGCATCACGCTCCGTGGCGGGGGGCTCTGAGGAGGAGAGTCTTCCTCCTTCTCTTCCTCCGGGCGCCATTTTCTGTCGCTTGGCGCCCGGAGTCCCGTTCGCGCGTTTCCCGAGGGGCGGGGCCGCGAGATGATGAGTTTCTACTGCTAGGCGCCATTTTGTCCCTACTCCCAGAGTTACGCACGCGCTCGGAGGCCCCTCTGCCTTACTGCAGCTTTGCTAGCTGCCACGGGGCGCGCGTCCGGACCTCCTCGTCTGTCTGCTGCTCCATTGCTGGACACCTTAAGACGCTCCCGCAGGCTACACGCTGGTTAGTGAGTCTGCTCTATTTTCTGCTCGGTGTACTTCTTAAGGGACTGTGCATGTGCTGTGGGACGCTTATTTTCTTCTATTTATTATGTCTTTCAGACGGGCCTACTGTGCTTGTGGTTTCTCCCGGTCCTGTACCCCCCCTCTCTCCCTCCCCCCATTTTTTGTCAGGGGATCCCTTGGGGGCATCCTGGGTGGTGTCTGTTAGCCCCTTCTCCCGTGCCGTCCTATTGGGTTTTCAGTCATCACCATATGGAGGCTTCTGGGGACAGCGAGCTTGGGGGCCCTTCGGGGCAGGCTCGGCTGTGTCTCATGTGCAGGGGCATCCCCTTTGAGTGGTCGCAGCGTGGTTTGTGTCCCCTGCGCCCAAAGTGTGATTGCGGAACAGGTTGGGGCGAGCTCTACTCTCCCCAGCCCTATCCTTCCTGTAGCTTCACCCACTCCCCTCGCCTGCATTTAGCCCACAGCGAGGGGGAAGCCAGCAGGGCGTCTCATTCGGATCTGGCGCTGCGTGTGGCCAGCCTTGAGCAGCAGTTGGCCTGTCCGGCTGCGGGCAAGGCCTCTAGTAAAAAGAGGCACTTGGTTATGGATTTGTCCCTCTTTGCCGATGATGATGATGACGCTTTTGATCCCTATGGCGGTCCTCCTCAGGCGAGGACATTTGGCTGCCAGACGATACTGTTCGATACCTTATACATTGTCCCCCCTAAGATGGCAAAGAGGAAGCAGGGGGAGCTTTTCCACCCTGACAGGCAATGCTTAGAGTTCCCGGAGCAGGGACACTTTTCCAAGATGGTCCTTAAAGAATGGGAACGGCCCAACAGGTTGCCCTCGGTGCCTAAGGGACTGGATAGAAGGTATCCCTTCTCGGCCGATTTGGTTCGTCGCTGGTCTTGTCCCCCGAGGTGGACGCTCCCGTCCTGAGGCTGTCCAATACTTCTGTTATGCCATCTCCTGACACCTCTACCTTTGCGCGATAATGCTGATCAGCGCATGGATCGGCTAGCTTGTCACGCCTTCATCTTTGTGGGGGCTGGCCTGCGCCCGGTCTGTGCCGCGGCTATTGTTGCCATTGAGGTTAAGAAGAAGGTTAGGCACCTTGCTGAAGCGTCCAGATCTTGCAAGCAAGCGGATGACTATAAGGAACGTTTGCTTTGCTCTGAATTTATTGCCTTTGTGCTTCCTTTCGCTCTTCCCATGGGGGACGTGGCTCCTGCTTCCCAGGTAGACACAGAGACTCTTGGGGACGAGGCAGATCCGGTGGTCATCCCGGTCCCTCCTGGGGATCCAAGCCCAAAACCCCCACCAAGGCCCCTTAGGCATGAGGCGGCGCCCTCACCCATCCTTTCCCCCCTTTCTGCCCCCCCTTCTCCGCAGGGGAGGGGGGAGCGACGGGGCAGCGTCGAGCCGCGATCAGGCGGCCGTTTATCTTCGGCCCTGCCGCTGCGGGCGCATCACGCTCCGTGGCGGGGGGCTCTGAGGAGGAGAGTCTTCCTCCTTCTCTTCCTCCGGGCGCCATTTTCTGTCGCTTGGCGCCCGGAGTCCCGTTCGCGCGTTTCCCGAGGGGCGGGGCCGCGAGATGATGAGTTTCTACTGCTAGGCGCCATTTTGTCCCTACTCCCAGAGTTACGCACGCGCTCGGAGGCCCCTCTGCCTTACTGCAGCTTTGCTAGCTGCCACGGGGCGCGCGTCCGGACCTCCTCGTCTGTCTGCTGCTCCATTGCTGGACACCTTAAGACGCTCCCGCAGGCTACACGCTGGTTAGTGAGTCTGCTCCATTTTCTGCTCGGTGTACTTTTTAAGGGACTGTGCATGTGCTGTGGGACGCTTATTTTCTTCTATTTATTATGTCTTTCAGACGGGCCTACTGTGCTTGTGGTTTCTCCCGGTCCTGTACCCCCCCTCTCTCCCTCCCCCCATTTTTTGTCAGGGGATCCCTTGGGGGCATCCTGGGTGGTGTCTGTTAGCCCCTTCTCCCGTGCCGTCCTATTGGGTTTTCAGTCATCACCATATGGAGGCTTCTGGGGACAGCGAGCTTGGGGGCCCTTCGGGGCAGGCTCGGCTGTGTCTCATGTGCAGGGGCATCCCCTTTGAGTGGTCGCAGCGTGGTTTGTGTCCCCTGCGCCCAAAGTGTGATTGCGGAACAGGTTGGGGCGAGCTCTACTCTCCCCAGCCCTATCCTTCCTGCAGCTTCACCCACTCCCCTCGCCTGCATTTAGCCCACAGCGAGGGGGAAGCCAGCAGGACGTCTCATTCGGATCTGGCGCTGCGTGTGGCCAGCCTTGAGCAGCAGTTGGCCCGTCCGGCTGCGGGCAAGGCCTCTAGTAAAAAGAGGCACTTGGTTATGGATTTGTCCCTCTTTGCCGATGATGATGACGCTTTTGATCCCTATGGCGGCCGTGACTCCATGGAGGAGGGGGAATTGTTCCATGATTCCGACTCCGGGGATCGCCATGGCGATTATGATAGTGACCCCGGGTCCTCCTCAGGCGAGGACATTTGGCTGCCAGACGATACTGTTCGATACCTTATACATTGTCCCCCCTAAGATGGCAAAGAGGAAGCAGGGGGAGCTTTTCCACCCTGACAGGCAATGCTTAGAGTTCCCGGAGCAGGGACACTTTTCCAAGATGGTCCTTAAAGAATGGGAACGGCCCAACAGGTTGCCCTCGGTGCCTAAGGGACTGGATAGAAGGTATCCCTTCTCGGCCGATTTGGTTCGTCGCTGGTCTTGTCCCCCGAGGTGGACGCTCCCGTCCTGAGGCTGTCCAATACTTCTGTTATGCCATCTCCTGACACCTCTACCTTTGCGCGATAATGCTGATCAGCGCATGGATCGGCTAGCTTGTCACGCCTTCATCTTTGTGGGGGCTGGCCTGCGCCCGGTCTGTGCCGCGGCTATTGTTGCCATTGAGGTTAAGAAGAAGGTTAGGCGCCTTGCTGAAGCGGCCAGATCTTGCAAGCAAGCGGATGACTATAAGGAACGTTTGCTTTGCTCTGAATTTATTGCCTTTGTGCTTCCTTTCGCTCTTCCCATGGGGGACGTGGCTCCTGCTTCCCAGGTAGACACAGAGACTCTTGGGGACGAGGCAGATCCGGTGGTCATCCCGGTCCCTCCTGGGGATCCAAGCCCAAAACCCCCACCAAGGCCCCTCAGGCATGAGGCGGCGCCCTCACCCATCCGGGTGGGGGGACGGCTTCGCCTCTTTGCTCACGTCTGGAGACAACGCGTCTCCGACCGGTGGATTCAGGAGTTGGTGTCCTCCTGATACAAGATAGAGCTAGCGGCTTGGCCGCGCCCAAGATACCTTCGGTCCCGGATCTCCCAAAATCCTGTGACGGCGCAGGGCCTGAGGTTGGCCGTTCAACATCTTCTGTCATCCGGAGTGGTTTGCCCTGTGCCTCTTCAAGAACGGGGTCGGGGGTTCTACTGCAATCTGTTCACGGTGCCCAAGAAGGACAGCTCCCTGAGACCCATTCTGGATCTAAAGGGTCTCAACAGATTTGTCAGGTTCAAACATTTCCGCATGGAGACCTTACGGTCAGCGGTGTGCTCCCTGCGGCCAGGCGACTTCATGACCATGGTGGACATCAAGGATGCCTACCTGCATGTTTCTATCTTCCTGGGTCATCAGAGGTTCCTGAGGTTCGCTCTGGGGGATCAACACTACCAGTTTGTGGCCTTGCTGTTCGGCATCACCTCGGCCCCTTGGGTATTCACCAAGGTGCTGGCGGTGTCATGGCCCTCCTGAGGAGCCAGGGCATTCGCATTCTTCCATACCTGGACGACCTGTTGATTGCTGCCCCATCTTTTCATCAGGCCGAGATGGATACTCAGGTGGTAGTGTCCACCCTCGAGGAGTTTGGTTGGGTGATCAATTATCTTAAGTCTTCTCTCTCTCCGTCATTGGTGAGGTCCTTCTTGGGCATGACGCTGGATACTTCTCAGGTCAAGGTGTTTCTTCCTCAGCGGAAGGTAGAGGGCATTCAGATGCAGGCACGCTGCCTGTTGTTGTGTCCTCATCCCTCCATCCGTCTAGGGATGCAGTTGGTGGGCCTCATGGTGTCTTGCTTCGAGGCGGTTCCCTTTGCCCAGTTCCACATGAGACCTCTTCAGTTAAATTTCTTGACCGTTTGGGATCGGAATCAGGCGTCCCTGGAGCAGGAATTTGCTCTGTTCCCTCTGGCCAGACAGTCCCTCTCGTGGTGGTTGGACTCGAGGAATCTTCTAGTGGGTAGGTCCTTTCTGCCTCCGTGCTGGGAGATTGTCACCACGGACGCTAGTCTGACCGGTTGTGGAGGGGCTTGGCAATCACTGAAGTTTCAGGGCCAGTGGGGCGCTCTGGAGGCCCACGTGCCTATCAACCTCCTGGAGTTGAGAGCGATCAGGTTGGTTCTCCTCCGGTTCACTTCCCACCTACGGGCTGTCACTTACATCAATCATCAGGGCGGGACTCGGAGCAAACGAGCCCTCAAGGGAGTGTCCCTGATCTTGTCTTGGGCGGAGGAGAATGTTCCCTGCATCTCGGCGGTTACATTCCAGGGGTGGAGAACCAGGAGGCGGACTTCCTGAGCAGGGGGATGTCTCGTCTGGTGGAATGGTCTCTCAGCAACAAGATCTTTCTCGCCCTGTGTCGCCGCTGGGGTCAGCCGGACGTGGACCTCTTTGCGTCCCGTCACAATCACAAGCTTCCCAAATTCGTTTCCCTGTCAAGAGCTCCTCTGGACGCATTAGCTATTCCTTGGACAGAGTTTCGACTCCTCTATGCTTCCAGATCTTCTCACTCAGGGACAGCTGTGCCATGCCAATTTACAGACGCTGGCTTTGACGGCTTGGCTGCTGAAACCTCCATCCTGATGGATAAGGGTTTACCGGCTTCGGTCGTCAGCTCTATGATTCAGGCTCGGAAGAAATCTTCTTCCATGATTTATTACAGGGTCAGGCATGCTTACATTGCCTGGTGGGAATCTAAATATTTTCCTTGTCGCGCTTTCTCCATTTCCAGGGTTCTGGAGTTTCTTCAAAATGGCCTGGAGTCGGGTCTACAACTGAGTACCCTCAAAGGACAGGTTTCGGCTTTGGCAATTTTTTTTTTTTCCAAAGATCCTTCGCTACTCACAGGCTTTTCAAAACTTTTTTCCAAGGAGTTAATCATGTATGTCTGCCGCGTAAGCCCTTGCTACCAGTGTGGGATTTGAATTTGGTAGTTTCTGCTCTCCAGGGTCCACCATTTGAACCCCTGTGCAATGCCACTATATCCACTCTGACTTGGTCTTCTTGGTTGCTATCTCTTCAGTACGTAGCGTCTCAGAATTTGCGGCGCTTTCTATGAAGCCTTCTTATTTTGAGCGACATCAGGATAAGGCGGTGTTCCGTCTTAAACCGGAATTCTTGCCCAAGGTTGTATCTGCCTTTCATCTCAATGAGGACATTGTGTTGCGTTCCTTGTGTTCTGCCCCTTCTAATTCTAAGGAACGGACCCTTCATTCTCTGGATGTGGTTAGGGCACTCAAATATATTTTTGGTTGCCACGAGTCTTTTCGGAAGTCGGATTCTCTGTTTGTTCATTCTGCTGGGCCTAGGAAGGGCTTGCCTCCAGCCAAATCCACTATCAGTAAGTGGATCAGACAGACGATGGTGCAAGCGTACTCTGCCAAGGGGAAGGAACACCCTTTTCGTGCCATTGGTGCCTCTTGGGCTTTTCAGCACCAGGCTTCTGTTGAACAAGTTTGTAAGGCCGCTACTTGGTCTTCCGTTCATACTTTTTTCTAAGTTTTACAAGGTTGATGTTAAGGCCTCAGCTAATGCTGTTTTTGGTCGCAAGGTGCTTTAGGCGGTAGTGTCTTGAACTGCCTGCTGTTGCTCACTGGGGATCCCACCCTTCTTCATGGACACTGCTGTTGGATGTCCCAATTGTGAAGAATTGAAATGAAATTGATGATTACTCACCTGTAGAATTGTTTTTACGGTGTACAGCACGGCTTGCTTCATTCCTCCCTTGTTATCGTTATCCTTTTTTTGCCTTGTTATGGTGATTTTCTTGAGAGAGTTATTTTTTAGTGGGGCTGTGTTTTTTTGTTAACCTGGCCTTGCCTCCCGGCTTCTTGCATTACTGCTTTTCAAACACTGGAGTCTCTGGGTAATTCCTGCCCTTTTTATGGGCCGTGAGGAGCCACAAGTCTTTCTGCAGTCAACTGCGCCACCTTGTCACGGATTACCCTAATGTGAAGAATTGAAATGAAGCAAGCCGTGCTGTAAACCGTAAAAACAATTCTACAGGTGAGTAATCACAGAATTGTCTTTTTACCTACAGAATAAGGAGCAGTGGAGGGGGGCATGGTAGCTCACTGTGACTGATGGCCAGGGTGTCACCACGTCAGAGTGAGACAGGAAGAGAAGCCAGATGAGATTGTGGTGCTGTGCATGATGCCGGGTGGCGAGGGACCTGCATCAAGCCTTTCAAGTGAGCGCTACTGTTGACTACCCTGGGTTTTGGTCCTTTCCTCTGGGGCACCCCGATCGGGGATGCCCCGCTGTGTGAAACCCCCCCAGATCGCTGATGCCAACTCTCCTCTGTCCTATGGCACATGCGCGACCACTCGTCCAATCAGAACTCGTCTAATCCTTCGCCTAAGGCCTAGCACGCTGGCAGCCGCCCCCCCCCCCCGCTTCCCTCTAACAGGGAGCATGCCCTGCTAGAGGGATACCGGGGATGCAGCCACAGCTTGCATGCGACACTGGACTGGGAAACAAGGTAAGTGTATGGGGTCACCGGGGGGGTTTCACACAGCGGGGTATCCCGATTTTGGACGCCCTGTGGGAGGAAATTCTCCCAGACCGATTGGCGCAGGTTTTGGTCCACTTTAATAGAAAATGTAAATAGATCACAGGTGCATCATAAACCTCATTGAACAGGGAAAAAAATGTAATCCGTTCCAAATAACATTGGTCCATGGTCATGGCATATGCGGCCTGCTCAGAGCAGAAGCCTCTGCACCTGGATTGCCCGCAGCTCTACAAGGGATCAAGCCTGCAGACTGGCAAGTAAGTGAGGTTTTTATAATTGCCTACACAGTCTGCATGAATACAGTGCCATAAAATCCCCCCGGATGTGATGAAACTGCTGAGCCGGGTAAGAAATGCTTTTCTGCCTGCCCCCTATTAACCCCATTCACAGTACTGACATTGTTCAGCCGGGGGAGGCGACCCCCCCCCCCCCCCCCCGTTTGCTAAATGTCCAATCCACTCCAACAGGTGGCCTGCAAGCCACACATTAGGGGTCCACAAGCCACATTTGACTCCCGCTTTACAGGTTGGGGCCGCTGCTTTACATTGTAAGCTCGCAAGAGCAGGACCTTCTCTCCTAACCTACTGGTGTATCAATGTGTTGTTTTGCATTTGACTCATAATACTGTATGTGTTACATGCATTCATTGTCATATCCCTGTGGTGGAGGCCCCTGGGCATGAAATCTGGTGGAGGCACCAATACAGTATTTTTTCATTTAAAATAATAGTCCAGCCAAGTATCTGATTGGTGGTTGTCTGGGACCCGCCTACTTACTGGAAAGTCAGATGGACTCCCTTGTGCCACCCTTGTGCGGGTGCGTGCTGCTCAGGATCTCCTGCTTTGCCATTCTGGGTGGGGGGTAGTGTAGTCACCCAGCTGGTCCAGCAGAAAACTGTTCCCTGCATTGAGCTGCCAGTGGCTGTGCTTGGTGGCTTATGTGCAGTGACAGCTCTGCACGCACCCATCACTGTAGCGTTGCTGACGGCAGCTTTGCTGCTCTAGACTGCTCCATCCTGCTCTGTGGTGGCAACAAAAAAAGGCTTGCCCAGGCACCGATAGCTTCGTTGCTGGCCCCTCAGACCAAAGCCTGGAAAGCCTTTCAGACCAGACCATAACCAAAAGGTTGGTGGAGTGGTGGAGGCCCCTTTTGCAGAGCAAGTGGTGGAGGCCCTAGGGCACGTGCCCCTCTTCATAATCCGGCCCTGTATACGACACATAATGTCCTGTGTATTATAAGTATATATGTATAAGTGTTACTTGTCCACACCCTTCTGTAACTTGCACTTTGTACAGTGTCACGGAATACGATAGCGCTCTAAAAATAAACTATAATAATTATATTTGGTAAAGATAAAAAAACATACTATGTCTACTCCCTAGCTGATCTGTCCAGGTTATCTTCTCCAAAAGGGAACCTAAGCTGACCATAGTGAGATAACAGTGGAGCTTTATTCACTGCCACTACAGCACCTCTGTCTTGGTTTCACACCCAAGAGGAAAAGTGAGTGTCCTGTTTTTAATATTAGGCCTTCAGATGTACTTTCACTCCACTTTATGAGATTTACATATATTTTGTCTTTTTCAGTGATAAAGATTTGTGTGTGTGAGGTTTATGGCATTAGTGTCAATCCCCAGGTTACTTGGGAACTAGTTTGCAGTGCTGCAATGACATCTAGTGGACAGAAATAAATAGCAATGCTTTAATTACTAATGGAACTAGTCACCAGAAGATAAAATCTGGATCAACATATCACCAAAAGGGGTCTTTTTTAACTTGAATTACCAGACAAAAGCTATTTTGGGCTCTTTTTTATTTCAGCAGTGCTATGCTATTAACAAAGCAAAATTGTCTTCCCAGACAGATGAAATTCCTGAATGTGATCAGTCCATGGAACAGTTTATCTAGATTACAATATAGACCTATATCTTTGCTAAGATCCAGATCATGCCCTCAGTAAAGCCGTGCTGTTTTGGGTCCAACATGTTGTTAATTATACAGCACGTCCTGTTCCAGAAGATATTCCTTATACATCCAGCAGATGGCGCTGACTGCAGAAAAGTGGCTCCTGTAGGACTATTCCCACCCGTTTCCTTTTATTGCCTCCCAGCTCAGTCTGCGCTGGTTCGGGTGAAGGTAGGCAGCACTGCTGTCAGGTGCTAAGGAGCGCTGCTCCAACCGCAGTCCCCCACCAAAGGGTAGGAGGTATAGGCCCATGGTGAGCCTTATGGGATGCCCCTCCCACAATATTGCCCCTTGCCCCCTGTCCCCACAGTTGGCTCCCTTTAGGCTGGCTGTTGCTTCCCCCTCGCTCTCCCTTGTAGTTTTCGGGGGGGGGGAGATCATGTCTTTGCTATAATATATTGTGTGTTGTGTTTGATCCCTGTTGAATTGATTGCACTGGTTTCTTTTGCCGCCGCACGTTTGTACTGCACTCCGCGGTCGGTGATTTTTTTTATGTACATATCTGTATTGCAAATCGCTTATGGGATCTTTTGCTTATGTCTTGCAGGCGGGTCAAACTTTGTGGTTTCTCCCGGTCCTATCCCCTCTATTTAGTGTTAACTCTTATTGGAGGGCTATTACATACCATTACTCCCACTTCCCTAGCGGGTTATTGGGGCATCCCGGGTTGCTTTTATTAGCGTCAATCCCTATTGGCCTGTTGTGCCGTGATAATCACCATATGGAGGCTTCTCAGGATAATGTGTTCGGGGTTCCTTCAGGACAAGCCCGGCTGTGTGTGGCGTGTGGGGTGACCCCTATAAGTGATGATGTCAGGGTGTGTGTACCCTGCGCCCAGCAGGTACTTGCCCTGCAGTCTGGTTTACCTGCGGCTGGGCCCAGTGCTGCGCCCCCTCTGGCTTTGCCTACTCCCCCACGCTTGCATCTGACTCCCAGTGAGGTGCATACCAGTGGGGAGTCTCAACCTGATTTGGCTGCCCGGGTAGCCAGCATTGAAAGGCATATTGCTGGTTCTGATCCACGTAAGGCTCCTGCTAAGCGGCGGCATCTGGCACCCGGTGTTACTCTCTTTCCTATGGAAGCTGAGGAGTTTTTTGATGTTACTGGTTATACCCCCCTGGAAGAAGGGGAATTATTCTCTGATTCAGAATCATCTGAGGATCAGCCTAGGGGTTATGCTGAGTCTGGAGCTGACCCATGGGCTTCAGATGATACTGACAGACTTTTGGCTCAAATTTTTGAAGTACTCCCCCCCCTGAAGCAGCAGGGGGGGAGCTGTTTCATACTGTTAAGCCACGTTTGGAGTTTCCTGAACAAACTCACTTTAATAATCTGATTCTCAAGGAGTGGGAACGGCCTAGCCGGCTTCCCGGGTTGGGATAAGCGGTATCCCTTTCCTGCTGAAATGATTAAACGTTGGTCATGTCCTCCAGAGGTGGATGCACCAGTTCTGGGGTTGTCTAACACATCTGTCACGCATTCCCCTGACTAGTACACTGAAGGATGGGGAGGACAGGCACATGGATCAGCTGGCTAGCCATGCCTTTGCCTGTGTGGGGACCCCGCTCCGTCGGGTTTGTGCCTCTGCTATCACGGCTGTTGCTATTAAAAGCCTGCTCAGGGGTCTCTTAGATGGGGCCCTTGATGATGCTGGTAGTGAAGAGTATAGAGCTCTTCTGCGTTGTGAGGAATTTGTTGCATATGTTCTCTCTGCCCTGGATGATACCATCAGAATGTGTGGCAGAGCATCTGCCTTGTTGGTGGCGATACACCACTCGGTCTGGTTGCGCCAGTGGGCAGCTGACAATGCTGCCAAAAAGGCCCTCATTGGGTTTCCCTTCAAGGTGCTGCGCCTCTTTGGGGAACGTTTGGAATTGTTTGGTAAGGGAGGCAAATTACCTCAACGTAGAAGGCAGCCCCGGTCCTTTCGGGGTTCAGGTGCCTTTTCTCCCTCCTTCAGGGGCTCCAGAATTGGACGAGGAGCTTCCTTTGCTGGAGCCCGTGGAGATTTTTGGGGCAGGGGTAGAGGATGTGGCCGCCCTGGCCCCCCCTGGGGTCCCAAGACTAAGTCCTCCCCCAAGCCCCCTCAGGCATGAAGGGGCGCCCTCACCCATCCGGGTGGGGGGGGCGGCTTCGGCTCTTTGCTCACGTCTGGAGGTGTCATGTCTCAGACCGGTGGATTCAGGAGGTAGTATCCTCCGGTTACAAGATAGGGTTTGCAGCCTGGCCGCCCCCAAGATTCATCAAATCTCGTTTAGCTCAAAACCCCTTGTCAGCGCAGTGTCTTTCCCTGGCTGTCCAAGGCCTTCTGGACCTAGGTGTCATCTGCTGGGTGCCCTTGAAGGAAAGGGGCAAAAGCTATTATTCCAATCTTTTCATTGTGCCCAAAAAGGATGGGTCCATCAGACCTATCCTGGATTTAAAGCTTCTCAACAAGTTTGTCAGATTCAGACACTTTCGCATGGAGACTCTGCGCTCAGCTGTGACCTTACGCCCAGGGGACTTCATGACTTCTGTAGACATCAAGGATGCTTACCTTCACGTTCCAATCTTTCTAGGTCATCAGAGGTTCCTCAGGTTCGCTCTGGAGGATCAGCACTACCAATTTGTGGCCTTGCCCTTCGGCCTCACCTCGGCCCCCAGGGTATTCACCAAGGTGCTGGCAGGAGTGATGGCCCTGCTGAGATCTCAGGGCATTTGCATTCTTCCCTACCTGGATGACATGCTTATCGCTTCTCAATCCTTCCATCAGGCAGAGCTGGACACTCAGAGGGTGGTGTCCACACTGGAGTCATTCGGCTGGGTGATCAATCACCCCAAATCTTCCCTGCCTCCTTCCATGGTGAAGTCTTTTCTGGGCATGATTCTAGATTCAGCTCGGGTCAAGATCTTTCTTCCTCAGCAGAAGGTGGAGGTCCTTCAAGAGAAAGTTCAGCTCCTGCTGTCTTGTCCCCATCCATCCATCAGGCAGGGAATGCAGCTGGTGGGCCTGATGGAGTCCTGCTTCGAGGCGGTCCCATATGCTTAGTTCCACATGAGGCCTCTTCAGCTGCACCTCTTGTCAGTATGGGATCGGGACCCTGTGTCCTTGGATCAGGCGTTTGTCTTGTCCCCTCAGGTCAGGCGGTCTCTAGTGTGGTGGCTGGTCTCAGGGAACCTGCAGGGGGGCAGGTCCTTTTTGTCCCCCTGCTGGGAGACTGTCACCACGGATGCCAGTCTGACAGGTTGGGGGGGATTCTGGAAGTCCCTGAAATTCCAGGGTCAGTGGGGCCCTCAGGAGGCCCATGCCCCTATCAACATTCTGGAATTGAGGGCAATCAGGTTGGTTCTCGCCCACTTAACCCCACACCTGAGGGGTCGGGCTGTTCAGGTCCGCTCCGACAACCAGACGGCGATTGCCTACATCAATCATCAGGGAGGGACACGGAGCAAGAGGGCCCTCAAGGAAGTGTCCCTGATACTGTCCTTGGCGGAGGAAAATGTTCCCTGCATCTCAGCTGTGTACATCCCGGGGGTGGAGAATCTGGAGGCAGACTCCCTCAGCAGGGGGACCTCTCGTCTGGGAGAGTGGTCCCTCAGCAGCAGGGTGTTTCGCTCCCTGTGCCACCGCTGGGGTCAGCCAAATGTGGATCTGTTTGCATCCTGTCACAATCACAAGCTTCCAGTCTTTGTCTCTCTGTCCCAGGATCCTCTGGCCTTGGCCACGGATGCCCTGGCAATGTCTTGGATGAGGTTCCAGATCCTGTGTGTGTTTGCCCCATTTCCACTGCTGGGCAGGGTGCTGCGCAAGATAGTTCAGGAAGGGGTGCCAACCATCCTGGTGGCCCCCTGTTGGCCAAGAAGAATGTTGTTCGCAGACATCGTGCAGTTGGCAGTAGATCAGTACACCCTGCCACGGGTTCCAGATCTGCTCACTCAGGGACACTTACGCCACCCCAATTTACAAACGCTGGCTTTGACGGCCTGGCTGTTGAAACCTCCATCTTGATGGAAAAAGGGCTGCCTGCCTCGGTGGTGAATACCATGATCAGGGCTAGGAAGAGGTCTTCTTCTTCCATCTATTACAGGGTTTGGCGTACTTACATTGACTGGTGCGAGTCCCACTCTTCCCTGTCGTGTGTTTTCTATTCCTAGGATTCTGGAGTTTCTCCAACATGGTTTGGATATGGGCCTTCAGCTCAGTACTCTGAAAGGCCATGTGTCTGCTTTGGCAATTTTTTTCCAAAGATCCTTTGCTCAGCATCCCCTGGTGAAGACCTTTTTCCAGGGAGTTACTTACGTGCGTTCCCTGCATAAGCCTATGTTACCAGTCTGGGACTTGAACTTGGTCTTATCTGCCCTGCAGGGGTCTCTCTTTGAGCCCTTGCAAGGGGCTCCTTTGTCCTTTCTCACGCTTAAGGTAGTCTTTTTGGTGGCTATCACTTCTGTTAGGCGTGTTTCTGAGTTGGCGGTGCTTTCCATCAAGCCTCCTTATTTTGAAAGACACCAGGACAAGGTGGTGTTTCGTTTTAAGCCAGATTTTCTGCCTAAGGTTGTTTCTGCATTTCATCTCATTGTTTTGCCTTCTCTGTTTCCTAATCCCAGTAACCCTAAGGAAAGGGTTTTGCATTCTTTGGACATAGTCAGAACTCTGAAGTTCTATTTGGTGGCTACTGAATCTTTCAGGAAGACTGATGCTCTTTTTGTGCTTCCGTCTGGACTTAAGAAGGGTCTGGCTCCGGCTAAGTCCACTATCAGCAAGTGGATCCGTCAGGCTGTGGTACAGGCCTACTCTGCTAAGGGGAAGGAGCCTCCCTTCCCCCTTACTGCTCATTCTACTCGTGCTATTGGTGCCTCCTGGGCTTTTCAGCACCAAGCTTCTGTTGAACAAGTTTGCAAGGCCGCTACTTGGTCTTCTGTTCATACTTTTTCAAAGTTTTAATAGGTTGATGTTAGGGCCTCAGCTGATGCTGCTTTTGGCCGCAAGGTTCTGCAGGCGGCAGTGGTTTAAGCTGTCTGCTGTTACTTTTGGGGATCCCACCCTACCTTACGGACACTGCTATTGGATGTCCCAAGTGTAAGGAATATCTTCTGGAACAGGACGTGCTGTATACTTAGAATAATACAATTCTGAGATTACTCACCTGTAGAATTGGTATTATATGTATACAGCACGTCCTGTTCCACCCCACCCTTGTTAGCATTATCTTTAGTTACCTCTTTATGGTGATTGTTTATATGTTAAAATTTTCATATAATGGTTATAGTCCCCCGGTCTCTTGCTAACTGCTTTTCAATACTGGGGATTTTGTGGGAGGTCCCTGGTATATATGGGGCCGGGAGGAGCCTCTTTTCTGTCCAGCGCTATCTACTGGAGTATATCCCAAGTGTAAGGAATATCTTCTGGAACAGGACGTGCTGTATACATATTATACCAATTCTACAGGTGAGTAATCACAGAATTGTATTTTTTAAGAGAGTTTCCATTAGTTTGACCGCTATAGATGTTAAACTAACTGGCCTGTAATTACTGGCTTCTTCTCTACTCCCCTTTTTATGGATTGGTACAACATTGGCCATTCTCCAAACATCTGGAACCTCACCAGTTGAAAGGGAATGGTTAAGTAAATCAGTCAGAGGGGCTGCAATCACAAATCTAAGTTCCCTTAGAACTCTGGGGTGGATTCCATCTGGACCCATCGCCTTACTTACCTTTAGATGTTCCAGCTCGGCTAAGACATCAGCCTCCAAAAACTTTGGAGCTGGACCCTCCCAGCTGGATGCTGTGCTATGGCAATGCCTGCTACTATCTGAAAATACTGAACAGACGTAGCTATTCAGATGGTCAGCCACAGCCTTGTCTCTGTGAATATAATTATTTTCCCTATTTCTAATTTTTTAAACGACACGATTTTTCTTTCTTATGTCACCGATATATTGGAAAAAAAGGTTTTATCTCCCCTCTTCACAGATTTTGCCATTTCTTCCTTCTTTTAATCAGTTTTGCTTCCCTTTTTTATTTTTATATGCCTCTCTATCAGCTACACTTCCACTTTCTTTATACTTCTTATAGGCAGACTTATTTTACAATAGTGCTGACTTCCCTAGTAAACAATAGCGGTTTCTTCTTTCTTTTATTCTTGCTAGTTTGTTTCACAAATTGCTTAGTTGCCTTTAAGATGGCCATTTTTAATAGTGACTACTGGGCACTCACTTCCTCACTTCCTCCCTCACCCTGGTACCGGATTTTTGTAAGTGCAAAATTTTTTATTATTAAACACGTGAACATATCAGATGGGGTTGCACTATTTTTTTCTTGTTTTTCTTCTATGATCACTGAGCAATACGGATTGGAAATATTGAATCCATGATATATGGTTTGGAATCATTCACGGAGTGTGTTGATTATAAGGAGTTGTTTTAAATGAGCATTTGACATAAATCTCTGGTAAGCGCACACAGTGTGAAGGGTGATCATCATCAACGGGTGCATGCGTGTGGGATACCTATTGGATATCAGTTGCACCAAAAGTTTCTTTCTTCTCTCAGCACTTCAACAATAGTGCATGCATTTTGGGACACTTTTTTGGACTTATGATTATGTTATTGTCAAGTTTATAATTTTTACCTTTGTTGGATTAAGATATTTCACTGTAGATGGTGTTTAATTTGTAGGTTTTTTGCTCTGTAACCTAACATAACAATTCATAAATGGCTACTCCACCACCCTTTTTTTCTAATCTGTCTTTCCTGTACAATGTGTATCCAGGTATCTACCAGTCACTGTGATCCTTGAACCAAGTCTCTGGTATTGCAACAAGATCCAATTCATCTGTGCATACGATAGCCATTAACTCATAGAGCTTGTTGCCATTGTTTTTACATTGGCTTTGCAGCAAACAACCAGCCAGTAGCTACCACTGTTCAAGAGGAAACCCCTGCGCCAACTGCTGCACCTGCCAAGGCTGCCCCGGACCCACCGTCATGGCCATGGCCACACAGAAGGCACCCACCCAGTGAGGGGAACACTGATGAGATAATTTCCATAATGAACCAAGGGCAAGGGACAGGGTGAAGGAGTTGGCTGAGCTTTTGGGGACTGTGTGGGCACATTCAGGGACCCAATAGTTAATGATAATCCTTCTCAAACACAGACTGCACCTCTAATAGATGCAATACAAGAGCTTGAGGAAGACAGCCAGGAAAGTGTGGACCGCACCCCGAATATCCTGCTGATGCCTCCTCCAGCTGCTGCAACACCTGCCACTGTGGCAAACCCCACCTCCCCAAACCTTGACCCACAAAAGCAGTCTGGCAGCAGCAGACGGGACGGGAGGAAGCCAACCCCGCCCTGTACCCAGGCCCCACTTGCCTTTGTTAAAGCAGTGCCAAATTATGGAGGCAAGCTGGCAGGCCAATAGCCACACTTTTAGAAGCAACACCATACGCTATTTTAAAGTGGTGCGACATATTGCTAGGAAGATCCAGGAGGGCATGGATGCAGTGGTGGAGGAGCAGCAGCACCACAACCAAACATGGGCCAAATTGTGGAGGCAAACTAGCAAAATGCCAGAAAGTGTCAACAAGGCCACTTCGCCCAAATCACAGCTGATGGACCTTTGGGGGGAAATCTTTTCTTTTTTCCAAGGGGCAAACATTTATTTTGCTGAGATTTGGGCACTGTGTTACCCTTGAGCCGCCCATGGAGGGGTGCATTGTAGATATATCACCTAAATCAAAGACATCAAACATCCACTTTTTTTGGTTGTTTTAATTTCAAATACCAAAACACAAAAGGGGGTAAACAAAAACAAGTCAAAATACACAAATAAATCAACACAAATTAAGAAAGCGAGTTATCAACTAATTGCTGCCAGACAAATTGGGCAGCGAGGCTTGGGGTACCGGAAAACAGTAGGCCATGTATCTCAAGAGCTGCTGCAGGGGTTGGCTCTTCCACATATGCCGACACCCTCTCCATTAGGGCAAAATTGTAGAGGGCGATACAGGCCATGATGATTTGAATAGCCTTGTCAGTACTGTATTGGAAGGCGACCCTGTAGGGTCCAGACACAGAAACCGCAAATTCAATAGGCCAAAAGTGCACTCCACAATAGTGCGAATGTGGTGGTGGGCCCGATGATAGGCCTCCTGCCCATCTGTCTGGAACCTTCAAAAGGGTGTAGGAGCCAGGGAAGCAGGGGATAACCTGAATCACCTAAAAGGACAACAAAAACCAACATTAACACCACTGAGCAATCAAGCAAAACAGAAGACAGTATGCATGGACAAGGGGTTTGATTAGCTACAGGGAGCAGGGTCATTTTAACTAGCCACATGAGCACAGTAGTAGTGATGTAGGGCAGGGAGAAAACTAGGCATATGCAATAAAGTAGCAACACAACAAAAAGGGCAAATAGCATTAAGCTGGATAAAACAGTGGAAATGCAATGCTAACAAAAGTCACGCAGAGACAAGAGAATAGACACATTTACCCAGAAGCCAACCGCCACTCTCAAAATATATAAACTCGAACTCCGCAAGATAGATGCATCGTGGGATGACCTTGGAAAGCCGGCCAAAACGCTGAAAAAATGAAGATCCGGTCTCACAACGTATTGGACGTTAAGAGAGTGGCCCATCTTGCGGTTTCTGAAATAAAGCCAAACAATCAGAGGGTAAATAGAGTGACTCCAAGTAATTAATTACAAATAAAATGTAATTTTACAAAGGCACAACAGTGACACAAGGAAGCTGGTTCAGGGGAGCTGATAAATATATAATATAATATAGATAGTATAAATACAGGGCAAGAAGGTGCAACAATAGTGGCCCTAAACATAGCGCAACATACTCCTGAGCAGCTGCGGGAACAAGGGCAGTCAATGGCGCCCATGACACTTGCCATATTCTCTGTGCAGGGCAGGACAGCCATGCCATTGAAAATTTAGTAAGGGCACGGCTCAGCGAAGGCTGGAACATCAACTGACAGTGCCCCAAGCCTCTGGAAGGAGCCATTCACTAAAAATTGAAGGCAGCCAACCAATTTGGTCATACCTCCAATTGCACGCCCCTTTCTTGTGGCGGGGACCAACCATGGCCACAACTCTGACTAAAGCTTCTCAAGCGAAAAGTGGTTCAGTCGGGTCAATTTGAACACCTGCTGATTGGGCATCTGATCGATATCTAGGTGACTGCGGGTATGCCTAATGTCTGGAAGGTAACTGGTTAACAGCTCCCACTGCTGCAGACTCTCATACTCAGAACTCGTCAAGAGGCTCCATCCATATTAAAAAATATATGTTTTATTATAGGGCTGAAAAGTGGCAAATCAGGGCTGAGAATCAGGCCAACGGTGTCGCTCACTCAGTCTAATGTAAGAGCGGTGTAGATTGTCCAACTTCTTGGGGTGAAAAAAAAAAACAAAAATAAAAGAAGGCGAAATCTCAGCTTTCCCCAGCAGCACACCAGGATGAATTTTCTGGTAAGCAAATAATAATAATTTTTACAATTAGCTTGGACAATCCTTTTACATGATTTTCCTTGCTGTGTTAAACTGGCGGTGAGGAATAGTATAAATAGACTTTAAATGTTATATCAGGAAAATAAATCGCTCATTTAAAGAGGACCAAAATTAATATAAATGAGTTGGTCCTCTCTAACGTTACCACCCTCTCCCGGAGCATCATGCTTTCACTATACCCAAACCCATGTTGCTTGCGCCGGCCACCGGTGGCATCTATACTCTGTGTGTTAGCCACACCCAGCAGTGCCACCCAGGGTGGAGGGAGTGGGGTTCCGCTGGATGTTTCCACAAAGCTTAACCGTGGAAATTCAGGATCGAGGTGAGTATATGGCCAGGTATTTTAGACTCTAGGGCTGGGCTCCATGGGGTTTGGTCTTCTTTTAAAATATTATAAGTCATACTCAGATAAAGTACTGCCCTTTCAAAATGTCAATGGAAGTGTCCACTTAAAGCGGTCCTTCACCCTGAATAAGAGCCTATCTTATACGTTTCCCACACCCTGTACATACAGATTGCTCACATTAGCAAAATCATCCTACCTGCATCTACTGCATGTTATGAGCCTTTAAACATCCAAGATGGCCGCTCACGGGGCTTCAGGCAGCCTGCAAACAGGAAGTGTCTTCTGACTGTGTCGCTCTGCATTCTGGGACTGCTGTCCTTTTCCTGACCCCAGCTCTGCTCTGTCTGTGCAAAGCACAGCTATAACCCCGCCCCCTGCACTTTATCCTGCTCTCCTCTCCTCAGTATGTGTGATGCTTCTGAGTCAAGATGGCGGCGCCCCATCCTAGAGTCTTGAACAGAGTTGCAGCCCGGAGAGGGTAAGAATAATAAGTAAGTGACTAAAAACTTAAAATACATTAATTTTAGATGCTGGGGAATAGTTTTTTAAGGATTTGGGCTTTTCATGAAATCATGCTGAAGGTACAGTTTACCAGTAGTACAGGAATAATCATATGACTATAGTTATACTACATTGATGCTTGAACTTGATATAAGCAGACGGAAACATCAGAATGTGTGGAAATTCACAATGCATAGCCATTAGACACCTGTAACCATTAGTAGATACGTTTTTATCCACCATGGACATTCTCTGTTAAAGAAGAGCACAAGCGCTATTTGGCCGGCAGCTTGTGCGTGCATTGTGGGATCCCCGTAAGGTGAGTTTTTACTGGCAATCCATGGGGAAACACACCCAAATCAAACAATACACAGGAGTGTGAATATTCCTGCTGGTGCTGCTCTTTAAATGGATGATTAATGTTAGTCTTTGTGAGTGTGAGTTAGCTACGATGACCGGGAAGGGCACAGGGTTCACAGGCATCCAGACTTCTGCTTGTAAAAAAAAAAGCCTTTTCAAGTAGATGAGCAGACCGCACATAGTAAGAATGGTCGCACCTAGTTCTGGCAACGCAGGATTGTGGGTGAGGTAAGTTGTTTCTTTTGTTGTAACCCCACCACCCACCCTGCTTGAGCACCAGTGGAGGGAGGCAGTGGGGTGGGGGTATTTGGATACTTGAAAAATGGCAGGAATGTCCTTTTAAAGCAGCCCTAAACTCAAGGCCAAATCCCCTCAAACAGCTAATGTTATCCTTTATTGTTGCAGTGGCAGCCTACACATCTCATTCTATGCACTTGACTTATGCATGCCTCCCAACTATCCCGAATTTCACGGGATTGTCCCGATTATTTTCCCAAATCCTGCAATCCCGGATGTTAGTATGATGTCCTGGGACGCCCTGCGGTGTGCCCAGGGCCGCCACGACACGGCCGGCGCCTTCTAATTAGTTTACAATGGCCGGTGCCTGATTAAACAAAGACAGCGCGCGTGGTGGTGGGGGGGGGGGGGGCAGGCGTAGGTTGGCTGGGGGGGCAGGCGGGGGCTTAACTTACTGCAGGCTGGCCGGTCTAAAGGCAGCCTACATCACATTGCTGGAGGATCTGCAAGCAGCGGGGCGGGGCAGTCATTCGTATGGGCGGAGTCCATTGTGCAGGCATCAGAGTTAGAAGATTTAGTCTAGATGCCACCCAGAAAGACGTCTGCCCCGCCCCCTACTCCCAGATAGGCTGGGATCACTTAGGGGGCTGTGCTGGGAGTGATGGAATAGGATGGGGCGGGCCTGAGCTGCATAGTGAGGCTGCAGCCTGGCACGTAGCCCAGATCATCCATCCTTCATCACCTGCATAGCAAGTATGATCCCCTGTGTGTTCTGTCTCTTATACATGTACACTGTTATATTACACAGTTATATCATCAATCTGTACCCCCTTACCCCCCTCCACAGCAGTCAACCCTCACTTTAAAGTGGACCAACACCCAGGATTTTCACTATCCTGCATTTTGGCCCACTTCCCCTGCTTGAAACCCCCCAGATCGCTCATATCAACTCACCTGACCACGGTCCTATGGCGCATGCGCGGCCACTCGTCCAATCAGCGCGCTCGGAGCCGCTGTGGTATGCGCATCCAACCACCGCGGCTCCGAGCATGCTGGCGGCCGCATCTTGCGCTTCTCTCTAACAGGGAGCGCACCCACGCCGGCCATTCACAAATGCCTGGTGCGGGCATGTGCAAGATGCGGCTGCGGCCTGTGCATGCGCCGTTGGACCGGGAGTAAGGTAAGGTGAATGGGGCGTCCTGGGGGGTTTCACACAGTGGGGCATCCCAAATCAGGATACCACACTGGAGAGTGAAAAAACTGGGGGTGGGTCCTTTTGTGTACAGTCTGATAATTAAAGTTAAATATACATTTAGAAATGTCTAGTAAATACTTTATTCTTTAATTTTTTTAATAATTTTGTTCTAAGGAAAGAAGCTCACAAATGTTATGGGGTGCACCACAAATAAACTGTGTTACTGTGCTCACTATAAATCTAGTCAAACCATTCCAATGGGAGTGGCCGTGGAAACCACACCTCCCTCCCTGTAAGGAGCACCAAAAAAATATCTAATACCAATATCTATATATACAAAAATTTATTATTACACCAAAATGTATAAAAATTACATACATACACACATAATCACAGGACAAAATTAAAAACAATGATATGCAGGTCCCTATTTAATATCTCTATCCATGTATCAAAACCCCAAGCATGGGGAATCCACAATAATTATCCGTAATGCAGACAAAAGCTCCAATTATATAAACGAATCTAAGGGCAAATCAGTCCCTATGAATGCAATGCACGGATCTGCACGTGCAAAGATAATAAATCTCTGCACCCACTTACCCCTGCATATGTGCCGGCACTGAGGGACCAAAAACTGGCCACTATATATGTCATACCAATCTGATTAATACCATGAAGAACAAATTTATAATAATTGATTATAAACTATTATATAAAATATAATTATAAAACTACTAAGCAAGAGCATAAATGTGCCCCCTAAAAAATCTCCTAAACGCCAATATGATGTGCAAAAAAATTCAAAACTAAACTAAAGTGCATAGTGCTATATACATAAGTGTATAAAAATGTGAATCTGTATACAATGAGAAAAAATCTGCTATCTAGGTACTCAAAAGATATATATTAGGAAAATCACAAAAAATGTATATATACAATTATGGTGCCAAAATTAATGCCCACAGAAGACCAAATACATAAATCAGTATAACAGGTGGTATGAAAATCAATGGGCATACAGGGCCCAAAATGCTATGCCTGCACAGTAAACAACAGAAATGATAACACTGCCCGAAAATCACACAAATGAAGCAAGGAGCCTGTCAGCAATACATCACATGAAAGGGACCGCAAGAGAACCCGGCCACCCGCGCCCGCCGCCCCCGTGCGGCTTCTGAAGGGTGAAGGTGAAATGTAATCATTGTTAGGACTCCTATTTATGTATCCACCTACCTGTCTCATGCGCCGCCAGCTCTCCCGCCATCACCACGCCGTCCAGACGCACGCCCACAATGGGAACGCGCACTCGGGCGGGACGTGGTGACGTCAGCCCCCCTCGGGGCGCGTCACGTGTTCCAGAGGGCTGTCACCGTCAGCTGGCGATGACAGATCACCGCCGACCGTCCCCCCCGCCGTAAGGGTCCGCCCAGAAACTGGAGGACCATCTCCCAGCAGGGCAGTGTAGACGGCAGCCCCCTGGAACACCCGAGGCGTGCCACCCACGACTGGAAACCCAGCGGCCGTGGCAAACCAGGGGGAGGCACATGGCAAGAGGGCTGGCGGCGCAGGACCTGGCCCTGGTGTATCAACCTAAACTAAATAAAGAAATATACATAAACTAAATAATTGCACTTATCTATCACTATAGATGAATCACATATATCTCATCATATGGCCCAATTTCAAACCTGGAGCCCAGATACCTTCCTAAACAACAATACCTATATACAACACTATACAAATTTACATTAAAGAGATGCTTTCTTGGTGTGTCCTACAGTCTGGGGTACACTGACCACACCATTGAAGGACATGGATAATAAAAGCACAAAAGTTATAATCTCTAATCTAACATCAAAACATGTCCATAGGGAACGGGGTGAGAGTCTTATTATCAATCTTCTCAGCCTAAGAGGTGAAGTATATCCATAATTCAAGCTGGATTAGCCCTTTTCTTCTGATCCCAGACGTCTATATGTGTTGAACATTCAATTCATTCCGCCCGGGATGCCCCTCTATTCTGAAGTGCTGTTATGGAGGGACTTGATGAACCATAGAGCTTCCGGGTTGGACTCCCCCGATCTCCAAAACGATCTTCCCAAGGGAGGCACTTTGTTGGCAGTGACCAAGTGCCCTCAAACCTCTATGATCCCACACACAAACGTGCTCATATATACAGTACTGGACTGTAAGCTGAAAAAAAACTGAAAAAACAAACCATAAGCAAACCATTGAAAAAAAAAAAAAATAAAAAAAATTTGATAGAAAAATATATATATAATAATCATGTGATCAAATCATTCTTAACCAAAAAACATAAGTAATTAGTGTCTATAATATTAGTGTCTATAATTTATGTGACCAGATACATAAGCCGTGAACAAAACATAGAAAAATAAAAATATAAAAATATACAGATATAAAAATTATAAATATAAAGATATATCTGTCTAAAGTAAAAAATGTGAAACGTGTCTGTATCAAACATCACTAAAACCAAAATATATTAATAATTAATAATTAGTGAACGTACACTGTCAAACCCCCCCAAGAGGGAAACCAGCATGGGAGCCCACACCTCAACCTAAAGATGAACAAAATTGTAGCGACTCCATAGTAATAACCCCACCACCTATATCTGGAAAATATCCCAGACATAGACCCATAAGGCAGCACCCCTCAGAAGAGGAAGAAAAGGAGGAGGGGGAGGGGGGAGGGGAGGGGGAGGGGGGGGGAAAGAGAAAGGAGAAGAGAAGAAAGGAGAAAAAGGAATAAACAGGGGAAAAAAGGAAAGGAAAGAAAAAAGGAACGAAAAGAAAAAGAAGAAGAAAAGGGGGGAACGAAAAAAGAAGCAAAAGGGAAGAAAAACAGCAGAAAGAAGAAAATTGACAAATGAAAAGTCACCTCCACCCCCAACAACACATCAGCCTAAATATGGGGAAAACGACCACTCTTCGTTCAGGCCTGTCAGAGATCTGGTATTTAATTCAAATATCCATCGTAACTCCCGCTGTAGAAGTCGGCGTTTTAAGTCGCCGCCTCGAGGTCCCAAGCGGACCCTTTCTATACCTGTCACTCTAAGAGAGGAAGGGTCCCCCCCATGGACCTCCAAAAAACATCTGGCCACTGGTGAGATTGGTTTACCTGCATCTGCATCCCGTCTGGCCAGTCTGATGTTAGATAGGTGACCATGTATGCGGGTCCTTAAGGCATTCTGGGTTTCCCCTACATAGCTCTTAGGGCAGCCACAGTTGAGCAAGTACACCACTACGCGAGTCCTACAGTTGATAAAGGAAAGGATCTTGTAACATTTGTGTGTCCGATCATTCCTAATATCTGTGGATTTGGCCATATACGGGCAGATGGAACATTTACCACAAGCATAGGATCCCTTGGTTCCAAGCTTTGATAACCAGGTGTTCGTTGCTGATAGATGGCTTCTCGACAATTTATCCCTGAGGTTGGGAGCTCGCCGGGCTGTCATCCGTATCTGTTCTCCCAAGAACGGAGAGATTAGAGGATCCGAAATCAATATATGCCAGTGCTTGGTCACCATACGTCTAACCAAGTGCCATTGAGCATTGTAATCCGTAATAAATCTTACCTCCTTTTCTGATTCCTTCTTCTTGTTGGGCCTAGTCCCGGAGCGCAACAGCCCCGATCTCTCAGTTGCCTTAGCTCTGACATAAGCATTGTGTATCACCCTAGGCGGATAACCCCGCTCCATGAATCTCATCTTGAGAATATCTGCCTGTTCCTCAAAGTGGGCTTCCCGGGTACAGTTGCGACGAGCTCTCAGGAATTGTCCATACGGGATACCATCTTTCTGATGTCTAATATGGGAGCTGCTGTATTCCAGAAAACTGTTGACAGCAGTGGGCTTTCTGTATAGATTTGTTCCTATAGATCCATCAGGCTCCAAGGTAAGTTTCACATCCAAAAAAGTGGCCGTGCTGGAAGAGAAATCCGCTGTCAATGTGACATTCACTGCATTGTTATTGAGAGATCTAACAAATTCCTTACCAGCCTCTTCTGTCCCTTGCCACACAATCAAAATGTCATCTATGTAACGGTACCACCCCACAATGTGGGGGTGGTACCGTTCATAGTCGGAATTAAAGATGGATCCCACCATCCTAGGAACAGGTTGGCGATGGAGGGTGCACATTTAGCCCCCATCGCCACATCTGAGACCTGCCTGTAGTAATTACCATTAAACATGAATATGTTGTGGGTCAAAACAAAGTCAACCAGAGACAAAATCAAATGGTGTAGTTGTCTTATCTCTTGAGATTCCTTGGCTAAAAAGTATTTTACAGCCTCTGTTGCCAGATGGTGCGGTATTACCGTGTATAGAGCTTCTACGTCACATGTAATGAACATGGTGCCTGTAGGTAATTGGATATGCTCTAATTTGGACAACAGATCTGTTGTGTCCCTAATGTAAGAGCTAAGGCTCACGACATGTGCTTGTAAGAACGAATCCACAAAAGTACAGACTGGCTCCAGGAGACTGCCGATTCCTGAAACAATAGGACGGCCTGGTGGAGAAACTATATTTTTATGTGTCTTGGGGCGGAGATAAAAGGTGGGGGTCACAGGGTCCTGTACTAACAGAAAGCTGATTTCCTTGTTATTAATAACCCCTTCTTCAAATGCTACATGAACCAAATGGAATAGTTCTTCCTTATATTGTATCGTGGGGTTATTTGGTAATCTCACATAATGTGAATCATTGCTCAGCTGCCGGTTAGCCTCTGAAATGTACTTAGTCTTGGACCACACAACCACATTCCCACCCTTATCTGCTTCTCTGATCACCACCAAGTCATTGTTCTGTAAAGCTCTTAAGGCCTGCCGTTCTTCCTGTGTAAGATTGTCTCTACTGTAGCCAACAGGCATGTCCAGTATATCCTTGATAACCGAATCAAAGAAAACCTGAACCGAAGGTGCACCTGACAAAGGCGGACAAATAAGTGGAGGGGCGTTTAAGCCCACTAGCAATTCTTACCAAGCCATCATCAAGCGGGGTTGTCCGATCCTGTTCCTGTAACAGTTCATGCAGGTTGAGCAGAGCCTCCCGATCCCCTGGGCCCAGAGTGATCGCCGTATCTCCCATTGTTGACTGGAATTGTTTTTTTAGAAGTAGTTTCCTACAAAAGAAATATAGGTCCTTAATTAAACCAAACTTGTCTAATCTCTGTGTAGGTGAAAAAGAAAGTCATTTAGACAATACTGACTGCTCTGCTGGGCTAAGGGTGTGCTCCGAGATGTTGATTACTTGGAGGGATCTGTTATCCGGTTCGGGCGTGCTGTCAATCGCTTGTAGCCCCACCGGTCTCTGCTCCTTAGGGCCCTTGGTCCATCTCCTACCGCCCCTCCTGGTTCGTCCTCCAGTTCGCTGCCCGACGATAAAAAATGAAAGGCACCACTTTTTGAATTATTCTGTGAGCTGGAGGTAGGACCCATATTGGTTTGGGACATGTATCTAGCCTTGTTGCGGCGTGCATTGCCTACATGTTGCCACCTAAATGCCCTCCTTTGTGCAAAGTCAGACATGACTCTCTGTAATTTACGTCTCTTGGTTTCCATAACCACCTGTTCATACCGATTCATGTCCACCATTAAGGAATCCAAAAAAGGTTTCACCTGATCATGTTGGTCATACTGCTCTAATTTGACCCTCAACTCAGAAAGTTGACTCTTTGTGATTTTTAATAGGTCACTATCATGTCTGATTAACATTTTCAAGATAATGTGTGATGCCTCCAAAAGGCCTTTTTCCCAGACCTCTTTAAATGACATATCAGCCTCCCAAGCTGGAAACAGCTGAATTCTTAATCCCCTTGGACAAATGTTTTGGGCAACATAAGTTTCTAGACTGTGCACGTTCCACCACAGTCTGGTATAGTTTTTCTGTGCTTGTCTGATTTCTCTTGTCAATGTTAAAAAATCTCCTGTATTCTCACTATTAACACTACTACCATTATCCATCAATTGTTGTAGCTTGTGGGCCCACTGGGCTTCCTTATCTTCAAAGTTAAAGGCCATATTGTGTGCAATCTCCCACAGAGTTGTGCAGATAAAAACTGCACCAATCTAGAAGCCAACAAATGTTATGGGGTGCACCACAACTGTGTTACTGTGCTCACTATAAATCTAGTCAAACCATTCCAATGGGAGTGGCCGTGGAAACCGCACCTCCCTCCCTGTAAGGAGCACCAAAAAAATATCTAATACCAATATCTATATATACAAAAATTTATTATTACACCAAAATGTATAAAAATTACATACCTACACACATAATCACAGGACAAAATTAAAACAAAGATATGCAGGTCCCTATTTAATATCTCTATCCATGTATCAAAACCCCAAGCATGGGGAATCCACAATAATTATCCGTAATGCAGACAAAAGCTCCAATTATATAAACGAATCTAAGGGCAAATCAGTCCCTATGAATGCAATGCACGGGTCTGCACGTGCAAAGATAATAAATCTCTGCACCCACTTACCCCTGCATATGTGCCGGCACTGAGGGACCAAAAACTGGCCACTATATATGTCATACCAATCTGATTAATACCATGAAGAACAAATTTATAATAATTGATTATAAACTATTATATAAAATATAATTATAAAACTACTAAGCAAGAGCATAAATGTGCCCCCTAAAAAATCTCCTAAACGCCAATATGATGTGCAAAAAAATTCAAAACTAAACTAAAGTGCATAGTGCTATATACATAAGTGTATAAAAATGTGAATCTGTATACAATGAGAAAAAATCTGCTATCTAGGTACTCAAAAGATATATATTAGGAAAATCACAAAAAATGTATATATACAATTATGGTGCCAAAATTAATGCCCACAGAAGACCAAATACATAAATCAGTATAACAGGTGGTATGAAAATCAATGGGCATACAGGGCCCAAAATGCTATGCCTGCACAGTAAACAACAGAAATGATAACACTGCCCGAAAATCACACAAATGAAGCAAGGAGCCTGTCAGCAATACATCACATGAAAGGGACCGCAAGAGAACCCGGCCACCCGCGCCCGCCGCCCCCGTGCGGCTTCTGAAGGGTGAAGGTGAAATGTAATCATTGTTAGGACTCCTATTTATGTATCCACCTACCTGTCTCATGCACCGCCAGCTCTCCCGCCATCACCACGCCGTCCAGACGCACGCCCACAATGGGAACGCGCACTCGGGCGGGACGTGGTGACGTCAGCCCCCCTCGGGGCGCGTCACGTGTTCCAGAGGGCTATCACCGTCAGCTGGCGATGACAGATCACCGCCGACCGTCCCCCCCGCCGTAAGGGTCTGCCCAGAAACTGGAGGACCATCTCCCAGCAGGGCAGTGTAGACGGCAGCCTGGAACACCCGAGGCGCGCCACCCGCGACTGGAAACCCAGCGGCCGTGGCAAACCAGGGGGAGGCACATGGCAAGAGGGCTGGCGGCGCAGGACCTGGCCCTGGTGTATCAACCTAAACTAAATAAAGAAATATACATAAACTAAATAATTGCACTTATCTATCACTATAGATGAATCACATATATCTCATCATATGGCCCAATTTCAAACCTGGAGCCCAGATACCTTCCTAAACAACAATACCTATATACAACACTATACAAATTTACATTAAAGAGATGCTTTCTTGGTGTGTCCTACAGTCTGGGGTACACTGACCACACCATTGAAGGACATGGATAATAAAAGCACAAAAGTTATAATCTCTAACATCAAAACATATCCATAGGGAACGGGATGAGAGTCTTATTATCAATCTTCTCAGCCTAAGAGGTGAAGTATATCCATAATTCAAGCTGGATTAGCCCTTTTCTTCTGATCCCAGACGTCTATATGTGTTGAACATTCAATTCATTCCGCCCGGGATGCCCCTCTATTCTGAAGTGCTGTTATGGAGGGACTTGATGAACCATAGAGCTTCCGGGTTGGACTCCCCCGATCTCCAAAACGATCTTCCCAAGGGAGGCACTTTGTTGGCAGTGACCAAGTGCCCTCAAACCTCTATGATCCCACACACAAACGTGCTCATATATACAGTACTGGACTGTAAGCTGAAAAAAAACTGAAAAAACAAACCATAAGCAAACCATTGAAAAAATAAAAAAATAAAAAAAATTTGATAGAAAAATATATATATAATAATCATGTGATCAAATCATTCTTAACCAAAAAACATAAGTAATTAGTGTCTATAATATTAGTGTCTATAATTTATGTGACCAGATACATAAGCCGTGAACAAAACATAGAAAAATAAAAATATAAAAATATACAGATATAAAAATTATAAATATAAAGATATATCTGTCTAAAGTAAAAAATGTGAAACGTGTCTGTATCAAACATCACTAAAACCAAAATATATTAATAATTAATAATTAGTGAACGTACACTGTCAAACCCCCCCAAGAGGGAAACCAGCATGGGAGCCCACACCTCAACCTAAAGATGAACAAAATTGTAGCGACTCCATAGTAATAACCCCACCACCTATATCTGGAAAATATCCCAGACATAGACCCATAAGGCAGCACCCCTCAGAAGAGGAAGAAAAGGAGGAGGGGGAGGGGAGGGGGAGGGGGGGGGAAAGAGAAAGGAGAAGAGAAGAAAGGAGAAAAAGGAATAAACAGGGGAAAAAAGGAAAGGAAAGAAAAAAGGAACGAAAAGAAAAAGAAGAAGAAAAGGGGGGAACGAAGAAAAACAGCAGAAAGAAGAAAATTGACAAATGAAAAGTCACCTCCACCCCCAACAACACATCAGCCTAAATATGGGGAAAACGACCACTCTTCGTTCAGGCCTGTCGGAGATCTGGTATTTAATTCAAATATCCATCGTAACTCCCGCTGTAGAAGTCGGCGTTTTAAGTCGCCGCCTCGAGGTCCCAAGCGGACCCTTTCTATACCTGTCACTCTAAGAGAGGAAGGGTCCCCCCCATGGACCTCCAAAAAACATCTGGCCACTGGTGAGATTGGTTTACCTGCATCTGCATCCCGTCTGGCCAGTCTGATGTTAGATAGGTGACCATGTATGCGGGTCCTTAAGGCATTCTGGGTTTCCCCTACATAGCTCTTAGGGCAGCCACAGTTGAGCAAGTACACCACTGCGCGAGTCCTACAGTTGATAAAGGAAAGGATCTTGTAACATTTGTGTGTCCGATCATTCCTAATATCTGTGGATTTGGCCATATACGGGCAGATGGAACATTTACCACAAGCATAGGATCCCTTGGTTCCAAGCTTTGATAACCAGGTGTTCGTTGCTGATAGATGGCTTCTCGACAATTTATCCCTGAGGTTGGGAGCTCGCCGGGCTGTCATCCGTATCTGTTCTCCCAAGAACGGAGAGATTAGAGGATCCGAAATCAATATATGCCAGTGCTTGGTCACCATACGTCTAACCAAGTGCCATTGAGCATTGTAATCCGTAATAAATCTTACCTCCTTTTCTGATTCCTTCTTCTTGTTGGGCCTAGTCCCGGAGCGCAACAGCCCCGATCTCTCAGTTGCCTTAGCTCTGACATAAGCATTGTGTATCACCCTAGGCGGATAACCCCGCTCCATGAATCTCATCTTGAGAATATCTGCCTGTTCCTCAAAGTGGGCTTCCCGGGTACAGTTGCGACGAGCTCTCAGGAATTGTCCATACGGGATACCATCTTTCTGATGTCTAATATGGGAGCTGCTGTATTCCAGAAAACTGTTGACAGCAGTGGGCTTTCTGTATAGATTTGTTCCTATAGATCCATCAGGCTCCAAGGTAAGTTTCACATCCAAAAAAGTGGCCGTGCTGGAAGAGAAATCCGCTGTCAATGTGACATTCACTGCATTGTTATTGAGAGATCTAACAAATTCCTTACCAGCCTCTTCTGTCCCTTGCCACACAATCAAAATGTCATCTATGTAACGGTACCACCCCACAATGTGGGGGTGGTACCGTTCATAGTCGGAATTAAAGATGGATCCCACCATCCTAGGAACAGGTTGGCGATGGAGGGTGCACATTTAGCCCCCATCGCCACACCTGAGACCTGCCTGTAGTAATTACCATTAAACATGAATATGTTGTGGGTCAAAACAAAGTCAACCAGAGACAAAATCAAATGGTGTAGTTGTCTTCTCTCTTGAGATTCCTTGGCTAAAAAGTATTTTACAGCCTCTGTTGCCAGATGGTGCGGTATTACCGTGTATAGAGCTTCTACGTCACATGTAATGAACATGGTGCCTGTAGGTAATTGGATATGCTCTAATTTGGACAACAGATCTGTTGTGTCCCTAATGTAAGAGCTAAGGCTCACGACATGTGCTTGTAAGAACGAATCCACAAAAGTACAGACTGGCTCCAGGAGACTGCCGATTCCTGAAACAATAGGACGGCCTGGTGGAGAAACTATATTTTTATGTGTCTTGGGGCGGAGATAAAAGGTGGGGGTCACAGGGTCCTGTACTAACAGAAAGCTGATTTCCTTGTTATTAATAACCCCTTCTTCAAATGCTACATGAACCAAATGGAATAGTTTTTCCTTATATTGTATCGTGGGGTTATTTGGTAATCTCACATAATGTGAATCATTGCTCAGCTGCCGGTTAGCCTCTGAAATGTACTTAGTCTTGGACCACACAACCACATTCCCACCCTTATCTGCTTCTCTGATCACCACCAAGTCATTGTTCTGTAAAGCTCTTAAAGTGGACCAACACCCAGGATTTTGACTATCCTGGGTCTTGGTCCACTTCGATGGGGCACCCCCGATCGGGGTGCCCCGCTGTGTGAAACCCCCCCCAACCCCCCGAAAAACTCACCTCTCCGCGCTCCCAGCGCCAACGTACAAGCTCTATTCCAGGACGTCTAAGCGGCTGCCGCCGCCGCCGCCTCCCGCGCGTCCCTTTTGACGCGCGCGCCCGCGCCGGCCATTCGCAGACGGCCGGCGCGGGCGCGCGCACGCCTGCAGGGGCGCGAGGGAGGCGGCGGCGGCCGGCCGCCGCCGAAGATCAGGTAGGGTTTTTCGGGGGTTTTGGGGGGGTTACGCCTGCCGTTCTTCCTGTGTAAGATTGTCTCTACTGTAGCCAATGTCCATGTCCAGTATATCCTTGATAACCGAATCAAAGAAAACCTGAACCGAAGGTGCACCTGACAAAGGCGGACAAATAAGTGGAGGGGCGTTTAAGCCCACTAGCAATTCTTACCAAGCCATCATCAAGCGGGGTTGTCCGATCCTGTTCCTGTAACAGTTCATGCAGGTTGAGCAGAGCCTCCCGATCCCCTGGGCCCAGAGTGATCGCCGTATCTCCCATTGTTGACTGGAATTGTTTTTTTAGAAGTAGTTTCCTACAAAAGAAATATAGGTCCTTAATTAAACCAAACTTGTCTAATCTCTGTGTAGGTGAAAAAGAAAGTCCTTTAGACAATACTGACTGCTCTGCTGGGCTAAGGGTGTGCTCCGAGATGTTGATTACTTGGAGGGATCTGTTATCCGGTTCGGGCGTGCTGTCAATCGCTTGTAGCCCCACCGGTCTCTGCTCCTTAGGGCCCTTGGTCCATCTCCTACCGCCCCTCCTGGTTCGTCCTCCAGTTCGCTGCCCGACGATAAAAAATGAAAGGCACCACTTTTTGAATTATTCTGTGAGCTGGAGGTAGGACCCATATTGGTTTGGGACATGTATCTAGCCTTGTTGCGGCGTGCATTGCCTACATGTTGCCACCTAAATGCCCTCCTTTGTGCAAAGTCAGACATGACTCTCTGTAATTTACGTCTCTTGGTTTCCATAACCACCTGTTCATACCGATTCATGTCCACCATTAAGGAATCCAAAAAAGGTTTCACCTGATCATGTTGGTCATACTGCTCTAATTTGACCCTCAACTCAGAAAGTTGACTCTTTGTGATTTTTAATAGGTCACTATCATGTCTGATTAACATTTTCAAGATAATGTGTGATGCCTCCAAAAGGCCTTTTTCCCAGACCTCTTTAAATGACATATCAGCCTCCCAAGCTGGAAACAGCTGAATTCTTAATCCCCTTGGACAAATGTTTTGGGCAACATAAGTTTCTAGACTGTGCACGTTCCACCACAGTCTGGTATAGTTTTTCTGTGCTTGTCTGATTTCTCTTGTCAATGTTAAAAAATCTCCTGTATTCTCACTATTAACACTACTACCATTATCCATCAATTGTTGTAGCTTGTGGGCCCACTGGGCTTCCTTATCTTCAAAGTTAAAGGCCATATTGTGTGCAATCTCCCACAGAGTTGTGCAGATAAAAACTGCACCAATCTAGAAGCCAACAAATGTTATGGGGTGCACCACAACTGTGTTACTGTGCTCACTATAAATCTAGTCAAACCATTCCAATGGGAGTGGCCGTGGAAACCGCACCTCCCTCCCTGTAAGGAGCACCAAAAAAATATCTAATACCAATATCTATATATACAAAAATTTATTATTACACCAAAATGTATAAAAATTACATACCTACACACATAATCACAGGACAAAATTAAAACAAAGATATGCAGGTCCCTATTTAATATCTCTATCCATGTATCAAAACCCCAAGCATGGGGAATCCACAATAATTATCCGTAATGCAGACAAAAGCTCCAATTATATAAACGAATCTAAGGGCAAATCAGTCCCTATGAATGCAATGCACGGGTCTGCACGTGCAAAGATAATAAATCTCTGCACCCACTTACCCCTGCATATGTGCCGGCACTGAGGGACCAAAAACTGGCCACTATATATGTCATACCAATCTGATTAATACCATGAAGAACAAATTTATAATAATTGATTATAAACTATTATATAAAATATAATTATAAAACTACTAAGCAAGAGCATAAATGTGCCCCCTAAAAAATCTCCTAAACGCCAATATGATGTGCAAAAAAATTCAAAACTAAACTAAAGTGCATAGTGCTATATACATAAGTGTATAAAAATGTGAATCTGTATACAATGAGAAAAAATCTGCTATCTAGGTACTCAAAAGATATATATTAGGAAAATCACAAAAAATGTATATATACAATTATGGTGCCAAAATTAATGCCCACAGAAGACCAAATACATAAATCAGTATAACAGGTGGTATGAAAATCAATGGGCATACAGGGCCCAAAATGCTATGCCTGCACAGTAAACAACAGAAATGATAACACTGCCCGAAAATCACACAAATGAAGCAAGGAGCCTGTCAGCAATACATCACATGAAAGGGACCGCAAGAGAACCCGGCCACCCGCGCCCGCCGCCCCCGTGCGGCTTCTGAAGGGTGAAGGTGAAATGTAATCATTGTTAGGACTCCTATTTATGTATCCACCTACCTGTCTCATGCACCGCCAGCTCTCCCGCCATCACCACGCCGTCCAGACGCACGCCCACAATGGGAACGCGCACTCGGGCGGGACGTGGTGACGTCAGCCCCCCTCGGGGCGCGTCACGTGTTCCAGAGGGCTATCACCGTCAGCTGGCGATGACAGATCACCGCCGACCGTCCCCCCCGCCGTAAGGGTCTGCCCAGAAACTGGAGGACCATCTCCCAGCAGGGCAGTGTAGACGGCAGCCTGGAACACCCGAGGCGCGCCACCCGCGACTGGAAACCCAGCGGCCGTGGCAAACCAGGGGGAGGCACATGGCAAGAGGGCTGGCGGCGCAGGACCTGGCCCTGGTGTATCAACCTAAACTAAATAAAGAAATATACATAAACTAAATAATTGCACTTATCTATCACTATAGATGAATCACATATATCTCATCATATGGCCCAATTTCAAACCTGGAGCCCAGATACCTTCCTAAACAACAATACCTATATACAACACTATACAAATTTACATTAAAGAGATGCTTTCTTGGTGTGTCCTACAGTCTGGGGTACACTGACCACACCATTGAAGGACATGGATAATAAAAGCACAAAAGTTATAATCTCTAATCTAACATCAAAACATGTCCATAGGGAACGGGATGAGAGTCTTATTATCAATCTTCTCAGCCTAAGAGGTGAAGTATATCCATAATTCAAGCTGGATTAGCCCTTTTCTTCTGATCCCAGACGTCTATATGTGTTGAACATTCAATTCATTCCGCCCGGGATGCCCCTCTATTCTGAAGTGCTGTTATGGAGGGACTTGATGAACCATAGAGCTTCCGGGTTGGACTCCCCCGATCTCCAAAACGATCTTCCCAAGGGAGGCACTTTGTTGGCAGTGACCAAGTGCCCTCAAACCTCTATGATCCCACACACAAACGTGCTCATATATACAGTACTGGACTGTAAGCTGAAAAAAACTGAAAAAACAAACCATAAGCAAACCATTGAAAAAAAAAAAAAAAAAAAAAAAAATTGATAGAAAAATATATATATAATAATCATGTGATCAAATCATTCTTAACCAAAAAACATAAGTAATTAGTGTCTATAATATTAGTGTCTATAATTTATGTGACCAGATACATAAGCCGTGAACAAAACATAGAAAATTAAAAATATAAAAATATACAGATATAAAAATTATAAATATAAAGATATATCTGTCTAAAGTAAAAAATGTGAAACGTGTCTGTATCAAAAAGCTCCTTAGATTCAGATGTACATTTGTGTCAATGGGTGGGAAATATGGCGTGGTCGGGGGCGTGACAGGGGGTGGAGTCGGGGGTGTGGCAGGGGTGGAGTCACGGTTGGCAGGGGTGGGATCGGGGGCGTGGCTTGTCCCTCTTTCATATCTTCAGAAGTTGGGAGGTATGCCTATGGAGACCTGTCAGCTTTACCAGGGGCATGTGTGCCATGTAGTGCATGTACGCCCAGTGAAGCTGATTGCCAGTGATCACTTGCAGAGAAGGGGGGCACAGGCTGCTCTTAGCTGTGGTTACTCCATTGCTGGAACCCAAAGTGGTATTTCAGCCCCTTCTCAGGCCTCCTATTTACTTTTACACAGAGGAGCCTTAAGAAAGGCTGTTTGGTGGACCTAAAGATTTTTAAACTTTAATCTTATTTAAAGCAATCTTCTTGTTAATGTACTACGTAACAGAATAGAAAAGTCCCATTGTTTCTGTATCAAAATTAGCAAATGAGATTAGCCAGAATGCATAGTTACTGTATGATGGACTTGGCTCCCTGCTGACATTGATCAGCTAAATACAGAAAAACAGTAACCTGTAAAAAGTAGAAACATCACTGCCTCTTAAAGAGGATCAAACCCCGCAATGGCCAATCCCACAGTGCTAAAATCTCCAGCACTGGGCAATTCTCTGTCCTAGGGGGATCCACATTGGGTCCATTCAGAGCCAGGTGAGAATTCTCACTCCTTTTTTTTAGGAGAGAAAACCCACCATTGACATTCAAGCCATAGCCCATAGGTCCGACCCTAAACAGGTTGCCAAGGCCCCCATAACACACAAGTGATTGGCAAGCCAAAAGATAAAAATAAAGAGTAAAAAATAATCAGTAGCTTACCTTTCATAGAGGGCCTCCAGCCATGTCATTCCTGTCCAGTCTCTCTCCTTTTTGGTGAAAATCCCTTCCTTTCTTGTTTCCGTCCCCACCTCACCGATCTGGCCCTCCGGACAACCCTCTGGGGACAGGGAACAGAAACACCCCCTGCTGTCTGATCCTAGGAAAAGGATAGGGGCAGGAGCCACCAGAGCCGGGGGAGGAAGATGCTGGAGCCGCCTCCTGGAGCCTGCGGCGCTACTACTGCCGGAGTCCTCCCTCCTGTCTGGTTTCCTGCTCATTAGATCACCCATTCACCCACCTACCCACCTGCCTGGCCACCGACCTGCCCACCTACCTACCCACCTGCCTGGCCACCCGCTCATCCACCTACTTACCCATCCACCTGCCTGGCTACCCACCTGCCCACCTACCTACCTGGCCAGCCACTTGCCTGCCCACCTACCTATCTGCCAGTCCCCCTTCCTGCCCACCTACCTTCCAGGTAACTCACCTGCCTGCCCACATTCTTGCATGTCTAGGGGTGTGTGCATGTGTTGGGGAGTACGTGCATGTGTTTGGGATTGCGGAGGTGCGTGCATGTGTTTGGAAGTACGTGCATGTGTTTGGGATTGTGGAGGTGCGTGCATGTGTTTGGGAGTACGTGCATGTGTTTGGGATTGTGGAAGTACGTGCATGTGTTTGGGATTGCAGAGGTGCATGCATGTGTTGGGGAGTACGTGCATGTGTTTGGGATTGCGGAGGTGCATGCATGTGTTGGGTAGTACGTGCATGTGTTTGGGATTGCGGAGGTGTGTGCATGTGTTTGAAAGTACGTGCATGTGTTTGGGATTGTGGAAGTACGTGCATGTGTTTGGGATTGTGGAGGTGTGTGCATGTGTTTGGGATTGTGGAGGTGCGTGCATGTGTTTGGGAGTACGTGCATGTGTTTGGGATTGCGGAGGTGCGTGCATGTGTTTGGGATTGTGGAGGTGCGTGCATGTGTTTGGGAGTACGTGCATGTGTTTGGGATTGTGGAGGTGCGTGCATGTGTTTGGGAGTATGTGCATGTGTTTGGGAGTACGTGCATGTGTTTGGGATTGTGGATGGGCGTGCATGTGTTTGGCAGTACGTGCATGTGTTTGGGATTGTGGAGGTGCATGCATGTGTTTGGGAGTATGTGCATGTGTTTGGGAGTACGTGCATGTGTTTGGGATTGTGGAGGTGCGTGCATGTGTTTGGGAGTATGTGCATGTGTTTGGGAGTACGTGCATGTGTTTGGAATTGTGGAGGTGCGTGCATGTGTTTGGGAGTACGTGCATGTGTTTGGAATTGTGGAGGTGCGTGCATGTGTTTGGGAGTACGTGCATGTGTTTGGGATTGCGGAGGTGCGTGCATGTGTTTGGGATTGTGGAGGTGCATGCATGTGTTTGGGAGTACGTGCATGTGTTTGGGATTGTGGAGGGGCGTGCATGTGTTTGGGAGTACGTGCATGTGTTTGGGATTGTGGAAGTACGTGCATGTGTTTGGGATTGCAGAGCTGCATGCATGTGTTGGGGAGTACGTGCATGTGTTTGGGATTGCAGAGGTGCATGCATGTGTTGGGTAGTACGTGCATGTGTTTGGGGTTGCGGAGGTGTGTGCATGTGTTTGAAAGTACGTGCATGTGTTTGGGATTGTGGAGGTGCGTGCATGTGTTTGGGATTGTGGAGGTGCGTGCATGTGTTTGGGAGTACGTGCATGTGTTTGGGATTGCGGAGGTGCGTGCATGTGTTTGGGATTGTGGAGGTGCGTGCATGTGTTTGGGAGTACGTGCATGTGTTTGGGATTGTGGAGGTGCGTGCATGTGTTTGGGAGTATGTGAATGTGTTTGGGAGTACGTGCATGTGTTTGGGATTGTGGATGGGCGTGCATGTGTTTGGGAGTACGTGCATGTGTTTGGGATTGCGGAGGTGCGTGCATGTGTTTGGGATTGTGGAGGTGCATGCATGTGTTTGGGAGTACGTGCATGTGTTTGGGATTGTGGAGGGGCGTGCATGTGTTTGGGAGTACGTGCATGTGTTTGGGATTGTGGAGGTGCGTGCATGTGTTTGGGATTGTGGAGGGGCGTGTGTGTGTTTGGGAGTATGTGCATGTGTTTGGGATTGTGGAGGTGCGTGCATGTGTTTGGGAGTACGTGCATGTGTTTGGGAGTACGTGCATGTGTTTGGGGTTGCGGAGGTGCGTGCATGTGTTTGGGAGTACGTGCATGTGTTTGGGATTGTGGAGGTGCATGCATGTGTTTAGGAGTACGTGCATGTGTTTGGGATTGTGGAGGTGCGTGCATGTGTTTGGGATTGTGGAGGTGCGTGCATGTGTTTGGGATTGCGGAGGTGCATGCATGTGTTTGGGAGTACGTGCATGTGTTTGGGATTGTGGAGGTGCGTGCATTTTTTTAAATAATTGACATTTTATGTATGTGTATTTTTTTTTACTGTTAACCCCTTGTGAACTGGTAAGGGATCCATGAGACCCCTTTATCAGTTTACAAGGCTGGGGTGACTTGCCATTTACCCCCGACACCCCAATTACCTGCCTCCGCAAAGGCCGGGGGGGGGGGGCAAATTAACCCCTTATGTTCTGTTGCCTAGCAGCTATCAAAGGCTTCCAGCAGCAGCAGGAGAGCAGAAGCCAGAGTGATCGGTAAGTGAAGGAGAGGAATGGGAGGGAATATATAGTTTGTGGGGAGTATTCCAAATGTAAGAGCTGTTTTGGTACATAAATTGCAAGGTGCGCACTTTGTCTGCAGAGCTGATATAATAATTACCGTTACGCACATGCTTTACTTTTGGGTGTTTGGCAACTTCCCCTGACAGTGCCTATGTATGCAGGGTATTGTTCTGTTTGGGGGATGTTGCGTTTTGAGATTTAACTTGTTTTTTCTTCTTTGCATGTAGTTTTTTTTTAGGAAAATGGAATCTGCTTTTTAACCCCGTGAAACCAAAGAATTCATTGAAGGATTGCTTCCAGAAAGCCGCACCCATGTCAACATGCCTGGTACACCTAGAGAACTTGAGGTGTGTACCTCCAGAGAATATATAGTTTGTGGGGGGTATTTTAAATGTAAAGGGTTGTTTTTCCGAAAAGCTGCAAGGTGCACTTAGCGCGGTGCATAGTTGTATTTTATCTTAAAATCTCCTAAAGCTCTGTTTCAGTTCGGGGGAGTCTCCTGGGCAGGAAAGGGTGGTACCATTGTAACTGGAAGAAATGGGGGTTTCACACGCAATAAGATTTTATTGACAAGCTTACATTTTTTATTACAATAAAACACTACACATTGTAAAAAAAAAATTTTTGCACATATTTCACCCAAAAATATTAAGAATACACCTAAAAATGACAAACAAGACATTCATGTTAAAATACAGATTTAAAAAAACACTATATCATTTTCTTGGGAAATCACTGGAAATCCCCTCAAAAATCACAGTTGAACATGTGGAGCACAAAATAGTGCAAAATGATCTGGCAACAGGTAGGCTGGCAGCGAAAGGGTTAACAGCTAAGACCAACGTATTAAACAGTCCAGTCCCTCTTACCCCCTTATAGGATAACCCTGGGCTTGTTCTGGTGGTAGGGGCAGAGAGGTTCTTGATTAAGAGGGTTCCTGAGGACCCTAGACTGGGGCAGGGTGTACATGGTGAGCCAGCTCTTCCCCCCTCATTGAAGGATCTAAGGCAGCGTGTCAAGGGGGTGCATTTGTCTTGGCTTCTGCATAGACAGTTGGTCATCTTTTCCTGGTTTGGACATGCTGTGTAGCATGCATATATATATACAACCCCCTGTACTCTGATAACCCTAAATAAAAGCTATTGTGACAAGTTGTCTTTAAGAGGAACATTTTAATAAATACTCCCCAAACCTGGCTTGCACGATCCCCCCCCCCCCCCCCCCGCCCCTCCAGTTTCACTTTAAACATCTTTTGACTTACGTGTCCAGTCGCATCGCATTCCGGCATCCCTCTGTGCCACGCTTTCTCAGTTGGGCAGTGCCATCTTGCCGTCCTGCCATGCACTGTGCCGCCCCTCAGATCTTGCGCATGCGCAGTGTCACTGCATAAGCTGCAATGACACTGGGCGCAGAAGACTGCAAGATCTGATGAGACATTTGGGACCTTTGAAGAGAGAACGGCTGGAGGTAAGGACTGCCAAGCCTGCAGCCTTCACACTGGGATGGCTGGGGTGGGGTGGGGGGTGGCAAGGGGCCAGGAATGCTGCCGGATTTCGGCATTTTAGATAACGCTGACATCCAAAAGGCAGTGAGGGAGGGGGAAGGGATGTTTAGAGAGGAACATCAGATAAGGTAAGGACATGCCTTAATAATGGGGACAACAGTCCTCCACAAACCGGAAATCAGCAAAATGCAACCTTTTTCAATGATGCCCAGTACTGGGATTGAGCTCGCCAGATGACATTTAAGGAGATATTGAGGATGTATCTAAAACATTCAAATGCGCTCCAAGTAGAAACGGCTCAACACCGTGAGCATAAATGTAGGGAGTTCCAGCTTCGTGGGCGTGCAGCCAAAGCACGGCTGATAATACAGCAGAAAGGGCTCAGCAGCCCGCGGCGTGGCGTGCGCTGCCTCTGTGATAGATACTCTCACCACCTTCAAGTTGCAGCGAGGTTCCTCCTTGTCAGCTAGACGTGCATGTCATGCTGTTCCCATGTCTCTCAGAGCGCGGCCATGGCATGAGGGCGTGTGTCGGAAGAGGCGTGGTCAGGGGCCCGGACCAACAACCGTTTCGCTCCTCCTCTGGAGCTTCATCAGGGTGGCCTCCCAATGAGAATCTGTGGCTAGATAACTGTTGTTCACAAATGCTCTCCATACAATTTTATAATTTGAAAAAGCATCTTTTATTGGCACGAGACAAATACTTGCGATTTTGTGTTACTTAAAATCTCCATTATTACTTTGGTGTCGGTAATGTTTAAAAGTCCACTTTCGAATGAATGTTTGAAAGTGTATATTTTGGTGTGGCAAAATTCTGGGAGGTTATTTAAGAAACGGTAATGCCAGGTAGTACCATGTAGCGTCGGGTGAATGCCGGGCGCTGTATGTGAAAACCACATTTAAGAAAGTCAATCTGGTGAGGGCCTCTAACAGCGCCATGTATCACACTGAGAGGTGGTGTTGACGCTGTATGTTTTGCAGCACCATGTAGCACCTGTCGCTCAGTGTTGCTCTCCCATACATTTCAATGGTGTTTCATTTGGTTGTGTTTAAATAGCGTGTTACTAAATTAATTTTTGGCTCAAATCATTGTGTGACCTCTCCTGCCCGGCAACCAAACACTTTTATTGTTTTTTTCGGGGGGGGGTTATGCAGAATTGTATGTGCAGATCTGCCATTGCAGTGTCATTGTCACAGTGTTAAAACAATGTCATTCCAAATGTTTTCGCTCTGGTGTTTATGTGTTGAGAAACAGACTTTTATCACATAGCTTCTGGCGCTTGACGCTAGAGCGCCCAGTTTTAGAGCGCCGATGCTGGTTGTGTTTAGTTTTTTCTTGAATACGGGCTTCAGGGCTGAGTGCTGGACACACTTAACTGGCGCTATCTATCGCTCGCTGCAGCGTTGTCCTGTTGGATGTAGCGTAGTCTTGGGAGCTTTAACCTCAGGACACCACCTAGCATTTGCGATTGGCTCTGCAGTGAATCAGGGAGAGCGCTTCTACAGCGCCCACCACACATAAAATGTATAACTGCTGTCCGCTCGCTAAGCTAGGTCACAGCGCCCGACACCCACTTACGGCGTCTACCTAGCGGTCGCTCTAGGCGCTGCTACACAGACACTCACATGGCAATACGTGGTGCTAGTCTTAAATCAGCCTCCCCATCGTAAAGGTGCTAAGCTGATCTAACATTTTTTTATGTTTTCTAATGTTAGCAAATATGTGTTTTACGGAAGCAGTTTTAATCTGTTGCTAAGTTCAGACTTGGTGTACATTGCCTATAGCAAAAGATTGCACAGAACAGAAAGTACGATTGAGCTCCCTCACCTTAGCAGTGGCCATAGTAGCAGTGTTCTTCTATGTGTACAGGACTCACTTCTCTCTTCTTGGCATACGTTGCCAATAGCAACAGATTGCAGATAGTGAAAACTGGTTCCATAAAACACACATTTGCGAACAAAGGAAAAACAAAATAGTAAAAAAGCTGCGCACATTGTTTTGGCACATAAAATACACGTTCGAAAAATCCATTGAAGGTGGACTTACCCTTTAAAAATGTGGAAAAGTTCAATGGTTAGGAAGACTTTTTCAAGGAACAATTTTTTCTTGTGCCTTTCTATTTAATACTGAGACATAAGAGAAGGAAAGATGGTAAAACGTTTTATTATCGTGCTATCTTTAATGTTGGTTAACCTCAGTTAAGTGGCTGCTGCATCTAAAGCCATGTTGTACATTCATTACCAGGAAGTGGTTGAGATATGAATCTTAGAGGCAGACAGAAAATCTCTTTATGCCTAACAGCCATTTAGTTGTATGGCAGTTTTTTAGATTCTCGGAGGATTTTCTGCCAAAGCAAAGGAAACGGTGACTGTTTCAAATGGATTTCAGTTTCCTTAGCCCTCGGGGTTGTCATATGAAATAAATGAAAGCAAGGGCTGGCAAGGGCAGCGAGATTTAGGGGAAAGAAATTAAGGACAGCTAGAAAATGTATTTGCAGTTCTAGGGAAGTTTGTTCACACTGCCATGTTATCAGTTGCCCAGGTTGTCTCCATAACTTCCAACTTTTCAGGGTGGGAAAGAGGGACAATTGTTAAACTAAGCCACACCCCTCATTGATTGATGGATAGGAGATAGAATGGAACAGTTACAACAATATAAACTTTTTGAATAGGCAAATGAATCATTTTCTGATGCAGATCTGCATTTAAACCTCAAAGAAGGACAGAGAAGTACAATGAGGGACGGGGGCATGGACTCAAAAGAGGGACAGTCTCTCCAAATCAGGGACAGTTGGACGGTATGTGTCTCTTCATCTAATCTGCTGATTTTTATTTTTACAGAGCTTCATTTTCTTATTAGGCGAGTCACCGATATGTTTCTGTTTCTTTCTTGAGCATCTCTATGCACTTTTGATGTTCTATTGATGTAATTCAAATCAAAGAGACGGCTGTCAAATCAAAAGTTTGGATGAATGAATGTAGTGCTCTGACCTGTCACCACCAAATCTAAAATTGTATGCTTCGCTGAGCCCCAGAAGGTGCCTTATCCAAGGGTGGACTGGCCCTAGGGCAGATAGGCATAAGCACATATGTCCAGGGACAGGCCAGGTAATACACATAGCTAGACATGTTTGGTGCTTAATACTTGGATGATGAGAGGGTTAAACTGGGCGGTAAATTAGTTCCCAGGCCCTGAATAATAATGATGATCATTTTGTATAAATACTAGTGATGGAGCTACTCCCACCCCCTTTGCTCAGTTTGAATTGCCATGAACACACACAGGGAGGGATTCAGCCACCATGGATCTCTCCCTATGGAGTGTTCTAAAGGGAGGCTGGCAGCTTCCCAGGTGAGTAGCTCTGGCTTCATTGCATGTCCCAACTTTGGGGACTCAAAAATAAGAGTAGGGACCACACTAAACACAGAGTGCCTTGCCAGGGCAGTGTGGCTTCCACATGTATCTGCAGATATGTGCAACCAAATCTCTGTCTTTCCACATAGCTAGACATGTTTGGTGCTTAATACTTGGATGATGAGAGGGTTAAACTGGGCGGTAAATTAGTTCCCAGGCCCTGAATAATAATGATGATAATTTTGTATAAATAATAGTGATGGAGCTACTCCCACCCCCTTTGCTTAATACACAGGTAGACAGTCAAGAGGCACACTGAAGAGGGATCATAAACAGGAAGCTAGTCCACCAAGCCACAAAACTGAAAGGTAATCCAGGTGAGAAAGCAGGTTGAGGCTAAAAGTTGGCCCGAGCCATGATTAGGGGGTGAAGAAAATAAATACAGTCAGCAAAAGAGTCTGGGAAAGGATCAGCTTTATGCAACTACAGTCCAATCAGGGTCAGCTCAGCAATGGTAAATAACAGGCTGATTCATTACTAGTGCCAGTTATCGGCAGATGAGCGTCCTCAGTCGCTGTAGTAACCTGGCCGGCATTGATGAATGAGATGTATGTTGAGTGCTCTAACACCAGTACAGTGTTGTAGGGAGCGAGAGGTAGCGCCAGCTCATTGCGACCGACTCTCAGCAACCATCACCATATTCAACAAAAAAACAGACACACACAGCGTCGGCGCTCTAAAGCTGGTCACTATAGCATAGAGCGCCAGACGCTGTGTGATTAAAGTTTGTTTTTGAACACATATCCACCAGTTACAAAGCAAAAACACATGGAATGACATTGTCGTAACATTGTGACATTAATACTTTAATGCCAGACCTGTAATGTCAATTCTGCATAAAAATATAAAAAATCTAAAAAGTTTTCAAAAATGACTCTTTCTAGGCCAGGAGAGGTGACACAATAATTTAAGAGATAAAAAAACCCAGTTTAAACAGAAGAAAAGGAACGTCCATTGAAATGTATGGGAGAGCGACAGGTAGTGACAGGTAATACCTGGCGCTCTGGAAGAAAAGGAATGTCTATTGAAATGTATGGGAGAGCGACAGGTAGTGACAGGTAATACCTGGCGCTCTGGAAGCTAGAGCGCCGACGCTATACGCTGAGCCACCTGTAATGATGAATCGTACGCTACATGGCGCTATTAGAGTCGCTCACCAGATTCGCTATCATAAATGAGGTATTGCGTACATCGCCCGGCGTTCACCAGACGCTGCCTGCCGATACGAGGCACTACCTGCCGCTATCACTTGATGACTAAACCCCTTAGTTTCTCTAATCAGGGAATGTCACAGTTAGCTGAATTAATTTTACGTTGAGATGTATTCTTCTTGGTTCTGAAAGTTATGTAGAGTTAGAGTTTGACCTAAAACATAAAATATATTCTTATTTGCTCTTCTGTATTAAGTATTTTAGAAGCAAATGTTGGGTAAGGCAGGATGTGCTGCATTTAGACTTTTTCAAGGAAGTTGTCAGAGTATCTTGACTATGAGAAACTAAATGAGCATCCTGTATTTTGTTCACATGTCATAATATGTTTTAATAAACCAGTCACTTTCTTTCTATCTTACATATATTTTATTAACCAATAGCATGCAAGTAACTATACTGTACTAACCAATGGAAAACATTCATGTTGGTGAATGTAATTTGAAGTATGAAACATGATGTTTCCACTGTGACTCTAGACATTGCCCAGCTCATCACTTGTGAAAGCATGTCTCTGAGTACTCAAAAATAAACCTACCTTGCTCTGATCAAATCCAAGCCTCAGCTCTGATATTTTTCTAACATTAGCCTTCAGGAAAGAGCTGGGTCTCAGTTACATCGGGAAGCCTGATAAACTGGCAGCTGGAAGGGATGCAACACAGTTCCAATAATAGCAACAGTTCAAGGTTGAGCTCCAGGTGTAGGGAACACCTGGCCATGGAAAGCAACTAACATATGGGGCCTGGAGTCTACTGATAGACCTGGTCTTCATCGGAGCCTCCCGCAAAGAGTGGACTGGCTGGGCTTCAGGTGCTACCAGAGTCCTGCAACTAAGCAAGGTCAGAAGAGCAGATGGTCGGGGCCAGTAGAGGAGTTTCAGAATGATACACAAGCAAGAGGTTGGAGCTGGCAGCAGAGATGTGGTAGTCAAAGACAAAGCCACAGTCACAACGAAGGTCAATCCAAAAGGTCAGAAGGTCAAAGAGCACAATGGCGTGATTTTCTGGGCATGGGATCTCTTGTGGAACGCAATTGGTCTGTGCATTCCGCTGTGCATTTGCATGTGCGTGAAATGCAAACGGAGATGGAGTCCTGACAGGGAGACAGCTTGAAAACATTAACCTTCAAATCCTTTTAAGATTTTAGTGTTCCCCCAACAGTCGCAATGCATACAAAATGTCTACCCGCACATCTATAGGGATGAGCAAATAAAAGAGGGACAAATTAATTTTTAGACTTAAAGTTGACATGGTTAAAGGGCCTATCTTTACCAGCCCTGCTTTTCACATAATGCCTGGTGTCATGGTGATGCCCAGAACCAGTAATCATCCCTCCTTCCTGTGTCATGTCCCACGACCTGTGCTTCATTTTACCCAGGGTAAATGTTTAATATAGTGTTTATTTACATCGGCTAAGCAGTGTGCCTTTAAGTGCTTTTGTCCCTTTCTGGCTCCCTTAGTCTAGCTGTGATGCAAGCATCTCCTCTCCTCTTCTTCTCTCCTCCAGTCATTTTCTAGTTTGCATCCAAGCAGTGAACATGTGCTTCTCCCACCTGCAGTCTACAGTCTTTTTACCTGCTGCTGCTATGAGTGTACATCCTGCTTTAAGAAGTGTTTATTCCAAGATTCAGTACTGAAATAATGCTTCTGAAACGTATCTATGTATCCAAGTAAGCTATCTGCCAAACCTTATGGAGTAAGAACACATTCGTCACAGACACACACAGACAAGGTGAAGCTGTCCACAGGATTCACATTACTGCCATCTGGTGAGTCAGAATAATCTGATTACATTAGTCCTTTATAGCTTACAGAGAGAGGTGCTGGAGAGTGGTGCACCATTTGATTCAAAGGTTGATCCCAGACAATTAGCAGAAGGTCAACTCAGCCAATTGTGTTTTCGATGTTGTTTCAACTCCACCAACCACTGATATTAACAAGACACACAAAAACATATTGTCACCTTGACCCCACAGTGCTCTGGTGTCATCACCACTCTGCATGCTTGCCACGTCTGGAAGACTTAAATATCTGTTACATGTTTACATGGCGCCTAAGTTTGTAATGTCACCACAAGTACCCTTTAACCAGAAATCTCAGCACATTCAAAGAGTCTTTGAATAGGGTGGGTAATACTGTATACTGCAATCCTCAAACACCATAGTACCTGCTTAAGTTCAATTCGAACAATGGACTCATAATTCAATATTAACAGGTACTCCAAGGCAATCTGGGTCATGAAGGGCTAGAGTTACGCCATACTGCTCTAACATAAGTATTTATAATGTAATGTCCAGGGAGAAGCAGGGAGTGATGAAAGAAACAGAGAGGAGAGAACAAAAGAAAAGAACAACAGCACAGAATATAGGTTAGAGAAAGAAACGGAGATCAGGGAAAATGAAGAAGAAAAAAAAGATAGCAAGGAATAAGCAGAAGTAAAATAATCAAGTAAATAAAAAATTGGTAACAATACCAATGAGTAAAGAAACAGTAATAAACTAGAGGCCTTATCCATGAAGAGATAGCGCCAGGTAGTGCCTTGTAAGCGGCAGGTAGCTCCAGGTGAACGCCGGCCTTGGCACGCAATTCCATATTTATGAAGCCGAATCTTGTGGGCGACTGGAACAACGCCATGTAGCGTACGATTTATCATTCATTATCCCAGGCTCAGCGTACAGCACTGGCGTTCAGTCTTGCAAAACGCCACGTCTGTTAGGATCCCTTTCCTGGTCCCAATTTTTTTATTTTATTTTAACTCAAAACTTTCTAATATTTATCCTGGCCCACAAAATGTTATTTTTGAATTTTTTTTTTTTTTTTTTTTTTTTTTTATATTTTTGCATAAATGTATATCCATGTTTGCCACGAAAGTGTTAATGTCACACTTCTTTAACAATGTCATTCCACACTTTTTCGCTTGCTTACTGATGTTAATGTCTTTAAAAATGCACTTTAATCACACAGCGTCCGGCGCTATGCTCTCCAGGCACACAATCTAGAACGCCTGCGTTCGCTCAGTATCAAGTTTTAATGAATATGGTGTTAGTCGCTGAGAGTCGTTCGCACTGAGCTGGCGCTACCTCTCGCTTCCTGCGACACTGTACTGGTGTTAGAATGCCCAACATACATCTCATTCATTAATGCCGGACAGGTTACTACATCGACTGCGGTGCTCTGTTACAGCGCCCAATAGCCGATCACAGCATATACTAGCGGTCATTCGTAGCGCTTTTGTACAGACGCTCATCTGCCGATAGCTGGTGCTAGTAATGAATCAGCCTGATAGAAAACATGATTAGAAGTGAAAAAATGGTGGTATGAAGGCAGGTATATGGGATGGGTAAGGGGCCAATCAACCATTTTTGTCACTCTGGAGTAAATCAGCCAAAGTCAGAGAGTCCCCCAAAGCATCCAACTCAAGTGGTGATGAACTTTACATGGGTACCTTTCTCATCTGTGATCAAATCTGTCATCCTCCTTAGTGATTAAATTCCTTAGTAAGATGGAGAAGGATTCCAGTTTCTAGGCACGATCAGCCTGGAAGATGTTAGAAGAGGCATAAGCTGTCCTTTCTCATAGCATAGAGCCAAGGATAAGTAATGTTTGTTTTGTAAGTATCCTTCATTAAAACATCATAGGGGCTTAGTTCGCATAGTGTTTATAACAACAATAATAATAATGTTCTGCTGCTCATCAATAAGAGGCAAATGACATATGACTAAGAGAAGGAATATTTACAGCACAACGCCCAGTGGCTGGTCAACAGTTATTTCTGTAGTGGAGTTACTACAGGACACTTGTGTGAATCTATGGGGCTTTGTAAGGCAATCATCTGATGTATGCCCCACCTATATTTATATCATAAAAATCATCTTCACACATTATTAAAAAATACCAAGCCTCAGTTACATACTGCAGCGCAAAAGCATAGCTACGGGGGGATTTAGCAGTAGCAGCCACTTTGGCTCCACTGAATGAGGGGGCCCCATGATGATGGTCTCACCTTCTCGTAACAGCTTTGTGTATACAATACATCATTCATCTGCTGCCCAAACATCTAAAAGGTCAACAGAGACTATCAATAGTGAAGTAATACATCAATGTGAAATGTGATTTTATGGCTGCCAAAAGAAAATTATTTTTCATTTCATTATACCATTTTATTTTTGCATCGGGATTCCATTCTTTTTAGCTACAAGTTTGCTGTGGAGCAGCAACAGACAGAACACATTGCTGGGACAGGTGGGCTTTTTGCTGCGTCTCCAGAACTAAAGCTGCTTTTACCAGTTTATTATTGTTGCTAAGCTAATTGCATGATTAATTATTACGAAATACCAACTAGAAAAAAAGGCAATGCTGCTGAAGTTAGACTTTGCAGGTTGATAATTTTTGAGAAAAGTCATGCTAAAAATGAACGCTGCTATTGTAACCACAAAACACAGGGCACCGTATTCCCCAGTCACCCCAAATGTTTGTTCATCTATCAGAATTGGATACAATCATAATAAGAACACCCAGGGGACCACCTTCCCCCCCCCAAGACTTAGTAGAGCACATTGCCAATGCAAAGAAAAGGTAACCATAGAATGATCTATGGTTATGCTCAGCGCAAGTAAATTAATCAACAAGCTTAATCATATAAATTTGTAAAAAGGCAATCCAAAATATTTCTTTCTTTTCAAAATACTTGATTGGATCACCTCAATGTGTCATGCAACACACTTCAAACACCAATTTTGCATGTACCAGAATAAAATGATTGTATGCTTTCCTTAGATAGATAATCACAGTGTGGATTCACTTGAAATAAAACATCTTTTTCCTCTTATTCCTCCATTCATAAATCGATAATTATAATAATCAAATAATTTCCCATAGACTCATACATGCGAGGGAAGGAAAGATAAAAATCGTGAAGTGCCAAAATCCAGTTTTTTATTTTGCTTACCAGATACAGCTAAAAACTCATCTTTAAAAACAACCCACAAATGGTTCAATATCAGTGAGTTTAGTTTCCAAGGGAAATGACTCACCCCTTCTCTCAAGCCTGTCCGCGGGAATCGGCAGACTGCAATGCGTCTTGCAGATCGAAAACCAGAAGAAAACCGAAAGAAAACCAACAATGAAATGTGTTTCGTCACCATAGACTTGTTCACTGGGCTGCCAATGCAGCTGCCTTTTGTAGAACTCTTGAGCACCGCAAGGATGATATTTGCATTGGGGGATTGGCAATGAGCAGCCAGGCGAACACCGTGTAAAGAGTGAGGGCAGCCCCAGGACCAACAGTCAAAAATTAATTAAACCAGACCAACACAACAAACAGTGCTCATATGCATCCCTCCCCTGGGCAATTTACATTTCTGTACATAAAAAATATTTTACCTTTTTCTAACGCCTGCTGGGGTAAATTTTAAAAACAAGATGGCTGCTCATGGGCTTGCAGGCCACCTGCAGACAGGAAGTTGTGCTGGGCTTCCTGTTACTGTGCATTTCAGTTATGTCAGTTCAGAGATGAAGCTCCAAAATGGCTGCTACCTTTCTTTTCCAACTTTGCCAAGCATGGGAGCCGCAAGTTCAGGGAGCTCAGGACACATCTCAGAAGGAGAAGCGAGCTCTGACAGTTTAGGTTGTGCGACGAATAGGTGGCCGGCCACAGAGTTCAGTAGAAGGAGCACCCAGAAAGTCATGCAAAATAGCCATTGATGTTTCAGCAGCAGCCACTAATTTCTCACCACTCAGATGGGGAATGTAGAAGCCATGTCCTGTCCCCTACTGACCCCCCCCCCTATTTTAGAGGGTGCTGTACTGATTTTACCCCAGAATTCTTTATGTGATCTATGTCCTCTTTATGAGATCTTATCCGTGGCCAAGAAGAATGATCAATGTGATTACAAGGTTTTTTTGGGGGGTGTAAACAATGGGCCTATATAGAAAATGAATATTGTTACTAATTTTGCTAATTTATTATATATTATTATATTATTATTATATTAGTATATATGGATATACAGCAAAATATATCATGGCATGACATCAGTGGGAAGCTGCTTAGAATATGAGCAGGCTTAGACTGCCTGGGCAGGAACTGTATTTGCATTAGATAGTGTCAGCATTCTGAAACTAAACAATAAAATCAGTTTTAACCAAACAAGCAACACAGGTTTGGGAAAGCAGTTGCCTGGAAATTACGATACGTGCCCACCTAAGAGGCCAGCAAAGCAGGTTAGGACAAGGTGCAGAGTAGCCCGACTGGGGACACAAGTCTGAAGATCAAAGGTTTTTCTGGGTATAACTGGGGGAGCCTTAGGAGAGTCTGGGGAGGAAGGTGGCAGGAAGAGCAGAGAGCTAGGAGAAAGAAGGCTGCTTGTGGGTTCCCTGGTCAGGATGGTAATTGTATGAGTTGCTGGTCAGGTAATTGCCTTAATTATAGGATATATGTATGCCGATCATTCAACTCTGATCATAGCGTGTTGTATTTTGTTGTCAGATTAGATTGCATTGTTATTTTATCAACAATATATCTCAATATTTACTATTTGTCTCACTGTTCTTCGTATTTACCGGATGCCCAAAGAGTCTACAGTCTTTTGCGTGTATCCATTGCATTATCATTGGCCAGTTATTAATAATATTTATATATTTGTTAGCCTATTTTAGTCGAGCCAGGCAGGATATATATATTATTAATATTTTAGTTATTCAAGGAGATATTAGATTAAATTGTTTACAGGGGGAAGGATTATTTTATACGTCTAGGGAATGGCAATAATAAGGCAGCAAGCAGCTTACCTAAAGCTTGTCCCATGTGCCTCTCCTCCATTTCATGCAACATGCTGTAGATGCTGTAGAGGGGTTTCTAAATGAGCCCCTTTTCCTTTTTATTTTTTCTCAACTACACTCCAAATGTGCTCGCATTTACCTCTGTGCTCCAAGCGTAAGTGAGCCAGGCAAGCTTGCGACAGCTTTATGGGAGATCCTTTCTTCCTTATTATTTCCAAGTCAGATGTTTGAAGAAGGTGTCGCTAAAAGCCAAGCAGCACATCTCAATTTAAATATGAGAAAGCACAGAAGGGATACAAATTGGACTCTTGTTGTCTGCTTGGGGATAGGGATAGGTAAGAGTAAGGTAGGTACTGGACCTGTTAGGTCCAGTATGTGGTTATGATGTATGTAGTTGACAATGCTTGTGTATAAAATGTGTACAGAGTATGTGAAATTAACCAATCTGTTTTGTACACCTAACAAGTACCGTACCTACCTTACTCTTTCTGTGTGTTCTCAATTATTCTTTTTATTGCCTGGACTGTCTCTAACTATTTGAGTATAGGAATGAATTAATACGAGCTCCTGATGCCATTTTCTTACAAATGTGCATCAGCATACTTTGTACAAATTTCTGATGCATCAGAAATTTGAATTTAGATCATCACTTGCTTTATATGTGTCGATGTAAAACATGCAAGAGCAGGTTTTCTGTGAAAAAAAGCTGCAGAAGAAACACATTGTTTATGAGCTTTGACAGGCACAGTCAGGATAGTCTTTGTATATTCGGCGTATGTCAATCACTTTCAGAGAAAACATTCATTTTCGTCTACAGAATGTTACTGACACATTTATTGCTTGTCAGAGACAGGAGCGAAAAGAAAACACAATCGAGTGATACCATCATTCACATCCAGCTTTCACAGAAGCAAGCTGTGGATAACATATCATTTAGACCAGGGGTGCTCGAGCAAGGCCCACGTAGTGATTTGGTAACCAGTCGTGGGACGCAACAAAAGGAAATTGTTCAAAAGAATCACATTTTTTTTTATTTTGAATAGAATAATGAAGAATTTAAGCATCAATCAGAGAACCCACTTTTGAATTAGAATCACAAAAATAACACCAATATTGCCCCCTCAGCCCCCCCCCCCTCGCACACCAATCCCAAACTCATTCACATCACCCACATCTCCTGGAGACACACACTTATCCTCTTACGGCAAACCGCACACTCTTACATATACACATGACCCAGACTTATACTATTACACAAACAAGATCATTTTAACCATATTATATCCTTCCACCACACCACTCTATTATCATTTTCTAATGTTACATTCACCTCATGCTACCAATATATATGCCTATTGCCTTGCTTTTCTGAAAATATGGGTCCCGTATGTATATTCCATATGCCTGTTACATATCACAAGAATGGGAAACACAAGTCCTGGAACTCCCCTGATACCCATCTTGGAGACTGAGGTCTTCTTCCAAGTTGCCACTTCCAGGGACCATTTCTGGGGGGAACCACCCTGTTGCCTGAGCTAACGGAATTGGACGAGGGGCCTCCACCAGGATCTATTTCAGGCAGCTGGACCCCTCTATTGGGAATACCCTCAGGGCAAGGCAGCCAAGATGTAGCATTGTTTGTCCCAACGGCCCATACCCCCCAGGAGGTTAAGGTTGCTCAGACTCCTCCCCTTTGACCACCAGCAATTGCTACAACTCAGGCTTGGTTGCACCTGGCCCCAGGGATAGTGGCAACACAGGGAATCGACATAGGGCAAAGTGGTAAGTGACGAAGTGGTTCTCCACGCAACACGTTGGTGTCAGTAGCGGGTGTTTCAAGTGGACCTGGACACATTGAATTGGCGACAAATTATTTTGATTGTATAGTTTGCTGTGTATTGGAAGCACTGTTAGCACTTTTGCTTACCACCTTATTGCACATTGCATTTCAGCACAGCAGCACTTTCTTAAATAGGGATCTTCTATAATGGTTAACTTCCTGAATCGTTCCATTTACAAATAGTCTTTGCACTTTATGTACTTGTAAATTCACTTTATGTACTTGTAAATTCTGCCTCCTTTATAGATTACAGTGCATTCCTTTACACTTTGCAATTACCTATGTGGTTTTTACATAGATTTGATACATTGAAATAGTCCAATTTGGGTCTGCTTGCACCACCCGCATTTTTGTGGTCAATTAGTACCATTTTTAATTGTGTGTTTTTAATGTATGTCAAAGAAATTATTCAAATAAAGCATAGTGACATTTTAATATACATTGTAGTGCGGCTGCATTTCATGGTGAGACATAGCGGTCTGCACTGGGAGGCCGCAAAACTCAAATAAAAGCAAAGTGGTAACAGGAGCATTGAATCTGGGTACCAGGGGGTTCATAGCGGGCATGCTGGCAACTGAATCATCAGAGGCAGAGCCTGACAGGGTCACATCATCAAGAGCAGACGCTGGCAGTGCAACAGGGCGACATCATCAAGGGCAGAGGCTCCCAGTGCAACATCATCAAGGGCAGAGGCTGATAGGGTGACATCATCAAGGGCAGAGGCTGACAGGGTGATGTCATCAAGGGCAGAGGCTGACAGGGTGACATCATCAAGGGCAGAGGCTGACAGGGCGATGTCATCAAGGGCAGAGGCTGACAGGGTGACATCATCAAGGGCAGAAGCTGACAGGGCGATGTCATCAAGGGCAGAGACTGGCAGGGCAACATCATCAAGGGCAGAGGCTGACAGGGCGATGTCATCAAGGGCAGAGGCTGGCAGGGCAACATCATCAAGGGCAGAGGCTGGCAGGGTGACATCATCAAGGGCAGAGGCTGACAGGGTGACATCATCAAGGGTAGAGGCTGGCAGGGCAACATCATCAAGGGCAGAGGCTGACAGGGTGACATCATCAAGGGTAGAGGCTGGCAGGGTGACATCATCAAGGGCAGAGGCTGGCAGTGCAACATCATCAAGGGCAGAGGCTGACAGGGCGATGTCATCAAGGGCAGAGGCTGGCAGTGCAACATCATCAAGGGCAGAGGCTGACAGGGTGACATCATCAAGGGTAGAAGCTGGCAGGGTGACATCATCAAGGGCAGAGGCTGGCAGTGCAACATCATCAAGGGCAGAGGCTGACAGGGTGACATTATCAAGGGCAGAGGCTGGCAGTGCAACAGGGCGACATCATCAAGGGCAGAGGCTCCCAGTGCAACATCATCAAGGGCAGAGGCTGGCAGGGCGACATCATCAAGGGCAGAGGCTGGCAGGGCAACATCATCAAGGGCAGAGGCTGACAGGGCGATATCATCAAGGGCAGAGGCTGGCAGTTCAACATCATCAAGGGCAGAGGCTGACAGGGCGACATCATCAAGGGCAGAGGCTGGCAGTTCAACATCATCAAGGGCAGAGGCTGGAAGTGCAACATCATCAAGGGCAGAGGCTGGCAGTGCAACATCATCAAGGGCAGAGGCTGACAGGGCGACATCATCAAGGGCAGAGGCTGGCAGTGCAACATCATCAAGGGCAGAGGCTGGAAGTTCAGCATCATCAAGGGCAGAGGCTGGCAGTTCAACATCATCAAGGGCAGAGGCTGACAGGGTGACATCATCAAGGGCAGAGGCTGGCAGTTCAACATCATCAAGGGCAGAGGCTGGCAGTTCAACATCATCAAGGGCAGAGGCTGGCAGGGCAACATCATCAAGGGCAGAGGCTGACAGGGCGACATCATCAAGGGCAGAGGCTGGCAGTTCAACATCATCAAGGGCAGAGGCTGGCAGTGCAACATCATCAAGGGCAGAGGCTGACAGGGCAACATCATCAAGGGCAGAGGCTCCCAGTGCAACATCATCAAGGGCAGAGGCTGACAGGGTGACATTATCAAGGTTAGAGGCTGGCAGTGCAACAGGGCGACATCATCAAGGGCAGAGGCTCCCAGTGCAACATCATCAAGGGCAGAGGCTCCCAGTGCAACATCATCAAGGGCAGAGGCTGACAGGGTGACATTATCAAGGGCAGAGGCTGGCAGTGCAACAGGGCGACATCATCAAGGGCAGAGGCTGACAGGGCGACATCATCAAGGGCAGAGGCTGGCAGTGCAACATCATCAAGGGCAGAGGCTGGCAGTTCAGCATCATCAAGGGCAGAGGCTGGCAGTTCAACATCATCAAGGGCAGAGGCTGACAGGGCGACATCATCAAGGGCAGAGGCTGGCAGTTCAACATCATCAAGGGCAGAGGCTGGCAGTTCAACATCATCAAGGGCAGAGGCTGGCAGGGCAACATCATCAAGGGCAGAGGCTGACAGGGCGACATCATCAAGGGCAGAGGCTGGCAGTTCAACATCATCAAGGGCAGAGGCTGGCAGTGCAACATCATCAAGGGCAGAGGCTGACAGGGCAACATCATCAAGGGCAGAGGCTCCCAGTGCAACATCATCAAGGGCAGAGGCTGACAGGGTGACATTATCAAGGTTAGAGGCTGGCAGTGCAACAGGGCGACATCATCAAGGGCAGAGGCTCCCAGTGCAACATCATCAAGGGCAGAGGCTCCCAGTGCAACATCATCAAGGGCAGAGGCTGACAGGGTGACATTATCAAGGGCAGAGGCTGGCAGTGCAACAGGGCGACATCATCAAGGGCAGAGGCTCCCAGTGCAACATCATCAAGGGCAGAGGCTGACAGGGTGACATCATCAAGGGTAGAGGCTGGCAGGGCAATGTCATCAAGGGCAGAGGCTGGCAGGGCAACATCATCAAGGGTAGAGGCTGGCAGGGTGACATCATCAAGGGCAGAGGCTGGCAGGGCAACATCATCAAGGGTAGAGGCTGGCAGGGGGACATCAAGGGTAGAGGCTGGCAGGGTGACATCATCAAGGGTAGAGGCTGGCAGGGCAACATCATCAAGGGTAGAGGCTGGCATGGCTACATCATCAAGGGCAGAGGCTGGCAGGGGGACATCATCAAGGGCATAGGTTGGCAGGTAGCAGAATTCAACGCAGGAGGACTGGAAACAGCTGTAGGGGTTACCATCAGAGGACTGGAAATGGCTGCAGGACATGCAGGCCAAGGGGTACTGCAGCCAGGGATCCAGCCATTCCCTGATACATAAACATATACCTTATCCTAATTTGGATCATGCCAAGTAAAGCATTTTCCCCTCTCATGCTGAATGTAAAAAAAAAAACACAATACATCCGAATCAGCCATTATTTTCAGCTGCATCGGTCTGTTATTTTGGTTTGTGGAGGCTGAGGGGGCTGATGGGGTACAGAGAACATTCACTACAGTTACTGGTGCCTAGGAATGTTATACATTTTAAATACGATTTATACAAATAAAAGCCTTGCAGTTGTATCTATTTGTGTTGGAAATGGTTGTCCTTCAAAACCAGTCATGCTCCAACCTCCCTTCCCCGGCACTGAGGCAGATGGGACGGGGTTAAAAAAAATAAAACACTTCACCTGTCCTGGGAATCCAGTGCTGTCACCGGCAATATAAGCAGTGGGCACAAACTGTGTGCACAGAGCGGCATCCCCTGCTGGGAACACTCTTACCCCCCATTTAAGGTATTTGGGGGCAGGCGGGCATACAAACAGATGGGGGGATGTCACTCTGAGCAGCCTGTCTAAGATGGCCAGGTCCAGGGCTGAAATCACCAGGGGTAACACGCTGGATAGCGGGGTGCAAGTAAGGCATTCTATTTTTATAATGGAGGGAGGCCAGGGCATGGGGTTGGGGCATGACTGGACTTCCACGTTAATAGTTTTGTTAGTACTTTTTATACATCCTCAATTTGCTTCAGATTCACTTTGAATGTAAAAATCTGTAAAACCTCAGATAAAAATGTGTAAAATACTGAAACCAATACAAGACTATAGATAATAATTTATTGAGGCAATCCCCATAAAGGGTTTTGCTGTGTGCCTAAAGAGCAAGGTCCCACCGAAATAATTTGCCGATCATAGTGACTCATAGGAGCGAGGTGATTGCTATTTCCTTTTTGCTAACCATTGTTTTTTTTGGGCAGGATGTAATTGCTTTTATGCAGAGGGCCTCTTCAACATTTACCTATGGGGTCCATGTGAGTTACAATTCTACCCCTCGGCCAAATAATGAATATGCTGACTCGTCAAAATCATTAAGAGATATATGTGATATAAAGGGCAATCTTTAGACTAAGGCCCTTATTTATGAAGAAATAGCGACAGGTAGCGACTGGTGAGCGACCGATAATGACGGGCACTGCCACGAGAACGCCGGCTCCCCACCACAATCACACATTTATCGAGCCAATCCTGCTTAGCGACTGAGATAGCGCCATATAGCGACTCATTCATCATTATTCCAGCCTCAGCCCACAGCGCCAGCGTCCGACCTTGAACAGCGACAGGTATGACCTCTCGCTACCTGGCGCTCTCCAATGCATTTCAATGGAACAATCTTTAAATATTAATAATTAATTGTTATTAAGGTTTTTTTTTTTTTTTTTTTTTTTTTAAATGTGAAAAATTCTGTGACCACTTCTGCCATGTTAGATATTTTTTTTAAGGTAAAAAAAAAATAAATAAAATTGTGCAGAATTGATATTACAGGTCTGATATTAATGTATTCATATTACAAAATTATTTTAAAAACTTGTTTTTTTTGGTTTCCAAAAATATGGTTGTTTGGGGGTTAAAAAACTACTTTTAACCCATCGCCGCCAGCGCTCTGGGGTTTAAACATGCATTTTACAGCGCGAGAATTTTTTGAGTGTGATTTTTTAATGAATATGCTGGGAGCCGGTCGCTATGGCCAGTCGCTATCATGCGCTCCCATACAGCGCGGAACCTGTCAAATAGCGACTCCTCACCCAATATTCAACATTACTGCACACCGACTGAGTCGCTGTCAACAACCGAACAACGGCCAAGCACAGCGACTACTAGCGGGCGCTGTGAAAATACTGCTACAGTTGCTCAACTGTCGCTACCTGCCGCTATTAATGAATCGGCCTCTAAATAGCTCTCAGAGTGGTAAGGAAAGGAAATCGCCCCCTCCTCATCCTATAGAACTGTTGCTGTCCAGTATGTGCCCTGTGTCCCTTCCCCATGAAGGCAGGTTGAGTCATCACTAACACCAGGTAGCGACAGCAGGCATTTCAGAGCGCCCGCTATTAGTCGCTGTGCTCGGCCGTGGGTCGCTAGTTCATAGCGACTCAGTCGCTGTGCAGCAATGATGAATACTTTGTGAGGAGTCGCTATTTGACCAGTACAGTGCTGTATGGGAACACATGTTAGCGACTGGTCAGTGCAACCGAATCACACAATATTCTTCAAAAAAACAGCCTCACACAACTCCGGCGCTCAAAAATGCTTCGCTGCATCCCAGAGCCCCAGAGGCTGTTTGATTAAAGTCTGTTTTTTAGCATGTATCCACCAGTAACAAAGCGAAAACATATGAAATTACATTGTTATTACATTGTAACATGAACACATTAATGCCAGACCTGTAATGTCAATTCTGCATAAATATATTAAACATGAAAAATATTTGGAAAAATGGCTTTTTCTATGCCAGAAGAGGTCACAACATTATTTGAGATTTATAAAAAAAAAAAAAAAAATAATAAACAAAAAAAAAAATACAAGAACGTCCATTGAAATGTATGGGAGAGCGACAGGTAGCGAGAGGTAATACGTGGAGCTCTGCAAGGCTGAACGCCGGCGCTGTTTGCTGAGGCTGGGATAATGATGAATCGGACGCTACATGGCGTTCTCCCAGTCGCTCAACAGATTCTGCTTGATAAATGTGTAATTGCGTGCCGTTCACCTGTCGCTACCTCTCATTTACAAGGCACTACCTGACGCTATCCCTTCATGAATAAGGGCCTAAGGGCCTTATTTATCAAGGGATAGCGCCAGGTAGTGTCTCACTAGCGCCAGTTATCGCCAGCTATCGGCGGCTACCGACTCCAGAACGCCAGGCTGCGAACACAATCACGCATTTATCACGCTAAATGAGGCTAGCGCCGGCGAGAGCGTCAGCTAGCGCAGGATTCATCATGTAGCAGACTTCAACGAACAGCGCCGCTGCTAATCCCATCACAGCGCCAGGTATGACCTCTCGCTACCTGGCGCTCTCCAATGCATTTCAATGGAGCAATCTTTAAATATTCATAATTAATTGATATTGTTTTTTTTTTTTTTTTTTTTTTTAAATGTCAAAAATTCGGTGACCACTTCTGCAATGTTATATATTTTTTTTAAGGTAAAAAAAAAAAAAAAAAAAAATTGTGCAGAATTGATATTACAGGTCTGATATTAATGTATTCATATTACAAAATGTTTATAAAAACTTGTTTATTTTTTTTATCCAAAAATAAGGTTGTTTGGGGGTTAAAAACTACTTTTAACACATCGCCGCCAGCGCTCTGGGGTTTAAACAAGCATTTCACAGCGCGAGAAATTTTTGAGCGTGATTTGTTAATGAATATGCTGGGAGCCGTTCGCTATGGCCATTCGCTGTCATGCACTCCCATACAGCGCGGAACCTGTCAAACAGCGACTCCTAACCCCGTATTCAACTTTACCGCACACCAACTGAGTCGCTGTCAACAACCGAACAACGGCCAAGCACAGCGAATACTAGCGGGCGCTGTGAAAATAACGCTACTGCCGCTCATCTGTCGCTACCTGGCGCTATTAATAAATCGGCCTCCCTGTCTAATATCAGGGGTTGAAGGGCCTGGCATATGGCTGACACGCTTATTGTTGCCACGACTCACCTGTAGAAAACTGAATAGCTGGGTGCCTTCCCTCACATACAAAATGTACTTGGTACCCCATCGCCCCTAGAAATGCCCAGGTGAAATGCCCACTTGCTGGCTAGATCTTACAATAGCACACATTAGCCTTCATGTGGTTACATATGTAACTTGATTGTCACATATTTATAGAAAACACTAATAGCTAATAGTTACTAAAATGGCAGATTGATTTTGTATATTTTCTGTTACAGACATGAAATAAATTAGTGCTAAAATATAGCCCTGCACTGAGAGACACCAGCAACACCCATATTTAACAAAATGTTTGATGTACAAGTGCAGGGGAAGAGGGGCGGGGGGTAGGGGTCATCCTGATTGCTGATACCTCCCATGTATACACCACAGCCAGCCCTGTGATTGGCTGCTGGTGGTCACGTGGTCCAGGCTTCTTTCAGTGGTCGGAATCCCAGAAGAGTAACCTGGGCCACATGACCGGTTTGGGTTGGTGGTGTTATCAATCAGACTCTTGTACCAATACTCATTTTGTTAGCTGGCCCGTATCCACGCTAATATCAGCCTGCATGCGGTAGCGTTCTTAACCACCACGCAAACCAAGCAAATGCTTGGGGCCCTCACCTGCTAGGGGGCCCAGAGGCAGGGTCAGATCAGTGGCAGCTTTTTGTTTAAAAATAAATAAATAATGGCACGTGGCGCCTTTTAACCCAATGCATAATGTGCAGTATATAGGAAGGCCCTGCACAAAGACAGTGCTCTCAGCTCCATTTAGTTATACAAGATAACATCACAGCAGCTAATGAGCGAATGGTGCAGAGCCAGCCACTCATTGCATCCCCACTCACCTGCCCCGGGTATGCATCTAGCTAAAGGCATAGCGAGGATGTGACCTGTGCATGTGAGTGGGTGGCGATTTACACAGTGGGGCATCCTAGTTTGGGATGCCATGGGGAGTAGAAATTGGACGGCCATATGGGCAATACTAGGACAATTCCTAATGCCTAGGACAGACAATGCCAGGATACCCCTCTGGGTTCACTCATGCTAAAACAGTAAATGAGAAGGCCGCAGCTACATCCCCCACAAGGTGCGTTAATATTGTATTTCGCTATACAAAATTTGTCTTTGATTAGGGCCCCCAGATACAACTTTGCATGAGGCCCCATAAATGATAAGCCCATTCCTGTTTGCATGACCTCTAGAATTTTCCGGTTGTCTTGCTAAGGGTTAAAAAATGGGCACCCCCAGAAAAGCCTTACAGTCTGATGCTGATTAAAGCTGGGTAATCAGTACGAGGGGGCATTTGCAAACTACCTGCACCACCTTGTCATACCTGCACCACCTTGTCATACCTGCATCACCTTGTCATACCTGCATCACCTTGTCATACCTGCATCACCTTGTCATACCTGCACCACCTTGTCATACCTGCATCACCTTGTCATACCTGCACCACCTTGTCATACCTGCACCACCTTGTCATACCTGCACCACCTAGAATCATCTCTTTTCCGCCATTTAACCAAAAGAATAAAGGCAGAATAGTAAGGCCAGGGTGGGGCTGATATCAGAAGATACAACAGTCGAAAATGGAAGATTACAGGGCAAAAGAAGATGCTGCAAAAAAGGAGTGTCCAGGTAATGGCAAGATCAATGTGGCAAGGCTCTCATCTCAAGTCTATCCCATGTGCCCCATTTCCCGCAGCATGCTGTAGATGCTGAACCAGTGCCCAGTTTTCCTCCATTTCATTCCATTCCTTCATGACCCCCTCTAAATGTGGCTGCATGGCCACCCCATCCCTCATCGCTCCCAGTATGTCACACTTTCTGGGCTCGCTCACACTGCTGAGTGCTGGCTGGCCATGTGACTACATTTGGAGAATGGTCATGGAAAAACAGAATGAAAAGAAAGGCAACAAATCGATATGCCCCATTGTGTGAACCCCTCCGGTCCAAAGGCGCATGTGTGGGCTTTCAGTAATGAGAGCCGCTCACAGAGCTGACATAATTCGGCAGACAACTCTCATTGTTGTCAATGACTGCTCCTGCCCCAGTCATTCAGATAGGCCGGGGATGCGGTAGCGCGCGCTCCCCATCATAGTCAATGAAAGCCATTTGCCAAATGATGTAAATATAGCAAATGACTCTCATTGGCTATGAGTGTCTGAGCATGCGCCGTTGGGCTGAGGAGAGGTGAGTTTAACTGGGCAACTGGTGGGTTTCACACAGTGGGGCATCCTAAAGCCCTGGGGAATGAAACCAAACCCGGGAAAGTCAAAGTCCTGGGTTTTGTTCTGCTATGAGATATTGAGACATTGAGATTTGACCTCCTCAAATGGGTAAATGAGGGAGGCTCGTACATTTTTTTAATTCAGTTATTTCTGTTTTCATTGTGTCTTGTACTTCTGCTGCCTGATCAGGTAAGATTTGTGAAGGACCCTTTAATAAGGTTAGATTAAAGAGGGTCATAATCCACCATGGGGGGCAGGTGTGTTGCAGATGCCACTTCATATTACCCACTACCCCGGGAACCTGGGCTGTAGGAAAACCCATAACCATCAGCATCAGACCCTTTGTGGTATTTGAGGGGTGCCTATTTTTTAGGAGCATCCCTCAAATTTAAAGTGCACCAAGACCCAGCCTTAGGGTCTAAAAGACTTTAGGGACAGGTTGCATACAGCTTGCCCTTGGGGCATCCTAATTTGCGCTCATAATTGCTTCAGCATGCAGGTCTCTGCTGTATCAAGAATCGCTAATGATGGCCCCTTCCTTCAATCATTGCATTACTGGTTATGTTGTTAGTGATGTGATCTGATTCATCATTCTGTAATTTGCACTCCTGATATTGTCAGCTGCTGTCCCCTTACAGCAGCATAAAAAGCAACAGAAGGTGGTCCTTTAGCCCAGGAGTAGGTAGGTGAGGGGTAGAAAGACTTCTCAGGAAACATGAGGAAAATCACGCAGGCAGCATGTGCGAGGAATCTCTGGGGCACCGCAGTAAGATTAATGTATTTATGCAGCCAGGGGACATTTGATGCTAGGCCTGCTTTAAAACAAGGACAAATCCAGCACAGCAATAACAATGAGTGACCTAGATCAGAAGCAAATATCAGAAAATACAGTGCAAAACAATCTGTAATTCTTTATTTTATTTATTTTTTGCTTGACATTAAACTCTTTTTTTTTTTGCACTTGAAATATTTCGATGAATGTCATTAAGGCTAGTCATTTAGCTCTATGAAGTCTCCAGACTATCCTCAGACACTGAGTCACTGTGACGCGTTTTGGTTTTACAAACACCAAGTTTTCTACTGAAATTGCCATTAAAAGCTGAAATACAGGAACATAGTGAAACCCTTGATTATGGATTTTCTCAAACAGAACCATCCAATGTGTTTAAAGAGGGCAGGTGGGTGATCACATGAATGATAAACAGATGAGATGGGCTGACACTCCCCAGGGCTTCTATTGGGAATTTTCCAAGCCTTGTACAGTACCAACCAAACCATTACCCCTGTACACTATATATATGAATTAAAAAATCTTTAAGCCTTCTTTACCAAACTCAGCCTGCCCCCTATGCTAATTCTGTGACCTACCCACACCATTCATGAACCCCTCCAAACTCCAAATCTTCAAAAGCGCCCTTTCACAATTCTACAAGTATACCATTTGGGTTCCTAAAATAAACACAAAATGATATTGGATTGGGCAGGGTTGGACTGAAGCCAAAAATCGACTGGAGAATGTGCAGGCCCTGACCGGGCCACCACCAACCCATCAGCTGCTTCTCACCACCCCCAAGGAGCTTCTCAGCCCACTAATGACACTCAGCTGATGCTATAGCATTGCAGGAACCGCTCATGGGCAGCCGGGGATAAGCGGAGGATAAGAGTTAGTCCTGTACTGTCATGATGGTAGCCATGTTTTCTATTCCCTCTATGAGTTCTGGTAAGAAGTTAATATAAAATAAGTAATATAAAGTTTTGGGTGCCTACTGAAAAAAAACAGCTCACTAAGTCTTTGGATACTTCCAGCAACAATGCATGTGTGTGATGCGCAAACCCTAAACATCTAAACCTGTAAACAGTTCATATTGCCAGAATCACATCAGCTTTAATCTAACATGGTAAAAGCATCAACCGACTCCCATGTCAGGTGAATAAAGAGCAGGTTTTCGACCTATAAAGGTTGATTTATTTTTTCTTATTATTTTTTTATTATTTATTATTTTTTAGAGAAAATGTTTTTCAGCCCCATTGTCAGGTCATTAACTGGTACAACACAACAGTGCCATTTAAAAACTTTTGTCTTTTCCCCCTGCCCTTCTGCAACGTGTGTAATATTAACCACTGATGTATCAGAGATTTAACAAAAAAAAGTCAGGGCCAAGACAACCCTGTCCATGATTTGCTTTTGCAATGCTATAACCCTCCAATACTAAAACCTCAGTGTCATCATTTTACAAGAGGCCATATCCACCCCTGCCCATGATCTGTCACTTCAATGCTATGGTATCAGCCATGGAGCGCACTTGATGACCTTCCATCAGCAGGAATGTTATGGGCTGACTTTTGGTCCAATGGGTTTTGTTCTTTTTAAAGTGGATCTACAATGTTGTGTGACAGGCCTGCACTCTAACCCCCCCTCCCCACACCAATTACTAATCCACAGCATACACTGCAGTGCAGCCCCCAATGTCTCAACTGGTGTAATCAAATCTATAGCAGGGCCCACAGGCAGGGAGGAAATATTTAAAGCAGCCATTAGTCTTGAAGGTAAGCCAGTGGCTATATCCTGCCATTTAATTTTATGAGTTGCCAGCTCCCCTACCATTCCCCTACCTTCTGTTATTTAATAACTGTATACATTCAAATTTTCTCTACCCTAATAGATTGAATGTCCCTCCTAACTCATGTATTCTCCCTATTAGCATAAAAGATTGCAAGCTCTTCCATCTTTCCTCATTATATGCTTATAGATTGTAAGTTTTTTTTTCCCCATCTGTATATTCCCTTCAACCCTTACATCAAGCATAGAAGGGGAACCACATTTAAAAGGTACAACCCTTGAGTGCATACTGGGTAGTAATCAAAGATGCAAGGAGATGAGATGAACAATGAAGATAATGAGGATGATGATGTTCACATAACCTCAGTTTCAATGGCAAATGTCATATTTGACTGTAGCGTACCTATAGTATGTCAAGCCCTAAGATAACTAACTTGATATAAAGTAATACATTCACTTACTGATTATTTTTTCTTTATAAAAAAAAACAAAGTTCTTTTCAGGCTGACATCATATTAGTACATCAACATGGAATGCAATCCATTACAAAGCTAAAAGACCGAATCTTTTATAGCCTTTGCTCTAAAAATGAGAATACATGACAGTGTGACACAATGCAATTCTCACATTCGAAAGAAAATTAATTCACAGTCCCACTACAGTAAATCCGATATACAGCGCATTTTCTAATGTGGAAGATCATCTGGATAAAGTCCTGGTTTGCTTATTTGGTCCCAATTTTAACAGCGTATTCTGGAAGTAAAAAGCTTGCCACCAACAACAATTCTTCAATATGCTTTTTAGTGCTTTTTTGGAAGGCTCAGATAAAAAAGGGCACTTTAACCAGAAAGTATCAAACCGACATGCATCCATCAATACAGCACCACTAAAGGAGGATAGCTTAGCCTTACGTAAAGACCACTCAATGGATTCAAATGAAAACACGATGACTTTGCACATTTAACACTTCCAGCATTGAAACAGTTATTACAGCGGACACGTTATTGCGTCACCAATTCTATTTTCACTACGCACTTCCAATTAACACCTCGGAAGTGAGGCGCACCGTGCAGGTGTATTTTAATCCCCCGTGCCATGACAAAGCTGCTTGTTTTCTCCAGGGTGTCACAGCCCTTTTGCCTCTTTGAAAGGGACATATTGCCACATTTCTCCAAATCTCATAGATTTACATTGTACAAAATGATTTGCATTTCCCCCTCTCTATATATTATATTTTACCCTCATAGGAAAAAAGAAAGGTAACAGCTCTCAGGGTAATACAGTAATAATAGGGTTTTAAACTTAGGGTTTCAAAAACTAAGAGACCTTGGAATGTAATGAAAGCTTGGACTATAGGCATCTGGCTATGTCCTCAACTTTAAAGCAGAACAACCCCCCTCCCTCTTAAGCTATTGTTATTGGTCTGTTTTTTTTTGTAGTTTGTGACTTTATTGTAGGGATTTAGTTTCTGCATTGACCAAACAGTTCTAACATAAAAGTCATGGGCATCATAGGGAGAACTGAGATAGGAACGGAACTGCATATTATGTGCCAGACACCACCTTAGAGTGAGCTGGAATGAGTTCATGGGGACATCCTGATTACCACCCCCTGTACAAACCCTCCCTGCAAGCCTGGTTTTACCAATGGGGAATACGTAAATTTGGGGAGGTTAGCAAATACTAATGATATGTTGAATGCACATCATAAGAAACTGAAGGATTTACCCAAATTTGAGGTGAGGTCAAGGTGGACGCATCTGCAAAAGCCATGGATTGAGACGGTCCCACAGGCATTGACAGAAGAGCTCCATATTTTGGCCAAACCAAAAGTTAGGCAAGATCTCCCCAAATAGACAGAAGATAAAGAACATTCACATTGGCCTTCATTTTTTCCTCTCTTTTTAAAACACAGAAAATAATGGGGTTGGGATTAAAGGTAAAATAGTGGCAGCATATCACCGCGTAGTGAACGGCGATGATGGTTAGTACAATTGCTTTGATTTTATGATAAAAAGGAAATTTCTATATTTTTCTATGTTACTACTGTACTGGGTGTTTAACGTTGTATAGCTCTCTGAGAGAGGGCGGCACTCATGGCATAGTATAGATTTAGAGGCTTCTGCCTCACCACCTATGCCTTTGGATAATAACTAAGGATTTTCACCTTGCAAGATCTATACAACTAAAAATATGAAAACTTTTTATAGTAATTTTTATAGAACTTTTTATAGTAGAATGAACTCATAACCTTCTGCCCATTATGTCTTGCACTGATATATTAAGATTTTTCATCTCCTACAGCTTCTTTCACCACTTAAAGGGAAAATCTAGGCAAACATAAAAAACAAGATGCTGCTTCAGTCCCAGTAACTGGAGTGGCTGCACTCCATTCACTGCAACAGAGGGGGCATGGCAGATGCTCCTCAGTGCACTCCCTCTACATGCACCACAGTTATGATTTTGGGATTGGTGAGTATCAGGCATCTAGACCTCTGCCAATAGGCTGAGAGGAGAAGAAGTGAGTATAAATAATGTATTTATTTGCCCAGACAGACCCTTTTGTAATCGAGGGCAATACTAGGAGCAATAAGAGATCCATTTAAAGCACACATAGCCAGGAACTTGTAGGGCAACGTTAGCTGTTGGTTTTGCGCACAGTGATTATCATCAGAAAAAAACAAACAATGCTGTCCTAGAAAAAAAGAGGAGAGCATCTATAATCTCCCTGCCATCAAAGTTTTAAAGGCATCTGTTTATATTATCCAATAACCCCTTAGCCCTATGCATCTTTATCACTATTGATGGGGAAGGCTTTTAAAGAGTGACGGGCCTAGATGGTAAAGGGGTATCTAGGTGGCTAATAACAAAGGGGTCATTCTCAATGAAAATGAGAGGAGGCTTCCAAATATTCCCAGGATAACTTATAAAGGGTGGGGGGTGCTAAATGGGATGGCCAACAGGGTTACCAATGAATAGTTGCAGGGTATGGGTAGCAATTAAGAGAAAAGTACCCTTAATGAAGGAAGGGGGGTCCGAGTGCCTGATGGGGAGGGGCATACTAATAATGGAGGCACTGGGACAGCTGCTACCAGGCCCGAAGCAGAAGTGGGCCTAGTGCAAGCTGTACCACAAGCAAAGCACCAGCAGCTGCCTAGGACTAGTATTTGTATTTTTGGTGTTGTCTCCGATGCAGCTCGAACACCAGGTAGATGATACCCCACATACACACCTATGGACTGGGAGAACCAGAGACGGGTTGACATGCTGAGCCCTGAGGGGGGTCTCTGTCTGACTACAGGGGGGCTGTGTCCCAGCTCTGGGCTAAGCAGAGTTATGGGGGGGATCTGTTACTACTGTAGGACAATGAAGGAGGGACTCACTGATCATTAATGAGGGGCCCCTATGTACATCCATGGGAGCAGGGATATAAATGGTGGATGGGCAGAATGCTTGGTGCCAATAAGTTGATTTGGACAGCTATTAAAGTGGAACTTCAGTTAAACTATGACCCCTCTGCCCTGCCACCCTACCATGGCACTGAGGCAGGACGGGGGGGGGGTGTTACAATGAAAAGAAGAAAAGCTTATCCTGGGGCCTACTCAGCCCTCTCAGTCTCCCACGGCTTCCACAGTAAAAGACACAAAGTCACATCCCCTGGGCCCGCACATGCTCCCATCGGTCATTCACTTGAATGGGAGAACGGAAGCACTCATGGAGCCGAGGGATGCGGCTATTAACTTTTCATCCAAGATGATGGAGCCCAGGATCCAGAGTGTGGCGAGGCCCCCTGGAGATGGTAAGGGTTTTTTTTTCTTTGTAACTGAAGTTCCATTTTAAGAAAGAAGAAAAGCTATTCAGCTTAGTATTTCCAAATGGCAGCCCTGATGATATCTTTGATCAAGGGTTCGCTCTACCAACCGTGTGTGCTAAGGGACTACATTTTCTACACACCATGACCTAATCTCTATGTTCCATCTTAATACAGAAGACGTGATGCAAGTCACACCAACTGTGAAAGTCACTGCACGCAAAAGCACCTGTCCAAGCTTATCCTTGCTCTCATTACACCTCAAGTCTAAAGGTAAGAAAAGATTCCAGCCCTATCCCAAATCGTATTGCTATTTTCCCTATGCTGATCTGCACTCATTTCACATTTTGCATAATAAATACATGACCATATTAAACCTACATTTCAAATAGTGAATTTAACACATTTTTTTTTAAATGGCCATTGTAAAATAAAATAAGGGAATGTATATAATGTATTTGTGCTATTCTTATTTTGGCATTCAGTAATTAAAAAAAATAAATAATCTATGAAACATAATTTACACTTGACACAAACGAACATTGAAAAGTGCCTGGTTGTATCTACGGTAATACTACAAGTCTTCTAAGTGGGATCCGACCTTTTATTTCCTCTCTGCTATAATGACAGCAGCAGAATGCCAGTAGTAATCAGTTCTGGCCCTCCATTAGCTATACATGTTACAATCTGAATAAACAATCTTCAAGTGTAATTTTAAAGTGACTATAAACCCAACAACAATAATAAGGCAGCAAGCAGCTCACTTGATGCCTCTCCTCCATGTCCTGCAATGCAGGGTAAGCCTTGGCAGGGCTCCAAAATGTGCCCTCCTTTCAATGTATTCCTCCAGGATCACACAAGCATGGCAAGCTGCAGTGGTCCCACAGCGGTCTCCGACCACAGCATGCACATGACTCATAAAGCTGGGTTAGTACAGCCATGACCAAGAAATGGTAGCAAATAATTTTGCTTTTTGAGATGCTTTAAACTGGCTCATTTTATATTGTTCCCATGGGGGGATAAGGCAGGAGGAAGTTAGTGTGTGTCTGGACAAGGACTTAGAATCTATATCCATTCAGGAATTCACTTGTATGGCATCATAGTTTTGCATGGACTGTCCTTAATCAGGTTGACTAGTGTATGGTGAGTACCTGACCAGTACCTGAACAACCTATATATTCAATGAGGTATTGAACCTTACACCACTCAACTGAAAAGAGACTGTATAATCAGTGTAGCATGTATTGCACTCTTAAAGGGGCTCTATAACAAAATTGTCTAATATACAAATAAATCCACATAAACATGCTAGATAGCAAGAGGAGGGGTTACTTATACATCTCATCTAAAAAAATACCCACCAAGCATTTGGTTTCCTTTTAAGGTAGAAGACAGGTTTGTGAGAGTAACATTCCACTTTTACAGGGGAGAAATGCTCACCTCTAACTGCTTGTCTCCTAAGCCACCCTCTGAGAAACAGTATCATGTACCAATTATTTTGGATTTTTGGACACATACAGCCATTGCATGCTTGTGCGCTTTAAACACTGCATTATGGCTAAAAACATCTGCACACATCAGAATTGCTGGGCACTCCTTCCTTATAAAAGCAGAAGGGTAAGTTCCAAACCTGCTCCCACTGATGAGCCTCCTTTCCAGTAAATAAAAGAACATACTTGGATGGATTTTTTAAAGGCAGGGAGTAAAGGTAAACAATTCTTGCTCTCTAACATATTTATATGGATTAATATTATTTTAAATTTTTATTTTATTTTACCATAGAGTAGTGCAGTGTTTCCCAACCCTCTCCAGGAGAGCCATCAACAGGCCAGGTGAGTACTTAGTGCTCAGACACAGCTATAGAGCCCGGTTATTTGCAGATCCACAAAACATAGCCGGTTAGTGGCTCTCGGGGAGAGGGTTGGGAAACACTTGAGGGTCATGACTAGAAAACCACGACTTGATCATTGCTGCAAATAATCCAAACCAATACTGGCTTATTTAATAACAAAGGGCCTCACACGGTGAAAATCATTATCTGGTTTTACTCCAATTTTACACCAATCAATCAGACCTCATCTGTCAGTGCTGGTAGGAATCTGCAAAGGCCAACGTGGAGTCTAAGCTAAAAAGTGTCTGAAACGATAACGTATACGTCAATTTTTTTAGTCAATCAGATTTAGGGCCGGTGTACATAGGGGCTGAGCTGTACCTTGGGGGCGTTTACCAAAAGTGATGTCAGAAGCAGAAAAAGAAGTGCCACCATGCTGCAGCTCACCCCAATCCATGCAAACCCTTGAGCACCTTGCCTAGCATCAGTTGGAGAAGTGGTGGAAGACTTTGGGTGTAAAGGTTCTTCATCAAGCCCCAAATCCACTGATACCTACAGCAGTCCTGTCACAGACCTATTAAACTGCCTGGTAGATACTGTAGACAGATGTCCTTGAAGAACTTGAAAGAATACATGATTGTTGATTCTGATTCTTACTGCTACTACATACGCTGGAAGACTCCTACTGTATGCTCAAATACTAACAGGCTAATCCTTAGCATTGCCATTTTGTCTCTACATTACTCACCAGGATCATTTAAAAGTTTCATAGATTATCACGATCGCCATTGTTTCATGGAGAGGGAATCTGCTGGTCCTTGAATCATTTAGAGTCCAGGGCCAGCTGGCAAAGAGTTTGGTCCACCTCAAGTGTTTGGGCATATATAAAAAGAACACTCACCTTACTTCCCCTACTGCTTCTCATTCCGTGTCCTAAACATGAAAAAATGACCCACCCTGTAGATCCCAGCTAAAGCATGCCAAAGCATCCCAGAGAAAGCATGCCAAAGCTGTGCCTGTCAGGTCCCATTGCATACAGTGGATAGAAATGTGGTCCCTCACACCTTGCTGACAGCAGGGGGCGTAGCTCTGCTCTTAGCAGCCAGAAAAGTGTTCTGGTTGGAGCCCTGATCTACAGGGCAGATAGGTTTAAGTCAGCTGAGCAGAACAGATGATGGTGGGGAGTAAAGTGAGTATTTCTTTATGTTATAAGCCTACAGATGCCCTTTATTATAGGTTTCTTTTAAGAGGACCAAAACCCTGTTCGGACGTCACTAGAGTCTAAAAGGCTCCATGGCTGGCCAATTCCCTGTTGCCTGAGGCATCCTGATTTTGGATGCCCCTCTGTCACTGGGATCATCCTAAAACATACCTTTATGGTGATCCCATGGCACATGCGCAGGCCACTGCAACATCCTTTCAGCTGATGCATGCACAGCTCCCAGTGCTCTGTCCCAGGCCCTGTTTATTATCAGTGTTATATGCTGTTCATTCATAAGCACAGAGAAAAGCCTGGACATGTGCCATGGGGGCAGGGAATGGTAAACTGACATATCCTTGGGGCAGGGACCAAAACCCAGGATAGACAAAATCTCAGATTTTGGTCCACTTTAAGATCCATTGTGCAAAAAAAAAAAAAAACAATATTTGAACCAAAGAAATGGTAGCAATGTGCTGAGACTATTTCACTTAAAGTGGACCAACACCCAGGGGGGATCGGCCCGGGAATCTATAAGATTCCCGGGCCGATCAGATCCCTCCCCGCGGGGCATCCGAGATCGGGATGTCCCGCGGGGTGAAACCCCCCAGGAAGGCCTGAAACCTTACCTGAACCCCGTTCCAACGGCGCATGCACGGGCCGCGGACGTGTCTCGCACTTCCCTCTAGCAGGGCGCGCACCCTCACCGGCCGTTTGTGAATGGCCGGCGCAGGCGCACTCCCTGTTAGAGGGAAGTGCAAGACGCGGCCTCCAGCGCTCAGAGCCGCTGTGGTTGGACGCCGCTTGTACGTGCATACAACAGCGGCTCTGAGCGCTCTGATTGGATGAGCGCCCGCTTAGGAGCGTGGTGAGGTGAGTGTTTCCGGGCGTTCTGGGGGGTTTCACACAGCGAGGCACCCCCAATCAGGGTGCCCCACCGAAGTGGACCAAAACCCAGGATAGTGAAAATCCTGGGTGTTGGTACACTTTAAAGCAGTCCTACAACTTCCCGTGCAACAGGTCGGGTCATGGTCTGCAGGCACTCACAAACCATCAGTAAGCCCTGCATTAGATTTTTCCTAGCAGAGCCCCATCTAGAAAAAAACGGAATAGCTGTACACATATGCGGTGGCCGCATCTCCAGCTTTGGAACTACGTCACTGTACTGTGCAGTTTCCATGTCCCTCGTCATAAAGAGCTCCATGAGGAGAAGGTTAGTATATTTTAAATTCTGGGCCCATGGGCAGCAGTCCCTTTAGACCTGAACCCTGTCTGGCACAGGTTTAGTTCTGCTTTAAACGTTTACCATTTGGATTATTTTAGATCAAAGGAAGCTCATTTCTGATTGGGTGCTATTGGTAACCTATTCAGCCATGTTCATAGCCCCATGTTATTAAATAGTGGCCACGTACTGAACCAGTCTCAATTCCACATAACCTGAGTAAAATGACATTTACAACATTAGCTCTTTTTTGAAATTCTAAATAAGATATTGCACAGTAGCTCTTTGACTCCATAAATACATTGAACTCCATTTATGAAATGGATCGCTCATGTTACCGCCAAGTCCAAATCTTATTGAGCACATCAATTCCTTACTCAATCCTACAAATTATTTTCTTTATTCTCCATTTTTGCTTGTATTTCCATGAACATCCCTCCCGGAGAAGGAGCGCCGATCGCTCATGGCGATGCAACAAGACACGGACCATCATACGTCACTTGGCGATCGCGCTCTCTGAGAGACGCTCGGGGGGATACAACCGCAGCAGATAAGCCAAAACGCTTTCTGGATTTCCTGGTTCCGGAAAGCATAGATGACGGGGTTGATGACGGAGTTGTAGGTGGCGGGCAACAACGTGGCATAGGTGTAGATGGAAGGGTAGGTGTAATCTGCTATTAAAGAATAAAGTGTAAAAGGCATCCAGCAGGCGGCGAACGTCCCCAGTATGATGGCCAAGGTGGACACCCCTTTGCGGGTGGTGACGTAGTGCGACGTGGCCAGGAAGTGATGCTGTAGGGCGATCTGATGAGCGTGCCGCATTACGATCTTGCAGATCTGGATGTACAGCTGAAGCATGAGTGCAAACATGAGCAAAAAGGAAACGGAAAGGGCCGCGGCGTTGTTTTTCGTAAGCGGTCGGATGACACTGCACGTGGACTCATCCTTAAGGCAATTCCAGCCCATGATAGGCAAAAGTCCAACGCAAATCGAGGCCCCCCATAGGAAGATAAGCATGACATAGGTGAAGGTCACTGTCCTCTCCGAGTTGTACGTCAGGGCGTAGTAGAGCGACAGGTACCGGTCGACTGTGATCGCCAGCAAGCTGCACACTGAGGCGCAGAAGGAGGCGGCGATCAGTCCAACGGTGACGAGCTTGGCAGCCTCCGACTGGAGCAGATAGGCGAAAATAAAATTGACGATGAGCCCGACTCCCGCTAGGAGGTCTGCCAGCGCCAAGCTGCCTATGAGCAGAAACATGGGGGCGCGCAGGCTGGGATTGTGGAAGATGATGAGGACCACAATGGCATTCTCGCAGGAGATCAGGGTCCCCGACGTGCACAGAACAATATCCCAGGGATTGACGATGAGCTTGGGCTCCAGCACAGGATTCACGGGGGAATCTGCCACTGAGATATTCTCCACAGGGCTGGTGTCTAAAGGATCCTGAGGAGGCCAGCTGATGTTCACCTTCCGATCTTCATTCATTTTAACCTTCTTTGTTAAAAAGGACACGGGAGGTTAATACGCCATCATGCCCGTCACACGCCTGCCAAACTTCACATTAAAGCACAAAGCATTATATACGGCCATCTGCAAAATAAATCTTCAATGAGAAATATGAACGGATTGGTGATGGGGGACATGTATGTGTCATGCATCACAGATAGCAATTCTAACACAATGATGGAATTAGGACCCTTAATCCTGGGGGAATGATGCGGAGGAGAGATGTGGGAGAGCCCCATTAATAGCAGAGGAGAGGAGGAGGAGGATGATGGGGGGAGTATAAGGAGAGATGCTCACTATAGTCACCTTGAGAGGATGGCTGCTGTCTATGCTCCTGGCAGGGGGCGGCTGGCATGCTCCGGGGGATCGGGGCTGCAGGTACCGGATAAATGCTGCTCGGGCTGGCAGATGGGGCGACTGGCCTGGGCGCACATAGCGGGCACAGCGGCTGCCGCCTGCGAGAGCCGGAGAGCAGAGGAGCGCGCACACGGGGCTCCTGCGCGCTATCACTGCACATGCGCGTCCCCGTCTACTCGCGCGTGCACGCGGATCCTCCGCAATCATTGTGGGAGATGGATGGGCGAGCGGAGGCAGCAGATGGTTCATTTATTCCACCGGGAGCTAAGGGGACAGCTGACAGGCAAAGCTGCCCAGAGGCTTAGGGTCATAGGGAAATACGGGGGATGCCATTGCATACCTCCCAAGTGGCCCTGATTTGGAGGGACTGTCCCTCTTTTGAGTCCTTGTCCCCCTGTCCCTCGTCGCAGGGCCGGCTCCAGGGTTTTGTGGGCCCCTTGTGTCACATCACATGCCCCGAAGTGAAAAGGAAAAGTAAAAAAGGCAAGAGAAATAAAATGAAGGATAGTAAAAAGAAAGACGAGAAAGAGAAACAGACAAAAAAAAAAAGAAAAAGAAAGTGGGGTAGAGAGAGAGAAAATAGAGGGATAACTAGAGGAGAGGGAGAAAGAAAAGAAAAAGCAAATAAAAGAAAAAGGGAGAAAGAAAAATATTTATAAAGAGAGAGTGAGAGAGGGTGGAGAACAAAGGAAAAATTAGTGGGAAAGAAAAGAGAAAGAAAGAATAACGTGATGAGGAAGAGAAAAGAAAGAAAAGCGAGAGGAAAAAAGAAAGTATGAGAAAAAAAAAGAAGAAAAGCTGACAATGGGAGGAAGGAAGGAGTAAGGGATTGGAGGGGACCCCGCAATCACCGAGCGAAGTGGGCCCCCCTGGAGCTCCAGGACCCCCGGCACGTGACCGAGTTTGCCACCCTCTGACGCCTACCCTGCCTCGTTCTAATTTGTCCCTCTTTGAGGTGTAACATGCAGATCTGCAGCAATAAATGATTCATTGGCCTATTTACACCGGACCTTCACCATGATTTATTGAAAAGCCCAAACCCTTTAAAAACGATTCCCCAGCGTCTAAAATAATATATTTTAAGTTTTTAGTCACTTATTATTCTTTCCCCCACTGGGCTGCAACTCTGTTCACGACTTTAGGATACGGGCGCCGCCATCTTGACTCAGAAGCGTCACACTTACTGAGGAGAGGAGAGTGGGATAAAGTACAGGGGGTGGGTTATAGCTGTGCTTTGCACAGACAAAGCAGAGCTGGGTTCAGGAAAAGGTCAGCAATCCCAGAATGCAGAGCAGCACAGTCAAAAGGCACTTCCTGTTACAGGCTGCCTGATGTTCCATGAGCCGCCATCTTGGATGTTTAAAGGCTCATAACTTGCAGTAGATGTGGGTAGGATGATTTTTAATGTGAGGAATCTGTATGTACAGGGTGTGGGAACATATAATATAGGCTCTTATTCAGGGTGAAGGTCTGCTTTAATGTGTTTCTATTGTTGTAACTGTTGCAACACTATCTCCTATCCATCATTAAATGAGGGGGCGTGACCTGAAAAGTTGGGAGGTATGCCATTGGGTCCCAGGGTATACGGTAGTCCACTGTCTACTGGCCATGGCTGCTGAGGCACCAATTAACAGCATGCAGCGGCACTGCAATCTCCACTGAACCACTATGAAAAGAGTAAAAAAATGTTTTAAATATATATATTAAATTTTAAAAACATGGTTGATTTCTGCCTCCTCTGCGGTGCCGTTTGAGGCAGTCACCTTACATGGACTCATTTCAGATGCACCCCTGGGGACCTTCCTGGGTCACACCAGAGGAAGTTATTCTTGGGGCCCAGCATTTAGTCCGACCCTGTCCCCAGCTAACTGTACGCAGACCCTGTTCCAAAACTCATTCCTCTTTAACCTCCCCCCCAAGCACTTGGTCTCCAAAGAAGGGTTAGCTCCAATTTTATATGGGCCCTTGGGCACAAGAGTCTCAGTGTGCCCTTCTGTAGGTGTATCACATCACATGCCAAAATATATAATTATATAATCTCACCCGTCAGCTCTGCTGCCTCTGCTTGCCTACAGGTTTCTCTGCCTTTTCCACTGCCACCAAATCTGCTCTAGTCCGTGCCACCTTCTCTGCTGCTACTGATGGTCCTCTGGTCCATGTTGCTGTATCTATTCTTGGCAATTGACCTCCAGCCATTGCTGGATGATCATCCTCTAGTCCTTGTTGCCTTATCCACTGCCACTGAGGAATCCATCATTACTGTTGTCCCATGATCTCCCCCACTTTCTCCACTGCCACTGAGGAATCCATCATTACTGTTGTCCCATGATCTCCCCCACTTTCTCCACTGCCACTGAGGAATCCACCGTTACTGTTGTCCTATGATCTCCACCACTTTCTCCACTGCCACTGAGGACTCCACCATTACTGTAGTTCTTGATCTCCACCACTTTCTTCACTGCCACTGAGGACTCCACCATTACTGTAGTTCTTGATCTCCACCATTTCTCCACTGGCACTGAGGAATCTACCATAACTGTCATTCCTTGATCTCCCCCGCTTTCTTCACTGCCACTCAGGAATCCACCATTACTGTTGTCCCCTGGATCTATCCCACTTTCTCCACTGCCACTGAGGAATCCACCATTACTGTCATCCCTTGATCTCCACCACTTTCTCCATTGCCACTGAGGAATCCACAATTACTGACATCCCTTGATCTCCCCACTTTCTCCACTGCCACTGAGGAATCAACCATTACTGGGGAGATCCCTTGATCTCCACCATTTTCTCCACTGCCACTGAGGAATCCACTATTACTGTCATCCCTCTATCTCCACCACTTTCTCCACTGCCACTGAGGAATCCACCATTATTGTCCTCCCTGGATCTCTCCCACTTTCTGCACTGCCACAGGAATCCACCATAACTGTCGTCCCCTGTATCTCTCCCACTTTCTCCACTGCCACTGAGGAACCCACCATTACTGTCGTCCCATGATCTCCACCACTTTCTCTGCTGCCTCTGAGGAATCCACCATTACTGTCATCCCATGATCTCCACCAATTTCTCCACTACCACCGAGGAATCCACCATCACTGTCATCCTCTGGATATCCCCCACTTTCTCCACTGCCACTCAGAAATCCACCATTACTGTCATCCCCTGGATCTCTACCATTTTTTCCACTGCCACTGAAGACTCCACCATTTTTGTTGTCCCCTGATCTACACTAACTTCTGCACTCCCAATGAAGGGTCCATCGCTACTGTCAATCATCTGTTGTCCCCTGATCTACACTAACTTCTGCACTCCCACGGAAGGGTCCATCGCTACTGTCAATCATCATCTGGTCCTCACCACCTTCTAAAATTCCATCGATGTCCCTCCATTTCTTTCCACCTTCTTTTTTGTTGCCAATCTTCCTCTGGTCCTTAGGCCAGCTGTGAGCAGATCTGCACATGGGACAACTGGCCCACCAGTCTGGTGAGGAGGGTCCACCAGAAGATCATCACGCAACCCAGATTGACCCCGAGTGGGCTCCTAAAAAATGCTCTGTGTCACTGCCCAGGCACAGCCAGTGCTGAGCGCCTGACCTCAATTCCCCAGCCCCTCCCTTGTTCCTAGCCCCTCTGTAGCATGTGGTATCTCCTCCGCTCCAGTGAAACTTTTTTTCAGATGCCACCCCAAAAAATGGTCCCCCTTTCCAAAGCTTATCAAGCATAGGAACTGGTAGCCCATGGCTCAAGGGACAAACTTCCCTGGCCATAGTATTTGCTAGCCTCTATTCCCTTTGGTTGATCAGTGCATCCTTTGCTGCTAAACGAGCAGGTAATGAGGTGGGGGGGTATTGGTAAGCCACACGGCAACCTGTCAAGCAGGTGGCTTGCCACCTCCCTGCCATTTGAACTGGTATAGAAGTCAATTGGTTCATGAGTAGAAAAAAAACACAGCACAAAGTCCTTTAATAAACTAACATTACAAATTACTCACCTCCACAATCTTTATCCAGCACTGGGTTTTTATCCTTCTGCATTTCTGGCAACTCTAGGAACCTCTATGGCTTCTCATCTGCCAGCAGAAACGGCAAAAATGACGCTCTCCCAGTTTTTTGGATTCCAGGAGGACATAGGACCTCTATACCAATTCAAAGGGTGGGGGGAGGGGCAGGCATGTCACTCACCAGCACCGATGGGTGGCATACCTGAAAGATTTGACCTGGATCTTGAAGATGTCCAAGATAGGGTGAACCTCACAAAATCATGGCACATGGCACACATGAAATCATGGCACAGATTTCTCCTGCCCATGTGCATAACCTTCATTTATCTGTATTTATTTTAATTAAATATAATTTGCCATTTTTCTGTCCAAATCTGTTTGTAGCTGCATGTTGGGCCCAGCAATGACCCCTGCAGTACTCCTATGGTAACAGTGATCCAGTCTGGGTACATACCGTTGATATCCACCCTATGTTTCCTATCATTAAGCCAATTACTCGCCTATTTACACACATTTTCCACCAGTCCAGTTATTCTCATATTTTGAACCAGTCTTTTATGTGGAAAAGTTTAGCTACCTGAAATCCATTGACTTCCCCTGATCCAGTATTGAACTTACTTTCTCACAAAAGCTGATCATGTTTTATCTGCAGGAAAGATTAGTCATAAATCAATGCTCTTTTAATTACTTTTACGGAGATACCCCAGCATAACATCTCCAAGAAAACCATCAGATGTTAAACTTACCGATCTGTATTTATTAGTTTCCCCTTTATTTCTCTTTATTACCCTGTATTAATTATTGTTACCACATTTGCTATCCCCCAGTTCTGTTCTGTCATCTAGCATAAGTGGCCTCACATTGAGGACGTCCATGGAGCCTTCTTTCATGGAGTTTCTTTCCCTTCATTCATTACAATGGATTTTGTCCTGGGGGGTCTAGTTGGGGGGGGGGGGGGGAGGGTGGCGGGTCGTAGAGGACAGTGGTAGCGGAGGAAAGGTTAGGTGAGTGTTAGAGGACAGAAGAAGGTGAGTGTTAGAGGACACTGGCAGGGGGTGGAGCGGATATAAAGTGGAGCGGATATAAAAGTAATGGAGGACAGCAGCAGGAGTGGGGGGGGGGGTAGGTGAGTGATAGAGGACAGTGGCAGGGGGTAAATGGGCTAGGTGAGTGGTGGAGGAGATTGACAGGGGGTGGCAGGGTTCATTTGGTGGTTGAGGACAGCGGCAGGGGGTTAAGTGATTAAGTGGGCAGTAGAGGACTGAGGCAGAGGGTGGAGTGGTTGGGAGCTTGGTAGAGGACAACAGTAGGGGGTGGAGGGGTTAGATAAGTGGTGGAGGACAGCGGCAAGGGGTGGAAGGGTTATGTAAGTTGTAGAGGACAGCGGAATGGGGTGGAGGGGTTAGGTGAGTGGTAGAGAACAACGGTAGGGTGTGGAGGGGGTTAGGAAAGTGATAGGGGTACAGGACAGCAGCAGAGGGCAGAGGACAGTGGCAGTGGACAGCAGCAGGGAGCAGAGGACATGGTAGCGGGTAGAGAACAGCAGCAGGGGGTAGATGAGTATGGCAGGGGGTTTCAAACTGTGAGGCATCCTAATTCAGATAGCGATAGTCAGACAGGGTTAGGTGAGTGGTGGAGAAGAGAAGCAGGGGGTGAAGGTGTTAGGTCAGTGGAGGTGGAGGGGTTAGGTAAGTGGTGGAGTACAGCAGCAGGGGGTGAAGGGGTTAGGGGAGCAGTGGAGGACAGCGGTAAGGGGGTAGAAGACAACAACAGAGGCAGCAGAGGCAGATGACAGCAGCAGAGAGTAGAGGACACTGAGGGTTCTCACACAGTGAGTGGGGCATCCTAAATTAGGGATAGTCAAAATCACAGGATTCGGTCCATTTTAAAGTCAAAATACACACATAGTGGAGGGATGGGAATGCCGCTACTCATGGCCACATTTGAATAGCTTGGGATCACACAATTATGCGAGAATGTGGCCACTTTGGGTAAATCTCAGACTAAATATATATATATATATATATATATATATATATATATATATATATAATTTCTAGTAACAGGGGTGCACCAGACAATACCACTGAATATAAACATGTGCTCACTCACAAGAACCAAACAAGACTGAAGTGGACATGTCCAATTACACACCTTTCTTCAAAAAGGAGCACCAATATCAATTTGGATACAAAATTCTTTATTATGAAAAAGGAGAAACTTTTAAAATACACAAAAACACACTGAACAATTAAAATCACATGGATGACCCCATGGTCTCAATAATATTCATGAAAAAAAAACCCTAAGGGGAACAATGCATCAAAAGACCCTATGTGTGCTTATTAGATCTTATTATAACAGTTATTTTATGCCGACATAAAAATTATATGTGTAAACCCTCAAAGTGTACAGCCTATATCTACTACAACCATGTAGTAGATATAGGCTGTACACTTTGAGGGTTTACACATATAATTTTTATGCCGGCATAAAATAACTGTTATAATAGGATCTAATAAGCACACATAGGGTCTTTTGATGCATTGTTCCCCGTAGGGGTTTTTTTTTCATGAATATTATTGAGACCATGGGGTCATCCATGTGATTTTAATTGTCCAGTGTGTTTTTGTGTATTTTAAAAGTATCTTCTTTTTCATAATAAAGAATTTTGTATCCATATTGATATTGGTGCTCCTTTTTGAAGAAAGGTGTGTAATTGGACACGTCCACTTCAGTCTTGTTTGGTTTTATATATATATATATATATATATATATATATATATATATATATATAATTTTTTTTTTTTTGTTAGGATCTGGGGTGCTAACAGCAATGACACTGGAAACAGTTCTTAGTTGAAATAATAAGCGTTTTATTAAATAAAGTCCAACAGAAAAATCTCTTAAATTCAGAGTATAATGCAGAGTACAATGCAGTAACGTCAGAGGTTTCCTCACCAGCTTTAGCAATGTCCAGAGTCTGATAGGTACAGAGTATTGAAAGTCCTCAATATCACAGGTCCACTTTCAGGGCATACAATCCCAGGCTGCTAATCCACAGGCTCCAAAAACATAACACATAAAGTCCTTTAGATGCAGTTCAGACCTGTAGGTTTTGGGAGCGGCACATGCTCCTTATCCCAGTCTCTCCTTCTCCACACTGGAAGCCTCAGCAGCTCCTTTTATTAGGCTTCCTTCCTTCAATTATTCTAATCACCTGGACAGACCCGGGAGTAGGGGAAAAACCTGTAGAAGACTGGGGATGTGGACTGGAGGTCTGTTATCCCGGCATGGATCGTGCCTGGCTGAAAAAAGCAACGGAAATATATACACCACCCATCACTTTTCCATAATATATATATATATATATATATATATTGTGGTAAGGTGCAAGGGGCCGTTATTGACGGCAGGTATGTAGCACCAATGTACCTGGCATTGGTGCAGTAAAGCCGTGTAGTCTGATTTCCAGCATCAGCTGCTGGTGGCAGTTTGCTGCTGTTGCTTTAGAATAGCCGAAAGGCTAACCTGGGACGGCTTTACTGGGATGGAGTAGAGCAGGGTGGGACTCCATCCCACTACCCAGGTCCGGGTTTTGCGGGCTGTTTAAATAGCCTGGGGAATCAGCTGTGGCCTGTCCTTTGTCTAAGAGCTCACATGGGAGTGAGACTCTGTGAGCCTGGCTGAAATCTCCTGTGGAAGCTGTTTCATGCGGACCTGAGACATATTTGACTGTGAACAGAACCTTTGCTCAAGGACTAAAAGCTGTTTGCCTGACTGAATCATTTATGCTGCGGTTGCCTGAAAAGGTGATGTAACCTGTATGGACATATGCTTTTGTGGATTTTTGTGTGAAATAAACACAGACTTTACTTTGAACTGTTTGCCTCCGCCTCTATACTGCTGACACCCGGTCGCCTACCAGAGCTAATCTCCACAATATATATATACTCAGGGTCTTCAAGATGCAGAAAATATTTCAAACTATTGTACCGGGGAAGGAACGAGGAACGACACAAATTATATTTATAAAATAAATAAAAAAAAAAAAAAAGAAATGGTGTGCCAAGGTTGAGGGGGTGGGCGAGCCCACCTTGGCACATCCCCTCTAATGCAATGACTAGAGTAGGTGTGTTAGGGGAGGATAACACTGATAGACACTGCCATGTCTGCCCAGGGCTAGATGACGGAATCGACTGAAGATGTCAACGATTCACGGAGGAGCTGCAGGGGACAAAAGGTTAGTATGTACTTTTTTTTTATCTGAATGCCTGGACATGGACTTTATAACCTGACTATACTGTGACCAGCAGAAAGAGACAGGGCTGAACACCCTGATAGAGGTAGAGGGTGCAGACAGGCTCACAACTAAAACTTATGGGCTTGATATTTGTGTCTTCTTCCTCCTCCTGGCCCTCCTTCTTGGGGCATCATGTTATTATCCCCCGGGATCGCCTGTAAATTCTTCCTCCTTCCCCCAGCGCACAAGCAGGCTGCTCAGCCACTCAGTGGCTCATGAGGTGGTTCTGTTCAGATTTACTTTTGTGTCTCAGAGCAGCAGGAGTGAGTGGGCCACATCCCCACTCACCTTTAGCTGTGGGGTACCCTTGCCAGCCATTCAGAAAAGTACATGCCCCAGCTAAATGTATAGTGGGGATGTGGCCGTGGCCCAAAGATGGGCTTGGGGAAAGTGGTAAGTGTACTGGGCGATCTAGGGGGGTTTCACACAGCAGGGTATCCCAACTGAGGATGCCCCATAAAGAGAGATAACACTGCCAGTAGAGTCTGAAAAACTTTATAGGGATGGTTGCTCATTTTTAGGGCACAGCACTGTGCTTAAAAGTATTGTGAGCAGGCACATGCTGCCCCCCACCACCTGTAAGGCTGCTTAGCTCTCTCACTTTGTGCTGGCTCATATTCAAGGTGATTTGCGCAGGGACATTACCTAATGCCACAGGATCATTAAAGTGGACCAACACCCAGGATTTTGACTATCCTGGGTTTTGGTCCACTTCGGCGGGGCACCCCCGCTGTGTGAAACCCCCCAGAAAGCCCCAAAATCTTACCTGTCCCCGCTCCCACGTGACGGTCCAATCCCCGCCAACGTCCAGGCGGGGATCAGGAACGTCCAAGCGGCTGCCGCCGCCTCCCTCGCGTCACTTTCGGCGCGCGCGCGCCCCCGCCGGCCATTCGCAGACGGCCGGCGCGGGCGCGCGCACGCCTACAGGGGCGCGAGGGAGGCGGGGAAGATCAGCTAAGCGATTTGGGGTGTCTGGGGGGGGTTTCACCCCGCGGGACATCCCGATCTCGGATGTCCCGCGGGGTGGGAGGTGATCAGCCCGGGAATCTTATAGATTTCCGGGCCGATCACCTCTCGGTGTTGGTCCACTTTAAGTTGCAAGCTGGCAAAGGTAATGTTACAGATATGGTGGATGAGCTAACACCAATTTTCTGGGGAAGTACATTTTTGCAATCAAAGGTTAAAAAACATTCAGAAGCTTAGTACACGTATCTGTGAAAGTACATTAACGCTGAATTCTCATTAGAGCAAAGACAACTGAAACTGTAAAAAAGTATCACCTGCTAATAGGGTGTTACAAAACCGAGGGGAACGTGGTGCTGTCATCTGTGGCTTGTAACCGGGGAAAAGCTACCCAACAGCATCACAGCACACCAGAGACCATCCCTATCGTTTAGGGTGGATTTTTTGTTCTTTTATTTCTTGTAATTCATTTATGGCAGACCTTTGTCTTCAAACCAAAAAGGACCACTTTAAAGAACTTCGTTCGAGTTCCACTTTGTAACCCCCCTCCCCCAGGAAGCTCAGATACACTCACCTCTTCCCCCTTTAGCCGTGCTTGCACCCACACCTGCCCTTTCTGAATGGACTTACCACGGCTAGAAGGTGAGCGGGAGATATGACTGGCGGCGCACTCGGATCCCTTTGGCTCTGCTCGGCTGCTCAGCGTCCAGGTGGCTTAGCCGCCGGCGGAGATGAAGGGAGCTGAGTGAAAGCGAGTGCACTGATTTGCTGAGCAGGCCGCTTAGCCAATCAGCTCACTCGTTCTCGCCCAAATCTGCGCCGTGGGATTGACAAGTTGAGTGTATGGGGAAACCTAGGGGGGATACACACAGCGGGGCATCACAATTCGGGATGCCGTCGGATAGAGGATCAACACCCAACAAAGTCCCAGTTGGGTTTGTTGTTCCTCTTTTATGTTTAGGGGTTAAAGGGCCTGTAATGTCAGAAAAACAAAAGTTACTCACCTTGTCCCCCTTACAGCAACTCCCCGCTAGTCTGAGAGAAACCCCCCAGGTTCTGAGATCGGGTCTCTCTGTGTCCTCACATTCTCCTGCCCTAATCCTTTTTTGAAGCTGTCAGCGGTTGATGCTGTTGATGCTGTAACAAGCTTCTGTGGGAGGCTATTCCATAGATTTATAGTTCTTATGGTAAAAAACTGTTGATTGTCGCCTCCGGAGACTAAATTTCTTTTTTTCCAATCGAAGGCAGTGCCCCCTTGTCCTTAGAGAGGATTTTACCTGAAATAGTGTTCCCCCATATTTTTTGTATGGTCCATTTATATATTTATACAAGTTAATCATGTCCCCCCTCAATCGCCTCCTCTCAAGACTAAACAGATTTAATTCTCGTAATCTTTCCTCATAACTAAGATCTTTTATTCCCTTTATTAGTTTGGTGGCTCTCCTTTGCACCCTTTCCAGAGTCAGAGCGTCCTTTCTATGAATGGGCGCCCGGAACTGGACGGCATATTCCAGGTGAGGGCGCACCAGTGCCTTGTAAAGAGGCAAAATAACATCCCTATCCTGTGATTCCAGGCCTCTTTTAATGCATGATAGTATCTTGGTGGCCTTGGAAGCAGCTGCTTGGCATTGCATGCTGTTATTTAGTCTGTGATCTACTAGTACCCCGAGATCCTTCTCAACAAGTGACTCTCCCAGTTTTACTCCCCCGAGGACATATGTGGCCTTCAGGTTATTAGACCCCAAGTGCATGACTTTACATTTCTCCACATTGAACTTCATTTGCCAAGTGGATGCCCAGACACTCAATGTGTCCAAGTCAGCCTGAAGCTTGTGAACATCTTCAATAGACTGCACTGTGCTACATATCTTTGTGTCATCTGCAAAAATAGAGACAGTGCCATTAATTCCATCTTCTATGTCGGTTATAAACAAGTTGAATAATAGTGGGCCCAGCACTGAACCCTGGGGTACACCGATTATAACTGGTAACCATTCAGAGTAGGTATCATTAACCACAACTCTCTGCACACGATCCTTCAGCCAGTTTTCAATCCAGTTACAAACTGCGTTTTCTAATCCTGAAGATCTCAATTTCCCCAATAAGTGTCTATGGGGGACAGTGTCAAATGCTTTAGCAAAATCCAGAAAAACGATATCCACAGCCGCCCCTCTGTCCAGGCTTCTACTCACCTGCTCATAGAAGCCAATCAGGTTAGTTTGGTAGCTTCTGTCCTTAGTAAAACCGTGTTGGTTGTCACTTATAATATTATGAATAGTTACAAATTCGTGTATGTTGTCCCTTAATAGTCCCTCTAGCAATTTCCCCACAATGGATGTTAAGCTAACAGGTCTGTAATTGCCCGGAGAAGACCTAGAGCCCTTTTTAAAAATGGGCACCACATTTGCCTTGCGCCAGTCCCTTGGCACTATACCAGTTGCTAGTGAGTCTTTAAAGATCAACAACAGAGGTGACGAGATCTCTTGGGTGAAGTCCATCTGGTCCTCCAGTCTTATTCACATTTAAATTATCTAGTTTTTCTTGGATGATATCCACGTTTAGCTTGTTAATTATTATACTTGGGCTATTGCTATCAGTGGCATCTCCTTTGTTGGCTCCTTGCTCTTCTCTTGTGTACACAGAGCTAAAGAATCCATTTAACAGCTCTGCCTTATCCTCATCCCCAGTGACCACTTCCCCATTATCATTAATTAGGGCACCTACCTGTTCTGATTTAGTTTTCTTCGAATTAATATATTTGAAAAATCGTTTAGGGTTTGCTTTGCTTTCTTTGGACACATCTCGTTCATTTTGTGCTTTTGCCAACCTTATTTCTTTCTTACACACTTTATTTACTAGTTTATACTTCTCAAGTGTTACAGCTGAGAGTTCAGCCTTGTAATGTTTAAATGCTTTTTTTTTGTTCTTTATTGCCCTTTTCACCGCAGGTGTCAGCCATGAGGAGTTTAATTTTAGCTGTTTATATTTGTTACCCGTAGGAATACATTTTGCAACGACTCATCAGTGTATGTTTCAATGTGGGTCCCTTCAGAAGTCAATTTATTTTGGGGACCCTAAAAATAAGTCGGCAAATGGAGCAAGTTATATAGGGTTTATCAGGGAATGCAAAGTGGTGGTGAAATGAAAATTGCCACCTCTGACAGCCAGCAAGCAGCCTAATATAATCCTTCGCCTAAAATGTCCCTTTAATAGTGTTGGACATGCACTGGTGCTGTGACATGGAGGGGCATGGCCATGTCAAACATCAAGCATTAGACATGTGCCCAAGGAATTCTGGGGAGAGATTTTGTCATGGGATTCTTTCTCCCCAGATGGTTTATAATTGCCAGACTGGCCAGGAGCTGCTGCAGCGAAAACTTTGTGAATGCATTTTGTCTTTTAAAATGTAGCTTTACAGTCTATTTAAAGGGACTGCCTAGGCAATGGCTATACTAGGGCAGCAAGCTGCTCACCTGATGCCCGTCCCATGTGTCTCTCCTTCTTCTCTCCTTCTGGTAGAAGCCCGAGTAGGGATCCAAATTGTGCCCTTCTTAAAATTACATACGTCTGTAGCCATATATTAAACCCACAAGCATTCTTTCTCGCTTTACTGGGAGCATGGGGAAGGTTAGTTGGGGGTAGCCTCCAGGGCCCTAACTGGGATAGGGTGAGGGTAGTAGGGGGGTCTTCAGTGGGAGGGTATCCCGGGTTGTTTCCGCATGCAGGTCCCGGGGGGTGGGGGGGCAGAAGCATCCTGTGGGAAAAAGAGAAGAGGTGAGTATGGGTCCCCTCGTGATCCGGTACCATTAGTAGAGTAGATGGGTACTTACCAGATAGGTGCTGGTGGGGGTTGGTAGCCCCATGGAAGTAGAACTGGGGTGGCCAAGGGTGGCATTGGTGGGTGTCCTCATCCTGGTGGGCATGTGGCGGGGTGGTCTGGATCATCCCCATGGTGGTTGTCTAGAATGTAGTGTAAAGGTTAGTATTAGTTGGCCCAGTTGTCTAACTCATGGTTCCTTTCCACTTCCCTTCTCACTCACCTGAATTCGGGGAGGCCTTCTCCTGACCATTGGCCTCTTGCCAGGCCCTGCCGGGTGGTTGTTGATTGGGGATGCCGGGACCTCCACATTGTTGGGTTGCGTGGCCCTCTTGAGGCGCTGGTCTTTGTTGGGCATGCCAGGGCGCATACACTTTTGGTGCCACAGACGTAGATGGCCATCTGGAACAATAGGGGTCGTGCTTAGAAGCCCACTCCTCCGGCGGGATTGGTTCCAGAGGGAGGAGTCCCCCAGGTCCATTGCCCACGTCCTGGGTAGGGGCAGATTGGTTGGGGAGGTTGTCACTGGCTCCAGGGGTAGCGGTGGCGCCACCTTGGGTCCCAGTGCTTCAGCGCTCCATGGCTCAGAATGATAGTTGGGTGAAACCTCTTCTGTTTTAAGGTATGGGTGGAGTTAAATGGTATTTGTAGTGGGTTCCCGGGTACAAGAGGGGGTGTAGGTCTAGTGCCCGTCCTAGTATAAAAGGAGATAAGGGGTGATTACCTCCCTAGTATGAGATCTTGGAGAGAGGGAGAGAGTGGGAGAGGAAAAGAAAGCTTGGTGGGAGATCTGTGCTTACAAAGCGAGGATGGGAGTTTGTTGGGACCCCAAAAGGATTGGCGGCAGAGGCCTGGAAGATATGGTGGAGTGTGGATACCTTAATCCCTTAATCCCAGAGAAGCTGCTCTGGGATGCGTACTCCAGAAGATCTCTATCCTCGTTCCACCTCACTGTGGCCTCCTGTGGGGGGGTACCATTAAGAGTCCTTTGGGGGGAGCTGAGTCCTGGGTGTGAGTGAATATGGCTTCAACATTAGTGCAATCCCTAGGGTCTGGACTCTTTCTCCCCCTCCTGCGGCCCAGTTCCAACCGCTAAAGAAAAAGTGTTCATGCAGAAGCATGTATCTCTCCCAAGCTGCAATAAGTAGCCTACAAGACTTGTCATGGCCTGGACAATGGTCATGGTTCGCTCAAAAGAGGATCACAGCATGCAGGAGTGTTTTTTTTTACTAATGGGACTTGGCGGGGCTTTAAAAAGGGTGGAGCAGACCCAAGCTGAGCTCAGGATACCCACTGCATCCAATGAACAAAGGAGCCTACACCTTTGCTGTAGCCCCTGTGGTAAGGTGGTGCAAGGGGCCGTCATTGACGGCAGGTATGTAGCACCAATGTACCTGGCATTGATGCAGTAAAGTCGTGTAGTCTGATTTCCAGCATCAGCTGCTGGTGGCAGTTTGCTGCTGTTGCTTTAGAATAGCCGAAAGGCTAACCTGGGACGGCTTTACTGGGATGGAGTAGAGCAGGGTGGGACTCCATCCCACTACCCAGGTCCGGGTTTTGCGGGCTGTTTAAATAGCCTGGGGAATCAGCTGTGGCCTGTCCTTTGTCTAGAGCTCACATGGGAGTGAGACTCTGTGAGCCTGGCTGAAATCCCCTGTGGAGGCTGTTTCATGCGGACCTGAGGCCTATTTTGACTGTAAACAGGACCTTTGCTCAAGGACTAAAAGCTGTTTGCCTGACTGAATCATTTATGCTGCGGTTTCCTGAAAAGGTGATGTAACCTGTATGGACATATGCTTTTGTGGATGTTTATGTGAAATAAACACAGACTTTACTTCGAACTGTTTGCCTCCGCCTCTATACTGCTGACACCCGGTCGCCTACCAGAGCTAATCTCCACATTTGGTGTCGGATGCGGGCAGAGCAGTGAGGCCGTTGCTAGGAGCAACCGACGAAAAAGTTTTTGTTTTGTGCATGTCCTATATTAAACCTGCGAGGCTGCTACCTGGGACTGCAGACAAAATGGAGGCGGTCGTGAAAGCGCTCTTGGAGGCGAATCTGCAGCAGCAGGAGGCCAACAGGCAGCAGCATGAGGCCAACAGACAGCAGCGCGATGACTACAAGCAGCAGCAGGAGACCAACCAGCTGCTGTTGCAACATATGTGTCAGGGATCGGCGCTTACCTGAGCCCCGTTCCAGCGCTGGCCTCGGGCGCCCGGCCGCAGCAGCTCCTGCCCGGCGGTCCTCGTGCTCGCGCCCGCGTTACTGCCTCGCGTGCGCATGCGCGAGCACGTAATCTTTATGCCCTCCGGCGGCGCTGCACACAGCGCGCCCGCCGGAGGCTGTAGTAGGAAGCAATTCTACCAAGGGGCACAGGCACGCCCCTTGGTTCAGACTATGGGCCAATGAGCCCAAAATAGGGAGGTTCTGGGCTACACGCCCTTTTAGGTTCTGGCCCAATGGTTGTTTTGATTACAGTTGCACCAATCACATACTCACCTCCCATCATATCTGTCCCTATATAAGGTTCACCCTGTCAGTTGCTCAGCGCCTGTGATAGTGCCTTGTACCCAGTTTAGTAGCTTGTCTCTAAAGTATATTTTTGATCTCCCGTTGCCGACCACCGTCCGTCTTGACTACCCCCGATCTGATCTCCTGTTGCCGACCTTCGCCTGTGTTTTGACCACCCCGATCTGATCTCCTGTTGCCGACCTTCGCCTGTGTTTTGACCACCCCCGATCTGATCTCCTGTTGCCGACCTCTGCTTGATCCTCGACCACGTCTTGTCCAATCCTTTGTACCGCTGCCATCTCGGAACTTCTGTTGCTGACCCCTAGCCTGTTGGACTTCCGTTATACGCTCAGCGATTGGGCTGCTCGGCACCACTTCCAGCCGCGGGTTCTCCAGGCCTCTGAACAGTAAGACTCCAATCTTTGAGCCATTGAAGTCCTGGGGGCAACCGATCCCGGGCAGGCGTGCTCTGCGTCCCGGCAAGCGGGGGCTCCTAAAGGTGAAGCTGGCTGCGGAGATTGGGGGTTGAGGTCTTACTGAGAGGGCTGGAGTTATCTAAGTGGATTGCTGTAGTACCCGGAGCGTGACATTATCACAGGCCCGAAGATGGATGACCTGGTACAGCAGGTACAAGCTATGGCTACGGCGATAAACCAGCTCGCTCAAAGAGTGGCCACTCAGGAATCTCGACAGTTACCGGCATCCTCTGTACCACCTCATATCTCAGAACCAAAGATTCCACTGCCGGAAAAGTTTTTTGGAGAACGAGCGAAATTCTCCAATTTTAAGAATGCCTGCGAACTGTATTTCAAGCTGAGACCCATCTCCTCAGGCACTGAGTCCCAACGAGTAGGCCTAGTCATTTCTTTGCTTCAAGGAGACCCGCAGTCCTGGGCCTTTAGTTTGCCATCTCATGATTCTGCCCTACAATCCGTTACAGCATTCTTTAATGCTATGGGCGTCTTATATGCTGACCCTGATCAACAATCTACGGCAGAAAATAGGCTTCGGGCCTTAAGACAAGGACGGAATTCGGCTGAAGATTATAGTGCTGAATTCCACCGCTGGGCCGTCGAATCGAGGTGGAATGATCCCGCTTTGTGTAGTCAGTTCAGGGTGGGGCTGTCGGAAAGCATCAAGGATGCTTTGGTAAATTTTCCTCCACCCGCAGACCTAGACCAATTAATGCAGGTCTCCATTAAAATAGACAGGCGTCTTCGAGAGAGGGCTAGGGAGAGAGCCAGGGCTCCCACGTCCTTCAGGTCCTCCCAGAGTCTTAGTTCCCCGGCTACCCGTGGGGAAAATACCTCATCTCCTTCCCAGGAAGAACCCATGCAATTAGGGAGAACCCGGTTATCCCAAGAGGAAAAGCAGCGTAGGCGGTCCAATGGGTTATGCCTATATTGTGGGAACTCGGGACATTTCGCAGGGTCCTGTCCCAACAAGGGGAGACCGGCGGAAAACTTCCGCACCCAGACCAGGTAGAGAGTACTGATCTGGGTGAGTCAGTTTGCAACTCTCGCCAAAATAAAATGTTAGTACCCATTGACCTATCTTGGGGTTCTTCCAAGCAAACAGCTTCCGCCTTTATCGACAGCGGTGCGGCGGGAAACTTTCTGGATAGGAGCATGATCTCCCTTTTAGGTATTCCGTTAGTTCCTCTTGAAAGATCCCTACAAGTTTTGGCCATCAATGGGAAGGCCATCCAGGGGGGACCTATAAACACCAAGACCCCACCTCTTCGGTTAATTGTTGGCTCTTCCCACTCTGAGTTCTTAGAATTTTTCATCTTCGACTGTCCAGAGACTCCGGTGGTTTTGGGATACCCCTGGTTACAACTCCACAACCCGGTGATAGATTGGCGGGTTGGAGAATTGATCAAGTGGAGTGACCATTGTAAAAGTCACTGCTTTACTACAGGCCTTAGAAGTATGCAAGTTTTACCTCAGGGATTACCTCAACCATACGCAGACTGGGTTGATGTCTTCTCTGAACGTTCTGCGGATACCCTTCCTCCACATCGGTCTTATGACTGCCCTATTGACTTGCTGCCTGGCACGATTCCCCCGAGGGGAAAAATTTATAATCTTACCCTGCCTGAAGAGCAAGCAATGAGGGAGTACATCACCGAAAATTTAAGGAAGGGATTTATTCGCCCCTCTGCCTCACCTGCCGGGGCTGGATTCTTTTTTGTAGAGAAAAAAGATGGCGGCTTGAGACCATGCATAGATTATCGAGCCTTGAATAAAATCACTGTAAAGAACCGATACCCCTTGCCCTTGATCGGGGATCTGTTCAATCAAGTCACTGGGTCCCAAATTTAAGAGGGATTTAAGAGGGGCTTACAATCTTATTCGCATCCGACAGGGGGACGAGTGGAAAACCGCATTTAATGTGAAAGACGGCCATTACGAGTACCTGGTCATGCCTTTTGGTCTTTGTAACGCGCCAGCCGTTTTTCAAGATTTTGTTAACGATATTTTCAGAGAGTATCTCGGTAGATTTGTGGTCATATACTTAGACGATATTCTCATTTTTTCTAATTCCTTGTTGGAGCACAGACGCCATGTTAAGTTGGTACTACAAAAATTAAGAGAGAACAACTTATTTGCTAAACTTTCTAAATGCGTGTTTGAAGTCACCACAGTTCCTTTCTTAGGGTATATTATTACCAACCAGGGTTTAGAGATGGACGCGGGGAAAGTTTCGGCGGTTCAGGATTGGGTTCAACCCAAGACCTTAAAAGAATTGCAGCGTTTCCTAGGTTTTGCCAATTTTTATCGGCGGCTCATCAAAGGTTTCTCTCATGTTGTTGCACCTCTTACCAATCTTACCCGCAAGGGGGCCTTTACGGCTAACTGGTCTCCCTCTGTCTGTGAGGCCTTCCTGACCTTGAAGCGGGCCTTCACTTCGGCACCAGTGTTAATTCACCCAGATATTCGTAAGGCCTTCATTGTTGAAGTAGACGCTTCAGAGCTGGGAGTGGGTGCAGTTTTGTCGCAATATTCCGGTGACCCTGAGCGTCTACATCCATGTGCTTATTTTTCACGTAAATTCAGTACCGCGGAGCAAAATTATGATGTTGGTAATAGGGAACTATTAGCTATTAAACTGGCTTTTGATGAATGGCGACACTGGCTGGAGGGTTCTTTACATCCTATAACCGTGTATACCGATCACAAAAATCTTGAATACATTGGGTCTGCCAAGAGATTGAACTCTCGTCAAGCACGTTGGGCATTATTCTTCTCGCGTTTTAATTTTATTATTACGTTCAAGCCAGGTGTAAAAAATACTAAAGCGGATGCTCTATCTCGCATGTTCGGTGAATGTAAGGATCGGGGTGATACTGGTGACCCGATTCTACCTATGGGTTGTGTGGTCGGGGCATTACTCCCTGATCTCTCTAACACCTTGGCGCCGTTTCAAGACCAGTCCCCTAGTGATATTCCCTTGGGGTGCCAGTTTGTACCGCCACATTTGCGTTCAGATGTAATTCGCGAGTTTCACGATGCTAAAACTGCTGGCCATGTGGGTAACCGAAAAACCCTTATGCTTGCCCGTCACCATGTATGGTGGCCAACCATGAGACGCGATATTACTGCCTTTATCGATGCTTGTGCTGTTTGCGCTCGAAGTAAGGGGGTTCATAAGGCTCCCAGTGGCGGTTTGGTTCCTCTTGAAATTCCTGCTGAACCTTGGACTCATATTTCTATGGATTTTATTGTAGATTTGCCTTTATCACTCGGGAATACTGTTATTTGGGTGGTCGTAGATCGTTTCAGTAAAATGGCACACTTCATTCCTTTGGCTAAGCTTCCTTCGGCACCAGAGCTTTCTCGACTATTTACTTCACACATTTTTCGTATTCATGGTATTCCGTCCAATATAGTCTCTGATCGGGGCGTCCAATTTACTTCCCGTTTTTGGAAACATTTCTGTTTGCGGCTGGGTATACAGATCTCTCTTTCGTCTGCCTACCATCCCCAGTCCAATGGGCAGACGGAAAGAACTAATCAAACTCTGGAACAGTACTTAAGGTGTTATGTCTCTGATGCCCAAGAACAATGGGCAGAATTTATTGATGTCGCCGAATTTGCTTATAATAATGCGCCTAGTGAGAGTACCAAGATTTCGCCTTTTTATTGTAACTTAGGGAAAAATCCTAGAGCTTCTTCCCTTTCGGGGTCACCCTCCAACTTGCCGGCGTTGGAGGAGTGGCTTCAAGAACGGAAGAATATCTGGACACATGTTCAGGAAATCCTTAAAACCACTAGTTTAAGATATAAGAAATTTGCTGATCGTCGTAGATCACGGGAACCTACTCTTCAAGTAGGCGATCTAGTTTGGGTCTCCACTAAAAATATTGCGCTCCGTCAACCCTCTAGTAAATTGGGTCCGAAATTCATTGGCCCTTTTCCGATTATCAAGAAATTGAATAATGTGTCTTTTAAGATTCAACTCCCGCCGACTTTGAAAATACCTAATTCTTTTCATGTTTCATTGTTAAAACCGGCGAAAAATACTCCTCTTGCTGGTCCCTCGCCAATTCTTGTTGATAATGAGCCCGAGTATGAAGTAAATAAGATCCTGGATTCACGTAAAGTGCGTAATTCTTTACAGTATTTGGTGGACTGGGTTGGCTACGGTCCCGAGGAAAGGTGCTGGGTAGCAGCTAAGGATGTGCACGCCAGTACTCTTGTAAAGAAGTTTCATCATGACAATCCAGGAAAACCCGGTAAGGGTCCGGAGGCCCCTCGTGAAGGGGGGGGTAGTGTCAGGGATCGGCGCTTACCTGAGCCCCGTTCCAGCGCTGGCCTCGGGCGCCCGGCCGCAGCAGCTCCTCCTTCCTCGTGCTCGCGCCCGCGTTACTGCCTCGCGTGCGCATGCGCGAGCATGTAATCTTTATGCCCTCCGGCGGCGCTGCACACAGCGCGCCCGCCGGAGGCTGTAGTAGGAAGCAATTCTACCAAGGGGCACAGGCACGCCCCTTGGTTCAGACTATGGGCCAATGAGCCCAAAATAGGGAGGTTCTGGGCTACACGCCCTTTTAGGTTCTGGCCCAATGGTTGTTTTGATTACAGTTGCACCAATCACATACTCACCTCCCATCATATCTGTCCCTATATAAGGTTCACCCTGTCAGTTGCTCAGCGCCTGTGATAGTGCCTTGTACCCAGTTTAGTAGCTTGTCTCTAAAGTATATTTTTGATCTCCCGTTGCCGACCACCGTCCGTCTTGACTACCCCCGATCTGATCTCCTGTTGCCGACCTTCGCCTGTGTTTTGACCACCCCCGATCTGATCTCCTGTTGCCGACCTTCGCCTGTGTTTTGACCACCCCCAATCTGATCTCCTGTTGCCGACCTCTGCTTGATCCTCGACCACGTCTTGTCCAATCCTTTGTACCGCTGCCATCTCGGAACTTCTGTTGCTGACCCCTAGCCTGTTGGACTTCCGTTATACGCTCAGCGATTGGGCTGCTCGGCACCACTTCCAGCCGCGGGTTCTCCAGGCCTCTGAACAGTAAGACTCCAATCTTTGAGCCATTGAAGTCCTGGGGGCAACCGATCCCGGGCAGGCGTGCTCTGCGTCCCGGCAAGCGGGGGCTCCTAAAGGTGAAGCTGGCTGCGGAGATTGGGGGTTGAGGTCTTACTGAGAGGGCTGGAGTTATCTAAGTGGATTGCTGTAGTACCCGGAGCGTGACAATATGATGGCGCTGCAAGCTGCAGGTGCGCCCAAAAGTATTCCTGATGCCCGGAAAGCTGTCCACTCGGCGCTCACAAAAATGACCCCTTCAGATGACGTTGAGACTTACCTGGCGGTGTTTGAGAAGGTGGCTGCAAGGGAGAAGTTGCCGCATGACCAGTGGGCTGATGTCATCGCTCCATTTCTGGCGTCTGGACCCCAGCAGGTGTTGTTTGATCTCCCAGAGGACCAAGCCGCTGACTACCCGACTCTGAAGGGTGAGATACTGGCCAGACTGGGGGTGAATGTGTGGGTTCGGGCTCAGCGGGTGCATCAGTGGAGCTACCAGTCGGCAGAGCCCGCCCGGCCCCAGTACTATAAACTGCTGCACCTGCTGCAAAAATGGCTGCAGCCGGAGTTGTTAAGCCCCACTGCCATGTTGGACCGCTTGCTGGCGGACATTTTCTGGAGGGCTTTACCACACCCTCTTCAGCACTGGGTTGGCCAGGTATCCCCTGACAACGCACTAGGGATGGTGGACCTAGTGGAGCGATATGAGGCCACCAGGAACATGCAAGGCGGCTCCATGAGGAGGGATTCGGGAAACCCCGGAGGTCCCCGCCCCAGCTCAGGCGAGTGGCGTCCCCTAAACCCCCTCAGGACCTACCCCCCAAAGTCCCTGCCCAAGTGTTGTGTTGGGGATGTAAGGAGCCGGGACATATCAGAGCCAATTGTCCCCACCAGGGGGAGCCCATGGACTTGAACTTGGGTTACCGCCCTTCCATGTATGCCAGGAGGCTGTGTGCTGCCGGTGTCCCTGAGCTTGTGGGGCAAAGTCACCTCTGTCAGGTGAAAGTGGGAGACACCCTGGCTGTGGCCCTTTTGGACTCGGGGAGTATGGTTACCCTGGCAAGACCCGCCTTAGTACTGCCCGATGAGTACACTGGGCGGAAAACCGGGGTTTTGTGCATTCATGGGGACTTGAGAGACTATGCCACAGCACAAGTGTCTCTTACCACCGTCTCCGGCAGCTGGAAACATGAAGTCGCTGTCGCCGCTAAACTCCCGTATGAACTGATTGTTGGGAGAGACTTTCCAGGGTTCAGGTCACTGTGGGCCAAGTTGGCAGTCCCGGAAACCCGCGAGGCGGGTGTGTCCCCTATAGACTGGCCCTACTCAGGGGAGACCCCGGTGCCCTGGGAACCGGAATCAGGAGGCACCGTGGAAGAGGTGCCCGCCCCTAAAATGGAAGAGGGGGAGTCAACCCCACTAAATGTTATGGTTGGAGATGTGGAAGAGTTGGCAACAGGTCCAGAGTTGGCAGATCTCCATGTCTCCACAATTAACTTTGGTACCGCTCAACACCAGGACCCGACACTGTCTCGGGCCTGGGAGAATGTTCTTGAGGTGGAAGGTGAACCACAACAGCCAGGGGCGGAGTTACAGTTTCCTCGCTTTGTGGTTCACCAGGAAATGTTGTACCGAGTAAACAAGGTACGTGAAGAGGTGGTGGAACAATTGGTGGTACCCAATCCATATCGCAAGTTGGTGTTGGATTTGGCCCACCAACATGTTCTGGGTGGACACCTAGGCCAGCAGAAAACACTGGACCGCGTTTTACAACGATTCTACTGGCCCAGTGTGTACAAGGAGGTGGAGAGATATTGTGAGTCCTGCCCAACATGTCAGATGACCAGCCCTCAGCCTCATTACCGTGGTCCCTTAGTTCCTCTCCCAGTTATTGAGGTACCCTTTGAGCGGATTGCCATGGATCTAGTGGGTCCAGTGCCAAAATCCGCTAGAGGGCACCAACATATTCTGGTGATCTTGGACTATGCCACGCGGTACCCTGAGGCAGTTCCCCTGCGTCACACCTCTGCCAAGCTCATTGCTAAGGAGCTTATGGAAATGTTTTCCAGAGTAGGTCTGCCTAAAGAGGTCCTGACCGATCAAGGTACCCCGTTTATGTCGAAAGTAATGAAAGAGCTCTGTAAACTGCTGCAGGTGAAACAGTTGCGGACATCCGTTTACCACCCGCAAACAGACGGCCTAGTAGAACGGTTTAATCAAACTTTAAAGACCATGTTAAAAAGGGTGGTCGCCAAGGATGGGAAGAATTGGGACTTGCTGCTGCCCTATCTGATGTTCGCAGTGCGAGAGGTGCCCCAGGCCTCTACGGGGTTCTCGCCCTTCGAACTCTTATACGGTCGACATCCACGGGGCCTGTTGGATATAGCCAAGGAGGCCTGGGAACAGCAACCCACACCCCACAAAAGTGTGGTAGAGTATGTTACTCACCTACAAGAACGGATAGAGACCGTCTTGCCGCTTGTCAGAGAACATATGGAGGCAGCGCAGCGGGCCCAAAGCAGGATTTATAATCGGCAAGCCAGGGTAAGGAACTTTAACCCAGGTGACAGAGTTGTGGTTCTGGTACCCATGGTGGACAGTAAATTTCTAGCTAGGTGGCAGGGTCCCTATGAGGTCATTGAAAAAGTTGGGGAAGTGACTTACAAGGTACATCAGCCTGGGCGGAGGAAGCCAGAGCAGGTGTACCATGTAAACCTGCTGAAACTGTGGAAAGACAGGGAGACCCCTGGGGGTGACAGTCCCCGACCAGGTATGGTGGGGGTGGAGCTTCCCATCCCTCGGTCTGTTATTAGAGAAGCAGTAGTCGAGGTGAAAACTGGCGACAACCTCTCCTCTAAACAGACTCAGGAAGCCAGGGAGTTTATTAGCAGAAACACAGACGTGTTTTCAGAACTCCCTGGGCGCACTTCGGTCATCCAACATGATGTTGTCACGGAACCTCAGGTCAAGATCTGGTTGAGGCCTTACCGGGTACCTGAGTCCCGGCGACAAGCTATCGCGGAGGAAGTGCAGCAAATGCTCCAGTTAGATGTGATTGAAGAATCAAAGAGTGAGTGGGCCAGCCCCATAGTCTTGATTCCCAAGCCCGATGGTACGTTGCGGTTCTGTAACGATTTCCGCAAACTTAATGAAGTTTCCAAGTTTGATGCCTACCCTATGCCCCGGGTAGATGAACTCATTGAGAAGCTAGGCCAAGCCAGGTACTTTTCGGTTTTGGACCTCACAAAAGGGTACTGGCAGGTGCCCTTGACTGAGGCTGCCAAGGAGAAAACAGCCTTTATTACACCAGAGGGACTGTTCCAATACAAGGTATTACCATTTGGGTTACACGGCGCTCCCGCTACGTTCCAAAGGTTAATGGATATTGTCCTCAGGCCACATCGTCGGTATGCTTCGGCATATCTGGACGATATAATTATCCATAGCACGGATTGGGAAAGTCACCTACCCAAAGTCCAGGCCGTAGTGGATTCCCTCAGGAAGGCTGGGTTGACGGCAAACCCGAAAAAATGTGCTTTAGGCCTAGAAGAAACAAAATACCTGGGCTATGTGATTGGACGAGGAGTGGTCAAGCCCCAGGTGAACAAACTAGAAGCCATCCGTAACTGGCCACGGCCTAAAACCACCCGCCAGGTAAAGTCATTTCTGGGGTTGGTGGGATATTATATGCGGTTCATTCCCAATTTTGCCACCCTAGCGGCACCATTGACAGACCTGTTAAAGGGACGCAAGTCTGTCATGGTGAAGTGGAATGAACAGGCCGAAAAAAGCGTTCTCCGCTTTGAAGTCTGCCCTGTGTGGGTCTCCGGTGTTGGTGACACCCGACTTTAAGAGGGAGTTCATAGTGCAGACCGATGCCTCCGAGGTAGGTCTCGGTGCTGTACTGTCTCAGGAAGTCAACGGGGAGGAGCACCCCGTTGTCTACATGAGTCGCAAATTAACACCCGCGGAGACCCGGTATAGTATAGTGGAGAGGGAGTGTTTGGCCATTAAATGGGCCCTGGAGTCTCTTCGCTACTACTTGCTGGGGAGAAGGTTCCGTCTGATTACGGACCACTCTCCCCTCAAGTGGATGTGCCAGGCTAAGGACAGGAATGCCAGGGTCCCCCGATGGTTCTTGTCACTACAAAACTTCAAGTTCACAGTTGAGCACAGAGCGGGACGATTATTGGGTAATGCGGATGCCCTGTCCCGAGCACATTGTTTGGCATGTGTCCACCCCCCAAAGGGGGGGGGGTATGTGGTAAGGTGGTGCAAGGGGCCGTCATTGACGGCAGGTATGTAGCACCAATGTACCTGGCATTGGTGCACTAAAGTCGTGTAGTCTGATTTCCAGCATCAGCTGCTGGTGGCAGTTTGCTGCTGTTGCTTTAGAATAGCCGAAAGGCTAACCTGGGACGGCTTTACTGGGATGGAGTAGAGCAGGGTGGGACTCCATCCCACTACCCAGGTCCGGGTTTTGCGGGCTGTTTAAATAGCCTGGGGAATCAGCTGTGGCCTGTCCTTTGTCTAGAGCTCACATGGGAGTGAGACTCTGTGAGCCTGGCTGAAATCCCCTGTGGAGGCTGTTTCATGCGGACCTGAGGCCTATTTTGACTGTAAACAGGACCTTTGCTCAAGGACTAAAAGCTGTTTGCCTGACTGAATCATTTATGCTGCGGTTTCCTGAAAAGGTGATGTAACCTGTATGGACATATGCTTTTGTGGATGTTTATGTGAAATAAACACAGACTTTACTTCGAACTGTTTGCCTCCGCCTCTATACTGCTGACACCCGGTCGCCTACCAGAGCTAATCTCCACACCCCAGTTTTTTCATATGAGGCCCTGTGAAACCTATGTACACCACTGGAACATAGGTTCAGCTTATGGTAAATGAATCATATTTAGATGCTTTGGGTAATTCTTTACCAGAAGCTCTGGTAATTCCTGGGAGAATGGCAAGTGGTATAATTTTGTTATGGGCACATTATTATTATGGCTATACACACATAGGGTAGTATAAGAAGAAGGAAATTTCCATGACATCCCCTCTCCTCCCCTGGGGTGTAAGATGCAGATTGCAACCCCTCCCTCGCTCCCTGAGAATAAAAACCAGGGGACCAAGATTTTAAAAAAGAGAACATGTCAGGGGTGGCTTCTCTAAGCAGACTGTTATGCTCATCTGTGTACCCCTTACAGCAAGAACCTATCTTCATCAGAGGTACTGGATTTTTAGGGTTTTTTTCCTCATTTTTCTGTATTCCTTGTACTTTCTTTGAAAGCCAAATCCAACAGTGACAGATGGTTGCGAGCCACATTCAAAGCAAAAAGTTTGTCGACACTAGTGACTGCTCACAGGTGTGTGTGTGTGAGAAGCCCCCATGCCCTCAGATCAATAAGCTCATTGTTTACGGTTGTCCCTACTCCATAAAATATATACTTCCCACAAAGCGAAAACCCACCCAGTCCCCAAAAAAAAACTAAATGACGGAGTTGGGTAAGTTGAGACGTGTACCTATACTTATTACCTGTTTCTGCAGCTTCTGTCCTCCCGTGTACACTAACATTGATTTCTTTAATAAATTCAACACTGTAATGCAGGGGTAATCAACTACTTTCAGCGGAGGTCTGCTTAGCGGGGTCTGTCGCGGAATGAAGGTTCAAGCTGAACACTAACAGTAAAGAACTCTAAAGTACTCTAAAGCAATAAGTCCAATTTGGGGGTCAAGTGAGGGGTGCAGGCCAATAGTGGTGGGGGGAAGGGAGTTAGGTGAGGCATGCAGGCCAGTGCTGGGGTGGAGTTTAGGTGAGGGTGTAAACCAGTGACTGGAGAAAGTGCGGGTTAGGTGAGGGGTTCAGGCTTGCAGTGGGGGGGGGGGGTTAGGTGAGGTGTGCAGGCCAGTGGTGGGGAGAATTAGGTGAGGATGCAGGTCAGTCGCACCGGCCCTTCTGCAGTGTGTCTGGCCCCATATAATACACCCCCCCCCCCCCGGTTAATAAGCGGTGTGCAGAATCCCCCCCAATCACCCCTTAAAGAGCAATCCGGCAGAAAATCCCCCCAAATCCCCACATAAATAGTGCAGTAGAGAATCCCCCCAAATAACCCCATTATTATGCTCCCCCCATTTTGATCCTATACAAGTTTACAAATATTATTTTTTTGTCTTCAATAAAAAAAAAACATTTGCCCAAAAGTGGACCAAATCCTGGAATTTTCACTATTGGGATAGTGGTCCACCTCCCCGGGGCATCCCAACCCAGGGTGCTGTGTGAAACCCATCATGGCCAACCCTGGAATCTAATTGATTCCATAGCTAACCACTAGCCTTCCCCCAGGGCATAGCAAGCATTGGGAAGGTGCGGGTGGGGCTGATGGGGAGGTTTTGTTGGCACAAGAAAACCTGTCTCTCATCTGCTGCTGTCCTCCTCTCCAGTCCTGCTCATGTGGCCTATGCCAAGAAAAGGTGCAAAAGGCGAGTGGATGGCGGCACCTGGCACTGGGAGCGAGTGCGTGTGCAACCCTGTGTACAGCGGCAGCGGCTAAGGTTGCCACCTTTCCCAGCATAAAATAACAACCAATTTGGGCATGGTTATGTAGGGAAGCGCCACTAGGAATTTTGGTGCCCTGTACAGCCACAATGTCTGAACCCCTTAGAAAGAAAAAAAAGAATACTGGTAGAAGGAGAGAAAACAGAGGGAGAGTGTGAGGAGAGAGAAAAAGGGCGAAGTAAGTAGAGAGAGGGGAGAGAGAGGCAGAGGATGAGGGACAGAGAAAAAGAGAGTGAGAGAAGACAATGAAAGAAAGCTGAAAGTGAGGAGGAATGCAACAAAGGAAAGGGGGAAGTGAAAAGCAAAAAATTAGATGAAAACAGAAAGTGAGAAAGAGAGGTAAGAACAACAGAAAGAAGTGCATGAAACAAAGAGCAGAGTAATTTAGAAAGAGAGAAAGAAGAAAACAAAGAAAGAAAGAAAGAAAGAAAGAAAGAGATATAAACAAAAGAGGTATAAAGAAAAAAGTAAGAAAGAGGAGAAAAGGGGGGGGGAAGCTGGGAGAAGAAGGAAGGTGTGAAAAGGAAGGTAAAGAAAGTGTAATAGAGTGGAAGAAAGATGGAAGGAAGACATAAAGGAGTTAAGGGAAAGAGAGCTAATAAGAAAGAAATTTAAAAAAATGGAAAAGTGAGAAGAAAAGAAGAAGGTGAGAGAGGAAGTAAAGACAAAGACAGACTCTGGTCACCAAATGGGACAGCAGGCAGGTACACAGAAGCTCAGCATGTCTGATCTGTAATAGGACAGGCTCCCTCTTCGGCAATGGGCCTGGGTTGTCAAGGCTGATGATGATGATATGGAGCAGAGCCTGGAGAATGAGGCACATAGAGGAGGGAGGTCACGGACTGCAGGCACCGCAACGCTTTAAAGTGGACCAACACCCTCCACTGATCGGCCCGGGAATCTATAAGATTCCCGGACCGATCAGTCCCCTGACTGCGCGGTACTCTGATCGGGGGTTCCCCGCTGTGTGAAACCCCCCATAAACCCCTAAATCCCTACCTGCTCCTTGATCCAGCGGCGCCCCCCGCCGCCTCCCACGCGTCGCTCTAGCAGGACGCGCACCCGCGTGGGCCGTTTGTTAATGGCCGGCGCAGGCGCGCGCCCTGTAAGAGTGACGCGCGGGAGGCGGCGGCGGGCGCGCTCTCTTGTCCGTCGCTGCCTCCCGCTTGTCCGTCGGCGGGGATTGGCAGCAGCGGTCACGTGGGAGCGGGGTGAGGTGAGTTTTTGGGGCTTCTGTGCCCCACCGCAGTGGACCAAAACCCAGGATAGTCAAAATCCTGGGTGTTGGTCCACTTTAACTGGCCAGGTCGTGACCCCATTCCTCGGCACTTGTCAGGGAGAAATAGAAGGGGGGGGGGCACGGCTTACCTCACAGCAGGCGCACAGGAGCCGATGCAGCAAACAAATAAACATACAGACCGCTTCCCCAGCGCTCTGCAATGACGGGCTGGCAAGGACTCCGGCCCGGGCTTCATTACAGCGCACTTTCCGAGTTGCTACCATCAGCCCTGCACTTCCACCCTGGCCGCCTGCTCTCTTCTGCCCCCCCCCTGCACTGGCCACCTGCTGGCCTTGAACTATAATGCCGGCTTTCCAGCAAAGCTTCTTGTGGCGGGCAGCGGCTCCTATTCACCAAGCCCCCTGAAAGAAGCATTGCTGGAGCCAATAAACTACCGGATCGGCAGGCGGCCATTGCAGAGGAGGTGATGGCCTACCGGGCATTTGCTTGGTATGCCCTATGGCCAGTCCGCCCCTGTCTGCATCTATCCAACCACACAGATAAAATGTTTTTTTAAGATGTACTTTATGGCTCAGAAATGATTTCAAGATGAAAGATCACAATGTTTTGATGTCAGGTCCTTGAAGGGCTATAATGGTAAATGGCAAAGCTGAGCACTTACGCTATAAATCTTAACTGATGTCGAAGACGATTTTCACCTTCAGTCGGTGAATCTGTAAATCTCACTGCAAATTTTATTGATCAAATAATTTGGTTAGTTATTAAGAACGTATGCAGTGGTATAATTACAGAGCACTGTTAACACACGTGTAACCTAAAGTATATTTATTTATTTTAAAATGATATGTGTCTTGCTATAACCTAATCATTGCCTATCATACATATAGTGCTATATATCTGGCTCTGATACTCTCTGGATCCACTTTAACACCTTCCCCCCCACACCGCTCCCCCGTATATACAAAGAGACCTACCCACACCGATCACAGTGAACGACCGAACAGATCGCAGCTCCAGTGCCTCCAAAATCTTCAATGCTGTAATGAGCCAATAAGAGCAGAACCCATAAGATGATCACGTGCTCTCACAAAGTGTGAGGTGCTAAAGAATAATATATAAGTATGCACAACCACCTAGCAGTATATGGGATTAAGAAGGTGCTGGCAATAGTGCGAGGGAAAAAATCCACATGGAAAACAACAAAGTGTGCGGCGGTTAGTGGGGGGACCGGGGGCTGGTCTAGGGCCCCCATCCTTTGTTGTTTTCCAAAGTGTGAGGTGCTGACGTCAATCCCTCCAAGCGCTTCTTTCTGGCTGCCAGGCAGTCGGGGCCACTTTGTCGATCGGGGAGGGGGGGGGGGGGGAGTTTGCCTTGCTGGCGAACTTGCTGCGCAGGCTGCGGCAAAAATAGGGCAGTGGTTGGCCACTGATGGCCAGAGGACATTACATGCCACTCCACGCCAATGCTGCCCCCTCCATGAATGCCATGGTGCCGCCCACAAGCACCACCTCACCCTGCCTCATTATTGGTGCGCCCCTGAGTAATTTGCTTCTCTAAAGCCCCCCTTTAATGATGAGTGCTGTTTGAGAGGGCATAATCTAATGGAGATGTTGTGGAATAGCTGCTCTCCTAGAATTCATGGGAGCTGCTATCTGAGATTACACCTGAGAACCCTGCTAACACATAATCATGAATGGGGGGGAGCTTTTTCTAGCACACAGACACACTGCAGTTGAGCTGGGAGATTCCTTATTATCAGCCCAACCAGCCAGAGAGAAAATGTATCTGAGAATGTGATACTGCTGGTTGCATTGAAGATCAGCATGGCTGCTGCATGCTTGTGTGATATTCTCTCTCCACACAGGGCAGGCTGGAGCTTGGGATTTTTCTGTAAGCAATCCACAGCAAACTAAGGGGGGTTATTTAAGAAGGGATAGCGCCAGGTGGTGTCGTAGCGGCAGGCAGCATCTGGTGAACGCCGGGCTCTGTAGGCAAAATCACATTTATGAAAGTGAATCTGGTGAGCGACTCTAACAGCGCCATGTTTTATTACAGGCAGCTCAGCGTATAGCGCTGGTGCTGTAGCTTCCAGAGCGCCAGGTATTACCTTTCGCTTAGTGTCGCTCTCCCATACATTTCAACGGCCGTTCATTTGCTTGTGTTTAAACAGTGTGTTTGACATTTTGAATGTATTTTTTATTTTTTGTTCAAATCATATTGTGACCTCTCCTGCCTGCAAACAAACACTTCTAGAAACTTTTTTGATTTTTTATATTTTTATACAGAATTGTCATTACAGGTCTGGCGCTAAAGTGTTAATGTCACAGTGTTATAACAATGTCATTCTATGTATTTTCGCTTTGTTACAGGTGTATATGTGTTCAAAAACAGACTTTAATCACACAGCGTCTGGTGCTCTATGCTATAGTGACCAGAATTAGAGCGCCAATGCTGTGTGTCTTTTTTTTATGGTGTGGAGCACTGAGAGTCGGTCGCACTGAGCTGGCGCAACCTTTGCTCCCTGCAGGGCTGTACTGTTTCTGGTCAATAAGAATCAAAGGTCTTAATTCATCGGGAGTTGAAAAAAATTATAAAAAAGCCTGAGAATTTGAGTGTTGATGAATCACCAGATACTGTATGAAGACAATTAAAGTAAATGGCACTTTTTACTACGGTGTAAAAATGAGTAAAAAGTTCACTACTTTTCTCAGGAGTAAAAAAGTGCCATTAACTTTCATTGTCTTCATATCTGGTTATTCATCAACACTCACATTCTCATGCTTTTTTTCTCATGAATTTGTGACTACCATGAGAATTTTTTCCAACTCTTGATGAATAGAGGTCAAAGTCTCCTATATACTTTCTCTTGCCAATCCCAAAAAGAATAGCATATACAAAATGATGAAGATGATAATTGTGTGCAATGTTTTATTTTTTATGACTGATTAGAAAACAATAATCTGCTGGAGAATAGCCAGCGATGTAGTGGGTACTGTGATGAACGGGACCCAAATAAAGCTGGCATGAGACAGACTTAGAAATATTTTATAAGCACCTGGAGGCTCATAGAGGCTACTTAAATAACAGCCACATAAAAATTAAATGAGATCTTGGGACGAGCCATAGGACTCGCTTCCAACAGCTTATATTGCTTCTCATTTTCAGCAGATGGAAAGTCTCTTCTTTCTTTCAGCCGAAATACCCCACTGAGCACCTGACATTTCCACTGATACAGATCTGAAAGGCTTCAGATAGCTCTGTCACATTGTACATTGAGGAGGTGATTGTGTATATATATATATATATATATATATATATATATATTGCTTTACAAAAAAAAGAGATACAGAGCTACAAAGGCTAATAATGGGGAGGTGGGTCAGTGTAGCAAATGTATGGTATATCCTTATTATGGTGCTCATCAGGGGTTGTCTGGCTCATGGAGAATCCTTGCTTTGTGGAATAGCCCCCAGCACACAAACCAAAGCTTGTTCTACACACTATGATACTCAGTACCTGCATACTGTACTTCTTCCTGCTCCGGCTTGTTTCCAAGACCCAGGTCCTGTGATCTGATCACCCAGCCTAGCATTCCAGCACGGTATTCTGTGGTTTCACAATCAGAACTTGCAGCGCAGTTTATCGTCCATGGTAGGGGGCTCTAGTGAAGACTGGGGGGGTCATGCTAATTATTTGGTGAAGCCAGTGTGACTTACGGTGTGGATTGCAACCTACATCTCAGTGAGCTTTTTAGCAGTTAGACACAAAAAAGTGAAAAAAAAAAAAAGTTTTTTCTACCTTATTATTTCGAAAAGACCTGTACCTGTGATGGGGCATTTTTACAGGTTAGATACATCATATTTTCCTATGAGTTAAGGTTACAGTCTGGAAATAACAGCACTTTATGGGCACTCCATATGCTAAATAATTAAGTGTTCTTGCATGGCAAGATCACTTATTGTTCTTGCTGATATATTATTCCACCATATTTTGCACTGTAACTCCTCCCACAGTTTTTACACTACATAGACCATAATATACCAAAATGTGCGGATCGTTCCCGAATGGTGTGCTATTACTTTGTGGAATGTTTCACCAAACGGTTTCCGAAATATTGGCGTTTTTCTGGCGCAATTTTCCCATAGGAATGAATGGGAGGAATGTTCAAAACTAGAGTGGGAGATGAGTGTGAAGTGAAAAATAAGGACATGATTTCTAAACTGCGACCTCTCCCCATTTTTAAGCCCACCTACACAAATCTCATATCAAAACGTTCATCTATCCCTGCTGCCGCTAAAAATGTCCAAGGCTAAGCCATAGCCCTAACAGTTTTCACAATATGACCTTTTGTTTGCAACTTACACCTCCCATTGACAGTCATTGAAACTCCACTCTAGACACCACAAATTTGAATGGCAATTTCTAAACTGCGACTGTGCCTTCATTTTTGCTATATAACACATTGTAGGCCTGGCTCTTGTGATTCTTACAGTATAAAGCTCTTTGCTGTAGGATGTATACTTTTTAAGCTACAGCCATTTGAATATGGCAACCACCAGTGCATTAGAAATGTGTTTTAATGTGCATTCTCTGGTTACCTCAGAGTGAGTTGCCATAGCAACACAGCTGCAGCCTGGCTCGTTACATTCATTTAACAGCTGCTCCGCCCACACAGCCAGTCTCAGGAAAACTCCCCATGAAATCATGTTATGGAAAACAGCTTAGACAAATGACATAGCCAGTCATTTAGCAAGATATAAATACTTCATCATTTAATGCCTACTATCTTTATTCACTCCAAACAATCCATATAGTTACTCTGCCCAGTCAAACCTTTCCACAGTTACTCCAGCCCCTCCAACCACACAACAGTTACTCAAGTCACTCCACCCTGTTACTGTTAATAGGTAGTGCCGCCCCTGGCTGTTTTTTTGTTTGGTTTTTAGAAATGTATGTTTTAATGTAACTGTTAAGCACTTTGAGCAACAACATTGCAAATAAATGTGCTATATAAATAAATAAAAGTTGAAATGCATTTCTCACTCTATGAAGCCTGCCATGTGCACTCTTTAAATTTGATCAATCAATTGGTTAATTTAGTGCTACTATCTTTACTCACTCAAAACCATCCATAAAGTTACTCTGCCTACTCCATATAGTTACTCTGCTCAGTCAAACCTTTCCACAGTTACTCCAGCGACTACAACCACACAACAGTTACTCAAGTCACTCCACCCAGTTACTCCGCCCACTACAGTTGTAGAGAACTGGTAGAGGCAAGAACACTTCACGCAATTTCCCCGGAAATTGCACTTTGTCTAGTTTGCTATTGTTTTTCTGCATAGCCCATAGGGGGCTGTTGTTTCCAAACTAAACATCCTTGCCTCATAGGAAAAATGATGTACCCCACCTGTAAAAATGCCCCATCAAAGATACAGGTCATGTTTAGGGCAAAAAGATTGTTTTTTGCACTTTTTTGTGTCTTAACGCTGAAAAGCTTACCAGGATGCAGGCTGCAATTCACACTACAATGCACACTGCAAGTCACACTGGCTTCACCAAATAATTAGCATGACCCCCAAAGGTTGGTCATAGATCCTATGTTTCCAGGGATTGCCTGTCGGATCCACCATGTTATCAGGCTAGGAAGCCTTCAGTTACCCATTTTCTTGATACCAACGTTTGTGCCAGCCCAAAAGAGGGCTTCCTCACTCACCTTGCCTGACACAGGTAATGATGTGGTCACCCAGAGCCAATAGCCCCAACGCAGTACAGCCAACCGGGAATTCACCCTGTGCTCCCTATGGTCACTCTGGTTGCATTTAAAGCAGAAAAACAAAAGGGAATATGACTTTGGTTGTGTGAAACCCCCAGGAAGCCAGAAAAAAAATCACCTCTCTAGGCTCCAACAGCACATGCGCGGGCTCTCGCCCAATGAGAGCTGCCTGAAATGACTAAGGGGGTTATTTAAGAAGGGATAGGGCCAGGTAGTGCCTCGTAGCGGCAGGCAGCGCCTGGTGAACGGCGGGCGCTGTACGCAAAACCACATTTATGAAAGCGATTCTGGTAAACGACTCTCTAACAGCGCCATGTAGCGTCACATGTAATACTAGAGGTGGCTCAGTGTATAGCGCCGACGCTCTAGCTTCCAGAGCGCCAGGTATTACCTTTCACTCAGTGTCGCTCTCCCATACATTTCAATGACCGTACATTTGCTTGTGTTTAAACAGCGTGTTTGGCATTTTTGCTCAAATCATTGTGTGGCCTCTCCTGGCTGCAAACAAACACTTTTTTAGAAACTTTTTTGACTTTTTTTATATTTTTATACCAAATTGTCATTGCCGGTCTGGCACTAAAGTGTTATTGTCACAGTGTTAAAACAATATCATTCCATGTATTTTCGCTTTGTTACTGGTGGATATGTGATCAAGAACAGACCTTAATCACACAACGTCTGCCGCTCTATGCTATAGCGACCAGATTTAGAGCACCGACGCTGTGTGTCCTTTTTCGATAAGTATGGTGTGAGACACTGAGAGTCGGTCGCACTGAGTTTCTCTCCCTACAGTGCTGTACTGCTGTTAGAGCGCCCAACATACATCACATTTATCAGTGTGGGCCAGGTTACTACAGCGACTGAGGAGCTATGTTACAGTGCCCGATACATGTTTACAGCGTCTACTAGCGGTCGCTCTAAGCGCCGCTATACAGACATCTGCCGATACCTGTCGTTAGTAAAGGATCAGCATCCACGTCATTCGGCAGGTGGCTCTCATTTACTAGAATCATTTATCAGAATGGGTAATGGCCAGGGCAGGATTGAGCACACAATGTAGGGGATGCGGCAGCCTGCACTCTCCATAGGAAACAATGAGACACCTGCTGAATGACGTAGTCATTTCAGAAAGCTCTCATTGGACGAGAGTCTGTGCATGCTCCATTGGAATGCGGAAATGTGAGTTTTTATGGGCACCCTGGGGAACTTCACACAGCGGGGCATCCTGATTCGGGATGGTCCAAGGAAAAGCCAGCGGCCGGGCCAGGAATCTTTTAGTTTCCAGGGCCGGCCGCTGCTGGGTTTTGTTTCGCTTTAAAAGGCAAATTCTGCTTATTAGGAATGCTGAAAGCAAAAGCAAAGTGCAGTCAGCACACGTATCTATCAGTGTAAAGTAGATGAGATTAGCGCGGGCCCCAAGAGCCATCTTCAGTTTAGTAGTAAACGGATTACTCGTGCAAGCAATACTTTTCATTGTCTTAGGATATTTGTAACACCTTGGAACTTCCTAAGGGAAATCACGGGCAAAAGCACTGGAAGGAAAGATGTTGCTAATACTGAAAAAAAGGGAAATGTGTATTGGGCTTATGTTTTTCAGATTGATGCTAGAGTGGCGCTCAATTGGTTAATCGGGTTATGCCAACACATCATTCAATTTAAATAGCCAATGACAGCCCGAAACTCTCTACAAGGGTAAGCGTACCGTCTTTCAGTCAATGAGGTTACTTAATGTATATGGCTCATAAAGGAATCAATAAATATGACTGACAGAGCGGCAATATCAGGTTCCTTACTCCTGAGCTGATTTGCAGTGTTTTACACAGGTGACCTGGGCCTTGAAGTTAAGAGAGGGCAAACCGAGTAATTGTCCAGGGCCCCAACCACTAAAAGGGCCCCCTGCCTGATCCACTATTTAACTTATTTTCATTTTCCATAATTCAATCGATTTACAGGATAGCTATCATTAGACAAACATGAACATTAAATGCTATTATATGAGAAGATAAAGAAAGATTATGTTTCTGCCGGTTGCTCGCCAGGATCGTGGACCTACAGCGCCATTCAGATGGGCTGGACGCAGGGGACATGCACTCCTTAGGGATACCATGGATGTGGCCATCCCCGCTCCCTATGCCAACATTCTGTTCAAACCAACAATTTATGCTGTGCATTATATGCACAACATGAAGCATTGTGGGAACAGCAGAAAGGTAAGTGGTATGGGCGATCAGGGTGGTTTCGCACAGCGGAATCAAGATGCCCTAGTTAAGAGGACCAATCACCAGTATAGTCCAAATCTTGGTGATTGGTCTGTAAAGCATTGGGTAAAACAAGATTTTAGATGGATGGAGGATTTGACAGCATCTCTAAGAAGTAAGAAGGGGAGGCTGATTCATCATTAGCGGCAGGTAGCGACAGATGAGCGTCTGTAGCAGGCATTTTCAGAGCGCCCGCTAGTAGTCGCAGTGCTCGGCCGTGGGTCGCTACTTTATAGCGACTCAGTCGCTGTTCAGTAATGTTGAATACATTGTAAGGAGTCGCTATTTGACCAGTACAGCACTGTATGGGAGCGCATGTTAGGGACTGCTCATAGCGACCGACTCACACCATATTCAGCAAAAAAACAACCTCACAAATCTCTGGCGCTGAAAAATACTGGTTTGAAGCCCAGAGCGCAGGAGGCGGTGTGTTTAAAGTGTGTTTTCAAGCATCTATCCACTAGTAACAAAGCGAAAACATATGGAATTACATTGTAACAACATTGTAACATGAACACTTTAACGCCAGACCTGCAATGTCATTTCTTAGGAAATATATAAAAAATGAAAAAATTATGAAAAAACTGCTATTTCAATGCCAGAAGAGGTCACAGAATTATTTGTGATTTTTTTGAAAAACAAACAACAAAAAAAAAACAGTTTAAAGAGAAGAAAAGGATCGTCCATTAAAATGTATGGGAGAGCAACAGATAGCGAGAGGTCATACCTGGCGCTGTGCAAGGCTGAACGCTGGCGCTGTTCGCTGAGGCTGTGAAAATGATGAATCAGACGCTACATGGCGCTATCCCAGTCGCTAAACACATTCTGCTTGATAAATGTGTAATTGCGTGCCGTGTTCGGCGTTCACCAGTCGCTACCTGTCATTAACCAGCCACTACCTGACGCTATCCCTTCTTAAATAAGCGCCTAAGTGTACTCAGTTTAACTGGAACTTGTTCTGTGACCCAAAAATCCAAAAACATTAGGGATGGTCTGTGAATCCTAGGGGCGCTTCCCTTGAACCACCCCCCTTCTCTGTCTTCCTAGCTCAACCCTCCCTTTTCTTTCCCCAAATCATATCATAAACTGCTGCCTTGCCCCTTTATCTGTCCTCCCTAATTTTCCCCTAGAAACAAGCCCATCCAATAGCTCCCCCTTTTGTTGGGGTAATGTAGTTTGGCAAGTGAGATGGCCTCTTAAATGGACAGTACAGGCAATGGCACTAGTAACGCAGCAAAGAACTCACCAAAACCTATTACATGTGCCTCTCCTCTATTTCATGCAACATGGTGGAGATGCTGTAGCAGGCTTCCAATGCCTTTTTCCCCATTTTCCATCACAAGGCCACCCCATGCCTCAGTGCTCCCAGCAGGAGCGCGCTCATGCTCACCTAGCTTGCTCACATGGGAGTGCTGAGGGACGGGGCGGCTGTGCGACCACATTTGGAACGTGGTCACGGAGGAACAGAAAGGAGGGCAAACTTTGGAGCCATGCATCTACAGCCCTGGTTCTCAGGGGGTACACAAAAATATTTGGGGTACACCAACAGCAGGAGTCTGATGGGTCTGGTGCCATATTTTTCGCCCTATAAGACACTTATTTTTCCCCAAAAGTGGGGGAAAAATGTCATTGCGTCTTATCGTACGAATGCAAAAAAAAACAAAAAGAAACAGCTCCCACGCCTCAGCAGCCATCTCCTGCCGACATACAAACTTACACATACATCACTGGCTTCTGCTGCCTCCACCGCTGCCTCCGCTGGACGCCCCCTCCTCCACCACCTCAGCAGTTGTCCCGTACCCGCTGCCGACGCCCGCTGTACCCAGAGACCCGATTCAGGCAAATGTGTGGGGCATGGGCTGGGACTCCTGACATTGTTCTATGACGCTGGCAGGAGTCACGGGAGTCACAGGCCACGCCCACCCGAAAGTGAGTGTGTGGGTGTGACAGCTTCTGGGGAAAGTCAGTGTTTTTTTGGGGGGCATGCTGCACACTGTCTTTATTTGGGATGCCCGTACACTGCCTGTAATTGAAATGCCCGCACACTGCCGGTATTTGGAATTCCCCCCCACTGTCTGTAATTGGGATGCCTGCACACTACCTGCAGTTGGCATGCCCGCACACTGCCTGCATTTGGGACGCAAGCACACTGCTGCATTTGGCATGCCCGCACACTGCCTGCAATTGGAATGCCTGCACACAGTCTGTAATTGGGATGCCCGCACACTGCCTGTAACTGGGATGCCCGCACGCTGCCTGTAATGTGGAATATCACTCACTGCCTGTAATTTGGGATGCCCCTCACTGCCTTTAATGTGGGATACCGCTCACTTCCTGTAATTTGGGGTCTGTAATGGTGTGATTGGGGGAATTCTGCACACTGTCTATAATAGAGTGATTGGGAGGGGGTATTTTAGCACACTATTTGGTTCAGTATATTTTTTTTCAAATTTTTCTCTTCCAAATCCTTGGTGCGTTTTATATGCGGGTGCGTCTTATATGGCGAAAACTACAGCATAATGTTTGAACAGCAAAACATTATTCCTTTTTGCTTTAAAAGTGCTACAAGGCCTGTGGCCTACTTATTTTGGTAAAATGTATGATTGATCCCTTCCTTGGGGCTCCTCTGTGGGTACTTCTTGTCTCTAGTGGGTACTTGGCAATAAAAGATTTAGAACCACAGCACACTGCAAGAAATAGAGGAGAGGCATATAAGATATGCTTTAGGTGAGCTCTTTGCTGCCTTACTGTCCCTTTAAAGAAAATGAACTGAAATATCATCCCAGTCATTGTGATCAAGGATCACAATGACTGGGAGATAGCCATACCCGGTTACACATTGTACAAAAAAAAAACAGATTGGATAGAAAGGGTGGTGGAGTAGCCATTTATGTCAAGACTACCCTTCAATCAACAATAATTCAGCATACACATAATGAACTAGAAACTCTCTGGGTTACCATGCAGACGAAGGAGGGAGCTGTGGTCAGAATTGGTGTGATATATAGGCCCCCTGGACAATCTGAGGATCTAGATAACCTGTTAATAGATGAAATCAGTGGAATGGCAGAGAAGGGGGACATTGTAATTACAGGTGACTTCAACATGCCTGATGTGGACTGGAATATCCCAAGTGCATTGACATGCAAGAGCAGGACTATATTAGAGGCACTTAATGGAGTGTCTCTAAAACAACTTGTGACATTGCCAACTAGAGGAGATAACATTCTGGACTTAGTTCTGACCAATGGGGATCTGGTGTCCGAGGTCAGGGTTGAAGAAAATCTGGGTTCCAGTGACCATCAATGCTTATGGTTCAGAATAAAAACAGACATTGTGCAATCACACACCAGAACCAAAGTGCTAGACTTTAGGAAGACAAACTTCAAGGAAATGGCGGAGTATGTAGAAAGAAAATTAGGTGAGTGGAACAGAGTAGCAGAAGTGAGTGCCCAGTGGTCACTATTTAAAATGGCCATCTTAAAGGCAACTAAGCAATATGTGAAACAAACTAGCAAGAATAAAAGGAAGAAAAAACCATTATGGTTTACTAGGGAAGTCAGCACTATCATAAAAGATAAGAAGTCTGCCTATGAGAAGTATAAAGTAAGTGGAAGTGTAGCTGACAGAGAGGCGTATAAAATTAAACAGAGGGAAGCAAAACTGATAAGGACTGCTAAAGGGCAAAAGGAGGAAGAAATGGCCACATCTATGAAGAGGGGAGATAAAACCTTTTTCCAATATATTGGTGACAGAAAGAAGAAAAACAATGCAGTCTCAAAAATTAGAAATAGGGAAAATAAATATATTGACGGAGATAAGGCTGTGGCTGACCATCTGAATAGCTACTTCTGTTCAGTATTTTCAGATAGTAGCAGGCATGGCCATAGCACAGCATCCCGCTGGGAGGGCACAGCTCCGGAGTTTCTGGAGGCTGATGTCCTATCCGAGCTGGCACATCTAAAGGTTAGTAAGGCGATGGGTCCAGATGGAATCCACCCCAGAGTTCTAAGGGAACTTAGGTTTGTGATTGCAGCCCCTCTGACTGATTTACTTAACCATTCCCTTTCAACTGGTGAGGTTCCAGATGATTGGAGAATGGCCAATGTCGTACCAATCCATAAAAAGGGGAGTAGAGAAGAAGCCAGTAATTACAGGCCAGTTAGTTTAACATCTATAGTGGTCAAATTAATGGAAACACTCTTAAAAAACAGATAATTTCTCATCTAAAAATTAATGACCTATTGGACCCAAAACAGCACGGCTTTACTGAGGGCAGATCATGTCAGACCAATCTTATTGATTTCTTTGACAATGTCACTAAAGTGTTAGATGAAGGTGGTGCTGTGGATATCGCCTATCTGGATTTTAGCAAAGCCTTTGACACTGTACCACATAAGGAGCTCATAGATAAGTTATTGAAGGTAGGACTCAATCCCTGGATAGTTCAGTGGATTTCCAGTTGGCTGAGGGATCGGTATCAGAGCGTTGTTGTAAATGGTGTGCAATCTGAACAAAGGCGAGTTACAAGTGGTGTGCCACAGGACTCTGTCCTGGGCCCCATTCTTTTTAATATATTTGTAAGTGACATAGGAGAAGGCTTGGTAGGAAAAGTTTGTCTGTTTGCTGATGATACAAAGGTTAGTAATAGGGTGGATATTCCTGGAGGTGTCTGCAACATGGAAAATGATTTAGCTTTACTGGATAGATGGTCAAAACTGTGGAAACTAGAGTTTAATGTCTCTAAATGTAAAATCATGCACTTGGGTAGAAGGAATCCCTGCTCTGAGTACCGTATGGGCAGCACTGTGTTAGCCAGGACCTCGAAGGAGAGAGATTTAGGGGTACTGATTACTGATAGCTGCAAGATGAGTGGACAGTGTAGCCAGGCAGTGGGAAAAGCAAGCAGGATGCTCGGCTGCATAGCTCGAGGCATCACCAGTAGGGATGAGCGAATCGATCCGGACGAACCCGGATTCGATCCGAATTTCAGGAAAAATTCGATTCGGATCGAATCCGAATTTCCCCGCGATTCGATCGCTCGAAGTTTTCCTTTAACATCCATTCATTTACATTACAGGCATTCTAAGATGGCGGACGGGACATGTCCAGACATCAACCCTGCGCCAGTGCAAGCTGGGACAGTCACATGCAGCCTATCAGCAGCCAGCAAGCCCGGTGAGGTCACAGCGCTATTTAAGGCCGGCCATCTTGCTTTTCCTGCCTCATTTCTCTATTGCATTTGTGAGAGACAGAACGCTGTGTAGCTGAGGGAGAGAGGCAGTTAGACAGGCAGGGACAGACAGGGACAGGCTGGAGACAGGCAGGAGACAGACAGAAAGTCAGCGAAAAACAGGGAAAGGTAGAAAAATCGGAGGCTGTCACAGGGAGTTTTTTTTTTTTTTTTTTTCATCCAGCCTGACAGGCTTTGTTAGCGTTTTCAGGCTGCTTATACTAACTAACTGTGCATATATACTGAACTGATCTTAAGTCTGCTGTGAGGCATCCCATTCTGTGACTACAGCAGCCTCTGTTTAAGACCATATAACCATTTGCTCTTATTATAATTGAAATTAGCCTGATAAAGACACTTGCTGGGCATAGTACTTCTGGACCCTGCCAGGTCCACTTCTGTTGTGGCATCCCATTCTGTGACTACAGCAGCCTCTGTTTAAGACCATATAACCATTTGCTCTTATTATAATCGAAATTAGCCTGATAAAGACACTTGCTGGGCATAGTACTTCTGGACCCTGCCAGGTCCACTTCTGTTGTGGCATCCCATTCTGTGACTACAGCAGCCTCTGTTTAAGACCATATAACCATTTGCTCTTATTATAATTGAAATTAGCCTGATAAAGACACTTTTGCTGGGCATAGTACTTCTGGACCCTGCCAGGTCCACTTCTGTTGTGGCATCCCATTCTGTGACTACAGCAGCCTCTGTTTAAGACCATATAACCATTTGCACTTATTATAATTGAAATTAGCCTGATAAAGACACTTTTGCTGGGCATAGTACTTCTGGACCCTGCCAGGTCCACTTCTGTTGTGGCATCCCATTCTGTTACTACAGCAGCCTCTGTTTAAGACCATATAACCATTTGCACTTATTATAATTGAAATTAGCCTGATAAAGACACTTTTGCTGGGCATAGTACTTCTGGACCCTGCCAGGTCCACTTCTGTTGTGGCATCCCATTCTGTGACTACAGCAGCCTCTGTTTAAGACCATATAACCATTTGCTCTTATTATAATTGAAATTAGCCTGATAAAGACACTTTTGCTGGGCATAGTACTTCTGGACCCTGCCAGGTCCACTTCTGTTGTGGCATCCCATTCTGTGACTACAGCAGCCTCTGTTTAAGACCATATAACCATTTGCTCTTATTATAATTGAAATTAGCCTGATAAAGACACTTTTGCTGGGCATAGTACTTCTGGACCCTGCCAGGTCCACTTCTGTTGTGGCATCCCATTCTGTGACTACAGCAGCCTCTGTTTAAGACCATATAACCATTTGCTCTTATTATAATTGAAATTAGCCTGATAAAGACACTTTTGCTGGGCATAGTACTTCTGGACCCTGCCAGGTCCACTTCTGTTGTGGCATCCCATTCTGTGACTACAGCAGCCTCTGTTTAAGACCATATAACCATTTGCACTTATTATAATTGAAATTAGCCTGATAAAGACACTTTTGCTGGGCATAGTACTTCTGGACCCTGCCAGGTCCACTTCTGTTGTGGCATCCCATTCTGTGACTACAGCAGCCTCTGTTTAAGACCATATAACCATTTGCACTTATTATAATTGAAATTAGCCTGATAAAGACACTTTTGCTGGGCATAGTACTTCTGGACCCTGCCAGGTCCACTTCTGTTGTGGCATCCCATTCTGTGACTACAGCAGCCTCTGTCTAAGACCATATAACCATTTGCTCTTATTATAATTGAAATTAGCCTGATAAAGACACTTTTGCTGGGCATAGTACTTCTGGACCCTGCCAGGTCCACTTCTGTTGTGGCATCCCATTCTGTGACTACAGCAGCCTCTGTTTAAGACCATATAACCATTTGCTCTTATTATAATTGAATTTAGCCTGATAAAGACACTTGCTGGGCATAGTACTTCTGGACCCTGCCAGGTCCACTTCTGTTGTGGCATCCCATTCTGTGACTACAGCAGCCTCTGTTTAAGACCATATAACCATTTGCTCTTATTATAATTGAAATTAGCCTGATAAAGACACTTGCTGGGCATAGTACTTCTGGACCCTGGCAGGTCCACTTCTGTTGTGGCATCCCATTCTGTGACTACAGCAGCCTCTGTTTAAGACCATATAACCATTTGCTCTTATTATAATTGAAATTAGCCTGATAAAGACACTTTTGCTGGGCATAGTACTTCTGGACCCTGCCAGGTCCACTTCTGTTGTGGCATCCCATTCTGTGACTACAGCAGCCTCTGTTTAAGACCATATAACCATTTGCACTTATTATAATTGAAATTAGCCTGATAAAGACACTTTTGCTGGGCATAGTACTTCTGGACCCTGCCAGGTCCACTTCTGTTGTGGCATCCCATTCTGTGACTACAGCAGCCTCTGTTTAAGACCATATAACCATTTGCACTTATTATAATTGAAATTAGCCTGATAAAGACACTTTTGCTGGGCATAGTAATTCTGGACCCTGCCAGGTCCACTTCTGTTGTGGCATCCCATTCTGTGACTACAGCAGCCTCTGTTTAAGACCATATAACCATTTGCTCTTATTATAATTGAAATTAGCCTGATAAAGACACTTTTGCTGGGCATAGTACTTCTGGACCCTGCCAGGTCCACTTCTGTTGTGGCATCCCATTCTGTGACTACAGCAGCCTCTGTTTAAGACCATATAACCATTTGCTCTTATTATAATTGAAATTAGCCTGATAAAGACACTTTTGCTGGGCATAGTACTTCTGGACCCTGCCAGGTCCACTTCTGTTGTGGCATCCCATTCTGTGACTACAGCAGCCTCTGTTTAAGACCATATAACCATTTGCACTTATTATAATTGAAATTAGCCTGATAAAGACACTTTTGCTGGGCATAGTACTTCTGGACCCTGCCAGGTCCACTTCTGTTGTGGCATCCCATTCTGTGACTACAGCAGCCTCTGTTTAAGACCATATAACCATTTGCTCTTATTATAATTGAAATTAGCCTGATAAAGACACTTTTGCTGGGCATAGTACTTCTGGACCCTGCCAGGTCCACTTCTGTTGTGGCATCCCATTCTGTGACTACAGCAGCCTCTGTTTAAGACCATATAACCATTTGCTCTTATTATAATTGAAATTAGCCTGATAAAGACACTTTTGCTGGGCATAGTACTTCTGGACCCTGCCAGGTCCACTTCTGTTGTGGCATCCCATTCTGTGACTACAGCAGCCTCTGTTTAAGACCATATAACCATTTGCTCTTATTATAATTGAAATTAGCCTGATAAAGACACTTTTGCTGGGCATAGTACTTCTGGACCCTGCCAGGTCCACTTCTGTTGTGGCATCCCATTCTGTGACTACAGCAGCCTCTGTTTAAGACCATATAACCATTTGCACTTATTATAATTGAAATTAGCCTGATAAAGACACTTTTGCTGGGCATAGTACTTCTGGACCCTGCCAGGTCCACTTCTGTTGTGGCATCCCATTCTGTGACTACAGCAGCCTCTGTTTAAGACCATATAACCATTTGCACTTATTATAATTGAAATTAGCCTGATAAAGACACTTTTGCTGGGCATAGTACTTCTGGACCCTGCCAGGTCCACTTCTGTTGTGGCATCCCATTCTGTGACTACAGCAGCCTCTGTTTAAGACCATATAACCATTTGCACTTATTATAATTGAAATTAGCCTGATAAAGACACTTTTGCTGGGCATAGTACTTCTGGACCCTGCCAGGTCCACTTCTGTTGTGGCATCCCATTCTGTGACTACAGCAGCCTCTGTTTAAGACCATATAACCATTTGCACTTATTATAATTGAAATTAGCCTGATAAAGACACTTGCTGGGCATAGTACTTCTGGACCCTGCCAGGTCCACTTCTGTTGTGGCATCCCATTCTGTGACTACAGCAGCCTCTGTTTAAGACCATATAACCATTTGCTCTTATTATAATTGAAATTAGCCTGATAAAGACACTTGCTGGGCATAGTACTTCTGGACCCTGCCAGGTCCACTTCTGTTGTGGCATCCCATTCTGTGACTACAGCAGCCTCTGTTTAAGACCATATAACCATTTGCTCTTATTATAATTGAAATTAGCCTGATAAAGACACTTTTGCTGGGCATAGTACTTCTGGACCCTGCCAGGTCCACTTCTGTTGTGGCATCCCATTCTGTGACTACAGCAGCCTCTGTTTAAGACCATATAACCATTTGCTCTTATTATAATTGAAATTAGCCTGATAAAGACACTTGCTGGGCATAGTACTTCTGGACCCTGCCAGGTCCACTTCTGTTGTGGCATCCCATTCTGTGACTACAGCAGCCTCTGTTTAAGACCATATAACCATTTGCTCTTATTATAATTGAAATTAGCCTGATAAAGACACTTTTGCTGGGCATAGTACTTCTGGACCCTGCCAGGTCCACTTCTGTTGTGGCATCCCATTCTGTGACTACAGCAGCCTCTGTTTAAGACCATATAACCATTTGTTCTTATTATAATTGAAATTAGCCTGATAAAGACACTTGCTGGGCATAGTACTTCTGGACCCTGCCAGGTCCACTTCTGTTGTGGCATCCCATTCTGTGACTACAGCAGCCTCTGTTTAAGACCATATAACCATTTGCACTTATTATAATTGAAATTAGCCTGATAAAGACACTTTTGCTGGGCATAGACTTACTGCTGCCTGCCAGGTGCACTTCTGTTGGGGCATCCCATTCTGTAACATAGCATACCCCTCTTTATTTACACTAAGCAGCTCTCTTATTTACACTAAGCAGGCCTGTTGGAGGCTGAGTGTTACTGCTCACTTTTGGTGTGCATTATATTCTGTTTCATATAGACCCACCGCTGCCCGGGGGTTCTTTAAATATCACCTACTACCACGCCAGTAAGACTATGTCGGGCAGACAAGTGCCTGGAAGTGAAAAGAGGAGTGGCAGAGGCCAAGATTCCGCAGGCAGAGCTCGCATCAGACTGGGGGCCAGTAGCAGCAGGAGTCACGCTGAGAGACCTAATCTGCCAGTATCTGCTAGCGGTCGGGTCTCCACCAGTAACGCATCTGCCGTGGTAGATTGGTTGACGCGCTCATCAACAACATCATCACAACTTACGTCTGAGACCCCCAGTCTAGGGTCGGTAGGTTCCTCTGACACAACCCTGAGTTGGCATGCCCCGAGAGCAGTCCCTGTCCTCCCATTGCCTCTGTCCTACGCCGTTCCCTCCCCCAGCGACGTATCCTATGCTTTGGGTTCAGCTCCACTCTTTAGTGAGGAGGACGATCAGATACAGGAGGACAGTCAGCAGCTACTGCCCAGCCAAGAAATGGAGGTGGCTTCTTTAGCTAGGCAGACAAATAGTGATGTGGACAGTGTCGTGGGTGCTGCGAGCGTTCCAGCTCCTGCGCCAGACACTGTTGACGAATCCACGAACATCAGTGACGTACAGCCACAACTCGGTGATGATGATGATGACGATGAAGCCGATCACACTTGGGAGCCGGGTGATGAAGGGGCTTCATCGTCATCATCAGGAGAAGAGGGGCGCAGGTTGCCCCGGAGTCAGCAGCTGAGGCAGCAAGGTGGTAGCAGTCAGCATGGGGGCACAATTCCAAAGGCTGGAGCCGGCCGGGGCCGGGGCCGGGGCCGGGGTAGAGCACCTGCTGTGCGGCAGTCTACCTTATCGGGAGGTAGTGGAGCAGGGGTTCCTGGAGTTGGCAACAGCAGCAGTGAATCAGTGAGGCCAGGGGGTGGGAAAAGTAGCTACTCGGCAGTGTGGCAGTTTTTCCTGAGGCATCCGCAGGAGGGTAACATGGCCACATGCAAGATATGTAGGCAAAAGGTGAAGCGTGGCCAGGGTCCAAATGTTGGCACCACGGCCCTGCGTCAACATATGATGCGTCACCATAAAACGACCTGGGAGAACCGAGGCTCCCAAGGGGTGGTCCAGTCTGCTTCCTCACCAAGTGAGCTCCCAATTTCTGCCAGCCAAGGCTCCAGCACCTCAGCCGAAGGCAGCTGTGCGTCATACCCATCCTCTGTCGCTCCTGCTCCTCCTCCTCCAAGTCATGCATCCCGCCAGCAATCCATCAGCGAAGCCATGTCCAAGAGACAGCAGTATGCGCCCACTCATCCTACGGCGCAGAAGCTGAATGTGCTCCTGTCCAAGTTGCTGGTGCTGCAGTCGCTCCCTTTTCAGGTGGTGGAATCTGCACCTTTCAGAGAACTGATGGCTTGTGCTGAGCCGAGGTAGAGAGTCCCAAGCCGTCATTTCTTTGCCAAGAAGGCAGTACCAGCGCTGCACACTTTTGTTGAACAGAAGGTGGGCCAGTCCGACATCTGGAGCTGTAACTACGGTCAGGGGCAGTACATGTCGTTTACGGCCCACTGGGTGAATGTGGTCCCTTTGCAGCAGCAGCAGCAACTTGGACAGGTCACGCCGCTTCGGCCTCCGCGCTCTCTGCCCATTGGACCTGTGACACCGTGCGACTCGGCCTCCTCATCCTCCGCCATCTCCTCACCCTCCACTGTAGGCTCAAGTCTCAGTGCCCCTCCAGTCTACCATGTGTGCAGGGCACGGAGGTGTCACGCAGTGCTTCACATGGTTTGTCTTGGCGAACGGAGTCACACAGGGGAGGAACTGCTTAAATGTATTCATCAGGAAATCCAAACATGGCTTACTCCGAGAAAACTTAAAATGGGAATCATGGTTACCGACAATGGGAAGAACATTTTGTCTGCGCTGCGCCAAGGAAGCCTGACCCATGCCCCCTGCATGGCTCACGTCTTCAATCTGGTTGTCAAACGGTTTCTGAAGTGTTCCCCCCATCTGCAAGACATCCTAACAACTTCAAGGAAACTTTACATGCACTTCAGCCACTCCTACACCGCCAAACACACCCTTCTTGAGCTACAGCTTCAGAATGGTATCCCCCAACATAGTCTGATTTGCGATGTTTCCACCCGTTGGAATTCCACCCTTCACATGTTGGACCGATTATATGAACAGAGAAAAGCCATCACGGATTTCCTGATGATCCAAGCAGATAGGGGGACTCCCCTGTGTAACTTCAATGTCAACCAGTGGCAGCTCATACGTGACACCTGCCGTTTGCTCAGGCCCTTTGAGGAAGCCACTTTATTTGTCAGTCGGCAGGATTACGGGATGAACGACGTGATTCCACTGCTTCATGTACTACAGCACATGTTGGAAACCATGGCTGGTCAGGGCACTGGAGACATGGCGTTTACATCTTACGGCCACATGAACCCCGTTGGAGCTGAACTGGAGGAGGAGGAGGAAGAGGAGGAGGAGGAGTTGCCCAGCGAAACACAGTTTAGGCTTGGCGAAATGGCTGGTTTATCTAGTCAGCGGACAGGAGAGGAGGAGCAGGAGCAGCCAGAGGAGCTAGAGGTTTTTGAGGAAGGCGAGACAGAGGACCCGGGCACACCGTGGCAGTATGCAGTGGAGATGGAGACAGGTAGTCCATCCGAGTCACTTGCGCAAATGGCACGAAGCATGCTCACGTGCTTGCGTAGTGACCCCAGAATTGTTTCCATCTGTCGGCGGGATGACTTCTGGCTGTCCACCTTATTGGACCCTCGCTTCCGGCACAAAATGGGGGCATTTTTTAAACCCACCGAGAGGGAGGACAAACTCAACTACTACAAAGACATTCTACGTAGGCAGTTGGCCGATGCCTATCTGCGCCATGGTCCATACTCTCGCAGGTCTGACTCGAGGGGACCTCTGCGCTCACCTTCCACTGCCATGGCCGCTGGGGGGGTTGGCAGGAGCAGCAGCAGCAGCTCCATCAGCAGCAGCAGCCTCAGTCTTCAGTCGCTAATGAGTAGCTTTCTACACCCGCATAGTGAGGCTACTCATGAGCAGCAGGAAGACCTGGAGCAGGACCTCAACCAGCAGGTCATGTCATACTTTGACATGACCATGCCAACACACCTTGAGGATCCGCTGGACTTCTGGGCAGCCAAACTTGATTTGTGGCCGCAACTAGCAGAGTTTGCCCTGGAAAAGCTGTCCTGCCCGGCAAGTAGCGTGCCATCTGAGCGGGTGTTTAGTGCAGCGGGGGCCATAGTTACGGCGAGGAGAACTCGTCTGTCAACTAAAAATGTGGAGAGACTCACCTTTGTCAAAATGAATCAGGGATGGATCAGCCAGGATTTCCACCCACCAATGCCTGATGCATGCGACTAGATTCAGCATGGTGCCACGTTTTACACTTTCCAAATGGTGCAAAACATATTTATGTCTTTAGGCCATTTTTTGGGCTCCTGCTGCTGCCAACTTCTGCCAACTCCAGGGTGTGATTCATCCAATTTTTGGGCTCCTGAAGCCAACTCCAGTGTCTCTTTAAAGTAATATTTGGGCTCCTGCTGCTGCTGCTGCTGCCAACTCCAGGGTGTGATTCATCCAATTTTTGGGCTCCTGAAGCCAACCCCAGTGTCTCTTTAAAGTAATATTTGGGCTCCTGCTGCTGCTGCTACCAACTCCAGGGTGTGATTCATCCAATTTTTGGGCTCCTGAATCCAACTCCAGTGTATATTTGGGCTCCTGCTGCTGCCAACTCCAGGGTGTGAATCATTCAATTTTTGGGCTCCTGAAGCCAACTCCAGTGTATATTTGGGCTCCTGCTGCTGCTGCTGCCAACTCCAGGGTGTGATTCATCCAATTTTTGGCCTCCTGAAGCCAACCCCAGTGTCTCTTTAAAGTAATATTTGGGCTCCTGCTGCTGCTGCTGCCAACTTCTGCCAACTCCAGGGTGTGAATCATCCAATTTTTGGGCTCCTGGAGCCAACTCCAGTGTCTCTTTAAAGTAATATTTGGGCTCCTGCTGCTGCTGCTGCCAACTCCAGTGTGTGATTCATCCAATTTTTGGGCTCCTGAAGCCAACTCCAGTGTATATTTGGGCTCCTGCTGCTGCTGCTGCCAACTCCAGGGTGTGAATCATCCAATTTTTGGGCTCCTGAAGCCAACTCCAGTGTATATTTGGGCTCCTGCTGCTGCTGCTGCCAACTCCAGCGTGTGAATCATTCAATTTTTGGGCTCCTGAAGCCAACCCCAGGGTCTCTTTAAAGTAATATTTGGGCTCCTGCTGCTGCTGCTGTCAACTCCTGCCAACTCCAGGGCGTGATTCATCCAATTTTTGGCCTCATGAAGCCAACCCCATGGTCTCTTTAAAGTAATATTCGGGCTCCTGCTGCTGCTGCTGCTGCCAACTCCAGGGTGTGATTCATCCAATTTTTGGGCTCCTGAAGCCAACCCCAGTGTCTCTTTAAAGTAATATTTGGGCTCCTGCTGCTGCTGCTGCCAACTCCAGGGTATGATTCATCCAATTTTTGGGCTCCTGAAGCCAACTCCAGTGTATATTTGGGCTCCTGCTGCTGCTGCTGCCAACTCCAGGGTGTGAATCATCCAATTTTTGGGCTCCTGAAGCCAACTCCAGTGTCTCTTTAAAGTATTATTTGGGCTCCTGCTGCTGCTGCTGCCAACTCCAGTGTGTGATTCATCCAATTTTTGGGCTCCTGAAGCCAACTCCAGTGTATATTTGGGCTCCTGCTGCTGCTGCTGCCAACTCCAGGGTGTGAATCATCCAATTTTTGGGCTCCTGAAGCCAACCCCAGGGTCTCTTTAAAGTAATATTTGGGCTCCTGCTGCTGCCAACTCCAGGGCGTGATTCATCCAATTTTTGGCCTCCTGAAGCCAACCCCAGTGTCTCTTTAAAGTAATATTTGGGCTCCTGCTGCTGCCGCCAACTCCAGGGTATGATTCATCCAATTTTTGGGCTCCTGAAGCCAACTCCAGGGTCTCTTTAAAGTAATGTTTGGGCTCCTGCTGCTGCTGCTGCCAACTTCTGCCAACTCCAGGGTGTGAATCATCCAATTTTTGGGCTCCTGAAGCCAACTCCAGTGTCTCTTTAAAGTAATATTTGGGCTCCTGCTGCTGCCAACTCCAGTGTGTGATTCATCCAATTTTTGGGCTCCTGAAGCCAACTCCAGTGTATATTTGGGCTCCTGCTGCTGCTGCCAACTCCAGGGTGTGAATCATCCAATTTTTGGGCTCCTGAAGCCAACTCCAGGGTCTCTTTAAAGTAATGTTTGGGCTCCTGCTGCTGCTGCTGTCAACTCCTGCCAACTCCAGGGTGTGATTCATCCAATTGTTGGGCTCCTGAAGCCAACCCCAGGGTCTCTTTGAAGTAATATTTGGGCTCCTGCTGCTGCTGCTACCAACTCCAGGGTGTGATTCATCCAATTTTTGGGCTCCTGAAGCCAACTCCAGTGTATATTTGGGCTCCTGCTGCTGCTGCCAACTCCAGGGTGTGAATCATTCAATTTTTGGGCTCCTGAAGCCAACCCCAGGGTCTCTTTGAAGTAATATTTGGGCTCCTGCTGCTGCCAACTCCAGGGTATGATTCATCCAATTTTTGGGCTCCTGAAGCCAACTCCAGTGTATATTTGGGCTCCTGCTGCTGCTGCTGCCATCTCCAGGGTGTGAATCATCCAATTTTTGGGCTCCTGAAGCCAACTCCAGTGTCTCTTTAAAGTAATATTTGGGCTCCTGCTGCTGCTGCTGCCAACTCCAGTGTGTGATTCATCCAATTTTTGGGCTCCTGAAGCCAACTCCAGTGTATATTTGGGCTCCTGCTGCTGCTGCTGCCAACTCCAGGGTGTGAATCATCCAATTTTTGGGCTCCTGAAGCCAACCCCAGTGTATCTTTAAAGTAATATTTGGGCTCCTGCTGCTGCCAACTCCAGGGCGTGATTCATCCAATTTTTGGCCTCCTGAAGCCAACCCCAGTGTCTCTTTAAAGTAATATTTGGGCTCCTGCTGCTGCTGCTGCCAACTCCAGGGTATGATTCATCCAATTTTTGGGCTCCTGAAGCCAACTCCAGTGTATATTTGGGCTCCTGCTGCTGCTGCTGCCAACTCCAGGGTGTGAATCATCCAATTTTTGGGCTCCTGAAGCCAACTCCAGTGTCTCTTTAAAGTAATATTTGGGCTCCTGCTGCTGCTGCTGCCAACTCCAGTGTGTGATTCATCCAATTTTTGGGCTCCTGAAGCCAACTCCAGTGTATATTTGGGCTCCTGCTGCTGCTGCTGCCAACTCCAGGGTGTGAATCATCCAATTTTTGGGCTCCTGAAGCCAACCCCAGTGTCTCTTTAAAGTAATATTTGGGCTCCTGCTGCTGCCAACTCCAGGGCGTGATTCATCCAATTTTTGGCCTCCTGAAGCCAACCCCAGTGTCTCTTTAAAGTAATATTTGGGCTCCTGCTGCTGCTGCTGCCAACTCCAGGGTATGATTCATCCAATTTTTGGGCTCCTGAAGCCAACTCCAGGGTCTCTTTAAAGTAATGTTTGGGCTCCTGCTGCTGCTGCTGCTGCCAACTTCTGCCAACTCCAGGGTGTGAATCATCCAATTTTTGGGCTCCTGAAGCCAACTCCAGTGTCTCTTTAAAGTAATATTTGGGCTCCTGCTGCTGCCAACTCCAGTGTGTGATTCATCCAATTTTTGGGCTCCTGAAGCCAACTCCAGTGTATATTTGGGCTCCTGCTGCTGCTGCTGCCAACTCCAGGGTGTGAATCATCCAATTTTTGGGCTCCTGAAGCCAACCCCAGGGTCTCTTTAAAGTAATATTTGGGCTCCTGCTGCTGCCAACTCCAGGGCGTGATTCATCCAATTTTTGGCCTCCTGAAGCCAACCCCAGGGTCTCTTTAAAGTAATATTCGGGCTCCTGCTGCTGCTGCTTCTGCCAACTCCAGGGTGTGATTCATCCAATTTTTGGGCTCCTGAAGCCAACCCCAGTGTCTCTTTAAAGTAATATTTGGGCTCCTGCTGCTGCTGCTGCCAACTCAAGGGTGTGATTCATCCAATTTTTGGCCTCCTGAAGCCAACCCCAGTGTCTCTTTAAAGTAATATTTGGGCTCCTGCTGCTGCTGCTGCCAACTCCAGGGTATGATTCATCCAATTTTTGGGCTCCTGAAGCCAACTCCAGTGTATATTTGGGCTCCTGCTGCTGCTGCTGCCAACTCCAGGGTGTGAATCATCCAATTTTTGGGCTCCTGAAGCCAACTCCAGTGTCTCTTTAAAGTAATATTTGGGCCCCTGCTGCTGCTGCTGCCAACTCCAGTGTGTGATTCATCCAATTTTTGGGCTCCTGAAGCCAACTCCAGTGTATATTTGGGCTCCTGCTGCTGCCAACTCCAGGGTGTGAATCATCCAATTTTTGGGCTCCTGAAGCCAACTCCAGTGTCTCTTTAAAGTAATATTTGGGCTCCTGCTGCTGCTGCCAACTCCAGTGTGTGATTCATCCAATTTTTGGGCTCCTGAAGCCAACTCCAGTGTATATTTGGGCTCCTGCTGCTGCTGCTGCCAACTCCAGGGTGTGAATCATCCAATTTTTGGGCTCCTGAAGCCAACCCCAGTGTATCTTTAAAGTAATATTTGGGCTCCTGCTGCTGCCAACTCCAGGGCGTGATTCATCCAATTTTTGGCCTCCTGAAGCCAACCCCAGTGTCTCTTTAAAGTAATATTTGGGCTCCTGCTGCTGCTGCTGCCAATTCCAGGGTATGATTCATCCAATTTTTGGGCTCCTGAAGCCAACTCCAGTGTATATTTGGGCTCCTGCTGCTGCTGCTGCCAACTCCAGGGTGTGAATCATCCAATTTTTGGGCTCCTGAAGCCAACTCCAGTGTCTCTTTAAAGTAATATTTGGGCTCCTGCTGCTGCTGCTGCCAACTCCAGTGTGTGATTCATCCAATTTTTGGGCTCCTGAAGCCAACTCCAGTGTATATTTGGGCTCCTGCTGCTGCTGCTGCCAACTCCAGGGTGTGAATCATCCAATTTTTGGGCTCCTGAAGCCAACCCCAGTGTCTCTTTAAAGTAATATTTGGGCTCCTGCTGCTGCCAACTCCAGGGCGTGATTCATCCAATTTTTGGCCTCCTGAAGCCAACCCCAGTGTCTCTTTAAAGTAATATTTGGGCTCCTGCTGCTGCTGCTGCCAACTCCAGGGTATGATTCATCCAATTTTTGGGCTCCTGAAGCCAACTCCAGGGTCTCTTTAAAGTAATGTTTGGGCTCCTGCTGCTGCTGCTGCTGCCAACTTCTGCCAACTCCAGGGTGTGAATCATCCAATTTTTGGGCTCCTGAAGCCAACTCCAGTGTCTCTTTAAAGTAATATTTGGGCTCCTGCTGCTGCCAACTCCAGTGTGTGATTCATCCAATTTTTGGGCTCCTGAAGCCAACTCCAGTGTATATTTGGGCTCCTGCTGCTGCTGCTGCCAACTCCAGGGTGTGAATCATCCAATTTTTGGGCTCCTGAAGCCAACCCCAGGGTCTCTTTAAAGTAATATTTGGGCTCCTGCTGCTGCCAACTCCAGGGCGTGATTCATCCAATTTTTGGCCTCCTGAAGCCAACCCCAGGGTCTCTTTAAAGTAATATTCGGGCTCCTGCTGCTGCTGCTTCTGCCAACTCCAGGGTGTGATTCATCCAATTTTTGGGCTCCTGAAGCCAACTCCAGGGTCTCTTTAAAGTAATATTTGGGCTCCTGCTGCTGCTGCTGCCAACTCAAGGGTGTGATTCATCCAATTTTTGGCCTCCTGAAGCCAACCCCAGTGTCTCTTTAAAGTAATATTTGGGCTCCTGCTGCTGCTGCTGCCAACTCCAGGGTATGATTCATCCAATTTTTGGGCTCCTGAAGCCAACTCCAGTGTATATTTGGGCTCCTGCTGCTGCTGCTGCCAACTCCAGGGTGTGAATCATCCAATTTTTGGGCTCCTGAAGCCAACTCCAGTGTCTCTTTAAAGTAATATTTGGGCTCCTGCTGCTGCTGCTGCCAACTCCAGTGTGTGATTCATCCAATTTTTGGGCTCCTGAAGCCAACTCCAGTGTATATTTGGGCTCCTGCTGCTGCCAACTCCAGGGTGTGAATCATCCAATTTTTGGGCTCCTGAAGCCAACCCCAGTGTCTCTTTAAAGTAATATTTGGGCTCCTGCTGCTGCCAACTCCAGGGCGTGATTCATCCAATTTTTGGGCTCCTGAAGCCAACCCCAGTGTCTCTTTAAAGTAATATTTGGGCTCCTGCTGCTGCTGCTGCCAACTCCAGGGTATGATTCATCCAATTTTTGGGCTCCTGAAGCCAACTCCAGGGTCTCTTTAAAGTAATGTTTGGGCTCCTGCTGCTGCTGCTGCCAACTTCTGCCAACTCCAGGGTGTGAATCATCCAATTTTTGGGCTCCTGAAGCCAACTCCAGTGTCTCTTTAAAGTAATATTTGGGCTCCTGCTGCTGCTGCTGCCAACTCCAGTGTGTGATTCATCCAATTTTTGGGCTCTTGAAGCCAACTCCAGTGTATATTTGGGCTCCTGCTGCTGCTGCTGCCAACTCCAGGGTGTGATTCATCCAATTGTTGGGCTCCTGAAGCCAACCCCAGGGTCTCTTTGAAGTAATATTTGGGCTCCTGCTGCTGCTGCTACCAACTCCAGGGTGTGATTCATCCAATTTTTGGGCTCCTGAAGCCAACTCCAGTGTATATTTGGGCTCCTGCTGCTGCTGCTGCTGCTGCCAACTCCAGGGTGTGATTCATCCAATTTTTGGGCTCCTGAAGCCAACTCCAGTGTATATTTGGGCTCCTGCTGCTGCTGCTGCCAACTCCAGGGTGTGAATCATTCAATTTTTGGGCTCCTGAAGCCAACCCCAGGGTCTCTTTGAAGTTATATTTGGGCTCCTGCTGCTGCCAACTCCAGGGTATGATTCATCCAATTTTTGGGCTCCTGAAGCCAACTCCAGTGTATATTTGGGCTCCTGCTGCTGCTGCTGCCAACTCCAGGGTGTGAATCATCCAATTTTTGGGCTCCTGAAGCCAACTCCAGTGTCTCTTTAAAGTAATATTTGGGCTCCTGCTGCTGCTGCTGCCAACTCCAGTGTGTGAATCATCCAATTTTTGGGCTCCTGAAGCCAACTCCAGTGTATATTTGGGCTCCTGCTGCTACTGCTGCCAACTCCAGGGTGTGAATCATCCAATTTTTGGGCTCCTGAAGCCAACCCCAGGGTCTCTTTAAAGTAATATTTGGGCTCCTGCTGCTGCTGCTGTCAACTCCTGCCAACTCCAGGGTGTGATTCATCCAATTGTTGGGCTCCTGAAGCCAACCCCAGGGTCTCTTTGAAGTAATATTTGGGCTCCTGCTGCTGCTGCTACCAACTCCAAGGTGTGATTCATCCAATTTTTGGGCTCCTGAAGCCAACTCCAGTGTACATTTGGGCTCCTGCTGCTGCCAACTCCAGGGTGTGATTCATCCAATTTTTGGGCTCCTGAAGCCAACTCCAGTGTATATTTGGGCTCCTGCTGCTGCTGCTGCCAACTCCAGGGTGTGAATCATCCAATTTTTGGGCTCCTGAAGCCAACCCCAGTGTCTCTTTAAAGTAATATTTGGGCTCCTGCTGCTGCCAACTCCAGGGCGTGATTCATCCAATTTTTGGCCTCCTGAAGCCAACCCCAGTGTCTCTTTAAAGTAATATTTGGGCTCCTGCTGCTGCTGCTGCCAACTCCAGGGTATGATTCATCCAATTTTTGGGCTCCTGAAGCCAACTCCAGGGTCTCTTTAAAGTAGTGTTTGGGCTCCTGCTGCTGCTGCTGCCAACTTCTGCCAACTCCAGGGTGTGAATCATCCAATTTTTGGGCTCCTGAAGCCAACTCCAGTGTATATTTGGGCTCCTGCTGCTGCTGCCAACTCCAGGGTGTGATTCATCCAATTTTTGGGCTCCTGAAGCCAGTTCCAGTGTATATTTGGGCTCCTGCTGCTGCTGCTGCCAACTCCAGGGTGTGAATCATGCAATTTTTGGGCTCCTGAAGCCAACCCCAGTGTCTCTTTAAAGTAATATTTGGGCTCCTGCTGCTGCCAACTCCAGGGTGTGATTCATCCAATTTTTGGGCTCCTGAAGCCAACCCCAGTGTCTCTTTAAAGTAATGTTGGGGCTCCTGCTGCTGCTGCTGCCAACTTCTGCCAACTCCAGGGTGTGATTCATCCAATTTTTGGGCTCCTGAAGCCAACCCCAGTGTCTCTTTAAAGTAATATTTGGGCTCCTGCTGCTGCTGCTGCCAACTCCAGGGTGTGATTCATCCAATTTTTGGGCTCCTGAAGCCAACCCCAGTGCCTCTTTAAAGTAATGTTTGGGCTCCTGCTGCTGCTGCTGCCAACTCCAGGGTGTGATTCATCCAATTTTTGGGCTCCTGAAGCCAACTCCAGTGTATATTTGGGCTCCTGCTGCTGCCAACTCCAGGGTGTGAATCATCCAATTTTTGGGCTCCTGAAGCCAACCCCAGTGTCTCTTTAAAGTAATATTTGGGCTCCTGCTGCTGCCAACTCCAGGGTGTGATTCATCCAATTTTTGGGCTCCTGAAGCCAACCCCAGTGTCTCTTTAAAGTAATGTTTGGGCTCCTGCTGCTGCTGCCAACTCCAGGGTGTGATTCATCCAATTTTTGGGCTCCTGCTGCTGCCAACTCCAGTGTCTCTTTAAAGCAATGTTTGGGCTCCTTCTGCCCCTCATAGTGATGCCACTTCAACTCTCTGCAATTGTGCCGCTCTGCGATTCTATTAGCGATGCCTCTGATCTGCATGTGATATTTCTTCAAAGTATTATTTAACTAACCCAGCATGCATCCTGTGCGTGTTACAGCAAGGCAGAATGGTTTACAACCCTAATGAGGCTCTAGGAGGCTCAGAAATAGCCGTTTTTAATGGCGATTCATTGCGAATTTATTCGGGTCGAACCGATTTTTGTCGGAAAATTCGGCGAATCAGTCGAATCGAATTTTTCAAAAGTTCGCTCATCTCTAATCACCAGTAGGAAGAGGGGGGTTGTGATGCCGCTGTATAGAGCCCTGGTAAGGCCACAGCTAGAATACTGTGTGCAGTTCTGGAGACCTTACCTGCAAAAAGACATTATTCAAATAGAACGTGTCCAAAGGCGGGCAACGAAAATGGTGGAAGGACTTAAACTTAAAACTTATCAGGAGAGACTTAAAGAACTTAATTTGTACAGTCTGGAGGAAAGAAGGGAGAGGGGGGACATGATTGAGACCTTTAAATATGTGAAAGGATTGAATAAGGTTCAGTAGGGAAGTGTTTTTAAGAAGAAACTTAATGATAGAACAAGGGGGCACAACCTGAAGCTAGTCGGAGGGAAGATCAGGAGCAATGTTAGAAAATATTATTTTACAGAAAGAGTAGTAGATGCTTGGAACAAACTTCCAGCAGAGGTAGTTGAAAAATCAACAGTCACTGAATTTAAACATGCCTGGGATAAGCACACATCTATCCTAAGATAAAGAGTACATACAGTATACACATAAGGGCAGACTAGATGGACCGTATGGTCTCCTTCTACCATCAACCTTCTATGTTTCTATTTTGATAAATGTGTTTTTCAACTTAATGCCAGTTGAAGTTCAGACGTCAACTACTTTTGGAGCCACATGTTATATATTTGGCCTAATGCTATGCTGAAACTTGAGCAATTTAGGTGGAAACTTCATTAATAATATCTCATTCTCATACGGCTCCAGGAAGAGTTCTCTCCAGCCTGTGACATAAACTAGATTTTTACCGTTCCATTTTGGAGTCCATCTTCAAGAAAGCTTTTTCTGAATATGTTGTTTTCATAAAGTACAAACTTATTTCTACCAAAATGTAAGTAAACAGATGAGAAACAGAGGCCTGGAATCTTTTAGGTGTAGAAGATTTAACAGATGTTATCCAAGAAATGGAGTCTCAGCATAATATTATTAATTAATTAATATTTTAACAGTGATTAAAAAAATAAAAGGAAGTGTAATGGCTCGGGTAAGCAGCTTGTATTTGCCAGAAATGTGCTGAGTTGCATTGCAGAGTTGTTGATGATGTTTTGATGAAGTATACATTGCTGCTATTTAGACCTAAATTCGTATTTACCAGGAAAAAGGAGATTATGATTTTTTGGGAGCGAGGATGCTTCTAGGTAAATTGAAGATGTCTGAGCTATCACCAGTCACACAAATTTATGAAAGAAATGGTAATTTATAGATAAATATTGCTTTTTTGCCAATTATAGAGTGGGGACCTGAGGCATGCAACCCGGGGTCTTCACCACTCGCTATAGAAAAGAGGGGCTTCCACAATCTGGTATAGACATTTTTGAGCTAACTGAATGAAAATCAGAGCTTTTGTTACCTAAAAATATAAGAAAAAATATTGTATGGAGCCTCCACCACGCTTACTCTGGCTAACAATATAAATATTTATATTGGTAGATAGCTCTTTCATGGCATGGGTATCATGGTCCTAAAGAGTAAATGCAAATCTAATGCTTATCAGGGGATTCATAAAACTCACCACAATTACTGTTCTTTACATACAGGCCATATTTATGTTTGACAGACATTGACATATGTGCAGTTAAATGCTCCTGGACGCCTCCTGCTGGCAGCTCCCATCTGCTGCATGAACCTGCCACCAGGCATGAAGATATGCTAGCAGTTAGAGAGGTGCTGAGGAGGCACCGTACGCCCCATCATAGAGCAGTGCATGTGCTATGGTATTGATTCCTGGGGTGAGTATATAGGTGATCCCAGGGAGTTCACACAGCAGGGCATTACAAATCAGGATAACCTGGAGGCAAGCTGTAATCTGTCCCTGGGTCCTTTTAGACCAGGGTTACCGGGGTTTTGGTCTGCTTCAAGGCATGGGAGCAGACACAGGACAGTCATCAGGGCTGGCTGTGGGACCCCCGTCAGGCAAAACCAGTCTGTGTCTTTGACACTGTCTGTGGGCATGTCTAGAACTTCGGGAACCAACTGTGTTTCATCTGGCTCTTCCATCCAATGTAGTATGCAGAAATTGTGAAGCACACAGCAAGCGAGGATGATCTTTGACACCTTCTCTGGGCTGCAGAGCATCTCCCCTCCTGGACAGGCCAAGCATCAGAAGTGTGCTTTTAGCAGGCCTATGGTAGCTTCACAATGCATCTGGTCTTTCGATGAGCTGCATTGTAATGCACATCAGGCATCAATCACCTAATTTTTAATGTTGTTGCTCACAAAATGCTCACACGATACTGGTCTTTGCAATTTGGGTCTCTGTTTTCTCTCTCCATTGTAAAGCGGATTAGGTATTGTTCTGACTTGTTCTGACAGCTTACACCCTTATTTACGTAGTAGCCAACCCATTGGCATTTTTGGATTTTCAAATTTTATGTACAGCTATTGTTGATTATTGGCACACATAGGAATGATGGCATGGGCCCAGGAACCACAATCTCACTGCACCCATCCTATTCATAGAATGGAATCTTTTACAGTTGCAGAAGTGAAGTTCCTGGGCTCGAGGGGGGTGGAATGGGATATGGGTCTCATCAATGCACCCCAGCACATTGGGGATACCCGCCATGTGGTAAAACACAAGTTTGATGCGTTGCACCTCTTCCTCCTCGGCTGGAAATTTGATGTAGGTGGGTATCAGGTCACAAATGGCCAGGATGACCTCATGAAAGATGTGGCACATAATGGACCACTTAATAGAGCCGCAATAGCCTGGAATGCGCCCCCTAGCCAGAATGTTTAAGGAGGCACAAAGTTGCACTATGCCTGGTTTGGCCTTGTTGCGTGTAAGGGTCAATTCTTGGCAAATTTGCAGGGGGAGAGACATAAGTGCAGCTCTATTGAGGTAGAATCTGCTGTGGATCTGTTTTTTGCTTAAATCAGCCTCAGTCAGCCTGGTGGTAAACACTCTGTCAGTCCTTATTCTCACCACTGTGGCTTCCTTCACCTCCTTATACTCCTCAGTGGTGGCACCAAAACTGCATTCCACCCCAAACATCAACGCACAATCTTGTTCGTCACAACACTGCATTGCCACTTCACAAACCAATAAACACAAACACATTATCAAACACACACACGCACCAAGCCCAGCAAACCAAAAAGCACACTCACACCCACTATTACACACAGAAGTGCAAGTCAAAGCAGCTCACCAACAAACCAGATACATTGGGGAAACAACCGTTAGGCTGCTGAAAGCACGCCTCTTCATTTTGGCCAGACCAAGAGGGGAGATGCTAGGCAGATCAGACAAGGCGTCAGGTACAATCCTGGCTTGCTATGTGCTACTCAAGCTTAGCTTGTTACACCAGATGTTGGAGCAAGAGGAAATGCAATTGGTGTCACAAAGCCCAGACCTGCTAGCAGACAGTGCACCCAACAGACAGACTGCCTTTGCCTGTTGCACACAGAACAGCTATTTTAGTGTGGCCTTACACACTGTACTCCTACTGCAAAGTCAAATACACAGACACGCACAACACCTAGGCAAACGTAATAAGTCATAAATCCATTTTGCTGTGTTCCACAGCATCCTTTAATATATAGCTGCAGCAATTAATTGAGTGCACAAGGTTCACATGTTTGCCATCTTCCTCCTCCCCGCCCACCCAAAATGCTAATTAGCTTTTGAAAACAATTAAAGCATGCTGCTGCATGCTAGTAGGCATTTCTAGCTCCCATTTCTCCCTCCTTAGCAAATCTCTATATGGGTTGGTGGGAGAGGCCACATCTATGGACTGGAGAACCAGACAGGATAGCCTATTTTGGTCGCTATATTGATGATCTCCTGATGATTTGGCATGGGGATAAGGATTCTATTTTGGATCTCGGTGAGTATCTAAATAATAATGATCTTAATCTAAAGTAACGCCTCCGGTGAGCTATCCTCATGGACGAGAGGCGGCTTCAGCGCCGTACATTCAGGCTCGGGACTCCAGTGTGGCTCCCGGTTTTTATGGAGCCAGCATGCGCACACACTTTGGAGTTTGTAGGGGCTGCCTCCCGACCTTCGGTTTCTAGGTGAGTTTAATGTTTATGTGCAATATGTGTTTCCCAGCAGTGGTCGTTCAGCCCTCGGCGGAGATTTAAATTTAATGTTTATCATTTTAAAAATGTCATGAGTAAAGACCTACCTAGGTCAAAAACGCGTAGATGTTTTGACATTTTTACTGGGAAATGCCTTTACTGGGATTTTATGGACTTATGAAATAAAGTTTTGCACCGATTTTACTGGAATTCCTGGCTGGCCGCATGTTTCTTTGTTGATTTCTGGCTTCTGTGCCTACATGCACATTAGCACTAAACCCACTAGTGTTTCTATTGTTAGTGGCGGCACCCTGCTGCTGCATTTTGGCTGCAGGAGGTGGATGTGCAGGGTAATACCACAGCATTGGGTGAAGGTAAGTGTGTCATTTTGCTCCACTCAATTTCCCATTCGTGTTAGCATGTGTGTGTGTTCAAAAAGTTTACTTTGTTTCATTAATTGCCATGGATGAGGATTCTGGCTCTGATGGGGACCAGCCCCTGGAATTCCAACCTGGCACGAGCCACCAGAAGATGTGGCCCATGCACAAGCATGTCCAAGTCACCAAGGCAACCCACCAGCACCCTTGTCTGCCTCCAGCCAACACTGTCTGTAAGTGCACACCTGTGAACATCTTTCAAATGTGCACACCTGTGAACATCTTTCAAATGTGTCTGCTTATCAGGCCTTAGGGAATGTTGGTTAAAGTTGACCTAAACCCATGCCCCAACAGCCCTGGAATCTATAAGATCCCCCCCAAATCCTGATGTCCCGCTGTGTGAAACCCCCAGGTCACCCGAAAACTTACCTTCTTTCCTGGTCCCCAGCAGCGGCCACATCCCCGCTATCCCTTTAGCAGGGCGAGTGCCCCTGTCAGGTATTTGTGAATGGCGGGCGTGGGAGCACTCCCAGTTAGAGGACAGTGTGGGATGCAACAGCCAGTGAGTGCGCTGATTGGATGAGAGGCTTCACATGCGTCGTATGAACGGGGAAGGGTGAGTCAGATGGGGTGCCCCAGGGGCAAGGACCAGGTTTTAGTCCACTTTGAACCGGACCTTCAGCATAATTTAATAAAAAGCCCAAACCCTTAAAAATATTCCTCAGAATCTAAAATTAATATATTTTATGTTTTTAGTTATTATTCTTTCCCTCACTTGGCTGCACCTCTATACAGGGCTCTAGGATACGGACGCCGCCATCTTGCCTCAGAAGCATCACATACTCTCCTCAGAGGAGGGGGGAGGGCTATAGCTGTGCTTTGCAAAGACAGAGCAGATCTGGGTTATGCAAATGGACAGCAATCCCACAATGCAACGTGGCATAGTCAGAAGACACTTCCTGTCTGCAGGCAGCCTAAGACTCCATGGGCCACCATCTTAGATGTTTATAGGCTCTAGTGCAGGTAGGATGATTTTGAATGCGGGCAATCTGTAGGCACAAGGGGGGCTTACAAGATATGCTCTTGTTTAGGGTGAAGCTCCGGTTTGATGTTCTCACACTCAAAAGTCTGGGATTTAGGAAATGGAGCAAAGCCTGGGGGGGGGGGGGTTGCCGGTATGTATGGCACCTCACCAGTAGCGCCTGTATGCATTTTTAGCCTTGGTAACATTGCAAAGGACCTCCTGGCATCTTTGGCTCACGCAACAGTTAGGCAGTGCTTGTGTGTAATTTATGAGATGTATATTGAAGCCATGATATGTGTTTGACTACTCTTGCCTTGTGTCTTCCAAAGTTGCATACATTTTGCCCTTTGTTTTGCATACTCCAGCTTTGTATGAGTTCCTAGATGGCCAACAGCAACAGCCAGCCCAGCACACAAACACAAAACAACAAACATACTGCTAAGGTCGAAAACCGGAAGTGCAGAATTCAAAACAATCACAAGCCCACACACCATAAACATTACAAAAACACAATCACACAAACACAGAAATACTTGTTAGGTCACATGTAGAATGTGCCCAATGTCGCCTGTACAAAATAAAAAAGGAAAATCAGCTTGAAACAAATGGCGCAGACAAAATGACCACTATAATCACAGTGCCACATTTAACACAGACATAGCGCCCAAGACAACAATATGCGGCACCATTTTGGAGAGCTAGAAAAGGGGTGCTCCATACCACATTTACAATATAAAACAACAGCTAAAAATTGCGCCCAGCTAAAAATTGGCGCCCAGCTAAAAATTGCAAAGAGCACAGTGGCAAAGCAAAACAGACTAAATTCTGATCAATGGGAATCTGGTGTCTGAGGTGAGCATAGAAGAAAATCTGGGTCCAGTGACCATCAATGCTTATGGTTCAGGATAAAAACAGACATTGTGCAATCACACACCAGAACCAAATTGTTACACTAGGAAAACAAACTTTAAGGAAATGGTAGAATATGTAGAAAGGGAATTAGGTGAGTGGAACAGAGTAGCAGAAGTGAATACCCTTTGGTCACTATTAAATATGGCCATCTTAAAGGCAATTAAGCAATACGTGAAACAAACTAGCAAGAAAAATAGAAATAAGAAACCGCTATGGTTTACTAGGGAAGTCAGCATTATGGTAAAAGAAAAGAAGTCTGCCTATAAGAAGTATAAAGAAAGTGGAAGTGTAGCTGACAGAGAAGTGTATGAAATTAAACCGGACCTTCAGCGTGATTTAATGAAAAGCCCAAAATCTTAAAAAACGGTTCCCCAGCATCTAAAATTACTATATTTTACGTTTTCAGTCTCTAACTTATTATTCTTTCCCCCACTGGGCTGCAATTCTGTTCAGGAATTTAGGATACGGGCGCCGCCATCTTGACTCCGAAGCATCACACTTACAGAGGAGAGGAGAGTGGCATAAGGTACAGGGGGGCAGGTTATAGCTGTGCTTTGCTCAGACAGAGCATAGCTGGGGTCAGGTAAAGGTCAGCAGTCCCAGAATGCAGAGCAGCACAGTCAGGAGGCACTTCCTGTTTGCAGGCTGCCTGATAAGATGGCGGCTTCCGTAAGCCGTCATCTTGGATGTTTAAAGGCTCATAACATGCAGTAGATGCAGGTAGGATGATTTTTAATGTGGCCAATCTGTATGTACAGGGTGTGGGAAACATACAAGATAGACTCTTATTCAGAGTGAAGGACCGCTTTAAACAGAGGGAAGCAAAACTGATTAGAAAGCTGCTAAAGGGCAAAAGGAGGAAGAAATGGCCAAATCTGTGAAGAGATAAAACCTTTTTTCAATATATTGGCGACAGAAAGAAGAAAAACAATGCAGTCTCAAAAATTAGAAACAGGGAAAATAATAATATTGACGGAGATAAGGCTGTGGCTGACCATTTGAATCTGAATTTGCTCAGACTTTTCTATACTGCTGCCATTTCATACTTGCGTATTGTTCTATTTTGACTATGACTGGGAGTCATGATTACAGCTTTAATGTATGAGTATTATGCACCATGGGTCTGTAATATGATGACAGTACTGAATTGCTGACACAGATATATATGGTTATATCTATTTATGCATATACATATATATACTCGTTATTTACCTTGACATTCATGATAACTCAGATACCTAACCATGTATGTGATCTAACTGGGGACTACTGCATTAGCATCTGACCTTTTCTCTGAAAGGTAATGTTTTACCATTTTTTATAGCCTTTACTACTTATTGCTACTGTTAATATAAACACATACATATATTGCTTAGTGTATTGGTGCATACAGCCTCCCCAGAACAACATACCTGGATCTAGTTCTTTATGAGTATCCTTTTTTCTGTATATATATGTGAATCTCAGGATATGGTCTATACTTGGATATTGTCATCATTTGGATTTTGTATATAGAAGTGTAAATATTTTCTTTTTGTGGCATATATATATATATATATATATAAATCTTTTTTGCATATAATACTTGGTGTGCTTTGACTTCCTTATATTTGGTATGGTTTATATTGATTTGATTGGGGATCATAGGAGGAAGTAATCCCAAAGGAAGCTGCACCCTCTCAGTAATATAACCTCTTTTCTATTTAATCTTTTGTGGAGTGCCAACCTACTAATTAACTATTGACCATTTGAATAGCTACTTTTGTTCAGTATTTTCAGATAGTTGCTTTCAAACCTATAGCAGGTATGGCCATAGCATAGCATCGGTCTGGGAGGGTCCAGCTCCAGAGTTTTTTGAAGGCTGATGTCTTAGCCAAGCTGTCACATGGGTCCAGATGGAATCCACCCCAGAGTTTTAAGGGAACTCAGATTTGTGATTGCAGTCCCTCTGACTGATTTAATAAACCATTCCCTTTCAACTGGTGAGGTTCCAGAAGATTGGAGAATGGCCAATGTCGTACCAATCTATAAGAAGCGAAGTAGAGAAGAAGCCAGTAATTACAGGTCAGTTAGTGTCAAAGCAAATGGAAACTCTCTTAATTTCCCAAAACAGCACGGCTTTACTGAGGGCAGATCATGTCAGACCAATCTTATTGATTTCTTTGACAATGTCACTAAAGTGTTAGATGAAGGTGGTGCTGTGGATATCGCCTATCTGGATTTTAGCAAAGCCTTTGACACTGTACCACATAAGGAGCTCATAGATAAGTTATTGAAGGTAGGACTCAATCCCTGGATAGTTCAGTGGATTTCCAGTTGGCTGAGGGATCGGTATCAGAGCGTTGTTGTTAATGCTGTGTAATCTGAACAAAGGCGAGTTACAAGTGGTGTGCCGCAAGGCTCTGTCCTGGGCCCCATTCTTTTTAATATATTTGTAAGTGACATAGCAGAAGGCCTGGTAGGAAAAGTTTGTCTGTTTGCTGATGATACAAAGGTTAGTAATAGGGTGGATATTCCTGGAGGTGTCTGCAACATGCAAAATGATTTAGCTTTACTGGATAGATGGTCAAAACTATGGAAACTAGAGTTTAATGTCTCTAAATGTAAAATCATGCACTTGGGTAGAAGGAATCCCTGCTCTGAGTACCGTATGGGCAGCACTGTGTTAGCCAGGACCTCGGAGGAGAGAGATTTAGGGGTACTGATTACTGATAGCTGCAAGATGAGTGGACAGTGTAGCCAGGCAGTGGGAAAAGCAAGCAGGATGCTCGGCTGCATGGCTCGAGGCATCACCAGTAGGAAGAGGGAGGTTGTGATGCCGCTGTATAGAGCCCTGGTAAGGCCACAGCTAGAATCTGTGTGCAGTTCTGGAGACCTTACTTACAATGGGTCCATCTGCAAAAAGGATAGAAGGACTTAAAACTTTTCAGGAGAGACTTAAAGAACTTAATTTGTAAGTTGTTTCCGGAGGAAAGAAGGGACATAATGGAGACCTTTATATATGTGATAGGATTGAATAATATTCAGGAGAGAAGTGTTTTTAAGAAGAAACTTAATGATAGAACAAGGGGGCACAACCTGAAGTTAGTCGGGGGGAAGATCAGGAGCAATGTTAGAAAATATTATTTTACAGAAAGAGTAGTAGATGCTTGGAACAAACTTCCAGCAGAGGTAGTTGAAAAATCAACAATAAGTGAATGTAAACATGCCTGGGATAAGCCTCAATCTATCCTAAGATAAAGAGAACATACAGTATACACATAAGGGCAGACTAGATGGACCGTATGGTCTCCTTTTGCCGTCAACTTTCTATGTTTCTAGCAATTCTGAGAACATGCAAAATCTAAAGTGTCACATCATACGCGCAGTAGTGTTCTCCCATAGTCTATGAAAACTGAACCAGCGCAAGTGATAAATTGGACGCTATGTGATGTTCTCTGGAGTGCCTAGATTTTGGCATCATAAATATGGCATTGAGGTGGTGCAGCAGAAAAAGGACAGCCCCTGTGTGCCATTGTGTGGTGCTAGTACTTTATAAATAAGGCCCATCCTTTCCTGGCGTCATGTGGGTAACTAGCAATAAGCAGGAATTTAAAGCGGAACAAAACCCACCAGCGGACGGTCTGGAATCTAAATCTCTGGATTTTCTCTGGGGCATCCCGAAAACCCTAGGAAGCCCCAAAAAACTCACCTCCAATGACACATGCATGACAACTCACCTCCAATGACACATGCATGACAACTGATCTCCAATGACACATGCATGACAACTGATCTCCAATGACACATGCATGACAACTGATCTCCAATGACACATGCATGGGCTGTCATCCAGTTGCTATGACAACGTCATTAGGCAGGTGGCTCATCAGTGCCGCATCTCCTGCATCCCTGACGTTGTGCGCCACCATGAATGCAGGGAATGCGGCAGAGCATGCCCCCCATTGATTAGAATGAGAGCCATAGCAGGTGGCTCTTATTGTTCCAGAGTTCGCGCATGTGTTGTTGGAGAGTGGCAAGTTGAGTTTTTTGGGGCTTCCTGGGGGTTTCACACAGCACAGAACAAAACCCGGGAAAGTCCAGTTCCCAGGCTTTTTTCCGTTTTAAAGTCGTCTCTAAATAGGCTGCACCATAGTGCTCCAACATTGACAAAACATATTTATTTAACATATTTAACTTCCTGTTGGACCGGGAAAGAAGGTGAGTTTAAGGGCGACCAGAGGGGTTTCACATATTTTGGATGCCCCAGGGGGAGGGAATCAATCGGCCTGGGAATCTTTTAGATTCCTGGACCGAGCTCCGTGGGTTTTGGTCCATTTTAAATGCACATGCCTTTGTGCTCCTCTCATGTTACCAAAGCCATAGATACAATATGATTAAAGGAAAAAAGAAGTAAAAGAACCTGTGTGTTTTGCACATTACATTGAGAGCAGGGTTTTTGCGTTCTGAGTTGCCTATTGCCTAGAGTGAATAGTCGGCCAATCAGTGTGCTGCTGTCCTTGAATGGCTAAATAGGCACTTAGGGGGTGATTAACGATTTTCACTACCATTCGGTACTTAAAAGACCAGCGAGTAAGCAAAACTTACTGCACCAAACACCAGTGAACACAGACCTTCGCAATGCATTTTGTTGTGTTTGTGTCGCAATTTGTTGGCGTAAGTCACAGGTATTTACATTGAAAAGTGGTTTGGAATATGCGGCAAACTGCTGTGGCAGAATTCTTTAGCAAAAAACATGGGCAGGCTGATTCATTACTAGCGCCAGGTATCGGTAGAAGAAGTCACTAAGAGCCACCGCTAGGAGACACTGTGAGCGGCGATCGGGTGCTGTAACAGAGCGCCTCAGTCGCTGTAGTAACCTGTCTGGCATTGATGAATGCGATGTGTGTTTGGGCGTTCTAACACCAGTACAGCATTGCAGGGAGCAAGAGGTAGCGCCAGCTCAGTGCTCAGCGACTCTCACCATATTCAACAAAAAAACAGACACACACACAGCATCAGCGCTCTGGATCTGGTCGCTATAGCATAGAGCGCTGATGCTGTGTGATTAAAGTCTGTTTTTGAACACATATCCACCAGTAACAAAGCGAAAACACATGGAATGACATTGTTTTAACACTGGGACAATAACACTTTAATGCCAGACCTGTAATGACAATTCTCCATAAAAATATAAAAAATCTAAAACGTTTTCAAAAATGACTTTTTCTAGGCCAGGAGAAGTCACACAATGATTTGAGAGAAAAAAAAAACCTGTTTAAACAGAAGAAAAGGAACGTTCATTGAAATGTATGGGAGAGCGACAGGTAGCGACTGGTAATACCTGGCCCTCTGGAAGCTAGAACTCTGACGCTATACGCCGAGCTGCCTGTAATGATGAATCGGATGCTACATTGCGCTGTTAGAGTACTACCTGGCACTAGAGCTTCATGAATAATCCCCAAAATCTTCCTTTGAGGGGTCACAGAATATATATGGGGTATCTTGGGAGAGTCTGGGTTGTTTGAAATACTTAAAGCGGACCTTCACTCTGAATAAGAGTCTATCTTATATGTTTCCCACATCCTGTACATACAAATTGCTCAAATTAAAAATCATCCTACCTGCATCTACTGCATGTTACGAGCCTTTAAACATCCAAGATGGCGGCTCATGGGGCTTCAGGCAGCCTGCAAACAGGAAGTGTCGTCTGTGTCGCTCTGCATTCTGGGATTGCTGACCTTTTCCTGACCTCAGCTCTGGTCTGTCTGTGCAAAGCACAGCTATAACCCGCCTCCTGTACTCTCCTCAGTAAGTGTGATGCTTCTGAGGCAAGATGGCGGCGCCCGTATCCTAGAGTCCTGATTAGAGTTTCAGCCCAGTGGTGGAAAGAATAATAAGTAAGTGACTACAATCTTAAAATCTATTAATTTTAGATGCTGGGGAATCGTTTTTTAAGGATTTGGGCTTTTCACAAAATCATGCTGAAGGGCCGGTTTAAGAATAAAAGTTTATTTGAAAATATAAAAGTCATGTAAAAACATTATCAGTTGTATTTCACATACTAATGTTCACTCTCAAAAAATAATAAAAAAAAAAACTAAAGTGACACTGTCTCCCTAAATAACGTGGATCCTTATGGGCCCTGATTATTACATTTCCGTGCACTGCTGAGACAGCTGAAGGCAGCCAGTGCTCGTCTAGCGGGTCAGTGCAGCGCCAGCCTTGAAGCGCTGGAAAGCCAGCTCATTTATTTAAAAAAAAAACACATCGCCCACACTGGTGCTGTGTAAAGGGGATTACAGGGTGATAGCGCCATTTTGACTATCCTGGGGTTTGGTCCTTACCCCTGGGGCACCATGATCAGGGGTGCCCCACTGTGTCACACCCCCAAGGTTGCCTAAATAAACTCACCTCTTCCTGGTCCTACGACGCATGTGCGGCCACTCATAGAATCAGAGCTCGATCCCCTTCACCCAGGAGCTTGTCCAATGGCGGCTGCATCCCCCGCTGCCCTTTAACAGCAAGCATGCTTGTGTCGGCCATTGACAAATGTCCCACGCGGGACTGCGCCCTGTTGGACTAGGAATGAAGGTGAGTTTTCATGCGACCTGGGGAGTTTTATTACTGGGGGGAGCGAGAATGCTGGTCCTGGAGTCTCATAGTCTCCAGGGTGGGTTTTGGTCCTTTTTATAGAGGAACTTCCGAGGGACTGCAGGGCCACCCAAGTTCCACTACTCCCACATGCCCCACTGTGTAAACCCCGTCCCCGGATACCCAGATCCACTCACCTGATCCTGGAGCCCCCAGCACAGTAAAGTTACATTTCTGTGTGTTGTTCCTCTTTAAGGTGCTGAGCTTAACTAGTATTTGCTTATGTTAGCAAATATGTGTTTTATGGAAGCAGTTTTCACTGCAATGCAATCTGTTGCTATTTGCAAATGTACACCAAGGTATACAAGAAGATTAGTGAGCCCTGTACACACAGAACACTGCTGCTGGGCATGTGTAAGCGTGAGTGAGCTCCCTCACCTTAGTAGTGGCCATAGCAACAGTGTTCTGTGTGTGCAGGACTCTCTTCTCTCTCCTTGTAGAGACTTGGTGTACGGCTGCCAATAGTAAAAGATTGCAGAAAGTGAAAACTGCTTCCATAAAACATAAAATCGGGATGCCCTGCTGTGTGAAACCCCCCAGGTTGCCCATACACTTACCTTCTTTCCCGGTCCAACGGCGCAGGCGCGACTTGCGGCTGCATCCCTGCTATCCCTCTAGAAGGGCGTGTCCCGCGCCAGGCACGCTCCCTGTTAGAGGATAGCGGGGGATGTGGTCGTCAGCGTGCTTGGAGTCACTGGTATTAGCCCTGAGTTGATTTCGGCGATCTGGGGGGTTTCACACAGCGGGACACCCACTTTAAAGCGGACCAAAACCCAAATTTTTTACTAGCATCCCCTGAATTGCTCCCCCCATGAATAGTAATTTTTGCTTACTTTTACTGCTCCTGCTTCACTCTAATCCCAGATAATGGCGCCTGTTTTAGCTGTAAAGCTCCACCTCCTCCATTCATTGATGATGTCATTGCCACACTTATGCAATGACTAATTAGCTGCAATCCTACAGAGAGGGACAGCAAAAAAAAGTGTTCCAGGGCATTTTGATACGGAAAAATATCCATTTCTAGTTCTACACCCTAAGAAGAGAGTAGGGTCTTTGGTCAAAAGTATTTCACAAGTTCAGTGTGTTTTGGTCTGCCTTAAGTAACCTACAAACCGTCAATCATCACTCTTTGGTAACAGGATTTTGGCATACTGGGCTTTCTTCTTGGTTATCCTGTGTTTGCACTTAGGTTTGGCTATGAATTATTCCTATATGATTGAATAGCACATCTTTATCCTATATTTGTTGATTGCAGGGACACCTGTTTTTTCATGCATTACCCAATCGTACTGGCAGGCTGCATCTGGTGAACACCGGTCGCTGTACACAATACATTTACGAAAGTGGATCTGGTGAGCGACTCTAACAGCGCCATGTAGCGTCCGATGTATTATTACAGGTGGCTCAGCGTATAGCGCTGGCACTCTAGCTTCCAGAGCGCCAGATCTTACCTGTCGCTCTCCTATACATTTCAATGGACGTTCCTTTTCTCATCTGTTTAAACAGGGTTTTCGTTTTTTAACTTTTTTTTTCTCTCAAATAACTGTCACCTCTCCTGGCCTAGAAAAAGTCATTTTTGAAAACCTTTTTGATTTTTTATATTTTTATGCAGAATTGTCATTACAGGTCTGACACTAAAGTGTCAATGTCACAATGTTACAACAATGTCATTCCATGTGTTTTCTCTTTGTTACTGGTGCATATGTGTTCAAAAACAGACTTTAATCACACAGCGTCTGGCGCTCTATGCTATAGCGCCCCGATTTAGAGCGCCACCGCTGTGTGTGTAGTTTTTTGAGGTGTGAGTCGCACTGAGCTGGCGCTACCTTTCGCTAGCTGCAGCGCTCGCTGTACTGGTGTTACAGCACCCAACATACAACAAATTTATCAATGCTGGTCAGGTTACTACAGCGCCCAAGACACTCTGTTACAGCGCCCGATACCTGCACATGAGCGTCAACTAGCGGTCGCTCTAAGCGCCGATATACAAACGCTCATCTGCCGATACCTGGCGTTGGTAATGAATCAGCCTCCACGTGGCATTATCCCATACACTTCCATTGACTTTTCTAGTGATGTCATCTGTACAACCTCTGCTAAGCATTTTTAATTTTTTGTTGGCCACAATCAACTGACAAGGGATACCTGGCCTGCTCGGGTTTTACCCTCATTAAAGCGGACCAAAACTCACATTTTTAACTAGCATTCCCTGAATTGCTCTCCCCTTGAAGAGAACCTTTTACCAATTTTTAGTGCTCCTGCTTCATACTAATCCCAGATAGTCCCCCTTGTTTTATCTGTAAAGCTCCGCCTCCTCCATTGATTACCATTGTTGTGTGTGACAATGATGTCATTGCCACACCTATGCAATGACTGATCTGTCATCACATGCAAAAAAATAAAGTCTTCCAGGACAAGTCTTGGAAAAGCAAAAATATCCATTTCTAGTCCTACACCCTAACAAGTGAGTATCGGCAGGGGCTTTGGCCAAATGTATTTCACAAGTTCGGTGGTTTTTGGTCTGTGTTAAGTTTTTTTTTTGTAAACTTGCTATTTTGTGCCTGCCCTTCAAGTGGCAGTGCCTTTGCGTGTCCCCAATGCCAGACTATGTTTCTTCGCTGTGTCCCAGTTCCCTCTGGCTCTTCTGCATTTTTAATAAAATAAAATAAATATTGCCTAGAGCACCAGGTTTCGGGCGTTCATCAATGGTGCTACTTTTCGTCCTGTGCAGCGTTCTTTCTGTGTTAAATGTGGCGGCCACTTTCTAGCCTTCACACCTATCGCAACCTAGCATTCCCTTGAAGTGGGCTTGGTCCTTGCCCCCGGGGCACCCTTGATCGGGGGTGACCCACTGTGTGACCTCCAGGTCACGTGAACAAACTCAGCTCTTCCCGGTCCTACAATGCGTGTGCGGCCGCTCGTCCAATCAGCGCTCAGATCCGCTCGAGCCCCTGCATCCAGGAGCTCGTCTAGCAGCTGCATCCCCCGCTTCCCACAGGGAGCATGCCCGTGTCGGCCATTGACAAATGCCCAGCGCAGGCACACACCCTGCTAGAGGTAAAACTCCATGAGCCAAAACTCTGGGGCTGTGCCCCACAGGGTAATGGACAAGTGGGTGTATGTGCCGCATAGTAGGTGTCATCATTCCAAGAAATGGATGCCAGAGCAGCCAACAGATGTGCCCAGCCACAGCAGCAAGATGGTGGTGGCTGTCCTTTACATTTATGTGAATGCAGGACCAGGTGCAGGGCGTTGTCTGAGATGCTAACCAACAAAACACTAGGTATATAAAATAACTTTAAAGTGCATCATTTTCCTTGGAGATTACTAGCAAATGAACTTATTAGACAAATGAGGCATAATTTTAGAGATATACATGTATATGAGCTCTTAAGTTGCCTTATATATTTGAGGGCTGCAAATATACTTGTGAATTTTAGATAAATTATGCCCAAGCAAGACAACAGTATAAAAGAAATGCTTTTTGATGTGAAAAGTGGCTTATTTTTCTATTGCTGTGGCAGTGTGTGTGTGTGTGTGTGTGTGTGTGTGTGTGTGTGGTGACCATTACTGCTGTACTCTGGCCAGAGTCAGTCTATGTTTGTTGTGCAGTGTCTGCGGACAAGTCTGTGCTTTGTGACATCAGTACCGTTTCCTTGTGCTCTTCCATCTGCTGGGGTAAGCAAAGATTGTATAGCACACTGCAAGGCAGGATTGTCTTGGACACATTATCTGGGCTGGGTAGCATCTCCCCTGTTGGCCAGGCCTAAACTAAGAAACGTGCTTTCCTCAGACTGTTGGTTGTTTCAATAATGCATCTGGTTTAGTGGTGAGCTGCATCATCTTCCGTAGCGCTTTACAAGGTATGATTGCAGACAAGACACACAAATAGCAATACACAATACAAGTTTGAGTTGTGCATTTGTGGCTGCAGTGGCAATGCAGTGCACTGCAGAGCCCTATTTTGATCTGATGTTTGGTGTGGCTGCTGCTGAGGAGGAGAAGAAGAGTGAGGAAGCACCAGTGGTGTGACTCTGGGCTGACATCAACGAAATTGAGCACACAACTGGCCACAGCTACGCAGTACCTGGAATAGTGCGCCTATGTGCCCCCTTAAATATCCTTGCAAGGGGCACATTTCAGACCACTGCTGCTCTATCAAGCTGCATTAGCCAGCCTACCATGTACTGCATATTTCATGAGGTAGTCCTGACCATCTGTGACCTCATCCCTACCTACCTACCTGACATGTGTAATTGGTACTATATTATATATCTTCTGCTACTTATTTGGTGCCAATACAGAGAACTACATAATAGCTGAAACTGCTTTATATTGAACACACACATCATGGAGAGAGGATAACTGCATTACATTTTAAAGTTTTGGGGTCCAAATTGTCCCACATTAGATCTGTGTCTGTATATATATATATATATATATATATATATATATACACATTATTTTAGGGCAGTAGTGAATTAATAATAATTAATAAGGAATTTGTACATCAATGAATTAGTAAATGGCCGTGACATTCCCAGCAGAGGCACCAAGTTGTAAAAAAAGTTTCCTAAATGATGCCGATGCCCATGGGACTGTGCGGCAGTGTGTTTCGATTTTCTGGAGCAGTGAGCATAAATCAGGTCCTAAGCGCTGACCAAGTGACACACCAAATGTTGGAAGATGACCCTTCATTCCAAATACTTTGATCTTACTTATAGTCAGAGTTTGTGTATTTTTTAGAAAATACACTGGCCTCAAGATTCATGAGTTTATTTCCACTTCAAAGCGCCTCTTCAGCTTCGATAGATTAATTCAGATATTTATAAGAGATGCTGCAGCTTGCCAGAATTTTGAAAAGATTGCACCATCTGCTTTGTTCAAACACAATGTCCTAGTTTTCAGATTTAATTTGATTCTGATTATATTTTCCCTCTGATGATTTTTTTTTATAGAACAGCTAATTATTGGAGTATCACCTCAGAATAGGAAAGTATTGGATCAGATTGGGCGAAGGGTGTTTTTCTACAAGTTATGCTGTTTATGATTACTCATCTCTTGCGGAAGGTTTGTGTGTTTTGTTTTATTTAAAGGACCAGTCCAGCCAGACTGCCGAATTCAAAAGTGTCCACTGTCCTGCCTACCTTCCCTAGTGCTGAAGCAGGGCGGAGGTTCATAAAAAAAAGTGCCCGCCATAGAGGTGATCTCTATGACTTTTTTTCCTGTTTATGTGATCCACCATGTAAGGTGACCTTCTCTTAATGCACTCACATGTCCAGTTCCTGTTACACCACAAATGTCTATCTGGATTTGACTCTGCTGCAACCTGCACTCACACTCTGCAACAAGAGGCTGGTTATGTGGAAAGGCACATGCACTAAACAACAAACACTACATACACTTTAAAGTGGACCAAAACCCTTGATTTTTATTATCCTGGGGTTTGGGTTCTTGTCCACAGGGCTGTGTGATACCTCGCAGGTCGGCCATAAAGACTCACTTTAACCTGGTCCTACGGTGCATGCAGGGACTCTTGTCCAATCAACGTGTTCGGCTACACTTGTTAATTTTGGCTAAGAGTAGCCAAATACATCCACGGCCACATCCCTGCTAGCCTCTAACAGGGTGCATGCCCACGCTGGCCATTAACCGATGGCTGCTGTGCACCCATGCCAGCCATTTATAGTAACATAGTATGTAAGGCTGAATAATCTCCTTCCAGTAGTCTAGTAGCCATAGCTGGAAAATTACATGCCAGGAAGGCATCCAGGCCACTTTTGAATGTTTTTACTGTATCCTTCATTACTACCTACTCTGGCAGCGAGTTCCATAGTCTCACTGCTCTTACAGTGAAGAATCTCCTCCTATGTCAGTGGAGGAAGCACCTTTCCTCTAACCTTAGTGGCTGCCCTTGGGTAATGGTTACACTCCGGGGTATAAATAGATTGTGGGACAGATCTTTGTATTGACCCTGAATACATTTATACATAGTTATTAGATCACCCCTTAGGCTTCTTTTTTCTAAATAGACCTAACTTTGACAATTTTTCAGGGTACTGTAGTCCCCACACTCCTTTTAACTTAGTTGCCCTCCTTTGAATGCGCTCCAGTTCTGATATGTCCTTCTTAAGCACAGGTGCCCAGAACTGTACACAGTGCTCCATATGGGGTCTGACCAGTGACTTGTACAGGGGTAAAATGATGCTCTGGTCATGAGCACCTATGCCCCTCTTGATGCACCCCATGATCCTGTTTGCTTTGGCAGCTGCTGTCTGGCATTGATTACTACAGTTAAGTTTATTAACTAAAACCCCTAGGTCCTTTTCCATTGTTGTTTTACCAAGTATTTCTTCATATAGTGTGTAATCATGGCCCAGTTTTATCCTTCCCATGTGCATAACCTTACATTTATATATGTTAAACTTCATTTGACATTTAACTGCCCATGCTTCTTTAGAACGTCAAGGACGGCTTCAAAAAATTGCAATTCGCACACATCCAGAACATAAGTATGCACCCTTGACCAATTGTTCAAGCAGTGCATACATAGCACAAGATGTACACTGGACAGCATTGGTAGGCATGGAGAACATTATATCAATTTTTTGGAACACAAATCCTTTTATTAAGTGAAGAATTTACAAACACGTAAATAACACTCTGGTTTCAAAGATAGATGCTTACAGCTTCAGCACCTCTACTTGTAACTTCTGCTTTTAACTCCTGCTTTAACTCACCACTTACCAAGCAGCACTTAACAGAGTTAGCCTTCCAGAGCCAGTTGTGGCCCCACTTATAAATACCTGCTTCAATTAGGCCTCAGCAGGATTCCAGGAGAAAGAGAAAAGAAAAATGTTGTTTAAATTTGTGCCAGCATTAACACACACTGATTCACAAAAATAAACCTACTATATTTTGTACTATTTTACTTACCCAGTGAACCCCGTTTCCCACAGCTTACCACAGGAGTTCCTGCTTTAACTCACCACAAACCAAGCAGCATTTAACAGAGTCAGCCTTCCAGAGCACCAATGTATGGCGCGATCCCAGCTAGTGTGGCTGTGCATTTCCCTTTGGATCTGGAAGAAGGTAGGTTTAATGGGATGGAGGGATTCACACAGCGGAGTATCGAGAATAAGACGGCCCTGGAAACTTTACGACTGTCTGTGATGAGTTTTGGTCTTCTTTAAATAGCAACCAGAATATAGCAGTTTTAACGTGATTCATTTCAATTTGATTCGGATCAAATGGAATTTCTTGGGAAAATTCAGCAAATGGTCCTAATCAATTTTAAAAAAAATTCACTCATGTTACTGACAACCCATAGATATTACTCAGGTGGTACGTCAGTTCCATTCACTTTATAATTCACCAAGAACATCAAAGATGAACAAGGAATATTACACAGTGAGAACAATTCACAGAAAGAAAAAAATAAGACTGATACATGAAGCCAGATCTATACATATCTACATACAGTAAAACAAAGAAGGTAACAAAAAAAGAGAGATAAAACTATGTGTAACAGGCTCGGTGTATGAAGCCTCTCACCTAGACTTCCTTTATACTCTGGATAATTCACAAACTCTTTTATATTATTATTATTATTGTTTATTTATATAGCGCCATATTCTTCCACAGCACTGTGAAAGGTATAAATACACACAAGGTAAAACATACAATACAGAGACCATTACAAAATAGATTCTAAAAAGTTTAGACCTGGGCCTCGATTCAATAAGAGTTGAAAAAATTCTCATGGTAGTAAAAAATGAACTTTATGAGAAAAAAAGAATTCACTGTTGCTGAATCACCAGCTAGGTAAACAGTGAAAGTCAATGGCACTTTTTTTTTTTTTTTTTAGAACAGTAGGAAACGTTTTACTCTTTTTTGCACTGTAGTAAAAGTGATTCAGTAATAGTCAAACTCTCATGCTTATAAGAATTTTTTTAAATTTTTATTGAATCGAGACCCAAATGTTGTGGGAAGAGAAGACAAGAGGAAAGAAAGCCCTGCCCGTGTGAGCTTACAGTTACAGCTTGACCTGCAATTTCCCTTGTTTGTACTGCAACCTTCCCATAGGCCTTTTTATCTCTACCGCAACCTGACCCAAGCCGAGTTGTCTGGCACAGCTGAGATCACACTATGTCCCCAGTTCAGTTCATATTTGTTGTGGAAATACTATTCTGTCTTAAAAAGGAAACATCTAAAAAGTCTGAACTAATATAGTTATTTATAACTAATTACATAGCTCTGTATTCCTATTCTTTCACTTACTGTAAGTCCTGTTATGTAATTGCCCCACTGAGGGCATGTTTCATGCTGCTGAACTGACACGCATTAAGCAAACAGCCTGTAATAGGGATGCACTGTCAAAAAGAAGCCTATTGGCCTTTACTCCTACACATCGTTGAGGAAATTATTCTCCTTATTCAAAGCTTGGAACTGGCAGCGTTTCAACATATGACTGTAATCACAGTGCCAACACTCACTAGCCATTATGAAGGCTGCATAAATATGCGGGATTCAGGGATAAGAATATGTTTATTCTGAAATGATAAGATCATATAGTCTGCGTGGGAAAAAATGGATGAAAGCCTATTTGGCCTGGAACATGTAAATAGAAAAAAGGAGAAAATTAGTCTGTAGGGTTAAATGATGTGCAAATATTATATTAAGTGGATGAATTGTGATTGGCTAATAATATGTATGACTGTAGTGCTTGTACAGTTATAGATAATGCAATATAAAAAGAGACTCAACTTCTGGGGCCAAAGTGACACATCAGCCTTGCTAGCAGCCTCCATGGTGGTAAAGACTGAAAACTGCTGCAAGAAATGCATTGCAACAAGCAGGGCTGGATTATGAGGGGGGCGCGTGTCCTGGAGCCTCCACCACTTGCCCTGCAAAGGGGGCCCCCACCAACCTTTGAGTTATGGTCTGGTCCAGGAAGCTTGTTAGTCTTTGGTCTGACGGTCCGGAAACAAAGCTATGGGCGTCAGTTGGGCCCGCTGCACCTGGGAAAGTCCTGCAAACGTGCAGCCAAAGTCACCACAGGGCAGAACGGAAAGACTAGAGCAGCAAAGCTGCACCTGGGAAAGTCCTGCAAACGTGCAGCCAAAGTCACCACAGGGCAGAACGGAAAGACTAGAGCAGCAAAGCCGTTGTCAGCAACGCTACAGTGATGGGTGCAGAGCTGTCAATCAGCGTCCGCTCACTGCGCATAAGCCACCAAGCACAGTCACTGGCAGCTCAATGCAGGGAACTGTTGTCTGCTGGACCAGCTGGGCGACTAGACTACCCCCCACCTAGAATGGCGAAGCAGGAGTTACCAAGCAGCACGCACCCGCACAAGGGACTCAATCTGCCATTCCAGTAAGTAGCTAAAGCCAGACAACCGCCATTCTTTTATTTTAAAGGGAAAAAATGCTGAATCGGGACCTCCACTACATTTTGTGCCCAGAGGCCTCCACCACACCTAATCCGGCCCTGGCAACAAGTGCAATCCAGTATGTATAAATTATAATATTATCATTATTGTTATTTATATAGCACCATCTTCTTTCATAGTGCCGTGCAAAGTACAGACAAGGTAACACTTACACTACAGAGATCATTACAAATTAGATGCTACCAAGTGTACCCTTGTGAGCTTACTGTTCCCTAGTAAAATACTTTAAGATGAGCAGATCTCCAAAGCTATTAAATGGCAGAATTGGGCAGGTGGAGAAGCATGCTGACTTACTGGTCTTGGTTTCCAAGCTCCCTTCTCCTCGCTTCGCAGGAAAGTGAAACAAGTGATATATGACATTGTGTGTGTGGGGGGGGGGGGGGGGGGGGGAGCACCGAGCATTGCAAGTTGCCAAGATTGGCAAGTTGGGACATTTCTCCACCTTCTTGACTATGCTTACATTCCTGCATGGTGCTGACTATGCCCAACCCATGGCACTATGTCCCTTTCCAGTATGGTACATCTCCACAAGCGTTTCCGTCTAGCACAGTGGTTCTCAACCTTTCTAATGCCGTGACCCTGCAATACAGTTCCTCATGTTGTGGTGACCTCTTATAAGACTGATGTTGTTCACTCTGTGTAAATGTATGGTGCTTTGTGTAAGTGTAAGCTGCTTTGTCTACTGTGTAATGATTACACACAAAGCACCTTACACTTACACAGTATTGTGTGTATGGTGTGTGTACTGTTTTTACATTATTAACCTTTTTTACACCAGCAGGCTGTCTCGCAGGCTCTCTTGCCTCTCCAGCTCCTAGGCTTCTGTCCTCCAGCGCTTGCTGCGTCCGCCCACTGATGATGCGCATGCGTTCCAGCTGAATAGCGCTGCTGCAGAAGGTAGCGCGACTTCTCTGCGGCTAAAGCCGTCGGAAATATGTATTTTCCGATGGCTTTAGGCGACCCCTGTGTTTTGGTCGTTGGGTCCCGACCCACAGGTTGAGAACCGCTGCCCTAGTGACCCCTAGCTCCGGCTGGAAGTGCAGGATAACTTCCACATTCATCAAGAAAATACACAGCACCCGCACCTGCGCTGTCAAAAGGGGATTTCAAGCATACAACACCTGTTGCAATCCCCATTTTTTTGTTTTTAGTGGTGATGGCAGCACAATAAAATGTAAAAAATAATGGGAATTTAACAACATGGGAATTGCATTGCACTTGAATGATGACACAGGTTCTGTATGGGCCAAGTTTGCAGCGCAACACAAAATTGCAAAAATTGCATACAAAAACATACAAAAAAATTCTAAGCAGGCCAGGGATCCCATGGCACATGCACCAGCCCCCCCCCCCCCCCCCCGAAAAAACATATTCTAAGCATACAGCACGTCCTGCTCCAGACATAGTCATAACGTGTGGGTTGTCCTCCGCCTCGGGCGCCGTGCACTGCAGAACATGAAGAAAACAAGCTCCTCCCGGCCCTACATATACCGAGGGACCTCCCACAAATCCCCAGATTTCTCTGCAGTGCTGGAACTGCGAAGACATGAAGTATCACGCTCTCGCATCCTCTCTGTGAAGAACAGGCCTCCCAGCCTGGGCTGCGTTGGTCGGGTGAAGGTAGGCAGCACCGTGTGTGCTTAACGGAGCCATGCTCCACCGCAATCCCCCACCATAGGGTAGGCAGTTAAGGCTAATGGTGAGCCTCATAGTGGATGCCCCTCCTGCATCATTGCCCCACGCCCCGTGTAGCGGTAAACCCCGAGTGCTGGGTCACCTTCTCCCTTAGTTCCCCCCGTTAGTGGGGGGAAAAAGAGGGGGGGGTTGTGTACGTTGGCCTAATCTTGCCCTATTACACGGTAGGCTTATAGCCTTTATCGGTTACCGGGGGTCAGAGCCGCACTTCAAACTTTATTTTAACTTTGGCCGCAGCGCCTTTAAGGTATTTGACTTGGCGCGTAAGGCGGCTCTGTTTCGCGACGCCATGGCGTTTTATTACTGTCTCTTTCTCTATCTTGTTCCGCGCTTAGAGCTTCGCGCTCTCTAGAAAGGGGGGTGTGGTCTGGTTGGCGCATTCCGCCTCACCTACAGCTCTGGCCCGCCCTTCGAGGTTTGCTTGGCGCCATTTTGTCGGTCTTCCTGCGCGCGCGTGGTCACGATCCTCCTTCTCCCTTGGTTACTGTAAGTGCCCTAACGGGCGTTCGGTTATTTTTCTTCTTGTGCTGCGCATGGCTCTGACACCCTCTCTTCTCCTTATGTCTTTCAGACGCCAAGTTTCCAGTGGCTTCTCCCGGCCTGATATATATATATATATCTTACGGGGCTATATTTAAATTCTCCCACATTCCCAGCGGGTCTTGGGGCATCCAGGGTTGCTTACAGCATAATTCCCTACTGGCGTATTCCTAGATTAATCACCATATGGAGGCATCTCAGAATTATGTGTCCGGGGTCCCGCGGGGACAAGACCGGCTGTGTACTGCGTGTGGACAACCCCACGCTGATGCTGACAGAGCACGGGTCTGCGGACCGTGTGCTGAACAAGTGCTGACCCTGCAATCAGGTTTACCAGTAGCTGCACCTCGCTTCAATACTCCTGTCTCTCCGTGTTTAAATCTCACTCCAGATGAGTCGCACTCGAGCGGGGATGACCAGCAGGTGGTGCCGCGCAGGCTCCCCACGGCGGAGCAAGTGATGTCTGGGTTGGCGGAGCGCTTGGGCGCTGGGAAGAAGCGGTCCCTGACGCCTCCTAGTTATAGGTTTTCCACTGAAACTGAGGAACCTGCTGCTATGCAGGACCTTGATCCGTCCGATGATGGTGAACTGTTCTCAGGTTCCAGTTCCTCAGACGAGTTGTCTTGGAGCCGTGACGGCTCTGGCCCGGGGTCTTGGGGCCTGTGTGTCACTGATGAGTTACTTATAAAGATCTTTGAAGTGCTGTCCATCTCTCCTCCGGGAGAGTCTCCCAAGCCCAAGAGGGAGAGTTTCCACACGGCGACGCCGCGCCTGGAATTTTTGGATCAGGATCATTTCCAGTAGCTTATATCTAAGGAATGGGAATCACCTTGTAAACTTACAGGGGTTCCGGGGATTTGGGACTCGAAGTACCCTTTTCCCCATGATTTGGTTGAACAATGGTCAGTCCCTCCAGAGGTGGATGCGCCAATTATTGGGGTTGCTAACCCTCCCTTCATGGCGGCCTCCTCTTCTCGTTCCCTTCGGGATGCTGAGGACCGGCGCATGGACAGATTGGCTTCCCATGCCTTCTCGAGTGTAGGGACAGCTCTGCGCCTGGTCTGTGCTGCAGCTGTTACCGCGGTGGCCGCCAGGACCCTGTTCAGGAGGATAATTGACCAACAGCCGGAGGATCTCCCTTGTGAGGTCTTCAATGCATTGTCCGATTGTGACGTTTTTGTGTGGTTTATTCTCTCAGCTATGGATGACACTATTAAAATGTGTGTTAGAACCTCGGCTCTTGTGGTGGCTATTCGTCGTCTGCTTTGGCTGCGACAGTGGGGGGCCGACAATGATACAAAAAGGGCTCTTACTGGTCTTCCTTTTAGAGGACGACGCTTATTCAGGGCCAGGTTGGACCTTTTTGGCAGAAAAGGTAAGGCGCCCTCGCGCAGAAGGCTGGCCCGACCAGAAGTGTGCTTCCAACTTTTTGGAGTGGAAGGCCGTTCCAGGGGAGGCAGGCAACGTCCTGGGACCTCCGGCAGGGCAAAACCAAAGTCTGCCAAAACCACACAAGCATGAAGGGATGCCCTCGCCCTGTTGGGTGAGGGAACTGCCGCAGCACTTGGCTCATATGGCAGGGTGCCATGCTTCGTTCGGGTGGTTACAGGTGATGGTCCCCCTGGATGCAGTTTAAAAAAGGAGTTTGCTGGGCAGTTCCCTTCCAAGGTAGTCAGGGGTCCTCTAGTCCCCGTTGTTTCCCTTCGTGAATTTACGCAGGCCGAGTTTGGCATGCAGGGTCTGGGCTCTCTTACAGGTTGGCCCTTGGCTGGTAATTGCATCCACACTGCCCTTCCCTCCGGGATGACGCAGTCCGTCCAGGTCCGGCATTCTGGACCTAGCATTTGTATTTCACAGGCAGTGCCTACTTGGTATCCATCTGTTGGGCCGCAGGCGCCCTTGTCCAGTGAGCCTCTTGATGCCTGCGAGGATCCATATTCCCTTTCGGTCCCTTGTTCCTTCTGGACACCTAGTCCTTTTTCCAGCCAGTGTTACAGGACCATTCTTTGGATTAGGGTCTTGTCTGGGGTCCCTCCCCAGTTCCCAGAAGGCTCGCCAAGGCGAGTATGGGAGTGCTTTCTTGAACAATCACCGGTGCTGTCCGCGCTAGTTTATACCTGACTTGGGGCTCCCCTGGAGTTCTTTGGATTGGTGCTTAGGCACATCACTTACTTGGTGTATCCTGGTTCATAATCTCCCTACAGGGTGGCATTTAGATAGGTCCAGGTTAAACCTTCCCTTCTGATTTGGGTGCCTTGGTATGGAAGGGGCCTTGCCCTCTGTGTAGTCACACTACATTCACCTTGCGGCTGGTGAGCCTATTGCTGGCGGCCCAGATGCTGTTCTTTTTCTCAGATGCCCTTGGGGCCTGCGGCACCTTGGGTTACTTATCCTGGATGGGGTTCCAACACCCCTGGAAATAGATCAGTACGTTCCCCCTGTTTTTATGGGGGTTCCCTTCTGGTTGGTCTACTCATGGAAGTTGTTGAGGGACATCACTGCCTTCTTGCTATCCCTGTAGATGGTCACCAGGGGGACCAAGTCTGGCAGGTTCACTAAGGGGTTCTATTTCTTATGAAATTCCCCGTGGTTCCTAAGGGGGGCCCCTTTAGGGGGCCAATTTTCATACTGTTAGTAGGTCATCACATTGTGCCTTTTTGGGCCCTAACTTGCTGGGCTATTTCCCTTAGGCCTTGTCTCTTGGGGACTCTTGGTCTGTCTGGTCAGTGGCCTGTCCCTGTTTTTATCCGAGATGGTCTCGGAACAGGTTGACCCTGCTTGTAGGTTCTGGTTCTGATCTAGTGGGGGTTTTTACACCCCTTGTGCTTCATTGGTATTGGCTTGTTGGCTGTCCTACTGTGCTAGGAGGGCCTTCCCTAGTGCCTCAATGAGCCCTACTGGTTGGGGCCGTGGGCCCCGTGACTGTTACAGGGACTCTGTCCTGGTTATGGTCCTAATTCATTGTCCTGGGTGATTGTCCCAGGACTCTCTGGCCTTGGTCATGGTGACCTAGTATGGCCTTCTGTCAGGGTATTATGCCCTTTGTCTGACCCTTTTTACACCCTGCTAGGTGGGGTTCTGCACAGGCTTGCTGTGGCAAGAGTGAACTGTTGCACTGGGGGCCCTGAGTGGCCCTGTGTGGTGTGGTTCGCATTTTCTGCTGAAGACAGTTGTACTGTGTGCCCTCTCATGAGGGCTGTTATGCCTAGTTAGGCTCCTTACTACCACACTCCTTTTTACAGGGTTTGGACAATTGTTATTCACCCTATCAGAGATGATCCCTCTGGGTGTCTCTCCTTTTTGGAGGGTTGGGTCTAGACCCCTCCTTTTTATTCTTCTCCCTTTTTCTGCCGGCTATGTTGGGAGATGTGGCCCTAGTTGGATGGCTTGGACTAGCTCTCTCTCTCCTACGGGATGTGGTCTTAACCCTGGGTCCTAGAGTTCTTACGGCATGGCTGGAGTTGGTCCCCCAACTCAGTTCCTTGAGGGGTTCCAGGGCTCGCTCTGTTTGTCCTCTGTAGAGACTAGTTTCAAGCTTCTGCGTTGAGCATTCCTCAGGGGTGGCTCAGGTGCATTCCCCAGGGAATTCTATGTTCCCTTGGGGGGGGGAGTTATTTCCTGTGGCCCTGCTAAGGGTTCCCTGGGTTCTTATTCAGGTTCTTGTCTGAACTGTTCCTTGCCTCAGATGACCCTTTAGGGGCGGGTGCCTCAGTCAGAGGCGTGCAATAGGAGACGGCTTCCTTAGCCTAGTCCTTTTTATATTTTTACACCTCTATATATCTGTACACCGTTTGGTGAGGATGTTTCCGCCTTGCACCAAGCTTGGGTCCAGGCGGAGTTTTGTTATTCGTCTCTATTCCAGACCCTATGGTCTCTGGACTGGTGTTCTGCTTACTCTGAGCTTAAAAGGGATCTGTATCCCTCAATAGGCGTTGGGGACTCCTGGACTGTTCCCTGTCCAGGGTTGGGACTATGCCCTTGGGGCTTATAGGCGTCCCCATCCTTCTTGCAACGGCATCTGGTTGCTTCCATGGGTATAGGAGCCCGTTGGACTGATCTTGCTCGGTTGGTTGTCCTTCTGAGCTTATGGTTAACGTTTCGGCTCTTGAGGAGCCTTGTTAGCGTTGTTTTCAGTATTCCGCTGGTCTCGCTGAGACCAGGGTTCGTATTCCTATGGTTGCCATGGCTACCCCGTTGTCGTTAGTAGCGTGGTTAGGCTGTTACTTTGGCCTGTTTGTTAAGGGAGATTCATTCTTCTCTCTTGGTTTGGTTTTCTTTTACTTGTGCTTGGCTTGGGCCTTCTGCACTCGGTTGTTGAGCAGGCTGACTAGTTCCCTGCTTGGGTTTCATTTAGCCTTGTAAGGCTTCATAAGTTGAGTTAGAGCTTTGCTTAAGTTGCTCCTGGTAGCAAGGTTACCGGTGAAAGCGCTGTTATGGTTGGCTGTGCCTTTTTTCATGGGGATCCCACCCTACTTATGGACACTGCTATTGGATGTCCCACACGTTATGACTATGTCTGGAGCAGGACGTGCTGTATGCTTAGAATAATACAACTCTGTGAAGTACTCACCTGTAGAGTTGATATTATATGCATACAGCACGTCCTGCTCCACCCCACCCTGATTCACCTTGTTCTGGATCCCCTGTATGGTGATTATTATCTTGGATATTATTGCCAGTCTCTGGGTGGTTGTTTTCCTCCTGGCTTCTCTTCTCACTGCTTGTCAATGCTGGGGATTTGTGGGAGGTCCCTCTGTATATGTAGGGCCGGGAGGAGCTTGTTTTCTTCATGTTCTGCAGTGCACGGCGCCCGAGGCGGAGGACTACCCACACGTTATGACTATGTCTGGAGCAGGACGTGCTGTATGCATATAATATCAACTCTACAGTGAGTACTTCACAGAGTTGTATTTTAAAAAGTAGCCCAAAAAAGTATAACCAACCCAGTCCATTTAAATCTATGGGATAGGGCCACACAGAGCAGGGTCAGTGCCTGGTCTTATCTGGCATTTGAGGGAACTCGGCGCCGGCACTGATATAATTGCTGGCATTGTTGATAGATGGGACATTACCTGGCACTTATCAGAGGCGCTCTGGATTTTTGACTCGGTAACTACGCCTTTTGCACTGGGACCTGATATTCACCTGCACCTCACAGGGGCACCTTGGCGCTGGTGGTGCAGCTTAAGCATACTTCTGCAGATGTGTGTGACCGAGCCCCCTGTTTTTAACCTAGTTTAGAGACAGATTGTAGGCTGGTCAGCAAGCTAACTGGTTTGAGTGCTGTGGCCCCTTTAAGACTTTTGTATTCTAATTGCCCTGCTAATGTGCACCTCCCTGGTTAGTTATAAAATGGTCTGAGCGGCTGCCACCCCCCTTTTGTTTCTTTTGAATTTGTGCAAGCACATGGAGTGTGGGGTCTAGGCTGTATTGCAAGGTCTTTGACCCTTCCACCCCATGGCTTGCACTTGAGGTTTAGGGCAACCTCAGGTAAGCCTGCTCCCAATTTATCTATTGCATTGTATGTCCCAAATGGGGCTCTTAGAGACTAGAATTAGTACTAGAGTTAGGACTGCACCTCACAGGGGCACCTTGGCGCTGGTGGTGCAGCTTAAGCATACTTCTGCAGATGTGTGTGACCGAGCCCCCTGTTTTTAACCTAGTTTAGAGACAGATTGTAGGCTGGTCAGCAAGCTAACTGGTTTGAGTGCTGTGGCCCCTTTAAGACCTGATATTCACCTGACATTTATCTGGCACTACATGGCATTAGTGTTTTTTAAATAAACCCCTTAAGCTTCAGTACCAACTAGTTTGCCATAATCATGACCTGTCCCTGCAATGATATAGCCTCAGCCTTTGAGAGCATTTAGGCTCCATGGGAGTTAGTCATGGGCTGACCAGGCCAGTAAAATCCTAGGCTGCTTTTTGCCCATACACCACCATTAGTTACAATGTCATATTCAAAACTAAAGTGTCCTATTTCTGTAGGATAGATAACATTGAAATATTGTTTATGGTTTGAAACCATAACCAATAGTCAGGTTACAGTCAATGAATACTGTTCAGTGACTATTTACAGTGTAATAAGATTATTTACATGTTTACATGTAGTTTTTTTATGTGTGCCTTGCTTAGTCTTAACTTAGTAGTTATTACCATGGAGAGCAGAGTATGAGCACTTTGCCATCGCGATTCCCATCTTTGTAAAGTGCCAGTTCCATTTAATCTGTCCCTTCATATTTCCACCAGCCGTTGTGTGTATGCTGTAATTAGCATTCATTGCCACTGACATGTTTAAGCGATCCCTCGGTGACATGTGTGATTTTCCAGGCTAAGTTGCTATTTCTGGAGCTGGGTAGTCATTAACACCTCTCACATTCCATGTCCTCAAGGTGAGTTTATAAAAAGGTAAATCTATTTATTGTCACTCGCCCCATGTTGGTATTTGCTTTAACCATGTGCTTAAGAGCACTCATTGTTTGACCATCTTTTACTGAATAATCTGTTTCAGATTTTATAACTGTGGGAGAAAGAGAAAAATGGAAGATAGGGCAGATATTCCCTTTAAACTAAAACTGTCACAAAGTCAGGTGTAGTTAACAGAAGCTGTCATGAAAGCAAGATCTCATGAATGCCAACAATTACTGTCGTTTTCACCCCATAAGAAGCACCTAGGATTTGAAGAAGGAAAACTAGAGAAAATAATATTCTAAGCCAAATGTTGTGCTAAAACACCCAATTACAGACAGTGTGGCGTTCCCCCATCCCATAGGCAGCGTGGGATGCCCCCATCCCATAGGCAGTGCAGCATTCCCCCCCCTCCCATAGGCAGTGTGGCATTCCCCCCTTTCTACTCCCCATAGGCAGTGTGGCATCGCCCATCCCATTCCCCATACAGGCAGTGTGGCATTTCTTATCCCATTCCCCATATAGGCAGTGTGGCACCCTCCCATTCCCATATAGGCAGTGTGGCATCCCCCCTCCCATTCCTATATAGGCAGTGTGGCATTCCCCCGCATTCCCATATAGGTAGTGTGGCATGTCCCCCCTTCCATTCCCCATATAGGCAGTGTGGCACCCCCCCCCCCATTCCATTCTCCATATAGGCAAAAGTAAAAAAAAAAAAAAGTAAACACCTTTTAATCCTCGCCGCTGTTCCCACTGAGCGCCGGCCACGCCCACCGCTGTATAAGGCCGTGTATTCACTCATACTTGTATGCCGGCGCCGCAGAGAGGAAGCGATGGAGGCAGCTGTAGATACAGCTGCAGATACAGCTGGGGCAGCTGGATACAGATGGAAGCAGCTGCAGATACAGCTGCCCCCACCGCTTCCTCGCTCTCTGCGGCACCAGCACACAGAGTGAACACCCGGCCTTGGTATAGTGGTGGGCATGGCCGATGCTTGAGCGTCGGCCACGCCCACCACAGTAACAGGCCGGTGTCTGTGTGTGCTGGTGCTGCTGATACAGCTGCCTCCGCCGCTTCAGGGACAGCGCGAGCGATTGAAGAGGTGAGTTCCTTTTTATTTTTTGCCCACATTCGCCCAATAAGACGCACTGACATTTTCCCCCCACTTTTGGGGGAAAATAAGTGCGTCTTATAGGGTGAAAAAATACGGTCGCTGTAAAAATTGTTTGCTATTCACATTAAAGTGCTGGCAGACAAACAACTAAACTTGGATCTTTTTAGGCACAGACACGAGCATACACAAGGGTAATTAACTCAAATGGTTTATTTTCCACCCACAAATTCCACATTAGAAAGGCTTTCTTCAACATACATATGTGAAACCAAGTTCCTCACAACAGGCTCTTGTCACAAAATTCCAATTCTATATGGTCTACTCACAGGTCACACCAAGGATCGCTTCACCTTGGGACAGGCATCAGGGACTTGCAGCACAACAGTGCCTTCTGGCACTTTGTCCTGACATCCGTCTCACTTGCCCTTCGGCTGCAGGCCTCTATTTGGACCCGCTCCTGGTGCCTCCTGCACCCTGTCAGCCTACACAGCTCCCATGGCTGTCTGGCTGAGAGCTCTCAAATCCTAATGACATCAGCTCTCTGAGGCTCATCAGCTTCTTTATAACACTCCTGGTCTCAATAAGTACTGGACTGGGCTACTACCAGCAGGGCCCACCCAGCTTCCCTTACTGGCCAGACTTCAGGACCCTATAGAGCACCTTACCAGCTGCCTCTTAAAGGTCCGGTAACACAAACAATGGCACTTTCTCCTGGAGTCCATTTCTAGCCTAATCCATTACTTCCATCCAGAAATTCCCAGAGAAGGCATGCTCTTGCCTTCTGCCAAAAGGCCTACCACAATATCAATGATTTAATAAGAAAGAAAGTACACAAACAACATAAATACTAAAGACTCACTAAGTCAGTTAGAAAGCTTGGAATAGATAAAGCTGCGACAAATACATAAAATGAAAGGAAGGTGATATTGCCAAACCAGAACCCTCTCCCAATCAATTGATTTCCTGATTGCAGGAGGTACATATTATTTGTTATAACAGACTGGCGACTTCTATACAATGTACCACAACAGGGTTGCTCTTAATTATAGTATAGTGTTGGGCGAACCCCTGTAAGTTGAGGTTTGGCAAGTTTGGCCAAACTCAGAACAAGAGTTTAGATTCCACTACCCCAACTTGACCCATCCCCATTTGAAATCAATGAGGGCCTAAACTTTTAGGACTCAAAAAAGACAGTCCAGTCCCCCTCAGCCCCCCACTTCTCACCAGCCTGCCCTGCTAGCTGTTGCCAGTGTAATTACTCATGGGGGCAGCCATCTGTTGAAACCATGGCCATTTTGATAGAGGAAAGAGAGCCGCCCTATAATTAGCACAGGTAAGTTACAGCTGCTTTGGTCGAACTTCTGGCTAAAGTCCATGTTTGGGTTTGCAGACCCGAACTCATGTAGTTCGGTACAAACCCAAACTTTTCAGTTTCACCTAACACTAATTATTTATTGTTTATTGTAACATCAGCCACAGCCTTCCTGTCACAATGTAACTGTCAAAGGCCCCTTTCACACCTTCCCGTTTGTGTTGACGTAACTTCCGGTTAAACCGGCGGAATAGTGCGCTCCCGGCCTCGGACCGCACATAAAAACGCCGCCCGTGTGGTGTCTCAAGAACCCCTAGACTGACGAGCATATATGAGGTGAGAAGAGCCCAGAGTTGGGCCATACACCTAACGGGTGAGGGTGCAGAGAGGACGCCAAATCTGCAGCGCAGCGCGAGACGCGCTATTTAAAGGTATAGTGCCAATATTGCAGAACCTGGCTTTCTATTACTTGATAATGGACCCTGGAATGGCAATCAATTATATTGTTACAACTCTCTAATGTATTTCAGCCCTTATCACAGAGCTAGTGGAGAAATCTCCAACTGCTGATCAAGTTTTGAAGCTGTCATAGGCTATGACAAGGTACAATAATGAATCTAAGAGCATGAATACCAAATGGTTATACACCTTTTTGAAATTTAGTGCTATGCTTAACCACTCTTAAAGGGCCGGTACTTGACGATCCCACATTCCGTTGGTGTCTGAGCCACACCTCTCCGAGGATAAGTGAAACCACTGTATTATGCATCATCAGTGAATTATTAGTGAATGTCTTTGAAAGAATAAATAGCACCCACGGATTTCCTTATTTAAGGTACATATATTTATGGAATCAAGATGAATTAGAGAAATGTATAGCTATATCAGTAGAAATAATTAATCTCTATATATATTAATGCTTCCTTTTTCTTAACATAAGGGCACTGAGGAAGTCAGTATCATCAGGCGAAACATGTTTGCCCAATGCCCAAAAGAAAGGGCCTCATGAATTCATGAACGTAGAGGAATCAGGGAGCACAATGCTACATGGTAGCGATATAAAGGCTTGTGATGAGTATGACACACTGAACTATTTTGTAAAGTTGTAGAGGAATGTATATTCAGTGAATCTGTTTTAATGTATGTAAATTTTATAAATTACGTATAAATAAATGCTTTCATAATTTAAACAGTGAGGTCTTGGTCAAAAGCATATATAACAAAACTGGGATATGCTTAAAACCCAGAATCAGCAAGTGTTGTGTTGGAGTAGAAATAGTAGAATATGTTAAAAATGGGAAGAAAACACATTTCCCATGAAATGAAATGGGCCTTTTCACATCAGTGCGTTCTAGTTTGCAAAATGCTGCATGTAGTGTTTTGTCCTATGCGAGACCCATTGAAGTCTAGGGAAACGCAGGTAAATTTCATTTATTGTACTCATTTCCACCTTCTGGCCTCTCCTCTACGGTCCGGCAGGTGGAAGGACCCCAAGAGGTGGCTTTAGCTGTGCTGCACCGGAGGAGGATGCTGGCTGCTGCCATCTGCTGCTGTCTCCAGGAGCCCGCACCTGGAGCTCCACCCACTGCTTCCCCTCTTCAGATTAGTCAGATTAGGGGGAAAGGTAGTAGTTCATATGGTAGTTAGTATATGTAGCACAGTATCAAATCAGAAGGCTAGAGCGTGCAAGAGGTTCTACAGCAAAATTTTTAACGGTTATCTGCTGTGCAGAGCAGGTGATTAATGGGTTAATTAGAGCAAAGACAGAGGCATGGCAGTTTGCGATTGCTTAAAAATGCAATTGTATATGTTAAAGGTCCCATAGGCTACTATGGGAAGCATTTTACCACCAATTGTGACTGTCCTGCAATCAAAGCGAAATGTCATGTGTGAAAGGGGCCTTAAGTATTACAGAAAGAAGAGTGTCGGGTAACAATACACAATACTTTGGTGCAGGGTAGTAGTAAGCATGGTGATCAGCTGATTCCTTTGATACCGGTGTTTTTGTTTTCACCACACAGACTATCTGATATCTTATATGACTATCTTATACGGACACACAAAATAGTACAACTGAAACTTTTTATTATGTACTCATGTATCATATGGAAAATTCAGATGGACCCGCCTCCTAATCATTGTGATCAGACAATTCAATTTTTTATCAGGTTCCCTTTACTTATAGTACGGCCATGTCCTCTCTATTCACTACAATGGAGGGGGCTTGTCAGGCCACATCACACCCCTTTCATTGCAATGAATGGGAGGGGCATGGTAGTGGTCCATTGGTTAATGAAACCCTGATCTGGGATGCCCTGCAGTGTGAATCTCCAGATCGCCAATTCTAACTCACCCTTCCTCGGTCCTACAGCACATGTGCAGTCTCTCATCCAATCACTACGCTCAGGACCTCCTCAAGTAACTCATTTAAGACTTGGCTCCAGCTGAGTCTTGTTCCAGCTGACGCTAGAAGATGTTTAAATAATGAGAGAGAGAATATAATAAAATAAAGAGAAAGAAGGAGGCAATGTGGAAAAAAAGGAAATATAGAAACATAGAAGGGTGACGGCAGAAGGAGACCATATGGTCCGTCTAGTCTGCCCTTATGTGTATAGAGTGCCAGCCGGGAGCGAAAGCACTGTAGAGGTAAGGTTTTTTCATCTTTTCTCCTGTCAAGTCCACAAGGAGGTGGGATGGGGGTGGGATCAGGTTAGCTGTTGATGGCAAGTGGCCATACATGGAGGTCTGGGCGCTCAACTAGGCCCTCAAAATAAAGTTGACCAAAACCAGCCCTGGAGTATATGAGACTTCAAGGCTGGCTGATTCCCGCTCCCACAGTCCGGAATGCCCTGCTACTTGAAACCCCCTCCAGATGCCCATTATCTTTACCTGTTTGACCAGCCCATAGCGCATGGGAGGCCAGCCGTGGTATCACTGACTATCTTAAATGCCGACTGCAACTGAATGGCTGGAGGGCTGCGCACATGTGTGAGGCTGAGATTTCATTCAGCTTCTCCAGCCACACAATATGCACAGCCGGAGAAGCTCATTGGAAGAGAGGCCACGCATGAGCCGTTGGACTGAGGAAAGGTGGGTTTACTGGGCGAAGGATGGGGTTCCACACAATGGGGCATTTAGATTCCAGGGGAGGAAATGCTGGGTTCTGTTCTGCATTTATGTTGCCCACCCCAGCTGATTTCCTATTCCTGGAGCATCCAAATCTGTGATAGCCTACTGTGTGAAACCCTCTGGGATCGCTGGCATACCCACTATGAAAACAATTCCAACCCTGGGTTTTGGTCTTTGGAATGCCCCTGTTTGTGAAAGAACCCCCCTGGTTTGGTGGCATACCCACTATGAAAGCAATTCCAACCCTGGGTTTTGGTCCTTGGAATGCCCGTTTGTGAAAGAACCCCCCTGGTTTGGCTGCTAACTCAAACTGGTGATCCCACATCACCAGTTCTAAGAAAGTAATGAATGAATGGGGGGGGGGGGTGTTCACACAGGGTCATCCAAGATCAGGAGAATCTAGATTTGTTTAGACTCCAAAGTAAGGTTTAAAGGGGTTTGGTGCGCTTCAAAGTAGACGAAAAATAGAGTTTTGTCCAAATAACATGATCCTTAGGGGGCATCCAGATTTAGGACGCCCTCAGTGATGTGACGCGACTCTTCACCACAAAGGGGCCCACTGAGACTATGCCGCCCAAGTGCCCACATAAACCTGGAGCCAGCCCTGTGTACAATGCTCGTTAGCACCTAGCTGTAGATGAGCGCTTCCCTTTTGGAGTGCAGAGATCTGATACAGCACAGATGTACTCTACGCTTTATGGCAGTTGTAACCCTGTGGGGGGAAGGGGAAACTTGGGACTGAAGGACCTTTTGTGGCTGGATGTTCTTACAATGCCTGATGTATGAAGATGCCAGACACAGGAATAGCTAGATATGAATATAAAGTGGACCAAAACCCAGAATAGTCAACACTTTTGACTATCCTGGGTTTTGGTCCTTGAAACCCCCCCCCCCCCCCCAGGTTGCCACAGCCAACTCGCCTCTTCCTGTGTTCCACGGCGCGTCTAAGAGCAGCGGATCTGATGCCAGCATCCTCCGCTTCCCTCTAGCAGTGCATGTGCCTGCGCCAGGTATTTGTGTCTAATGGCGTGGGCACGCTCCCTGTTAGAGGCAGAGGATTTAGCCTTCAGAGCCGCTGCTCTTAGACGCGCCATGGAACTGAGAAGAGGTGAGTTGGCTGCGGCGATCTGGGGGGGTTTCACACAGCAGGACACCCCCCAGGATAGTCAAAATCCAGGGTTTTGGTCTACTTTAAAGGCCTAGCTGGCATAACTACAGGGAGGAAAAGATTTCCACTACAACGCCCCTCCCAGCTCAGCCACGCCCAGGAATTGAAGCCAAAAAACAGCTTCCATTACAATACATAGAATTGATCGGGATTCTCAGATGCTTTGAAATGGCTCATTTTACACTGCTTCCCAGTGGGAGTCCAATCTCCACCCTGGTCACATGATCTCTAGGACTTCTCACGTGCCTCTCCAATTTTCTGGAATGGCCTCAACTGCCCGCCACTTTTGTCTCCACCCCTAATCCTATAGACTCTTAAACTCCTTGGGGAAGGGCTCCCTCTACTGTAACTTGCATTCAGAATATTTATTGTTACTCTGTAACACCTCATTTATAGTAGTCTACAAATTGGAGTCAGTATAGTTAGGTCTATTCTTATGTGAAACCTGCATTAACACATTACATAAAGTGGAACAAAACTTGAGATTTTGGCCATCTTTATTCTATGCCTTGGAGGCATCCTGATTTGGGATGTCCCGCTGTGTGAAACCCCCCCCCCCCCCCCCAGATCAGCCATAATAAAATTTACCTCTATCTGGTCCTACCGCACATGCGTTGGCTCTCGTCCAATCAGAGCCGTGTGCAGTGCATATTTAATGTTCGGCCAACGGTTCTGGTTATGGCAATCAGGAGCGAAAGTGGCCAGTCCCATCTTAATAGAGCATGCGCACAGCCCAGAATTGCAGGGGTGCTGCCGCTGATGTTTACATCCCCCAGGGCAGTTGACCCCAACCCTGTCCTCAAGGCCCACCAACAGCTCATGTTTTGTGGATCTCCACATAGCCAGCTTTATAGCTCTGCTGCTGCGCTAATTACTCCACCTGTGTGGAAATCTGCAAAACCTGGCCTGTTGGTGGGCCTTGAGGACAGGGTTGGGGACCCCTCACCTAGGAAGTCAGGAACAAGGTGAGCTTTGCAGCGACCCACTGGGGTTTTACACAGCGGGGCACCCCGGTTTGGCATGCCGGAAGGCCAGGGTCCACAGTGGGTTTTGTTCCGCTTTAATATAAATATCTCTATTCTAAAATTATTTTATCATTTCAATTTAATTTCTTATGGAAGGATTAAGGAAAATATTACATCAGGTCTCTTTCTTTAGTCTCTATACATAAAACTTCACAATAAAGATTTATTTTTTTATTAAAAGAGCTCTGATTGGTCACTAGCAGCCACGCCCCTTTCCTGGTGCAGACAGTGCAGAATATGGCCGAATCTCAGACTGGCTCTCACAATAGCCTCGATTCAGAGAGACACAAAAACACAATTCTGTGTCCTGTGTGGAATTGGTATTATACGCATACAGCACGTCCTGCTCCATCTATAATACTTACGCATGGGTAATCCTCCGCCTGAGGGCGCTGTTCACTGCAGACATGCAAAAACAGGCTCCTCCCGTCCCTTCATATACCCAGGGACCTCCCACAAATCCCCAGCATTGAAAAGCAGTGAGAAGGAGAAGCCGGGAGAAACCAACCACCCAGAAACTGGCAATAATAACAATGATAACAATCACCATACAGGGGATCCAGAACAAAGTGAAACCAGGGTGAGTTGGAGCAGGACGTGCTGTATGCGTATAATACCAATTCTACAGGTGAGTATTTCACAGAATTGTATTATTCTAAGCATACAGCACGTCCTGCTCCATCTATAATACTTACGCATGGGACATCCAATAGCAGTGTCCATAAATAGGGTGGGATCCCCATCAAAAAAGGCACAGCAAACAGTAAAAGTGCTGTCACCCGCAACCTTGCTACCAAGAGCAACATGAGCAAATGCTCTAACGTCAACCTTATGAAAACCTTTGCAAAGGATGAACTGAACACAAGCAGCGAACTAGCAAGCTTGTTCAACAGAAACCTAGTGCTGAAAGGTCCAAACCAAGCACAAGTAGAAACAGAACAAAAAAGAGAGAAGAAGATTCTTCCCCTAAAAGAATAGGCCAGAGTAACAGCCTGACCATGCTACTGCAAAAAGGTAGCCATGGCAACCTTAGAACTCTCCCCATCGGGGAATATGAACCCTGGTCTTCAGCGAGACAGGCAGGAATACTGAACACTACACTAACAAGAATCAGCAAGAGCCGAAACGTTTACTTTAGGCTCAGAAGGACAAAATCAACCGAGTAAGACCAATCCAAAGGGCACATACACCCATGGAAGCAGTCAAGATCCGGCACATAAGGATGGAGACACCTGCAAGCCCCAAGGGGCATAAGTCCCTCTCAGGGACAAGAGACAGTCCAGTAAAAGCTCCAACACCTGTTGAGGGATGCAGATCCCCTTAGCTCAGAGTAATCAAGGAAATTGCCCAGAGGCAGAAAAGGTCTAGAATAAAGGAGCATAAAACACCGCCTGGACCGAAACCCGGCGTAAGGCGGAACACCCCCACCTCATGGTGTACAGATATATAAATATATATATATAATGACTAGGACCAACTAAACAGAGCCGTCCTCTACGGCACACTTCTGACTGAAACAACAGCCCCCAGAAGAGCGGCATGAGGGAAGGAACAGTTCAGACAAGAACCGGAATAAGACCAAAGGGAACCCCTCGCAGGGCAATCAGAATAAGGTAACCCCCAAACGGGAGCATAGAATTCCCTGGGGAATGCACCTGAGCAACCCCTGAAGAATGCTCAACACGGAAGACTGAACCAGACTTCTACAGTAGGGCGAACAGGGCGAAACCTGAAACCTTCAGAATGCTGTAATAACTCTAGAACCCTGGGAAGAGAGAACGTCCAACAGGGGAGAGAGCTAGACCCAACCAAGCAATATGGGTACAACATACCCTAACATAGATGGCAGAAAAAGGGAGAAGAAGAGGAGGAAGCTAGGTCCTAGCCCTCCAATAGAAACAAGACACCCAGAGATACGCCATCTCCAACAGAGTGAAGAACAAAACCGTCCGATCGCCATAATAGAGCCTGAAGATTGGGGCGACATAGTAAAGAGCCTGAATAGGCAGAACAGCCCTCGTGAGAGAGCGTACAGGACCACTGTCCTCAGCAGAAACATCTGCGGACCACACCCCACTAGGCCACCCAGGGCCCCCAGCATAACGGTTCTCCCTTTCTTCAGCAATCTTGCGCAGAACCCCGCCTAGCAGGGTGAATGAAGATAAGACATATAGAATATAATGTCCAGACAGAAAAATTACTAAGCCCCCATGACCAAGGTCAGAAAATTCGGGGACAATAACCAAGGGCAGAGCCCCTGTGATAGTGACGGGGCCCAACAGAGCCACACCAGTAGGAACACTAGGATAGAACCTCCTGCCACAGGAGGACAGACATCGGAGCTAATACCAATGAAGTGCAAGGAATGTTAACCCCCACTTGGATCAGAATCAGAACCTTCCTGGAGAATCAACCTGTTCTGAGACTTTCACAGATAAAAAAGGACAGGCCACTGTCCTCAGACAGACCAAGAGTCAGGGGGGGAAGGATTTCCCTGTGTTGGGAGGGAAACCTAAGAATTGGGGGGCTTATTTGGACCCTGGGAGGGTGTCCCAATCCTCCTATAACAGGTTTATATGCAATTCGCAGACAGTTATTTGCAAAAACATAGCAAAAACAGTAAATCACATAGGGGTGCAATTATTCACACAGTGATCTATGGAATTTTTATTGAGTCCTTTGGCAGGTACTAAATTATAGAACTAATATTTACAGTACAATAAGTATTCGTTTGGTTTGATGTTTTCTGACCAAGTTTGTAGCAAGTGCAGTTTGTAGCAAGGATTGGTCTTGTTTGTTGGCTCAATACAGACGCGTTTCGCGGCTTTAGCGCTTCCTCAGTGTATGTGGCCAAGATTAATTAACATCTATGGTATAATGAATACATATCAATACTTTGGTTTACATTGCAAGTTTTTGTCAAAGAGGGAATGAAATACAGTATACGGTATATATATATAGAAAAACTTTACATATTGAAAATACAATCATGGTGTGGTATATATAAATCAATACTGGATAGAATATATGATATCATGTAATATGCATTTATTATTAATAATGTCTCCCCCAGTAGGAGTTAGAGAGTTAAAGAGTTAAACCTTAAAATTAATTGACTGCTTTATAGAAAGATATTTTTTTGGGGTTACCTCTTGTAGTTGGTTGTGGGGTTTTAGGTGGTGGTTAGGTGCTCCAATATTTACACGTGTGGCAGCCTGGTGAATACTGATATATGCTGAGTACTACAACTCTCACTACAGAGGAAGAATCTAGCACAAAAGCAAGGGAAAAATTCATTTTCCTAGAAAGAATACTAAGAAAGAAAACCAAGATCCACTGGAACATTCACTACATGAAAAAATACCTCGAGGAAAACATAGTCCCCCTTGGACTAAGAATCCGGATATTCCCTCAAGTGGGTGACATGACCAAAGACTTCAAAGAAAAATGGGAGAAAAACCTACAGATATGCTCAATGAACATGTTAAGACTCCTTGTTGAACAACAACAAGAACAACTAATACAAATTGAACAGGAATACAAGAAAACCTGTGAGGAACTAAACTGCTACAAGGACTGGGCCCACTTTGCCTCCACAGACACACAACTAAAGAAAAAAATCGAAACTTTGATTAAAGAAGTATGGGAGATAAAAAATAAAAAACTCACCAGAGACCGCCTGGCTTACAGAGAAAAGAAAGCCTACAAGTGGCATGACACAAGACCAACCCCGCAGGCAGACCAACAAGAACCAGAACCTATAACCCTTACTCATCACAACAGTCCTCATCGTCTTCGGACAGCTCTCTAACGGAGGAACCCCGGAGACACTACAAACTGTTTGCAAGACAAGGCAGAAGAAACAACCAGGAAGCAAACACAACCACACACTATGATACCAAAACACAACGGGACAAGAGGGAAGACTTCCCCTCCCCAGACCACCCACAAAGCAACACACAAACCGGGGGGGAGCCTTTTTTAGGACTAGACCCAAACAACCCACCAACTTCAGCATACAACAGACAAGCACCAAAAAGAGGCACGTTACGACCAGAATGACCACACAAACAACATTGGACCCCCAGAGCCAAACAGACATCGTAAACCTTGCCAAATTCCCACTTACTGACCCCCAGAAGGAAGTCCTCTCCCTGGGACTCAACTTCTGCCCGGATAGCAACATCAACCATTTTGAAACCATTTAGGACCTCCACCTGTATGCACGAAAAATCATACTTAAATACCAATACAAGGAAAAAGATAAACCGGAAAATACGATTACACTAACCCAGGGAGACGAGGAGAGTTTGAGAATATTGGAAAGTCTACAAACGACCGACGAGGACAGTGAGGAACATGAAGAAAAAGAACCAACGCGCACCTTTAGAAAAGCATCAACTTATTTCCCCCCTCTATCCACAAACGGCAGTTTAAAAACATTCTTAAATCTGAGCACACTAGCACTAGAAAAACTCACAACCAAAAACAGCAGACCACGCAACATTACAGCAACCCAAACAAGAGCACTAACCGAACTAGAGAGTAACCCTGACCTGATCATCAAGCAAGCGGACAAGGGGGGGAATATCATACTGATGACAAGGCTACAATATGAAACAATGTGCAATAAAATTCTCACCAACCAGGAATGGTACAGAAAGGTACCAACAAAGAAACTAACAACAGATGAGCTGGAATACAATACCATCCTAGACAACGCTTACGAACACAAGATCATCCCAAAAACAACCTGGCAATATTTGAAAATAGAAAATCCTACAACACAGACTTTCTACGCCCTACCAAAAATCCATAAATCACTCAACCACCCTCCCGGACGCCCAATAGTATCGGGCATAGGTTCAATTACCAACAAGGCCAGCGAATATGTAGATGCACACCTACAACCATTCGTCCAGTCACTATCATCATACGTAAAAGACACCCCTCACCTCCTCCAAATCCTTCAAGACATGACCATGTCAAGTAATAGTCTCCTAGTGACACTAGATGTGGAGGCCCTCTACTCATGCATCCCACACCACAAAGGCCTACAAGCGACCAAGAACTTCCTAGATCAACTAGATATAAACCAACATGAACACGATTGTTTTCTACTGGATCTACTAAATTTCATATTGACTCACAATTCATTTACGTTCAACGGGCAACTATACCATCAAATCCAGGGCACAGCTATGGGGACGACATGCGCACCATCGTACGCTAATCTCTACTTGGGCAAGTGGGAACAATCAATTTGGAACAACGAAGACCTCACAGAATACACCCAACGAATAACCACCTGGCTTCCGTATCTAGACAATACCTTCGTAAGGTGCCTTAACACCAATGACCTAAACCTCAAATTTACAGTAGACTTCAACTCTCGCGAAGTCACCTTCCTTGATCTCACAGTTACTAGACAAGACAATGGACTTATAAGCACGAAATTCTATCGGAAACCAACTGCATCCAATAACATCCTGAGGGCCACCAGCTCACACCCCCCCAACCTCATCAAAAGCATACCATACCTACGGGCAAAAAGGAACTGTACCTCGGAAGAAGATTATAGAATCGCTGCAAAAGGAATACAAACTAGACTCCTAGCCAGAGGTTACCCAAAGAAGACCCTTAAAGCAGCATTCAATAAGGCCCAGACAAAAAATAGAACCACCATGTTAAACAAACAAACACAGAAGACGAGCAAACCCCTTTATCCCACCTACCCTACCCTGGTCCTAACCTATAACCAACAACACAATGAAGTGAAGACAATACTCGACACCCACTGGCATATTATCAAGAATGATCCCGACATTGGCAACCTAATCCCAGACCGACCAATCATCACCTACAGAAAAACTCATTCAATAAAAGACCATCTATCGCATAGTCATTACTCACCGATACCCACCACGAAGTGTTGCAAAACCAAAGGCACCTACCGGTGTGAAGGATGTTCATCTTGCCAATATATTAAACAACATAGCTAACCTCCCCACAGGAGCACAAATACAACCGAGACCCTTTTAAACTGCAACACTACCGATATAATCTACCTACTACAATGCACATGCCCACGATTCTATATAGGGAAAACAAACCGGAAATTCAAAATCAGAATCTACGAACACATACGTGATATCAAGAAGAAAAACATCACTACCCCAATAGGAAGACACTATGCGGCATACCATAAAGGCATCCCAGACGGGACCACTTTTCAAGCATTGGACAGAATCCATCCACACCCAAGGGGAGGGGACATCACCCTAAAAACACTCCAACAAGAAACAAGATGGATAATGAAACTAAAGGCCACTTCACCACCTGGACTATACGAAACCTGTAGCTTTGTTCCTTTTTTGAAGAGATAAAGAACATTCACACAACATCCACATAGCCTCCCATGACATACAACCTGCCCCATCAGTGCCAGTCATTCTACTTTTCTCTCTTTTCATATTTTTTCATACTAAAACCTAATCTATCATGTCCCGAATTGTATTGATACGCTCTACCTCAAGGGAAGAAATACACTCCTTGACCCATCTAAAATGTCTCCAAAATAATGCCCCCCTTACAGACAATGAATATATACTATAAATGTAAACGGTTAAGATCAACCACATTATATTGAAATATTATGACACCCCCAGATTACATCAAACCGCGGATACCACTGAAGATTCCACATTGTTCTATATTGCTCCATCACACTGTGATCAGGCCTGTTTTGTTTACACACCAGGCATAAACACATTGAAAACAACAAAGAAGTGACAACATGCTTTAATCTACTGACTAGAACACTGTAAATAATAAACAGTACACTAATCTTACCACTAGATGGAGCCAAATACCCTAACATTAGCAGCCGCAACTTACATCTATTAAACCTAACCAACAAAATGGCGGCACACGTGTGAGGCGACAGGCGCGAGCAGGGGCCCACACAGGAAGCGGAAACACGCAAGCTCACTTGCGTCTTCCCTTCCTTATGCTCTGACTGGCCACCTACGGAGCAGCACCACAGGCCGGGGAACCAATAGGACCCCGGCCTGGAGGACGGGCCCCCAGTGACGTATCCTCCCCACCTACTCATAAACGCGAGCGCCGTCATGGCGCCGCATCTGACTTTAACAAAAGGAACGCCGCCACCTGCCCACTGACGGACGGGTGCGCTCACCCTGACAGCCACACACGGGCGCCTTTTAAAGGTACAGTGTTCTACTCTCATTTTAATTTTTAACTCCTAAATCCAAACCCAGCCTGGGCATCACGCTCTAGATGGCTTACGCTGCTTATTTTCTCCCTCCCTCACAGGGAACCCACGCTGCCTATTATCTCTCCCCCCTACACAGGGAAACTACGCCGCTCATTATGGGATGATTTCCATATCAAGGTATTATTTTTCCATATCCTACTCCTTTTAATATGCACATGCCCTCACACCTAATTGGTTACTGATGCATATATCAATATTCACCAGGCTGCCACACGTGTAAATATTGGAGCACCTAACCACCACCTAAAACCCCACAACCAACTACAAGAGGTAACCCCAAAAAAATATCTTTCTATAAAGCAGTCAATTAATTTTAAGGTTTAACTCTTTAACTCTCTAACTCCTACTGGGGGAGACATTATTAATAATAAATGCATATTACATGATATCATATATTCTATCCAGTATTGATTTATATATACCACACCATGAGTGTATTTTCAATATGTAAAGTTTTTCTATATATATACCGTATACTGTATTTCATTCACTCTTTGACAAAAACTTGCAATGTAAACCAAAGTATTGATATGTATTCATTATACCATAGATGTTAATTAATCTTGGCCACATACAAAAACGCGTCTGTATTGAGCCAACAAACAAGACCAATCCTTGCTACAAACTGCACTTGCTACAAACTTGGTCAGAAAACATCAAACCAAACGAATACTTATTGTACTGTAAATATTAGTTCTATAATTTAGTACCTGCCAAAGGACTCAATAAAAATTCCACAGATCACTGTGTGAATAATTGCACCCCTATGTGATTTACTGTTTTTGCTATGTTTTTGCAAATAACTGTCTGCGAATTGCATATAAACCTGTTATAGGAGGATTGGGACACCCTCCCAGGGTCCAAATAAGCCCCCCAATTCTTCCAACACAGGGAAATCCTTCCCCCCCTAACCTTTATACACCGGGGGAGCAGGACCCCACAACCTACCCTGTTACACCGTTGGCACCAGTCCAAACAGGGGTCAATACCGGGCTATCCCGATAGTAAACCCCTCCCCCCCCCCTAACAGACCAAGAGTCCCCAAATGGACAGGTCCTGAAGAGGAGTAGTCTAGCAAGATAGAGCCCACCGAAGGCTCACTGTGTCAACAAAAACAGTAGGCAAATGGACCCCCTAAGGGCCCCACCTAGGAACCACGGGGGATTTCAGAAGAAACAAACCCCCCTGTCAACCTGCAAGACTTGGTACCCATGGTGACCATCAACAGGAAGAAGCAAGAAGGGAGGGGATGCCCCCTGACATATTCCTTGAATTTACAATCTCAAGAGGAACCCCCGTAACAAGGGGGAAAGCGCACAGACCTAGTTCCAGGGGTGCTGGAACCCTGTCCAGGATAAGTAACATAAGGTGCCGCAGAGCCCAAGGGCTTCTGAGTATAAGGGACAGCATCTGGGCCGCCACCAACGGGCCCACCAGCTGCAATGGTGAAGGTAAGGTGACATCAAAGAGGGCAGAGCCCCTGTAATCAGAAGTCCACTTATTACCAAGGAAGAAGGCTCTAGACTGAACCGAATCCAAATGCCACCCAGGAGCGAGATACCGAACCAGGGGACACTAAGTAAGTGAGGTGCCTGAGCACCAATCCAAAAGACTCCCAAAGGAAACCACCAGTCAAATAGCCAACTCGGCCTGACGTAGAAATTGGAAGTAAAGAAAGACAATCAAGTAGATCCTAGCGCGGACACCACACGGACACGTCCAAGATATCACTCCCGTCCTCGCCTTGGCGAGCCATCTGGGAGCAGAAGAGGAACCAAAAACAAGGCCCCAATCCGTAGAGTTGGTCCTTCAACACTGACTAGTAATGGCCTAGGTGTCCGGAAGGCACAGGGAACTAAAAAAGGATCTTAGATCTTCACAGGCATCAAGAGGCCCACTGGACAAAGAGCGCCTGCGGCCCAACACAGAGATACCATGTAGGAACTGCCTGTGAAAGTATAAATGCCAGGCCCAAAATGCCAGCCTGGGTCAGACCGCCTCATCCCCAGAGGGAAAAGGTAATGTAGATGCAATCACCAGTTAAGGGCCAACCTGCAAGAGAGCCCAGACCCTGCAGGCCGAGCGCGGCCTGCATCAACTCCTGAAGAGAAAAAGGGACTAGAAGAACCCTGACAACCTCAGAAAGGGACCGCCCAGCAAACTCTATCCTGCATCCAGGGGGACTACCTCCTGGAACCACCAGAAGGAAGCATGGCGCCCTGCGATAGGAGCCAAGTGCTGCGGCAGTCCCCTCACCCAAAAGGGTGAGGGCGTCCCTTCATGCTTGGGCGGTTTTGGCAGATTTGGACTTAGCCCTGCCGGAGGGCCCAGGACGTTGTCTGCCCCCCCTGGGGCGGGCATCTACTCCGAAAAGTTGGAAGCACACCTCTGGTTCGCGCTTGACACTAACGTAGGGAGGGGTGTCCCTGCCCCTAGGAGTCCGAGACGGCCTTCTGTGCGAGGGTGCCTTACCCTTTTTTCCAAAAAGGTCCAAACGTGCCCCAAATAGGTGTCGTCCTCTGAAAGGAAGGCCAGTGAGAGCCTTTTTAGTATCATCGTCAGCTCCCCACTGTCGCAGCCAAAGCAGGCGGCGAATAGCTACCACAAGGACAGAGGTTCTAGCATACATCTTAATAGTGTCGTCCATCGCTGAGAGGATAAACCTCACAAAAACATCACAATTGGAAAGTGCATTAAAGACCTCCCAAGGGAGAACCTCCGGCTGGTGATCAAGTATCTTTCTAAGAAGGGTCCTGGTGGCCACCGCAGTGATGGCCGCGGCACAGACCGGACACAGAGCCGTCCCCGCACACGAAAAGGCGTGGGAAGCCGGTCTGTCAATGCGCCGGTCCTCAGCATCCCGAAGGGTACGATAAGTAGGAGCTGTCATGAAGGGAGGGTTAGCAACCCCTATAATCGGTGCATCCACCTCGGGAGGGGCTGACCAACAGTCAACCACATCAGGGGGAAAAGGGTACTTCCAATCCCACACCCCTGGAACCCCTGTAAGTTTACAAGGTGATTCCCATTCTTTGGATATAAGAGCCTGGAAATGATCCTGCTCCAAAAATTCCAAGCGCGGCGTCGCTGTGTGGAAACTCTCCCTTTTGGGCTTGGGAGACTCTCCCGGAGGAGAAATGGACAGTACTTCAAAGATCTTTATAAGTAATTCATCAGTGTCACCCAGGAACCAGGGCCGGAATTGTCACGGCTCCAAGGTATCTCGTCTGAGGAACTGGAATCTGAGAACAGTTCACCTTCATCAGAAGGATCAAGGTCCTGCATAGCAGCAGACTCTTCAGTTTAAGTGGGAAACATAGAATCAGGAGGCGTCAGGGACCGCTTCTTTCCAGCGCCCAAGCGCTCCGCCAAACTAGACATCACCTGCTCAGCCGTAGGTAGCCTGCGCGGCACCACCTGCTGGTCATCCCCGCTTGAGTGCGAATCATCAGGAGTGAGATTTAAGCATGGGGAGACAGGTGTATTGAAGCGAGGTGCAGCCACTGGTAAACCTGATTGCAGGGCTAGTACTTGTTCAGCACACGGTCCGCAGACCCGTGCTCTGTCAGCATCAGCATGGGGCTGTCCACACGCTGTACACAGCCGGTCTTGTCCCCGCGGGAGCCCGGACACATAATTCTGAGATGCCTCCATATGGTGATTTATCTAAGCAATATGCCAGCAGGGATTTATGCTATAAGCAACCCTGGATGCCCCAAGACCCGCTAGGAATGTGGGAGAATTTAAAATGTGAACCCGCTAAGATATATATCAGGCAGGGAGATGCCACCGGAATCTAGGCGTCTGAAAGACATAAGGAGAAGAATGGGTGTCAGAGCCAATGCGCAGCAAACGAAGGATCATAAGCAAACCACCTGCAAGGGCACTTACATGACCAAGGGAGGAGGAGGATCGTGACCATGCGCGCGCGCGAAGACCAACAAAATGGCGCCAAGCGAACCTCGAGGGGTGGGTCCAATCTGGCCGTGACGCGGAGCACGCCAAACTAAGTTCCCGCCTCCCCCAAAGAGCGCGAAGCTCTGGCCCGCGTACTGTACGTGACATAGTAATGAATGAATGACACTGCCGCCCGAGGCGGCCGACCTCCTCGCGCAACTAGCCAAGGAATAAGTGCGCAAGCAAGCGGCTCTGACATCCAGTTTTGGTCAATACAAGGCAACAACCATAAGCGTGTACAACACTATACTGATACCGCCACACACATACCCCCCCTTTCTTTTCCCCCGAGCTACGGGGGGAAACGAGGGAGGAAGGCGACCCGACACACAGGGTCCACCGTTGCACGGGGCACTAATGCGGGAGGGGCATCTACTAGAGGCTCACCATCAGCCTAAACCGCCTACCCTATGGTGGGGGATTGCGGTGGAGCATAGCTCCGTAAGCACACATGGTGCTGCCTACCTTCCCCCGACCGACGCAGCCCAGGCTGGGAGGCACATCAGCGACAAGGACGGGTGGGAAATAGTCCTGCAGGGCCGCAGACTGTAAAGCCCCGCTCACCTGCGAGAGCGTGATAATTCATGTCTTCGCAGTCAGCACTGCAGAGAAATCTGGGGATTTGTGGGAGGTCCCTCGGTATATGTAGGGCCGGGAGGAGCCTGTTTTTGCATGTCTGCAGTGAACAGCGCCCTCAGGCGGAGGATTACCCATGCGTAAGTATTATAGATGGAGCAGGACCTGCTTTATGCTTAGAATAAAACTTCCATTTTAGTGCCGTTGTCGTATCATTTTCAAAAGTTCCCGCTCTCGTATGAATGTGCGAGCGATTCTATGCATGCATTGTAAACCTTCTGTAAAGTTTCCGTCCGCTCGTATGCCAGAGTACGAGTACGAGGATGTCATTTTCCATCGAGAATTTTCTGATTCAACAACGTCTGTAACAACGTAGCCTTTCGTTTTTGCCCTTTTCCCATCGTATCCTCACACGAATCCTTTACGTTTCCCGATACATTCTGTTTCACTTTTTCCAAAAATAATCGTCCAGACGGAATCCTTACGATCTTGCGCCTGCGCACTACAAACTTAACTCATGAAAGTGCTCGCATACATAATTTCACTCCCATCACTTAACGCTATCCTGCAGCTTCCCTTTTGATCCCTTAAAGCTCACCCTAACCACTTAGCGCTATCCTGCCTCTTCCCTTTTGATCCCTTAAAGCTCACCCTAACCACTTAGCGCTATCCTGCCTCCTCCCTTTTGATCCGTTAAAGCTCACCCTAACCACTTAGCGCTATCCTGCCTCTTCGCTTTTGATCCTTTAAAGCTCACCCTAACCACTTAGCGCTATCCTGCAGCTTCCCTTTTGAGCCCTTAAAGCTCACCCTAACCACTTAGCGCTATCCTGCCTCTTCCCTTTTGAGCCCTTAAAGCTCACCCTAACCACTTAGCGCTATCCTGCAGCTTCCCTTTTGAGCCCTTAAAGCTCACCCTAACCACTTAGCGCTATCCTGCCTCTTCCCTTTTGATCCCTTAAAGCTCACCCTAACCACTTAGCGCTATCCTGCCTCTTCGCTTTTGATCCCTTAAAGCTCACCCTAACCACTTAGCGCTATACAGCCTCTTCGCTTTTGATCCCTTAAAGCTCACCCTAACCACTTAGCGCTATCCTGCCTCTTCGCTTTTGATCCCTTAAAGCTCACCCTAACCACTTAGCGCTATCCTGCCTCTTCGCTTTTGATCCCTTAAAGCTCACCCTAACCACTTAGCGCTATCCTGCCTCTTCCCTTTTGATCCCTTAAAGCTCAGCCTAACCACTTAGCGCTATCCTGCAGCTTCCCTTTTGAGCCCTTAAAGCTCACCCTAACCACTTAGCGCTATCCTGCATCTTCCCTTTTGAGCCCTTAAAGCTCACCCTAACCACTTAGCGCTATCCTGCAGCTTCCCTTTTGAGCCCTTAAAGCTCACCCAAACCACTTAGCGCTATCCTGCCTCTTCCCTTTTGATCCCTTAAAGCTCACCCTAACCACTTAGCGCTATCCTGCCTCTTCGCTTTTGATCCCTTGAAGCTCATCCTAACCACTTAGCGCTATCCTGCAGCTTCCCTTTTGAGCCCTTAAAGTTCACCCAAATCACTTAGCGCTATCCTGCCTCTTCGCTTTTGATCCCTTAAAGCTCACCCTAACCACTTAGCGCTATCCTGCAGCTTCCCTTTTGAGCCCTTAAAGCTCACCCTAACCACTTAGCGCTATCCTGCAGCTTCCCTTTTGAGCCCTTAAAGCTCACCCTAACAACTTAGCGCTATCCTGCAGCTTCCCTTTTGAGCCCTTAAAGCTCACCCAAATCACTTAGTGGTTAGGTTCTTCTTCCATTTTGGGTCCCTAAAACTTACCCAAATCACTTAGTGGTTAGGTTCTTCTTCCATTTTCGGTCCCTAAAACTTACCCAAATCACTTAGCGGTTAGGTTCTTCTTCCATTTTCGGTCCCTAAAACTTACCCAAATCACTTAGCAGTTAGGTTCTTCTTCCATTTTGGGTCCCTAAAACTTACCCAAATCACTTAGCGGTTAGGTTCTTCTTCCATTTTGGGTCCCTAAAACTTACCCAAATCACTTAGCGGTTAGGTTCTTCTTCCATTTTGGGTCCCTAAAACTTACCCAAATCACTTAGCGGTTAGGTTCTTCTTCCATTTTGGGTCCCTAAAACTTACCCAAATCACTTCACGGACATCACAATCTTGATGTAGAAATATGTCATTGTCCCTTTGTTTTGTGTAAATGTCTTTGTGCAAATAAATGGAACACCATTTTTGGGTTTTTTTTTTTTTTTTATTATTCACTGCCATTTTGTGGTGGCATTTATAAAATTAACTAAAATTTGTTTTAAAATTTTTTTAAAAGTTAAAAAAACTATATACAATGTATTTAAAAAAAAAAACTATTTACAATAAAAACATTAAAAAAAATACAATTCTGTGAAATACTCACCTGTAGAATTGGTATTATATGCATACAGCACGTCCTGCTCCAGATATAGTAATAACATGTGGGTAATCCTCCGCCTCCGTGCACTGCAGACATGTAGAAAACAAGCTCCTCCCGGCCCTACATATACCGAAGGACCTCCCACAAATCCCCAGCATTGAAAAGCAGTGAGAATGAGAAGCCAGGAGAAACCAACCACCCAAAACTGGCAATAACAACAATGATAACAATCACCAAACAGGGGATCCAGAACAACGTGAAACCAGGGTGGGTTGGAGCAGGACGTGCTGTATGCATATAATACCAATTCTACAGGTGAGTATTTCACAGAATTGTATTATTCTAAGCATACAGCACGTCCTGCTCCAGATGTAGTAATTACATGTGGGACATCCAATAGCAGTGTCCGTAAATAGGGTGGGATCCCCAACAGAAAAGGCAACAGCAAGCAGTTCAAACTACTGCCGCCTGCAAAACCTTGCGGCCAAACACAGCATCAGCTGAGGCCCTAACATCAACCTTGTAAAACTTTGTAAAGGTATGAACAGAAGACCAAGTAGCGGCCTTGCAAACTTGTTCCACAGAGGCCTGGTGCTGAAAAGCCCAAGAACAGCTCGAGTAGAATGAGCAGTAAGACGAAAGGGGGGGGAGTCTTCCCCTTAGTAGAGTAGGCTTGAACCACAGCCTGACTAATCCATTTACTGATAGTAGACTTGGCGGGAGCCAAACCTTTCCTAGGCCCGTGAGGCACAACGAAGAGAGCATCCGTCTTTCTGAAAGCCTTAGTGATAACCAGGTAATACTTGACACACCTAACCACATCCAAGGAATGCAAAACCCTCTCCTTAGGGTTATTAGGATTAGGGCACAAGGAAGGAAGTACTATATCTTGATTCAAATGAAAAGCAGACACAACCTTAGGCAGAAAGTCTGGCTTGAAGCGAAACACCACCTTATCCTGGTGTCTCTCATAGTAGGGAGGCTGAATAGATAGAGCAGCCAACTCAGATACACGTCTAACAGAAGTGATAGCTACCAGGAAGACAACCTTGAGCGTGAGAACAGCGAGAGCAGCCTCCTGAATAGGCTCAAAAGGAGCAACCTGCAGGGCCGATAACACCAAGTTTAAATCCCAAACAGGAGGCCGCACATGAGTGACCCCCTGAAAGAAAGTCTTGATAAGAGGGTGCTGGGCAAAGGTCTTCTGAAAGAAGATAGACAGGGCCGAAACCTGGCCCTTCAGAGTACTAAGCTTAAGACCTAAGTCTAGACCATGTTGTAAAAACTCCAGCACCCTGGAGACTAAGAATTCCCGGCAGGGAAGAGACCTGGATTCACACCAGTCAATGTAAGAACGCCAAACTCTAAAGTAGATAGCAGAAGAAGTCTTTTTCCTGGCTTGCACCATAGTAGCCACTACAGATGCAGACAAACCCTTTTCCATCAGGATGGAGGTTTCAATAGCCAAGCCGTCAAAGCCAGAGTTAGTAAATTGGGATGGCGTAGAGACCCCTGAGTTAGAAGGTCTGGCAACCTTAGCAGATCGTACTGATCTACTGCCATTTGAACCACGTCTGCGAACCACACTCTTCTTGGCCACCTTGGGGCCACCAGAATCGCAGGTACCCCTTCCAGAGCAATCTTGCGCAGAACTCTGCCCAGAAGGGGAATTGGTGGAAACACATACAGGAGCCGAAACTCCCTCCAAGACATTGACAGGGCATCCGTGGCTAGAGCCAGAGGATCCTGAGAACTGGGCAAAGGGCACCGCCTCGAAGCTTGCCACCATCGAGCCCACCAACTGCATTCCCTGCCGGATGGAGGGATGAGGGCTCGAAAGCAGGGACCTCGCCTGTGCTGTCAGAGCTTCCACCTTCTGTGGAGGAAGGAATATCCTTGACTGAACTGTATCCAGAATCATCCCCAGAAACGGGGTCACTGAGGAGGGGGACAGAGAGGACTTTGGGTAATTGATCACCCAGCCGAAGGACTCCAGGGTGGACACTACCAACCGAGTGTCTTGCTCTGCCTGCCGCAGAGACCGAGAGGTGATGAGTATATCGTCCAGGTAGGGCAACACGCATATGCCCCTTAGTCTTAACAGTGACATCACCCCTGCCAGCATCTTGGTGAATACCCTGGGAGCCGACGTGAGGCCGAATGGCAAGGCTACGAATTGGTAATGCTGATCCAGCAGCGCAAATCTGAGAAACCTTTGGTGTCCTGGAAACACCGGAACGTGCAGGTAAGTGTCCTTGATGTCCACAGATGTCATGAAGTCCCCTGGGCGCAACGAGGCAATGGCCGAGCGCAGAGTTTCCATACGAAAATGTTTGTTTCTGACAAATCTGTTTAGGATTTTTAAATCCTTCTTGGGTACCGTGAAAAGGTTGGAATAAAACCCCATGCCCCTGTCTCTTAAGGGGACCTTGCAAATGACCCCTAGATCCAGAAGGTCCTGCACAGCCAGCATCAAGACCCAAGCTGAGGCAGGGACCTGTGGGATCCGGGACCCGACGAACCTGGTAGGGGGCCGTACAGCAAACTCTATCTTGTAACCGGAGGACACTACCTCCTGAATCCACCGGTCTGAGACGTGGCGTCTCCAGACATGCTCGAAGTGCTGTAGACGTCCCCCCACCCTGACGGGCGAGGGCGCCCCTTCATGCCTGGGGAGTCTTGGGAGGGGCTTTGGGCTTGGGCCCCCAGGAGGAACTGGGACGGCGTCCTCTGTTCTTGTTCCAGGAATCTGCGCGAGACCCAGCGAAGGACACTCCTCCATCTTGCTTAGCCCCACGGTAGGGGGTCGAGTGGGAGCTTGTGCCACGAAAGGGCCGAATCTGACACTTGCGGTGGGGTAACTTGCCACCCTTGGCAAAGATAGCTAACCTTTCTCCAAACAGGCGCAACCCCTTAAATGGAAGCCCCGTAAGGGCCTTCTTGGCAACGTTATCAGCAGCCCACTGGCGCAACCAGACCGCTCGGCGTATGGCTACCTCCAGAGCAGAAGATCTAGCGCTCAGCTTAATATCATCGTCCGATGCGGATTGGATATAGTTCACGAAAGTCTCACAGGTGGCCAGAGCATTGGCAGTATCAGAGGGCAAGTCATCCGCCCCTTCAAGAGCAGTCTTAACCACAGTCCTGAGCGCCACCGCCGTAATGGCTAAGGCGCAAACTGGGCGGAGCGAAGCTCCCCCAAATGCAAAGGCATGACATGCCAGTTGGTCAACTCGCCGATCCTCCAAATCCCGCAGCGTAGTAGTGTCGGGGGAATGCATAATAGAGGTGTTGGACAGACTTAGAATTGGGGCCACGACCTCGGGTGGCGATGTCCAACACTTGACCAGGTCGGCAGGAAAGGGATATTTCTTATCCACAGCTTTAGGAACCCCATGGAGTTTGCTGGGATGTTCCCATTCTTTCAGCACAAGGCTATTAAAATGAGTCTGTTCGGGAAACTCCAACCGCACCCTAGCGGTGTGAAACAGATCACCCCTTTGCCGAGGAGCCGCGGGAGGGGGAGAGAGGGATAACACATCAAAGATCTGGGTCAGCAGTCTATCAATGTCGTCCGAGGACCAATGATCAGAACTAGACTCTTCCTGTCCCCTGGACTCGTCGTCATATGACCCTGAGTCAGAGAACAGTTTCCCTTCCTCTGAGGGGGAATGTGCATAGGAAAGCAATAAATCATCAGATTCTATAGGAAGTATAGTAGATTCAGGATTCAAATGACGCCTCTTGGCAGTAGCCTTGCGCGCCAAGGAGCCAGCAATTAAGTTTTCCACACTAGCCAGTCTAGTGGCCAAATCAGTATGAGAATCCCCACTAGTATTGGGGGTTAAGCTCAGGCTTGGGGGAGTAGGGGAAGCAAGGCGAGGTGCGGGCCCAGCCTCGGAGGAGGGGGGAAGACCGGCTAGCGCCTGCTGTGCACAAGGGACGCAGACCCGTGCATTGTCACCGCTGCTAGGCAAGACCCCACAAGCTACACACAGACGGGCTTGTCCCGAAGGAACCCCGTTCACAATATCCTGAGATGCCTCCATATGGTGATTATTATGTGCAAAATGCCAGTAGGGATTGACGCTATAAAGCAACCCTGGATGCCCCAACGACCCGCTGGGAAGTGGGAGTGATTTTTTAAAAAGGTCTGGACCGGGCGCTGCGCCGGGCCGGAAGAAGCCACTGAAGTCCGCGGTCTGAAAGACACAAGGGGAACAGGGATGTCAGAGCCAAGCGCGAAGAAGAAAAGGCTAGATAAAATTCGCCCATGAGGGCACTTACAGAACAGCGAGGGGAGGACAGTCTTCACCACGCGCACGTGAGAAAGAAATGGCGCCAAGCGAACCTCGAAGGGCGGGCCAGAGCTGTAGACGACGCGGAACGCGCCAAACCAAACCACGCCCCCCCCCCAGAGAGCGCGAAGCTCGAAGCATGTAACCAATCAGAAAGTAGCTATGCAACTGACAGCAGACCGAGAGAATCACCTCAGAGAAAAAACCTGACAGGGAGAATACAGAAATAAACGCCGTAGCGTCCACAAACAGAGCCGCCGTACGCGCCAAGTAAAATACAATAAAGGCGCTGCGGCTAACTTAAACATAAGAGTGAAGCGCGGCTCTGACACCCGGTAACCGTTAAGGGCTATAAGCCTACTAGTGTATTAAGGGCAAGGTTAGGCCATCGTACACACAACCCCCCCCCTCTTTTTCCACCCACTAACGGGGGGAACTAGGGAGGAAGGTGACCCAATACTCGGGGTTCACCGCTACACGGGGCGTGGGGCATTGATGTGGGAGGGGCATCCACTGAAGGCTCACCATTAGCCTTAACCGCCTACCCTATGGTGGGGGATTGCGGTGGAGCATAGCTCCGTAAGCACACCAGGTGCTGCCTACCTTCACCCGACCAATGCAGCCCAGGCTGGGAGGCATTCATTCACAATGAGGATGGGTGGAAATAGTCCCGCAGGGTCTCGGGCTGTAAAGCCCCACTCGCCTGCGAGAGCGTGATACTTCATGTCTTTGCAGTTCCAGCACTGCAGAGAAATCTGGGGATTTGTGGGAGGTCCTTCGGTATATGTAGGGCCGGGAGGAGCTTGTTTTCTACATGTCTGCAGTGCACGGCGCCGGAGGCGGAGGATTACCCACATGTAATTACTACATCTGGAGCATGACGTGCTGTATGCTTAGAATACTATATACAAATATACAGGGCCAGGAACCAGGACACTACTCTTCCTCTTCTGTTGTCCCCAACGTGTCACGCATCGCCTGCAGATCGGCCACCAACTCAAGGACCCTCCGATTCATGTCAGCAAGTCTTTGTCGTGTGGTCCCTGGAACAAATTTCGACACAAATATTATTGGGAGAACAATACATGTTTCTCACCTGTGGATTTAATGTATTTTAGTAGACAAATTAACTATAAGCCCCATATGTCATTCTTGCAAGTCATTAAGCTAATGAAGTGGCCACAGGTCAGTTGGGCAAGTAATTTAGCTAATGAAGTGGCCACAGGTCAGTTGGGCAAGTAATTAAGCTAATGAAGTGGCCACAGGTCAGTTGGGCAAGTAATTAAGCTAATGAAGTGGCCACAGGTCAGTTGGGCAAGTAATTAAGCTAATGAAGTGGCCACAGCTCAGTTGGGCAAGTCATTAAGCTAATGAAGTGGCCACAGGTCAGTTGGGCAAGTCATTAAGCTAATGAAGTGGCCACAGGTCACTTATATTGCCATTGACTAGGGCATTATGTATTTGTGTGTTCATGTGAAGTTACACATAAATGGCAATAAGGGCATGACTACTTACTTGGTTGGTGGCCGAGAGATGGCTCGTTGGGGACAACACGATGATGTCCTGGTTCCTGGCTCTGCTGTGAAGAATTGCCTGTAGAAACATGGGCAATATGGTTAGTTTGGATGTCTGATTCAGCAGTCCTCAAAAGTTTTTATTTCCATTGTTCAGGAGTTATAGGTCGACCCAAGGCCCTCTCCCACTCTCCACAAAACCGAGGCAACCCCTGCTCACCCTGTTCTTGCAGCAACGCGTAAATTTGTGACAATGTTCTCTTTGGGGCCGATGGGGAAAAGGTCAAGCGTTCAAAAGTGGTAAGTTCCCTGAGCATTGCGTGTTTAGTCCCCATCTTCAGTATAAAATGTTTAAAGGTCAGCAAACGCCACGAGTCCATAAGTGGTGTTTCCCATCTGCTCTGTAGGGCTTCCAGCTGCACCCACCCCGAGGGAAGGAAAATATCCCGTCCCCTGGGTATTCCTTTCTCTGTGACGATCTTCAATAGGTGGGGATGCATATTCGTAAGTAAGGACGGATTGTGTATCAGAGGAATGAGAGGAGTCGGAAAGGGGGAGAGACCGAGTCCATCTCTAAGCTTATCGAATATCCCCAGCGTCGGGGAGATCAGAGGATGGTCTTTGCACAGTGTCTTGGCTGATCTCACCGCCCAGGCCGCCTCCCCCAACGGGGAGCTCAAAAATGTGTGCTCCAGGCTGACCCACTTCTTTTCCCTATACTGATGGCGCCAATCCACCACGCGCTGCAGGTGTGCCGCCCTCCAATATTGCAGCATATTGGGGCACGCCAAACCCCCTAGGTGTTTTGGTCTGAAGATATCCCGCAATTTCAGTCTAGATTTACGCCCCTGCCAAAATACAGAGATACTAGAATAGAACCTCCTGCCACATTAGGGCAGCCAGCCAAGCTAATACCAATGAAGTGCAAGGGATGTAAACCCCCACTTAGAACCGAGCCGGAACCTTCTTGAAGGGTCAACCTGTTCCGAGACCTTCACAGATAAAAAGGGACAAGCCACTGTCCTCAGACAGAGTCCCCAAAAAGGACAAGTCCTGAAGAGGAGTAGTCCAGCAAATTAGAGCCCACCAAAGGCTCAATGTGTCAACCAAAAAAAACGTATGAAGATGGATCCCCTAAGGGGACCCCTTTAGGAACCACGGGGGATTTCAGAAGAAATAAGACCCCCCAGTCCACCTGCAAGACTTGGTACCCATGATGACCATCTACAGGGAGAAGAGAGAAGGAAGGAATGGTCCCAGACATCTTCCTTGAATTTACAACCTCAAAAGGAACCCCCGTAACGAGGGGGAGCGTACAGACCTAGTTCCAGGGGTGCTGGAACCCTGTCCAGGATAAGTAACCTAAGGTGTCGCAGGGCCCAAGGGCTCCTGAGAATAAGGGACAGCATCTGGGCCGCCACCAACAGGCCCACCAGCTGCAAGGTAAAGGTAGTGTGACATCAAAGAGGGCAAGGCCCTTTCCATAACAAGTCCACATTTAGCAGAAGGAAGGTTTTAACATGAACCAATCTAAATGCCGCCCCGTAGGGGGATACCGAATCGGGGAACACTAAGTAAGTGATGTGCCTGAGCACCAATCCACAGGACTCCCAAAGGAGCCACAAGTCAATAGCCAACACGGCCTGATGCAAAAATAGAAAGCAAAGAAGAACAATAAAGTAGAACCTAGCGCGGACGCCACACGGGCACGTCCGAGACACCACTCCCATACTCGCCTTGGTGAGTCATCTGGGAGCAGGAGAGGAACCAAAAACAATACCCCAATGCGCAGAGTTGGACCTTCAACACTGGCTGGAAGTGGCCTAGGTGTCCTGAAGGCACAGGGGACTAAAAAGGGATTATAAATCCTCACATGCATCAAAAGGTCTACTGGACAAGAGCGCCTGCGGCCCAACAGGTAGATACCATGTAGAAACTGCCTGTGAAGGTATAAATGCTAGGCCCCAGAATGCCAACCTGGGTCAGACTGCTTCATCCCGGAAGAGAAGGGTAATGTGGATGCAATCACAGGTCAAGGGCCAACCTGTAAGAGAGCCCAGACCCTACACGCCAAACTCGGCCTGCCTCAACTGCCGAAGGGAAAACAGGGACTAGAAGAACCCTGATAACCGTAGAAAAAGGACCGCCCAGCAGACTCCATTCTGCATCCGGGGGGGGGGGGGGGGGGCTACCTCCTGTAACAACCTGAAAGAAGCATGGCGCCCTGCGATAGGAGCCCAGTGCTGCGGCAGTCCACTCGCCCAACAAGGCGAGGGCGTCCCTTCACGCTTGTGCGGTTTCGGCAGATTTGGACTTCGCACAGCCGGAGGACCCAGGGCGTTGCCTGCCCCCCCTGGGGCGGGTCTCCACTCCAAAAAGTTGGAAGCACACTTCTGGTTCGCGCTTGACACTAACGTAGGGAAGGGGAGGGGTGCCCCTGCCCCTGGGAGGCCGAGACGGCCTTCTGCTCGAGGGTGCCTTACTCCTTTTTTCCAAAAGGTTCAACCGGGCCCCAATAAGCATCGTCTCTAAAGGGAAGGCCAGTAAGAGCCTTTTTAGTATCATTGTCAGCCCCCTACTGGAGTTAGCGGATAAGGGACCATGAGGGATTGAGGTGACTGAGCACCCATCCAGTAACTCCCAGGGGACACCGCCGGCCGACTAGCCCCCGCGGCCTGACGTAGAGAATGGGGAGTAAGGGAAGACGACCCGGTAGGCCCTAGTGCGGACGCCCCATAGGCATGTCCGAGACAACACCCCCATGCGCACCAAGGCGAGTAGCCTGGGAGCAGAAGAGAGACCAAAAAATAATGCCTCAATCCACAGGATGATCCTGCAAAACTGACTAGCAAGGGGCTTGATGTCCAAGGACACCGGGAAAACAAACAAGATCCAGACTTCACAGGAGACCGGAAGCCCCCCTTGCACAGGGCACCTGTGTCCCAAGACAGATATCATATGGGGACTACCTGCGATAGTAGAACTGCCGGGCCTACCATAGGCCAGCATTGCCCCGACTGCCTCATCATTTTTATTGGAAGGGTGAGGGTTAATATAGAGGCCGTAGCCCCGTTCTGCTAAGGGCAACCTGTAAGTAAGCCCAACTCTGTAGGCCTAGTGCGGCCTGCACCAATACCTGAGGGGAAAACAGGGGCTAGAAGCACGCTGACAACATTAGAGAGGGACCGCCCAGCAAATGCCATCCTGTGTCCAGGGAACTACCTCCTGGAACCACCAGAAGAAGATACATTCCTAGATAGGAGTAAGATGCTGTAGCCGGCCCCTCGCCCAAAAGGGCGAGGGTATCCCTTCATGCTTGGGAAGTCTTGGCAGATTTGGACCTAGCCCTGCCAGAGGGCCCAGGGCGTTGCCTGCCCCCCCCGTGGTGGAAATCCACACCAAACAGTTGGAAGCACACCTGAGGCTTGCGTTCGACACTAACGTAGGGAGAGGGTGGAGTGTCCCTGCCCCGAGGAGGCCTGGATGGCCTTCTGCGTAGGGGAGCCTTACCCTTTTTTCCAAAAAGATCCAAACGGGCCCCAAATAGACGCCGTCCTCTGAAGGGAAGGCCAGTGAGAGCTTTTTTCGTAGAGTCGTCAGCACCCCACTGTCGCAGCCAGACCAGGCGGCGAATAGCTACCACAAGGGCAGAGGTTCTAGCACACATCTTAATGGTGTCATCCAGCGCTGAAAGGATAAACCTCACAAACGCATCACAGTCTGAGAGCGCATCAAATACCCCCCAGGGGAGGTCCTCAGGACGGTGGTCAAGTAGTTTTCTAATGAGGGTCCTGGAGGCCACCGCCGTGATGGCCGCGGCACAGACCGGGTGCAGAGCCGTCCCTGCACACGAAAAGGCGTGGGAAGCCAGTCTGTCAATGCGCCGTTCCTCAGCATCCCGAAGGGTACGGTAATAACCCCTATAGTAGCCCCTATAATCGGCGCATCCACCACAAGAGGTGCTGACCAAAAGTTAACCACATCAGGAGGGAAAGGGTACTTCCAATCCCAGACCCCCGGGACCCTTTAAGTTTACAAGGCGATTCCCGTTCTTGGGATATAAGATTCTGGAAATGCTCCTGTTCCAGGAATTCCAAGCGCGGCGGCGCTGTGTGGAAACTCTCCTTCCTAGGCTTGGAAGCCCCTCCAGGAGGGGAGATAGACAAGACCTCAAAGATCTTAATAAGTAGTTCATCTGTGTCACACAGGCCCCAAGAACCAGGCCCCGAATCATCACCGCTCCCGGGCATCCCATCCGAGAAGCCCGAATTGGAGAACAGCTCACCTTCCTCAGAAGGATCAAGGTCCTGCATAGCAGCAGAGTCATCTGTATCATTGGGAACAGGAGAACCAGGAGGCGTCAGGGACCGCTTCTTTCCAGGGCCCAAACGATCCGCCAAACTAGACAGCACCTGCTCAGCCGTAGGTAGCCTGCGCGGCACTACTTGCTGGTCATCCCCGCTCGAGTGAGACTCATCAGGAGTGAGATTTAGGTCCGGGGAGACAGGTGTATTGAAGGGAGGTGCAGCCACTGGCAAACCTGATTGCAGGGCCAGTGCCTGTTCAGCACACGGTCCGCAGACCCGTGCTCTGTCAGCAACAGCATGGGGCTGACCACACACAGTACACAGCCGGTCATGTCCCCGAGGGACCCCGGACACATAATTCTGGGATGCCTTCAAATGGTGATTATCTGAGCAGTATGCCCGCAGGGAATTACGCAATAAGCAACCCTGGATGCCCCAAGACCCGCTAGGAATGTGGGAGAATTTGTTAAGTGGACCCGCTATAATATATGTCAGGCCAGGAGAAGCCACCGAAGTCCTGGCGTCTGAAAGACATAATGGGATAAGAGGGGGGTGTCAGTGCCATGCGCAGCTCAAATAAAAAATCATAGGAACAAACACCGCCCCAAAGGGCACTTACATGACCAAGGGAGGAGGCGGTTATCGCAACCACGCGCTCGCGCGAAGATGGTCAAAATGGCGCCAAGCGAACCTCGAGGGGCGGGCCTGATCTGGCTGTGATGCGGGGCGCGTCATGTCAAGTCCCAGCCTCCCCCAAAGAGCGCGAAGCCCTAACCAGCTCAACGTGAATGACAGAAGTGGATATACACACATACCTAATGTAATTAAAGTGGACCAACACCCACGGGTGATCGGCCCGGGAATCTATAAGATTCCCGGGCCGATCACCCCCCACCCCGCGGGACATCCGAGATCGGGATGTCCCGCGGGGTGAAACCCCCCCCAAACACCCCAACTCACCTACCTTATCTTCGGCGGCGGCCGGCCGCCGCCGCCTCCCTCGCGCCCCTGTAGGCGTGCGCGCCTCCGCGCCGGCCGTCTGCGAATGGCCGGCGCGGGGGCGCGCGCGTTCAAAGTGACGCGAGGGAGGCGGCGGCGGCCGCCGCCGCTTAGACGTTCAAGATCTTACCTTGTACGTCGGCGCTGGGAGCGGGGAGAGGTGAGTTGTTCGGGGGGTTCGGGGGGGTTTCACACAGCGGGGCACCCCGATCGGGGGTGCCCCACCGAAGTGGACCAAGACCCAGGATAGTCAAAATCCTGGGTGTTGGTCCACTTTAAGGAGATTGCTCTCACACTAGAGAATGATGTTGCCGCTCGGGCTGCACACTAAAGCAAAGAAAGGTTTATGGAGCAAGGAGCGCGGCACCGACACCCGAAATCAAATAAAGATAAACGGCCTTAAACGTGTCACATTACACTGGGACTGCCACACGTACCCCCCCCCCTTTTCTTTTCCCCCGAGCTACGGGAGGAAGCGAGGGAGAAGCGGACCTGCACCCCAGGGCCAGGGCAACAATGCGGGAGGGGCATCTAATGGAGGCTCACCATCGGCCTAAACCGCCTACCCTATGGCGGGGGATTGTGGTGGAGCATGGCTCCGTTAAGCACACGAGGTGCTGCCTACCTTCACCCGACCAACGCAGCCCAGGCTGGGAGGCATATTCTTCACAAACAGGACGGGTGGAAATAGTCCCACAGGGCCACGGGCTGTAAAGCCTGCGAGAGCGTGATACTTCATGTCTTCGCAGTTCAGCACTGCAGAGCAATCTGGGGATTTGTGGGAGGTCCCTCGGTATATGAAGGGCCGGGAGGAGCCTGTTTTCTACATGTCTGCAGTGAACAGCGCCCTCAGGCGGAGGATTACCTACATGTAATTACTACATCTGGAGCAGGACGTGCTGTATGCTTAGAATATATATATATTCTTTGTTAGACCTTTAATGGATATGCGGTTTAGGTACACTTTATATGTATTTCTGTGGAACATTTCGAGATAAAATTATTTAATAATATCAGATGATGTATATACTGTTGTAGATAGTAATATGTTGTGCTTGTCATACTTATGGTTTATATTATAACTGTTTCTGTCTCTCAGGGGAGCTTGCTCGCACAGCCGGCATGGCTGTAGTGCCACACAGTGCGGGCGTGCACGGCGTGACTACCGCCGTGGCCGCGCCTTTCTGGCCTTAGTTTGGTCAGGGGAGCCCAACCTGCAGCGTCATTCCCCTCCCTCCGTGACGTCCCCCGTGTGTTCCCCTCCCCGCCCCCTTCTGATGCGCATGCTCGCGAGTCGGGCTTAATGACGTCGCTCAGACTGAGGGTGTCGACTGGCGAGCTTGCGCATAATTTCCGGGCGCACCCTAGGTATATGAGCCGTATGATTATGACATCGGGAGAAGTGATGTGGTTATGGTATGTGCGGTTACTTTAAATTTGTTTTATCTTAGTGCCCATTATGCTTAGACACGCCTCTGGCGTTGGACGTTGCCCAGCAACGGGGGCCGGATCCCTGCGTGGCGCACTTCCGGCCGGAGTGCGTGCATGCGGTGCCGTAGCCTCTGTTTGTACATACTCCTTGCAATCCCGCCATGCCATTATCATGCCACAGGTGCGTCATGATTCATGTGTGTGGGGTGTGTGTGGTGTGGGGGGGGTGGGCGCCTTGGTGGGTCACATGGGGAGTGTCTCTGGGGTTTGGTTTGATCATGAACGCTGATTGGCTTAAATCCATCACTGGGTGGTACTCATTGATTATATACTGGAGGTGGAGGAGCTCCCCTGAGCATATCGCCCTGAGAAAGTAGTGCAGGAGACACTACGACACGCTTTGGTTGGTCTGTATGCACATCCCTGTTCTCTCTTTTTCACTTGACTCACCTTGGTTCGTTGTCCTGCTCTTTGTTAGTGCTTTATGGATCTAGACTACTTATGTTAGGATTAGGTTTCATTGAGGATCACTTAGTTGCACTGTATGTATTATATTGTAATTTGCACATAAATAGTATATTTTTTGCACATGATTGGAATACTATATTGAGAACTTATTGTAAATGCCTTTATATATATTTTCTGGAATGAATTGACTCACCAATATTATGTATTATGAATAGACCCCTGGCGCCCCCTTGTGGTGTTGTGTGTGTATGTAGTGTAATTGTCTAAATGTATTTTAACTTGTGGCGCTGGTGGTGCAGCTTAAGCATACTTCTGCAGATGTGTGTGACCGAGCCCCCTGTTTTTAACCTAGTTTAGAGACAGATTGTAGGCTGGTCAGCAAGCTAACTGGTTTGAGTGCTGTGGCCCCTTTAAGACTTTTGTATTCTAATTGCCCTGCTAATGTGCACCTCCCTGGTTAGTTATAAAATGGTCTGAGCGGCTGCCACCCCCCTTTTGTTTCTTTTGAATTTGTGCAAGCACATGGAGTGTGGGGTCTAGGCTGTATTGCTAGGTCTTTGACCCTTCCACCCCATGGCTTGCACTTGAGGTTTAGGGCAACCTCAGGTAAGCCTGCTCCCAATTTATCTATTGCATTGTATGTCCCAAATGGGGCTCTTAGAGACTAGAATTAGTACTAGAGTTAGGACTGCACCTCACAGGGGCACCTTGGCGCTGGTGGTGCAGCTTAAGCATACTTCTGCAGATGTGTGTGACCGAGCCTCCTGTTTTTAACCTAGTTTAGAGACAGATTGTAGGCTGGTCAGCAAGCTAACTGGTTTGAGTGCTGTGGCCCCTTTAAGACTTTTGTATTCTAATTGCCCTGCTAATGTGCACCTCCCTGGTTAGTTATAAAATGGTCTGAGCGGCTGCCACCCCCCTTTTGTTAACTTGTGGATTTGTTTGTAATAATTTGTGATATTTTTCTATACATTTTTGAAGGTGGTGCCACTTATTATATGTAATCCGTAGCACTCATTAGGGAGTGTGGTCCTCCCTCTCTTTCTCCTCGCTCTTGTAGTTGTAGTGCTGGGGGTGGTGTGCACACCATAATTTATTTTGAAAATAGATTGTGATTTTTCTAGTTACTGTGAGGGCAGATAGGCTGGTGCTGCCCATTTAGCTTGTCTAATTTAAAAAGGCAAACAGCGCGGCTCTGACACCCAGTCACCAGTCAAGGGCAATACTAAGGCCATAAGCGTGTAATAACAGTACACTGAGACTGCCACACCCCCCCCCCTTTCTTTCCCCCCGAGCTACGGGGGGAACGAGGGAGGATGGCGACCCTTTGGACAGGGCCCACCGCTACACGGGGCATGGGGCAATAATGCGGGAGGGGCATTCCCTGAAGGCTCACCATCAGCCTAAACCGCCTACCCTTTGGTGGGGGACTGCGGTGGAGCATGGCTCCATAAGCATGCATGGTGCTGCCTACCTTCACCCGACCAGCGCAGCCCAGGCTGGGAGGCACATCACAGGGAGGACGGGTGGGAGTAGTCCAACAGGGCCGCAGGCTGTAATAGCCCCGCTCACCTGCGAGAGAGTGATACTTTATGTCTTCGCAGTCGGCACCGCAGAGAAATCTGGGGATTTGTGGGAGGTCCCGGGTATTTGAGGGGCCGGGAGGAGCCTGTTTTGCATGTCTCTGCACTGCAGCACCATCTGGCGGAGGATAACCCAAGTGTAAGTATTATATCTGGAGCAGGACGTACTGTATACTAAGAATAACCCAGGATAGTCAAAATCCTGGGTTTTGATCCACTTTAATGGAGAAACCAGACTAGAATACATGAATATATGTGACATACACTGCTGTCTGTCTTAACATTAAATATACTCGCATGAAAATGGAGAATCCTCTGAAATATATCCTTGTCAGTCTTGTCCTGCACGGAGACACATGACGGGGCAAATCGAGCTTCTTTCCACTGTGGAGAAATAAATCAGTAAATAGTCATAGTAGGTACAATACCTCAAAATAACCCACAAGTTATCTGGCTATGGATCCAGTACAGCCAGTTCTGTAACTGAATGAAAAAAGTTGCATATATTCTCCGTACCGTGGGGCCAGCTAATCCAAATCGGAATGCCTAAAAGACAAGAACCTATCACCAGGACAGTAAAAAAATACCATTTTGTGATTACTCACCTGTAAAATGGGTATTACAAGTATGTCTCACACCCTGCTTCGGAAGATTCATTACACGTGGGTTATAGCCAGTAGAGAGCGAACCTCTGCAGAGATGACTAGAAAAAAAGGAGCCCCTCCCAGCCCACAAACACCCGGGACCTCCCACACACTCCCCAGTATAAGAAAGCAGTAAGGGGACCAGGAAGAGCCAATAAATCTGAGAGAAAAAAGTTTCACCATAAAGAGGATCCAAGATAAAACTCAGGGTGGGACGAAGCAGGGTGTGAGACATACTTGTAATACCCATTTTACAGGTGAGTAATCACAAAATGGTATTATTCCAAGTATGTCTCACACCCTGCTTCGGAAGATTCATTACACGTGGGACATCCAATAGCAGTGTCCAAAAAGGGTGGGGATCTCAACAGGCAATAGTGCACAAATTAAACCACTGCAGCTTACAGAACTTTGCGGCCAAAAACAGCATCCGCTGAGGCCCGCACATCAACCTTATAAACTTGTTCAACAGAGGCCTGGTGCTGAAAAGCCCAGGAAAACCCAACGGCACAAGTAGAATGAGCAGTGATCTGGAAAGGGGGATCCCTCCCCTTGGCAGTATAGGCCCCAAGAATGGCCTGACATATCCATTTACTAATGGTAGACTTGACGGGCACCAAACCCTTCTTGGGCCCAGAGGGCACCACAAACAAGACGTCCGTCCTACAGAAAAGAGAAGTAGCCACCAAATAGTACTTCGCACAACATCTAAAGAGCGCAGGGCCCTCCCCTGGTCATCGCTAGACTTAGGACACAAGGAAGGGAAAACCACATCCCGATTGAGATGTAAGGCAGAAACCACCTTAGGTAGGAAGTCTGGATTGTCCTGGTGTCTTTCAAAGCAAGGGGCCTGAATAGACAGAGCCGCCAACTCAGAAACACATCGAACAGAGGTAATAGCCACCAAAAAGTCAACCCTTTGTGAGAAAATAGAAAGTGCAATATCCTGCACCGGCTTAAAGTGGACCAACACCCAGGATTTTGACTATCCTGGGTTTTGGTCCACTTCGGCGGGGCACCCCGATCGGGGGTGCCCCGCTGTGTGAAACCCCCCAGAAAGCCCCAAAATCTTACCTGTCCCCGCTCCCACGTGACTGGACGGTCCTGGACGTTGGCGGGGATCAGGAACGTCCAAGCGGCTGCCGCCGCCGCCGCCTCCCTCGCGTCACTTTCGGCGCGCGCGCGCCCCCGCCGGCCATTCGCAGACGGCCGGCGCGGGCGCGCGCACGCCTACAGGGGCGCGAGGGAGGCGGCGGCGGCCGGCCGCCGCCGAAGATCAGGTAAGCGATTTGGGGTGTCTGGGGGGGTTTCACCCCGCGGGACATCCCGATTTCGGATGTCCCGCGGGGTGGGAGGTGATCGGCCCGGGAATCTTATAGATTTCCGGGCCGATCACCTCTCGGTGTTGGTCCACTTTAAAAGGAGGCCCCTGGAGGACCGACAAAACCAAATTCAAGACCCAAACAGTCGACAAGGTCTAGCGAGGGTGCCGCACATGAGTGACCCCCTGGAAAAAAGTCTTAACCAAAGGATGAAGAGCAAAAGACCCTTGATAGAAAACCGCCAGGGCGGAGACCTGCCCTTATAGAGTACTAAGCTGAAAACCCAGGTCCAAACCGTGTTGGAGAAACTCCAAAATTCTGGGAATCGAGAAGTCCTACAAGGCAAGGCCCCAGCCTCACACCAATCAAAATAGGACCGCCAGGTCCTGTAGTAGATGTTAGAGGAAAAACTTCTTACTAGCCCTAACAAGCGTCTAGATCCCAGCATCAGACAAACCTTCCTAGGATGGAGGTCTCAGCAACCACGCCATCAAAGCCAGCGTTTGAAAATTGGGGTAACATAGCTGACCTTGCGTGACCAGATCCGGAAACATGGGCAACCTGTACTGATCGACCGCCAGCTGCACGACGGCTGCTAACCACACCTGTCTTGGACACCTTGAAGCCACCAGTATAGCTGGCACACCCTCTTGAATCAGCTTGTGAACCACCCTGCCTACCATGGAGAAGGGGGGAAACCGATACAGGAGACCCATATCCCGCCAGGCAAGAGACAGGGCATCCACTGCCAGAGCCAGAGGATCCTGAGACAGAGACACAAAAGCAGGGAGCTTGTGGTTGTGACGGGAGACAAAGTGATCCACCTCCGGGAACCCCCACTTGTGACAAATGGATAGAAATATCTTGCTGTTGAGAGACCATTCCCCTCGGCGAGAGGACCCCCTGCTGAGGGAGTCCGCTTCCATGTTTTCCACTCCTGGAATGTACACCGCCGAGAAACATGGAACATCGCTCTCGGCCCATGCAAGAAACAGAGAAACTTCCCTGAGGGCACTCCTGCTGCGAGTCTCTCCTTGGTGACTGATGAAAGCGACCGCAGTCCGATAGTCTGATCAAACCTGAACCAGAAATCCGTGGAGATGATGCGTCAAGTGCGACAGCACAAACCGAATAGACCTCAGCTCCAAGACGTTGGTGGGGATATGCGCCTCCAGAGGACCCCACAGCCCCTGGAACTGATGTTTCTCCCAGAAACCCCCCTCCAGCCCGACAGGCTGGCATCCGTGGTGACCGTCTCCCAACAAGGAGCCAGAAAGGATCTGCCCCTCAGAAGACTTCTCAGTTCCAGCCACCACTGACCAAGGGAGACATCACAAAGGACTGATCCAAGGCCAGAGGACATCTGTCCCAAGCCGATAACAGATAGATTTGAAGAGACCTCTTGTGAAAACTGAGCAAAAGGAACCGCCTCGAATGAGGCCACCATCAACCCCACCAGCCTCATCCCTTGCCAGATGAACGGGCGAGGATGGGACAGAAGAAGACGTATCAGATCTTGAACCATCTGCACCTTCAACAGAGGTAAGAACACCCTGGACTGAATGGGATCCAGATTCATGCCTAGAAAGGAAATCTCCCCTGACGGGGAGGGAGAAGACTTGGGGTTGTTGAACACCCAACCGAAACTCTCCAGCGTAGTCACCACCAACCTGGTGTCCAGCTCCGCTTGACTGAGAGAGGATGCCGTAATGAGAAGGTCGTCCAGATATGGCACAATGCGAATGCCCTGGTCTTTGAGAAGGGCCAATATGCCCGCCGACACCTTGGTGCTGAGGTCCGCCCGAAAGGGAGAGCCACAAACCGGAAGGGTAAGCTTCCTTGTGATGTCTATGGATGTCACGAAAACACCTGGATGAAGAGAGTTGATGGCCCAGCGCAGAGCCTCCATGCAAAATTTCCTGGTTCAGAAGAACCTGTTGAGAATCCTGAGATCCAGAATGGGTCTTATGGAGCCATCCTTTTTGGGCACTGTAAGGTTGGAGAATTAGCCCCGGCCTCTCCCGGAGGAGGACACCGGGCAAACGACCCCCCTGTCCAGAAGGTTTTGTATTGCCAATAACAGCCTCTGTGCGGCCCAGGGGTCCGAAGGAACTCGGAACCTGAGAAATCTGGGAGGAGGCCGGTATTCGACCTCCAGCTTGTACCCGGAAGAAACCACTTCCAGGATCCAGTTGTCTGTGACCTCCCGGGTCCAGACCTGGGCGAAGAGCCTTAGCCGTCCCCCCACCCACGAGGGTGAGGGCGCCCCCCTCATTACTGAGAGGGTTTGGCAGCAGCCTCGGGTTTGGTACCCCAGGCAGTGCCGGGGCGGGCAGCCCACTGCCCGTACCCCAGGAGTCACCTCTGAACGCAGAGTAAGCAACTCCCCTGCTTGCTCGAGAGCCACGAAAGGAAGGATTAACGGAGCCTGCCCCCCGAAAGGACCGGCGCTGCTTCCTGCGCTGTGGCAACTTTCCTCCTTTCGCCACCAAGTCCAATTTATCTCCAAACAGGCGCCTACCCAAGAAGGGTAGCCCTGTAAGTGCCTTCTTAGCCGCCATATCAGCCGCCCATTGGCGAACCAAACCTAGCGGCGTATAGCCACAAGCAAATCCGAGGTACTACTACACATGCAAATTGTATCGTCCAAAGCTGATAAGACAAAGGTCATGACCAAATCACACCGTGTAAGTGCTGCAAATTCAACCCTAGCAGGGTGAAGAAGGGGACCATTCAACAAGCCCCTAATTACATTGATCCAGACGACAGTCCTCACCATCCTACAGCGTGGTGGAGTCAGGTGAGTGCATAACAAATGTGTTGGACAACCCCGGACTCGGAGGGTCGACTTCTGGGGGTGACGACCAGCGCTTCACCGTGTCTACCTGGAAGGGATATCTCCTATCCCACCCCTGAGGGACGCCGGGAAGCCGGCTGGGCCTTTCCCATTCCTTAAGAATCAACTTGTAAAAATGTTTCTGATCTGGAAACTCCAAGCGCAGCTTAGTGGCCCCAAAAAAATTCCCCCTCTTGCGGAGGGGCCTCCGCAGACGGGGAAATAGCAAGAACCTCAAAAATATGGGCCAGAAGTCTGGGGGTATCCACGTTATCCCCACGCTCCTGCCCAGCATCAGCATCCAGGTACTGCTGATCGTCAGAACCATCAGATTCTGAAAACAATTGCCCTTCTTCCAGCGGGGAATAATCAGACCAGACAAAGGGGTCATATTCCTCAAAATCAAAACCCGGCGCAGCCGGTGACACATGCCTTCTCGTAGCTGCGGCCTTTCCGTCCGCAGAGCTAGCAATCAATTTCTCAATGTTGGCCAATCTAGCACAGACATCAGATTGCGACTCCCCGCTAATGACAACATCACTTGGGGTCAGAATCAGGCGTGGGGGTATAGGTGATGAAGCCGGCGGCGCTGACCCAGACGCCTGGGACCCCGACTGCCGCGTAATGGCCTGCTATGCAAATGGACTGCAAATAAGCACATTATCCCCCGCAAGGGATGCCCCACAACCACACACTGCCGGGGTTGCCCCGAAGGGAGCCCGGTATCTTGGGAAGCCTCCATATGGTGATTTTTTATGGTAGTCGCAATGACCAGTGGGAATTACGATAGTAAGCTACCCGGGATGCCCCTTAATGTCCATTAGTGGGAGGATTTGTAAAGAATAGGAGGGGGCATAAGCAAGCACCTAGGCAAAATAGGCTTTTGACCCACTAATAATACTCTCTAGGGTGCCCAATTTCACACTACTGAATGCACCTTGAGCGTTGCAGAACCCCAGAGATGCTCATGTATGTAGCACAGACCAAGTCTGGGCCTATTCACGCTGTAGGGTACAAAAGCCAAAAGGACACACACAAAATAGGAAGAAAGAATGGCCCCCGCAGGGCACTCACGCTGCCGGGACAAGATGGCGACCAAAGGCAGGAGCAGCCACAGCAGACGCGGCCAACAAGGAAGAGAAGGAGGGCGGGCTGGTGCGGAACGTGCGCCGCGCGTGGCCCCGCCCCCTCCAGCACTGCCGAGGACCCGCAGTTCCCAGCCATTGGCACCTCAGAGAGGGGAAAGAACAATGGCCAAGTTCCCGAGACAGCGGGGGAGCCGGCCCAGACACCAGAGTAAACACCAAGTACCACACACACACACACCAAGGTATAAACACACTGCTGGTGGAAGGAAAGGAATCCTTTCTATCACATGTTGTGCCTGCCGAACAAAGGAAGAGAGGCCCCCCCCCCCCCCCCGATCCAGGGACCTAGGGTAACGGATAGGGAAGGGAACCCCAGCCACATAATGCGGCACAGGGGAAAACGGACGGGGCATCCCAAACCAGGATCCCGAACCTGGTAACCGCCTACCCCCTAATTGGGGTCTCACGGGGGAGCGCAGCTCCTAATAGAACCCACCATCGTCCGGACCTTCAGCCAAGGCTGGGAGGCATATGTACTTTAAAGAATAAAAAAATACAACTCTGTGAAGTACTCACCTGTAGAGTTGATATTATACGCATACAGCACGTCCTGCTCCAGATATAGTAATAACATGTGGGTAATCCTCCGCCTCGGGCGCCGTGCACTGCAGACATGTAGAAAACAAGCTCCTCCCGGCCCTACATATACCGAAGGACCTCCCACAAATCCCCAGCATTGAAAAGCAGTGAGAAGAGAAGCCGGGAGAAACCAACCACCCAGAACTGGCAATAATATCAATGATAAAAAACAGGGGATCCAGAACAAGTGAAACCAGGGTGGGGTGGAGCAGGACGTGCTGTATGCGTATAATATCAACTCTACAGGTGAGTACTTCACAGAGTTGTATTATTCTAAGCATACAGCACGTCCTGCTCCAGATATAGTAATAACATGTGGGACATCCAATAGCAGTGTCCATAAAATAGGGTGGGATCCCCGTGAGAAGGGCACAGCCAACAGTAAAGCGCTGTCACCCGCAACCATGCTACCAAGAGCAACGAGAGCAATGCTCTATCCTCAACCTTTGAACCTTGTAAAGGGAGAACTGAACCCAAGCAGCGGACTAGCCAGCTTGCTCGCCAGAACTTAGTGCTAAGAGGCCCAAGCCAAGCACAAGTAGTAAAAGAACAAAAAACAATAGAGAAGAAGAATCTTCTCGTAACAGAATAGGCCAGAAGAAAAAGCCTAACCATGCTACTGCGAGAGAGCAGCCATGGCAACCTCAGAACTCTCCCCAACAGGGAATACTGACAACAATACTTCAGCAGAAGCCGAAAATGTACTCTAGGCTCAGAAGGTCAAACCAACCGAGTAAGACCAATCCAAGGTCACCTCACCCATGGAAGTAATTAGAACCGGTACTTCAAGAAGGGGACACCAATAGGCCCCAAGGCAAAATCCCAACCAGGGACAAAAGACCGTTCAGGAAGATCTCCAACACCTGTAGAGAGATACAGATCCCTCCATCTCATAGCAAACAAGCCAATAGTCCAGAGGCCGGAGGATCTGGAGTAAGGAGAATAGAAAACATCGCCTGGAGCCAAAAAATGGCGTAAGGCGGCACTCGCACCTCATGGTGTACAGATATATAATGATATATATATATATATATAGAATGACTAGAACCGCCCACAGAGCCATCCTTTATGGCACACTTCTGACTGGAACAACCGCCCAGAAGAGTGATATGATGGAAGGAACAGGTCAGACAAGAACCTGAACGAGACCCAAGGGAACCCTTAGCAGGGCATCAGGAGAAGTAATCCCCCCAAGGGGAACCAGGAATTTCCCAAGGAATGCACCTACAGCAAACCCTGATGAATGCTCGACACAAAAGATTGGATCATACTTCTGCAATAGGCGGACAGGGCGAGCCCTGAAACCTTCACAGAACTAAGTTGGGGAGCCAACACCAACAATGCTGTAGGACCCTAGACCCCGGGAACAGAGAAGTCCAACAAGGGAGAGAGCTTAGGCCCAGCAAGGTAATATGGGTACTACATACCCAAACACAGATTGGCAGAAGGAGGAAGACGAAAAGGAGGAGCTAGGTCCTAGCTCTCCAAGAGAACAAGACACCCAGAGATGTGTCATCTTCAACAGGGTAAAGAACAAAAACCGGCCTAACGCCAAGTAGAGCCTGAAGATAGGGGCGAATAGAAGGAGCCTGACTAAGCAAAATAGACCTCATGAGGTAGTATACAGGCCCACTGTCCTCAGCAGAAGCCTCTGCGGACCACACCCCACTGGGCCACCCAGGCCCCCAGCATAGCAGTTCTCCTCGTCGTCAGCGATCTTGCGCAAACCCCCGTCTAGCAGGTTGAAGAAAATACAACTCTGTGAAGTACTCACCTGTAGAGTTGGTATTATACGCAGACAGCACGTCCTGCTCCAGACATAGGGCTTGATGCAGAGCCTCCCCGTTCAGCTCCCCCGTGCGTTTCCCCGTTGGTTTTGGCCTTTGATCGGGTCAGGAAAGGGTGCTACGTTGATTTTAGTGTGCGTTTATGCGCTCAGGTGTGCGCTCAGCCGCCTTTCCGACTGTCGGCTCGCATGAGGCTGTTTCCCGGGAAAACGGACGCCTCGTTCATTGGTCCGTTTTTTTCAGTGATGCAGAGCCTTGATTTCTGATTGAAATCAGCCTAATAAAACGGGGCCGCCGAGCCTTCACTTACGGCAAGTTTGACCAGCCGTATTGGAGCTCCGTGCTATTTGGGAATGCATTCCTCTGTGGGCCAACATCAAAGGCGCCAGCTACGCCGTCTGGTAGTTCTGAGTATGGCAGAAACCAGGCTGCAGCGCACGCCTTTGGACATCGATGGCATGAGTGACGTTGACCTATTCGAGCTCACCCGCCTTAACCGTGTTTCTCTCCATGCCTTGTATAGCGAGCTGCGGCCATGGTTAGCCCCCACCACAAGAAAGGGGCATGCAATTGCAGGTATGACCAAATTGGTTGGCTGCCTGCAATTTTTGGCGAACGGCTCGTTCCAGAGACTGGGTGCCTTCTCCCTGGGGATGTCCCAGTCTACGCTGAGCCGCAGCCAACCAAGTTTTTGGATGGCATGGCTAACCTGGCACAGAATTACATTTTTTTCCCTCAAACAGGGGAAGCCTGGAATGCGGTTAAGTTGGGCTTTTATAACATAGCCGACATGCCCAACGTCCTTGGTGCAATCGATTGCACACATGTCTCGCTCAACCCCCCTGCGGACCAGGAATATCTGTTCAGGTATGTGGTTTGGGTCTGCTTTTTTTCTGGTTATCACACATTTTTTATGGCTCACACTAATTACACTTGTGTTTTGCTTGGTGCAGGAACAGGAAGATGGGCCATTCCATCAATGTTCAGGCAGTGGCGGGCCCTGATCTTCAATTTTTCAGTCTGTTTGCTGGCTTTCCTGGGTCCACGCATGATGCGCACATTTTGAGGAACTCCAGCCTCTATCAACGGTTTCAATCTGGAGATATTTCTGGAGGATGGTTACTGGGTATGTGTATTAAAGTTGTATTTCTTGGCCCCCAGGTTTGAATGTGGATTTGCCACTACCCCACTAATCTGTGAGACCTTTCCTGGAAACTTCAAAAGGTTTTTGGTTTAATTAATGGGTGAAAGTATTCTTCACTATTGGCTTATGTTCTGGCCCTCTTATCTCAGTAGCATTACGCAGACATTTTTAAGGAGTGTACAGGTTGCATGTGTTTGTAGGCTCAGTAAAAATGTCAATTCCTCCCACCATACCTAGCTCACCTATTTGTCCCTGTGTACTAATGTTTCTATGCACACCTAAACCTTTTTTTAGGCATCCACCTTATGTTTGTCTTTTGTATTTTTGCAGGTGACTCAGGCTATCCCTTGTTACCATGGCTGCTCACACCCATCCTGCACCCATCTTCCCAGGCACAGGAGCGCTACAACACAGCCCATAGGAGGTCTCGCTCTGTGGTGGAACGTGCCTTTGGGTTGTGGAAGATGTGTTTCCGATGTCTGGATCACAGTGGGGGTTCTCTTCAGTATCAGCCTGGCAAGGTTATCAAAATAATTATTGCTTGTGGGGTCCTGCACAACCTTGCCATTAGAAGCAGGATTGCTCGATATACTGACCTGGGTGCAGAACCTTTACCTATTTCTGACGAGCAGACCCCTCCTTACACTGGTACACCAAGTGGGCCAGCACACACAATCCGTGCTGACCTTGTGGCCAATGTATTTTCTTGAAACCACCCCCTGTCTGCAGGCTGGGGAAGATTAAATCACACCTATAAGTGTTACATGCTGGTCACAAAGCGACTCTAAATGCATTTGGGCTTTACCTCTGCTGCCGGCGCATGTCCATTTTTGGCCAACTATATGATTTCAGGTCCGCAACTGTCAGCTTGATTTGTTCAGTATCTCGATGGACAGAACACCATAATGTACCCAAACAGCATTGGCAACAGCCATGCTTTGTGCTTATCCAAAGCGGCCTGTTAGGGACCCACGGCGTGGTTATCGCCCACATGGGTGTGTGTTGTCCCCTGCATCACTTGAAATAGATGGTTGGCTATCTGGGGAGTCGTGTGTGGTTTTTGGGCCGGTGGTTGAGAATGGGTTAATGTCTCCTTGCTCCTGCGTTTTGGGGAATGTGCCTGTGTCTGTGGAGTCCCCACCGTTTTAGTTGGTGCATGTTCTACATGTGTCTTGTGCCTGCTTTTGTGTTTTATTTAGGATGAGGCATGTGTGCGGCTGGCTCTTTGTGCTCCCTTTAGGTCTGCCCATATTGATATGGTATCCCACACCAAGCGGAGTGCCTTGAACTTTAAATATTTTTACAACTGCGGTTGCGCGCCTGCGCGCACGCACGCACGTCACCGTGGGGGAACGTCAGAGCTAGAATTTGAAAAAGAAGCCAAGATGTCCCCCGCCGTCTTTACAACGGAGCAGGACGAGCTCATCATGGATGTGAGTATGCGAGCGAGCGTGCGTTTATGTGCGCGCACACATTCCTTGTAATAAAAAAAGAAAAAAACGCAAGAATGGTCTGAAACAACTTAGTTTGTCACGTTACAGACCAGCCCACCTTAGTTTAACCCATGTACGCAGCTACAAACTAGCCTACATGCAGATAGCAGAACTAGGGCAATGTGAGGCAGCAAGAGGTTAATAAAGTGACTTGATTTAGGCCAGGAAACTTGTTAATGTATTTTGTGGATTAATGGTGTGTCCTTGTCTCTTTTTCTAACAGATGATGCTGAGGAATCGCTACGACTTCCTGCCGTCAGATTATGACAAGCGGACGTTGGCCCTGGCGGTGGTGGACGCGATTGAAAGAAGATCCCAAACCACCTATACCTTCACTCAGATCGCCCAACACTGGTCTGATTTAAAAAGAAGACATAAGCCCCGGGTGAGGCGGTACTTCGCCACACATTTCCCATGTAAGTGTAGAAAATGTCAATGCACCTCTAACCCTGGCATCGCCTGGGCGTGGTTTAATGATTGTGTTTGTATTTCAGCCCATGAATGGAATTGGCGGTTCCGCCCCACCCGGACCAGGACACGCAGCCCAGTGTTGGGCGAAACAGGTGAAGGTGTAGGTGGCCCACCGCCAGGGTCAACGGCCACCCCCTCCTCTGTAAGTGACTGGAGGAGGAGCCGCTGGACCTCAGCATGCAGGGGAGGGGGCAATCTGACGGCAGGGAGTCGAGCAGAACAGAGCCTCAACCTGACTCCGGTAAGGGAAATATAGTTAGATATGTGGTAAGACATGCATTAAATACAGATACTCATGTGCCCTATTGTTGTAGATTCAGACGTCGCTGGAACATCCCAAGGGATGAGTGAGGAAGGGGGCGAGGAGGAAGAGGTTGCTGGGGAAGGTGAGTAGATTGATACCTAGAAGCCTAACATAATATTATATTAATGAAAGAACAACAGTCTCTAATATCAGTGTGTTTGTCATTCATACAGATTCGCAACTGCCACAGAGGGAGTATGAATGGAGACTCCGCCCCCGACGCAATGTGCGGCCTAAACCTTGTAAGTGGTGTTTATTTAAACTAAAGTAAATGAGCAAACATTTCCATTTTAAACATAAAAAACTTTAACAGTTCCCTCAAAATGTATCCAAAAAAGCCCTTAAAGCGGACCTTAACTATGAATAAGAGGCTAGCTTAGATAGTTCCCACATCCTGTACATACAGATTGTCCACCTTACAAATCATGTTACCAACCTTTTCCATAGCACATCTCGGCTCTGTGTGAGCAAAGCACAGCTATAACCCACCCCCTGTACCTTATCCCACTCTCCTCTCCTCAGTAAGTGTGATGCTTCAGAGTCAACATGGCGTTGCACGTATCCTAAATTCCTGAACTGAGTTGCAGCCCAGTGGGGGAAAGAATAATAATTTATTGACTACAAAATTAATATATATTAGTTTAAGATGCTGGGGCAACGTTTCTGAAACACGCAGAAGGTCCCATTTAATAAGTGCACAAACAATAAAAAAAAAAAACCAAAAAAAAAATGCTAAAGTAATGTTGTTTTTCATTCACAGATCAAAGAACACAGGCTACAGACCCCGAGGCCTAATTTTTTTTTGTTGCAAAAAAAATTGTAAATATGTTTTTTATAGTTTAAAAAAAAAAAAAAAATTTAATACAAAAACACACACAAAAAAAAAAAAAATACTAATAAATAATTAATAAGATTTCGAGAGTTGTGTTTCCTGCAAAAGTACCATCACACAACATCAGCACACATTTACATTACACACCAAAGGTTTAGATATGGGACAATAAAAAGAAAAAATAAATAAAAGTATGCATTAAGGACAAGGGAGAAGGAACTACTAGATGATTTAGGTATGCATTATGGACAAGGAAACCCCCACCAAAAAAAGCAACCAAAAAAAAAAATTGTCTCAAATTTGCATTTGTGGCCATATGCATATTCCAATGGAGTTTGCGGGATGTGCGCTTGCGTGTAGCCAGATTGGCAACTGAAGAGCCATGGAGATGTAAGTATACTTGCTAAAACCACCAAAATGGAAGGTCAAATACGACGGAAACCAAGCAGGTACGTTCAAAAAGGCAGGAAAAATCAGGGAAAAACGGGCCGCCCGTGTGAACGTGAACGGGAGCCCCGATCAAATTGAAGGCACCCGAGAGAGCAAAAAAAACTTTCCGAGTAAAGTGAAATTGACGGATCAGTTAGGGAGCCATTCCGACGGAGGCTCTGCATCACATTTGAGCCACGATTCAAACGGGAGACCCGGACAATCGGAAGGTTTTAAGGGCAGTTCAGAGGAGGCTCTGCATCAGGCCCATAGTCCTTACATGTGGGTATACCTCCGCCTTCAGCGCCGTGCACTGCAGAACATGAAGAAAACAAGCTCCTCCCGGCCCTACATATACCGGAGGACCTCCCACAAATCCCCAGCATTAAAAAGCAGTGAGAATGAGAGGCCAGGAGAAACAACCACCCAAAACTGGCAAACAATATCAAAGATAACAATCACCAAACAGGGGATCCAGAACAAAGTGAAATCAGGGTGGGGTGGAGCAGGACGTGCTGTCTGCGTATAATACCAACTCTACAGGTGAGTACTTCACAGAGTTGTATTATTCTAAGCAGACAGCACGTCCTGCTCCAGACATAGTCCTTACATGTGGGACATCCAATAGCAGTGTCCGTAAAGAAGGGTGGGATCCCCAACAGAAAGGCAACAGCAAGCAGTTTAAACTACTGCCGCCTGCAAAACCTTGCGGCCAAACACAGCGTCAGCTGAGGCCTTAACGTCAACCTTGTAAAACTTTGTAAAGGTGTGAACAGAAGACCAAGTAGCGGCCTTGCAAACTTGCTCCACAGAGGCCTGGTGCTGAAAAGCCCAAGAAGCCCCAACAGCTCTAGTAGAATGAGCGGTAAGACGAAAGGGGGGAGTCTTCCCCTTAGTAGTATAGGCTTGAACCACAGCCTGACGAATCCATTTACTGATGGTAGACTTGGCGGGAGCCAAACCTTTCCTAGGCCCATGAGGCACAACGAAGAGAGCATCCGTTTTCCTAAAGGCCTGAGTGGTAACCAGGTAAGACTTGACACACCTAACCACATCCAGGGAATGCAAAACCCTCTCCTTAGGGTTACTAGGATTAGGGCAAAAGGAAGAAAGCACAATATCCTGATTCAAGTGGAATGCAGACACCACCTTAGGCAGAAAGTCCGGCTTGAAGCGAAACACCACCTTATCCCGGTGTCTCTCAACGTAGGGAGGCTGAATAGACAAGGCAGCCAATTCAGACACACGTCTAACCGAGGTAATAGCTACCAGAAAGACCACCTTGAGCGTGAGAACAGCAAGAGCTGCTTCATGAATAGGCTCAAAAGGAGGACCCTGCAGGGCCGACAAAACCAAATTCAGATCCCAAACAGGAACCATAGGCTTCCGAGGGGGACGCACATGAGTGACCCCTTAAAAGAAGGTCTTGATAAGAGAGTGCTGGGCAAAGGTCTTCTGAAAGAAGATGGACAGGGCTGAAACCTGGCCCTTCAAAGTACTAAGCTTAAGACCTAAGTCTAGACCATGTTGTAAAAACTCCAGCACCCTAGAGACTAAGAACTCCCGGCAGGGAAGAGACCTGGATTCACACCAGTCAATGTAGGCACGCCATACCCTATAATATATAGCAGAAGTCTTCTTCCTGGCTTGCACCATGGTAGCCACTACAGGAGCGGACAAACTCTTTTCCTTCAAGATGGTGGTTTCAATAGCCAAGCCGTCAAAGCCAGAGTTAGTAAATTGGGATGGCGTAGAGACCCTTGAGTTAGAAGGTCTGGTATCCTTGGTAGTTCGTAATGATCTACTGCCATTTGAACCACGTCTGTGAACCACACTCTTCTTGGCCACCTTGGGGCCACCAAAATCGTGGGTACCCCTTCCAGAGCGATCTTGCGTAGCACTCTGCCCAGAAGGGGAATTGGTGGAAACGCATACAGGAGCCGAAACTCCCTCCAAGACATTGACAGAGCATCCAAGGCCAGAGCCAGAGGGTCCTGGGACAGGGATACAAAGCTCAGGAGCTTGTGATTGTGACGGGACGCAAACAGATCCACGTCTGGGAGACCCCAACGGTGACACAGAGACTGAAATACCCTGTTGGAGAGGGACCACTCCCCCTGACGGTACGACCCCCTGCTCAGGGCATCTGCTAGCAGATTTTCCGCCCCCGGAATGTACACAGCCGAGATGCATTGAACATTGGTCTCTGCCCATGATAGAATCAGAGACACCTCCTGGAGAGCACCCTTGCTCCGGGTTCCTCCCTGATGATTGATGTAAGCTACTGCCGTCCTGTTGTCTGAGCGTACCTGGATCGCCAGACCCTTCAGGTGCTGGGTCAATTGTTCCAGTACCAATCTGACTGCCCTGAGCTCCAGGACATTGATGGGTAAATGGGCCTCCTGAGGACCCCATCTCCCCTGGAAACGCAGGGACTTCCAGAATCCCCCCCAGCCCGAGAGACTGGCATCCGTTGTGACCGTCTCCCAGGAGGGAGCCAGGAAGGATCTGCCCCTTGTCAAGTTCCCGTGGTCCAGCCACCACGCAAGGGATTGTCTGACCGAGGAGGGAAGCACCCAGATCTCGTCCAAGGACGCTGGGTCCTTGTTCCAAACTGACAGAAGGTGAAGCTGCAGAGTTCTCAAATGAAATTGTGCAAAGGGCACCGCCTCGAAGCTTGCCACCATCGAGCCCACCAACTGCATTCCCTGCCGGATGGAGGGATGAGGGCTCGAGAGCAGGGTCCTCACCTGCATTGTCAGAGCTTCCACCTTCTGTGGAGGAAGGAATATCCTTGACTGAACTGAATCCAGAATCATCCCCAGAAACGGTGTCACTGAGGAGGGGGACAGAGAAGACTTTGGGTAATTGATTACCCAGCCGAAGGACTCCAGAGCGTCCACCACCAACCGCGTGTCCAGCTCTGCCTGCCGCAGAGACTGAGAAGAGATGAATATATCGTCCAGGTAGGGCAACACTCGTATGCCTTTTTGTCTCATTAGAGACATTACTCCTGCCAGCACCTTGGTGAATACCCTGGGGGCAGACGTAAGTCCGAATGGCAGAGCCACAAACTGGTAATGCTGATCCAGCAGCGCAAATCTGAGAAACCTTTGATGCCCTGGGAACACCGGAACTTGCAGGTAAGCGTCCTTGATGTCCACAGATGTCATGAAGTCCCCTTCCATGCGAAAATGTCTGTTTCTTACAAATCTGTTTAAGATTTTTAAATCCAGAATGGGTCTTGACTGACCCGTCCTTTTTGGGCACAGTGAAAAGGTTGGAATAAAACCCCACGCCCCTGTCCTCTGAGGGGACCTTGCAAATGACCCCGAGGTCTAGAAGGTCCTGCACCGCTAGCATCAAGACTTGCGCTGAGGCAGGATCCTGTGGGATTCGGGACCCGACGAACCTGGTAGGGGGCAGTACAGCAAACTCTATCTTGTAACCGGAGGACACTACCTCCTGAATCCACCGGTCTGGGACGTGGCGTCTCCAGACATGCTGAAAATGCTGTAAACGTCCCCCCACCCGGACGGGCGAGGGCGCCCCTTCATGCTTGGGGGGGTCTTGGGAGGGGCTTTGGGCTTGGGCCCCCAGGAAGAACTGGGGCGGCGTCCTCTGTTCCTGTTCCAGGAATCTGTGCGAGCTCCGGTGAAGGACACCCCTCTTCCCTGTTTAGCCCCACGATAGGGGGTCGAGTGAGAGCTTGGGCCACGAAAAGGCCGAATCTGACGCTTGCGCTGGGGCAGCTTGCCACCTTTAGCGAAGATATCTAACCTTTCTCCAAATAGGCGCAGCCCTTTGAATGGAAGCCCCGTAAGAGCCTTCTTGGCGACATTGTCAGCGGCCCACTGGCGTAACCAGACCGCACGACGTATGGCTACCACCAGAGCAGAGGATCTAGCAGTCAGTTTAATAGCATCATCTGATGCAGACAGGATATAATTGATAAAAGTCTCACAGGTAACTAAAGCATTGGTGGCGTCAGACGGCAAGTCATCCGCCCCTTCAAGGGCAGTCTTCACCACCGTCTTCACCACCGCCGTAATGGCTAAGACACAAACCGGGCGGAGCGAGGCTCCCCCAAATGCAAAGGCATGACATGCCAGTTGATCAACTCGCCGATCCTCCAGATTCCGCAGCGTAGTAGTGTCAGGGGAGTGCATAATAGAGGTATTGGACAGACCAAGGATCGGGGCATCGACTTCGGGTGGCGAAGTCCAACACTTGATCAGGTCAGCAGGGAATGGATACTTCTTATCCACATTTTTAGGAACCCCCTGGAGATTGCTGGGATGTTCCCACTCCTTTAAGACGAGATTATTAAAATGAGTTTGTTCAGGAAACTCCAACCGCACCCTAGCAGTATGGAACAGGTCACCTCTTTGCCGAGGAGCCGCAGGCGGGGGAGAGAGGGATAACACATCAAAGATCTGGGCCAGCAATCTATCAACGTCATCCTGGTACCAAAGATCAGAACCAGATTCATCCTGACTCCTGGACTCATCGTCATAGGACCCCGAGTCAGAAAACAGTTCCCCTTCCTCTGAGGGGGAGTGTGCATAAGACAAGTGTAAATCGTCAGATTCTACAGGAAGAATAGTGGCTTCAGGATTCAAGTGGCGCTTTTTGGCGGTAGCCTTGCGCGCCAAGGAGCCAGCGATTAAATTTTCCACGCTCGCCAGTCTCGTGGCAAAATCAGCATGAGAGTCCCCGCTAGTATTGGGGGCTAGACTCAGGCTTGGGGGAGTAGGGGAAGCAAGGCGTGGTGCAGGCCCAGCCTCGGAAGAGGTGGGTAGGCCAGCTAGCGCCTGCTGGGCACAAGGGACGCAGACCCGTGCATTGTCACCACTGCTAGGTGTGACCCCACAAGCTACACACAGACGGGCTTGTCCCGAAGGAACCCCGTTCACAATCTCCTGAGATGCCTCCATATGGTGATTATTATATTCAATATGCCAGTAGGGATTGACGCTGTAAAGCAACCCTGGATGCCCCAAACACCCGCTGGGAAGTGGGAGTAATTTGTTTAAAAGGGTCTGGACCGGATGCTAGGCCGGGCCGGGAGAAGCCGCCGAAGGGAACAGGGATGTCAGAGCCAAGCGCGGAGAAGCCAAAGCTAGGAAAGGGATCGCCCATGAGGGCACTTACAGTACAGCGAGGGGAGGACCGTCTTCACCACGCGCATGTGAGAAGGAAATGGCGCCAAGCGAACCTCGAAGGGCGGGCTAAAGCAGACGATGACGCGGAGCGCGCCAAACCGAAGCACACCCCCCCTCCAGAGAGCGCGAAGCTCGAAGGCGCGCAGCCAATCAGAAGCGACAGATATTGTCAGGGAGAAATCACCTCAGAGAAATCTGACAGGGTGAATACCGTGATAGAACGCCAAGCGTCAAGCGAATAGAGCCGAAGCATGCGCCGAGTAATGCAATGCAAAGCGCAGAAGGAAAGCAAAAAACTGAAAGTGAAGCGCGGCTCTGACTCCAGTAACCAATTAAGACAATGGGTGACTAGTGTGATTAGGGCAAGGATTAGCCGTCGTACACACGACCCCCCCCCCTCTTTTTTCCCCCGCTAACGGGGGAATCTAGGGAGGAAGGTGATCCAATATACTGGGTTCACCGCTACACCGGGCGAGGGGCACTAGTGCGGGAGGGGCATCCAATTGAAGGCTCACCATACGCGTTAACCGCCTACCCTATGGAGGGGGATTGCGGTGGAGTCTAGCTCCATAAGCACACTAGGTGCTGCCTACCTTCACCCGACCAACGCAGCCCAGGCTGGGAGGCATTAATTCACACTGAGGACGGGTGGAAATAGTCCCGCAGGACCTCGGGCTGTCAAGCCCCGCTCGCCTGCGAGAGCGTGATACTTCATGTCTTCGCAGTTCCAGCACTGCAGAGAAATCTGGGGATTTGTGGGAGGTCCTCCGGTATATGTAGGGCCGGGAGGAGCTTGTTTTCTTCATGTTCTGCAGTGCACGGCGCTGAAGGCGGAGGTATACCCACATGTAAGGACTATGTCTGGAGCAGGACGTGCTGCCTGCTTAGAATAATAAGACAGTATAAGTATAATGTCTAACCAGAACTACTAACCTAAACGTAAAGGTCAGACTAATCTGAGCCAATAATAAAGGGTAGAACCCTGTGATAGAGACGGAGACCAACAGGTCCATACCAGTATGAACTCAATGGAACAATAGAGAACCTCCTGCATAGGAGGGCAACCATCGGGGCTAATATCTATAAAAACGCAAGGAATGTTAATTCCCACATAGATCAGAATCAGAGCTTCCCTGGAAATAGAGTTAGTCCCAGGACTTTCACAGGAAAACAAGGGACAGGCCACTGGCCTACAACAGACCAAGAGTCCCCAAATGGACAGGTCCCGAAGGGGAGTAGTCCAGCAAGATAGAACCCACCGAGAGCTCGTTGTGACAACCCAACAATAGGTAATTGGCCCCTTTAAGGTCCCCACCTAGGAACCACAGGGGATTTCAGAAGGAACAAGCCCCCCCCCCCCCTGTCACCCTGCAAGATTTGGCACCATGGTGACCACCAACAGGGAAAAACAAGAAGGTAGGGGATGATCCCTGACGGATCCCCTGAAGAACCCGCGGAAGAGTAACCGCCTCCACTCGAAGGAAGGTACACGGACCTAGATCCAGGGTGCTGAACCCCTATCCAGGACTAATACCTAAAGTGCCTCAGAGCCCAAGGGCACGGAGAATAAGGGATAACAGCTGAGCAGCCAGCAACGGCCACGCCTGGTGCCATTCTGCCTGGAGATAATAACGTGATAGGAAGGAAGGCCAGAGACCTTGACCTAGAAAATCCCTTATTGCCAAGAAGAGGGCACTGGCTGGAACCGAATCCAGGATGCAAACCTAAGAAACTGGAGGATGGAACAGAGTAGGACCTGAGTCAACTAAAGTCCATCCAAACAACTCCCCCTTGTGCATAAGAAGGAGGCCCTGATAGGTCCCTTTGTAGCTGCCCCTGGTCTCAGGCGAGACATCACTCCCTCCTGAGCCCCGCGGGCACATGAGGCGCAAAAAGGGGACCCAGCCACCACCACAACGGCGGCGATGACCACCAATACTCAGTTGTAGTGGGCTCAATGTCCAGAAGACACCTAGGAGCCTCCACGGGCGGCCAGAGGACCCCTGGTATATAGGGCGCCGACGGCCCATGCAAAGGCGCCACGCCTGAATGCCTATGGATACAGATGCCAAACCCCCGAAGGGTTAGAAAGATAGACCCCTTCATCCTAAAGGGGGATGAGGAGCAACTGGCATAGAGGCCCCAGCCTCTACCAGGCGTTCTGGTAAGGAAGCCAGACCTAACAGGCCAAGGAAGGCCAGCACTCACACCTGAAGAAAAAAAGGGAGGCCCCGTGACCGACTCAGGGAAGGACCACCCAGCAAACACTGTCCCGTACCCGGAGGAACTACCTCCTAAAGCCACTAGAACGAGGCAGGATGCCTCCTGATAGGAGCAAAGTGCTGTGGCCATCCCCTCTCCCAAGCGGGTGAGGGCGTCCCATCATGCTTGAGGGGTTTTGATGAAAGATTCGGGCTTGGCCCGGCCCGAAGGTCCCGGGCGTAGAATGCCACTCCTGGGACAGGATACTGAACCAGACCCCGCCAAGGGCGTCCCTGGTTCCTGCTTAACACTATGATATGGAGGTGGAGGGGTATCCCTACTCCGAGGGGGCCTGGGCGGCCGCCCACGACTGGGCGAGTTGTCCTGCTTACCAAATAGGTCCAGACGGGCCCCAAACAGGCGTTGCCCTCTAAAGGGAAGCCCCGTCAGAGTCCTTTTAGCGTCATCGGCAGCCCCCCACTGTCGCAGCCAGAGCAGGCGATGTATAGCTACCACTGAGGGAGAGGTCCTCGCACACATTTTGATGGTGTCATCCAGAGCTAAAAGGATAAATTTAACAAAAATATCACAACTTGAGAGTGCGTTAAACACCTCCCAGGGCAACTCTTCCGGTTGATGCTCAAGCATCGTTCTTATGAGAGTTCTAGCGGCCACTGCAGTGATAGCCGCGGCACAGACAGTACGTAGTGCCATACCAGCAGAAGTAAAGGCGTGGGAAGCCAGCCTATCAATGCGCCGGTCCTCGGCATCCCGCAGGGAGCTGTAAGCCGGAGCTGTAAAGAAGGGGGGGTTAGGAACCCCAATGATCGGTGCGTCTACCGCTGGAGACGATGACCAACAATCAACCATTTCAGGGGGAAAAGGGTATTTCCAATCCCAACCCTCTGGGGGCCCCTGAAGCTTAGCGGGGCATTCCCATTCCTTAAGTACAAGAGCATGGAAGTGAGCCTGCTCGAGAAATTCCAAGCGCGCAGACGCCGTATGGAAGCGCTCCCCTCTCGGCCTGGGGACCGCACCAGGGAGCGAAATAGATAGGGCCTTGAAAATCCTGAACAACATTCCATCAATGTCAAACTGGCCCCAGTCATCCTGGCCAGCATCATCACGACCCCTCTGTCTCTCCTCATAGGAACCTGGGTCAGAAAACAGGTCTCCATCGTCAGACGGGGCACTATCCCGCGGAGAAGAGGACTCCTCCGAGCCCATAGCGCAGGCCGAAGCCGGGGAAGTCCAGGGCCGTTGTCTGCCAGAATCCACACGCCGGACAACCCTTCAACAATCTGGTCAAGTGTAGGCCGTCTGGGTGAGACGTCTATTTGTAACTCCCCGCTTGTACATGACTCAACAGGAGTGAGATTTAGGCAAGAGGAAAGGGGAGAGAAGGAGCGAGGTGCAGCCACAGGCGCCGCTCGCAGGTCCAGTGTCTGCTCGGCACATGGAGCGCAGACCCGTGCCCTGTCAGCATCAGCATGGGGGAGACCACACACTACACACAGCCGGTCTTGTCCCAGAGGGACCCCGGTAACACAATCCTGAGATGCCTCCATATGGTGATTATCTGGACACAGTATGCCCGTAGGGATTTATGCAATAAGCAACCCTGGATGCCCCAACAACCCGCTGATTAATGTGGGAGAATTGTAGGAAGGCCCGCTAATATCCTTATAAGTGTATGTATATATATATATATATATATATATATATATATATATATATATGGCCGGGAGAAGCCACCGGGGACTCAGCGTCTGAAAGACATAATGCGAAAGAGATGTCAGGGCCATGCGCAGCTGGACAGACATATACAGAGGGATTTTCACCCGCGAGGGCACTTACAGATCAAGTGGAGGAGGAGACCGCCACCACGCGCGCGCGCGCGAAGCTCAACAAAATGGCGCCCAGCGAACCTCGAAGGGCGGGCTCAATGCTCTGCTATGACGCGGAGCGTGCCGAACCAAGGCCCCACCCACTCTAAAGAGCGCGAAGCTCTGAGGTAATAGTAAAGGCAAGGATACAACCACACGCTTAAAGATTGGTATAGAACCGTTACATTCAATAAGGACGGGCCCACAGCATCTAGACGATGCAGCAAACTCTGTATAAAACATACGGCGGCAGCCGAAAACAGAATAAGGAGCAAGCAGCGCGGCTCTGACATCTCTGAGTTAATAAAGAACATAATTAAGGCCACAAGCGTGACATACCGGTACACTGGGACTGCGACACACATACCCCCCCCCCTTTCTTTTCCCCTTAACTAGTTGGGGAAATGAGGGAGGATGGCGACCCTTTACACAGGGTCCAGCACTACGCGGGGTACGGGGCAATACTGAGGGAGGGGCATCCACTAGAGGCTCACCATCAGCCTAAACCGCCTACCCTATGGTGGGGGATTGCGGTGGAGCATGGCTCCGTTAAGCACACACGGTGCTGCCTACCTTCACCCGACAAACGCAGCCCAGGCTGGGAGGCATATTCTGTTCACAAGGAGGACGGGTGGAAATAGTCCCGCAGGGCCTCGGGCTGTGAAGCCCCGCTCGCCTGCGAGAGCGTGATACTTCATGTCTTCGCAGTTCCAGCACTGCAGAGAGATCTGGGGATTTGTGGGAGGTCCTTCGGTATATGTAGGGCCGGGAGGAGCTTGTTTTCTACATGCCTGCAGTGCACGGCGCCCGAGGCGGAGGATTACCCACATGTTATTACTATATCTGGAGCAGGACATGCTGTATGCTTAGAATATAGGTCAATAAGAAATAGGTCAATACATTGCCGGGTGTGAACCCGGCTTACCTGTAAGGAAGGAGACAGCCATCTTCTCACTTGCTCACCGTCTGCAGAGACGATTACTGGGGAGTGTGTGGGAGGTCCCGGGTGTTTGTGGGCTGGTAGGGGCTCCTTTTTTTCTAGTCATCTCTGCAGAGGTTCGCCCTCTACTGGCTATAACCCACGTGTAATGAATCTTCCGAAGCAGGGTGTGAGACATACTTGGAAAATACCATTTTGTGATTACTCATCTGTAAAATGGGTATTATAAGTATGTCTCACACCCCGCTTCGGAATGATTAATAACACGTGGGTTATGGTCCAGTAGAGGGCGAACTTCTGCAGAGATGGCTAGAAAAAAGAAGCCCATCCCAGTCCATAAATACCTGGGACCTCCCACACATTCCCCAGTATAAGAAAGCAGTAAGGGGACCAGGAAGAGTCAATAAAAACTATGAGAAAAAAGTTTCACCATATAGAGGATCCAAGGTACAACTCAGAGTGGGACGAAGCAGGGTGTGAGACATACTAATAATACCCATTTTACAGGTGAGTAATCACAAAATGGTATTATTCCAAGTATGTCTCACACCCCGCTTTGGAATGATTAATAACACGTGGGACATCCAATAGCAGTGTCCTAAAAGGGTGGGGATCCCAACAGGCAATAATGCACAAAGAAACCACTGCAGCTTGCAGAACTTAGCGGCCAAAAACAGCATCCGCTGAGGCCCGCACATCAGCCTCATAAAACTTTGAAAAAGTATGAACAGAAGACCAAGTAGCAGCCGTACAAACTTGCTCAACAGAGGTCTGGTGCTGAAAAGCCCAGGAAGCCCCAACAGCACGAGTAGAAAGAGCAGTGATCTGGAAAGGAGGATCCCTCCCCTTGGCAGAATAGGCCCTAATAATGGCCTGACGAATCCATTTACTCATGGTAGACTTGACGGGCGCCAAACCTTTCTTGGGCCCAGAGGGCACCACAAAAAAGGTGTCCGTCTTCCGGAATGGTGAAGTAGCCACCAGATAGTACTTAACACATCTAACGACATCCAGAGAGTGCAAGGCCCTCTCCTTGTCATTGCTAGGCTTAGGACACAAGGAAGGAAGCACAATGTCCTGAATGAGGTGAAAGACGGAGACAACCTTTGGCAGGAAGTCTGGTTTAAAACGGAAAACCACCTTGTCCTGATGTATATCAAAGTAGGGGGCCTAAATGGACAGAGCCGCCAACTCAAAAAACACGTCGAACAGAGGTGATAGCCACCAAAAAGGCAACCTTTAGTTTGAAGATGGATAGTGCAACATCCTGCACTGGTTCAGAAGGAGGACCCTGAAGGGCAGACAACACCAAAAACTAAATCCCAAACGGGTAACATGGGTTTGTGAGGAGGGCGCACATGAGTGACCCCTTGGGAAAAGAGGTCTTAGCCAAAGGATGAAGATCGAAAGACTTTTGAAAGAAAACCGCCAGAGCGGAAACATGCCCTTTCAGAGTGCTAAGTTGAAAACCCATGTCCAGACCATGCTGAAGAAACTCCAGAATCCGAGGAATGGAAAACACCTGACAAGGGAAGGCCCTAGCTTTACCCCAATCAATGTAGGTCTGCCAGGTCCTGTAGTAGATATTAGAGGAAGATTTCTTCCTAGCCCTGACAAAAAGTCCGGACAACAGCTTCAGACAAACCCTTTTCTTTTAAGACGAAGGTTTCAGCAGCGACACCGTTAAAACCAGCGTTTGTAAGTTGAGGTAACAAAGCTGGCCTTGTGTAATCAGATCCGGAACCGTAGGCAGCCCATATTGATCGACCGCCAGCCGCACGACGTCTGCGAACCACATCTGTCTTGGCCACCTTGGGGCCACCAGGAATGCTGGCACACCCTCGTAAGCCAGCTTGCGTACCACCTTGCCCACCAAGGGAAAGGGAGAAACAGATACAGGAGACCGAGCTCCCGCCAGGACAGAGACATGGCATCCACTGACAGAGCCAGAGGATCCTGGGACAGAGACACAAATGCAGGGAGTTTGTGATTGTGACGAGAGGCAAACAGAGCCACCTCTGGCATCCCCACCTGTGACAGAGGGATAGAAAGACCTTGTTGCTGAGGGACCGTTCCCCCCGGCGAGAGGTCCCCCTGCTCAGAGAGTCTGCTCTCAGGTTCTCCACACCTGGGATGTAAACTGCCGAGATGCACGGTACATAGCTCTCGGCCCATGAAAGAATCAGAGACACCTCCCGGAGGGCACTCTTGCTGCGAGTCCCTCCTTGGTGATTCGGGTCCAGCCCCCACTGAAGGACCGCCGGACCAGAGGAGACAGAACACAAGTCTGATCCAGGGATAGAGGACATTTGTCCCAAACCGATAAAAGATGGCGCTGAAGAGGTCTCATGTGAAAATGAGCAAAGGGCACTGGCTCAAAGCAAGTCACCATCAAACCTACCAGCCTCATCCCCTGTCTGACGGACGGACGAGGGCTGGACAGAAGAAGACGAAGTAGTGCTTGAAGAACATCCACCTTCGGCTGGGGCAGGAACAACCTGTTCTGAATGGTATCCAGAGTCATGCCCAGGAACGAAGCCACCCTTGACGGAGATAGAAAGGATTTGGGGTAATTGATTACCCACCCGAACCTCTCCAGCGTCGACACTACTGTCCGGGTGTCCATCTGGTGGAGAGAGGATGATGTAATGAGAAGGTCGTCCAGATAAGGCAAAATGCGAATACCCTGGACTCTGAGAAGGGCCATCACGCCCGCCAATACCTTGGTGAACACCCTGGGCGCCGAAGTCAGCCCGAAGGGAAGAGCCACAAACTGGTAATGCTGATTGCCTACTGTGAATCTGAGGAACCTTTGATGTCCCGGGAATATCGGCACATGAAGGTAAGCGTCCTTGATATCCAACGAAGTCATAAAGTCCCCCGGACGCAGAGATTTGACAGCAGAGCGCAGAGTCTCCATACGAAACTTTCTGTCTCTGATGAACCAGTTGAGAATTTTCAAGTCCAAAATGGGTCTTATGGATCCATCCTTTTTGGGGACCGTAAAAAGGTTGGAGTAGTAACCCTGACCTCTCTCTATGAGAGGAACCGGACAAACGACCCCCATATCCTGAAGGTTCTGCACCACCAGAAACAGTCCCTGTGCTGCCTGTGGGTCCGTAGGAACCCGAGACCTGAGAAATCTGGGAAGAGGCCGGTATGCAAACTCCAGCTTGTACCCGGAGCAGACTACCTCCAGGAATTGTCTGTGACCTCTAGAGTCCAGACCTGAGGGAGGAGCTGCAGCCGTCCCCCCCCACCCGCAAGGGGGAAGGGCGCCCCCTCATTGCTGAGCGGGCTTGGCAACAGATTTGGCTTTTGCACCCCAGCCGCGTTATCGGGCGCCCACTGGCGCAACCAGACCGAACGGCGTATAGCCACCTGCAATGCCGAGGTCCTACTACACATACGGATAGTATCATCCAAGGCTGATAAGACAAAGGCAATGAACATATCACAATGAGTCAGAGCTGTAAACTCCTCACTGGAAGGATTTAATTGGGAACCATCCAAAAGGCCCCTAATTAAAGCTCTAATAGCCACGGCCGTGAGAGCGGAAGCACATACCGGGCACAAGGTCGATCCCACACAAGCAAAGTCATGCAAAGCCATTTGGTCGAGACGTCGGTCCTCACTATCCCTCATGGTAGTGGAATCCGGGGAATGCACTACCAACGTATTGGACAATCCCAGGACGGGAGCGTTGACCTCTGGGGGTGTAGACCAACGCTTAACCACCTCAACAGGGAGGGGATACTTCCTATCCCACCCTTGAGGGATACCAGGGAGCCGGCTATGCTTCTCCCATTCCTTAAGGATCAAATTGTTAAAGTGCTTCTGATCCAAACGACGTTTGGCCGCCCCAAAAATTTGCTACCGTTGTGGGGGGGGGGGGGGGGGGGACTACGCAGGAGGGGAAATAGAAAGCCATTCAAAAATCTGAGTAAGAAGCCGGGGGGTATCCACATGCTCCGTACCAGCATCAGACTCCAGTACTGCTGATCATCCGAACCATCAGAGTCTGCAAACAATTCCCCTTCCTTTTAAATATATATATTGACAGAGTAGGATCTGAACCTGCACCGCTGGGGAATAAAGCTCCATAAACTTATGCTCTAACCGCTGGGCCGTGCAGCCGGCTACAAGTGGGGAATAATCAGAACAATCAAAAGGGTCATAATCATCATAGTCAAAGTCTGGCGTAGCGGGCGCCAGGTGTCGTCTCTTAGCTGAGGCCTTCCTGGCCGCAGAGCTAGCAATCATTCTCTCAATGTTGGCCAGTCTAGCGCAGACATCGGATTGCGACTCCCCGCTAGTGACAACTTCACTTGGGGTCAAAACCAGGCGTGGGGGTGTAGGTGATGAGGCCAGTGGGGCCGACACGGCCGCACGGGACCCAGATTGCCGCACAATTGCCTGCTGTGCGCATGGTATACAAATCTGCACATTGTCCCCAACAAGGGATACCCCACATAGCATACACTGCCGGGGTTGCCCCGAAGGGATCCCGAGCCCGGTATCCTGGGGAGCCTCCATATGGTTAATTTTATGGTAGTCGCAATGACCAATGGGAATTACGCTAAGAAGCTACCCGGGATGCCCCTTAGAGTCCGTATGTGGGAGGATTTTATTTAAAGAATAAAAAAGGGGGACCCAAATTTAAATAAGGGACCTAGGACCGGGAGAAACCCCAAAAAAGCCGTGACGTCCCACCTGGAAGACACAATAGGGGGGAGATCCCTTTTAGCAATATGTATGTAAGCCCGTTGTACATATATATATATATATATATATATATATATAAGCACACACATAACAGTATATGCAATATACACTGACCACACCTAAATATCTAAGCGCCTGGCCCCGCCCCCTCCCAACACGGGACCGCGTCACGGCCGCGCTCCCAGCCAATAGCTGCTGAGCGCCGCCGACGCGCCAAGAGAGGGGGCGGGCCGTCACGGGCGCGAAGAGTGCCCGGCCCTGTCCCCCCTCCCGACAGGATGGAGAAGCCAGCTCGTCGGCCAGAGGCCGCGGAGCCAGCAGGTGCCATCACCCGGCCCCCAGCTGGATACATGGCAAGTCCAGCGCCAGAAGTAAAAACACAGTCATATTAAACACACACACACAGTTCATTGAGGGATCACTTCCAGATGTACCACATCATTCACAAGAATAAACTGAAATCAATTCTTACTAGATAAATCATATAATTATGTAAGGAGAGACATTCACCCCCCCCCCCCCCCACTAACTGGGCAAGGGAGTAAGGGGTAAGCCAATAGCCACATTTAATATATGTGGTGAGGGCTTTTAGAAAACGGACAGGGCATCCCATGTCAGGATCACCAAAACCTGACGGCCGCCTACCCCTTGGTGGGGGATTTGCGGTGGAGCATGGCTCCTAGTCAAAACACCTCTAAAGGTGTCACCTACCCTCACCCGGACCCTGCAGCCATAGCTGGGAGGCATAGTGACATTAATAAAAGAAGTCCGGGTGGAAATAGGAAAAAATGGGGGCCGGGTGTGCACCCGGCTTACCTGAAAGGAAGAGATGCCATCATCTTGACTTGTCGTCGCCTCTGCAGAGACCAAACTGGGGAATGTGTGGGAGGTCCCAGGTATTTATGGACTGGGAGGGGCTTCTTTTTTCTAGCCATCTCTGCAGAAGTTCGCCCTCTACTGGACCATAACCCACGTGTTATTAATCATTCCGAAGCAGGGTGTGAGACATACTTGGAATATCTTGGTGATAGGTCCACTTTAAAGCTGACGCTACATTCTCCCCGAATGTCTGGGCGCGGGAGCATGCCTCAGCTACAGGGATGCGCCCGTGGGCAACAGAAGCATCATTGGAGCAATCAGGTGGTGTGGATTTACCTGTTACACAGGGGGTTTCACACAGCAGGGGAATCCCAATTTTGGATTCCCCGAGGGCAGGCTAGCGGCCAGCCCTGGAGTCTTTTAGATTCGTTAAAGTAGACCAAATCCCAGCACAATCAGATTCCTGGGCCAATTGATTCCTCCCTACCAGGGCATCCAAAATCGAGATGCCGCGCTGTGTGAAACTCCCCAGGTCAACCCATTCACTTACCTTCACGGTCCTTCCCTCTAGCAGGACACATGCTCACGCAGGCATTTGTGAATGGCCACGCTCCCTGTTAGAGGGAAGACATCAGCGGCTCAGAGAGCGCTGATTGGGGGGGGGGGGGGTGTTCACGCAGTGGGGGTGCCCTGGGGGAAAGGACCTAAACCCAGGGTAGTCAAAAGACTGGGTTTTGGTCCACTTGAAGTCCATATAAAAACCTTTTCCCTGGAAAAAATACCTACTTTGAAAATAAGCCCTAGCATAGTTTTTCAGGAATTTTAAGGATGCTTTAAGCATAAGTCCTCTTTAACTATAAGCCCAAAAATAAGCCCTAGTTAGAGGGGAAAATAAGTCAACTGCATGGGGAACTAGGACTAAAAGGCCCTCATGAGCATTTCTTGCCTGAGGTGCCAGGTACCCCTGCATGCTACCATCCCACCAAGCCAATATGACACAGGTGTTATGTGACAGCCTGCATCATATTTTGGAGCTGTGCAGATGCCAGGGAGCCGCATGCAAGAGCTGGGACTTCCTGGCCTGGGGTTCAGTGAGAAGCGAGGGGGGGGGGGCTTCTAAGAGGGGTTGGGAGGGGAGCCCAGCTGGTCCAGTCCAGACAAGTACTAGGAGGTGATGAGAACTGATACCCGGGCATGGGAAGTGGGCCCTGGAGTGCTGAACATATGCAGAGAGCAGCCAGGAGAAGCTAGGCACCCTAGGGCAAGAGGGAACCTTGCCCAGAAAAGCTGTGGGTCAGTGACAGAGTGGAAGGTTTTTTTATGAAGTGATGACTTTTATGTATGTTGTTGCCTAAAAAAGGGGCATCCCTCTGTTTGGAACTTGATTCTGTCTCAGCCTGAGTTTCATGACTAGCCCAGAGAAGGATTCACCCTCATCCTCAGTGGCTGAAGTGCCCATCATATTACAGAAGCTCTACTAATTTAGAGTGAAAATGAAGAGCAAATATTGAGAGTTTTGCAGTTCAGGGTCACCCATCTCTAACCTCTGAGCTTGCCAGTAATCATACCTTTTCTACAATCCCACAGAGCATGTGCGTGCCAGGTTAGCATAAAAACACAGCACCTGCTTTGGCACACCCCTAACAGCATCCATTACTAAGTCTGCCCCATGACTGCAGACATTCTGCATAAGCAGGGGATGCGTGGCAGGCCTGTGCATGCATTGTGGGATCGCAGACAAGGTAAAATAACCAGCAAACTTGGGGTTCTCACGCAACAGAGCAAACCTAATCAGGGACAAGGACCCAGGATAGGTAAAATATCAGATATTGGCGTGCTTTAAAGTGAACCAAAACCCTAATAACCCAGTTCTTAAGTCTAAAAAACTCCAGGACAGGGTTACAGCATGCCCCTAAAATCACCCATATACTCCCCTTGGGAAGCAATCCCCAGGACTCCACTGATGCGCGCACCCCTATCAGTGTATCCAAATAGCTAACAGCAGGATTGCTATTTGTTTCCATTCTGGACATGAATAGGCATCATTGTAAGTTCTAATTGGACAAGAGACTTTGAATGCGACATGGGTCTGTGGATCTAGCCAAGAAACTAAACCAGGGGTATCCAAAAACTTTTTGTGGAGGTCTGCTCGTAGCAGTTTGCCGCAAGCTTAAAGTGGACCATCACCCTCCCGTGATCGGCCCGGGAATCTATAAGATTCCCGGGCCGATCACCTCCCTCCCCGCAGGACATCCGAGATCGGGATGTCCCGCGGGGTGAAACCCCCCCAAACACCCCAAATCCCCTTACCTTGTCGCCACCTCCCTCGCGCCCCTCTAGACGTGCGGCACCGCTTGTCCGTGGCTGTCAAATCGCTTGTCCGTCGGCGCTGGTCACCGAAGTGGACCAAGACCCAGGATAGTCAAAATCCTGTGTGTTCGTCCACTTTAAAGTCCAGAATCAGGGGGTAGGTTAAAATCAGTGCACCAGGGCGCTATATAATCCAGAAGCATAACTAAAAAAAAAGGCTGCTGCCCCCTCGAGCATTATATCTATTGGGCATTGGGGGGAAAACAATCAGCAACTTACCCTTGGTGCACGGATTTTAAATGAGCAGAGCTAAAAGGAGAGAGATAGGATGGGGCAGAGCTGGTAAAAGAGAGAGATGGGATGAGGCAGAGCTGGTAAAAGAGAGAGATGGGATGAGGCAGAGCTGGGAAAAGAGAGATGGGATGAGGCAGAGCTGGGAAAAGAGATGGGATGAGGCAGAGCTGGGAAAAGAGAGAGATGGGATGGGGCAGAGCTGGGAAAAGAGAGATGGGATGAGGCAGAGCTGGGAAAAGAGATGGGATGAGGCAGAGCTGGGAAAAGAGAGAGATGGGATGAGGCAGAGCTGGGAAAAGAGAGAGATGGGATGGGGCAGAGCTGGGAAGAGAGAGAGATGGGATGGGGCAGAGCTGGGAAAAGAGAGATGGGATGGGACAGAGCTGGGAATAGAGAGAGATGGGATGGGACAGAGCTGGGAATAGAGATGGGATGAGGCAGAGCTGGGAAAAGAGAGAGATGGGATGGGGCAGAGCTGGGAAAAGAGAGAGATGGGATGAGGCAGAGCTGGGAAAAGAGAGAGATGGGATGGGGCAGAGCTGGGAAAAGAGAGAGATGGGATGAGGCAGACCTGGGAAAAGAGAGAGATGAGATGAGGCAGAGCTGGGAAAAGAGAGAGATGGGATGAGGCAGAGCTGGGAAAAGAGATGGGATGAGGCAGAGCTGGGAAAAGAGATGGGATGAGGCAGAGCTGGGAAAAGAGAGAGATGGGATGGGGCAGAGCTGGGAAGAGAGAGAGATGGGATGAGGCAGAGCTGGGAAGAGAGAGAGATGGGATGAGGCAGAGCTAGGAAAAGAGAGAGATGGGATGGGGCAGAGCTGGGAAAAGAGAGAGATGGGATGAGGCAGAGCTGGGAAGAGAGAGATGGGATGAGGCAGAGCTGGGAAAAGAGAGAGATGGGATGGGACAGAGCTGGGAATAGAGATGGGATGGGGCAGAGCTGGGAAAAGAGAGAGATGGGATGAGGCAGAGCTGGGAAAAGAGAGAGATGGGATGGGAAAGAGCTGGGAATAGAGATGGGATGGGGCAGAGCTGGGAAAAGAGAGAGATGGGATGGGGCAGAGCTGGGAAAAGAGAGAGATGGGATGAGGCAGAGCTGGGAAAAGAGAGAGATGGGATGGGACAGAGCTGGGAAAAGAGAGAGATGGGATGAGGCAGAGCTGGGAAAAGAGAGAGATGGGATGGGGCAGAGCTGGGAAAAGAGAGAGATGGGATGAGGCAGAGCTGGGAAAAGAGAGAGATGGGATGGGGCAGAGCTGGTAAAAGAGAGAGATGGGATGAGGCAGAGCTGGGAAAAGAGAGAGATGGGATGAGGCAGAGCTGGGAAAAGAAAGAGATGGGATGGGACAGAGCTGGGAAAAGAAAGAGATGGGATGAGGCAGAGCTGGGAAAAGAGAGAGATGGGATGGGGCAGAGCTGGGAAAAGAGAGAGATGAGATGAGGCAGAGCTGGGAAAAGAGAGAGATGGGATGAGGCAGAGCTGGGAAAAGAGATGGGATGAGGCAGAGCTGGGAAAAGAGATGGGATGAGGCAGAGCTGGGAAAAGAGAGAGATGGGATGGGGCAGAGCTGGTAAAAGAGAGAGATGGGATGAGGCAGAGCTGGGAAAAGAGAGAGATGGGATAAGGCAGAGCTGGGAAAAGAGATGGGATGAGGCAGAGCTGGGAAAAGAGAGAGATGGGATGAGGCAGAGCTGGGAAAAGAGATGGGATGAGGCAGAGCTGGGAAAAGAGAGAGATGGGATGGGGCAGAGCTGGGAAGAGAGAGAGATGGGATGGGGCAGAGCTGGGAAGAGAGAGAGATGGGATGGGGCAGAGCTGGGAAGAGAGAGAGATGGGATGGGGCAGAGCTGGGAAGAGAGAGAGATGGGATGAGGCAGAGCTGGGAAGAGAGAGAGATGGGATGGGGCAGAGCTGGGAAAAGACAGAGATGGGATGAGGCAGAGCTGGGAATAGAGAGAGATGGGACAGAGCTGGGAAAAGAGAGATGGGATGAGGCAGAGCTGGGAATAGAGAGATGGGATGGGACAGAGCTGGGAATAGAGATGGGATGAGGCAGAGCTGGGAATAGAGAGATGGGATGGGACAGAGCTGGGAATAGAGAGATGGGATGGGACAGAGCTGGGAATAGAGATGAGGCAGAGCTGGGAATAGAGAGAGATGGGATGGGACAGAGCTGGAAAAAAAGAGAGAGATGGGATGGGGCAGAGCTGGAAAAAGAGAGAGATGGGATGGGGCAGAGCTGGGAAAAGAGAGAGATGGGATGGGACAGAGCTGGAAAAAGAGACAGATGGGATGGGGCAGAGCTGGAAAAAGAGAGAGATGGGATGGGGCAGAGCTGGAAAAAGAGAGAGATGGGATGGGGCAGAGCTGGAAAAAGAGAGAGATGGGATGGGACAGAGCTGGAAAAAGAGAGAGATGGGATGGGGCAGAGATGGGAAAAGAGAGAGATGGGATGGGACAGAGCTGGAAAAAGAGAGAGATGGGATGAGGCAGAGCTGGAAAAAGAGAGAGATGGGATGGGGCAGAGCTGGGAAAAGAGAGAGATGGGATGGGACAGAGCTGGAAAAAGAGAGAGATGGGATGGGGCAGAGCTGGAAAAAGAGAGAGATGGGATGGGGCAGAGCTGGAAAAAGAGAGAGATGGGATGGGGCAGAGCTGGGAAAAGAGAGAGATGGGATGGGGCAGAGCTGGAAAAAGAGAGAGATGGGATGAGGCAGAGCTGGAAAAAGAGAGAGATGGGATGGGGCAGAGCTGGGAAAAGAGAGAGATGGGATGGGACAGAGCTGGAAAAAGAGAGAGATGGGATGGGGCAGAGCTGGAAAAAGAGAGAGATGGGATGGGGCAGAGCTGGAAAAAGAGAGAGATGGGATGGGACAGAGCTGGAAAAAGAGAGATGGGATGGGGCAGAGCTGGAAAAAGAGAGAGATGGGATGGGGCAGAGCTGGGAAAAGAGAGAGATGGGATGGGACAGAGCTGGAAAAAGAGAGAGATGGGATTAGGCAGAGCTGGAAAAAGAGAGAGATGGGATGAGGCAGAGCTGGAAATAGAGAGATGGGATGAGGCAGAGCTGGGAAAAGAGAGAGATGGGATGGGGCAGAGCTGGGAAAAGAGAGATGGGATGAGGCAGAGCTGGGAATAGAGAGATGGGATGGGGCAGAGCTGGGAAAAGAGAGAGATGGGATGGGGCAGAGCTGGGAAAAGAGAGAGATGGGATGGGGCAGAGCTGGGAAAAGAGAGATGGGATGGAACAGAGCTGGGAATAGAGAGAGATGGGATGAGGCAGAGCTGGGAATAGAGAGATGGGATGAGGCAGAGCTGGGAAAAGAGAGAGATGGGATGAGGCAGAGCTGGGAATAGAGAGAGATGGGATGAGGCAGAGCTGGGAATAGAGAGAGATGGGATGGGGCAGAGCTGGGAAAAGAGAGAGATGGGATGAGGCAGAGCTGGGAAAAGAGAGAGATGGGATGAGGCAGAGCTGGGAAAAGAGAGAGATGGGATGAGGCAGAGCTGGGAAAAGAGAGATGGGATGGGACAGAGCTGGGAATAGAGAGAGATGGGATGAGGCAGAGCTGGGAATAGAGAGATGGGATGAGGCAGAGCTGGGAAAAGAGAGAGATGGGATGAGGCAGAGCTGGGAATAGAGAGAGATGGGATGAGGCAGAGCTGGGAATAGAGAGAGATGGGATGGGGCAGAGCTGGAAAAAGAGAGAGATGGGATGAGGCAGAGCTGGGAAAAGAGAGAGATGGGATGAGGCAGAGCTGGGAATAGAGAGAGATGGGATGGGGCAGAGCTGGGAAAAGAGAGAGATGGGATGAGGCAGAGCTGGGAATAGAGAGAGATGGGATGAGGCAGAGCTGGGAATAGAGAGAGATGGGACAGAGCTGGGAAAAGAGAGATGGGATGAGGCAGAGCTGGGAATAGAGAGATGGGATGGGACAGAGCTGGGAATAGAGATGGGATGAGGCAGAGCTGGGAATAGAGAGATGGGATGGGACAGAGCTGGGAATAGAGATGAGGCAGAGCTGGGAATAGAGAGATGGGATGGGACAGAGCTGGGAATAGAGATGGGATGGGACAGAGCTGGGAATAGAGAGATGGGATGGGGCAGAGCTGGGAAAAGAGAGATGGGATGGGACAGAGCTGGGAATAGAGAGATGGGATGAGGCAGAGCTGGGAAAAGAGAGATGGGATGGGACAGAGCTGGGAATAGAGAGATGGGATGAGGCAGAGCTGGGAAAAGAGAGAGATGGGATGAGGCAGAGCTGGTAAAAGAGAGAGATGGGATGGGGCAGAGCTGGGAAAAGAGAGATGCATTGGGCAGAGCTGGGAAAAGAGAGAGATGGGATGAGGCAGAGCTGGGAATAGAGAGAGATGGGATGAGACAGAGCTGGGAAAAGAGAGATGCATTGGGCAGAGCTGGGAAAAGAGATTGGGAGCAGGGAAAGGTGAGCTTTCACAGGTGCCCTGGGGTAGGGGGTTCACACAGTGGGGGCATCCCGATTCAGGATGCCTCAGGGAAAAGCCAGCAGCCAGCCCTGGAATCTTTTAGATTCCAGGCCAGCCGCTGGTGGGTTTTGTTCCACTTTAAACGTTTCCCTGGGCATCCCAAACCCCTGCAACCCCCCAATAACTAAATTTTTGCCTTTCTTCCTACATTCAGTTTGCTCCCCCCTTCATCATCATCGACAGCCAGCCAGCCATTACCTTCTTTCACTGGTTGCTTAAAGTGGACCAAAACCCAGGACTTTGACTATCCTGGGCTTTGGTCCACTCCCCCGGGGCACCCCGATATGTGAAACCCCCCAGATCGCCTGGATGAACTCACCTCACTGCGGTCCTACAGCGCATGCACGGCTGCTCGTCGAATCAGCGCGTTCAGAGCCAATGAGCTATGTGCATCTTAGCTCAGTGGCTCCGAGCGCGCTGGTGGCCACATCTCGCACTTTTTTCTAGCATGGAGCGTGCCCGAGCCGGCCATTCACAAATCGCCCTGCTAAAAAGAAGCACGAGATGCGGTCGCAGCCTGCGCATGCGCCGTTGGACCAGGATTAAGGTAAGTGTAGCGGGCGTCCTGGGGGGGTTTCACACAGTGGGGCATCCCGATTTTGGATGGAATGGATCGGCCCAGGAATCTATATCCAGCTGGGTTTTGGTCCACTTTAATGGACCTCAGCCTCCTTTATAACTCACCATACCTAACAGGTGTGATGTCACAGGCTCACATTATGGGATGTCACAGCCACTCAGCCTATTTTGGGATGTCACAGCCACTCAGCCTATTATGGGATGTCACAGGTGACCCTGTGAATGCAGCACGGGTGGGTCCGCCAAGGCAATGTCACATAATTGGTATGTGTGATAAAACCGGTGACATCACAGGATGCCGTCACAGAGGCCGCCTAATACTACATTTACCATCAAGAGCCGCATTTTGTCACCATTCCCCCCAAAACGCAGCGGCCATATTTGACTCTGGAACACTCGAAGAGAAAGTGGGTTTTGGTCCACTTTAATGAGCGCCGCTCAGCCTCCTGCGATCGAAGCAGGCATCTGAGCCGGCTGCTCCTTTATGTCACCCTGCTCTGTCTTTCCTTCTCACAAACGCTGGATTCTTTCCCGCTCTGCCGTCCGCCCCCTCGCTGTCTTTCCTCCCGCCCCCACCTCACCCGACATTCTGTCTTTCCTCCCGTCCCCGCCATTTTGTCTTTCCTCCTGCCCCGCCTCACCTGACATTCTGTCTTTCCTCTCGCCCCAGCAGACCCGCTGTCTTTCCTCCCGCCCCGCCTCACCCCACATTCTGTCTTTCCTCCCTCCCCCGGCATTTTGTCTTTCCTCCTGCCCCGCCTCACCCAACATTCTGTCTTTCCTCCCGTCCCCGGCATTTTATTTTTCCTCCTGCCCCGCCTCACCCAACATTCTGTCTTTCCTCCCGTCCCCGCCATTTTGTCTTTCCTCCTGCCCCGCCTCACCTGACATTCTGTCTTTCCTCCCGCCCCAGCAGACCCGCTGTCCTTCCTCCCGCCCCGCCTCACCCGACATTCTATCTTTCCTCCCGTCCCCGCCATTTTGTCTTTCCTCCTGCCCCGCCTCACCTGACATTGTCTTTCCTCCCGCCCCAGCAGACCCGCTGTCTTTCCTCCCGTCCCCGCCTCACCCGACATTCTGTCTTTCCTCCCGTCCCCGCCTCACCTGGCATTCTGTCTTTCCTCCCGCCCCGCCATTTTGTCTTTCCTACTGCCCCGCCTCACCTGGCATTCTGTCTTTCCTCCTGCCCCGCCTCACCCGACATTCTGTCTTTCCTCCCGCCCCGCCTCACCCGACATTCTGTCTTTACTCCTGCCCCGCCTCACCGAACATTCTGTCTTTCCTCCTGCCCTGCCTCACCCGACATTCTTTCTTTCCTCCCGTCCCCGCCATTTTGTCTTTCCTCCTGCCCCGCCTCACCTGACATTGTCTTTCCTCCCGCCCCAGCAGACCCGCTGTCTTTCCTCCCGTCCCCGCCTCACCCGACATTCTGTCTTTCCTCCCGCCCCGCCTCACCCGACATTCTGTCTTTTCTCCCGCCCCCGCCTCACCCGACATTCTCTTTCCTCCTGCCCCACCCGACTTTCTGTCTTTCCTCCCGCCCCCGTCTCACCCGACATTCTGTCTTTCCTCCCGCCCGACATTTTGCCATTCCTCCCGCCCCAGCAGACCCGCTGTCTTTCCTCCCGCCCCACCCGACATTCTGTCTTTCCTCCCGCCCCAGCAGACCCGCTGTCTTTCCTCCAGCCCCAGGACGATGACATCACTTCACCTTGGGACAGAATTTTCTAGGAATGTGATTGGTTACCCAAGGTCACATGGCTGGACCTATAAATAGCGGCGCTCGAACGCTCCAGCTCACAGATCGTGAGAGCAGAGCAAGAGTCTAGAGGCAAACATGCGTTGCTTTGGCAAATGCACAGCTCGCAGGATCTGGCGGCACATTGTCCGCATCACACGTTGCTTGTTCTGCATAAGGGTGGTGTATGGATGTCCTTACTATCGGATGGAGGACGAGGAAAAGGTAGAAACCTGGACATTTGAGGTGCAGAACTGCTGTATCTGTATCCCATGGTTCATCCGCCCTGCTCCTCCTCCATCTGAGAAGGCTTAAGCAGCCCAGCAGCCCGTCGGGGGTCCTATCCCAGCGACATGCAGATGCCGACCTCGCCACAGTGAAGCAGCCTAATGGGGGCCCTGGCCCTGCGGGAGGATTGCCGACCCCTTAAATGGGGGCCCTGGCAAACACTTCAGCGGGTGCCGACCCCATATAACAACCATTCGGGGGCCCTGGCCCTGCCGGAGGATTGCCGACCCCTTAAATGGGGGCCCTGGCAAACACTTCAGCGGGTGCCGACCCCATATAACCATTCGGGGGCCCTGCCGGAGGATTGCCGACCCCTTAAATGGGGGCCCTGGCAAACACTTTAGCGGGTGCCGACCCTGGAGGCAGCTAACACGGTGGCGGGGGTCCTGGCTCAGCGGTTGCAGGTGACGACCCCGGGGCAGCATGCAGGCAAAAAAAGCAACACTTTCTTATAAAAAAAAACAAAAAAAATGTTTTTTTGTTTTTTTATAAGAAAGGGTGGGAGGGCGGGCCCACTCCGCAGTATCGCCACCTTGTCGCGGTGGAATGGCTTGTGTGCCCAGCACCTTGTGCCACCGGGGCCCCAGAGGGCAACGGGCCACAGGTGATGGACCAGACTAAGAGCGATACCAAGTGTCAGCAATACAGAAGCACACACGATGCTGAAGTTGGTAGAAACCAACTTCAGCCCGAATAAGAAACAGGGGGCGAATAAGAAACCAACTTCAGCATCGTCCAAAAACGCAGCGGCCATATTTGACTCTGGATCACTCGAAGAGTAACACTTGCACACAGCCAAATGCGTCCTAATATTTGTTAATAATAATTGTTCTCATACAATTAACAACTTCATCTTACAATTTAAATAAATTACATGTTCTTCATGGAAAGGTACCTTGTTAGGTTACAGCAGCCTAACGGTCGCAGCATTACGGTAACATCAACCCCCCCCCCTCTTGCAGAGCATTACGGCAAACCACTAGTACGCCCCAAAAAACAGCTCTATACACACCCGCCCCTGCAGAGCATTACAACAAAAGCCCCCTGAAGAGTATTAAGTAAGACAAAAACTCACCTGCTACTGATGATCTTCTGCCATTGGCCTCGATAGCGCACCACACCGCCCGCGAAAACAACTGCGCTTCTTGTTGCCTAGGAGATGGCATCTACCCATCGTTACTACGTAAGCAAAGATAAGCGGCTGCTCTGCGAAAGTGTCAGCTTCAGAAAGCTCTGCCCCCTGGAGGTGAGGCGGCTCATTGCAGTGCCCTCCCCGAGTATCCCAAAAGTGACAGAGGAGGCAGCAGAAGAGTGAGCGGAGCGATCCGGCCTGACATTGTGCGATCTGATCGGTGTGTGTGTGTGTGTGTGTGTGTTCATCCTGGGTGGCCATGGGGCGTCTGCTTTGATGTTAGCTGTCCATGGTGCTGCAGGGTGATGATGGTCCCGATCATGGGAGATCAGTGCATGACAAATAAGTGTCCATGGTGCTGCAGGGTGATGATGGCCCTGATCATGGGTGATCAGTGTATGACAAATAAGTATCCATGTTGCTGCAGGGTGATGATGGCCCTGATCATGGGAGATCAGTATATGACAAATAAGTATCCATGTTGCTGCAGGGTGATGATGGCCCTGATCATGGGTGATCAGTATATGACAAATAAGTATCCATGTTGCTGCAGGGTGATGATGGCCCTGATCATGGGTGATCAGTGTATGACAAATAAGTATCCATGTTGCTGCAGGGTGATGATGGCCCTGATCATGGGTGATCAGTGTATGACAAATAAGTATCCATGTTGCTGCAGGGTGATGATGGCCCCGATCATGGGAGATCAGTATATGACAAATAAGTATCCATGTTGCTGCAGGGTGATGATGGCCCTGATCATGGGTGATCAGTGTATGACAAATAAGTATCCATGTTGCTGCAGGGTGATGATGGCCCCGATCATGGGAGATCAGTGTATGACAAATAAGTATCCATGTTGCTGCAGGGTGATGATGGCCCCGATCATGGGTGATCAGTGTATGACAAATAAGTATCCATGTTGCTGCAGGGTGATGATGGCCCTGATCATGGGTGATCAGTGTATGACAAATAAGTATCCATGTTGCTGCAGGGTGATGATGGCCCCGATCATGGGAGATCAGTATATGACAAATAAGTATCCATGTTGCTGCAGGGTGATGATGGCCCTGATCATGGGTGATCAGTGTATGACAAATAAGTATCCATGTTGCTGCAGGGTGATGATGGCCCCGATCATGGGAGATCAGTGTATGACAAATAAGTATCCATGTTGCTGCAGGGTGATGATGGCCCCGATCATGGGTGATCAGTGTATGACAAATAAGTATCCATGTTGCTGCAGGGTGATGATGGCCCCGATCATGGGAGATCAGTATATGACAAATAAGTATCCATGTTGCTGCAGGGTGATGATGGCCCCGATCATGGGTGATCAGTGTATGACAAATAAGTATCCATGTTGCTGCAGGGTGATGATGGCCCCGATCATGGGTGATCAGTGTATGACAAATAAGTATCCATGTTGCTGCAGGGTGATGATGGCCCCGATCATGGGAGATCAGTATATGACAAATAAGTATCCATGTTGCTGCAGGGTGATGATGGCCCCGATCATGGGTGATCAGTGTATGACAAATAAGTATCCATGTTGCTGCAGGGTGATGATGGCCCCGATCATGGGTGATCAGTGTATGACAAATAAGTATCCATGTTGCTGCAGGGTGATGATGGCCCCGATCATGGGAGATCAGTATATGACAAATAAGTATCCATGTTGCTGCAGGGTGATGATGGCCCCGATCATGGGTGATCAGTGTATGACAAATAAGTATCCATGTTGCTGCAGGGTGATGATGGCCCTGATCATGGGAGATCAGTATATGACAAATAAGTGTCCATGTTGCTGCAGGGTGATGATGGCCCCGATCATGGGTGATCAGTGTATGACAAATATGTGTCCATGGTGCTGCAGGGTGATGATGGCCCTGATCATGGGTGATCAGTGTATGACAAATAAGTATCCATGTTGCTGCAGGGTGATGATGGCCCCGATCATGGGAGATCAGTGTATGAAAAATAAGTAGCCATGTTGCTGCCATCACCTGATCTGTAGTGCTCCATTTCTTCATTGGCGGCCTGGGCTGCAGTTTCTCTCTGCAAGGGTTAAAGTGGACCAAAACCCAGGATTTTGACTATACTGGTCCTTTCCCCTGATCGGGGTGCCCCGCTGTGTGAAACACCCCCTCCTAGATCGCCCAAAAAACTCACCTCTTCCCGGTCCTACGGCACATGCGCGGCCGCTCGTCCAATCAGCTTGATCGGAGTCGCTGACACCACACCACGTCCAGCAGCTTTGAGCACGCTGGCGGCCTTATCCCCCGCTGCCCTCTAACAGGGAGCGTGTCCATGCCGGCCGTTCACAAATGCCTGCGGCAGGCATGCGTCCTGCTAGAGCGATAGTGGGGATGCTGCCGCAGCCCACACATGCGCCGTTGAAGCGGGAACAAAGGTGAGTGAACAGGACTACATGGGGGGTTTCGCACAGCGGGGCATCCCGATTTTAGATGCCCCAGGGGGTGGGAATTGATTGGCCCGGGAATCTTATAGATTTTTCGGGCTGATCGAGCTGGGTTTCAGCCACTTTAATTCAGGGTGTCAGAGCCATGGGATGCCACTATGATGCTGCATGTACAGCCCTGGCCCTGCAGCTCATAGAGATGGAAGATGCAGACAACAATATATATATATATATATATATATATATATATATATATATATTTATATTTATATATTCATATTTAGACTGTAGCTCATGATGATGGACGATGCAGACAATATTTATACTGTAAGCTGGCAAAGGCGGGCTCTCTCTCCTATTGTATCTTGTATTCAACATACTCATTATAAACTCTATAACATTGCATTTGTAATAGTCTATGTACTGTATGTTTCTACCCTGTCTGTAATTACTACTTTGTACAGCGCTACGGAATATGATGGCGCTATATAAATAAACAATAATAAAAAAAAATAATAATAATATATACAGACAGTGAGAGAGACCCAGAAGCTGACAATAGAGATTTACCTTTTAATCCATATCAGTTGCCTGGCTATCATGCTGCTCTTTACATAATCAATGCATAATGAGGAAGATAATAAGGTTCTATTAGAAGGAATAAAATGCTGCAATTCTTCTCCGCCTCTTGGAATAGATTTTTTAGTATTTCAACTACAGCAAACAAATAGTCTCCTGGACTTTCTCTCTCATAGCTCATCATTGTGCACTGATTTTATTGACTGTCTAGAACATAAATCACCTCTATAGACCCTAGATGTGCCCAGCTAATGCACACATGGGCCTTTTTACCCTTTGCATTTAGTCATGCAGAGTAGAACCTTCCTTTGGAATTAAATGAGTCCACTTACTGTATAGTGACCTGTCAGATAGCTTTTCCTGGATGTCAGCTTTTTATTGTATTTAAAGTGGGCCAAAACCCAGGATTTTGACCATCCTGGGTTTTGGTTCTTTCCCCCGGGGCACCCCGATCGGGGTTGCCCCGCTGTGTGAAACACCCCATATAACCGATGCCAACTCACCTCTTCCTGATCCTATGTCGCATGGGCAGCCGTGTGCCCAGTCAGCGTGCTCGGAGCTGACGTCACGTTGTCTAAGCCCTCGTCTAAGGCCAGCGGCTCTGAGCGCACTGGCGGACGCATCTCCCGCTTCCCTCTAGCAGGGAGCATGCCCGTGCCGGCCATTCACAAATGCCTGGCGCGGGCACACACCCTGCTAGAGGACTAGTGCGGATGCGGCCATGGCTCGCGCATGCCCCATTGGACCGGGAAACAAGGTAAGTGTATGGGCAACCTGGGGTTGCCCCAGGGAGAGGGAATCGATCGACCCGGGAATCTTTTAGGTTCCCGGGCCGATCGGCGTGGGTTTTGATCCCTTTACTGTATAGTGACCTGTCAGATAGCTTTTGCTGGATGTCAGCTAGAAACTTTTTATTGTATTTAACCCCCTTACTGTTTTGGACACGTTTTGCTCTTTTTATAAAAGGAGCTTTTATGTTTGGTTACTGCCCCCTCACTCTGTGTGCCAGGCCCCACACACTGTGCACTGGATGTCTGGAGCTGTCCCTGATAATGGACACTCATATTTGGATGTTTTGGAAGTTTTTTCTATTTCACTAGGGCAGTTAAGGGGTTAAAGCAGAACAAAACCCAGGATTTTGATTATCCCAGATTTTGTTCCCCGGAGGTTTCCCGAGTTGGGGCGGAGCCCCCCTGAACACCCTGTAAAACTCACCTCCTCCTGGACCTATGGTGCATGTGCGGGCTGTCATCCAATCAGAGCCATTTGTGGTGCATATGTAATGCTCAGCAAAAGGCCCTGTTTACATGCAGAGCTCGGCAATCGGGAGCACAAGTGCTTGCATCCCCAGCAGCGTACGCTCTCCCGGCCTATCTGAATTGCTGGGGGCGGGAGAGCGCTCACAGCCTGAGGATGCGGATGCCGAATGTTTACATTGCAGAGGGCATCAGGAAACAGGTGAGTTTTGGGGTGACACATCGATTTTACACAGCGAGGCATCCCAATGTGCTCAGGGAAGACCAGTGGCAAGACCTGGAATATTTTAAATTTCAGGGCCGGCAACAGTGGGTTTTGATCCATTTAAAGTGGACCAAAACCCACAGAGATTGGCCCAGGAATCAATAAGAATAAGAATTGGGATGACCCGCTGTGTGAAACTCCCCAGGTTACCCATACACTTACCTTCTTTCCACATCCCCACTATTCCTCTAGCAGGGTGTGTGCCCGCGCCAGGCATTTGTGAGTGAAGCAGGGGATGTGGCCGTCAGCGCGCTCTGAGCCGCTCGCCTTAGGTGAAGGCTTAGACAATGTGACGTCAGCAGATACAAGCACGCTGATTGGACGAGCGGTTGCACATGCGCCATAGGACCGGGAATAAATGAGTTGGTTTCGGCTACCTGGGGGGTTTCACACAGCGTCGGAACCCTCGATCGGATAGTCAAAATTCTTGGTTTTGGTTCACTTTAAAGAAAAACTTCACACAGGAATTTTACATATTCTAAGCATACAGCACGTCCTGCTACAGACATATTCATAACGTGTGGGTAATCCTCCGCCTCCAGCGGCGTGCACTGCAGAACACGAAGAAAACAAGCTCCTCCCGGCCCTACATATACCGGAGGACCTCCCACAAATCCCCAGATTTCTCTGCAGTGCTGGAACTGCGAAAACAAGAAGTATCACGCTCTCGCAGGCGAGCGGGGCTTGACAGCCTGAGGCCCTGCGGGACTATTTCCACCCGTCCTCATCATGAATTAATGCCTCCCAGCCTGGGCTGCATTGGTCGGGTGAAGGTAGGCAGCACCTAGTGTGCTTACGGAGCTAGACTCCACCGCAATCCCCCACCATAGGGTAGGCGGTTAAGGCGTATGATGAGCCTTCAATTGGATGCCCCTCCCGCACTAGTGCCCCACGCCCCATGTAACGGTGAACCCCGAATATTGGGTCACCTTCCTCCCTAGATTCCCCCGTTAGTGGGGGAAAAAAGAGGGGGGGGTCGTGTGTACGATGGCTAAACCTTGCCCTAATCACACTAGTCACCTATTGCCTTAATGGTTACTGGAGTCAGAGCCGCGCTTCACATTCAGTTTCTAGCTACCCGCAGCGCCCTTATTGCATTCACTCGGCGCGTACAGCGGCTCTATTCAAGAGATGCTTCGCGTTCTATCATGGTATTCACCCTGTCAGATTCTCTGAGGTGATTTTTTTCTGACAATATCTGTTGCTTCTGATTGGCTGCGCGCCTTCGAGCTTCGCGCTCTCCGGGGGGGGCGTGGTACGATTTGGCGCGTTCCGCGTCATCGCCCGCTCTGGCCCGCCCTTCGAGGTTCGCTTGGCGCCATTTCCTTCTCACATGCGCGTGGTGAAGACGGTCCTCCCCTCGCTGTTCTGTAAGTGCCCTCATGGGCGATTTTTTTTTCCTTAGCTTTTGCTTCTTCGTGCTTGGCTCTGACATCCCTTTTCCCCTTGTGTCTTTCAGACCGCGGACTTCGACGGCTTCTCCCAGCCCGGTGTAGCGCCCGGTCCAGACCATTTTAAACAAATCACTCCCACTTCCCAGCGGGTGTTTGGGGCATCCAGGGTTGCTTTACAGCGTCAATCCCTACTGGCATATCGAATATAATAATCACCATATGGAGGCATCTCAGGATATTGTGAACGGGGTTCCCTCGGGACAAGCCCGTCTGTATGTAGCTTGTGGGGTCACACCTAGCAGTGGTGACAATGCACGGGTCTGCGTCCCTTGTGCCCAGCAGGCGCTAGCTGGCCTCCCCACCTCTTCCGAGGCTGGGCCCGCACCTCGCCTTGCCTCTCCTACTCCCCCAAGCCTGAGCCTAACCCCCAATACTAGTGGGGACTCTCATGCTGATTTAGCCACTAGACTGGCTAGCGTGGAAAATTTAATCGCTGGCTCCTTGGCGCGCAAGGTTACTGCCAAAAAGTACCATTTGAATCCGGAAGCTACTATTCTTCCTGTAGAATCTGACGAATTACAGCTGTCCTATGCACATTCCCCCTCAGAGGAAGGGGAACTGTTTTCTGACTCAGGGTCCTATGACGACGAATCTGGTTCTGATCATTGATCCCAGGATGACGTTGATAGATTGCTGGCCCAGATCTTTGATGTGTTATCCCTCTCTCCCCCGCCTGCGGCTCCTCGGCAGAGAGGTGACCTGTTTCATACCGATAGGGTGCGGTTGGAGTTTCCTGAACAAACTCATTTTAATAATCTTGTCTTAAAAGAGTGGGAACATCCCAGCAAACTCCAGGGGGTCCCTAAAGCTGTGGATAAGAAGTATCCATTTCCTCCCGACCTGATCAAGTGCTGGACTTCGCCGCCCGAAGTCGATGCCCCGATCCTTGGTCTGTCCAATACCTCTATTATGCACTCCCCTGACACTACTACGCTGCGGGATCTGGAGGATCGCGGGTTGATCAATTGGCTTGTCATGCCTTTGCATTTGGGGGAGCGTCGCTCCGCCCGGTTTGCGCCTTAGCCATCACGGCGGTGGCGCTCAGGACTGTGGTTAAGACTGCTCTTGAAGGGGCGGATGACTTGCCATCTGACGCCGCCAATGCTTTGGTTACCTGTGAGACTTTTATCAATTATATCCTATCTGCATCGGACGATGCTATTAAGCTGAGTGCTAGATCCTCTGCTCTGGTGGTAGCCATACGCCGTGCGGTCTGGTTACGCCAGTGGGCCGCTGACAATGTCGCCAAGAAGGCCCTTACGGGGCTTCCATTCAAAGGGCTGCGCCTGTTTGGAGAAAGATTAGATATCTTTGCTAAAGGGGGCAAGTTGCCCCAGCGCAAGCGTCAGATTCGGCCCTTTCGTGGTCCAAGCTCCCATTCGACCCCCTATCGTGGGGCTAAACAGGGCAGAGGGGTGTCCTTCGCCAGGGCTCGCGCAGATTCCTGGAACAAGAATAGAGGACGCCGTCCCAGTTCTTCCTGGGGGTCCAAGCCCAAAGCCCCTCCCAAGACCCCCCAAGCATGGCGCCCTCGCCCGTCAGGGTGAGGGGACGTCTGCAGCACTTTCAGCACATCTGGAGATGCCACGTCCCAGACCGGTGGATTCAGGAGGTAGTGTCCTCCGGTTACAAGATAGAGTTTGCTGTACTGCCCCCTACCAGGTTCGTCGGGTCCCGAATCCCACAGGATCCTGCCTCAGCTCAAGTCTTGATGCTAGCGGTGCAGGACCTTCTAGACCTCGGGATCATTTGCAAGGTTCCCTTAATAGACAGGGGCATGGGGTTTTATTCCAACCTTTTCACGGTGCCCAAAAGGGACGGGTCAGTCAGACCCATTCTGGATTTAAAATTCTTAAACAGATTTGTCAGAAACAGACATTTTCGTATAGAAACTCTGCGCTCGGCCATCGCCTCGCTGCGCCCAGGGGACTTCATGACATCTGTGGACATCAAGGACGCTTACCTGCACGTTCCAGTGTTCCCAGGGCATCAAAGGTTTCTCAGATTTGCGCTGCTGGATCAGCATTACCAGTTTGTGGCCCTGCCATTCCGCCTTACGTCAGCCCCCAGGGTGTTCACCAAGGTGCTGGCAGGAGTAATGTCTCTGTTGAGACTAAAAGGCATACGAGTGTTGCCCTACCTGGACGATATACTCATCACCTCTCGGTCTCTGCGGCAGGCAGAATTGGACACGCGGTTGGTGGTGTCCACTCTGGAGTCCTTTGGCTGGGTGATCAATTACCCAAAGTCCTCTCTGTCCCCTTCCTCAGTGACCCCGTTTCTGGGGATGATTCTGGATTCGGTTCAGTCAAAAATATTCCTTCCTCCACAGAAGGTGGAAGCTCTGACAACGCAGGTGAGGTCCCTGCTCTCGAGCCCTCATCCCTCCATCAGGCAGGGAATGCAGTTGGTGGGCTCGATGGTGGCAAGCTTCGAGGCGGTGCCCTTTGCACAATTCCATTTGAGAACTCTGCAGCTTCACCTTCTGTCAGTTTGGAACAAGGACCCAGCGTCCTTGGACGAGATATGGGTGCTTCCCTCCTCGGTCAGACAATCCCTTGCGTGGTGGCTGGACCACAGGAACTTGACAAGGGGCAGATGCTTCCTTGCTCACTCCTGGGAGACGGTCACAACGGATGCCAGTCTGTCGGGCTGGGGGGGATTCTGGAAGTCCCTGCGCTTCCAGGGGAGGTGGGGCCCTCAGGAGGCCCATCTACCCATCAATGTCTTGGAACTCAGGGCGGTCAGATTGGTGCTGGAACAATTGACCCAGCACCTGAAGGGTCTGGCGGTTCAGGTACGCTCAGACAACAGGACGGCAGTGGCCTACATCAATCATCAGGGAGGAACCCGGAGCAAGGGTGCTCTCCAGGAAGTGTCTCTGATTCTAACATGGGCAGAGACCAATGTTCCATGCATCTCGGCTGTTTACATTCCGGGGGCAGAAAATCTGCTAGCAGATGCTCTGAGCAGGGGGTCGTCCCGTCAGGGGGAGTGGTCCCTCTCCAACACGGTATTTCAGTCCCTGTGTCACCGTCGGGGTGTCCCAGACGTGGATCTGTTTGCGTCCCGTCACAATCACAAGCTCCCGAGCTTTGTATCCCTGTCTCATGATCCTCTGGCTCTGGCCTCGGATGCTCTTTCAATGTCTTGGAGGGAGTTTCGGCTCCTGTATGTGTTTCCAACAATTCCCCTTCTGGCCAGAGTGCTACGCAAGATTGCTCTGGAAGGGGTACCCGCGATTCTGGTGGCCCCAAGGTGGCCAAGAAGAGTGTGGTTCGCAGATGTGGTTCAAATGGCAGTAGATCAGTACGATCTTCCAAGGTTACCAGACCTTCTAACTCAGGGGTCTCTACGCCATCCCAATTTACTAACTCTGGCTTTGACGGCTTGGCTATTGAAACCACCATCTTAATGGAAAAGGGTTTGTCCGCTTCTGTAGTGGCTACCAAGGTGCAAGCCAGGAAGAAGACCTCTTCTGCTATATATTATAGAGTATGGCGTGCTTACATTGACTGGTGTGAATCCAGGTCTCTCCCCTGCCGGGAATTCTTAGTCTCCAGGGTGCTGGAGTTTTTACAACATGGTCTAGACTTATGTCTTAAGCTTAGTACTTTGAAGGGCCAGGTTTCGGCCCTGTCTATCTTCTTTCAGAAGACCTTTGCCCAGCACTCTCTTATCAAGACTTTCTTTCAGGGGGTCACTCATGTGCGTCCACCTCGGAAGCCTATGGTTCCTGTTTGGGATCTGAACTTGGTTTTGTCGGCCCTGCAGGGTCCTCCTTTTGAGCCTATTCATGAGGCAGCTCTTGCTGTTCTCACGCTCAAGGTTGTCTTTCTGGTAGCTATTACCTCGGTTAGACGTGTGTCTGAGTTGGCTGCCTTGTCTATTCAGCCTCCCTACTTTGAGAGACACCAGGATAAGGTGGTGTTTCGCTTCAAGCCAGACTTTCTGCCTAAGGTTGTGTCTGCATTTCATTTGAATCAAGATATTGTACTTCCTTCCTTGTGCCCTAATCCTAGTAACCCTAAGGAGAGGGTTTTGCATTCCTTGGATGGGGTTAGGTGTGTCAAGTCTTACCTGGTTACCACTCAGGCCTTTAGGAAGACGGATGCTCTCTTTGTTGTGCCTCACGGGCCCAGGAAGGGTTTGGCTCCCGCCAAGTCTACCATCAGTAAATGGATTCGTCAGGCTGTGGTTCAAGCCTATACTACTAAGGGGAAGACTCCCCCCTTTCGTCTTACTGCTCATTCTACTAGAGCTGTTGGGGCTTCTTGGGCTTTCCAGCACCAGGCCTCTGTGGAACAGGTTTGTAAGGCTGCTACTTGGTCTTCTGTTCACACCTTTACAAAGTTTTACAAGGTTGATGTTAAGGCCTCAGCTGACGCTGTGTTTGGCCACAAGGCTTTGCAGGCGGCAGTAGTTTAAACTGCTTGCTGTTGCCTTCTGTTGGGGATCCCACCCTTTTTTACGGACACTGCTATTGGATGTCCCACACGTTATGAATATGTCTGGAGCAGGACGTGCTGTATGCTTAGAATAATACAACTCTGTGAAGTACTCACCTGTAGAGTTGATATTATATGCATACAGCATGTCCTGCTCCACCCCACCCTGGTTCACTTTGTTCTGGATCCCCTGTTTGGTGATTGTTACCTTTTGATATTTTTGCCAGTTTTGGGTGGTTGTTTCTCCTGGCCTCTCATTCTCACTGCTTTTCAACGCTGGGGATTTGTGGGAGGTCCTCCGGTATATGTAGGGCCGGGAGGAGCTTGTTTTCTTCGTGTTCTGCAGTGCACGGCGCTGGAGGCGGAGGATTACCCACACGTTATGAATATGTCTGGAGCAGGACGTGCTGTATGCATATAATATCAACTCTACAGGTGAGTACTTCACAGAGTTGTATTTTCCGTGCATTGTTTCTCTCGAGGTGGGGGCATCCCTGCTTTGTGTATCTTCCCAAATCCTTCGACTTCCCGCCGTTTCCACAGCGCAGTTCGTTCTATGCCACCGGGCACATAATCCGCTCAGCTTCTAGCTGTGGGGTGCCCGCTCCACCCATTCAGAAAGGCCTGACGTGTGTGCGAACACGGCTAAAGGTTAGAGAGGGTGCGGCCCTGGTGCCGAGATGCAGCAAGGGTTCCGGGAGCAGGTGAGTGGAACGGGGAGCCAGGGGGTTTCACACAGGGGGGCATCCCAATTCTGGGTCCCTGAAGTTTCTCTTTAAGCAGACCTACACATTCCGCATCTAGGTGCCAGGGTGGGCCCTGGTTCACAGGGACACTAAACTAACCTAACCTACCCCCTCACATCATCAGTGAGCCTTGCATTAGAGAGATACTCACTTTTTCCTAGCAGAGCTGCATCCTGTAAAGTACAGTTGGGGACAGTTAAAAGCAACACACCTGGGCCGTCGACCGTGGGTTTTGGTCCACCAAAACCCAACATAGACAGCCCTGGAATCTATTAGACTGACCTGATTCCTTGCCCCTGGCTGTGACCCGCCCAAGTCTCCTGTAAAACCTACCTTGTATTCTATGGTGGGATGCGTGGGCTGCAGATTTAACCCATCAATGCAGTGAGACAAACACTGCGGTGGACTTCCCCAATTACAGTGCCTAGGGTCCAGTTGGGGTGTTAGGTGCCTTGCTCACGAGCACGTCAGCCATGTCCCTGTCAGGAATCAAACCTGCAACCCTCTATTCACAAGATCTGCTCCTTGGCCCCTACGCCATTGATGTCTGTAGTTATGAAATGTCCTAAATGTAGTATCTATGAATGTGTTTGGTAAGGCCTTAAACCGGACCTTCAGCATCATTTAATGAAAAGCCCAAACTGTTAAAAAACTATTCCCCAGCATCTAAAATTAATACATTTTAAGTTTTTAGTCGCAGATGCTCCATGAGCCGCCATTTTGGATATTTAAAGGCTCAGAATATGCACAAGATGCAGGTAGGATGATATTTAATGTGAGTAATCTGTATGTACAGGGTGAGGGAAATTTTCAAGATAGACTCTTATTAAGGGTTAAGGTCCAGTTTAATAGCTCTTGTCATTGTCGAATGAGTAGCCCGATTATGAAGAAAGGCTGCCCGATCGGGGTGACCCACTGTGAGAAATCCCCCAGACAGGGGCGAGCTGGGACTAAAAAACGGCCCGGGACTTTTTGGGGCACAACGGCCCTGCTTTACTGTTCCTGGCCCAGTATAGAATATTAATGTCAGATAATTTTATATATATATATATATATATATATATATACCTTATTTTGTTCCACGGTTTACCAGGGTTTAGGAGGACAAAAATAGGAAAGAAAATATTATGAACAAAATGGTGTGCTAAAATCCCCCCTCCGAATCACCCTGTTACAGACAGTGTGCAGAATCACCCCATTACAGCCAGTGAGCAGGTTCCCTCATTACAGCCAATGAGCAGCATCCCACATTGGAGGCAGTGTGCAACATCTCCCATTACAGGCAGAGAGGGGCATCCCTAATTACAGACTGAGAGGGGCTTTACAGGCTCCCTATTTCCCAAACTGAAAAGTTATAAGTTCTGCATTTGGGCACAGATGAGTCAGTAGTGGATAAAGCAGGGGCATAGAACAGTTAGCAGCACAATTTAGTTTAGTATATAGATCAGTTGGTGGCAGAGTAGATTCGGGCACAGATCAGATTTGGACACAGATCAGTTGGGAACAGATCAGATTTGGACACAGATCGGTCGGGAACAGATCAGATTTGGACACAGATCAGTCAGGAGCAGATTAGATTCGGACACAGATCAGTCGAGGGCAGATTAGATTCGGACACAGATCAGTCGGGGGCAGATCGGATTTGGAAACAGATCAGTCGGGGGCAGATCAGATTTGGACACAGATTGGTTGGGGCAGATCTGATTTGGACACAGATCGGTCGGGAGCAGATCGTATTTGGACACAGATCAGTCGGGAGCAGATCAGATTTGGACACAGATCGGTCGGTGGCAGATCAGATTTGGACACAGATCAGTCAGGGGCAGATCAGATTCGGACACAGATCAGTCGGGTGCAGATAAGATTTGGACACAGATCAGTCGGGTGCAGATCAGATTTGGACACAGATCAGTCGAGGGCAGATCAGATTTGGACACAGATCAGTCGGGGGCAGATCAGATTTGTAGACACAGATCATTTGGTGGCAAATCAGATTTAGACACAGATCAGGAGCAGATCATATTTGGACACAGACCAGTCGGGGCAGATCAGATTTGGACACAGATCGGTCAAGGGCAGATCAGATTTGGACACAGATCAGTCAGCAGTAGATGAGATTTGGACACAGATCAGTCGGGGGCAGATCAGATTTGGACACTGATTGGTCGGGGCAGATCAGATTTGGACACAGATTGGTCTGGGGCAGATCAGATTTGGACACAGATCGGTCAGGAGCAGATCACATTTGGATACAGATATGTTGGTGGCAGATCAGATTTGGACACAGATCGGTCGGTGACAGATCAGATTTGGACACAGATCAGTCGGGTGCAGATCAGATTTGGACACAGATCAGTCGGGGGCAGATCAGATTTGGACACAAATCGGTCGGGAGCAGATCATATTTGGACACAGATCAGTAGGGAGCAGATCAGATTTGGACACAGATCAGTCGGGAGAAGATCAGATTTGGACACAGATCAGTCAGGAGCAGATCAGATTTGGACACAGATCAGTCGGAAGCAGATCAGAATTGGACACATATCAGTCAGGGGCAGATCAGATTTGGACACAGATCAGTCAGGAGCAGATCAGATTTGGACACAGATCAGTCGAGGGCAGATTAGATTCGGACACAGATCAGTCGGGGGCAGATCGGATTTGGAATCAGATCAGTCGGGGGCAGATCAGATTTGGACACAGATTGGTTGGGGCAGATCTGATTTGGACACAGATCGGTCGGGAGCAGATCGTATTTGGACACAGATCAGTCGGGAGCAGATCAGATTTGGACACAGATCGGTCGGTGGCAGATCAGATTTGGACACAGATCAGTCAGGAGCAGATTAGATTCGGACACAGATCAGTCGGATGCAGATAAGATTTGGACACAGATCAGTCGGGTGCAGATCAGATTTGGACACAGATCAGTCGAGGGCAGATCAGATTTGGACACAGATCAGTCGGGGGCAGATCAGATTTGTAGACACAGATCATTTGGTGGCAAATCAGATTTAGACACAGATCAGGAGCAGATCATATTTGGACACAGACCAGTCGGGGCAGATCAGATTTGGACACAGATCGGTCAAGGGCAGATCAGATTTGGACACAGATCAGTCAGGAGTAGATCAGATTTGGACACAGATCAGTCAGGGGCAGATCAGATTTGGACACATATCAGTCAGGGGCAGATCAGATTTGGACACATATCAGTCAGGGGCAGATCAGATTTGGACACAGATCAGTCAGTGGCAGATCAGATTTGGACAAAGATCAGTCAAGAGCAGATTAGATCGGACACAGATCAGTCGGGGGCAGATCAGATTTGGACACAGATCAGTCGGGGGCAGATCAGATTTGGACACCGATTGGTCGGGGCAGATCAGATTTGGACACAGATTGGTCTGGGGCAGATCAGATTTGGACACAGATCGGTCAGGAGCAGATCACATTTGGATACAGATATGTTGGTGGCAGATCAGATTTGGACACAGATCGGTCGGTGACAGATCAGATTTGGACACAGATCAGTCGGGTGCAGATCAGATTTGGACACAGATCAGTCGGGTGCAGATCAGATTTGGACACAGATCAGTCGGGGGCAGATCAGATTTGGACACAAATCGGTCGGGAGCAGATCATATTTGGACACAGATCAGTAGGGAGCAGATCAGATTTGGACACAGATCAGTCGGGAGCAGATCAGATTTGGACACAGATCAGTCAGGAGCAGATCAGATTTGGACACAGATCAGTCGGAAGCAGATCAGATTTGGACACAGATTGGTTGGGGCAGATCTGATTTGGACACAGATCGGTCGGGAGCAGATCGTATTTGGACACAGATCAGTCGGGAGCAGATCAGATTTGGACACAGATCGGTCGGTGGCAGATCAGATTTGGACACAGATCAGTCAGGAGCAGATTAGATTCGGACACAGATCAGTCGGATGCAGATAAGATTTGGACACAGATCAGTCGGGTGCAGATCAGATTTGGACACAGATCAGTCGAGGGCAGATCAGATTTGGACACAGATCAGTCGGGGGCAGATCAGATTTGTAGACACAGATCATTTGGTGGCAAATCAGATTTAGACACAGATCAGGAGCAGATCATATTTGGACACAGACCAGTCGGGGCAGATCAGATTTGGACACAGATCGGTCAAGGGCAGATCAGATTTGGACACAGATCAGTCAGGAGTAGATCAGATTTGGACACAGATCAGTCAGGGGCAGATCAGATTTGGACACATATCAGTCAGGGGCAGATCAGATTTGGACACATATCAGTCAGGGGCAGATCAGATTTGGACACAGATCAGTCAGTGGCAGATCAGATTTGGACAAAGATCAGTCAAGAGCAGATTAGATCGGACACAGATCAGTCGGGGGCAGATCAGATTTGGACACAGATCAGTCGGGGGCAGATCAGATTTGGACACCGATTGGTCGGGGCAGATCAGATTTGGACACAGATTGGTCTGGGGCAGATCAGATTTGGACACAGATCGGTCAGGAGCAGATCACATTTGGATACAGATATGTTGGTGGCAGATCAGATTTGGACACAGATCGGTCGGTGACAGATCAGATTTGGACACAGATCAGTCGGGTGCAGATCAGATTTGGACACAGATCAGTCGGGTGCAGATCAGATTTGGACACAGATCAGTCGGGGGCAGATCAGATTTGGACACAAATCGGTCGGGAGCAGATCATATTTGGACACAGATCAGTAGGGAGCAGATCAGATTTGGACACAGATCAGTCGGGAGCAGATCAGATTTGGACACAGATCAGTCAGGAGCAGATCAGATTTGGACACAGATCAGTCGGAAGCAGATCAGAATTGGACACATATCAGTCAGGGGCAGATCAGATTTGAAAACAGATCGGTCGGGGGCAGATCAGATTTGGACACAGATCAGTCAGGAGCAGATCAGATTTGGACACAGATCAGTCAGGGGCAGATCAGATTTGGACACATATCAGTCAGGGGCAGATCAGATTTGGACACATATCAGTCAGGGGCAGATCAGATTTGGACACAGATCAGTCAGTGGCAGATCAGATTTGGACAAAGATCAGTCAAGAGCAGATTAGATCTGACACAGATCAGTCGGGGGCAGATCAGATTTGGACACAGATCAGTCGGGGGCAGATCAGATTTGGACACCGATTGGTCGGGGCAGATCAGATTTGGACACAGATTGGTCTGGGGCAGATCAGATTTGGACACAGATCGGTCAGGAGCAGATCACATTTGGATAAAGATATGTTGGTGGCAGATCAGATTTGGACACAGATCGGTCGGTGACAGATCAGATTTGGACACAGATCAGTCGGGTGCAGATCTGATTTGGACACAGATCAGTCGGGTGCAGATCAGATTTGGACACAGATCAGTCGGGGGCAGATCAGATTTGGACACAAATCGGTCGGGAGCAGATCATATTTGGACACAGATCAGTCGGGAGCAGATCAGATTTGGACACAGATCAGTCGGGAGCAGATCAGATTTGGACACAGATCAGTCGAGGGCAGATTAGATTCGGACACAGATCAGTCGGGGGCAGATCGGATTTGGAATCAGATCAGTCGGGGGCAGATCAGATTTGGACACAGATTGGTTGGGGCAGATCTGATTTGGACACAGATCGGTCGGGAGCAGATCGTATTTGGACACAGATCAGTCGGGAGCAGATCAGATTTGGACACAGATCGGTCGGTGGCAGATCAGATTTGGACACAGATCAGTCAGGAGCAGATTAGATTCGGACACAGATCAGTCGGATGCAGATAAGATTTGGACACAGATCAGTCGGGTGCAGATCAGATTTGGACACAGATCAGTCGAGGGCAGATCAGATTTGGACACAGATCAGTCGGGGGCAGATCAGATTTGTAGACACAGATCAGTCGGTGGCAAATCAGATTTAGACACAGATCAGGAGCAGATCATATTTGGACACAGACCAGTCGGGGCAGATCAGATTTGGACACAGATCGGTCAAGGGCAGATCAGATTTGGACACAGATCAGTCAGGAGTAGATCAGATTTGGACACAGATCAGTCAGGGGCAGATCAGATTTGGACACATATCAGTCAGGGGCAGATCAGATTTGGACACATATCAGTCAGGGGCAGATCAGATTTGGACACAGATCAGTCAGTGGCAGATCAGATTTGGACAAAGATCAGTCAAGAGCAGATTAGATCGGACACAGATCAGTCGGGGGCAGATCAGATTTGGACACAGATCAGTCGGGGGCAGATCAGATTTGGACACCGATTGGTCAAGGCAGATCAGATTTGGACACAGATTGGTCTGGGGCAGATCAGATTTGGACACAGATCGGTCAGGAGCAGATCACATTTGGATACAGATATGTTGGTGGCAGATCAGATTTGGACACAGATCGGTCGGTGACAGATCAGATTTGGACACAGATCAGTCGGGTGCAGATCAGATTTGGACACAGATCAGTCGGGTGCAGATCAGATTTGGACACAGATCAGTCGGGGGCAGATCAGATTTGGACACAAATCGGTCGGGAGCAGATCATATTTGGACACAGATCAGTAGGGAGCAGATCAGATTTGGACACAGATCAGTCGGGAGCAGATCAGATTTGGACACAGATCAGTCAGGAGCAGATCAGATTTGGACACAGATCAGTCGGAAGCAGATCAGAATTGGACACATATCAGTCAGGGGCAGATCAGATTTGAAAACAGATCGGTCGGGGGCAGATCAGATTTGGACACAGATCAGTCAGGAGCAGATCAGATTTGGACACAGATCGGTCGGTGGCAGATCAGATTTGGACACAGATCATTTGGGGCAGATCAGATTTGGCTACAGATCAGTCGGGGCATATCAGATTTGGACACAGATCAGTCGGGGTCAGATCAGATTTGGACACAGATCAGCCAGGAGCAGATCAGATTTGGAAACAGATCAGTCGGAAGCAGATCAGAATTGGACACAGATCAGTCGGGGGCAGATCAGATTTGGACACCGATTGGTCGGGGCAGATCAGATTTGGACACAGATTGGTCTGGGGCAGATCAGATTTGGACACAGATCGGTCAGGAGCAGATCACATTTGGATAAAGATATGTTGGTGGCAGATCAGATTTGGACACAGATCGGTCGGTGACAGATCAGATTTGGACACAGATCAGTCGGGTGCAGATCTGATTTGGACACAGATCAGTCGGGTGCAGATCAGATTTGGACACAGATCAGTCGGGGGCAGATCAGATTTGGACACAAATCGGTCGGGAGCAGATCATATTTGGACACAGATCAGTCGGGAGCAGATCAGATTTGGACACAGATCAGTCGGGAGCAGATCAGATTTGGACACAGATCAGTCGAGGGCAGATTAGATTCGGACACAGATCAGTCGGGGGCAGATCGGATTTGGAATCAGATCAGTCGGGGGCAGATCAGATTTGGACACAGATTGGTTGGGGCAGATCTGATTTGGACACAGATCGGTCGGGAGCAGATCGTATTTGGACACAGATCAGTCGGGAGCAGATCAGATTTGGACACAGATCGGTCGGTGGCAGATCAGATTTGGACACAGATCAGTCAGGAGCAGATTAGATTCGGACACAGATCAGTCGGATGCAGATAAGATTTGGACACAGATCAGTCGGGTGCAGATCAGATTTGGACACAGATCAGTCGAGGGCAGATCAGATTTGGACACAGATCAGTCGGGGGCAGATCAGATTTGTAGACACAGATCAGTCGGTGGCAAATCAGATTTAGACACAGATCAGGAGCAGATCATATTTGGACACAGACCAGTCGGGGCAGATCAGATTTGGACACAGATCGGTCAAGGGCAGATCAGATTTGGACACAGATCAGTCAGGAGTAGATCAGATTTGGACACAGATCAGTCAGGGGCAGATCAGATTTGGACACATATCAGTCAGGGGCAGATCAGATTTGGACACATATCAGTCAGGGGCAGATCAGATTTGGACACAGATCAGTCAGTGGCAGATCAGATTTGGACAAAGATCAGTCAAGAGCAGATTAGATCGGACACAGATCAGTCGGGGGCAGATCAGATTTGGACACAGATCAGTCGGGGGCAGATCAGATTTGGACACCGATTGGTCAAGGCAGATCAGATTTGGACACAGATTGGTCTGGGGCAGATCAGATTTGGACACAGATCGGTCAGGAGCAGATCACATTTGGATACAGATATGTTGGTGGCAGATCAGATTTGGACACAGATCGGTCGGTGACAGATCAGATTTGGACACAGATCAGTCGGGTGCAGATCAGATTTGGACACAGATCAGTCGGGTGCAGATCAGATTTGGACACAGATCAGTCGGGGGCAGATCAGATTTGGACACAAATCGGTCGGGAGCAGATCATATTTGGACACAGATCAGTAGGGAGCAGATCAGATTTGGACACAGATCAGTCGGGAGCAGATCAGATTTGGACACAGATCAGTCAGGAGCAGATCAGATTTGGACACAGATCAGTCGGAAGCAGATCAGAATTGGACACATATCAGTCAGGGGCAGATCAGATTTGAAAACAGATCGGTCGGGGGCAGATCAGATTTGGACACAGATCAGTCAGGAGCAGATCAGATTTGGACACAGATCGGTCGGTGGCAGATCAGATTTGGACACAGATCATTTGGGGCAGATCAGATTTGGCTACAGATCAGTCGGGGCATATCAGATTTGGACACAGATCAGTCGGGGTCAGATCAGATTTGGACACAGATCAGCCAGGAGCAGATCAGATTTGGAAACAGATCAGTCGGAAGCAGATCAGAATTGGACACAGATCAGTCGGGGGCAGATCAGATTTGGACACCGATTGGTCGGGGCAGATCAGATTTGGACACAGATTGGTCTGGGGCAGATCAGATTTGGACACAGATCGGTCAGGAGCAGATCACATTTGGATAAAGATATGTTGGTGGCAGATCAGATTTGGACACAGATCGGTCGGTGACAGATCAGATTTGGACACAGATCAGTCGGGTGCAGATCAGATTTGGACACAGATCAGTCGGGTGCAGATCAGATTTGGACACAGATCAGTCGGGGGCAGATCAGATTTGGACACAAATCGGTCGGGAGCAGATCATATTTGGACACAGATCAGTAGGGAGCAGATCAGATTTGGACACAGATCAGTCGGGAGCAGATCAGATTTGGACACAGATCAGTCGAGGGCAGATTAGATTCGGACACAGATCAGTCGGGGGCAGATCGGATTTGGAATCAGATCAGTCGGGGGCAGATCAGATTTGGACACAGATTGGTTGGGGCAGATCTGATTTGGACACAGATCGGTCGGGAGCAGATCGTATTTGGACACAGATCAGTCGGGAGCAGATCAGATTTGGACACAGATCGGTCGGTGGCAGATCAGATTTGGACACAGATCAGTCAGGAGCAGATTAGATTCGGACACAGATCAGTCGGATGCAGATAAGATTTGGACACAGATCAGTCGGGTGCAGATCAGTTTTGGACACAGATCAGTCGAGGGCAGATCAGATTTGGACACAGATCAGTCGGGGGCAGATCAGATTTGTAGACACAGATCAGTCGGTGGCAAATCAGATTTAGACACAGATCAGGAGCAGATCATATTTGGACACAGACCAGTCGGGGCAGATCAGATTTGGACACAGATCGGTCAAGGGCAGATCAGATTTGGACACAGATCAGTCAGGAGTAGATCAGATTTGGACACAGATCAGTCAGGGGCAGATCAGATTTGGACACATATCAGTCAGGGGCAGATCAGATTTGGACACATATCAGTCAGGGGCAGATCAGATTTGGACACAGATCAGTCAGTGGCAGATCAGATTTGGACAAAGATCAGTCAAGAGCAGATTAGATCGGACACAGATCAGTCGGGGGCAGATCAGATTTGGACACAGATCAGTCGGGGGCAGATCAGATTTGGACACCGATTGGTCGGGGCAGATCAGATTTGGACACAGATTGGTCTGGGGCAGATCAGATTTGGACACAGATCGGTCAGGAGCAGATCACATTTGGATACAGATATGTTGGTGGCAGATCAGATTTGGACACAGATCGGTCGGTGACAGATCAGATTTGGACACAGATCAGTCGGGTGCAGATCAGATTTGGACACAGATCAGTCGGGTGCAGATCAGATTTGGACACAGATCAGTCGGGGGCAGATCAGATTTGGACACAAATCGGTCGGGAGCAGATCATATTTGGACACAGATCAGTAGGGAGCAGATCAGATTTGGACACAGATCAGTCGGGAGCAGATCAGATTTGGACACAGATCAGTCAGGAGCAGATCAGATTTGGACACAGATCAGTCGGAAGCAGATCAGAATTGGACACATATCAGTCAGGGGCAGATCAGATTTGAAAACAGATCGGTCGGGGGCAGATCAGATTTGGACACAGATCAGTCAGGAGCAGATCAGATTTGGACACAGATCGGTCGGTGGCAGATCAGATTTGGACACAGATCATTTGGGGCAGATCAGATTTGGCTACAGATCAGTCGGGGCATATCAGATTTGGACACAGATCAGTCGGGGTCAGATCAGATTTGGACACAGATCAGCCAGGAGCAGATCAGATTTGGAAACAGATCAGTCGGAAGCAGATCAGAATTGGACACAGATCAGTCGGGGGCAGATCAGATTTGGACACCGATTGGTCGGGGCAGATCAGATTTGGACACAGATTGGTCTGGGGCAGATCAGATTTGGACACAGATCGGTCAGGAGCAGATCACATTTGGATACAGATATGTTGGTGGCAGATCAGATTTGGACACAGATCGGTCGGTGACAGATCAGATTTGGACACAGATCAGTCGGGTGCAGATCAGATTTGGACACAGATCAGTCGGGTGCAGATCAGATTTGGACACAGATCAGTCGGGGGCAGATCAGATTTGGACACAAATCGGTCGGGAGCAGATCAGATTTGGACACAGATCAGTAGGGAGCAGATCAGATTTGGACACAGATCAGTCGGGAGCAGATCAGATTTGGACACAGATCAGTCAGGAGCAGATCAGATTTGGACACAGATCAGTCGGAAGCAGATCAGAATTGGACACATATCAGTCAGGGGCAGATCAGATTTGAAAACAGATCGGTCGGGGGCAGATCAGATTTGGACACAGATCAGTCAGGAGCAGATCAGATTTGGACACAGATCGGTCGGTGGCAGATCAGATTTGGACACAGATCATTTGGGGCAGATCAGATTTGGCTACAGATCAGTCGGGGCATATCAGATTTGGACACAGATCAGTCAGGGTCAGATCAGATTTGGACACAGATCAGCCAGGAGCATATCAGATTTGGAAACAGATCAGTCGGAAGCAGATCAGAATTGGACACATCTCAGTCAGGGGCAGATCAGATTTGGACACCGATTGGTCGGGGCAGATCAGATTTGGACACAGATTGGTCTGGGGCAGATCAGATTTGGACACAGATCGGTCAGGAGCAGATCACATTTGGATACAGATATGTTGGTGGCAGATCAGATTTGGACACAGATCGGTCGGTGACAGATCAGATTTGGACACAGATCAGTCGGGTGCAGATCAGATTTGGACACAGATCAGTCGGGTGCAGATCAGATTTGGACACAGATCAGTCGGGGGCAGATCAGATTTGGACACAAATCGGTCGGGAGCAGATCATATTTGGACACAGATCAGTAGGGAGCAGATCAGATTTGGACACAGATCAGTCGGGAGCAGATCAGATTTGGACACAGATCAGTCAGGAGCAGATCAGATTTGGACACAGATCAGTCGGAAGCAGATCAGAATTGGACACATATCAGTCAGGGGCAGATCAGATTTGAAAACAGATCGGTCGGGGGCAGATCAGATTTGGACACAGATCAGTCAGGAGCAGATCAGATTTGGACACAGATCGGTCGGTGGCAGATCAGATTTGGACACAGATCATTTGGGGCAGATCAGATTTGGCTACAGATCAGTCGGGGCATATCAGATTTGGACACAGATCAGTCGGGGTCAGATCAGATTTGGACACAGATCAGCCAGGAGCATATCAGATTTGGAAACAGATCAGTCGGAAGCAGATCAGAATTGGACACATCTCAGTCAGGGGCAGATCAGATTTGGACACAGATTGGTCGGAGGCAGATCAGATTTGGACACAGATCGGTCGGGGGCAGATCAGATTTGGACACATATCAGTCAGGGGCAGATCAGATTTGGACACAGATCGGTTGGGGGCAGATCAGATTTGGACACAGATCGGTCGGGGACAGATCAGGTTTGGACACAGATTGGTCGGGGCAGATCAGATTTGGACACAGATTGGTCAGGGGCAGATCAGCTTTGGACACAGATTGGTCGGGGGCAGATCAAATTTGGAAACAGACCCGTCGGTGGCAGATCAGATTTGCAAACAGATCAGTTGGGGGCAGATCAGATTTGGTACAGATCAGTCGGGTGCAGATCAGATTTGGACACAGATCAGTCGGGGCAGATCAGATTTGGACACAAATCGGTCGGGAGCAGCTCATATTTAGACACAGATCAGTCGGGAGCAGATCAGATTTGGACACAGATCAGTCGGGAGAAGATCAGATTTGGACACAGATCTGTCGGCAGCAGATCAGATTTGGACACAGATCAGTCGGGAGCAGATCAGATTTGGACACAGATCAGTCAGGAGCAGATCAGATTTGGACACAGATCAGTCGGAAGCAGATCAGATTTGGACACAGATCGGTCGGTGGCAGATCAGATTTAGACACAGATCAGTCGGTGGCAGATCAGATTTGGACACAGATCAGTCGGAAGCAGATCAGAATTGGACACATATCAGTCAGGGGCAGACCAGATGTGGACACAGATCGGTCGGAGGCAGATCAGATTTGGACACAGATCAGTCAGGAGCAGATCAGATTTTCACACAGATCAGTCGGTGGCAGATCAGATTTGGACACAGATCATTTAAGGCAGATCAGATTCGGACACAGATCAGGTGGGGGAAGATCAGATTCGGACACAGATCGGTCGGGTGCAGATCAGATTTGGACACAGATCAGTCAGGAGCAGATCAGATTTGGACACAGATCGGTCGGTGGCAGATCAGATTTGGACACAGATCAGTCAGGAGCAGATCAGATTCGGACACAGATCAGTCGGATGCAGATAAGATTTGGACACAGATCAGTGGGGTGCAGATCAGATTTGGACACAGATCAGTCGAGGGCAGATCAGATTTGGACACAGATCAGTCGGGGGCGGATCAGATTTGTAGACACAGATCATTTGGTGGCAAATAAGATTTAGACACAGATCAGGAGCAGATCATATTTGGACACAGATCGGTCAAGGGCAGATCAGATTTGGACACAGATCAGTCAGGAGTAGATCAGATTTGGACACAGATCAGTCAGGGGCAGATCAGATTTGGACACATATCAGTCAGGGGCAGATCAGATTTGGACACAGATCAGTCAGTGGCAGATCAGATTTGGACACAGATCAGTCAAGAGCAGATTAGATCGGACACAGATCAGTCGGGGGCAGATCAGATTTGGACACAGATCAGTCGGGGGCAGATCAGATTTTGACACCGATTGGTCGGGGCAGATCAGATTTGGACACAGATTGGTCTGGGGCAGATCAGATTTGGACACAGATCGGTCAGGAGCAGATCACATTTGGATACAGATATGTTGGTGGCAGATCAGATTTGGACACAGATCGGTCGGTGACAGATCAGATTTGGACACAGATCAGTCGGGTGCAGATCAGATTTGGACACAGATCAGTCGGGGGCAGATCAGATTTGGACACAAATCGGTCGGGAGCAGATCATATTTGGACACAGATCAGTAGGGAGCAGATCAGATTTGGACACAGATCAGTCGGGAGCAGATCAGATTTGGACACAGATCAGTAAGGAGCAGATTAGATTTGGACACAGATCAGTCGGAAGCAGATCAGAATTGGACACATATCAGTCAGGGGCAGATCAGATTTGGACACAGATCGGTCGGGGGCAGATCAGATTTGGACACAGATCAGTCAGGAGCAGATCAGATTTCGACAGAGATCGGTCGGTGGCAGATCAGATATGGACACAGATCATTTGGGGCAGATCAGATTTGGCTACAGATCGGTCGGGGCATATCAGATTTGGACACAGATCAGTCGGGGGCAGATCAGATTTGGACACAGATCAGTCGGGGGCAGATCAGATTTAGACACAGATCAGCCAGAAGCAGATCAGATTTGGAAACAGATCAGTCAGGGGCAGATCAGATTTGGACACAGATCATCGGGGGCAGATCAGATTTGGACACAGATTGGTCGGGGCAGATCAGATTTGGACACAGATTGGTCGGGGGCAGATCAAATTTGAAAGCAGATCAGTTGGGGGCAGATCAGATTTGGACACAGATCAGTCGGGTGCAGATCAGATTTGTAGACACAGATCATTTGGTGGCAAATCAGATTTAGACACAGATCAGGAGCAGATCATATTTGGACACAGACCAGTCGGGGCAGATCAGATTTGGACACAGATCGGTCAAGGGCAGATCAGATTTGGACACAGATCAGTCAGGAGTAGATCAGATTTGGACACAGATCAGTCAGGGGCAGATCAGATTTGGACACATATCAGTCAGGGGCAGACCAGATTTGGACACATATCAGTCAGGGGCAGATCAGATTTGGACACAGATCAGTCAGTGGCAGATCAGATTTGGACACAGATCAGTCCAGAGCAGATTAGATCGGACACAGATCAGTCGGGGGCAGATCAGATTTGGACACAGATCAGTCGGGGCAGATCAGATTTGGACACCGATTGGTCGGGGCAGATCAGATTTGGACACAGATTGGTCTGGGGCAGATCAGATTTGGACACAGATCGGTCAGGAGCAGATCACATTTGGATACAGATATGTTGGTGGCAGATCAGATTTGGACACAGATCGGTCGGTGACAGATCAGATTTGGACACAGATCAGTCGGGTGCAGATCAGATTTGGACACAGATCAGTCGGGGGCAGATCAGATTTGGACACAAATCGGTCGGGAGCAGATCATATTTGGACACAGATCAGTAGGGAGCAGATCAGATTTGGACACAGATCGGTCGGGAGCAGATCAGATTTGGACACAGATCAGTCAGGAGCAGATCAGATTTGGACACAGATCAGTCAGAAGCAGATCAGAATTGGACACATATCAGTCAGGGGCAGATCAGATTTGGACACAGATCGGTCGGGGGCAGATCAGATTTGGACACAGATCAGTCAGGAGCAGATCAGATTTGGACACAGATCGGTCGGTGGCAGATCAGATTTGGACACAGATCATTTGGGGCAGATCAGATTTGGACAGATCAGTCAGGGCCAGATAAGATTTAGACACAGATCGGTCGGGGGCAGATCAGATTTGGACACAGACTGGTTGGGGCAGATCAGATTTGGACACAGATCAGTCGGGGAGCAGATCAGATTTGGACACAGATGGGTCAGAGGCAGATCAGATTTAGACACAGATCAGCCAGGAGCAGATCAGATTTGGACACAGATCAGTCGGAAGCAGATCAGAATTGGACACATATCAGTCAGGGGCATATCAGATTTGGACACAGATCGGTCTGGGGCAGATCAGATTTGGACACAGATCAGTCAGGAGCAGATCAGATTTGGACACATATCAGTCAGGGGCAGATCAGATTTGGAAACAGATCGGTCGGGGCAGATCAGATTTGGACACAGATTGGTCAGAGCAGATCAGATTTGGACACAGATTGGTCGGGGGCAGATCAGATTTGGACACAGATTGGTCGGGGGCAGATCAAATTTGGACACAGACCCGTCGGTGGCAGATCAGATTTGAAAACAGATCAGTTGGGGGCAGATCAGATTTGGACACAGATCAGTCGGGTGCAGATCAGATTTGGACACAGATCAGTCGGGGGCAGATCAGATTTGGACACAAATCGGTCGGGAGAAGATCATATTTAGACACAGATCAGTCGGGAGCAGATCAGATTTGGACACAGATCAGTCGGGAGAAGATCAGATTTGGACACAAATCTGTCGGCAGCAGATCAGATTTGGACACAGATCAGTCGGGAGCAGATCAGATTTGGACACAGATCAGTCAGGAGCAGATCAGATTTGGACACAGATCAGTCGGAAGCAGATCAGATTTGGACACAGATCGGTCGGTGGCAGATCAGATTTAGACACAGATCAGTCAGGAGCAGATCAGATTTGGACACAGATCAGTCGGAAGCAGATCAGAATTGGACACATATCAGTCAGGGGCAGATCAGATGTGGACACAGATCGGTCGGAGGCAGATCAGATTTGGACACAGATCAGTCAGGGTGCAGATCAGATTTGCACACAGATCAGTCGGTGGCAGATCAGATTTGGACACAGATCATTTAAGGCAGATCAGATTCGGACACAGATCAGGTGGGGGCAGATCAGATTCGGACACAGATCGGTCGGGTGCAGATCATATTTGGACACAGATCAGTCAGGAGCAGATCATATTTGGACACAGATCGGTCTGGGGCAGATCAGATTTGGACACAGATCAGTCAGGAGCAGATCAGATTTGGACACATATCAGTCAGGGGCAGATCAGATTTGGACACAGATCGGTCGGGGGCAGATCAGATTTGGACACAGATTGGTCGGGGCAGATCAGATTTGGACACAGATTGGTCGGGGGCAGATCAAATTTGGACACAGACCCGTCGGTGGCAGATCAGATTTGAAAACAGATCAATTGGGGGCAGATCAGATTTGGACACAGATCAGTCGGGTGCAGATCAGATTTGGACACAGATCAGTCGGGGGCAGATCAGATTTGGACACAAATCGGTCGGGAGCAGATCAGATTTGGACACAAATCGGTCGGGAGCAGATCAGATTTGGACACAGATCAGTCGGGAGAAGATCAGATTTGGACACAGATCTGTCGGCAGCAGATCAGATTTGGACACAGATCAGTCGGGAGCAGATCAGATTTGGACACAGATCAGTCAGGAGTAGATCAGATTTGGACACAGATCAGTCAGGGGCAGATCAGATTTGGACACATATCAGTCAGGGGCAGATCAGATTTGGACACATATCAGTCAGGGGCAGATCAGATTTGGACACAGATCAGTCAGTGGCAGATCAGATTTGGACAAAGATCAGTCAAGAGCAGATTAGATCGGACACAGATCAGTCGGGGGCAGATCAGATTTGGACACAGATCAGTCGGGGGCAGATCAGATTTGGACACCGATTGGTCGGGGCAGATCAGATTTGGACACAGATTGGTCTGGGGCAGATCAGATTTGGACACAGATCGGTCAGGAGCAGATCACATTTGGATACAGATATGTTGGTGGCAGATCAGATTTGGACACAGATCGGTCGGTGACAGATCAGATTTGGACACAGATCAGTCGGGTGCAGATCAGATTTGGACACAGATCAGTCGGGTGCAGATCAGATTTGGACACAGATCAGTCGGGGGCAGATCAGATTTGGACACAAATCGGTCGGGAGCAGATCATATTTGGACACAGATCAGTAGGGAGCAGATCAGATTTGGACACAGATCAGTCGGGAGCAGATCAGATTTGGACACAGATCAGTCAGGAGCAGATCAGATTTGGACACAGATCAGTCGGAAGCAGATCAGAATTGGACACATATCAGTCAGGGGCAGATCAGATTTGAAAACAGATCGGTCGGGGGCAGATCAGATTTGGACACAGATCAGTCAGGAGCAGATCAGATTTGGACACAGATCGGTCGGTGGCAGATCAGATTTGGACACAGATCATTTGGGGCAGATCAGATTTGGCTACAGATCAGTCGGGGCATATCAGATTTGGACACAGATCAGTCGGGGTCAGATCAGATTTGGACACAGATCAGCCAGGAGCAGATCAGATTTGGAAACAGATCAGTCGGAAGCAGATCAGAATTGGACACAGATCAGTCGGGGGCAGATCAGATTTGGACACCGATTGGTCGGGGCAGATCAGATTTGGACACAGATTGGTCTGGGGCAGATCAGATTTGGACACAGATCGGTCAGGAGCAGATCACATTTGGATACAGATATGTTGGTGGCAGATCAGATTTGGACACAGATCGGTCGGTGACAGATCAGATTTGGACACAGATCAGTCGGGTGCAGATCAGATTTGGACACAGATCAGTCGGGTGCAGATCAGATTTGGACACAGATCAGTCGGGGGCAGATCAGATTTGGACACAAATCGGTCGGGAGCAGATCAGATTTGGACACAGATCAGTAGGGAGCAGATCAGATTTGGACACAGATCAGTCGGGAGCAGATCAGATTTGGACACAGATCAGTCAGGAGCAGATCAGATTTGGACACAGATCAGTCGGAAGCAGATCAGAATTGGACACATATCAGTCAGGGGCAGATCAGATTTGAAAACAGATCGGTCGGGGGCAGATCAGATTTGGACACAGATCAGTCAGGAGCAGATCAGATTTGGACACAGATCGGTCGGTGGCAGATCAGATTTGGACACAGATCATTTGGGGCAGATCAGATTTGGCTACAGATCAGTCGGGGCATATCAGATTTGGACACAGATCAGTCAGGGTCAGATCAGATTTGGACACAGATCAGCCAGGAGCATATCAGATTTGGAAACAGATCAGTCGGAAGCAGATCAGAATTGGACACATCTCAGTCAGGGGCAGATCAGATTTGGACACCGATTGGTCGGGGCAGATCAGATTTGGACACAGATTGGTCTGGGGCAGATCAGATTTGGACACAGATCGGTCAGGAGCAGATCACATTTGGATACAGATATGTTGGTGGCAGATCAGATTTGGACACAGATCGGTCGGTGACAGATCAGATTTGGACACAGATCAGTCGGGTGCAGATCAGATTTGGACACAGATCAGTCGGGTGCAGATCAGATTTGGACACAGATCAGTCGGGGGCAGATCAGATTTGGACACAAATCGGTCGGGAGCAGATCATATTTGGACACAGATCAGTAGGGAGCAGATCAGATTTGGACACAGATCAGTCGGGAGCAGATCAGATTTGGACACAGATCAGTCAGGAGCAGATCAGATTTGGACACAGATCAGTCGGAAGCAGATCAGAATTGGACACATATCAGTCAGGGGCAGATCAGATTTGAAAACAGATCGGTCGGGGGCAGATCAGATTTGGACACAGATCAGTCAGGAGCAGATCAGATTTGGACACAGATCGGTCGGTGGCAGATCAGATTTGGACACAGATCATTTGGGGCAGATCAGATTTGGCTACAGATCAGTCGGGGCATATCAGATTTGGACACAGATCAGTCGGGGTCAGATCAGATTTGGACACAGATCAGCCAGGAGCATATCAGATTTGGAAACAGATCAGTCGGAAGCAGATCAGAATTGGACACATCTCAGTCAGGGGCAGATCAGATTTGGACACAGATTGGTCGGAGGCAGATCAGATTTGGACACAGATCGGTCGGGGGCAGATCAGATTTGGACACATATCAGTCAGGGGCAGATCAGATTTGGACACAGATCGGTTGGGGGCAGATCAGATTTGGACACAGATCGGTCGGGGACAGATCAGGTTTGGACACAGATTGGTCGGGGCAGATCAGATTTGGACACAGATTGGTCAGGGGCAGATCAGCTTTGGACACAGATTGGTCGGGGGCAGATCAAATTTGGAAACAGACCCGTCGGTGGCAGATCAGATTTGCAAACAGATCAGTTGGGGGCAGATCAGATTTGGTACAGATCAGTCGGGTGCAGATCAGATTTGGACACAGATCAGTCGGGGCAGATCAGATTTGGACACAAATCGGTCGGGAGCAGCTCATATTTAGACACAGATCAGTCGGGAGCAGATCAGATTTGGACACAGATCAGTCGGGAGAAGATCAGATTTGGACACAGATCTGTCGGCAGCAGATCAGATTTGGACACAGATCAGTCGGGAGCAGATCAGATTTGGACACAGATCAGTCAGGAGCAGATCAGATTTGGACACAGATCAGTCGGAAGCAGATCAGATTTGGACACAGATCGGTCGGTGGCAGATCAGATTTAGACACAGATCAGTCGGTGGCAGATCAGATTTGGACACAGATCAGTCGGAAGCAGATCAGAATTGGACACATATCAGTCAGGGGCAGACCAGATGTGGACACAGATCGGTCGGAGGCAGATCAGATTTGGACACAGATCAGTCAGGAGCAGATCAGATTTTCACACAGATCAGTCGGTGGCAGATCAGATTTGGACACAGATCATTTAAGGCAGATCAGATTCGGACACAGATCAGGTGGGGGAAGATCAGATTCGGACACAGATCGGTCGGGTGCAGATCAGATTTGGACACAGATCAGTCAGGAGCAGATCAGATTTGGACACAGATCGGTCGGTGGCAGATCAGATTTGGACACAGATCAGTCAGGAGCAGATCAGATTCGGACACAGATCAGTCGGATGCAGATAAGATTTGGACACAGATCAGTGGGGTGCAGATCAGATTTGGACACAGATCAGTCGAGGGCAGATCAGATTTGGACACAGATCAGTCGGGGGCGGATCAGATTTGTAGACACAGATCATTTGGTGGCAAATAAGATTTAGACACAGATCAGGAGCAGATCATATTTGGACACAGATCGGTCAAGGGCAGATCAGATTTGGACACAGATCAGTCAGGAGTAGATCAGATTTGGACACAGATCAGTCAGGGGCAGATCAGATTTGGACACATATCAGTCAGGGGCAGATCAGATTTGGACACAGATCAGTCAGTGGCAGATCAGATTTGGACACAGATCAGTCAAGAGCAGATTAGATCGGACACAGATCAGTCGGGGGCAGATCAGATTTGGACACAGATCAGTCGGGGGCAGATCAGATTTTGACACCGATTGGTCGGGGCAGATCAGATTTGGACACAGATTGGTCTGGGGCAGATCAGATTTGGACACAGATCGGTCAGGAGCAGATCACATTTGGATACAGATATGTTGGTGGCAGATCAGATTTGGACACAGATCGGTCGGTGACAGATCAGATTTGGACACAGATCAGTCGGGTGCAGATCAGATTTGGACACAGATCAGTCGGGGGCAGATCAGATTTGGACACAAATCGGTCGGGAGCAGATCATATTTGGACACAGATCAGTAGGGAGCAGATCAGATTTGGACACAGATCAGTCGGGAGCAGATCAGATTTGGACACAGATCAGTAAGGAGCAGATTAGATTTGGACACAGATCAGTCGGAAGCAGATCAGAATTGGACACATATCAGTCAGGGGCAGATCAGATTTGGACACAGATCGGTCGGGGGCAGATCAGATTTGGACACAGATCAGTCAGGAGCAGATCAGATTTCGACAGAGATCGGTCGGTGGCAGATCAGATATGGACACAGATCATTTGGGGCAGATCAGATTTGGCTACAGATCGGTCGGGGCATATCAGATTTGGACACAGATCAGTCGGGGGCAGATCAGATTTGGACACAGATCAGTCGGGGGCAGATCAGATTTAGACACAGATCAGCCAGAAGCAGATCAGATTTGGAAACAGATCAGTCAGGGGCAGATCAGATTTGGACACAGATCATCGGGGGCAGATCAGATTTGGACACAGATTGGTCGGGGCAGATCAGATTTGGACACAGATTGGTCGGGGGCAGATCAAATTTGAAAGCAGATCAGTTGGGGGCAGATCAGATTTGGACACAGATCAGTCGGGTGCAGATCAGATTTGTAGACACAGATCATTTGGTGGCAAATCAGATTTAGACACAGATCAGGAGCAGATCATATTTGGACACAGACCAGTCGGGGCAGATCAGATTTGGACACAGATCGGTCAAGGGCAGATCAGATTTGGACACAGATCAGTCAGGAGTAGATCAGATTTGGACACAGATCAGTCAGGGGCAGATCAGATTTGGACACATATCAGTCAGGGGCAGACCAGATTTGGACACATATCAGTCAGGGGCAGATCAGATTTGGACACAGATCAGTCAGTGGCAGATCAGATTTGGACACAGATCAGTCCAGAGCAGATTAGATCGGACACAGATCAGTCGGGGGCAGATCAGATTTGGACACAGATCAGTCGGGGCAGATCAGATTTGGACACCGATTGGTCGGGGCAGATCAGATTTGGACACAGATTGGTCTGGGGCAGATCAGATTTGGACACAGATCGGTCAGGAGCAGATCACATTTGGATACAGATATGTTGGTGGCAGATCAGATTTGGACACAGATCGGTCGGTGACAGATCAGATTTGGACACAGATCAGTCGGGTGCAGATCAGATTTGGACACAGATCAGTCGGGGGCAGATCAGATTTGGACACAAATCGGTCGGGAGCAGATCATATTTGGACACAGATCAGTAGGGAGCAGATCAGATTTGGACACAGATCGGTCGGGAGCAGATCAGATTTGGACACAGATCAGTCAGGAGCAGATCAGATTTGGACACAGATCAGTCAGAAGCAGATCAGAATTGGACACATATCAGTCAGGGGCAGATCAGATTTGGACACAGATCGGTCGGGGGCAGATCAGATTTGGACACAGATCAGTCAGGAGCAGATCAGATTTGGACACAGATCGGTCGGTGGCAGATCAGATTTGGACACAGATCATTTGGGGCAGATCAGATTTGGACAGATCAGTCAGGGCCAGATAAGATTTAGACACAGATCGGTCGGGGGCAGATCAGATTTGGACACAGACTGGTTGGGGCAGATCAGATTTGGACACAGATCAGTCGGGGAGCAGATCAGATTTGGACACAGATGGGTCAGAGGCAGATCAGATTTAGACACAGATCAGCCAGGAGCAGATCAGATTTGGACACAGATCAGTCGGAAGCAGATCAGAATTGGACACATATCAGTCAGGGGCATATCAGATTTGGACACAGATCGGTCTGGGGCAGATCAGATTTGGACACAGATCAGTCAGGAGCAGATCAGATTTGGACACATATCAGTCAGGGGCAGATCAGATTTGGAAACAGATCGGTCGGGGCAGATCAGATTTGGACACAGATTGGTCAGAGCAGATCAGATTTGGACACAGATTGGTCGGGGGCAGATCAGATTTGGACACAGATTGGTCGGGGGCAGATCAAATTTGGACACAGACCCGTCGGTGGCAGATCAGATTTGAAAACAGATCAGTTGGGGGCAGATCAGATTTGGACACAGATCAGTCGGGTGCAGATCAGATTTGGACACAGATCAGTCGGGGGCAGATCAGATTTGGACACAAATCGGTCGGGAGAAGATCATATTTAGACACAGATCAGTCGGGAGCAGATCAGATTTGGACACAGATCAGTCGGGAGAAGATCAGATTTGGACACAAATCTGTCGGCAGCAGATCAGATTTGGACACAGATCAGTCGGGAGCAGATCAGATTTGGACACAGATCAGTCAGGAGCAGATCAGATTTGGACACAGATCAGTCGGAAGCAGATCAGATTTGGACACAGATCGGTCGGTGGCAGATCAGATTTAGACACAGATCAGTCAGGAGCAGATCAGATTTGGACACAGATCAGTCGGAAGCAGATCAGAATTGGACACATATCAGTCAGGGGCAGATCAGATGTGGACACAGATCGGTCGGAGGCAGATCAGATTTGGACACAGATCAGTCAGGGTGCAGATCAGATTTGCACACAGATCAGTCGGTGGCAGATCAGATTTGGACACAGATCATTTAAGGCAGATCAGATTCGGACACAGATCAGGTGGGGGCAGATCAGATTCGGACACAGATCGGTCGGGTGCAGATCATATTTGGACACAGATCAGTCAGGAGCAGATCATATTTGGACACAGATCGGTCTGGGGCAGATCAGATTTGGACACAGATCAGTCAGGAGCAGATCAGATTTGGACACATATCAGTCAGGGGCAGATCAGATTTGGACACAGATCGGTCGGGGGCAGATCAGATTTGGACACAGATTGGTCGGGGCAGATCAGATTTGGACACAGATTGGTCGGGGGCAGATCAAATTTGGACACAGACCCGTCGGTGGCAGATCAGATTTGAAAACAGATCAATTGGGGGCAGATCAGATTTGGACACAGATCAGTCGGGTGCAGATCAGATTTGGACACAGATCAGTCGGGGGCAGATCAGATTTGGACACAAATCGGTCGGGAGCAGATCAGATTTGGACACAAATCGGTCGGGAGCAGATCAGATTTGGACACAGATCAGTCGGGAGAAGATCAGATTTGGACACAGATCTGTCGGCAGCAGATCAGATTTGGACACAGATCAGTCGGGAGCAGATCAGATTTGGACAAAGATCAGTCAGGAGCAGATCAGATTTGGACACAGACCAGTCGGAAGCAGATCAGATTTGGACACAGATCGGTCGGTGGCAGATCAGATTTAGACACAGATCAGTCAGGAGCAGATCAGAATTGGACACAGATCAGTCGGAAGCAGATCAGAATTGGACACATATCAGTCAGGGGCAGATCAGATGTAGACACAGATCGGTCGGAGGCAGATCAGATTTGGACACAGATCAGTCAGGGTGCAGATCAGATTTGCACACAGATCAGTCGGTGGCAGATCAGATTTGGACACAGATCATTTAAGGCAGATCAGATTCGGACACAGATCAGGTGGGGGCAGATCAGATTCGGACACAGATCGGTCGGGTGCAGATCATATTTGGACACAGATCAGTCAGGAGCAGATCAGATTTGGACACAGATCGGTCGGTGGCAGATCAGATTTGGACACAGATCAGTCAGGAGCAGATCAGATTTGGACACAGATCAGTCAAGAGCAGATTAGATCGGACACAGATCAGTCGGGGGCAGATCAGATTTGGACACAGATCAGTCGGGGGCAGATCAGATTTGGACACCGATTGGTCGGGGCAGATCAGATTTGGACACAGATCGGTCAGGAGCAGATCACATTTGGATACAGATATGTTGGTGGCAGATCAGATTTGGACACAGATCGGTCGGTGACAGATCAGATTTGGACACAGATCAGTCGGGTGCAGATCAGATTTGGACACAGATCAGTCGGGGGCAGATCAGATTTGGACACAAATCGGTCGGGGGCAGATCATATTTGGACACAGATCAGTAGGGAGCAGATCAGATTTGGACACAGATCAGTCGGGAGCAGATCAGATTTGGACACAGATCAGTCAGGAGCAGATCAGATTTGGACACAGATCAGTCGGAAGCAGATCAGAATTGGACACATATCAGTCAGGGGCAGATCAGATTTGGACACAGATCGGTCGGGGGCAGATCAGATTTGGACACAGATCAGTCAGGAGCAGATCAGATTTCGACACAGATCGGTCGGTGGCAGATCAGATTTGGACACAGATCATTTGGGGCAGATCAGATTTGGCTACAGATCGGTCGGGGCATATCAGATTTGGACACAGATCAGTCGGGGGCAGATCAGATTTGGACACAGATCGGTCGGGGGCAGATCAGATTTAGACACAGATCAGCCAGGAGCAGATCAGATTTGGAAACAGATCAGTCGGAAGCAGATCAGAATTGGACACATATCAGTCAGGGGCAGATCAGATTTGGACACAGATCGGTCGGGGGCAGATCAGATTTGGACACAGATCAGTCAGGAGCAGATCAGATTTGGACACATATCAGTCAGGGGCAGATCAGATTTGGACACAGATTGGTCGGGGCAGATCAGATTTGTACACAGATTGGTCGGGGGCAGATCAGATTTGAAAACAGATCAGTTGGGGGCAGATCAGATTTGGACACAGATCAGTCGGGTGCAGATCAGATTTGTAGACACAGATCATTTGGTGGCAAATCAGATTTAGACACAGATCAGGAGCAGATCATATTTGGACACAGACCAGTCGGGGCAGATCAGATTTGGACACAGATCGGTCAAGGGCAGATCAGATTTGGACACAGATCAGTCAGGAGTAGATCAGATTTGGACACAGATCAGTCAGGGGCAGATCAGATTTGGACACATATCAGTCAGGGGCAGATCAGATTTGGACACATATCAGTCAGGGGCAGATCAGATTTGGGCACAGATCAGTCAGGAGCAGATCAGATTTGGACACATATCAGTTAGGGGCAGATCAGATTTGGACACAGATCGGTCGGGGGCAGATCAGATTTGGACACAGATTGGTTGGGGCAGTTCAGATTTGTAGACACAGATCATTTGGTGGCAAATCAGATTTAGACACAGATCAGGAGCAGATCATATTTGGACACAGACCAGTCGGGGCAGATCAGAATTGGACACAGATCGGTCAAGGGCAGATCAGATTTGGACACAGATCAGCCAGGAGTAGATCAGATTTGGACACAGATCAGTCAGGGGCAGATCAGATTTGGACACATATCAGTCAGGGGCAGATCAGATTTGGACACATATCAGTCAGGGGCAGATCAGATTTGGGCACAGATCAGTCAGGAGCAGATCAGATTTGGACACATATCAGTTAGGGGCAGATCAGATTTGGACACAGATCGGTCGGGGGCAGATCAGATTTGGACACAGATTGGTTGGGGCAGTTCAGATTTGGACACAAATTGGTCGGGGGCAGATCAAATTTGGACACAGACCCGTCGGGGGCAGATCAGATTTGAAAACAGATCAGTTGGGGCAGATGATATTTAGACACAGATCAGTCGGGAGCAGATCGGATTTGGACACAGATCAGTCGGGAGCAGATCAGATTTGGACACAGATCAGTCGGGAGCAGATCAGATTTGGACACAGATCAGTCGGGAGCAGATCAGATTTAGGACACAGATCGGTCGGTGGCAGATCAGATTTGGACACAGATCAGTCAGGAGCGGATCAGATTTGGACACAGATCAGTCGGAAGCAGATCAGATTCGGACACAGATCGGTCGGGGGCAGATCAGATTTAGACACAGATCAGTCAGGAGCAGATCAGATTTGGACACAGATCGGTCGGAAGTAGATCAGAATTGGACACATATCAGTCATGGGCAGATCAGATGTGGACACAGATCGGTGGGGGCAGATCAGATTTGGACACAGATCAGTCAGGAGCAGATCAGATTTGCACACAGATCAGTCGGTGGCAGATCAGATTTGCACACAGATCAGTCGGTGGCAGATCAGATTTGGACACAGATCATTTGGGGGCAGATCAGATTCGAAAACAGATCAGTCGGGTGCAGATCAGATTTGGACACAGATCAGTCGGGGGCCGATCAGATTTGGACACAGATCAGTCGGGGGCCGATCAGATTTGGACACAAATCGGTCGGGAGCAGATCAGATTTTGACACAGATTAGTCGGGAGCAGATCAGATTTGGACACAGATCAGTCGGGAGCAGATCAGATTTAGGACACAGATCGGTCGGTGGCAGATCAGATATGGACACAGATCAGTCAGGAGCGGATCAGATTTGGACACAGATCAGTCGGAAGCAGATCAGATTCGGACACAGATCGGTCGGGGGCAGATCAGATTTAGACACAGATCAGTCAGGAGCAGATCAGATTTGGACACAGATCAGTCGGAAGTAGATCAGAATTGGACACATATCAGTCAGGGGCAGATCAGATGTGGACACAGATCGGTGGGGGCAGATCAGATTTGGACACAGTTCAGTCAGGAGCAGATCAGATTTGCACACAGATCAGTCGGTGGCAGATCAGATTTGCACACAAATCAGTCGGTGGCAGATCAGATTTGGACACAGATCATTTGGGGGCAGATCAGATTCGGACACAGATCAGTCGGGTGCAGATCAGATTTGGACACAGATCAGTCGGGGGCCGATCAGATTTGGACACAGATCAGTCGGGGGCCGATCAGATTTGGACACAAATCGGTCGGGAGCAGATCAGATTTTGACACAGATTAGTCGGGAGCAGATCAGATTTGGACACAGATCAGTCGGGAGCAGATCAGATTTGGACACAGATCGGTCGGTGGCAGATCAGATTTGGACACAGATCAGTCAGGAGCAGATCAGATTTGGACACAGATCAGTCGGGAGCAGATCAGATTTGGACACAGATCGGTCGGTGGCAGATCAGATTTGGGCACAGATCAGTCAGGAGCAAATCAGATTTGGACACAGATCAGTCGGAAGCAGATAAGAATTGGACACATATCAGTCAGGGGCAGATCAGATTTGGACACAGATCAGTCAGGAGCAGATCAGATTTGGACACATATCAGTCAGGAGCAGATCAGATTTGGACACAGATCAATCGGTGGCAGATCAAATTGACACAGAACTGGCGGGGCATATCAGATTTGGACACAGATCAGTCGGGGCATATCAGATTTGGATACAGATCGGTCGGGGGCAGAACAGATTTAGACATAGATCAGTCAGGAGCAGATCAGATTTGGACACAGATCAGTCGGAAGCAGATCAGATTTGGACACAGATCAGTGGGGAGCAGATCAGATTTGGACACAGATCGGTTGGGAGCAGAACAGATATGGATACAGATCAGTCAGGAGCAGATCAGATTTGGACACAGATCAGTTGGAAGTAGATCAGAATTGGACACATATCAGTCAGGGGCAGATCAGATGTGGACACAGATCGGTGGGGGCAGATCAGATTTGGACACAGATCAGTCAGGAGCAGATCAGATTTGCACACAGATCAGTCGGTGGCAGATCAGATTTGCACACAGATCAGTCGGTGGCAGATCAGATTTGGACACAGATCATTTGGGGGCAGATCAGATTCGGACACAGATCAGTCGGGTGCAGATCAGATTTGGACACAGATCAGTCGGGGGCCGATCAGATTTGGACACAAATCGGTCGGGAGCAGATCAGATTTTGACACAGATTAGTCGGGAGCAGATCAGATTTGGACACAGATCAGTCGGGAGCAGATCAGATTTGGACACAGATCGGTCGGTGGCAGATCAGATTTGGACACAGATCAGTCAGGAGCAGATCAGATTTGGACACAGATCAGTCGGAAGCAGATCAGATTCGGACACAGATCATTTGGGGCAGATCAGATTCGGACACAGATTGGTCGGGGCAGATCAGATTTGGGCACAGATCAGTCAGGAGCAGATCAGATTTGGACACAGATCAGTCGGAAGCAGATAAGAATTGGACACATATTAGTCAGGGGCAGATCAGATTTGGACACAGATCAGTCAGGAGCAGATCAGATTTGGACACATATCAGTCAGGAGCAGATTAGATTTGGACACAGATCAGTCGGTGGCAGATTAAATTGACACAGAACTGGCGGGGCATATCAGATTTGGACACAGATCAGTCGGGGCATATCAGATTTGGATACAGATCGGTCGGGGGCAGAACAGATTTAGACATAGATCAGTCAGGAGTAGATCAGATTTGGACACAGATCAGTCGGAAGCAGATCAGATTTGGACACAGATCAGTGGGGAGCAGATCAGATTTGGACACAGATCGGTTGGGAGCAGAACAGATATGGATACAGATCAGTCAGGAGCAGATCAGATTTGGACACAGATCAGTCGGATGCAGATAAGATTTGGACACAGATCAGTCGGATGCAGATCAGATTTGGACACAGATCAGTCGAGGGCAGATCAGATTTGGACACAAATCAGTCGGGGGCAGATCAGATTTGTAGACACAGATCATTTGGTGGCAAATCAGATTTAGACACAGATCAGGAGCAGATCATATTTGGACACAGACCAGTCGGGGCAGATCAGATTTGGACACAGATCGGTCAAGGGCAGATCAGATTTGGACACAGATCAGTCAGGAGTATATCAGATTTGGACACAGATCAGTCAGGGGCAGATCAGATTTGGACACATATCAGTCAGGGGCAGATCAGATTTGGACACATATCAGTCAGGGGCAGATCAGATTTGGACACAGATCAGTCAGTGGCAGATCAGATTTGGACACAGATCAGTCAAGAGCAGATTAGATCGGACACAGATCATTCGGGGGCAGATCAGATTTGGACACAGATCAGTCGGGGGCAGATCAGATTCGGACACCGATTGGTCGGGGCAGATCAGATTTGGACACAGATTGGTCTGGGGCAGATCAGATTTGGACACAGATCGGTCAGGAGCAGATCACATTTGGATACAGATATGTTGGTGGCAGATCAGATTTGGACACAGATCAGTCGGGTGCAGATCAGATTTGGACACAGATCAGGCGGGGGCAGATCAGATTTGGACACAAATCGGTCGGGAGCAGATCATATTTGGACACAGATCAGTAGGGAGCAGATCAGATTTGGACACAGATCAGTCGGGAGCAGATCAGATTTGGACACAAATCAGTCAGGAGCAGATCAGATTTGGACACAGATCAGTCGGAAGCAGATCAGAATTGGACACATATCAGTCAGGGGCAGATCAGATTTGGACACAGATCGGTCGGGGCAGATCAGATTTGGACACAGATCAGTCAGGAGCAGATCAGATTTGGACACAGATCGGCCGGTGGCAGATCAGATTTGGACACAGATCATTTGGGGCAGATCAGATTTGGCTACAGATCGGTCGGGGCATATCAGATTTGGACACAGATCAGTCGGTGGCAGATCAGAATTGGACACAGATCATTTGGTGGCAAATCACATTTGGACACAGATCATTTGGTGGCAAATCAGATTTGGACACAGATCAGGAGCAGATCTGAATTGGACACAGATCAGTCGTGGGCAGATCAGATTTAGACACAGATCAGTCGGTGGCAGATCAGATTTGGACACAGATCATTTGGGAGCAGATCAGATTTGGAGACACAGATCAGTCGGGAGCAGATTAGGTTTGGACACAGATCATTTGGTGGCAGATCATAATTGGACACAGATCAGTCAGTGGCATATCAGAATTGGACACAGATCGGTCAAAGCAGATCAGATTTGGACACAGATTGGTCGGGAGCAGATCAGATTTGGAGACACAGATCATTTGGTGGCAAATCAGATTTGGACACAGATCCGGAGCAGATCAGATTTGGACACAGATCAGTTGGTGGCAGATCAGAATTTGACACAGATCAGTTGGTGGCAGATCAGAATTGAACACAGAACAGTTGGGAGCAGATCAGATTTGGACACAGATCAGTCGGAAGCAGATCAGATTTGGACACAGATCAGTCGGTGGCAAATCAGATTTGGACACAGATCAGTCGGTGGCAGATCAGAATTGGACACAGATCGGTCTGGGGCAGATCAGATTTAGACACAGATCAGTCGGGGTCAGATCAGATTTGGACACAGATCATTTGGTGGCAAATCACATTTGGACACAGATCATTTGGTGGCAAATCAGATTTGGACACAGATCAGGAGCACATCAGAATTGGACACAGATCAGTCGTGGGCAGATCAGATTTAGACACAGATCAGTCGGTGGCAGATCACATTTGGACACAGATCATTCGGGAGCAGATCAGATTTGGAGACACAGATCAGTCGGGAGCAGATTAGGTTTGGACACAGATCATTTGGTGGCAGATCATAATTGGACACATCAGTTGAAAGCAGATCAGATTTGGACACAGATCGGTCGGGAGCAGATCAGGTTTGGACACAGGTCATTTGGTGGCAGATCAGAATTGGACAGAGATCAGTTGAAAGCAGATCAGATTTGGACACAGATCAGTCGGTGGCAGATCAGAATTGGACACAGATCGGTCTGGGGCAGATCAGATTTGGACACAGATCAGTCGGGGTCAGATCAGATTTGGACACAGATCATTTGGTGGCAAATCACATTTGGACACAGATCATTTGGTGGCAAATCAGATTTGGACACAGATCAGGAGCACATCAGAATTGGACACAGATCAGTCGTGGGCAGATCAGATTTAGACACAGATCAGTCGGTGGCAGATCAGATTTGGACACAGATCATTCGGGAGCAGATCAGATTTGGAGACACAGATCAGTCGGGAGCAGATTAGGTTTGGACACAGATCAGTCGGTGGCAGATCAGATTTGGACACAGATCATTCGGGAGCAGATCAGATTTGGAGACACAGATCAGTCGGGAGCAGATTAGGTTTGGACACAGATCATTTGGTGGCAGATCATAATTGGACACAGATCAGTTGAAAGCAGATCAGATTTGGACACAGATCGGTCGGGAGCAGATCAGGTTTGGACACAGGTCATTTGGTGGCAGATCAGAATTGGACAGAGATCAGTTGAAAGCAGATCAGATTTGGACACAGATCAGGAGCAGATCAAATTTGGACACAGATCAGTCAGTGGCAGATCAGATTTCGACACAGATCAGTTGGGAGCAGATCAGATATAGAAACAGATCAGTCGGGAGCAGATCAGATATAGACACAGATCAGGAGCACATCAGGTTTGGACACAGATCAGTCAGTGGGAGATAAGATTTGGACACAGATCAATCGGGAGCAGATCAGATTCGGACACAGATCAGATTCGGAGACAGATCAGATTTGGACAAAAATCAGATTTGGACACAGATCAGGAGTAGATCAGAATTGGACACAGATCGGTCGGGGGTAGATCAGATTTGGACACAGATCGGTTGGGGCAGATCAGATTTGGACACAGATCTGTCGGGGGCAGATCAGATTCGGACACAGATCGGTTGGGGCAGATCAGATTTGGACACAGATCGGTCAGGGACAGATCAGATTTGGACACAGATCAGTTGGGACAGATCAGATTTGGACACAGATCTGTCGGGGACAGATCAGATTTGGTCACAGATCGGTCGGGAGCAGATCAGAATTGGACACAGATCAGTCAGTGGCAGGTCAGAATTGGACACAGATAGGTCGGGAGCAGATCAGATTTGGACACAGATCAGTCAGGAGCAGAACAGTTTTGGACACAGACCGGTCCGGAGTAGATCAGATTTGGACACAGATCAGTCAGGAGCAGAACAGTTTTGGACACAGACCGGTCCGGAGTAGATCAGATTTGGACACAGATCGGTCGGGAGCAGATCAGATTTGGACACAGATCGGTCGGGAGCAGATCAGATTTGGACACAGATCGGTCGTGAGCAGATCAGATTTGGACACAGATCGGTCGGGAGCAGATCAGATTTGGACACAGATCGGTCAGGGCAGATCAGATTTGGACACAGATCATTTGGTGTCAGATCAGGAGCAGATCAGATTTGGACACAGATCTGTCGGGAGCAGATCAGATTCGGACACAGATCAGATTCGGAGACAGATCAGATTTGGAGACAGATCAGATTTGGACACAGATCAGATTCGGAGACAGATCAGATTTGGACATAGATCAGTCGGGGGCAGATCAGATTTGGACACAGATCAGTCGGGGGCAGATCAGATTTGGACACAGATCAGTCGGGGCAGATCAGATTTGGACACAGATCAGTCAGGGGCAGATCAGATTTGGGCACAGATCAGTCAGGAGCAGATCAGATTTGGACACATATCAGTTAGGGGCAGATCAGATTTGGACACAGATCGGTCGGGGGCAGATCAGATTTGGACACAGATTGGTTGGGGCAGTTCAGATTTGTAGACACAGATCATTTGGTGGCAAATCAGATTTAGACACAGATCAGGAGCAGATCATATTTGGACACAGACCAGTCGGGGCAGATCAGAATTGGACACAGATCGGTCAAGGGCAGATCAGATTTGGACACAGATCAGTTGGTGGCAGATCAGAATTTGACACAGATCAGTTGGTGGCAGATCAGAATTGAACACAGAACAGTTGGGAGCAGATCAGATTTGGACACAGATCAGTCGGAAGCAGATCAGATTTGGACACAGATCAGTCGGTGGCAAATCAGATTTGGACACAGATCAGTCGGTGGCAGATCAGAATTGGACACAGATCGGTCTGGGGCAGATCAGATTTAGACACAGATCAGTCGGGGTCAGATCAGATTTGGACACAGATCATTTGGTGGCAAATCACATTTGGACACAGATCATTTGGTGGCAAATCAGATTTGGACACAGATCAGGAGCACATCAGAATTGGACACAGATCAGTCGTGGGCAGATCAGATTTAGACACAGATCAGTCGGTGGCAGATCACATTTGGACACAGATCATTCGGGAGCAGATCAGATTTGGAGACACAGATCAGTCGGGAGCATATTAGGTTTGGACACAGATCATTTGGTGGCAGATCATAATTGGACACATCAGTTGAAAGCAGATCAGATTTGGACACAGATCGGTCGGGAGCAGATCAGGTTTGGACACAGGTCATTTGGTGGCAGATCAGAATTGGACAGAGATCAGTTGAAAGCAGATCAGATTTGGACACAGATCAGTCGGTGGCAGATCAGAATTGGACACAGATCGGTCTGGGGCAGATCAGATTTGGACACAGATCAGTCGGGGTCAGATCAGATTTGGACACAGATCATTTGGTGGCAAATCACATTTGGACACAGATCATTTGGTGGCAAATCAGATTTGGACACAGATCAGGAGCACATCAGAATTGGACACAGATCAGTCGTGGGCAGATCAGATTTAGACACAGATCAGTCGGTGGCAGATCAGATTTGGACACAGATCATTCGGGAGCAGATCAGATTTGGAGACACAGATCAGTCGGGAGCAGATTAGGTTTGGACACAGATCAGTCGGTGGCAGATCAGATTTGGACACAGATCATTCGGGAGCAGATCAGATTTGGAGACACAGATCAGTCGGGAGCAGATTAGGTTTGGACACAGATCATTTGGTGGCAGATCATAATTGGACACAGATCAGTTGAAAGCAGATCAGATTTGGACACAGATCGGTCGGGAGCAGATCAGGTTTGGACACAGGTCATTTGGTGGCAGATCAGAATTGGACAGAGATCAGTTGAAAGCAGATCAGATTTGGACACAGATCAGGAGCAGATCAAATTTGGACACAGATCAGTCAGTGGCAGATCAGATTTCGACACAGATCAGTTGGGAGCAGATCAGATATAGAAACAGATCAGTCGGGAGCAGATCAGATATAGACACAGATCAGGAGCACATCAGGTTTGGACACAGATCAGTCAGTGGGAGATAAGATTTGGACACAGATCAATCGGGAGCAGATCAGATTCGGACACAGATCAGATTCGGAGACAGATCAGATTTGGACAAAAATCAGATTTGGACACAGATCAGGAGTAGATCAGAATTGGACACAGATCGGTCGGGGGTAGATCAGATTTGGACACAGATCGGTTGGGGCAGATCAGATTTGGACACAGATCTGTCGGGGGCAGATCAGATTCGGACACAGATCGGTTGGGGCAGATCAGATTTGGACACAGATCGGTCAGGGACAGATCAGATTTGGACACAGATCAGTTGGGACAGATCAGATTTGGACACAGATCTGTCGGGGACAGATCAGATTTGGTCACAGATCGGTCGGGAGCAGATCAGAATTGGACACAGATCAGTCAGTGGCAGGTCAGAATTGGACACAGATAGGTCGGGAGCAGATCAGATTTGGACACAGATCAGTCAGGAGCAGAACAGTTTTGGACACAGACCGGTCCGGAGTAGATCAGATTTGGACACAGATCAGTCAGGAGCAGAACAGTTTTGGACACAGACCGGTCCGGAGTAGATCAGATTTGGACACAGATCGGTCGGGAGCAGATCAGATTTGGACACAGATCGGTCGGGAGCAGATCAGATTTGGACACAGATCGGTCGTGAGCAGATCAGATTTGGACACAGATCGGTCGGGAGCAGATCAGATTTGGACACAGATCGGTCAGGGCAGATCAGATTTGGACACAGATCATTTGGTGTCAGATCAGGAGCAGATCAGATTTGGACACAGATCTGTCGGGAGCAGATCAGATTCGGACACAGATCAGATTCGGAGACAGATCAGATTTGGAGACAGATCAGATTTGGACACAGATCAGATTCGGAGACAGATCAGATTTGGACATAGATCAGTCGGGGGCAGATCAGATTTGGACACAGATCAGTCGGGGGCAGATCAGATTTGGACACAGATCAGTCGGGGCAGATCAGATTTGGACACAGATCAGTCAGGGGCAGATCAGATTTGGACACAGTTTGGTTGGGGGCAGATCAGATTTGGACACAGATCAGTCGGGAGCAGATCAGATTTGGAGACACAGATCATTTGGTGGCAAAATTGATTTGGACACAGATCAGGAGCAGATCAGAATTGGACACAGATCAGTCGGGGGCAGATCAGATTTGGACACAGATCGGTCTGGGGCAGATCAGATTTGGACACAGATCGGTCGGGGACAGATCAGATTTGGACACAGATCGGTCGGGGTCAGATCAGATTTGGACACAGATCGGTCGGGGACAGATCAGATTTGGTCACAGATCGGTCGGGAGCAGATCAGAATTGGACACAGATCAGTCGGTGGCATATAAGAATTGGACAAAGATCAGTCGGGAGCATATCAAATTTGGACACAGATCAGTCAGGAGCAGAACAGATTTGGACACAGATCGGTCGGGTGCCTATAAGATTTGGACACAGATTGGTCGGGAGCAGATCAGATTTGGACACAGATCGGTCGGGAGCAGATCAGATTTGGACACAGATCAGTCGGGAGCAGATCAGATTCGGACACAGATCAGATTCGGAGACAGATCAGATTTGGACAAAAATCAGATTTGGACACAGATCAGGAGTAGATCAGAATTGGACACAGATCTGTCGGGGGTAGATCAGATTTGGACACAGATCAGTTGGGGCAGATCAGATTTGGACACAGATCTGTCGGGGGCAGATCAGATTTGGACACAGATCGGTCGGGGCAGATCAGATTTGGACACAGATCTGTCGCGGACAGATCAGATTTGGTCACAGATCGGTCGGGAGCAGATCAGAATTGGACACAGATCAGTCAGTGGCAGGTCAGAATTGGACACAGATAGGTCAGGAGCAGATCAGATTTGGACACAGATCAGTCAGGAGCAGAACAGTTTTGGACACAGACCGGTCCGGAGTAGATCAGATTTGGACACAGATCGGTCGGGAGCAGATCAGATTTGGACACAGATCGGTCGGGAGCAGATCAGATTTGGACACAGATCGGTCGGGAGCAGATCAGATTTGGACACAGATCAGTCGGGGGCAGATCAGATTTGGACACAGTTTGGTTGGGGGCAGATCAAATTTGGACACAGATCAGTCGGGAGCAGATCAGATTTGGAGACACAGATCATTTGGTGGCAAAATTGATTTGGACACAGATCAGGAGCAGATCAGAATTGGACACAGATCAGTCGGGGGCAGATCAGATTTGTAGACACAGATCATTTGGTGGCAAATCAGATTTAGACACAGATCAGGAGCAGATCATATTTGGACACAGACCAGTCGGGGCAGATCAGATTTGGACACAGATCGGTCAAGGGCAGATCAGATTTGGACACAGATCAGTCAGGAGTAGATCAGATTTGGACACAGATCAGTCAGGGGCAGATCAGATTTGGACACATATCAGTCAGGGGCAGATCAGATTTGGACACATATCAGTCAGGGGCAGATCAGATTTGGACACAGATCAGTCAGTGGCAGATCAGATTTGGACACAGATCAGTCAAGAGCAGATTAGATCGGACACAGATCAGTCGGGGGCAGATCAGATTTGGACACAGATCAGTCGGGGGCAGATCAGATTTGGACACCGATTGGTCGGGGCAGATCAGATTTGGACACAGATTGGTCTGGGGCAGATCAGATTTGGACACAGATCGGTCAGGAGCAGATCACATTTGGATACAGATATGTTGGTGGCAGATCAGATTTGGACACAGATCGGTCGGTGACAGATCAGATTTGGACACAGATCAGTCGGGTGCAGATCAGATTTGGACACAGATCAGTCGGGGGCAGATCAGATTTGGAAACAAATCGGTCGGGAGCAGATCAGATTTGGACACAGATCAGTAGGGAGCAGATCAGATTTGGACACAGATCAGTCGGGAGCAGATCAGATTTGGACACAGATCAGTCAGGAGCAGATCAGATTTGGACACAGATCAGTCGGAAGCAGATCAGAATTGGACACATATCAGTCAGGGGCAGATCAGATTTGGACACAGATCGGTCTGGGGCAGATCAGATTTGGACACAGATCAGTCAGGAGCAGATCAGATTTGGACACAGATCGGTCGGTGGCAGATCAGATTTGGACACAGATCATTTGGGGCAGATCAGATTTGGCTACAGATCGGTCGGGGCATATCAGATTTGGACACAGATCAGTCGGTGGCAGATCAGAATTGGACACAGATCGGTCTGGGGCAGATCAGATTTGGACACAGATCAGTCGGGGTCAGATCAGATTTGGACACAGATCATTTGGTGGCAAATCACATTTGGACACAGATCATTTGGTGGCAAATCAGATTTGGACACAGATCAGGAGCAGATCTGAATTGGACACAGATCAGTCGTGGGCAGATCAGATTTAGACACAGATCAGTCGGTGGCAGATCAGATTTGGACACAGATCATTTGGGAGCAGATCAGATTTGGAGACACAGATCAGTCGGGAGCAGATTCGGTTTGGACACAGATCATTTGGTGGCAGATCAGAATTGGACACAGATCGGTCAAAGCAGATCAGATTTGGACACAGATTGGTCGGGAGCAGATCAGATTTGGAGACACAGATCATTTGGTGGCAAATCAGATTTGGACACAGATCCGGAGCAGATCAGATTTGGACACAGATCAGTTGGTGGCAGATCAGAATTTGACACAGATCAGTTGGTGGCAGATCAGAATTGAACACAGATCAGTCGGGAGCAGATCAGATTTGGACACAGATCAGTCGGTGGCAAATCAGAAATGGACACAGATCAGTCGGTGGCAGATCAGAATTGGACACAGATCAGTCGGTGGCAGATCAGAATTGGACACAGATCAGTTGAGAGCAGATCAGATCGGGGACAGATCGGTCGGGGAACATATCAGAACTGGACACAGATCAGATTTGGACACAGATCTGTCGGGGGCAGATAAGATTTAGACACAGCTCGGTCGGGGGCAGATCAGATTTGGACACAGATAATTTGGTGGCAAATCAGATTTGGACACAGATAATTTGGTGGCAAATCAGATTTGGACACAGATCAGGAGCAAATCAGATTTAGACACAGATCAGTTGGTGGCAGATCAGATTTGGACACAGATCAGTCGGGAGCAGATCAGAATTGGACACAGATCGGTCTGGGGCAGATCAGATTTGGACACAGATCAGTCGGGGTCAGATCAGATTTGGACACAGATCATTTGGTGGCAAATCACATTTGGACACAGATCATTTGGTGGCAAATCAGATTTGGACACAGATCAGAATTGGACACAGATCAGTCGTGGGCAGATCAGATTTAGACACAGATCAGTCGGTGGCAGATCAGATTTGGACACAGATCATTCGGGAGCAGATCAGATTTGGAGACACAGATCAGTCGGGAGCAGATTAGGTTTGGACACAGATCATTTGGTGGCAGATCATAATTGGACACAGATCAGTCAGTGGCATATCAGATTTGGACACAGATCGGTCAAAGCAGATTAGATTTGGACACAGATTGGTCGGGAGCAGATCAGATTTGTAGACACAGATCATTTGGTGGCAAATCAGATTTGGACACAGATTCGGAGCAGATCAGATTTGGACACAGATTAGTTGGTGGCAGATCAGAATTGGACACAGATCAGTTGGTGGCAGATCAGAATTGAACACAGATCAGTCGGGAGCAGATCAGATTTGGACACAGATCAGTCGGTGGCAAATCAGAATTGGACACAGATCAGTCGGTGGCAGATCAGAATTGGACACAGATCAGTCGGTGGCAGATCAGAATTGGACACAGATCAGTTGAGAGCAGATCAGATCGGGGACAGATCGGTCGGGGGACATATCAGAACTGGACACAGATCAGATTTGGACACAGATCTGTCGGGGGCAGATAAGATTTAGACACAGCTCGGTCGGGGGCAGATCAGATTTGGACACATCATTCGGGGAGAGATCAGATTTGGACACAGATAATTTGGTGGCAAATCAGATTTGGACACAGGTCATTTGGTGGCAAATCAGATTTGGACACAGATCAGGAGCAGATCAGATTTAGACACAGATCAGTTGGTGGCAGATCAGATTTGGACACAGATCAGTCGGGAGCAGATCAGAATTGGACACAGATCAGTCGGAAGCAGATCAGATTTGGACACAGATCAGTCGGTGGCAAATCAGATTTGGACACAGATCAGTCGGTGGCAGATCAGAATTGGACACAGATCGGTCTGGGGCAGATCAGATTTAGACACAGATCAGTCGGGGTCAGATCAGATTTGGACACAGATCATTTGGTGGCAAATCACATTTGGACACAGATCATTTGGTGGCAAATCAGATTTAGACACAGATCAGTCGGTGGCAGATCAGATTTGGACACAGATCAGTCGTGGGCAGATCAGATTTAGACACAGATCAGTCGGTGGCAGATCAGATTTGGTCACAGATCATTCGGGAGCAGATCAGATTTGGAGACACAGATCAGTCGGGAGCAGATTAGGTTTGGACACAGATCATTTGGTGGCAGATCATAATTGGACACATCAGTTGAAAGCAGATCAGATTTGGACACAGATCGGTCGGGAGCAGATCAGGTTTGGACACAGGTCATTTGGTGGCAGATCAGAATTGGGCAGAGATCAGTTGAAAGCAGATCAGATTTGGACACAGATCAGTCGGTGGCAGATCAGAATTGGACACAGATCGGTCTGGGGCAGATCAGATTTGGACACAGATCAGTCGGGGTCAGATCAGATTTGGACACAGATCATTTGGTGGCAAATCACATTTGGACACAGATCATTTGGTGGCAAATCAGATTTGGACACAGATCAGGAGCACATCAGAATTGGACACAGATCAGTCGTGGGCAGATCAGATTTAGACACAGATCAGTCGGTGGCAGATCAGATTTGGACACAGATCATTCGGGAGCAGATCAGATTTGGAGACACAGATCAGTCGGGAGCAGATTAGGTTTGGACACAGATCATTTGGTGGCAGATCATAATTGGACACAGATCAGTTGAAAGCAGATCAGATTTGGACACAGATCGGTCGAGAGCAGATCAGGTTTGGACACAGGTCATTTGGTGGCAGATCAGAATTGGACAGAGATCAGTTGAAAGCAGATCAGATTTGGACACAGATCAGGAGCAGATCAAATTTGGACACAGATCAGTCAGTGGCAGATCAGATTTCGACACAGATCAGTTGGGAGCAGATCAGATATAGAAACAGATCAGTCGGGAGCAGATCAGATATAGACACAGATCAGGAGCACATCAGGTTTGGACACAGATCAGTCAGTGGCAGATAAGATTTGGACACAGATCAATCGGGAGCAGATCAGATTCGGACACAGATCAGATTCGGAGACAGATCAGATTTGGACAAAAATCAGATTTGGACACAGATCAGGAGTAGATCAGAATTGGACACAGATCGGTCGGGGGTAGATCAGATTTGGACACAGATCGGTTGGGGCAGATCAGATTTGGACACAGATCTGTCGGGGGCAGATCAGATTCGGACACAGATCGGTTGGGGCAGATCAGATTTGGACACAGATCGGTCAGGGACAGATCAGATTTGGACACAGATCGGTTGGGACAGATCAGATTTGGACACAGATCTGTCGGGGACAGATCAGATTTGGTCACAGATCGGTCGGGAGCAGATCAGAATTGGACACAGATCAGTCAGTGGCAGGTCAGAATTGGACACAGATAGGTCGGGAGCAGATCAGATTTGGACACAGATCAGTCAGGAGCAGAACAGTTTTGGACACAGACCGGTCCGGAGTAGATCAGATTTGGACACAGATCAGTCAGGAGCAGAACAGTTTTGGACACAGACCGGTCCGGAGTAGATCAGATTTGGACACAGATCGGTCGGGAGCAGATCAGATTTGGACACAGATCGGTCGGGAGCAGATCAGATTTGGACACAGATCGGTCGGGAGCAGATCAGATTTGGACACAGATCGGTCGGGAGCAGATCAGATTTGGACACAGATCGGTCAGGGCAGGTCAGATTTGGACACAGATCATTTGGTGTCAGATCAGGAGCAGATCAGATTTGGACACAGATCTGTCGGGAGCAGATCAGATTCGGACACAGATCAGATTCGGAGACAGATCAGATTTGGAGACAGATCAGATTTGGACACAGATCAGATTCGGAGACAGATCAGATTTGGACATAGATCAGTCGGGGGCAGATCAGATTTGGACACAGATCAGTCGGGGGCAGATCAGATTTGGACACAGATCAGTCGGGGCAGATCAGATTTGGACACAGATCAGTCAGGGGCAGATCAGATTTGGACACAGTTTGGTTGGGGGCAGATCAGATTTGGACACAGATCAGTCGGGAGCAGATCAGATTTGGAGACACAGATCATTTGGTGGCCAAATTGATTTGGACACAGATCAGGAGCAGATCAGAATTGGACACAGATCAGTCGGGGGCAGATCAGATTTGGACACAGATCGGTCGGGGACAGATCACATTTGGACACAGATCGGTCGGGGTCAGATCAGATTTGGACACAGATCGGTCGGGGACAGATCAGATTTGGTCACAGATCGGTCGGGAGCAGATCAGAATTGGACACAGATCAGTCGGTGGCATATCAGAATTGGACAAAGATCAGTCGGGAGGACACAGATCAGTCGGGAGCAGATCAGATTCGGACACAGATCAGATTCGGAGACAGATCAGATTTGGACAAAAATCAGATTTGGACACAGATCAGGAGTAGATCAGAATTGGACACAGATCTGTCGGGGGTAGATCAGATTTGGACACAGATCGGTTGGGGCAGATCAGATTTGGACACAGATCTGTCGGGGGCAGATCAGATTTGGACACAGATCGGTCGGGGCAGATCAGATTTGGACACAGATCTGTCGCGGACAGATCAGATTTGGTCACAGATCGGTCGGGAGCAGATCAGAATTGGACACAGATCAGTCAGTGGCAGGTCAGATTTGGACACAGATCAGTTAGGAGCAGAACAGTTTTGGACACAGACCGGTCCGGAGTAGATCAGATTTGGACACAGATCAGTCAGGAGCAGAACAGTTTTGGACACAGACCGGTCCGGAGTAGATCAGATTTGGACACAGATCGGTCGGGAGCAGATCAGATTTGGACACAGATCGGTCGGGAGCAGATCAGATTTGGACACAGATCGGTCGGGAGCAGATCAGATTTGGACACAGATCAGTCGGGGGCAGATCAGATTTGGACACAGATCGGTCGGGGGCAGATCAGATTCGGACACAGATCAGATTCGGAGACAGATCAGATTTGGACAAAGATCAGATTTGGACACAGATCAGATTCGGAGACAGATCAGATTTGGACATAGATCAGTCGGGGGCAGATCAGATTGGGACACAGATCAGTTGGGGGCAGATCAGATTTGGACACAGATCAGTCGGGGCAGATCAAATTTGGACACAGATCAGTCAGGGGCAGATCAGATTTGGACACAGATTGGTTGGGGGCCGATCAGATTTGGACACAGATCAGTCGGGAGCAGATCAGATTTGGAGACACAGATCATTTGGTGGCAAATTAGATTTGGACACAGATCAGGAGCAGATCAGAATTGGACACAGATCAGTCGTGGGCAGATCAGATTTGGACACAGATCAGTCGGGGGCAGATCAGATTTGGACACAGATCAGTCAGGGTCAGATCAGATTTGGACACAGATCATTTGGTGGCAAATCCCATTTGGACACAGATCATTTGGTGGCAAATCAGATTTGGACACAGATCAGGAGCAGATCTGAATTGGACACAGATCAGTCGTGGGCAGATCAGATTTAGACACAGATCAGTCGGTGGCAGATCAGATTTAGACACAGATCATTTGGGAGCAGATCAGATTTGGAGACACAGATCAGTCGGGAGCAGATTAGGTTTGGACACAGATCATTTGGTGGCAGATCATAATTGGACACAGATCAGTCAGTGGCATATCAGAATTGGACACAGATCGGTCAAAGCAGATCAGATTTGGACACAGATTGGTCGGGAGCAGATCAGATTTGGAGACACAGATCATTTGGTGGCAAATCAGATTTGGACACAGATCCGGAGCAGATCAGATTTGGACACAGATCAGTTGGTGGCAGATCAGAATTTGACACAGATCAGTTGGTGGCAGATCAGAATTGAACACAGATCAGTCGGGAGCAGATCAGATTTGGACACAGATCAGTCGGAAGCAGATCAGATTTGGACACAGATCAGTCGGTGGCAAATCAGATTTTGACACAGATCAGTCGGTGGAAGATCAGAATTGGACACAGATCGGTCTGGGGCAGATCAGATTTAGACACAGATCAGTCGGGGTCAGATCAGATTTGGACACAGATCATTTGGTGGCAAATCACATTTGGACACAGATCATTTGGTGGCAAATCAGATTTGGACACAGATCAGGAGCACATCAGAATTGGACACAGATCAGTCGTGGGCAGATCAGATTTAGACACAGATCAGTCGGTGGCAGATCAGATTTGGACACAGATCATTCGGGAGCAGATCAGATTTGGAGACACAGATCAGTCGGGAGCAGATTAGGTTTGGACACAGATCATTTGGTGGCAGATCATAATTGGACACATCAGTTGAAAGCAGATCAGATTTGGACACAGATCGGTCGGGAGCAGATCAGGTTTGGACACAGGTCATTTGGTGGCAGATCAGAATTGGGCAGAGATCAGTTGAAAGCAGATCAGATTTGGACACAGATCAGTCGGTGGCAGATCAGAATTGGACACAGATCGGTCTGGGGCAGATCAGATTTGGACACAGATCAGTCGGGGTCAGATCAGATTTGGACACAGATCATTTGGTGGCAAATCACATTTGGACACAGATCATTTGGTGGCAAATCAGATTTGGACACAGATCAGGAGCACATCAGAATTGGACACAGATCAGTCGTGGGCAGATCAGATTTAGACACAGATCAGTCGGTGGCAGATCAGATTTGGACACAGATCATTCGGGAGCAGATCAGATTTGGAGACACAGATCAGTCGGGAGCAGATTAGGTTTGGACACAGATCATTTGGTGGCAGATCATAATTGGACACAGATCAGTTGAAAGCAGATCAGATTTGGACACAGTTCGGTCGGGAGCAGATCAGGTTTGGACACAGGTCATTTGGTGGCAGATCAGAATTGGACAGAGATCAGTTGAAAGCAGATCAGATTTGGACACAGATCAGGAGCAGATCAAATTTGGACACAGATCAGTCAGTGGCAGATCAGATTTCGACACAGATCAGTTGGGAGCAGATCAGATATAGAAACAGATCAGTCGGGAGCAGATCAGATATAGACACAGATCAGGAGCACATCAGGTTTGGACACAGATCAGTCAGTGGCAGATAAGATTTGGACACAGATCAATCGGGAGCAGATCAGATTCGGACACAGATCAGATTCGGAGACAGATCAGATTTGGACAAAAATCAGATTTGGACACAGATCAGGAGTAGATCAGAATTGGACACAGATCGGTCGGGGTAGATCAGATTTGGACACAGATCGGTTGGGGCAGATCAGATTTGGACACAGATCTGTCGGGGGCAGATCAGATTCGGACACAGATCGGTTGGGGCAGATCAGATTTGGACACAGATCGGTCAGGGACAGATCAGATTTGGACACAGATCGGTTGGGACAGATCAGATTTGGACACAGATCTGTCGGGGACAGATCAGATTTGGTCACAGATCGGTCGGGAGCAGATCAGAATTGGACACAGATCAGTCAGTGGCAGGTCAGAATTGGACACAGATAGGTCGGGAGCAGATCAGATTTGGACACAGATCAGTCAGGAGCAGAACAGTTTTGGACACAGACCGGTCCGGAGTAGATCAGATTTGGACACAGATCAGTCAGGAGCAGAACAGTTTTGGACACAGACCGGTCTGGAGTAGATCAGATTTGGACACAGATCGGTCGGGAGCAGATCAGATTTGGACACAGATCGGTCGGGAGCAGATCAGATTTGGACACAGATCGGTCGGGAGCAGATCAGATTTGGACACAGATCGGTCGGGAGCAGATCAGATTTGGACACAGATCGGTCAGGGCAGATCAGATTTGGACACAGATCAATTGGTGTCAGATCAGGAGCAGATCAGATTTGGACACAGATCTGTCGGGAGCAAATCAGATTCGGACACAGATCAGATTCGGAGACAGATCAGATTTGGAGACAGATCAGATTTGGACACAGATCAGATTCGGAGACAGATCAGATTTGGACATAGATCAGTCGGGGGCAGATCAGATTTGGACACAGATCAGTCGGGGGCAGATCAGATTTGGACACAGATCAGTCGGGGCAGATCAGATTTGGACACAGATCAGTCAGGGGCAGATCAGATTTGGACACAGTTTGGTTGGGGGCAGATCAGATTTGGACACAGATCAGTCGGGAGCAGATCAGATTTGGAGACACAGATCATTTGGTGGCAAAATTGATTTGGACACAGATCAGGAGCAGATCAGAATTGGACACAGATCAGTCGGGGGCAGATCAGATTTGGACACAGATCGGTCTGGGGCAGATCAGATTTGGACACAGATCGGTTGGGGCAGATCAGATTTGGACACAGATCGGTCGGGGTCAGATCAGATTTGGACACAGATCGGTCGGGGACAGATCAGATTTGGTCACAGATCGGTCGGGAGCAGATCAGAATTGGACACAGATCAGTCGGTGGCATATCAGAATTGGACAAAGATCAGTCGGGAGCATATAAAATTTGGACACAGATCAGTCAGGAGCAGAACAGATTTGGAAACAGGTCGGTCGGGTGCCTATAAGATTTGGACACAGATTGGTCGGGAGCAGATCAGATTTGGACACAGATCGGTCGGGAGCAGATCAGATTTGGACACAGATCAGTCGGGAGCAGATCAGATTCGGACACAGATCAGATTCGGAGACAGATCATATTTGGACAAAAATCAGATTTGGACACAGATCAGGAGTAGATCAGAATTGGACACAGATCTGTCGGGGGTAGATCAGATTTGGACACAGATCGGTTGGGGCAGATCAGATTTGGACACAAATCTGTCGGGGGCAGATCAGATTTGGACACAGATCGGTCGGGGCAGGTCAGATTTGGACACAGATCTGTCGCGGACAGATCAGATTTGGTCACAGATCGGTCGGGAGCAGATCAGAATTTGACACAGATCAGTCAGTGGCAGGTCAGAATTGGACACAGATAGGTCGGGAGCAGATCAGATTTGGACACAGATCAGTCAGGAGCAGAACAGTTTTGGACACAGACCGGTCCGGAGTAGATCAGATTTGGACACAGATCAGTCAGGAGCAGAACAGTTTTGGACACAGACCGGTCCGGAGTAGATCAGATTTGGACACAGATCGGTCGGGAGCAGATCAGATTTGGACACAGATCGGTCGGGAGCAGATCAGATTTGGACACAGAATGGTCGGGAGCAGATCAGATTTGGACACAGATCAGTCGGGGGCAGATCAGATTTGGACACAGATCGGTCGGGGGCAGATCAGATTCGGACACAGATCAGATTCGGAGACAGATCAGATTTGGACAAAGATCAGATTTGGACACAGATCAGATTCGGAGACAGATCAGATTTGGACATAGATCAGTCGGGGGCAGATCAGATTGGGACACAGATCAGTCGGGGGCAGATCAGATTTGGACACAGATCAGTCAGGGGCAGATCAGATTTGGACACAGATTGGTTGGGGGCCGATCAGATTTGGACACAGATCAGTCGGGAGCAGATCAGATTTGCAGACACAGATCATTTGGTGGCAAATTAGATTTGGACACAGATCAGGAGCAGATCAGAATTGGACACAGATCAGTCGTGGGCAGATCAGATTTGGACACAGATCAGTCGGGGGCAGATCAGATTTGGACACAGATCGGTCTGGGGCAGGTCAGATTTGGACACAGATCGGTCGGGGTCAGATCTGATTTGGACACAGATCGGTCGGGGGCAGATCAGATATGGTCACAGATCGGTCGGGAGCAGATCAGAATTGGACACAGATCAGTCGGTGGCATATCAGAATTGGACAAAGATCAGTCGGGAGCATATTAGATTTGGACACAGATCAGTCAGGAGCATAACAGATTTGGACACAGATCGGTCGGGTGCCTATAAGATTTGGACACAGATTGGTCGGGAGCAGATCAGATTTGGACACAGATCGGTCGGGAGCAGATCAGATTTGGACACAGATCAGTCGGGGCAGATCAGATTTGGACACAGATCAGATTCGGAGACAGATCAGATTTGGACAAAAATCAGATTTGTGCACAGATCAGGAGTAGATCAGAATTGGACACAGATCGGTCGGGGGTAGATCAGATTTGGACACAGATCGGTTGGGGCAGATCAGATTTGGACACAGATCGGTTGGGGGCAGATCAGATTTGGACACAGATCGGTCGGGGCAGATCAGATTTGGACACAGATCGGTCAGGGACAGATCAGATTTGGACACAGATTGGTTGGGACAGATCAGATTTGGACACAGATTTGTCGGGGACAGATCAGATTTGGTCACAGATCGGTCGGGAGCAGATCAGAATTGGACACAGATCAGTCAGTGGCAGGTCAGAATTGGACACAGATAGGTCGGGAGCAGATCAGATTTGGACACAGATCAGTCAGGAGCAGAACTGTTTTGGACACAGACCGGTCCGGAGTAGATCAGATTTGGACACAGATCAGTCAGGAGCAGAACAGTTTTGGACACAGACCGGTCCGGAGTAGATCAGATTTGGACACAGATCGGTCGGGAGCTGATCAGATTTGGACATAGATCAGTCGGGGGCAGATCAGATTTGGACACAGATCAGTCGGGGGCAGATCAGATTTGGACACAGATCAGTCGGGGCAGATCAGATTTGGACACAGATCATTTGGTGGCAAATCAGATTTGGACACAGATCAGGAGCAGATCAGATTTGGACACAGATCAGTCAGGAGCAGATTAGGTTTGGACACAGATCATTTGGTGGCAGATAATAATTGGACACAGATCAGTCAGTGGCATATCAGAATTGGACACAGATCGGTCAAAGCAGATCAGATTTGGACACAGATTGGTCGGGAGCAGATCAGATTTGGAGACACAGATCATTTGGTGGCAAATCAGATTTGGACACAGATCCGGAGCAGATCAGATTTGGACACAGATCAGTTGGTGGCAGATCAGAATTTGACACAGATCAGTTGGTGGCAGATCAGAATTGAACACAGATCAGTCGGGAGCAGATCAGATTTGGACACAGATCAGTCGGAAGCAGATCAGATTTGGACACAGATCAGTCGGTGGCAAATCAGATTTGGACACAGATTGGTTGGGGGCCTATCAATTTTGGACACAGATCAGTCGGGAGCAGATCAGATTTGGAGACACAGATCATTTGGTGGCAAATTAGATTTGGACACAGATCAGGAGAAGATCAGAATTGGACACAGATCAGTCATGGGCAGATCAGATTTGGACACAGATCAGTCGGGGGCAGATCAGATTTGGACACAGATCAGTCGGGGTCAGATCAGATTTGGACACAGATCATTTGGTGGCAAAACCCATTTGGACACAGATCATTTGGTGGCAAATCAGATTTGGACACAGATCAGGAGCAGATCTGAATTGGACACAGATCAGTCGTGGGCAGATCAGATTTAGACACAGATCAGTCGGTGGCAGATCAGATTTGGACACAGATCATTTGGGAGCAGATCAGATTTGGAGACACAGATCAGTCGGGAGCAGATTAGGTTTGGACACAGATCATTTGGTGGCAGATCATAATTGGACACAGATCAGTCAGTGGCATATCAGAATTGGACACAGATCGGTCAAAGCAGATCAGATTTGGACACAGATTGGTCGGGAGCAGATCAGATTTGGAGACACAGATCATTTGGTGGCAAATCAGATTTGGACACAGATCCGGAGCAGATCAGATTTGGACACAGATCAGTTGGTGGCAGATCAGAATTTGACACAGATCAGTTGGTGGCAGATCAGAATTGAACACAGATCAGTCGGGAGCAGATCAGATTTGGACACAGATCAGTCGGAAGCAGATCAGATTTGGACACAGATCAGTCGGTGGCAAATCAGATTTGGACACAGATCAGTCGGTGGCAGATCAGAATTGGACACAGATCGGTCTGGGGCAGATCAGATTTAGACACAGATCAGTCGGGGTCAGATCAGATTTGGACACAGATCATTTGGTGGCAAATCGCATTTGGACACAGATCATTTGGTGGCAAATCAGATTTGGACACAGATCAGGAGCACATCAGAATTGGACACAGATCAGTCATGGGCAGATCAGATTTAGACACAGATCAGTCGGTGGCAGATCAGATTTGGACACAGATCATTCGGGAGCAGATCAGATTTGGAGACACAGATCAGTCGGGAGCAGATTAGGTTTGGACACAGATCATTTGGTGGCAGATCATAATTGGACACATCAGTTGAAAGCAGATCAGATTTGGACACAGATCGGTCGGGAGCAGATCAGGTTTGGACACAGGTGATTTGGTGGCAGATCAGAATTGGACAGAGATCAGTTGAAAGCAGATCAGATTTGGACACAGATCAGTCGGTGGCAGATCAGAATTGGACACAGATCGGTCTGGGGCAGATCAGATTTGGACACAGATCAGTCGGGGTCAGATCAGATTTGGACACAGATCATTTGGTGGCAAATCACATTTGGACACAGATCATTTGGTGGCAAATCAGATTTGGACACAGATCAGGAGCACATCAGAATTGGACACAGATCAGTCGTGGGCAGATCAGATTTAGACACAGATCAGTCGGTGGCAGATCACATTTGGACACAGATCATTCGGGAGCAGATCAGATTTGGAGACACAGATCAGTCGGGAGCAGATTAGGTTTGGACACAGATCATTTGGTGGCAGATCATAATTGGACACAGATTAGTTGAAAGCAGATCAGATTTGGACACAGTTCGGTCGGGAGCAGATCAGGTTTGGACACAGGTCATTTGGTGGCAGATCAGAATTGGACAGAGATCAGTTGAAAGCAGATCAGATTTGGACACAGATCAGGAGCAGATCAAATTTGGACACAGATCAGTCAGTGGCAGATCAGATTTCGACACAGATCAGTTGGGAGCAGATCAGATATAGAAACAGATCAGTCGGGAGCAGATCAGATATAGACACAGATCAGGAGCACATCAGGTTTGGACACAGATCAGTCAGTGGCAGTTAAGATTTGGACACAGATCAATCGGGAGCAGATCAGATTCGGACACAGATCAGATTTGGACAAAAATCAGATTTGGACACAGATCAGGAGTAGATCAGAATTGGACACAGATCGGTCGGGGGTAGATCAGATTTGGACACAGATCGGTTGGGGCAGATCAGATTTGGACACAGATCTGTCGGGGGCAGATCAGATTCGGACACAGATCGGTTGGGGCAGATCAGATTTGGACACAGATCGGTCAGGGACAGATCAGATTTGGACACAGATCGGTTGGGACAGATCAGATTTGGACACAGATCTGTCGGGGACAGATCAGATTTGGTCACAGATCGGTCGGGAGCAGATCAGTTTTGGACACAGATCAGTCAGTGGCAGGTCAGAATTGGACACAGATAGGTCGGGAGCAGATCAGATTTGGACACAGATCAGTCAGGAGCAGAACAGTTTTGGACACAGACCGGTCCGGAGTAGATCAGATTTGGACACAGATCAGTCAGGAGCAGAACAGTTTTGGACACAGACCGGTCTGGAGTAGATCAGATTTGGACACAGATCGGTCGGGAGCAGATCAGATTTGGACACAGATCGGTCGGGAGCAGATCAGATTTGGACACAGATCGGTCGGGAGCAGATCAGATTTAGACACAGATCGGTCGGGAGCAGATCAGATTTGGACACAGATCGGTCAGGGCAGATCAGATTTGGACACAGATCATTTGGTGTCAGATCAGGAGCAGATCAGATTTGGACACAGATCTGTCGGGAGCAGATCAGATTCGGACACAGATCAGATTCGGAGACAGATCATATTTGGAGACAGATCAGATTTGGACACAGATCAGATTCGGAGACATAGATCAGTCGGGGGCAGATCAGATTTGGACACAGATCAGTCGGGGGCAGATCAGATTTGGACACAGATCAGTCGGGGCAGATCAGATTTGGACACAGATCAGTCAGGGGCAGATCAGATTTGGACACAGTTTGGTTGGGGGCAGATCAGATTTGGACACAGATCAGTCGGGAGCAGATCAGATTTGGAGACACAGATCATTTGGTGGCAAAATTGATTTGGACACAGATCAGGAGCAGATCAGAATTGGACACAGATCAGTCGGGGGCAGATCAGATTTGGACACAGATCGGTCTGGGGCAGATCAGATTTGGACACAGATCGGTTGGGGCAGATCAGATTTGGACACAGATCGGTCGGGGTCAGATCAGATTTGGACACAGATCGGTCGGGGACAGATCAGATTTGGTCACAGATCGGTCGGGAGCAGATCAGAATTGGACACAGATCAGTCGGTGGCATATCAGAATTGGACAAAGATCAGTCGGGAGCATATCAAATTTGGACACAGATCAGTCAGGAGCAGAACAGATTTGGACACAGATCGGTCGGGTGCCTATAAGATTTGGACACAGATTGGTCGGGAGCAGATCAGATTTGGACACAGATCGGTCGGGAGCAGATCAGATTTGGACACAGATCAGTCGGGAGCAGATCAGATTCAGACACAGATCAGATTCGGAGACAGATCAGATTTGGACAAAAATCAGATTTGGACACAGATCAGGAGTAGATTAGAATTGGACACAGATCTGTCGGGGGTAGATCAGATTTGGACACAGATCGGTTGGGGCAGATCAGATTTGGACACAGATCTGTCGGGGGCAGATCAGATTTGGACACAGATCGGTCGGGGCAGGTCAGATTTGGACACAGATCTGTCGCGGACAGATCAGATTTGGTCACAGATCGGTCGGGAGCAGATCAGAATTGGACACAGATCAGTCAGTGGCAGGTCAGAATTGGACACAGATAGGTTGGGAGCAGATCAGATTTGGACACAGATCAGTCAGGAGCAGAACAGTTTTGGACACAGACCGGTCCGGAGTAGATCAGATTTGGACACAGATCAGTCAGGAGCAGAACAGTTTTGGACACAGACCGGTCCGGAGTAGATCAGATTTGGACACAGATCAGTCAGGAGCAGATCAGATTTGGACACAGATCGGTCGGGAGCAGATCAGATTTGGACACAGATCGGTCGGGAGCAGATCAGATTTGTACACAGATTGGTCGGGAGCAGATCAGATTTGGACACAGATCAGTCGGGGGCAGATCAGATTTGGACACAGATCGGTCGGGGGCAGATCAGATTCGGACACAGATCAGATTCGGAGACAGATCAGATTTGGACAAAGATCAGATTTGGACACAGATCAGATTCGGAGACAGATCAGATTTGGACATAGATCAGTCGGGGGCAGATCAGATTGGGACACAGTTCAGTCGGGGGCAGATCAGATTTGGACACAGATCAGTCGGGGCAGATCAGATTTGGACACAGATCAGTCAGGGGCAGATCAGATTTGGACACAGTTTGGTTGGGGGCAGATCAGATTTGGACACAGATCAGTCGGGAGCAGATCAGATTTGGAGACACAGATCATTTGGTGGCAAAATTGATTTGGACACAGATCAGGAGCAGATCAGAATTGGACACAGATCAGCCGGGGGCAGATCAGATTTGGACACAGTTTGGTTGGGGGCAGATCAGATTTGGACACAGATCAGTCGGGAGCAGATCAGATTTGGAGACACAGATCATTTGGTGGCAAAATTGATTTGGACACAGATCAGGAGCAGATCAGAATTGGACACAGATCAGTCGGGGGCAGATCAGATTTGGACACAGATCGGTCTGGGGCAGATCAGATTTGGACACAGATCGGTCGGGGACAGATCAGATTTGGACACAGATCGGTCGGGGTCAGATCAGATTTGGACACAGATCGGTCGGGGACAGATCAGATTTGGTCACAGATCGGTCGGGAGCAGATCAGAATTGGACACAGATCAGTCGGTGGCATATCAGAATTGGACAAAGATCAGTCGGGAGCATATCAAATTTGGACACAGATCAGTCAGGAGCAGAACAGATTTGGACACAGATCGGTCGGGTGCCTATAAGATTTGGACACAGATTGGTCGGGAGCAGATCAGATTTGGACACAGATCGGTCGGGAGCAGATCAGATTTGGACACAGATCAGTCGGGAGCAGATCAGATTCGGACACAGATCAGATTTGGACAAAAATCAGATTTGGACACAGATCAGGAGTAGATCAGAATTGGACACAGATCAGTCGGGGGTAGATCAGATTTGGACACAGATCGGTTGGGGCAGATCAGATTTGGACACAGATCTGTCGGGGGCAGATCAGATTTGGACACAGATCGGTCGGGGCAGGTCAGATTTGGACACAGATCTGTCGCGGACAGATCAGATTTGGTCACAGATCGGTCGGGAGCAGATCAGAATTGGACACAGATCAGTCAGTGGCAGGTCAGAATTGGACACAGATAGGTCGGGAGCAGATCAGATTTGGACACAGATCAGTCAGGAGCAGAACAGTTTTGGACACAGACCGGTCCGGAGTAGATCAGATTTGGACACAGATCAGTCAGGAGCAGAACAGTTTTGGACACAGACCGGTCCGGAGTAGATCAGATTTGGACACAGATCAGTCAGGAGCAGATCAGATTTGGACACAGATCGGTCGGGAGCAGATCAGATTGGGACACAGTTCGGTCGGGAGCAGATCAGATTTGTACACAGATTGGTCGGGAGCAGATCAGATTTGGACACAGATCAGTCGGGGGCAGATCAGATTTGGACACAGATCGGTCGGGGGCAGATCAGATTCGGACACAGATCAGATTCGGAGACAGATCAGATTTGGACAAAGATCAGATTTGGACACAGATCAGATTCGGAGACAGATCAGATTTGGACATAGATCAGTCGGGGGCAGATCAGATTGGGACACAGATCAGTCGGGGGCAGATCAGATTTGGACACAGATCAGTCGGGGCAGATCAAATTTGGACACAGATCAGTCAGGGGCAGATCAGATTTGGACACAGATTGGTTGGGGGCCGATCAGATTTGGACACAGATCAGTCGGGAGCAGATCAGATTTGGAGACACAGATCATTTGGTGGCAAATTAGATTTGGACACAGATCAGGAGCAGATCAGAATTGGACACAGATCAGTCGTGGGCAGATCAGATTTGGACACAGATCAGTCGGGGACAGATCAGATTTGGACACAGATCGGTCGGGGTCAGATCTGATTTGGACACAGATCGGTCGGGGGCAGATCAGATTTGGTCACAGATCGGTCGGGAGCAGATCAGAATTGGACACAGATCAGTCGGTGGCATATCAGAATTGGACAAAGATCAGTCGGGAGCATATCAGATTTGGACACAGATCAGTCAGGAGCATAACAGATTTGGACACAGATCGGTCGGGTGCCTATAAGATTTGGACACAGATTGGTCGGGAGCAGATCAGATTTGGACACAGATCGGTCGGGAGCAGATCAGATTTGGACACAGATCAGTCGGGGCAGATCAGATTTGGACACAGATCAGATTCGGAGACAGATCAGATTTGGACAAAAATCAGATTTGTACACAGATCAGGAGTAGATCAGAATTGGACACAGATCGGTCGGGGGTAGATCAGATTTGGACACAGATCGGTTGGGGCAGATCAGATTTGGACACAGATCTGTCGGGGGCAGATCAGATTTGGACACAGATCGGTCGGGGCAGATCAGATTTGGACACAGATCGGTCAGGGACAGATCAGATTTGGACACAGATTGGTTGGGACAGATCAGATTTGGACACAGATTTGTCGGGGACAGATCAGATTTGGTCACAGATCTGTCGGGAGCAGATCAGAATTGGACACAGATCAGTCAGTGGCAGGTCAGAATTGGACACAGATAGGTCGGGAGCAGATCAGATTTGGACACAGATCAGTCAGGAGCAGAACAGTTTTGGACACAGACCGGTCCGGAGTAGATCAGATTTGGACACAGACCAGTCAGGAGCAGAACAGTTTTGGACACAGACCGGTCCGGAGTAGATCAGATTTGGACACAGATCGGTCGGGAGCAGATCAGATTTGGACATAGATCAGTCGGGGGCAGATCAGATTTGGACACAGATCAGTCAGGGGCAGATCAGATTTGGACACAGATTGGTTGGGGGCAGATCAGATTTGGACACAGATCAGTCGGGAGCAGATCAGATTTGGAGACACAGATCATTTGGTGGCAAATTAGATTTGGACACAGATCAGGAGCAGATCAGAATTGGACACAGATCAGTCGTGGGCAGATCAGATTTGGACACAGATCAGTCGGGGGCAGATCAGATTTGGACACAGATCGGTCTGGGGCAGATCAGATTTGGACACAGATCGGTCGGGAGCAGATCAGATTTGGACACAGATCGGTCGGGAGCAGAACAGATTTGGACACAGATCGGTCGGGAGCAGATCAGATTTAGACACAGATCGGTCGGGGGCAGATCAGATTTGGACACAGACCATTTGGTGTCAGATCAGGAGCAGATCAGATTTGGACACAGATTTGTAGGGAGCAGATCAGATTCGGACACAGATCAGATTCGGAGACAGATCAGATTTGGACAAAGATCAGATTTGGACACAGATCAGATTCGGAGACAGATCAGATTTGCACATAGATCAGTCGGGGGCAGATCAGATTTGGACACAGATCAGTTGGGGGCAGATCAGATTTGGACACAGATCTGTCGGGGCAGATCAGATTTGGACACAGATCAGTCAGGGGCAGATCAGATTTGGACACAGATTGGTTGGGGGTAGATCAGATTTGGACACAGATCAGTCGGGAGCAGATCAGATTTGGAGACACAGATCATTTGGTGGCAAAATAGATTTGGACACAGATCAGGAGCAGATCAGAATTGGACACAGATCAGTCGTGGGCAGATCAGATTTGGACACAGATCAGTCGGGGGCAGATCAGATTTGGACACAGATCGGTCGGGGACAGATCAGATTTTGACACAGATCGGTCGGGGACAGATCAGATTTGGACACAGATCGGTCGGGGTCAGATCAGATTTGGACACAGATCGGTCGGGGACAGATCAGATTTGGTCACATATCGGTCAGTAGCAGATCAGAATTGGACACAGATCAGTCGGTGGCATATCAGAATTGGACAAAGATCAGTCGGGAGCATATCAGATTTGGACACAGATCAGTCGGGAGCAGAACAGATTTGGACACAGATCGGTCGGGTGCCTATCAGATTTGGACACAGATTGGTCGGGAGCAGATCAGATTTGGACACAGATCGGTCGGGAGCAGATCAGATTTGGACACAGATCGGTCGGGAGCAGATCAGATTTGGACACAGATCAGACGGGGCAGATCAGATTTGGACACAGATCAGTCGGGGGCAGATCAGATTTAGACACAGATCAGTCGGGGGTAGATGAGATTTGGACACAGATCAGTTGGGAGCAGATCAGATTTGGACACAGATTAGTCGGGGGCAGATCAGATTTGGAGACACAGATCATTTGGTGGCAAATCAGAATTGGACACAGATCAGGAGCATATCAGAATTGGACACAGATCTGTCGTGGGAAGATCAGATTTGGACACAGATAGGTCTGGCGCAGATCAGATTTGGACACAGATCTGTCGGGGGCAGATCAGATTTGGACACAGATTTGTCGGGGGCAGATCAGATTTGGACACAGATCGGTCGAGGACAGATCAGATTCGGACAAAGATCAGTCAGGGGCAGATAAGGTTTAGACACAGATCGGTCTGGGGCAGATCAGATTTGGACACAGACCGGTTGGGGCAGATCAGATTTGGACACAGATCAGTCGGGAGCAGATCAGGTTTGAATACAGATCAGGAGCAGATTAGATTTGGACACAGATCAGGAGCAGATCATATTTGGACACAGATTAGTTGGGAGCAGATCATATTTGGACACAGATCAGTTGGTAGCAGAACAGATTTGGACCCAGATCAGTCGGGAGAAGATCAGATTTGGACACAGATCAGTCGGTGGAAGATCAGATTTTGACACAGATCAGTCGGGAGCCGATCCGATTTGGACACAGATCAGTCGGTGGCAGATCAGAATTGGACACAGATCAGTCGGGAGCAGATCAGATTTGGACACAGATCAGTTGGGAGCAGATCAGATTTGGACAGATCAGTCGGGGCCAGATAAGATTTAGACACAGATCGGTCGGGGGCAGATCAGATTTGGACACAGACCGGTTGGGGCAGATCAGATTTGGACACAGATGGGTCAGAGGCAGATCAAATTTAGACACAGATCGGTCGGGGCCAGATAAGATTTAGACACAGATCGGTCGGGGGCAGATCAGATTTGGACACAGACCGGTTGGGGCAGATCAGATTTGGACACAGATCAGTCGGGGAGCAGATCAGATTTGGACACAGATTAGTCGGGGGCAGATCAGATTTGGAGACACAGATCATTTGGTGGCAAATCAGAATTGGACACAGATCAGGAGCAGATCAGAATTGGACACAGATCTGTCGTGGGAAGATCAGATTTGGACACAGATCGGTCTGGGGCAGATCAGATTTGGACACAGATCTGTCGGGGGCAGATCAGATTTGGACACAGATCTGTAGGGGCAGATCAGATTTGGACCCAGATCGGTCGAGGACAGATCAGATTCGGAAACAGATTGGTTGGGGACAGATCAGATTTGGACACAGATTGGTCGGGGTCAGATCAGATTTGGACATGGATCGGTCGTCGACAGACTAGATTTGGTCGCAGATCGGTCGGTAGCAGATCAGAATTGGACCCAGATCAGTCGGTGGCAGATCGGAATTGGACACAGATCAGTCGGGAGCATATCAGATTTGGACATAAATAGGTCGGGAGCAGATCAGATTTGGACACAGATCCGTCGGGAGCAGAACAGATTTGGACACAGACCGGTCCAGAGCAGATCAGATTTGGACACAGATCGGTCGAGAGCAGATCAGATTTGGACACAGATCAGATTCGGACACAGATCAGATTCGGAGACAGATCAGATTTGGACAAAGATCAGATTTGGACACAGATCAGATTCGGAGACAGATCAGATTTGCACATAGATCAGTCGGGGGCAGATCAGATTTGGACACAGATCAGTTGGGGGCAGATCAGATTTGGACACAGATCTGTCGGGGCAGATCAGATTTGGACACAGATCAGTCAGGGGCAGATCAGATTTGGACACAGATTGGTTGGGGGTAGATCAGATTTGGACACAGATCAGTCGGGAGCAGATCAGATTTGGAGACACAGATCATTTGGTGGCAAAATAGATTTGGACACAGATCAGGAGCAGATCAGAATTGGACACAGATCAGTCGTGGGCAGATCAGATTTGGACACAGATCAGTCGGGGGCAGATCAGATTTGGACACAGATCGGTCGGGGACAGATCAGATTTTGACACAGATCGGTCGGGGACAGATCAGATTTGGACACAGATCGGTCGGGGTCAGATCAGATTTGGACACAGATCGGTCGGGGACAGATCAGATTTGGTCACATATCGGTCAGTAGCAGATCAGAATTGGACACAGATCAGTCGGTGGCATATCAGAATTGGACAAAGATCAGTCGGGAGCATATCAGATTTGGACACAGATCAGTCGGGAGCAGAACAGATTTGGACACAGATCGGTCGGGTGCCTATCAGATTTGGACACAGATTGGTCGGGAGCAGATCAGATTTGGACACAGATCGGTCGGGAGCAGATCAGATTTGGACACAGATCGGTCGGGAGCAGATCAGATTTGGACACAGATCAGACGGGGCAGATCAGATTTGGACACAGATCAGTCGGGGGCAGATCAGATTTAGACACAGATCAGTCGGGGGTAGATGAGATTTGGACACAGATCAGTTGGGAGCAGATCAGATTTGGACACAGATTAGTCGGGGGCAGATCAGATTTGGAGACACAGATCATTTGGTGGCAAATCAGAATTGGACACAGATCAGGAGCATATCAGAATTGGACACAGATCTGTCGTGGGAAGATCAGATTTGGACACAGATAGGTCTGGCGCAGATCAGATTTGGACACAGATCTGTCGGGGGCAGATCAGATTTGGACACAGATTTGTCGGGGGCAGATCAGATTTGGACACAGATCGGTCGAGGACAGATCAGATTCGGACAAAGATCAGTCAGGGGCAGATAAGGTTTAGACACAGATCGGTCTGGGGCAGATCAGATTTGGACACAGACCGGTTGGGGCAGATCAGATTTGGACACAGATCAGTCGGGAGCAGATCAGGTTTGAATACAGATCAGGAGCAGATTAGATTTGGACACAGATCAGGAGCAGATCATATTTGGACACAGATTAGTTGGGAGCAGATCATATTTGGACACAGATCAGTTGGTAGCAGAACAGATTTGGACCCAGATCAGTCGGGAGAAGATCAGATTTGGACACAGATCAGTCGGTGGAAGATCAGATTTTGACACAGATCAGTCGGGAGCCGATCCGATTTGGACACAGATCAGTCGGTGGCAGATCAGAATTGGACACAGATCAGTCGGGAGCAGATCAGATTTGGACACAGATCAGTTGGGAGCAGATCAGATTTGGACAGATCAGTCGGGGCCAGATAAGATTTAGACACAGATCGGTCGGGGGCAGATCAGATTTGGACACAGACCGGTTGGGGCAGATCAGATTTGGACACAGATGGGTCAGAGGCAGATCAAATTTAGACACAGATCGGTCGGGGCCAGATAAGATTTAGACACAGATCGGTCGGGGGCAGATCAGATTTGGACACAGACCGGTTGGGGCAGATCAGATTTGGACACAGATCAGTCGGGGAGCAGATCAGATTTGGACACAGATTAGTCGGGGGCAGATCAGATTTGGAGACACAGATCATTTGGTGGCAAATCAGAATTGGACACAGATCAGGAGCAGATCAGAATTGGACACAGATCTGTCGTGGGAAGATCAGATTTGGACACAGATCGGTCTGGGGCAGATCAGATTTGGACACAGATCTGTCGGGGGCAGATCAGATTTGGACACAGATCTGTAGGGGCAGATCAGATTTGGACCCAGATCGGTCGAGGACAGATCAGATTCGGAAACAGATTGGTTGGGGACAGATCAGATTTGGACACAGATTGGTCGGGGTCAGATCAGATTTGGACATGGATCGGTCGTCGACAGACTAGATTTGGTCGCAGATCGGTCGGTAGCAGATCAGAATTGGACCCAGATCAGTCGGTGGCAGATCGGAATTGGACACAGATCAGTCGGGAGCATATCAGATTTGGACATAAATAGGTCGGGAGCAGATCAGATTTGGACACAGATCCGTCGGGAGCAGAACAGATTTGGACACAGACCGGTCCAGAGCAGATCAGATTTGGACACAGATCGGTCGAGAGCAGATCAGATTTGGACACAGATCAGTTGGGAGCAGATCAGATTTGGACACAGAGCAGATTCAGAGACAGATCAGATTTGGACACAGATCAGATTCGGAGACAGATCAGATTTGGACACAGATCAGTCGGGGGCAGATCAGATTTGGATACAGATCAGTCGGGAGCAGAACAGATTTAGACACAGATCAGTCGGGGGCAGATCAGATTTAGACACAGATTAGTCGGGAGCAAATCAAATTCGGACACAGATCAGATTTGGACAAAGATCAGATTTGGACACATATCAGTCGGGGGCAGATCAGTTTTGGACACTGATCAGTCGGGGGCAGATCAGATTTGGATACAGATCAGTCGGGGGCAGATCAGATTTGGACACAGATCACATTCGGAGACAGATCACATTCGGAGACAGATCACATTCGGAGACAGATCACATTTGGACACAGATCAGTCGGTTGCAGATCAGATTTAGACACAGATCGGTCGAAGCAGATCAGAATTGTACACAGATCAGTCGGGAGCAGATCAGATTTGGAGACACAGATCATTTGGTGGCAAATCAGATTTGGACATAGATCAGGAGCAGATCAGATTTGGACATAAATCAGTTGGGGGCAGATCAGATTTGGACACAGATCAGTCGGGGGCAGATCAGATTTAGACACAGATTAGTCGGGAGCAAATCAAATTCGGACACAGATCAGATTTGGACAAAGATCAGATTTGGACACATATCAGTCGGGGGCAGATCAGATTTGGACACTGATCAGTCGGGGGCAGATCAGATTGGATACAGATCAGTCGGGGCAGATCAGATTTGGACACAGATCTGTAGGGGCAGATCAGATTTGGACACAGATCGGTCGAGGACAGATCAGATTCGGACACAGATTGGTTGGGGACAGATCAGATTTGGACACAGATTGGTCGGGGTCAGATCAGATTTGGACATGGATCGGTCGTCGACAGACTAGATTTGGTCACAGATCGGTCGGTAGCAGATCAGAATTGGACCCAGATCAGTCGGTGGCAGATCAGAATTGGACACAGATCAGTCGGGAGCATATCAGATTTGGACATAAATAGGCCGGGAGCAGATCAGATTTGGACACAGATCCGTCGGGAGCAGAACAGATTTGGACACAGACCGGTCCAGAGCAGATCAGATTTGGACACAGATCGGTCGAGAGCAGATCAGATTTGGACACAGATCAGTCGGGAGCAGATCAGATTTAGACACAGATCAGTTGGGAGCAGATCAGATTTGGACATAGAGCAGATTCAGAGACAGATCAGATTTGGACACAGATCAGATTCGGAGACAGATCAGATTTGGACACAGATCAGTCGGGGGCAGATCAGATTTGGATACAGATCAGTCGGGAGCAGAACAGATTTAGACACAGATCAGTCGGGGGCAGATCAGATTTAGACACAGATTAGTCGGGAGCAAATCAAATTCGGACACAGATCAGATTTGGACAAAGATCAGATTTGGACACATATCAGTCGGGGGCAGATCAGATTTGGACACCGATCAGTCGGGGGCAGATCAGATTTGGATACAGATCAGTCGGGGGCAGATCAGATTTGGACACAGATCAGTCGGGGGCAGATCAGATTTGGACACAGATCAGATTTGGACACAGATCACATTCGGAGACAGATCACATTCGGAGACAGATCACATTTGGACACAGATCAGTCGGGTGCAGATCAGATTTAGACACAGATCGGTCGAAGCAGATCAGAATTGTACACAGATCAGTCGGGAGCAGATCAGATTTGGAGACACAGATCATTTGGTGGCAAATCAGATTTGGACATAGATCAGGAGCAGATCAGATTTGGACATAAATCAGTTGGGGGCAGATCAGATTTAGACACAGATTAGTCGGGAGCAAATCAAATTCGGACACAGATCAGATTTGGACAAAGATCAGATTTGGACACATATCAGTCGGGGGCAGATCAGATTTGGACACCGATCAGTCGGGGGCAGATCAGATTTGGATACAGATCAGTCGGGGGCAGATCAGATTTGGACACAGATCACATTCGGAGACAGATCACATTCGGAGACAGATCACATTCGGAGACAGATCACATTTGGACACAGATCAGTCGGGTGCAGATCAGATTTAGACACAGATCGGTCGAAGCAGATCAGAATTGTACACAGATCAGTCGGGAGCAGATCAGATTTGGAGACACAGATCATTTGGTGGCAAATCAGATTTGGACATAGATCAGGAGCAGATCAGATTTGGACATAAATCAGTTGGGGGCAGATCAGATTTGGACACAGATCAGTCGGGGGCAGATCAGATTTAGACACAGATTAGTCGGGAGCAAATCAAATTCGGACACAGATCAGATTTGGACAAAGATCAGATTTGGACACATATCAGTCGGGGGCAGATCAGATTTGGACACTGATCAGTCGGGGGCAGATCAGATTGGATACAGATCAGTCGGGGCAGATCAGATTTGGACACAGATCTGTAGGGGCAGATCAGATTTGGACACAGATCGGTCGAGGACAGATCAGATTCGGACACAGATTGGTTGGGGACAGATCAGATTTGGACACAGATTGGTCGGGGTCAGATCAGATTTGGACATGGATCGGTCGTCGACAGACTAGATTTGGTCACAGATCGGTCGGTAGCAGATCAGAATTGGACCCAGATCAGTCGGTGGCAGATCAGAATTGGACACAGATCAGTCGGGAGCATATCAGATTTGGACATAAATAGGTCGGGAGCAGATCAGATTTGGACACAGATCCGTCGGGAGCAGAACAGATTTGGACACAGACCGGTCCAGAGCAGATCAGATTTGGACACAGATCGGTCGAGAGCAGATCAGATTTGGACACAGATCGGTCGGGAGCAGATCAGATTTAGACACAGATCAGTTGGGAGCAGATCAGATTTGGACACAGAGCAGATTCAGAGACAGATCAGATTTGGACACAGATCAGATTCGGAGACAGATCAGATTTGGACACAGATCAGTCGGGGGCAGATCAGATTTGGATACAGATCAGTCGGGAGCAGAACAGATTTAGACACAGATCAGTCGGGGGCAGATCAGATTTAGACACAGATTAGTCGGGAGCAAATCAAATTCGAACAGAGATCAGATTTGGACAAAGATCAGATTTGGACACATATCAGTCGGGGGCAGATCAGATTTGGACACTGATCAGTCGGGGGCAGATCAGATTTGGATACAGATCAGTCGGGGGCAGATCAGATTTGGACACAGATCACATTCGGAGACAGATCACATACGGAGACAGATCACATTTGGACACAGATCAGTCGGGTGCAGATCAGATTTAGACACAGATCGGTCGAAGCAGATCAGAATTGTACACAGATCAGTCGGGAGCAGATCAGATTTGGAGACACAGATCATTTGGTGGCAAATCAGATTTGGACATAGATCAGAAGCAGATCAGATTTGGACATAAATCAGTTGGGGGCAGATCAGATTTGGACACAGATCAGTCGGGGGCAGATCAGATTTAGACACAGATTAGTCGGGAGCAAATAAAATTCGGACACAGATCAGATTTGGACAAAGATCAGATTTGGACACATATCAGTCGGGGGCAGATCAGATTTGGACACTGATCAGTCGGGGGCAGATCAGATTGGATACAGATCAGTCGGGGCAGATCAGATTTGGACACAGATCTGTAGGGGCAGATCAGATTTGGACACAGATCGGTCGAGGACAGATCAGATTCGGACACAGATTGGTTGGGGACAGATCAGATTTGGACACAGATTGGTCGGGGTCAGATCAGATTTGGACATGGATCGGTCGTCGACAGACTAGATTTGGTCACAGATCGGTCGGTAGCAGATCAGAATTGGACCCAGATCAGTCGGTGGCAGATCAGAATTGGACACAGATCAGACGGGAGCATATCAGATTTGGACATAAAAAGGTCGGGAGCAGATCAGATTTGGACACAGATCCGTCGGGAGCAGAACAGATTTGGACACAGACCGGTCCAGAGCAGATCAGATTTGGACACAGATCGGTCGAGAGCAGATCAGATTTGGACACAGATCGGTCGGGAGCAGATCAGATTTAGACACAGATCAGTTGGGAGCAGATCAGATTTGGACACAGAGCAGATTCAGAGACAGATCAGATTTGGACACAGATCAGATTCGGAGACAGATCAGATTTGGACACAGATCAGTCGGGGGCAGATCAGATTTGGATACAGATCAGTCGGGAGCAGAACAGATTTAGACACAGATCAGTCGGGGGCAGATCAGATTTAGACACAGATTAGTCGGGAGCAAATCAAATTCGGACACAGATCAGATTTGGACAAAGATCAGATTTGGACACATATCAGTCGGGGGCAGATCAGATTTGGACACCGATCAGTCGGGGGCAGATCAGATTTGGATACAGATCAGTCGGGGGCAGATCAGATTTGGACACAGATCAGATTTGGACACAGATCACATTCGGAGACAGATCACATTCGGAGACAGATCACATTTGGACACAGATCAGTCGGGTGCAGATCAGATTTAGACACAGATCATTTGGTGGCAAATCAGATTTGGACATAAATCAGTTGGGGGCAGATCAGATTTGGACACAGATCAGTCGGTGGCAGATCAGAATTGTACACAGATCAGTCGGGAGCAGATCAGATTTGGAGACACAGATCATTTGGTGGCAAATCAGATTTGGACATAAATCAGTTGGGGGCAGATCAGATTTGGACACAGATCAGTCGGTGGCAGATCAGAATTGGACACAGATCAGTCGGGAGCAGATCAGGTTTGAACACAGATCAGGAGCAGATCAGATTTGGACACAGATCAGGAGCAGATAAGATTTGGACACAGATTAGTCAGGAGCAGATCATATTTGGACACAGATCAGTCGGGAGCAGGACAGATTTGGACCCAGATCAGTCGGGGGCAGATCAGATTTGGACACAGATCAGTCGGTGGCAGATCAGATTTGGGCACAGATCAGTCGAGAGCAGATCAGATTTGGACACAGATCGGTCGGGGGCAGATCAGAATTGGACACAGATCAGTCGGGAGTAGATCAGATTTGGACACAGATTGGTTGGGAGCAGATCAGATATGGACACAGATCAGTCGGGAGCAGATCAGATTTGGACACAGATCAGTCGGGGGCAGATAAGATTTAGACACAGATCGGTCGGGGGCAGATCAGATTTGGACACAGACCGGTTGGGGCACATCAGATTTGAACACAGATCAGTCGGGAGCAGATCAGGTTTGAACACTGATCAGGAGCAGATCAGATTTGGACACAGATCAGGAGCAGATCAGATTTGGATGCAGATTAGTCGGGAGCAGATCATATTTGGACACAGATCAGTCGGTAGCAAAACAGATTTGGACCCAGATCAGTCGGGGCAGATCAGATTTGGACACAGATCAGTCGGTGGCAGATCAGATTTGGACACAGATCAGTCGGGAGCAGATCAGATTTGGACACAGATCGGTAAGGGGCAGATAAGATTTGGACACAGATCGGTCGGGAGCAGATCAGATTTAGACACAGATCAGTTGGGAGCAGATCAGATTTGGACACAGAGCAGATTCAGAGACAGATCAGATTTGGACACTGATCAGATTCGGAGACAGATCAGATTTGGACACAGATCAGTCGGGGGCAGATCAGATTTGGATACAGATCAGTCGGGAGCAGAACAGATTTAGACACAGATCAGTCGGGGGCAGATCAGATTTAGACACAGATTAGTCGGGAGCAAATCAAATTCGGACACAGATCAGATTTGGACAAAGATCAGATTTGGACACATATCAGTCGGGGGCAGATCAGATTTGGACACCGATCAGTCGGGGGCAGATCAGATTTGGATACAGATCAGTCGGGGGCAGATCAGATTTGGACACAGATCACATTCGGAGACAGATCACATTCGGAGACAGATCACATTCGGAGACAGATCACATTTGGACACAGATCAGTCGGGTGCAGATCAGATTTAGACACAGATCGGTCGAAGCAGATCAGAATTGTACACAGATCAGTCGGGAGCAGATCAGATTTGGAGACACAGATCATTTGGTGGCAAATCAGATTTGGACATAGATCAGGAGCAGATCAGATTTGGACATAAATCAGTTGGGGGCAGATCAGATTTGGACACAGATCAGTCGGGGGCAGATCAGATTTAGACACAGATTAGTCGGGAGCAAATCAAATTCGGACACAGATCAGATTTGGACAAAGATCAGATTTGGACACATATCAGTCGGGGGCAGATCAGATTTGGACACTGATCAGTCGGGGGCAGATCAGATTGGATACAGATCAGTCGGGGCAGATCAGATTTGGACACAGATCTGTAGGGGCAGATCAGATTTGGACACAGATCGGTCGAGGACAGATCAGATTCGGACACAGATTGGTTGGGGACAGATCAGATTTGGACACAGATTGGTCAGGGTCAGATCAGATTTGGACATGGATCGGTCGTCGACAGACTAGATTTGGTCACAGATCGGTCGGTAGCAGATCAGAATTGGACCCAGATCAGTCGGTGGCAGATCAGAATTGGACACAGATCAGTCGGGAGCATATCAGATTTGGACATAAATAGGTCGGGAGCAGATCAGATTTGGACACAGATCCGTCGGGAGCAGAACAGATTTGGACACAGACCGGTCCAGAGCAGATCAGATTTGGACACAGATCGGTCGAGAGCAGATCAGATTTGGACACAGATCGGTCGGGAGCAGATCAGATTTAGACACAGATCAGTTGGGAGCAGATCAGATTTGGACACAGAGCAGATTCAGAGACAGATCAGATTTGGACACAGATCAGATTCGGAGACAGATCAGATTTTAGACACAGATCAGTCGGGGGCAGATCAGATTTGGATACAGATCAGTCGGGAGCAGAACAGATTTAGACACAGATCAGTCGGGGGCAGATCAGATTTAGACACAGATTAGTCGGGAGCAAATCAAATTCGGACACAGATCAGATTTGGACAAAGATCAGATTTGGACACTGATCAGTCGGGGGCAGATCAGATTTGGATACAGATCAGTCGGGGGCAGAACCGATTAGGACACAGATCACATTCGGAGACAGATCACATTCGGAGACAGATCACATTTGGACACAGATCAGTCGGGTGCAGATCAGATTTAGACACAGATCGGTCGAAGCAGATCAGAATTGTACACAGATCAGTCGGGAGCAGATCAGATTTGGAGACACAGATCATTTGGTGGCAAATCAGATTTGGACATAAATCAGTTGGGGGCAGATCAGATTTGGACACAGATCAGTCGGTGGCAGATCAGAATTGGACACAGATCAGTCGGGAGCAGATCAGGTTTGAACACAGATCAGGAGCAGATCAGATTTGGACACAGATCAGGAGCAGATAAGATTTGGACACAGATTAGTCAGGAGCAGATCATATTTGGACACAGATCAGTCGGGAGCAGGACAGATTTGGACCCAGATCAGTCGGGGGCAGATCAGATTTGGACACAGATCAGTCGGTGGCAGATCAGATTTGGGCACAGATCAGTCGAGAGCAGATCAGATTTGGACACAGATCGGTAGGGGCAGATCAGAATTGGACACAGATCAGTCGGGAGTAGATCAGATTTGGACACAGATTGGTTGGGAGCAGATCAGATATGGACACAGATCAGTCGGGAGCAGATCAGATTTGGACACAGATCAGTCGGGGGCAGATAAGATTTAGACACAGATCGGTCGGGGGCAGATCAGATTTGGACACAGACCGGTTGGGGCACATCAGATTTGAACACAGATCAGTCGGGAGCAGATCAGGTTTGAACACAGATCAGGAGCAGATCAGATTTGGACACAGATCAGGAGCAGATCAGATTTGGACGCAGATTAGTCGGGAGCAGATCATATTTGGACACAGATCAGTCGGTAGCAAAACAGATTTGGACCCAGATCAGTCGGGGCAGATCAGATTTGGACACAGATCAGTCGGTGGCAGATCAGATTTGGACACAGATCAGTCGGGAGCAGATCAGATTTGGACACAGATCGGTAAGGGGCAGATAAGATTTGGACACAGATCGGTTGGGGCAGATCAGATTTGGACACAGATCAGTCGGGGAGCAGATCAGATTTGGACACAGATGGGTCAGAGGCAGATCAGATTTAGACACAGATCGGTTGGGGGCAGATAAGATTTGGACACAGATTGGTCGGGAGCAGATCAGATTTGGACACAGATCGGTCGGGAGCAGATCAGATTTGGACACAGATCAGTCGGGGGCAGATCAGATTTGTACACAGATCATTTGGTGTCAAATCAGATTTGGACACAGATCAGGAGCAGATCAGATTTGGACACAGATCTGTAGGCTCCATCATAGCCCGCACTGGGGCCCAGCTCCATCATTGCGCGCACTGGGGCCCAGCTCCATCATAGCCCGCACTGGGGCCCAGCTCCATTATAGCCCGCACTGGGGCCCAGCTCTGCCACAGCCCGCACTGGGGCCCAGCTCTGCATAGCCCACACTGGGGCCCAGCTCCATCATAGCATGCACTGGGGCCCAGCTCCATCATAGCCTGCACGGAGACCCAGCTCCATCATATCCCGCACTGAGGCCCAGCTACATCATAGCCCACACTGGGGCCCAGCTCCATCATAGGCCGCTTCGGAACCCAGCTCCATCATAGCCCGCACTGGGGCCTAGCTCCATCATAGCCTGCACGGGGACCCAGCTCCATCATATCCCGCACTGGGGCCCAGCTCCATCATAGCCCGCACTGGGGCCCAGCTCCATCATAGGCCGTTTCGGGACCCAGCTCCATCATAGCCCGCACTGGGGCCTAGCTCCATCATAGCCTGCACTGGGGCCCAGCTCCATCATAGGCCACATTGGGACCCAGCTCCATCATAGCCAGCACTGGGGCCCAGCTCTGCCAGAGCCCGCACTTTGCCCAGCTCTGCCGCTGCCTGCACTGGGGCAAAGCTCCATCATAGCCCGCACTGGGGCCCAGCTCCATCATAGCCCGCACTGGGGCCCAGCTCCATCATAGCCCGCACTGGGGCCTAGCTCTGCCGCAGCCCACACTGTGGCCCAGCTCCATCATAGCCCGCACTGGGGCCCAGCTCCATCATAGCCCACACTGGGGCCCAACTCCATCATAGCCCGCACTGGGTCCCAGCTCCATCATAGCATGCACTGGGGCCCAGCTCTATCATAGACCGCACTGGGGCCCAGCTCCATCATAGCCCGCACTGGGGCCCTGCTCCATCATAACCCGCACTGGGGCCCAGCTCCATCATAGCCCGCACTGGGGCCCAGCTCCCTCATAGCCTGCACGGGGACCCAGCTCCATCATAACCTGCACTGGGACCCAACTCCATCATAGCCCGCACTGGGGCCCAGCTCCATCTTAGCCTGCACTGGGGCCCAGCTATATCATGGCCCGCACTGGGGCCCAGCTACATCATGGCCCGCACTGGGGCCAAGCTCTGCCGCAGCCCAAACTGGGGGCCCAGCTCCATCATAGGGCGCATTGGGACCCAGCTCCATCATAGCCCGCACTGGGGCCAAGCTCCATCATAGCCCACACTGGGGCCCAGCTCCATCATAGGCCGCATTGGGACCCAGCTCCATCATAGCCCAAACTGGGGCCCAGCACCATCATAGCTCGCACTAGGGCCAAGCTCCATCATAGCCAGCACTGGGGCCCAGCTCCATCATAGCCCGCACTGGGGCCCAGCTCTGCCACAGCCCGCACTGGGACCCAGCTCCATCATAGCCCGCACTGGGGCCTAGCTCCATCATAGCCTGCACGGGGACCCAGCTCCATCATATCCCGCACTGGGGCCCAGCTCCATCATAGCCCGCACTGGGGCCCAGCTCCATCATACGCCGCTTTGGGACCCAGCTCCATCATAGCCCGCACTGGGGCCTAGCTCCATCATAGCCTGCACTGGGGCCCAGCTCCATCATAGGCCGCATTGGGACCCAGCTCCATCATAGCCAGCACTGGGGCCCAGCTTTGCCACAGCCCGCACTGGGGCCCAGATTTGGACACAGATCGGTCGGAAGCAGATCAGATTTGGACACAGATGAGTCGGGGGCAGATCAGATTTGTACACAGATCATTTGGTGTCAAATCAGATTTGGACACAGATCAGGAGCAGATCAGATTTGGACACAGATCTGTAGGCTCCATCATAGCCCGCACTGGGGCCCAGCTCCATCATAGCCCGCACTGGGGCCCAGCTCTGGCGCAGCCCACACTGGGGCCCAGCTCCATCATAGCCCGCACTGGGGCCCAGCTCCATCATAGCTCGCACTGGGACCCAGCTCCATCATAGCCCGCTCTGGTGCCTAGCTCCATCATAGCCTGCACGGGGACCCAGCTCCATCATATCCTGCACTGGGGCCCAGCTCCATCATAGCCCACACTGGGGCCCAGCTCCATCATAGGCCGCTTCGGAACCCAGCTCCATCATAGCCCGCACTGGGGCCTAGCTCCATCATAGCCTGCACGGGGACCCAGCTCCATCATATCCCGCACTGGGGCCCAGCTCCATCATAGCCCGCACTGGGGCCCAGCTCCATCATAGGCCGCTTCGGGACCCAGCTCCATCATAGCCCGCACTGGGGCCTAGCTCCATCATAGCCTGCACTGGGGCCCAGCTCCATCATAGGCCGCATTGGGACCCAGCTCCATCATAGCCAGCACTGGGGCCCAGCTCTGCCACAGCCCGCACTGGGGCCCAGCTCTGCCGCTGCCTGCACTGGGGCCAAGCTCCATCATAGCCCGTACTTGGGCCCAGCTCTGCCGCAGCCCACGCTGTGGCCCAACTCCATCATAGCCCGCACTGGGTCCCAGCTCCATCATAGCATGCACTGGGGCCCAGCTCTATCATAGCTCGCACTGGGGCCCAGATCCATCATAGCCCGCACTGGGGCCCTGATCCATCATAACCCGCACTGGGGCCCAGCTCCATCATAGCCTGCACGGGGACCCAGCTCCATCATAGCCCGCACTGGGGCCCAGCTCCATCTTAGCCTGCACTGGGGCCCAGCTATATCATGGCCCGCACTGGGGCCCAGCTACATCATGGCCCACACTGGGGCCAAGCTCTGCCGCAGCCCAAACTGGGGGCCCAGCTCCATCATAGGCCGCATTGGGACCCAGCTCCATCATAGCCCGCACTGGGGCCAAGCTCCATCATAGCCCGCACTGGGGCCCAGCTCCATCATAGGCCGCATTGGGACCCAGCTCCATCATAGCCCGCACTGGGGCCCAGCACCATCATAGCTCGCACTAGGGCCCAGCTCCATCATAGCCCGCACTGGGGCCCAGCTCCATCATAGCCCGCACTGGGGCCCAGCTCTGCCACAGCCCGCACTGGGACCCAGCTCCATCATAGCCCGCACTGGGGCCCAGCTCCATCATAGCCCGCACTGGGGCCCAGCTCTGCCGCAGCCCGCACTGGGGCCCAGCTCCATCATAGCCCGCACTGGGACCCAGCTCCGTCATAGCCCAAACTGGGGCCCAGCTCCATCATAGGCCGCACTGAGGCCCAGCTCCATCATAGCCAGCACTGGGGCCCAGCTCCATCATAGCCCGCACTGGGTCCAAGCTCCATCATAGCCCGCACTGGGGCCCAGCTCCATCATAGCCCGCACTGGGGCCAAGCTCCATCATAGCCTGCAGTGGGTCCCGGCTCCATCATAGCCCGCACTGGGGCCCAGCTCCATCATAGTCCGCACTGGGGCCTAGCTACTTCATAGAGCGCACTGTGGCCCAGCACCATTATAGCCCGCACTGGGGCCCAGCTCCTTCATAGCCCGCACTGGGGCCCAGCTCCATCATAGCCTGGACTGGGACCCAGCTCCATCATGGCCTGCACTGGGGCCCAGCTCCATCATAGCCCGCCCTGGGGCCCAGCTCCATCATAGCCCGCACTGGGGCCAAGCTCCATCATATCCCCACTGGGACCCAGCTCCATCATAGCCTGCACTGGGGCCCAGCTCCATCATAGCCCGCACTGGGACCCAGCTCCATCATAGCCCGTACAGGGGCCCAGCTCCATCATAGCCCGCACTGGGGCCCAGCTCCATCATAGCCCGTACAGGGGCCCAGCTCCATCATAGCCCGCACTGGAGCCCAACTCCATCACAGCCCGCACTGGGACCCAGCTCCATCATAGCCCGTACAGGGGCCCAGCTCCATCATAGCCCGCACTGGGGCCCAGCTCCATCATAGCCCGCACTGGGGCCCAGCTCCATCATAGCCCGAACTGGGGCCCAGCTCTGCCACAGCCCGCACTGGGACCCAGCTCCATCATAGCCTGCACTGGGGCCCAGCTCCATCATAGCCTGCACTGGGGCCCAGCTCTGCCGCAGCCCGCACTGGGGCCCAGCTTTTCCGCAGCCCACACTGGGGCCCAGCTCCATCATAGCCTGCACTGGGACCCAGCTCCATCATAGCCCAAACTGGGGCCCAGCTCCACTATAGGCCGCACTGGGGCCCAGCTCTGCCGCAACCCGCACTGGGGCCCAGCTCCTTCATAGCCCGCACTGGGACCCAGCTCCTTCATAGCCCCCACTGGGACCCAGCTCCATCATAGCCCGCACTGGGGCCCAGCTCCATCATAGCCCACACTAGGACCCAGCTCCTTCATAGCCCGCACCGGGGCCCAGCTCCATCATAGCCCGCACTGGGGCCCAGCTCCATCATAGCCAACACTAGGACCCAGCTCCATCATAGCCCGCACTGGGTCCAAGCTCCATCATAGCCCGCAATAGGTCCCAGCTCCATCATAGAGCGCACTGTGGCCCAGCTCCATCATAGCCTGCACTGGGGCCCAGCTCCTTCATAGCCCACACTGGAACCCAGCTCCATCATAGCCCGCACTGTGGCCCAGCTCCATCATAGCCTGCACTGGGGCCCAGCTCCTTCATAGCCCACCCTGGGGCCCAGCTCCATGATAGCCCACACTGGGGCCCAGCTCCATCAAAGCCCGCACTGGGGCCCAGCTCCTTCATAGCCCGCACTTGGGTCCAGGTCCATCATAGCCCGCACTGGGGCCCAGCTCCATCATAGCCCGCACTGGGACCCAGCTCTATCATAGCCCGCACTGGGGCTCAGCTCCATCATAGGCCGCTCTGGGGCCCAGCTCCATCATGGCCCGCACTGGGGCCCAGCTCCTTCACAGCCCGCACTGGGGCCCAGCTCTGCCGCAGCCCAAACTGGGGCCCAGCTCCATCATAGGCTGCATTGGGACCCAGCTCCATCATAGCCCGCACTGGGGCCCAGCTCAATCATAGCCCGCACTGGGGCCCAGCTCCATCATAGCCCGCACTGGGGCCCTGCTCCATCATAGCGCGTACTGCGGCCCAGCTCTGCCGCAGCCTGCACTGGGGCCAAGCTCCATTATAGCCCGCACTGGGGCCAAGCTCCATTATAGCCCGCACTGGGGCCCAGCTCCATCATAGAACGCACTGGGGCCCAGCTCCATCATAGCCCGCACTTGGGCCCAGCTCTGCCGCAGCCCGCACTGGGGCCCAGCTCCATCATAGCCCGCACTGGGGCCCAGCTCCATCATAGACCGCACTGGGACCCAGCTCCATCATAGCCCAAACTGGGGCCCAGCTCCATCATAGCCCGCACTGGGACCCAGCTCCATCATAGCCCGCACTGTGGCCCAGGTCCATCATAGCCCCCACTGGGACCCAGCTCCATCATAGCCCGCACTAGGACCCAGCTCCATCATAGCCCGCCCTGGGGCCCAGCTCCATCATAGCCTGGACTGGGACCCAGCTCCATCATGGCCTGCACTGGGGCCCAGCTCCATCATAGCCCGCCCTGGGGCCCAGCTCCATCATAGCCCGCACTGGGGCCAAGCTCCATCATATCCCCACTGGGACCCAGCTCCATCATAGCCCGAACTGGAGCCCAACTCCATCACAGCCCGCACTGGGACCCAGCTCCATCATAGCCCGTACAGGGGCCCAGCTCCATCATAGCCCGCACTGGGGCCCAGCTCCATCATAGCCCGCACTGGGGCCCAGCTCCATCATAGCCCGAACTGGGGCCCAGCTCTGCCACAGCCCGCACTGGGACCCAGCTCCATCATAGCCTGCACTGGGGCCCAGCTCCATCATAGCCTGCACTGGGGCCCAGCTCCTTCATAGCCCACACTGGAACCCAGCTCCATCATAGCCCGCACTGTGGCCCAGCTCCATCATAGCCTGCACTGGGGCCCAGCTCCTTCATAGCCCACCCTGGGGCCCAGCTCCATGATAGCCCACACTGGGGCCCAGCTCCATCAAAGCCCGCAATGGGGCCCAGCTCCTTCATAGCCCGCACTTGGGTCCAGGTCCATCATAGCCCGCACTGGGGCCCAGCTCCTTCACAGCCCCCACTGGGACCCAGCTCCATCATAGCCCGCACCGGGGCCCAGCTCCATCATAGCCCGCACTGGGGCCCAGCTCCATCATAGACCGCACTGGCGCCCAGCTCCATCATAGCCCGCACTGGGGTCCAGCTCCATCATAGCCCGCACTGGGAACCAGCTCCATCATAGCCCGCACTGGGGCCCAGCTCCATCATAGCCCGCACTGGGGCCAAGCTCCATCATAACCCGCACTGGGGCCCAGCTCCATCCTAGCCCGCACTGGGGCCCAGCTCCATCATAGCATGCACAGGGACCTAGCTCCATCATAGCCCGCACTGGGGCCCAGCTCCATCATAGCCTGCACGGGGACCCAGCTCCATCATAGCCCGCACTGGGACCCAGCTCTATCATAGCCCGCACTGGGGCTCAGCTCCATCATAGCCCGCTCTGGGGCCCAGCTCCATCATGGCCCGCACTGGGGCCCAGCTCCTTCACAGCCCGCACTGGGGCCCAGCTCCATCATAGGCTGCATTGGGACCCAGCTCCATCATAGCCCGCACTGGGGCCCAGCTCAATCATAGCCCGCACTGGGGCCCAGCTCCATCATAGCCCACACTGGGGCCCTGCTCCATCATAGCGCGTACTGGGGCCCAGCTCTGCCGCAGCCTGCACTGGGGCCAAGCTCCATTATAGCCCGCACTGGGGCCCAGCTCCATCATAGCCCGCAATAGGGCCCAGCTCCATCATAGAACGCACTGGGGCCCAGCTCCATCATAGCCCGCACTTGGGCCCAGCTCTGCCGCAGCCCGCACTGGGGCCCAGCTCCATCATAGCCCGCACTGGGGCCCAGCTCCATCATAGACCGCACTGGGACCCAGCTCCATCATAGCCCGCACTGGGACCCAGCTCCATCATAGCCCGCACTGGGGCCCAGGTCCATCATAGCCCCCACTGGGACCCAGCTCCATCATAGCCCGCACTAGGACCCAGCTCCATCATAGCCGGCAATGGGGCCCAGGTCCATCATAGCCCGCACTGGGGCCAAGCTCCATCATAGCCCGCAGTGGGACCCAGCTCCATCATAGCCCACAGTGGGACCCAGCTCCATCATAGCCCGCACTGGGGCCAAGCTCCATCATAGCCCGCAGTGGGACCCAGCTCCATCATAGCCCGCACCGGGGCCCAGCTCCATCATAGCCCGCACTGGGGCCAAGCTCCATCATAGCCCGCAGTGGGACCCAGCTCCATCATAGCCCACAGTGGGACCCAGCTCCATCATAGCCCGCACTGGGGCCAAGCTCCATCATAGCCCGCAGTGGGACCCAGCTCCATCATAGCCCGCACCGGGGCCCAGCTCCATCATAGCCCGCACTGGGGCCAAGCTCCATCATAGCCCGCAGTGGGACCCAGCTCCACCATAGCCTGCACCGGGGCCCAGCTCCATCATAGTCCGCACTGGGGCCTAGCTACTTCATAGAGCGCACTGTGGCCCAGCTCCATCATAGCCCGCACTGGGGCCCAGCTCCATCATAGCCCGCACTGGGACCCAGCTTTATCATAGCCTGCACTAGGGCCCAGCTCCATCATATCCCGCACTGGGGCCCAGCTCCTTCATAGCCCGCACTGGGGCCCAGCTCCATCATGGCCTGCACTGGGGCCCAGCTCCATCATAGCCTGCACTGGGGCCCAGCTCCATGATAGACCGCACTGGGGCCCAGCTCCATCATAGCCCGCAATAGGTCCCAGCTCCATCATAGACCGCACTGGGGCCCAGCTCCATCCTAGCCCGCATTGGGACCCAGATCCATCATAGCCCGCACTGGGGCCCAGCTCCATCATAGCCCGCACTGGGGCCCAGCTCCATCCTAGCCCGCATTGGGACCCAGATCCATCATAGCCCGCACTGGGGCCCAGTTCCATCATAGCCCGCACTGGGTCCCAGCTTCATCATAGCCCGCACTGGGTCCCAGCTCCATCCTAGCCCGCATTGGGACCCAGATCCATCATAGCCCGCACTGGGGCCCAGTTCCATCATAACCCGCACTAGGACCCAGCTCCATCATAGCCTGCACTGGGGCCCAGCTCCATCATAACCCGCACTAGGACCCAGCTCCATCATAGCCTGCACTGGGGCCCAGCTACATCATAGCCTGCACTGGGGCCCAGCTACATCATAGCCTGCACTGGGGCCCAGCTCCATCATAGCCCGCACTGGGGCCCTGCTCTGCCGCAGCCCAAATTTGGGCCCAGCTCCATCATAGGCCGCACTGGGGCCCAGCTCTGCCGCAGCCTGCACTGGGGCCAAGCTCCATCATAGCCTGCACTGGGGCCCAGCTCCATCATAGCCCGCACTGGGGCCCAGCTCCATCATAGCCCACACTGGGACCCAGCTCCATCATAGTCCGCACTGGGGCCCAGCTCCCTCCTAGCCCGCACTGGGGCCCAGCTCCATCATAGCCCGCACTGGGGCCCAGCTCCATCATAGCCCGCACTGGGACCCAGCTTTATCATAGCCCAAACTGGGGCCCAGCTCCACTATAGGCCGCACTGGGGCCCAGCTCTGCCGCAACCCGCACTGGGGCCCAGCTCCTTCATAGCCCCCACTGGGACCCAGCTCCATCATAGGCCGCACTGGGGCCCAGCTCTGCCGCAACCCGCACTTGGGCCCAGCTCCTTCATAGCCCCCACTGGGACCCAGCTTTATCATAGCCCGCACTAGGGCCCAGCTCCATCATATCCCGCACTGGGGCCCCGCTCCTTCATAGCCCGCACTGGGGCCCAGCTCCATCATGGCCCGCACTGGGGCCCAGCTCCATCATAGCCCGCACTGGGGCCCAGCTCCATCATGGCCCGCACTGGGGCCCAGCTCCATCATAGCCCGCACTGGGGCCCAGCTCCATCATAGCCCGCACTGGGACCCAGCTCCATCATAGCCCGCACTGGGGCCCAGTTCCATCATAACCCGCACTAGGACCCAGCTCCATCATAGCCTGCACTGGGGCCCAGCTACATCATAGCCTGCACTGGGGCCCAGCTCCATCATAGCCTGCACTGGGGCCCAGCTACATCATAGCCTGCACTGGGGCCCAGCTACATCATAGCCTGCACTGGGGCCCAGCTCCATCATAGCCTGCACTGGGGCCCAGCTCCATCATAGCCCGCACTGGGGCCCTGCTCTGCCGCAGCCCAAATTTGGGCCCAGCTCCATCATAGGCCGCACTGGGGCCCAGTTCCGTCATAACCCGCACTGGGGCCCAGCTCTGCCGCAGCCTGCACTGGGGCCAAGCTCCATCATAGCCTGCACTGGGGCCCAGCTCCATCATAGCCCGCACTGGGACCCAGCTTTATCATAGCCTGCACTAGGGCCCAGCTCCATCATATCCCGCACTGGGGCCCAGCTCCTTCATAGCCCGCACTGGGGCCCAGCTCCATCATGGCCTGCACTGGGGCCCAGCTCCATCATAGCCTGCACTGGGGCCCAGCTCCATGATAGACCGCACTGGGGCCCAGCTCCATCATAGCCCGCAATAGGTCCCAGCTCCATCATAGACCGCACTGGGGCCCAGCTCCATCCTAGCCCGCATTGGGACCCAGATCCATCATAGCCCGCACTGGGGCCCAGCTCCATCATAGCCCGCACTGGGGCCCAGCTCCATCCTAGCCCGCATTGGGACCCAGATCCATCATAGCCCGCACTGGGGCCCAGTTCCATCATAGCCCGCACTGGGTCCCAGCTTCATCATAGCCCGCACTGGGTCCCAGCTCCATCCTAGCCCGCATTGGGACCCAGATCCATCATAGTCCGCACTGGGGCCCAGCTCCATCATAGCCCGCACTGGGTCCCAGCTTCATCATAGCCCGCACTGGGGCCCAGCTCCATCATAGCCCGCACTGGGGCCCAGCTCTATCATAGCCTGCAAGGGGACCCAGCTCCATCATAGCCCGCACTGGGGCCCAGCTCCATCCTAGCCCGCACTGGGGCCAAGCTCCATCATAGCCCGCACTGGGGCCCAGCTCCATCATAGCCCGCACTGGGGCCCAGCTCCATCATAGCCCGCACTGGGGCCAAGCTCCATCATAGCCCGCACTGGGGCCAAGCTCCATCATAGCCCGCACTGGGGCCCAGCTCCATCATAGCCCGCACTGGGGCCAAGCTCCATCATAGCCCGCACTGGGGCCCAGCTCCATCATAGCCCACACTGGGGCCCAGTTCCATCATAGCCCGCACTGGGTCCCAGCTTCATCATAGCCCGCACTGGGTCCCAGCTCCATCATAGCCCGCACTGGGGCCAAGCTCCATCATAGCCCGCACTGGGGCCCAGCTCCACCATAGCCCACACTAGGGGCCCAGCTCCATCATAGCCCGCACTGGGGCCAAGCTCCATCATAGCCCGCACTGGGGCCCAGCTCCATCATAGCCCACACTGGGGCCCATCTCCATCATAGCCCGCACTGGGGCCCAGCTCCATCATAGCCCGCACTGGGGCCCAGCTCCATCCTAGCCCGCACTGGGGCCAAGCTCCATCATAGCCCGCACTGGGGCCCAGCTCCATCATAGCCCGCACTGGGGCCCAGCTCCATCATAGCCCGCACTGGGGCCCAGCTCCATCATAGCCCGCACTGGGGCCCAGCTCCATCATAGCCCGCACTGGGCCAAGCTCCATCATAGCCTGCACTGGGGCCCAGCTCCATCATAGCCCGCACTGGGGCCCAGCTCCTTCAAAGCCCGCACTGTTACTGAATCACTAGATAAAAAGACAATGAAAGTCAATGGCAGCTTTTACTACAGTGTAGAAAGGAGTAAACAGTTTTCTACTTTTGTTAGTAGTAAAAAAGTGCCATTGACTTTCATTGTTTCCTTATCTAGTGATTCAGTAACAGTGACATTCTCAGGCTTTTTTCTCATGAATTGAATCTTTTACTACCATGAAAACTTTTTTCTACCTTTATTGAATCGAGGCTGATAAGTTTAAATATCTTTTTGATCCACTTAATGTGTTCTAGGGGAAGCCTAATTAGGGATGCCCCACAGTGTAAATCCCTATGGTGGGGCATGCAGCATACTGACCCACTTCCAGGATTCTGAGGTGATCAAATGCGGCATTAAGCAAAGTGCTCAGTAGTCACCACGCTGTTCCTCCAGTTCCAAGGCTGACAGGGGATCCTGGCAACACCCTGAGAGCAAATCTAGCCAACCAGACACTTAGAAGGAGTCAGACACCCAATAGTGAGGGGCTGGATGGACAGCCAATCATTTAGCAGCATCTGCTAGCCAATAGCACGTGGGTTAAAGAGCTCAGTCAGCAACTTGGTGGGGAGAAGGAAGAGCTGCTGGGTTTGTTGGTCCGGTTACAAGGTCTTTCCCGCTTACTTTGCTTGTTTCAGTTACAGTAAAAGCGAAGAGTATAAAGAGTATAAAAGTAAAAGTGCTGATCACAAGCAATAATTGGTAATTACATAGGCGTCCGCTAGATGGCAGTGGTGCTGCATTAGTATTCGCTTGCAGCTGGCTGTAAATATAGCAATTATTATTTGGATTATTTTGATTTCATTAATTGCCCTGCAGTTTGTGGGTTTTCCAGTTTTGACCATGCAGTGGAATCGGACGCAGGATGGCGAAGCCAGAAACAGGACTTAGTCGATGAGTTCCAGGTATCGGGGTGCACAGATCAGTGCTAAAGGCTATGATCACGCCTAACCTGGGCTATAATAATAATTCTGCTATGCACTGATACACAGCAAAAAACCTGCACAATTTAATGGGCTGATCCACATCTGTGATGTGCTGCTCTTTCACTTTAGGAAAGCTTTACAGGGACTGACATCCTCACGGGATTAGTGTGAGGAACCCCAGTATGTTCTGTCAGTGTTATAGAGCTGACGTCTGTTCAAGCTGAGACATGTCTGCTCTATGCTGGAGCTGCGCGGGGGCAAAGGGAACAATGCTTCATATCTTCTGGGAATGTTCTGGTCTCACCAGGTTCTGGGCCAGGGTCAGAGAGGTCGTGTTGCGCTTGACAGAGGTGGATCTGGGGGTGGACCTGACAGGTTATCTCCTAAATCTTGCCCCCACATCTATTCAAATTAGGGGGAAGTCACTCCTGGCACCTCTTCTGAATGCAGTCAGGTCCTACATCTCCTCCTGCTGGAGATCTCCAAACCCACCCACAATGGCCAGAGTACGTGAGATCTGCAGGATGGAAGAGCTAACAGCCTCCCTGAGGGACTATCTAGACAAGCATAGGGCGACGTGGTGCCAATGGGAACATTTCACTCTGTCCACAGAATACTATGTCTCAATAACTAAATATGTGGATTACCAGATGAACCACAGAAAAAACTTCTGACGCACACTGAGGATACTATATTAAATATGGATATTTTATTAAGCACAATTTTACATTACCAACATATAATACACACATTTTAAAAACATAAATAAAACCCCCATATGTCTGGGGTGGGACGGGTCTCTAGTAGTCTAGTATTTCAAAAAATGATAATAATGTTCCCTATTTATCTGAAAAAATTAATCATACAATTTTATAATACCAGAAAAATATAAAGTGACAGTGCTATGCAGAAGTGTATTTACAAAAATTCCAAATACAACTATGGAAAAAAAGTTTTTTTCTCTATGCTGAATACTCAACAAAAAGTGGCCAGTGTTATAAAGTGACAAGTGCTACAATTATTTAACATTTTAGTTGCTAAAATGTACTCAAAAGATAGTGCCTAATGCAATTAAAAACAATTCATTATGACAAAGAAGTATGTAAAAATCAAATAGCACGGGAACTGATAAACAAATATATGTCAATACATCACCAAGTAGTTAGAGCCGTCTAAGAACACCCACGACGCGTTGCGTGGTGGTAACCCCACCACTTCATCAGGAACGCAGAATACCTGAAGCTTCTTCAAGAATAGGTGGCTCAGGTACTCACGAAGTGGGTACTCCTCTACTCCTATCTCTCGCATCTCTCTTTTTCGGTCTTGCGGAAGTGCAGCTAATGGCACTCCCGAGACCACATGTTCAATTAATAAAGACTAAAATGGAAGTGACGAACGGCCATGGGTGAAGTCTAAGACTGCTTGTTTTTTTTACTTATACCGGTGCAGGGTGCATTAAGAATGGTCTGAGATATACTGGCTCACAGATGCCTGTATTGGGTGTCAGTGTGTAGGCCGGCCTCGCACCTCTCCTCGAGATGAACGCCCCAACGTATAGCCGCGGGTGACTCTGCATTGATATTGTCTTTCATTGTTGTTGCCATTCAGTGATGTTGACTTGCACTGTGTACATTCGCTGATTTGGACCTGTGTACCTTGTCTCTTCAATAAAAATTTACAATTAAAAAGAAAAAAAGCTGAGACATGTTGGATATACAACACATAACAGAAGTTCAATCTTATGATAGCACTGGAAGTGTCAGGATGTAAAATGCAATAGAGTGCAGGACTATAAAGGAAGTAAGGGCTATGGAATTTTGTCACATGATCACATTTCTTACAATGGACACAAAGATACCTAAAAAATCCATGACATGACGATTGCTGTATATGATGAGGATGCACCTTTCTACTGCCAAGTAACGTTTTGGGCAAAGCTTTTTAAATGGGTGAAACCCGACAGGTGGCCTGGTAAACTCACCTTCTCCCTCGATCCAATGACCCATGTAGAAGCAGCATCCGCTTCCTGCTATAGCTTTAGCAGGACATGCACCTGCACCTTGCATTTGGGAAGCAGACGGCTGCACACTCGGCTGCACTTGGCTTGACCATTAAATGAGACTAGACAAGTTTGCGTCAGCGCAGCCATGCGCACTCCTTGAATTGAAGGCCATGTATGCGCCATAGGACCAGGGAAAGGTGAGTAGGATTTGGTGACCTGGGGGGGTTCACACAGTGGGGTGCCCCGGGGGCAAAGACCCGGGATAGTCAAAAATCCTGGGTTTTAGTCCATTTTAAGGATAGTATAATTCATTTATAACTTTGTACTATTTTGAATCATTGAATTGCATCTGTATTTGTACACTTAATATATACAGATGCATCTCCAAAAATTAAAATCATTGAAACGTTTATTGATTTCTTTATGCAATTTAAAAAATTAAGCTCATTTATATTTAATAGATTTATTACACACAGAGTGATCTTAGCCATGTGGTTGTTTTATTAAAGGTTTATAACTATGAATTACAGATAATAAAAACCTAACATTTAGTATATTAGAAGAATAAGAATATGGAAAAAGTCCACACGCATGGTGTCACAGTTTAAACTGGACCTTCACCCTTTGTATGTCCCCCCATCCTGTGCATACAGATTGCCCACATTAAAAATAATCTTACCTGTACCTAGTGAGTTTTCCTTTAAACAGCCAAGCTGGCGGCCTGTGGAGTCTCAGGCTGCCTGCAGACAGCAGGTGCCTTCTGACTATGCCTTCTGAGATTACTTTCCTTTTTCTGACCTCAGTGCTGCTTTCTCTGCACAGAGCACAGCTATAACCTGCCCCCTCTGCACTTGTCCCCCTCTCCTCTACTCAGCATGTGATCCTGGGAAGGAACAATTAGTAGCAAGATGGCTGCGGCCATGTCCTAGAGTCCTGAACAGCATTGCAGCTCAGCAGGGGAAAAAATAATAAGTGACTAACAACTTAAAATATATTCATTTTTAATGCTGATTTTTTAAGGGTTCATTAAATGATGCTGAAGGTCCGGATTAATCAGCTAATCAACACATAGCTATCCCTAATCCTGCACATGTGTGTCTAGAGCTGCCTCTACTAATAGCTGCACATTTGACATTTTTGGAGGATTTTTCTATTTTACTGTTAGGGTGTTACGAAACACAGGAGCACGGGGAGGCCGATTCATTAATAGCGGCAGGTAGCGACAATTGAGCGACTGTAGCGGCATTTTCAGAGCGCCCGCTAGTAGTCGCTGTGCTTGGCCGTTGTTCGGTAGTTGATAGCGACTCAGTCGGTTTGCCGTAATGTTGAATATTGGGTGAGGAGTCGCTATTTGACAGGTTCCGCACTGTATGGGAGCGCATGATAGCGACTGGCCATAGCGACCGGCTCCCACCATATTCATTAACAAATCACGCTCAAAAATTCTTGCGCTGTAAAATGCATGTTTAAACCCCAGAGCGCTGGAGGCGATGTGTTAAAAGTAGTTTTTTAACCCCCAAACAACCATATTTTTGGAAACCAAAAAAAACAAGTTTTTTAAATAATTTTGTAATATGAATACATTAATATCAGACCTGTAATATCAATTCTGTGCATTTTTTTAAAATTTTTTTTACCTTAAAAAAATTATTTAAAATGGCAGAAGTGGTCACAGAATTGTTCACATTAAAAAAAAATGTATAACAATTAATTATGAATATTTAAAGATTGTTCCATTGAAATGCATTGGAGCGCGCCAGGTAGCGAGAGGTCATACCTGTCGCTGTTCAAGGTCGGACGCTGGCGCTGTGGGCTGAGGCTGGAATAATGATGAATGAGTCGCTATATGGCGCTATCTCAGTCGCTAAGCAGGATTGGCTTGATAAATGTGTGATTGTGGTGGGAAGCCGGCGTTCTCGTGGCGGGGCCCATCATTACCGGCCGCTCACCAGTCGCTACCTGGCGCTATCCCTTGTTAAATAAGGGCCTTAGTAGCAAGATGGCTGCGGCCATGTCCTAGGGTCCTGAACAGCATTGCAGCTCAGCAGGGGAAAAAATAATAAGTGACTAACAACTTAAAATATATTCATTTTTGATGCTGATTTTTTAAGGGTTTATTAAATGATGCTGAAGGTCCGGATTAATCAGCTAATCAACACATAGCTATCCCTAATCCTGCACATGTGTGTCTAGAGCTGCCTCTACTAATAGCTGCACATTTGACATTTTTGGAGGATTTTTCAATTTTACTGTTAGGGTGTTACGAAACACAGGAGCACTGTGAGTACTGCATATGTAAATTGATCACATGTCCACTAGATGGCAGTAGAGTTCCACGGTAAATGCTAAGCTTGGCTTTCACAGTGCAAGTTGCAGGCCACCATGTAGAGAGCCCCATAGTGCAAAGGTAAACAGTTCTTTACCGAAACCAGAATTATTAAATGGCACATACAGACTAAAATAACAGGATTACCTATCATTGTTAATGAGTAGGTGGAGCCATGCAAATTAACTTTTTATGACACTATCCGCTAAGTGTGCAAAACTCAAATATAGCTTTATATTTGCCTACAGCCATTAAACCGGACCTTCAACTTCATTTAATGAAAAGCCCAAACCTTTAAAAAACTATTCCCCAGCATCTAAAATCAATATATTTTATGTTTTTAGTCCCTTACTTTTTATTCTTTTCCCACTGGGCTGCAACTCTGTTCAGGACTTTAGGATATGGGCGCCAACATCTTGCCTCAGAAGCATCACATACTGGGGAGAGGAGAGCTGGATAAAGTGCAGGGGGCGGGTTATAGCTGTGCTTTGCACAGACAGAGCAGAGCTGGGGTCAGAAAAAAGGTCAGCAATCCCAGAATGCAGAGCAGCATAGTCAGAAGACACTTCCTGCCACAGCCTGAGACTCCATGTGCCGCCATCTTGGATTTAAACAGGCTCATAACATGCAGTAGATGCAGGTAGGATGATTTTTAATGTGAGCAATCTGTATGTACAGGGTGGGGGGAAACATATAAGATAGGCTCTTATTCAGAGTGAAGATTCGGATTAACTTCTAGCTTTGTTCTGTAAAGATCTTTTTGGTTTTTCGTTTTGGATCTCTATATTAATCCTGACCTTGTTAGCTTGACAATTCTTATTTGTCAAATAGTTTACTTTTTTTTTAGGCAAAATGAAAAAGGACCAAACCTCCCAGTCTGGTGCACCAGGAATAGGGGCTAGCATGCTGAGGGCCCAGAGACAGTACAGCCGGCCTGGCTGGCTCTGCAGGTATACAAGTGCCTATGCCTTTTCACACAGGTCTTTAAACCGGACCTTCACCATGATTTATTGAAAAGCCCAAACCCTTAAAAAACTATTCCCCAGCATCTAAAATTAATATATTTTAAGTTTTTAGTCACTTACTTATTATTCTTTCCCCCACTGGGCTGCAACTCTGTTCAGGACTTTAGGATATGGGTGCCGCCATCTTGATTCAGAAGCATCACGCTTACTGAGGAGAGGAGAGTGGGATAAAGTACAGGGGGTGGGGTTATAGCTGTGCTTTGCTCAGACAGATCAGAGCTGGGGTCAGGAAAAAGTCAGCAATCCCAGAATGCAGAGCAGCACAGTCAGAAGGCACTTCCTGTTTGCAGGCTGCCTGACGTTCCATGAGCCGCCATCTTGGATGTTTAAAGGCTCATAACATGCAGTAGATGCAGGTAGGATGATTTTTAATGTGAGCAATCTGTATGTACAGGGTGTGGGAAACATATAAGATAGACTCTAATTTAGGGTGAAGGTCCGCTTTAAAAGGAACACTGAACTGTCTGGGGAGTTCTCAAAAACTCGCCATCTTGTCTTCTTCTCTGTCCCACGATGCAATCCTGAGATCTCGCGCCAGCGCAGTGAAGTCCTCATCCCGGGGCTGGGCGGCTGCAGGAGGATCGGAAACGTGGCGAGATTTCTGCGCGACTAGCGAGGGCATAGGGAGAGGACAGCAGGACAGCTAAACTTCCCTGGTGTCTGTCACAGACTAAGGCCCTTATTTATGAAGGAATAGCGACAGGTAGCGACTGGTGAGCGGCCGGTAATGACGGACCCCGCCACGAGAACGCCGGCTCCCCACCACAATCACACATTTATCAAGCCAATCCTGCTTAGCGACTGAGATAGCGCCAGATAGCCACTCATTCATCATTATTCCAGCCTCAGTCCACAGCGCCAGCGTCCGACCTTGAACAGCGACAGGTATGACCTCTCGCTACCTGGCGCTCTCCAATGCATTTCAATGGAACAATCTTTAAATATTAATAATTAATTGTTATTAATGTTTTTTGTTTTTTTTTTAAATGTGAAAAATTCTGTGACCACTTCTGCCATTTTAGATTGTAAAAAAAAAATTGGAAAGATTGGAAAAAAATTGTACAGAATTGATATTACAGGTCTGATATTATTGTATTCATATTACTAAATTATTTAAAATCCTTCTTTTTTTTGGTTTCCAAAAATATGGTGGTTTGGGGGTTAAAAAAACTACTTTTAACACATCGCCTCCAGCGCTCTGGGGTTTAAACATGCATTTCATAGCGCATGAATTTTTTGAGCATGATTTTTTGATGAATATGGTGGAAGCCGGTCGCTCTGACCAGTCGCTATCATGAGCACCCATACATCGCGGAACCTGTCAAATAGCGACTCGTAACCTTGTATTCAACATTACGCCACACCGACTGAGTCGCTGTCAACAACCGAACAACGGCCAAGCACAGCGACTACTAGCGGGCGCTGTGAAAATACCGCTACAGTCGCTCAACTGTCGCTACATGTCGCTATTAATAAATCAGCCTCTAAGACTCCAGGTGGTGGATAAAGCAGTAGGATGACGGTGATCTGGAAGATGGCATCATCCAAAAGGTACGCAGCATTGCGGTGGGGGGCTCTTAGAGCCTAGTAGGTTACAGGTCCGAAGTTCCTCTTTAATGATGCTATTTGAAACTGCTCATTCCGTGACCAGAATGTAGTATGTCTTTTTAATTTTATTACCGATTTTCCCTTAGAGTATCTGCTGCCCAGTGTATTGTCAGCATTTTTCTAGGTGCACTATAGTTTTCAATTCAATTCAATTTATTGTTTGCCAAGTACATCAGAGATGAACAAGGAATTCCTTTTGGCATATACACAGTGCAATAGATAATTACAATTTACATAGCAATTGAAACAAGAGATACAAACTACAGAGAATACAGAGAATACAAGAGATACAAATGCTCTTATATAGTGCAAGTGCTACAGGCTAATACAAACCCATTTGGGCCTGGCCTATGATGCCTGGCTTTTGATAAGGGTGTGGATAGCCAAAGGAAAGAAACCTTTCCTAGACCTAGAAGTCCTGCAAGCTGGTACCATAAGGCTTCACCCAGATGGTAAATATTGGAATAAGGCGTGTCTAGGATGGGAGCGGTCCCAAATTATCTTCTCCGCCTGTTTTTGTGTCTTGGTACAGTGGCGGACAGGGGCCAAAACCCAGCTTGCAAATTTACCAACCCCACAAGCCCATGGGTAGCCTGTAAAGCCACCGCTGAGCCCGGTTGCCCTCCAAGGCTGAGGCTATAGCATTACAGGTATAGGCCATAGTATTGTGGGGGCAGAGGATGTAGCAGCAGTGGGAATCCACTGCCACAGCCATGACTCTGAGGCTATTAATAACAATAATAACACATTTCCAGGATTAAAATGGTAACATCTGGCTTTTTCTCACCATTATAAAAGCAATCATGCTATTGAATAACACATAAAGCATATTTGTTGGAATACAACAAATAACATAACAAGTCTACACTCATCTTTTGTTCTCTGTAGCTACTCTGTGAAGTGCTGTCATCTTCATACTTATCGATGAAGGATAAAAAGCAATACCATCCTCTGTAGTAGGGCAGACATAGCGGCATCCATCAATAAGTCTTTACCGCCCCCTAACATTCCTAATCCATTTGTTGCATTAAAGGGGCGTGCTGAGGTGAGCAGTGCTGAATCTGCCTTTGCATGCCCTCTCTATTGCAATGTATGGAGTAGGCGGGGGGGGGGGGCAAGGCTCAATGGACACCGCCATGAGAGGCCGCCATCCCTATTGGCTCTGTGCCATTAGTAAGTAGACGTTGCCGTTGCAGGGTACAAGTTTTAAGTATAGACTTTGGGTTTCTGCCTGTAAAATCTCTTTAATTCCTTTATGTTTCACATTGTAAGGGCCTTGGGGCAGTAGGAAGATGACGAGTATAAGGAACAGTGGAAACTGAAGGACTCATTATCTATCTCCACTAGAACAGCCTGCTGCTTATCACTGATTTTTATAACAATGATAAACATTTCTAAGCGTCCTATGAAAAATTCATTCAGTATACAATAGGCTCTTGGGTACCTAATGGCAAATACAGCCCAGTATGTACCTAAAGCTAACCACTTTTATGGTTTTAATGTTGGGATATGTGTGTTCGTTCAGTGAAGGCTGCATGTATCAACACTGTTTAAACTTTCTTTTTTTAAGTTTTTAACCTATTTTTTTAATTTCTCCAAGTACCACCTGATGTAAACGTGGGGGGGGGGGGGGGGGGGCATACCTCCCAAGTGTCCCTGATTTGAGTCCATCTCCTCCTGTCCCTTGTTGTTCTCATTTGTCCATCTTTGAGGTGTAACATGCAGATCTGCACCAATAAATGATTCATCCACAGTGTTTATATTGATGTAACTGTTACACCTGATCACCTATCCATCCCTCAATGAGGGGGTGCAGCTTCATGGCTTCATTCGTCTGATGACTTGGCCATCCTGCTGGAAAAGCATTGACACATGGAATCTTGGGAATCCATGCACTGCCAGGCCAGGAGGAATATTGGTTTAGCTGCTGAGGAGGAAGCCTTTAAGTAATAATCCCCCACAAGGCATTCAGTCAATACTCCTACTTACTTCCGCCAGCTTTGAATGCACCAAGAAGGTCAGGGAATAGCAGGGCCAGATTTTCACCTGTGCAATGGAGCATCTGCTCCAGGCCTCTACAGCTCAGGAGCCCCAAGCACTATTACCACCAGGAGTGCCGAAAGGGACAGTCCAGACAAAATGAAAAAAATACTCTCAGTCTCCTAGTGTGATCCGCCTCCACCCCCAGTCTCCCAGTGTGATCCGCTTCCACCTCCAGTCTCCCAGTGTGATCCGCTTCCACCTCCAGTCTCCCAGTGTGATCCGCTTCCACCCTCAGTCTCCCAGTGTGATCCGCTTCCACCTCCAGTCTCCCAGTGTGATCCACTTCCACCCCCAGTCTCCCAGTGTGATCCTCCTCCACCCTTAGTCTCCTAGTGTGATCCTCCTTCATCTCCTGTCTCACAGTGTGACCCTCTTCTTTGCCCAGCCCAGTCTCTTAGTGTGATCCTGCTCCACCCCCAGTCTCCCAGTGTGATCCCCCTCCACCCCCAGTTTCCCAGTGTGATCCTCCTCTACCACCAGTCTCCCAGTGTGATCCGCCTCCACCCCCAGTTTCCCAGTGTGATCGGTTTCACCTCCAGTCTCCCAGTGTGATCCTCCTCCACCCCCAGTCTCCCAGTGTGATCCTCCTCCATCCCCAGTCTCCCAGTGTGATCCACTTCCACCCCCAGTCTCCTAGTGTGATCCACTTCCACCCCCAGTCTCCCAGTGTGATCCACTTCCACCCCCAGTCTCCCAGTGTGATTCTCCTCCACCCTTAGTCTCCTAGTGTGATCCTCCTCCACCCCCAGTCCCCCAGTGTGATCCTCCTCCACCTCCTGTCACCCAGTGTGACCCTCTTCTTTGCCCAGCCCAGTCTCCCAGTGTGATCCTCCTCCACCCCCAGTCTCCCAGTGTGATCCTCCTCCACCCACAGTTTCCCAGTGTGATCTGTTCCACCCCCAGTTTCCCAGTGTGATCCATCTCCACCCCCAGTCTCCCAGTGTGATCCATCTCCACCCCCAGTCTCCCAGTGTGATCCGCCTCTACCTCTACCCCCAGTCTCCCAGTGTGATCCATCTCCACCCCCAGTCTCCCAGTGTGATCCGCCTCTACCTCTACCCCCAGTCCAGTCTCCCAGTGTGATCCTCCTCCACCCCCAGTCTCCCAGTGTGATCCACTTCCACCCCCAGTCTCCTAGTGTGATCCACTTCCACCCCCAGTCTCCCAGTGTGATCCACTTCCACCCCCAGTCTCCCAGTGTGATCCACTTCCACCCCCAGTCTGCCAGTGTGATCCTCCTCCACCCTCAGTCTCCTAGTGTGATCCACTTCCACCCCCAGTCTCCCAGTGTGATCCACTTCCACCCTCAGTCTCCCAGTGTGATCCACTTCCACCCCCAGTCTCCTAGTGTGATCCTCCTCCACCCCCAGTCCCCCAGTGTGATCCTCCTCCACCTCCTGTCTCCCAGTGTGACCCCCTTCTTTGCCCAGCCCAGTCTCCCAGTGTGATCCTCCTCCACCCTTAGTCTCCTAGTGTGATCCTCCTCCACCCCCAGTCCCCCAGTGTGATCCTCCTCCACCCCCAGTCCCCCAGTGTGATCCTCCTCCACCTCCAGTCTCCCAGTGTGACCCCCTTCTTTGCCCAGCCCAGTCTCCCAGTGTGATCCTCCTCCAACCCCAGTCTCCTAGTGTGATCCTCCTCCACCCCCAGTCTCCCAGTGTGACCCTCTTCTTTGCCCAGCCCAGTCTCTTAGTGTGATCCCCCTCCACCCCCAGTTTCCCAGTGTGATCCACCTTCACCTCCAGTCTCTCAGTGTGATCCTCCTCGATCCCCAGTCTCCCATTGTGATCCTAATGCACCCCCAGTTTCCCATTGTGATCCTAATCCACCCCCAGTCTCCCAGTGTGATCCTCCTCCACCCCCAGTCTCCTAGTGGGATCCGCTTCCACCCTCAGTCTCCCAGTGTGATCCACTTCCACCTCCAGTCTCCCAGTGTGATCCACTTCCACCCCCAGTCTCCCAGTGTGATCCACTTCCACCCCCAGTCTCCTAGTGTGATCCTCCTCCACCCCCAGTCCCCCACTGTGATCCTCCTCCACCCCCAGTGTGATCCTCCTCCACCCCCAGTCTCCCAGTGTGATCCTCCTCCACCCCCAGTCTCCCAGTATGATCCTCCTCCACCCCCAGTCTCCCAGTGTGATCCTCCTCCACCCCCAGTCTCCCAGTATGATCCTCCTCCACCCCCAGTCTCCCAGTGTGATCCTCCTCCACCCCCAGTCTCCCAGTGTGATCCTCATCCACCCCCAGTCTCCGATTGTGATCCTAATCCACCCCCAGTCTCCCATTGTGATCCTAATCCACCCCCAGTCTCCCAGTATGATCCTCCTCCACCCCCAGTCTCCCAGTGTGATCCTCCTCCACCCCCAGTCTCCCAGTATGATCCTCCTCCACCCCCAGTCCCCCACTGTGATCCTCCTCCACCCCCAGTGTGATCCTCCTCCACCCCCAGTCTCCCAGTGTGATCCTCCTCCACCCCCAGTCTCCCAGTATGATCCTCCTCCACCCCCAGTCTCCCAGTGTGATCCTCCTCCACCCCCAGTCTCCCAGTATGATCCTCCTCCACCCCCAGTCTCCCAGTGTGATCCTCATCCACCCCCAGTCTCCGATTGTGATCCTAATCCACCCCCAGTCTCCCATTGTGATCCTAATCCACCCCCAGTCTCCCAGTATGATCCTCCTCCACCCCCAGTCTCCCAGTGTGATCCTCCTCCACCCCCAGTCTCCCAGTGTGATCCTCCTCCACCCACAGTCTCCCAGTGTAATTCTCCTCCACCCCCAGTCTCCCAGTGTGATCCACTTCCACCCCCAGTCTCCCAGTATAATCCAGTTCCACCCCCAGTCTCCCATGGTGATCCATCTGCACCCCCAGTCTTCCATCGTGATCCATCTCCACCCCCAGTCTCCCAGTGTGATCCGTCTCCACCCCCAGTCTCCCAGTGTGATCCTCCTCCACCTCCAGCAATCCAATGTGATCCTCATTTACCCCTCAGCCACCCAATGTGATCCTCCTCTCTCCACCATCCAGTATTTTAGTGTAATGCTCTCCTACCCATGTTCCAGTCTCTTATTTGATCCTCCTCTCCGTCCAGCCCCCCATTTGGATCCTTTGCCCCCCCTCATTCTCCCAGTGTGAGCTTCCTCCTCCCAGTCCAGTCTCCCAGTCTAAACCTCTTCTGCCCCAGCCTCAAGTTTCTTGCAACCACCACCAGCTCCTCCTTTATTGGGGGGGGGCATACCATGGACCCCCATAATCTGTCCCTGGGGAACAGGAAGGAAATACATTGTAGAGCCCCAGTCTCTCCCTGTGAAGTGTTCTAAAGGGAAGATGGCAGCTTCCCAGGTGAGTAGCACTCAGATATTTGTCTGCATTGCATGTCCCAATGTTGGGGACTCAAAATTAAGAGAAGGGCCCACACTAAACACAGAGTGCCTTGCCGGGGCAGTGTGGCTTCCACATGTATCTGCAGATATATGCAACCAAATCTCTGTCTTTCCACACAGCTAGACATGTTTGTTGCCTAATATTTAGATGATGAGAGGGTTAAACTGGGTGGTAAATTAGTTCCCAGGCCCTGAATAATAATAATTTTGTATAAATAATAATGATTGAGCTGCTCCCACCCCCCTTTATTTATTTGTTTACAGCATTAGTTGAGTAATATGTTGCAATATGCTAGACAGTTCTGCCCATGAGAGCTGGCTTTGTAAGCCCGACCAACCTGTTCATACTATCAGGGCTCATACACAGACGTTTGTTAGACATGTAGATATTGTAGAATCAGATGGTAGGTGTTTGGCCAACAAAATGTTTGTTATTGCTTCATCGTCATCTTTCTGGAAATGTGGGATGGCATTACAGGAGGCTCTGAAATAAAGGTTTAACGGGGCCCAGAAATGAAAGAAGCCAATAGCATTAAAATAAAGAAAACATTTTTCAACAGAGGCAGAGGTACATACATACTATCAAATGCATTTGAGAAAGTGAGACTATGGTCCAAGTTCTTAACAGACATTGGATGAACAGTGAGTAGTGAGTCACAACAACAGGTTTTATAGTGCTCAGAAGAGGCAATTTACATTTTTTAACATCAGCCACTGGTCTTCCCCCGGGGCATCCCAAATTGGGGTGTCCCACTGTGTGAAACATAGAGGGTCACCTGCATATCTTACCTTCACTGGTGGCTCCCCCACCAATGTAAACAGCGGCATCCCCAGCATCTCTTGGCTGAAATGCGCTCCTGCGCTTAGCCATTCAGGTAAACTGTAAAATGATCATTAATATGCATGCCATACGGTTCTAATTGGATGTTAGTCCATGTATGCGCCATAGGACTGGGAAAGATAGATTTGTATGGGCGATCTGGGTGGGCTTTCATACAGTGGGGCATCACAAACCCGAATGTCCCCGGAGCAAGGAACAAAACTTGGGATGTCAAAATTCAAGGTTTTGTTCTGCTTTAAACATGAACATGTTCTTTCGTGTTTTCTGTTTCAAAAGAAGACTTACATCTTTATTACCTACTGCATCCCCCAACCATAGTTACCAGGGAGGCCCCACTGTGGTAATGAGGGGTAGGGTGTTTTCAGGGGACCTGAAGGCCACTGCATGGTAGAGGTCTATTTTATAGTGGCTCTATAGACATAATCATCAAAAAATGAAACTGTCAGACTTGTGCGGACACAGAAGATTTGAATTCCTCACCCTCTGAGCTTAACAGAGCTAAAGGTATCATTATATTTGTTAAACTAATAATATTAATACACACTTAGGGCTAATGGTGCTATAAAGCCTCCCAGAGTGAATTTGATAAACACTAGGCTTTATAGCCATATCAATCAATTTAACTGTCATCTACTGCATAGGCCGAGAGGATCAGATAGGATCTACCTGCAGTATATTTTACAAGTGCACAGACACTTTATAGTCTTCCCCGGCTTCCAAGTGTCAGGTTATGGCTGATAACAAGCCAAGTAGATGGTTGCTTAGACAATTCAGCTAATAATATGTGTTTTACTACATTGTAAACCCTCTATTGCTGCCATTTTTAAGTGGTTTTAATGGGTCATAATCTTTTGTTGATAATGTTTAGGAAACAATCTTATTATAATGGTAATGTGTTATGTCCTAATTACTATAATAAAACTACTTAATGACATAAAGGTAGCATAATTCACGCAGTGCTAGACATCCCCAGTTTTTGTATCTCTTATGGACTTTCACCTGCTTCCAGTCAGTGCTGCCATATGGAGGACCAGAACAAACATGATGGGAAGCTTTTAAATGGGAACAACTCCCTGGCAGGCTGACCCTGGAGTCTAAAAGACTGGTGTATCTCAAATCCGGATGTCCCACTGTGTGAACCTTTCCCTCCCCTTGAGTTGCCACAAAACTCGCCTTTGCTTTGCTTTCCACGCACCCACAGCATCTCTTAGTTGAGGTGCACTTCTGTGCCCAGCCATTTAGATGGGGTGCGAGTGCTCCCTTATCTGAAGTGAAACTGGGGATGCAGGTATGTTCTGCGGGCAATTCAGGGAGTTTCACACAGCAGGGCAAGGAACAAAACCCGGGATAGAGTAAATCCAAGGTTTTGTTCTGCCTTAATATTTTGTTTAACTGTAACTGTAACTCTTTTAGAGAGGAGCATCGTACTTAAATTAAAAAGGGGCCAATCCCCTCCCCATCAGCCCCTACTTAGTTTTGGGATGTTGCTGCTGCCTGCTGCGGTGACACCCGGCTTCTCCAGGGCCTGATACTCACCCCAACACCCGCTTAGCCGTCTGTTAATGACAAGCATAGCCTTAGCCTTGCAGGATTTCGGGCGCCTCTATTGCATCCCATTCATGAGCACTGCACTGGCGTGAGATCGGGGGTCATGCGCAGTGCCTGATGGGATGCAAGATGGCTCCGCCTGTCAGAAGGTCGCTGAGAAACCGAGGGACCCAATAGATAGATCCTTTGGCGAGGTGAGTAAATAATGCCCAAAGGTAAAAGCGAGGGGGAGGGGGAGGGGGGCAGCAGATCGGTGAGGTTTGGGGGAGTTTTTAACCTCCCCGATGTTCCTCTATAACTCTTTTGCCGAGCAGGCGTACATTGTTATTTTTGCTCCCCGCACCTTGACAGAGATATTTACGGACATCTTCAAAGATACTCAAATCCAAGAATGTAAATCACCCCCCAGCAAATTTTGGCTGCCAAATTGGAATAAAAATTCTGCCACACTATATTATACTGACTACCTTCAGTGCTTTCAGCATCTGCAGCTCCATTCTGACCTATTCTCCAGTGGAAAGTCTTAAAGCTGACCTATATATGGCGCTATAGGTATAGGTATAGATCCATGAGTAGTAAATAAGGATAAATTCCTCAAAGTGAAAATATAGCTTTTTCTTTATGTATTGGTGAATTGAAGCCTTCCATCACACTCTTTGTGACAGCTCTCATGTCTTGAGGATGGGCAAGTAAAAACTCAAGAAAGAGCAACCAGCTCAAAATAGTTGCTAGAATCATTCTTCTGTTGTAGATCCATTTATTCTTTTCTGCTGGCCTCTAATCATGCTCATGCTCCTGAAACGCCTTAGGATGCCTTAAATTCAGATATAATGCTCAATCGATCCATGTTCCATCAGGTGACTGCCAGCAGCTAATGAGGTTTTCCAGACAGCTTTTGAACGCTGGTGATACGGTGCAACTATGTACATGGCGGTTACTGCAGCGGGTAGGCAGAAAGTTAAATATTCCGCCCAATTTTCAGTGCTTCCTAAGGGGTTACAAATGGAGGGGTATCAGAATGGCCTTCCCTATGGGCTGAAGCAGGACAATTGCCCTGGGTGACAAGGGTGTATGCAGTGGTCACCCTTATCCTAACCACTCTGCTTTACGCAGATAGGTCAGGGGCTGGTGACAGCCACACACCAGGCCCTTTATCACAACATTTTTGGCGCATTCATGGGAAAGGGGCATTGCCTGCTTCTAAGGAAGAGACACAGAATGGCACATACATTTATGAGACAGCAGTAGCAGTAGCCATAGGCTGCCCATACAGTATAGGATACAGTTTAAATCGTTCACTCAAACACACAAAGCTCGTGACAGTGCTGCATGTCCTACATGTCTTCCATAATCTCTGTCTACTGCCCTTTGCTCTGCAGCTGATTTACAACTAACATCCACCTTAGTCCAAAGCTCTCACTCCCTCCTTTCTTCTGATATGCACCACTTCTCTGGAATGCCCTACCTCCAACAATAACATTGATTCAAAACATAAATAGTTTTACATGCTCCCTAAAAATTCATCTTTTTAGGGTAGTTTACTATATTCGCTAATCTAATTCTATGTCTCTAACCCATCTTCGATGAAACTGATCCAATATACCGTAAAACTTTCTGGACTACACCCTTTGCTTCTAAAAAGCAATAAATCAGCATCCATACATATTGTATATACTCTGCTAAGATGAACATGAACCTGGGGCATGTCTCTGCACTGCCCCTATGGTATGTTTGCCCCAGCTGCCAACAGCTTATAGAAATGGCAGCAGTCTTTTTTGTGCTGACTTGCAGACTTTCATGAATACTTCAAGGAATTAGTGACTGGCTGACAAAGTTGACAAGGTAGCCACCAACAACAGGATTAAAGCTACACCCAGCCACTTGCTGTGGAGCAGAAGAGGACACTGCTTAAAGGAGCTATATCGCTAAATTGTGTAATATTAAAAATCCATATAAACACATTGGCTAATGAGAGGAGGGGTCACTTATACACCCGAACTGAATAAAACTCCTGCCAAGCTTGTGGCCTTTTTCTCCTGGTAGGTATAAAATCCATGGGAGACAGGTTTAGTCTATGAGGGGGTGACAGTACTCGTCACCCCTGATGTCCTCTTCCTTCCATCAAAATAAAAAAAACAAGCCTGGCTGGATATTTCCTGATGCCGGATGTATAAGTGACCCCTCTTCCCACCATCCAGCATATTTATATGGATTTTTATCATTGGGCCATTTTTTCGTGATAGTGCTTCTTTAAGGAGTGTGTCTGTGGACCGAATATATTATGTGCGCTTTCGATGATCATTATGTGTAACATCACGTCTGACAAAGAGGACTAAGAATACTTGAAAGCTCACCTATAATATATTTAGATATATATGATATATATATATATATATATATATATATATATATATATATATATATATAGGGATCGCCTTATTTGTTCTCTTTGGTACCTACTATTTATGAATCTCAGTAAAAGAAACATTGAACATCCTTATTGAATGATCATGTCCCATGTCTTTGCATAATTGCAATATTGGATTGCTGCCCATGTTTGGTGCTGTATCATAAAGTCTCTGTCCAGGCACACACTAACTTTCTCCCTCCTTATCCTACTTAGTCGCTTTCTCTGTTTCAACTTCTGGGTCATGAGCTGGGAAAGCCATGTCATGGTGCATGTCACGCTGAGAGCACCAAGGGACAGAGGAATGGAAAAATGAGCAGGTGAGCTGCTTGCTGTCTTATTATTGCCACTGGGTTTACAGTCTTTTTCAAAGGAGAACAAAACTCACCAGCAGCTGGCCACTGCACCAGGGCCGGCCGCTAGCATTTTTTCCGAATCAGGATGCCCCTCTGTGTGAATCCCCCCCCCCCCCCGGAGGCCACCGGTGATCCAACTGAGCATGTTCGGGCTCCCGTCCAATAAGAGCCGCCTACTGTGACTACGTCATTCGGCAGACAGCTCTCATTGTTTACAATGGGGAGCACACTGCCGCATCCCCTGCGTCTGCCGAATGATGTAGTCACAGCAGGTGGCTCCTATTGGATGAGAGCCCGCGCATGCGCCATTCTTGTGGGTTTCACACAACAGGGCATCCTGATTTACGGAATAAAACCCAGGAAAGTTCCATTTTAAGGAGACTGCAAACCCATATGAAAAAACAAACAGGCACAGACTTTCTTTCTCTCACCCGCAGCAGCTGCTGGCTGGTCCACCAATCAGAAAATTCCTGGTTTTTGAGAACGAGGGGTGCTGTGGGTATGTGCCTCCATAACTCCTTGAGCCAGGACTAAAACTCGCTGCCGGTTGAGGCTCGGCCACTCTGCGCCAGTCACATTGCCTGTGCACAGCAACCTCTACTGATTGCAATGAATGGAGGGTGCGTACAGAGTCACTGTGACTGATGTGAGGGGCAGGGGCATAACCCAAGGATGCTGGGAGCTCCGTTTTTGGAAATCAGGAGGTGGACTGGTTAGGAGCTGCGATGAGGGATGAGAAAAGGTAAGTGCTCCCAGAGCAGCGGCACCACAAAGTCCCAGTACCCCAAACATAACCCTAAATGTGGTGGAGACCCTCTTGCAGGGCAAATGGTGGAGGTCCAGGGGCGTGTGCTCCTTGTGCCCTGCCTATTATCCGGCCCTGGGCACAGGGTAGCAGTTTTATACAGTAGCAGTGGTGTGGTAGGATGTGACAAAAGCTTTGCAACTGGGCAAGATATTCTGGTGTGGGCATAGCAATGGTTAGCAGCAGTTCTTGGCACTTGGATATGGTCAGACACAGCAAAAGAGCCTTGGCACTGTATGTAGTCGTACAGGCAGGGTCAATAGTAAGGGCCTGGAACATGACTGGGCAGGTAGGTTTAGCAATAGAGGGTTAGCACTGGATATGATCAGACAGGCATGGTCTGCAGTAGAAGCTTGGCACCTGACAGAGTCACATAAGCAGGGTCCACAACAGAAGCTTGGAATTGGATGTTGTCAGACAGACGGGGCTGACGTCCGAGGCTTGGCACGGAACATGGTTGGGCAGGCAGGTCAGCAACACTGGATGTGCTCAGATAGGCAGGGTCTGCAGTAGAAGCTTGGCACTTGACAGAGTCACATAAGCAGAGTCCGCAGAAGCTTGGCATTGGATGTTGTCAGACAGGCATGGTCAGCAGTAGAGGCTTGGCACTGGACATTGTTGGACAGGCAGGGTCAGCAACAGAGGCTTGGCACTGGATGTGGTCAGACAGGCATGTTTAGCAATGGATGCTTGGCACTGGATGTAGTCAGGCAGGTGGGCTTGATGTCAAGGCTTGGCACGGAACATGGTTGGAAATGCTGGTCAGCAATACTGGATGTGGTCAGGCAGGCAGGGTCTGCTGTAGAAGTTTGGCACTTGACATGGTCATCCAGGCATGGTCAGCAACAAAGGCTTGACACTGGATGTGGTTAAACAGGCAATGGATATGTTAGACGTGGCAACTGACCGTGGAGTTTGGCATTTGGACATGGTCAGACAGGGACGATTATCACTGAATGTTGTTAGACAGGCATGTTCAACAGTAGAAGCTTGGCACTTGGTTGGACAGGCAGGGTCAGCAACAAAGGCTTGGCACTGGATGTGGTCAGACAGGCATGTTTAGCAATGGATGCTTGGCACTGGATGTAGTCAGGCAGGTGGGGTTGATGTCAAGGCTTGGCACGGAACATGGTTGGAAATGCTGGTCAGCAATACTGGATGTGGTCAGCCAGGCAGGGTCTGCTGTAGAAGCTTGGCACTTGACATGGTCATACAGGCATGGTCAGCAACAAAGGCTTGACACTGGATGTGGTTAAATAGGCAATGGATATGTTAGATGTGGCAACTGACCGTGAAGTTTGGCATTTGGACATGGTCAGACAGGGACGATTAACACTGAATGTGATTAGACAGGCATGTTCAACAGTAGAAGCTTGGCACTTGGTTGGACAGGCAGGGTCAGCAACAAAGGCTTGGCACTGGATGTAGTCAGGCAGGCAGGGTCGATATCCGAGGTTTGGCATGGAACATGGTCGGGCAGGCAGGTCAACAACACTAGATGTGGTCAGGCAGGTACAGTCCACAACAGAGGCTTAACACTGAATGTGGTTAGACAAACATGTTCAACAGTAGAGGCTTGGCATTGGACTTGGTTGAACAGCCAGGGTCAGCAGCAGGCGCTTGGACCTGGATGTGGTCTGGCATGTCACTTTAATTAATCTAAAATGAGAGAGCATATATTTGATGGTGATAAAATAAAGACATGGGATTAAGAGTGTGGAAATTTTTTCTGTGCAAACCCCAATCATTTCTCAGTGCGGGTAAAGTGTCATTGTGGGATTTGGCAGCGATCTTATCCGCCTGATCTTAGCACTGTTGTAAATCCAGGGTGTAAATCCGTTCTTTGATCCTCTGTCAACAGCACCAGAAAGCCAGAGACAGATGTCACCACCCTTTGTCAGCAGGCTGCACCCTACAGGCCATAAAGCTTTATGATGGCTGCAATAAATGCTGATAAGAGCTCACAGCTATGTACCGTATCTCCACGCCAGCATGGAACTGGAGCCTACCTTTCTCCAATGCACAAAACACAGATCATGAGATCAGAGGAGCTTCTCTTTCCAGCATAAACAGTTAATGTGCAATAATTAATATTAATATGTAAACCAGAGGTTGATGAGAGGGCAATCATGCCACACCCCTGCATACTAAAACCTACCCCCAAGGCAATTTCTAGGTGAAATGTCAGTGTGTGATGCCGCCCCTCCTCACATATCCTATGGAGATTCTGCTGTCCCATAGGGGAATGTGCCATGCTGTGTCTCTACCTTAGCAGTAGGTCATGCCCCCTCCCCATGACTGAGCCCAAAGTGTGTGTGTGTGTGTGTGTGTGTGTGTGTGTGTGTGTGTGTGTGTGCGCGCGCGCAGTGCCGGATCAAGTGTGATGGAGGCCCCAGATACATCATTTTTTTCTTTTAAAATAATAGTCCAGCCAAGTAACTGATTGGTGGTTGTCTGGCGCCCACCTACTTACTGGAACATCAGATCAATTCCCTTGTGCCACCCTTGTGCGGGTGCGTGCTGCTCGGGAGCTCCTGCTTTGCTATTCTGGGTGGAGGGGGGGTGTAGTCATCCAGCTGGTCCAGCAGACAACAGCTCCCTGCATTGAGCTGCCAGTGGCTGTGTTTGGTGGCTTATGTGCAGTGAGCGGCTGCCGACTGACAGCTCTGCACCCACCCATCACTGTAGCATTGCTGACGGCGGCTTTGCTGCTCTAGACTCTCCATCCTGCCCTGTGGTGGCTGTGGTTGCAGGTTTGCGAAAACAAAAAAAGGCTTGCCTAGGCGTGTGGGGGGCCTCCACTGGCGCCTATAGCTTTGTTGCTGGCCCCGCGGCCCATCAGACCAAAGACTGAAAAGACCAAAACCAAAAGGTTGGTGGAGGTCCCCCTTCGCAGGGCAAGTAGTGGAGGCCCTTGGGCACGCACCCCTTGCACCCTCTTCATAATGCAGCCTGGCGTATATGGCTAGTACCACAAAGAGTGACCCTGACCCACCTGCAGAAAACAGGATGGCTGGATAGAAATGCCCCCAGAATACACAATCGCTCTGATCTCCTACCCTTCAGTTGCCAGTTGTAGAATAGGGTTTCATCGCCTTCTTTTCAAGAAGTATCAGTATCACCCAATACAGACTTCTCCAGGTCCGCTGTAAGTAGGAGCTAGCTTTTCCGCTTGCAAAGTCGGCTGCCACCACCAGGTTAGGTGGAGTAGTAGCTTGCTGCTCCTCTTTACAAACCAAAGCATTAACACTGATTCTGACTGTTTAGAACCTATATAACTTCTGGTCCCATCCTGTCCCCTAAATGTATACCCCCACAGCTCCTACTTGGCCATATAAGGATCCTTCGAAAAGGCTTTAGCACGTCCCCCTCCATTAAAGTGTATGCTTGCATGCATGCTTAGCCAATTCTGGCTCTGACCGTTTGCCTGAGGATGAGTAGTCCTATATGCCAAACTTCCTCCTCAAGGGCCGAGACAGGCCAGGTTTTGCAGCTCTCCACGCTACTCCACAGGTGAATTAACTGGTGCTCAGACAGAGCTATAGCCCTAATTATTACATCTGTGTATCAGCATAGAGAGCTGCAAAACCTGGCCTGTCTCGGCCCTTGAGGAGGAAGTTTGAGGACTACTGCTTTAGCTACTGGAACAAAATAATGTGATCCTCTTACCTGCAGAGTTTAAATTAGACCTTAAACCTGTCAGTCCTGCCTCAGCCAATCAGATTATTAGAAAGCCAGTGTCGAGGCTCCTATATCTTCTCTAAAACACCACTTTGATGTACTTTGCTAATACAAACACATTGTTGCTACAGAAAACATTTTTCTTTCCTAACACTAGTTGCAAACAAAAGAAAAAGAAAAAAATACCAGATACGCTCAGCCTGAATCCATCTGAATGGCATGTAGCTTCCGGCAAAGACAGCGCCATGGAAGCCATCAGGAAAGGCATGTGTATTAGCGACAGAGAGGCATCCTGATTTGGGATGCCATAGGGGAAGGCTTGCGGCTGCTCTTGATGTTTTTTAGATTCCAGGGCTGCTGTGGAAGGGTTTCAGTCAACTTTAAATATAGTAAATGAACCTTCCTTATAGAGGAACAACACCCAGGATTTTTACTCTACCAGGTGTTGTTCCTCTGCAGTGGGCCCACAGTGTGAAAACCCCTGGATCGCCCATAAAAACTCACCTTCTGGCAATGCCAAAGTGCATGCGCCAATAGGCGACCAGTCACTGCCCGTACTCCATTGCTTTCTTCCTTAGCTGAAGTGATGTCACATTTGGCGGATAGGAAAGACAGATAGCAATGTGCATTTGGCCTACAGACAAGTACAGTGTGAAATGACAGTTTTATGGCAGCGCTATTCTAAAACCCAGCGTATGTTTAGAACAATAGCAGATTTTATGGACAATATTATATATACCCCTCGATTCAAAGAGCAAAAGTTAATTGATTTCGGATCTAGAATCCTTTGGGTGGGTGTTTGTCATTTTTTCCTGTTTTTTTGGCCATTTCCGACTCGCACAAGCCTACGTACGATTTCGTATATGCTCTTACGATCATCGGAAGTTCATTCCTAAATTGTAGGATCAAATCCTAAAACTTAGGATCAAAACCTAAAACTTAGGATCAAAACCTAAAACTTAGGATCAAAACCTAAAACTTAGGATCAAAACCTAAAACTTAGGATAATCGGATGTGTTTACGTGTGATTCAGAGAGCAGTTTTCCAACCTCTAAATACGCTTTAAAAGAAAGCCACTGGCGACACCTTTTAGCAGTCGGATTGCTGTTCTTGAACAGGTTTTTTGGCTATGTGGAGGAGTCTGCGCGTCTTGAGCTCCAATGAACTGCATGTATCAGCATGGCCGAGGCCATAAATTGTATGGCAATGCATACCTGATTCAATACATTTCATGTATGCCTTATAAAAGCATTTTAATGTGGACCTTAATTAGTCCTTTGCATGTAAACCTTTATTTTGCAATACATCCATATATTTGCGTTAATAAAAGAAACTTATGTCCTTTGTTATTTATTTTTAAATTGATGTACTAGAATAATATTTTTAATTTGAATTTATTGGTGTAGTTGTTTACCTTTGCTTTGTTTAATTATTTTAGCTCATCTTTGGTCAGATGCATCACACTTACTGAGGAGAGGAGAGCGGGATAAAGTGCAGGATGTGGGTTACTGCTGTATTTTGCACAGACACAGCAGAGCTGGGGGCACGGAAAGGTCAGAAATCAAAGAATGCAGAGCAACACAGTCACAAGGCCCTTTCTGTTTGCAGGCTGCCCGATAATACCTGACCCGCCATCTTGGCTGTTTCTAGGCTCATAACATGCAGAAGTTGCTGGGTGTTTTTTAATTTTTGAGAGCAATCTGTATGTAGAGGGTGTGGGTAACCACACACAAAATTTTAAGTTGTACCATTTGAAGCCAAAATATTAAAATTAAATCCACAAGTAAAAAATGCAAGTTAACTAAAAATTAAACAAAGTAAGATTTACTTATGCAAATGCATTCATTAATGGTTGGTTACTACAAAATGAATGAAATAAAGAAAAATAAAAAACCAAATATTTAGAATGCACTTTAATGAGGTAAGTTTGTAGTGCGCAGGCGAAAGATCAGAAGGATTTACGTCCAGACAAAAAAGGAAAAAGGGCAAAACCAATGTTGCAACCTGAGAAATGAAACGGAAAATTCAGGATGGAAACTGACATAGGTCTGATTCCCGAACTGCCATACGAACGGACGTAAATTTTAGGATAGAAACGTATTAGCTTATAGAATCACTCGCAAGTTCATACGAGCGCACGAGCGTTCGGGAAAAATAGGATGATCGGCACCAAAATCAAAGCTGTTACATGTTTCTTTGAATCGACCCAATAGTGTATATTGTTTGTCTTTTCACATGTGTATTTTTTTAAGATAATTGAGTTCTGCTCTAGTCGTAGAGCACAATTCACACACTATTGGGTTGATTCAAAGAAACATGTAACAGCTTGGATTTGGCTCACGATCATCCTATTTTTCACGTCCGCTCGTGCGTTCGTATGAACTTGCGAGTGATTCAATAAGCAAATACGTTTCTATCCTAAAATATACGTCCGTTCGTATGTTATCTCCCGAACTTGCCTCAGTCAGTTGGCAATCGTAAAAATCACGTTCATGTGCTCACCTGTTGCGGCGGCAGCCTGTTTTTTCGGCTGCTTCCATCGTCCACCTCTTCCAATTACTTGCGTTTGCCTCTGGTTTTCATTGGTTTTTGGCCTCTTAGATTCGTGCGTTCGTATGTTTATAAGATCTTGCGCATGCGCACCCTCAATCAGAAACTTACCTAAACCTCTTAGCGCCTGCATCCAACTTCATTTCTCGGTCCCTCAAACTTACCTAAACCTCTTAGCGCCTGCATCCAACTTCATTTCTCGGTCCCTCAAACTTACCTAAACCTCTTAGCGCCTGCATCCAACTTCATTTCTCGGTCCCTCAAACTTACCTAAACCTCTTAGCGCCTGCATCCCACTTCATTTCTCGGTCTCTACAACTTACCTAAACCCCTTAGCGCCTGCATCCAACTTCATTTCTCGGTCCCTCAAACTTACCTAAACCTCTTAGCGCCTGCATCCCACTTCATTTCTCGGTCTCTACAACTTACCTAAACCTCTTAGCGCCTGCATCCAACTTCATTTCTCGGTCCCTCAAACTTACCTAAACCTCTTAGCGCCTGCATCCCACTTCATTTCTCGGTCTCTACAACTTACCTAAACCTCTTAGCGGCTGCATCCAACTTCATTTCTCGGTCCCTCAAACTTACCTAAACCTCTTAGCGGCTGCATCCAACTTCATTTCTCGGTCCCTCAAACTTACCTAAACCTCTTAGCGCCTGCATCCAACTTCATTTCTCGGTCTCTAAAACTTACCTAAACCCCTTAGCGCCTGCATCCAACTTCATTTCTCGGTCCCTCAAACTTACCTAAACCTCTTAGCGCCTGCATCCAACTTCATTTCTCGGTCCCTCAAACTTACCTAAACCTCTTAGCGCCTGCATCCAACTTCATTTCTCGGTCCCTCAAACTTACCTAAACCTCTTAGCGCCTGCATCCAACTTCATTTCTCGGTCTCTAAAACTTACCTAAACCCCTTAGCGCCTGCATCCAACTTCATTTCTCGGTCTCTACAACTTACCTAAACCCCTTAGCGCTTGCATCCTTCTTCATGTTGACGACCCTAAAACTTACACAAACCACATAATGTACATATGTCTATATGTTTATAAGCGTGTTATTTCTGTTTTGTGTAATAGTTTTTGGGTGCGCATATTATAAAAGACACATTTATGAAGGCTTCAAATATAATTTATTTAAATTATTATTTTTAATTTTTTTTTTTGCTATTTTCAAACATAGTACATTTTTTTTTTTTATTTTGGTCCAAACATAGTAAAATGTTTGATCTTTTTTTTTTCCAAACATTGTCAATTTATTTTTTTTTTTTTTCCAAACATTTTTTTTTTTTTTTTTTTGTTTTTAAAAACCTTGTAAAATTTTTGTTTTGTTTGGCCAAACATAGTAAAAGTTTTTTTTTTTTTTTTCCCAACATAGTCCAATTTTTTTTTTTGGGTTTAAAAACCTTGTAAAATTTTATTTTTGGTTTTGGCCAAACATAGTAATTTTTTTTTTTTTATGTAAAAAGATTAAAATTTTGGAAATACATAAAAAAATGTAAAACTAGTTAACAAAAGTAGCCAGGACCAAGGGCACTAATCATCCTCCTCTTCTTCATCTGTTGGCCCCAACGTCGCCTGTATGGCCAGCAGCTCGGCCACCAACTCCTGGATTCTTTTTTTTTTTTCAGCCACGGTTTTTGGGATAATCCCTGTAAGCAATAGAGAAATAAACATAAATAGGAGTCCAAGACCGGTTTTTATGCTGGAAATAGATTTGGGGTTAATCAAATACATGTAAATGCATGACATATGTCATTCTTCCAAGGGATAAAGTTAATGCATTTCCCACAGGTAAGTCTTTAAACTCCTGACACCGGACCTTCAACATTATTTAATGAAAACCAATAACTATTCCCAAATGATTCTGCACCAGATCAAAGTCCATTTTGGAGGTTTTGGGATTACAGCGCCGCCATCTGGACTCTGAAGCATAACACTTAATGAGGAGTGGAGAGTTGGATAAAGTACAGGGGAGTAGCTTACAGTGGTGCGTTGGGAATCCAGAGCATAGCTGGGTTGAGGGAAAGGTCATCAGTCCCACAATGCATGGCAGCACCTTACTTTTTTCAATCTGTATCCCATGCTGCCTGTAAATATTGGGCATTCCATATTCCGCCATATTGGTTTTTTTAAGTCTAATAACATGCATTAGATGGCTGAAGGGTGTTTGGCCATGTTTCTAATCTGTAGGTACAGTGTGTTGGCTAATTCTTAGGTTCTTAATACAAGTTAGGGTCCTCTTTAAGCTAACGAAGTGCCCACATGAAAGTGTGAACTACACATTGGCTACGCCTTTAGTTATGTGTGTGTTATTAGCTAACCAAACATTAATATGAATAATGGCATGGAGACTTACGGAGTTGGTGGCCGACAGATGGCTGGTTGGGGCCAACAGGCTGCCCTTGGTCCTGGCTATGCTGTGAAGAAGTCCCTGGAGAAACATGTGACATTTGGTTAGTACTTGTAGAGAGTCACTATTCCAAACATATCTGGCTCCCAGTCTGGCTGACATCACTCACCTTCGCCAGGATCGACTTCCAGCATCTCTGCTGCCTCCTCCTCCACTATTTCACCCGCACCAGAAGCTTCTACAAAGACATAATAAAGGATAACTTAGTTTTTGGCCTGCCATGTATATCTTTGTGCCTATACATGAAGAGTGACATACCAGAGCCTTCCCCATGCCTGGCCAGGTATGACTCCACGCCCACGCGGTTTGGCCCCTCCTCTGTGGTAAGGTCCAGGGGCTGGTCTGAGGAGGCCACAGAGGAGGGGTAGGTCCGTCGCCCGGGAGATCCACCACCTTCACTCACAGATGCAGACTCATGCAGCACTGGTCGGCCTGTACGCCTCTGGGTGCGGCGAATTCTGAAATCCATTTCCAACACTACCAAAGAAAAGTCATTATAAATAAAGGCATAACTTATACATTTGGAACATATACCATGCAATTGCTTGGTACTTACTTGGGAAATGGATTCCAAAAAACCTCCGCACCCGGGGCATGTGCAGACGTTTCAGGTCCGACCAATGCTGCATTATCTGGGTGTGAGTGAAGGTGGTGCTGGTGACACGGTGTATCTCGGCTATGATCTCCCGGGCGATGTCCCTTTTCTCGCACACATTGGGCGCGAAGTCATACCGGCGCTGAAGCATGATCTGAAAAACATAATGGACACAGAGATTTTACTTTTACACACACACCCATATGTGTTGCCTCACAAGTTGAGAATTTCATGTCATTAACACACACATTTAGAGTGGCAGCCATTTTTGGGGAGTGCCTTAAAGAGGACGTTGACTGTGAATGAGAGTCTGGTCTTATGTTATATGTATCACACACCATGTACATACAGATAATAGCCAACATCAAGAATCAGCCCACCTGCATCTATGGCATGTTAGGATGGTTTAAACATCCAAGATGTAGGCTAATGCTTAGGCTTTTGGACCACGTGTGTGGCTTCCCATTGTGTTTTTATGGCTTAGCCAAACAGTGTTCCTCAAACATCCGCATCAAGGTCCGAGACAGGCCAGGTTTGCCAGCTAGCCCCGCTACTCCACAGGTTAATTAACTGTTGCTAAGCCGGAGCAATTGGCCGAATTAGGACATCAGCATAGACAGGTGAAAACGTGGCCAGGCTCGGCCCTTGAGGATGAAGTGTGAGGAGCCAGTGATTAAACATTAAGAGACCCCAAACTAGTTCCAAACGCATCATTTACATTTAGGCCATCATTGACTATTAGATTAAAATGCACAGGCAGCCACTTACCAGCATGAGGATCTCTTCCTGTTGACGGGTGAAGATAGTGGGCGCCATCTTTATGCTTCTTCAAGGCAGCAGATAAGTGAAACCCCAGCGGTTTCCTGGTTCCGCTCGAACGTACGTTCGTACGAGCGCGTAGTCGTGCGCATAGGCGTCACACGCTGGGCTCATTATTTAAAGGTCCCTGCACCCAAAGCTCATTCTCTTTGAGCATTTGTGTAAGATGGCACCTAAAAAGCCTATGAGCAAGCGAACCCAGCAAAGCAAGACCGCGGAGGGCCCAACAACAAGGTCCCAGCAAGGTAGGAGAAAGCTGAGAGGCAAGACTACTACCTCGGCCCCACCAAGGGACCCTGGACCCTCAGGAACCCAAAAAAGGGGCCCCAAGCCACGTGCCCCTGCAGCCAAAAAGCAGCCAACTGCAGCACCCACCACCTCTGCCCCCAGAAGAGGCCGCACAAGGGAGCCCACACCGGCCATGGGTTCAAGTAGGGCAGTTCGGCAACCCAGGCCCCGCAGCAGGGCCCGAACCCCATCCCGGGCCAGAAGCCCATCCAGGGCCCGCCGAACCCCATCCCGGGCCAGAAGCCCAGCCAGGGCCCGCCGAACCCCATCCCGGGCCAGAAGCCCAGCCAGAGGCCGCCGAACCCCATCCCGGGCCAGAAGCCCAGCCAGAGGCCGCCGAACCCCATCCCGGGCCAGAAGCCCAGCCAGAGGCCGCCGAACCCCATCCAGGGCCAGAAGCCCAGCCAGAGGCCGCCGAACCCCATCCAGGGCCAGAAGCCCAGCCAGAGGCCGCCGAACCCCATCCAGGGCCAGAAGCCCAGCCAGAGGCCGCCGAACCCCATCCAGGGCCAGAAGCCCTGCCAGAGGCCGCCGAACCCCATCCAGGGCCAGAAGCCCAGCCAGAGGCCGCCGAACCCCATCCCGGGCCAGAAGCCCAGCCAGAGGCCGCCGAACCCCATCCCGGGCCAGAAGCCCAGCCAGAGGCCGCCGAACCCCATCCCGGGCCAGAAGCCCAGCCAGAGGCCGCCGAACCCCATCCAGGGCCAGAAGCCCAGCCAGAGGCCGCCGAACCCCATCCAGGGCCAGAAGCCCCTACAGGGCCCGAAGAACCCCATCCAGGGCCAGAAGCCCCTACAGGGCCCGAAGAACCCCATCCAGGGCCAGAAGCCCCTACAGGGCCCGAAGAACCCCATCCAGGGCCAGAAGCCCCCGAGCTGGCACCAGCCGGGAACAGAGCCCCCGACCTGGCACCAGCCGGGAACATAGCCCCCCAAGAGGGCCCAGAATTGCAACCATGACCACATCTACACCTGGAAGTTCGGTGGCCAGCCACGCCAGAACACCCAGTCCCTTGGCCAGTCCAGTCCAGTCATTGGGAAGCCACCAATCCGGCCATTCCCCTACCCAGCCCCAGGCCATAATGTCACCACATGTGTCTGCACACATGGAGGAGCAGCCAAGCCAACCATCTGGCCGCACATTGCGCCGCGGCCAGTTGAGTGGGAGATTCTCCCATGACCAAAATATGGCATTGGCTAGTGGCCTTACATTATACTATGACGAGCTCTATGGGAGCAAATCAAAACACACCACAAAGCAGCGCAAGATGGAATTGTTTGAAACCATCCTACGACAAGTAAATGCAGCGGGGGAAGAGAGGAAAGATGTGTCCCAAATTCAGAAGAAAATCTCTGATCTGAAGTATGCTGTACGGCAAAAAGAAATTAAAAGGCATAATTACAGGTAAATAAATGTTTTCTCAAAATATAATGTTTAGGATGTACTGTATGCACCTTTTCTGAGTACCAAACGATTTTCTCTTTTCAGCCTGAAAACTGGAGGTGGCTTTCCTTCTAAATTGGAGTTTACCCCTGCTGAGGAGATTGTGCTGGGACTTCTCCATCCGGTCGCGGTCGGTGGACATGCTGGTCTAAGGGACACAGACTCACCGACCCGTACCCACGGTGAGTACTCTTAAATCTGCATGTTTGCCTGTTTGCTAAATAATCTACAGTTCACTAGTAACAAGATAACGGGATGCCCCTATGGTTTGCCTTGCTTGCCCTCGCACTACTGTGCCTGTTTGTGTCCTCTTTTGGTCCCTGGGAATCACACATTTAGGCCCACATCCATTATGGCAAAGATCAAATTTCCAATTGGATTGGTAAAGTCATGAAGTTTCTCCTGAAAAGTGATATATTTGGAATCAATCACAAAACACACATCATTATGTATGGGTTGCCTTTTTGTTGTGTGAGTTGTGTTTGAGTTAACAATGTAATTAGCCACCCCCAAACATATCTGACCTAGAGCAGCGAGACTCAACTGGCGGCCCGGGGTCCCAATGCGGACCTTGGCACCAGATTCCAGGACCCCTGCCCAGACAGCCCTGCACTCAGTTACTTCTGTGTTGACGTGCTCAGAGCTGCCCCCTTGATCGGCGATGTAGTGGTTGTTCTCCTGCCCAATGTGATGGCTCCCTGAAACATAGCATTGCAATATGAAGTACTGCACAGGAAGTGGCATTGCAAGGTACACAGTAACTTGGTAAAACTTTCTCTTGGCACAATCGTGTCCCGCTGCCCCTGCTCTGGCCCATCTGCCACAGTCCCCCCATGGCCCCCCCCCCACATAAGCCCCATACATTTGTAACAGATTTGCTCCATCCATCCCATCACCATCAATACGTTAACTCCCCCCTTTAGCCATCCAATCCCTGTCCCCTCAGCTCTGCCCCATCCAGCCCAGCAAGGGCAAGCAGCCTTTATTAGTTTGCACTTGGAAATCTCCAGCCCCTCCACCAGTGTGTTTATTTCTAACTAGACACCCCCTGCGTCAGCCCCATGGCCAGACATTCACCTCTCACCACATACCTTTAAATGGACCTTTCCAACAATTGGTGGAGTACCCCGGACCTAGCGAATGGTAGTCTAAATCCAAAAATGTGCGTTGAAAGTTGTATGCTGACTGGGTACACTTCCTGACTTAGAACTGAGGTCAGTTAGCAGTTTTCGCGAGCCATTGCACCTATCTAAACTTGCGTGTCTTTGAACAAATGTCCCCATTGCTCTAGAGTTGATTAATATTACAAATAGAGGTTTATTTGATTACCTATCCCAAAAATGGTTATGTGTGTGTTTACGTGGTTTGTTTTTCTCTTCTTCAGCCCAGCATGATCCCTCAGCAAGGGTAAACTCACCCCCCAGTTTGGTTATGCCTACCAGGTCCGTACAGCATAGGAGCCCAGATCAGAGATTTCCGGTAAGTTAATTTAGTACCATAAATACTACCAAGTGCTTAAGAATGTGTTAAACTGTTGGAATCCCAAATTTGGACGCCAACTTACACTTTTTTTTTTATATGTCCCTACAGACCCGCACACTCATGGAAGAGATCCAGGACATGGAGGAAGATGATGATGTCTCCATGCAGGGCACGTCGGATGACCTCCCCCTGGGTCCCAATTTGGAACTGCTCCATAATGTTTCTCTGGCCAATCCTCAGCAGCAGAGTGAATCTCCATCCATTGTGCATGCACATGGGGAGACTGACACTACAGTCCCCAGTGTTCACTCTGCTGCTGAGGATTTGCAAAGCAGGCCTGTTGCTGTTGAGGGGACGACACCACGCGGCAGGGCACGCCCAAGAGCCAGGGTAATTGTGCGGCGGACTCCATTACGCCGCCCCACAATTTCCCAGGGGAGGCAGAGTGCCCTGCTTCAATTATGGACCCAACAAAGGGACTCTTATGAGGCACAGCTCGTTACAGAGCGTGAGCAAAGGCATGCCGACATGGTCAACATCCATACCAGTCTACAGGGCATCCTCGCGGAGTTGCGTACCCTCAACAGCAACGTGGTCAATGCAAGTAATGGCATCCAGTCAGCCATGGCTGAGATGACCAATATGCAGAGAAACATTGTGGAGCAGTTTCAAATTCACAATGCTGCCATGGCCCAGGCTAGGTCCCATTCACATGGACCTCCACCTGGACCTCCACCTGGGTATTATGGGCAGCCACCCTATTAAGCCATGGGTGTGTGGGACATCTTTTCTCTTAACCCCCACTGTATTTACTTGTCCTTTGAGGTTTCAAACAATCCATTTTGTGTTGCTCATGCAGGTTGTGTTTTGTATTTGCTCCCATATAGCTCCTTAGAGTAATGCTTAAGGCCACTAGCCAATGCCATAGGTCTATGTGGAGGGTATCTGGCCACTTATGGCTTTAAATATGGATTTGGTTGGTGCTCCTCCTGTTTGCAGACATGTTTGTGTGACATTATGGCCATGCCCAAATATCCCTGGGCACAGGCAATATTAATGACTGGACTAGGCTGGCCTTTGGACTGGGTGTCCTTGTTTGGTTGTGCCACTCACTTCCAGGTGTAGATGTGCTCGATGTTTTTTTTGTAATGTTATCCATTTGTAACCACAGATGTATGTGGAATGTTTTCTGTTAAGCACTATAAGTTTAAATTTTCTAAGTAAAAAAAAAATCTCACTTACAATACTTGTGGCGTTTTTAGTGGGAACACATTTTAAACAGCTTGGGCTAAACCAGATAATTTTGGTTTGAAGAGGTGTAACAATGCAAATCTAAAGCTAAGGAAACTACATGAAATACATTAGGCAACAATTAAGGTGAAAATGTTTTACTTTGAGGTAATGCCACATTACGGCAAAACAACATATTTAACAAAAAGGATAACACAGACACACAGAATGTGGAGACAGGAAAAAAAATTAAGTAAAATGCTGCAAGATCAGGTTGCCTCTAACTGATTGGCCAGACTCACTGGGTGGCCCCACAAAATTCTCGACATCATCCTCTACGGCTGAAGAGGGCAGGCTATCCACATAACGTGGGACACGTTCCAGGATGGCAAAATTGTGCAAAACAGCACATGCCATGATAATGTCGATCACTTTCTTGGGATCATATTGCAGGGCGCCCCCAGTATGGTCAAGGCAACGAAAACGTGTCTTCAGCAGCCCAAAGGCCCTCTCCACAACAGCCCGGGTCTTGCGATGCGCACGGTTGTACGCTTCCTGAGAGGCATCCTGGGGCCGCAGCACAGGCGTCATGAGCCAGGGTAGAAGTGGGTACCCGGAATCACCTTAAACAGAGAATTAAATGTAATCAAAATTAAAAAGGCAACACAACAAACACAAAAAATTTAACATATATCATAATGATGTAAGGTAAAGTGGCCAAAAAAAAAAACAGGGCACATTAGCCAAATAAATCTTTCCACTAATGTATTACCTAATTAAAAATGGCACTTCAATATACCAATTAATTAACAAACATCTGCACGCCCAAGGGTATTTGGAATTTAAATATATTTTTAGTTTTCAGACATGTTACAATTAGGATGCTGCTGAGGGGCTATCCACATTTATATGGAAACTACAATGTATGCAGTTTAAGTCCACTTTGACATTTAAACACCAATAGTACAAAAGGAGCCAAAGCTCAAAGATCCTTGGGTATAAACTCACAACCAATATATTTAGGGACATGGAACTTACAGACATCCTAACTAAAGGGAAAACATTCTGAAGGACAAAGCGAGGCAAGCATTTTTTTGGGAAGTTCATAATATATGACCCAACAAAAAGGCAGTTTGAGGCTTATGTAAAGAATTCAAATACTAACATATCAACAAATACAAGATTAATGCAACATTTAATAGCACACAAATAGGACACACTTACCAAGCAGCCATGCCCCCGAAAATTCACCTGCCTCAAATCTCCGAAACAACCCAGATCGCCTGAGGATATAGGAGTCGTGGGACGATCCTGGGTAGCCGGCAAGGACACTCATAAAACGCATGTCCGGACCAACCACGGCCTGGACATTAAGGGAGTGTCCCATTTTACGATTCCTTAAGGCAAAAACATACAAAAAGGGTAATTGATATTTGACCCAAAATAAAAAATTAACAACAAAAAATGTCTGCACTCTATTGGGAAATACTAATGAAAAGCCTAGATAAAGCAGCTACACAAATGAGGGATAAACAAATATGCTGCCGCAAAGGCAAACAGGTTACATTACACGTTGGACAACATAATAACCAATCTCAATACCTATATATATACTCGTCGGCAGCCCTAGGTACGAGTGCCACATGTGTGCAGTCAATAGCACCAATAACGTTGGGCATGTCGGCCACATTATAAAACCCAAGCTTAATGGCGTTTCTGGCTGCCATATCATCCGGAAAATAAATATATTTTGGAGTTATGGCAGCCATGCCTTCCAAAAATTTAGATAGTGCGCGGCTCAGCGTAGGCTGTGACATCCCCACGGAGAGGGCACCCAGCCTCTGGAACGAGCCGTTCGCCAAAAATTGCAGGCAGCCAAGCATCTTGGTCATACCTGAAATTGCATGCCCCTTCCTTGTGGTGCGGGCTAACCATGGCCGCAGCTCACTATATAATTTATGGAGGGAAGCGCGATTAAGCCTGGTCAGCTCGAACAGCTCAACATCATTCATGCTATCGATGTTCATGCGACGACGCAGGGGCAATCTGCTCTCAGACATCTCGATCAACTCAATGCCAAAAAGCATAAGCCCTTGATGTGCCACAAACTCGCTCCGCTCCATCCTACTCCCGAGGCCAAATAGCTGCCGGCAAACATTTCGTAAAGCAGCTCTTTAATGGGCTTCCAAACAATTAGCAATCACCTCTCTGAATTGGTCGCAAGCCCATGTGAAGGACGTAAAAAATAGGATCGGACGCAAATAATACGATTTGGACGGGAAAAACACACGAACTAACGCAAATTATACGATTCTCGTACGAAATGCGTATGTTCATATACGTCTATGCGCGAACGATCGTGCGAATACGAAATGGGCAAAAAAACAAGAAAAAATGACAAACACCCACCCAAACTTACGATTCTCGATACGAAATCAATTAACTTTGGCTCTTTGAATCGAGGGGTATAGGCTTGATTCAGCACCTATTTATTTACAGCACCATATATAGCTGTGCACATTTTAAAAAAATGCACATATAAATATGGTGCTGAATTGCCCCAAAGAAAAAAATCAAGATAAAAAGCATCTTCTCACAAAACATGTAAAAGAGTAAAAAAAAATATGGTGCAGAATCAACCCTTATGTCTGTCTCTGCTGCAAACAATGTACACTGCAAAAGTGTGTTAGATATTGGAAGGGGCTGAACTGAGCGCTATCAATAATTAACAGAACTATCAGCTTATAACGTTTAGACTGTCATATTGATGGCCTATAAATAGCGAGCAAGGCATCTAGGGTGGCGGCAGAAATTTCAGGATTAAGTACAGGTCAAAGTTTTAGGTAAACTTCTGTAAAGCTAGATGGAGAAATATTTTACATATAATTATTCATGTGGAGTGGAATTCACATTTGTAACAGATTCCCTATAACTAAAGTCATCTAGTAAAAAGTTGTACACATTTATATTTTGTACATTAAAAGAACTTCAAACCCACATGGCAATAGTAAGTAAGCAAAACTTCAAAAATAATACATTTTTTATATTACATTTTTAAAATGTTTATTTTATAAGCAGCTCAGCTGATGTCTGTCCCATGTGCCTCTCCACTTGTTCCTGCAGTTCAGGGTAGAAGCCATAGCAGGGCTCCAATCTTTGCCCTCCTTCCAAATTTATTTCTCTGCATGAAAAAAGTGGTCTAACAGCCACTCTGTCCCTTGGTACTCTCAGCGTGAGTGAGTATGGCAAGCCCCAGTGGCCACACTGCTGTCTCGGCCACATCAGAGCTTGCTCCTGACTCATAAAGCTGCACCATGACATGCCCTTCCCAGCTCAGCCATGACCCAAAAATAAAATTGAAGTAAGCAGCTTCACTTAGAATGCATAAAGTATCTACATATATGAAAGATTTTGAGATACCTTGAAATGCCTTGTTTTACACTGTTCCCAAGGAGGCTAATATTACAGCAGCGAACACAGACTTTTGCGATGCATTTTGTGTTTTGCCACAATTTGCTGGCGAAAGTTACTGTTATTTAGATTAAAAAGTGTTTTGGAGATTGACGGTGAACTTCTGTTTTCTGCAAAGTCTTGCTGAAAACACACTTTATAGCATATGCCGGCATTGGAGGGGGCTTAGAATTTATGTGGGATATCTGGGTTGTTTGAAAAGCTTAAGAAAAAAAGTTTAAATGAAAATATAAAAGTCATGTCAAAACTTTATCATTGGGCAACTTTCTAATGTTCATGTTCGAAATAAAAGTTAAAGATGCTAAAAAGAACTAAAGGCACAATCTCTCTAAAAATGACATTGATTCCTGCGGGGTTTGCCACTACAAGCTGATGAACGGAAAAGGTGTTGTGCTGTGCTAATTGACTTCAATGTAAATCTGACAAACAACAAAATCACTAGGCAAACAAGCGGCGGTGCGAGTTGTAAATGTGGAAAATTGCGAATAGCTGGGGAATGGCCGTCAAATTGTTTCGTAAATCACCCCCTAAATGTAATGCTATCAAAATGTATAGAAACTACAGTATATTATTTGGCTTGTACTACTTATTCTACCTATTTTAATCAGTCCACCACGATTCGAGGGACAGGCTACAAGTTTACAACCGGTTCTGCAGAACTGGAGAGAACCTGCTGAATCCCACCTCTGCTACACCATCCCTGGCAAACTGATTACAAACTGACTACATCCTCTCCAACAGGACGTGTGGCTGCTGCAGTGTGCATCATGGTTCCCTGTCCCCTGAATGATGGAGCAGTGGGTGGCAATGATAAATACCTTGGCAATGGGGGGCTGGGGGTTAGAAATCCTGCCTCTCAGGCACAGGCTAACCTTGAGTAGGCATTATTTTGTCTCCCATACTTATCTCTTATAGTCTTACACTCATGTGCCACTACATTTACTCAGTACAAAGGGAGCCACAGAGAAAAATGAAAGGACATCTGTAGGCTAAGTGTAACTTTTCTGCATCCTGTGGAGAAAAGATGTGTGGAGGTCACACTTTTGGAGTCTTCAGCCACCCACAGCCCTTCTGGTCACTTACATAATTAGTAGGTTCTTTCCGAAGTCCTCCAAGTCCTACAAGAAGCAGAAAAACAACAAACCATGACTTCCAAGATCCATCAAGTTCCCCATAGTCCAAAATGCCCATAAAAAAGGCAATCTTCCTGACTACAGGAAACTCCAGAAATCCCATCCCATCGAGCACCAAGAAGAACTAATTTCATTCTACAGTTGGTCTGATGGGGGAGGATACTCTACTAATTCCCTACCATGCTCTGCCATACTACTATGCTCTGTTGTCTTACCCCAACCAGGCTTTGAAGTGTCAGATGTTAAGCGTCTCTTTTTTTCTTAATACCTGGAAGGCATTTGGTCCTGATGGCATATCCACTACCTGTTCAACAGACTTAGCTTAGAATGTGATCTGTATCTATATTGCTGGGTTAATGCAGTTTGTATTTATGACAGTAGATGACGCTGTTACATATATCTCTTTTTTTATATATATATATATATATCTTTTTTTTTTTTCTTTTTTCAAACGGTGTTTACAGAGGAATTGTTAAGGGTTAAATTTGTACTGGGTGGAAGGGTTTGCTCCTAACGGTTCATCTTAGGGAGGACATGGGGATGGCCCCCTCGTTTATGGGATTAATCTTCCCTTCTTTTATGATTGTTCGTGTTTTTGTGAGGGTTTTGAGCTTCTACAGGAACTCTGATAAACTGAAGAATGTTTTAGGGCTTTTCTTCCCTTTTTTTTCTTTTTATCCTCTTCCCTTCCCTTTATTTTTGCTGGTTTTGTTTTATTTTTTTTTATGGGGGGGGGGGGGGTTCTAGGCTCTCCAGAGACTCTCCTGTTTGGAAGTGCAGTTTTTGAGGTATAGAGATGCATCAGTTTAATGTAATTTCTCTTCATCAACAAGACTTAGCTCCTTAAGCACTTAAGTGTAACAACTCATTAGGAGCTGATATTCTCTCATTGCAAGAAACCCATTTCAAGAGGAATGGCGCTCGTAAATTCTTGAATAAACTCTTTATTAATTTTAATTTATCTGGCGCAAGGGATAACAAAAGGAGTGTGGCAATATGCATCTCCAATTCGATCCCTTTTTCATTGAAAGAGATAGAGAAGGGAGGTTTGTAATGGTTAAGGGATTGATTGGAGAGGTTGTTGTGTCTCTGATTTCATATTTTGCACCAAAACCAAAGCCAGATTGAATTTTTAAAAATGTTTTCAAAAGATGTTCCATTAGGTCCGAATCTTGAGGGAAAGTTAATATGGAGAGGCAATTCTAATATGATGCTGGATCCATCTTTGGATAAATCAAACCCTTCTGTTCTTAACTATAGCCCACCCCCATAGCGAGCAGGAGATTGGCAGAGTTGTTGGCTTTTTTAACCTGGTGGATATTTGGAGGGAGTGTAATCCCAATTCCGCAAAGACCCATAAAGACTTCACTTTCTTTTCCTCGGTCCACCATACCTAGTGTCATGGGGTAGAGATCAAGGGGACGACCTGTCATTAGAATGGTGGGGCAATAGATCTAAAAAACAGGTCAAGTGTCCATGAACATCTCAGTTGTAAAATCAGCCCAAAAATTGAGGCAAGACTGTATAGAGAACCAGCAGACACTAGATCGAAATGCTTTAGGGGTTGTGAGATGAGAGGGAGTTTATGGCACATATGTTGGATCTGTCCGAAAGCTAAGAATTACTGGAATATAACATTTGGTTTAATTATGAAAGTTCTGCAACTAGCAGTCATATGTGATGTGAAAGTGTCCCTTCTGGGTGCAGAGAACCTGAATCAAGACAAAGCAAGACAGGATAGATTGATTAGGCTATTTACTGCAGCCACTCGAATGGTTTTAGCAGGATCACGGAAGCAACCAAATATTTCTTTTGGCGCTTAAAACAGAAATTTAACTGGTTAATGGTGAACAAAAAACATTGCAGTCTTATGACTGGTAGAGATCATCAACTTGAATGTCTATGGGTCCATCGGATAGGTTATACTAGACGAAAGAGTTTGATCTGGGGAGAAATGAAAGTGGTGCAAGCAAGCTACTATTGTCTTGGTAAAGGCGCAACAAAGGCTATATTTCTTGTGGCAAGTGAAAAGATACAGTATGTCTCAGGGAATCCTGAAAACCTTTGACAATGCCTCTATCAGATCAATCTTGACCTCATCTTTCACAGTCTGGTATGGTGGTGCTACTGTCAGGGACAAGCAAAGGTTGGAGAGATCTGATCTGCTGAGCGTATCATTTGATCCCCCTTACCATCTCTGGGGAAGCAATTCATCAGCATAAACTTTTCAGGGGTATTTAAGATAAGCATGGACTTGTTGCCCCCAGGGCATTCCTTCTTCAGGCTCCTACACTCTGGATGCAGATTTATGGCTCATTATGGCCCACTCAACAAAAACCACTAGGCACAAAAACAGTTTTTTTCCTTAGCAATTATGGTTCTAAACTAAACCCCAGAGATTGAATCTTAAATGTAATCTGTTGCAGACTAGTAGATTGGTAATATTAATGTTTTGTCAACTTTTGGAATTGTGACAGACTTTGAAATCTACAATACCTTCTGTTTAATAAGCACTATCTATCCTAGTATTTTTTTTTTCTTCGTTACTTCTATGTAACTGTTAATAAGCTCTCTTGGTGTGTCCCCTTACAAATAAGCATTCCTTGTATGTACACTGTACATGGTGGAATAAAGTATCTGTATCTGTATGAATGTATCCAACTATGTGTGTAAATGTGAAGAGTCCAGTGCCATTTGCTATAGGTCTTGTGTTCTTCTAGCGGTAAGCACTGGACCTGGGCTGGCAACTGTTTTATGTGGGCCTGTGAGAGTCTCAGTGGACCCCCTTGCAGTCACATCACATTATGGCATGTGATCTATTAGCTCCTCTGCCACAGATGGGTCCTTCTATTCCACTGATTGTCTTCCTCTCCTCATTTCCTTCTCCACTGGCACCAATTGTCCTCTAGTGCTTTCCACCTTCTCTACTAACACTGATCATTCTATTGTCCTTGTAACCTTCACTACTGCCGGCTATTGCCTTCTAGGGCCTACATCTTTCTCCACTGCTGCTGATCAACCTCCATTCCTCCTGGACTTCTCCGCTGCAGTATAAAGAGTCCACAATTGCTGCCAAAGGTCCACTGGTACTCATCGCTGTTAGTGATCGGCACATACCTGCTCGCCGTTTGGTCTCTCAGCCTTCTGGTCTAGCCTCTATCCCTAAGCTGGTCATGTGCCTGAAGGTTCACCACTTACAAAGTTGGGCCACACTGTCATTATAGTGGATGGCATACCCAGCACTGCTACAGCTGTGCAGTAATGCGTGGTCATGTGCACACATAGAGACAATAAAATCCTCCCCCATGAGTAAGGACACAGGAATAATGGGAGGACAGAATTTGGTTTATTTTATTGTGGAAAAAAGCAAACTATGTGTAGTTACAGTTAGGCCACTGGAGGGCAGCATAGGATTCGCAATGCACTTTTATTCTCAGGATATGCAGGAAGCTGTTTTGCAGGGTGAGTCAAAGGGCCCTAATAGGCTGTTGGCAGGGGCGGACTGGGGTTAAAAAACGGCCCGGGGCTTTTTTGGCCCCACCGGCCCTGCTGTACTGTGCCGGCCTGATATAGTAAGTTACATAACATGCAGACAGGGCCGCTTCTAGCTGGCCTAGCATTGGGGATCCTAACATACAAAAAAATGGATTGCAGGGCAACTCCCACTGGCTGTTCCCCTCTGTCTGTGCTTGCCCACGGCGGCCATTCAGATAGGCCTGAAGTGGGAGTGTGCATCAGCTGTGGGATCACTGAAAAGATGTGGATGCCGCATCAGTTTGGGTCAGAACTCTAACTGGAGTTTTGGTTGGTCTACTTGCAATGATTGTTGCTCAACACTGCCATGGGAACCTAAAAGCGGGTGAGTATGTGCCTTTTACTTACAGAACTCAGAAGACAGAGGATTCCAAAGCAACTGCTCACATGTGTTGCAGCCACACTGGGGTATCAAAATAAGCTAAACTTAGTGCAGGTTTTAGCGATGAAGGGGCCCTGAATCCAAGGTCTCATCAGGGGTTTCTCTGGTAACCCTATGGACCAGTCTGAGCATGACACAGATGAAAGGGAGGGAGGGAATAGTGAAAGGGGCAGGCTGGGGATAAGTGTGGATGGAGGGAATAGTGACAGGGGCAGGCTGGGGATAAGTGTGGATGGAGGGAATAGTGAAAGGGGCAGGCTGGGGATAAGTGTGGATGGAGGGAATAGTGACAGGGGCAGGCTGGGGATAAGTGTGGATGGAGGGAATAGTGAAAGGGGCAGGCTGGGTATAAGTGTGGATGGAGGGAATAGTGACAGGGGCAGGCTGGGGATAAGTGCGGATGGAGGGAATAGTGACAGGGGCAGGCTGGGGATAAGTGTGGATGAAGGGAATAGTGAAAGGGGCAGGCTGGGGAAAAGTGCGGATGGAGGGAATAGTGAAAGGGACAGGCTGGGGATAAGTGTGGATGGAGGGAATAGTGACAGGGGCAGGCTGGGGATAAGTGTGGATGGAGGGAATAGTGAAAGGGGCAGGCTAGGGATAAGTGCGGATGGAGGGAATAGTGAAAGGGGCAGGCTGGGGATAAGTGCGGATGGAGGGAATAGTGACAGGGGCAGGCTGGGGATAAGTGCGGATGGAGGGAATAGTGAAAGGGGCAGGCTGGGGATAAGTGTGGATGGAGGGAATAGTGACAGGGGCAGGCTGGGGATAAGTGTGGATGGAGGGAATAGTGAAAGGGGCAGGCTGGGTATAAGTGTGGATGGAGGGAATAGTGAAAGGGGCAGGCTGGGGATAAGTGCGGATGGAGGGAATAGTGAAAGGGGCAGGCTGGGGATAAGTGCAGATGGAGGGAATAGTGAAAGGGACAGGCTGGGGATAATTGTGGATGGAGGGAATAGTGACAGGGGCAGGCTGGGGAAAAGTGTGGATGGAGGGAATAGTGAAAGGGACAGGCTGGGGATAAGTGCGGATGGAGAGATGGGTGGGTGACAGGCAGGGGCGTAGCTAAAGTCTTGTGGGCCCCGATGCGAGGAGTCAAACTGGGCTTCCCCCCCCTCCCCCTCCCCAACATCAGTGACAGCGACCTACCTTATAATGAGCGGCGCCGGGCCGCCGGCTCTCCGTGCTCCAGTCTGGCAGTCCCCTTCAGAGTGAATCCGCGGGCGCAGGCGCTCCCCCGTGTAGCTGCACGTGCTCACTGTGCGCCGGCGCGCCGCCTGGGAGGCGCCACCGACAGCCTCCTGCCAGTGAGCCCGTGACGTGACCTGACCTTCTCATTCCTCCAGCCCCGCCCCACCAGACCTTCTGTCTCTCCTCCGGGCCCTGCCCGACCCAGTCGCAATGGCGACCCTTGCGACCCCTATAGCTACGCCCCTGTGCAGGGGTAAACCATGAGCCAGCCCCAGAGTCTTTAAAGTGGACCAAAACCCAGGATTTTGACTAGCCTTGGTTCTTGCCCCGAGGGCACCCCGATCAGGGATGCCCCGCTGTGTGAAACTCCCCAGGTTGTCCCATCTCACTCACCCTTCCCCGGTCCTACATCGCATGAACAGCCCTCTCGTCTAATCTGCACGCTTGGGTACGAGCACGCTGGCAGCCACATCCCCTGCTACCCTCTAACAGGGAGCGTGCCCACAACGGCCATTCACAAATGCCTGATGCGGGCATATGCCCTGCTAAAGGAATAGCGGGGATGCAGCCACATCTCGCGCACGTGCCATTGGACCAGGAAAGAAGGCGAGTTTCCGGGCAACTTAGGGGGTTTCACACAGCGGGACATCCCAATTCTAGATGCCCCAGGAGAGGGAATTTGTAGCGATAACCCTTATCCCCGGAGGGCTTCACCGTCCGAGACGTCCTTTTCCCAATCGTAAGAGGTGCTGCTGGAATTCCAGAGTCGTCCGTGAGGAAACAGGAACAGCCCTTACAAGGGCTAGTGAATTGTAATATAGCGTTTCCCCCAATAAGAGACAGAACTTCAGTATTGAGGGTGAAGGTGAAGTGAACTTTATTAGTGCCACACTGGGCCTTATATACACAAGTCTCTATTGCAAGACACACACACCGACCAATAGCAGCAGGGCAAACAATCCCTCAAGCCGGTGACGCAATCAGTAGAACAATAGCAGGCCGTAATACAATCAATCAGGACAATGCCATTGACTGTGACGTAATCAACAATACACAATGGCAGTCAAAATACAATTACATTGTCTGGAACCTAATTAAGAAAAGGCCAGTGAATGACCCGGTGGGCAATCGAATAGTGATGACATCCAAAAGACAGAGCCTCTGTCACAATGCCCCCTTTTTGTGGAACACCCGGCAGACCCGGATTGACCCTGTTCGGGTTAACGTGGGGCTGTCCGGACTCTTGTTATGGGCAGAGTTCTGTGTAAGGACAAGTCTGCAAATAGTGAGTAACCGGACTAAACATTGACGTGGGCTGTACATAGGAATCGGTCATGGGTGGGGTCCAAACACTGGGATATTGTGGCGTTGGTGAGTTCAGCACCAAAGTCCTTGGTTGGATGTGTGCACAGGTGCTCTGCTTTCTTATAGCTGGCCCAAGTTTCAATCTCTTTCCATGGTAGCTGATCGGAGAATCCACAATCTTCTGCACATCTATATCATCGTAAAAGTAGACAAAACCATAACCCTTAGAAACACCAGAGGCATCCCTAATAATTTTGACATTCTTTACAGCGCCATACTTTGAAAAAACATCCTTAATTTCAGGCTGATTAATCCGACGGCCAATGCCCCCAACAAAAATAGTGTTTGGCATACGTTTCCCTTCTGGAAGGACGTAACCTGATGGCTGATCCTCTTCTTGGCTTCTTGTAACAGACATGACGTGATGCAGACGAAACCCCTGGGTCTCACCGACCAGTGGGCTGGAGTCGGCAGCTCGGGCTGGAGCCTGGGTTGTAACAGGGTTGACGCTGGCTGGCCCAGAGGTAGCATAGGCAGAAGTCATTGGTCCTAGATCATTTCCCAATAGTACTTCTGCTGGTAAGTTGTCCATAAGTCCCACCTGTACCCTGCCGGATCCAGCGCCCCAGTCAAGATGTACTCGGGCGGTGGGGAGTCGAAACACAGCTCCTCCCGCCACCCTTACTGCAACGGTGTGTCCAGTGCGGTCTTTGTTCTTGACCAAATGAGGTTGGAGCAAGGTAAGTGTGGCTCCGGTGTCGCGTAATCCTTGCGCGGTGCGCCCATTGACTCGTACCTCCTGGCAATGGTGCTGTCGGTTGTCTTGGATGGCCGCTTGTAAGGGATCAGCTTCATACAGTACCCCCAGATACTCTTCCGAACTGCTCTCAGCTTCCAAACAGTGTGCCACAGGAGTACGGGAGGTGGAAGGTTGCTTTTGCCCCCACGTGTTTCGGGGAGGCTCTAGGGCGCAATCACCGCGATAATGTCCCCATTGTTTGCAACGATGGCACTGAACTGTGGAGAGGTTCGGTTGCTGCGCTGGCCTATGTGGCCCAGAGTCACGAGTTGGCGCTGAAGCCACAGGTGCTTGAAATTTGATGGTAGGTGGTGATTTTGGAGCGGACTGTTCTGTCTGGCGAGCATCGGTGTACTCGTCGGCTAGACGAGCAGCCTCAGGTAGCGTTAGAGGCCTCCGGTCACGTACCCACTCTCTTAGCTCTGGTTGCAGGGCATTGAGAAAATGTTCTAGTAAAAACAACTGTAGTACATCCTCAGCGGTCGTGGCTTTGCATCCAGTGACCCAGTGTGATGCTGTACGATGGAGGCGACATGCCCACTCCGTGTAAGAATCCCCTCCCTTCTTTTGGGATTCCCGAAATCGTCGCCTGTAGGCTTCCGGGGTGACAGCGTACCGGGCTAACAAAGCCTCCTTTACCAGATGGTAGTGTGGTAAGTCCGCATCAGGGATGGCCCGGAAAGCATCGGAAGCTTTCCCAGATAGTTTCCCTGATAATATGGTGACCCATTCCTCCGTGGGTACCCGGTGTAAAGCGCACTGGCGTTCAAAATCGGCCAAAAATCCGTCAATCTCGTCGTCACTTTCCTGGAAGGACTTAAATGCTGCAAATGGAATCTTTCTCCCCCCAGTGTAACTGAGGCTGAGAGGCTGCTGGGTTGAAAGTCGCCGATCTTCCCTTCGCTTACTGGCCTCTGCCTCCGCTGCGGCGAAGACTCGGTCGATCAGTTCCTGTGATGGATTCGGGCCATAGACCGACAATCTGTTCCGAACCGCTTGAACGAGAGCAGCGTCTTCATCGATCTCTATATTGGTTTCAGTCCTCACTGCTGCACGATCCATTTCGATCAGCTCGGCTATCAGTTCCCGACGTGGGCGGTTGCTAGCTGACCTTCCCCGGCTCTCGAGTAGATCCTTCAGGGTCAGCCTTTTCAACTTGTCCTACTGACTCTCCATCAGGGTAGCACTCTCTCTGGGTACAAAGGACCATCCGACCGCTTGCCACCAATTGTAGCGATAACCCTTATCGCCGGAGGGCTTCACCGCCCGAGACGTCCTTTTCCCAATCGTAAGAGGTGCTGCTGGAATTCCAGAGTCGTCCGTGAGGAAACAGGAACAGCCCTTACAAGGACTAGTGAATTGTAATATAGCGTTTCCCCCAATAAGAGACAGAACTTCAGTATTGAGGGTGAAGGTGAAGTGAACTTTATTAGTGCCACACTGGGCCTTATATACACAAGTCTTTATTGCATGACACACACACCGACCAATAGCAGCAGGGCAAACAATCCCTCAACTCTGCCGGTGACGCAATCAGTAGAACAATAGCAGGCCGTAATACAATCAATCAGGACAATGCCATTGACTGTGACGTAATCAACAATACACAATGGCAGTCAAAATACAATTACATTGTCTGGAACCTAATTAAGAAAAGGCCAGTGAATGACCCGGTGGGCAATCGAATAGTGATGACATCCAAAAGACAGAGCCTCTGTCACAGAATTCATCTATAAGATTCCAGGGCCATTGGGGCATGGGGGGTTTCGAGCCACTTTAAGACTCTAGAGCTGGATTACTATGGTTATAGTCTGCTTTAAAGATCCACAGGAAGCCAAAATCAGTCAAGGAATGCTGTATGATGGAGACAGACAGGAAATAACAGAGCAATGCCTGGCAGAATGTCTCCTATTGGAGGCAGTACAGATGCTGCAGCAGTTTCCTGTCCCCCATCAGCAGATGGGTAAAGGGAAGGCCTGGCTGACTGATGATGGGAGGGGGTAGGTTACAATAGGGTCTCTGTGAATCTGATGCAGTGTTCTTCACATAGAGAGCATGAGTCGGCAGTGAGGGCTCTACAATGGCATGAGAGTCATTCATTCAGTCCACCCTCCCCTAGCTGTCATGCAGCACCCCTCATAGTCCGCCCACCCTGGGATCACTGTACCTTATAGACAGCCACACAGGCACACGTGCAGCCCAAGTGTACACCGATAGCCGCCATACCGGTGTCTGGCAAAAAGGAAAGCGCCTGCCGACCAGAGCTTGCAGCCAATCAGCTCACAAAGCCAGTCAGCTAAGCGGCCAATAGCAGCTCGGTACAGGCGGGCTCTTTGCTGTGTCCGCCGGACATGACGTCAGGCAGAGTTGAGGGGTGTATTGCTATGAGGAAGGTAGCAGTGGTGTGGTGGCGGCGGCGCGGTCAGGGAACAGTGGGCAGGGGGAACAGACAGTTACAGTGGGCAGGGGGGGCCCTGCGGGCCCCCTGGCTTAGGGGCCCAGTCGCAATGGCGACCCCTGCGACCCCTATAGCTACGCCCCTGGTGACAGGGGCAGCTTATGAATGTACAGAATGAAGATATAACGTTACATCAAAAGCCTGGAGAAAACACATATACAATGATTTAAAGTCTGCAGCAGCATTAAAACCAGACTTCAATCACTGACAATATGGCGCAGCCAGCGTCTGACCCGCCTCAGTGAGCAGAGGAATGTGACACATGTCAGGCAGGCAGGAGATGCAGCGAGCCAAGGCATCACCACCATAGAGCCGGTAAGCTACTTGCCTGTGGCCCCTCCTGTCACAATGGTGCCTCAATGGTGGATGTGATGGACAGGGCCCATCACATAAATCAGAAAGACCTTCTTGTGGAACATATACGCAAATCCCTCCTCTCACCTCTGAAGGCGGCCGTGATCAGGTCCTCCGCGCATTTCAGCTTCCCAGGGGCACAGAGAAGAGTCCCCGCCCACACTAGAGGGCGCCCGTCCTCTGCACTGCACAGCCAATTCATTGGCAGTGACACTTGTCAGTAGGCCCTATGAGTGCCCATCATGCAGCTCTATGTTGCCGGCCAGATGTCATGCGCTGCAGCGCAGTGCCTCGGGCGGCCACGGTAGCTCCCTGTTGCCCAGGCAGCTCGATAGAATATATAGCCAGGGCCGCAGCAGCCCAACATCACCAACTATGGGGCCAGGGGTGAGGCGGCCTACTGGAATTTGTCCCGGTACACCCTATGGCCAGTCCGCCCCTGGCTGTTGGTAGCCACAGAGTTGTCCAGTATGAGTCATAGGGCTATGACAGGATATTGGTGACGTGGAGGAGAAGGCCTACATGGGACGAATCTGGGGTTGCACCACCAAAAGGTCCAGGAAGGAACACAAGGGAGCTAACAATGCAGTGTCAGTTGAAGGTGTTCAAGAAGCCTTCTCTGAGAATAGATTAAGTTCAGAGTAGGTCCGAAGCTTTCTGTCCCTGTACCCCCTTGCCACCTGGGACTACTCTACACAGCCCTGGTCTTTTTTTTCACCCGAGAAGCCTAACCCGGTGGCATCCTTACAGTGGGGTGACAACCCACTTCTCTTCTGTGTAAGATCCTAAGAGTAATTGAATTTGCCCATAGAGGGGCCCCTGTATTGCAGGGGAAGTACTGTGTTGCACCTTTGCTGTACAACAGCTGATGTACCTTTGTGTCGGGATTATAAACCTTCACCTAATCTCCTGTAATAAAACCTTTTGGGAAGTATCACCACCCCAAGCAACCAAGGCCTGCATTAACCCCCCCCCCCCCCCCGCAGCAGGTTATACACTCAGAGCCTCTCTTTGACCAGTTGACCAGCAGTGGTGCCCCACTCGAGGAATGTGGAGCACCTGCCAGGGTCCTGGTTTATTGGGTCAATGAGCCAGTGAATAGTGGCTGAGCCATTGAGGGTCAATGAGCCCAAGGGTTGTTACTGGACCATGGAGCCATCAAAATCAGGGCCAATTAGCCCAATGTTTACTGTTGGCCAATCCAGTCCTCCCTTTCTCTCACTGTTTAAACTCCCTTTACAGGTCCTTTAGCCCTAGATCCCAGTGCTCGTGATATATATTGTTGCTTATGGTGTGCTTTATTATTATTGTTTACCAGTTGCTGACACTCGAGCTTCGCTCTCGACTCTCCTAACTTACTGCCAGAACCGACCTTTGCCTGCCAGTCCAAACCTTTGGAAAACATGACTTCTCCTTCTTCTGCTAGTCTCTTCTGCTGTGACGTTTCTGTGGACGGATTAACTGGTGCAGACTTTGACCTGTTTAGACCCTATACTCCTCATTTGTTGCCCTGGTGGTATGTCATACTTTTTGGCCACAGGGAACAGCATATAGCACCTACTGGGGCTGAGCAGGGTCCCAGATATTGGTGAAGACCATGGATCTAGGTTGGGTTTTGCCACCTGTGCAAAGCCCAGCAATAAACCAGGGCATTACAACCGCTTTTCCACTATGGCTAAATGGTCCACCTCTACCATTGTCATCTTCTCCATTGCCGCTCTGTTCCTAAGGCTAGACAAGAGCTGGTCTGCACTTTGGACACCTGGCTCACCAGCCCAGGCCCAAGCATGAATGTCAGGTACCCCGGCACTTGCCTAGGTATGCCCAGTGCTGCTGCAGGTCCTGCCTACGAGCACTGAGCATATCAGCCCCTATATGAATTTTTTAAATGAAAAAGAGAAAATGATTTAGCCAATCCCCACACAAACTATAATGGTGTCTGGCTTGAAGTTTTAAAAAAACCCAAAACCTGGACACATTTGATCAAATTAGACCATAGACTAAATTCTGTGTTCCTAGTTACCACTGCCTGGTGGTAGTCTCCAGTGTGCAGCATGGTCGCTGGCATCAAAGAGAAAATTGGTACAATCACTAAAGCAAAACACACAATTTAATCTTTATGTGGCCTGACAAAGAAATCATAAACTAAACAGAGTTTCAATAAATATACTGGATAGAGGTTGGGAAATCCCAGCACACCATCCACCAATACTTTTGTAAACTTTAATTCCTTAAAATAAGGGCTATAACATTTATGAACAATTGATCATAAAATACTTGTAATATAAGTTTATAGTCAGGTCTGCTCCATGTGTGCTCTCTCTACAGACTCTCTCTACAAGCATTCAGTGCTCCTATGGACTAGGTTAAAGGACAACTATCAAAACCTGTGAAAATGTTCTTACATTATAGGCCTTAGAAAAAGAAACATTTCACCAATATACAGTTTTTTGCAGGTTAAGACCATAAGACTCATCTAGGGTTTAAAGGAGAAATACAAATCCGAACTAAATTGTGTGCTCCAATCACCCCATAATTCCCCCCACTTCTCCATAACAGGCATTGTGCAGAATCCCCCAATTACAGGCAGTGTGCAGATTCCCCCCCCCATTACAGGCAGTGGGCAAAATCCCCCCATTAAAGGCAGTCTGCAGAATCCCCCCATTACAGGCAATGTTCAGAATCCCCTCCATTACAGGCAGTGGGCAGAATCCCCCCATTAAAGGCAGTCTGCAGAATCCCCCCATTACAGGCAGTGTGATTTCTCTTTTTTTTCCCAATCCATGTTGATCTCGATTTAAATAGCCACAAGATCATAAAAGCATAATTGTGGGAAGAAGTCTACTTATATGCGTGCTTATAACAATATATATACATTCTTTCTTCCCTTTTGGGTTTTTTTCCCTTTCCATTCCCTTCCCTCTCACCCCCTCCATTCCGTTATTTCTTTCTTTGATGCTCTCTTTAACCCCCCCCCCATATCCCTTTTATTAATGCCAAACGGACAGAAAGGTGGGTGTCAATGTACTAAAAACAAACAGGCAGTGTGATTTCTGCTGCTATAGGCCCTTCATTGGTGGCTAGAAGTGAGGGCAGCGAGTATGGGGACAGGCTGCTACGGAGCCCCTTAAGTGGCTGTGGGGTCAGGCTGCTAAAGGGTCCCCACTTTTGCAGAATCCCCTGGGCCAGGCTGCTGTGAGGCACCCTATTAGAAGTCTGGGCCCCCTCATTGGGTGGGCACATGCCACAGGTGGGAACAGTGCACACAGCAGCTGTGCAATGGTGTGCACAGTGCGGAGTTATACAAACATTGGGCAGGACTGTTAAACCAATTGTTGCTTCCCCCAGCATGCCCTCTTTTGGATGGCGAGTTGAAACAAGAAGACATTTGTAGCTCTGCCCTGCAAAAAGTAGGGTTCCAGCTGCCAGCATTTCAACACCCCCCCCCTTTGATGACTGTATTGACAGGGCTGCCATCAGAGCGACACAGCTGGCACCTGGGCCCTTGACTCCTCATAGTTCCAGGAGGTAGTCCGGTCCTTACCCCCTCCCCCCCGAGTGGTGGTCCTGATGTCCCAAAGCCTCTTACTTAGCCAGCTACTCTGTTCTTAAAAAGAGTGCCACATATCACTGAATTACCCCTTTAAGCACCCTAAGCCCTCTGATACTACCCAAATATGTTTGGGTAGAATAAATGAAAAATGTTGAGCGCATAGAAAGATAGCAGTTGCGTTTTGTGGGCCCCTTTTTAGAGCATGGAATTGGCTTGGCCCCATACTGAAGTCCTGCATGTACTGTCCCGATTATGACCCTAATTTAGTTTTAAAGCGGAACTTCAGCCACTAAGTAACCCCCAAAGAAAAAAACCCTTACCTTATCTTCGGGCTGTGCCGCTCCCCAGTCTCTGTGTGGCCTGTAACCATTACTAGTTCTACACCCTAAGAAGAAAGTATCAGCTTCGGCCAAATGTATTTTGCAAAATTCAGTGGGTTTTAGTTCGCTTTAAAGAAAACTCCCTATTTGTCAGGTTTTTTGGGGCTCTGCCTTATTGTTTTCACACTTCTGGAATGTAAAATAACCATTTATTTTTAGATTATGCCCCTATATCTGTGTTTTACTTATCACCGCGCTGCTTCCAAGTTTCCTATATTCCTCTGTTTCTGTGATCCTAAGATGGGAGTGTTATTACTGTCCATGAGAAAAGTACTGACTACAAATCCCAGAATGCATCCACTGTAATAGACTGTAGCGGCATTTTCAGAGCGCCCGCTAGTAGTAGCTGTGCTTGGCCGTTGTTCGGTAGTTGATAGCGACTCAGTCGGTTTGCCGTAATGTTGAATATTGGGTGAGGAGTCGCTATTTGACAGGTTCCGCGCATGATAGCGACTGGCCCTAGCGACCAGCTCCCACCATATTCATTAACAAATCACGCTCAAAAAATTATTGCGCTGTAAAATGCATGTTTAAACCCCAGAGCGCTGGCGGCGATGGGTTAAAAGTAGTTTTTTAACCCCCAAACAACCATATTTTTGGAAACCAAAAAAAACAAGTTTTTAAAATAATTTTGTAATAGGAATACATTAATATCAGACCTGTAATATCAATTCTGTACATTTTTTTTTTTTTACCTTAAAAAAATTATCTAAAATGGCAGATGTGGTCACAGAATTTTTCACATTTAAAAAAAAAAAAAAAACAATTAATTACAATTAATTATGAATATTTAAAGATTGTTCCATTGAAATGCATTGGAGAGCGCCAGGTAGCGAGAGGTCATACCTGTCGCTGTTCAAGGTCGGACACTGGCGCTGTGGGCTGAGGCTGGAATAATGATGAATGAGTCGCTTTATGGCGCTATCTCAGTCGCTAAGCAGGATCGGCTTGATAAATGTGTGATTGTGGTGGGGAGCCGGCGTTCTCGTGGCGGGGCCCGTCATTACTGGCCGCTCACCAGTCGCTACCTGTCGCTATTCCTTCATAAATAAGGGCCTAAGTCACACAGCAGTAATGACACTTCAAACTGAGAACACTTCCACTAACCCTAGCTGTGTTCCCCAAAAATGGTTAAATCTGTCACCACTGTCTTCGCCAATCAGTTGATTAGTAAGCCAGAAATGACTGATCTGGACTTTTAACACGCCAGTTGATGTGCATTGCTAAGGTAAACACATTGTTGCTAGGGAAAACTGTTTTCTTTTATAACGCAGAATTGCAAACAAATTGAAAAGAAAAAAAATAACAGATAAGCTTAGAACATTGTTTATATCGTTTTGCCACACAATAATGGAAACTTTTAAAAATGCCATTGAAAGTGAAATTACCCTTTAAAGTGGACCAACACCCAGGGGGGATCGGCTCGGGAATCTATAAGATTCCCGGGCCGAACAGATCCCTCCCCCGGGGCATCCGAAATTGGGATGCCCCGAGGGGTGAAACCCCCCAGGACGCCCAGAAACCTTACCTTATACTCGTTCCAACGGCGCATGCGCGGGCCGCGGCCGCATCTCGCACTTCCTTCTAGCAGGGCTCACACCCGTGCCAGCCATTTGTGAATGGCCGGCGCGGGCACGCTCCCTGTTAGAAGGAAGCGCGAGACGCGGCCTCCAGTGCACTCAGAGGTGTGGTTGTCCGTCGCTTGTCCGTACATATCACAGCGGGTCTGAGCGCTCTGATTGGACGAGCGCTCGCGTAGGAGCAGGGTGAGGTGAGTTATTTAGGGGCAATCGATCGGGGTGCCCCGCGGAAGTGGACCAAAACCCAGGATAGTGAAAATCCTGGGTGTTGTTCCACTTTAAGTGGCCGCTTCCCCAGCTGTGTCTAGAATCTTTTAGATACCAGGGCCGGCATTTCTGATCCTCCTGCAGCTGCCCTGGCCCAAGATAAGGACTTCATGCAAGATCTTAGTGCATTGTCAGACAGAGAAGATGTCAAGATGGCGCTGCCCCTACGGAATGCTCCTGAGAAGAATGGTCAAGCGGAGAAGGAGGAGCAGAGGACAGGTAAGTTAAACCTGCCAAATGTAAAATCAAAAGTTTAAAGGGAACAGAGGGCAAAGTTTGGTGGAGTTTTTAAGAACTCCCCAGACTGTCCAATGTTCCTCTTTAAAGTGCCAGAAACCTGTAGCGCTCAGCAAGTAACATCCGGCCTTCTTTATGAAATGTCAGAGGCGCCTGCAAGTCTGAAGTCAGTTACAAATTTATATTTCTCTTGAACTGGCAACTTGAAACAGATCCAGAAATCTGATAAACAGAAATGATCTCGGCGCTGTGACCTCTCCACTGTAATAAAACTCATGCACAGGTAGCGTGGAGGAAAGACGCAACTGATAAATATCACTGGAGCACGCACGTCAAGACCCAGATAATTATTAGCTCAAACTCAGACATGGTAGGGTGATTAGCAGTTAATGTTTTTCTTTTTTTAAAACCTGTTTTAGTTTCATTTATATGTTTGTCATTAAAGCATCTTACGTTAAAGAAACACTCCTTGAATCACTATTTAGTTAAACTGGCCATAGAACATACCCCAGTTTTTAAGGAGTCTTCTAATCAAAAATGGGTGCTGAATACAACCAGGAGCCAGTCAGCGCACAATCAGCGCCAGTGTGAAAGGCGTCAGGCTGTGGTTAAAAAAATACCATTTCTGGTGGTAAAATACAGGCTTGGTGGCGGGGGGGGGGGGGGTTACAACCCATCCAGCTTTACTAAGCCATTCTGACGAGAGAGCAGCTTAGTAAAGCTGAATGGAGCACAAGCTGCTGTATCGGCCATTCGGAAATGTCTGGCACTGGTACGCAGGGCAGCCAGAGGGAAGCATGGAATGTGTCCATGGGCCATACATGTGCTGTGGGGTCACCAGCAAGGTAAGCCCCCACATATACCCGCGCCCCCCCCATCTTATTCTTGCACAGAAGCCATTTGTGGTGCAGGCAATGAAAATTGGGTCCTGTCGATGGAGCGTTCGGATGCTGGGTGCCTCCTAGACAGCACCATAGTGGGAGGGGCCTCAGCTATTGCTGGACTATGTAGTTCTTTTCATTGTTAGTGCAGTCCAGACAGGAAGGGAGCTAGGCCGCCGGCTCTCTTCAGGGTGGGAGGGCAAATGATTGTGTGCTACCGATGATTGGTGCTAAAATAAATAGCAAGGCAGACACGCTAGTTGCGGCCCGGTGGCGAGTTTGGTAAGCACACCAACTGATTATATCAAATGATATAAGAATGCATTAAACCGGACCTTCACCATGATTTATTGAAAAGCCCAAACCCTTATTAGACGATTCCCCAGCATCTAAAATTTATATATTTTAAGTTTTTAGTCACTTACTTATTATTCTTTCCCCCACTGGGCTGCAACTCTGTTCAGGACTTTAGGATATGGGCACTGCCATCTTGACTGGGATAAAGTGGGATAAAGTACAGGAGGGCGGGTTATAGCTGTGATTTGCTCTGTGACAGAGCAGAGCTGGGGTCAGGAAAAGGTCAGCAATCCCAGAATGCAGAGCAGCACAGTCAGAAGGCCCTTCCTGTTTGCAAGCTACCTAATGTTTCATGAGCTGCCATCTTGGATGTTTAAAGGCTCATAACATGCAGTAGATGCAGGTAGGATGATTTTTAATGTGAGCAATCTGTATGTACAGGGTGTGGGAAACATATAAGATAGGCTCTTATTCAGAGTGAAGGACCGCTTTAAAGAGGTGCTTGCACTTCAGGGTAGATCCCGCAAAACATACCCTAAGTAGCAACAAAATGTGGTATAGAAGCAAAGCACAGTGAAAAAAAGGATCCTTTATATATGCTTATTAAGAAAGAAATAAACAAAGCCCACAAAAACATACGAATATTTACATAAATGTATGGCAATACATTGCCAGGTTTGCAAATACAAAAACACATGTAAGTGCTAATCTATTTGGAAAAAGAATGCAATATATGTATACAGAAGAATTCTTCCAAATGTATTACCTAGGGGGTTATGGCACACATGAGAAGGAGAATATCATGCATATAACTAGCACATAACAGTACCAAAAAAATGTCTAGGTTGCCATATGGTAATGGTAAATGTTACCTGTACCTTTATGTTTAATCTTATTTTATTGAAGCATTTTCAATACAATTACAAACCGAAAAATAAAGAAAAACAGGGAAAAACAATATCACATATAGTGCATACACCAAAATACACATTTAGAACCCCAGAGCAGACATGGAGCAACTCACTCGGCAAATATCACATACCAACATGCCTCGGCCAGTGTATAGTACCTGACTGCCTAACCACCCCGTCATATCTTCACAATGCAATCTATCTGTCCATTTGTCCATCTTCTTATCCTTCAAACTGGTCCACCTCTTCCATGCCCAAACCACACCCACCCCAAGGAGAAGGGTAACACCCAACGAGACACACCAAACAAAGGAGAGATAAGGGAAGGGAAATGGAGAGGAAGAAGAGAGAAAGAAAGAAAAAACATTTCGAGGGGGGACACCCTGCACTTTGTCTGCCTCCCCAGGCGCTCCTTTTCCCCCAAAGACCCTTCACCCACCCCTCTAACCAGAAACCTCTTTTAACTTATGCAAACCCCTCCTACGCGGGAAAGAAGGGGAGAATAAAAGAATAAAGGCCCCTCATTGATTATAACCCCTCCGCAATCTGCTTCAAGCCTTGATCTGAACTCTTGAACACTATCCAGGAAGCTCAAGCTTGTCCAAAGACCTCCCCGTCCCCCCTCCATTCTGCGACCAGCTCCTCCCTCCTCATGATACTATTAAGCTCCTCGTACCATTCCACCAGGGAGGGTGCCACTGCTCTCTCCCAGTACCTTGGGATCACCGATCTTCCCGTTGTTAAGAAATGTCACAGAATTTCTTTCTTACATGCTTGCCTACTGCCTGTGAGCATGGACAGTAGGGTGATTTCCGGTGTGTTTGGTGTGGAAGCTCTGTAGGCCCCGTCATACTGTTACCTGTAGCTTTAAACCAGAGCTTCACCCTGAATTAGGGCCTATCTTATATGTTTCCCCCCCCATACTTACAGACCTTCAGAGCCCATGTGCAGGCACTCGGACATGCAGGTCCTGGAGGCTCCAAGAAGATGACTGTTGTAATTTACAGCAATGAAGACAAAATGTATAAAAATAGCAGTAGCGCGCAAAGTAGTGATTTTCATGGAGCATCAGGAGGACATCATAGATGGAGTTTTGACACTGGGCCACATTCCTGCTTCTTTGGGGAACTCCGCCACTAGAAAATAAATTATTACTTCCACTGCACCACCAATGATAAGAACTACACAGTCCTGCAATCGCCCACCGCCCACATATCGCAGTGCCTCTGAGAAGATAGGGGCACCCATCATCTGATCACTTTACAGGAAGGTGATCATGACATGGAAAAAAATAGACAGCAAAAAAAAACATTTGCAGCCAGCGGTGCCCCCTAGCGCAGACACCCTGTGTGACGGGCCGGCACATGTCGCAAACCCCAAGGGCCTTTTGCTTCTGGAAACAGGTAGTTAAATATACATTGATTTCTAGGGGAGAATCCCCTAGTTGGTAGCAGATTGATATTTTATGCAATACGGAAAATATGCCATAGAAACCTGCACATAACAAAGATTTAAAAATTGAAATCTAAAGTTTCTCACAATCAACCCTTACCTTTGATACTTCCTTTTGTGCTAAATTTCATATCGTTGGGGAGATGATTAACAAGAAACTGGCAATGCTGTAGAGTAATCTAGATTTGTATAGAGGATTATCTCCAGGAAATGAGATGAAGGTTATTGACCTAAATTCTTGGGGTCCTCTTGTGAAAGGTAATGAGTCAGTGACAGTTACATGTTAGCAGTGGTTAGTGGGAATCCCTAGTCTAACATGGTCTGCAGAAGTGAGTAGCCTAAGAGGCAAAACATTCCTTAAATTGGACCAAAAACCTGACATTTTCACTATCCTGGGTTTTGATTTTTGCCATAGGAGCAACCCAATTTTGGATGCCTGATGTATAAAACCCCTCAGTTTCACCTTTCCCCGGTCCCACACCACATACGCAGGCACTTATTCAATCAGCGCTATATGCCGTGCATGGTAATGAATGGCATACGCCCCTGTTTAAAGTGGACCAAAACCCAGGATTTTGACTATCCTGGGTTTTGGTCTATTCCCCCGAGGCAGGCAGTAGATTGTCCTGCTTCTTCTTATTATAAAATGTAACTTTTAATTTTCACAATTAAAATCACAATTAAGCCATCCAAGCAATAGAAACGTGCTCCAGAACATTAGAAATAAACAGACTGCAGATTTAAAAATATCCCACAGATAGGACCTGTGACGCATTTCGGGCAAAAGCCCATTTAATCGCCGAAGCCAACTCACCTCTTCCCAGTCCTACGGGACATGCGTGGCCGCTCGTCCAATCAGTGTGCTAAGGCAATCGGCTCTGAGCGTGCTGAGGGCTGCATTCCCCGCTACCCTCCAACAGGGAGAGTGCCCACACTGGCAATTCACGAATGCCTGGCGCCCCCCTGCTAGAGGGATAGCAGGGATGTGGCTTGCGCATGCGCCGTTGGACCGGGAAACAGGGTAAGTGTATAGGGCGACCTGCGGGGTTTCACACAGCAGGGCATCCTGATTTTGGATGTCCCAGGGGGATGGAATAGATTGGACCAGGAACCTTATAGATTCCCAGGGCCGATCGCGGTGGGTTCTGGTCCACTTTAAACAGAAAGCCCAGCATGAGGAATCGGGAGCGGCCACATCTCCGGTTTCTGCTTCCATCCACAGCCTATTAAATGGCGTCAGGGTGGGGGGGCTGGAAAGGTGAGTAAATGAGGGGCAATCTGGGGGGACTCAGAATCGGATGCCTCAAGTTTGTATGATTGGCCGAAGAGTGGTTGGTCCACTTTAAAACTGACAGTTATGTACATTTGCATTAGAGCTAAGATAGAAAACTAACTACTGCCTGTGACCTCAGTTACAAAAAACATTCTGCACATGGCCTAACATGTACCTGTGTAGAGACAGTGATTGGGCTGCGAGGGGCCAAAACCTATTTAAAGGAAAACTCCCTTTTTGTCAGGATTTTGTTGTTCTGCTTTACTGGAATGTAAAACAAACATCTGTGTTAAGATTGTGCCCCCAGACCTGTGATTTACTTATCAGTATGATGTTTCCATGATTCTCATATACAGTGGGGAGTGGTGTTTATGGCCTTTATGGGCCTCGATTCAATAAAGGTAGAAAAGAATTCTCATGGTAGTAAAAAATTCAATTCATGAGAAAAAAGCCTGAGAATGTCACTGTTACTGAATCACTAGATAAAAAGACAATGAAAGCCAATGGCAGCTTTTACTACAGTGTAGAAAGGAGTAAACAGTTCTCTACTTTTCTTAGGAGTAAAAAAGTGCCATTGACTTTCATTGTTTTCTTAGCTGGTGATTCAGTAACAGTGAAATTCTCAGGCTTTTTTCTCATGAATTGAATCTTTTACTACCATGAGAATTTTTTCCTACCTTTATTGAATCGAGGCCATGGACTACAAGTCCCACAAGTCTTCCAATGTAACAGGTGAACTCTTAACCTTAACTGGTTAACTTAACCTTGCTACTGGAACACAAGACTGTGATCATTCCAAACTGAGTAAGTTGAATTTCAGCTGAATGGGTTAAACCAGTCATCCATACCTTAGCCAATCAGATGATTAGCAAGCTAGAGTGAGGAAGTCTATGATATGTACTCAAAATCACCACTTTGGTGTACAGATAAGGTAAACACATTGTTGTTCTTTTGTAACACAGAGTTGCAAACAAATAGAAAATTAAAAACTAACAGATAAGCTTAGCACATTGAAGACATCATTTGGCCACAAAATAATGGAAACTTTTTAAAATGCTATCAAAAGTGGAATAACCCTTTAAGTTAAGACTAGTTGGTGTTGTGGAGCCGGAGTAGAAGCTAGCGAGCTGGAACAGTGCAGGAGAGAGAAGAAACCAGAATGTGGTGAAGATCCAACCAGACAGCTGTCATAGGGACCTGTGGAAAAAGACAAGACCCAGGTGCCCAAGGAAAAAAGGAACAGACCTCTGCAGCCATTATGACCTGGGGAGCATAATCAGGCCTGTGTCCCGGGCCTTCTCCTATTGTATCCACAATATGTTGGTTAATTCTCCCCCCCCCCCCACCCGCACACCCTCTGTTGCCTGTTATAATGTTTGAATCAAAGTGGTCCAAGCCGTTAGCATTGGTTATTTTGTTATAAGGTGTAACAGGAAGCACAGGAGTGGGACAGAGGAGTTTGCTTAACCACTCAGCTACCAATGACTACTTATACAAAGTATATCTGTGCCCCCTTGTGGAGTGGAACATCCAGGCACAGAAGCAGATGGACCAGTGAGGAAGCTACATTCTGTAGTTTCTACTTCTCATTACAATCTTGAGAGCCATTTTTGGGATTGCCAGTATACTCACCTTGCTGGCAATCACATGGCAAATGCACTGCTCTCATCCAATCAGCATTCTACACTGTGCATATTAATGCATGGCATATATCTCTGTCCACAGAGTACGGTATACAGCTCAGCAAACCAAGGGGGTTTCACATAGTGGGGAAATCCCAAATGGTGATGCCCCAGGGATAAGAAATAGATCAGACCTGGAGCCTTTTGGACTTCAGGGCCGGTTGCAACAGGTTTTGATGCGCCTTAATGTGGCCCTGTTTCTACATCTAGTAACTAAAAATGCACCTGGCTATTCAGCGACACTCTCATCTGAGTCTTCTCCTTCCCGTTATGTTTATCAGCAGAAATGAATGATGTTTTAGCTAAAAAAATATAATCTGCTCCTTGGCGGTTTGCTTCATTAAGAATAATAGGTGGTGCCCTCCAGAGAGACCTATTGCACCCCCAGCTAATACATCCTAGCCCACATGTTTCTCCTGCAATGCTTGTATCCCCAGCATCATGGCTGTGGGGGCCATAACCCCTCCTGCCACCATAGCTGCCACTACAATAATAAAGGTTCAGTACCACCTCTTTAAGATTAACCATATCCACCCCCACCCATGATCTGTACCTGCGGGGCAAAAACCTCAGCAGATATCTTGTAACCTGCTCAACAGCACCCTGTGGGTGGGGCTCAGCAGCTCATGGGCTAGTCATAGGCTGGGTAAATTCCCAGGCTATCTCTTAAGCAGGGCCAGCGCCAGCACCGGGGGTTCCTGGCATCTTCAAAGGTCTACTCAGATTGGGACTAGGCTACAGGATGATTCTCCACTGGGTCTCATTTATAGTGAGCCAGGTGCCCCGTCTGCAGACCTATTCAATGCAGGACCAGAGTTTTATCAGTAGCAATTAAGAAGGTGGGGAGGAATGGTGGATGGTCGGCTGTAGAAGCCATCAAGAACCGTAGGCTTTTTAGCAGCCATGGTGGACTTCTCAGTGCCAGCAAAGAAGGCAGTAAGGACTGAGGGCCTTATTCATGAAGGTATAGTGTCAGGTAGTGCCTTGTAAATTACAGGTAGCGACAGGTAGCGGCAGGTGAAGGCCGGACACGGCCCGCAATTCCACATTTATCAAGCAAAATCTGTTGAGCGTCTGGGATAACGCCATGTAGCGTCCGATTCATCATTATCCCAGCCTCAGCGAACAGCGCCGGCATTCAGCCTTGCAGAGAGCCAGGTATTACCTCTCGCTACCTGTCGCTCTCCCATACATTTCAATGGACGTTCTTTTACTTCTCTTTAAACAGGGGGTTTTTATTATTATTTTTTTTATTCTCAAATAATGTTGTGACCTCTCCTGGCCTTGAAAAAAACATTTTTTTCCAACTTTTTTCATTTTTTATAAATTTATGCAAAATTGACATTACAGGTCTGGCATTAATGTGTTCATGTCACAATTTTATAACAACGTAATTCCATATGTTTTCGCTTTGTTACTGGTGGATACATGTTCCAAAACAACCTTTAATCACACAGCCTCCGGCACTCTGGGCTACAGCGAAGCATTTTTAAGCGCCGGCGGTGTGTGAGGCTGTTTTTTTTATGAATTTGGTCGCACTGACCAGTCGCTAGCATTCACTCCCCTACAGCGCTGTACTGCTCATATAGCGACTCCCCACAAGGTATTCATCAATGCTGCACAGTGACTGAGACGCTCTGAACTAGCGAAACACGGCCGAGCACAGCGACTACTAGCGGGCGCTCTGAAATGCCTGCTACAGACGCTCATCTGTCGCTACCTGGCGTTAGTAATGAATCAGCCTGTAAGAGATGATCATCATGAGCAGACTGGAGGGTGGTTGGAAGCAGTGGAGAAGGTGACACGGATCAGTGGATGATCTAAAGCAGAAGATGCAATGCCACTTCCCACCCGTGCAGTACTTCATATTGCAATGCTAGCGCCAGGGAGCTGATCAAGGGGGCAGCTCTGACCATGGCAATACAGAAGCATCTAAGAGGCCGATTCATTAATAGCGCCAGGTAGCGACAGATGAGCGCCAGTAGCGTGATTTTCACAGCGCCAGCTAGTATTCGCTGTGCTTGGCCGGGGTTTGCTTGTTGACAGCGACTCAGTCGGTGTGCGGTAATGTTGAATACGGGGTTAGGGGTCGCTGTTTCACAGGTTCCGCGTTGTATGGGTGCGCCTGACAGCGAATGGCCAGAGCGAATGGCTTGCTGCAGATTCATTAACAAATCACGCTCAAAAATTTCTCGCGCTGTGAATTCCTTGTTTAAACCCCAGAGCGCTGGCGGCGATGTGTGTAAAGTAGTTTTTAACCCCCAAACAACCATTTTTTTTTAATGTAAAAATTATACAAGTTTTTCTAAACATTTTGTAATATGAATACATGAATATCAGACCTGTAATATCAATTCTTCACAATTTTTATTTTTTTTTCTTTTACTTAAAAAAAAATCCTAACATTGCAGAAGTGGTCACAGAATTTTTGACATTAAAAAAAAAAAAAAAACATTAATAGCAATTAATTATGATTATTTAAAGATTGCTCCATTGAAATGCATTGGACAACGCCAGGGAGCGCCAGGTCATACCTGTCGCTGTGATGGGATTAGCAGCGGCGCTGTTCGTTGCAGTCGGCTACATGATGAATCCCGCGCTAGCTGACGCTCTCGCCGGCGCTAGCCTCATTTAGCGTGATAAATGCGTCATTGTGACCGCCGCCGGGCGTACTTGATTCGGTAGCCGCCGTTAACTGGCGGTACCTGGCGCTCGTCAGACACTACCTGGCGCTAGCCCTTGATAAATAAGGCCGTATGTGCAGGGCTGTCAGGGCACGGGTCAGTAAATCTGCTGCTGAGGTCCGCATTTGGACCCTGGTCCGCCAGTTGAGTATCGCTGATTTAGATCATGACACCTTTCACAAGGGACCACCTATAGTTCTAACTAGAAATATAAAAAAATAAAATGGACATATGAAACAAGCTGAATGGATACAATTATAAGCATAGAAAAGGTATAGGAATTGTTGTAAGTTTATTGTTGTGTGCCAAAACGATAACCTCAAGATGCTAAGCTGATCTAGTACTTGTTTTATTTTTTCTTATGTGGGCAAATGTGTGTTTTATTAAAATAATTTTCGCTGTCAACTATCTGTTGCTATTGGCAACCCTACACCAAGTCTGTACATCAAGATCTACAACGCTTATGCTGAACCTGTGACCTGGGCCAAAATTTGGCCCTCAGGATCATCTGATGTGGCCCCTGACCTGCTGTAGGGAAAGTTGAAGGGTTAAAGCAGACCAAAACCCACATTTTTAACTTGCATCCCCTGAATTTCTCCCCCTATGCATTTCCATTGCTCCCACTTCACTCCCAGATTATGGCATCTGTTTTAGCTGTGCCTCCTCTATTCATTGCCACTGTTGTGAGTGACAATGATGTCAATGCCACACCTATGCAATGACTGATCACCTGCCATCTTACAGAGAGGGACAGTCGAAAAAGCAGCGTTCCAGGATGATTCAAAAAGTGAAAATACCCATTTCTAGTTCTACACCCTAAGAAGAGAGTATCGGCTGGGGCTTTGGCCAAATGTATTTCACAAGTTCGGTGGGTTTTGGTCCGCTTTAAATAGAACTGTCGGTAAATAGAGGCTTGGAGGAATCTTTTGGCAAAAAACTTCACACATTCAAAAATACCATTGAAAATGGACTTTCCCTTGTAATCACTTTTTTCATTGCTGAAGTTTTATGATGGCACTCACACATGAAAGCATAAGGAATTTATGAATCACTATATTGCTGTGGATTTTTTTTTATGCTGCACAAAATCGCAATAGCAAGTGACCTCTGAGATAAGGGCAGTGTGCGGGTGATGAGAAAAAAACATTTCTCCACGAGGTGTCACTATAACACCACATAAAGTAACTGCCTTACATGTGCTCAGAAATGACCATAGTCCCTCTTTAAAGTGGACCAACACCCAGCGGGATCGGCCCAGGAATCTATAAGATTCCCGGGCCAATCCAACCTCTCCCTGCGGGGAATCCAAAATCGGGATGCCCCGCTGTGTGAAACCCCCCAGGACACCCGCTGCAATTACCTGATTCCCGGTCCAACGGCGCATGCGTGGGCCTCGGCTGCTTCTCGCGCTTCTCTCTAGCAGGGCACGTGCCCGCGCTGGCCATTTGTGAATGCGTGCTCCCTGTTAGAGGGAAGCGCAAGATGCGGCCACCAGCGCGCACGGAGCCGCTGCGGTAAGATGTCGCATTGACGCGCAAACCACAGCAGCAGATTGGACGAGCGGCCATAGGAGCAGGGTGAGATGAGTTGTAACTTGCCCGGGGAAGTGGACCAAAACCCAGGATAGTCAAAATCCTGGGTGTTGATCCACTTTAAAGAGGGCCAACACCCACCCTGGAGTCTATAAGACTATAGACTATAGGCATACTTGCTCCCCCCAGGGCACCCCGATCGGGTGTGCCCCGCTGTGTGACCCCCCCCCCCCCCCCCCGGTTGTCCAAAAACTCACCTTCTTTCCCTGCGGCAGGCATTTGTGAATGGCTGGCATGGCCACGCTCCCTGTTAGAGGGTAGCGGGGGATGTGGCCGCCAGCGTGCTCGAAATCGCTCTCATTAGACAAGCTCCTGAACAAAGGGGCTCGAACGGATCCCAGTGCGCTGATTGGATGAGAAGGTTGCACATGCACCGGTGGGTAATTGAGATCGTGCAACCTTGGCTGGTTTTACACAGCGGGGAACCCCCGATTAAGGTGCCTGGGGGGGGGCAAAGACCAAAACCCAGGATAGTCAAAATCCTGGGTTTTGGTCCACTTTAATATACAGCGACGGGGCTGCATATTTCTAACCATAGTCCTTCTTTAAAAGAGCTCTATCAAGAAATTGTCCCATTTTAAAACCACATTTAAACATGCTGGATAGTGAGAGGTGAATTTACTTATACTCTTCAATGTACAGATTGTCCAGTTGGAATAACAACCAGGGGTTACAGCAGCCCCCTCTATTTTTCTTTGAAGAGGAGTAATACCCCCCTCCTGACTTGGACTGCCTCACTGCCCTGGGGACCTATCTGAGGGCCCTCATCACCAAAAACTGGACTGTGTATAGCTTATTTGTGGCATCCCAAGTGCACTCACACAGACAATACAATTCGCATGGGCCTTGAATATAATCCAGTCATACTTGTATCTTAGTGTAAGTGGGCCCCCAGAGTCAATTATACTGGTGTTCCCCAGGCATCGCAGTCTGCACTGCCCCCCTTGAGTCTATAATACTCTTGGAGGGGTTGGTCTACCTCTTTGTGGAGCCTGCTGTGTGAAACCCTCCCAGATCCCCTCACCTCTTCCTAGAGCCCACACTGCATCTCCAGCCAGAGACACTCACTCCTTACAAAAGAAAGCCTGAACGGAACTAGAGCCACTGTTTTGGCTGAGCGGCCTGCACATGTGCCATGTAAAAGGGGTAAAGGTGTATTTACGGGCAATGCCGGGGATACAGACATAGGTCTCTCCACATGGTGGCTTGCGACTATGTTTAGGTACTCACCAAGTCTCACCCTCATACAGAAAATTACATCCGCCCTAGTGCTGATGAGAGCCTTAAGCTTTTGTTAGCATCTGGGCTGTGGAGTGTTTCGGGTGACCGCTGGCCCGGGATTATCAGTGATATACTGACTTCACCCGGATTTCGGTATTGGACCAGTGCATTAAAACTCAATGCTTTTCTGGACGGACGCCATGGCGTTTCCCGTGCGGAGGCATCACAACACTATTCTGATAGAGGTGAAGAAAGATCATCTTCCTAAAGACTGTTTGTGTTGATATAATGCGTGATAATGCGTGATACCCTTGCGCTGGCGGTAAGCAGCATTCCAGCATTGCAGGATTTTCCCCAGTCAGGACTATACTAAATTTCTTTCTATTCCGAGGATGACTGTCTGCATTAGAAAATCTGAAAAGGGCTAAGATGGGGGGGAATTTGCTGCATCAAATGGTGGACTTCCAGTTGCTGTTTGCATCTGGAGTATATGACTGTTCATCTGCACATCCCTTTCCTTGATGCGGAGTTGGTGTTGGGCTATTTGTAGCATTACATAGGTCATTATGAATTGGTGGGAAAAAAACTATGGATGTTATCGTGGTAAAATTAAAATAAGAGCATCCGTACGGGCTGGCTCAGAGGGCTATAATGGTCTCCGGCACCCTCCCCCATTTTTTCATTATTCTGAGGAGTGGTGCATGGTTTACTATCCTGGCAGCCCAAGTACCGCAGATTCTGTATGAGATTTGGGCACCTGAGTGAGTAATGTGTTGGAAAGGAAAGGTGTCATTGTGGTTGTGGAGAGCATAGGGCTGCTGGATGCAAGGTCAGGAAACCCCTATTCTGTCTCTGCAGACAGAATAGCCATATAGCAAAGGATTTCCCTATAACTAAAGGGTCGCAGATCTTTTCTTCCGTCAAAAAAAAAAGTGGTCCCCAGGAAGCTGGGAAAAACAAAAAGGCTGTGGCAGGCGAGTGCAGCATTAGAGAGAGGATCAGAGCGCTAATGTGAATGATGGGAATATTGAAATGCTGAGAGGGGGGAGAATGGAGAACATGTTCAAAATAGAAAGAAAGATGTGCTGGATGAGGTGAAGGTTGAGCAGAGACTAAAGGAGAATGGTGCTGAAGTGGGTGATAAATGGTCTGTTCAAATGAATGCAAAGTCAAGAAGAAAGCTGAGAAGGCTGCCTGAGATGAATAATACCCCTGTGGAAGTCTGTCTCCAACAAGGTTCCCCTTTAACTGCCATCGATCTGGCTGGGTCTCCTTTTTACCTGAGGGGCCTCCGATCCCCCGCCTGGGCTCCTCTGGCTTCAGGAGAGGGCCCAGAATAAACCCTCCCGATTCAGCAGCTGCTGGCATCTCCTTTAAGAAAAATACATAAAAATGACATTTACTCACCTATGTGGCTTGATGACTCCCATCTGGTCTCCTCTTCACAGGGGGTCCTCCAATGCCTCCAGCCTCCTAAGTCTTCAGGAGAGGGCACAACAGGCCCCCTCCCCTCGTTTCTGCCATGTTTACCACTAGCCCCGCCCCTGCTGACGTAATCCTGCTCCCCGTCTGACAGGTGTCAGATGCGGCGATCGCTGGCAAGAATGGTGGAGGGCCGTGAGATCCTCTGATTCCCTGCCTCCCCCCCACCCTCCAGTAATTTTCTGATGTGTGTGTGTGTGTATTTTTTCAACTGTTAACCCTTTGTGAACTGGTAAGGGATCCATGAGACCCCTTAACCAGTTCACAAGGCTTGGAGTCTGTCAAGTCACCTGCAGCTAGCGGGTGACTTGCCATTAACCTCAAGCCCCCCCATTATCTGCCTCCCCAAAGCCCGGGGGGGCAGAAGAGCCTGGGGCAATTTAGACTGTACAGGATTGTAAGCTTGCAGGGTGGGGGGCCATAGAAGCTGGCCCTGTGCGACCTGTTCTACAAGCCCCTCCATCATCTGCTTCCCCAAAGCCCCGGGGGCAGACGAGCCCAGGACCATTTAGGCTGTGTGGGCTTGTAAGCTTGCAGGGTGGTGGGGCCACAGAAGCTGTGTCTGTGTGTTTTTGTTTTAAATGTAACCCTTTGTGAGTTGATAAGGGATCTATGAGATCCCTATACCAGTTATACCTGCAGCTAGCAGGGGACTTGCCATTAACCCCCAGCCCCCCATTACCTACCTCCCCAAAGCCCGAGGGGGAGAAGGGCTCAGGGGCCATTTAGCCTGTGCGGGTCTTGTAGTCTGCAGGGTGGGGGGCCACCGAGGCTTGCCCTGTGCCCCCATAGCTGGTCCACGGGCTGGTTATGCTGGGTAGGGGGGTCCTTTAGCCATTTTGGGGGGATTTTTAAGGGGTTTTAACCCTTAAAATTAAAAAAAAAATGGGGTCCCTCTGGGATGGGGGATCCCACGCCATTTTTTTTAACCTTTAGTGTGGATAGTAGCTATTACAGACAGATTATATTGGAAAAACCCGCGCTTAAACCTTATCAATAAAAGATTTCAAAAAGTTAGGTACAATGCTCAACGTGTGTAGACCTATTATCCATCTAGGTTGCATAAACATATGAAAATAAATAAACACAGAGCAAACTTATAACAATCGTGGTTAAAGTCCAAGGCAATAGATCATGTTGGCCAACTGGATAATTTTTTTCAAGGGGTGAATAGTAACACTTTTAATTTAACCTTCACTATGGAGAGTAGCATAAATTCAATTCATTTCTTAGACCTTACCATCAAAAAAGAGGGCCAAAATTTAGTGACTTCCACCTATTTTAAAGCCACAGATCGCAATGGCTATGTCCCTTCAACGAGTTGCCATCATCCAACCTGGTTGAAAGCCATCCCTAAGGGCCAGTTCATGCGCCTAAGACGCAACTGTACCTCACTGACAGATTATGACGTTCAATCTAATACATTGGCCCAAAGGTTTATAGATAAAGGGTATGAACAAGGGGAAATAGAAGCCCAAAAAATGGAAATAAGAGCAAGAGAGAGATCGTCTCTATTAGGGCCAAGCACCAACAAAGGAAAAAATAGCTCAAGTACAGAATTCTCATTCATAACGAACTATAACCTTCAACATAGGGATATAAAAAAACTCCTTTACAAACATTGGCATATACTCAGAAGTGACAATATATTGGGACCAGCATTACCAGAACATCCAAGAGTAATTTACCGTAAGGCTCCTAATCTGAAGGATAAATTAACAATGAGTTATTTAGACCCTCCAAAGAAGGTAACTTTAGTTAATAATCCCTTACAAGGATTCTATAGATGTGGGATATGCATGGGATGTAGGACATGCAACCCCATAGAAAAACCAAAAAGGACCTTCACAGATATAACATGTACTATGGAATTTAAAATTTCTACGTCCATTACATGTAATACAGAAGGGGTGGTTTACCTTATTTGGTGCCCATGTGGCCTACAGTACATACGGTAGGTAGAACCACTCGTCCACTCAAAGTACGCATACGGGAACATCTTTATAATATAAGGAAGGGTCTAGAAACACACAGCCTTTCTGCACATTTCAAATACAGTCACTCGCAAGACCCCAAATGTTTATCATTTATGGCGATAGAACGAGTTGTCCGCCATTGGCGAGGATCCAATCTAACCAGGCAATTATCACAAAGGGAAAGTTATTGGATATACACGTTGAACACTCTCACACCTCATGGCCTAAATGTTGAGTTTGATCTCAACTGTTTTATAGACACGTCCTAATTATTTTTATCATTTCAGCACTATATTGAGTTAGCCTTAGCCCCTCCCTCATTATTTCCTATACACTATTTTATATTTTTTTCTTCACATTTATTCTTACACCAAGGGTAAGGCTAACATTAGGATTGTTAGTTCACCACATCACATTTCAATTATGACCTCTAATATCCCTTTAATGAGGGATGTTTGTCACTAACAGCTCACATCACACAAATAGGATTGAACACATAATGGTTGGGGTACCCCTTTATTCTTATACCACCACTGCAGTATTATCCCTACACCTGTTAACTTCGTGCTGGATGACATATATGTTTAGTCTCTCAATTACCAGTAAGGCTGGAGTTGTCATTAAAGCCATTAAGGGCTAGATATCTTCAAGCATATATATCAAACCATCTTAGTTAGAGACCTTGTGTATTAAACCAGTATAGTATACTGCTTATTAACGTGAATGGGCACAGCCTTTATCCTAATCCTTTAAAACACAACCCTCAGGGCATCTTGGCTATAATATAGCCACATCTGACCCTGATGGCTAAAAGCACACTGCTGAATTTGAAATAATATATATACCACTGTACTACTTTATAGTGCACTCGATGACATTGACGTGCAGTGAGTGTACACATGTCCGGAGCAGTGGGCTGCCCTAATAATGGCGCCCGGGGAGCAGTTGGGGGGTTGGGTGCCTTGCTCAGGAGCAGTTCAGTCATGTTCCAGGACCGGGATTTGAACCTGCCACCCTCTGGTTGCAAGTCTGCTCCCTTACCTCTAGGCCACAACTGCCCCTTCCTGTGCAGGCTCCTGCCGGTGTAAGCTTCAGCGTGGGCCTTGGCCAGTGTATTCACCTTTCCTATTGACAGCTTACTGCTATGTGTTCAATACAGGCTCTCTTCAGCCTATCATCAAGCGGTTTGTGTACCGCCACCAATAGCAGAGCCTGAATTACTGGTCTATGATAGGCTCTTAAACTGATGACGCCTGTAGTAAACAAAGTAGCTGATAGGCTAACTCATACAGCCATCGTCAGAAGGATTTCCTGCTGTGGCCGCCCCGCCCAAACCGCATATTATAAAGAGCGGCTTTCACCGCCGCGCCGCCAGTCTTGAAAAAGTTGCTGATAGCAATGAAACGTTGACGGCGGCTGGGCGGTTTTATCATTGCAGCAATCTTCTTTTAAACAGTGTCAGCGGACAGCCTCTTCCCCCCCATATAGCATCACTGGCCAGGACGCAAAGGGAGCAGGATGAAGGCTGTTGCCTAAACACTGAATAGAAGCTGTATTTTAATCAACTGAAATGTGAGTGCACACTTTTAACAACTTTTTAAGAAAATATATTAAAACGGTGTTACACTAGATATCCTTTATGCTTTTATTTTTATGGCAATACGCCTTGATATTCTTACACTAACCACGTTTGGGAGCAATATTGCTGGATAAGGATTAAATGTTGTGGAAAGAAGGAAATCTACACAGCAGCAGAACCAAAGCTTCATTTGGAGTATTTTACTCCGCATACCATCTGGTAAGAGTAATTTAAACAGGTGGTGGGCACGTGGTGGAAAATTGAAGTGGAGTAATTGTAGCTACTACCAACAGCACAGTACCAGTGCATGCATTTTGGGATACCCACTTTGGACTTAGATGGAAGCCTTTTGACATTACACTGTTAGAGAACAGACAGTGGATGATCTATTGCCTTGGACTTTAACCACGATTGTTATAAGTTTGCTCTGTGTTTATTTATTTTCATATGGATAGTAGCTATATTTTATTTATAAATGTTATAAAGTGTTCTTTTTAGTTTGGGGGTCTCCGGGGCAGGAAAGAGGGGCTACCAATACATATGTGATACCGTTGAAATTGGAAGAAATTGTGCTTTCACATGCAATATGGTTTTCTTTAATAAAACAAATGTTTTATTTAAAATATATGAGACAATTTAAAAAAAAAATGTTTTTGTTTTTTTACTGTGGAAACATTACAAACAAAACATTTAATGTTAAAGCATAAACTCTGGCGCAAAAAAAAAAAACTTTCCTGGAAATTCCTGCAAAAATTCCCAGTTAAACATAGCACAAAATGGACGAAAAATTACCTGTCAACAGAGGGTGACAAAATCTCAAGTAGTAGTAGTAGTAGTAGCAGTTAAAAGGGTTAAAAGTAGCTATGCACGTTGTTCTGCTCGGTTGCGCTTTCAGATTTAGCTTGTTCTTTCTTGTTCTTGTTTGCATATTGATATTTTAGGAAACCAAAGACATCTTTGAAGGGTTACTTCCAGAAAGATAGTACGCATAGAAAGCATGAGGTGTGTACTTCCAGAGAATATATCGTTTGTGGGAGGTATTTCAAATGTAAAGGGTTGTTTTAGAAAAAAAAATGCAAGATGTACATAGTAGTTGTATTTGGGGTCTCTCCACATTCACCCTGAATTAGTGTAGTCAGTTGCAGTGAGTCTTTTGGAGAGTAGATGGTACTGTGACATTCCTAAAGCACCTCTATGGCTAAAATGCTCTAAAAAAATCAATATAAATATGCTAAATAGCAAAGAGCATTAAAAATTCCAGCAAAATGTATTTATTTTACTGGAAGAAAGATAGATGTGACAGGTACATGTGAATGTACTATTCTAGTTTTACAGGGTAGGACTGCTCTGTTTTAACTGCTTGTCTCCTGAGCCAGTTTGTACCATAATAAGGACGTATTGCAATTCATCTGTGTGTGTAGATGCTTTTACCTACCATTCAATGCAATTGTAGTGATTATTGCTACTGTTTCCACAGTCCAGCTCGGGGAACAGATAGTGGAGAGCAGTTTTCTGTAAAGCTGTGTAAACCCCTCCCCCGATCCCCAGATTCACTCACCTGATCCCGGAGGCCACAAAGCGTCTCTGCGCTGCAGCGGCATCTCCGCTCTTACATATAGTCATGCACACACAGCTAAAAACTGAGAGTCCGCCAGCGCATTCGGTTCTGCTTGGCCATCGCGGCTGCTTAGCCATCCAGATGGAGATGTAGAGAGTAGAGCCGAGGTGAGTCTAGTGAAATTGAGCGTGATGATTGGCTAAGCAGGCCGCACCGTGGGAGTGACAGGGAGGTGAGTGGAATGAGTGAACTGGGGGGGTTCACACAAACTGAGACGAACAACACATAAGTTAAATCCCTGTTTGTTGTTCCTCTTGAAAATAAATTGTTCCAAAAATAAGCAGTGAGTAGTCACATTATGGGGTTATTTAAGAAGGGATAGCGGCAGGTAATGCTTCGTAGCAGCAGGCAGCGTCTGGTGAACACCAGGCGCTGTACACAAAACCACATTTAAAAATGCGAATCTGGTGAGAGCCTCTAACAGCGCCATGTAGCGTCTGATGTATTAATCCAGGCAGATCAGTGTATAACGCCAGTCCGCCATATAGTACCTGTCGCTCTGTAGCGCTCTCCTATACATTTCAATGGGCTTTCATTAGTTGTGTATAAACAGAATTATGGCAATTTTTTTGTTGCTCCAATCATTGTGTGATCTCTCCTGGCTGCAAACAAACACTTTTAGAAACTTTTTTGACTTTTTATATTTTTATACAGAATTGTCATTACAGGTCCACACCTATGCACCATCACCATCTTACACAGAGGGTCAGCAAAAAAAAGTGTTCCAGGACAATTCAAAAAGCGAAAATATCCATTTCTAGTTGTACATCCCTAGAAGGGAGTATCAATGGGTTTTGGTCTGCTTTAAACATGCCTGGCAGCTGCCATCTTGCTACACACAAGAGACTTGCATTCTTCAGTAAAAATCTCATATTGTGCAATAATCTCTAATTTCTAGCCAGTAGTAGTAAGCCTTTATCTGTAAAAACTCATCATTGCTTTGCTAACAGCTGAAATCTTCTAAATACATTGTATCCCCCGACTGAATGCTTTTGCATCACCATAAAGATACATTGTAACACCTTCCCTCACACAGATTTCCTTTTCTAGCTGTTTATTTAGTGTTTGCATGTGTGAAAATGGACAGGCAAGCTTTTCCTTGGTATAGATCTCTCTGAGTTTAGTGTGAATTGCTGCTGGCACAGCTACCCCCTAATTCTCATGTGTAAGCAGGCCTACCAGGTGTGTGGCAAGATGGCCGCCCCATGTAATAGAGTGAATAATCTTTATGCCATTCCACAAAATCTGCTTGGGGTTAAGCGCCTTCAAATCCTTATGCCACTGATCATACGAGGGGAAGCAATTTAACAAACCTTTATTGGCTGGAGGGTCACTTTAATGCTTTCAGTGGCAAACATGTAGTTTCCACGTACTTGCTTCCACTCCTTTTAAGTGCCAAGAACGGAGAATCTATGTGCCTGGCTTTCCCCCCTGCTACGTTAAGAAAAAAAAAAAAAAAGTAAAAGAAACACTCACCTGACCCATCATTTGAGCCGGTTCTTCTGTTCACCTGGGGGCCTCCGATCCCCCCCCCCCCCCCCCGGGGCTCTTCCGGACCCTCCTTGCGCAGCCGCTGACCGCTGCCACATACCATTTTGGGGGGATTTTTAATGTTTTTTTAAAATTCCCCGAAAAATGGCGTCCCCCTCCTCAGGAGGGGGGACCCTATGTCATTTTTTTAAATGAACCCTTTATGTCCCATTACTCAACAAGTATAAATGGCTTCCAGCGCGGGACACAGTGGTCAGGGATGGATCATGGGAGGTAAGTATTAAAAAAAAAATGAATAAAATATTTTGACTGGGTCCTAATTCATATTTAACCCTTTGTGAACTGGTAAGGGAACCATGAGACCCCTATACAAGTTCACAAGGCTTAGAGGGCTGGCAAGTCACCTTTGGCTAGCGGGTGACTCGCCATTAACACCCACTGCCTCTCCAAAGCCCGGAGGGGGGGCAATAGAGCCCAGGCCACAAGGCTGTGCGGGCTTGTAGCCTTGCAGGCAGGGCAGGGCAAGCTGCCCCTTGCACCCTGTTTTACAAGCCCCCATAGCTGGTCTCCGGGCTGGTTATGCTGCCTAGGAGGGGGGACCCTATGTCATTTTATTTTAATTAACCCTTTATGTCCCATTATTCAGCAGGTGCAAAAGGCTTCCAGCAGCAGCAGCAGAAGAGCAGAAGCCATAGTGATCATTGACTTCATGTTAAATTCCAGACTCTTCTGATAAAAACAATATAGAATGTTCCTGGGAAATCCCTGGAAGTCCCTTCAAAATTCACAGTTGAACATGTATAGCACAGAATACCGAACAATGGTCTGGCAAAGAGGGTGACAAAATCTCCAGGTAGACTGGCAGCGAAAGGGTTAATGCCACTGATCATCAGAGGGCAGATTACAGAAGCAATTTACCAAGATTTTTTTTTCTTTTTAGAGTGGAGGTCCTCTTTAATCTGACAAAGGCTGGAAGGTGCTGAGATAGTGGGTTTGTGGCTGGTGTGGGGTTGGCGCGGAGTCGGTTCACTGTTTGGATCTCTGTGTAGTGAGTCAGCTGCTCTATTATTCCTGTGTGACGCAAAGGCCCTTACTGTAAAGCTTCATTAGCCTGAGCGCTCCTGAAAACATGCCACACAACTATTTCCAGCCGGAATCTTCTGTCAGACATTTGGAAATGGGGGGAGGAGGCTGCGGGCCTGTGTCACCGCCAGGACATCCCGGAGAATGTACATCAGAGCCATTGCTTTGCATTGTAGCATTGATGTCATTACATCCTCCCGGAGGCTGTGCAGAAAGGATGACATTATCCCAGGATTTCATGTGTATACAAGAGAGGTCTATAGAAATACCTGAAGGGGGAGGCTCCGGCCTTGTCCCCCTATAACCGGGACTGCGCCCTCATAACTGCCAGAATACAAACCTTTCTTAAAGGGACAGTCCAAAGTACGTACACCAGAGCCATTGCTTTGCATTGTAGCATTGATGTCATTACATCCTCCCAGAGGCTGTGCAGAGATGATGACATTATCCCAGGATTTCATGTGTATACAAGAGAGGTCTATAGAAATACCTGAAGGAGGAGGCTCCGGCCTTGTCCCCCTATAACCGGGACTGTGCCCTTGTGGGGTAAGATGAATAACGGAATAACACACACCACACCAGAATTTAACAGTTGAATATTAGGCAAATTATTGAACACAATAGTTGGTGTATAATAAATGTAGCCTCTGGATTAAGGCAATAAATGACTGTAGAAGAATCTAGTATAATTTCTGCTTTTGAAGAATATGGGGGGGGGGGATATCTCAAACAAAGGCTAAACTTGTGTCTAGGTCACTTTAGCATATATGGATAATGGATAACTTTATAACACACTGTATGCTCTGTGTAAATCAAACAATCTATTAACTCTATATAATAAACTTCAGGTAGGTGATGCTCTAAATGTGTAACTGTGCTGTAAATAGTGAGGAGAACTGACCAAATGATCTTGGTGGAAAATAACAATCATGTTATTGCTGACTAAAATGATGCTGTTTCTTTAAGCGTGAGGCTTCACATAGTGAATAACACACAAAAAAATAAGTCTTTACACCTCTCACACAGTTCAGCTGTGAGGTAAATAAGGAGAGTGTTAGTTTCCACCCAAAACGTCACTGTGGCCCTATAATTTATGTGGGCTCAGAAACACTTACAGACACAGAAGTGCTCCCTCTGACTCACCTCACGGACTCTGCTCCCTCAGAGCTGTGCTGTGCCTTTTATAGCCTGCAGGAATGAGGTCACCAGCCTCTCTCTCATGGCTGGCCCCGCCCACACACACACACAAGCACTTTCCAGAACCCTCCTAGCAGAGTTTTGTTATATGTCAGTTACACCCTCATAACTGCCAGAATACAAACCTTCCTTAAAGTGACAGTCCAGAGTACGTACACCAGAGCCATTGCTTTGCATTGTAGTATTGATGTCATTACATCCTCCCGGAGGCTGTGCAGAAATTATGACATTATCCCAGTATTTAAAAATACCTGGACTGCGCCCTCATAACTGCCAGAATACAAACCTTCCATTAAGGGACAGTCCAGGCAAAGCGATTTATCTGCTTTCTGCTCACCTCATACTGGTTGTTAGAGTAGACTGCTCGACAAAGGAGGAATCCCCCGAAACGCGTTGCAGTTGTGGGGTACGGGAAATGGGACCTTGTGTCCCCCCATGTAAGCGCTTTATTTACTGATTTTAACTAACAATAGTAAAAGCTACGTTTTAACGCTTTTTCACTGCGGGGTCTGGCCATGCTGGATTTATTCAAAATATGTGTTTGAGGATCCCAGCCCCGTTCTGTGCACCAAACTAGCCCTGCTCTAAATTTGGTCAAGCATTGGAGCTGTGTGGAACTACAACTTCTCTGGATTTATCACATGGTAGGGTTGCTGCCTGGCCAGTATTTTATTTTTTTTTTTTACTGGCCACTGGCCTGGCAGTGCTGGTATTTGTTTTTTTTACTGGTAATTTTAATTGTGGATATACTTTTTCCATCCTCAATTAGAAGTAAGAAAAAAAATACCAGCACTGCCAGGCCAGTAAAGTTAAAAATTGATATTGTCTGGGCTCAGGGCCGCGCAAGGGGCACACACCTCGGGGTCTCCAACACTTGCCCTACAAAGGGGGCCTCCACCAACCTTTGGGTTATGGTCTGGTCCACGAGGCTTTTCAGTCTTTGGTCTGATAGGCGCGGGGCCAGCAACAAAGCTATCCTCAGCAGTGGGGGCCCCCGCGCCTGGGCCTTTTTTTGTTTTTGCAAACCTGCAGCCAAAGCCACCACAGGACAGAGATTCTAGAGCAGCAAAGCCGCCGGCAGCAACGCTACAGTGATGGGTGCAGAGCTGTCAATCGGCTGCCGCTCACTGCACATGAATTTGACTTTCCTGTGTGTTGTTTCTCTCTGCAGCAGCATCCCAAATTAGGATACCCAGCTGTGTGTACCCCCCCCCCCAGGTCGCCCTGTTTCACTCGCCTTCCTTCCCGCGGTGCAGACTTGGGTGAGAGCCAGTGCGCTCACTGTCACTCGGCTGCTTTGCCGTCTAAGCGATGATGAAGGGAGGTGAGTGACGTTGCTAGCTACATCCCCCGCCCACTTTGCAGCCGTGGCCTGACTGCGCCGCCTATTCAGGAAGGTTAAGCGCGGGCACGGCTAGAGCGGGCATACGGCCAAAGTGCACAGACGCAGCGAGGGCTGATGGGGGTTTCACACATTCCACATCCCAATTCGGGATACTCCAAGGACTGGAACTTGGGAGGCCCAGCGTAATTTTACAGTCAGAGCATTTTCCAAACCGCGCATGAGGCCATAAAGATTAATGCCATTAATTAACAATCGTCCAAAAAATATGACCATTATAAGCTGAATACTGACAAACAAAAAAAAAATTATCCAAAAAAAGATAAAGAGAACATTTCTTAGGGGTAGGCCCCGAGATGTTGGGGAAGATCATGTCGCTATACAGTGAGCCAACAGCCAGAGTCAGGGTGAATGGGCTCCTCTCATCCCCATTTAGGATCAGCAATGGCACGCGACAAGGATGTCCGCTTTCGCCGCTGTTGTATGTGATAGTCATGGAACACCTTGCACAAGCCCTGAGAGCGAACCCCACAATCAGGGGAATCCACTGTGGGGGGAGGGAGCACAAACTCTCACTGTTTGCAGATGACCTCTTGCTGTATATGTCATCCCCTCATATTTCCCTGCCCTCTATACTTAAAGAATTTGAGAGATTTGGCTGCCTCAGTAACTTTAAAGTCAACCTTTCCAAAACGGAAACCCTCAATATCTCCTTATCCAGTGACACGCAGAGACAGCTACAAACAAACTTCTCATTTAAGTGGCAGAAAGAATCCATAACCTATCTGGGTATACAACTGCCTACTAACTTGGACAGTCTGTATAGACTAAACTATGCCCCCCTCCTCTCTAGGACTCTGGAGAACCTTAAGACATACAACAAAGTGCAATATTCCTGGATGGGTCAGATAAATAAAATAAAGATGGACATCCTACCCCGCTTTCTCTATGTGTTTCAGGCTGTACCGATTGTGCCAGAACAGGGCTTCTTCAGGGTCTTGAAGAAGGCCTGAACTAAGTTTGTCTGGAATGACAAGAAACCCAAAATCAGATACACGGTTCTGATAAAGCCTAAAAGAGAAGGGGGATTGGGATTACCAGACCTTAAAGGCTACCACACAGCTGCACTTCTGGTTAGATTAGTCGACTGGTTCCATCACGGAGCAGACAAGCTGTGGTTAAGTGCAGAGGACGGGGTCTCTCCTCTCAGTCTTACCGCACTCCCCTGGTTGGAACCCTCCCTGAGACCTAAGCCCCATAACCTCCCACTTTTGACACGCTCTTTGCTAACTGTATGGGACTCAATACTCAAGAAAAAGGGAATATCACATAGACCAGGACCGCTTACCCCCTTGTTTGATAACCCTGCTTTCCCCCCGGGGGTGGGGACAAATAGATTCCTAATATGGGAGAAATCACAGGGAGTTAGGCTTGGTGACATCTTACAGAACAATCGACCCCCGGGCCTCCAGGATCTCCAGGTTCAGGGGCGGGGTAAGAGGGTATCCTGGCTTTTACACAGACAGCTGATGGCTTTTGTCTCCTCTCATTCCCCGGGGTCCTCGCTCTCTCAGCCAGGACAAGCAGAGGGCACTATGCTTCACATTTGGTGGAGCTGCCCCTTGATAAATAAACTATGGGACCAAGTATTTTCGGTCTATAAATTCTTGACTCTGGAGGATGTACCTAAGGAACCGCAAATAGCTCTGTTGTCAGTGGTGCCTGGTTCGATCTCGGCTGCAAAGAGGGGAATCCTCAGACATCTCCTGACTGCGGCTAGGTCAGTGATACCCTGACATTGGCGCTCCCAACACACTCCAGACATACTGGAGTGGGTTCAGGAGGTGGAGGGAATACGGAGAATGGAGGAGCTGGTGCTTGAGGGTGACGAGAGCGGAAGGGAGAAGCTAAGCATCACTTGGACAACCTGGATTCTGGCGCAGGGCACACCAGAGTTCAGGGCTCTGCTCTCTTCTCTGTAGTTTTTTATGGGACTTGTTGCATGGAATGAGGCAGAGACGGGATGGTGTATGAGGCCTCAGAGAGCTGGCCTAGGACCGCCGGGCACTCCCCAATCTTAATCCATACCCTTCTCCTCGTTCTCGGGTGCTTCGCCTTCCGGAGCCCCCCTTTTCACCGCCTCCTGAACCGGTCAAAGAGCAGCATTCTCCCCCCCTCCCCACCCTTTCTTCCTGTTCTCTGCTCCCCTCTCCCCTATCTTGTTCTTTCTTCCTCCTGCCTTTTCTTTCTTAACCCCCTATTATAAATAAAATAAAAGAAAGGAAGAATACAGGGCTCTTGTATGGTTTACGATACTGTTCTCGTGAGATTAGATTGCTCCCCCCTGACAAAGCTAGGCCTCGGGCCGACTAAGGGCGCCCCCTTGGGGAATCTTTCCTAGTGGTTCCCGACTAGACCTGAACTGGAGGAGTCCAATAAAGGAGGTACTTGTGTTCGGCATTAAGGGGTGAGCCTTGTGAAATGTAGTTACCTATCTTCATTTTGTTTTCTCTCGCCTATTTGATCTAAGATGTAGATTACAAATGTTATTTGACAAATCAGTATGCTCTGTATTTCGATTTCTTTCCAATAAAGATATATTGAACAAAAAAGATAAAGAGAACATTTATCAAGCATCATCAAAAGAAGAGCTTTAGAGAAAGGGAGAGATGCGCGGAGTGGAGGGAAAGAAGGGGAGAAAGACAAAGGGAGGGTAAAAGGTGGGTTCCAGGCCTCCGTTCTTTTCTCAGGGAGAGACAAGGCAGGGTTCTAAATTGTAAGGAGAACACAGTTGAGACCTCCCGGGTGAAAATGAGAAATCCAGCTTTCCCAGGTGGATAAAAAGGGACCGAAGTTCCTCTTTAAAGGATAAAAAATACTGTATCTGGGATTTTGTGCCCAGGGGCATCCTCTACCACACTTAATCTGGCTCTGCCTGGTCTGTCCCTTTAACTGCCAGCCTTGTAAATTCTATATGCCTGGCTCCCCCCCCCCCCCCCCGCTAGCAGACAAAGTAAAAAAAAAGCCACTCACCTGACTCCTCGTTCCATTCGGCCGGGCATCCTCTTCACCCATTTCAGCCGCCCCCAGAATTTCCTGTAAAAGTAAGTAAAAATTAAATTTACTCACCTTTGTGCTCGATCTCTCCGTCCGGGTCTCCATTTCACCGAGGGGCCTCCAATCACCTCCCCCCAGCTCTTCCAACTTCAGGAGAGGGCCGACAGCACTCCTCCCTCCGCTTCTCCAATGGTCGCCGTCATCTTTACTGCTAGCCCCTCCCCTTTGGGGTTCCAGGCCTTTCAACTCTCAGATGCCGGTGATCGCTGGGCAGGAGGACAGGGGCAGGAGATCCTCTGATTCCCTGCCCCCCCTTCCTCTGCCCGGTGATCACAACATCATCGGATCGGCGAGGGACACAGGAGCTGACGATCGGAGGGGAGTAAAGAAAACAATATTTTTTAATAAAGTCATATTTATGGTGTCTGTGGGTTTTTTCTTTAACTGTTAACCCTTTGTGAACTGGTAGGGGCTCCATGCACCCTGTTCTTCAAGCCCCCATGGCTGGTCCCAGGCTGGTTATGCTGGGTAGGGGGGTTTTAACCCTTAAAATTCAAAAAGAATTTGCTTTTTTTTACATTTAACCCTTTGTGAACTGGTAAGGGATCTATGAGACTCCTATTCAAGTTCACAAGGCTCTGGGTCTGGCAAGTCACCTGTGGCTAGCGGGTGACTTGCAATTAACCCCCCAGCCTCCCCATTACCTGCCTCCCCAAAGCCCTGCTGCAAAAAGAAAATATCTAATTTTCTTGGAAATTCCTGCAAAAATCACAGTTAAACACCACGCAAAATGGTGAAAAATGACCTGTCAGCAGAGGGTTACAAAATCTCAAGGTCAGTAGGCTGGCAGGTAAAAGGTTAATAGTACCTATGCATTTGGGTATTGTTCTGCTCGGGGGTCCCTGCGCTTTCAGATTTGTCTTTTCTTGTTTGCATATTGATATTTTAGGAAAAGGTGTTTTTTATTCTGCTCTTTTATACATTTTTTAGGGAAACCCTGTGCAACCAAAGAATTCTTCGAGGGGTAACTTACAGAAAGATTAGCCCAGTACAACAAGCTGGGTACGCTTAAAAAAGCTTAACATGTGTACTCTCAGGGAATATATGGTTTGTCAAGTAAAATTACCATTATGCACATACTTTACTTTGGGGTGTTTGACAACTCTTCCCTTGACAGTACCTATGCATGTTGGTTATTGCGTGTTATTTCTTTTTCAGATTTACCTTGTTTTTTCTTGTTTGCATATAGTTTTTTTTTTTTTAGGAAAATGTGGCTTTGATTTTACTTTTTTATTCTTTTTTTTTTTTGGGAAACCCTGTGCAACCAAATAATTTATTGAGGGATTACTTCCAGAAAACTGCACCCATGTCAACAAGCTTGGTACACCTAGAAAGCTTGAGGTGTGCACTCTCAATAATTTATAAATGTTAAATATAAACATTTGTGGGGGGTATCAAATGTAAAAGGTTGTTTTTCTTGCAAAACTGCAAGGTGCATATAGCTCATAGCATGGCTGTATTTTATCTGAATATCTCCAAAAGCGCTGTTTCAGTTTGGAGGAGTCACCTGGGCAGGAAAGGGTGTCTACCAATACATATGTGGTATCGCAGTAACCAGCAGAAATTGGGATTTCACACGCAATAAGATTTTATTGACAAACTTACATTTTGACATGACATGACAAACAAGACATTTCATGTTAAAGCCCAGACTCTGCTGAACGAAACAATATATAATTACCCTGGGAAATCCCTCTAAAAATCACAGTTGAACATGTGGAGCACGGAATGGTCTGGCAACAGGGTGACAAAATCTCCAGATAGACCGGCAGTTAAAGTGTTAAAGCCTTCTGAGATGTCTTGAATTGGCTTATTTTACATTAGGAATAATGTGGGAGATAGTTAGCACATGCCTGGACAGGGGCTTTAATAAAATATAAGGCATGAATGTGTTGCACACTGTCTGTATACCCAGCGTGAGGCGGCATATTGTCTGGTGTGTACACACATATAAGCCGCTCTGCGCCCCTCCTTTATACACCTTCTCCCCGAGTCGCCATTTGTGACGATTCGTGTGCAGTGCAGCATTACTGATTATTCCTAAACTATAATTATCGCCATGACTCTTGTCGTGCTGCCTGAAGGGTTTAGTTCCACCTCAGTCTGGAATATAAAATGGGCCAATTAAAGTTCAATTTAGCTGCAAAAAAAAACCTATGATGGCCAAATTGTCTGACAATAGAACAGAATTGATGATGTCACGACTATACTAGTTTATAAGAACGCCACCGGCTTATTTATAGATTCCGAAAAATAATTCTAGAGCCCAGCTGCAATTCTGTTTATGTGGACAAAGTCTCTGCAAGATGGGCTTCCCCTCAAAACCTGAACACCCAGCCCTGGAATTTAAAAGACTCAAGGGCCTGCCAATCAAAATCTTGCTGTATCCCAATTCAGGATGCCCCAATATGTGAGCCGCCCATCGCTGCCCATGGCTGCCCTAAAATCTGGGTTATAGATGGTTGTGCTCTGCTTTAAGACACTCCAGGGCTAGAGTATCTATTTACCTTATCGTCACTCCTGTGCCCCCCAATCGTCCTGCCATAGATCTGGTTTGTTAAGCCAGGAGCAGGGCTGGATTATGAGGGGGGTGCAAGGGCTCTTGCCCTATAAAGGGGGCCTCCACCAACCTTTGGGTTATGGTCTGGTCTAGGAGGCTCTTCAATCTTTGGTCTGACAGGCCGCAGGGGCCAGCACCAAAGCCATAGGCGGCAGTGGGGGCCCCCTTGCCTGGGCCTTTTTTTGTTTTTGCAAACCTACAGCCAAAGCCACCACAGGGCAGGATGGAGAGTCTAGAGCAGCAAAGCCGCCGTCAGCAACGCTACAGTGATGGGTGGGTGCAGAGCTGCTGGAGGTAGTTGAAAGGTACTCTTTCTGTAAAATAATATTTTCTAACATTGCTCCTAATCTTCCCCCCGACTAGCTTCAGGTTGGGCCCCCTTGTCCTATCATTAATTTTCTTCTAAAAAACACTTCCCTCCTGAACCTTATTCAATCTTTTACATATTTAAAATCTCAATCATGTCCCCTCTCTCCATTCTTTCCTCCAGACTGTACAAATTAAGTTCTTTAAGTCTCTCCTGATAAGTTTTAAGTTTAAGTCCTTCCACTATTTTTGTTGCTGGCCTTTAGACACGTTCTATTTGAATAATGTCTTTTTGCAGGTAAGGTCTCCAGAACTGCACACAGTATTCCAGCTGTGGCCTCACCAGAGCTCTACACAGCGGCATCACAACCTCCTTCTTCCTACTGGTGATGCCTCGAGCTATGCAGCCGAGCATCCTGCTTGCTTTTCCCACTGCCTGGCTACACTGTCCACTCATCTTGTAGCTATCAGTAATCAGTACCCCTAAATCTCTTTCCTCTGAGGTCCTGGCTAACACCCTACTGCCCATACGGTACTCAGAGCAGGGAATCCTTCTACCTAAGTGCATGCTTTTACATTTAGAGACATTAAACTCCAGTTTCCACAGTTTTGATCATTTATACAGTAAAGTATATTCATTTTCCATGTTGCAGACACCTCCAGGAGTGTCCACCCTATTACTAACCTTTGTATCATCTTGAAAAGTGGCACCCACGTTGGCTGGGAGGAGGGAAGGGTTTAGGGTAACGGGACACATGAAGGAGAAAGTAACCTCATGGCTGACTCCCATGAGTCAAGTCTTGAAGGAAGCTGATGGATAAAAATCAGAGGGCACTGCTGCTATTTCTGCTGTTGCTCAGGAGTTAGAAGCGGTCAGCAGAAGACCTCTAAGAAGAGAAGACCCCCGAGAACAAGGTATTGGATACCCCAAAACTTTCTTCCTTCTGTTTAATTATCTGCACTCTGCCATTATTAAATGAAACTTTTTTGCACCAACGCAGATGATTCCTAAATCTAATTCTAACTCCGTATTCAGTCACAATGAGAGCAAGTACCACCTTATTTACATCCCAGTGAAGAGCAGAGACATGGAACACTACCGCAGGCCGTTGCAAATAAAGGATTAGTATATTACGTTTTCCTATGGTGACCTCCATACCTTAAATTCTACAGAACGTCAAAATATAAATATTTCACGCGCAATAGATCGGCTGTGTAAGAGCAGAGCGGGGAAGCCTCCCAGATGTTTAGTCTCTCTAGTGGTAACATTCCGTATAAGATCATCATCATAACATTGACCTGTTTAATTGCCTCTTTAGCTCAGTGCTCAAGACTGCGTTTTACGATTATCTTCCTTTAAAGTGTAAATCTCGGCCATGTTCGTCACCCTCGTACAGTAATCTGTTATGGTGACTGGCGCTTGTTATGGGCTGCTGGCACTGTATTATGTTATTCTCTTCTAACTCAATATTTCTTTCAAGTCTTTTGAAGGCAAATTCCAAGCTGAGAGCGTTTCCCTCCCAAGACCTCCGGTGACTTCATTACATGTCTTCCAGGGTTTATTATTGGTGGTCAGAAGGATAGCAGATATTTCATCATTCAGCTCTCACAGCCTCACATGTTGATATTCCAGTATTTGAATAGACATGGTTTTCAGTTTGATCGTTTCAGGAAAAGATGACTGTAAAACATAATAAAGGTCCTATGTGTATTTCACCATAGTCTTGAATAGAATAGAAAGGGTTAAGTACACTTTAATATTGTTATGGTGTTGGGGTGAATCTAGCTTCACTGCAGGTACTTACAGAGGAAATAAAGTAAAAAAAAAAAACAATAAAAACACTTTTCTCTGTAATCCTCACAGAATAGGAATTCCTCAGGATGCCAAAGTAAACATTATTGACTGGTTGCACAAAGCCCTGACTTGAATCCCAGTGAACAATATGTGGGGTGAACTAAAGAAGAAGGTTCAAGCCAGAAGGCCATCAAATCTAAAAGAGCTTGAGATATTTTTCAAAGAAGAATGGTCTGGGACTACTCAGATGTCAGACTGGTTGAAAACTACAGCACGGTTACAGGCTGTTATCCAGCAAACAGGAGACACAAGTTACTATTAGCATCAGTGGGGGGCTAATAATACAATTCTGTGATTACTCACCTGTAGAATTGATATTATGAGTATACAGTACGTCCTGCTCCAGATCAGATTACTTACACTTGGGGAACTACTCCGCCAAATGGCGCTGGACTGCAGAGACCACAAAATTGGTTCCTCCCGGCCCCTCAGATATCCGGGCACCTCCCACAAATCCCCAGCATTGAAAAGCAGTTAACGAGAAGCCGGGAGAATTAAAACAGAACCAAACTAGTAACTATAACAATGATAACAATCACCATACAGGGGATCGAGGATAATGCAAAACCAAGGGTGGGGTGGAGCAAGACGTCCTGTATACTCATAATATCAATTCTACAGGTGAGTAATCACAGAATTGTATTATTCTTAGTATACAGTACGTCCTGCTCCAGATAAGATTACTTACACTATCCAATAGCAGTATCCATAAAGTAAGGTGGGATCCCCAAAGGTAACAACAGACAGGTCAGACCACTGCCGCCTGCAGAACCTTGCGGCCAAAAGCAGCATCAGCTGAGGCCCTAACATCAACCTTGTAAAACTTTGAAAAGGTATGAACAGAAGACCAAGTAGCGGCCTTGCAAACTTGTTCAACAGAAGCCTGGTGCTGAAAAGCCCAAGAGGCACCAATAGCACGAGTGGAATGAGCAGTAAGGCAGAAGGGAGGATTCTTCCCCTTAGCAGAGTAGGCCTGAATCACAGCCTGAAGGATCCATTTGCTGATTTGGCAGGTGCCAAACCCTTCCTAGGACCAGAAGGGACCACAAAAAGAGCATCAGTTTTTCTGAAAGGTGCAGTAGCCACCAGATAGTACTTCAGACACCTAACCACATCCAAAGAATGCAAGACCCTCTCCTCAGAATTACTAGGATTAGGGCACAAGGAAGGAAGAACAATGTCCTGATTCAAATGAAAGGAAGACACAACCTTGGGAAGCGAAACACCACCTTGTCCTGGTGTCTCTCAAAGTAGGGGGGCTGGATGGAAAGCGCCACCAATTCAGAAACACACCTAACAGAGGTGATAGCCACCAAGAAGACAACCTTGAGAGTAAGAATGGCAGGGCAGCCTCCTGCACAGGTTCAAAGGGAGCACCCTGCAAGGCAGACAAGACCAAGTTCAAATCCCAAACAAGCAACATAGGCTTACGTGGGGACGCACATGAGTGACCCCCTGGAAAAAGGTCCTGATCAGAGAATGCTGGGCAAAGGACCTCTGGAAGAAAACAGCCAGGGCAGAGACATGACCCTTCAGAGTACTGAGTTGGAGCCCCAGCTCCAACCCATGCTGCAGGAACTCCAGGATCCTGGGAATAGAGAACACTCGACAGGGAAGAGACGGGGAGGCCGATTTATTAATAGCGCCAGGTAGCGACAGATGAGCGACAGTAGCGTGATTTTCACAGCGCCGGCTAGTATTCGCTGTGCTTGGCCGTTGTTCGGTTGTTGACAGCGACTCAGTCGGTGTGTGGTAATGTTGAATACGGGGTTAGGAGTCGCTGTTTGACAGGTTCCACGCTGTATGGGAGCGCATGACAACGAATGGCCATAGCGAACGGCTCCCAGCATATTCATTAACAAATCACGCTCAAAAAATTCTCGCGCTGTAAAATGCATGTTTAAACCCCAGAGCGCTGGCGGCGATGTGTTAAAAGTAGTTTTTTTAACCCCCCAAAAACCTTATTTTTGGAAAAAAATAATAAACAAGTTTTTATAAACATTTTGTAATATGAATACATTAATATCAGACCTGTAATATCATTTCTGCACAAATTTTTTTTTTTTTTTTTTTTTACCTTAAAAAAAAAGATAGAACATTGCAGAAGTGGTCACCGAATTTCTGACATTTAAAAAAAACAAAAAAAAACATTAATATCAATTAATTATGAATATTTAAAGATTGCTCCATTGAAATGCATTGGAGAGCGCCAGGTAGCGAGAGGTCATACCTGGCGCTGTGATGGGATTAGCAGCGGCGCTGTTCGCTGAAGTCTGCAACATGATGAATCCCGCGCTAGCTGACGCTCTCGCCGGCGCTAGCCTCATTTAGCGTGATAAATGCGTGATTGTGTTCGCAGCCTGGCGTTCTGGAGTCGGTAGCCGCCGATAGCTGGCGCTACCTGGCGCTACCTGGCGCTAGTGAGACACTACCTGGCGCTATCCCTTGATAAATAAGGGCCTTAGACTAACACCAGTCAATGTAGGCACGCCAAACCCTATAGTAAATGGAAGAAGAAGACTTCTTTCTAGCCTTTTTTCATGGTATCAACAACAGAGGCAGACAGCCCCTTCTCCATCAAGATGGAGCCTGAGTGAGCAGGTCCAAGGGCAGAGCGTACTGATCTACTGCCAGCTGCACCACATCTGCGAACCACACTCCTCTTGGACACCTGGGGGGCACCAGTATTGCTGGCACCCCCTCCTGAGCTATCTTGCGTAGAACCCTGCCCAACAGGGGGAATGGAGGAAAGACATACAGGAGCTGAAAGTCCTGCCATGACATTGCCAGAGCATCCGTGGCCAAGGCAAGAGGATCCTGGGACAGGGAGACAAAGGCCGGGAGCTTGTGATTGTGATGGGACGCAAACAGATCCACATCTGGTTGGCTCCAACGGTGACACAGAGATTGAAAGACCCTGTTGCAGAGGGACCATTCTCCCAGGCGAGAGGTCCCCCTGCAGATTCTCCACCCCCGGGATGTACACAGCTGATATGCAGGGAACATAGTCCTCAGCCCAGGCCAGGATCAGAGACACTTCCTGGAGGGCCCTCTTGCTTCGGGTTCCCTCCCTGATGATTGATGTAGGCAACCGCCGTCTGGTTGTCCGAGCGCACCTGAACAGGCAGGCCCCAAAGGTGATGAGTCAAATGAGTCAGAACCAACCTGATCGCCCGCAGTTGAAGAATGTTGATAGGTGTGTGGGCCTCCTGAGGGCCCCACCGCCCTTGGAACTGCAGGGACTTCCAGAAACTCCCCCAACCTGTCAGACTGGCATCCGTGGTGACCATCTCCCAGGAGGGGACCAGAAAGGATATGCCCACCAACAGGTTCCTGGAGTCCAGCCACTACGAGAGGGACCGCCTGACTAGGGGGGAAAGCACAAGGACCTGGTCCAGGGACGCAGGATCCTTGTCCCATACTGACAAGGGGTGGAGTTGCAGAGGCCTCAAGTGGAACTGAGCATAAGGGACCGCTTCGAAGCATGCCACCATCAGGCCCGCCAGCTGCATTCCCTGCCTGATGGAGGGATGAGGGCAAGATAGCAGGAACTGAACCTGTGCAATCAGACTGTCCACCTTCTGCTGAGGAAGAAAAATCCTTGCCTGAACTGTATCCAGATTCATTCTCAGGAAGGGAGTCACCAAGGAGGGAGACAGGGAAGACTTGGGATGGTTGATCACCCAGCCAAATGACTCCAGAGTGGACACTACCAGCTGAGTATCCAACTCTGCCTGTTGTAGAGACTGGGAAGTGATGAGAATGTCGTCCAGATAGGGCAGCACGTGGATGCCCTGAGACCTGAGCAGAGACATCACTCCTGCCAGCACCTTGGTGAACATTCTGGGAGCTGAAGTGAGACCGAAGGGCAATGCTACAAATTGGTAGTGCTGATCCTCCAGAGCGAACCTGAGGAACCTTCGATGATCTGTAAACACAGGAATATGAAGATAAGCATCTTTGATTTCCACAGACGTCATGAAGTCCCCTGGACGCAGGGAACTGATGGCAGAGTGCAGTTTCCATGCGAAAGCGCCTGCACCTGACAAATTTGTTGAGGATCTTCAAGTCCAGGATGGGCCTGACTGACCCATCTCTTTTGGGCACGGTGAAAAGGTTGGAATAGAAGCCCTTGCCCCTTTTCTGTAAGAGGACCTGACAGATGACTCCCAGCTCCAGAAGGCTTTGCACCGCCAGAACTAGAGCCTGCGCTGACACAGGGTCCTGAGAAATCCGATCTTGGGGGCGGCCAGGCAGCAAACTCTATCTTGTAACCGGAGGACACTACCTCCTGAATCCACCGGTCTGAGACATGAAGTCTCCAGACGTGAGCAAAGTGCTGAAGCCGTCCCCCCACCCGGATGGGTGAGGGCGCCCCTTCATGCCTGAGGGGGCTTGGGAGAAGACTTAAGCTTGGAGCCCCAGGAGGAGCCAGGGCCACCACGTCCTCTGCCCCTACCCCAGAAATCTCCTCGGGCCCCGGTAAGGGAGACCCCCTCCCCTGTCTGGCACCATGGTAGGGGGAAGAAAAGGAGCCCTGACCCCGAAAGGGCCGAGACTGCCGCCTGCGTTGGGGTAACCTGCCCCCCTTAGCAAACCAGGCGGTCCCCAAACAGGCGTAGTCCTTTGAAGGGAAAACCAGTGAGAGCTTTCTTGCCAGCTTTGTCAGCAGCCCACTGGCGCAGCCAAACCGAGCGGCGTACAGCCACCACAAGGGCAGAGGTTCTGTCACACATTCTAACGGTATCATCCAAGGCAGAGAGGACATAGGTCACAAAAACCTCACAACGAGAGAGTGCATTAAACTCCTCACTAGATACATCAGGGGCACCATCAAGGATACTTCTAAGCAGGGTCCTAATAGCCACAGCCGTAATTGCAGAGGCACAGACCGGGCGCAGCGCCGTCCCCACACATGCAAAGGCATGGGACGCCAGCTGATCAATGCGCCGGTCCTCAGCATCCCGCAGCGTAGTAGAGTCAGGGGAATGCATGACAGAGGTGTTCGATAACCCTAGGACCGGGGCATCCACTTCAGGAGGGGATGCCCAATGCTTCACCACATCGGCAGGAAAGGGATACCTCTTACCCCAACTCTTAGGTACACCGGGAAGCCTGCTGGGACGCTCCCATTCCCTGAGCACAAGATTATTAAAATGGGCTTGCTCAGGAAATTCTAAATGTGGCTTAGCAGTAAGAAACAATTCCCCCTGTTGCCTGGGGGCCGCAACCGGGAGAGAGATAGACAGTACCTCAAAAATCTGAGCCAACAGCCTATCAGTATCATCTGGGGCCCAGGGGTCAGAGCCAGAATCATCATGACCCCTGGGCCTCTCATCAGATGACTCCAAGTCAGAGAATAACTCCCCTTCTTCCAAAGGGGTATAGCCAGACAGTTCCAAAAACTCATCAGCTTCCATAGGGAAAAGAGTGACATCAGGCGTTAAGTGCCGCTTTTTAGCAGAGGCCTTACGCGCCAAGGTATTAGCAAGCAACTTCTCAACACTAGCCAGTCTGGAAGACACATCAGGCTTAGAATCCCCACTGGTATGCAACTCAATGGGAGTCAAATTTAAGCTTGGGGGAGTAGGTGAAGCCATACATGGAGCAGGCCCAGCTACTGGTAAACCAGGCTGCAGCGCAAGCACCTGCTGGGCACTAGATACACAGACCCGCACATTGTCAGCACTAGTAGGGGACACCCCACAAGCTACACACAGCCGGGCTTGTCCCGAAGGAACCCCGAGCACAGTATCCTGAGACGCCTCCATATGGTGATTATAGCGGCACAATAGGCCGATAGGGATTCACGCTACAAAAAGCAACCCGGGATGCTCCAATAGCCCGCTAGGGAAGTGGGAGTAATTTACACACTAGGCCTCACAAGATTAATAACTAAATAGAGGGAGTAGGGCCAGGAGAAACCAGTTGATCGGCCCGTCTGGAAAACATAAGCGAAGAGAACCCCGTAAGTGACATGCATAATGACATAGGGCAATAAAAACCGCGCGCACTCACGGACCGCGGTAGGTTTGACGCCAGTCACGCAGCAGCCTGATCCAGAGAAAATGGCGCCGGGTATACCTCGAGGGGCGGGCCGCGGAGACAGTGACGCGGAACGCGCCAACCGCGGGCCCCGCCCCCCCCCCGAAGAGCGCGAAGCCACACACGTGACAAGCAGCCAATAACGGCGCACCAGCGCCTGAGGTAACACTGCCGCCAAGCGTGGAGCACATGGAAGCGCGCGGCGGCGGCATATTTAAAAAAGCAACCAGTGCAACCAAATCAGCACGGCGACTAACAACCAGACAAAACAGAATGCAGTGAAGCACCAAGGCAAATTCACACCCCCCCCCCCCCAGAGCTACAAGGGAGAGCGAGGGAGGACAGCGGCCACTTAACATAGGGCCCACCGATAGACAGGGGCAAGGGGCACTAGGACGGGAGGGGCATCCCATAGAGGCTCACCATATGCCTGTACCGCCTACCCTTTGGTGGGGGATTGCGGTGGAGCAGCGCTCCTAAGCACCTGCCATCTTCTTGTCCTTCGCAATCCAGACTGCAGAGAAAATCTGGGGATTTGTGGGAGGTCCCGGGTATTTGAGAGGCTGGGAGGAGCCAATATTGCTGTCTCTGCAGTCCAGCGCCATCTGGCGGAGTAGTTCTCCAAGTGTAAGTAATCTTATCTGGAGCAGGACGTACTGTATAATAAGAATAAATTGGTAGTTTTTATTTGTATTTGTAAAATAATTTAATTTCTGCAGACAAAGTAAAACAATGTAATCATTCAAAATAAAACTGAGATTTTTCAGAGTGCTGACCCAAAAGCCAGCTTTTAGGTCCAACTGAGGGAAGGCCAGAATCCTTGGGACAGAAAAGGCAAGCCAAGGTTCCAGAATCTTCATACCACTTAAATAGGCTTCTTTCATATCTATAATAGAATTGGGTGGAAAAGGCCTTGTGAGTACAGAAGGAGCACATCACAGTTGGAAAAAAACCCTTTCCTCTAACAGACTGCATTCAACATCCATAACATCAAAGCCAAGTGACTGGAAATTAGGATGCTTGAGAAGAACCTTGAAGTAAACATCTAGACTCTGAGGAAGCCTCCACAGCTTGGCCACTGCCAGATTGACTGCATCTGCATTCCAAACCCTTCTTGTGCAACCAGAATGATTGGAATTACTTCAAACCTGAATCTGCAAACACTCATGTGCATCAGAAGGATTGAAGGAAAAGCAGAAGCGTAGCTGGACCCTTTCCAGGGCATGACCAGAGAATCCTTTCCAAGGCCCAGAGTATGTTTTACCCTACTGGTGACAGCAATCATTATGTTGCCCCTGGGTGAGAGCAAATCCATGTTCAGGGAACCTCACTTGCAACAAGGTGTAGGCCACTGCCCACTCCCCTTGTGGCAACCGTTGCCGAGCTACAGATCAGGGGTCCTCAAACTTTAGATCTGGGGAAAAAATACCATTTTGTGAGTACTCACCTGAAAAATGGATATTGTTGGTGTGCCACACACCCCGCTTCACTTCTTAAATATTCATCCATTATTGGGTTAATCCACCGCAGGTGACGTAGTGCAGAGAGGAAGTCTTGTAACGAGCCCCCTTCCGGCCTATATATACCTGGTACCTCCCTTCAATCACCAGTATATTTAAAAAGCAGAAAGACAAGGTACCAGTATTCCACCGGTAACCTCAAAAATCAATTTTGATATAAATAAAAAAGGGCTTCACCATATAAATGCTTCGGTAATACCGAAAAGGGTGGGGGTGAAGCGGGGTGTGTGGCACACCAACAATATCCATTTTTCAGGTGAGTACTCACAAAATGGTATTATTCTTGGTGTGCCACACACCCCGCTTCACTTCTTAAATATTCATCCATTATTGGGACATCCAAAAGCAGTGTCCACAAGGGAAGGGCATCTCAAGGCCAGGTGAAGCATAACTTAAATGACTGCAGTCTGCAGAACTTTGCGGCCAAAAACAGCATCCGCTGAGGCCCGCACATCAACTTTGTAAAACTTAGAAAAAGTGTGAACAGAAGACCAAGTGGCGGCCTTACAAACCTGTTCAACAGAAGCTTGGTGCTGAAATGCCCAAGACGCCCCAACAGCGCGAGTGGAATGAGCAGTGATACGAAAAGGGGGAACTCTTCCCTTAGCCGAATAGGCCGCAGTAACGGCCTGACGTATCCACTTGCTAATGGCAGATTTGGCTGGTGCCAAACCCTTCTTAGGCCCATGGGGCACAACAAAAAAGGAATCCGTCCTACGAAGAGGAGACGTGATAATCAAGTAGTACTTAACACAGCGTACTACATCCAAACAATGCAAAACCCTCTCTTTGTCATTCTTAGGATTAGGACACAAGGAGGGAAGAATAATATCTTGGTTCAAATGAAAAGCAGAAACAACCTTAGGAAGAAAGTCTGGCTTGAACCGAAAGACCACTTTATCCTGATGCCTCTCAAAGTAAGGCGCCTGGATAGTTAAGGCCGCCAACTCTGAGACACGCCGGACAGAAGTGATAGCTACCAAGAAGACAACCTTCTGAGTCAGGGTAGACAAAGCAATATCTCGCAAAGGCTCAAAAGGAGGAGCCTGAAGAGCAGAAAGAACCAAATTCAAATCCCAAACAGGGAGTAATGGTTTCCTGGGAGGTCGCACATGCGTAACCCCCTGGAAAAAAGTTTTAACTAAAGGTTTAAGCGCAACACGCTTCTGAAAAAAGATAGATAAGGCAGAGACCTGCCCTTTCAACGTACTTAGCTGGAGTATACCAGAGGTATTTCTGGGTATGAACCGTCCCAGTGTTTGTGGGAACCCAATGTGTGACCACGCCTGAAGTAAAATTGACTATTACACTTTTATAAGAATCAAGTACATTAATTTATTTTATTTACAATATCAAGTTAAAATACAAACACAAAAGTTTGTTATAGAAGAATATCCTTGGTGCTTGCCATGCTACCAATTCAATTCCCCATTGAATTCCACAATGTCAACCACAATACAAATGTAATCATCATTGTACTACAAAAAAATTTTTTTTTTTTTTTTACACAGTTGTCAACTGTCTTACTTGCCAATGCGCTGGTTATTACTAATACAATTGAACATATTGCACATTACAAACAATTAAACTTGTTCAATGATTCAGTTGCCCAAATCATAGCGGTGAGTAATATCATGTAATAAGCGGTAAACTAGTTTCACCCCCACTAGGGGGCTTCTTCAGTACCAAACCGCACTTAAGGGCACTTGATCAGCCCATCCAGGCCCGTTAGATTATTGCCAAAAGCCTCATGTCCAGGTGCACAATCCCAAAATTGATGCTGGATGGACAGGTTTAGATATCCCAAGTTAGTTAGTGCTCCGTTCGCCAATTATGAAGGAATGGCGTCTGCCCTATGTTGCGAGGTTCTCTATTCCTCAATGATAAGGGAAGCAGAAATACAGGCTTGGGGTCCGCTCTCTCAGCTAAGATGTAATCCGCTGGTCTGCCCGGTAACCATCCTGTGCAGATCTAAGGGAGCCCGCCCAGCAATACACGTCCGTGCATGTTGTGCTGTATGCTTGACCCGGATACTTAGCTGGAGACCAGAGTCCAGCCCTGATTGTAAAAACTCCAGAATCCTGGAGACCGAAAAGACCCTACAAGGAAAAGATCTTATCTCACACCAAGCGATATAGGCTTTCCAAGTCCTATAGTAGGTGATGGAAGAAGACCTCTTCCGGGCACTGATCAGAGTCTTAATGACTGAATCAGAAAGACCCTCCTCCTTCAGGATGGAGGTTTCAGCAGCCAGGCCATCAAACCCAGCGCTGGTAAATTGGGGTAACACAATTGACCCTGAGTGAGCGGATCGGGCCGAAGAGGTAGAACGAACTGGTCCACTGCCAGCCGAACGATGTCTGCGAACCTCACTCGTCTTGGCCACCTTGCGGCCACGAGAACGGCGTACACCTTTTCCAGAGCCAACTTCTGAAGAACACTGCCCAGCATGGGCATCGGAGGAAACAGGTATAGAAATCCTAGAACTCCCCAGATCAGGGACATGGCATCCACTGCCAGAGCCAGAGGATCCTGGGAGAGCGACACGAAGTTCGGGAACCTGTGATAGTGATGAGGGGCCAACAGGTCCACCTCCGGGGTCTCCCATTGGAGACACAATAAGCGAACCACCCGAGAATGGAGAGCCTATTCTTCCTGACGGGGAGAGCCCTTGCTCAACCGGCCCGCTACCAGTTTCATCACCTCTGGAATGTAAACCGCCGAGAAACAGGGAACATGGAACCCTGCCCATGTCCGGATCAGGGACACTTCTCTGACAGTACTCAGACTGCGCGTCCTTCCCTGAAGACCGACGTAAGCAACTGCTGATCGATTGTCTGAACACATCTGGACCAGAAGGCCCAGAACGTACTGAGTCAGGAGAGCAAGCACCTGACGAATGGTTCTCAGATTCAGAATATTGATGGGTAAGTGGGGCCTCCACTGCCCCTGAAACCGCAGCTCCTTCCAGAATCTGCCCCATCCCGACAGACTGGCGTCCGTGGTGACAATTTTCCAAAGGGGGGTCAGGAAAGGCCTGCCCTACACAAGGTTGGTCAAGACCAAGCACCACAGGAGGGACTGCCGTACACAGGAGGACAACTGGAAGGACTGATCCAACGACTGAGGTTGCTGGTCCTAACACGCTAACAGAAATAGCTGAAGCGTTCTCGTGTGAATTTGGGCAAAAGAAAGACACACTCCGTCTTGATGAGAGTTCAGGCCGGGATGAACCGACCCATGAATGGACCGTGAAGGAGGGTGAGACTCGAATTCCAGGTCGTAACCGGGCGACACTACCTCCTGGATCCATCTGCCTGGAACCACTTGGTTCCAACGGTAGAAGTGTCGCAATAGTCCCCCCACCCGCACGGGTGAGGGCAGCCCCTCATTGCTGAGTGAGCTTATCAGCAGGTTTGGGCTTGGTGCCCCAGGACTGAGTGGGCCGGCCACGGCCCCTCCCCCGAGTCCAACCTGCGCCACTGGTAGTGGGAAAGGACGCACCCTTGCCCGCTCTGAATCCTCGAAAGGAAGGCCTACCGGAACTTGCCCCCCTGAAGGGACCACGAGGCCTTTTGCGTTGTGGCATCTTACCACCCTTTGACGCAACCCCAAAAAGGGGAGAGCTGTGAGCACCTTTTTGGAAGCCGTGTCCGCTGACCACTGACACAGCCATACTGACCTGCGAATAGCCACCAGCATAGCTGCTGCCTTGCTACTCATAGTCAGCGCATCGTCCTGAGCAGCCAGGACATAAGCCACAAAAGATTCACACTGCTTAAGCGCAGTGAACTGTTTGCAAGCGGGATTAAGATCCTCATATAGCCCCTGAATTAAGGACTTAATTGCCAATAGAAGAAGGGCTGAAGCACATACCGGGCACAACGCTGACCCGGAATAGATAAAACCATGTCGAGCGTATTGGTCAATCCAACGATCTTCCCCATCTTTGGGGACAGTGGTCTCAGCAGATTGTACCATAGCCGAGCTGGAGAGCCCTAGTACAGGGGTATCGACGTCCGGAGGGACAGACCAAAGCTTCACCAATTCTGGCGGGAAAGGATAACGCTTTTCCCAACTGGAAGGAATTCCAGATAACCGCGTGGGATGTTCCCATTCCTTAAGAACCACCCTCTCAAAGTGGTGTTGTCTGGGAAAAACCAAACGCGGCTGAGGCTCCTTAAACAACTGACCCTTCGGCGGGGCGGCCGCCTCAGGCGTATCTAAACTCAAAATTTTAAACATTTGAGCCAGAATAGAGGGGGTGTCAAAAACAACCCCCTCTGACCAATCGCCAATCTCATCAGCCACAAGCTGACCTGTCGGCTCATCTGACTCCGACGGGAATTCATCCTCGTCCGGGGATCCATCGGACCATTCCACAGGTTCACATAACTCGTCCTGTGGAGCCGAAGGTACCGGAGTCAGGTGCCTTCGTTTTGCAGCGGCCATCAACGCTGCTTTAACGGGCATTACTTTCCGGGGGCTGGGCTGTGCTGCCGCCTCGGAATGCGAATCCCCACTTTTGACAGTGTCATGCGGGGTCCGGAATAGGGAGGGAGAGGTAGGAGATGATGAAGGATGCGATGGCCCCGCAGCTGAAGCAACGGACTGGCGCGCAATAGTCTGTTTTGCACAAGGGATGCAAATAAAGACATCATCAGCTGGGAGTGGAACCCCACAACCTACGCACCCCCCAAACAGCTCAGCAGAACCGTTTCCGGAAATTACGGAAGCCTCCATATGGTGATTTATGGTATTCGCAATACTGGGACTTTTAAGGCATAAGCCAACCCGGGATGCCCCTTTATTAGAAATGTCCCGGAAGGGAGGATTTTTATTTTTTTTTTTAAATATATATATATATATATATTTTTTTTTTTTTTAAGTTAAGGGCCCCTTTAATAAACTATATATATATTTATATATAGTCTATGTATATATACATCACAAAGCTATCCCAATAATTAGCCAGGCACATAGAGCCGGAGGGCCACCATAAGCAGGGATCCCAGGATCTGCAAGGAAAAGAAAAACCATCAGATCCTCACATGTGTATAAACAAACATATAAGCATGGCACCAAAGTGCCCTTAAATCACGCCCCCTTAATACAAAGTGACTCCCCACTATATTACTGCAAGGAAAGCATTCCCCATTTAACGGCCCCAACGGGAGGGGCTGCTTACCTGGTCAGCGAAGGCAGCAGCCGGAACAAGACTGCAGCCAGCACGGAAGACAAAGTGCGGCCGTGCGCCCACGCGACTTCCTGCATTTGAAGGAAGCAAGAACGCTGGGCCCGCCGCAGACGCCGCATGACGTCGGCGCCGCGCCCCCGACGCCGCGTCAGCGGGACCCGCCCCCCCTACGCCGATCAGCTGGAAATCACTCTCAGCTGGGCCACTGCACATGCGCCCAGACGGCGGAGGGGGGAGGGTAAAGACCGCATGGTGCTGTTCAAATGAAAACATAAAATGCCAGGCGGGGAGAGGAGAGGGGGGAGGGGGCCACAAAGCAACAGTCTGCAAGAGAAGTGGCCAGCCCCTACCCAGCGCAGCCTGCCCTTAAAGCAGACCCAAAAATATACACATGCTGAATACAGTGAATGCATAATCATGAACACACACACATGTTAAAATGCAGTGATACAAGTGAAACACACATACTAAAAGCACACCCTCACCCCCCCCTCCCCCCCATAGTGAAGGGAGAAGGGACCGTAACGGGAGAGTAAGGGGCTACGGGGACCCTCGGGACAGGGGCATCCCATTTCCGGATCACCATGCCGGATAGCCGCATTGCCCCACGCATGAGGTCGAGCGGTAGGAGATAAGCTCCTAGGCACTTAAAGTGCCATCTACCATTTGCCCGGTGAGCAGCCTAGGCTGGGAGGCTTCCATTCCACCATAAAGGTATACAAACTCAAACCGGGCAGAAATAGACCAAAAGGGGGGTGGCGGGGTAAGAATACCCCGGCCTACCTGTAAGCAGGAGACTTCCATCTTCTGACTTGTCAGCAAGCAGAGAGAAAAAATACTGGTGATTGAAGGGAGGTACCAGGTATATATAGGCCGGAAGGGGGCTCGTTACAAGACTTCCTCTCTGCACTACGTCACCTGCGGTGGATTAACCCAATAATGGATGAATATTTAAGAAGTGAAGCGGGGTGTGTGGCACACCAAGAATAAGTGGGTCACCGACCCTTGCTGTGTGGCTCGCAGACTGTATGTTGGACCAAAACACCAGTGGAGGTCTAGCTCACGGTTGAGGCTGGGGAGGTACATGGCTCCCTGGATTATGCATTGCAGCATGCAGGGGTTAATGCAGATTTAACAGGCAGAGAAATATGCTAATATTACCTATTTATTTTTCCAGCATCCAGTGCCAAACTCCTTTACCCACCTTCCTGGTAATTGAAGAGGACGGTAGCAGGTAGCAGTAATCCAGCATGCCTTTTCTGCCCAAATCTGGCATTTAATCACCTTGTGCCTGAGGATCCACTTCTGTGGAGTATTTTACAGATCTGTTTATTATTTTTCGGGGTACTAGAGAGGTCCATGTTCAATAAACCATTGTGTTTTATGCCTTCAAGTCCTTCACTGTAATCTTGAATTGTTTAAAATCGTTTCTTGTTCTAGTTATATGATATTTATATATTGCTATATAACGTCACAAGTGGCTCCTGATCATCTCTCGTTGCTAAAAGTGACTGTCATATTATAAAAGGTTGGAGATCTCTGAATTAAATAATTTGGCAAACATTTGACCAACTTAAGAATGAGGTGGCAGTTTGTACTGCATTGGAAATTAATGTAAGCCAGGGTATGGCATTTCCATTGAATTGTCTGACCAAACATTTGGACCCTGCAGAACCCGAGCACAGGGCCAGAAGAATGCCTCAAAATGTCAAGACATTGATGAAGAGAGTCTTCTTTATGGCCCTCATTCCCTCGTCCTCCAGCATCCCACCCCAGAAGACTGACAGATCCCATTCAGGAACAGAGGGTTGCCAAAATGTAACCTGGTATGAAATTGGAATAGGTCTAAAAATGCAAAAAAAAGCTTTTTGAATCTAGTAGTATGGATGTAATACATGTTGAGCTGCTGACCCCTGCTCCCCAAAAATAAACTATTGAAGAAAACACTAAGACACTGAAGATTGTGTTGCTTACACTTTTATTTCTTTAGAACAGGAAATCATAACAACACAACATGTTATTTCAAGCAAGCCCTTTAATACACCCGCCAAACATCTATAAATCTGTATCAAAAGTGCAACGTTTTATAATTTATAGGTTGTTTAATACATCTAGTATGTTAACAAATAACATACATTATTTAATAAAATTCTCCTTTCCAATATACAAAATATTGAACTGCTGTTCAAATCAACAATTATATAGTTACACAGCAATCAGTTCTACTATTTACAACTGAAAAGTCCTCATCTTGACTAACCCTAAAAAATATTTATAGAACGCTTCATATGTTGGTCATTTTGGTTGGTTAATATAATTTATCTTTTTTTTTTTTATAACTTGCTAAAATTTGAGATTAATTCAAAAATTTTATTTTTCAGCTGCACTAGAAGTAAAAACGTATTTAGATCCATCACCTTTTAACTCATACAAAATAAAAAAAAAAAAAAATGAAATGGGTGGGGAATATGAAAAAAAATACGACACATTTTCCACACTTAACAAAAATAAATGTGTACTTTCACTGTTAAATAATAAAACATGAAACATGTTGAAGAACTAACCTTGGCTTCACCTAAACTACAGGAAAACAAAGTTGTCAGTTAAAAGAAAAAGATGCGCGGGTAGGACAGGATTAGATTGGGGCAACCACTTTGGGTTACACAACGGCATTACACATGTAGACAAATCCATCCCAGTGGGGGGGGGGGGGGGGTGAATCCTGGAAATTTTTCTATACACAACGCAAGTAACGGCAACTAAAGTGGTTTCCTTTTCCCGAAGCAAAACCTCCCTCTTTACAATTTGATAACACAAGATACTTTTCTGTGAAGACCTGGGCTAATGGGTTGCTTTGTGAGAAGGGGACTTTTATTTTTTGTAAACAAAAAAGTATTTATTCGATCTTCGGACATCATCAGTCTCATGGCATTCCTGGCATCTCCATAATTCCAACTCAAACTGAATTTTCTGTTTTGTTGTATGGAAGACAGAGAATTCTTCGGAATCTTTAGTACTCGGTTGTGTCTCCTTATGCAAATAAGTGGACCAGCTTTTTATTTTGCGTCTTATGGAAAGAATGGCTTTTCTGATTCTGCAATGCCAGGTTAAAGGAGCATTATCACAACATTGTGTAATATTAAAAACCCATATAAACACATTTGCTAATGAGAGGAGGGGTCACTTATAGACCCCAACTAAATAAAACAACGGCCAAGCTTGTGGTTTTCTTCTCCCAGTAGGAATAAATTCTAGGGGTGACAGGTTTAATGTATCAGGGGTAACAGAACCTGTCCCCCAGATTTCCTCTTCCTTCCATTAATAAACATGAAAAAACCAGCCTGACTGAATATTTCTTGATGTTAGGTGTATAAGTGACCCCTCCTTCCGCCATCCAGCATATTTATATGCATGTTTATTTATAGCCCGTTTTCTCGCGATAGTGCTACTTTAAGTTCACTTGACATAACAAAGCACTAAATAATCATAATAAACGTATGCCTTCCATACAACTTCAAGCCCCTGTTCAAGGGGAATCAAACATCACTTATCTGCTAACCCGCATACTCAATATCACAAGGTTCTGCAGGGAAGCAGCTCTTTGGTTTCAACATTTCCGCTCTGGCACTGACAGCACAGTCCCACACTGGCCTTGGTGCAAGTCCCTGTGGTCTTGTTGACTGGCAGCAGTCATGCATCTCTGAAGTGGCCACTGTTGGCATGTGCCATCAGTTGTGGATGCTTGTATGTCCACCAGGGGCTGGTTAATGTGCGCTCTCTGCTTCAGAACTGCAACCAGAGTGACTAAAACTGCAAGTCTTTGAATGATCGAGCCTGCGGGCTGGCAGGTGGGTGAGGTTTGGTATTTTCCAGTTCCTGGACAGTCGCCTTTCATAGAAAATAATTTACAGGGAGTACAAATTTCTCTCTTTTGCATTATATGGAACATTCACCACCAAGAAATTATTATTCATTAAAAGAAGCCTGGAATCAGGGGGCAGGGATGTAATAATGCCTCTATACAAGGCACTGGTGCGCCCTCACCTGGAATATCCCGTTCAGTTCAGAATGTACGTCCTGATTTCGGAAAAGTTATGAAGAAAGATTACGGAAATTAAATCTATTTAGTCTTGAGAGGAGACACCCAAGGGGGGACATGATTAAAGTGTACTTTCACTTTCATTTTTTAAAGTGTATATTTGTGTGTGGCAAAATGGTGTCTTTAAGGAGCTGAGATGATGTAGTATTTTTTTTTGTCAGTAAATGTGTGTTTTATGGAAGTAGTTTTCTCTATCTGCAATCTGTTGCTATGGGCGATGTACACCAGGTGCAGGCATGGTGTATGTTGCCAATAGCAACAGATTGCAGATAGTTGCACAGAACACTGCTGCTGGGCATGTGTAAGGTTGAGTGAGTTCCCTCACCTGAGCAGTGGCCATAGCAACAGTGTTCTGTGTGTACAGGACTCACTTCTCTCTTTTCGGTGTGAAGACTTCATGTACATTGCCAATAGCAACAGATTGCAGGTAGTGAAAACTTCTTCCATAAAAAACACATTTGCTAACATAGGAAACGATAGAAAAATACCTGCTAAGCACCTTGAGCACATCCTTTTGTAAGAGAAAAAAACCCCTTTTAAAAATGTCATTGAAAGTGGACTTTAACTTATAGAAATATATAAATGGCTAATACAAAGTATGGGGAAAAGACAAGGGAGCAGTCCCTCCATCTGGAGAAAGAAAGATCTCCAGAGGCAACCATCCTTTTTTACCATAAGAACTATAAATCTGTGGAAAAGCCACTCACAGAAGCATGTTGCATCATCAACAGCCCCCAAAAAAAGGTTAGATGCGTTTTGGAAGTTAATAACATTAATCATTACTATTAGCCGTTATCTGTAAATAATAATAAAAAATATATATTTATACTCAACCCTGTCCATTGGTTGAACTTGGACATGTCTTTTTTTATTCATATTATCTATGTAACCATGTCTGGCGCAGACGTAACACAGCAATAAGTAACTGGAAGAAACCGATTTAGTACTCGCCATAAATGCTTTTTCTTGAAGTCCAATAAACAGACAAATGGGTTAAGGTACAATAAGAGTCTCACTGCAAACATGGCTTACTCACACTGATACATTGACCCCTAGATCTGGCAAAAAAGGTCAGGTGCAGGATTTCAACAACAAAGCCCATCAACGCTCACATTCAAAAGCAGCAATAGAAACCTTTTGGATTTTTTTTTTTATATTTATCTCACTACATATTTAATGCAAATATTATAATAATGTCACTAAAATGCAGCCTGTGCCACTGATCGCCTGCTCTGTTGGGTAATCTGATTAAAAAAAAAAAAAAAAAAAAGCTCTATAAGTAAATTGCGTAATCCTCACTCCACACAAACTCCTCAAACATTAAATCTCTTTAAGGGACCCCCCACCACCACCCGTCACAGTGGCCTCCTGGATGCACGGTTGCCTCCGACTACTGTTTCTTTGGTTGCCTGGACAGTCCCATTACAGTGGGCCAAAACTCAAATTAAACAAACCCTATATTCCTAGCCCTGCGCTCCAGATGTTACCTAATCAGATCGAGTCCTGTGTCGCCCAGGCCCCATCACCACTTGGTCACGCCCACTCCAGTGCAGTAAATGGAGGGGTTGTGCCAGTGTGAATGTGACCGGTGTCGGTGATAGGGCTGGTGACTGACAATCAGACACAAGCGACGCAGGACTCCATCTTCCGATCAGGCAAGATCTGAAGTGATCTTCTGCGGGAGTATGTATAGAGTTTCTAATTTTTTTTTTCATCTTGGTCCACTTGCATTGTTCCCAAGAAGGCATCTCCTACAGTGAGATTTGCTACTGCATAGCTCAAGGGTATTCAACAACGAACATCTAGTAGTGATCGCATGCGCCAACATCAGATGTTGCTTCTGATCTCTCCGCTCTGGAAGCCACTGCAGGGAACATTGGAAGTGGTCCCAGACTTTAGAATTTTGTTTCTCTTTAACCAACCATTGAGCTAAAGCTTTTGCATTTCTATCACTTGCCATAATTAAGGTAGGCTGAGCCTTCTATGTGTCTATGGCAACCTGGGAATGCATTTTTCTAAATAATGAAGGATTATGCTAGATGATGCATTTAAACTGTAGAGTACAGACGATGGTAGGTGACCTTTTTGCTACAGGGTGAAGCTAAACCACAATAGAGAACATTGCCAGGTCAAAATGCCAGCTATCAGCAAGCAGCCTACTGACATATTTTTGATCCAGGGCCATGGACATTCAGCACTGCTCACCATAAACCTTAGGACCAGCCAATGCAAGGGTTCATTTTAACCAATAACCCTTTCAAAATCAGGCTGTCTAATTCTCTAATTTTCAGGTGAGTAAACTAATAGTGATCGGGAATCCAAGGCTGAGCAGGCTTCTGAATAAATTCCCACTACGACAAATTGTCTCAACCTCCTGAGACCTGCAATCAGCCAGAAGAAGCCTGATTCAGTGTTAGGCCTTTTATGTGAATCACTGGACCAAAAATCGACAAGGCTGGTTCCTGAGCCATTACAAGTGTCCTGTGATAGTAAAGCAAGTAAAATAGCAGCAAAGAACTAAACTTACAACACAATCTTTAAAACGTATGGTTAAAATATGACAATTTCACTCAGTGGTTTGTAGGGGAAGGTAAAGGTGAGTCTGATACAGGATTATTATTAACCAGGCAAACTCCTGCGCCATGCACTTCTGCTAATCTTACTCCAGCTCCATCTAAGCTGTATATTAGGTACATCCAATAACTAACCAATGACTGGTATAAGGTGTCTGTTATACTGAAGAAAACAAATAACAGAAGTGAAGCTAAAAAAACACTGGGCAGAGATAATAGAAAGGTAAAGACAAGGTATGCTTTTGGGCATCATTTGCCTAAGTTTGGAAATCCCCCGGATGGCCATGTAAAGACTCCAGGGAGGCAGATTCCCTATCCCCGGGGCATCCTCATATAGGATGCCCCCCACTGTCTGAAATGCCCTGGATTGCCATGTTTACTCACCTCACCAGCAATCCCACAGTGCATGTGCTGGCCGCAGCCATATCCCTGGCTTCCCACCGCTCCATCCGCTTAACTGAATGGCTGGAGCAGGTATGGCAGCCACAGTTCACATAACGGTCCGGGGGATCTCACACAGTGGGGCATCCCAATTTGGAAAGAGGAAATTTTCAAAATTATTCTTCCTCTTAAAAACAAAAAGTGCAATGCCAACATAAAGGATGTTTTCCAAAATGGCTTCAGCAGACCTTTTTCATGGTCAGATTTTGCCCCCAGGAAACAGAACAGAGGCCGATTAGAAATGAACTGAAGCAGGTAGTATCCAGATTCCCTATAAGCATTGCAGCAAGTGAGAAATGGCTGCCATCAGGGCTAATAGCTGGGCCCCTGCCAATAGGGGGTTTGTAAATGGCCCCTTTCAGAAAATGTTTGGAAGCAGCTGAGTGTGCTATAGAGCAGCAGCATCTACCCCCCAGCATTACTGAGGATTATATCCAAAAATGAATATGGAATATGTATATAGATACATTTTTAATGTTTTTGCCAATACCTGGGGTTCAGCACAGGCAGGGGCTTATTTTTACCAAGGAATATCTCTAAAGCCCAGCAAGTTAAAGCTGGAGTAATTCAAGAACAGAAGTGCAAAAGCGTAACTATTACCATACAGGGCCATTTTTTGTAACATTCACCTTGAGTGAAGGAATATTCTTTATCCAGCCTTCATGGCTACATGCTATTTTTTCCCTCTCACCATCTTCCACTATGATCAGCTTTGTGCCTTTCCTCTTGCTTAATCATAATCAAACCTTACATTTTGCGAACCAATTGTCTTCGGATGGATCAGATTTTTTCACTCAGGGAAGAAATTACAAAAAATAAAGGATTATTTTGAGAGACATTTCAGGGAAAAGGGTTAATTTACCCTGCTTTCAACCCCCAGCCCTGGCAGTCAGGGGCTGCTTTTTTCATTCAGCATAAGAACTCCCAGTGAGTTATCGAGTAGATGCAAACTCATCCATACATGTTTTAAATTTGAAGGCCTGCCATTCTGGGGACCCAAAAAATTGAGTAAACAAGTTCTACAAGTGGGAGCAAGTTCTACATGGTTTATCGAGGAAAGCAAACTGCTGGTGAATGAAAGACGCCGTCCCTGACAGCTAGTGTGGAGCAAGAAGAAAGCATGCTAATTTAACCCTTTACCTAGAATGTCCCTTTAAACTTTTTTTTTACGAGGACAAAGATCAAAATTTTTCGTTTCGTTAGAGTTCTGGAATTATAACTTTCCTGGTGATGGCTCCTCTCTAGCAGGGCATTTTAATTTGGAACACCTCTGATTTGTGAAACCCAAGGGATTGCTGTAAAAACTCATCAGCGACTCGCACGCTATTCTGCCATTACTAGCTTCAGTGACATTGGCAGTGTAGTAAAGATGAGTCGCTTCCCTGCGCCAGGCATCAGCCGAGGGGAGACGGGGAAGCAACGTAGAGTTCTTATGACGTCCAGGGGGCGTCACACAGCGGAGCATCCCAAAATGCAGGCCCGTCTGCAGAGGTGATTGTTCTTCTAAGTCTTCTGACACAATAATAGAAAGGAATGTTAAAGCTTCACAGCTACACATTCGCCCACATTCTCGGCAAGTTACATTCAGACACTGTCAGACAATACACAGGGGGCATGAAATTAATCACCAACAAAAAGAAACATTTACATGTTATAACTCTGGATACTATGTCGTGCAGTTCATCTTATTACTAGTATAGCTTTTCTAAAGGAAAATAAACCTCTGGGTTTTCGTTTATAAGCTATTCTTCATATAGGACAAAAGAAATTCTAGAACAATGACACTATCGCTGCATAAAGGTGCCCGGCAGTCCCAGGTTTGATCCCTGGCGTGCTCCAGCCTTATGTATGCTCCAAGATACAGAGGAGACTGAGAACCCCATACACTACAGCAGAATAAGACCAACCACTCCTATCAGATCCATGACCACCAACGTCTAGGTAAGGGTAACGGCTGTTTAGTTATCAGGTTTAAATTATAATCTAGTGGATAAAGTTTTTTACTGAACAATGTAGTAGGTAGACCTCATTTATCATCTAATCCTAGCCATACACAGGCAAATCTTTGGACTAATGGAAACGTGTCCGAGTCAAACTTTTCTGGAGGTGCTTCATCTAAAACGTGTGCACCGTTAGGTTATCGCTTTCAGGCCTAACTATTCACTGCTTCAGTTAAAGGACTTTACAGCCCAATAAAAAACAAAAGGGGTTGTCCCTAGCAGCTGATCCATCCTAGTCCAGAGATCATCAACTCTCCGAATTTCTGGATCCCAGCCCTCACTGCCCCAAGTCTGAACAGGGGTCGGAATTGGAGTGTCGTGCTTGCAACCCACCAACAGTCACAGGAGCGCTGCCACAACCTTTCCATTCATTGCCGAGGCCTGTCACACCCATCACTGTAACTGATGGCAGGGGATGCAAGCCGGACACGAAAGCAGCAGTGAGTGGAATGCGGGCATGGGGTGGCTTGGGTGAGCTGTTTGCTGGACTAGGACCGATCAATCACTTTAAGGTCTTGGGTGACTAGTCTATTTAAGAAAGGCACCACTGAGCTTACAAGACATGTCAGCCCCATGTGACCGCACAGAACTATGCACTCGCACTGTGAGCCTTACTGGTTACCGTGGTGGTTACGTGGGGCAGCGATCAGCAAAACCAATGTGGATGCCCCCTTAAATGACCTTCCAGTCTTATTTGATCACAATAAACCTGTTGGAAAGCCAATGGCGACTCAGGTAAGTAGAATAGAGGTGAAAGGAAGCTATTTGACCCTATCTGGCAATTCTGTCCATAATTACAGTTTGCGCCGACACAACATGGAGTTCACATTTTAAGAAACACATTTGAGTCACTAGCTCTAAATGACCTTTCATTTGTAAGTATTTGTGGAGAGGAAGTAAAGGTTAATATCCCAAATGCATGGTGAAAAAAAACTGATAAATGAAACCTCCTCCACCTTAGCTATAACTATTTTGCCTTGACTTCTACCCAGCAAATGACATTCTGCCAGAGCTAGGATTCTGGTAATAGACAAAGTATTTGTCCAAGATAAACATAAAAAACATTAACTGTTGTACCACAGCAGTGAGTGAAGTCCCATTCAACCAGGCCCGATCGCCCACCGCTTCCGAATTCACAACAGGGTGCCGTCCCCGCCATCAGTCACAGTGATGCCGGAGAACCTGATTCATTCACTACAATGAAGGGGGTCTGTCAAGATCTGACAAGCTTTGCACCAGCCTATCCAATTGCTCATTCTCATCATAAGAAACTCAAATTTAATAATACTAGTCACTGATACTTGAGATAATGGCAAACTGGGAAGTGGTACTCCATGAAAAAAGGTCGGCTCTAAAGCATCATTCCAAAGATTTGCCCGTGGCTGGTCACCTTCAATGAAGTATATATATATATATATATATATATATATAATGCATATTCCATGTTTCTCGTTTTTTATTACTGCCGTTATTTACCAATAACTTGAAAATGAAAAATGACATGACATTTAATTAAGATACCTGTGCTATGTATATAGCATGGCCAGAGGTGTATGGTGATGTATGAGACTCAGCCGGGGCACCCTGAATAAGAGCCTATCTTATATGTTTACCACATCCTGTACATACAGATTTCTCACATTAAAAATCGTCTTACCTGCATCTACTGCATATTATGAGCCTTTAAACATCCAAGATGGCGGCTCATGGAACATCAGACAGCCTGCAAACAGGAAGTGCCTTCTGACTGTGCTGCTCTGCATTCTGGGATTGCTGACCTTTTCCTGACCCCAGCTCTGCTCTGTCTGAGCAAAGCACAGCTATAACCCCACCCCCTGTACTTTATCCCGCTCTCCTCAGTAAGTGTGATGCTTCTGAGTTAAGATGGCGGCGCCCGTACCCTAAAGTCCTGAACAGAGTTGCAGCCCAGTGGGGGAAAGAATAATAAGTAAGTGACTAAAAACTTAAAATATATTAACTTTAGATGCTGGGGAATCATTTTTAAGGGTTTGGACTTTTCAATAAGTCATGGTGATGGTCCGGTTTAATGGGTGTCCTCAGTGGCCTCCTACACTGCTCATGCCCACCTTCAGACTGGAAGCAGGAAATGCGCCCCCCGCCTTCGGTTACCACACCATGGGACCTGCTGAAGGTCAAGCAGGGGAGCCTCATTCCCCAATTGGGTCTCCGGGCCCAGTGCTTTCCTTAACATTTCACATTGTGGGACATCCCAAATTTGGTTGCCCTCCTCAAAGGCCTTTGGCTGTAGAATATTAATATATAATATTAAGAGTCTGTTTAGAATTTTGGTCTATGTTACATTTCTATAAAGCGTAACAAACCAAAATTCTAAACAGACTCTTAATATTATAAATTCATATTCCACAGCCAAAGGCCTTTGAGGAGGGGCAACCAAATTTGGGATGTCCCGAAAAAGTGAAATGTTGCAGAAAGCACTGGGCCAGGACACATATTCACCTTCTTCTGGGATCCCTTGGTGGTTAGATGCGGCAGAACGGGCAACCGCTTTGCATCTGACAGCCACAGGAGCTTGGAAGCAGACGGTTTTGTAGGCCAGCTCAGTGCTTTCTGCACTATTACACACAGTGGGGCATCCCAAATTGGGTCTCCATTTCAAATTCAGTAATTGTCGGTTCACTTAAATGATATCTGTCCATGGAAAACAGGACACCTCAATTAAAGGGACTGTCTGGGCAAAAATTAATAAATGATAAATATTCATCAATAGTCCTGTGCAGCTGATTAACCCTATTCTGGGTGTTTGGAACTTACCTCCACCAGAGACCCCGACCACGCCATCCTTTCTCATGACCACCTTGCTGCCTCCTTACATTACTCTCCACAGCTGCTTAATTAATTTCAATGGGGGTGACATGCAGGCGCTCCCCATCCATTGTAGTTATTAAAGCAGACCAGTCATCGTGACTGATGCAAGGGAACTACCACTCAGCGCTGGGATGACGGAGACAAGGTCACCAATGCCAGTAAGTTTCAAACTACCGGTATAGGGCTAATTAGTTGCGCTGGACCATAGGTGAGTATCTGTTCATTGTTTTTGCGCAGATAGGGACATTAAGCTACATGTGAAAAGCAGAGCCTCAAAGTAAAAAATGAAAGAACCACCTAAAATCGCCTTAACCCTAGACTCCCTGGATTGTTCAGGATAGTAAAGTACTCCCTGAGCGGACAGAGAGAAGGCTCTTTTCTTATCAATTTTGAAAGTATAGATGCTGGACCCACCCGGACAGCGACCAGGTGCTGAAGAGAGGCCATTCAGTGCTGTAGCAGCTGGACCAGAAATAAGGGGAATGTTTTTTACATTTTTGCCTTATAGTTCGTTCCACAGAGCGCTTAGAGAAAGGCTACACGTCTGTAGGACAAATTTACAAAGACAGTAGAGGAAAACCCTAGACAGAAACATAAATGGTTTGTTAGTGGACTTTGAGATTCTATCTACCCCAGACCTTACAAGCAGCATCGCTTTAAAGGGGACCAAGAGTCGAAAACCAGCCAACACAACAAACAGTGCTCATATTCATCCCACCCCGGGGCAATTTAGATTGCTGCACATAAAAATTCATTTACCTAACTCCTGCTGTGGTAAATTTTAAAAACAAAATGTCGGCTCATGCATCTGCAGGCTGCCTGAAAACAGGAAGTGCTGCTGGGCTTCCTGTTACTGTGCATTTTCATGTCAGTTGAAGCCAGGCAGCTGTATGGCTGAGATTCTGGAGAAGGGAAGCTCCAAAATGGCCGCTACCTTTCTTTTCCAACTGTGCCAGGCTGTTGGTCCGTATTAATTAAATCCCAGCCCCTGTCCAACTCAAAGGGGTGCGCTAGTAAAAATGCGGGGAAAAACATTTTAAAGGAATGTTGACTATATCACACACGATAGTAAAAATGGTACAGAAGGGTCTCAAATGTGCAGTATGAAATTAAAATTATGCAAACGGGGCCATGGCTGATCCTATACTCAGAATGGAAGTTTATAATGTCACTTTCTGTCTCCATCCCAGTGCCCCAAAACAGCCTGGGTTTTTTTTGCCTAAAGCCATTGCCTAATATTCATAAAACACACTAATCGGAAGCAGTATGATGGTGAATTGTAGCCATGTGCTAATTCATTCACTTACAACTAAACGGTCACATACTGGCAGTTAGGTTGAAGTGCTCCCTAATGCTGAGCTGTGTGTACTGTAACTGAATGCATCATTGTTGCAAACCACCAAGGGGCGGGAACTGCTTGGCCAGGGAGCAATATGACCGACCAGTTTGTGTTATGAATATTGGGCAAAGGCTTTAGTAAAAAAGAAACACAGGCTGTTTTGGGGCACTGGGCTGGGAACAGAAGGGGACGACATAAACATCCTTTCTGGGTATAGGATCACTTTAAATTTGGCAGTGGCTGTCTTTTTGTTCACTTATTTTTCTTTTTTATCAATGGATTTTCAGATAAAAGATTCTATACCTGACATTAAGTCATATAAGGGCCCTAAACCAGCAAACATTGTAAATAATTCAGCAGAAAAGCTGACATCACCCCCAAAAAACTGGGGACATAAACTTTAAAGTTTGCATCATTTGTGATTTTACGCTTTTCAGGCATCCGACAGACTCCAAATACGTCATCCTCTCCTCTCCAAGAAAGGCAATTGCGGTTGCTGGGTGCAAATATATATATAAATAGATCTATATATATATATATTTTAGCATTTCTTTAAAGCAACTTCAGAATGTTAACTCTTCCGATCAGTTTGCTGTACAGCGTGGTCAGTGTAAAAAGGTCATAGTTATAAGCTTCTGATAAACTCCAAGTTGCTCGAAGGTAAAGTAAACGGCAATATTGAGTCACTAGCAAGAGTGATCCACCAATCCAAATGGCCATCTGTGTTCTTAGTTAAATGCGGTGGTAGTAGTAGTAGTAGTAGTAATAGTAGTGATGGGATTTTAATGGTGAGCATGATACCTGAGAGCAAATCAATTTTTCGTGATATGAGCATCTTTATCTCCTTGATCCATGTTCTTTGCTTCGGCGTGTGCAAACTGTGCTAATGCCCCCCTGAGCTCCCACTTTTTTTTTTTGTTTTTTTTTCCTCTCTTTGTAGTTTATTTTATATTTATATATACCTATATACATATAAGTCATATATAGATATATATCTATCAGTGCTTTCTCTTTGCGTCTATAGTTCAGAGATGAAATGAGGCAGAAGGTCTCAATCTCGAGACTGGTAGAAGAGAATATACCCAGATTCAGAGTTCTTGGAGATGTCTGATGTCAACCCGTAGAATTCTTCAATAGCTTGTGCATCAATTTTCTGGAACAGAGGAACACAGAAGAAACATTACAAAGACATGGTATGGATCACAATGGAATGCCACTCAACTAACTGCAATAGTAATGAAGTTGCTGATCTACAGGAATGCACTGATCAGGACAGCCTGTTATGCTATTCACTGGGCTGTTGATTGTTAAAGTGCTACTGCAGGCAAAGGCAATTATTAGACCACTGTGTCAGGCTAGGTTTGGCAATGTCCTAAACGGTTTCCCATTTTTAAATTGAGGAAGAAATGGCAGAGATATTGAGAATCACACCCAGAAGCACACAGGCAACCACAAATGATTAAAACGCTAATTAGGTACAGCTGTGACTAAAATGCTAATTAGGTGAGGCCCATGGGTGGAAGGCACAAGGAGGGGAGAGAGGAATGGAAGGATGGCTCGGGCTGCAGGATACTAGTGTGTTAATTCTTGCTGAGGTGACACACGGGATTGGAGGTATAGACCACCAGTCAAGGCCTATGTTTTCTGGTCTATGGCAAAGGAATTCAGGGGGTGTGTCACTACTGTTTGCCTTGTTTTTACTTCCAGGAGCAGCTGTGTTGTGACAGGAAGGGAGAGGGCAGCCATTAGGAGGTAAGCTGCTGAATGATAGCTTATGCACTTTGCCTATAGAGTCCCTTTAAAGTGGACCTCCAGGTCCGCTCATCTCTTCCGCTCATAAAGAAAGAAAAAATATCACCTCCTCCACTTTCTCATTCCTTGGGACACAAAAATGGATTACAGTCACATATAAAGGATTCAATTACATATTGGATGTGTGCCTTTTTCCTCTTCTCACCAACAGAACCCTAAAGTCATTGTTCCAAACTCACCTTTTTCCCCCGCAGATGATCGCTCCTAGTCCGGTACTCTAAAACGCACCTGATCAGCATATCCAAGTTCCCTCCCCCCCCCCCCCCCCCAGGCCACCCGTCTTTTCCGTATTCTTGACGGGATGCCATACCATCAACAGGCACAGTAACACCAGCATGCACCCTACAATCACGGCAACAGAGGGTACGAGCCAGGTCTTAACATGCATGGCAGCATCATTGTGACTGGTTGAAGGGGGAGGTGCTCAGTCAAGACAGATAATAGAGCTGGGCGGTGTGGGAATAGGGTCTGCCACTCAGGTACCAAACTCATTGTACGATTGCAACTTTATAGCAGGTAAACCCTTATACCAAGATGCCCTGCTGCGGGAAACCCCCGGGTCGCTGGTAATCTTACCTTTCCCGGCGGCTCCCACAATGCTGTTTGTGCTGGCGGGCAAAACCCCGGCATCCCTGCAGCGGTGCACTCCTGCACCTAGACATTCAGATATAATGTGAGCATGCACGGTATTCAGCCGCCGGCATTCCCCATCCAAGTGCAGTCCAAAACAACGGCTGTATGCATGACATAAATTGCTGATTGGACATGCGCCATGATAACAGCGGAAATGTGAGTGGAGTGGGCGATCTGGGGGGTATTAATACAGCGGGGTATCCTACATCCGGATGCCCCTGGGGTCAAAATCAAAATCCTGGATGATTGGTCCTCTTTAAGTGTACGATTTCTGCTGAATTTGCTTTATATAAGAGCGGTGATGTGGGTACTAATTGGTGTTTCAGTGACCCAATCTAATAGCACTGATTACATTAACCAGTGGTGGTGGCAAAAGTGTTTGTGTTCTTATTCCTTAGCAGAATTCACTACCCTGGCTGGGCCCAATAGCATTTTTATCCAATTCATTACAAGGAGTTGATGCATGTTATTTTTTGGGGAGAAATGTAACCTTTCATAGAACGTGGTTGGTCCACTTTAAATTGTGGTCGACAGCCTTAATTGCAGGAGAAGAGTGGGAGATTTCCTGCAGCACTGGAGTCTGGAAGGTAAGGTTAGTTTTTTTAAGGTGCTTGTGGCATTTCTGGCTTCTATGACCATTTTTCTGTGATCATGTTATCTGTATGTCATGTGGTTTTGGTGCCATGGTATACTAAAGCTTAGCTAGTTCTACACCACATTCAGTACCAGCCTATCGCCTCTCAACAAACACTAGAACACATAAAGCTGCACAAATCTTACCTCTACAATGTCATCATCAAACAAGAGCCAAAAGTCATGACTCTTCACTATTGCAATATAATGTCCTCTGTTTGGACCACTGCAAAAAAGAAAAGAAAATGGTTTACATCTATTCAAAGAATTGTGAATGAATTATTCGTAATAAGGTACCGTGGAATTTCAACATCCTCCTTAATTGTTGTGTACAAATGACATGCAAGCATGTCCAGGTATTTCAAATAGTTTGAATCTACATTCATTCATTTTCCCTACCAGAGTCCTGAACATAACCTTAAAACATAACAAAACCCGGGAATTTGACTTCACCAGGTTTTGTTCCAGTCCCCTGGGGCATGCCATATTGGGATGCTCCACTGTGTGAAACCTCCCAGATTGCCACTTTTCATTCAGCTCTTCCTGGTTCCAACGGCGCATGCGCAGGCTCTTCTCCAATCATTCAGCCAACGGCTCTTATTGACTAGAAAGGGGAGCATGCCGCCCCAGCCTTTCTGAATCCCCATTCACAAAAATGAGAGCTGTTTGCCAAATGACCTAGTAACTCCCGGCCCCTCTCACTGGACGAGAGAGTTTAAGGGTGTCCCGAGGGGTTTCCCAGAGCGGGTCATCCTGATACGGGATGCCGCAGGGATGGCCAGTGGCTGGCCCTGGAATCTTAGTTTTGTTCTTTTGGTGTTGTTTGGTTATTAAGTTAGACCTAGGGACTCTAAGAGCATCTGCTCCTAACAGTTGATAGTAACATATCAAAGAACTAGAAATAGGAAACAGCGCTCGAGAAGCAATGTTGTCGGAACCCATCTGATCGTGGAGCTATGGCAGCTTAGTCTTAGAGAGAGCAGAGCAGTGCCCTACTTATGTCCAGAAGTGGCATAGTGAGCTGGGGGTAGATCGAGATCAGAAGTATTGGGCTCGGATGTGGAACGCAGCTTATGGTGTTTCCTTATCTGTAGCCTCGATTGAAGCCAACATTAAGTTAATGATGAGAATGGTACTTGGTCCCAGAACGACTGAAGCATTACACTGCAGACAGCGTTTATTTTTTCCTGGCTACCAAGTCCTCAGCCGTATTCAGTTTACCAGTCCATTGTTAGCAGTACTGACTGACCTGTTTAGCTAAAAGAGAACCTACTATAATCACATTGTCCACTGGCCAAGCCCTCCACTGCATGGGTGGTAGTGAATTACCATAACAAGACCCTCTCGAGAGCATGTTGGCAGATCTTCTTACACCTGGGGCAGTGGCAGTAAATTTGAAACCAGACTCAGTAGCCAAAACCTTGCACGGCTATCAAACTGCACTAAAGGGCAACATGTTTTAGTAATGAACAATGCAATACTTCAGCAGTCAGATTATTTTATGAACAGCAAGACAGTTATCACTCATTCAAAATGCCCATGCGCTAAGTATACACACCTTCCACAGTGGACAACCACAGCTACTAGGTCATACATTCTGTCTGGGTTGGTGGCATCTCCTGATGTGTTGAACAGCCGAAGCTCTAATGGAAAGACTACTCTGTATGACAGCTTCGTATATCGATGCAGTTGATCCATATATTTAAACCTTTTTAGGTGAAGAGCTAAAATCATAGGTAGCTTTTTTACCTTCATCCTGAAATGAGACACAACGTGTTGATTACCTGTCAATGTCTTTTACAGAACTTTATATCAAATATAAAACTTATGACAGCAGAATCAGTGGCCATTTTTAAATGTATACCAAAACAGGTCATTACCGTTTATGTGCTTCCTGTTTACTGCGGCATTCTTCACAGTAATATTTATATTCACTACAGAGGGTCTCTGTATTGCTAAAGCCCCTAAAACAAGCAAATATCAAATGGTGAATTATACACTCTTACTCAGAAAAATTATATACATTTTAAGGTAGTTAATCGATTGTCTTAGCTATAAGCCATCAAGGAACTGCTATGCAACTGTTGGTACAATGTAAGCAATATTAGTTGACCTGCGCCATGCATACTGGAAAACATACTGGAGATCCAAAGCTCTTTACCATACAAAGACGCTGCTGGAATTTAATTTATGCTACCAGTCGTGTCAAAGAAGGGAGCTGGAGGTATCACTCAGCCAGGGCAGTATTTACGCAAAATATTATTCCGTGAGGGAAGAGAAGAGTCCTACCCCCCCCCCCCTCCCATCCTATGATGCTGCTGCTGTCCTGTACAGGTATATACAATGCTGTGCCTCTACCTTAGCAACAGGCAGTGCCCCCTCCTCAGGAGTGAGGCCAGGACTGGACATAAGGCCCCAGATTGGGGTGCCTCGGGGGGAGCGAGTATGCCTCAGACTCCAGGGTGGGGTTAAAGCAGACCTAAATTCTTCCCTGGTAAATCTATGCTCATTTGAACGTTAATCTGCCTGGGACACATGTCCCTTCCTCCTTGCTACCCCCTCAAGGAGTGTACTGGCCATAGGGAGACCTACCTCTCTAGCCCCCTTCCCAGAATCTCTGTACCCTCCTAGCCTAAAGCCCCGGTCAATGTTCTATCCTAATGATATAGCCCCAGCCCCCCCACAATACTAAAGCCTCAGCACCATAGACAACCCTGTGCATGCCCTGTCCCTGCAATGCTATGGCCTCATAAGGAGATTAATGGGCTACGTATGGGCTAGCTAGGCTAGTAAATTCCCAAGCTGAATTTTGTCCTCAGTCCACCACTGCGTTCATCTGCAGTGCTTCATGTCCCCTAATTTTTACCCCTAGTGGTCCTGCTTACCACCAGAGGGAAGCACAAGTAACACAAGTGATATTGGGAAACATTGCACTAAGGAGTTTGAGATCATGACCTTTATTTAGGAAGAATACCATCCGAATGTGTCTTACCTTAAACAATGAGTAATTGATGTATTTTGTTCAACATCAACAGACAAGTCTAGGAAATCCTCGTCTTTACTACTTATCTGTATAGAAGACAAATGAAAATTAGAAAAAAAAAAAATATAAAGAAATTACTGTTCTGTCACATGGTGCAATATACTTGCTCAGTACCCTAAAGTGGACCAAAAGATTACAATAGACTAATGGTACACTATCATATTCCCTAGGGGGCATCCTGATTTGGGATGTGCTACAGTGGGAAATTCACTGGGAAGACACCAGGAGCACATTTACCCTTTTCTGTGTTCCTGCGTCTATGAAGCTGGACCAACACCCTTAGAAAAAGTAGTGCTCATAATAATTCAGATCACTGAACGTAAAAATACAATTCTGTGATTACTCACCTGTAGAATTGGTATTATGAGTATACAGTACGTCCTGCTCCAAAGGTGATACTTACAATTGGGTTATCCTCTGCCAGATGGCGCTGTACTGCAGAGACATAGAAAACAGGCTCCTCCCGGCCCCTCAAATACCTGGGGACCTCCCACAAATCCCCAGCATTGAAAAGCAGTGAATGAGAAGCCGGGAGAATTTAACCACCCAAACTGGTAACTATAACAATGACAACAATCACCATACAGGGGATCCAAGATAATGCAAAACCAAGGGTGGGGTGGAGCAGGACGTACTGTATACTCATAATATCAATTCTACAGGTGAGTAATCACAGAATTGTATTATTCTTAGTATACAGTACGTCCTGCTCCAAAGGTAATACTTACAATTGGGACATCCAATAGCAGTGTCCATAAAGTAGGGTGGGATCCCCAACAAAAAGGTAACAGCAGACAGTTTAAACCACTGCCGCCTGCAGAACCTTGCTGCCAAAAGCAGCATCAGCTGAGGCCCTAACATCAACCTTGTAAAACTTTGAAAATGTATTAACAGAAGACCAAGTAGCGGCCTTGCAAACTTGTTCAACGGAAGCCTGGTGCTGGAAAGCCCAAGAGGCACCAATAGCACAAGCAGAATGAGCAGTAAGGCGGAAGGGAGGTTCCTTCCCTTAGCAGAATAGGCCTGAATCACAGTCTGACGAATCCACTTGCTAATAGTAGACTTGGCAGGAGCCAAACCCTTCCTGGGACCAGAAGGGACCACAAAAAGAGCATCCGTTTTACAGAAAGACGCAGTGGCCACCAGGTAGTACTTCAGACACCTAACCACATCCAAGGAATGCAAAACCCTCTCCTTTGAGTTGCTAGGATTAGGGCACAAGGAAGGAATAACATAATAATAATGTCCTGATTCAAATGAAAAGCAGACACTACCTTAGGCAGAAAATCTGGTTTAAAGCGGACCACCACCTTGTCCTGGTGTCTCTCAAAGTAGGGGGGCTGGATTGAAAGCGCCGCCAACTCAGACACACGCCTAACAGAAGTGATAGCCACCAAAAAGACAACCTTGAGAGTAAGAATGGCCAAAGCAGCTTCCTGCAGAGGTTCAAAGGGAGCACCCTGCAAGGCAGACAAAACCAAGTTTAAATCCCAAACAGGCACCATGGGCTTACGAGAGGGACGCACATGAGTAACCCCCTGGAAAAAAGTCTTGATCAAAGGATGCTGAGCAAAAGACTTCTGGAAGAAAACAGACAGGGCAGAAACCTGACCCTTCAGAGCACTGAGTTGGAGCCCCAACTCTAAACCATGCTGTAAGAACTCCAGAACCCTGGGAACAGAAAACACACGACAGGGAAGAGACTTAGATTCACACCAGTCAATGTAAGCACGCCATACCCTGTAATAGATGGAAGAAGAAGACTTCTTCCTAGCCTTTACCATGGTATCAACCACCGAGGCAGACAAACCTTTTTCCATCAAGATAGAGGTTTCAGCAGCCAGGCCGTCAAAGCCAGAGTTTGTAAATTGGGATGGCGTAAGGGGCCCTGAATGAGCAGATCTGGCACCCTGGGTAGAACGTACTGATCTACTGCCAGCTGCACCACGTCTGCGAACCACACTCTTCTTGGCCACCTGGGGACCACCAGAATTGCTGGCACCCCTTCCAGAGCAATCTTGCGCAGAACCCTGCCCAGCAGAGGGTATGGAGGAAAGACATACAGGAGCTGAAAGTCCTGCCATGACATGGATAGAGCATCCGCGGACAAGGCCAGAGGATCCTGAGACAGGGAGACAAAGGCCGGGAGCTTGTGGTTGTGACGGGACGCAAAGAGATCCACATCTGGTAGACCCCAACGGTGACACAGGGATTGAAAAACCCTGTTGCAGAGGGACCATTCTCCCTGACGAGAGGTCCCCCTGCTCAGAGAGTCTGCCAGGAGATTCTCTGCCCCCGGGATGTACACAGCTGATATGCATGGAACATTGGCCTCCGTCCAAATCAGAATCCGAGATACTTCCTGGAGGGCCCCCTTGCTCCGGATCCCTCCCTGATGATTGATGTAGGTAACTGCCGTCCGGTTGTCCGAGCGCACCTGAACAGGCAGACCCCGAAGGTGATGGGTCAACTGAGCCAGAACCAACCTGATGGCCCTCAGTTCCAAGATGTTGATAGGTGTGTGGGCCTCCTGAGGGCGAGGCCCCACCTCCCCTGGAACCGCAGGGACTTCCAGAATCCCCCCCATCCCGACAGACGGCATCCGTGGTGACCGTCTTCCAGGAGGGGGCCAGAAAGGATCTGCCACCCAGCAGGTTCCTGGAGTCCAGCCACCACGAAAGAGACCGCCTGACCAGGGGGAAAGCACACAAACCCCGTCCAGGGACGCTGGGTACTTGTCCCATACTGAAAGAAGGTGAAGTTGTAGAGGCCTCAAGTGGAACTGAGCATAAGGCACCGCCTCGAAGCACGCCACCATCAGGCACACCAGCTGTATTCCCTGCCTGATGGAGGGATGGTGACACGATAGCAGGGACCAGGCCTGCGCAAGCAGAGCGTCCACCTTCTGTTGAGGAAGGAAGATCCTTGCTTGAACTGTATCCAGAATCATTCCCAGGAATGGAGTCACCGAGGAAGGAGACAGAGGATTTGGGGTGATTGATCACCCAGCCGAAAGACTCCAGGGTGGATACCACCAGCTGAGTGTCCAACTCTGCCTGATGTAGAGACTGGGAGGTGATGAGAATGTCATCCAGGTAAGGCAGCACACGGATGGCCCGAGACCTGATCAGAGACATCACGCCAGCCAGCACCTTGGTGAACACCCTGGGAGCAGAAGTGAGACCAAAGGGCAATGCCACAAATTGGTAGTGTTGATCTTCCAATGCGAACCTGAGGAATCTTTGGTGACCTGGAAACACAGGAATGTGAAGGTAAGCATCTTTGATGTCCACAGACGTCACGAAATCCCCTGGGCGCAGGGAACTGATGGCAGAGCGCAGAGTTTCCATGCGAAAGCGCCTGCTCCTGACAAATTTGTCGAGGATCTTCAAATCCAGGATGGGCCTGACTGACCCATCCTTTTTGGGTACTGTGAAAAGGTTGGAATAGAAGCCCTTGCCTTTTTCTCTTAAAGGGACCTTGCAAATGACCCCCAGCTCCAGGAGGCTTCGCACAGCCTGAACTAGATCCTGAGCTGAGACAGGGTCCTGAGGAATCCGGGATCTGATGAATCTTGGGGGGGCAGGACAGCAAACTCTATTTTGTAACAGGAGGACAAAACCTCCTGAATCCACCGGTCTGAGACATGACGCCTCCAGACGTGAGCAAAGTGCTGCAGCTGTCCCCCCACCCGGATGGGCGAAGGCGCCCCATTATGTCTGAGGGGGCTTGGGAGTGGACTTGGGCTTAGAACCCCAGGAGGAGCCAGGACGACCACGTCCTCTGCTCCTACCCCAGGAGTATCCTCGGGCCCCAGTGAAGGAAACCCCCCTCCCTTGTCTAGCACCACGGTAGGGGGGTGAAAAGGAGCCCTGACCCCGAAAGGGCTGAGACTGCCGCCTGCGCTGGGGCAACCTACCTCCTTTAGCAAAAAGGTCCAGACGATCCCCAAACAGGCGTAGTCCTTTGAAGGGAAAACCAGTGAGGGCTTTTTTGGCAGCGTTGTCAGCAACCCACTGGCGCAGCCAAACCGAGCGGCGTATAGCCACCACCAGGGCAGAAGTTCTGGCACACATTCTAATGGTGTCATCCAAGGCAGAGAGGATAACATTTACAAAGACATCACAGCTAGATAGTGCATTAAACACATCAGGAGACAAATCATCAGGGGCACCATCAAGGACACTTCTGATCAGGGACCTAAGAGCCACGGATGTAATGGCCGAGGCACAGACCAAGCGCAGTGCTGCCCCCACAATAGCAAAGGCATGGGACGCCAGTTGGTCAATGTGCCGGTCCTCAGCATCCCGCAGGGTAGTAGAGTCAGGGGAGTGCATGACAGAGGTGTTAGACAACCCTAGAATAGGGGCATCCACCTCGGGAGGGGATGACCAGCACTTAACCACATCAGCGGGAAAGGGATACTTTTTGTCCCAACTTTTAGGTACGCCGGGAAGTCTACTGGGACGTTCCCACTCCTTAAGCACGAGATTATTGAAATGAGCTTGCTTGGGAAATTCCAAACGCGATCTAGCAGTATGAAAAAGCTCACCCTTTTGCCTAGGAGCTGCAGCAGGGGGAGAGATGGACAGAACCTCAAAAATCTGGGCCAGCAATCTGTCAGTATCATCCGGGGCCCAGGGGTCAGAGCCAGAATCGTCATGACCCCTGGGTCTCTCATCAGATGACCCCGAATCGGAGAACAGCTCCCCTTCGTCCGAGGGGGTATAGTCACATAAATGCAAAATCTCATCAGTTTCCATAGGGAAAAGAGTGACATCAGGTGTTAAGTGCCGCTTTTTTGCAGTGGCCTTACGCGCCAGGGTATTAGCAATTAATTTCTCGACGCTAGCCAGTCTAGCAGACACATTAGGCTGAGAGTCCCCACTTGTATTCAAGTCATGGGGAGTGAGACTCAGGCTTGAAGGAGTAGGTGAAGTGAAACGAGGTGCAGGCCCAGCCACAGGAAGGCCAGATTGCGGCGCTAGCACCTGCTGGGCGCAAGGTACACAGACCCGTGCATTGTCACCGCTAATAGGTGAGACCCCACAAGCTACACACAGCCGGGCTTGTCCCGAAGGAACCCCAGTCACATTATCCTGAGATGCCTCCATATGGTGATTACAAGGCACAATATGCCAGTAGGGATTAATGCTATAAAGCAACCCTGGATGCCCCAATAACCCGCTAGGGAAGTGGGAGTAATTACACTAGGCCACACAAGTTAAAATTAACAGAGGGCCGGGAGAAGCAAAAGGATTCGCCCGTATGAAAGACACAATGAAAGTGGGCCGTAAGCAGACATTCAATATAACATGATAATAAGGGCACTTACGGACCGCGGTAGGTAGAGACCGTCACACAGGAGCCCACAATCAGACAAAATGGCGTCGGTATACCTTGAGGGGCGGGCCATGACGCGGAGCGCGCCAGAGCCAGCCCCCCTCCCCCCCCCCGAAGAGCGCGAAGCCAACCAGACAAGCAGCCAATGACGGCACGAGGTAACGCCGCCGCCAGGCACGGAACAATATGAAAAAAGAGGCCGCGCGGCGGCGACGGTAATGACAATAGTAAAGAAAAAGCAAGTCAGCGCGGCGGCTGACACAGCATAAATAAAGTCAAAGGCACACAAACACATATAATGTTACACACGTACACCTCCCCCCCCTTTTTTTTCCCCCCGAAGACCACAGGGAGAATGAGGGAGGACGGCGGCCCATCTATATAGGACCCACCGATATACAGGGCAATAGTGCGGGAGGGGCATCCCATAGAGGCTCACCATAAGCATATACCGCCTACCCTTTGGTGGGGGACTGCGGTGGAGCAGCGCTCCTTAAGCACTCATGGTGCTGCCTACCGTCACCCGACCAGCGCAGCCAAGGCTGGGATGCACATAACTAGTGGAACGGGTGGGACTAGTCCTACAGGGCCGCAGGCTAATAGCCCCGCTCACCTGCAAGAAGAGAGAGCCATATTCTTGTCCTTCGCAGTGACACTGCAGAGAAATTCTGGGGATTTGTGGGAGGTCCACGGGTATTTGAGGGGCTGGGAGGAGCCTGTTTTCTATGTCTCTGCAGTACAGCGCCATCTGGTGGAGGATAACCCAATTTTAAGTATTATCTTTGGAGCAGGGCGTACTGTATACTAAGAATATTTAATTTACCTTTTTGTTAACTCCTGCCGTGGACAGTTTTACAAACAAAATGGCATCTCAAGGAGCCTCAGGCCGCCTGCAAAGAGGAAGTGCTTCTGGCTTTCCTGCAGCGGTGCATTGTGGGTTATGGCAGTTGGATCCAGGCAGAAGCACAGCTGGGTTGCTTGGAAAGGAAGATTCAAAATGGCCACTAAGAGAAGAAAATTGGTGAGGCGGCACTTCAGCGTCGAGTAGATGCAGAAGCAAATGTAAGTGCTGACATTGCTTCTGTACCATGCATGCAGATGGGGCAAGGGAGTTTAGGGGAGTTTGGGGGGTTCGCTCAGTACACTCACCTCACTAGTGTCCCCACGCTGCATTCTCGCAACAACTTTAGCCTAGACGCACACCCTCCCAGGCATTTTTGCTGTTGAGGACCCACCCCACAGTTAGAGGCGAGTGGGGATGTGGCTGGTGGCTTTTCTTGGCCCTCTGAGCTCAAAGCTTGAAAAAAGTTTCGGGCGATCCCAGAGGATCCCAAGATAGCAAAAAGCTAGTTTTTTCCTCATTAAAGGCACTGATAGTTTAGTGTTTTTAGATATATTGTTGCTCGTGCATGCGCCATTGGACCGGGAACGAAGGTGAGTTTTAGGGCGACCTGGGAGGTTTCACACAGCGGGGCACCCCTGGTCGAGGTACTCCGGGGAAAATGAGTATGCCTGCCCTGGAGTCTTTAAAGGAGCAGTATCGCGAATTTTTCTTGGTGACTTATATTTAAATGGTACTGTAGGTAAGTGTTGGAGTAAGAATTACAAATGTAGAAAAAAATGATATCTGTGTTGTGCAGCTGGAGACTAATAGCTCATGTTTATGTCTGCTGAGTGTCGGCCAACACGCTGGCCTGTTCCACGCTGAGAGAGGGAAACAATGTAACAAAGTATTAGCTGTTCAGTGCTGGCAGCCGTCCAGCATAAGATAACAACATTGCCTGGCCAGAACTCATATATCTAAAACAGAGAGAAAAGCTCTAGAAGTCATTTAGCTGATTGGTAATTTCAATGTCTTTGAACCAGAGAGTCATTGGTTCAAATCTCAGACTCGCCAGTTTTTCTTTTTTTTGGGGGGGGATTTTATTTCAGAATTGGATTTTTGGGTTTACATCCTGTTTTTTTTCTATAAACATTTTTTATTTTGACAGTTTTCCCTTCATGTTGGCTCTGCTGCAGAATCTTTCAGTTTACCATTTTCTCTCTTTTCTCAACACATTTTTCCATATGATCTTTCTTTCAGCTTTGTGTGTTTTGAGCAAAGCCCAACCCAGGATTTTCACTATCGGGTGTTTTGTGCCCCTAGGGGCATCCGGACTTGGGATGCCCTGATATGTGAAATCCCCAAGTTCGCCTGTGAAAACGTACCTTTCCCTGTCCCACAGCGCAAGCACGGGCTCTCATCCAATCAGCTCTGTTTGCACGCAGATGGGGAGCCTGAGCAGTAACTTTCCTGGCCGCCCGGCAAGTCTAAATGACTATCTGCGTGAGCCCGCCAGAAAAATGGGGGGATCTGTGGTTATCCAGGGGTCGTTTCACACAGTGGGGCATCCCGATTTAGAATGCCCAAGGGGGAAGGTCAATGGCCGGGTCTTATAGACTTCAGGGTCGGCCACTCAGGGTTTTGTTCCACTTTAATACCTTTAGATTTTCCTGCAGTTATTCAAAGAAGAATTTCAGTCATTTTCAGTCAGTTTAGTTTATTTTGTATAGATTTTACACATTTGAGTCACCTGGTCTCATAACAAAAGTAGCACCTCACACACACACAGCCGTTACCACTGATTACAGTGTCAGCCTCTGAGGTAAAGTGTTGCTAGGGGACCAGTGGGCTAAATGAAGCAGCTCACTAAATACAACCCAGCAGATCCCCCTATTCAGCAAATGGACTGAGCCATTGTCATTATACAATTTAAAAGAAAGGCAGATATTTTTTCCTTTTTCTATCGCCACATTATTTATACACATGTTAGAAGCTATTGTGTGGCTATTTAATTATTTATCTTTTTTAATGCAAATTTCGCGATACTGCTCCTTTAAGTGGCACGCGCTCATCAAAAGGTTGAGCACACCTGGTCTAGCCCACTCCCGGTGCCATCTTGTGGTGAGCTGTTCAATGCTCTGGATCGGGCACAGACTGTGCACAATCACGTGAATGGACACAGCCTCCGCCATATTGAGCAGGAGCCCTTGCTGCTAGAGAGCACCATTCCAGCAGTTAGGTAGGGTAATTTCCTATTTTGCAGATGGCAGACGCACCTGAAAATACCATTTTGTGAGTACTCACCTGTAAAATGGTTATTACGAGTATGTCACGCACCCCACTTCCAAATATTCATGACACTTGGGAACCCGGCCTGTAGAGGGCGATCTTGCAGAGATGACATGGAAAAAGGAGCCCCTCCTGGTCCACAAGTACTGGGTTCCTCCCACTATTCCTCAGTCTTTTTAAAAAGCAGTGAAGAACCAGGAAGAGCAAATTATATTCAATAATTGAAAAATAGTTTGAAAATAATAATCACCATATAAAGGATCCCTTAGAACAAAAAAGGGCAGGGGAAGTGGGGTGTGTGACATACTCGTAATAACCATTTTACAGGTGAGTACTCACAAAATGGTATTATTCCTAGTATGTCACACACCCCACTTCCAAATATTCATGACACTTGGGACATCCAATAGCAGTGTCTATAATGGGTGGGGATCCCCAAGGAATAATGCATAACTTAAATCACTGCAGCTTGCAGAATTTTGCGGCCAAAAGCAGCATCCGCTGAGGCCCGCACGTCAACCTTTTAAAACGTAGAAAAAGTATGCACAGAAGACCAAGTCGCAGCCTTGCAAACTTGTTCAACAGAAGCCTGGTGCTGAAAAAGCCCAGGAAGCTCCAATAGCACGAGTAGAATGAGCGGTGACACGAAAAGGGGGAACCTTCTCCTTAGCCATATAGGCCCCAATGATGGCCTGACGTATCCACTTACTAAGGGAAGATTTGGCAGGAGCAAACCCCTTCTTGGGCCCAGAAGGCACAACAAAAAAGGCATCCATCTTGCGGAAGGCCGAAGTAGTAACTAAATAATACTTAACACAACGAACTACACCCAAAGAATGTTAGACCCTTTCCTTGTCGTTACTAGGTTTAGGACACAAGGAAGGAAGAACTATATCCTGATTGAGGTGGAAAGCAGACACCACCTTAGGAAGGAAATCCGGTTTAAAACGGAAAACAACCTTATCTTGATGCCTCTCAAAATAAGGGGCTAGAATAGACAAAGCCGCCAGTTCAGAAACTCGGCGGACAGAAGTAATAGCAACCAAAAAGGCAACCTTCTGAGTAAGAATAGAAAGAGGAATATCCTGCAAAGGCTCAAAGGGAGCAGCCTGCATAGCTGAAAGCACCAGGTTAAGGTCCCAAACAGGAAGCATAGGCTTTCTGAGAGGCCGCACATGCGCGACTCCTTGGAAAAAGGTCTTAACCAAAGGATGAAGAGCAAACGACCTTTGAAAGAAAATAGCCAAGGCAGAGACTTGCCCTTTCAAAGTATTAGTCTGGAATCCCATATCCAGACCTCGTTGCAGATATTCCAGAATTCTAGGAATAGAAAATACTCTACAGGGCAAAGCCCTGGATTCACACCAATCAATATAGGACCTCCAAGTCCTGTAATAAATGACAGAGGAAGACTTCTTCCTAGCTCTAATAAGAGTCTGAATAACCGCATCAGAAAGACCTTCCTCTTTCAAGATGGAGACTTCAGCAGCCATGCCGTCAAAGCCAGCGTTTGTAAATTGGGGTAACAAAGTTGACCCTGAGTGATGAGATCTGGAAGAAGAGGCAGATGGAAATGATCCATTGCCAGCCTTAAGACGTCTGCATACCACAGACGTCTTGGCCATCTTGGCGCCACCAGAATTGCTGGCGCCTCCTCCAGTGCTAACTTGCGCACCACCTTGTTGATCATGGAGAATGGGGGAAACAGATATAGGAACATCAGATCCTTCCAGGCCAGAGACATGGCATCTGCTGCCACTGCCAGAGGATCCTGGGATAGAGACACAAAAGCTGGCAGCTTGTGATTGTGGCGAGAAGCAAACAGGTCCAACCGTGGAGTCCCCCACTTGTGACAAGAGGAATGGAAAAACCCTTGGATTGAGAGACCATTCTCCCTGGCGAGAACATTACATGCTCAGGGAGTCTGCCTCCACATTCTCTATCCCCGGAATGTAAACTGCTGATATGCAGGGAACATTGATCTCTACCCACTAAAGGATCAGAGACACTTCCCGGAGGGCACCCCAACTGCGAGTCCCTCCCTGGTGATTGATGTATGCAACAGCTGTTCGGTTGTCTGACCGAATCTGAACTGGCAGACCCTGTAAGAAATGGGTCAGTCGAAGTAGAACAAGACGTATGGCCCGAAGCTCTAATACATAGATTGGAGAATGAGCCTCCTGAGGCCCCCACAATCCTTGGAACTGATGCTTCTTCCAGAAGACCCCCCAGCCTACCAGGCTGGTATCCGTGGTAACCAGTTCCCAACGCGGAGTCAGAAATGACTTGCCCTTCTGGAGGTTGTGCGATATTAACCACCACTGAAGGGACTGCAAAACGTGGGGAGACAACAGACAAGTCTGATTTAATGATAGTGGGCACCTGTCCCACTTTGCCAAGAGGAAGAGCTGAAGCGTCCTTATGTGAAACTGGGCAAACGGGACTGCCTTGAATGCAGCTACCATCAATCCCACTAGTCTCATCCCTAGACAGATAGACTGACGAGGGTTGGACAAGAATAGACGAATCAAGTCCTGAATCAGAACCATTCCAGAATCAGGCCTAGGAAGGGAATTTCCCTGAACGGACAGAGAGAGGATTTGGGGTAACTTATTACCCATCCGAACCTCTCTAGCGTACCATCCATCCTGGTGTCCAACTCTGATTGTTTGAGGGAGGAGGCCGCGATAAGAAGATCGTCCAGAAAAGGCACAATGCGGATGCCCTGGACCCTGAATATAGCCATCACTCCTGCCAGCATCTTGGTAAAGACTCTTGGGGCCGAGGTAAGGCCGAATGGCAGGGCCACAAATTGATAATGCTGGTCTTCTATCGAGAACCTGAGAAATCTCTGGTGACCCGGAAAATAGGAATGTGCAAATAAGCATCCCTGATGTCTATGGATGTCATGAAGTCCAATCGATTGTTGATCGCAGAGACTCCATGCGGAATTTTCTGAAACGGATAAATTGATTGAGTCTCCTTAGGTCTAGGATAGGCCGAACAGAGCCGTCCTTTTTGGGTACCGTGAATAGGTTGGAGTAAAACCTCAAACCCATTTCCGCTGGAGGCACTAGGCCGATGACAGCCATGTTTAACAGATTCGCTACTGCTGCCCGCAGTCCCTGCGCAATTGCCGGATCTGACGGCATCCGGGATATGAAAAATCTGGGAGGAGGCCGGGACCAGTTTTTAACCGGAAGAGACTACTTCCAGAACCCAATTGTCTGATACCTCCTGAACCCAGACCTGGAAGAAGAACCGCAGCCATCCCCCCACCCGTAAGGGTGAGGGCGTCCCCTCATTGTTGAGCAGGCTTAGTGGCAGATTTGGTTTTGGACCCCCAATTCTGACTTGGACGGCCACGTCCCTTTCCTCTATTCCATGCATTCCCTCTAGGGGCTGAAAAGGCCGATCCTCTACCGGATCTAGACCCCCGAAAGGAAGGGTTAAGAGAGGCCACTCCACAAAAGGAATGACGTTGTTTCTTATGCTGAGGCAATTTACCTCCTTTAGTGACAGAATACAATTTTTTCTCCAAAGAGGCGCACTCCCCCAAAAGGGAGCGCTGTAAGCGATTTCTTGGCTACAATATCAGCTGCCCACTGCCCCAACCATACTGACCGCCGGATGGCGACTAACAAGGCAGAGGTTCTGCTGCACATGGGCAGAGTATCATCTAAGGCAGAACGTACAAAAGATGCAAACATCTCACATCGCTTAAGAGCGGCGTACTCATCAGAGGCTGGATCAAGCCCTGAGTAATTCATTAGGTCTCTCACAACAGACCTAATAGCCACTGTCATGAGTGCTGAAGCACCAACAGGCAGCAAGGCCGAGCCCGCACTGGAAAAAGCGTGGCACGCCATTTGATCAATAAGCTTATCCTCTCCATCTTTTAAGTGTAGTGTAGTCAGGAGAATGCAACACAGAAGAATTGGATAAATTAAGCACAGGTGCATCCACCACAGGTGGTGATGACCAACGCTTAACAGTATCAGCTGGGAAGGGATATTTCTTGTCCCAGCCCAAGGGAATGCCAGGAAGCTGCGCAGGCTTCTTCCATTCTTTAAGAATAATTTCATCAAAATGCTTTTGATTAGGAAATTCTAAACAAGATTTAGAGACTCCAAAGAATTCCCCTTTTTGAGGAGGGACTACTTCAGGAGGAGTGATAACCAAAACCTCAAATAACTGAGCAAGAGCCTTTGGGGTATCCACAACACTAGCTTCACCCTGCTCAATCACAGTACCAACAAATTGCTGTTCATCAGAAACATTTGATTCCTCATATAATTCTCCTTCTTCTAACTGAGAAGGATCAGACCAATAAAGCATTTCACAATTATCCGACTCAGTTACCGGAACGGCCTGAGTCAAATGTTTCCTTTTAGCTGAGGCCTTCTTGGCCACAGAGCTAGACATTAATTTTTCAAGATGAGCCAATCTGGCACATAAATCAGAATGCGACTCACCACCCATGACAATATCACTGGGGGTACGGACAAGACATGGCGGAGTAGGAGATAAGGCAGAAGCCGCAGATGCCGAAGCCTGGGCCCCAGTTTGCTGCATAATAGTTAATTGAGCACAAGGGACACAAAGAAATGCGTTATCCCCAACAAGGGATGCCCCACATCCAAAATATTGCCGAGTCTGTGCAGAGGGAACTGCATGCCTGTTGTCCTGAGATGCCTCCATATGGTGTTTTTTAGTATTATACTATAATTGATTATAGTCGCCAAGTATATATGGGATTTACGCAATTGCTACCCGGGATGCCCCTTTAAATAGTCCCAAGTGGGAGGATATTAACACAAATGGACCCCCAAATAAGGCTTTAAGGGCTAAAGACCAGGAGAAACCCCCTTTTAAAATAAAGAGTTTCCACCTACAAAGAAAACAACAGTCACCAATGCACACAATACAATAAATGACAAAGCATGAAAAAAATGGCAGAAAACTCCCTTCAGCAAGCTGAGGGGTACTCACAGCACCAAAAGTATCCTACTTGTAACCTGTGCCAGAGTCTTCTGGGCAAATGGACAAATCTGTCCCACACTTGTTTCCTGATTGAAGATTTCAAGGGCCATCAGGCTGGCTGACTTGATGACAAAGCTCATGGTTAGGCTTAAGTATTCCAAATAAAGGAAGGTGTCAGATTAGAACCCTAGTAAGGATTGTCTAGGGAAGACCATAGGGAAGCAGCAGGAGCCAGGCAGACAAAGGGAGCACACCAGGTGCTCTGGGAATGAAATGATGCTGTGTGCCTAAGCCCCGCCCACCCCCAGAATCTCATGACCAAGAATGGAGGAAAATTCAAATCTGAACACAGCCAGAAACAAAGAGCTTTAAAAGGTAACCAAAAAGGAATGCTGCCTAGACAGAAATAGGACAATCTAAATAAAACATCCTATTAAATAGTATAGTAAACATATATAATAATATATATGTAATAAAGATTTATTTTATATATCTTTTTTTTTTATTTGTGTGCATGGTGACAAATAAGCCCAGATAACGCCCCCCCCCCTCCTTTTTACCCCAGCAGGGTAAAGGAGAACTAAAGGGGAGAGGATAGAAATGCACCCATAAGGCACAAGGGGATTATAAAGGGACAGGGGCATCCCATGCTGGGAACACCAACCCAGGAACCGCCTACCCACATTTGGGTCTCACGGAGGAGTAAAACTCCTGTATACACCAGAAGGTGTATGTATCTACCTTTGCCTGAACCATACAGCCAGGGCTGGGAGGCATACAATATAACCAAACTTTTTTTTTTTTTTTTTTTTTAATTCAGGCAGAGAAATAGAGAAAGGCCGGGAGCAAACCCGGCTACCTGCAGTTTGAAGGAGAGTCATCTTCTGAATGCTTCGCCGACTGCAGAGACGAAAAGACTGAGGAATAGTGGGAGGAACCCAGTACTTATGGACCAGGAGGGGCTCCTTTTTTCCATGTCATCTCTGCAAGATCGCCCTCTACAGATCGGGTTCCCAAGTGTCATGAATATTTGGAAGTGGGGTGTGTGACATACTAGGAATATAGACCATATCTGGACGACTCATACTGCTCCAGAGTTTCTGGATACGTAGTGGCGAAGGAATATTCAAGCCGTCACATGACTGTCATTCCAGACCAAAAATAAGGGCAGCAAAAGCATTTTAGTTAGTATGACCGAGTTTCTTACCGACTCGCAGGTAAGACACCTCGTTTCATTCGTTAACGTTCCCTGAAAGATTTCGTGGACCCAGGTGGGGTCTGGGGTGTGGTTATTGTTCTCATTGTCGATGTTACCATTAGGTATTCGACCGTTTTGCTTCTCTTGCTTTCTTTCTTCTTGTAAGATGTCAGCTATGGTGTTGAGCAGGTAATTTAGAAACTCGTGAGCATCCTGCTGCATGTAGTTGTCAAAAAGTTCTGCAAAGATCATAGAAAATTGAAGTTAATATAAAACCGTTTGTATATATAAATTTGGCTGACATTTAAAAGAAATATACCAAAAATGTAACCAGTAAAAATATTGCTTTATACTTGCTTACAAATCACATAAAATCAGGGCCCTGGTTCTGCTGTAAACAGAGAGTATAAAACTACAACATACAGATTTTCTAAAAATGCCCCATCGGCCCAGCATCTTTGTCCAGAATGCCCCAACTTTCTTGATTTAAAAAAAAAAAAAAAAAAAAAGGCCCGTTATATGCAATATGGCTACAACTGACTGAGGTTGTGTTGAAACCTGTGATTTCAACCCACAGCATCTATGAACACACAAATACTGTACTTAAAGTGGCTCGAAACCTAGCCAGGCCGATTGATTCCCTTCCCCCGGGGGCATCCAAAATCAGGATGCCCCGCTGTGTGAAACCCCCCAGGTCGCCCGTTCACTCACCTTTGTTCCAGCTCCAACGGTGCATGCGTGAGCCGCATCCCCGCTATCCCTCTAGCATCGCGCGTGCCAGGCATTTGTAAATGGCCGGCGCGGGCACGCTCCTTGTTAGAGCGAAGCGAGGGATGCCACGCCACTGGACTTAGACGGCGTCTTAGGTCATTACCCACCTGTACAGGGAAGTGTTTGTAGCCTCTATTGCCCACATCTTCTTAGGATGTTTTATTCACACGAAACCATTCAAGCAAGTCCACTTGAGCAAATAAAATCTGGATCAGATCATGAGAAACGAGGCGCTAGAGCAGCTTTTGGCCCATTTACACAGAACGATTATCGAGCAAGAAATCGCTAAAGCAAATGCAATTTAGCAATAATTCTTCTGTGAAACAGCCGCTGCAATCAAGCGAGGAAAGAGAATAGTTTAAAGTGGACCAACAGTCAAAAATGACTTAAACCAGACCAACACAACAAACAGTGCTCATATGCATCCCTGCCCAGCGCAATTTAATTTAATTTACCTTTACTCCTGCTGTAGTAAATTTTAGAAACAAAATGGCGGTTCATGCATTTGCAGGCCACCTGAAAACAGGAAATGCTGCTGGGCTTCCTGTTACTGTGCATTGTCATTATGTCAGTTGAATCCAGGCAGCAGCATGGCTGAGATGCTGGGGGAGGAAGTTCCAAAATGGCTGCTATCTTTTCCAACGGTGCGGGGCTGTTGTTCTGATTAATTGGTCGGCGCGTCGCTTTGACTGATCAAAAATCTCTCGTTCATCGCTTGATGGGTGGTGTGTGTCGCCCTCAAAAAAATATGTTGCGGGCAATCGCTAGAGCGATTCTGAACACAGTCGCAGATTTTAATGGTCAGGCGCTCGCTGAGCAAAAAGCCAATTGATCTGCTTGTGTAAGTCCTTGGGCCTAAAAATACAATTCTGTGATTACTCACCTGTAGAATTGGTATTATGAGTATACAGTACGTCCTGCTCCGAATCTAATACTTACACTTGGGATATACTCCGCCAGATGGCGCTGGACTGCAGAGACATCGAAAATAGGCTCCTCCCGGCCCCTCAAATACCCGGGGACCTCCCACAAATCCCCAGCATTGAAAAGCAGTTAAGGAGAAGCCGGGAGCATTAAACAATCCAAACTATCAACTATAACAATGATAATCACCAAACAGGGGATCCAAGAAAATGCAAACCAAGGGTGGGTTGGAGCAGGACGTACTGTATACTCATAATACCAATTCTACAGGTGAGTAATCACAGAATTGTATTATTCTTAGTATACAGTACGTCCTGCTCCAAAGGTAATACTTACAGTTGGGACATCCAGTAGCAGTGTCCATAAAGTAGGGTGAGATCCCCAAGAAAAATTAGCAGCAGGCAGTTTAAACCACTGTCGCCTGCAGAACCTTGCGGCCAAAAACAGCATCAGCTGAGGCCCTAACATCAACCTTGTAAAACTTTGAAAAGGTATGAACAGAAGACCAAGTAGCGGCCTTGCAAACTTGTTCAACAGAAGCCTGGTGCTGAAAAGCCCAATAGCACGAGTGGAGTGAGCAGTAAGGCGGAAGGGAGGATTCTTCCCCTTAGCAGAGTAGGCCTGAATCACAGCCTGACGAATCCACTTGCTGATAGTAGACTTGGCAGGAGCCAAACCCTTCCTAGGACCAGAAGGGACCACAAAAAGAGCATCAGTTTTCCTGAAAGGTGCAGTAGCCACCAGATAGTACTTCAGACACCTAATCACATCCAAAGAGTGCAAAACACTCTCCTTAGCATTGCTAGGGTTAGGGCACAAAGAAGGAAGAATATCCTGATTCAAATGAAAGGCAGACACTACCTTAGGCAGAAAATCAGGTTTGAAACGAAACACCACCTTGTCCTGGTGCCTCTCATAGTAGGGGGCCTGAATGGACAGCGCCGCCAACTGACGCCTGACAGAAGTGATAGCCACCAGAAACACAACCTTGAGCGTAAGAATGGCCAAAGCAGCATCCTGCACAGGTTCAAAGGGAGCACCCTGCAAGGCTGACAGAACCAAGTTTAAATCCCAAACAGGCACCATAGGTTTACGAGGGGGACGCACATGAGTGACTCCCTGGAAAAAAGTCCTGATCAGAGGGTGCTGAGCAAAGGACTTCTGGAAAAAAATAGCCAGGGCAGAAACCTGACCCTTCAGAGTACTGAGTTGGAGCCCCATCTCCAACCCATGCTGCAGGAACTCCAGAATCCTGGGAATAGAGAAGACACGACAGGGAAGAGACTTAGACTCACACCAGTCAATGTTGGCACGCCAAACCCTGTAATAAATGGAAGAGGAAGACTTCTTCCTAGCTTTAATCAAAGTATCCACAACTGAGGAAGACAGCCCCTTCTCCATCAAGATGGAGGTTTCAGCAGCCAAGCCGTCAAAGCCAGAGTTTGTAAATTGGGATGGCGTAGTGAGCCCTGAGTGATCAGATCTGGCACCAAGGGCAGAGCTTACTGATCTACTGCCAGCTGTACCACGTCTGCGAACCACACTCTTCTTGGCCACCTGGGGGCCACCAGAATTGCTGCCACCCCTTCCAGAGCAATCTTACGCAGAACCCTGCCCAGCAGGGGAATTGGGGGGAAGACATACAGGAACTGAAAGTCCTTCCATGACATTACTAGCGCATCCGAGGTCAGGGCCAGAGGATCCCTGGACAGAGAGGCAAAAGCTGGAAGCTTGTGATTGTGGCGGGACGCAAACAGATCCACATCTGGTTGGCCCCAACGGTGACACAGAGATTGAAACACCCTGCTGCATAGGGACCATTCTCCCTGGCGAGAGGTCCCCCTGCTCAGAGAGTCCGCCAGGTGATTTTCCACCCCCGGGATGTACACAACTGAAATGCAGGGGACATTGGCCTCTGCCCAAGTCAGGATCAGAGACGCTTCCTGAAGGCCCCCCTTGCTCCGGGTCCCTCCCTGATGATTGATGTAGGCAACTGCCGTCTGGTTTTCTGAGCGCACCTGAACAGGCAGGTCCTGAAGATGAGTAGTCAAGCGAACCAGAACTAACCTGATCGCTCGCAGCTCCAAGACATTGATAGGTGTGTGGGCCTCCTGAGGGCCCCACCTCCCCTGGAACCGCAGGGACTTCCAGAAACCCCCCCCCCCAACCTGACAGACTGGCATCCGTGGTGACCGTCTCCCAGGAAGGGGCAAGAAAGGATCTGCCCCCCCAACAGGTTCCTTGAGTCCATCCACCACAAGAGGGACCTCCTGACCAGGGGGGAGAGCACACAGACCCTGTCCAGGGACGCTGGGTCCTGGTCCCATACAGACAATAGGTGAAGTTGCAGAGGCCTCAAGTGGAACTGAGCATAAGGGACCGCTTCGAAGCACGCCACCATCAGGGCCACCAGCTGCATCCCCTGCCAGATGGAGGGATGGGGACAAGCTAGGAGGGACCGGGCCTGTGCAATCAGACTGTCCACCTTCTGCTGAGGAAGGAAGATCCTTGCCTGAACTGTATCCAGATTCATTCCTAGGAATGGAGTTACCAAGGAAGGGGACAGTGAGGACTTGGGGTGGTTGATCACCCATCCAAATGACTCCAGAGTGGACACCACCAGCTGAGTATCCAACTCTGCCTGATGTAGAGACTGGGAAGTGATGAGTATGTCGTCCAGATAGGGAAGCACGGACGCCGTGACATCTGAGCAGAGACATCACGCCAGCCAGCACCTTGGTGAACAACCTGGGAGCTGAAGTGAGGCCGAAGGGCAAGGCCACAAATTGGTAGTGTTGATCCATCAGAGCGAACCTGAGGAACCTTTGATGACCTGGGAACACAGGAATATGAAGGTAAGCATCTTTGATGTCCACAGAAGTCATGAAATCCCCTTGGCGCAGGGAACTGATGGCAGAGCGTAGAGTCTCCATGCGAAAGCGCCTGCCCCTGACAAACTTGTTGAGAATCTTTAAGTCCAGGATGGGCCTGACAGAACCATCCTTTTTGGGTACTGTGAATAGGTTGGAATAAAAGCCCTTGCCTTTTTCCTCTTAAGGGGACCTGGCAGATGGCCCCCAGCTCCAGGAGGCCTTGCACTGCTTGCACTAGCTCCTGAGCTGAAACAGGGTCCTGAGGAATCCGGGATCTGATGAATCTTGGAGGGGGATCAGCAGCAAACTCCAACTTGTAACCGGAGGACACTACCTCCTGAATCCACCGGTCTGAGACATGAAGCCTCCAGACGTGAGCGAAGTGCTGCAGCCGTCCCCCCACCCGGATGGGTGAGGGCGCCCCATCATGCCTGAGGGGGCTTGGGAGAGGATTTTGCTTTGGGACCCCAGGAGGAGCCAGGATGTCCACGTCCTCTGCCTCTACCCCAGAAATCTCCCCCGGGCCCCAGGGAAAGACACCCCCCTTCCCTGACTTGCACCGCAGTAAGGGGAAGAGAAGGAACCCTGACCCCGAAAGGGCCGAGGTTGCCGCCTGCGCTGGGGTAACCTGCCTCCCTTAGCAAAAAGTTCCAGGCGGTCTCCAAACAGACGCAGTCCTTTAAAGGGAAACCCAGTGAGGGCCTTCTTGGCAGCGTTGTCAGCAGCCCACTGGCGCAGCCAAACCGAGCGGTGCATAGCCACCACGAGGGCAGAAGTTCTGGCACACATTCTGATGGTGTCATCCAATGCTGAGAGGACAAAATTTACAAAAACATCACAACTGGAGAGTGCATTAAACACCTCACAAGGCAAATCATCAGGGGCACTATCAAGCATATTTCTGATAACGGTTCTAGTGGCCACAGCAGTGATGGCAGAGGCACAGACCGGGCACAGCGCCGTCCCCGCACATGCAAAGGCGTGGGATGCCAGCTGATCAATATGCCGGTCTTCAGCATCCCGCAGGGTAGTAGAATCAGGGGAATGCATGACAGAGGTGTTAGATAGCCCTAGGATCGGGGCATCCACCTCGGGGGGGGATGACCAACATTTAACCACCTCAGCAGGAAAGGGATACTTCCTATTCCAACTTTTTGGAACCCCGGGAAGTTTACTGGGGCGCTCCCATTCCTTGAGCACAAGGTTATGGAAATGTGCCTGTTCTGAAAATTCCAGACGCGATTTTGCTGTATGGAAAAGCTCCCCTCTTTGCCTGGGGGCCTCAACAGGGAGAGGTAGACAGAACCTCAAAAATCTGTGTCAATAATCTGTCAGTGTCATCTGGGGCCCAGGGGTCAAAGACAGAATCGTCATGACCCCTTGGTCTCTCATCAGATGAGCCTGAGTCAGAAAAGAGCTCCCCTTCGTCAGACAGGGTATAGCCACACAGATTCATAAACTCCTCAGTTCCCATAGGGAAAACAGTAACATTAGGCGCTAAGTGCCGCTTCTTAGCAGGGGCCTTACGCGCTAAGGACTTCTCAATAATCTGTTCAACAGTAGCCAGTCTAGAAGACACATCAGGCTGAGAGTCCCCACTAGTATGCAACTCAGTAGGAGTGAGGTTTAAGCTTGGGGGAGTAGGCGAAGTGAAACGAGGTGCAGCCACTGGCAGGCCAGATTGCAATGCAAGCACCTGCTCAGCACAGGGTACGCAGACCCGCGCCTTGTCAGCGCCAGCATGAGGCTGCCCACACGCTACACACAGCCGGTCTTGTCCCAACGGGACCCTGGTAACATTCTCCTGGGATGCCTCCATATGGTGATTTTTTAGCTATACGCCGATAGGGAATAGCACTATATAGCAACCCTGGATGCCCCTAACCCGCTAGGAAAGTGGGAGTATAGTGTTTTTACAAGGCCTATAAGTAATATACTACAAAAGGGCCAGGAGAAGCCAGGAAGGGTTCGTCCCGCCTGAAAGACATAAGGATACAAGACCTTAAGTACATCGTAACCCAAGTGAAGTAAATAAAGCCGCCCGCGGGGGCACTTACGGACCGCGGTAGGTAGGAGTCCGTTGCGCATAGGCCAACCAGACAGGGAAGATGGCGTCGGTATACCTCGAGGGGCGGGCCAGTAACATCGATGACGCGGAATGCGCCAAAGACGAGCCCCCCCCCCGAAGAGCGTGAAGCCGGGCCGGGAAAGCAGCCAATGGAGGCGCGCCAGCGCCTGAGGTAATGCCGCCGCCCGATAGGTAAGGGCAAGGGGCAAATAGTGCAGGAGGGGCATCCCAAAGAGGTTCACCATAAGCCTGAACTGCCTACCCTTTGGTGGGGGATTGCGGTGGAGCAGTGCTCCTAAGCACCTAACAACGGTGCTGCCTACCCTCACCCGACCAGCGCAGCCAAGGCTGGGAGGCATATTACTAGTGGAACGGGTGGGAATGGTCCTACAGGGCCACAGGTTAATAACCCCGCTCACCTGCGAGTAGAGAGCCAATTTCTCGTCCTTCGCAGCCAGACTGCAGAGAAATTCTGGGGATTTGTGGGAGGTCCCTGGGGGGCAGGGACAAGCCTATTTTCGATGTCTCTGCAGTCTAGCGCCATCTGGCGGAGTATATCCCAACTGTAAATATTAGATTTGGAGCAGGACGTACTGTATACTAAGAATAGAAAGGACCTCAATAGGGCGAATCTATTCTTTACTGCACCTTGTTTTTGAAGATTGAGAAGACAATATGTACAGTACAGGCACAGTGGTCAAAGTCTCTGGTCCAGGCTGCCAAAAAAACAAGCCACCTGCCAGCTCACAGGCCTGACCCCAGGAAGTCCTGTCGGCTTCTGTCCTCCACTCCCCCCGAGACTAGCATCACACCCTCTGCTGCTCGTTAGTCACATGGGAGCAGACTACCTCATTTATTGGCAGCTTGGAGAGCATCTCACTGCGAGACCAACCCAAGCTGAGCGAAGATAGAAGCAGGTTATCTGCAGCAGGACTGACCACTGACCACAGGACAACAGACGCAGTGCCTTTGTCATTTTGGAGCAGCCTGTTCCTCTAAAAACTCCTCTCTCTTCCCTGAATTCAGAAAGTTTCTCAGGAGCTCCCAGCGGCTTTACAGAGTATCCTCGGCCAATTCAAATCAATGGGGCCGGGGTGCACATAGGGCAGGGGATGCCCCAACAGCCCCAAAGCACGAAAATGGAAAAAACAGGTACCTTTTTTTTCAGTGGAGAGCGGGGGCCATCGTTTCCACACTAAAGATAGCAAATTTGCGCATTGCAGACAGTGCCATTCTAAATTTCTACCTTGTATATTCTCTCTGGGTGATTCTGTTGCCACCCACAACCAAAAACTTACAAGCTGAAGGATAACTGGTGTCTGACTAAACTGGCCTTTCTATAGTATAAGGTCCAGAATCCACATAGTGATTACAGAATGACCCTTAAACCCGACATCCTTAAAAACACCGCCATTATCCAGGAGCATTGTCTCACATCATAGAGCTGCATCATCTAATGATATAGGCGAAACATTGTATGCCCACACAGCCCGTCACCAAGGTAAAAGAATGCAGTGGGTGTGCGACACAGAGGAGAATAGAGCCGGTGGGGGGACAGCAGATCGAGCATTCACCACCGCAAGCTTCCATTATCAAACCAAGCCCTGATGAATATATAATAATAATGAGAATATTAAAAGCTATAAGATAAAAATGACTGTGTGACATTAGTCCATTAGTTGCTGCAGTTTACCAACACCCCCCCCCCCCCCCGCGAGTCCCCTATAAAACTCACCACCTGCCTGATCCAATGGTGCATGCGAGTCCCCCACCGATGTCAGCTATACATTTAGCAGGGTGTGAGGGTAGCAGGGATGCAGCAGCCGGTACTTGGCTCTTCTCAGCTAGATTAGGCCGTTAGCAAATTCCTAATTCCTCAATTAGGACAAGAGCCCATGCATGCGCTGTAGGACTGGAAAAAGGTGACTTTACTGGGCGACCTGGGGGTTTCCCACAGTGGGACATCCCAAATTGGGGTGCCTGGGAGGGGTTTGGTATACCAAAACCTGGGAAAGTCTAAATTCCGAGTTTTGGTTTATGTATTTTATGTATGTATGTATTCTTATTACCGGAAAGGGTTTTGCTACTGCAGCTGTCCTGAAGCTAACCTACTGAAAAATAGCAATTCTTTGGGCTCAAACTTACTGTATTTTTTCTTTACAATTATTTCTAAGAATATTATAATATTCATATTATAATAATGTGAATAGTCCAAAATGTAAACCAAAAAAAAACATGAAAATAGTTCAGCTGATGAGAGTCCTATAAAGGTAAAATGATGCTCATGCCGAAAAGGTTCAAACAATTTGAAAGCAATATTGTGGGACTGCACGCCGAGAGACTGGGAACCTGGTAAATTTTAATTAGCCAGAGCAGCTGTGGTGGACAAAAGGTAAGTATAGTTTTTTTTTCTGCCTAGACTGTTCCATTCTAGCATGTTCCCTCTCTGCTGGCTGGCTTGCTTGCCATATGGGATGCCCGGCTGTGTGAAGCCCTCCAGACTGCCCACTCAACTCACCTTCCCATCGCTCCCATACGTGAACGTGTGTCCAGTCAGCGCTTTATGCTGTGTATACTATTGCACAACATAAAGCTGTTGTTTTAGACTGTGTGTCAGCATAGAGGAAGGGGTCAGCCACATCCCTTGTTTCCCTGCAGAGTGCGTGCTCCTGTGGCCGGTCTATAAGAATGGATGGGTGCGGGAGCCTGCACAGCTGTAAGCATGCGACTGTGGCCTGCGATGTATGCAGCCTATAGTACACCTTATATACCCACCAAAACAGATCAAGGGATATGTATGTTTTGCTCAGTTATTATATACCATATTTATCTCACTATACAACTCACCTGATCATAAGACGCACCTAGGGTTTAGTAGAGGAAAATTCAAAACATTTTGAGAGTCTATCTTATATGTTTCCCCCACCCTGTACATACAGATTGCTCACATTAAAAATCATCCTACCTGCATCTACTGCATGTTATGAGCCTTTAAACATCCAAGATGGCGGCTCATGGGACATCAGGCAGCCTGTAAACAGGAAGTGCCTTCTGACTGTTCTGCTCTGCATTCTGGGATTGTTGAGCTTTTCCTGACCCCAGCTCTGCTCTGTCTGAGCAAAGCACAGCTATAACCCGTCCCCTTGTACTTTATCCCACTCTCCTCTCCTCAGTAAGTGTGATGCTTCTGAGTCAAGATGGCGGCGCCCGTATCCTAAAGTCCTGAACAGAGTTGCAGCTCAGTGGGTAAAAGAATAATAAGTGACTAAAAACGTAAAAATTATTAGCTTTAGATGCTGGGGAATCGTTTTTTAACCCTTTCGCTGCCAGCCTACCTGCAGCATTTGCCACTCCCTGTTGCCAGACTGAGTTTGACTGTTTTGCGCTACACATGTTCAACTGTCATTTTCGAAAGGCTTTCCAGGGATTTCCCAGGAAAATTATATATTGTTTTTTTCAACAGAGTCTGGGCTTTAACATGAAATGTCTTGTTTGTGTTTTTTAGGTGTATTCTCAACATTTTTGGGTGAAATGTGTGAAAAAAAATAAAAAAAATATATTTTTTTACAATTTGTAGAGTTTTTTTGTAATAAAAAATGTAAGTTTGTCAATAAAATCTTATTGCGTGAGAAACCCCAATTTCTCCCGCTTACAGCGATACCACATATATATAGGTAGACACCCTTTCCTGCCCAGAAGCCTTTTATAGCTGCTGGATGACAAATGGTTAATTAAAAAAAAAAATGACATAGGGTCCCCCTTCCCGGGGAGGGGGACCCCATTTTTTTTTGGATTTTTAAGGGTTAAAAACCCTTAAAAATCCAAAAAAAAAAATGACGTGGGGTCCCCCTTACCCAAAGTAACCAGCCCGGGACCAGCTATGGGGGCTTGTAGGCACAGAGTGGGGGGGCCAGCTTTGGTGGCCCCCCCACCCTGCAGCCTACGAGCCCACATAGCCTATGTGGGCCCGGGCTCTTCTGCCCCCCCCTGGCCTTTGGGGAGGCAGGTAATGGGGGTGCGGGGGTTAATGGCAATGCCACCCCCCCAGCCATGTGAACTGGTATAAGGGGTCTCATGGACCCCTTACCAGCTCACAAAGGGTTAACTGTAAAAAAAAAAACACCACACAATAAAAAAAAGTATTTTATTAAAAAAAAATAATTTTTTTTTACTGTACTTACCTTCGATTGCAAGCTCTTGTCCCTCGCCGCTCAGCTGACAGATGCCGGTGATCGGTACAGGAGAAGGAGGAGGCAGGAGATCAGAGGATCTCCTGCCACCTCCTTACCCTGTGCCGATCACCGGCATCTGAGAAGTTGAGAAGGGTGAAGCCAGATATCGGGGGCCGGGATGACGTCATAAGCCCCGCCCCCAAGGGGGCGGGGCTTAGCGGCAAGATGGCGGCCGCCATCGAGGATCAAAGGGGAGAGAGCCTCTCAGGCTCTCTCCTGAAGATCGGTAAGTCCTGGGGGGGGATCGGAGGCCCCCCAGGTGAAGAGGAGGGACAGCGGGAGCCAGCGCACATGGAGGTAAGTGAATGTCATTTTTATTTATTTTTTTTTTTACAGTTAGCAGCTGCTGCTGCAGAAGCGGGGGGGGGGGGGGCGGCCTATTCCGGGGGCTCTCCTGGAGCCATCCGACCCCCCACGGGGGATCGGATGGCACCAAATTAAAGGGGAGACCCGGCCGGATCCAACAAGGGGTCAGGTGAGTATTTTTTATTTTTATTTTTTAAACTAGAAGCGATCAAAGTCAAGCACGTAACACCTACGGGCTTGGCACTTAAGGCCCAGCCAAGCCAGCACGTAGGTGTTACGTGCTTGGCAACAAAAGGGTTAAGGGTTTGGGCTTTTCAATAAATCATGGTGAAGGTCCGGTTTAAGCACAGCATATACTACTCCCCCAAGATTGGGCTAGTGGAGGGGGGTGCCCAACCGAGTGAACCCCCTGCAAACGCCTGCATTCACGCAACATTCTGGGGCTCCCACACCGCCTCTCGGCATATAGAACGGATTAGATGAGAAGCCACACATGCACAGTGAGGGGAGGGGGGAAGAGAGAAAGGCTGCAGGCTTCTCTCGGCTGAACTCCACTCAGCTATAAACAGGGAGGGACAGAGGATTCAAGTGTGGTCAGCAGAGAACGGTAGAGGGGAGGCTACGGCCTCTTCTCAACTCATTTCTGATTAGCTATAAAAACAGAGGGACGGAGGATGAAGTGCTAGACTGGTCGTGTAAGGGGGGGGAGATTGGGGTTGGAGGTGGAAGCTGCTGGCTCTTCTCAGCCATCACGCTACACCTGACTACTGGCATGCCTCGCCCCGCAGCACATAGACCTGCTGCATTCAATACATTTAATATCCAGAAGTATCTATTATGGCAGGAGTCAGCTGCTTAGAATATCAGCAGGCCTGAACAGTCTTGGCAGGGAGCAGTTAGGCCAGGAACTGTAGTTGAATTAACTAGTATCAACATTCTGAAGCTAAACGATAAAAGCAGTTTCAATGTAACCAGCAAAGCAATATTTAAGGGGCAACTTTTTGGGAATATCCTGGAATGCTGAGTAGTTTCAGGGCAGTTTTTAGGCAAGACACGTTTGCAGTGTTTGGGAAAATCCAGGAATTCTCCACCTAGAATCCGGCAAAGCAGATTTTCACAGCTTTAGGGACAGGACAAGTTCTGGGCTTCAAAGGAGACTGGGTGTATAACCGGCCAGTGACAGGCCACAGGAGGAGGAAGAGCCCTGGAGACAGCCGGGGGAACCAGGCTCAACCCAGGAGCCACGGGGAGCATTGACCCAGGAAGGAAACCGAGATACGGGGGGGGGGGGGGGGGGGTGGTATTACTGTGTTGTAATCAACAACCATTCATTTAGCAGTGCTCTGTCCCTCTGTAATAATGTATTGAGGTGTTCTTTTCCTGTCTGCATTGTTTTAATCTAATTATTTCCCTGTATGGTGTTCATGATTTAAATCCACTTTCGATGGCTATTACATTAGGTGGCATGTGGGTAGAATTGTAATTTTTATATTTTACAAACAATATATCCTAATATGTGTCTTTGGAATACCAGGTATATAATGAACTACAATGTTCCCGTTTATTTATTGAGTTAACAATGGCTGAGCCAGCCAGGACATATATATTAGTAATTTTAGTTATTAAAGTAAATTTTGGAGGCAAGGGAAAAAAAAAAGCTATACCCCCCTATTTCTCCCACGCAGACCATCGCTTCTAGTTCAGGGCTGCATCGCTTACCTGAGAGGTTGGATCCAGGTCCCTCGCCGCACGGCACCATGTGCAGTGCTGACCTGCTCGTCATCCGTCTCTTCCTTTGTTCCGCGTGGCGACACCCCCCGCCATGAGTCACGGTGACCTGCCGCACCCCCTCCATTCATTGCACTGGAGGGGGGTGTGGCAGCTCACCATGACTGGTGCCAGGGCCTTCGCGTCCGAGGGACACATGAGGAGACTCAGAACAAGCAGAGCGGTGCTGTGCATGGTGCCGTGCAGTGAGGGACCTGGATCCAACCTCTCAGGTAAGCGATGCAGCCTCAAACTAGAAGATGGGAGAAAAGGACGTAAGGACTTCTTGAAGCAGGCCATGCCATGCATAGAAAAAGCATTTCTACAGGTGAGTACTCACAGAATTGTCTTTTTCCTATTGCATGGCACGGCCTACTTCAAGAAGTCCTTACGTATGGGACGTCCAACAGCAGTGTCCATAAGGTAGGGTGGGATCCCCAAAAAGTAGCAGCAGGCACTTCAAACCACCACCGCCTGAAGTACTTTGCGACCAAAGGCAGCATCAGCAGAAGCCTTAACATCAACCTTGTAAAACTTGGAAAAAGGTATGAACAGAAGACCAAGTTGCGGCCTTACAAACTTGGTCAACAGAAGCTTGGTGCTGAAAAGCCCAAGAAGCACCAATAGCAGAAGTGGAATGAGCAGTAACCCTAAAAGGAGGAACCTTCCCCTTAGCAGAATAGGCCCGCTCCACCGCCTGACGGATCCACTTGCTGGTAGTGGATTTAGCCGGAGGCAAACCCTTCCTAGGTCCAGCAGGAAGAACAAAAAAAGCATCAGATTTCCTGAAAGACTCAGTAGCAACCAAGTAAAACTTCAGAGCCCTGACAAAATCCAGAGAATGAAGAGTCCGTTCCTTAGAATTAGCAGGGTTAGAACACAAAGACGGTAATACAATGTCCTGATTGAGATGAAAAGCAGACACAACCTTAGGTAAAAAATCCGGCTTAAGTCGAAACACCACCTTATCCTGATGCCGTTCAAAATAAGGAGGTTTGATGGAAAGCGCCGCCAGCTCAGAAACTCGCCTGACCAAAGTAACGGCCACCTTAAGGGTCAGAATGGGCAACGCAGCCCCACAGATAGGCTCAAAGGGAGGACTCTGTAGAGCAGACAACACCAGATTCAAGTCCCAAACCGGTAGCATAGGCTTACGTGGCAGACGCACATGAGTAACTCCCTGTAAAAAAGTCTTAACCAACCGGTGATTGGCAAACTATCTTTGGAAAAAAATTGCCAGAGCTGACACCTGTCCCTTGAGGGTACTGAGTTGAAGGCCCGAATCCAAACCATGTTGTAAAAATTCCAGAATCCTGGGGATAGAAAACACCCTACAAGGAAGCGACTTGGACTCACACCATGAAATGTAAGCATGCCAGATCCTGTAGTAGATAAAGGACGAGGACTTCTTCCTAGCCCGAATCATAGTATCAACAACAGAGGCCGTTAACCCCTTATCCATCAAGATGGAGGTTTCAGCAGCCAAGCCGTTAAAGCCAGCGTTTGTAAATTGGGATGGCGCAGCTGTCCCTGAGTGACAAGATCTGGATCCTTGGGCAAGACATACCGATCTACTGCCAACTGCACGACGTCTGCGAAGCACACCCTCCTTGGCCAACAGGGGGCCACCAGGATGGCTGGTACCCCCTTCTGGGCTATCTTGCGCAGCACCCTGCCCAGCAGAGGAAAAGGAGGGAACACAGAGGAGCCGAAACTCCGTCCAAGGCATTGCTAGCGCATCCGTGGCGAAGGCCAGAGGATCCTGTGACAGGGAGACAAATCTGGGAAGCTTGTGATTGTGGCGGGACGCAAACAGGTCCACATCCGGTTGGCCCCAGCGGTGACACGGAGTGAAATACCTCATTGCAGAGGGACCATTCTCCAGCCGAGACGTCCCCCTGCTCAGGGAGTCTGCCTCCTGGTTCTCCACCCAAGGAATGTAGACTCTTCCACCCAAGACAGTATCAGGGACACTTGCTTGAGGGCTCGCTTGCTCCGAGTGCCTCCCTGATGATTGATGTAGGCAACCGCCGTCTGGTTGTCCGAGCGGATCTGAACAGCCCGACCTTGAAGGTGTGTGGTCAGCTGAGAAAGAACCAACCTGATCGCCCTCAGTTCCAGGACATTGATGGGAGCATGGGCCTCCTGGGGGCCCCACCGACCCTGGAACTTCAGAGACTTCCAAAAGCCCCCCCCAACTGGTCAGACTGGAATCTGTGGTGACAGTCTCCCAGCACGGAGGCAGAAAGGTCCTGCCCACTAGAAGGTTCCTTGAGTCCAGCCACCACAAGAGTCTGGTAAGTGGGGACAGAGCAAATTCCTGGTCCAGGGACACAGGGTCCTGATCTCAAACTGACAAGAGGTGCAACCTCATGTGAAAATGAGCAAAAGGGACCGCCTCGAAGCAGGACACCATCAGGCCCACTAACTGCATCCCTTGCCGGATGGAGGGATGGGGACACAAGAGCAGAGCCCGCGCCTGCTTCTGAAGGCCCTCCACTTTCTGCTGAGGCAGGAAAACCTTGACCTGAAAGGTATTCAGAGTCATGCCCAGAAAGGACCTCACCAGAGATAGAGACAGTGAAGACTTGGGAAAGTTGATCACCCAGCCGAAGGACTCTAGAGTGGAAGTCACCACCTGGGTGTCCTGCTCGGCCTGATGAAGAGACTGAGCCGCAATCAGAACGTCGTCCAGGTAAGGGAGGATGTGAATGCCCTGATGCCGCAGCAGAGCCATCACGCCCGCCAGCACCTTGGTGAACACCCGAGGCGCCGAGGTGATACCGAACGGTAAAGCCACAAACTGGTAATGCTGATCCTCTAGAGCGAACCTCAGGAATCTCTGATGATCTGGAAAGATAGGCACATCCTTGTTGTCCACGGTGGTCATGAAGTCGCCCGGGCGAAGAGTACTGACAGCCGAGCGTAGCGTCTCCATGCGAAAGTGCTTGACCCTGACAAACTTGTTGAGACCCTTTAAGTCCAGGATGGACCTCAGAGACCCGTCCTTTTTGGGAACCGTGAAAAGATTGGAGTAGAACCCCTGACCCCGGTCCTGGGAAGGCACCGGGCAAACGACTCCTGACTCCAACAGACGTTGCACTGCAAGGCGCAAACCCTGAGCTGACAGAGGGATTTGAGACATCCGGGATCTGAGGAATCTTGGGGGCAGCCAGGCTGCAAACTCTATCTTGTAACTGGAGGACACCACCTCCTGAATCCACCAGTCTGAGACGCAGAGCCTCCAGACGTGAGCAAAGAGCCGAAGCCGCCCCCCCACCCGGATGGGTGAGGGCGCCTCCTCATGCCTGAGGGGCCTTGGGAGGGGGTTTGGGGTTGGAACCCCATGAGAGACAGGGATGACCACGGGATCTGCCACGGCCCCAAGAATCTCTGCGGCTACCCAAGAAAAGGGAGCCACGACCTCCTCTGGGAGCACGAACGGAGGGGAGGGAAAGGGAGGGCCCCTGAAAAGGCCGAGGCTGCCTCCTACGCTGAGGTAGCCTACCATCCTTGGCTAGAACATCCAGATGCTCACCAAAGAGCTGCAGCCCCGCAAAGGGGAGCCTAGTGAGAGCCTTCTTAGCAGCAGCGTCAGCTGCCCACTGCGGCAACCAAACAGAGCAGCGCATAGCCACCAAAAGAGCAGAGGCCCTACCACCCAGCCATACGGCATCATCCATGGCAGTAAGGATAAAGGCAACAAAATCAGAGCAAAGCAAGAGGGCCCTATAATCCTCCCCCCTCCTACCAGCCGTAGCGCCATCACAGAGACGCTTGAGCTGTTTCTTAAGGGCAATAGCTGTAATGGCAGCTGCGCAGACCGGACGCAGCTCAGCCCCCACACAAGTAAAAGCATGGCAGGCCAGCTGATGCATGCGCCGGTCCTCGCTGTCCCGCAGTGTAGTAGTGTCAGGGGAAGGCATGACCGAGGTGCTGGACAGCCCTAGAACGGGAGCGTCCACCTCAGGGGGACACGACCATCGCTTGACCAGGTCAGCAGGAAAGGGATACCTCTTATCCAACCCTTTGGGCACCGCAGGCAATCTATTAGGACGCTCCCACTCCTTGAGCACCATGGTAGTGAAATGGCCCTCAGGGAACTCCAGACACTGCTTATCAGGACGAAAAAGATCACCCTGCTTCCTCTTAGCCACCTCAGGGGGAGACAACAGACTATCAGTGTCCTCAGGGAACCATGATTCCTCCCCGGACGCAGACCCAGGGTCACTGTCGTAACCCTCCTGCTGGTCCCCAGAGGAGTCAGAGTCCTGGGAAAGCTCCCCCTCCTCTAGGGAGTAACGGGCACCAAAAGCATCAATTTCCTCATACTCCTCAGAAAAGAGGGAGGGTGTGGGAGCCAGGTGCCGCTTCTTGCCAGAGGCCTTCCTTGGAACAGGCCTGGCAAGCTGCCTTTAAATGCTGGCCACACGGAGTGCCAGAACAGATTGCGACCCCCTGCTAGTATCCCCCTCACTGGGGGTTAAATGCAGGCGCGGAGGGGTAGGCGATGCCGAAGGTGGCGCAGAGCTGGGAAGAGAAGTGGGCAGCCCAGCCTGGGCCGCAATGATACCTTGGGCGCACGGCACGCACACTGCGGCACTGTTACTCAAAGGCGATACCCTGCACTAGGCACACAGCCAGGATTGCCCCGAAGGGCCTCCGAGCACGCTATCCCAGAAGCCTCCATATGGTGATTAACACAGGCGTAATAGGCCAGCACAGGGTAATGGCTAATAAAAGCCACCCGGGATGCCTCCCCAAGGGATGCTCCCAGAAGCCAGTAAGGGGGAGATGAGGGGGGGGGGGGGATAGGGAGTAGAACCGGGAGAAACCACAACCCAAGGTGTCCCGCCTGAAAGACATAAACATCATGCACATAAGCATCCCGCAGCACATGCCCCAAGGAAACAAAACCCCCGAAGGGGACTCACAGACCAAGACCAAAGGGTCACCAAGCCGCCAGACCACAGGAAGAAGCGCCACAAGACGCATTCACTGCCGCAGCCCAGGGAGAAAGAGGAGCCCCAGACGCGCAGCAGACTTGAAATGGCGCCGGCAAGCACCTCGAGGGGCAGGCCGCGGGACGACGACGCGATACGCGGCGAAAACACAGTTAAAAAACAGCTAAAACACTTGCCGCGAACAGGGAGGGCGAACAGGCAGCAGCGAGAACCAGGCCAGGGATGGGGGGGGGGGGGGGGGGGCAGACACCAGAGAAACAAGGCACACAGTCCCCAAAACACTCACCCCCTCAGAAGCTAGGACAGGAACTCCGCATCCCTAGTAGGCTCACCATAAAGCCTATGGCCAGCTACCCTTTGTGGTCTGTGGCTTGGAGCAGCGCTCCTTGAGCACCTGACCCTAGTGCTCCTTCACCCGATTCGTCAGCAGAGGCTGGGAGGCACAGAGGGTCCGGAAACGGGTGGAAATAGACATGCAGGGCTGCAGGCTTGGTTGCCCCGCTCACCTGCGCAATATAAGAGCCATCTTCTATCTTCGCAGTGTCACTGCAGAGTAAACACTGGAGAGGTCTATGGTGATTCCTGTTTTTATATGGGGCCGGGAGGAGCCACAACTCTTCTGCAGTACACTGCGCCACCTTGTGGCGGAATATTCCATACGTAAGGACTTCTTGAAGCAGGCCGTGCCATGCAATAGGAAAAAGGAGAGTATAGCTTTTTTTTTTCTTGCCTGAAAATGTACTTTATTTACACTGGTAGCAGCACCAAGAACTATCTGGCCAGGCCAGAGGCCTTAGGTGCCTGCCAGCCATTGCCTTGCATCACACATACGTTTTGAAAAGTTTGGAAATTCTACAACTTCACTGTGACAAAATGCCACCTCCATCCCTGCCGGTCACTATGACGACAGAACAGCTTAATGAATTGGATGCTTAAGAATGCTGCCTTTGCCGTGCAGGCTAAAACAAAGAAACAAATAAACGCAGTAACCACGGGGGCTTACGAAAGCTGAGAAACAGGAGTATGACATAACCCTTATATATTATGGGCAAAACAGTGTTCCAGGATTTTTCCCAGAAGATCAACTACTAAAATAGGGCTTACCTGATGCACGGAAGATGCAGGAGCTAAGCAGGGTCTTTAGATGGTGGATCAGGAACAGGAAAGAGTAAAGCTTTTAACCCTTTTGTTGCCAAGCCCATTGGGGGCGGGGCTTATGAAGTCATCCCGGCCCCGAACGGGCTTCAGCTTTCTCAGCTTCTCAGATGCAGGTGATCGGCGCTGGGGAAGGAGGTGGCAGGAGATCCTCTGATCTCCTGCCTTCTCCTTCTCTGGATGCCGATCACCGGCATCTGTCAGCTGAGCGGCGAGGGACAAGAGCTTGCAATCGAAGGTAAGTACAGTAAAAAAAAATTTTTTTTTTTTTTAATAAAATACTTTTTATTATTGTGTGGTGGTTTTTTTTTAACAGTTAACCCTTTGTGAGCTGGTAAGGGGTCCATGAGACCCCTTATACCAGTTCACAAGGCTGGGGGGGTGGCAAGTCACCTGCCCTAGCGGGTGACTTGCCATTAACCACCCGCACCCCCATTACCTGCCTCCCCAAAGGCCAGGGGGGGGCAGAAGAGCCCGGGCCCACATAGGCTATGTGGGCTCGTAGGCTGCAGGGTGGGGGGGCCACCAAAGCTGGCCCCCCCACTCTGTGCCTACAAGCCCCCATAGCTGGTCCCGGGCTGGTTACTTTGGGTAAGGGGGACCCCACGTCATTTTTTTTTTTGGATTTTTAAGGGTTTTTAACCCTTAAAAATCCAAAAAAAAATGGGGTCCCCCTCCCCGGGAAGGGGGACCCTATGTCATTTTTTTTTTTTAATTAACCCTTTGTGTTCTGTCATCCAGCAGCTATAAAAGGCTTCTGGGCAGGAAAGGGTGTCTACCTATACATATGTGGTATCGCTGTAACCGGGAGAAATTGGGGTTTCTCACGCAATAAGATTTTATTGACAAACTTACATTTTTTATTACAAAAAAACTCTACAAATTGTAAAAAAATATTTTTTTTTTTATTTTTTTTCACACATTTCACCCAAAAATATTGAGAATACACCTAAAAAATACAAACAAGACATTTCATGTTAAAGCCCAGACTCTGTTGAAAAAAACAATATATAATTTTCCTGGGAAATCCCTGGAAATCCTTTCAAAAATGACAGTTGAACATGTGTAGCGCAAAATAGTGAAACATCGTCTGGCAACAGGGAGTGGCAAATGCTGCAGGTAGGCTGGCAGCGAAAGGGTTAAAGTGTCCCAAATTCCAGGATTTTCATCTCAGAATTTGGTCCTTTTACCTGCAGATTCATGATTTGGGATTCCTTGCTGCTCAAGACCCCCAGGATCACCCGAAAACATACCTTTCTGCTAATCACATGGCCCATGCACAGGATCTCAACCAATCAGCACTGTATGCCGGGAATATTAATTTTTGGGACACAATCACAGCATGGAGAAACAGGAACGGGCATATCCCCAGGCTCCCTGTGGTCAGCAGTCTCCTCACGTTCCCTAGCTAACTGAATGACTGGGTGCGGGAGTGTGTCTTAGCTGTAGGGAGGTTGGCTGCATGGAAGTGCCAAATAGTGAGTGTTTGCAAGGCAACCGTGGGGGGTTCACACAGTGGCCATTTTTAAGGATCCAAGGCTGACCAAATTGGTTGTTGTCCCTCTTTAAAGGGGAACTAACCCCTAAGAGACCAGCCCTGGAGTCTGTCCCTCAGTGGCTGCAAAACTCCGGCACCTTTCGGCACTTTCCAGCACCTGCAGTGTAAACAATCGGCAGAAAAAGCGTCCGCATCCCCAGCATCTCCGTGCTGAGGCGTCTAGCCATTCAGAAATGCTGGGGGCAGGAGTACGTCGCTCACTGGGGATGCGACTGCTCTGGTTTTAACATTTTGCCATGCATAATATGAACGGCATATGGCGCTGATTCAATGAGAGTCCATGCATGTGCCGTAGGACCTGGTGAGAAAAAGTTTGTACGGGTGATCGGGGGGGGGGGGGGGGGGGGGGGTGTCACACAACGGGGCAAGGAACAAAAAATTGTCAAATTTCAGGGTTTTGTTACTCTTTAAGCTCATCCTCTGAATAATCAACCTCAAAAAAGGCAATTCTGTGAAACTCACCTGTAGAATTGCTTTTGTTTCCGATCCATTCCAGCCTGTCCAGAAGTCATCACGATTGGGAGTTCGCCCCTAGAGGGCGCTGACAGCAAGATCAGAGATGTAGCTCCTCCCCTATAAAGGCAGCTGCCTCTCAAACCAGCCCCAGTAATTTAAAAGCAGTACTCAATAGAAGAGGCAGGCCAGGAGAACCAATAAAAAAAAAAATAGGAGACCATGTTACTTCACATAGCCTTCGCTTGTACTCTCTCAAATCAAAAACATAATCTAAAACTTGTAGAAACAGTGTCCTATGAGCAAAAATGGTTCCATCACCATAACAGGCATGCAGGACCTAATAAACCTCAAGGGCGGGGTGGACGGGCTGGAATGGATCGGAAACAAATCCATTCCAACCTGTCCAGAAGTCGTCACGATTGGGACATCCAAAAGCAGTGTCCATATGGGCGGGATCCCCAGTGCAGAACAGCAGATAGTGAAAGATTTCACTACCTCCTGAAGCACCTTTTGGCCAAACACAGCATCAGCTGAGGCCCGACTTCCACCTTGTAGAACTTTGTGAAAGTATGAACTGAAGACCAAGTAGCAGCCTTGCAAACTTGTTCCACCGAGGCCTGGTGCTGAAAAGCCCAAGAAGCACCAATGGCTCTAGTAGAATGAGCTGTGATCCGAAAAGGGGGCTCCTTCCCCCTGGCAGAATAGGCTTGTACCACCGCCTGCCTAATCCACTTACCGAGTATGGACTTGGCTGGTGGCAATCCCTTCCTAGAACCCTCGGTTAATACAAAAAGCAAATCCGATTTCCGGAAGGATGCAGTCGCAGCCAGGTAAGACCTTATGGCTCTGACCACATCCAAAGCATGGAGAGTCCATTCTTTGGAGTTAGCCGATGCTGGACACAAGGAAGGTAAGACAACTTCCTCATTAAGGTGAAACGGAGAAACGACCTTAGGCAAAAAAATCAGTCTTAAAACGAAAAACCACCTTATCTCTGTGCATCTCAAAATAGGGTGGTTTCATACATAGCGCGGCCAGCTCTGATACACGACGCATCGAGGTGATCGCCACCAGAAAAAACACTTTGAGTGTCAGCATAGACAATGTAGCGTCATTCAATGGCTCGTGGGGGCACCCTGGAGAGCAGATACCACTAGATTTAGGTCCCACACCGGTAAGACGAATTTACGCGGTGGACAGACATGGGCGACCCCCTGGAAAAATTCTTGATCAATCCATGATTGGCAATGGACATCTGGAAAAAAATGGATAAGGCCAAGACCTGACCCTTGAGGGTGCTCAGCTGGAGGCCCAAGTCTAGACCGTTTTGTAGAAACTCAAGGACTCTAGAAACAGAATATTTCCGACAAGGAAGGCTCCTGGCCTCGCACCAAGCGATATAGGCCCGCTAAACTCTGTAGTATATCATGAAAGAAGACTTCTTCCGTGCCTGAATCATTGTGTGAACAACCGTGGCCGATAACCCCTTCTCCGTCAGGATGGAGGTTTCAATAGCCAGGCCGTCAAAGCCAGCATCCGTAAATTCAGGTGCCGTAGCGACCCCTGTGTGAGAAGCTCTGGATCGTCGGGCATGATGTAGTGATCTATTGACATCTGTACTATGTCCGCAAACCAACTCCTCCTTGGCCAACGAGGAGCCACCAGGATGGCTGGTACCCCCTCCTGGGCTATCTTGCGTAGCACTCGGCCCAGGAGCGGAAACGGAGGAAATGCATACAGAAGGTTGAACTCCGTCCAAAGGATCGCCAGAGCGTCTGTTGCTATGGCCAGAGGGAGAGAGACACGAACCTTGGAAGCTTGTGATTGTGTCTGGACGCAAAAAGATCCACATCTGGTTGACCCCAGCGGAGGCACAGAGCCTGAAAGGTCTTCCTGCTGAGGGACCAGACCCCGAGGCGCAAGGAGCTCCTGCTCAGGGAGTCTGCCTCCTGGTTCTCCACCCCCGGGATGTAAACTGCCGAGATGCAGGGAATATTCTCCTCTGCCCAAGTCAGAATCCGGCTTACCTCCCTGAGGGATCTCTTGCTCCGAGTACCGCCCTGGTTGGTGGTTGATGTAGGCTACAGCTGTCTGATTGTCCGAGCGGACCTGAACCGCATGGCCTCTTAAATAGGGGGTCAGGCGTAGTAGAACCAACCAAACTGCTCTCAGTTCTAAGAGATTTATGGGTAACCAGTTCTCCTTCGGACCCCACTGACCCTGGATCTTCTGGGTCTGCCAAATGCCTCCCCAGCCTGTAAGACTGGCATCCATGGTAACTATCTCCCATTGGCGAGTCCGAAAGGACTTGCCTACCAGCAGGTTCCGAGAGTCCAACCACCACAAGAGGGATTGCCTGGCCGGGGGGGGGGGGGGGGGTTCCGAGATCGGGATGTCCCGCGGGGTGAAACCCCCCCAAATCCCCTTATTTCTTATCTTATCACGTCAAAAGTGACGCACGGGAGGCGGCGGCGGAGGAGCCGCTTGTCCGCGGCTGTCAAAACGCTTGGCCGTCGGCGCTGGGAGCGGGAAGAGGTGAGTTTTTCGGGTGATCGGGGGGGTTTCACACAGCGGATTTCAAAATCCTGGGTGTTGGTCCACTTTAAGGAATGACTATAATAAGAGGGACTCACGGCCGCGCCTGCTCAGCGCTAAGGTGAAGACAGGAGCAGCCAGCAAGAGGGATACGCCATCGAGGTCAGCCAGCCGCGCCAGCAAGCCCAACTGCGCGCGCTTCTAGAATGATCCAGCATGTCACAATCTCGGTCTAGTAGCAGCGCCACCTGACCATCGCGCATTTCCCCCCCCCCCCCGGCCGACCAGCGAGGAGCCCGCAGGGCGTGCCCCGGACCAGGACCACCACACGGGGAGGGAGCGAGGAAGGTAAGATGTGGGAGCAGCAGCAGCGGACCGCTCCTCGCTGTAGCGTGCTATGGCGATGGAGCTCTCCAGCGCTCCCCAGTAAGTAGCAACAAGCACGCACATATACGCAACACAATAAAGCATGTGGGAGAAGGGAGGGCATATATAAAAATATATATAAGTGGTTTCCCAGCAGGCTCACCATAGAACGCCTGCGGCAGACCTACTTTTTTGTAATAAAGCCTGCAGCCCAGAGCCATGTGCTCTGCCAAAACGCCCCAGACCCCGATGTTTCACCCTACCATACACAGATCCCTGGTATCAGCCAAAGCTGGGAGGCATGGATGGGTCAGAGGAGATCCGAGGAAATAGGGTCCTGCAGCAGCCAACAGGCTAGGGGGCCCCGCTCTGCTGCTAAAAATTCTGAGAGAGAGTAAGCGATCCTGTGCAGTCAACAGCAAGCAAAGAACTGGGGCTGGTTGGTTTGAGAGGCAGCTGCCTTTATAGGGGGCCGGGAGGAGCTACATCTCTGAACATGCAGTCAGCGCCACCTAGGGGCGAACTCCCAATCGTAATGACTTCTGGACGGGCTGGAATGGATTGGAAAGAAAAGTCAACTAAACCAGTTACTCAACAAAGGATCAAAGAGAAGGAGGAACTAGTTGCTTGACTTAATCAATTGAAGAGAGGAGAGGGAGGGGAGATATTAAGAGGGGGCGGGCAGGGGCGTCACCTAGTAAGCAGCACCGAGGTCTACTGCACAGGTGTGTTACCCAGGGGAGTGCGTTGTGCATGCTGGGAAAGTCGAGGAGGGTAACAAGACTGTGCTGCCCTGGGGACGGTGCCCAGAAGAAGGCGGCTTCCTGCAGCTGGAGGAGTCGAAGGTACAAGTTTGGAGAGTTTTGGAGAGTAATATCCCCCTTAAAAGTGGAACAAATCCCAGGATATTCACCATCACAGACTTTGTTCCTTGTCCCGGGGGCATCCTGATGCCCCGCTATGTGAAACCCCCCATTTAACCCATAAAAACGCTAACCAGCAGCAGTGGTCACAAGGTATACAACGTATATATAAAAAAAAAAAAGTTTACCAAAGCAGGAAGGTTTCAACCCCTATATAGTCCATTTAATGTCCATGTAATTATTACACAATATTTTCTGTATTTCAATCATTCATGGGATGACTGATGCACATGCTAAAGCTGTAAGCCAGACACTGAACAGCAGGACTTACCTACTGCAATACCTTATTGCCTCATGTGACCACTGGCTGACAGTGAAGTTATGCATGGCACAATGGCCACCTGCAGAACCTCTATAGTTGTGGGTAGTTATGTGGGGTGGATATCTGGCAGCCAGATTCAGGGAATGCAGAAGCAGGTTAAAGGGACATTGGAGGCAAAGGGTTAAATTATCTGTCTTTCTGCTGTCCCCATGCTGGCTGTCAGGGGCTGCATTTTTTTTCAACAGAAAACCCTATTGAACTTGCTCCCTTTTGCGGACTCATCATAGACAGGCCCCTCAATCAATTACACTTCTCAGGGATCTGCAGTCAGAAAGCAGCAGAATATGATTCATTCATGCATGAGGATCGCATGCAAAAGAGAGAGAGCTCAGTAGGGCTTGCTAAGAAAGCATCATGGGGATAGAATAAAGAAGGCTGCATGTATCTTTTGCCTGCAATGTCTGTTTAAAGGGAAACAAACCCACCAGTAGCTGGCCTGGTCTCTAAAAATACCATTTTGTGAATACTCACCTGTAAAATGGGTATTCTAAGTATGTCACACACCCCGCTTCAGAATAGTCATTACACTTGGGTTATACTGTCCTGTAGAGGGCGATCTTGCAGAGATGCAATGAAAAAAAGTAAGCCCCTCCCAGTCCATATATACCTGGGACCTCCCACTCATTCCCCAGTATTAAGACAGCAGTAAGGAAAAAAGGGACCAGGAAGAGCCAAAATAACCAGTAACAGTAAAAAAGGTTCACCATATAAAGGATCCAAAATACCAAAGGGCGGGGTGAGTTTTACAGGTGAGTATTCACAAAATGGTATTATTTTAAGTATGTCACACACCCCGCTTCAGAATAGTCATTACACTTGGGACATCCAAAACCAGTGTCCATAAAGGGAGGGGATCCAAAACAAGGCAACAATGCACAAACTTAAACCACTGCAGCTTGCAGAACTTTGCGGCCAAAAACAGCATCCGCTGAGGCCCGCACATCAACCTTGTAAAACTTGGAAAAAGTGTGAACAGAAGACCAAGTAGCAGCCTTACAAACTTGCTCAACAGAGGCCTGGTGCTGGAAAGCCCAGGACGCCCCAACAGCACGAGTAGAATGAGCAGTAACACGAAAAGGGGGAATCTTCCCCCTGGCAGAATAGGTCCCAACAATGGCCTAGCGAAACCATTTACTAATGGAAGACTTGGTGGGTGCCAAACCTTACCTAGGCCCGGAGGGCACCATGAAAAATACCATTTTGTGAGTACTCACCTGTAAAATGGTTATTACGAGTATGTCACACCCCATATGACACTTGGGAACCCGGCCTGTAGAGGGCGATCTTGCAGAGATGACATGGAAAAAGGAGCCCCTCCTGGTCCATAAGTTCTGGGTTCCTCCCACTATTCCTCAGTCTTTTTAAAAAGCAGTGAAGAACCAGGAAGTGCCAATTATATCCAATAATTGAAAAATTGTTTGAAAATAATAATCACCATATAAAGGATCCTTTAGAACAAAAAAGGCCGGGGGAAATGGGGTGTGTGACATACTCGTAATAACCATTTTACAGGTGAGTACTCACAAAATGGTATTATTCCTAGTATGTCACACACCCCACTTCCAAATATTCATGACACTTGGGACATCCAATAGCAGTGTCTATAGTGGGTGGGGATCCCCAAGGAATAATGCATAACTTAAATTACTGCAGCTTGCAGAATTTTGCGGCCAAAAGCAGCATCCGCTGAGGCCCGCACATCATAAAACTTAGAAAAAGTATGCACAGAAGACCAAGTCGCAGCCTTGCAAACTTGTTCAACAGAAGCCTGGTGCTGAAAAGCCCAGGAAGCTCCAATAGCACGAGTAGAATGAGCGGTGACACGAAAAGGGGGAACCTTCCCCTTAGCCATATAGGCCCCAATGATGGCCTGACGTATCCACTTACTAAGGGAAGATTTGGCAGGAGCAAAACCCTTCTTGGGCCCAGAAGGCACAACAAAAAAGGCATCCATCTTGCGGAAGGCCGAAGTAGTAACTAAATAATACTTAACACAACGAACTACATCCAAAGAATGTAAGACCCTTTCCTTGTCGTTACTAGGTTTAGGACACAAGGAAGGAAGAACTATATACTGATTTAGGTGGAAAGCAGACACCACCTTAGTTTAAAACGGAAAACAACCTTATCTTGATGCCTCTCAAAATAAGGAGCTAGAATAGACAAAGCCGCCAGTTCAGAAACTCGGCGGACAGAAGTAATAGCAAAAAAGGCAACCTTCTGAGTAAGAATAAGAAGAGGAATATCCTGCAAAGGCTCAAAGGGAGCAACCTGCATAGCTGAAAGCACCAGGTTAAGGTCCCAAACAGGAAGCATAGGCTTTCTGGGAGGCCGCACATGCGCGACTCCTTGGAAAAAGGTCTTAACCAAAGGATGAAGAGCAAACGACCTTTGAAAGAAAATAGCCAAGGCAGAGACTTGCCCTTTCAAAGTACTAATCTGGAATCCCATATCCAGACCTCGTTGCAGATATTCCAGAATTCTAGGAATAAAAAATACTCTACAGGGCGAAGCCCTGGATTCACACCAATCAATATAGGACCTCCAAGTCCTGTAATAAATGACAGAGGCAGACTTCTTCCTAGCTCTAATAAGAGTCTGAATAACCGCATCAGAAAGACCTTCTTCTTTCAAGATGGAGACTTCAGCAGCCATGCCGTCAAAGCCAGCGTTTGTAAATTGGGGTAAAAAAGTTGACCCTGAGTGATGAGATCTGGAAGAAGAGGCAGATGGAAACGATCCACTGCCAGCCTTATGACGTCTTGGCCACCTTGGCGCCACCAGAATTGCTGGCGCCTCCTCCAGTGCTAACTTGCGCACCACCTTGCTGATCATGGAGAATGGGGGAAACAGATATAGGAACCCCAGATCCTTCCAGGCCAGAGACATGGCATCCGCTGCCACTGCCAGAGGATCCTGGGATAGAGACACAAAAGCTGGCAGCTTGTGATTGTGGCGAGAAGCAAACAGGTCCAACCGTGGAGTCCCCCACTTGTGACAGAGGAACTGAAAGACCCTTGGATTGAGAGACCATTCTCCCTGGCGAGAACATCCCCTGCTCAGGGAGACTGCCTCCACATTCTCTATCCCCGGAATGTAAACTGCTGATATGCAGGGAACATTGATCTCTGCCCACTGAAGGATCAGAGACACTTCCCGGAGGGCACCCCAACTGCGAGTCCCTCCCTGGTGATTGATGTATGCAACAGCTGTTCGGTTGTCTGACCGAATCTAAACCGGCAGACCCTGTAAGAAATGGGTCAGTCGAAGTAGAACGAGACGTATGGCCCGAAGCTCTAATACATAGATTGGAGAATGAGCCTCCTGAGGCCCCCACAATCCTTGGAACTGATGCTTCTTCCAGAAGCCCCCCAGCCTACCAGGCTGGTATCCGTGGTAACCAGTTCCCAACGCGGAGTCAGAAATGACTTGCCCTTCTGGAGGTTGTGCGATATTAACCACCACTGACGGGACTGCAAAACGTGGGGAGACAATAAACAAGTCTGATTTAATGATAGTGGGCACCTGTCCCACTTTGCCAAGAGGAAGAGCTGAAGCGTCCTTATGTGAAACTGGGCAAACGGGACTGCCTCGAATGCAGCTATCATCAATCCCACTAGTCTCATCCCTAGACAGATAGACTGACGAGGGTTGGACAAGAATAGACGAATCAAGTCCTGAATCAGAACCATTCCAGAATCAGGCCCAGGAAGGGAATTTCCCTGGATGGACAGAGAGAGGATTTGGGGTAACTTATTACCCATCCGAACCTCTCTAGCGTAGAGACCACCATCCTGGTGTCCAACTCTGATTGTTCGAGGGAGGAGGCCGCGATAAGAAGATCGTCCAGAAAAGGCACAATGCGGATGCCCTGGACCCTGAATATAGCCATCACTCCTGCCAGCATCTTGGTAAAGACTCTTGGGGCCGAGGTAAGGCCGAATGGCAGGGCCACAAATTGATAATGCTGGTCTTCTATCGAGAACCAGAGAAATCTCTGGTGACCCGGAAAATAGGAATGTGCAAATAAGCATCCTTGATGTCTATGGATGTCATGAAGTCCCCCTGACGGAGAGCATCGATCGTTGATCGCAGAGACTCCATGCGGAATTTTCTGAAACAGATAAATTGATTGAGTCTCCTTAGGTCTAGGATAGGCCGAACAGAGCCGTCCTTTTTGGGTATCGTGAATAGGTTGGAGTAAAACCCCAAACCCCCTTCCACTGGAGGCACTAGGCCGATGACAGCCATGTTTAACAGATTCGCTACTGCTGCCCGCAGTCCCTGCGCAATTGCCAGATCTGACGGCATCCGGGACATGAAAAATCTGGGAAAAGGCTGGGACTCGAATTCCAGTTTGTAACTGGAAGAGACTACTTCCAGAACCCAATTGTCTGATACCTCCTGAACCTAGACCTGGAAGAAGCCCCTCATTGTTGAGCAGGCTTAGTGACAGATTTGGTTTTGGATGGCCACGTCCCTTTCCTCTATTTCATGCATTCCCTCTAGGGGCTGAAAAGGCCGATCCTCTACCGGATCTAGACCCCCGAAAGGAAGGGTTAAAAGAGGCCACTCCACGAAAGGAACGACGTTGTTTCTTACGCTGAGGTAATTTACCTCCTTTAGTGACAGAATCAAATTTTTTCTCCAAAGAGGCGCAATCCCACAAAAGGGAGCGCTGTAAGCGATTTCTTGGCTACAACATCAGCTGCCCACTGCCGCAACCATACTGACCGCCGGATGGCGACTAACAAGGCAGAGGTTCTGCTGCACATGAGCAGAGTATCATCTAAGGCAGAAAGTACAAAAGATGCAAACATCTCACATCGCTTAAGAGCGGCGTACTCATCAGAGGCCGGATCAAGCCCTGAGTAATTCATTAGGTCTCTCACAACAGACCTAATAGCCACTGTCATGAGTGCTGAAGCACCAACAGGCAGCAAGGCCGAGCCCACACTGGAAAAAGCGTGGCACGCCATTTGATCAATACGCTTATCCTCTCCATCTTTAAGTGTAGTGGAGTCAGGAGAATGCAACACAGAAGAATTGGATAAATTAAGCACAGGGGCATCCACCACAGGTGGTGATGACCAACGCTTAACAGTATCAGCTGGGAAGGGATATTTCTTGTCCCAGCCCAAGGGAATGCCAGGAAGCCGCGCAGGCTTCTCCCATTCTTTAAGAATAATTTCATCAAAATGCTTTTGATTTGGAAATTCTAAACGAGGTTTAGAGACTCAAAAGAATTCCCCTTTTTGAGGAGGGACTACTTCAGGAGGAGTGATAACCAAAACCTCAAATAACTGAGCAAGAGCCTTTGGGGTATCCACAACACTAGCTTCACCCTGCTCAATCACAGTACCAACAAATTGCTGTTCATCAGAAACATCTGATTCCTCATATAATTCTGCTTCTTCTAATTGAGAAGGATCAGACCAATAAAGCATTTCACAATTATCCGACTCAGTTACCGGAACGGCCTGAGTCAAATGTTTCCTTTGAGCTGAGGCCTTCCTGGCCACAGAGCTAGACATTAATTTTTCAAGATGAGCCAATCTGGCACATAAATCAGAATGCGACTCACCACCCATGACAATATCACTGGGGGTACGGACAAGACATGGCGGAGTAGGAGATAAGGCAGAAGCCGCAGACGCCGAAGACCTCCAAGTCCTATAGTAGATGGTAGAGGAAGACCTCTACCTAGCACTAACCAGAGTCTGAATCACAGCATCATAAAGACCTTCCTCCTTCAAGATGGAGGCTTCAGCAGCCACGCCGTCAAAGCCAGCATTGGTAAATTGGGGTAGCGTAGTTGACTCTGAGTGAGCAGATCCGACAGAAGAGGCAGATCGAACTGATCCGCTGCCAACCGCACCACGTCTGCTAACCAAACCTGCCTTGGCCATCTTGGAGCCACCAAGATTGCTGACACACCCTCTAGAGCCAGATTGCGCACCACCTTGCCCACCATAGGGAACGGAGGGAACAGGTACAGAAACCCCAGATCCCTCCAGCTCAGAGACATGGCATCCACTGCCAGAGCCAGCGGATCCCGCGAGAGAGACACAAATGCCGGAAGCTTGAGAGGCAAAGAGGTCCCCCTCCGGAGTCCCCCACCTGTGGCAAAGTGACCGAAACACCTTGGGGCTGAGAGATCATTCCCCCCAGCGAGATGAGCACCTGCTCAGGGAGTCCGCCTCCGTGTTCTCCACTCCCGGAATGTACACCTCCGATAAGCATGGGACATTGCTCTCTGCCCAAGCAAGGATCAAGGACACTTCCCTGAGGGCACTCCTGCTGCGAGTCCCTCCCTGGTGATTGATGTAGGCGGCCGCCGTCCGATTGTCCGACCGAACCTGAACCGGTAAGCCCTGTAACTGATGAGTCAAGTGAGACAGAACCAACCTGATGGCTCTCAGCTCCAGAACATTGATGGAATCGTGAGTCTCCTGAGGCCCCCACAGTCCCTGAAACTGATGATCCTTCCAGAAACCCCCCCCAGCCTGACAGACTGGCATCCGTGGAGACCATTTCCCAACGAGGAGTCAGAAGGGATCTGTCCCTTAACAGATTTATTGGTTCCAGCCACCACTGAAGGGAATGCTGAACCCGGGGGGACATCAGAAAAGACTGATCCAATGAAAGTGGAGACCTGTCCCAGGCTGCCAAAAGATGGAGCTGGAGCGTCCTTGTGTGAAACTGAGCAAAGGGAACCGCCTTGAAGGAAGCCACCATCAAGTCTCATCCTCAGCCAGATGGACGGGCGAGAGAGGGACAGAAGAAGCTGAGTCAATTCCCGAATCAAAAGAACCTTGGGTCGAGTAAGGAACACCCTGAACTGAGAAGTATCCAGAGACATTCCCAGAAATGACACCACCCTGGACGGAGAGAGGGAGGACTTGGGGTAATTGATCACCCAGCCGAAACTCTCCAGAGTGGATAACACAGTCCTGGTATCTAGCTCCGCCTGGCTGAGCGAAGACGCCATGATGAGAAAATCGTCCAGATATGGCACGATGCGGATACCCTGGGCACTGAGGATGGCCATCACCCCTGCCAACACCTTGGTGAAAACCCTTGGAGCCGAGGTAAGGCCAACGGAAGAGCCACAAACTGAAAATGTCGATTTTCTACAAAAAACCTGAGAAATCTCTGGTGTGCCGGGAAGATTGGAACATGCAGATAAGCATCCTTGATGTCTATGGACGTCATGAAGTCCCCCTGACGAAGTGAGTAGATGGCTGAACGCAGAGTTTCCATGCGGAACTTCCGGGAACGGACGAACCTGTTGAGTAACTTCAGATCCAGAATGGGACGAACAGATCCGTCCTTCTTGGGCACCGTGAACAGATTGGAATAGTAGCCCAGGCCCCGGTCCGAGGGGGGCACCGGGCAAATTACAGCCATGTCCAGAAGATTTGCTACTGCTGCTCGGAGCCCCTGCGCGGCCAGAGGATCTGAAGGCACCCGAGACCTGAAGAATCTGGGAGGGGGCCGGAACTCGAACTCCAGCTTGTAACCGGAAGACACCACTTCCCGAATCCATCTGTCCGAGACCTCTTGGACCCAGACCTGGGAGAAGAGTTGCAGCCGTCTCCGCACCCGCAAGGGTGAGGGCGCCCCCTCATTGCTGAGCTGGCTTGGCAGCGGCTTTAGGCTTAGAGCCCCAGCTGTCCTGGACGGGCACGTCCTCTGCACCGGTTCCAGGAATCACCTCTGGAGGAGGAGAAGGCCAATCCCCTGTCAACCCTGGCCCCACGAAAGAAGGGGTGAAGGAAGCCGCCCCCCCCCCCCCGAAAGGGACGACGCGGCTTCTTACGCTGAGGTAACTTACCTCCCTTTGCAATCGAATCCAATTTTTCTCCAAAGAGCTGCAACCCCAAAAAGGGAAGGGCCGTAAGCGACTTTTTGGACACAAAATCAGCCGCCCACTGGCGCAACCACTCATCCATGGCGGCTAGTACAAGTAACAAAAACAACTCACACCGCTTAAGGGCGGTGAACTCCTCACTAGCCGGGTCAAGCCTGGAAGTAGTCAACAGGCCCCTAACAACCGACCTGGCAGCTACTAATAAAAGCGCCGAAGCACAAACAGGCCGCAAGGTCGACCCGACACTGGCAAACCCGTGACAAGCCATCTGGTCAATGCGTTTATCCTCACCATCCTTGAGGGTAGTGCAGTCCGGAGAATGCAAGATGGAGGTGCTGGACAACCCCAAAACAGGAGCATCCACCTCAGGAGGGAACGACCAGCGCTTCACCGCGTCCACCGGAAAGGGATATTTTTTGTCCCAACGCGGAGGAACACCTAGAAGTCGAGTAGGCCTCTCCCATTCCTTAAGAATAATGCCATCAAAATGCTTTTGATAAGGGAATTCCAAACGCGGCTTGGTCGCCTTAAAGAACTCCTCCTTTTGCGGAGGAGCCACTTCAGGAGGAGAAATAGCCAAGACCTCAAGCCTACGAGCCAGGACCTTAGAGGTATCCAAAGAATCCCTCTGACCCTGCTCGGTATAAGCACCAATAAACTGCTGATCATGAGACCCATCCGACTCCTCAAACAGCTCCCCTTCCGCTATCGGGGAGCAATCGGACCAGTCCAGAGAGTCAAACTCATCAAAATCCAGAGCCTGCGTGGCTGGAGACAAATGTATTCTCTTAGTCAGGGCCTTTCTGGCAACAGCACTAGAAAACAATTTTTCAAGATTGGCCAATCTGGCACACACCTCAGATTGCGACTCCCCACCTATGACAACATCACATGGGGTACGTATCAGGCGGGAAGGGGTAGGTGAAGAGACAGGCGGCGCAGAACCAGACGCATGGGATCTGGACTGCCGCGTATTAGCCTGCTGCGCACATGGTATGCAAAGAAATACATCATCCCCCGAAAGGGATACCCCACACCCCAAACACTGCCTGGATTGCTCCGAGGGGAGCCCAAGTCCAGTATCCTGGGAAGCCTCCATATGGTGATTTTTTAAGTTAGTCACAATGACCAGAGGGAATTACGCAGTAAATGCTACCCGGGATGCCCCTTTAAGTCCCACGTGGGAGGAATTTATTAGGACCCCAATAACCCAGGGACCCCAGGACCGGGAGAACCCCCCTTTATGAGGAACAAGGGTCCACCTGGAAGACAGAATACAGGGCTATTCAGCACCTCAATCATGCCCAAGCACACAATATGCAGACATACTGATATGCAATAACATTAAAAAAAAAAAAAATAATAATATATATATATATATATATATATATATATATATATATATATATATATATATATATATTATGCATGTCATGAAAGTAACGAGGCCCCAAAGGGCCACTCACGGAGGAAGATGGCGTCCATCCTGCCAGAGGCGAAAAGCACGAGAAGCAGAGGGAGAAGAAGGGCGGGCCGTAGGCACTCAAGTGAATCACACACACACAACAAAAAGTACAGCCGTGACAAACACACAATAAAGACGATTACACTAAGGGAGAAAGCCCCCCCCCCCCCCCCCAAAGGAGCAAGGGAAATCCGGGAGAGGGGGAATCCACGCTGGAAGGTGGAAGGGCAAGGGGTGGAGCATCCCAAACCGGGATCACCAACCCGGCAAACCGCCTACCCCTTAGTATGGGGTCTCACGGTGGAGCGTAGCTCCTAAGCACCATTAGGTGCCGTCTACCCTTGCCCGGACCAGCAGCCTAGGCTGGGAGGCAAGGTGAAATACTAAGAAAGGGGGTCCAGGGAGAAATAGACTAACAAGCGGCCCGGGAGTTACCCCGGCTACCTGCAAGGAGGAGACATCCATCTTCTGACTTGCTCGCCGTCTGCAGAGATGAAAGACTGGGGAATGAGTGGGAGGTCCCAGGTATATATGGACTGGGAGGGGCTTACTTTTTTTCATTACATCTCTGCAAGATCGCCCTCTACAGGACAGTATAACCCAAGTGTAATGACTACTCTGAAGCGGGGTGTGTGACATACTTAGAATAGAATTCCAGGGCTGACTGCTGGATTTCCGCCGAGGCATTCAGAATCTGGATTCTACGCTGTGCGAAACCCCCCAGGGCAGTGGTAATAACTGGCGCATGCGTGCTATCTCGTCCAAGCTTTTCTAGAAATGGGCTCCGATTGTTTACAATGGGGAGCACGTGCTGCCGCTGCCAATGCAGCAGCACACACTCAACATTAAAAGAAGTTAAAGCGTTTTTCTGAAGGATGTAAACACGGCAAAATTATCTGATTGGACAAGAGCCTGCTCATGCACCGTTAGACCGAGGCAAACAGGGGGGTTTCACATAGTGGGGCATCCCAATTCAGGATGCCCCAGGGGCTTGGAACTAACCCAGTCAAATTCCCTGGTTCTGTTGCACTTTATTCTTGGGGTTACCAGTTGGGCGAGCTTTATCGAGAAGGGTTAGGATGCCATCCCAGCTGCCTAGCTGATCGGCAGAAGCATTATAGTGTGGAGCATTGACAAGTCAGGCAGTCTGGGTATTCTGTGCATTGTGCCCCTTAGGTATCCAGCTGAATGAGAAACTTAATGCAGCAGAACACTGTACAATTAGTGGAAACCTAGCACAAGGTTACATGGATCATGGATTGGATGCGGGTTAGACACCAACATGTGTGCTGCAGAGATCAGACACTACTCAAATAGGTGTATAATTACAATATTACATTAAATATTGTTTATAGAAGAACCTGATTTTCTTGGGCTTTCAGGATTTCTGTGGATACAGAGGGGGGGACATGCGGCAGAGCAACACACAGCCCTCAATACAAGAACACACACTCACCATTTTCTTTGCGCAGGCGTGTAATGAACTTCTTTGGCGGGATGACCCCCACCTTCTTCTTCTGAGTGGCTATGCTGTGGAAGAGGTCGGCTAAGCACGTCAGGAGATTTTCCTTTTTGCGCGGCTGGCTCTTGTAGGCGAGGACTTTTTCCCGAAATGGGCGGCAGAAATAAAGTGCTTGGAGGACAGAGTTGCAGTAGCAGGTGTTTCCAAACTGGGCGAGAACAAAGCAAAAGACAACAAAATGTCACTACTGATGTCTAACAATAAAACTCCACAAAATGCTGTGTAAAAAGCTACCCCACGTGTGACCGGAAAAAAACGTTCCTCAGGGGTTAGCACCCTAATGCTTGTGGAAGGTCTTTTTTAAGACTTCTTATTGATATTTACACAGTTGAAAGTCATTATCCAGACAGGAAAACAAATAAATCTATACTCTCCTTTTGTCCCATGTAGCTCGCCTATTTGGCTTTGGGATTTTAAAACTGACAGCACCACATCTCCCAGGGCCGGTCAAACATGGCGGCCTCCTTTAAAGTGGAACACCACCCAGGATTTTCACTATCCTGGGTTTTGGTCCACTTCCGCGGGGGGGCCCCCTTTCGGGGGTGCCCCGTTGCGTGAAAACCCCCCAGAACGCCCAAAAAAAACTCACCTCGCTCCTACGGAGCATGCGTGCCCGCTCGTCCAATCAGCGCGCTTCGGAGCCGCTGTGGTATGCGCGTCCAAGGCACGTACAACCACAGCGGCTCCGAGCACGCTGGCGGCCGCATCTCGCGCTTCCCTCTAACAGGGAGCGCGCCCATGCAGGCCCTGGTAGAGGGAAGCGCGAGATGCGACCGCGGCCCGCGTATGCGCCGTTGGACCAAGAGTAAGGTAAGGTGAATGGGGCGTCCTGGGGGGTTTCACACAGCGTGGCATCCTGATCTTGGATACCCCGCGGGGAGGGATCTGATCGGCCTGGGAATCTTATAGATCCCCAGGCCGATCAGGCAGGGTGTTGGTCCACTTTAAGATGGAGTCACATCCCTCCGCACATCCACCCCATTTACTGAAATGGAGGGGGTGTGAGAAGCCAGGTACAAGCCAGTCCCAGAATGAATAAAGGGGACATTTGAGGGGGGCTGGATTATGCCTGGGAGGAGGCGGGGATTAAAGGCCGATGCAGGTTGAAGTGGTGCTTGTTCTCCGGTATCGATAAGTTTTAAAACACCGGAGCCAGACGAAGGAGCTGCGTAAAATCAGTGAGCATAGATTTTTTTTTTTTGCTTAGACAATAACTAATGCACTTTAAAGCATAGAAGAAAATTATCGATACTTCCTTTTGCCCCCTGTATTGCTTCATTACAGCTCCATTGTTTAAACCATCCCGATGCCAGTCTTCAATCTCCACTTCTTCCAAGATGGAATTCTGCCCCTACTCCATTCATTGCATTCATAGGGGCGTGTCACGGCTGCATACCCCGCCATTGCAGTGAATGGAGAAGACGTGCAGTGGGGCAAAATTCTGTCTTGATGGAGGCTGTCATGTCTGACTGGCCCTGGATGCCGGTTTGCCCGTTTATTGACATTCTGTAAGTTTAAAAAACAGGAGCTGGATGCCAACTGTCATTCAGGTCTTGGGCTGCCAGTCAGAGTACAGATCCCTGACGGAATCAGGGGGAGCATTGCAGTCATTTAAAAACAATTTATTAAAATGCCTGGGGAGGATTGCAGTGATAAGATGAGTTTTATTACTGTAATGCCCAAGTCGGGCTCTGCAGGGTTACAAAAAGCTTGGAGTTCCTCTTTAAATCAAGATTTTTGACTTATCAAAGTAGCCACATATAGAGGATAAAACATGCGTTACACTTGTACGTTGCTTTGGTTTTACCCCTCTTTCCAGTTTATCCTAAACAAGCTTAATGGGGTTTAAAGAGGACCGCAAATAGAACCCGACAAAGATATCCTTCTAATAACAGCTTGTGGGCACACCGATTTGGGATGCCCCAATACTCACTGCTTCCTCGCTTATTGCTGCCCAGGTTGGGGAGCCAATCAAGTTAACCCAGTCAGGGCAGACGTCAGCACTGGGCGTACCAGGGAGGGCCCACGTTACTCCCTCTACCCTGGGCAGCCCCCATGCAGGACGCAGGGCCATGCAGTAACCAGGACTAAGGACTGTCAGCCAGGGGCAGATTGGCCAGACTGACTTTCTGTCAGGCCTTCTATTTATTTTTTTTTTTGTTTCTTTCATTTCTGTTTCTCTATTTCTTCCAGTTCTTCTACTGTTTTCTTCGAGTCTTTTTCTTTCATTCTCTCCATCTTTTCTGTCTTTCTTTCAAGTGTTCTTTCTGCCATCCCCTTCTTACCTTCTAGAATGTCTAAAGGACTCTAGGGCCTGGTGAAAGCTGACTTGATTTGTGGTGCACGGGCCTTTTTCTACAGGTGTATCAGCATGGCTGAAAGAGGGCGTCCACAGCCAGAGGGAGCAGCCGTACAAGGTGCACAATAATCGCTCCTCACTGTGCAAGACAATGCATGCTTTTTAAACCCCCATTCATATCCCGTGGGATTGCCGGTTCAAGGTAAGCAACAGGTGAACTGTGAGGTTTCCATAACAGGGGCTTATCTCATATTGGGATGCCCCTCCTATGTGGACTTCACATTTTGCCCCACAAGCCCAGAGACAAGGCAGCAAGGTGCTCTAATTTCTGCATTCCACCTTGGGTCTGGCAGAAGTTAAGCCATTGTATCTGTCATTGTAAACCTGCATATTACACACACCTGTTTCTGTTCCACTTGCATAGCTTGGGTGAGCCCCAGAGGAATCTCTGGGTGCATTCACACCAATGCTGATGTGCTGAGGAATATGTTGGTGCTATACAAATACGCAAACTATATACATAAACTGTGTTGTATGAAAACACACAGAAACATGGTCATGAAGGAGGCAAGCATTTGTTGATTTTACAGTTCAAAAGAGATCTACTTACATTTACTAAACCAAAATAATGCTCATTCACTGGAAACTGTTCCGGACCAATCTCTTTCTCTAAAGCCGAGGCATTGGCGCCCTAAAAAGAAAAAGAAGGACATGATTATAGGGTCAGGTGATATACTGCATATATACAATAGGCCGGGCTCATTCATTCACGCTAGAGGTTCTGCAGCTACTAGTGCCAACAGCCACAGCTGTATCATTGTTAAAGAGGACCAAAACCCACCCTATCTATGTCCAGGGCAGGCATACTTACTCCCCCCCAGGGCATCCAGAATCAGGATACCCCGCTGTGGCAAACCCCACAGGTCACTCGAAAACTCACCTTCTTTCCTGGTCCAACGGTGCATGCATGAGCAGCGGCCGCTTCCCCACTATCCCTCTAGCAGGGTGCGTTCCCTGCCAGGCATTTGTGAATGTCCGGTGCAGGCACGCTCCCTGTTAAAGGGTAGCGGGGGATGCGGCCGCCAGCGTGCTCTAATCCACTCGCCTAGGACGGGCTCTTGGATGAATGGATGGGAAAAGATTAGAGCGGGCTGACTGGATGAGAGGCTGCGCACACGCCGTAGGACCGAGGAAGGGTGAATGAGATTGGGCGACCTGAAGGGGGTTCACACAGCGGGGCATCCCTGATTAGGGTGCCTGGGGGGGGCAAATACCAAAACCCAGAGCAGTCAAAATCCCGAGTTTTGGTCTGCTTTAAACAGCTTAAAGCAGAAGTCCAGTCTTGGAGTAACCCCCCTCCCCCCAAAAGAAAAAACCTTATCCCTGTTCTGCGCCATTCTCCCTGTGCTCTGGGCACTGCCATCTTGAGGAGAAGGCATCTGCCACTCTGTGGTCCAGCCCACCTATTCACTTGTAAGTGCAGACAGGAGGGAGCACATAAACAGGCCAGGTGAACCAGGGAGGGATTCAAACAGCAGAGTGAGACCATCAACCCTCGAGCCTTGTAGACTCTAGGCCAGTGGTTGCTCCTCTTTACAGGGTAAGTCCACTTACAATTGAATTTTCGAAAGTGTATATTTTTGTGTGACAAAATAAGGTCTTAAAAATTCACCTCTTCCCGGTCCTATGACGCATGCGTAGCCGTTTGTCCAATCGGCGTTCTCGGATCCACTGAAGCCCCTTTTTCCAGGAGCTTTCCTTAATACGAGCGGATCCCCTGCTACCCTCTAATAAGGAGCGTGCCGCGCTGCCCATTCACAAATGCCTGGTGCGGGGATACGCCCTGCTAGAGGGATAGCGGGGATGCGGCAGCGGCTCACGCATTGCACCGCTGGACCAGGAAAGAAGGTGAGTTTATGGGCGACCTGAGGGGTTTCACACAGCGGGGCATCCAGAATTGGGATTGGTCCAATGGAGCATGGGTGGGGTGGGGGGTGGGGGATCAGCTGTCCCAGGAATCCTATAGATTAATGGGCAGATCTCCGTGGGTGTTGGTCCACTTTAAATTAGCCTGAAACCCTTCTATCTAATTCTCCCTGCTCATCTGCTTCTGTTCACAACATCCGATGCACTCCCCCTGCTGTGACAGGACTCTGCTTGAGGCAGGAAAGGCCGTCAATGGTAAGTTAGAAGAGCACTTAGCTGCCATGAGATAAATTACACAAAACGTGATGCAATCAGAAGACTCCTCGGATCATTTGTTATGTGCTTCAGAGCTGGTCTACACACAAGCCGCAGGAATGGAAACCTAAACCACAACACACCACATAATCAGGCAACACGTGCTGGTGTTCACTACAAAAGCAAAAGAAGACTAACCTTGTGCTGCCCGGTGTGCAGGGAGCCCAATGGCCTCAGTCTGCTCCAGCTAGCTGCCAGCACTGACTGCAGCAATGCCCACAGCCAAAGCTGCCCATACCACTGATAGAACCTGGACAAGGCAGTATCTAGGCAAAGGCAAAAGTTTCTGCCCCCTCCCCACTCATCCTATGGTGCTGCTGATGTCCCATACAGGTATGTGTCATGCTGTGCCCCGACCTTAGCAGCAGGCAGCCCTATGACTGAGCCCAATATATGAGGGATGAGGTGGTCCGGCCTTGTCGTCCAGGGTGAAAGCCCGGCTCCCTCCTCCCCTAGAAACAGCCCTGAAGAGATTCCCTGTGCAAATAACTGGCAAATTCAGGGCCGACTGTCTGGTAAATGTCACCATAGGCAAGATTTCAAGATCGTGCCACTTACTTTCACTAAGGGAAAGATTGTGAGAATGGTAAATAAAAAAAAAAGGAAAAAGGCAGAAAAATGAGAGAGCGAAGGACTGAATAAGGAAAAGAGAGAGGAAGGGAATATGTAAAAATGGAGAGGAGGAAATGTCAGAAAGAAAGCAGGAGGGAATGTGGAAACAGAGAAAGAGCGAACGGAATGAGGGGACGTGGACAAAGAAAGATAAGACTAAGAAAAGATAGAAAGATAAGAAAAAGGTTAACCCGAGAGTGGGATGGAAAGAAAATGGAAAAGAGAAAGATGGAGTGAACATTAGATAAAGGAAGACAGAACATGAAAAAGAGTTAAAATAAAAAATAGTTTTCATCAACTTTTTGTGCAGTTTTAGATTTATGGTGCAAACCTGGGATGGCTGAGGATGTAACATTGGTTGGGAACCCCAGCTTTAACCTAAACCTTACCTGTGGCTACAATGAAACATTATGGCAACTGATAAAAATGGGGTTAAAGGGATATTTCCTGGCCAAATGGATAAATTAGGCTGTATTCTGCTTGCTCTATGCTGGCTGTCAGGGGGGCATCTTTCATTCACCTGCATTTCGCATTTCCTGATAAACCCTATAGAACTTACTCCCTTCTGCTGACTCATTCTCAGCCCCCAAAATGAATTCACTTCTGAAGACATTAGGGTCGATTCAGAGCTAGGTGAGAAAACTCGCTCCTTTTTTCAGTGGGAAGAAAACTGCCATTCACTTTCATTGTCTACCTTGGGCCCGATTCAAGAACCGGATGTAAATTTTCACCTGGGGCTGAATCAGCCCCAAGGCAGACAATGAAGGAGGGCATTTTCCCACCTGGCTCTAAATTGATCCTATTGAGACATGCGTGGATGAGTCGTCCTCTGCTGCTGAAGAGACGGAGTTCACAAGATTTATTATGAAATATAAAGCAAATGAAAGATGTAGCCAGCATGGGGAGATCAGGGAGCAGTCTAATTTAACCATTGCCTGAAATGTCCCTTTAAGCTGGCATCCTACCAGTTGTGTGTGTAGGGAAATAGACAGCATCTCGGTGGAATGTTCTATACTGACATGGAAGAAGCAGGGCAGAACTAAATATCTGCCAATCATATTCCCTGGAGAGGTGTGCAGCAGCTTTAAACCACATGGAAACAACATGGCAGGTGGGTGGATTTTTAGTTTCACCTGTGAATTATTACTGGGACGATGCCCAGGAACTGCTATCAGGACGGCACTGTATATCGGTGGGCCCCCCCACCCCCTCCAGGGCTGGTCACAGTCGCATCTCCTGCAACCACATTTGTTGCGCCCCCACTAGCTACCAGGAAGGGCCATGAATTTTAGGCTAGACTAACCTTCTGTATTTGGAGACCAGACAGAAAGTAAGGCCTACATATCATACAAGTCTTCTTTTATTGAAAAAAAAAAGAAAAGAAAAAATATCTTCCTGGCAGAAAATCTGGATTAAAGTTTAAGTAGAACACGCACAAGTAAGCAAAATGACGCATGCAAGTCATAAGCCTTTTAGCTAATCCCCCGGCCTGCACCCTGGAGATAACCATGTAAAATGTGCTAAAAGTATCCATAGACATTAAAGCGGAACAAATCTAAAAGATTCCAGGGCCGGCCCCCGGTGAATCCCAAATCGGCATACCCCGATGTGCGAAAGCTCCCCAGGGCGCCTTCTTCCGGGCTCCCTTGTGGATGTAAACATTGGGCGCCTTTATTCGGATTGCAGAAATTATATATGCACAGCAAATGGCTCTGAAGGGACGAGAGCCCTCCACGGTGTTGGACCGAGAAGAGTGGGGGGTTTCACACAGGAGGAATATTCCAAATGGGGATACCCGGGATGGGACAGGGAACAAACCCCCCTTCAAGGCGTTCTGCAGGCTGTATTAAAACTCTATACTGCATCCTGCCCCTTCCAGTCAGGTGATCTATAGAAGTGACATGAGTCTTCTAAAGCCGATCTCTGTCTGAGCCAGCTTCAGCGTAATCCTCCAGATATTCTAGTTACTGGCCGAAGATGAAACCAACTCCTTAAAAGTGGTCCAAAACCCACCCTGGAGTCTATGAGGGCAGGCCTGCTCGCTACCTCCAGGGCATCCAGATTCGTGATGCCCCGCTGTTTAAAGCCCTGATCTTTCCCGGGCCAAATGGCGCATGCAAGAGCAGCGTCCGCATAAGCAGCGTCCGCATAAGCAGCGTCCGCATAAGCAGAGTCCGCATAAGCAGAGTCCGCATAAGCAGCGTCCGCATAAGCAGCGTCCGCATAAGCAGCGTCCGCATAAGCAGCGTCCGCATAAGCAGCGTCCGCATAAGCAGCGTCCTTATCGGCAAAAGGCTCTCATTGTTTTCAAAGAGGAGCGCAAGCTGCCACATTACCTGTATCCTTGAGCTGTGCACGCTTCCCATTGAAGTCAATAACAGCCATTTGCCGAATGACATAGTCTTGGCAGATGACTCTTATTGGATGAGAGCCTGCGCATGCACTGTTGGAGTGAGGATTATAGGCTTTCTCAGGGGGTTTCACACAGCAGGGCATCCCAACTCAGGATGGATGGAAAACAAAACACGGGAAAGTAGAATTCCTGGGTATTGTTTCTCAGTAAGCGGCACAACAGGATGAACCTTCTGCATGGCAGGTAAGCAAACAATGATTTGATTTTACATTCTAAACTTATCGCCACATAAAGTGACAAGTTTCAGATCTGAAAGATTTAGTCAGGTCAAGATTTTAAAGACTGTTTAACCCCGTATGACCAACTATTCCCTACACTCACCCATTTAGGCTATTTCTGTGCCTGTTACTTTCATGCCAGGAAGTATTTGACCCCCATGAGGGATTAGGAGTAGACTGACACTCCTAGAAGCTCGCTTAGAAGGGATTTTTTTTAATTTATAGCATATATTTTTGCCCCCTTAATTCTTACCTCACCAACAAGGTCACAGGGGGCGGCATCACTTGCATCTTTCTTTGTGCATGACCATGGCCTCAGTAATGGTCATGCACAGCCTAGGGATGCGGGGGAGAAGCTGATTGGAGGAAAGCAGCACCTGCACCATGGGCTCATTGGAAAGGTAAGAAAAGTGGACCACTCGTGGGGTTACACTCAGCAGGAGATCCCAAATCAGGAAGCTGGGTTTTGATCCACTTTAAAACATCTTATTAGCATTTGAGAAAATACTCCCCTTAGCCTTCTGGAGAGATGGCCCAGGACTACACTGTATCCTCACCCTGCCTGACCCTTCTTCTCCATTTAGCTAATCACACTAATAGGATTTTAGTGTGGACCTTCTGGGTGCACAGACAGAGCTCCACTGAATATGCAGTGGATGGCAGATGAACAGGGCGGTGTGGGGAGCCAGTGCATCTCTCCAGGGCCTAAGGTGAGTATTGCACTTTCTAGTTTGTTTTATATGGTTAACAAATATTGTTAAAGTGGACCAACACCCAGGATTTTCACTATCCTGAGTGTTGGTCCACTTCCGCGGTGTACCCCGATCGGGGGTGCCCCGCTGTGTGAAACCCCCCAGAAAGCCCCTAAAATCTTACCTTATCGGCGACGGAGAAGCGCCGTATAAGAAGCCGCCGACTCTCGCGCGCCCGCCATTCACGAACGGCCGGCGCGGATGCGCGTCCTGCTAGAGGGACATGCGGGAGGCGGCGGCTTATCCGTCGCCGATAAGGTACGTTTTTAGGGGCTTTCTGGGGGGTTTCATCGATTTCGGATGCCCCGCGGAGAGGGCCGATCAGGGGTGGGTGTTGGTCCACTTTAAGTACTATGGCATACATTTTAGCTATGTGATTGTTATGTGGTAAATGTGACACTCGCTCTCTCCCGTCATGGGAAAGCAAATGACCAGCACCTCGTCTGTTTTTCCTTCTGGGGCTTTGTTCTCTGGTAAGGCTCTCAATAAACCTATGAATCTTTTTCTCTCATAACGAGGGAATAAGCTCCCTGAGGAAATAAAGCAATTACCAACTGTTTACCACATGGCTATGGCCAGACAGGATCAGTGATGCCACCATTATACATGTGCAGAAAGGTATAAAGGGGCCCATTACAATATCCCCACCTTAACGTCTGATTATGAGATACGCCCCTGCTATTTATTTGTTGTCACGATACACAGGCCCGGTTCACACTGCGGCCCAACAATTGCAACTAAATCACTGGCCATAGGAGCCTATGGGCCATTTCACAGCGATATATAAGAGGTGTGATTGTGAGTCCCAGCTACTGTTAGCTCGATATACACTCCCCTCCCAAACCTGAAAGCTTGGGAACCCGAGGAAGGATTTACAGGCCGCTCCAATGGGAGTAAGTTGGAGGAATACCAATACATTAGAGTGGACCTAACAGTCTGATGCAAGAGGACTGGGAGATGAGCCCACCTTTAAAAGCAAAAAATAAAAGCAGGTTATGAATAAATAAAATCAAAGGGCTTGACTATAGGACTATAGGCTCAATCTCAACAACTGCTTTATTCAGCAGAGCACCCAGATGAATCTTCTGCATGGCAGGTACACAAGAAATGATTTGGTTTTACACCAATCCTTTAAAAAGCATGTGCAAGCTCTCCTCCAGTCATATTTCTGAAAATTAAATGAAAGCAAGACACAAGGCAACTGCTGGCCACTCACCTCCAGCTGTGTGTACATGCGCCATTTATGCAGATAGGCCTGATGCACAGCTGGCGGTCTGTGCATGTGCAGTGGGATTGCCATGAAGGTTAGCAAAGTGACTGAAAGCAGAGGTGTGCACCCAAATCCCCCTAAAAACAGAACGAAAAACCCCAACAAAAACACGAATGTGCAAACAGTGTTATTGTTCCTGGTTTAGGGTTGCTTTTAAAGATGACTTCCACTCAAAACTGTTTGGAAGCCTCCTCAAACTGACAGCACATGGGCATGGGAAACCTGACTGCCCATCTTCACTGCAGCCCTGTAAGTAATGTTACTTGCAGTCCATGTGACCACCAGCTGTCACATTGCCGAGCACGGGTGCCTAGGTGCTGTCAGATCGAAGGGACCTTTGGACAATTTTGACTGGAGGTCCTTTTAAACTTGCAGAGCATATCAAATCTGTCCAATTTAAAGTGGACCAAAACTCAAAAGGGGGTTGAACTTCCTTAAAGTGGACCAAAAGCCAGGATTTTGATTATCCTGGGTTTTGCTCCTTGCCCCCAGGGCACCCAGATCGGGCGTGCCCTGCTGTGTGAAACCCCCCAGGTCACCCGAGCAAACTCACCTCTTTCCGGCCTTACGCCGCATGCGCAGCTGCTCGTCCAATCATTGTGCTCGGATCCACTTGAGCTCCTTCATCCAGGAGCTTATCTAAAGCGAGCGGATCAGAGCGTGCTGGCGGCCTCATGCCCGCTACCCTCTAACAGGGAGTGTGCCCGTGCCGGCCATTCACAAATGCCTGGTGCGAGCATGCGCCCTGCTAAAAGGATTGCGGGGATGCGGCTGCTGCTTGCGGGTGTGGGTTCTCATCCAATGAGAGCCATTTGCCCTAACTCATTCGGCAAATTGCTCAGATTGTTTTCAATGGGGAGCAAGAGCATCCCCTGCATCCATTCATATAGGCTGGGAAGGGAGTACATGCACCATTGGGAAAAGCAGGGGGGGAGGAGAAGAAGGAGGAGCATTGAAAATCAGTATGCATCCTAAGGATAAGTTTTATCCCGGACTACAGTCTTTTAGTCTGGGGTTTGGTCCACTTTAATAAGTGTTAGGCTTTTTTTTTTTATAGTTTCACCTAGTAGAATATAATGTAATATTTGTAAAATAAAAATTATTCAAACTGGACCTTCAGCATTATTTAATAAAAAAACCCAAACCTTTTAAAAACTATTCTCCAGCATCTAAAATCAATATATTTATGTTTTTAGTCTCTCCATCACATACCGAGGAGAGGAGAGTGGTTTGCACAGACAGAGCAGAGCTGGGGTCAGGCAATGGACAGTAATCCCAGAATGCAGAGCGACACAGTCAGAAGACACTTCCTGTTTACAGGCTGTCTGATGCTTAATGAGCCGCCATCTTGGATGTTTAAAGACTCATAACATGCAGTAGATGCAGGTGATTTTTAATGTGAGCAATCTGTATGTACAGGGTGCATATGCTCTTATTCAAGGTGAAGGTCCCTGGAGGGCTGGACTGGAGGGCCCCCTCATATGACAGCACCGATCATCCCCATCTGGGACGCCCGGCTGTATGTTGCCACCCAACAAACCAAGACTTTATTTTTAAACTGTAACAGCTTACGGCTAATGTAGCCTGGCACACAAGCAATCTCGTCAGTTTAATGGGATTCTGGCATGAAGCTCAGCACTGTGAATGTCTCAACCAATTAAGCTTTACAACAAATTTAACAGACAGACAGACCCGCAGAACTCTGGGATTTCCATTCAAGGCGCACCACAGCAAACTGCCTTAAGAAGTAGCCCACTTTATAAATAAAGAGAAGAGAAAAATGATTTATATTACTATTTGCTGTATATTTATCTCCAATATTTCTAGAAGAGATTAATATGATAAATATCGCAAATACTAATAATCATATCAGCCCAGCTGCCATCAACCTGATACAAACCAATGGTCACTGAGGCTGTCCTCATACATCCAGTGAAATATCCCAAGAAGAAATATTTAATACCTTAAATACTTTGCACATACAATCTATTGTGTGAGAAAGTATCCACCACACACACAGCAAGAGGTATAAATGAAAACGGGTTTAATTACCAGCACAGTAAATCATTAACCCAATATGTTCATGAAGTTTCCCCAGATAACCTTAGATATTACAGGCAGTTGTTACATAAATGAGTAAGTAATACATTATAATGGAGAGAGAAATAATGGAGAGACAGCAAAAGAAACTTAGCCATTATGGTTGCTTCCTAATGGTAAGGGGCCCATCCATTGTCCGCCTAGTCCTGCAACCAGCTTCCTAATCTATTGAACACTAGGGGGTGTGGCCAGCATTCCCAGCCTCCTGGGTGTGTCTGCAACCGGCCTTTGTGAGATTACATACATATTCTATAAAGGGTATAACTCCCACAATATGCATGTTATAATATTGTATCCAAGAAATTCATGATCCCCATTAATTTTTTAGTTAAATGAACCTAAACACCAAATACATATCATAAAGTGTCTGATAATATGTGGATTATCAGTCTTTGGCCAATATATGTATGCCATGTTTGAGATCAAATGATCCTGAATAAAACGCTCTCATTAATATAGTCATAACTGACATATTTTATATGTATGTATTTATACACCACTCTCCAAAAATCAAATCAATATCCGTGTCTAATGTGTATTTGAGTGTCTGAGTTGGAGGCTAACCTAATGAGGAATTCAAGGATTCCTTTTCAAGGGGAAATGAGCTGCAGCTCAGAAAACACCCCAGCTATTGAGGTAGTTGGCAGCTAGGTGTAAATATGTGAATATAGGTGTGCTAGGTGTCAATATAGTCTATTGTATTCATGGGGCATAGACAGATGGCAGACATTTAGAGTCACATACTATTTGAGTGTTAATCTGGGGGACATCTGTAATCATATCTTTTAACAAGCGAATACAAAATTCTATAGCAATACCAGCGCATGCACTATAACTCACACAACACAACTTCGTTCATCCGTGAACACCCTGAGTGGAAGGAAAACAAAGCTTTGTACTTATAATGTTGTTGTGCACTTCTGTACCATTTCTAGGAGAGGGTAAATTGCAGCATAATTGAAAATACAAAATGAGGTCCCAGCAGGAACAGTAAACTGGAGAAATTTTTTCTAGCTGGCAAATCCGCCCACGTCAGCCGCTTAGCAAGTGCTCACATCCTCTGTGCTGCTAGTGGCGAGTAAGAGACTTGACACCATTCCCATACACACAACAGATATTATTTTCTTATATTACATATACCAAAATTTTTACATCTAGAGTTTAGAGGAGGAAAATGAGAAAAAAAATATTCTGAACCAAAATGGTGTGCAAAAACACCCCCTCCCAATTGCCTCATTTCAGGCAGTGTGCAGAATCCCCCTTCCCCAAACACTTAATTACAGGCAGTGTGGCAGTATCCCCCATTACATGGCGTGTGCAAGGGTTTCAACATTACAGAGAAACTTCGCTAATCGAGTTCCACTCCTTGGGGCATCCTGATTTGGGATGGCCCGCTGTGTCACCCCCCCCCGGAAGCCCTGATACACTCACCTTCACGGCCCTCGCCACGTCTCTGTGCTGCGGCCGCCTCCCAGCTCACCTTTAGCCATGCGCGCAACCATATCAGGCCTTGCAGCACGTCCTGACTAGAAGGTCAGTGGGGATGTGGCTGGAGCGCACTTGGCTCCCTTCGGCCCCACTCGGCTGCTTAGCCTTCATCGAAGCCAAGGGTAACAGTGTAAAAGCGAGTGCGCTCAGCCAATCAGCACATTCATTCTCGCCCGAGTCTGTGCCGTGGGAGCGACAGGAAGGTGACTGTATGGTTTGAACTCCGGGGATACACACAGTGGGGCATCTCAATTCAGGATACCGCCGCATAGAGGAACAACACCCCAAAAGTGGGTGTGTTGTTCCTCTTTAATGCCAGCGCTTTGAGGGCACACCAAAGATACACTATTATACAAGCTGTACATGAACCATGAAAAGATTAAATAAAATACTTACAAAAATGTGAGGGAATAGGATTCACACAGCAGGGACATAGCAGACTGGGTTGCCCCAGGGGCATGAATCAAAACCCGGAATAGTGAAAATACCAGGATTTGGCCCAAAAATATTAATTAAAATTGGTCACTAACAGTTTGGCAATCTCTAGTATTTATAGCTCCTTTTAAAAATACCAATTCAAGATTAGGGAATTGCTGCCATATAGCTGTATACTCACCTACTTCCGGGGTCAAGCGGTGATGACAAGCAGCAATCGGTGGATTTTGCTGCAAAGGGAAGCGATCAGAGATGTCTCTGCTGACTGCTGTACACCATTGTCGTGGCAAATCCAAAATCCGGATGCCCCACTGGGAACTTTGCAAGTAGACCAAGACTACAAGTAGAGTTTTGGTACACTCAGCAATACACTAGGCACAGGCTTTAATCTTAGGTGTAGGTTTGCTTTAACTTCGAGCTAGTCAGTACTAATCCACAGGAGATCAAAACATGTATTCATAGCCAATATAAAATGGATTTTGCCACAAGGGAAACAAACATGACTTACCTAACATGCCGATACTATTTTTTACTATTTTTAAAATGTAACAAGCGCACATTTTTCTCTAACACAATAAAGCAACAAAATCCAGCCAAGGCTCCTAGGTGCAACCAAGCAATATTCTCCAGACTGAACCAGCTCTAACTGCCCAGAAAGAGGTGCCAGGGGAGCATTGACACAATTAGGCAAGTTTCCGAGGCTACTAACTGCAGCCAGCAGGAAAAGGCCTCTCGAGAGAAACAGCAGGTGAGCCAAGGAGGGTAAGCATGTTACTGACCAGAGCAGCACATCCTTATACCCAAAGGAGGGGAGAACAATGGCAAATGTAAGCATTTCACATAGAACTACATTTTAAAATTGATCAAAAGTCTGAAAGGTCCACTTAAAAGTGGATCAAAACCCAGGATTTTGACTATTCTGGGTTTTGGTCTTTGTCCCCCGGGCACCCTGATCGGGGGTGCTCTGCTGTGTGAAACCCCCCAGGTCACCCGATCTCACTTAACCTTCCACGATGCAAAGGCGCATGTGCAGCCCTCTCGACCAATCCGTGTGCTCGGATCCGCTCCCTTCATTAAGGAGCTCGTCTAATGCAAGCGTTTCCAAACTGGTGGCTGCATGCCCTGCTACCCTTTAACAGGGAGCGTGCCCACGCCGGCCTTTCACAAATGCTTACTAAAGGGATAGTGGGGATACGGCCGCTGCTCGCACATTCACCGTTGGACCGGAAACGAAGGTGAGTTTAGGGGCAACCTGGGGGGTTTCACACAGCGGGGCATCCTCGATCGAGTCTGACTCGAGGGTGGGTTTTGGTCCACTTTAAAGCAGAACAAAACCAGTGAATTTGACTTTCCCAGGTTTTGTTTTGAGCACTTGAAGCGGGAGTGCCCTGCTATGTGAAACCCCCGTTTGCCCAGGAAAACTCACCTTTCCACGCTCCAATGGTGCATGCGCGGGCTATCATCCAATGAGAGTTGCCCGCTGTAACTACGTCACTCAGCAGGTAGCTCTTATCGAGTTGAATGGGGAGCGCGCGCCGCATCCCCGGCCCTGCACACACACTACGATCACAGCCTATATGAACTGTAAACAATGAGAGCCGTCAGCTGAATTACATAGTCATAGTGGGCGGCTATGCCTGCGCCATTGGAGCGGGGAAAGGGGATTTTTTTATTGGCAAACTGGGAGGTTTCAACAAGCCCAGGATAAAGCCAACGGCCAGCCCGGGTATCTTCTAGATTCCAGGCCGGCCACTGCTGGGTTTTGTTCCACTTTAAAGAGAAGTCAGAAACAGTCCCACTTTAATATGCAGCAGCGGGGCAGCCCATGTCGGTGACCTGCTGTGCATCGCCGCTGCTAAAATAAAGAACCAGGCCACCTAGGTACTTACCTCATCTGGGACCTTCTATAGCAGCCATGTGATGTGCCCGGCCACGCTGATAGGCTGCTCTTGGTCAGATGGGACACACAAGTGGGATCCGATCACCTCCCTCCCCGCGGGACATCCGAGATCGGGATGTCCCGCGGGGTGAAACCCCCCCAAACCCCCTTACCGTCTGTGAATGGCCGGCGCGGGGGCGCGCACGTCAAGAGGGACGCGCGGGAGGTGGCGGCGGAGGAGCCACGGACAAGCGGCTGTCAAATCGCCGATCGGGGGTGCCCCACCGAAGTGGACCAAGACCCAGGATAGTCAAAATCCTGGGTGTTGGTCCACTTTAAGTGGCAATGATGCACAGCAGGGCAGCCTGACTGGGGCTTCACATTGAAGAGGGATTCTGATGATGGTTCTTTGTTAAAGCAGAACAAAAGCCAACATGGCCAGCCCTAGAATCTAAAAGATTCCAGGGTCGGCCTGCTGGCCATCCCATGGGCTGTGTTTGTGCTCCCTCTCCCCAGCCATTCGGAGAGCATGACCGCTGTTGGGGATGCGCCTGCTTGCGCTCCTGAGCCATTTGCTGAACAGTAAAAACGCACGAAAAGCAGCTCTGATTGGACAAAGGCCCGTGCATGCCCAGTAGGACCGTGAAAAGCAGAGGTTTACTGGGCGATATGGGTGTCTCACAGAGCAGGGCATCCCAAATTGGAGTGCCCAGGGGGCAAGAAACAAAACCCAGGATACTCATACTCCTGGGTTTGTTCTGCTTTAAAGTGGACCAAAAGTTTGAAAACTCTACTTAAACCGGACCTTCATCCTAAATAAGAGCTCATCTTTATAAACATCCAAGATGGCGGCCCATGGCATCTCAGGCTGCCTGCAAACAGGAAGTGACTTCTGAATGTGCCACTCTGCATTCTGGGATTGCTGTCCTTTTCCTGACCCCCAGCTCTGCTCTGTCTGTGCAAAGCACAGCTATAATCCGCTCCCTGCACTTCTGCCCCCTCCTCCTCTCCTCAGTATGTGATGCTACTGAGGCAAGATGGCGGCACCTGTCCTGAGCCCTGAACAGAGTTTCAGCCCAGTGGGGGAAAAAATAGAAAGTTAGTGACTAAAAACTTAAAATAAATTAATTTTAGATGCTGGGGAATAGGTTTATAAGGGTTTGGGCTTTTCATTAAATTATGCTGAAGGTCCGGTTTAAAGTGTACCAAAACCCAGGATTTTGACTATCCTGGGTTTTGGCCCTTTCCCTGTGGGCACCCCAATCAGGGGTGCCCCGCTGAGTGACACCCCCCCCCCCCCCAGATCGCCGCAGGCAACTCATATTATCCCGGTACCACGGCGTGTCTAAGAGCAGCGGCTCTGATGGCCGCATCCTCCGCTCCCCTCTAGCAGTGCGCATGGCTGCGCCAGTCATTTCTGAATGGCAGGTGTGGGCACGCTTCCTGTTAGAGCGAAACGGAGGATACGGCCATCAGAGCCGCTGCTCTTAGACGTGCCACGGGACCAGGATAAGGTGAGATGCCGCGGCAATCTGGGGGGGTTCACACAGAGGGGCAGCCCCGATCGGGGTGCCCCCAGGGAAAGGTCCACTTTAAAAGGTCCCTAGGAAGGCAGCCGGATGTGGGATGCTCTGAAAAGTGTGCATCAAGCAAAAGCCCAAGATGGGGGCTATATGCTCATCTTCTTCCAGATCCCTGCTCTGGTCAAATGCAGCAGAGCAAGCTCCAGAGTAGCAGCATCCCCACCCAATAGTCTGTTGGTGCTGGTACACAGAGTGGAGGGGAGGAAACAATACAAAAGTATTGACTTTTTGCCCTTTTTTGTTATATTACCTGTACCTTTTTTTTTTTTAATCCGAACTGTGTGAGATGCATCTGTACAAAATGTTGCACTGTCCTAAACTTCAATCCGTTTTACAAAAGACCCTGTATTTCCTAAGTTATTTGTAAAAGTATTAGAACATTGTGGAAATGCTGAGAAAAAAATGAGGAGAAACAGTGGGTGTGGCAACAGTGATGTGATGTAAGCACACTGCGTGCTTTACATATATCATAGAAAAAATATAAGTGCATTGTTGTGTCTCTAGTTATTACTGCCTGCACATAGTGTGACCAGAAAAAAAAGGGATGCTGCAGGTTAAGAGCGTCTCCAGCCTGCCAGCACTTAGTGTGACCAGAGAGGAGGGTGGGGTTTCATGGCTGCAGAAGGAGGCAGCCAATCAGGATGCCTGGGAAGGGATTGGGGGGTGTTTCCGTTCTTGGTCCACTTAAGGTTGTTTGAAGGACCAGGTCAGTGTGGTGGAGACTGAAAGCTGAATGAGAAAGTGATTTCCTCACTAAGGAGACCAACAGAGGAGGAATTACAGTGCTCCAGCCACTCACTAAATGTTTGACTAGCCAATCATCACACCGAGAATACCACCCACACAGTGACACATGGCGGTGGCAGCATCATGCTGTGGGGAGGTCTTTGAGCAGGTCGGACTTCCGGAAAAAACTGGAAGATGGAGGGTGCTAAATACAAGGATATTCTTAAAGTTGACCTCCTGGGTTTTGGTCCTTTCCCCGGGGGCACTCTGCTGTGTGAAACCCCTAGCTCACCTCTTCCCGGTCCCGGCCGCATCCTCCGCTTCCCAGGAAGCGTGCCAGCACCAGCCATTCACAAACATAAATGCCTGGTGTGGGCATGCGCGCTGCTAAGGGTATAGCAGGATGTGGCTGCGGCTCTTAGACACGCCGTGCGACCGGGAAACGAGGTAAGTGAATGGGGAGACGTGGAGGGTTTCACACAGCGGGACATCCCGATTTTGGATGCCCCGAGGGGGGGGGGGGGAATCGATCATTCCCGGGCCGATCGAGCTGGGTTGTAATCCACTTTAAACACCCCACCCAATTTTGACTCTCTGTGGTGTTGTTCCTCTATGCGGCAGCACTCCAAATTGGGATGCCTTGCTGTGTGTACCCCCCCCCAGGTCACCCCATACACTGACCGCCATGTCGCTCCCACATCACAGACACGGATAAGAACGAGCACGCTGACTGGCTGAGCGGCCGCTTAGTGTTAACACCCCACTCAAGGCGACTTACTAACACAGCACAGCTCCAGTCATGCTAATGTAATCAATGCTTTACCTAGCATACTGCATGGTAGACAAAATGTGTGGATTGGAGTTACTAATCACTGCTGCTAGATTTCTGTGCAAATCAATCTGAACTGAAAAAGCTGGTTGGAGAAGAGAATAAACCAGCAAAGTCTAGTTGCCTTGCCATGGCATAAGAGGACCTAGAACCTCCACATAAATATTTTTAGCTTTAAAACCTTGAGCAAAATACAGAAAATGACACAAAACTGAAGTGCTAGGTGACGCAGCGTTACATGGTAACTGCAGGGCCACACACAAGCCGACAGCTTTAATGATTATGATTTTACTCCAGCTCACAGGGATTAAAAAGAAAAAATGGTTCTGTTTCTTTTTTCTAATCTTGGCAGGAATTTAATCTTGCTGAGACCCAGAAATGTCTATTAATGGATTAAAAAGAATGAAACAAGTGCATGTACACATCACTCATGTCACTAAAAGGGAGTAAGAGGAACCCAGTATAGTGATACCCCTGATAGGTCTATTGGGGCAGATGCCATGGCAGGTAAGTACTACCAGGTGTGATATCAGATCAGGTACATGAGACAGGTTCCTAGAGCAGGATGGCCCCATGGACACATTTAAACTGGAGGGTAGCAGGGTTCGTTCCACCTAAAGATACTAAATTGTGACTTTAAAACAAAGTAGGTTTTCGACTATATGCACCTTAAACATGTCTTCTAGAGGTTTAAAGCAGACCTTCACCCTGAATAAGAGCCTATTATATGTTTTCCAAACCTTGTACATACAGATTGCTCACATTAAAAATCATCCTACCTGCATCTACTACATATTATGAGCCTTTAAACATCCAAGATGGCGGCTCATGGAACATCAGGCAGCCTGTAAACAGTAAGTGTCTTATGACTGTGTTGCTCTGCATTCTGGGATTGCTGTCCTTTCCCTGACCCCAGCTCTGCTCTGTCTGTGCAAAGCACAGCTATACCCCCACACTCTGCACTTTAATCCACTCTCCTCTCCACAGTATGTGTGATGCTTCTGAGTCAAGATGGCGGCGCCCGTATCCTAGAGTCCTGAACAGAGTTGCAGCCCAGTGAGGGAAAGAATAGTATAAGTAAGTGACTAAGAACTTATAATATAATTTTAGATGCTGGGGAATAGTTTTTGAGGGGTTTGGGCTTTTCATTAAATCATGCTGGAGGTCCGGTTTAAACTGGAGGGGGTTTTGTTACACTTTAAAGATAAAAAATTGTGACATTAAACAAAGTTAGTTTTCGACTATATACACCTTAAACATATGTATTCTAGAGGTTCAAGTGGACCAATCACTGGGATTTTAACTATCCTGGTGACTGGTCCCGGTCCTGGGGGTATCCTGAAGTAGGATAACCCCTGTGTGAAACCCCCCAGATCGGCCCTTGTCACTTACCTTTCTGACGTTCCCACAGCGCATGCGGGCGCTCATCCAAACAACGCTTTATGTGCCACATATTAATGCATGGACAAACAGCCACTGACTTGAACTTCACGCCGACAGACACATCCCTGGCTCCACTGTGGAGTAAATGCTCCCAGCCAATCTGAATGCCCGTGTTTGGGGAGATTTCACAGCTACAGAGAGGCCGGGGATGCGGCCGTCGGCAAAGACCGCATCGTGGATCAGGTAAGATCACCAGTGCCCCGGGGGGGTCCTATCCTGGGACTGGACGAAACAGCAGCTGGTCCCAGACCCACATCACTGCCAATTGCTATGGCCTAGTGGGGGACAGCAATAGGGCATCAGCAGTTATGTGGGTCCAGAGCCCGGAAGAGGAGCATGGAAGAGGTGAGATCTGGGGTGTGGGTTTGAGGGGGTTGCAAGGGGCTATGTGCGGGGGGATCCCAACTGGTATGAGCCACAACAAAGCAAACGTCCAGGCATTAGCACTAAAGCCCGTTTTATGATCCTTGTCCAAGTACCTGCAGTGATGCTGCTCCCTCAGCGGTGGCCTGGTTGGCCACGCCCACTTTTGAGACCGCCATTGCGCTGATTTCAAGATTGCCGGATGACGTTGGGCATCAAGAGTGGCCGCATCACCGGCTTTCTTCCCAAGCGTGCACAAGCTCGCGTGCCTAGCTATTTGGATAGGCTGGACAGGGAAATGCGTACACAGCTACAGGGATGCGATGCCCGGCATTCACAGCATTGTGGGAGCCGCTAATAAAGGCGGGTATAACAGGGACCCACCCAGAGGGGCAATTCAGATATAGATCCACTTGCGGTGGGTTTCCATCCAATTGAATATGGCAGCAAGGCGCTCATCTGAAGACCCATGTGCCTCTCCTCCATTTCCTGCAGCGCACTGTAGCTCTCTAATGTCTGCCCTCCTTTCCATTTCATTTTCCCACTAACACGCACTCATGTGCTATCATTCGCAGGCCTCAGGCTGCATCCCCAGCACCCCTCCGCGCAACCCCACCAGCATATCTGAAATGGCTGGCAGTGGGTGCGTGCAGCAGAGAGGAGCGTCCAGCTGGAGGTGTGCAGCAATTCCATTCAGAACACCTTGCCAGGCATGAATAAGTACAGCAGTGAGTTCTGATTGGATGAGAGTTCACGCATACAACCTAGGTGTGTGGATTGAGGTAAGTAAAGAGACAATCCCGGGTGTTTCACTCAGATATGGGATGCCTCTGTAAAGCGGACCAAAACACCTTTAAAGCAGGTTTTGATTTTGACTATCCTGGGTTTTAGTCCTTTCCCCTTATCGGGGATGCCCCTCTGCGTGAAAACCACCGGATGGCCGAAGCCAACTCACCTCTTCCCAGTCCTATGGCGCATGCACGGGCGCTAGTACAATCAGCGCAATTGGAGCCACTGATGTCATGTTGTCTGAGCCTCCGTCTAAGGCCAGCGGCTCCAAGCGTGCTGACGCCCGCTTCCTTTGCTACCCTCTAACATGGAGCATGCCCACGCCATTCACAAATGCCTGGGATAGCGGGGATGCGACTGTGGCTCGGCATGCGCCGTTGGACCGGGAAGCGAGGCAAGTGTATAGGGTGACCTGGGGGGGTTTCACACAGAAGGGCATCCCGATCGCAGTGGGTTTTGGTCACTTTAAACAAGAGGTTTTGGTTGGAATCCACCTCCACCAAAATCTGGGCCTGCGTCTCCCTGTATCTTCTCTCACCATTGACTTTACAAGGCCGTTTGCTGTCCTCCGTCTACACTTCCTCAGCTATCGGCCTCTGCTGCCGGCAAAATGCTAGTGCCATTTTTTCAGGTCGGGTACAAAGCTAAAGGGCGTCTAGCTACGTCCCTACAAGCATTTTTTGGGCAAGTTTTCTTGCTCTCGGGTGACCAGACCAACAGCTCCGGCTCTCACATGGAAACAGGTAGAGGCAGGATGTGAGCGCTGCCGGCAGCTCATACACCGTCACTGGCGCGCCCCTGTCTCGCACTATACAGATCACATTACAAGGCCACATAGCAGCTGACTGCGCCAGGTGATCCTAGTGCAAGTAAAGGTGGCGCCGGCCTTACAGTCAAGGTCAGCTATTTACTACACACACACAAACTGCACAGTCACCAGCTTCACAGGGTAAATGTACAAACCCTACAAAATGGCTACATGAAGCACCTTCCAAACTGCAGCTCAACACAGGCCATTTCTTTCAGGAGTTTCCTCTCGCTTGTGTTATGTTGGGAGTATCCATATTCCAGTGCAACGCAATTGGAGAATGTGAAAGGCCCCCCAAGTGACCTCCAGTCATAGAAGACTGACGGTACAATCACAGCAGAAGGATCCTGATTTAGGATGGCTGGCACTAAACCAATCCAGATTGGGATAACCCAGGGGTGGGTATTTAACTTAAAGCCCCTGGGGCATCCTGATGTGTGATGCCCCACTGTGTGAAACCATGCTGGTCGCCCATATACTCCGATTCGTGCACCGGCTGCCTACATGTTTGAATGCACGCAGCAAGGGGAAGAAGCTAGCGGGAGGCACCAAGCAATCATTTCCATTCAGAACTCATTGTGCGGCTTCTTGTTGGAGAAGAGCCCGCACACGCGCCGTGAGAGCATGGATCAAGGTGAGCAAACAGGCGATCCTAAGGGTTTTGCACACAGGGGCATTCAGAATGGTAAAGCCTGCCCCTGTAAAGGTAGCATGGTACATTATATTCAATGACGGCTTGGTTTTTCCATTTACCTTGAAGGGCATCCCAAAGGTACCTCGGGATTGCCCGAGAGAGAGAGAGCGAGAGCACCGGCCCTAGAGTCTTAAATTGTAAGCCAGAGGTTGGGCCTCTTTAAATTCACAAAGTTGGTGGTGTTCCTAGTCCAGGGAGCATCCCGAGTGCCACGTGATCTTGGAGGCCAATCACAGAGCTCGATTTCACCAGGGGACCAAAGAGAAAGGTAAGATTTCTCAGGTTTAACAGGCGTAATGCACCGAGGCATCGGCATTCGAGATGGTCCCCGCACGACACCACTCATTTGTTCCGGGATAATCACCATACTGCAAGGCACCTCTTCTGTACCATTCATTTATTCCTAGTCCCCGCTCTCTGGCAGTGCGATTACTCCGCACACATTTGAAAAAAACATTATGACACAGTGTGAAAGCTAACAAGCATTTCAGATGTGTGTAAAGCAATTCGGCCCTCGGTTTATTCCATGCAAAGTGCGCACGTGACAGGGGCACGCGCCTGCTTCTCGCTGTTAATCACCACATTACACTTTTATTCCACACAAGGCTCTTCTTTAATGGATTGCCGCCATTTACTAACAGCAGACAGGGGGAAGTGGCTAATAAAATGGAATTTTTTACACAAGCTAGCTAGAGGAAAATACGATTTTAAGACGGGGAGGAAAAAACCATAGTAAAAGTATACGGCATCTGATTATGAGCAATTCAAGCAGCGCAGATTTATAGAGTGCTGACAGATTCCACAGCATATTATACAGAGAAAGAGCTCGTAAAAGTATTTACATGGCACAGACAAACTAAACAACAGGATTACCCATCGCTCTTTGCAAGTAGGCGGGACCATGCAAATAACTTTAAACACTTCAGTCCACTCATTGCGTCCCACTTGTGGACACGTGTTTCTACCACCAGACAGTCATCGACGAGGAACGCAGAAAACTGCTGCGTGCGGCTTTACACCTTTTGCTGTCGCCTTCACCAATCAGAGGCCTGCGCCACAGCATCTCTTGCCTGCCCAGATGTGGGGCAGCGGCATTGCTGTTGCAGCACATCCGCTGTGTGGGAAAAAATCCCTGTTAGTACCCTAACGGTATTAGGACGGTATTTCTGCAAGTCCTTCAGGACGACCACTTGAGAGAAGACTCCTCCCCCTGGAGAAAGAAACACAAACTGGGACAAGTTTAAGAGCCTCACCCCTTCCTCCGGGTCCTTAGTATATTACCATGTAACCAAGAGAAACTAGAGAAGGACTATATGGGGAGGGTAGCTAGGGCCGTCCTGAAGGACTCATAGAAATACTATTACCAGTAAGGCTGACGGGGATGTTCTCCCTTCGTCCTTCAGGACATCAATTTGAGAGGATGAACAAGTAATCTAGGGTAAGATTGAACCTTTTTTCAGGTGGGCTTGGGATCTAAATAGGATCAACATATCCCCCTTTTTTGTATTCCTTATATTGGCACGTTTCGATGGGCAGGTGTTTGTGGTTCTGGTTGCTAGCATTTTCCTATTAGTAACTCTTGTAAGCCGTTTTAACATGTTAATATGTATTTTTCACAGGGTCTCCCCCACAGACATACACCGCAGTTGCGGATCTCGGTCCCTGTCAGAGCACAGACAGCTCTGACAGGGGCTGCGCCCCTTGCAGCCTATCCTGGCTGCTGAAGGGCGGATATATCACATGTTCAGGGCTTCTCTGCCCTGACTGTGATGTCATTTCCGCCTCCCTCCGATTGGAGGGTTGTGACAGTCCGGTTGCTATGCAACCGGCCTGAAACCTGCGATGTTCCCCGCCGCTGCGGCTACTCCCTAGCACTGCAGCATGGCGGATTTATGTCGGGGGGGGGGGGCCCCTGCCGGTGAGTACTATACACTGGAGCTTTTTGTGTTATTATTCTGTGTAACTCAATTATCTAGCATGCCTGCCAGCACTGACAGTGCAGTCGGTGTGACGTCATGTGACGTCAGGCGGGCTTTTCCTGACCTGCTATTGGTTAGAATCATGTATTTATTGTGTTACTGCTATGTACCACTTGTTGCTTGTTATCCCTGATGAAGGGGGCTCGCGGTAACCCCCGAAACGTTGGACTATGGATTAATTGTTCCTGATTGTACATTGTTCGAATACAGCTTTGCTAATCTTCACACACATTTGGAGTGCTAGTTTTTCTTCGCTACCTGTGGATTTGCGGTGTCACCGCTAACCGTGCACCCCCCGCTATACTTGGTAGGCGTGCGGCGGCATACGATATTGCTAGGGTAAGGGAGGGCGCAGAATAAAGCACTCTTCTACCAAAAGATAATTAGAAGCAGACAAAAGAGCAAGCCGATAATGCCTAAGAAAGTTATGAGGGGAAGACCAAGTGGCTGCCCTACAGATTTCCTCCAAGGTAGCCCCGGATATTTCTGCTCTCCTATAGATGAGCGCCTATAACTGCGGTCATCTGTTGCCGGGTAGATTAGCCAGGCTGATGATGTCGGCACAAGCCCTCATAATCTTACACATTTCAGGTCGATACTAATATAAAGCTTATCATATCTTACATGCACTATTATATGGAATATTCAGGCAAAAGGTTAAAAAAAAAAAGTGCACCTCATCTTGCCAAGAGTTCCTCCAGCACTGTGCCTCCTCTCAGCGTGGCGCCCTTGTATGAGGAAATACTTCCTCATCTGCCCCTCCAGCACCACCCCGAATGGGCCATAAATATAAGCTCCAGGAGCTAGTCCAGACCACAGTCCCTATTGTATTGATGGATTGAATTGAACCAGATTTAGAGACAGATTTTAGGTTGGCCTGCAAGCTAACAGGGTTGAGTGCTGTGGCTCCTTTAAGAGTTTTATATATAAAAACAGTTTGGACAGTGCCAAACGCAGCCCGACGCACTCTGAATAAGAGCATATCTTGTATGTTTCCCTCATCCTGTACAGATTGCTCACATTAAAAATCATCCTACCTGCACCTAGTGCTTATTCTGAGCCTTTAAACTTCCAAGATGCCGGCTCATGGAGCCTGCAAACAGGAAGTATCTTCTGACTGTCGCTCTGCATTCTGGGATTGCCGTTCTTTCCTTGACCCCAGCTCTGCTCTGTCTGTGCAAAGCACAGCTATAACCCCACCCCCTGTACTTTTCCCCACTCTCCTCTCCTCAGTGTGTATGATTCTTCTGAGGCAAGATGGTGGCACCCAGAGGAAGAAAGAATAAAAAGTAAGCGACTTAAAATATATTAATTTTAAATGCTGGGGAATAGTTTTTTATGGGTTTGGGCGTTTTATTAAATGATGCTGAAGGTCTGGTTTAACTGTGAATGTTTTTGTGCATTTGTTAATAAAATGATTCACTTTTTATTTCCCTTGCTTTGGGGATTTCTCTGGGGAGGGGGCTGCTCTGCTCCCCCATGCACTGTTTGTATAGTTTGACCTGATCTAAAGCATTAGGTAGCAGAGCAGTCCAAATTGCATGCCTCGGGGGTGTTGGGATAGTAGTGTTTTTTTTCTACTGTAAGCTATAGCACAAGCAGCAATTACAGGTTATAACAGCTAACAAGCCTCCTCCCTAGGGATGTATTTGCTGTGTAATGATGACACGTGTAGCACAAATGCTGTCACCCCCTCAACTGAAATCCAACCTGTGACACCATTTTATCTTTCTGTCAGGATGAAGAAATGTATTGACTGACCAAGACACAGATAAGCAGATCAATGTATGTTATGCAACTCCTTGTTTATCATGTATCAGTACTTTAGCACATCTTTAAAGTGGACCATCACCCTCGGGTGATCGGCCCGGGAATCTATAAGATTCCCGGGCCGATCACCTCCCTCCCCGCGGGACATCCGAGAAACCCCCCCTAAACCCCCAAACCTTAGTTTCGGTGGCGGCCGGCCGCCGCCGCCGCCTCCCTCGCGCCCCCGCGCCGGCCGTCTGTGAATGGCCGGCGCGGGGGCGCGCGCGTCAAGAGGGACGCGCGGGAGGCGGCGGCGGAGGAGCCACGGACAAGCGGCTGTCAAATCGCTTGTCCGTCGGCGCGGGGAGAGGTGAGTTTTTCGGGGTGTTCGGGGGGGTTTCACACAGCGGGGCACCCCACCGAAGTGGACCAAGACCCAGGATAGTCAAAATCCTGGGTGTTGGTCCACTTTAAAGAGGAACATCGAACCGATTCGTCCCCTACTTACCTTTTGGATGTCGGCAGACAGTGGCAACATCCGACTGCTTCAGGGCCTGATCCTCACCCCTCTGTCTGCTTAGAGGTCTATTAATGACAAGCCGGCTGGTAAACCCTTAAAAAACTTGCCCAGCATCTAAAATTAATATATTTTACGTTTTTAGTCACTTCTTATTCTTTTCCCCACTGGGCTGCAACTCTGCTCAGGACTCTAGGATATGGGCGGCACCATTTTGACTCAGAAGCATCACACTTACGGAGGAGAGAAGAGCAGGATAAAGTACAGGGGGTGGGGTTCTAGCTGTGCTTTGCACAGACAGAGAGGAGCTGGGGTCAGGGAAATGACAGCAATCCCAGAATGCAGAGCGACGCGGTCAGAAGACACTTCCTGTTTGCAGGCTTCCTAAAGCTCCATCTTGGATGTTTAAAGGCTCATAACATGCAGTAGATGCAGGTAGGATGATTTTAATGTGAGCAATCTGTATGTACAGGGTGTGGGAAACATATAATGTATATGAAGGTCCACTTTAAAGACTACGTCAACGTTCCACGGCGATCTCGCCATTCAGCGTAGTCTAGCGGCTTTTCAGGTGGCCCCCATTGCATCCAAGATGGACTGACCGGAAACCAGGTGACCTAGAAGATGGATCTCTTGGCGAGGTGAATAAAAAATGCCCTAAGGTAAAACTGGAGGGGGGGCAGCAGATCGGTGAGGCTTGGGGGACGTTTTAACCTCCTCTGATTTACACTAGTCCCAATTGTTTAAAGCAGACCAAAACCCACTGAACTTGTGAAATATATTTGGCCAAAGCCCCTGCCAATACCCCCTTCCAAGGGTGTAGAACTAGAAATGGATATTTTCGTTTTTTGTTTTTTTTTTTGCTGTCCCTCTATGTGAGATCACAGGTGATCAGTCATTGCATTGGTGTGGCAATGATATCATTGCCATACACAACAACGGTAATGAATGGATGAGGCAGAGCTTTACAGCTTAAACAAGGGCCATTATCTGGGATTAGAGTGAAGCAGTAGCACTAAAAATTGGCAAAAGGTGCTCTTCATGGGGGGGAGCGATTTAGGGGATGCTAGTTAAAAATGTGAGTTTTGGTCCACTTTAAAGGAGCAAAATTGCCCAATATTTAATATCCATCTAAATATGGTAAATAGTGAGAGGTGGGGTTACTGTACACTCCAATTAAAAGAAATCCCGCAAAGCTTGTTTTTTCTTCTACTGGTCTAAGCTAGCCTGTGGGAAATGGTGGCATTAACCACTCTAGCATCTGCCCAAAGCAATGCATGATGGGTAAAAGCATCAACACATATCAGAAGAATTGCAATAGAAATAAACTGCTATTGTAGAACAGGCTGTTCAATTTGAGCCATCCTACCCTGTAAAAGAAGAATTAATCATGCTGTAGGGAGACACATTACATCAGACTTAAGTCCCGCGATTGGCCGCCGGGCGGTCACTTGGGTGCAGTTGCGTCCTCTGTGCCGGCCACCGGCAGGACCTGCCCACGTGACCGCCCGGCGGCCAATCGCAGAACTCTGTTCTCGCCACTGGCTCAGTATTCAGGTGAGTAAAAATACAATTCTGTGATTAGTCACCTGTAGAATTGGTATTATACGTATACAGCACGTTCTGTTCCAGAATATTCCTTACACATGGGTAATACATCCACAAGATGGCGCTGGACTGCAGAAAACAGCTTGTGGCTCCTCCCGGCCCTATATAAGTCAGGGACCTCCCACAAATTCCCCAGTATTTACAAGCAGTTAACAAGAAGCCGGGAGAACAATAACATCAAAAATGAACATATGAACAATCACCATACAGAGGTAATTAAGAATAATGATAACAAGGGTGGGGTGGAACAGGACGTGCTGTATACGTATAATACCATTTCTACAGGTGAGTAATCACAGAATTGTATTATTCCAAGTATACAGCACGTCCTGTTCCAGAATATTCCTTACACATGGGACATCTAATAGCAGTGTCCGTAAGGTAGGGTGGGATCCCCAAAAGTAACAGCAGACAGTTTAAACCACTGCCACCTGCAGAACTTTGCGACCAAAAGCAGCATCTGCTGAGGCCCTAACATCAACCTTGTAAAACTTAGAAAAATTATGAAAAGAAGACCAAGTGGCGGCCTTGCAAACTTGTTCCAACAGAAGCCTGGTGCTGAAAAGCCCAAGAGGCACCAATAGCACGAGTAGAATGAGCAGTAAGGAGGAAGGGAGGCTCCTTCTTCTCCTTAGCAGAGTAGGCCTGTATCACAGCCTGACGGATCCACTAGCTGATAGTGGACTTAGCTGGAGCCAGACCTTTCTTAGGTCCAGACGGGAGCACAAAAAGAGCATCAGTCTTCTTGAAGGATTCAGTAGCCACCAAATAGAACTTCAGAGTCCTGACCACATCCAGAGAATGTAAAACCCGCTCCTTAGGATTACTAGGATTAGGGCAAAGAGACGGTAACACAATGTCCTGATTGAGATGAAAAGCAGACCCAACCTAAGCAGAAAATCTCATCACCTTGTCCTGGTGTCTCTCAAAATAGGGAGGTCTGATGGAAAGCGCCGCCAACTCAGAAACACGCCTAACAGAAGTGATAGCCACCAAAAAGGCTACCTTAAGAGTCAAAATGGACAAAGGGGTCTCACACAAAGGCTCAAAGGGCGACCCCTGTAATGCAGATAAGACCAAGTTCAAATCCCAGACTGGTAACATAGGCTTACGTGGAGACGCACCTGAGTAACTCCCTGGAAGAAGGTAGACGATGGTGAGCAAAGGATCTTTGGAAGAAAATGGCCAAAGCAGAAACATGACCTTTGAGGGTACTAAGCTGAAGACCCAAATCCAAACCATGTTGCAAGAATTCCAGAAACCTGGGGATAGAAAACACCTGACAGGGAAGCGACTTAGACTCACACCAATCAATGTAAGCATGACATACCCTATAGTAGATGGATGATGAGGACTTCTTCCTAGCCCGAATCATGGTATTAACAACAGAGGCAGGCAGCCCCTTCTTCATCAGGATGGAGGTTTCAGCAGCCAGTCTGAGAAGTCCCCATGCTGAGGGAGCCTCCAGATTCTCCACCCCTGGGATGTACACGGCTGAGATGCAGGGAACATTCTCCTCCGCCCAAGACAGTATCAGGGACACTTCTTTGAGGGCCCTCTTGCTCCAGGTCCCTCCCTGATGATTGATGTAGGCAATGTCTGGTTGTCCGAGCGGAACTGAACCGCCCGACCTCGAAGGTGTGGGGTAAAGTGGACGAGAACCAACCTTATCGCCCTCAATTCCAGAATGTTGATAAGGGTGTAGGCCTCCTGAGGGCCCCACTGACCCTGGAATTTCAGGGATTTCCAGAAGCCCCCCCAACCTGTCAGGCTGGCATTTGTGGTGACTGTCTCCCAGCACGGGGCCAGAAAGGATCTGCCCACCAACAGGTTTCTTGAGTCCAGCAACCACGAGAGAGACTGTCTGGCCAGGGGGGGACAGAACCAGCACCTGATCCAGGGACCTTGGTTCCCGATCCCAAACTGACAAGAGGTGAATTTGAAGGGGTCTCATGTGAAACTGAGTGTATGGAACCGCCTCGAAGCAAGACACCATCAGGCCCACCAACTGCATCCCCTGCCGGATGGAGGGATGAGGGGAAGACATAAGAAGCCTGGCTATCCAGAGTCATGCCCAGAAAGGACCTCACCATTGACGTTGACAGGAAAGACTTGGGATGGTTTATCACCCAGACTCCAGTGTGGACACCACCAGCTGGGTATCCAGCTCGACCTGCTGGAAGGACTGAGAAGTGATGACAATGTCGTCTAAGTAAGGAAGGATGCGAATGCCCTGAGATCTCAGCAGAGCCATTACGCCCGCCAGCACCTTGGTGAATACCCTGGGAGCCGCGGTGATACCGAAAGGCAAGGCCACAAATTGATAGTGCTGATCCTCCAGAGCGAACCTGAGGAATCTCTGATGACCTGGAAAGATTGGTACAAAAGACGCCCACATGATCCCGTCTTTGATGTCTACAGAGGTCATGAAGTCGCCCGGGTGTAGAGAATTGACAGCTGAGCGCAGAGTTTCCATGCGAAAGTGTTTGGATCTGACAAATTTGTTGAGGCACTTTAAATCCAGGATAGGTCTGATGGACCCGTCTTTTTTGGGAACAATGAAAAGATTGGAATAGTAGCTTCTGCCCCTTTCCCTCAAAGGCACCTGGCAGATGACCCCCGACTCCTGAAGGTTTTGGACAGCAAGGCACAGACCCTGAGCTGACAGGAGGACACTACCTCCTGAATCCACCGATCTGAGACGTGAAGAATCAGGTTGAGACTCCCCGCTATTATGCCCCTCGGTGGGGGTCAGATGTAAGCATGGGGGGGTAGGCGAAGCCAGAGGGGGCGCCGCACCAGTAACAGTCAACCCAGGCTGCAGAGCAAGTACCTGCTGGGCGCAGGGTACACACACCCTGACATCATCACTTATAGGGGATACTTCACACACAACACATAGCCGGGCTTGTCCCGAAGGAACCCCAAGCACATTATCCCCAGAAGCCTCCATATGGTGATTATAGTGGCACAATAGACCAATATAGGGATATATATATATATATATATATATATATATATAAAACAAGCCACCCCGCAGGGGCACTCACGGGCCGCGGTAGGAAACAGCAGACACGCAGCACGAGGGAGGTAAAAATGGCGTCCGCATATACCTCGAGGGGCGGGCCACTAGAGAAGTGATGCGGAAAACATCCGCCCCCCCCCCCCCCCAAAGAGCGTGACTTGCGCCCACATGATCCCGCCGTCCAATGACGGCGCGGCAGAGCCTGAGGTAACATCGCTGCCGTCCGAGGAGCGCTGTACAAACATGCGCCTGCCAGTAAAATCACATTAAGCAAGACGTGCAGGATACAACAAAATCAATTTTGGCACAAAATGAGAGGAGGGGGCAGATATCTAAGGGGGTAGGGATTAAAGGGAAACCCTGGGAGCGGGAGGGGGCATCCCACAAGGCTCACCACAGGCCTATACCACCTACCCTGTCAAAGCAGGGACTGCGGTCGGAGCAGAGCTCCTCAAGCACCTAACCCGGGTGCTGTCCTACCTTCACCCGAACCAGTCAGCCGAGGCTGGGAGGCAATGGGTCCAGAACGGGTGGTAATAGTCCTGCTCGCCTGCGTATATAGAGAGCCATCTTCTATCTTCGCAGTCCAGACTGCAGATGAAAACTGGGGAATTTGTGGGAGGTCCCTGACTTATATAGGGCCGGGAGGGGCCACAAGCTGTTTTCTGCAGTCCAGCGCCATCTTGTGGATGTATTACCCATGTGTAAGGAATATTCTGGAACAGGACATGCTGTATACTTAGAATACAAGTTATTTATGTGTTTTGCTGCGAGGGGGGCTCCAGCATTGTGGATGCCCCCCCTCGCTTCTTACAATCCCTACACAGCGGGACCAACACCCGTTTAGGTAAAAAGGTTTAAAGTGGACCAAAACACACACTGGAGGCTATGAGACTGCAGGGCAGGCATCCCTGATGCCCTGCTCTGCAACTTCCCCCCCACGAGCCTGCTCTGCAACCCCCCCCCACCCCCCCCACGAGCCTATGGTGCGTCCCATGCATGAAATACAGTGCATTCACCATGGGACCAGGGGAAAGGCTTGGACTGAATTATGGTAGAAAGAGGTGAGAGGGGGAAAGGTGAAGTGGTGAGAGGTGAGGCAGGAATATGCAAGTTGGGAAGAAATGGGAGAGTGGAGGTTGGAAAAGATGAGGTGGACTGAAGTATAGAAGGTAAAAGGTGAGATGAGGTTGAAAGTAGAAAGCAGAGGTGAAGCGGGAAAAGAGGAGGTGGTAAGAGAGAAGGTGGAAGGTAGAAAGCAGAGGTGAAGCGGGAAAAGAGAAGGTGGTAAGAGGGGAGGTGAAAGATAGAAAGCAGAGGTCAAGCAGGAAAAGAGAAGGTGGTAGGAGGGGAGGTGAAAGGTAGAAAGCAGAGGTGAGACCGGAAAAGAGAAGGTGGTAAGAGGGGAGGTGGAAAGTAGAAAGCAGAGATGAGACAGGACAAGAGAAGTTGGTAAGAGGGGAGGTTGAAGGTAGAAAGCAGAGGTGAAGCAGAAAAGGATGAGGCGGGAAGATGAGCGCTAGAGACAGGCAGAGGTGCTGGGGGCCACAATGGACGCTGGCTGCATGCTGTTCTGTCCCCTTATGTATGCTTCATCCCCTATGCAACAAACCTGCCATAAGCAATTACTTGTATGTATGTGATGCATATACCATACTGCAAATAATAAAGTGATTCTGAGAAACAGAGAAAGACCGCTCCCCTCGTCCAAGGCTGCCTGTCACAATCTCAGCTAGTGATTCAGAGAAACTAGACATGAGGGGCTGGGGCAATTGCCGCAGCAGGGAGGATAATCTTGTTTAGGTGGTACCCCCCCCCCCCGCACTCTTTATAGTTTGCACAATGACCTGGGCCAGTACAGTAAAAAGTTCTGTACTCTCCTCCTATCCCCTCAGCAGCCAACACAGTCTCTGCTTAGCTAAAACTTTCCCAGATCCTAGAGAACAGGTATCCAGGCCTAACACACCTCTGTGAATGAAGCGCTGCAAGACACACACAGTGTTGGGGTGGAAGCAGAGTTTTATCCAAGGTTTGCTTACGAATGGTGGCCGAGCTGCTAAGAAATGACACCGAAGAACACACAGGCCCAACACTAGTACATTGTACTAGACCCAAACAAGCTAGAATGACTGACTGGCTCCCGGCATATTTCAATATAATCTGATTAGCAGTCAGCCTCTACTTCCTGCACCTTGTATTGCTGGTTGGTTATGGTTTTTGTTTTGATGACTGGACAGGGTCCCTAAGTCCCACTTAGGGACTTCCTCTGTTGTGTGACCCCCCCCCCCTTCTAAGAAATTGCCAGATAATAAACTGGTGCATGTGCAAGCCTCCGGTGGCATCCTCGTCTGCATCATGCTTACCAAACTAGGCAGACCTCAATGGATGTGGCGAGGATGAGCATCCTTATCCAGCATTTGGTCAGCTTTAAACCACATAGTCTGCTTTTTGCTAGGAAATTGCTACATGAGCCTAGGATATCCTTCCACAAAGACTTCGGGATCAGAGAGACCATCCACAACTGAAAGTAACCCACACTGAAGATGATCTTCAATGCAGTGCCTCACACCGTGGGAGCGGTGGAAAGGTGAGTTTTCTGGGGATACAGACAGTGGCACATCCCACATCAGGATGCCCCGCCTGAGAGGAACAACACCCGGGGTAGTGAAATTCCTGGGTGCTGTCGTTCTTTAAAGCAGAACAAAACCTGAGATTTTGACCATCCCTGGTTCTGTGATGTGCCCCCAGGGCATCCCAAATTGGTGCCTCCCGGTGTTATACCCCCCAGTTCTCCCAGTAAAACACCACTCATCCAATCAGAACATTTTGCCCTGACTATGTCATTCAGCAACGGGCTCTGATTAAATCAATGGGGAGCATGCGCTGCCATATCCCCAGCAGCATTTGCACTCCCGTCCCATCCTATCTGGATGACTGGGACGGGGGTGCGTCTATGCCGATGTGGCAATGCACGCTTTCAATTGTAAAGCATCAGAGGCATTTGCTGGAAGGCAAAAAGCTCTGATTGGACGAGTGGCCGTGCATGTGCCGCTGAACAGGGAAAAGGTTAGTTTTTACAGTCGCCTTGGGGGGGTTCACACAGTGTGGCACCCCGATTCAGGAGGAAAGCCAGTGGCCGGCCATGGAATCTTTTGAATTCGGCTTCCTTAGGCTCTGTCAGCAGCTAAGCCACCTGTACGGCTAAGCAGCCCACGCTCAGCTTCTAGCCCATTCAGAAAGGCCTGGCATAGGTATGTGCACAGGTAAGCCAGGATGATGTGGCCGCGGAACCCAGATGCGATGAGGGCTCTGGGAGAAGGTGAGGGGGAGAAGAGGGTTTCACACAGTCAGGAATCCCAATTCGGGACGCCCCAAGGAGTGGAACTCTGAGGTCCCCGGAGTCTTTTAGAGTTATATTCTATCTGAATTCCCTGCAGTGCTGCAATGCTGTTTCTGATACAAGTATGGGCAAATTCGAACAAAAGGGGTAAAATAAGCAGAAATTACGTTATAGTGTCCCCAACGCGCACCCCAATCTATCCAACATGATAATAACACTTTGTCGGGAGTGGAACGTTACACTGGAAACGTCGGCGTGAGCTCTCTGGAAGGAAATCTGCGTCACCAGCAAAATAATCTTCAGCAATTTCATTTTCTGCATGTGCCTGTCACGCTCCCGTGTAGAAAGGATGCGGATTAACAGCACAGCATGTGGGATCCCAGGCCGAGACGGGCCAACACCTGCGCCTCCAGCTACAAAACAACAACACACCGATGGGAGGAGCCGATAATTCCCGTAACCATCACCTGCACACCTGAGCTCGAGTCTGCTGAGCTCCCTGCACTGGAGAATTACTGCCGCCATCATCACTGCGCCAGGGCCCCGCCGCCATCATCACTGCGCCAGGGCCCCGCCGCCATCATCACTGCGCCAGGGCCCCGCCGCCATCATCACTGCGCCAGGGCCCCGCCGCCATCATCACTGCGCCGGGGCCCCGCCGCCATCATCACTGCGCCAGGGCCCCGCCGCCATCATCACTGCGCCAGGGCCCCGCCGCCATCATCACTGCGCCAGGGCCCCGCCGCCATCATCACTGCGCCAGGGCCCCGCCGCCATCATCACTGCGCCAGGGCCCCGCCGCCATCATCACTGCGCAAGGGCCCCGCCATCATCATCACTGCACAAGGGCCCCGCCATCATCATCACTGCGCAAGGGCCCCGCCATCATCATCACTGCGCAAGGGCCCCGCCGCCATCATCACTGCGCCAGGGCCCCGCCGCCATCATCACTGCGCCAGGGCCCCGCCGCCATCATCACTGCGCCAGGGCCCCGTCATCATCACTGCGCCAGGGCCCCGTCATCATCATCACTGCGCCAGGGCCCCGCCATCATCATCACTGCGCCAGGGCCCCGCCATCAGGACGGAATTAAGAGTGGTGGAGGACCCTGGGCACAAAATCTGGTGGAGGCCCCAGATACTTGACTACACCAGGAACTACCAGGTTTTGTTCCATGTCAGAACAGGGATGCCCCTTAGTGTGAAACCCCCCAGTTCACCCACAACAACTGGGCTCATGTTCAATGATGGCCATCTGCCGTGACTACGTCATTCAGCAAGAGGCTCCTATAGACTTGGATAAATCTGAATGGCTGGGGCGGGAGCGCATTCATGACGCCAGTGATGCGGCTGTGTGCACTCTCCATTTAAACCAATCAGAACAGTCTGCTGAATTACATAGTCAGGCCGCCGTCGGGCCAAAACCTAGGATTTTGATTATCCTGTGAAGCCCCCAGGTTGTCCAAACTAACTCATCTTTCCCCGGTCCAATATGCAGCAGCATCCCCGCTACCCTCTGACAGGGAGCATGCCCGCACTGGCCATTCACTATTGCCTGGCTGGGGCACATGCCCTGCTAAAGGGATAGCAGGGAGAAGGTGAGTATACCGTGTTTCACAGACGGTAAGTATACTGTGTTTCACACAGCGGGGCATCCCGGTTCTGGATGCCCCAGGTGGCTGATGGCCATGAGTTTTGTTACACTTTAAGGAAGGTTAGGTAGCCTAGTGGATGTGTGTAGTGAGCGGGCAGGTAGGTCAGCTAGTGGTTGGGTAGGTTGGTAGATGGGCACTGGGCAGGCACGTTGGTTAGGAACACAACATTTAATAATAGTAGTTTAATAGTAAGAAAAAGGGGTTGGGTATCATCACTGCGCCAGAGCCCCGCCACCATCACTGCGCCAGAGCCACCTGACCTATAGCAACATCATAGTCCTAACATTAGATAAAGATAAACAAATGAGTCAGAAATATTAGACTCAGCCATTTATTTATTGTAGCAAACGATCCGATACCTATCTGTAAAGGTAAGTGAACCTTTGTGATGTTCTGATACACTATGAACTATGTCATAGTTCCCTTAGCCAAACCCAGCGGTGAAGTCATCATGTTGGCAAGTGCAACTTGGGTGTAAATGATTACCAATAAGAAGCTTTCTCACTGGTTAAAGGGTAATTCCACTTTTGTTGGCATTTTTAAAAGTTATTGTGTGCAGGTCTACTTTAAAGCAGAACAAAACACAGGATTTAGACTATCCTGGGTTATGTTCCCTGCCTTGGGGGCTTGCATGGGTTCTGGTCAAATGAGAGCCCTTTGCCATGCATACATAGAAGGTTGAAAGCAGAAGGAGACCATACGCTCCATCTAGTCTGCCCTTATGTGTATACTGTATGTTCTCTTTATCTTAGGATAGATGTGTGCTTATCCCAGGCATGTTTACATTTAGTGACTTTGATTTTTCAACTACTTCTGCTGGAAGTTTGTTCCAAGCATCTACTACTCTTTCTGTAAAATAATATTTTCTAACATTGCTCCTGATCTTCCCCCCGACTAGCTTCAGGTTGTGCCCCTTGTTCTATCATTAAGTTTCTCCTTAAAAACACTTCCCTCCTGAACCTTATTCAATCCTTTCACATATTTAAAGTGGACCAACACCCAGGATTTTGACTATCCTGGGTGTTGGTCCACTTAGGTGGGGCACCCCGATCGGGGGTGCCCCGCTGTGTGAAACCCCCCCGATCGCTGCAAAAACTCACCTCTCCCCGCTCCCACGTGACCTCGTCCGGCCAATGACAGCGCTCAGAGCCGCTCTGGTATGCGCGTCCAAAGCAGCTTGGACGCGCATACCAGAGCGCTGCCATTGGCTGCGACTCTCGCTTCCCTCTAACAGGGAGCGCGCCCTGCTAGAGGGAAGCGAGAGACGCGGCCGCGTCTCGCGCATGCGCCGTTGGATCGCCGGTAAGGTAAGGATTGTGGGCCTCCTGGGGGGTTCCTCCCCGCGGGACATCCCGATTTCGGATGCCCCGCGGGGAGGGATCTGATCGGTCCGGGAATCTTATAGATTCCCGGGCCGATCCCCCCTGGGTGTTGGTCCACTTTAAAGGTCTCAATCATGTCCCCCCTCTCCCTTCTTTCCTCCAGACTGTACAAATTAAGTTCTTTAAATCTCTTTAAATCCTTCTACCATTTTTGTTGCCCGCCTTTGGACACGTTCTATTTGAATAATGTCTTTTTGCAGGTAAGGTCTCCAGAACTGCACACAGTATTCTAGCTGTGGTCTCACCAGGGCTCTATACAGTGGCATCACAACCTCCCTCTTCCTACTGGTGATGCCTCGAGCTATGCAGCTGAGCATAATATTCGGCAAATGGCTAGGACTGTCCGACTATGACTGTCTGGAGTTCTAGCAGCCGCACCGGCCAGGAAGAAGGTGAGTTTTGTTGTGGGTGGGTGGATAGATTTACACGGGAAGGCCAGCCGCTGACCCTAGAACTTTTAGATTCCATGGCTTTTGTTCTGCTTTAAAGTGAACTAAAACCCATCAAAATGAGTAGGCCCCCTTAAAGGGGCACAAAAACCTTTGCGGCCAGCCCTGGGATCTAAAAGACTCCAAGGCCAGCCGCTAGCCAGACCCTGGGGCATCCTATAGCCGGATGCCCCGATGTGTGAAACGCTGAGATCCATAGCCCAGCCCCTGGGGTGTCCCAGATTGGGGGAACCCACTGTGTGAAATCCCTCTGGGACGCAGCAACAATCACCTACTTCCTGGCTCCCTCGCCAATTTAAACAGAAGCAGCGGCACCCCCACCATCTTTGGGCTGTGTGCGCCATTCAGGTTGGGGGTGTTAGCGCATGCCCTGCAGAGGATGTGGCCACTCTTGCTCCAATTGCCATAAGGAAGAGCCGTCTGCCTAACATTTAATATGCTTGGCAAACCGCTCTGATTGCACGAGAGCCTGTGCAAGAGGTGAGTTGTTCTGGGCGAACTGCGGGGGTTTTATAGAGCAGGGAACCCTAACTCTGGATGCCCACAGAACAAATCCCGGATAGTCAAAATCCCAGGTTTTGTTCCGCAAAAAAAAAAAGGAACAACCACCTCCATAAGACACCATAGGGCCTTATGGTTTCCCTATTTATGGGATGCCCCACTGTTGTAACCCCAGCGCAGCGATCCTACACTGCATCCTTGCTTAATCTTTGGCCTAGACACGTACCCGCACCAGGCATTTCTGAACTCCACAGCTAGAGGTGAGCAGGGATGCAGCTGAGGGCACACACTCTATTCAGTATTTTTTGTTGCTCAGAGCAGAAAAATCTGAATGGAACACAAGCCGCTGATTGGCCGAGCAACCCGTGCATAAGCCATGGGAACAAAAAAAAGAAGAAAAGGTTAGTTTTACAGCTATCACAGGGGATACACACAGCGGGGCATCCCACAATGGGATGCTAGAGGCAGGAGGAACAAGAGAAAAAGACAATACCTTCCTTAGGAACATCTCAATTAAGGATGACCCATCCTGGTGTGGCAGCACCCCACAGCATCTTTATTCCCTCGGGCCCTGCGCAGAGGCAAACACACAGAGCAGCAATGCATCCAAGGCCCCGCACATGTGCTGTGGGATTGAGTATCGAGGTGAGTATAGAGGTATAACCAGAGGGTTTCACTTAACGGCATATCTGAAATCAGAGGGGGGCATTTCTTTCATACCACTTTAAAGTGGACCAAGACCCAGGATTTTTACTATCCTGGGTTTTGGTCCTTTCCCCAGGGGCACCCTGATGTGTGAAATCGCCGAAGGCAACTCACCTCTTCCTGGTGCTACATTGCATGCGCGGGTGCTCGTCCAATCAGCGCCTCAGAGCCGCTGACATCACAATGTCTAAGACCAGCAGCTCCATTCCCCGCTTTCCTCTAACAGGGAGCATGCCCGCGCCGGCCATTCACAAATGCCTGGACATGCGCCCTGCTTGAGGGGTAGCGGGGATGAGGTCGTGGCTCGTGCATGCGCCGTCGGGCCGAGAAACAAGTTAAGCCAATGGGGCCACCTGGTGGGAATCACACACCGGGGCATCCCAATTTTGGATGCCCTGGGGGGGGGGGGAATCTTGTAGATTCCCAGGCCAGGTACTTACTCTCTCTCACACACCAGCTCTCGGCCAGTTGGCCGCTCAGGAAAATTTCAGTTTCTGAGAATAGGGCCCCCCACAGTGTGCCATCCCTCACATCAGTCATGGTAACTCTGTACGCTCCCTCCATTCACTGTAATGGGGGGGTTTGCCAAGGCAGGATCTGGGAACCAGCAGCATTGGCCACGACCCACCACAGACGTTAGCCATGTCCCAAAAATTTCTGTGGCATGCTCGCAGCGCCCCTCGTTCTCAAAAACCTGGAGGTTCCAGCTGGGAGCTGCTACGGAGTAAAGAAGTTAAGCAGAGGTTTGTTTTTTTTGGGGGGGGGGGGTTTACAACACCTTTAAGACAGTTCACCTGGATCGTTTCCAATAAAAATTCAGCAATGCCGGCTGCCTATGTCTGGCTGCCTGAGATTACATGTGACCTAAATGCCAGCAATCACTAACAATAAAGCAGACCTATACTCTACTGCAACTTGAACCAGGAACACTTAAAGTGGACCAACACCCACCGGTGATCGGCCCGGGAATCTATAAGATTCCCGGGCCGATCACCTCCCTCCCCGCGGGACATCCGAGATCGGGATGTCCCGCGGGGTGAAACCCCCCCAAACACCCCAAACTCCTTACCTTAGTTTGGGCGGCAGCCGGCCGCCTCCCTCGCGCCCCTCTAGACGTGCCCGCGCCGGCCGTGTGAATGGCCGGCGCGGGCACGCGCGCGTCAAGAGGGACGCGCGGGAGGCGGCGGCGGAGGAGCCGCTTGTCCGCGGCTTGTCCGTCGGCGCGGACAGAGGTGAGTTCGGGGGGTTCGGGAGGATTTCACACAGCGGGGCACCCCGATCGGGGGTGCCCCACCGAAGTGGACCAAGACCCAGGATAGTCAAAATCCTGGGTGTTGGTCCACTTTAAAGGAGGTCTATCGTGAAAAATGGCCCAATGATAGAAATCCATATAAATATGCTGGATGGCGGGGGGAGGGGTCACTTATACACCCGGCATCAAGAAATATCCAGCCAAACGTAATTCTTTCTTTTAATAGAAGGAAGAGGAAATCAGGTTCTGTCCCACGAAACCCTCAAACCTGTCACCCTTGGATTTTATTCCCACAGGAGAAGAACGAGCTTGGTGGGAATATTATTCAGTTTGGGTGTATGAGTGACCCCTCCTCATTAGCCGCTGCATTTATATGGATGTTTAATACTACACAATTTCATTATACACTTCATTTAAAGTGGACCAAAATCGCAGGATTTCACCCTTCTTAGTTTTGGTCCAGTCCATGCGAGAATCCAGATTTGGAATGCTCCTCTATGTGAACCCTTGGGATAGGCCAAACCTTTAAAGAGGAACAACACACAGGAATTTCACTTTCCTGCTTGTTGTTTTGGGGTGGCACTCCAAATTGGGATGCCCCGCTTTGTGTACCCCACCCCATATCGCCCCATACACGCACCTTCCTATTGCTCCCACCGCGCAGACTCGGACGAGAGCGAGGGTAGTGATCGCTCAGCCACTTTCACTCCACGCCCTTATAATGCTCAAATCAGGCTTAGGGCAGTGGATGGGGGAAGGGGCCAGGTGGGCAGGGGGTGGCATTTTACTTGGGATTTCTTTTAAAGAGGACTTTTGACTGTGCCTAGTGGTAAGGAAGTGATCTTATGATCGGAGGGTTGCAGGTTCAACAGAAGCGCTCTTGCGCAAGGCGCCTAACCCCCAACTGCCCCCCCCCCCAGGTGCCATGGTAAGGGAAGGCCACTGCTCCAGGCACGTGTGCACTCAGCGCTTGTGTTTGCATAGAGGGGTTAAATGCGGAAGAAAAATTCCTGTGTGCGCAAGCAATGCCCAAACATGCCCAAAAATTCATCATCACACCACAAAGGCCACTGTAGCCAGCTGAGATCACAACATGGGCATCTAACCAGCGGGTACAACGCAGGAGCAGAACTACTCGATGAACTGTGAGAGCCAATCAGGAGGTTCATGTGACACCATGTTACACCAGCAATGCATTTACTGTCCGATCAAAACAGGACGCTTACCAGAGCCCACCTGCAGCCTTACCACCCCACACCAGTGCCCACCTGCAGCCTTACCACCCCACACCAGTGCCCACCTGCAGCCTTACCACCCCACACCAGTGCCCACCTGCAGCCTTACCACCCCACACCAGTGCCCACCTGCAGCCTTACCACCACACACCAGTGCCAACCTGCAGCCTTAATACCCCACACCAGTGCCCACCTGCAGCCTTACCACCCCACACCAGTGCCCACCTGAAGCCTTACCACCCCACACCAGTGCCACCTGCAGCCTTACCACCCCACACCAGTGCCCACCTGCAGCCTTACCACCACACACCAGTGCCCACCTGCAGCCTTAATACCCCACACCAGTGCCCACCTGCAGCCTTACCACCCCACACCAGTGCCCACCTGCAGCCTTACCACCCCAAACCAGTGCCCACCTGCAGCCTTATCACCACACACCAGTGCCCACCTGCAGCCTTACCACCACACACCAGTGCCCACCTGCAGCCTTACCACCCCAAACCAGTGCCCACCTGCAGCCTTACCACCACACACCAGTGCCCACCTGCAGCCTTACCACCACACACCAGTGCCCACCTGCAGCCTTACCACCACACACCAGTGCCCACCTGCAGCCTTACCACCACACACCAGTGCCCACCTGCAGCCTTACCACCACACACCAGTGCCCACCTGCAGCCTTATCACCACAGACCAGTGCCAACCTGCAGCCATCCAACCCCAAACCAGTGCCCACCTGCAGCCTTATCACCACACACCAGTGCCCACCTGCAGCCTTACCACCACACACCAGTGCCCACCTGCAGCCTTACCACCCCACACCAGTGCCCACCTGCAGCCTTACCACCCCACACCAGTGCCCACCTGCAGCCTTACCACCCGACACCAGTGCCCACCTGCAGCCTTATCACCACACACCAGTGCCCACCTGCAGCCTTACCACCACACACCAGTGCCCACCTGCAGCCATCCAACCCCAAACCAGTGCCCACCTGCAGCCTTACCACCCGACACCAGTGCCCACCTGCAGCCTTACCACCACACACCAGTGCCCACCTGCAGCCATCCAACCCCAAACCAGTGCCCACCCGCAGCCTTACCACCACACACCAGTGCCCACCTGCAGCCTTACCACCACACACCAGTGCCCACCTGCAGCCTTACCACCCCACACCAGTGCCCACCTGCAGCCTTATCACCACACACTAGTGCCCACCTGCAGCCTTACCACCCACACACCAGTGCCCACCTGCAGCCTCATCACCCACACACCAGTGCCCACCTGCAGCCTTATCACCCACACACCAGTGCCCACATGCAGTATTACCACCACACACCAGTGCCCACCTGCAGCCTTCCCACCCACACACCAGTGCCACCTGCAGCCTTATCACCCACACACCAGTGCCCACCTGCAGCCTTATCACCCACACACCAGTGCCCACCTGCAGCCTTACCACCACACACCAGTGCCCACCTGCAGCCTTACCACCAAACACCAGTGCCCACCTGCAGCCTTACCACCACACACCAGTGCCCACCTGCAGCCTTACCACACACCAGTGCCCACCTGCAGCCCTACCACCACACACCAGTGCCCACCTGCAGCCTTATCACCACACACCAGTACCCACCTGCAGCCTTATCACCACACACCAGTGCCCACCTGCAGCCTTATCACCACACACCAGTGCCCACCTGCAGCCTTACCACCACACACCAGTGCCCACCTGCAGCCTTATCACCACACACCAGTGCCCACCTGCAGCCTTACCACCACACCCCAGTGCCCACCTGCAGCCTTACCACCACACACCAGTGCCCACCTGCAGCCTTATCACCACACACCAGTACCCACCTGCAGCCTTATCACCACACACCAGTGCCCACCAGCAGCCTTACCACCCACACACCAGTGCCCACCGGCAGCCTTACCACCCACACACCAGTGCCCACCGGCAGCCTTATCACCCACACACCAGTGCCACCTGCAGTATTATCACCACACACCTGTGCCCGCCTGCAGCCTTAGCACCACACACCAGTGCCCACCGGCAGCCTTATCACCCACACACCAGTGCCCACCTGCAGTATTATCACCACACACCTGTGCCCGCCTGCAGCCTTAGCACCACACACCAGTGCCCACCTGCAGCCTTATCACCCCACACCAGTGCCCACCTGCAGTATTATCACCACACACCAGTGCCCACCTGCAGCCTTACCACCCACACACCAGTGCCCACCTGCAGTATTATCACCACACACCTGTGCCCACCTGCAGTATTATCACCACACACCAGTGCCCACCTGCAGTATTATCACCACACACCAGTGCCCACCTGCAGTATTACCACCACACACCAGTGCCCACCTGCAGCCTTACCACCACACACCAGTGCCCACCTGCAGCCTTACCACCCATACACCAGTGCCCACCTGCAGCCTCATCACCCACACACCAGTGCCCACCTGCAGTATTACCACCACACACCAGTGCCACCTGCAGCCTTACCACCACACACCAGTGCCCACCTGCAGCCTTATCAACACACGCCAGTGCCCACCTGCAGCCTCATCACCCACACACCAGTGCCCACATGCAGTATTACCACCACACACCAGTGCCACCTGCAGCCTTACCACCCACACACCAGTGCCACCTGCAGCCTTATCACCCACACACCAGTGCCACCTGCAGCCTTACCACCACACACCAGTGCCCACCTGCAGCCTTATCACCACACACCAGTGCCCACCTGCAGCCTTATCACCACACACCAGTGCCCACCTGCAGCCTTACCACCCACACACCAGTGCCCACCTGCAGCCTCATCACCCACACACCAGTGCCCACATGCAGTATTACCACCACACACCAGTGCCCACCTGCAGCCTTCCCACCCACACACCAGTGCCACCTGCAGCCTCATCACCCACACACCAGTGCCCACCTGCAGCCTTATCACCACACACCAGTACCCACCTGCAGCCTTATCACCACACACCAGTGCCCACCTGCAGCCCTACCACCCACACCAGTGCCCACCAGCAGCCTTACCACCCACACACCAGTGCCCACCAGCAGCCTTACCACCCACACACCAGTGCCCACCGGCAGCCTTATCACCCACACACCAGTGCCCACCTGCAGTATTATCACCACACACCAGTGCCACCTGCAGCCTTACCACCACACACCTGTGCCCACCTGCAGCCTTAGCACCACACACCAGTGCCCACCTGCAGCCTTACCACCCACACACCAGTGCCCACCTGCAGCCTTATCACCCACACACCAGTGCCCACCTGCAGTATTATCACCACACACCAGTGCCCACCTGCAGCCTTACCACCCACACACCAGTGCCCACCTGCAGTATTATCACCACACACCTGTGCCCACCTGCAGTATTATCACCACACACCAGTGCCCACCTGCAGCCTTATCACCACACACCAGTGCCCACCTGCAGCCATCCAACCCCAAACCAGTGCCCACCTGCAGCCTTATCACCTACACACCAGTGCCCACCTGCAGTATTACCACCACACACCAGTGCCCACCTGCAGCCTTACCACCACACACCAGTGCCCACCTGCAGCCTTACCACCCATACACCAGTGCCCACCTGCAGCCTTACCACCCATACACCAGTGCCCACCTGCAGCCTCATCACCCACACACCAGTGCCCACCTGCAGTATTACCACCACACACCAGTGCCCACCTGCAGCCTTACCACCCACACACCAGTGCCCACCTGCAGCCTTATCAACACACGCCAGTGCCCACCTGCAGCCCTACCACCACACACCAGTGCCCACCTGCAGCCTCATCACCCACACACCAGTGCCCACATGCAGTATTACCACCACACACCAGTGCCACCTGCAGCCTTACCACCCACACACCAGTGCCACCTGCAGCCTTATCACCCACACACCAGTGCCACCTGCAGCCTTACCACCACACACCAGTGCCCACCTGCAGCCTTATCACCACACCAGTGCCCACCTGCAGCCTTACCACCCACACACCAGTGCCCACCTGCAGCCTCATCACCCACACACCAGTGCCCACATGCAGTATTACCACCACACACCAGTGCCCACCTGCAGCCTTCCCACCCACACACCAGTGCCCACCTGCAGCCTTACCACCACACACCAGTGCTCACCTGCAGCCTTACCACCACACACCAGTGCTCACCTGCAGCCTTACCACCTCCACACCAGTGCCCACCTGCAGCCTTATCACCACACACCAGTGCCCACCTGCAGCCTTACCACCACACACCAGTGCCCACCTGGGCCTCTTCCTGGGTGCAGGGATCACGTGCACTTGGCCCAGTGATTAGTGCCCCCTGCCCTGGACAGTCCGGTGGCATTAGACGCTGTGCGTGCCCCGCATGCTGCCCTCCTCTGCCACCTGCCCGCACAGCTGACACTCCACATTAGGCCGCAGCGCAGCCCCGGCCTCCATTAGAGCAGCACGCCGCATAGCCCGCTCCCCCGGCCGGCCCCGCCGCCTCCCCCGGCACAGCGCCACTCACCATGGTACAGATGGAGGCGATCCTGGAGACTGTCATCAGGATTTCCATCCGCCCGGCGCCATCTTCACCTGATCACCACCAGCAGACAGGCCGGAGCCGCGCGCTCCCGCCTCCCCGATGCCCGGACTGTGCCTGTGCGCGCGCACCCTCCGCTCCGGACCTCTGTGCGCGCCGCCGCTGAAAGAAGGAGGGGTCCAGCCGTGGGAGCCGCCCGTGTGGGCGTAGCGGGGGGCGGGGCTTCGTGTTCGCAGTGGGAGCATGCGTGATCCGCTGTGGCTGCACGAGTATGCTGGCTGCTTGTGCTGCACAATACACCCGCAGCTCACCCCATCACCCTGCTCATCAAACCTACCAGTGTGCCCAGATTGGGCATTAGTACTCACCCCCTCCTGTGGCCTAACTAAATGTGATGGGGCCTTGGTGTGGATATTAAAGCAGACCCAATCGCAGAGTGTAACCTGAGATCGCAAAAAGATAATGCCAATGCCTACGTTCCGGAGCCCACGGCCCCTTTCTCAAGGCTTGCGAGAGAAAGGGTTCGTGGGCTCCGGAACGTGGGCATTGGCATTATATTTTTGCATTGGGTAATATCACTTATGCTTATGTGACTTTCTTTATTATGAATTGTGGCGTCATGATTATACTTTGTATGCTATGTGCACGTGGGTCATTCTCTGGTATGATGCAGGGCGTGTATAAGGACCGACCAGAAATGTATCTTTTCAAATGACTGTGTATATACTCATTGCTTATACTTCCTTGACTCAGTCCATAGCGCCAATTTCACATACCTCTCATCAGGATCGCGACAACAGATCACCCCATAGACCCCATATTATGCGGTTTGTTACTATACTATAGCGTTTGATTGTTACCATTAGAGTTAGTAGTTACTCATATGATTTTCCATTGTAGGTGATAGGAAACGCTCCTGATGATACTTTGAACCCCAAATTCTTCGAATTATTGCTGATTGTATCCTTTTTTTGTTGTTTTTTGTAATCTATATATCCCACTTGTGTAAATGTTGTAACAGTGTGATTTCAATACAATTTTTTTTGCTTGCAAACATAAATTGGTGTTTATGGTGTGCTTCAGATAGAACAAATGCAAAAAATTCCTCACAACGCAGAAGAGCTCTATACTATTCACTACCTGCATCATCAGGGGCCCCATCTAAGAGACTCCTGAGCAGGCTTTTAATAGCAACAGCCGTAATGGCAGAGGCACAGACCGGATGCAGCGCGGTCCCCACACAGGCAAAGACATGGCAAGCCAGCTGATCAATGCGCCTGTCCTCCCCATCCCTCAGTGTAGTAGTCAGAGGAATGCATGACAGATGTGTTGAACAACCCCAGAACTGGTGCATCCACCTCGGGAAGACATGACCATCGTTTAACCATCTCAGCGGGAAAGGGATACCTCTTATCCCAACTCTTTGGCACCCGGGGAGCCGGCTAGGCCGTTCCCACTCTTTGAGCACCAGATTATTAAAATGAGCTTGTTCAGGAAACTCCAAGCGTGGTTTAACAGTATGAAACAGCTCCCCCTGCTGCCGCGGAGCCACGGCAACAGAGTACTTCAAAAATGTGAGCTAAAAAGCCTGTCAGTATCATCTGAAGCCCAGGGGTCAGACCCAGAATCGGCACCATAAACCTTAGGCTGATCCTCAGATGATTCTGAATCAGAAAAATACATTTCTGTGAAATACTCACCTGTAGAATTGGTATTATAAGTATACAGTACGTCCTGCTCCAGATAGATTACTTACACTTGGGTTATCCTCCGCCAGATGGCGCTGCACTGCAGAAACATGTAAAACAGGCTCCACCCGGCCCCTCAAATACCCGGGGACCTCCCACAAATCCCCAGCATTGAAAAGCAGTGAACAAGAAGCCGGGAGAATTTAACCACCCAAAAAATGGTAACTATAACAATGATAACAATCACCATACAGGGGATCCAGAATAATGCAACAACCAGGGTGGGGTGGAGCAGGACGTACTGTATACTTATAATACCAATTCTACAGGTGAGTATTTTACAGAATTGTATTATTCTTAATATACAGTATGTCCTGCTCCAGATAGATTACTTACACTTGGGACATCCAATAGCAGTGTCCATAAAGCAGGGTGGAATCCCCAACAAAAAAGGTAACAGCAGACAGTTTAAACCACTGCCGCCTGCAAAACCTTGCGGCCAGCATCAGCTGAGGCCCTAAAATCAACCTTGTAAAACTTAGAAAAGATATGAACAGAAGACCAAGTAGCGGCCATGCAAACTTGTTCAACAGAAGCCTGGTGCTGGAAGGCCCAAGAGGCACCAATAGCACAAGTAAAATGAGCAGTAAGGCAGAAGGGAGGACTCTTCCCCTTAACAGAATAGGCCTGACTCACAGCCTGGCGAATCCATTTGCTAATAGTAGACCCCTCCTGGGCCCAAATGGACCACTAAAAAAGCATCAGTTTTCCTGAAGGACGCAGTGACTACCAGGTAATACTTCAGACACCTGACCACATCCAAGGAATGCAGAACCCTTTCCTAAGTGTTGCTAGGATTAGGGCACACTGAAGGAAGGACAATATCTTGATTTAAATGAAAAGCAGACCCACCTTAGGCAGAAGGTCTGGCTTAAGCCGAACACCACCTTGTCCTGGTGTCTCTCATAGCATGGGAGCTGAATAGACAGAACCGCCAACTCAGACACAGGCCTGACCGAAGTAATGGCCACCAGAAGACAACCTTGAGGGTAAGCATAGCCAGAGCAGCATCCTGTATAGGTTCAAAGTGAGCACCCTGCAAGGCAGACAAACCCAAGTTCAATCCCAAACAGGAATTGAAAAGCAGACCCACCTTAGGCAGAAGGCCTGGCTTAAGCCGAACACCACCTTGTCCTGGTGTCTCTCATAGTATGGGGGCTGAATAGACAGAACCGCCAACTCAGACACAGGCCTGACCGAAGTAATGGCCACCAGAAGACAACCTTGAGGGTAAGCATAGCCAGAGCAGCATCCTGTATAGGTTCAAAGTGAGCACCCTGCAAGGCAGACAAACCCAAGTTCAATCCCAAACAGGGGCCATAGGTTTACGTGGGGGACACACATGAGTAACCCCCTGGAAAAAAGTCTTAACCAAAGAATGCCCCGACGCCAACCCATGCTGTAAGAACTCCAGAACCCTGGGAACTGACAACACCCGACAGGGAGGAGACCTAGACTCACACCAGTCAAAGTAGGTACGTCATACCCTGTGATAGATGGAAGAAGAGGCTTTCTTCCTAGCCTTCACCATGGTATCAACCACCGAGGCGGACAAGCCTTTCTCCATCAAGATGGAGGTTTCAGCAGCTAGGCTGCTAAATTGGGATGACGTAAGGAGTGAGCAGATCTGGCACCCCTGGCAGAACGTACTGGTCTACTATCATCAGCACCACTTCTGTGAACCACACTCTTCTTGGCCACCTGGGGGCCACCAGAATCGCTGGTACCCCTTCCAGAGCAATCTTGCACAGAACCCTGCCCAGCGGGGGGAATGGAGGAAAGACATACAGGAGCCGAAATTCCTGCCATGACATGGACAGAGCATCTGTGGTCCAGGCCAGAGGATCCTAAGACAGGGAGACAAGGGCCGGGAGCTTGTAATTGTGACGGGACGCAAACAGATCCACATCTGGTAGACCCCAACAGTGACACAGGGACTGGAATACCCTGTTGCAGAGGGACCACTCTCCCTGACGAGAGGTCCCCCTGCTCAGAGCACCTCCCCTGGCACCGCAGGGACTACCAGAATCCCCCCCCCCCTGACAGACTGGCATCCGTGGTGACCGTCTCCCAGGAGGGGGCCAGACGGACCTGCCCCCCAGCAAGTTCCTGGAGTCCAGCCACCACGAAAGAGACCGTCAGACCAAGGGAGAGGGAGCACACAGACCTCGTCGTCCTTGTCCCAAACTGACAGAAGGTGAAGATGTAGAGGCCTCAAATGGAACTGAGCAAAAGGCACCGCCTCGAAGCACGCCACCATCAGCATTCCCTGCCTGAGGGAGGGATGGAGACACGACAGCAGGAACCTCACCTGCGCAGTTAGAGCTTCCACCTTCTGTTGAGGAAGGAATATCCTTGACTGAACCGTATCCAAAATCATTCCTAGGAATGGGGTCGCCGAGGAAGGGGACAGAGAAGACTTGGGGTGATTGATCACCCAGCTGAAGGACTCCAGGGTGGCCACCACCAGCTGAGTGTCCAACTCTGCCTGCTGTAGAGACCGAGAGGTGATGAGTATGTCGTCCAGGTAGGGCAGCACGCGGATGCCCCTTGGCCTCATCAGAGACATCACCCCCGCCAGCACCTTGGTGAACACTCTGGGAGCTGAGGTGAGGCCAAATGGCAAGGCCACAAATTGGCAATGTTGATCTTCCAACACGAATTTGAGGAACCTTGGTGTCCTGAAAACACAGGGATGTGAAGGTAAGCGTCTTTGATGTCCACAGACGTCATGAAACCCCCGGGGCGCAAGGAGCTGATGGCCGAGCGCAGAGTCTCCATGCGAAAACGCCTGATCTTGACAAATTTGTTGAAGATCTTTAAATCCAGAATGGGCCTGACTGACCCATCTTTTTTGGGAACTGTGAAAAGGTTGGAGTAGAGCCCCTTGCCTCTGTCTCTTAAGGGAAATATGCAAATGACCCCCAGACCCAGCAGGCCTTGCACGGCCTGCGCCAACACCTGAGCTGAGACAGGGTCCTGGAGGATCCGGGACCTGATGAATCTTGGGGGAGGCCGCACAGCAAACTCTATCTTGTAGCCGGAGGACACTACCTCCTGAATCCACCGGTCTGAGGCGTGATGCCTCCAGACTTGAGCAAAGTGCCGCAGCCGTCCCCCCACCCTGACGGGCGAGGGCACCCCATCATGCTTGAGAGGGCTTGGGAGAGGATTTGGGCTTAGCCTCCAGGGAGGAGCCAGGACGTTGTCTTCTGCTCCTGTGCCAGGAATCTGCACGAGCCCCCGCGAAGGACACCCCTTTTCCTTGTTTAGCACCATGGTAGGGGGGTGATGGTAGGGGGGTGAAGGGGAGCCCTGGCCCCGAAGGGGCCGAGACTGCCGTCTGCGCTGGGCTAACTTACCTCTCTTAGCAAAAAGGTCTAGACGGCCTTAAAAGGAAGCCCAGTGAGGGCCTTCTTTGCAGCATTGCCAGCACCCCACTGTCGCAGCCAAACCAAGCGGCGTATAGCCACCACGAGGGCAGAAGTTCTGGCACACATTCTGATGGTGTCATCCAATGCTGATAGGACAACATTTACAAAAACATCACAACTGGAGAGTGCATTAAACACCTCACAAGGGAGATCATCAGGGGCACTATCAAGCATATTTCTGATAAGGGTTCTAGTGGCCACAGCAGTAATAGCAGAGGCACAGACCGGGCGCAGCGCCGTCCCCGCACATGCAAAGGTGTGGGAGGCCAGCTAGTCAATGTGCCGGTCCTCAGCATCCCCCAGGGTAGTAGAATCAGGGGAATGCATGACAGGGGTGTTAGATAGCCCTAGGATCGGGACATCCACCTCGGGGGGGATGACCAACATTTAACCACCTCAGGGGGAAAGGGATACTTCCTATCCCAACTCCTTGGAACTCCGGGAAGTTTACTGGGGCACTCCCATTGCTTGAGCACAAGGGTATGGAAATGTGCCTGCTCTAGAAATTCCAAACGTGATTTTGCAGTATGGAAAAGCTCCCCTTTTTGCCTGGGAGCCTCACCAGGGAGAGAGATAGACAGAACCTCAAAGATCTGGGTCAATAATCTGTCAGTGTCATCCGGGGCCCAGGGGTCAGAGCCAGAATCATCATGATCCCTCGGTCTCTCATCAGATGAGCCTGAATCAGAAAAGAGCTCTCCTTCATCAGATGGGGTATAGCCACACAGATTCATAAACTCCTGAGATCCCATAGGGAAAACAGTAACATTAGGCGTTGAGTGCCGCATCTTACCAGGGCCCTTACGCGCTAAAGACCTCGCAATAATCTGTTCAGCAGTAGGCAGTCTAGAAGACACATCAGGCTGAGTATCCCCACAAGTATGCAACTCAACAGGAGTGAGATTTAAGCTGGGGGGAGTAGGTGAAGTGAAACGAGGTGCAGCCACTGGCAGGCCAGATTGCAATGCAAGCACCTGCTCAGCACAGAATACACAGCCCCACGCCTTGTCAGCGTCAGCATGAGGCTGTCCACACGCTACACACAGCCGGTCTTGTCCCAAGGGGACCCCGGTAACACTATCCTGGGATGCCTCCATATGGTGATTATTAGGCACAATGTGCCAGTAGGGATTGGCGCTATGAAGCAACCCTGGATGCCTCAATGACCCGCTAGGGAAGTGGGAGTAATTATACAAGGCCCAACTATCAATTACACCGGGCCGGGAGAAGCCAATGGATTCACCCTCTGAAAGACACAATGAGAAGAAGGGGTGTCAGGACCAAACACACTACAATGAGTATAAAGCCGCCCGCGAGGGCACTTACGGACCGCGGTAAGAAAGAACGTCACACGCGCGCGCGACCTGACAACATGGCGCCGAGAGTGCCAGGGAGGTCCCTGGTATATATGGGGCCGGGAGGAGCAACTTTTCTGTCTCTGCAGACCAGCGCCATCTAGTGGATGTATTACCCCAAGAGTAAGGAATATATTCTGGAACAGGACGTGCTGTATATTTAGAATAATCATCCTACCTGCACCTACTGCATGTTATGAGCCTTTAAACATCCAAGATGGCGGCTCACGGAGCATCAGGCAGCCTGCAAACAGGAAGTGTCTTCTGACTGTGTCGCTCTGCATTCCGGGATTGCTGTCCTTTCCCTGACCCAAGCTCTGCTCTGTCTGAGCAAAGCACAGCTATAACCCACCCCCTGCACTTTACCCCGCTCTCCTCTCCTCAGTATCTGATGCTTGTGAGGCAAGATGGCGGCGCCTGTAAACTTAAAATATATTAATTTTAGATGCTGGGGAGTAGTTTTTAAGGGTTTGAGCTTTTCATTAAATCATGCTGAAGGTCCGGTATAAATGGGGCCCTTTCAAAGCTCATACAGTAAACTTTTTCTGTCTTTTAAAGTGGACCAAAACCCACGCTGAACAGTCAGGGAATGATCGATTTCATCCCCCTCGGGCATCCAAAATCAGGTCGCGCCCACACACTTACCTTGTTTCCCGGTCCAACGGCGCATGCGTGGGCCGCGGCCGCCTCTCGCTCTTCCCTCTAGCAGGGCGCGTGCCTGCGCCGGCCATTTGTGATTGGCCGGCGCAGGGGCACTCCCTGTTAGAGGGAAGAGCGAGATGCAGCCGCCAGCGTGCTCGGAGCCGCTGTGGTTTGACGCCGCTTGGCAGCGCATACCACAGCGGCTCTGAGCGTGCTGATTGGACGAGCGCCGCGCATGCGCCGTAGGAGCGGGGTGAGGTGCGTTTTATCGGGCGTTCTGGGGGCTTTCATGCAGCAGGGTGCCCCACGGAAGTGAACCAATACCCAGGATAGTGAAAATCCTGGGTGTTGGTCCACTTTAAATGGGGTCATTTCAAGGCTCATACAGTAAACTTTTTTCTGTCTATTAAAGTGGACTAAAACCCACGCTAATCGGCCCAGTAATCTATAACATTCCCGGCCGATCGATTCCCTCCTCCCCCCGGGTAAAACCCTCCAGGTCGCCCTATACACTTACCTTTACACTTACACTTACCTTTACCTTTCCTGGTCCAATGGCGCATGCGCGACCTGTTTCTTCTTTCTTTATACATTTCATCAGACTCTGAATCAGCCTCAAGGTAGACAATGAAAGTCAATGGCAGTTTTCTCTCCGAAAGGAGTGAGATTTCTCACCTGGCTCTGAATCAACCCCCTGTCTACCATGTTTCACAGGGCCCAATAGCAAAACTCATAGAGGACCTCCCAAAAAAGACACTTCCAGCATTAAAGTGGAATTCTAGTGACAATATAACCCCCCGCCATGCCACCCTACCCTGGCGCTGAAGCAGGGTTACAAAAGAAAAAATACAATTCTGTGATTACTCACCTGTAGAATTGGTATTATGAGTATACAGTACGTCCTGCTCCAAATCTAATACTTACAGTTGGGATATACTCCGCCAGATGGCGCTGGACTACAGAGACATTGAAAATAGGCTCCTCCCGGTCCCTCAAATACCCAGGGACCTCCCACAAATCCCCAGCATTGAAAAGCAGTTAATGAGAAGCCGGGAGAATTAAACAATCCAAACTATCAACTATAACAATGATAACAATCACCATACAGGGGATCCAAGAAAATGCAAACCAAGGGTGAGTTGGAGCAGGACGTACTGTATACTCATAATACCAATTCTACAGGTGAGTAATCACAGAATTGTATTATTCTTAGTATACAGTACGTCCTGCTCCAAATCTAATACTTACAGTTGGGACATCCAAAAGCAGTGTCCATAAAGTAGGGTGGGGTGGGATCCCCAAGAAAATCAGCAGCAGGCAGTTTAAACCACTGCCGCCTGCAGAACCTTTCGGCCAAAAACAGCATCAGCTGAGGCCCTAACATCAACCTTGTAAAACTTTGAAAAGGTATGAACAGAAGACCAAGTAGCGACATTACAAACTTGTTCAACAGAAGCCTGGTGCTGAAAAGCCCAAGAGGCACCAATAGCACGAGTGGAATGAGCAGTAAGGCGGAAGGGAGGATTCTTCCCCTTAGCAGAGTAGGTCTGAATCACAGCCTGACGAATCCACTTGCTGATAGTAGACTTGGCAGGGGCCAAACCCTTCCTAGGACCAGAAGGGACCACAAAAAGAGCATCAGTTTTCCTGAAAGGTGCAGTAGCCACCAGATAGTACTTCAGACACCTAACCACATCCAAAGAGTGCAAAACTCTCTCGTTAGCATTGCTAGGATTAGGGCACAAAGAAGGAAGAACAATATCCTGATTCAAATGAAAAGCAGACACTACCTTAGGTAGAAAGTCAGGTTTGAAACGAAACACCACCTTGTCCTGGTGTCTCTCATAGTAAGGGGGCTGAATGGAAAGCGCCACCAACTCAGACACACGCCTGACAGAAGTGATAGCCACCAGAAATACAACCTTGAGCGTAAGAATGGCAAAGGCAGCATCCTGCAAGGCTGACAGAACCAAGTTCAGATCCCAAACAGGCACCATAGGCTTATGTGGGGGACGCACATGAGTGACCCCCTGGAAAAAAGTCCTGATCAGAGGTTGCTGAGCAAAGGACTTCTGGAAGAAAATAGCCATGGCAGAAACCTGACCCTTCAGAGTACTGAGTTGGAGCCCCATCTCCAACCCATGCTGTAGGAACTCCAGAATCCTGGGAATAGAGAACACACGACAGGGAAGAGACTTAGACTCACACCAGTCAATGTAGGCACGCCAAACCCTGTAGTAAATGGAAGAGGAAGACTTCTTCCTAGCTTTAATCAAAGTATCCACAACCGAGGAAGACAGCCCCTTCTCCATCAAGATGGAGGTTTCAGCAGCCAAGCCGTCAAAGCCAGAGTTTGTAAATTGGGATGGCGTAGTGAGCCCTGAGTGAGCAGATCTGGCACCAAGGGCAGAGCGTACTGATCTACTGCCAGCTGCACCACGTCTGCGAACCACACTCTTCTTGGCCACCTGGGGGCCACCAGAATTGCTAGCACCCCTTCCAGAGCAATCTTGCGCAGAACCCTTCCCAGCAGGGGAATTGGAGGGAAGACATACAGGAACTGAAAGTCTTTCCATGACATTGCTAGCGCATCCGAGGTCAGGGCCAGAAGATCCCTGGACAGAGAGACAAAAGCTGGGAGCTTGTGATTGTGGCGGGACGCAAACAGATCCACATCTGGTTGGCCCCAATGGTGACACAGAGATTGAAACCCCCTGCTGCATAGGGACCATTCTCCCTGGTGAGAGGTCCCCCTACTCAGAGAGTCCGCCAGGTGATTTTCCACCCCCGGGATGTACACCGCTGAAATGCAGGGGACATTGGCCTCCGCCCAAGTCAGGATCAGAGACGCTTCCTGGAGGGCCCCCTTGCTCCGGGTCCCTCCCTGATGATTGATGTAGGCAACTGCCGTCTGGTTGTCCAAGCGCACCTGAACAGGCAGGCCCCGAAGGTGAGTAGTCAAGTGACCCAGAACTAGCCTGATCGCCCGCAGTTCCAAGACATTGATAGGTGTGTGGGCCTCCTGAGGGCCCCACCACCCCTGGAACCGCAGGGACTTCCAGAAACCCCCCCAACCCCAACCGTGGTGACCGTCTCCCAGGAAGGGGCAAGAAAGGATCTGCCCCCCAACAGGTTGCTTGAGTCCATCCACCATGAGAGGGACCTCCTGACCAGGGAGGAGAGCACACAGACCCTGTCCAGGGACGCTGGGTCCTTGTCCCATACTGACAATAGGTGACGTTGCAGAGGCCTCAAGTGGAACTGAGCATAAGGGACTGCTTTGAAGCATGCCACCATCAGGCCCACCAGCTGCATCCCCTGCCTGATGGAGGGATGGGGACAAGCTAGGAGGGACTGAGCCTGTGCAATCAGACTGTCCACCTTCTGTTGAGGAAGGAAGATCCTTGCCTGAGCTGTATCCAGATTCATTCCTAGGAATGGAGTTACCAAGGAAGGGGACAGTGAGGACTTGGGGTGATTGATCACCCATCCAAATGACTCCAGCGTGGACACCACCAGCTGAGTATCCAACTCTGCCTGATGTAGAGACTGGGAAGTGATGAGAATGTCGTCCAGATAGGGAAGCACGCGGACGCCCTGACATCTGAGCAGAGACATCACACCAGCCAGCACCTTGGTGAACACCCTGGGAGCTGAAGTGAGGCCGAAGGGCAAGGCCACAAATTGGTAGTGTTGATCCATCAGGGCGAACCTGAGGAACCTTTGATGACCTGGGAACACAGGAATATGAAGATAAGCATCTTTGATGTCCACAGAAGTCATGAAATCCCCTTGGCGCAGGGAACTGATGGCAGAACGCAGAGTTTCCATGCGAAAGCGCCTGCCCATGACAAACTTGTTGAGAATCTTTAAGTCCAGGATGGGCCTGACAGAACCATCCTTTTTGGGTACTGTGAATAGGTTGGAATAAAAGCCCTTGCCTTTTTCTCTTAAAGGGACCTGGCAGATGACCCCCAGCTCCAGGAGGCCTTGCACTGCTTGCACTAGCTCCTGAGCTGAAACAGGGTCCTGGGGAATCCGGGATCTGATGAATCTTGGAGGGGGATCGGCAGCAAACTCCAACTTGTAACCGGAGGACACTACCTCCTGAATCCACCGGTCTGAGACATGAAGCCTCCAGACGTAGTGCTGCAGCCGTCCCCCCACCCGGATGGGTGAGGGCGCCCCATCATGCATGAGGAGGCTTGGGAGATGATTTAGCTTTGGGACCCCAGGAGGAGCCAGGATGTCCACGTCCTCTGCCTCTACCCCAGAAATCTCCCCGGGCCCCAGGGAAAGAAACCCCCCTTCCCTGTCTTGCACCACGGTAAGGGGAGGAGAAGTAACCCTGACCCGAAAGGGCTGAGGTTGCCGCCTGCGCTGGGGTAACCTGCCTCCCTTAGCAAAAAGGTCCAGGCGGTCTCCAATCAGACGCAGTCCTTTAAAGGGAAACCCAGTGAGTGATAGCCACCACGAGGGCATAAGTTCTGGCACACATTCTGATGGTGTCATTCAATGCTTATAGTACAAAATTCACAAAAACATCACAACTGGAGAGTGCATTAAACACCTCACAAGGCAAATCATCAGGGGCACTATCAAGCATATTTCTGATAAGGGTCCTAGTGGCCACAGCAGTAATGGCAGAGGCACAGACCGGGCGCAGCGCCGTCCCCGCACATGCAAAGGCGTGGGATGCCAGCTGATCAATACGCCGGTCTTCAGCATCCTGCAGGGTAGTAGAATCAGGGGAATGCATGACAGAGGTGTTAGCCCTAGGATCGGGGCATCCACCTGGGGGGGGGATGACCAACATTTAACCACCTCAGCAGGAAAGGGATACTTCCTATCCCAACTCTTTGGAACCCCGGGAAGTTTACTGGGGCGCTCCCATTCCTTGAGCACAAGGTTATGGAAATGTGCCTGCTCTGGAAATTCCAAACGTGATCTTGCTGTATGGAAAAGCTCTCCTCTTTGCCTGGGAGCCTCACCAGGGAGAGAGATAGACAGAACCTCAAAAATCTGGGTCAATAATCTGTCAGTGTCATCCGGGGCCCAGGGGTCAAAGCCAGAATCGTCATGACCCCTTGGTCTCTCATCAGATGAGCCTGAATCAGAAAACATTAGGCGTCAAGTGCCGCTTCTTAGAAGGGGCCTTACGCGCTAAGGACTTTGCAATAATCTGTTCAACAGTAGCCAGTCTAGAAGACACATCAGGCTGAGAATCCTCACTAGTATGCAACTCAGTAGGAGTGAGATTTAAGCTTGGGGGAGTAGGTGAAGTGAAACGAGGTGCAACCACTGGCAGGCCAGATTGCAATGCAAGCACCTGCTCAGCACAGGGTACACAGACCCGCGCCTTGTCAGCGTCAGCATGAGGCTGCCCACACGCTACACACAGCCGGTCTTGTCCAAAAGGGACCCCGTTAACATTATCCTGGGATGCCTTCATATGGTGATTATAGCGGCGCTATACGCCCATAGGGAATAATGCTATATAGCAACCCTGGATGCCCCAATAACCCGCTAGGGACGTGGGAGTATAATTTTTACAAGGCCTACAAGTAATATACTAAAAACAGAGCTGGGAGAAGCCAAGAAGGGTTCGTCCCACCTGAAAGATATAAGCAGACAAGACCTTAAGTACATCGTAACAAAAGTGAAGCAGATAAAGCCGCCGCGAGGGCACTTACGGACTGCGGTAGGTAGGAGTCCGTCGCGCATAGGCCAACCAATGCAGAAAAGATGGCGTCGGTATACCTCGAGGGGCAGGCCAGTAATAGCGAAGACGCGGAATGCGCCAAAGACCTCACCTGCGAGTAGAGAGCCAATTTCTCGTCCTTCGCAGCCAGACTGCAGAGAAATTCTGGGGATTTGTGGGAGGTCCCTGGGTATTTGAGGGGCCGGGAGGAGCCTATTTTCGATGTCTCTGCAGTCCAGCGCCATCTGGCAGAGTATATCCCAACTGTAAGTATTAGATTTGGAGCAGGACGTACTATATAATAAGAATAGACTCCAGGGCCGACTGATTCCCTCTCTCTCCGGGGCATATTGAACTGGAGAGGGAATTCCGCAATTCTTACCTTCCGACTAGCCTACGGCGCATTTAGCAGCATTACTTGCACCATGTTTCGCCTGCCACAACTGCATGGCTGTGTATGGCCACGCGGCACCGATGTGTGCGGCTAGGATTCCATTCAGCTAATCCAGCCAGGGCAGGCGTCAGCACTGGGCGTACCTGGGCAGGTGCCGGGGCCCTTGCACCTTGGGGGGGCTCACCTCATTCCCTCTACTCTGGGGCTATGCAGGAAACAGGGCTGTGCAGTAACCAGGACTAAGGACTATCGGCCAGGGGCAGATTGTCCATTGGGATAATGTTTCTGTCAGTCACTATTTTTTGTTACTTTTTCTTTCTATTCGTTTCCATCTGTTCTTTCTGCCATTCCTTTTCTTTCTTCCTTATTTCCTTTCATTATTTCTTTTTTTCTTTCCTTCTATTATTTCCCTTGTTTCTATTCTATTTATCTATCTTCTATCTATATATTTTACTTCCTTTCCTTCCTTCCTATCTATTCTTTGTTTCTTTCTTGTATCTGTTCATTTGGCCATTCCTTCTCTTTCTTTTTTCTTCCCTTTCTTGCTCTTATTCTTTCTTTCTCTTTTTTCTGCCAGTCCACCTCTGTAAATCCTTGCTTTTTTCTGTTATTCCTCTTAATCTTTCTTTGTTTCTGTCATACATTCACTTTCTTTATATCATTAAATCTATGCTTTTGTTCTTTCTTCAGTTCTTTCCTTATTTCTTTTTAATTTCTTTATTTACCTCCTTCTATCCTTTGTGTCTTTAATCTATTGCTTTTTTTTGTCATTTTCTTTATTTTTTCCTATATTCTGTTTTTTGGTCATTCTTTTTCTCTCTCTCTTTCCTTTTTTGTCTGTCGTACATCTATTCTTTCTTTTATTTTCTTTCTTTCTTTTGTTCTGTCATTCCTTCTATTACGCCATACTTTTTTTCTTTCTGTGCCCTTTTTATACCTTCTTTCTGTCAATCTGTTATCCTTTTATTTTTTTTTCTTTCTATTGTTTGCCAATATTCACCATACATGCAACTTTACTACCATGTAAGTCATATCATACTGAAAGGGGCCCACTGAGATGCTATCACCCCTGTCTCCAGCCACACATTAATATGCAAGGCCTGAGAAGCTGATCGGATGAGAGGCCACACATGCACCGTTAGACAGAGGAAAGGTGAGTTTATTAGGTGAATGGCGGGGTTTCACACAGCAGGGCATCCCAGTTTGTACGGACCAAAACGCAGAATTGTGAAAAATACCATTTTGTGAAATACTCACCTGTAAAATGGGTATTATAAGTATGTCACACACCCCGCTTCAAGATATCCATAACATGTGGGTATTACCGACCTGAAGAGGGCGTTCTGCAGAGATGATAGCAAAAAGAAAGCCCCTCCCTGATCCATAAATACCTGGGACCTCCCACTCATTACCAAGTATATAGAAGCAGTAAGGTAAGGGACCAGGAAGAGGCAAATATAAACCAAAGCAACGCAAAGTTCACAATATAGAGGAACCAGAATACAAAAAGGGCGGGTGAAGCGGGGTGTGTGACATACTTATAATACCCATTTTACAGGTGAGTATTTCACAAAATGGTATTATTCTAAGTATGTCACACACCCCGCTTCAAGATATCCATAACATGTGGGACATCCAATAGCAGTGTCCATAAAAAGGCGGGGATCCAAAACAAGGCAACAAGGCACAACTTAAACCACAACAGCTTGCAGAACTTTGCGGCCAAAAACAGCATCCGCTGAGGCCCGAACATCAACCTAGTAAAACTTGGAAAAAGTGTGAACAGAGGACCAAGTAGCGGCCTTACAAACTTGCTCAACAGAGGCCTGGAGCTGAAAAGCCCAGGACGCCCCAACCGCACGAGTAGAATGAGCAGTAACACGAAAAGGGGGACTCCTCCCCTTGGCAGAATAGGCCCCAATGATGGCCTGACGAATCCATTTACTAAAGGAAGATTTGGCAGGAGCCAAACCTTTCCTAGGCCCAAAGGGCACCACAAAAAAAGGCATCAGTCTTACGAAAGGAAGACGTAACCACCAGATAATATTTCACAACACGAACTACATCCAAGGAATGCAGCGCCCTTTCCTTGTCGTTGCTGGGATTAGGACATAGAGAAGGCAGAACAATGTCCTGAATCAGATGAAAGGCAGAGACCACCTTAGGAAGAAAATCCAGCTTGAAACGAAAAACAACCTTGTCCTGATGCCTGTCGAAGTACGGATCTATAATGGACAAAGCTGCCAACTCAGAAACACGCCTAACCGAAGTGATAGCCACCAAAAAGGCCACCTTTTGAGTAAGTGAAGACAAAGCAACCTCATTCAAGGGCTCAAACGGAGGACCCTGAAGAGCAGAAGGAACCAGGTTCAAATCCCAAACTGGAACAAAGGGCTTCCTAGGAGGCCATACATGCGTAACTCCTTGGAAAAAAAGGTCTTGACCAAGGGATGAAGTGCAAAGGACCCTTGGAAGAACACTGCCAGGGCAGAAACCTGCCCCTTCAAGGTACTAAGTTGGAGCCCCAGATCCAGACCATGTTGAAGAAACACCAGGATTCTGGAAATGGAAAACTCCCGACAAGGGAACGACCTACCTTCACACCAGTCAATATAGGACCTCCAGGTCCTATAGTAAATAGTAGAGGAAGACCGCTTCCTGGCGCTAATAAGAGTCTGAATCACCGCGTCAGAAAGACCTTCTTCCTTCAAGATGGCGGTTTCAGCAGCCACGCCGTCAAAGCCAGCGATGGTAAATTGGGATAGCATAGCCGACCCTGGGTGAGCAGGTCCGGCAGTAGAGGCAGAACGAACTGATCCCCTGCCAGTCTTACCAGGTCTGCGAACCAAACCTGCCTTGGCCACCTTGGAGCCACCAGAATCGCCGACGCTCCCTCCAGGGCCAGCTTGCGCCCACTCTGGCTACCAATGGAAACGGAGGGAACAGGTAAAGAAACCCCAGAACCCTCCAATTCAGAGACATGACAGGAACCTGCGAGAGAGACACAAATACCGGAAGTTTGTGATTGTGACGAGAGGCAAAGAGGTCCACCTCCGGGAACCCCCACCTGAGGCAAAATGAACGAATCACCTGGGGACTGAGAGACCACTCCCCCTGACGAGAGGAGGACCTGCTCAGAAGGTCCGCCTCCGTGTTCTCTACTCCCGGAATGTAGACCGCTGAGAAACACGGGACGTGGGTCTCCGCCTAATCCAGAATCAAAGATACTTCCCTGAGGGCACTCCTGCTGCGAGTCCCTCCATGGTGATGATGTAAGCAACCGCCGTCCGGTTGACCGACCGAACCTGAACTGGCAGGCCCTGCAACTGATGAGTCAAGCGAAACAGAACCAACCTGACGGCTCTTAATTCCAGAACCTTGAAGGGCTCGTGGGCCTCCTGCGGGCCCCACATACCCTGAAACTGAAGATCCTTCCAAACACACCCCCAGCCTGACAGACAGGCATCCGTGGTGACCGTCTCCCAACACGGCGCCAGAAAAGATCTACCCTTCAACAGATTGGCAGACCCCAGCCACCATTGCAGGAATTGACGGACTCGGGGGGGTCACCTGGAAGGACTGATCCAACAATAGCGGAGACTTGTCCCAAACCTTCAACAGATGAAGCTGGAGCGTCCTTGTGTGAAACTGCGCAAAAGGAACTGCCTCGAAAGAGGCCACCATCAACCCCACCAGCCTCATCCCTAGCCGGATGGCCGGACGAGGGGCCGACACGAGAAGGCAAACCAACTCCTGAATCAAAAGAATCTTGGCCTGGGGCAGAAAACCCCTGGCCTGCGAAGTGTCCCAAGACATTCCCAGAAAGGTCCCAACCTTGGACGGAGAAAGAGAGGATTTGGGGTAGTTGATCACCCAACCGAACCTCTCCAGAGTGGATACCACCGTTCTGGTGTCCAACACCGCTTGGTAGAAGGAAGAAGCCATAATCAGACGATCGTCCAAATAGGGCACAATGCGGATACCCTGAACCCTGAGTAGAGCCATCACCCCCGCCAGCACCTTGGTGAACACCCAAGGAGCTGAGGTGAGACCGAAAGGGAGTGCCACAAACTGAAAATGCCGATCCTCCACCACGAACCTGAGAAACCTCTGGTGTGCTGGAAAAATCGGAACGTGTAGATAAGCGTCCTTGATGTCTACGGACGTCAGAAAGTCTCCCTGACGAAGAGAGTGGATAGCCGAACGCAGCGTTTCCATGCGGAACTTCCGCGGCCGGATAAACCTGTTGAGAAACTTCAGATCCAAGATGGGTTGGACCGATCCGTCCTTCTTGGGTACCGTGAACAGATTGGAATAAAAAACCCCTGCCCTGGTCTGAAAAGGGCACTGGGCAAATGACAGCCATGTCCAGAAAACTCTCTACTGCCACTAGGAGCCCCTGCGCGGCCAAAGGTTCCGAAGGCACCCGAGACCTGAAAAAAAAATAAAAAAATAAAATATGGAAGGGGGGCGGAGCTCGAACTCCAGCTTGTAACCGGAAGGCACCACTTCCCGGATTCATCTGTCCGAGACCTCCTGATCCCAGACCTGGGAGAAGTGTCGCAGCCGTCCCCCCACCCGCATGGGTGAGGGCGCCCCCTCATTGCTGAACTGGCTCAGCAGCAGGTTTGGGCTTAGAGCCCCAACTGTAACCTGGACGGGCACATCCTCTGCCCCTTTACCCGGAATCTCCTCTGGAAGAGGGGAAGGCAAATCCCCTGCCAGATCTGGCCCCACGAAAGGAGGGGGTAAAGGAAGGCGCCCCCCGAAAGGGACGGCGTTGTTTCTTGCGTTGAGGTAACCTACCACCCTTGGTGACAGAATCCAATTTCTCTCCAAAGAGCCGCAATCCAACAAAAGGTAGAGCCGTCAGCGACTTTATGGACATAAAATCGGCCGCCCACAGGCGCAACCACACCGACCGCCGAATAGTCACCAGCAGAGCCGACGTCCTACCACGCATCATCAAAGTGTCATCCAAGGCGGCTAATACAAAAGACAAAAACAACTCACACCGTTTAAGGCCAAGGAACTCGTCACTACCAGGACGAAGCCCGGCAGACGTCAACAGGTCCCTGACCACGGACCTAGCGGCCACCACCATCAGTGCCGAAGCGCAAACGGGCCGCATGGCTGACCCAACGCTAGCAAAACCATGACAAGCCATCTGGCCAACGCGTTTATCCTCGCCATCTGAAAAGAGAGGAGCCATCAGGGTTATTCAAAACAGCTGAATTGGATACCCCTAGAATTGGTGCGTCAACCTCGAGGGAGGGACACCCAGCGCTAAACCGTATCCAAAGGGAAAGGATAACTTTAAACGCAACTCTGAGGAATGCCCAGGAGCCAAGCAGGCCACTCCCATTCCTTAGAAACAATCTTATCAAAATGCTTTTGGTTAGGAATTCCAATCGCGGCTTGGATTCCTCCTAAAACTCCCGTTGATGAGGAGTAACCTCTGGAGGGGAAATAGCCAGAACCTCAAACAACTGAGCCAGGACATGAGGAGTATCCGAAGAACTCCCTGACCCCCGCCCAGAATCAGCGCCAACAATTGCTGATCATCTGAGTTATCAGATTCCTCAAATAACTCCCCTTCCTCCAGTGGGGAGTAATCTGACCAATCCAGACAATCCACATAATCATCAAATTCAAATGCCGGGATGACCGGTGATAAATCCTTTCTCTTAGCCGGTGCCAATTTGGCGACCGCGGTAGAAATGAATTTTTCAATATTGGCCAATCTGGCACACACTTCAGATAGCGACTCCCCACCCATGACAACGTCACACGGGGCACTGGTCAAGGTGAGAGGGGGAGGGGATGAAGCCGGCGGTGCTAACCCAGATGCCTGGGGTCCAGACTGCCGTGTAATAGTCTGCTGTGCACATGGTATACAAAGAAATACATCATCCCCTGTTAGGGATACCCCACAACCCATGCACTTCCGGGAATGTCCCGAGGGGAGCCCGGAATCCTGGGATGCCTCCATAAGGCGAACTTGTAGTACGTCGCTATGACCGAGGGAATTACGCTAGTAAGCAACCCGGGATGCCCTTTTAATGTCCCAGTGGGAGGATTTGAAAGCTTTTTGAAATAATAACCCAGGGACTCTAGGACCGGGAAAGAACCCCCTAATTGCCACTGTGGTTCCGCCTGCAAGACACAGAACGAACTTATGAGGATTACAGGCGATAAGAAATAAAAGAACATGCATACAAATAAAGATGGGGGAGAGGGGGGCCACAGGCCACTTTCAGTACCGCAAGGATCGTGTAATGGCGTCCAGACTGCGTGAAGAAGAGACTTTCTGACTAAAAGAGTGAAAAGGGGGCGTGGTCAACGCGGGACGCGTGATACGCCAAGCTCCGCCCCCCTCCTATGCCAAGCATTAGCTCCGCAGCGGCGCCAGAGATAGATGGGGGCGGGCCGCAGTGACGCGCCGCAAGACCGGCCCCGCCCCCAAGAGGATAATCATGAGGGAAGATTCCCCTCAGAGAAAAAAGGCGCCAAAAGGCCGGCGCCGCGGCGAATATGCGGCCGCGGCACTTGGCACATTAAAAAACAAAGTGAATGTGGCACCTGCGCTCCAAACTACGCTGGCACCCAATACAAGGAGGGGCGGGCGCCGGCCCCGCGCCGAAGGTCCGGCCCCGCCCCCCCCCACTACAGTGCGTGAGGTAAAATACCTCCGCCATTACAGCTTCTCCTCTGCCCCAGATTCTAATGACTCTCAGAAAAGCCCAGCACCGCACAGACATAGCGGCCGCTGCGCTGACACGAAGTACAGTTAAAGAAACAAGCACACCAAAAACTGTGTTAAAAGACAGAAAAAAGTTAAGAGCAAGATGGGGGGAGGAAAGAATATTAAAGAGGAGACCCACAACCCCCCATCCCCACTGTGGAAAAGGGATCCTAGGAGGGCCATTCCAACGTTAAAACTAAGGGACAGGGCATCCCAAACCGGGGTCACCAATCCCGGTGTAGCCGCCTACCATCTTAGATAGGGTCTCACGGTGGAGCATTGCTCCTGAGCACCAGGGGTGCTAAATTACCCTCACCCGGACCATCAGCCAAGGCTGGGAGGCATGTATTGGTATCAGATAAAAAGGATCCGGACGGAAATAGATAAATAAAGTGCCGGGAGTCATCCCGGCTACCTGAAATCCCCCTGTGCAAGGAGGAGGCATCATCTTCTGACTTGCTCGCCGTCTGCAGATATGGAAGACTGGGTAATGAGTGGGAGGTCCCAGGTATTTATGGATCAGGGAGGGGCTTTCTTTTTGCTATCATCTCTGCAGAACGCCCTCTTCAGGTCGGTAATACCCACATGTTATGGATATCTTGAAGCGGGGTGTGTGACATACTTAGAATATCACAGGTTTTGATCCACTTTACCCCAGTCCTAGATCTCATGGTGATTTTTCGGGCCTCCCCTGCACCACTCCATCCAATGTGTGCAACCTCCCCCAGGCACTGCACAGCCTGAGTCTGCAGCCAGGGGAGGCGCCAGACATTCAATTAATTCAGCATTAAAGTGGACCTACACCCAGAATTTTGACTATCCTGGGTCTTGGTCCACTTCCTCGGGGCTCCCCGCTCAGGGGTGCCCCGCTATGTGAATCCCCCCCAGATCGCGAGTAAAAACTCACCTCACCCCGCTCCTAAAGCGCATGCACGGCCGCTCGTCCAATCAGCGCGCTCTGAGCCGCTGTGGTATGTGCGTCAATGAGTCATCTTACCACAGCGGCTCCAAGCACACTGGTGGCCGCATCTCACGCTTCCCTCTAACAGAGAGCGCGCCCGCGCAGGCCATTCCCAAATGGCTGGCGCAGGCACGCGCCCTGCTAGAGAGAAGTGCAAGATGCAGCCCGCGCATGCACCGTTAGATTGGGATCCAGGTAAGGTTTCTGGGCATCCTGGGAGGGTTTCACACAGCGGGGCATCCCGATTTTGGATGCCCCCAGGGAGGGATCAAATCGGCCCGGGAATCTTTAAGATCCGCCTGGGTGTTGGTCCACTTTAATATGCACAGGAATCAATGCTGAGCGAAGGAAAGTGGTAGATTTTGGATGATTTGGAGGGTTCACACACACATGGACATCCCAAATCTGGTCTGTGGTTTGATTGCAGTTCTAAGTAGTGTTGGTGCAGTGGGGCCTAGTGAGGTCCAGTTCTTCCAGAGGCACTATTTCAACATGTAGTGTTGGTGCGTTGTCTATTGGAAGCACCAGGGGCCAAAGCTGTAGGTCACTCAGGGTGGAACTAAGATGTCAGAACCTTGTTTTCCCAAGAGCTCTATACACAGAGCACTGGGGAGGGGGGTAAACAATACGTTGGCATCTTAGTTCTGCCTTGTAGAACCTACAGCTCAGTCCAACACGATTGCCACAGATGCTGCAAGCCGTGGAGAGACAGTTTGCATGGGCCCCCTTTCATCTAAGGGCCCTGTAGCACCCCTCAGCCAAGGCTCCCAGCCCTAGTTTTGCCTCCAGAATAATCATGGCTTCGGTACTGTAGCAGGGTCATGGAGTAGCCTTCACCCCTGTTAAAATTGTTAGAATCTAGGTTAGACTCGGTGGTTTTAAAGTGGACCAACACCCAGGATTTTGACTATCCTGGGTCTTGGTCCGCTTCGGTGGGGCACCCCCGATCGGGGTGCCCCGCTGTGTGAAACCCCCCCTAACCCCCCGAAAAACTCACCTCTCCCCGCTCCCAGCGCCGACGTACAAGAACGTCTAAGCGGCGTCCGCCGCCTCCCTCGCGTCCCTTTCGGCGCGCGCGCGCCCCCGCCGGCCATTCGCAGACGGCCGGCGCGGGCACGCGCACGCCTACAGGAGCGCGAGGGAGGCGGCGGCGGCCGGCCACCGCCGAAGATAAGGTGAGGAGTTTGGGGTGTTTGGGGGGGGTTTCACCCCGCGGGACATCCCGATCTCGGATGTCCCGCGGGGTGGGGGGTGATCGGCCCGGGAATCTTATAGATTCCCGGGCCGATCACCCGTGGGTGTTGGTCCACTTTAAGGAGTAAATTGCAGGAATGGTAATGAAGGAACATGGAAACTAGGCGTTGCCCTCACTACACAGGGAAATGGTAGAACAGGGGGGACACCAGTCTAATACGTTTAGTTGGTTCCCAAGTCTTTAAAAAACCTTGGGCCGTCTGAAAAACTGGGAATCGCTGTTGTGTGCTGAAGCGCGCATCCCAGACTGCCCATAAGACCTTAAGATTGTCTGGCTGGAGGACGACCCCCCCCCCCCCCCCCCCGTCTGCAAGAGACAGAAAGAAAGGGGGGAAAACCGTGCCAAGATGGGATCGTGGGGTGTGGACCATGCGGGGACCAACCAAGAGAGGTGGCTGGGACAGGGCCCTGGGTGCCAGGGGTCCTACAGAGAACTATCCTGCTGAATGTATAAAAGACTGTTGATTTATATAATTTCCACCCATGATGCCCGTCAACAGAGGCTTAGCTAGTTTTTCTGGCACCCGAGGCAAAGATTTGAAATGGCGCCCCCCCACCTGTGATAAGGCCCCACAGCATCCCCCCCCCCCCCCCGACCTGCTGCACTCTTCATCTTCCCATGCAGTGCTACAGCCTTGAGCTGAGGAATGCACCTGCTCAGAAACACCCTGGGGACGGGGCCTAGCAGCTTTTGGGCTGGTCATAGGCCAGTGGGAGCCAGTAAATTCCCAGGCTGATTGACACTTGGTAAAACAACAATGGAAAAGGTTAGTTAACAATAAACTCAACTGTAGTAATCAATGCCAGGCAGCAGCTGCCAAAGCAAATAGGATCATGGGGTGCATCAGGAGGGGCATAGGTGCTCATGACCAGAGCATCATTTTACCCCTGTACAAGTCACTGGTCAGACCCCATATGGAATACTGTGTACAGTTCTGGGGACCTGTGCTTAAAAAGGACATATCAGAACTGGAGCGCGTTTAAAGAAGGGCAACAAAGTTAATAAAAGGAGTGTGGGGGCTAGAGTACCCAGAAAGATTGTCAAAGTTAGGTTTATTTAGTTAAGAAAAAAAAGACGCCTGAGGGGTGATCTAATAACTATGTATAAATATATTCGGGGTCAATACAAAGATATGTCCCACAATCTATTTATACCCCGGAGCGTAACCATAACCCGGGGGCATCCACTAAGGTTACAGGAAAGGTGCTTTCTCCATGACATAGGAGGGGATTCTTCTCTGTAAGAGCAGTGAGACTATGGAACTCGCTGCCAGAGGAGGTAGTGATGAAGAATACAGTAAAAACGTTCAAAAGTGGCCTTGATGCCTTCCTGGCATGTAATAACATTTCCAGCTATGGCTGCTACTGCTAGACCACTGGAAGGAGATAAACAAGCTGGACTGGATGGACTAAAGTCTTTATTCAGCCTTACATACTATGTTACTATTCTTGGCCCAAGTCCACACCTATCAATATATATATATATATATATATATATATATATCTATAAATAATAAAGACCGAATCTCCGTGATCAGGGTTTTTGTATGCAAAAGAAGGGTGTTGCCGGAAAGCTCTAAGAACATGATGTCTGATTATATCTTATTCAGTATAAATATATAATCTATATATAGTCAGGCATCATGTTCTTACAGCTTTCCAATTGCACCTTGCCTCTAGATATAAGAAAAGCTACACAGTGTTACAGCATATTTACCACGTGTATTAGGCTCTGTTCATACCTGTTCATGCAGTTACAATGCAGAGTAAACACTGCACGCTATTCTAGATGGGACAGCATTAAAAAAGCATTGCAGACACACTGCAGACACAGAAATAAGAACCAAAAACCTGAAAATATGGGATTTTGGTCAGCCTCAAAGCGGACTAAAACCCAGGATTTTGAGTATCCTCCACTGTGTGCAGCCCCCCAGGTCGCTGAAACCAACTTACGTCTTCCTGATCCTACGGCACGTGCGTAGAGGCTCATCCAATCAGCGCGCTTGGAGCCCCTGACGTCATGTTGTCTAAGCCTTCGTCTAAGGCGAGCGGCTCAAGCGCACTGCCTGCTGCATCCCCCTGCTACCCTCTAACAGGGAGCATGCCTGCGCCGACCATTCACAAATGCCTGGCGTGGGCACGCGCCCTGCTAGAGGGATAGCGGGGATGCGGTCGTGGCTGGCACATGCACCATTGGACCGGGAAAGAAGGTAACTGTATGGGCAACCTGGGAGGTTTCACACAGCGGGGCATCCCGATTTTGGATGCCCCGGGGCGAGGGATTGGATTTGCCCTTGAACCTTATAGATTCCCAGGCTGACCGGCGTGGGTTTTGGTCCACTTTAAGTTTTCATTTGGATTTTGATGCTACCACTTGTCCATAGACTAGCAGGAGAGGTCACTTCTCCTTTCCTCTACTCCAAGCCTCCTTCCAGAGGGAACTATATTATGTCTTTGTAACCCAGATCTTATTTTAATAAGTGGACCTGGGATTTTGACTATCCAGGTTTTGGTTCTTGCCCCTGGGGCATCCTGCATCAGGGTGAAACGCCCCAGATAGCCCATTAAAACTCACCTTTCCCCAGTCCTATGGTGCATGTGCGGCCTCTAGTCCAATTAGCACGATCAACTGCATTGTCAAATCATCCAAGACTTGGCTTGAGTGCCTGGGGAGTAAAGCCTGCTCTGGAACCTCATAGACTCCAGGGTGGGTTTTTGTCCACTTTAAAGTGAATGGAGCTGAAAGAAAGGAAATTATCACATAACTGTCATCTCCAAAATAATTTACTTACCCAAAATGTGAAAGAGGTAAAAAAAAAAAAAAGTTTAGTGCAGTTATATTTGTGTGTTTAATATTTATCCCCTAACAAAAAAAATCCCACTTATACACATTTTTATAACAAAAGAAAAGTAAAAACAAGTGCTTTTTTATTGATATCACAATTAGGAAAAACTGAAAATACGTCCGATGCTCTCTAATTCCCAGATTTTATAGCTTCCATTCAAAATAAAAGCAAAAACAAGCACAAAAAAACAAAACAAACAAAGTGTATTCCTGGACCAGCTGATGCAGAGCAGTAAAGCAGGTCAATACACATGAGGGTGAGAACTCTAGGTTTTGGTCCGCTTTAAAAATCTGCTACTGTATGAACCATCCTTCCAGCAAGAGTGCAAGAAGACGATGAGTGATGGGAGCCACCTGGAGAACTAGGACCACCAAGGCCTTACAAGCCTGGGTGGTTGAAACAGAAGATACAACCATATGACCCAGGTGCTTCGCCAGCTTTTATGGGAGAATGAAAAACATTGCTATCATATCAATCTCATATATGTTATGAGTTTCTGTAAGAACCCAAAGTCAGCTGAAGAGGTTCTATGAATGATTGGACTAATATCAAGCTTTCTGGACCCTTAAAGCGGTCCTTCACTCTGAATAAGAGCCTATCTTATATGTTTCCCACACCCTGTACATACAGATTGCTCACATTAAAAATCATCCTACCTGCATCTACTGCATGTTATGGGCCTTTAAACATTCAAGATGGTGGCTCATGGGACATCAGGCAGCCTGCTAACAGGAAGTGCATTCTGACTGTGCTGCTCTGCATTCTGGGATAGCTGATCTTTTCCTGACCCACTCTCTTCTCCTCAGTAAGTGTGATGCTTCTGAGTCAAGATGGCGGCACCTGTATCCTAAAGTCCTGAACAGAGTTGCAGCCCAGTGGGGGAAAGAATAATATGTAAGTGACTTAAAACTTTTAATATATTAATTTTATATGCTGGGGAATCGTTATTTAAGGGTGTGGGCTTTTCAATAAATCATGGTGAAGGTCCGGTTTAAACTGGACCTTCACCCTGAATAAGAGCCTATCTTATATGTTTCCCACACCCTGTACATACAGATTGCCCACATTAAAAATCACCCTACCTGCATCTACTGCCTTTTCTGAGCTTTTAAACATCCAAGATGGCAGCCCATGGAGTATCAGGCTGCCTGCAGGCAGGAAGTGTCTTCTGACTATGCCACTCTGCATTCTGGGATTGCTGTCCTTTTCCTAAAACAAAAGGAGGAGGGGTTCAATCCAACCCTGTATAATGCTGGGAGTTGGCCTGAACCCTGAACCCCTTCTTCTTTTGTATTAGTTCACTCTATGGGGGGAGCCAATTAACCCAACCAGTGGATCCCGCATACAAAGCAGTATATTGCTTTGTAATGTTAATCAGTGAATCATTTTCCTTGGGGTTTTTTTTTTTTTTTTTTGTGGCAGTGCACATTAATGTACCATTTCTTCTCAACAACGATGGTGGGTCGTGTAACTCGTGTAATGTATGGTTCCTCTAAACCAATTCACTTGACGTCCTTTTCTTAACCCCAACTATGCTCTGTCTGGGCAAAACACATCTATAACCTGCCCCCTGCAATAGCCCCCCTTCCTCCTCTCTTCAGTAAGTGATTCTTCTGAGGCAAGATGGCGGCGCCTGTATCCTGGAGTCCTGAACAGAGTTGTAGCCCAATGGGGAAAAGAATAATTAGTAAGCGACTTAAAACTTAAAATATATTAATTTTAAATGCTGAGGAAAAGTTTCCTAAGGATTTAGGCGTTTCATTAAATTATACTGAAGGTGCAGTTTAGGCTGCTCCTCATGAACACACCATCCCCACTGTGGAGCATAGTTGAGACAGAGTCATGCTGTTGGGAAACTTCTTGCCCGACCTGAAAGGGTGGATTCTAATGCACTTGGTTATTTGAGTTACTTTTTTCTTTATTTCAATTACTTGCCAAAGCCCAGCCCATTTCTTTTGATCAGTGTAAAAAGAATAACCAATGAAACCTGCAGCTTCTAATGAGGTCATCATTCAGACACCAGGATACACAAGATGAAGATGGGTCAAATAAGAAGACAATTATGGATTGGGTGGAGCTGAGTCTTGGTTCTGGTCCCGATTGGTCCTTTGTGCTGTGCTTTGTTCTTCGTGGTTTTCTTGTTCCAGGTTTTTCTTCTGCTTTTGCAACTCTTTGTCCGACAGTGGACGTAGCACACAAATCACAGCGCGGCCATCTTTCCTTGCTTTGGGGTTAACAGAGCAGGTGGCATGTTCCTGCATGGAGGTCAGCACCTGCTGCAGGACAACCTAGACACAAAAAATACCATTCTGTGAGAACTCACCTGTATAATTGGTATTAGAAGTATACAGCACGTCCTGTTCTAGAATATTCCTTACACATGGATTATACATCCACAAGATGGCGCTGGACTGCAGAAAAAAAAACTTGTGGCCACTCCCGGCCCCTTAAATAGCCAGGAACCTCCCACTAATTCCCAGTGTTGACAAGCAGTTATACAAGAAGCCGGGAGAATAATAAACACAAAATGAACAATCACCATACAGAGGTAACCAAAAATAATGCTAACAAGGGCGGGATGGAACAGAACATGCTGTATACTTATAATACCAATTCTACAGGTGAGTAATCACAAAATTGTATTATTCCAAGTATACAGCACGTCCTGTTCCAGAAGATTCCTTACACATGGGACAACCAATAGCAGTGTCCGTAAGGTAGGGTGGGATCCCCAAAAGTAACAGCGGGCAGTTTAAACCACTGCCGCCTGCAGAACTTTGCGGCCAAAAGCAGCATCCGCTGAGGCCCGCACATCAACCTTGCAAAACTTAGAAAAGGTATGAACAGAAGACCAAGTAGCGGCCTTGCAAACTTGTTCAACAGAAGCCTGGTGCTGAAAAGCCCAAGATGCACCAATAGCACGAGTAGAATGAGCAGTAAGGCGGAAGGGAGGTTCCTTCCCCTTAGCAGAATAGGCTTGCACCACCGCCTGACGGATCCACTTGCTGATAGTGGATTTAGCCGGAGGCAAACCCTTCCTAGGTCCAGAAGGGAGAACAAAAAGCATCAGTCATCCTGAAGGATTCAGTAGCTAACAAATAAAACTTCAAAGTCCTAACCACATCCAGAGAATGTAAGACCCTCTCCTTAGGGTTACTAGGATTAGGACACAGAGAAGGCAAGACAATGTCCTGATTGAGGTGAAAAGCAGACACAACCTTAGGCAGAAAATCTGGCTTAAAGCGAAACACCACCTTGTCCTGGTGTCTCTCAAAATAAGGAGGTTTGATGGAAAGCGCCGCCAACTCAGAAATACGCCTAACAGAAGTGATAGCCACCAAAAAGGCTACCTGAAGCGTCAAGATAGACAAAGGGGCCTTACGCAGAGACTCAAAAGGAGGACCCTGCATAGCGGATAAGACCAAATTCAAATCCCAGACTGGTAACATAGGCTTACGTGGAGGGCGCATGTGAGTAACCCCCTGGAAGAAGGTCTTAACCAACCGATGGTTGGCAAAGGATCTTTGGAAGAAAACAGCCAAGGCTGAAACATGAACTTTGAGGGTGCTAAGTTGAAGACCCAAGTCCAAACCATGTTGCAGGAATTCCAGGATCCTGGGAACAGAAAACACCCAACAGGGAATGGACTTAAGACTCACACCAGGCAATAAAAGCATGCCATACCCTATAGTAGATAAAGGATGAGGACTTCTTCCTAGCCCTAATCATGGTATCAACTACAGAAGCAGGCAGCCCCTTCTCCATCAAGATGGAGCTGGATTTCAGCAGCCAGGCCGTTAAAGCCAGCGTTTGTAAATTGGGATGGCGTAGCTGCCTCTGAGTGAGCAGGTCTGTATCCTTGGGCAGGGCAAACTGATCTACTTCCAACTGCACGTCTGTGAACCACTCCCTTCTTGGCCAACAGGGGGCCACCAGAATGGTTGGCACCCCTTCCTGGGCAATCTTGCCCAGCAGAGGAAACGGAGGGAATACATAGAGGTGCTGAAAACTCTTCCAAGACATTGTTAATGCATCCATGGCCAAGGCCAGAGGGTCCTGTGACAGAGAGACAAAGACTGGAAGCTTGTGATTGTGACGGGACGCAAACAGATCCACATCCGGCTGACCCCAACGGTGGCAAAGGGTGTGAAACACCTTGCTGCCGAGGGACCATTCTCCCAGACGAGAAGTCCCCCTGCTCAGAGAGTCTGCCTCCAGATTCTCCCCCCCCCAGGATGTACACAGCTGAGATGCAGGGAACACTCTCGTCCACCCAAGACAGTATCAGGGACACTTCCTTGAGGGCACTCTTGCTCCGGGTCCCTCCCTGATGATTGATGTAGGCAACCGCCGTCTGGTTGTCCGAGCGGATCTGAAGAGCCCGACCCCGAGTCAATTGGGTGAGAACCAACCTTATTGCCCTCAGTTCCAGGATGTTGATAGGGGTATGAGCCTCCCGAGGGCTCCAGTGACCCTGGAATTTCAAAAACTTCCAGAAGCCCCCCCAGCCTGTCAGACTGGCATCCGTGGTAACAGAATCCCAGCAAGGGGACAGAAAGGTCCTGCCCACCAAGAGGTTCCTTGAGTCCAGCCTCCGAGAGAGACCGCCTGGCCAGAGGGGACAGAACAAACACCTGATCCAGGGACCCAGGGTCCCGATCCCATACTGCCAAAAGGTGTAGCTGAAGAGGTCTCGTGTGAAACTGAGCATAGGGTACCGCCTCGAAGCAAGACACCATCAGTCACACCAGCTGTATCCCCTGCCGGATGGAGGGATGAGGACAAGACAGCAGAAACTGGGCCTGAGGGACAGGGAAGACTTGGGATGGTTGTTCACCCAGCCGAAGGACTCTAGTGTGGACACCACCATCTGGGTATCCAGCTCGGCCTGATGGAAGGACTGAGACGTGATGAGAATGTCATCCAGATAAGGAAGGATGCGGATGCCCTAAGTTCTCAGCAGAGCCATCACACCCGCCAGCATCTTGGTGAATACCACAAATTGGTAGTGCTGATCCTCCAGAGCGAACCTGAGGAATTTCTGATGACCTGGAAAGATTGGTAAGTGAAGGCAAGCATGAAATCGCCTGGGCGCAGTGAATTGACTGCTGAGCGCAGGGTTTCCATGCGAAAATGCTTGAATCTGACAAACTTGTTGAGGCGCTGTAAATCCAGGATGGGCCTGAGGGACCCGTCCTTTTTGGGGACCGTGAAGAGATTGGAATAGAAGCCTCTGCCCATTTCCCAGAAAGGCACCGGGCAAAGGACCCCCAACTCCAGAAGGTTTTGGACAGCAAGGCACAAACCCTGAGCTGACAGAGGGTTTTGAGCCATCCGGGATCCGATGAATCTTGGGGGCGGCCAGGCTGCAAACTCTATCTTGTAACCGGAGGAAACCACCTTCTGGATCCACCTGTCTGCTACACGTCGCCTCCAGACGTGAGCAAAGAGCCCCCCCACCCGGATGGGTGAGGGCGCCTCTTCATGCCTGAGGAGGCTTGGGAGAGGATTTGGGCTTGGGACCCCAGGAGAGGCCAGGGGGGCCACGGCCCCTGCCCCTGCCCAAATAGTCTCCGCGTGCTCCAGTAAAGGAAACTCCTCGACGATCCCTGGAAGCCCGAAAGGAGGGGAAAGAGGCACCAGCCCCCCGAAAGGGCCGAGAAGGCCTCCTGCGTTGAGGTAACCTACCGCCCCTGGCAAACAAGTCCAAGCGTTCATCAAAGAGGCGCAACCCCTTAAAGGGGAACCCAGTGAGAGCATTCTTAGCAGCATTATCAGCTACCCACTGACGCAGCCAGACTGAGCGGCGTATAGCCACCAAAAGGGCAGATGTCCTTCCACACATTCTAATGACATAATCCATGGCAGAGAGGATATATGCAACAAATTAATAGCAAAGCAGGAGATATCTATATTCTTCACCTCCCGCATCATCAGAGGCCCCCATCTATGAGACACTTAAGCAGCCCTTTAATAGCAATAGCCATTATGGCAGAGGCACAAACCGGGCGCAGTGCAGTCCCCACACAGGCAAAAGCATGACAGGACAGCTGGTCTATGCGCCGGTCCTCACCATCCCGCAGGGTAGTAGTGTCAGGAGAATGTATGACAGATGTATTTGACAACCCTAGAACAGGCGCGTCCACCTCGGGAGGACAAGATCAACGTTTAATCATATCAGCAGGAAAGGGATACCTCTTGTCCCAACTCTTGGGCACCCCAGGTAGCTTACTAGGCCGTTCCCATTCCTTGAGCACTAGATTATTAAAGTAAGTCTGCTCAGGGAACTCCAAGCGTGGCTTAACCATATCAAAAAGCTCACCCTGCCGCTGCGGAGTCACTGCAGGAGGAGAAATACAAAGCACTTCGAATATGTGACTCAACAACCTGTCAGTATCATCTGAGGACCATGGGTCTTCCCCAAAGGGAGATCTACCACCATACATCTTAGTTCCTCAGAGGATTCTGAATCAGAAAAGAATTCCCCTTCCTCGAGGGGGTAAGGGCCAGAAAGTGAGTAAGGTCCCTCATCCTCTACAGGAAAGAGGGAAGTAGCGGGAGATTAATGCCGCTTCTTAGCAGAAGCCTTACGCGGGGCTGACCCAGCAATATGTTTTTCAATGCTGGCCACCCGTGCAGCCAAATCAGATTGAGAGTCCCCGCTAGAGTGCCCCTCACTGGGGGTCAGATGTAAGCATGGTGGGGTAGGCGAAGCCAAAAGGGGTGCAGCACAGGGCCCGCAACAGACGGCCCGGACTGCAGCGCAAGTGCCTGCTGGGCGCAGTTTACACATACCCTGACATCGTCACTCACAGGGGAAACCCCACACGCAACACACAGCCGGGCCTGTCCCAAAGGAACCCCAGTCACATTATCCCCAGAAGCCTCCATATGGTGATTTGAGTGGCACAACAGGCCAGTATAGGGTTAAGGCTAGTAATAGCCACCTGGGATGCCCCAAAGACCCGCTAGGGAGGTGGGAGATTACCAAAGGGAAGAGGGCCGGGAGAAACCACAGTGACGTTTATCCCGCCTGAAAGACATCCCCATAAGCATTTACAAGCGAGAAGCAGAAGGAAAAAACACCCCGCAGGGAAACTCACGGACCGCACTGGTAAAGGAGCAGCAGCGCATGCAGCACGAGCGAAGGAGGAATAGAAGTAAAATGGCGCCCGCTCAGACCTCGAGGGGCGGGCCGCGGAGATGTGATGCAAAAACGTCATCCGCAGAGCCCCCCCCCCCCCCCGGAAGAGCACGAAACGCGTCTCACGTGATCTTGGCGTCCAATGACGGCACAGCAGCAGCTGAGGCAATGTCGCCGCCGTCCGCGGAGCGCTGTACAAGCGGCACGCGTATTAAGTAATAAACACCGCAACACAATAAAGTGAAGAAGGAGGGAGGGGGGGACCAGGGGGAGGGGGATTGGGTAAGGAAGACCCAGAGTGCAGGAAGGGGCATCCCACAAGGCTCACCATAAGCCTATACCGTCTACCCATGTCAGTGCAGGGATTGCGGTAGGAGCAGCGCTCCTCAGCACCTGACCCTGGTGCTGTCCTACCTTCATCCGAACCAGTCAGCCAAGGCTGGGAGGCAGTGGGTCCGGAAACGGGTGGAAATAGTCCTGCAGGCTGATAAGCCCCGCTCACCTGCGCAGTATAGAGAGCCATCTTCTATCTTCGCAGTCCAGACTGCAGATAAGAACTGGGAATTGGTGGGAGGTTCCTGGCTATTTAGGGGCCGGAAGTGGCCACAAGTTTTTTCTGCAGTCCAGTGCCATCTTGTGGATGTATAACCCATGTGTAAGGAATATTCTGGAACAGGACGTGCTGTATACTTGGAATAAACACATCAGTAATTGTGTATAACATTCTGTAAAGCATCACACCTCTATATTCATCAAGTATATCAGGGATATTAAAGTGGACCAAAACCCATCCCAACAGGCCCGGAAATCTATAAGATTCAATCGATTCCTTACCCCCGAGGCATCCAAAATCGGGATACCCCGCTGTGTGAAACCCCCCAGGTCGCCGATACACTTACCTTGTTTCCCGGTCCAACGGCGCATGCGCGAGTCGCGGACGCATTTGTTAATGGCCAAGGCAGGCACACTCCCTGTTAGAGGGAAGCAGGGGATGTGGCTGCCAGTGCGCTCAGGGCATGCTGATTGGACGAGCGTAGGACCAGGAAGAGGTGAGTTGGCATCTGCGACCTGGGGGGTTTCACACAGGGAAAAGGACCAAAACCCAGGATAGTCAAAATCCTGGGCTTTGTTCCACTTTAAATGGTGGACACAACAGTATAAACAGGGGCAGCCTTCATGGTGTGCAGGTCGATTCACATGGGGCACCGCCCTCCAAGGGGACCCCCATTGGGCAACTAGGCTTGTTGCTCTGCATTGAGTTTTGGGCCAAATAATTTTCACACGCACATTCTTGCCTACTTTCTCACATTCCCTCCCTCTTTCTCTCTTTTTCACATTCCCACCTTCTTTCTCTCTTTTCCACATTGCCACCCTCTTTCTTTCTTTTCCACATCCCTTCCCTCTTTTCCATATCCCCATCTCTCTCACATCCCCTCCCTCGTTTTCTCATCCCCTCCCTCGTTTTCTCATCCCCTCCCCCCTTCTCTCTTTTCCACATCCCCCCCTTCTCTCTTTTCCACATCCCCCCCTTTTCTCTTTTCCACATCCCCCCCCTTTTCTCTTTTCCACACCCCCCCCCCTTTCTCTCTTTTCCACCCCCCCCTTTCTCTCTTTTCCACACCCCCCTTTCCCTCTTTTCCACCCCCCCCCCTCTTTCTCTCTTTTTCACATTGTGTGTTTTCCCCGCAATGAGCAACCTAAAGAAGCCTAAAACATGTAACTATCCAGGAGGGTGAATACTTTTACAGGATTGCTATGTGACGCTTTGGCTATATAAAACTTATCAGGGTCCAGGGAGGAGGAAGCTGATATAAATGGTGCTGCAACATTCTGAATAATGTTCTCTAGCAGATTTTTGTTACAATAATTGGATGCCTCCTATTCAGCCAGATGAGGTTTTCCTTGTTATAATGTAATCAGATTTTTGTTGATAATATTAGTTTGATTGTTCTGCCCGATATCTCCATAATACCCTTGTTAACGTCTGACAGTAACACCCGGATCATTGGCCGCTCGTAGACTGAAAAGTAAATCACGGCGTATCTAGAGCTGACAATTCCAATGAAAACGTTGTCAGTCACTAACACAGCAGATACCAGCCAGAGATTCTATCAGATGAAAAACGACCCTGTCTTTTATACGATGAGCCAAACAGTAATGTGCTGCACTGCGTTAGCTATTGCGAATAAAAGAGAAGTGAAGAAATAAGGCGATAAATTTTGTAGGCTGCGTATATTTTAAGTTGAGCCTTCGAGAATACCTAGTTCTCTTTGTCAGACATAATGTTATACTAATATATATATGGTGACCCATGCAGACGCCATGATTTTACTGCTAGATTTTAAAGTAACACGTCCATTCAAGTATACCTTAAAACTGAAACAAATGTATACAAATCAGGCACTTTATCTCAGCTTCCAAATTCACGCAGCAATACTTCTAGGACTTGAAAAAGAGGGTTGCAAGTCCCCAGGCATTATTATTATTGTTTATTTATATAGCACCATCATCTTCCATAGTGCTGTACAAAGTAGTAATTACAGACAGGGTAGAAACATGTAGTATGTAGAATATTACAAATGCAGTTTGACAAAGTTTACAATGAATATTTTTAATACAAGATACAATAGGAGAGAAGGATCACAAACAGTCAGTATTGAGCTTTGCGGCATGTGCCCTTTAGAGAATTGCTTAAAGAGGACCTTCACCCTGAATAAGAGCCGATCTTACATCTTTCCCACACCCTGTACATACAGATTGCTCACATTAAAAATACCATTTTGTGAATACTCACCTTGTAAAATGGGTATTATAAGTATGTCACACACCCCGCTTCAAGATATTTATAACCTGTGGGTAATACTGACCTGTAGAGGGCGAACTGCAGAGATGATAGGAAAAAAGAAAGCCCCTCCCGGTCCATAAATACCTGGGACCTCCCACTCATTACCCAGTATAAAGAAAGCAGTAAGGAAAGGGACCAGGAAGAGCCAAATATAAGTCATAACAACGCAAAGTTCACAATATGAAGGATCCAGAATACAAAAAGGGCGGGGTGAAGCGGGGTGTGTGACATACTTACAGCATCTGCTGAGGCCCGAACATCAACCTTGTAAAACTTGGAAAAGGTGTGAACAGAAGACCAGGTAGCAGCCTTACAAACTTGCTCAACAGAGGCCTGGTGCTGAAAAGCCCAGGAAGCCCCAACCGCACGAGTAGAATGAGCCGTAACACGAAAAGGGGGATTCCTCCCCTTCAGAATAGGCCCCAACAATGGCCTGACGAATCCACTTACTGATGGACGACTTGGCGGGCGCCAAACCTTTCTTGGGCCCGGAGGGTACCACAAAGAAGGCATCAGTCTTGCGAAAGGAAGACGTTACCACCAAATAGTACTTCACAACGCGAACCACATCCAAGGAATGCAGGGCCCTCTCCTTGTCGTTGCTGGGATTAGGACACAGAGAGGGCAGAACAATGTCTTGGTTTAGGTGAAAGGCAGAAACAACCTTAGGAAGGAAATCGGACTTGAAACGAAAAACCACCTTGTCCTGATGCCCCTCAAAGTACGGGGCTTGAATGGACAAAGCTGCCAACTCAGAGACACGCCTAACCGACGTGATGGCTACCAAAAAGGCCACCTTCTGCGTAAGGGAAGACAAGGCAATATCATGCAAAGGCTCAAAAGGAGGACCCTGAAGAGCAGAAAGAACCAAATTCAAATCCCAAACCGGAATCAGAGGCTTCCTAGGAGGCCGCACATGCGTAACCCCCTGGAAAAAAGTCTTAACCAACGGATGAAGCGCAAAAGATCTTTGAAAAAAACACCGCCAGGGCAGACACCTGCCCCTTCAGAGTACTGAGTTGGAGCCCCAGATCCAAACCGTGTTGCAGGAACTCCAAGATTCTAGAAATAGAGAATTCCCTACAAGGGAAGGCCCTAGTCTCACACCAATCAATATAAGACCTCCAAGTCCTATAGTAAACGGAAGAAGACGACCTCTTCCTAGCGCTAATAAGTCCGAATCACAGCATCAGAAAGACCTTCCTCCTTCAAGATGGAGGTTTCAGCAGCCACGCCGTCAAAGCCAGCGTTGGTAAATTGGGGTAACGTAGATGACCCTGTGTGAGCAGATCTGGCAGCAGGGGCAGAACGAACTGATCTTCTGCTAACCTTACCACGTCTGCGAACCAAACCTGTCTTGGCCACCAGAATTGCTGACGCTCCCTCCAGAGCCAGCTTGCGCACTACTCTGGCCACCAAGGGAAACGGAGGGAACAGGTACAGAAACCCCAGATCCCTCCAGTTCAGAGACATGGCATCCGCTGCGAAAGCCAGTGGGTCCTTCGCCAGAGACACAAATGCCGGAAGTTTGTGATTGTGACGGGAGGCAAAGAGGTCCACCACCGGTGACCCCCACCTGAGACAAATAGAGTGAAAAACCTTGGGACTGAGAGACCATTCCCCCTTGCGGGCTGACAACCTGCTCAGAGAGTCCGCCTCCATGTTCTCCACTCCCGGAATGTAAACCGCCGAGATGCACGGGACGTGGCTCTCCGCCCAGTCCAGAATGAGAGACACTTCCCTGAAGGCACTCCTGCTGCGAGTCCCTCCCTGGTGATTGATGTAGGCAACCGCCGTCCGATTGTCCGACCGGACCTGAACCGGCAAGCCCCGCAGGTGATGAGTCAAATGAAAAAGAACCATCCTTGAACCATGGCTCTCAATTCCAGAACATTGATAGGCTCGTGGGCTTCCAGGGGTCCCCACAAACCCTGAAATTGCAGATCCTTCCAGAAGCCCCCCCATCCTGAAAGGCTGGCATCCGTGGTGACCACCTCCCAACGAGGAGTCTGAAAGGATCTGCCCTTCAACAGATTGGCCGAGTTCAGCCACCACCGAAGTGAGCGGCGAACTCGGGGAGACATCAGAAAGGATTGATCCAGCGACAGAGGAGCCCTGTCCCAGACAGCCAATAGATGGAGCTGTAGCGTCCTTGTGTGAAACTGAGCAAAGGGGACTGCCTCGAAGGAGGCTACCATCAATCCCACCAGTCTCATCCCTAGCCGGATGGTCGGCCGAGGAATGGACATGAGCAACCGAATCAACTCCTGAATCAAAAGAACCTTGGATTGAAGAAGGAACACTCTGGCCTGATCTGTATCCAGAGACATTCCCAGAAAGGATACTATCCTGGACGGGTAAAGGGAGGACTTGGGGTAGTTGATCACCCAGCCGAACCTCTCCAGAGTGGATAGTACCGTCCTGGTGTCCAATTCCGCTTGGCTGAATGACGATGCCATGATGAGGAGATCGTCCAGATATGGCACTATGCGAATTCCCTGCGCTCTGAGGAGAGCCATCACCCCAGCAAGCACCTTGGTGAAAACCCTTGGAGCTGTGGTGAGACCAAAAGGAAGAGCTACAAACTGAAAGTGCCGATCCTCCACCACGAACCTGAGAAATCTCTGGTGCGCGGGAAAAATTGGAACATGGAGGTAAGCGTCCTTGATGTCTATGGACGTCATGAAGTCCCCCTGACGAAGAGAGTGGATAGCTGAACGCAGCGTTTCCATGCGAAATTTTCGCAGCCTGACAAACCTGTTGAGAATCTTCAGATCCAGGATGGGCCGGATAGAGCCATCCTTTTTGGGGACCGTGAACAGATTTGAGTAAAAACCCTGACCCCGGTCTGATGGGGGCACTTGACAAATGACCGCCATTTCCAGAAGACTCGATACCGCCGCCCGGAGCCCCTGCGCGGCCAGTGCGTCCGGGGGCACCCGAGACCTGAAGAAACGCGGGGGGGGGGGGCAGGACTCGAACTCAAGCTTGTAGCCGGAAGACACCACTTCCCGGATCCATTTGTCCGAAACCTCCCGAATCCAGATCTGGGAGAAGTGTCGCAGTCGTCCCCCCACCCGCACAGGTGAGGGCGCCCCCTCATTGCTGAGCAGGCTTGGCCGGGGGTTTGGGTTTAGAGCCCCAATTGTATCCTGAACGGGCACGTCCTCTGCCCCTATTCCAGGAATCTCCTCTTGTAGAAGGGAAAGCAAATCCTCTTCCCGCTCTGGATCCCCGAAAGGAAGGAGTGAAGGAAGCCGCTCCTCGAAAGGGACGTTGTTGCTTCTTGTGTTGAAATAACTTACCACCTTTAGCTACAGAGTCCAATTTTTCTCCAAAAAGCCGTAACCCCACGAAGGGAAGAGACATCAGCGACTTCTTTGACCCAAAATCAGCCGCCCACTGGCGTAACCAAACTGAACGCCTGATAGTCACCAGCAGAGCAGAAGCTCTGCTACACATCAAGGAATCATCCAAAGCGGCTAACATGAAGGACAAAAACAACTCACATCGTTTAAGTCCAAGAAATTCGTCGCTGTCCGGATCAAAACCAGAAGAGGACAACAAGTCCCTGACCACCGACCTGGTAGCCACCACCAACAACGCTGAGGCACAAACAGGCCGTATGGCTGCCCCAATACTGGCAAAACCATGACAAGCCATCTGGTCAATGCGTTTATCCTCGCCATCTTTAAGAGAGGAACAATCAGGGTTATTCAAAACGGCTGAGTTGGATAACCCCAGAATTGGTGCGTCCACCTTGGGAGGGGACGCCCAGCGCTTAACCGTATCCAAAGGGAAAGGATATCTTTTATCCCAACTCTGAGGAATGCCTGGGAGCCGAGCAGGTCTCTCCCATTCCTTAGAAATAATTTTATCAAAATGCTTTTGATTAGGAAATTCCAAACGCGGCTTGGATTCCTCGAAAAACTCCCCTTGTTGTTGAGGAGCAACCACTGGAGGAGAAATAGCCAGAACCTCAAACATCTGAGCCAGGACGTTAGGAGTATCCGAAGAACTCCCTGACCCCTTCTCAGAATCAGCGCCAACAAATTGCTGATCATCTGAATTATCCGATTCCTCAAACAACTCCCCTTCCTCCAGTGGAGAGTAATCTGACCAATCCAGACAATCCACATCATCATATTCAAATGCCGGAGTTACCGGTGACAAATGCTTTCTCTTAGCCGGTGCCATTTTGGCGACCGCGGTAGAAATACATTTTTCAATATTGGCCAATCTGGCACACACATCAGATTGCGACTGCCCACCCATGACAACGTCACATGGGGCACGGGTCAAAATGGGAGGGGGAGGGGATGAAGCCGGCAGTGCTGACCCAGAAGCCTGGGGTTCGGACTGCCGTGTAATAGTCTGCTGTGCACATGGTATACATAGAAATACGTCATCCCCTGTTAGGGATACCCCACAACTCATACACTTCCGGGATTGCCCCGAGGGGAGCCCGGTATCCGGGGATGCCTCCATACGGTGAACTTGTAGTTAGCTGCAATGACCGAGGAAATTACGCTTATAAGCAACCCGGGATGCCCTTTTAATGTCCAAGTGGGAGGATTTGTAAAAGGATAATTAAAAAGCCCAGGGACCCTAGGACCGGGAGAAACCCCCTAAATATCCCTGAAGATCCACCTGAAAGACACAATAAACTAATATAAGTGAAAGCAGGGACTAGTATCAAAAAGGATGGGGTAAGGGGGCCCACAGGGCCACTCACAGTGCCGTAGGTATCAGGATGCTGTGTCCTCATAACCCGTGAGGTGAAGAGATAGAGCAGGAGAAAAAGGGGGGCGTGGCCAGCGCGGAACGCGCGATTGTCCTGCTCCACCCCCCTTCCTAAAGCCACTTGTGAGGAGCGAGCTCCTCAGTGGTGCCTGAAGTAGAGGGGGCGGGCCACGGCGACGCGCCGAAAGCCCGGCCCCGCCCCCAATGTAGACGCGTGAGGGGAGAAGCTCCCCTCCGCTCCAAACCGCCGGAGAACCGGTGTCGCGGCGACCCGCGCCACCGGTAAAGGAGCAGTAAACGGTAGTGGCCCGCAGCTGACATGCGGGGCCGCTTCCCGCTCGAGCAACGCTACAAGCGGGGACAAGTGTAACGGGAGCGGGCCGCGGCCTCGCGCCGAAGGCCCGGCCGCCTCCCCAACTGAGAGTGCGTGAGGGGAGAAGTCCCCTCCGCACATCTGAGGTAAAACTAGCGCCGCTTGATTACTTTCCACATGCGCCACATCAACAAGCCCATGAGAGAGCAGCGCTCCTATCACGGAATCCATTAAACAATACATTAACCCTGCCTAACACCTAATACTAAAAAGGGGGCCCCCGACCCAAACTAGTAAGGATGGAAAGGGGCCATGTAGAAATTACCGCCAGTGGACAGGGCATCCCAAACCGGGGTCACCAACCCGGTGTAACCACCTACCCTCTTATATAGGGTCTCGCGGCGGAGCTTTGCTCCTGAGCACCTGAGGTGCTGATTTACCCTCGCCCGGACCAGCAGCCAAGACTGGGAGGCATGTCTTTACTTACTTCTTAAGTAAAAAAAAAAATAAAAAAAATAAAAGTTAAACTCACCTCTCCACTGACACTGCTCCGCTGAGCGGTCAGCTCCGTGAATGGGGTGGGCGTGGCCTGGGGCGTGTCAGCGTCGGCACAGGCCACGCCCACCCCATTCACGGAGCTGGCCGCAAGAGGCAGCGGCGGGCTCTGTCACGGTCCCGCCGCTGCGATCGCTGTCTTTTACAGGCATCGATGACAGCTGCGGGGCCAGAGACAGCGGTCCCGCCGCTCCTCCGCCTGCTGCTTCTTCCTGGGCACATGTGAGCAGCCAGGTCAGGGCAGCAGGTGGGCGTGGCCTGCACCGACTTGCCCTGACCTGGGTGCTCGCATGTGCCCCAGGTGGAAGAAGCAGCTGTCATCGATGCCTGTAAAGCGATCGCAGGGGCCGGGACAGAGCCCCGCCGCTCCTCTGGGCTCCCGCAGTGTGACAGGCAACGCGGGAGCGCCAGGAACGGGTGAGTTTTTTTTTTTTTTTTACATTTGCCCGATAAGGCGCACAGACATTTTCCCCCCACTTTTGGGGAAAAATAAGTGCGTCTTATAGGGCGAAAAATACAGTAAATGAAAAAGGAAATGTAAAGAAACAAGAAACATAAGCAGAACATGAATGACATAAAGAGAGAATGAATGATAGACACAAAGAATAAAAATAATGACAAAAAAAGAAAGAATGAATGGGAGAAAAAAAGGAAGCGATGGAAGGAAAGAAAGAATAGAAAGACTGACAAGACAAAAAAAAAAAAAAAAAGAAAGAAAGAAGGACAGAAAGAAAAGTGGCAGAATGAACAAATGAAAGAAAAACAAATAATAGATGGAACAAGAAAAATACTAAAAAGGAAAGAAACAAAGAATAAAAGGAAAGAAACAAAGAATAGAAGGTCGTGGTTACTATGCGTCCTGCATAGGGGCTGCCAAGGGTAGAGGGAAAGAGCTGGGTCACCCCAAGGTGCAGGGGCCCCAGCACCTGTCTGGCTATACACTGTTCTTACACCTGCTCAGGTCACCTAAATTATTAAGTGGATCTCTAGTGAAAAATACAAAATCTTACTTTATATTACGCAATAGCCCCCCCAGAATTTTTCTCTATCCTGGGTTTTGACCCTTTTCCTAGGGGCATCCTGATTTGGGATGCACCGCTATGTGAAACCCCCCCCAAATCACCCATAAAATTGTACCTTTTCCCAGTCACATGGCAGATGCTCTCATCCAATCAGCGATGTATGCGCCACATATTAATGTCCAGCATACAGCACTGTTTAGACACAGAGCCTGACAATGAGGAGCAGACCCATCCCCTAGTTTCCCTCTAGACAGGGGAGCAATCTGAATGGCTGGGTCGCAGGAAAATGCCTGAACCCAAAGATGCTAGGATGGTTTACCTCACCGTGGGAACCAGGGCAATGGTGAGTTTCAAGCCAACTTGGGGGGAGGTTGTTTACATTGCAGGGTATCCCCATTTGGGATGCCCCAAGGGAAGGCCAGCCTTGGAGTCTCAGACAAGGTCTGCCACCCAGGGTTATGTTCTGTTTTGTAGCGGCGCAAACCCCTTCTAGTTACTTTAAAGCTGAACAAAATCTGAATTGGGATGCCCTGCTGTGTGAAACCCCCCCAAGTAAAACTCACATCTTCGCACTCCCAACGGTGCATGCATAGGCTCTCATCCAATCAGAGCTGGGATGCCCCAGGTGGGGGAAAAGCCAGCGACCAGCCCTAGGTTTTGTTCAGCTTTAAGGGTTACTGCATTAGATATTTAGCTTTTTTTATGCTAGCAAGACTTATTACCCCAGACGTATCGAAACAGTATTGGCACTCACCTCCTTGTCTGGACCTTCTGAACTGCGACTGTTGAGGACAGTCATTCGTACGTGATGCTTCTTCTCGATCCAATGGAAGACCTGCTTTATTTTTACCTCCAGATCGTGCTGTGAAATACTGGCCAAGAAGGACATTTCCTTGATCTGAGTGACACCTAAGAAGTAGAAGACGGAGGATTAGGAGAGAAAATTGATGTAGGACTAGTGGTATCTGCAGGCGTGATGTATGTTTTATGTGTCCTCTGTGCTGTGGGCTGGGTCATGTCAGTCGGCAATCTTGGGTTCTGCTGAGCCGGACTCATTGCCCAAGGTAGTCGGGCTGGGCAGGAGGGTGACAGGTATGGGGCAAGGGGGGGGGGGACTTACCTATTACCAAGATCGTTCACCCCACCATCAATCGCTCGTCTTCATTCACAGGGGAACAGTCGCCCCACCCCAAGGCTCCTCTGCACGCCCACTCCATTTACTACAAAGTGCTCCATCTCAGCATTTGGTGCGTTTTAAAACACTGACGTCAGATGGTAAAGTATAGTTTTTTTTTCAGACCCTTTATGTTTATAGCTGTTTTGCTTGTAAATAAATGCTGAGTTATCTGTTCATGATATTTAAACCGGACCTCCATTTAATGAAAAGCCCAAACCCTTAACCGGACCTTCACCAGGATTTATCGAAAAGCCCAAACCCTTCAAAAACGATTCCCCAGCATCTAAAAATAATATATTTTACGTTTTTAGTCACTTACCACTGGGCTGCAACGCTGTTCAGGACTTTAGGATATGGGCGCCGCCATCGTGACTCAGAAGCATCACACTTACTGAGGAGAGGAGAGCGGGATAAGGTACAGGGGGGTGGGTTATAGCTGTGCTTTGCTCAGGCAGAGCAGAGCTGGGGTCAGGCAAATGTCAGCAGTCCCAGAATGCAGAGCAGCACAGTCAGAAGGCACTTCCCGTTTGCAGGCTGCCTGATGATCCATAAGCCGCCATCTTGGATGTTAAAAGGCTCATAACATGCAGTAGATGCAGGTAGGATGAGTTTTAATGTGAGCAATCTGTATGTACAGGGTGTGGGAAGATAGGCTCTTATTGAGGGTGAAGGTCCGCTTTAAAATGATATATTCACAGGCCTATCCATATTATATCTTTGCCAGTCATGTCATATCATATTGTCCCTGTCCAGACACACAATACCTTTCTCCCCACTTTTCCCCCTTTAGGACCAATGTAAAATGAGCCATCTGAAAGCATATCAATCTTTTATTATATGTTTATACCTTATGTTTATAAGCAAAGTAGCTTTCTTCACTTCATTTTCTGGGTGTGGCTGAGCTAGGAAGAGGTCATGATGCAGCTTTATGCGTCATGAGCATCCTCTGCTGTGGTCATACACAGCTGTGGGACCCATGCAGCTTGCTGTGCTCGCTTGCACCGGGTGCAAGGGACAGAACGGCTGTCAGACCACATTTCTGCATGGTCCTGGAGGAAATAAATTGGAAGGAGAGCAAAGTTTGGAGTCCTGCTATGGCTTCTACTTAACGCTGCAGGAAAAGTTGGCGAGGCACGTGGCACAGGCATCAGATGAGCTGCTTGCAGCCTTTCTATTGCTGTTGGGTTTACAGCCCCTTTAATGCTGGAATTTAAACCAGACCTTCACCCTGAATAAGAGCCTATGTTATATGTTTCCCACGCCCTGTACATACAGATTGCTCACAACGAATATCATCCTACCTGCATCTACTGCATTTTCTGAGACTTTAAACATCCAAGATGGCGGCCCATGGAGTCTCAGGCTGCCTCCAAACAGGAAGTGTCTTCTGACTGTGCTGCTCTACATTCTGGGATTGCTGACCTTTTCATGACCCCAGCTCTGCTCTGTCTGTGCAAAGCACAGCTATAGCCCAGCCCCCTGCACTTTTGACCCCTCTCCTCAGTATGTGATGCTACCGAGCCAAGATGGCGGCTCCCGTATCCTAGGGTGCTGCAGGCCAGTGGGGAGAGAATAAAAAGTAAGTGATTCAAAACGTTAAAATATATTATTTGATGCTGGGTAATAGTTTAAGGGTTTGGGCTTTTCATTAAAATATGCTGGAGGTGGTTAATGTCCCATGTTGTATCGATCCATAAATTTAAAAAATACTGCCAGCAGGTGCCCAAAAGCAATTTAAAGTGGACCAAAATTCACCAGCCACGCAAAACCAAATTAGCCAATCTCCCCGCTGACAGTCCACTACTTGGGAATAGGGAATTACATTTTAACCCAATGTATTGTAAACCCCGTAGTTTGCCTTCTATTCCCATAATCCTACATCAACAGACCACAGCCCCCGAGGGTGGGCATCTACATAATAAAAGAGGCCCTAGCGCTGCAAGATTTAAAGCGGACCTTCACTCTAAATAAGAGCCTATCTAATATGTTTCCCACACCATGTACATAAAAATTGACCACATTAAAACTCATCCTACCTGCATCTACTGCATGTTATGAGCCTTTAAACATCCAAGATGACGGCTCATGGATCATCAGGCAGCCTGCAAACAGGAAGTGCCTTCTGACTGTGCTGCTCTGCATTCCGGGACTGCTGCCGACCCCCCAGCTCTGCTCTGTCTGTGCAAAGCACAGCTATAACCCACCCCCCTGTACTTTATCCTGCTCTCCTCAGTAAGTGTGATGCTTCTGAGTCAAGATGGCGGTGCCCGTATCCTTAAGTCCTTAAAGTGGACCAACACCCTGAGGTGATCGGCCCGGGAATCTATAAGATTCCCGGGCCGATCACCTCACACACCGCGGGACACCCGAGATCGGGATGTCCCGCGGGGTGAACCCCCCCTGAACACCCCAAATCCACCTACCTGGTCTTCGGCGGCGGCTGTCTCTGAATGGCCGGCGCGGGCGCGCACACGTCAAGAGTGACGCGCAGGAGGCGCCGACGGGCAAGCTGCTTGTACGTTGCTGTCAATCAGCTTGTCCGTCGGCGCCGATTGGACGGCGCGGCCACGTGGGAGCGGGGAGAGGTGAGTTTTGGGGGCTTTCTGGGGGGTTTCACACAGCGGGGCACCCCCGATCGGGGTGCCCCGGGGAAGTGGACCAATACCCAGGATAGTCAAAATCCTGGGTGTTGGTCCACTTTAACAGATTTGCAACCCAGTGGGGGAAAGAATAATAAGTGACTAAAAACGTAATTAATTCTAGATGCTGGGGAATCGTTTTTTTAAGGGTTTGGGCTTTTCAATGATTCATGGTGAAGGTCCGGTTTAAAGAGGAACATTGGGGGAGGTTAAAACCTACCCCAAGCCTCAGCGATCTACCCCCCCCTTCCAGTTTTACCTTTGGGAAGTATTTACTCAGCTCACTCACCAAGGGCTCCATCTTCTAGGTCCCTCAGTTGCCAGGTGAAGTTCCAACAGGCAGCTCCATGTTGAATCCCCGATCTCGTACCTGCACAATGCCCATGAATGGTATGCAATGTGGCCGCCCAAAATCCCGCAAGACTTCGCTGATTGACGCAGGACTTTCAAGAGTACGGCTAAAGCTGTGCTGTCACTAACAGACAGCTAAGCCTGCGCGGGGGGTGAACAGTGAACAGGCCCAGAAGCAGCCCGATGTCACCGCAGCAGGCCGCGGCAAAATCCAAAAGGTAAGTAGGGGCCGATGGGGGGGAGGGAAATCTGCCCCTTATTTTCAGTCCGATGTTCCTCTTTAAACCAGGCATATTCCTGGGCACTGGTCCATGATAAAATCCGTCAGCCGCTGGTCCTGCCACTCAGCCCCCCAGGGAAATTTCCCATGTCGATTGCTGGGACAGGATGGCAAAACCACTGCTTTTCCAGAGAAGGATGCGGGAGATATTAGTATAAAGTGGATCAAAACCCAGGATAGTCAATAGTTTACAGGGAGCGTGCCCGCGACAGGCATTTGTTAATGGCCGGTGCGGGCACGCTCCCCGTTAGAGGGAGGTGGAGGGTGCCGCTGTCAGAGCCACTGCTCTTAGACGCACCGTGGGAACGGGTATCGAGGGGGCTGGGATTAGGCAATCTGGAGGATTTCACACAGCGGGGTGCCCCAGGAGAAAAGACCGAAACCCAGGATAGTCAACATTCTGGGTTTTGGTCTCCTATAAAGCGACAACACCCATTTATAAGAAAAAGACAATTCTGTGAGTACTCACCTGTAGAATTGCTTTTACTATGCATGGCACGACCAAGTCATAACATCTGGGATTCCACCACAAGGTGGCGCAGAGGCACTGCAGAAGAGTTGTGGCTCCGCCCGGTACCATATAAAAACGGAATCACCATAGACTTATCCAGTAGTTGACAAGCAGTGATACAAGAACCGGGAACAAATAAAGATAACAACCCCAACTAAATTGGAACAATCACCATAAAGAGGCAACCAAGAACAACGTAACAAGGGTGGGGTGAAGCAGGCCGTGCCTTGCATGGTAAAAGCAATTCTACAGACGAGTACTCACAGAATTGTCTTTTTCCCATTGCATGGCACGGCCTGCTTCACAAAGTCATTACATCTGGGACATCCAAAAGCAGTGTCCATAAAGTAGGGTGGGATCCCCAAAAAGAAAGTAACAACAGACGGTTTAGACCACCACTGCCTGGAGTTCCTTGCAGCCAAAAGCAGCATCAGCCGAGGCCTTAAAGTGGACCAACACCCAGGATTTTCACTATCCTGGGTTTTGGTCCACTTCGGTGGGGCACCCCGATCGGGGGTGCCCCGCTGTGTGAAACCCCCCAGAACGCCCGGAAACACTCACCTCACCCCGCTCCTATGTGGGTGCTCATCCAATCAGAGCGCTCAGAGCCGCTGTGGTATGCACGTACAAGCGGCGTCCAACCACAGCGGCTGGATGCCGCGTCTCGCGCTTCCCTCTAACAGGGAGCGCGCCAGCACCGGCCATTCACAAACGGCCGGCGCGGGTGCGCACCCTGCTAGAGGGAAGCGCGAGAACGGGGTTAAGGTAAGGTTTCTGGGCTTCCTGGGGGGTTTCATCCTGCGGGACATCCCGATTTCGGATGCCCCGCGGGGAGGGATCTGATCGGCCCGGGAATCTTATAGATTCCCGGGCCGATCCCCACTGGGTGGTGATTTTCACTATCCTGGGTGTTGGTCCACTTCTGCGTGGCACCCCGATCGGGGGTGCCCCACTGTGTGAAACCCCCCAGAAAGCCCCCCAAAAAAAACTTACCTCACTGCCGACGGACAAGCTGAGGCTGCCGCCGCCTCTCCCGCACCGGCCATTCACAAATGGCCGGCGCGGGTGCGCGCCCTGCTAGAGGGACGCGCGAGAGGCGGCGGCCCGCACATGCGCCGTTGGAACGGGAGAAGGTAAGATTTTTGGGCGTCGGGGGGGGGGTTCACAAAGCAGGGTATCCCGATTTCGGATGCCCCGCGTGGAGGGAGCTGATCTTATAGATTCCCGGGCCAATCAGTGGTGGGTGTTGGTTCACTTTAACATCAACTTTGTAAAACTTGGAAAAAGTATGAACAGAAGACCAAGTTGCAGCCTTACAAACTTGTTCAACAGAAGCTTGGTGCTGAAAAGCCCAAGACGCACCGATAGCACGAGTGGAATGAGCAGTAATCCTAAAAGGGGGAACCTTCCCCTTAGCAGAATAGGCCTGCTCCACCGCCTGACGGATCCACTTGCCGATAGTGGATTTAGCCGGAGGTAGACCCTTCCTAGGTCCAGCAGGAAGAACAAAAAGAGCGTCAGATTTCCTGAAAGACTCAGTAGCAACCAAATAAAACTTCAGGGCCCTGACAACATCCAGATAATGAAGCGTCCGCTCCTTGGAATTAGCAGGGTTAGGGCACAGAGAAGTCAAAACAACGTCCTGATTGAGATGAAAAGCAGACACAACCTTAGGCAAGAAATCCGGCTTAAGCCGAAACACCACCTTATCCTGATGCCGCTCAAAATAAGGAGGTTTGATGGAAAGAGCAGCCAGCTCAAAGACTCACCTAACCGAGGTAATGGCCACCAGGAAGACCACCTTAAGAGTCATAATGGGCAAGGCAGCTCCACTGATAGGCTCAAAAGGAAGACCGTGCAGAGCAGACAACACCAGATTTAGATCCCAAACCGGTAGCATAGGTTTACATGGTGGACGCACATGAGTAACTCCCTGAAAGAAAGTCTTGACCAACCGGTGATTGGCAAAAGACCTTTGGAAGAAAATTGCCAGGGTTGACACCTGTCCCTTGAGGGTACTAAGTTGAAGGCCCAAATCCAGGCCATGTTGCAAAAAATCCAGAATCCTGGGAATAGAAAACACCCTACAAGGCAGAGACCTAGACTCACACCAGGCAATGTAAGCATGCCAAATCCTATAGTAGATAAAGGACGAGGACTTCTTCCTAGCACTAATCATGGTATCAACAACAGAGGCCGGCAAACCCTTATCCATCAAGATGGAGGTTTCAGCAGCCAAGCCGTTAAAGCCAGCGTTTGTGGCACAGCCGTCCCTGAGTGAGCAGGACATACTGATCCACTGCCAACTGCACCACGTCTGCGAACCACACCCTCCTTGGCCAGCAGGGGGCCACCAAAATGGCTGGTACCCCTTCCTGGGCTATCTTGCGCAGCACCCTGCCCAGCAGAGGAAAAGGAGGGAACACATAGAGGAGCCGAAACTCCGTCCAAGGCATTGCTAGTGCATCCGTGGCGACGGCCAGAGGGTCCTGTGACAGGGAGACAAACCTGGGAAGCTTGTGATTGTGGCGGGACGCAAACAGGTCCACATCTGGAAGACCCCACCGGTGACACAGGGAGTGAAATACCTTGTTGCTGAGAGACCATTCCCCCAGCCGAGACATTCCCCTGCTCAGGGAGTCTGCCTCCAGGTTCTCCCCCCCCAGAATGTAAACCGCCGAGATGCAAGGCACATTCTCCTCCGCCCAAGACAGTATCAGGGACACTTCCTTGAGGGCTCACTTGCTCCGAGTCCCTCCCTGATGATTGATGTAGGCAACTGCCGTCTGGTTGTGCGAGCGGATCTGAACAGCCTGACCCCGAAGGTGTGAGGTCAGCTGAGCAAGAACCAACCTGATCACCATCAGTTCCAGAAGATTGATGGGAGCATAGGCCTCCTGGGGGCCCCATTGACCCTGAAACTGCAGAGACTTCCAAAAGCCCCCCCCCCCCCAACCTGTCAGACTGGCATCTGTGGTGACAGTCTCCCAATGCTAGGGCAGAAAAGTCCTGCCCACTAGAAGGTTCCTTGAGTCCAGCCACCACAAGAGGGACCGTCTGGCCATGGGGGACAGAGCAAATTCCTGATCTAGGGACACAGGGTCCTGATTCCAAACAGACAGAAGGTGCAACTGAAGAGGCCTCATGTGAAACTGAGCAAAGGGGACCGCATCGAAGCAGGACACCATGAGACCCACTAACTGCATCCCCTGCCAGATGGAGGGATGGGGACACAAGAGCAGCGCCCGTGCCTGCTTCTGAAGGCCCTCCACTTTCAGCTGGGGCAGGAAAACCTTGACCTGAGAGGTATCCAGAGTCATGCCCAGAAAGGACCTCACCAAAGACGGAGACAGTGAAGACTTGGGAAAGTTGATCACCCAGCCGAAGGACTCGAGAGTGGAGGTCACCACCTGAGTATCCCTCTCGGCCTGCCGAAGAGACTGGGCCGCAATCAGAATGTTGTCCAGGTAAGGAAGGATGCGAATGCCCTGATGCCGCAGCAGAGCCATCACGCCCGCCAGCACCTTGGTGAACACCCAAGGCGCCGAGGTGATACCGAAGGGTAAGGCCACAAATTGGTAATGCTGATCCTCAAACCTGAGAAATCTCTGATGACCCAGGAATACCGGCACATGAAGATAAACATCCTTGATGTCCACGGAGGTCATGAAGTCGCTCAGGTGAAGGGAACTGACAGCTGAACGAAGAGTCTCCATGCGAAAGTGCTTGAGCCTGACAAATCTGTTGAGACCCTTCAAGTCCAGGATTGGCCTCAGGGACCCATCATTTTTGGGGACCGTGAACAAATTGGAGTAGACACTCTGACCCCGTTCCTGGGAAGGCACCGGGAAAATGACTCCTGAGTCCAGCAGACGTTGAACTGCTAGGCGCAACCCCTGAGCTGACGGAGGGTTGTGAGGCATCCGGGATCTGAGGAATCTGGAGGGCGGCCAGGCTGCAAACTCTGTCTTGTAACCGGAGGACACCACCTCAGGAATCCACCGGTCTGAGACGCGGAGCCTCCAGACGTGATCCATACGCCGGTCCTCGCTGTCCCGCAGTGTAGTAGTGTCAGGATAAAACATAACAGTAGTGTTGGACAATCCAAGAACAGGCGCGTCTACCTTGGGGGGACCCGACCACCGCTTAACCAAATCAGCAGGAAAGGGATACTTCTTATCCAAACCTTTAGGCACCGCGGGCAATCAACTAGGACATTCCCACTCCTTGAGCACCATATTAGTGAAATTACTCTGCTCAGGGAACTCCAAATGCTGCTTAATGGTACGAAAAAGCTCACCCTGCTTCCTCTTAGCCACTTCAGGGGGGGGCAATGTGTAAAACCTCAAAAATGTGAGACAACAGATTAGCGGTGTCCTCAGGAAACCAGGAATCCTCAGACTTAGACCCGGGGTCACTGTCACGGCCCACCTGCTGGTCCCCAGAGGAGTCAGAGCCCAAGAAAAGCCCCCTCCTCCAGGGAATAACGTTCATTAAAAAGATCAATTTCCTCCTGCTCCTCAGTAAACAGTGCAGGTGAGGAAGTCAGGTGCCGCTTCTTGCTAGAGGCCTTACGCTGAACAGGCCTGGCAAGCTGTCTTTCAATGCTGGCCACACGAAGTGCCAGATCAGATTGTGACCCCTGCTAGAGTCCCCCTCACTGGGGGCTAAGTGCAAGCGCGGCAGTGTAGGCGATGCCGAAGGGGGCGCAGAGCTTGGTAAAGAAGCAGGCAGCCCAGACTGAATCAAAAGGACAGCCTGGGCGCACGGCCCACACACCGTGACGTCATTACTGATAGGGGATACCCCACACATGGAACACAACCGGGATTGTCCCGAATGACTCCCGAGCATGTTATCCCCAGAAGCCTCCATATGGAGATTAATACAGGCGCAATATGCCAGCACAGGGTAAAGGCTGATAAAAGCCACCCAAGATGCCCCCCCCCCCACAGGATTCCCCCAGAATCAGTAAGGGGAGATGAAGGGGGGGAGTAAGGAGCAAGACCGGGAGAAACCACAACCCACGGGTGTCCCACCTGAAAGACATAAGCAAACATAAGTATCCCGCAGCCCATGCCCCAAGGATAACCAAAAACCCCAGAGGGGACTCACGGACCAAGCAGGACAAGGATCGCCAGCCACCAAACCACCGGAGGAAGCGACGCAGGCAGAAATCACCGCCGCAGCCCAGGGATTGAAGAGGGCCTCAGACACACAGCAGAAGCAAGATGGCGCCGACAGAGGAACCTTGAGGGGCGGGCCGCGGGAGAACGTCGCGATACGCGTCATCCACTGGCCCCGCCCCCCCTCCTAGAAGAGCGCGAAAACGCTGCTCCCCGACGTCATCCCCACAGTGAAAAAACGCCTCACAAATGTAGCGCCACCCGGCGCGGAGCTCGGTACAAAGTGGCGGCTGCGGCAAAAGCATAAAAAACTGTCTAGAAAACAGGCTAAAAACACACACACTAACACCCCCCCCCCCCCCCCCCCGAACACCTATCGGGGCAGGCAGCAGCGAAGCCCAGGCCAGTGGGAGGGGGACCCCGAACATAGAAAACATGTCCAAAAACACTCACCCCCTCAGAAGCTAGGACAGGAACTCCGCATCCCTAGTAGGCTCACCATAAAGCCTATGGCCGGCTACCCTTTGTGGTACAGGGTCTGCGGCTTGGAGCAGCGCTCCTTGAGCACTTGACCCCAGTGCTCCGCTACCTTCACCCATCAGACAGCTGAGGCTGGGAGGCACAGAGGGTCCGGAAACGGGTGGAAATAGATATGCAGGGCCGCAGGCATGGTTGCCCCACATACCTGCGCATAGAGAGAGAGCCATCTTCTATCTTCGCAGTAAGCACTGCAGAGAACAACTGGATAAGTCTATGGTGATTCCGTTTTTATATGGTACCGGGCGGAGCCACAACTCTTGTGCAGATGTTATGACTTTGCGAAGCAGGCCGTGCCATGCACTAGGAAAATATGTGTTGATTGCGCATACATCACTTCCAAGCACCATTTGGCTTACCTACACTGAGCTCCCTTGGCTAAGCCAGATTTGAGGGTCGATTCAGAGCCAGGTGAGAATTCTCACTCCTTTTTTAGGAGAGAGAACTGCCATTGACTTTCATTGTCTTCTTTGGGACTCGGAGCCAGGTTGAAAATTTACACCCAGTAGAAAATGAAAGTCAATGGCGGTTTTATTTCCTAAAAAAGGAGTGAGAATTCTCACCTGGCTCTGAATCAACCCCTTGGTCTGGAGTCCTCTTCCAAGTTATCAGCCACTAAAAGGATTTGGGACCACATGAGCGCTACCAGCCAAACACATGGTCAGTTTTGCAGAGGGAGCATGGAGCTGGCAAGCCAAGCGGGGCTTGCATTGGCCTTTAATATGCTTTAGGAAACAAGGAGAATTCAAGTATATACATTTGTGTACAATTTACCAGGACTGGAATTGAGTTTCTGCTTCTCTCTCAGCTTGGATTGCTCTTCAAAGAGCTGTTTGCCGGTCATCAGTTTATACACGGGGGGATCCGTGTTTTCTCTCAGAAGTACCAGCTTCAGATTGTGTTCCTCCATTATTTTTATGACCTCCCTTCTGTTCATCCTTCCCAAGTCCTCTCCATTTTCACTTATCACTTGGATAAAGTTGTGAGGGATAAAGCGCCCCACATTTGCAATAACCCTTCTAGCATTGGGGTTTTCTTTCTTCTTCTTAATGGGGGGTGCACTTGGCTCTTCACTGGTTGTACTGTAGAGGCGGATGCTGGCCACAAGCGGCCCCTTTCTTACACAGTCCATAGTGATCCATGGCTGAGGATTTGCTACCAGAAAGCACTGCTTAGATAATCCAAGGGGCCATCCGTGATTGGCAGCCTGGTGGATCAGTTTCTTCAGATGAAGTCTACAAAGTGACATGCTGAGACAAAAGAAAAACACATTATAGCCACGTCCACTGTTCCCTCTAAGGTGCGCGCGCGCGCGGCCGCGCACCCGCATCTGTCTCTCCGCGCAGCCCCGCCTGCCGCCCGCGCATGGTCCCGGCGAGAAGGTCCGTGACGTACCCCGGGGCGGTCCTGAGACTTACTGGCAGGCAGCACAGCCTATAAACTGAGGCTGTATGTGCTGCGCATAGGTGTCCTAGATGCTGATTTGCTGCATTGAAAAAGGGGGCAGGACTATGTATCTCTCCCACCAGATGGGAGAGCTGACTGCATAGGCCCATACTCTGATCCCCAATCATCTACTTGGAAGCCGATCCCTCCCCACCACCGATCTCCCTCTTCCTCCAATCCCTACCCACCCAGACACCTACCCTCCGGACAACCGACCCCAAGCAGGTACCGGCGCAGCTCCTGTCATAAGAAGGAGCCAGGCACCGCAGAGGCCAATGGCATGGCCTGCCCCCCATCATGTTTCCCGGCCGGACCCAGTTGCCTGCACTGCTCCTGTGATAAAAGGAAGCTGGGCTCCCCCATGCCCTCAGTTCGGCCATCTGGCTCCATCATAAGTGAGAAGTCCCCAAACGAAAAGGTAAGGGTTACGGAGTAACTGGAGTGTATGGGAGTAAAAGTGGGCCTACATGTGTGCTGGTTAAATTACTGCTCATGGGGTATCTGGGGCAATTTGGGATGCCTCATTGTGTGAGCCCCCCAGAGGCCTGCTGGAGGGTTTCACTCCAGAATTGAGATGCCCCAGGGACAACAATAGTGAAAATCCTGCTGATCCGCTTTAATGGGTGTCTGGGGCTAACTGATGTATATGTTTGGGGGTTTATGGGGTGGGGGGTTACTGATGTCTATGTCTGTGGGTTTATGGGGTGGGGGGTTACTGATGTGTATGTCTGTGGGTTTATGGGGTGGGGGGTTACTGATGTGTATGTTTGTGGTGAGGGCTTAATGTATATTCAGGAAGGCTGGTTTCCCCCATCCTCGGGTGCTGCCTGATTTGGGATGCCCCCCCCGTTTTCCACTAAACTCTCCTTTACTCTGGCTCCAAGGACGGTGTAAACAATGCAGCTGCATCCCCAGCATCTCTCGCCCTGACACCAAATTGGGATGCCCTCTCGGGTTGTAAGTCAGCCAGCTGGCTTTTAGGGCATGTTCCTCTGGACCAACGCACAGCTGAAGAATGCAAGCGATGCCACCCAATGCTGATGTGTGCAACTGGGATTTCAGTAAGGTGGACCAAAACCCACGGAGATCGGGCCTGGAATCCATAAAATTCCAAGGCCGCTTGATTCCCCCCCCCGGGCATCCAGAACTGGATGCCCCACTGTGTGACATTTCTGAGGCTGGGCAAAAACTCACCCTCTTTCTCAGTCCAATGGCACATGCGCAAGCAGCAGCTGCATTCCCAGATATCCCATTTGTGAATGGCCAGCGCGGGCACTCTCCCTGTTAGAGGGTAGCGGAGGATGCGGCCGCCAGTGCACTCGGGTGCACTCGGGCATTGCCCAGCTCCCTCGCTGCTCCGCACAGCAGCTGCTCCGGCTTAGAGGGAACATTGGCCACGTCATCTAAAAATGCGTGCTGTTTATTATTTAATGACATCTATATTTTTATGTGCATGTTTCTATTATATGTTATACAAGGTTTCAATATGCACAGATATTATATATTAGTACAGGGGTTCCAGCTAGTGGTACTGGAGATCCTATCAGGTGGTACCTGGCAAGGCTGCACACTGACTTGATCCAGATCTCCTGCCACCTATACTTTGCCCACACCTGATCTGTTCCTTAAAGTGGACCAAAACCCAGGATAGTCAATAGTTTTGACCATCCTGGGTATTGATCCTATCCCCCGGGGGCACCCCGCTGTGTGAAACCCCCCAGATCGCCGCATCCAACTCACCTCTTCCCGGTCCCACTGCGTGTCTAAGAGCAGCGGCTCTGACGACCGCATCTTCTGCATCCCTCTAACAGGGAGCGCACCAGCCACTCACAAATTCCTGGCGCGGGCATGAGCACTGCTAGAGGGAAGCGGAGGACATGGCCATCAGAGCCACTGCTCTTAGACGCACATTGGGACCGGAAAGAGGCGAGTTGGCTGTGCTGATCTGGGCGGTTTCACACAGCGAGGCACCCCCAATCGGGGTGCCCCCGGGGAAAGGACCAAAACCCAGGATAGTAAAAATCCTGGGTTTTGGTCCACTTTAAAGAGAAACATCGGCCCTAAAATAAAAAAGGGGCCGACCCCCCCCCCCCTATCGGCCCCTACTTACCTTTTGGATGTCATATGGCTGCTTTAGGGCCCGATCCTCTGCCCCCCATCAGCTTAGCTGTCTGTAAGTGCTCGTCAATGTCCAACGATGCTCAGAGTAGTTTCAGGGGATTTCAGGCGGCCCCATTGCATCCCATTTATGTGCACTGCGCAGGCGTGAGATCGGATGCGCAGTGCCTGATGGGATGTAAGATGACACCACCCGTCGGAAGGTCACCCGGAATCCTAGGGACACAGAAGATGGATTCCCGGCGAGGTGAGTAAATACTGCCCAAATGTTAATCTGGAGGGGGAGAACAGTCCGGTGAAATTTGGGGAAGGTTTTAACCTCCCCAGCTATTCATCTTTAAAGTGGACCAAACATCCTAAAATAAAAATAAAACCAAAAGACTCACCTTCTCAGCGCATGTCCGGCACTTCTCGTATCACAAAGCTGAATGCTTTCGGTTATGCTGCTTCTACTCCTAGCAGCTTCCACGTCCATGTAGTGCGGAAACTCTGATTTGGGATGCCCCACAGTGTGAAACCTTTCGCAATCACCCCGTATACTCACCACGCCAGCAGTCACATAGCATATGCATGGGCCATCGCATACCCGTGACGGGCATCTCTGGATGGCTGATGTTGGTATGTAGGGCTTGCGCTTCATTCAGCTTTACTACTACGCTGTTCTGACGTCAGAGCAGCTAGTAAAAGCTGAATGGAGCAGATTGGCTTGCGTACCGAACATGCACAGTCGAATTCTCAAAATGGTAATTTTCATGTGGACCAAAACCCAGGATTTTGACTATCCTGGGTTTTGGTCCTTACCCCCGGGGCACCCCACTGTGTGAACCCGCCCCAGGTCGCCGAAATCAACCCACCTCTTCCCCGTCCTATGGTGCATGCACGGCCGCTCGTCCAATCAGAGCAGACGTCACGTCGTCTAAGCCTTTGCCTAAGCAGCAGTTCTGAGCACGCTGACGGAAGCATCCCCTGCTACCCTTTAACAGGGAGCCGGCCATTCACAAATGCCTGGTGTGGGCACGTGCCCTGCTGGAGGGATAGCGGGGATGCTGCCGTTGCGCCGTTGGACCGGGAAAGAGAATCATAGAATCGTGAGGCGCACATTTAAAAAAAAAAAAACACGCTAGAATGTGGAAGGTTGCGAGTATTGTAACCCAATTCCGGCCTCTCGCTATACTTTCACACAGCAGATTGGGATGCACGCTGAAGAACATGGGTAATAAACTGAAAGTATTTTAAAAAAGACCAAAACCTGAGATTTTAAATTTCCTGGGTTTTGGTCAATGCTTCAGACATCCGGATTTTAAATGACCCCGCTGTGTGAAATCACCCATCTGTCTAGTTTACTTATCTGGTGAGCCCACTGTGCATGTGCGGGCTCTCCTCCAGTAAGTGCTCTATGCCGTGTATAGGAGTGAACAGCATGTAATCAGAGACCTCTGGCTTCATGTGCCACTCAGATAGGCCCAGGGGCATGTCATTCAGAGAGGCTTGGCCCAGAGGCACCGCATTTAGAGAGGATTGGCCCAAGGAAACATCGTTCAGATAGGCCTGGAATGGGGGCACACATCAACCAGCGGAATGTTGGGTATAAGGCTGTTGCATGAGACAAGGCAAACGGGGGGATTTCACACTAAATGGGATGCCCTGTTAAAGGGAGAGTAGCAGCCCTAGAGGCTTATTGACTTTAGGACCCAGGATTGGCCCCCACTGCAGCCAGATTTACTCCCCTCCGTTCATACTAGCCATGTAATGCAAATACGTGATGCTTTCTGCGCAGGGCGCTGTCTAGCTAAGAAGTGGTGGAGTGACACACGCGGCGTCCCCAGTTGCTAGGCAACAGCACAGAGGCAAGGTCTGCATTTATCATGCCACTGCTGAAGCAGCTTTTGGGCAACCACTGGCAGGCTTCACATTCCTCCATTCATAGCAAGTTGCCATAGCAACATAATAAAAGAAGTGTGATAACAGACGTTCTATGCTTCCTCTATTGTGGCCTAATTATACATTTTCACAGCTCGCTATTATTTGTGACACCTCCCACCCCAACAGACCCGCTCTTTCCACACTCACCGCTTCACCACCCATACATGGTCAATAAGCTAAAGCAAATGTCTGGCCCGGCCACGCACCCTGCTAATATCAAGTATTGCGACGCTGCTTGCACATGCGCAGTTGGACCAGGAAAGAAAGCGAGTATACCGGGCGACCTAGGGGGGTTTCACACAGCCTGGATGGGCAGGAAGCAAAAAGCTCTGGAATCTAATAGGGTAGGCTTACTTTCTCCCCCTGAGGCACCCAAACTGAGATGACCCGCTGTGTGTAACCCTCTAGGATGCCCATTAAACTCACCTTTCCACCGAGCCCACAACTGAATGGCTGTGCGGGCTGCACATAGCAGGAGGGAGGAAGCAATACTGTGCACCGCTCATAAGCTCGGATGGGGATTCCATTCAGCTTCTTGAGCTGCATATCAATATGAGCGGCAGAAGAAGCTGATTGGACAAGTAGCCGCACCATGTGCTCGAGCCAAGGGGACATCCCAATTTGGGATACCCTACAGTGTCCCCTAGCTTATGCTTTATACTGATCCGAAGCAGCAATCCACACTCCCTCTACTCTGTTAAACGCCACCAACAGACCGGAATGCTCCACTGTGTGAGCCCCCAGCGCAGGCCCACAGTCACTTACATAACACTGCGGTATTCTTCTAGATGAGTATAGATCTTGGCCCTGGGGGCTTCACATTGCAGGGCATCCCAAACAGTGAGGGGTTCCATCCAAATGTAGCCTTTTAGACTCTAGGTCCACTTTTGGTCCTCTTTAAAGTGGACCTATCCACGCCACTGCCAGCCCTGTGTGAACCCCCAGCACAGGCCCATAATCACTCACATATTAACACCGCGGGATCCCTGAACTTGATAAGTATAGATCTTGGCACTGGAAGCTTCACATTGCAGGTCATCCCAAACAGGGAAGGGTTCCATCCAAACATACAGTCTTTTAGACCCTAGGGCCACTTTTGGTCCTTTTTAAAGTGGACCTATCAGCGCCACTGCTCGGCCTGGGGTCTAAAAGGCTCCAGGGCCATCCGACTAAGTGCCCCTGGGGCATCCCGATAAATGCCCCACAGTGTGAGCCCCCAGTGCAGGCCCACAATCGCTCACCTTTCCAGAGGTCCCCCACCACAATCACGGGCCAAATCCCCGGCATCCCTGCAGTTGAGCACTCCCGCACCCATCCATTCAGATAGGTTGGGCACGGGAGCGCGCCACCAACTGCAGGGAAAACGGAGATGTGGCCGCTCCCTATGCCGGTGCTCTTTTCAGAACAGCAAAAGAAAGGTGAGTTGTGTGAGGCATCCAGGATCAGGATGCCTCAGGGACAAGGACCTATCACAAGTATAGTGAAGAAATAGGTTAAAGCAGACCTAAACTGTTCTTGATACCTCTGAGCCAGGAAGGGTGCTGCTAGCCTAAACCTGGGAGCGCCACTGCCACCATGTACAGACTATTTGACAAAGAAGGGGTTTTGATACGCTTTCAGCTTGCTTTAAAGTGGACCAATCACCAAGATTCTCACTATTTTGTTGTGTGATTTGGGATACTCTGCTGTGTGAAAACCCCCGGATTACCCACTCCACTCACCTTTCTGCCATTCCCACAGTGCATGCGCTCGTCCAATCAGCGCTTTCTGATGCGCATACTAATAAAGCAGCATAAAGCGCTGTTTTGGTCTGTCGGCATAGGAAGTCGCATCCCCAGTCTCCCTGCAGAGTGTGCGCTCCCTCACGCCCAGCCTATCTTAAAGCATTACCTTAGGGCATTCCGATTTGGGATGCCCCATTGTGTGAAACCCCCAGAAGGCTGCTATTCACTCACCTATGCCTCATTCCTATAGCGCATGCGCAGGTTCTTGACCACGTCTCAGCTGTGACTATGTTATTTGGCAAACGGCTCTCACAGACTTCAATGGGCAGCGTGTGCCGCCAAATCCCCCACGGAACCCACAGAGAGATAAGGGGTTTGCAGGTGATCTAGGAGGGGGGGGGGGGGTCGCACAAATTTAGGCGAACATTACTTATGCATACCAAATGGCTCTGACTGGAAGAAAGCCCACTAAGACTGGGAGAAGGCGAGTTTTTCTGATCAATCTGGGGGATTTCACACAGCGTGCCATCCCAAATCAGGATGCCCCTGGCCAGCAGGGAGCAAAACGCGGGAGAGTCAAAATCCTGGGTTTTGTTACACTTAAACCGCGAACACCATCCAAGAAATTTACTTTCCTTAGAATTGTTCCTCTTAGATGGGGCATTCTGATTTGGGATGCCCCACTGTGTGCATCTCTCGGGATTGGCAGTAAACTCACCTTTTCCTAGTTCCTACGGAAAATACATAGGCCGCTCAGCCAATCAGTGGCACTCATGCCATTCTGAATGGTGCGAGCGCTGCCAACCCTCCTCTGAGGGCATGTCCATGCCAGTCATTAAAGAATCACTATCGCGAAATTGTGTAATATTAAAAACCCATATAAACATGTTGGCTAATGAGAGGAGGGGTCACTTATACACCTGAACTGAATACAACTCCTGTCAAGCTTGTGGTTTTCTTTTCCTGGTAAGAATAAAATCCAGGGGTGACAGGTTATTGTATTAGGGGTGACAGAACCTGTCACCCGATTACAAATTCCTTCCACTGATAAAAATGAAAAACAGGCCTGGCTGGATATTTCTTGATGCTGTGTGTATAAGTGACCCCTCCTCTAGCCATCCAGCATATTTATATGGGTTTTTTGTTATTGGCCCATTTTTTCGCGATAGTGCTCCTTTAAGGAAGGTTTAGCACAGGAGGTAGAAGCATGTTGGGGATGTGGCTGCGGCATAGGCTTATGGAAGAGAGGAGTGGATCAGGCTATCCAGGGGGTTTCACACAGCGGGGCATCCTGAATCGGGATAAAGTAGTAGAGCGACCCTCCTCTCCAATCATAAAGACGCCATTGCCTATTGGTGGCATTATTCTTTGCTCCTGCACCCAAAGTGGACCAAAACCCACCAGGGCAGGCATACCCGCTACCCTCGGGGCATCCCGATTCAGTATGTCCCGCTGTGTCAAACTCCCCCCCCCCCCCCCCCCAGGTCGCCCGAAAACTCTCCTGCATGCGCCGTTTGTGAATGGCCAGGGCGAGCTCCCTGAGATGTGGCCGCCAGCGTGCTTGGAGCCGCTGAGCTAAGACGTCGCTTTGACGCACATAGCTCAGCAGCTCTGAGCGTGCTGATAGGACGAGCTGAGTTTTATCGGGAGATCTGGGGTTTCACATAGCGGGGCGCCCCCGATCGGGGTGCCCTGGGGAAGTGAACCAAAAACCCAGGATAGTCAAAATCCAGGGTTTTGGTCTACTTTAAAGGGTAGTAGGGGATGCGGTCGTCAGCGTGCGCGGATTCACTCGCTTTAGACAAGCTCAAATGGGCGGGAGATGATCAGAGTGCGCTGACTGGACGATAGCCAGCACTGTAGGCCTGCAGAACGGTGAGTGAGATCGGGTGACCTGGGGGGGGGGGGGGGGGGTTCACACAGCGGGGCATCCCCCCAATTGAGGGGCCTGGGGGGCAGAGACCAAAAGGACCCAGGATAGTCAAAATTCTGGGTTTTGGTCCACTTTAAAGTGGACCTTCACCCTGAATAGGAGCATATCTTATATGTTTCCCACACCCTGTACATACAGATTGCTCACATTAAAAGTCATCCTACCTGCACCTACTGCATTTCCTGAGAGCCTTTAAACATCCAAGATAGCGGCTCATGGAGCATCAGGCAGCCTGTAAACTGGAAGTGTCTTCTGACTGTGCTGCTCTGCATTCTGGGACTTCTGACCTTTTCCTGACCCCAGCTCTGCACAGCTATAACCCGCCCCCTGCACTTTATCCCGCTCTCCTTTCCTCAGTAAGTGTGATGCTTCCGAGTCAAGGTGGCGGCGCCCGTATCCTAAAGTCCTTAACAGAGCTGCAGCCCAGGGGGCAAAGAATAATAAGCGATTAAAAACTTTTTTAAAAACTAATTTTAGATGCTGGGGAATCGTTTGTTAAGGGTTTGGGCTTTTCAATAAATCACCTTGGGCTCAGTCAGGGATAACATTTAGTAGAAAGGATTTCAGATCTAATCCGGAAGCACTGAGTGCAGGACCAGAGAAATTAGCCGCTGAAGTCAGTATGACAGCTGTGACCTCAAGCTGAGGGGGCGCCAGTGCTTATACACCCGCCTGCCTCTACTCTGAGGTGACCAGGGCTGCACAGCGGCGCTCGTCACATGTAGGCCATGGTCATCCCCGGTCTTGCCTACACGCATAGCGGAGGCAGCAGCCGGGACGCGGTCACTTACTTCCGCTGTCAACAGGAGGAAGCTGAGCCGGGATGCAATGTCGCTGCAGCGTGACGTCACGGGCTCACTCACCTGACGCGCCTCTCCTTGGCCTGCAGGCGTTAGTGTGGTGCTCTGTCACGTGACAGTCCGTGGCGTGCGCCGTGTATGGCGGGAGGGATTAGCATGTTTGGGGTGTCAGCCTGACAGAAAGTGGCTGAAAGGCTTCCCTACACAGAGAGCTCTGCACAACACTTAGTGCCCTAATGTTTTTATACATTAATACTCCCTGAACAACATACAGGAATTTCACTTTCCAATGTGTAGTTCCTCTCAGTAGGGGGCATCCTGAATCGGGATGCCCCCGCTGTGTGTATTCCCACAGGTCACCTGACTTACTAACCGTCCTGTCATTCCCCCGGCACAGGATTGGCGAAACCGAGCCAAGGGCGGCGATTGGCTGAGACCCCTCACCGATGTAAACATTGGCCGCCGCATACCCTGCATCTGGCGACTGGAGTGTGTATGGTGATGCGGCCACTTTCACTTCTGATTGCCAGAAACAGCGGTTTGGCAAGCACTAAAGCGGAACAAAACCCACCTGTGGCCGGCCTGGAATTTAAAAGTCTAGCCGAGCTGACCCGAACAACTTAAACACAAAAATTGAATATGCACAGCTTAAATATTACCAAATGGTGCTGGCCTTAGGGACAAAAAATTCATTAAATCTATCCTATTATCAGCGGGATTCCAGGGCTAACCCACTGCACCATCCACACAAGTGGCCGCACAACATTAAATAGGATTAATTCAATTTATTAAAGAAATGTACATACTACACAAATCAACATAAACACAACTAAATACACTTACAACACAATTTAAAAAAAACATATATAAAAACTAAGTGGGGAGGAACTCCAAGGCTAACCGAATTTGATTTCATTAAGCATATTTACACCGTAAATCATAATTCCATGATCAGATATGTATATGGGCAGTCCCTTCAGGGATAAAGTGCATGTAAAATTACCAATTAATAATCTACCATAGAAAGTGGACACAAAGCTTGTGTCATAGCAATAAGAGCAAATTTAATATAACAGCAGAGTGTGCAAATAGCATTGTGCAAAAATTATAATGCAAAGTGACATGTGCTATAGGTGCAAATGACTTTAAGACGACCTATACTGTGCTTCTATATATAGTGAATACACAATAAGCGTATGCCCATATTCAGTCAACCGCAACAAAGCATCAAATGTATTAATTAGTAAAGTGAGCCCACTGTCCTCCCCACTTACCTCACCCGAACATGCATGTATCGCATCCCCGCTACCCTCTAACAGGGAGCGTGTCTGCACTGGCCATCTACAAATGCCTGGCACGGGTGCACCCCCTGCAAAGGTATAGCATCTCGTGCATGCGCCATTGGATCAGGGAGAAGGTGAGTTTACTGGGCAACCTGGGGGGTTTTGCACAGTGGGGCATCCGGAATGTGGATGCCCGAGGGGGAGGAATTATGCTTGCCCTCTAGTCTCATAGACTCCAGGCTAAGTTTCGGTCCACTGTGAGTGGGTGAAATTGAGTTGAGTGAAAAAACATTTTCATGAATTTCTGGCTAGTACTGGTTGTGTGCTGCATGTGGCCACAGTCTCACGTATTGATTATATGTCTGGGCTGTTGGGTAGGGTGTCAAGACGGAAGCCATTTGGCAGATTGCCGTATGGGTCTGGCCAGTGGCGGACTGGGGCCAGAAATCCGCCCTGCATTTTACCAGCCCCTGGCCGACCTGAGCGATCCTTCTGAGGCCCCCCAACCATGATGCTGGCGCTATAACATTGGGGTTTGGGGTTCCTTAGCTTGTGGGTACAGTGGGGTTGGGTATAAGGGGCTGAGAGGGAGACTCAGGGAGCAGGGATTGTGTGGGTGTTAAAATCAGCAGCCCAAGTGGCCCAAAAACAGTGCGGCCCACCGGGCATTGTCCCGGGTCTTCCTATGACCAGTCCTCCCCTGGGTGTGGCTACAGAGATTAAGAAATGTCTTTCTTATGTTTTTTTGCCTGAATAAAGCTTAGCACATTGGAAGGAAAGGGTGGGCAGGGGGTTAAAATGGTTGGATTCCTTTTAAAGTGGACCAAATCCCTGTATCGCTGGCCCTAGAATCAAAAAGACTCCAGGGCTGGACAAATACATGTCCCTGGGGTGTGCCGATTTGGGAAGCCCGACCAGTTTGTCATGTATACTCACCGATCCCACAGTACACAAGCAGGCCATGGCAGCATTCCTTTGGCTGATGTGCACACCTCGCCAGGCCTGTATTAATGGCTGCCCCAGGCACAAGCAGCCAGAGTCATGCAATTTTGTGACTTTTATTCATGTGCACGGCATAGATTGCTGCTTGGAGGAGAGCCCACGCATAACCGTGGGATCACCGGTGAGGTGCTCTCACCATGATGGCACAGCACACCCAGGGAACTGGTACTGCCGGCTTTACACCTGATGCTTCTGGGGGAGGCCGATCAATGAATGTGTGAGGCCGCAGAAGCACTTGCCTCTTTTCAAGAAATTTAGATTTATCTGCATCATGTCCAACATTTCAGGGTGGGAAATAGGGACCATTTTTAAATCAAGCCACGCCCACTAATAGAGGGATGGACAGGAGAAAGTTTGCGACAGCTACAACAATACAAACACTTTGAATAGGCAAATGAATCATTTATTAATGCAGATCTGCATGTTACACCTCATAGAGGAACAAATGAGAACGAGGGGCAGGGGGACATGGACTCAAAATGAGGGACAGTTAGGAGGTATGTTATCTGTATCCAAAACTTTTTTTTTTCTCTTTCCTGCATAGGATCAGTTAATTAACTTTGAACCATTATTGAATCATTGATGCGGAGTCCCCCCCTTGTCTGAGCATGGTTCTGGATTAGGAGGTTGATGATTTTTCCTTATAAGCCTATGTTCTAAATTTGACCCCTTGGAGGCTGTGGTGATGACTAGGAGCAAACCTAAGGGAGACCAGGATTTAATTAAGAAATTACATCTCTTTGCCGATTTACATTGGCCATCTGGTAAGAGGCTTGAGTGATTGGTGGCGGACTGTCCAGTGTGTGAACACGTGTGGATTTGCCTACATCACGGTGGACTATTAAGAGCTCTGTGTAACCATATGTATATATGACAATTGTATCCAAAACTTGTTAGTAGGTAGAGGAACTATGATCAGTATCCATGTCTATTTTGACTTCAGGTCTGCTGTTATGTAGCAAAAGAATCATGGATATCACAGCAACCAAAAAATTGCCACTGGCAGAGGAACCCCATATTCCATGTAGATCACCACTATTCTGGCCACAAAACTTTTCTGTTGAATCCGCCACCAGTATTCCAGACATTCCAGGCAAAGGGTTAAATTATCCTGCTTTCTGCTTGCCCCATGCTGGCTGTCAAGGGCAGCATCTTTCATTCACCACCCTACTGAACCTCCCTCAAAATTAACTCACTTCTAAGGGGACTGAGGCATCTCCAGGGCTGGATTATGAGGGGGGTGCAAGGGGCGTGTGCCCCGGGGCCTCCACCACTTGCCCTGCAAGGGGGGGGGGCCTCCTTTGGGATAAGGTCTGGTCCAAGAGGCTTTTCAGGTCTGACGGGCCAGCATAAAAGCTATCAACGGCAGTGGGACCCCCCGCTCCTGGTCAAGTTTTTTTTGTTTTTGCAAACCTACAGCCAACGCTATCACAGGGCAGGACGGAGAGTCTAGAGCAGCAAAGCCACTGCCAGCAACGCTACAGTGATGGGTGTGTGGCCGCTCACTGCACATAAGCCACCAAGTACAGCCGCTGGCAGCTCAATGCAGGGAACTATTTTCTGCTGGACCAGCTGGGCGACTATACCCCTCCGCCCAGAATAGGCAAGAAGGAGTTCCAAGCAGCACGCATTCGCGCAAGGGTGGAACAAGGGACTCAATCTGATATTCCAGTAAGTAGGTGGGTGCCACACAACCACCAATCAGTTACTTGGCTGGACTATTATTTTAAAGGAAAAAAAATACTGTATCTGGGGCCTCCACCAGATTTTGTGCCCAGAGGCCTCCACCACACTGGGCTTCTCGCATAAGAGTGCGCAGGTGGATAGCCGCACCCCTGCTCCTCTGTGTACCCGTTCCTCAGCTAGAAAGATTCTGGGGATGTGGATGTGGCCTGTGAAGCTGTCATGGGATCCCTAAAGTAGTATACTAGGTAATATCGGGGGGTTTCACACAGCAGGGCATCCAAAATAGGGATTCTCCAGGGATGAGCTCAGAGCACTGGCCATCTGATCCTTTAAATGGCAAGCATGTAGATTCTATGTGCTCGCTTCTCCGTCAGTTAAACCGGACCTTCAGCGTGATTTAATGAAAAGCCCAAACTCTTAAAAAACTATTCCCCATCATCTAAAATTAATATATTTTACGTTTTTAGTCACTAACTTATTATTCTGTCCCCCACTGGGCTGCAACTCTGTTCAGGAATTTAGGATACGGGCGCCGCCATCTTGACTCAGAAGCATCACACTTACTGATGAGAGGAGAGCAGGATAAAGTACAGGGGGTGGGTTATAGCTGTGCTTTGCTCAGACAGAGCAGAGCTGGGGTCAGGTTAAGGTCAGCAGTCCCAGAATGCAGAGCAGCACAGTCAGGAGGCACTTCCTGTTTGCAGGCTGCCTGATAAGATGGCGGCTTCCATAAGCCGCCATCTTGGATGTTTAAAGGCTCATAACATGCAGTAGAGGCAGGTAGGATGATTTTTAATGTCGACAATCTGTATGTACAGGGTGTGGGAAACATATAAGATAGACTCTTATTCAGAGTGAAGGTCCGCTTTAAGTGCCAACCACGTATCATCTCCTTTCTTGGCATTTTCCCTGGGGCACTGGGAGAAAAAATGCTCACCTCTGGCCTAGATAAAATGCCAGGGGTGTCCCCCTCTCCCATGGGGTCTCTGATTGCCGATCTAGGGTCTTCAGCGGGACAGAGAACGCCCATTCTCTGCAGCTTCTGACAGCTTGCTGCCCACCACAGGGAGGGGCCTTTTATACCGGTATTGAGATGACGTCAGCTCACTCTGCCAGTATAAAAGTCCATTCCCGGCAGCAGAAGTGAGAGCAGAAGCATGAGTGAATGACAGAAGCTGATCCACTGATCAGCTGTCAAAAGAAGTCGAAGTGATCAGTGCAGAACAACAGGATCAGAGGTAAGTCGAAAAAAATATACAAGTTAACGGGGCAGGAGGGGCTGGCCAGCAAGCGGGTGACTTGGGACAACCTTCTGCCCCAATACCTGCCTTCCCAAAGCCCAGGGGGGTACAGAAGGGCCTCGGCGCATTTGGGCTATGCGGGCTGGTAGCCTCCGGGCCAGGGACCAGCTGCTTGGCCTCCCAACCCAGTTCTACCAGACCCCATAGCTGGTGCCCAGGCTGGTATTACTGGAGAAAGGGGGAATCCACAATTTTTAACCCTTACATTTAAAAATAAGAACATTAGAGTAGAGGGGGACCCACACCATTTTTTTACCTTTGAAGAGTTTAACCTTTGATAGTGCAGATAGTAGTATTTTATTTGAAAAATTCAGAAAACACTCTTTTCAGTTTAGAGTGTCTCCTGCGCAGTAACCTGTGTTTACCAATACATACAGATGAACAGGTAGCAATCGTTAACCGACACATCCCAGCTCAGCCCATTGTGATAGCTTACCTAGTTATTATTATTATTATTGTTTATTTATATAGCGCCATCAACTTCCATACCGCTTTACAAGTTAAGAATACAGACAAGGTAAAACATATAGCACAGAGAACAATACAAAATTAGATGCCACAGGTTAAAAACCAAGTGTTGTGAGCACAGGAGACAATAGGGAGGAGTGCCCTGCCCTTGCGAGCTTACAGTCTAAGTTGAGTTTTAAAGAAAGCTGCATCTGTATGTGGTACGGTTTTCTTGAAAAACATTTTTTATTTTACAAAATATGCAACAAAATGTTAAAAAATATCTTTTTCACTTATTTCACCCAAAAATATTTTAAAAAGCACTGAAAAAAGTACGATTAAGACATTTCATGTTAAAGCGGACCTTCACCCTGAATAAGAGCCTATCTTTTATGTTTCCCCCACCGTGTACATACAGATTGCTCACATTAAAAATCATCCTACCTGCATCTACTGCATTTTCTGCGCCTTTAAACATCCAAGATGGCAGGCTATGTAGTCTCAGGCTGCCTGCAGACAGGAAGTGTCTTCTGACTGTGCCTCTCTGCATTCTGGAATTGCTGTCCTTTTCCTGACCCCGGCTCTGCTTTGTCCTGCACTTGCTCCCCTCTTCTCTGCTCAGTGTGTAAGCTTCTGAGGCAAAATGGCGGTGCCCGTATCCTAGAGTTCTGAACAGAGTTGCAGTCCAGTGGGGGAAAGAATAATAAGTGAGCGCTCTAAAACTTAAAAGCTATTAATTTTAGATGCTGGGGAATAGTTTTTAAAGGGTTTGATCTTTTCATTGAATGATGCTGAAGGTTTGGTTTAAAGCCCAATCTCTGCCGGAAAAAAAAACCCAATATATAATTTTCCTGGAAATCCCTAGGAATTCCTGCAAAAATCACATTAAGGCATCCTGCTTTGGGATGGCCTAATGTGTGAGCCCGCCCCCGAGCAGTGGGCTTCCAATCTCTTATCTTTCTGCTGGTCCCTCATAGCGATCGCAGGATGCATCCCCAGAATCCCTGCAGCTGAGGCACGCTCCTGCTCTCAGCCATTCAGATAGCCCGGGCTCTGGAGAATGTGCAGGGGATCCGGCTTCCTGCATAGAACACTGATTGGACGAAAGCCCACGTATGTGCCATGGGAACAGTGGAAAAGTGAGTTGAATATGCGATCTGGGGGGTTTCACACAGCAGGGCATCTGAAATTGGGATGTCCCAGGGACAAGGACCTATCACTAGGACCACTTTAAAGTGGCACAATCACACAGATGCCGGCCCTGGAGTCTAAAAAACTCTCCAGGGCTGGCAGACTAGGTGCACCCAATTCAGCATGTCCCACTGTGTGAGCCCCCAAGATCACACCCTCAAGAGCTTTACCTTTCCTTGCTGCGATGGTCGGCTGCATCCCCGTCATGACTGCAGCTTTATGAGTGGGAGCACGCACTCCACACGGGAGCCAGGGATGCGTGTGCCGCCAAGCTGTTCAGAACGACAGCTTTATGCTGTGCATTAGTATGTATGACATAAAGCAGTGGGTGATTGGACAAGAGCCCACACAAGCAACGCTGCAAACTGGGGAAAGGTGAGTACAGTGGGGTATCTAGCGAGTGTCACACAGCAGGGCATCCCAATTCGGGATGCCCCTGGGACACAGACCAGTCACCAGGATAGTCAAAATCCTGGTAATTATATACCTCCCAAGTGTCCCTGATTTGGAGGGACTGTCCCTCGTTGTTCTCATTTGTCCCTCTTTGTGGTGTAACATGCAGATGTGCATCAATAAATGATTCGCCTATTCAAAGTGTCCTATCCATCACTCAATGAAGGGTTGTGGCTTAATTTAAATATTGCTCCTGTTTCCCACCCTGAAAAGCTGGAAGGTATGGTGATAATATTAAAGCGGACCTTCACCCTGAATAAGAGCATATCTTATGTTTCCCCCACCCTGTATATACAGATTGCTCACATTAAAAATCATCCTACCTGCATCTACTGCATGTTATAAACCTTTAAACATCCAAGATTGGGGGCTCATGGGGCATCAGGCAGCCTGCAAACAGGAAGTGTCTTTTGACTGTGCTGCTTTGCATTCTGGGATTGCTGACCTTCTTCTGACCCCAGCTCTGCTCTGTCCAAGCAAAGCACAGCTATAACCCGCCCCCCCCGTACTTTATCTCGCTCTCCTCTCCTCAGTAAGTGTGATGCTTCTGAGTCAAGATGGCGGTGCCCAGTGGGGGAAAGAATATTAACTGTGACTAAAAACTTTAAATATATAAATTTTAGATGCTGGGGAATCGTTTTTTTTAAGGGTTGGGTTTTTCATTAAATGATGCTGAAGGTCCAGTTTATTAATGAAAGTAAAAAATATACAAATGAGCCGCACCACCTGCTATCTAGCAAGTTTATATAAGTGTGCTGTGCTCAATGTCCTGAGGAAGTGACGCGTGACGTCACGTAACGTGTTGACGGGGAGCCGGAGGGGGTAAAACACTGGTTTGGTATCCTGCTCACAGTAAGATCTGTTTACCAGTGTCTGTTATGTATATATTTTGTTTTTGGATTTGTCTGCCCTGGCTGGTTCTTTAATTTAGGTTTAACACACAGAGGTTTGATCTGATTACATTGCACTTAGCACTTTACTAATACACCAATGAATTTTCTTTGTTATTAATGAATTACTTATTTATTTATTGGAGACATAGTGTCACTGGGTAAGCAATATCTAAAATGTTTTTTTGCACATGGTATATAAATAGTGTAGGGGCCTTGACCAGCGTTGGCATATTTACACTTTGACATTGTATATGTCCGTTTTTTTTTTTTTTTATTAGGTTGCACTTCAGTGGACAGGTATATCCGGCTTATATGTGTGTATTTAGCAAATGACTGGGTTACATATGGCTGATATTATTGATTTGAGCTAATACCTCTATCAATCTGTCCCAGTGTCTAGTATTTTGGATATACCCCCCCCCCCCCCCCACTCCTAAAGACTGTCTTTGTTAGATGTTTTTTAGTGGATTTTTAATGTAATATAATAATAATATAGATGTAAATAGTGTAAACTGAATAAAGATTATTATTTTTGTATATCCGCAGTGGTGCTATTTTTGCTCTGGGGCGGTGTGGTGTATCTGGGGGTTGTGGGACCCCGGCTTTTGTAACTTAATGAAAGTAATAATTTGCCTGGAACGTCCCTTTTGTAGCGCAGAAAACAGAAGAGAGGCTCGTAAGCTAAATAATAACAATTCCGCGCGTTATATAAATCCATATTCACTCTTAGCCTTTCTGCATGACGTCACTATGGGTAGGAGAGGCCTATTTCTCATTCATTTTACGTAATTTTTTCAGTAGCTGGTTACACATATGCCTGATTTTTGGTATTGGGAATCCGGCGCAGTTTCCGCACACACTATTAAATGTCATGTATGTCTGCATGTTGCGGGTTATTTCATTCAGCCCGTGGGCGCTTCATATGCCGGTTCCATGAGGTGAGGAGCGCGCAGGCAGCGGCGGGGCAGCCTGGCGGCGCTGATGTGCGGGCAGGCGGGGCCTTAGCTCTCTCTTTCCGCCGGACCCGCCATCTTGCAGGTAGCCGCATGAGAGGCCGAGCTCCCGGGGTGTGAGGCGAAAGCGGGCGCTTTTCTTGGTGGGAGCGGGGTGAGAGTGGCCGCTGTGTGGAGGAAATAGTGCCGGGCCCCACCGGGGGGTTCTTCTTGTTTGTCCGGGCCGCAGTGTGGCAGGAAGGTGCCTCCCTTAGGCGCGGGCCTGCTCTCTGTGTGTCTGTCTGCCATTACCCTGGCGTGTGAGGGCAGCTGCCAGCTTGTGCTGTCTCTGCGCCTCTCATTCATGGCTGCCCCTGCTTATGTGTCAGCATGGCCGCCACCGACCCTTCCACGTGACAGGACACCGCAGCCTCCAGCATGCTCCTCTGCTGACTGAAAGTGACACCCTGTATGGGAGGACGTCGTGGTGGTCAGTCATCCAAGTCATATAATATAGTCATCCAACTGGATTTCCTACTAACGATTTGTAGACTACAGGAAGTCATGTTGCCTTATTACTATAGTTATGTAGTGCTTTGTGTCTCTACAATGCCATGTCTCTTGGTCTGCCTGCGTTTCATGGACCAGACCTCAGATCAGTGTTCAAAATGGTTATGTTGCCGCCAGCTTACCTTCACCTGTCCCTGTAGCAGTGGTTGCTCCCGCTCAGTGCTATGTGGCACAGGGAGCAATGGGTGCCATAGGAGTGCATGAATGTAGGCTAGGGGGCATCGTGCCCCCCCCCCCCCCCCCAAAGCTTCTTTTCACTCACCTGTTCCAGCGGCACATGCGCAGGCCCTCGCGTGTCTACCATGTCATTTGTTAAACAGCTCTCTGACTGGTATGCTCCTGCCTCAGCATAAATGAATGGCTGGGACAGGAGGCCACGCTGCAGGGGATGTGGTCGCGTGCCGTCCAGTCACAACAATCGGTGTGCTTTGCCGAACGACGGTCACTACCAACATTTCTCATTGGACTGCCAGCAAGATGCTAGCGGCGAAAGATGATCGTTTACGGGTGCCCCCATGGAGCCCTGGGTTGATTTTATTCTGCTTTAACTCATTGTGCTCTCCATGGAAACCCCTGTTCTGAGGTCAGATAAGTCCATGCAAGTTGGCATTCCTTTTAAAGAGAAACACCTTGAAATTTCCCTCTTTCCAACGTGGCAGCCTGGTTTGTGATGCTCGGCTGTTAGTTGCCATTTGGCTACTGGCCTGGCAGTGTCTACTGGTAATTGCAGGTATACTTCCTCAATTACCAACAAATGCACCGCTAGGCTAGTAAAGTGAAAAGGGAGGGGGGGGCGGGGCAACCAGGTGGCAATGCTACCAGGTGGCAATGCTACCAGATATGTATCATTTTAGATCAGAGAAAATGCACCTTTCTGGTGATCCCACATTGTGGTGCGACAGCCAATCGGTGTGCTCTGTTTCTTTCAGCTTCAAGCTGAGTGGAGCCAAGAGCACTGCTGGCTGCATCTTTGCTCACCTCTAGCTGTGAAGTGTGTACACTAGCCATCCCCAAATGCCTGACCCGGGTGCCCATCCTGCTACATGTATAGCAGGCATGCGGCCCGTACATGTGCTGTTGGATCACCGGCTAAGTAGGTTTACTCTGGGGGTTTTCAGAGCAGGTCATCCTTGATTAGGATGCCCCACTGGAGAAAGAGGAGGTTGTAACAGTTGACAGCTGACCCTCGCTGCCATCTGCTGCTAAATAATGCCCTAAGCCTGTTTGCCAGAAACCCACATTTCACTTCCAGGGGACCCCCAGAAGTTTACGCTTCCCTTGCCCTGCTATTAAAAATTAAGTGTTTTTACTCAGACTGTTATGGGGTTATTGCAGACCTATACTGTCAGTATAATATTTCTCCCATATGCCTTTTTATGATGAAATACGATATGCCCACCAGGCTTCTTTGTCAGAAGTCCTGTGCTGCCCTGCACGGAGTTAACTTTGTCACCCAATCACTTGTAGCAGCTGATCTAACTGCTGCAGTGATAGGGTGATGAAGGGGCCCTTACAGTGCTGGGGCTGCTGAAAATAACAAGCAGCAAAGTGGATCCGGTAGGTACATATCCCTATGTTAGGAGGGAGGAGTATGACTGTAACTACTGAAGTAGTTCTGCGATAACACAGGGACCACATAACAGAAGTAACCCCCCCCCCCAAGCTGGCGATGCCAGAAATGTGCCTGAATACTCGTGTGTGAAACTGAAGAGGAACAACACAGGAATTTCACATTCCTGTGTTGTTCTGCTCAGGGGTATCCTGATTTGGGATGCCCCCTTTAGACTCCCGGGCCTCCAATGTTCCTTTTTTAAAGGCCCAGACATGCCTGCATATTGCTTGTGTTGTAGCTCTGAGACCTGTGATATCTGAACAAACCAGGGCCTCCTGCTCAAGACTGGTTATGTGCACAGTGCATGAGTGCTGCATGAAAAGTAGATACTAGGCAATAGACTTTTGCTGCATTGTATAAAATGCTGATTGTGTTTTTTCTTTGTCCATCAGTAAAGTGCAAGTAAATACCTGAAAAATGACGAACACAAGAGGCAAAAGGCGTGGAACCCGTTATATGTTCTCTAGGCCCTTCCGCAAACATGGTAAGGCTGTACTGTCCTGTGTTGTCATTTTGTAGTATTTGCCCAATTTTTTTTTCTTTTGCTGTCCTCCAAGTTTATACAGGTTTGCAATAAAGTTTCCCGATCTTTGAAACCTGTTTGGTAATGTAGATATAACTGGACCACATTTTTTTTTTTTTTTAGGGATGTTGGTAAAGAAAACAATGTTCAGTTCTTGGAGACAGAACAACTTAGCTAATATTGTCCATGTTGTTTTTTAGGAGTGGTGCCATTGTCAACTTATATGCGCATCTACAAGAAGGGCGATATTGTGGACATTAAGGTACGTTTTTGTTTCAGTGGTTCCTAAAGGCAATAAAACCACAATCTATGTAAAAGTAACTAACTAAAGTGCATGAAGCTGCAAATATTGCTGGGCCTTACTCTTGCCATCTGTCTACCCAGTGCAGTTAAACTGCATTTCAAGTTTTGTCTGCACTTCATGTGCAGCAGGTCAGAGCAAGTTCAGTAAGTCAAAAATGACTGAACTTCCTTTATTATGCTGCAGTGGGGCATCCTAAATTTGGCTGTGCATTGGTGTCCAGTAGCTCTGAGAACAGGGCTGCTGATACTCTTTCGGGATCTGTCCATGGTGGCTGTAGGCCAGCCTGTCACCTCGAACAGCAGCCAACGAGCCCGATGGGCTGCTTGTGGTCATCTGTGATGGAGAGGTGCGTATTGGCTGCCTCCATTGTTTGGGTCCTCTGGTCACTTTGGGAGAAAAACAAAATGGACACAAGATAAGAACCACAAATATTGCTTATGCTCACTAACTTTCTGCCTGAAGTGACTGTTGGAGTACAAGAGCAAAGATTCTCATAGACAAGTGTTTTCCTACACCTCTGGGAAGTTTGAGCCTTGATCTGGGAGTTGTTATATTGACTTGAGCTGTAATCTGGTCTGATGGAGCACATAGTCTACCTTGGCAGGCTTCCCCCAAATGAGAACCACTGACAAAAGGCGCTGTAGCTTACCTCACACAATGTCTCACTTTCCTCTGGGTCTGGCATCTGATCCGCAACAGGTCTCATACTTTCAGCATGATATGTATGCTGGATTAGAAGACCAGGCTGAGTAACCCACATAAAATAATGGTTGCCTCAGTCTGGACTCATCAGTCACGAATAGAGGCACAAAAGATGTGTGGAGATTCTAGGGCTCAAGTACAGCATGTGCTGTGGTGAGCAGCTGTAGGTAAGCAAAGTTGCCTTGTGCTCAACATTGATGCTGAACTGGGGTATTTATGTGACAGCCTGAAACTGGACTTGACCTTTTTACTTAAAATATATCATATTTTGTTTAGTCATTGAGGCAAAGGCTGGCAGCTTGAAGTCAGAATAGGCTCATATAGCTTACACATTGGTTGTGTGCCTCACAATACTGTAATAAAGCCCAATGCACTAGTTTACTGTCATTTTAATGCAAATTATGTACATTCAAAAAGGTATGGGGGCCCGATTTAGGTCAGGTCAAACTGAACCGCTCTATGATGACCATTCTCCTTACGATTTACTCCAAGTAAATGTGAGTTTTATATTTCACCGGTTCTGAGAGCAATTCATGTTATAGCTAACATATCGTAAAGTCTGTCTGTAATTGCTGCTGCAGCAGCAGCTGGATGATGTCACATTACATCTGATAATCTTCTAAATGACCAGGCTAGGCAGAATGCATAAACTTGTGAATCTGTGGGAAATTCTAGTAGCACGAACATCATTAGCGGTGTTCTATTTTCCATAACTCTAAGCATTGTGATATTTAGTTTAAATATGGGCCTCTATTCAAATGTTCAAAATATATCCCAAAAATTAGGGTGGTATTTGACACCCTCTGTGTGCTTGATATGGGCCCTCACCGTTGATATGGTGGATCAGTGGTGTGCTGCAGAAGCTGGTCTGGGAGCATGTGCTCTGTTGTGGAGCTAATGACACAAGAACCACACAACTGACACAAGTGGCAGTCTAGGGTATTTTGTTAGTCTCTGCTGTGGGATTGATAGACCTCCAGTGATTAAAGCTAAGGTGGATCCTTGCTGGCCAGCAAGCTAGTGTTTGAGATTCCAGGTCCGGATGGTTTCCTCTTCCTGGGGCTTCCAGATTTGGAGCTTGGTATTGTGAAAGGGGAGACGCCCCTGATCTCCCTGTGGTCTGCGTTGTGCTCCTGCCCCTAGCTTTTAGTTTCAATAATTTTATTGAATAGAAGCATGAGGAATGCAAATTGTGTGGAAGTCAACTCAAAACAGCACAACATTTAGTCAAAATAACCCGAAAGTAAAAAACCACGCCATATTTGTTTTGTAGTGAGTGTAATCATTGTATCCTTAAGTTAGAAAGGTATATTTTATAGGTCTGTGGTGCAGTCTACTGGGGGAGAGAAATGGCAATGTTGTAATAGTTACAGTGACAGTTGAACCAATCTTGTATTTTTGCAGGGTATGGGCACAATCCAAAAAGGCATGCCACACAAGTGTTACCATGGCAAGACTGGCCGGATCTACAATGTCACACAACATGCCGTGGGCATCATTGTGAACAAGCAGGTCAAGTAAGTGATTTTTACATTTTTATTATTTATTTGCCCCTTCACTTTACCATGTAGATCGAAGTATCTATTTTGGTCATTCCAGAGGGCTATAGGAAACTTCCTCTGAAAACCCAGGCCATTTCTTAACATATTTGGCTTGTGTCCTGTCGGAGGAGACAGTGGCTCTAGGATAGAGATGCCAACCTGCGGCCCCTGGCACGCCACCCCTATATTTCATATAGCTTGCCTACATCTATCCACCCCTTCCACCTCACCTATGCTTGCGTCATTTCTTCTAACCTCTGCCTGCTTCACTTTTATTTATTTTTTTGCCTCATTTCTTCCTAGCTCACCTTTTTTCAGCTCATCATCCTTGCCCAATTCTTCCTGCCTCATCTGTGCTCACCCCTCAACTTCTGCTGACGTCGTCCCACCTCACCCACCTCACCTTTACCCTTTCTCACATCTGCCTACCTCTACCCACCTCTGTTCCACCTCTTACAACTTCTGTTCACCTTCTCCCTCTTTACACCTTTACCACTTCTTCATTCCACCTCACCCCTGCATATACATAAATTAGATATAATACTTTAAGCTTTTCAGCAGTAAACCGTTTTCTCTGCTTCCATTTTATTGTGGCCCTATGGAGCAAAAAAGTAGTACACCCCTGCTCTAGGACATTAATGTTTGTGTATAATTGGCAAATTATTGAAAGTCCCACGTGACCACTGACCTGGCTGCATGCTTTACAGGCCTCATCCACTTTCTAAATGTTTGGAGAGAATTCTCCTTCTGAGACACTTATTCACATTTAAACAGTTTAATGCTATGTGGCCCACACAATCATTTAGTGAATAGTGATAACTGCATACTGTGTACACTGCATTTTGCTTCACTTTGGCATTTATCCTTAATCTATCCACCAGTTGTGACCTGTACTGAATAGGACCTAAGCTTCAGGTGTATTTTCTGAGGGGTGTTGTACCAGGCTGCTAATTGCTTGCTTTTACTATCCCATAATGCTGGGGGCTGTTGATGGGTGCTCCTGCTCTGGTGCTTCACCTTATAGGTTAGATGAATCTTTGCCTTATAAGATCCCTTGTTAGAAGTGGGGAAGCTAGATTAGCTGGGAGGAGGGTGCTGCACCAGGCACCTCGGACTTGTGAAAAGTGGTATTATCTCTAAAGATTATGGTAGCCCTGCTTGCATGTGATACCCACTTTTGGTCTGCTTTAAGTGGCTGGTAAAAAAAAACCTCTACACCTGCAGGCTGGATCCCTCCTAGTTCTGTGGGCTGCAGTAGTCCAGTTTTAAAGCTGTTCGCTTTGAAACGAGTGGTACCCCTGTCTGGTCTCTGGCACAATGCATATCTGTGGTGGACACTGTTGATTTGCCATGGAGGCACCATCACCCAAGGAGCCTGTACTCTCCCCTCTGCCATGCTTGACTTCATCTATTTGCCTGATCCTGCTGTGGATCTCTTGGAAGTATTTAATCCAAAGTTTGGTAAGAATGGTAATACTTGCCTTTTTTTCTTCTCAGAGGTAAGATTCTTGCCAAGAGAATTAATGTCCGTGTAGAGCATATCCGCCACTCCAAGAGCAGAGACAGCTTCCTGCAGCGTGTGAAGGAGAACGAGCGTAAGAAAAAGGAGGCCAAGGAGAAGGGCATCTGGGTGGACCTGAAGCGTCAGGTGAGATCTGCTAGTTTGGTCTACTAAAGATCGGATTTACAGTGTTCAATGATGACTTTTCTCCAAACTATTCACTGCAACAGTGGATATGAGTCAGTTATTTCACCGGTTCTGAGAATGGTTCTTGTATGGTTTGTTGAGAGAATTCTCTTCATACAGCCTTTTAACGGCTTTGTATTTCCTTTACAGCCAACCCAGCCAAAGGAGGCTCACTTTGTCCGAACATATGGAAAGGAACCCGAGCTCCTTGAGCCCATTCCCTATGAGTTCATGGCATAAAGTTCTGCTATTAAAACATTCTTTTCTCAAGTCTGTGCCTCGTGTCTCTTTATATCCGATGAGCAGTTGTACTGGCATATTGGAGGTCCATACGGACTGAAGTCTATAAAGCGCACGGTGTTGCTTCTCACTGAATTTTTTTTCTTATGGCTGCCTCAACTATAGTATCAGAAACCAGTGAATGAGGGCACTGTGTAATGCTGCATGCATCTGCAGACTACTGCTTTACTTACAGGCTGATTCATTACTAACGCCAGGTAGCGACAGATGAGCGTCTGTAGAGGCTGTGTGGTTTATGAACATGTATGCACCAGTAACAAAGCGAAACCATATGGAATTACATTGTTATAACATTGTAACATGAACACTATTCTCAGTGTGCCACACACCCCACTTCCCCTGTAATTCTTCACAATTGGGTTACTCACCGACAGGTGACGCTGTTGCAGAGAGGAAGTCTTGTAACGAGCCCCCTTCCGGCCTATATATACCTGGTACCTCCCATTTAACACCAGTGTTTTTCTCTCTGCATGACGACAAGACAGAAGAATGAAGTCTCCTGCTTGCAGGTAGCCGGGGTCTTGCCCCGGCACCCCCTTTGGGTCTATTTCTGCCCAGTTTGATTGTTTGTTACCTATATGGTTAAATGGAAGCCTCCCAGCCCAGGCTGCTCACTGGGCAATTGGTAGATGGCACTATAGGTGCCTAGGAGCTTAGCTTATCTCCTCCGCTCGACCTCTTGTGGGGGGCAATGCGGCTATCCGGCATGGTGATCCGGATTTGGGATGCCCCTGTCCCAAGGTTCCCCTTGGCCCTTTGCTCTCCCGTTACGGTCCCTTCTCCCTTCACTGTGGGTGGGGGGGGGGGGGGGGGTTGAGGGATGTGTATATGCATGTGGTGGTTTACTTGTGTGTTTTATGGATCACCTTGTCATTGTTCAGGTCAGCACTGCAGGATGGGTGCACACGGCCTGACTGGTTATCTCTCTCTTTTACGGATTGCCCACACTGATTAGTCCTCTCGCTGGCAGCTCCACCATTGTGCGGGCTGCTGGTGGGCCTGAATGGCCTGAGTTTAGTTCCGCTTTAGGGCGGCCGGGGCGGGCCGCGCTGTGGCAGGCATGGCTGATGCTGCGTGTGACGCTCTTCCCCCCCCCCCCCTTCCCTCCCTTTGACCGGGCGTCCTCTCGTTTTTTTGGCACCGCCGTTCAGCGGGCCGCACTGTCTGCGCTGTTTGAATCTAGAGGGGGGGCGGGGCCCGGATGACAGAGGGGCGCGTGGCTGGAGCGGCGTCGACGTGCAGCTTGGCCCCAGCCGCACTTCCTCCATCTTATCAGAAGTCAGCTGCGGGGCTCTCAGCCGCAGAAAGTGAATCATCGCTGCTGCTGCTGTCCTGGGTTTTCAGCCTTGGGCAGGTAAGCGGCCTCACCTCATGCAGGTTGAAGGCCACTGAGAAACGGAAACGCCTTTCTCCTGTAGCTCCTGCTTCACAGGATGAGGAATGTGAGCCTGTGGATTGGTCCGAGCTCCGGGCTCCTCCCCTCAACGAACACATGACCACCGGCATAAAGTCTTGGCTCCTCCCTCCCTTCACCAGTTGTTTCCGTGTTCCTCCAGAGGAAGGAACATGACCACTGGCTCCTGGACTGATGGGTTCAGGTAAGTATTGTCCGGTACTGTGGGCCTAGGCAGGAGGTCCATTTCTCGATCCCGAAGACTTCTACTTATGTCTGGGGCCCGGGATACCCTAAGATTTTTTTGGCCAAAGTCTTTGTATATTTTTCTTTTTACAAAGGGGGGGTAAGTTAAGAATTCCCTCTACTGAGGATGATTTTATTGGTTGAGACCAGGGCTACCGGGCCCTTAGATTACATTAGGTTTAAAAAAAAAAAGAGAGATTTGTGTGTTTTGTACCTTTAACAAAGCGGGGAAGTGACGTCGGCAGACTTCCTCCGCTTCGTACCTCTCCAGCGCACAGGTTCATTGTCAGCAGCTCAGGCGGCACCGAAGGTGGGTCGGCTGCTGCTCCCGGGTTGTGGGCGGTTTTCTCAGCAGTGCTGTCCTCGGCGGCGGCTGCTGCTCCCGGTGGCGGCTCCGGCGGCTGCTGCTCCCGGTGGCGGCTCCGGCGGCGGCTGCTGCTCCTGGTGGGAGCATCCACCTCGCCTCAGGGCGGCGGCTGCAGCCCTGAGGCGAGGTGGATGCTCCGACGGGGGAATCAGAATAACGGGTACAGGCGCACGTGGTTTCTCTGGGGTTTTTTAATAGAAGTATCTAACCCGGATATTATTTGGTCTCTTCCGCCCAAGGCGCTGATGTCATATTCCAGCGCCTAGGGTAATTCCTGCTTACTACCAGAGACACGTGTTCTGTTACTTAAAGGTACAGCACGCTGTTTCTCTGGAGTTGTATTATTTGGCCTCCCCTTCATCATTTATTATGAAGGGTTAATGGGGAGTATGTGCAATCAGTTCCTACCCTATTTATATGGGTTTAGCATACTGTTGCCTCAGTGCCTCTATCCAGAACTATGTCAGAACAAGGCCTGGACGGTTTTTTGGACGCTATGGGAGATTTTGCCACTGATATTTCCTATGTGGAGCAAGAATCTTCCAGCATGCCGCCGATTCTGGAGGGAGGAGGCCCGGCTCTGCTCTGGTAAGCCTTTTATTTCCCCTTTATATGATTTCACTATTTTCTATCAAGGGCATACTCAATCCCATTCTTTTGTTTTGTCTTTTAGTCTAAGACCCCGGACAAAACTTCCAAGAATCTATCTAAATCCTCTTCTTCAGGATCCAAATCCAGTAAAAAGTCGTAGATGCCCGTTATGTGATGTGAAACTTCAAGATAATTATACTAAACCCCTTTGTCAAATCTGCACCAACAAGGTGGTAAATAAGGAGCATAATGAGGACCTGATGAAAATGATGAGGGAGCTTAAAGACCAGATTTCATTTTCTTCTATGGCTCAAAGGGCTCCAGAGTATACCAATTATCAAAGTATTCCTTCCCAACCATCTTCCTTTGATACACCCTTTTATCCAGGTCCTTTGCCAAATACTCCTTTCTTCTGCTCTCAGGAGTCATTTACTCCCGATGAGGATGCAGAAGAGGGAGAGATTTCCTCTCAGGAAGAAGAGGATCAGGCCTCTGGTTCTGTGGATATTAAGACAAAATTCCTTTTTCCCCCTGGAGAATTACCCTTCCTCTTACACATGATTTATTTGTCTATGGGTATAGAGGAAAAGGTTTCAGGGCCTAGATCTACCCAAGATAAATTTTATCAGGATTTAGCCCCAGAATCTGCTTACACATTTCCATTTCATGACTACCTTAAGGACATGATTTTGGATCAATGAAGGATCCATCAAAAAAGGCTTTTACCTCACGGGGTTTTAAACGCAGATACCCTTTTTCAGAAGAGGATTCTCATCTTTGGGAAAAATGTCCCAAGTTAGTTGCACCTTTTTGCCAAGATTTCTAAAGGAGCAGGTTTAGCGTTTGAAGATTTTGGGGTTCTTAATGACCCCCTAGATAAGAGGATGGAATCTCTCCTTAAAAAGGCCTGGCAGCTGCAATCTAATGTTCTGAGAACCAATTTGGCTTCCAATTGTGTTATCAGAAATTTGGGGTTCTGGCTACAGCAGCTTAAAGATTCTCTACAGGAGAAAACTAATTTAGAGAAAATACTTAAGGCTTTGCCCATCCTTTTTTTCCGCTACAGCCTTTGTTACAGACGCCATGGCTGAATCGATCAAATTTTCTGCACAGAGTTTAGCTGTGACCAATTCCATACGCAGGACTCTTTGGTTAAAGACCTGGTCTGGTGATATTGGTTCAAAAATTAGGCTTTGTGCGTTGCCCTTCAAGGGCGAATATCTGTTTGGGTCAGATCTTGGCATTATTAGTATTAGACTTCACAGCGGACAGGAATAAGGGTTTCTCTGTTTTTCTTAAGCCTTCATTTGATCGTATGTTTTTTCCTAGGACCTACTTTAGACGGCACTTTCCTAATAGGGGAACATCCAAGAAATCCAGAGCGGCCTCTTCCTCTGTCAGTAATTCCAGAAGGGGAAAATTTAAAGGTTCCACCTTCCTTGGGACCTATCAGGCTAAACCCAGGAAGCAATGACACCAATGTTGTAATTGGCGCCAGGCTCAAGAGGTATTGCACTGTCTGGGGAGACATGTGGTGAGCCCATTTATCCTAAGGGGTATTACGGAAGGATTCCATATAGATTTTTCCTGGAATCCCCCTTCAAGATTTCTGATTTCCCCTCTTCCATGTGGGAGAGAGGAAAGAAAGGCAATGTTTTTGAGTCTGGCAGACATGGAATCAAGGGGGGTTATTGTGCCAGTGCCTCTACATCTACAGAGGACAGGGTTCTACTCCCCCATTTTTCTTGTAAAGAAGAATTCAGGGGGTTTCAGGTTCATTCTGAACCTAAAGAGTCTAAATTTGCTTGTCCAATACAAACATTTCAGAATGGAGACAATAAAAAAAGAACTCTTACTTGGCCTCAATAGATTTGAAAGATGCTTATTGGCATGTCCCAATGAGTCCTCTGGCTCAATCCTTTATGAGATTTGCAATAAAGGACGGAGATCAGATCTTACATTTCCAATTTGTTTGTCTTCCTTTCGGCCTAGCTTCGGCTCCAAGGAGATTTACCAAGGTTCTCGCAGAACCTTTGACGATCTTAAGGCGCAAGGGGATCTCAGTGATCGCATATTTGGACGATCTTCTGTTATTCGCCCAATCAAAAGACAGGTTAGTGAAGAACCTTCAGTTGACTTTACACCTTTTTATCTCATGCAGGTTGGATTGTCAATCTCGACAAATCCTCTCTGGTGCCCTCGCAGGTCATGACTTACCTAGGATTCGAGATCAATTCGATCCGGCAGGTCATTATTCTTCCTCATCACAAGGTGGCGATCCTGCAAGATGCTGTCCGGATGTTATGTTCACAGGAAATTCCTTCAGTAAGACAGGTTATGAGGACTCTCGGTTTGTTAACCTCGTCCTTCCCAGCGGTAAGATGGGGGCAGCTACATTCCAGAATTCTTCAAGAATTTATCCTAAAGAATTGGGACGGCTCCCAGCTGGGTCTGGACCATCAACTACCAATCACGAAAGACGTGATGATTTCACTGGCCTGGTGGTTAAAAGCAGATCGTTTCAGGGAGGGTCTACTTTGGCAGGACCCCAAAGAAATAGTGGTGACAACGGATGCCTCAGCCTGGGGCTGGGGAGCTCATTGCAACGCAAGTACAGTCCAAGGGAAATGGTCGAAGGGCGTGAGTCAATTGTCATCCAGTCTCAGAGAATTGTTAGCCATAAGGGAATCCTTACTGGCCCTGAAATCGCTGGTACATCTAAAACATGTACAGATCAGAACGGACAATTCTACGGCGGTGGCTTACATAAATCACCAAGGAGGAACAAGATCCTCAAAATTAATGACAGTGGCAATGGAGATTCTGTTTTGGGCAGAAGGCAATTTAAAGTCTCTTTCTGCGATCCACTTAAAGGGAACTCTGAATCATCTAGCAGATTTCCTAAGCCGATGACAGATTAAGGAATCGGAGTGGTCCCTGAATCCGGAAGTATTTCAGACAATTTGCAAGATGAGAGGTGTTCCGGAAGTAGACCTATTTGCATCAGCAGAAAATCACAAGGTCAACAGCTTCTTCTCTCTGAACCCGAGAGATCGGTCATTGGGTGTGGACGCTCTGTCTCAGGCTTGGCACTTCAACCTGGCGTATGCCTTTCCCCCAGTGCGTCTCTTACCATTGGTATTGAAGAAACTAGTCAAAGAACCAACTACCGTTCTGTTGATAGCACCGTGGTGGCCAAAGAGACCTTGGTTTTCAACGCTAGTAGAGCTGTCAATACAGGATCCCTGGGAAATTCCAATGTCTCCTCTTCTTCTATCACAAGGTCCAGTCATCTGCCCGAATCCGCAATGGTGGAGATTGACACTATGGACCCTGAGGTCACCTTGCTGCAAAGGAAGGGTTCTCAGACCCGGTGATTAATACTCTGTTCACAAGGAGGAAGCTGGTTACCAGAAAGATTTACCTTAAAGTTTGGAAAACTTTTAAGTCCTGGAAGTTGGAGAATGGTAGAACATCATCCAAAACGCCAGTTATTCTGGATTTTCTCCAAAATGGTGTCAACATGGGCCTTAGCGTTAATACACTTAAAGTTCAATTAGCGGCTCTATCAGTCTTTTTGGATAAGAAGCTTTCTTCTATTTCTATAATTAAAAGATTTCTTCTAGCTGTCAAACGAGCTAAACCGATCACTTGCAAGATTGTTCCACAATGGGATTTGGCGAAGGTTTTATCCATGCTAAGTTCTTCACCCTTTCATCCTAACAAGAACCTTGACATCAAGCTACTAACTTGGAAAGTGTTATTTTTAGTAGCCATTACCTCAGCACGGAGGATCAGCGACATTCAAGCATTATCATGCAGACATCCATTTCTCCAAGTTTTTCCGGACAGTGTCGTTTTAAAGGTAGATCCTATTATCTACCAACGGTGGCCTCAGATTTTCATTGCTCTCAGGAAATTATTATTCCGTCCATCTCAGAGGACGAGCCACAACTGATACCGTTGGATGTCAGGTCTCTTCTGCTACGATATCTTCAGGAGACTAAAGATTTCAGGAAGGATGACAGTTTATTTCCTTCTCGGGTTATAGAAAGGGCTTGAAGGTTTCCAAAGTCACGCTTGCAAGATGGATGAAGAATACTGTAAAGATGGCCTATGGGCATGTTAACTTGCCTTGCGGCGTTACACCCCACTCAGCAAGAAGTATTTCCACATCTTGGGCAGAGCAAGCTGGGGTATCTATAGATCAGATCTGCAAAGCGGCTACCTGGACATCAGCTAAGACCTTTGCAAGACATTATCGTTTGGATCTTCTTTCCCAGAAGGATCTTTCCTTTGGCAGACGTGTTCTTCGCTGTACTTCCCACCCTATGAGGTAGTTCTCGCCTATCTCTCAGGCGTATGCTGCCCGAAGGATGTTTTGAGAAAAACCAAGTTAGTTACCTGGTAACTTTTTTTTCTAAACGTCCGTAAGGGCAGCATACGCCGATCCCTCCCTAGTGTATATATTTGAGGGGTATTGTTTGGTTATGTTATGGTGTGGAGTCGTAGGTCTTGTCTCCTCTTTTCTTTCAGATCTCTACAACAACTGGTGAAGGGAGGGAGGAGCCAAGACTTTATGCCGGTGGTCATGTGTTCCAGTTGAGGGGAGGAGCCCGGAGGTCTCAGGCGTATGCTGCCCTTACAGAGGTTTCGAAAAAAAGTTACCAGGTAACTTGGTTTTTCGCTCACTGTGTCTCCGATGGGGGACGCCGGAGGTGGACCTGTTTGCCTCTCATCACAATTACAGGCTCCCGAACTTCGTGTCGCTCTCCCAGGATCCTCTGGCTCTGGCAGTGGAGACGCCATGTCCCTGAGCTGGGGGGAATCTGGGGTTTCTATACCTGTTTCCTCCGATACCCATGCTGGGCAGGGTGGTTCGGAAGTTGGCTCTGGAAAGGGTGTCCGCCATTCTCATGGCCCCAAAGTGGCCAAGGCGAGTGTGGTTCGCAGACATCGTTCGGCTGGCAGTGGACCAGTTTGTTCTGCCTCTTCGGCCCGATCTGCTCACTCAGGGCCGGTTGTGTTACCCCAATTTACCAGCGCTGGGTTTGACGGCCTGGCTGCTGAAACCTCCATCTTGAAGGAGGAGGGTCTTTCTGACTCAGTCGTCAAGACTCTGATCAGTGCCCGGAAGAGGTCTTCTTCTATCATCTACTATAGGACTTGGAAAGCCTATATCGCTTGGTGTGAGATTAGATCTTTTCCTTGTAGGGTCTTTTCGGTCTCCAGGATTCTGGAGTTTTTACAATCTGGCCTAGACTCTGGTCTTCAGCTAAGTACGTTGAAAGGGCAAGTTTCTGCCTCATCTTTTTTTTCAGAAGTGTTTTGCGCTTCATCCTTTAGTTAAAACTTTTTTTCCAGGGGGTTACGCATGTGCGGCCTCCCAGGAAACCATTACTCCCTGTTTGGGGTTTGAATTTGGTTCTTTCTGCTCTTCAGGCTCCTCCTTTTTGAGCCTTTGCAAGATATTGCTTTGTCTACCCTGACTCAGATTGTCTTCTTGGTAGCTATCACTTCGGTCCGGCGTGTCTCGGAGTTGGCGGCCTTGTCTATCCAGGCGCCTTACTTTGAGAGGCATCAGGATAAAGTGGTCTTACGGTTTAAACCAGACTTTCTTCCTAAGGTTGTTTCTGCTTTTCATTTGAATCAGGATATTGTTCTTCCCTCCTTGTGTCCTAATCCTAAGAATGACAAAGAGAGGGTTTTGCATTGTTTGGATGTAGTACGCTGTGTTAAATACTATTTGATTATTACGTCTCCTTTTCCTAAGACGGATGCCTTTTTTGTTGTGCCCTGTGGGCCTAAGAAGGGTTTGGCACCGGCCAAATCTTCCATTAGCAAATGGATACGTCAGGCCGTTATTGTGGCCTATTCTGCTAAGGGGAAAGTTCCCCCTTTTCGTATCGCTGCTCATTCTACTCGCGCCGTTGGAGCGTCTTGGGCTTTTCAGCACCAAGCTTCTGTTGAACAAGTTTGTAAGGCCGCCACCTGGTCTTCTGTTCATACTTTTTCTAAGTTTTACAAAGTTGATGTGCGAGCCTGAGCGGATGCTGTTTTTGGCCGCAAAGTTCTGCAGACTGCAGTCATTTAAGTTATGCTTCATTTTTGCCTTCGGATACCCATCCCTTGTGGACACTGCTTTTTAGATGTCCCAATCATGAAGAATTAAAGGGGAAGTGGGGTGTGTGGCACACTGAGAATACCATTTTGTGAGTACTCACCTGAAAAATGGATATTGTCAGTGTGCCATACACCCCCGCCCTTTTCGGTATCCCGAATCCTTCATATGGTGAAGCTTTTATTTATTTTGAGGTTACCGGTAGATTACTGGTACCTTGTCTTTCTGCTTTTTAAATCACTGGTGTTAAATGGGAGGTACCAGGTATATATAGGCCGTAAGGGGATCGTTACAAGACTTCCTCTCTGCAACAGCGTCACCTGGCGGTGAGTAACCCAATTGTGAAGAATTAAAGGGGAAGCGGGGTGTGTGGCACACTGACAATATCCATTTTTCAGGTGAGTACTCACAAAATGGTATTTTTAATACCAGACCTGTAAGGACAATTCTGCATAAAAATATTAATACAAAAAGTTTTCAAAAATGTAATTTTCTAGGCCTATGTCAAAAAGTTGAGATTTAAAAAAAAAATAAAAAAATTAATTGGGATCAGGAAAGGGATTTAAGGATCGTCCATAGAAATATATGGCAGAGCGCCAGGTAAGACGTGGCTCTCTGCAACGATGAACGCCGGCGCTGTATGCTGAGGCTGGGATAATGATGAAACGTACGCTACATGGCGGCGTTCCTGTCGCTCACCAGATTTGGCTTCATAAATGTGTAATTGCGGCCCATCTACGGCGTTCACCTGCCGCTGTACAAGCACTACCTGGCGCTAGAGCTTCATGAATAAGGCCCCGAGTGTGCTACCGACTGAGCAGTTTAAGATATCGGACTATTCTCTCCCTCAGAGGACCTAAACCCTCCCTAGCAGCTTTGTTCCAGATCTGTACAGACGTAAACTTCTACTACTGCCTGTAAGCTCTAAATCTAGGAGATGCTGCATGACTGATGGCAGAAAACTTTAGATTCACTTTAAAGTGGACCAACACCCAGGGGGGATCGGCCCGGGAATCTAAGATTCCCGGGCCAATCAGATCCCTCCCCACAGGGCATCTGAAATCGGGATGTCCCGTGGGGTGAAACCCCCCAGGAAGCCCACAATCCTACCTTTTCCTCTCCCTCGCGTCCCTCTAGCAGGGTCCGCGCTTGCCGTTTGTGAATGGCTGGCGTGGGTGCACTCCCTGTAAGAGGGATGCGCGGGAGGTGGCGGCGGACGTGCTCTGCTTGTCTGTCGGTGGGGATTGGATGCAGCGGTCATGTAGGAGCGGGGTGAGGTGAGTTTTTGGGGCTTTCTGGGGGGGGGGGGTTTCACTCAGTGGGGCACCCCCTGATCAGGGTACCCCACCAAAGTGGACCAAAACACAGGATAGTCAAAATCCTGGGTGTTGGTTCACTTTGAAGAGGAACTAAAGTCAGCCAATGCTTACCACTCATTAATAGTATGGTTGCCAATGACAATCAGGTGTACACATGAAACCAGTGGTTGCTGGTGGTCACATGAATGGCTGCCATACAAGTGAAGAACTAGTGACTTGATCTTTAGTTCTTTTTTAAGTCTGCCCCAGCATTTATGCCATAGTTTACCCCAAATAACTCCCATGTCATTTCAGTGGCATGTAGTAATAGTGCTTGACCCATTTGCTGCATGTTACAGTTAATGCAAACCTATAGGCAATTGCCCTAGGACATGGTTTTTGTGTTTACAGTTAAAGTGGACCAAAACCCAAAATTTTCACCTGGGTATTAGTCTGCTTCAGACATCCCAATTTGGGACGCCTCTGGTTTGAACAGTCTGCATGGGTAATTGATCAAGAGGCATTAACCAATCATAGCTCACTGTTGTACACATTCATGCCCAGAAATGAGGTCTAAATGAACCAGCTGCGTGCCATTCAAATGTTGCACGCATCTGATGAATGAGTGTTGGTTATGCAGCTGGACGCTCGTGCATGTGCTGTGGGTTATGTTACCAAGGTAAAAAAAATGCTCAATCAAGGAGATTCCAATTTTGAATGTGACAAGCCCTGGAGTCTGTTACTATGGGCTTTTGCTCTAAAGTGGTGTAGACTAGGTTCTGAAGTCTGCCACCCACTTTGGACCAGTGAGTGGTTCCTGAAGATATGGCATCTGCTGAATTGTGGATAATGGGTGAAATGGGGCTGCAATGATGTCCAGAAAGGACGTAAATGCAGAATTTATCAGAATCTGGTGCCAATGTATAAAGAAAAAAATAGCACCCACCCAATTCACCAGACTTCTCCCTTGTACCCTCTAGGACAGGGGTACTCAAATGGCGGACCGCGGTCCGAATCCGGACCGCAGACGCCATTTGTCCGGACCGCTGCCCAGTGTTCCCTGTAAGGTGCGCACCCGCGACAGCCCCTCCGCTCAGCCTCGCCTGCCGCCACTGGCACTCGGCGGCGAGGTCATCACATGCTCTGGGGCGGACCTCGGGTTTACTGGCAGACAGCACAGCCAATGAATCACTGATTCATTCAGGCTTTCTGCGCTGCAAAGACGCTGATTGGCTGGATGTGGGCGGGACCATCTCTCCCTCACGCGCTGACTCGCTCCCACCAGCATGCTGACAGTGCTCTGATGTGCGGAGAGCAAAGCACTGATACAGCAATGACAGAGGAACACATGCTGGCTGACCCTGAACCGCTGTCTGGAGAAGAGGTGCTCGGTGTCTCTCTCATCAGCTTCGTTTCAGGACAGGTAATTGTTCAATGTGAACTTTGTTAAGGGTGCTAGGGACAGGGGCTGGGTGTGGATGCATTCCATCCCTGGAATCTAAGAGATTCTATGGCTGCCCGCTGACTCTTCCCCTGGCCATTCCAAATTGGGATGCCCCACAGTATGAAACTCCCAGAAAACTGCTATTCACTCACCTCTTCTTCTTTCCAATGGCGCATGTGACATAGTTGCGGCAGATGAGAACCCGCACATGGGCCGTTGGAACGAGGAAGAGGCTAGTAAATGGCGGCGTTCTGGGGGCATTCATGCAGTGGGGCATCCCGATTCACGATGCCCTGGGGGAATGGAACAAAACCCAGGAAAGTTGAAACCCAGCCATTCTTCCACAGATCTTAGCTGTCTGAGCCCACGGCACATGTGCGGCCAGCAGCGGCATCACTTCGCGCATTTTCTTTCGGCTGTGCGTGGCCACACACAGCTGAAGGATGCAAGTGATGCCACCTGCTGCGGATGTGTGTGGCTGGGATTCCATTTAAGTGGATCAAAACCCACAGAGATCGTCTCGGGAATCTATAAGATTCCAGGGCTGCTTGATTCCCTCCTCCCGGGGCATCCAGAATCAGGATGCCCCTCTGTGTGAAACCCCCCAGGTCACCCAAAAACTCACCTTCTTTCCCGGTCCAACAGTGCATGCACGAGCAGTGGCCGCATCCCCGCTATCCCTTTAGCAGGGCACGTACCCATGCCAGGCATTTGTGAATGGCCGGCGCGCTCCTTGTTAGAGGGTGGCAGGGGATGCCACCGCCAGCACGCTCAGGCATTGCCCAGCTCCCTCGCCCCCCCGGACCTTCATCCCACGGCAGACCCTGGTAAGTGGACCTCCACTGAAAGTAATTGAGTACCCCTGCTCTAGGATGTCAAGGGCCTGGTTCATTGAGTGCACCCAACAGGGATGTGGAGACTGAGCCATGCATAAGCTGTGGGAGTGAGGATAATTCACGCAAGACAGGATTTTATTTTTACTTGGGGCTGATGGAATCTGGTTTGGTGGGCCACTTTAGAGGGTCTGTACACCCAACAGCAATAAGGCAGCTTACCTGATGCCTGTCTCATGTGCCTCTCCATTTCTTGTGGTGCTGTGAAGAAGCAGAGCTCCAACTGCCCCCTAATTTCAGTTCTATTTTCCAGGACAATGATGAAAGTGTGTATGCAACCCCCAATTTCCCAAAAACTCACTTTTCTCAGGCTCCCACACTGCGCTCACCAGCCACAAATGCATCCCCTGTAGCGCCCAGCCATCCAGTTAGGCTGGGGGGAGAGAGCATGCCTCAGCCTGCAGCCACTCTGGCTTCCCTATACCCTGGTCTAAATGGCTTTTTTGCCATGTATGAGCAATGCAGGTGAAAATTTGGGGTTTTGGTCCACTTTAACTGTAAACACAAAAACCATGTCCTAGGGCAATTGCCTATAGGTTTGCATTAACTGTAACATGCAATGAGCCAATGCAGAGCATTGTTTGGGCCAGAACATCTAGTCAAAACCCCAGGTTTTGGTTCATTTTAGGCAGTATTAAATAGTACTCATAAATATAAGTCATCAAAGTGGGAATAAAATTTGCCTACAATTGCATCTAATTGGATGAGAGCTGAGGCCTGTGCCTTGCTATTGCAGATGAGGTATGCATTACAGGTTTCACACAGACCCAAATCCCGGATGGTGAAAATAGAACAAAATCTTTTTCACAAATTAAAATACTTGGGATTCACTGTTCTAAAGTATTCTGCAAAGCAGAGTGTCGGTGCATTTTATAGGTTGTAAAAAACTGAAAATTGACGTTTACTGCATTAATGGGTCACATTTAAGGTGGACTCAAACCAAGGATTTTGACTACTCTGGGTTTTGGTTCTTGCCCCGGGGAACCCTGAGGCCACTGCTTGCACATGCACCCTTAGACCGGGTAAAGAGTTTCCGGGCAACTGGGGGATTTCATGCAGCGGGGCAACCTAATTCTGGATGCCCCAGGGTAGAAAATCTAGCAGTCCTCAATGCTCCTGGAAGGCACCCCAATGCTCACATCAAAATAAATGCTTAAAAAACTGCCAAAAAATAAACCTGCTGGCAGTTTCAATGTTAAATGCCATGCCTTTAAAAGTCAGGTTTAATAAAAAGCTTAAAACTGACCCCAAAGCCCCCCCCCCCCCAATTACCTGCCTCCCCAAAGCCTGGGGTGGGCAGAAGAGCATGCGGGCCATGAAGGCTATGTGGGCTAGTAGCTTTCAGGACCGGGGCCACCGAAGCTGGCCTCAGCGCCCTGAATACCTGGGCTGGTTATGCTGGGGAGGGGGGACATTTGGGGGGATTTTTAAGGGTTTTAGTCATTAGGAATTCCCCCAAAAATGGGGGAATTTTTAACCCTTTATGTTCATCACTCAACAGGTATTAAAGGCTTCCAGAAGCAGCAGGAGAGCAGAAGCCAGAGTGATCGGCCGTGGGACAGTTTTCAGGAATGGTTTCATCAGAAATAACTATTAAAAAAAGAAAAATAATTTTTTTCAGCTGTTTTTATTTTTTTTATTTTTTTACATTTAACCCTTTGTGAGCTGGTAAGGGATCCAGGAGACCCAGGTTCCCCTCCCGTTCATCTCGGCTCCTGGGCCACTGGGGAGCGGCTTTTATATTAAGAGATTGGGCCTCTCTGAAATCACTCAAGGGAGGGGTCCCTCCACTTTTATGATGTCCTTAAACGCCTCGGTGGCATACATTTGTAAGAGCCTGCATGGGAGCCTGAATGGAGAAGGTAAGTATAAGTTAATTAACATTAATAACGTTTTTTTTTTTTAAGTTTAAAATGTTTTTTATTACACTTTTACTTTGAACCAGTTCATTACTTGTACCAGCGGCATGGTGATGCGGTTGTGCCCGGTGGCCCATAGCATGGGCCTGTGTTGGGCACCAGACCTGTGCTACAGACCACAAGGGCTTTTAATGGTCAGGGGCAGGCTAGGTGGTCCTTGAGCCCTGGAATTACAAGGAAAAACATGAATGGTTTGCTGGGTTAGAAATGCCTAAAGATGAACCCCACACATTTTTTTCATTATTGGCAGGAAAATGATTTCAAATGTAACCTCATCCCCAACAGAAAGATGAGCCCACTACAACTAGCTGGGTACACCTAGAAAGCTTAATGTGTGTAATTTCAGGGAATATATGGTTTGTGGGGGGAATTTGGGAATTTCAAATGTAAAGGGTAGCTTTGGATGAAGAAGCACTTTGCAGAGCTGAAATTTTCAAGTAAAATTACTCTTACATGCATGCTTTGCTTTGGGGAGTTTGGCAACCCTACCCTTGAAAGTACCTCTTCAGATTTAACATGTATTCTTAGTATACAGTACGTCCTGCTCCAAATAGAATACTTACAAGTGGGTATTACTCCACCAGATGGCGCTGGACTGCAGAGACATCGAAAATAGGCTCCTCCCGGCCCCTCAAATACCCAGGGACCGACCACAAATCCCCAGAATTTCTCTGCAGTCTGGACTGCTAAGGACGAGAAATGGCTCTCTATACTCGCAGGTGAGCGGGGCTATTAGCCTGTGGCCCTGTAGGACTATTCCCACCCGTTCCATTATTTATATGTCTCCCAGCCTTGGCTGCGCTGGTCGGGTGATGGTAGGCAGCACCGCTGTTAGGTGCTTAGGAGCGCTGCTCCACCGCAATCCCCCACCAAAGGGTAGGCAGTTCAGGCTTATGGTGAGCCTCTATGGGATGCCCCTCCCGCACTATTGCCCCTATCGGTGGGCCCTATTTAAGTGGCCGCTGTCCTCCCTCACTCTCCTTGTAGCCTTCGGGGGAAAGAGGGTGTGTGTGTGTGTGTGTATATATATATATATATATATATATATATATATATATATATATGCTTATACGTGTATTGGCTTTTATTCTTTCACTGTCTTATGTCCGGTGTCAGCCGCCGCACTACCTTGTGTCATTATTGTATTTTTAAAATTGCCGCCGCGCGCGCCCTTGCTGGGTACCACGCTCGGCGGCGCCATTACCTCAGGCGCTAGTGCGCCGTCATTGGCTGCTTGTATCTGGCTTTGTGCTCTTCGGGGGGCGGGGCCTGCCTATGGCGTGTTACGCGTCATTACTGATACCAGCCCGCCCCTCAAGGTATACCGACGCCATCTTTGATCTGCTTATTGGCTCATACGCGACGGATCCCTACCTACTGCGGTCTGTAAGTGCCCTCGCGGGCGGTCTTATTATCTACTTTTATATTACTGTGTGCTTACGGCCTCTTTTCTATTGTGTCTTTCAGGCTGGGCAAATCCATTGGCTTCTTCCAGCCCTCTATTAGTTTTTTACTTGTTAGGCCTTGTGTAATACTCCCACTTCCCTAGCGGGTTATTGGGGCATCCAGGGTTGCTTTATAGCATTAATCCCTATCGGCATATAGTGCCGCTTTAATCACCATATGGAGGCATCTCAGGACAATGTGACCGTGGTTCCTTCGGGACAAGCCCGGCTGTGTGTAGCGTGTGGGCAGCCTCATGCTGACGCTGACAAGGCGCGGGTCTGTATACCCTGTGCTGAGCAGGTACTTTCACTGCAATCTGGCCTTCCAGTGGCTGTGCCTGCACCTCGTTTCACTTCACCTACCCCCCCCCAAGCTTAAATCTCACTCCTACTGAGTTGCATACAAGTGGGGATTCTCAGCCTGATGTTACTTCCAGACTGGCTACTGTTGAGAAGTTGATTGCTAATACCTTGGCGCGTAAGGCCCCTGCAAAAAAGCGGCACTTAACGCCTAATGTCACTCTTTTCCCTATGGAAACTGAGGAGTTTTGGAATCTTTGTGGCTATACCCCGTCGGATGAAGGGGAGCTTTTCTCTGACTCAGCCTCATGAGAGCCAAGGGGTCATGACGATTCTGGCTCTGACCCCTGGGCACCGGATGACACTGACAGACTGCTGACCCAGATTTTTGAGGTCCTGTCCATTTCTCCCCCTGTTGTGGCTCCCCGGCAAAGGGGGGAACTTTTCCATACAGCAAAATCACGTTTGGAATTTCCTGAGCAAGCACATTTCCATAACCTTGTGCTCAAGGAATGGGAGCGCCCCAGTAAACTTCCCAGGGTACCTAAAAGTTGGGATAGGAAGTATCCTTTTCCTGCTGAGGTGGTGAAGTGTTGGTCATCCCCTCCCAAGGTGGATGCCCCGGTCCTAGTGCTATCTAACACCTCTGTCATGCATTCTCCTGACTCTACTACCCTGCGGGATGCCGAGGACCGGCGCATTGACCAGTTGGCATCCAATGCCTTTGCTTGTGCGGGGACAGTCTGTGCCACTGCCATTACTGCTGTAGCCACTAGAACCCTTATCAGAAAAATACTTGATAATGTCCCTGATGATTTGCCTTGTGAGGCGTTTAATGCACTTTCCAGTTGTGATGTGTTTGTAACTTTTGTCCTCTCTGCCTTGGATGACACCATCAGAATGTGTGCCAGGACATCTGCCCTTGTGGTGGCTATACGCCGCTCGGTTTGGCTGGCCAGTGGGCTGCTGACAACGCTGCCAAAAAGGCCCTCACTGGGTTTCCCTTCAAAGGACTGCGCCTGTTTGGGGACCGCCTGGACCTTTTTGCTAAGGGAGGCAGGTTACCCCAGCGCAGGCGGCAATCTCGTCCCTTTCGGGGTCAGGGTTCCTTCTCCTCCCCTTACCAAGGTGCTAGACAGGGAAGGGAGGTTTCCTTACCTGGGGTCCAGGGAGATTTCTGGAGTAGGGGCAGAGGACGTGGACGTCCTAGTTCCTCCTGGGGCCCCAAAGCTAAATCCTCTCCCAAGCCCCCTCAGGCATGATGGGGCGCCCTCACCCATCCGGGTGGGGGGACGGCTGCAGCAATTCGCTCATGTCTGGAGGCTTCATGTCTCAGACCGGTGGATTCAGGAGGTAGTATCCTCCGGTTACAAGAGTTTGCTGCCCGGCCGCCCCCAAGATTCATCAGATCCCGGATTCCTCAGGACCCTGTGTTAGCTCAGGAGCTAGTGCTAGCTGTGCAAGGCCTCCTGGAGCTGGAGGTCATCTGCAAGGTCCCCTTAAAAGAAATGGGCAAGGGTTTCTATTCCAATCTATTCACAGTCCCCAAAAAAGATGGTTCAGTCAGGCCCATCCTGGACTTAAAGATCCTCAACAAATTTGCCGGGTGCAGGCGCATGGAGACTCTGCGCTCTGCCATCAGTTCCCTGCGCCAAGGGGACTTCATGACTTCTGTGGACATCAAAGATGCTTACCTTCATATTCCTGTGTTTCCAGGTCATCAAAGGTTCCTCAGGTTCGCTCTGATGGATCAACACTACCAGTTTGTGGCGTTGCCCTTTGGTCTCACTTCAGCTCCCAGGGTGTTCACCAAGGTGCTGGCTGGCGTGGTGTCTCTACTCAGGTGTCAGGGCGTCCACGTGCTTCCCTATCTGGACGACATTCTCATCACTTCCCAATCTCTACATCAGGCAGAATTGGATACTCAGCTGGTGGTGTCCACTCTGAAGTCATTTGGATGGGTGATCAACCACCCCAAGTCCTCTCTGTCCCCCCTCCTTGGTGACTCCATTCCTAGGAATGAACCTGGATACAGTTCAGGCAAGGATTTTCCTTCCTCAGCAGAAGGTGGACAGTCTGATTGCACAGGTTCAGTTCCTGCTATCTTGCCCTGATCCCTACATCAGGCAGGGGATGCAGCTGGTGGGCCTGATGGTGGCGTGCTTCGAGGCGGTCCCTTATGCTCAGTTCCACTTAAGGCCTCTGCAACTTCACCTGTTTTCAGTGTGGGACAAGGATCCAGCGTCCCTGGACAGGGTCTGTGTGCTCTCCCCTCTGGTCAGGAGGTCCCTCTTGTGGTGGATGGACTCAAGGAACCTGTTGGGGGGCAGATCCTTTCACGGATGCCAGTCTGTCAGGTTGGGGGAGTTTCTGGAAGTCCCTGCGGTTCCAGGGGAGGTGGGGTCCTCAGGAGGCCCACACACCTATCAATGTTTTGGAACTGCGGGCGATCAGGCTAGTTCTGGCTCACCTGACTACTCCCCTTCGGGGCCTGCCTGTTCAGGTGCGCTCGGACAACCAGACGGCGGTTGCCTACATCAATTATCAGGGAGGGACCCGGAGCAAGGGGGCCCTCCAGGAAGCGTCTCTGATACTGACTTGGGCGGAGGCCAATGTTCCCTGCATATCAGCTGTGTACATCCCGGGGGCAGAAAATCTCCTGGCAGACTCTCTGAGCAGAGGGTCCTCACGCCAGGGAGAATGATCCCTATGCAGCAGGGTGTTCCAATCTCTGTGTCGCCCCTGGGGCCAACCAGATGGTACCAGCAATTCTGGTGGCCCCCAGGTGGCCAAGAAGAGTGTGGTTCGCAGACGTGGTGCAGCTGGCAGCAGATCAGTACGATCTGCCCTTGGTGCCAGATCTACTCACTCAGGGCTCACTACGCCATCCCAATTTACAAACTCTGGCTTTGACGGCTTGGCTGCGGAAACCTCCATCTTGATGGAGAAGGGGCTGTCTTCCTCGGTTGTGGATACTTTGATTAAAGCTAGGAAGAAGTCTTCCTCTTCCATTTACTACAGGGTTTGGCATGCCTACATTGACTGGTGTGAGTCTAAGGGCCTTATTTATCAAGGGATAGCGCCAGGTAGTGTCTCACTAGCGCCAGGTAGTGTCTCACTAGCGCCAGGTAGCGCCAGCTATCGGCGGCTACCGACTCCAGAACGCCAGGCTGCGAACACAATCACGCATTTATCACGCTAAATGAGGCTAGCGCCGCCGAGAGCGTCAGCTAGCGCGGGATTAATCATGTTGCAGACTTCAGCGAACAGCGCCGCTGCTAATCCCATCACAGCGCCAGGTATGACCTCTCGCTACCTGGCGCTCTCCAATGCATTTCAATGGAGAAATCTTTAAATATTCATAATTAATTGATATTAATGTTTTTTTTTTTTTTAAATGTCAAAAATTCTGTGACCACTTCTGCAATGTTAGATATTTTTTTTAGGGTAATAAAAAAAAAAAAAATTTGTGCAGAATTGATATTACAGGTCTGATATTAATGTATTCATATTACCAAATGTTTATAAAAACATGTTTATTTTTTTTTAACAAAAATATGGTTGTTTGGGGGTTAAAAAACTACTTTTAACCCATCGCCGCCAGCGCTCTGGGGTTTAAACATGCATTTCACAGCGCGAGAATTTTTTGAGCGTGATTTGTTAATGAATATGCTGGGAGCCGTTCGCTATGGCCATTCGCTGTCATGCGCTCCCATACAGCGCGGAACCAGTCAAACAGCGACTCCTAACCCCGTATTCAACATTACCGCACACCGACTGAGTCGCTGTCAACAGCCGAACAACGGCCAAGCACAGCGAATACTAGCGGGCGCTGTGAAAATCACGCTACTGTCGCTCATCTGTCTCTACCTGGCGCTATTAATAAATCGGCCTCCCCGTCTCTTCCCTGTCGTGTTTCTCTATTCCCAGGATTCTGGAGTTCCGTCAGCATGGGTTGGACATGGGGCTCCAGCTAAGTACTCTGAAGGGGCAGGTCTCTGCCCTGGCTGTTTTCTTCCAGAAGTCCTTTGCTCAGCACTCTCTGATTAGGACCTTTTTCTGGCGGAGTAATACCCACTTGTAAGTATTCTATTTGGAGCAGGACGTACTGTATACTCATAATATCAATTCTACAGGTGAGTAATCACAGAATTGTATTTTTTCTTTGCATATTGTTTGTTTTTTTATTTTGTTTTTATGTTTTTTATTTTTTAGGGCTCCTAAATGCAATATGCTTTTATTGAAAAACAATTAATTACAAAAAACACTATAAATTGTAAAAAATAGATGTACATATTTCACCCAAAAATATTGAGAATGTACTAAAAATGGCAAATAAGACATTTCATGTTAAAGTCCAGACCCAGCTGAACAAAACAATATATAATTTTCGGCAATCCTTTCAAAAAGTACAGTTAAACATGTATAGTGCAAAATACAATCTCAAGGTAGGCTGCCAGTTAAAAGACACATTTAGTAAAACACTTAAAACTGAAAAGATACAATAAAAAAATTAAAAGTCAGGCTATTTGTTAGATGAAAATTGTATTTAGATGAAAATTGTAACAATCCTCAAATGATGTGGTTCCAGTAGCCACAAGCAAGCAGCACCCTATATTGACACTATCCACCCAAATGTTTCCAGAATCAATTTTTCCAAAATTAAATGCAGCCAGGCCGAGAGAAAGCTTCTCCACCAAAATATCTCAACAGGTAGGCTTAACAGGTTAATCTTTCGTCATTGCCAAAATTAGACACAACCCAGTCAAAAGAGAGCTTCTCCACCTCGGCAGTGAATGGAATCAAGCAGGGATGCTGGAACAATATCTCTTCAATCTGGGTTCCAAACAGTGTTCGGAGTGTCTCAGGAAGTGAGCTTTATAACAGGTTACTTTTTCAACAATTCCAAAATGAAATGCAGCCAGGCCGAAAGAGAGCTTCTCCACCAAAGTGTCTCAACAGGTGGGCTTAACAGATTAATCTTCCAACCATGTCTAATTTTGGGAATGATGGAAGATGAATCTGTTAAGCCTACCTGTTGAGATATTTTGGTGGAGAAGCTTTCTTTCGGCCTGGCTGCATTTAATTTTGGAAAAATTGATTTTGGAAACATTAACCCGGTATAAGCCCACTTCCTGTGACACTCCGGTAAGAAGATCTGTGTGGTGGTGGATGACTGGAACCAGCACGATTCTTTGAAAGTATATGCACTGTGGGTGTCGATTTACCTGTTAAGACTTTTTCGAGGGGCATCCCACTTGGGGATACTTAAGAATACTGCCTTGAATTAGGGGAGCTCTGTTATTATTTCTTACAAATATTTAAAGACACAGTCCAGGCAAAGTGTTGAGCTAGACTGCACACTGTCAGGGGCTGCATCTTTTATTCACCAGAACTTTGCATTCCCTGATGAACTCTATTGAACTTGAGCCTCTCTGCTGACTCAATTTTCAGAGTCTCCTCCTAGTCCCCCGTAAAGATATACACAGAGTTAATGATGCATGAAAGGCCCAGCATAAAGAAGGTCACTTGAGCTTGTTATACAGTTATGGCCATAAATGTTGGCACCCCTGAAGTGTTTCAAGACAATAAAATATTTCTCACAGACGCAGGATTGCAGTAACACGTTTTGCTATACACACGTTTATTCCTTTTTTGTGTATTGGAACATAATGTCACACCAAACTCCAAAAATGGGCTGAACAAAATTATTGGCACCATTAACTTAATATTTGGTTGCACACCCTTTGGAAAAAATAACTGAAATCAATTGCTTCCTATGACCACCAATAAGCCTCTTATACCTCTCAGCCGGAATGTTGGACCACTCTTCAAGGCAATGCAAAGCAAAGTGACAAAAAATTGTATCCAATGAAAGAAAAAAAACAATAAAAAAACTGTTTCAGTGGGGATCATGCAAATTATTTGGTGAGCTTTTTAGCTTTTAGACACATAAAAGCTCTACCTTTTTCTTCCCAAATTACCTGTACCTGGGATGGGCCATTTTTCCAGGTTAGGCACATTTCTCTAAAAATTATCTCTAAAAACATATCTCTAACATTTACCTCCATGATAAATCCTAACCCTCAAAAATAAAGTGCTAATGTACAAGCAAAAAAGTGCTGTAAGTGCCAATGATATATAATCTACAGCTTAAATGTGAGCAGAGCAACTATTTGGAATGAGATCACCCCAAAAAGAAAGAGTTTCCCTCCTGCTGGGTCCAATCGATATCCTCACCCACGCGTTTCGTGACAACCACGTCACTTTATCATTTATCACAGATATGTTATGGGAGTTGGATATGAATTAGGATATTCCTGCTGGGGGCTGGTCTGTATGTTTTTTTAAATGTATGTGGTTATAATGTAATGTTTGTCATGTTTTTAGCATGTTTGATGGATTAAAGATGATTTTTGGGATTATACATGTTATCAATGAATGATTATTGAAGGGTGAGTGGTGCCGTCCTGGAGTGGTCCTAATTGCGGTGTACTGGGACCGTAGTTATTTGTAGCTTTATCATGTACAGTATATAGATGGTCCACATTGGCCACACATACAGTTCCAACTAAAGATAACTGGTGGGGTGCATCTTCCCTGATTTGTCCAGCATTGCATTAGGTTAAGGCCGTGTTAAAAGAGCCTACCTTGACGTGGTATCAGGCTTAAAATCTTTTGGGCAAATTCTTTTATTTTTTTTATAACAAGCCAAAAAAGAATTTTGGGTTGGATCAAAAAGGGGGTGTGGGGCGCAAACCTTGTGGCTGTATGGGGCCCCAAAATTCCTAGTAGCAGCCAAGCACAGACCCGAGCTAAGTGAGCAGGTGGCGCTTCCTACACCCCAAGACCCAACAGAGTATGATAGGTAGACTGGAGGGCAGATAAAAACACTAGTCTATTGGGTCCTGAGTTGTGTGGGGAGTGGGGTCTGCTTGCCTAGCTTGATGGGTCTGCAGGCCCCTTTTTTTAGTTGAAGAGACAGTCCAACGAAGTCTGAAGGCCTCATAGACACTGTAATGAGGGGTCTGGGGGCACCATCCTGTAGTCTTGCATAATGTGCCTGTCAACCTAAGGCCAGCCCTGTGAATACTATATGTAATATAGTGACCCCTCAGTTCTGTGCAGCACTTAGTCTGATAGGGAACACCAGAAATGGCTGCACCCTCCAGTGCTGCTCACGCTACTTGCAGGGGCATGGCTGCTACCCTTGCGAGCAGCTGCTTCATGTGCAGATGGAGTGTCTGCAAAGCTAAATATCTATTGACTGTGGGGGGTATTTAGTAAGTGGGCATTCCAAATCAAGATGCCCAGGAATCAACCTTTGGGATGTACAAGTGTTGCCATCCCAATTTCTTAGGCAACACTTGCACACCCAGGGGTGATCGGCCCGGGAATCTATAAGATTCCCAGGCCGATCACCTCCCTCACCGCGGGGCATCCGAGATCAGGATATCCCGCGGGGTGAAACCCCCCCAAAAGCCCCAAAAAACCTTACCTTATCGGCGACGGATCAGCCGCCGGCGACGGATCAGCCGCCGCCTCCCACGCGCCCCTCTAGCAGTGCGCGCGCCCGCGCTGGCCGTTTGTGAATGGCCGGCGCGGGCGCGCGCCCTGTAGGAGGGACGCGCGGGAGGCGGCGGCGGCTGATCCGTCGCCGCCGAAAAGGTAAGTTTTTGGGGGTGGTTTCACACAGCGGGGCATCCTGATCTCGGATGCCCCGCTGAAGTGGATCAACACCCAGGATAGTGAAAATCCTGGGTGTTGGTCCACTTTAATAAGGGGGGGCACCATAATACACCATCCAGGTTTTGTCCTCATCCCCTCCCTCTTTTTTCACTTTCCCCCCCCCCCCCTCTTTTTCTTTTCTATCTTCTATGGTTCTTTTTTACGATTCCTATTACATTCTTCCCCCCAATCTTATGCATGCTCTATCCATCCCTATCAGTCTCCATTCATCACTACCTCTCTCCCCTTTCCTCCATCCCATTTATATCCCTGTTCTGTGTGCCCTTCATTTCTGTTTTCTGCTTTTCTACTATCTCTCTCTCTCTGAGCATGAATGCATAGCTAGACTTTGGGATGTGAGAGGTATGTTTATCCCAACCTCAGCTGGACTGGTTTTCCCACATTTCCCTCCCTTGCTTTGCCTCCTTCATCTCCAGTATTTTCTCTACTTTTTGCCTCTCTGTTTTATGTAACCGCTTTATCTTTTTCACATTCCCTCCATTTTGCTGTCATTCACACACATTCCCTCTACCTTTTCGGCTCCTTTTCTTTTTTTTTCATCCCCCCACCTTCTCTGAAATCCCTTTATTATCTCTTTTTCACATTTTTTTTTACCTCATCTTCTTTCTAAGGCACGTTCCCATATCCCCGTTTTTGTTGCACTGGAGTAAAAGTTCTCTATCGCCAATAAAGCAGGGAAGAATTAGTGCTGATTGAAATGCATCTTTCAAATCTATGAAAATGCAGTTTTGCTCGCAGTGTGGATGCAATGCAGTCCACTAATGTCTAGAGGGAACCCAGGTAAGCATATCTATTGCATTTATCTGTGCACTGCTGCCTCCTGGTCCATCGCCTCCCACTGATGCCAGGTGCTTCTGCCGCATCCTCCTTTGGAAGCTAGGTGCTTTGCCATGCCTCAGCCTCCCCTGATAGTTCCAGCCTGGCTGCTGTCTCCTCCAAAGGGATCCCTCCAGCATTGCTCACTTTCAGTGCCAGGTCTCCATAGGCAGGGTCCCTTCAGTACCTCCTGCTTTCTCTTCTGGGTCTTGCTTGGCCACCACCTCCTCTGCTGGGATCCCTCCAGCACCACTTTTCCTCCGCCGAGTACAGCCTTGCTGATGTCTCCTCCAGTGGGGTCCCTTCATCACTGTCCGCCTCCTTTGCCGGGTCTAGCCTGCCCCTGGTATCCTCTGGTGGGGTCCCTCCAGCACCACTCACTTCCTCTGCTGTGTTCTCATGCACTTGGGTAGAAGGAATCCCTGCTCTGAGTACCGTATGGGCAGTACTGTGTTAGCCAGGACCTCGGAGGAGAGAGATTTAGGGGTACTGATTACTGATAGCTGCAAGATGAGTGGACAGTGTAGCCAGGCAGTGGGAAAAGCAAGCAGGATGCTCGGCTGCATAGCTCGAGGCATCACCAGTAGGAAGAGGGAGGTTGTGATGCCGCTGTATAGAGCCCTGGTGAGGCCACAGCTAGAATACTGTGTGCAGTTCTGGAGACCTTACCTGCAAAAAGACATTCAAATACAACGTGTCCAAAGGCGGGCAACGAAAATGGTGGAAGGACTTAAACTTAAAACTTATCAGGAGAGACTTAAAGAACTTAATTTGTACAGTCTGGAGGAGAGAAGGGAGAGGGGGGACATGATTATTTAAATATGTGAAAGGATTGAATAAGGTTCAGGAGGGAAGTGTTTTTAAGAAGAAGCTTAAAGTGGACCAACACCCAGGATTTTGACTATCCTGGGTTTTGGTCCACTTCCCCGGGGCACCCCGATCGGGGGTGCCCCGCTGTGTGAAACCCCCCAGAAAGCCCCCAAAACTCACCTCTCCCCGCTCCCACTTGGCCGCGCCGTCCAATCGGCGCCGACGTACAAGCTGATTGACAGCAACGTACAAGCAGCTTGCCCATCGGCGCCTCCCGCGCGTCACTCTCGGCGTGCGCACGTCTAGAGGAGCGCGAGTGAGGCGGCGGCGGCGGAAGCAGCGGCTGGAGAGGTAAGGCTTTTCGGGGGTTTTGGGGGGTTTACACCCCGCGGGACATCCCGATCTCGGATGTCCCGCGGTGTGTGAGGTGATCACCTCAGGGTGTTGGTCCACTTTAATGATAGAACAAGGGGGCACAACCTGAAGCTAGTCGGGGGGAAGATCAGGAGCAATGTTAGAAAATATTATTTTACAGAAAGAGTAGTAGATGCTTGGAACAAACTTCCAGCAGAGGTAGTTGAAAAATCAACAGTCACTGAATTTAAACATGCCTGGGATAAGCACACATCTATCCTAAGATAATGAGAACATACAGTATACACATAAGGGCAGACTAGATGGACCGTATGGTCTCCTTCTGCTGTCATCCTTCTATGTTTCTATGTACTGCCTGACAGTGGTCTCGTCCTGTGGGGCCCCCCAGCACTGCAGATTTCTCCACTGGATCCAGCCTGGCTGCTGCCTCTCCCGCCATGGTCCCTTTGATTCCAATGCTTCCTCTGCAGGAGGCCTTTTAAATCAAATCAAGTTTATTGTCACATACACAAGTTATATAAGAAGTGCTCGGGAACTCCTGCTTTGCCATTCTGGGGAGGTAGCTTAGTCTCCCAGCTGGTCCAGCAGAAAACAGTTCCCTGCATTGAGCTGCCAGTGGCTGTGCTTGGTGGCTTATGTGCAGTGACAGCTCTGCACACACCCATCACTGTAGAGTTGCTGGCGGCTGCTTTGCTGCTCCAGACTCTCCGTCCTGCCCTGTGGTGGCTTTGGCTGCCCAGGTGCAGGGGGGGGGGGGGGGCACTGCTGCTGAAAGCTTTGTTGCAGGTCCATCAGACCAAAGACTGAAAAGCCTCCTGGACCAGACCATACCCAAAGGTTGGTGGCGGTCCCCTTTGCAGGGCAAGTGGTGGAGGCCCTGGGGCGCACGCCCCTTAAGCCCCCTCATAATCCAGTGCTGGAGACAGTTGGGAAGTATGGCCTTAGCCTTGCTCAGCTTAGTGACGGTGGGAGCCCCCTTGAAATGCCCTGGCTGCAGCCTCAGAAGCAGCACATCTCCATACAAAGCAATGGCGTCTCCCCCAGCTCTCCGCTCATGGTCATCCCGCCATCTCTGCGGAGAATCCCCCGGCCACTAACGCTGCGATGACGAGGCCCAGAACGCGTCACTGTGCGGCCCCGCCTCCTCCCGGCAGCCTATAAGAGCGGCGGCAGCCCGCACTCCCCGCATTCCTGACAGCTGCCGGGGACTAGCGCAGAGACTAGCGGAGGGAGCTGCCGTCCTGTCACCAGGTGACCCGCAGCCGCCTCTCCGATGCGCCTACCGACCATGTCCGGCAACTTCCTGCTCGCACCCATCCCGGAGTCTGCCGACTTTCTCACGGTTCGGGATATCAAAATGGCTGTGATGGGCGCCAGCGGGGTGGGCAAGACAGGTAAGTGTCACCCGAATGGACGCTGCTCCATAGCACTGAGCCCATCCTCCTGTGGGGCGCTCAATACCTGAACAAACGGGGTCCCGGACTGTAATTCATTCCCAATGCTCTCCATATGCATCTCTTTATAAAGCGCCATCATGTTCCGTAGCCCTGTGCAATGTAATCTATCCAGCCTGCCATTTATTGTATGTCTGCCATGGTAGTGCTGCTCTGCAGTGCTGTTAAAGTGGACCAGCACCCAGGATCCTGGGTTTTGGTGGTGCCCCGGCGCAAACCCCCCCCAGATTGCAAGTAAAAACTTACCTAAACCCGCTCCTACGGTGCATGCGCGGCCGCTCGTCCAATCAGCGCGCTCAGAGCCGCTGAGGTATGCGTGTCAATGAGACGTCTTACAGCAGCAGCTCCGAGCACGCTGGCGGACGCATCGCGGGCACACGCCCTGTTAGAGAGAAGCGTGAGATGCGGCCGTGGCCCTTATAGATTCCCGGGCCGATTACGCTGGGTGTTGGTCCACTTTAAAGAGGAATAAAACCTGGGATTTTGATTATCTTGGGTTTTGTTTCTTGCCTCGGGGGCATCCCGATTTGGACCTACCCATAAAACTTGCCTTTCCCTGGTCCTACAGAAAGTCACAGGGGAAAGCCAGAAATCGGCCCTTGAATCCTTTAGATTCCTGGGCTGGTTAAGGTGGGTTTTGTTCCCAAAAAATAACTCGCCCTCGTAGCGCCCAACTCGGGATTATTATCAGGCATTGAAGTCTGTATGATGGGGGACTGCATACAGCTGCACCATGCTGCGACCTCCTACTGGAGGGGATGCTTCTGACATACATGTAGGCTTTCTATCCCCTATTAAATAGGACTCCATTAGGTAAAGGTGAGTAGATCTCTCCAATGTAGGGCTCACTGATGGTACGTGGGGGATAGGTTAGGCAGGTTTATTGTCCCTGTGATCAAGGACCCTCCCTGGCACAAAGTTGGCTCTGATTTAATGGAGAATTGCAGACAGATTAAAACTTCCTGGTCAGATTTTGTAGTTTAAAGTGGTGCAATGCCCATTTTATTTTTAGCAAATAGTGTGATAGTTGCCAGGGCATCCGGGTTATGACACAACACCCCCATATATACCCCTGGCATGTGGAGCCCACTGGTCAGGCCATGTGTGCACTTTGTGCATTCATTAATTGGATATATCTGCACGTTCTAATTATGATTTGTAAGGGTTAGAGAGGTGCCGAAAGGGCTATTCCTTCTATTCCTATAAAAATATTGGGATGGCCGCAACAATAAAGAGTGTAAGCCTTTGGTACCCAGGGTATGCACAAAGAATTACTGCCTGGGCCCTGATTGTAGGTGCTTGTGTTACTCCTGCAAGATCCTCTGCTTTGATCCCCATCTTCTCAGGGCACAAATATCCCCTCGGGATAAGTCATTTGGATGCAAGGTTTCTGCAGCTGTGATTTTATCTTTCAAGCTCCAGAGCACCAGTAGAACAAACCTGCTTCTTTAAAGTGGACCAGGAGACAAAAATTATGTCCATGGGGCAGCCCAGTTTGGGATTCCTCTACAGTTAGGAGGCCAAAGCCAGACATTAAAGCGGACCAAAAGCCACATTTTTAACTAGCATCCCCTGAATTGCTCCCCACATGAGGAGGACCTTTTACCAATTTTCACTGCTCCTGCATCACTCTAATCCCAGATAATGGCGCCTCCTCCGTCGTTGACACATACTGTTGTGTGTAGCAATGATGTAATTGCAGCACCTATGCAATGACTGATCCCTGCCATCTTACAGAGAGGAACAGCCAAAAAAATAAGACTTTTTCATGACTTTTCAAAGAGTGAAAATATTCATTTTTTCATTTTTAGTTCTGCACCCTAAGAAGGAAGTATCAACAGGGGCTTTGGCCAAATGTATTTGACAAGTTCAGTGGCTTTTTGTCCGCCTTAAGCCATTTATGATGCAGGCAGGAAATAGCTGCACGCTTCAGTGAAGCATGTCTCCTATTGGATAAGCTGCAGATTCCTCTCGTGTGGAGCTATTAACTGTCCCTCAACAGACACAGCTCTGCTAGGGTCATGGGTTACCTTAGTTTATTGCCCTTGTGAACCAGGACCCCCTCTGGCACAAAGTTGCAGGGGAGAGTGTAGGTCCCCTTTAGTGCAGGGCTATTATGATTAACTATTGCATCATCATCCTAACAATTCCAGGATTTCGGGTCATTGGAATGAAAAGCATTATAAAGAAACCCAATACCTGTTATATATTAAGGAGTTTATTTTAAAAAAATTAAGGCCACATAGTGAGAGGTGAATCTCAGGTCCCAGTGCAAAAGGTGTATTTATCAAGTCAAAAGTGCCTGAGATGGTGCCAGGTTGTGTCCCATCTATCAAGAGCATCAGCAATGGGTTGAGTGCCCCCGCTGAGTTCCCTACGGTGCCAGATAAGACCAGGCGCTCACCCTGCACTGTGTGGCCTTATCCCATACATTTCAATGGGCTGGGATGTTTATTAGTTGTTTTTTTATTTTTTTGAGGGCTGGTGCATGTGCCATGGGATCCCTGGGCTGTTTGGAATTGTTTTTGAACTTTGTGTTACGCTTGTGATTTGGGCCGTGCAAATCATGTGTCCCCAATTTAATTCCCGGGGTTATTAATTTTTTTCCCAGCCCCCAAAAAAATAAAAACAGGGGCCCTGAAATCCCCTTTTGACAGCGCCCACTCACATAAGCGACAAGCCGTGCACTGCTCCAACTAGCCGGCTGGGAGGGAGCGCAGGCATAGCGCCGCCTCGCTCCCCGCCACTGAGAAGTGTGGCACAGATAGTGGCTCGTGCAAGCCGCTCACCTGCGGCTGGGAGGGAGCACAGGCATAGCGCCGCCTCGCTCCCCGCCACTGAGAAGTGTGGCAGATAGTGGCTCGTGTAAGCCGCTCACCTGGTGCCCACTGAAAAAATAGATAAATAAGGCTCTAAAATTGATCATTGCCTTATATGACAAGAGTGCAGCATATTATTCTCTTTACACCCAATCTTTAATAACCTTTACTAACAATTTGCTCATAGTAAAAGAAGCATTATTGTGTAAGAGAATGGAATTGTAGGATTTTTCTCTATCAGGTATACAAGCCTGATATATAATTGGCTGATGACAGAGGAACGGGTGTGATGGACACAGACAGAATAAGAACATTAGCGCTCCTCTATGGGCACAAACTATCCACTGTTACAAAGCGACACATAAATATTAGGCTGGCGGAGATACTTTATTCCTTTATTATTTATATTACCCAGGGTCCCCTCTCCATGCTGGCAATAGAATAATACTTTATTCATCTAGCGATGCTCGTTTTTCACGCTGTCGAGCACTGAGCTTTATAACATGGCATCCGTTAAAGCCAATCTATCTGGGAATCTGTCAATTTGGAAGACTCATGATGGAGGGATTGTGAGGACGCATGCCAGAGGCTGCTCTTGTGTGGTCCTTAATTTCCCACACACATTTGGATGGGGTGATGTCATGTTTATGTATGAGAGGTGGGATGCCCAAGAGCCCCTCTACCATTTTCAGATAGCTAGAGAATCCGACCCTGCAAATAAGCTCCTGAGACCTTATAGCGATTCAGAAATGCTTTTAGTATTGAGAAAATAAAACCATAGAAAGATGAGCGTGAAGATGTTGCCGTAGCAACCAATATGATTGCCAGTTTCATTATCTCATGGAAGAAAAAAAAAAACCTAATGGGTTGCTAAGTGTTTCCATTCATCTTTTCTGTACTATACGCTTGGTGACCTCAGAATTCAATAAATAAGTAATGTCATAGTATTGAACGATCCTTCTGTGGATCAGTAGGAGTAAATCAAGACAACTGAACTTGCTGCTTTTTTTTATTATCTTCTTGAAGATGTTGCGCTAGTCATCTGACTGGCTATGAGCCTTTTGAAAAACTGCAGGTCCAGTTGCCTTACTCTTACAGATATACTATGACCTGGATGAGTGAGAACCTTCAGAAGGTTTGCTGGTAGATTTGGTCGTTGATGTTGGGAGAATTCTGATCACATTTGGATTAGAATCCAGAAATATAGTTTCAGGTAGTTGACTAACTAGAACATTTCCATCCCATAAATTAATTAGTCAAGAGGCTCCTCTGTTTATGGGCACTTTATATCTATTGGTGGCACTCTAGAAGCAGCAGGTTGCTTGCGTGCACCGCTGGCACATTTGGTTACTGGATATGCTTATCCCCTAGTTTTATTGGCTGAACATGTCTGCTTCCAAGGCTTCTTTTTAACAGAAAATTCGAAGCAATATCATTTATTGGCTCGATAGGCTAAAGGCAAGCTTTTAAAGCACCCTAGGCTTTTTCGTGTATAGTACCTGAAGACAAAGTCTAGGGTGCTTCAAAAGCTTGGCGCTACGATCTTTTGTGTTAACCAATAAATGGTATTAAAGTGGACCAAAATCCGGGATTTTCACTATCCGGAGTTTTACTCTGGGGCATCCCGGTTTGGGATGCCCAGCTTTATGAAAACCCACAGGATTGCCCCTTAAATGTACCCTCCCAGCATTCCAACAGCACATGTGGGGATTCTCTTCCAATCAGCTCTGTATGATGTGCATATAAATGCTTGCCATACGGCCCTGTTTTGAAGCAAGCTCTAAAATAATGAAGCGGCTGCATCCCCAACCTCCTTGCGGTCTGCGGCACGCTCCTGCCCATAACCTACCTCAGCTGCAGGGTCCCACAAACTGGACATGGGAGCACCGGAAAGGAAAGCAATTGCTGGGGCGGTCACAGGAGCTCACACATTCAGGCATCCTGAATTCTGATCCCAAATTGAATGGCTATCCCTGGAGGTGGTTGGTCCTCTTTAACTTTGGGTGTTCTAAACTTACTAAAGAATATTGGTAATTATTTATTTGTGCCATTTATGCCATGTAATACTGCGTTGCCCTTTTTTATTCTAAAACTTGTTCATTTCTCTTTCAGCAATGATAGTCCGATTCCTCACCAAAAGATTCATTGGGGACTATGAAAGCAATACAGGTGAGTTTATTATTTTTCTGTCTTTGTTTAGTTTCCATTTTGCCTTGCCGCCACATAACAATCCTTCTATTCTTCAGGGAACCTGTATTCCAGGCTGGTGGCCGTGGATGGAGAGCACATGGCCTTACAGATACAGGACACGCCGGGGTATGTCAAGGTGAGTGCTTTGCTTTCATGGGGAGATAAAGGCACCCATGCGGCTTCCAGCATTATGGTGACTATACTAAATGTGTCATCCTAATTTCTCCAGCCCCCAGAAATCTGTGAGGTGTAAAATTGTTGGAACCACAGATGACTCACTTGTACAGCTGACTTGGTGTCATCACTGCTAGGATGATAGAACTGATTGTACATGTTCAGCTTTTTTTTTTTTTTCTTGCCATAGTTTTAAACGCAAGGCAGCCCCGGCTAAGCAGTCTGTTTTTTGCTCCATCTCTAACATTGCTAAGCATACAAACGTTTGACTGTATAGACATTGATACACTCTGGTGTGCATACAAGGCATGTAATACTGAAAACATGTCTGTACAAGGACAGTGCAAATCTTGCTTGCACACAAACTGGTCACAGTACTACAATTCTGCTTGTACAAGCAGGTTAGTATCACATCACGCTTGTATGCCCAGAGCTTGTCACCCCATATTATGAATATTTTGATGCTGGTTGTAGAAGTGACCTCTCCTCCCCCACCTAGCATTTTTTCGCGATTTACAAATTGAATTTAAATTGATCAGAAATGAATAATAAAATCCAACCTAGTCTATTTCCATTTTGTGGGACCCCAAATTACAGCAGTGCTCCTAAAGATAAAGAGCAGTTTGCAGACATTTCATGGCTGGGAAGTCTGTCCCTGGGGGATGTAGGTCTAGTGTTTACTTGGGGAAGGGGTCCTACAGGATTTTATTCACCTATAGAGATGTCGGTTATCCCTTACCTTGGGAGCTCATAGTTGGCCACAGGATTGATATAGGAACATCCTATGCCAAACATTATGGACCTCATGCTTTCAATTATTAAAGTAGTCCTATACTCAACTCATGATGGCCACAATTAAAGAGGAAATCCAGTGTCGGGTAACCCCTGCCAAAGAAGAACCGCCCAGTCTATTGCTGTTCACCCGGTCTTCTGAGACCTGGGTGCTGGCATCATGGACAAGAAGCATAAAGCAGCTTCCTCTTTCTGCTGTTTTTTTTTTTCTTTTTATAACTTCCCCACCCACCCTGCGTCAGCCCCAGGGGAGGGTGGCAGGGTGAGGGGTTACCTAGAGACGACTTACACTTTAATGTACAATTTATACTCGCCTTGTTTACGCATGCTCCCTTAAATTGTACCAGCACCCAGTTACTGAAACATTCAGCTGGAGAGTTCCTGCAATATGAATTAAAATCTATTTTCATACATAATGTGTATATGTAGGACTGCGTGCATGTGTCCCTAAATGCCTCTCTGTGGCTTGTGTGCAGGTGGAGGAGGATATGTCTCAAGTTGCAGACTTGCTTCGGTGCATTCAGTGGGCAGAAGGTTTCCTCCTGGCGTACTCCGTCACAGACTACAGGAGCTATGAGTACATTCGTCACCTGCACCAGCACATCCGCAAGGTGAACGCGGACTCTAAAATCCCAATTATTATAGTGGCCAACAAAGGGGACCTCCTTCACGTCAGACAGGTCTCCTCTGAATCCGGAATCCAGCTGGCCAATGAACTGGGGTGTCCCTTTGTGGAGATCTCCACTAGTGAAAACTGTCAGGATGTTTGTGAAGTTTTCCATCACCTGTGTAAGGAGGTCAGCAAGCAACAATCCACCAGCAATGAGAAGAGGAGAGGCTCTATAATCCCACGACCAAAGTCACCCAACATGCAGGACCTGAAGAGACGATTCAAACAGGCCTTATCGCCAAAAGTAAAGAGTAACTCTGCCATGGCGTAGTTATTTCCGCATTGAAAGACTTATTTTTTATTTTTATTTAACATATTTTTGTACATTTTATTTTTGTATGATCATTTCCATTTATGTTGGTATATTTTTTCTTAAGAAAAATATATTTATTTAAATATTATGTTGTGTCTATTTATCCATATGGAGGTTGTGTTAGTGGGTTTGTAGACACCAGTAGACTTGTGTATAACTTCAGTACAGGCAATAGCAATAATAAGGCAGCAAGTTCATCTGAAGCCTGTCCAATGTGCCTCTCCAATTCCTCCAGTGTCCTGTTGGTGCTGTAGCAGGTCTCCTTTCCTTTCCATTTTTCCATGACCACCTCCAAATGTGGTCACACAGCCACCCCTGCCCATTGACACTGCCAGCGCAAGCCACAGTGGTCACGCTTGCTGAAAGCATTGAGGACAGGCTGCAAGAAACCAAGTTAGTCCATTAAGAGATTAAGCAGAAATGTACAGGGTCAATAGGATGGGGGTGTTCTGGGCCACCAGTTAAGGCAATGTTTATATATTGTAGCTTGCCTTTATGGATTATGTTTCCATGTTCTCCCCAGCAAATGTAGCTGGTAACGTTTGTAGTGTCTATACCTGGCATGCTCTACCTATATCCTATGACCTTAAAGGGATAGTTCAGGCAGCGGCAACAACAAAAGCAACACCTGAAGCCTGTCCCCTTTGCCTCTTCTCAATTTCCTGCATTGCATTGTAAATGCTGTAGCAGGCTTCCAAAGTTTGCCCCCACCTTTTTTCTTTCTATTTTTCCACTACCACGTGGTTGGCGGCTGTCCCTGTCCCTCATTGCTTCCAGCGGTAATAAGTCTGTGGCTTGCCAGGACTCAGGTTGGGGAGCCCAGAATAGCCATGTGATGACACATTTGTGTGTAGCTATAGAAAAATGGAAAGGAAAGAAGGGACAAACTTTTGAGATTGGCTACAGCACACTGCAAGAAATGGAGGAGAGCAGCGTGTGATAGGCTGTTGCCTGTACTGTTCCTTTTCAAAGTGGATCGAAACCCACGTGGCTGGGGCATCCTATAGTGGGATACCCCTGGAGTCGCCGGTAAACTCGCCTTTACCAGGTGGTTCCAGCAAGGCTGTGTCAGTTGGCGCAGCATCCCCAACTTCCCTGCAACACCCCCTATTCAGATAGGCTGCTGGCTTTAGCACATCACCCTGCACCTCAGCCAATCGGCGATCTCAAAATGTGCTGGGTAGGTGTGGCCTCAGTGGTGGAAACCCCCGTTTTGTCAAAAAAAGGACCACCACTGGGCTGGTAGCATCGCCCTGATGCTGGGGAAGGGGGGGGGGTGTTGGACCGGCAGGATCAGCGGAGCACCCAAAATGGGTATCGCTCTACTTTACGCCTGGACTAAGTAAAGGTGAAACTTGGCATAGATTGGAACGTTATGCAGGAAGGATGTAAGCTGGTTACCGTGGGAAAAGGAAGTTGGAGGCTCCGTTGAAATGGGAGGTCACCAGTGTGATGCAGGTGGTGCACATCAGCAGAGATGGCAGCTTGGAGGAACTCTGATATTAAATGGTGGTATCCCACGAAGCCCTGTTGGCAAGGGAATTAATCTTTTGTACACCACTGGAGCCCCTAGATAAAAATAAGATAATCCTTATTTTTCTTGATAAATTGTATGCTTGCCATTGGTGTGAGTTAGATGGGTTAGAGGATTGCAATTAATATATGGGACTAATTGGGGAGGGCTATAAACATGGGTCCTGTATATTTGTAGAAGTAAGGCAATCAACATATGTGTCAGTTTAATGTGAAGAATGAAGAACTAGAAAATTCTGCCCCTTCCTCCTTTATCCTAAGGTGCTGCTGGTGTCCCATATATGGTATGTGCCATGCTGTCCTTTTTCCTTAGAAGCGCCATTCCTCATGATCAGTATGGAGGGAAAAAACACAAAATGTCATTAAAAAATTGTCTACAAAACGTAACGTATGTACAGATAAAAAAAATACGCAACCATTGGGAAAATGGAAGCATTTATTCTGTTGACTTTTATTGAGTTCGCTGCTATCAGATTAAGCAAAAGTGATGTGAAATGGCACAGCAGATATTTTTGCAAAAAGGCAGGTTTTATAAATGGTGCTGTACAGGATTTGGTGATAACTGTAGGTCTGCTTTAACCTAACCCCTCTTCCTGGTCCTAAAACTGGTTTAAAGTGGACCAAAACCCACACGATCGGCCCGGGAATCCATAGGATTCCCAGACTGAATGATTCCCTCCCCCGAGGCATCATCCAAAATCAGGATGCCCCACTGTGTGAACCGCCCCCAGGTTGCCCCATACACATATCTTGTTTCCCAGTCCAACAGCGCATGTGCAAGCCGTGGACGCATCCCTGCTAGTTGGCTGGGGACAAAGAGTGAGTCCCCCCCCCTTTTCTTTTTTTTGCCTGCTGATCATTTTAATGATAGTTAAGTATAGTTAAATACTCTTTTTATTACTTGTAAACTGGTAAAGGCTCCAGTGTTGGGGGGACAGGTCTTAACCCCCTTCCCCACCTTTTACCCTCAACCCCACCAGCCATGGTGGTGCAGAAGAGCCTGGTCTTTTCAGGGCTGGTGTCCTGGCATGGTCAGAGGCTGGGCATTTGGCCTCTGATATATGGAGATCCCTACTGGCCGGTAGCCTCAGGGAAAGGGGAACCTATATGATTTTCTAGCAAACATAATGTGATCTGCAAGCCAAAAACTCCTGCAGCCTAAAACCTGCACTGCAACCATAGCCGGGCAGATGTGAATGTAGGTGAAAATTGCCTGCCAATTTATGTGCTAGCTATCTCTTTAAAGGGATTGTGCAGGCTAAAACAAAGAAAGCCTATACTCACATTTTGTCCCCTGCAGCTCCTCTGTGTGGGTCCAGTGTGCCTGTGCAGCTCCTCGTCCAATGCCAGCATCCTCATACTTACCGATGACTGGGATCCAACTATTCTGTCTCCCACTGCAGTGGCCTCGCATTGCGCCCTTGTTTTTGCTCCCACATGCCTACTTCAATCATTGGAATGGTGGCAGGTGCCAAGGCGGGTCCAACACACCACCTCCATTTCAGTGAATGAATCAGGCAATGTTAGCGATGCCACCATTTCTGCCCGGCGCTGGAGGAAGGGAAATGCTTGTTCTCCCTCATTGGTAAGTATCAAGATGGCGGCACTGCACAGAGGAGCTGCGGGGGACAAAGGGTGAGTATAGACTTTTTATTTTAATGTCTGGACAGGGCCTTTAAAGCTCGGCTTCTTTTCATTTCAGATAGAACTGTTTTTGTTTCTTTGTTCCTTGTAATGCTCACTGTGGAAATGAGACTGGAAGCCCTGCATGTTATCGGTACCAGAGGGGTGTTATGGCACAGGAACCCCACATTTTGGGCTGGTCACAAGACATGGACAGGGGTTCTTGGTTTGACCATAAAAGTCTTTTTTATGGAGAACTAGAAAATTCTGCCGCTTCCTCCTCTATCCTAAGTTTCTGCTGGTGTCCCATATATGGTATGTGCCATGCTGTCCCTTTTCCTTAGCAGCACCATTCCCCATGATTAAGTACAGTATGGAGGGATGGGGGGCCTTGTGTATGGCTCGCAGGGCTGGGCTATGAGGGGGCGGAAGGGGCCCACGCCCTGGGGCCTCCACCACTTGCCCTGCAAAGGGGGCCTCCACCTACCTTTGGTTTATGGTCTGGTCCAAGAGGCATTTCAGTCTGACGGGCCGCAGGGCCAGCAACAAAGCTATCGACAGCAGGGGGACCCCCGTGCCTGGGCAAGACTTTTTTGGTTTTTGCAAACCTGCAGCAAAAGCCACCACAGGGCAGGATGGAGAGTCTAGAGCAGCAAAGCCGGCGTCAGCAACACTACATTGATGGGTGGGTGCAGAGCTGTCAATCGGTGGCCACCTACTGCACATAAGCCACCAATCACAGCCGCTGGCAGCTCAATGCAGGGAACTGTTTTCTGCTGGGCGACTACAATACTCCCCACCCAGAATGGCAAAGCAGGAGTTCCCGAGCAGCACGCACCCGCACAAGGGTGGCACAACGACTCGATCTGACGTTCCAGTCAGTAGGCGGGTGCCAACCAGCAATCAGTTACTTGGCTGAACTATTATTTTAAGGAATTATAAGGGGAAAAAAAATCTTGGGCCTCCAGCAGATTTTGTGCCCAGAGGCCTCCACCACACTTAGTCCAGATTTGATGGTCGGCACTACTAACAGTGGTCCAGACTCATCTGTGGAAAACAGGACAGGTGGGATAAAGGTATACACAATTGCCATGATCACCCTGCTCACCCGACAGCAAAAAGAAACATTTTCCCCAATAAAAAATAATGGCTGGAGTTGAGCTTTAAGCTTACCCAGTGTTTTATGCCACGGCATCACACAGCGCTAATCTATAGCCTTACCATGAAAATACCACCCAGAGACTTGCCATGTGTTGTCCAGCCCAGCAACACATGGCATGCAGATAATCCTATTGTAAGAAAGCATGAACTACAAATAAATAAGTGAAGATGTCATATGCTTATCAGAACATGCATATGGGGCTGGAGCTATTATATGCTAATATATATATATATATATATATATATATAAAGATATATCACTTTAACTCTGACATTCAGCACATATAATCCCTTCATATTCATATTTATACTATTTGTATTTGCATGTCCCAATGATTTGGGAGAAAATCAGAACATTATTTAGGGGTTTCCAGTTGCGTAATGCACTAAAGCTTCCAGGGGGCACCCAAGGGGTAGGATCCTGGGTCGGGATTCCCCCCTTCCCCTGATAGGAAAACTTAAAGTGGACCAAAACCCAGAATTTTGACTATCCTGGGTTTTGGTCCACTCCCCCGGGACACCCTGCTATGTGAAACCCGCCCAGATCTCCGGCATCAACTCACCTAACCGCGGTCCTACAGTGTATGCTCGGCCGATTGTCCAATCAGCGGGCTCGGAGCTGCTGAGCTATGCACGTCTGAGCGGCGTCTTAGCTCAGCGGCTCCGAGCGCGCTGGCGGATGTATCTCACGCTTCCCTCTAACAGGGAGCGCGCCATGGCAGGTGCGGGCACGCGCCCGTCTAGAGGGATGGGCCGCAATTAAGGTAAGTGTAGTGAGCGACCAATTTTGGATGCCCCACGGGGACTGAATGGATCGGCCCAGGAATCTTATAGACTCCCGGGCCGATCCAGCTGGGTTTTGGTCCACTTTAAAAAAGAGAATACCCCTGGAAGAGCACCGGACCTGTGCTGAAGGGCATATAAGTTGGGAAGTACTAGGGCCAGGGGCTACAAAATATATGTGTGGCACTTCATCTCCACCTTCACTGCCAGGTCACCTCAGCTGCTGTCTCCTCTGCTGGGTCCTCTGGTTCTCACTGCCACCATTGGGTCATCTGTTCCTTTTTCCCGTCTCTGCATCACTAGCTGCCTCACTTACACCCCCCGCCAACCCTCCTACGCTTCCTGTCCCCTACACTACCACCAGGGGCAAACAGTCCATAGGAAGACCTGGGGCAATGTCTGGTGGGCTGCAATGCTTTCGAGCCAGTTGGACTGCTGCTTTTAACACCCTCATTCAATCCCTGCCCCTTAGTTTTCCACTAAGCCCTCTGTACATAACCCCACTGTACCCACAAGCCAGGGAAATCCAACCTCTAATGCTAATGCCCCAGCATCATGGTTGGGGGGCCTCAGCAAGGATGTCTCGGGTCAGCCAGGGGTGTTAAAATCCAGGGCTGATTTTTGGCCCCAGTCCGCCACTGAGTGCCACTATCAATTTTGAACCTGCTGCTCAGAGCTGGATGGATTACTTCAATTAAAAAGAGCTATGCAGCAATTGCCAGCATGTTTTTTCAATGAAAATGACAGGCAAAGTTTTTTTTTATTTACAAATTAAAAAACATTTTTAAAAATGCTCCCACAGAGCCAACTGGCCTGTGCATCAGTCATAGGGACTGGTAACCCACGACACCGAGACCACCTGGTACCAGCACCTATGCCATTTGGAAGATACCGATGGGCTCTCCCAAATGGTGGTGCTGGTAATTGGGTGGGGTACTGCCATTTGACTCGCCAGTGCTGACAGGTGACATGGTGGCCCTCTACACACACAACACACACACACACTACACTCTAAAAACACACAACACAAAAAACACTTTAATACATAAAGGAGCACTATTGCGAAATTGCGTAATATTAAAAATCTATATAAACACTATATATAATATACACCCGAGCTGAATAAAACTTCTGCCAAGCTTGTCTTCTTCTGGTAGGAATAAAATCCTGGGGTTACAGGTTTAGCCTATGAGGGGTGACAGAGTCTGTCACCCGAGATGTTCTCTTCCTTCCATTAAAATAAAAAAAAACAAGCCTGGATGGATATTTCTCGATACCAGGTGTATAAGTGACCCCCTCCTTCTGCCATCTGGCATATTTATATGGATTTTTATCATTGGGCCAATTTTTCGTGATAGTGCTCCTTTAATTACTTACCAGTCCACGTTTTCTTTCTCCCCCCCCCCCCAGGCTATGTGCTCATCTGGTCCGGACTTCGACTATGATTCTTAGCTGCCTGCTCACAACCTTTTGAACCTGACTACAATACATTATCTGCTTACTCAGCTTCTTCCAGTTAGTGGTGCCAGGGAATCAGTGCCCATCTGTCCAGACCCTCTATCATTGGTTGCTTGACCTGGTGATGCCCTGTAATTGCGCTTAACCACCCTTAGATTCCAAGCTCTGGGTGGAGTGTTGGGGTTTGTTCATTAGTCCCCAGTGCCTATTTATTTAAATGAGCGCTCTGCACTAGATGGTTTTATTTATCTTCCACATGGTTAATCATTCGACCGGATGGTCTTTGGTGCATACCTGAGGAAATTAAAGCGTTGCAAAACTGCATCTGGGCATTGGAAGCTATACCCCCTCAGTGTGGAGCCGTGGAAGTTTGAGTCTAATTGCTGATCCTTATATGCCCATTGTCATCATTTATTTGGTAAGAGGCCAGCTTTATTGGTGACTTCACGGTGGAGGTGCATGCGCTGTGGGACTGCTGAATCTTGATTTTAGTTATTACCTACTACCAGCTCTGTGTTTTACTACAGTTTTAGTCCCCAGCGTCTGCTCCACGGTGAGGCCCTGATTACCCACTGCCCACTCTGCAGCTATTACTGGCACCCCCGCTTTTAAATAGCAACACCCCCTGCACCCCTGCATTGGCCATGGGGGGGCTAATTTTAAATAGCGGTCACAGTGATTGATGCCAGGTGATGGCAAGGTCTAGATCTCTGGTAGAGGTACATTTTAACCTCCGGAGTAGGGTCAATCAGGGTCAATCACCAGCACTATAGGGGAGTATGTATCATTTATTGTTTTTTTTTTTAAATATATTTTTATTAAAGTTTTTGTAGCCAAACATGGCATCAGACATTACAAGAAGAAAAAGAAGAAGCATAACATACAGGGCAATGCGACAGCACAAAACAACTCCTAACACCATTGCTGGGGGACGTCCGGCGAAAACCTACGACCAACTATTAGCCGAAGCGAGTCCAGAACCCAACCCTGGACCCGAAAGTACCAGGGCAGGCAGAATACTCCAGTCTAGATCACCATAACAGATAGATTTTTCCTCACTCACGTGGCCCCGATATAACACACCCCATTAATTGTACCATCATCACTGCCCTGCCAGCCCCTCCTAACAAAGTCATTTATTGTTTTTGCCTGGACTGTCCTTTTAACTATTTAACTGTGCCAACCCCCCATGATCACGCGGCACACCGGTGATCCCAGCTACAGCCCAGGATGCTCCCATTTCTCTATGCTGATGCTCTGTTCCAAACAGAACATATTAATGCACAACATATAGCACTGATTGCCTGCACATACACAGTGGGTCAAGCGGAAAGGTCCATTTTTAGGGAGATCGGGGGGTTTTACAGAGCAGGGCATCCCAAATCGGGAGGCTCAGGGATAAGGATCAAAACCCAGAATAGTGATAATCCCCAGTTTTGGTCCACTTTAAAAATAACATAGCAACTTTATGCTTTTTTTAGTTCTTTGCTGACATCTGCTCATCATTTAAACTATTTCTGTAACGTGTTTGTAATGACTTTAGCCAATGATCTAGTATTTGAAGTCGTCCTTTCCCAGTTTCCTAAGACCGGGGTCTGCATAGCCAGACACAGGGAGAATGGCGCTGGGCAAGAACACACAAAGCTCTTACACTGTCAGTTTGGCTGGCACACATTTGTTGGAATGTTAATTTTGAGATTCAACACCCCTCCTACTATTATTTTAATTGAACATTCTTGGGATTTTCGGACTATTATTCCTGGAATTTTTTTTTTTCATGCATCAACATTACCCAGATGCTCAATATGGCATCCGTCCAGCATTATAGTAGCAGCCCCCAGACAAAAGGCAGACGCAAAAACTTCAGATCCTTTCCTTCCCTGCTGCTTCCAGACATATTTGCTTCGCTGGCTGCCATGTTTCCATCACATCTGGCACGCTCCTGCCTTTCATACAGGTTGCAATGCAGTGTTTTTCCAAGATGAAGTGTTTCCGACATCTGACAAGAAACACATTGGAATCTTTGCGCAGAAATGTAAAAGCTGCGTCTGTTTCAATTGGAAAATGGAGTCTGTAAGTGCTCCCTCCAAATGACTAATGCCAACTTATTGGGCTTGTGAATTGTTATTGTCCAATAATAGGTACTTTTATGGCTTCTTGTTTTCTCTAGTTCTTGTCATTGTGTTTGTCAGACAATGGATTTAGCATGCTCACTTAAAGGGAAAGTCCAGTCTTTTAGTAAAACCCCGATCTGCCTCCCACCCCTGGTGCTGAGGCAGGGCAGGAGATTACAAAAAATAACCTTACCTGGAATTCAGAGCAGTTCCCTTTGCAATCCCAGCCATGTTGCTCTGTGTGTGGCCCCATCCTTTTATTTACTTGAATGGGTGAGCATGAGCACACACAAAGAGAGTGATGCAGTCGCCACCTGTGCACCGTGGCAGGACTGGTTCACGGATAAGGTAGAAACATAGAAACATAGAAGGTTGACAGCAGAAGGAGACCATACGCTCCATCTAGTCTGCCTTTATGTGTATACTGTATGTTCTCATTATCTTAGGATAGATGTGTGCTTATCCCAGGCATGTTTACATTCAGTGACTAGTTTGTTCCAAGCATCTACTACTCTTTCTGTAAAATAATATTTTCTAACATTGCTCCTGATCTTCCCCCCGACTAGCTTCAGGTTGTGCCCCCTTGTTCTATCATTAAGTTTCTTCTTAAAAACACCTTCCTCCTGAACCTTATTGAATCCTTTCACATATTTAAAGGTCTCAATCATGTCCCCCCTCTCCCTTCTTTCCTCCAAACTGTACAAATTAAGTTCTTTAAGTCTCTCTTGATAAGTTTTAAGTTTAAGTCCTTCCACCATTTTTGTTGCCCGCCTTTGGACACGTTCTATTTGAATAATGTATTTTTGCAGGTAAGGTCTCCGGAACTGCACACTACTATTCTAGCTGTGGCCTCACCAGGGCTCTATACAGCGGCATCACAACCTCCCTCTTCCTACTGGTGATGCCTCAAGCTATGCAGCCGAGCATCCGGCTTGCTTTTCCCATTGCCTGGCTACACTGTCCACTCATCTTGCAGCTATCAGTAATCAGTACCCCTAAATCTCTCTCCTCCGAGGTCCTGGCTAAGACAGTACTGCCCATACGGTACTCAGAGCAGGGATTCCTTCTACCCAAGTGCATGATTTTACATTTAGAGACATTAAACTCTAGTTTCCACAGTTTTGACCATCTATCCAGTAAAGCTAAATCCTTTTGCATGTTGCAGACACCCCCAGGAATATCCACCTTATTACTAACCTTTGTATCATCAGCAAACAGACAAACTTTTCCTACCAAACCTTCTCCTATGTCACTTACAAATATATTAAAAAGAATGGGGCCCAGGACAGAGCCTTGCGGCACACCACTTGTAACTCGCCTTTGTTCAGATTGCACAGCATTAACAACAACGCTCTGATACCGATCCCTCAGCCAACTGGAAATCCACTGAACTATCCAGGGATTGAGTCCTACCTTCAATAACTTATCTATGAGCTCCTTATGTGGTACAGTGTCAAAAGCTTTGCTAAAATCCAGATAGGCGATATCCACAGCACCACCTTCATCTAACACTTTAGTGACATTGTCAAAGAAATCAATAAGATTGGTCTGACATGATTTGCCCTCAGTAAAGCCGTGCTGTTTTGGGTCCAATAGGTCATTCATTTTTAGATGGGAAATGATCTGTTTTTTTAAGAGTGTTTCCATTAATTTGACCACTATAGATGTTAAACTAGCTGGCCTGTAATTACTGGCTTCTTCTCTACTCCCCTTTTTATGGATTGGTACGACATTGGCCATTCTCCAATCATCTGGAACCTCACCAGTTGAAAGGGAATGGTTAAGTAAATTAGTCAGAGGGGCTGCAATCACAAACCTAAGTTCCCTTAGAACTCTGGGGTGGATTCCATCTGGACCCATCGCCTTACTTCCTTTTAGATGTGCCAGCTCGGCTAAGACATCATCCTCCAGAAACTCCGGAGCTGTGCCTTCCCAGCGGGATGCTGTGCTATGGCCATGCCTGCTACTATCTGAAAATACCGAACAAAAGTAGCTGTTCAGATGGTCAGCCACAGCCTTATCTCCGTCAATATATTTATTTTCCCTATTTCTAAGAAGTAGACAGTAAGCAAGCCGGCTCCATAGGCAGGAGCAGCGCAGGAGAAGTAGTCAGTAAGCAAGCCGGCTCCATAGGCAGGAGCAGTGGAGGAGAAGTAGTCAGTAAGCAAGCCGGCTCCATAGGCAGGAGCAGTGGAGGAGAAGTAGTCAGTAAGCAAGCCGGCTCCATAGGCAGGAGCAGTGGAGGAGAAGTAGTCAGTAAGCAAGCGGGCTCCATAGGCAGGAGCAGCAGAGGAGAAGTAGCCAGTAGGCAAGCCGGCTCCATAGGCAGGAGCAGCGGAGAAGAAGTAGTCAGTAAGCAAGCCGGCTCATAGGCAGGAGCAGTGGAGGAGATGTAGTCAGTAAGCAAGCCGGCTCATAGGCAGGAGCAGTGGAGGAGAAGTAGTCAGTAAGCAAGCCGGCTCATAGGCAGGAGCAGTGGAGGAGAAGTAGTCAGTAAGCAAGCCGGCTCATAGACAGGAGCAGTGGAGGAGATGTAGTCAGTAAGCAAGCCGGCTCCATAGGCAGGAGCAGCGGAGGAGAAGTAGCCAGTAAGCAAGCCGGCTCCATAGGCAGGATCAGAGGAGGAGAAGTAGTCAGTAAGAAAGCCGGCTCCATAGGCAGGAGCAGTGGAGGAGATGTAGTCAGTAAGCAAGCCGGCTCATAGGCAGGAGCAGTGGAGGAGAAGTAGTCAGTAAGCAAGCCGGCTCATAGGCAGGAGCAGTGGAGGAGAAGTAGTCAGTAAGCAAGCCGGCTCATAGGCAGGAGCAGTGGAGGAGAAGTAGTCAGTAAGCTAACTGGCTCCATAGGCAGGAGCAGTGGAGGAGAAGTAGTCAGTAAGCAAGCCGACTCATAGGCAGGAGCAGTGGAGGAGAAGTAGTCAGTAAGCAAGCCGGCTCATAGGCAGGAGCAGTGGAGGAGAAGTAGTCAGTAAGCAAGCCGGCTCATAGGCAGGAGCAGTGGAGGAGAAGTAGTCAGTAAGCTAACTGGCTCCATAGGCAGGAGCAGTGGAGGAGAAGTAGTCAGTAAGCAAGCCGACTCATAGGCAGGAGCAGTGGAGGAGAAGTAGTCAGTAAGCAAGCCGGCTCATAGGCAGGAGCAGTGGAGGAGAAGTAGTCAGTCAGCTAACTGGCTCCATAGGCAGGAGCAGTGGAGGAGAAGTAGTCAGTAAGCAAGCCGACTCATAGGCAGGAGCTGTGGAGGAGAAGTAGTCAGTAAGCAAGCCGAATCATAGGCAGCAGCTGTGGAGGAGAAGTAGTCAGTAAGCTAGCCGACTCATAGGCAGGAGCAGTGGAGGAGAAGTAGTCAGTAAGCTAGCCGGCTCATAGGCAGGAGCAGTGGAGGAGAAGTAGTCAGTAAGCTAGCTGGCTCCATAGGCAGGAGCAGTGGAGGAGATGTGGTCAGAAATCAAGGAAGCAGGTGCCGAAACACTTGGAACGGCTAACCAGTGCTGGAACCTGTCCATATTTAAAGGCAGCTGTGTATGCACATTGGCCGCATACATATGTGCGCAGCCACTTAGTCCCACACTTTTACGCACATGCAGATGTTTGCGCATTTGTTTACGATGTTCATATGGGCCACCACAAGAATGTGCTTAGAAATTTGCAGGCCATACCACTGAATGCGCAGGTGCAGGTGCATCTGAGGTCCGGATTAATTCCTGCTATCCTGTTCCCTGGCATTACCCTGAGAACTGTGACAGTAGCTTCTTAGGTGCACATATGAATGATCTCTGCCATCTTTGGTTGGCACCTGCGAAGGTGCCATATATTTTGGGGTGACTCAGATCATCATTCTTTCTATTGTATTTCCTGAACCACACTATTTTGCTTAGCAATGTTGCCTTGCTGCACTTGATGGGTGCACCTTGCCCTGAACAGCTATGTGAAGCAGAGCTGAGGATGCATGCACAAGCTTTTGAAGGCTACCTGCACATTGTAACTGGAATACAGATTTGTAATTTGCTCCTAGCTTGTAAATGCTTTGGCCGATACCCAAGGTCACAGGTTTCACTGGGCCACCATAGAAAGTCAGAGTGCATTACATATGGCAATAAAGAATAGACTAACCAAGTAGATATTTCGATATGCCTTCAAAAAAAGCAGCATTGAACCATTTTGTAGGATGAAGGCAACCTAAAAAAGTGACATTAATACCAGTACATTTCTCTATTGCTTTCAACCTTATTTTTACTTTTGGTGGACTATATAGGGCCCAGGCTCTCCCAGTTAGGTGGCTGTGGGGGACAAGGCTGGTGAGGCCACTTAAAATAAGGTGCAGGCAGTCGGACTGAAAACCAGGCTGTTTCCCACAGTTTTCCCAACATAGCTGGCAAGATTCTCTACCTTGAATTACATTAAATGGAATGACTTGATGGAGGGGTGTTGATTCCTGTAAGTTAAACCACCATATTTAATTAAGTAAAGTAGGTTATGGCTAGACGCCATCGGTGTCTCATTGTGTCTGGATACTATTCAGAAGTCTTAAGGGAGCCACAGCACTCAACCCTGTTAGCTTGCAGACCAACCTAAAATATGTCTCTAAATCTGGTTAAAAACAGAGGACTCGGTCACACACATCTGCAGATGTCTGCTGAAGCTGCACCACCAAGCGCCAAGGTGCCTCTGTGAGGTGCAGTCCTAACTCTACTCTCTGAGAGCCCCCGTTGGGACATACAAAACAATAGATAAATTGGGAGCATGTTTACCTGAGGTTGCCCTAAAACCTTGAGTTCAGCCCAAGGGGTGGAAGGGTTGAAGACCTCACAGTACAGCCTAGACCCCAGGTAAGCCTGCTCCCAATTTATCTTTTGCATTGTATGTCCCAATGGGGCTCTCAGAGATTAGAGTGCTATTCTGCACCCCACAGAGCCCCAATGCTATTAGCCCCGACTAAAACTTAATATGGATGAAGCTGGGCTTTATTAATATGCTAATCTACTTCTTTCTCCAAATTTTACAGATTGCCATCAAACAGTCAGACCCCATATATAAATCAAACATCGCCAGGCGTGGTGTCACTGCTGATTCAGAACATTTGCCGGAGATATTAGCTTTATAAAGTGCTGCTCTGCATGTTCCTTCACTAAATTGAAGATAATCTGTCCATTCCAGCTAACATATTGTGATTCTTGGCAAATGATCTTTTACAGCCTTTAGACAGTCCGCGTCTAACCCAAAAGCATGAAATCTTGGAATACTTTCCAACCGACTTAATCAGATTGTATTAGGTTTTGTTTTTCAGGGTAAGTATAACTCGAAACATCTGGCTGCGTTTTTAGATTCTTTTTGTTGTTTTTTTAGCACAGCAGACTGTGTGTCGCAGTCCTTTTTACATTAAACCTGCCGTAAAAGTCATGTGATGCGCGGCTAATCGCCAGTCACCATTCAGTTTGCAACCCCCCAATCTCTAACGTTGCTTTTGCCTAAGGTCAAGCTTCTGTTCACCAGGGCTAGTCACACCGGACACGATTGCCCCCCGACTTATATAACGCAAAGGATGTCACCCGGAGCCGAGTGCTTAGACATGCCTAGAGCAGTTAGTGTCACGCAGTCGAGCAGATGGGAGGCCGCACATGCACCAGGATGTGGAAAGGTGAGTTGGAGTGGGCAATCTGGGGTGTTTCACTTAGCGGGTCATCCCAGAGTTCCTCCGGGGGCAAGGACCAAAACCCATAATAGTTTGGCCCACAAAGCCCAATGCCATAGGAAAATGTCCTGGGCTCATTGGTTCACTTGAATTTGCTCCTGACCTGTGCGCCACCTACACATGGGGGTTGGACTGAAGGGGTGCCAGAGGTGACAGATGCACTGTCAGTTGAGTGCCTGTCCTCTCCCATTACTTTGCTGATGCCAATCCCCCCCAAACGGTTGTGCACACCGCCCAGAAGTTGCAAACCAGGTATGTTCTTTTATTCAGTTTCATTAATAAATTAAATTTGTTCAGTCTTTATATTCCCTTATTGAACTGTATTTCACTCTAATGTGATAATAGTCTCACATTATTTATTGGGAGATTTTGGGGAGATGTCTCTTCAAACATTTTGAAAATCTGTTCTTAGTACCTGTCATGTCCCACTACATGTGTCTTATTTTACCTTCTTAATATAGAATTTATTTATGTAGGCTGAGCAGTGTGTCTTTAATTGCATTTGTCCCTTTCTGGCCCCCTTAGTCTAGCCCTGATGCAAGTAGCTCCTTCTTCCCCTCTCCCTCTGCCATTTCTAGTTTTCATCCAAGCAGTGCACACCTGCTGCTCCCTCTTGCAGTCTACAGTCTTTTTACCTGCTGCTCTTATGGGTTACATCACAGGTTTCCTGCTGTATTGAACGTACATTTCAAGATTCCTGCTGTAAGGTGTTTATTGCAAGACTGTGTATTGAAATAAAGCTCCTGAGACTTACCTACGTGATCCACGACCGGCCGAGTAAGCTATATGCCAAGCCTTATGGAGTAAGAACACATCTGTCACAGACACACATAGACAAGGTGTCAGAATAGTACCCCTAATATTCATTAAAAGAGCCAAAGTCTACCAAAAATGTTTTTATTAATAAACCAAGTACCGGTATGTGCATTTGTAATTGTGCAAATCATTTACCATGCAATACCCACCCTTCCATTCCTTGTGATATGTTCTATTTGGGCAATAACAAGATTGAAAACTCACTGGGGGGGTTGAACCGATTTGCACGAAAGCTAAGACAGGTCAATCACCTAATCCCATGGTGCAGTTTGTCTGTACTGGTCTGTCACTCAAGTCCAACTGCCACTAAAGTCTACGGCTGCCATTTAGGGCCCCGTCCCCCCTGTTCAACTGTCACTTAAAGTGGCCCGAACCAACACCACAAACAGCACTCATATGCATCCCTCCCCAGGTCAATTTAAATTGCTGCACATAAAAAATAAATTACCTTTTTCTAACTTCTGCAGTGGTAAATTCTAGAAACAAAATGATAGCTCACTTATCTGCAGGCCGCCTGAAAACAGGAAGTGCTGCTGGGTTTCCTGTTACTGTGTATTGTCAGTTATATCAGTTGAATCTGAAATGGCCGCTACCACTAGAAAATCAGTGAGGTGGCGTTGCAGCTTTGAGTGGATGCAGGAGCAAATGCAAGTGCTGACAATACTTCCTCATCATGGGTGTAGGTTGGGCAAGTGAGTTTGGGTTTTTTTTTTCAACTGTGCCAACTGGTCCGGTTTAAGTCTATGGCTGCCATTCAATCCTCTCTACCACCTGCCAGTATCAGTGGAGGATAGCAGCGTTCAGCTGAGTTTCATTATTAAAACACCCATATTGGGTTTAGCACTGTGGGTGGGGAGGGGTGGCTGGTGAAATAGAAAAAGCTTCGACCTCTGAATTTTACCCAATTAGGATACATTATATTTTGCCATGTAAAACCCTCTTCAAGGTCAAGAGATTTTTTCGTAAAAGTATTTCAAAATTGGTTGGACGCATTTCGTCAGGTTAAGCGCTGACTGTCAGGTATCCATTCCTGTGTCCAGAGGTGCGAGCATGTGCAGGCAGGGTTCTACCACAACCTACAGCTACCACACATACTCATGCGCACCTTGATGCCCTAAGAAATGTTCTAGGCAAGACATAGCTATGTATGGCTGTTACATGCTATATGTATTGTATTATATGTGTTACGTCCACACACCTCCGCAGTTCCCAGCAGATTTGGCAGTAGCACATCACTGTCTTTTTAGCTAAACCTGGACTTTGTTGCCTTGTTTACCTGCAAAATCTTGGACTGTTTTCCTATTCTGATCTCAGCTTCACTACGCATCTGCTCCACCTGCACCAACTTAGGCCTGCTCATCCATCTTAAACCTACTCTTTCATCTCATCCTTTCATAACCAGTCTCTTCTGCTTTGGTGGCTACCCGCTTTCCATGGAACTTCCTGCAGTTCAGTCTGTCCTCTCTTGTGGGAGGCTTCAGTGAACACCAGGCCTGTCGGCAGTCTCCGATCCAATCTGTGGGTTGGTTGCCCACCTCTGGCTAGGCTTACCCCCACATCCAGAACTCCACCCTGCACTGCTGGCCATCGTCGTCATCTCCTCCAGTGCATGGAACCTGACACGGACTATTAAAGTGGACCAAAACCCACGCCCTAACGGCTAGAAGATTCCAGGGCCGCTGGATTCTCTCCCATAGTGCATCCAGAATCGAGATTCCCCGCTGTGTTAAACCCCCCAGGTCGCCCAAAAACTTAACTCCAATCCTGGTCTAACGGCGCATGCACGAACAGCGCCCGCATCCATGCTATCCCTTTAGCAGGGCGCGTGCCCACGCCAGGCATTTGTGAATGGCCGTCACGGGCACGCTCCCTGTTAGAGGGTGTCGGGGGATGCTGCCGCCAATGCACTCAGATCTGCTCGTATTAGACGCACTTCTGGACGAAGGGTCTCGCGCGGATCCGCATCGGCCGCCCATGCGCCGTAGGACCGGGAAGTGGTGAGTTGTTTTAGGTGACCTGGGGGGTTTCACACAGCGGGGCATGGACCAAAACCCAGGATAGTCAAAATACTGGGTTTTGGTCTACTTTAAATAGAATCAAAATTGATACAGTTCTCAGGATCAGTTAGGCACAATACTTTCCTCCTACATAAATCAGATATGAACTATAAATGCACTCTATTAGGATGGAAATTAGATTCATATAATGCTAACAAACTGTATAGTATCTGTAATGTAAAAATTAAATGATAAGTAATTCAAACTAAAATGATATATTTATATAAGCTATTTTCTCTTATTATTCCATCATTAGTCCCATTATACATGATAAATTAATTAAAATAATATATATGTATTTTTTTTAAAATGTTTCTAACCCTCTATTTAGGAGAAATGCATTGTACATAATTGATTCAAGGAGAGACCTTTATATATGTTGCGTATATATATATATATATATATATTGTTTCCATTATATATCCATTATATAATAAATGTTTCCATTTTATTGGCTTCTGAGAAAGTCAGTTCTTAAACTGACGAAATGCACCATCACAATACTTCACAAAAAACTCTAATGGCTCTGAATAGGGTGTTCCCTATAGCACCTAAATGGTGCTAAAGTAAGTACAGACCTGGTTTAAAGGACCACTCCAGCCCCTGGAGATTATTAGGATACCCTGACCCCTCCTATTCAAGTTAAAGGGAGGACGGGAGCGCACATGATGCAGAGATCGGTGGCTTCCAGTGACTGGCCGGGACCTTTTGAACATGATGGTGGGCGATCACTGCTGCATCTGTGGCACCGCCAACTTCGCAGCTGGATTTGCGGTGAAGGTGAGTGTCTTTTTTTATTCAGATACTACGTTATTTATTGCTAATAGTCGGGGGCTGGAGTGTCACTTTAAATAAATAGTGCTCACTCTGCTGGTATAAAAGGCCCTGCAGTGGAAGTGAGATATCAGAAGCTGGAGCAGGGCAGGGGACAATGATCCTTTGCCTTGCATCCGGCTTTGTCAATCCGGTTGTCAAAAGCAACAGCAGATGGCAAGGGACAATATTGATCAGCGATGGATTGGAGGTAAGTGGGGGGGGGGGGGGGGATAGTGTGTGTGTGTGTGTGTGTGTGTGTGTGTGTGTGTGTTTAACATTTAACCCTTTCTGAACTGGTACCAGTTCACAGAGCACTAGGAGCTGGGACCGCAAGAGAGTGACTTACCATAACCCCCTGCCCCATTACCTGCATCCCCAAAGCCCAGGGGTGTGCAGAAGAGCCTGCGGCCCATATTGACTTTGTGGGCTGGTAGTCTTCAGGGCCTTGGTCTACTAGGCCACATAAATGGGTACCGAGCTGGCATTGCTTGGATAGGGTGGACCCCATGCCGTTTAAATAAAAAAAATTAAGGGTTTAACCCTTAAAAATATTTTTTTTTAAAAGACATGGGGTTAAAAAAAAAAGTTTCAGGCAAAAAATGTTTTTTTCCAGTGTCCTTTCTCCTGGTGGGTGGACATAACCTAGAAGTTTTAGCTTGGAGTGTACTTTAATATTCTCCAGATAATCCTGGCTACTGCTTAAAATGTTAAGAATTAACATTCTATGCATGAAATTATTTTAATAATGAATGCGTCTCAAGCACCACTGAACTGAAAAGGCGATAGACACTGGGGCCACTTATGCACATAGCAATGCCGACAGACTGTGTGCACTTACAGAGGTGTCCACTTACTTCCTGTGTCTTGAGTGCCGCATGCACAGTCTTCTGCCAAACTAAGTTTGATGAATGACCTCCAGAGAACAGTAAAAATGCGGTAGTGACATACTTTGTAATCTCTTAGCAATAAATAAAGAGCAATCTTTAAACCTCTTCTAGGCTACGATGAGTGGATGTCCTTTATATTGCTAAAGTATCTATAATAATCTAAGGCTGAATGCAAAAAGAGCACAAGGAGAAATATATTCGTGTATAGTAAATAGCAGTGACAGAAGGAAATGTGACATGGCCCTTGGTGCAGAGGCAAATTGTGCTTCTCTTCGTCACACAAAAAATAAATATGGTGGAAAGGACACAATGACGAGGCCCCCGACCTTATGTGCACCATTGCGGTTCCTACTTCTGCACCCCCTATAGTGATGCTCCTGGTAAATAGGTTTAAAATCTATTACTAAAAAATGTAAAAAGCACTTTCTTAAAACAGAAAGTATGTCTATGGTACATACAGAACGACAATCACAGTTGTTCTCATTATCCCTAGCAGTAGGCAGAGCCATAAAAATCATCTTTTTTCACCCTTGTGAAACAATGTTTGAGTATATCTTATATTTACACAACCATTACATCCTATAGATGACATAGGTTTCGGGCTCACAGCAACAAGGGGACTAGCCACTTAGGGAGAGAATCAGGTTAGGTTTTATAGTGGGAGACATTTCCTCTCATTTCCTCTTATTCCTCTTATGTGTCAAATCATGAAGATATTTCTCTCAAAAGTAAATTTCTTGCATGGACACATGCACAAAAATCAGTGCGTTTTTTTCCAGAATGGAAATGCTGGCATGTTTTTTTCAATAAAAATGAAACGTGGGGTGTTTTTTTAAAATAAAATCCGAAACCCCTCCCAGAGCCAACTAGTCTGGGCACAAGGCATAGGGGCTGGTAACCCAGGGCTTAGAGGCTGACCCTATGCCCTTCAGTATGGGTCCATTGCTGTAAGAACCCCGAGCCTATACCAATGGACTCTGGGCTTTTCAGCACCCCGGGTGCCCCAAGAGGGGGTGTGTGTAGTCTGGTGGACAACTTGTACCAGTGCCCCTGAGCTGTATTTATTGACGCAGGTTGGGTTTGTTATGTTGTGGACCAGCGCAATGAGGGACTGCTTGGGCTGATGGAATGATTCACTGTTCCAGGGAGCAGTTAAATATTATTATGAACACAGGTGCTAGTTAGCACAGGCTTTCATGTTCTTACCTAAGTCCCCATCTGATCCTGCTTGTCTGTGTGTTCACCTTTATGATGATGATGGTACGCGGATTGGCACCTTCCTCCTCCTGTGCTTTGCCTACTTGTTCAGTATTTTTACGGTTTTAAGTAGTGTCCAATTGTGCGTAGAATGTGCTCCGTCTCCCTGCCAGAGACCTGTCCGTACTATCTGGACGAGGTGCTTTGAAATCTGTTGCTGTCCTCATTGCCTGCCAGAGGCTCCTGGTGTCACCTTGTAGAAGAAAAGTGTCTCTAGCTTATGACCATAATGTTTCTTTGCTTTCTTCATGGATTTACATACATTGTAGCATTGTATGCGATCAAGTTCCCGTCTTTCATCCCTTTGTTGTAGCCATTTGTACAGGTTTTCAGTGCTTGTCTTACAGTTTGGTGACCGATTTGGGAATAGTGTCCTCCAACATCTTAATGTAAGACTGATTCTATAAAAATATCAATGTTTTCAGCACTGTGACATTTTCTCAGTCTGTGGTTTTAAGGACACGTTTTAGGGCTGCCACAGACAGTTCGATCCAGGGAGTGACTGCCATATGTTTTGGGGGTTCCTATTTTTCTGTACATAGTAGTATTAGTAGAAGTATGGCCAGATGGTCTGATTTTCCAAAAGGTGGTTGAGATTGTGCCTTATAAGCATAGCAATGGTCTATTCTTGTAGTTACCCATGGCAGAAGCTGTTTGCATGAGGAGGAATGTAGACTGGGATGAATGTTACCAAGGTAAATACTGAGGGGAAATAGAAATGGTGGCATATGTCCAGGTCACGTGGAGTGCTTTATGGGAGTCATGCCTGTCTTGTCACATCATTCAGTGTTAACCATTAAGCATACCCTTCAAGCCTTTGTGTAGGAATAAGGCTGCTGGGCGGGAGACTTGGAATAGCGGGTGTAGTGAGCAGTAGTCCAACTGCCCCCAAAGCAGGGTCTCGCTATGACCAGTCTTTTCCTGATTGCAGGCAACCAATGGACCCCACTGGCAAGGTGTGCATGAACCCTATTGATCCCTAATGGCCCCCAGGGACATCAACTTAACCTATCACGTACAGAGAGATCTAATGTTGTGTAGGCCTGCTTTAATAGACTTATCCAGCTATAAGGGAGCTACTGAGCCTGGACAGGTCATACAATTCTAGCATGAGCTCATCTTACATTTTCTCACAAGAACTTGGCATTTTTCCACCCCACCGTTCCATTCTGTTGATAGATCAAACAATAGGGCTATTAAACCAGCTACATTTTCTAATGGCCTGCCAGCTTCTAGTATGCCACAAAGACATTTTACTTGTGAGATAACAAAGGTGTCACTGTCACTGTCACATAAGTTGAACTCTCAGTGGTTTGTTTTGTACTACATTAAGGAGTGGCTGGATGGCATTTCTGGAATCACAAAAGAAGAATCGGACCTCAAGCCAAATGTCTTTATATTACCCCCAAGGAGGAGGACAGGAGAATGTTGGAGGCAGAGTGGAGCTTGGCCTGGCACAGGCCTAGGTTAACAGCGCTGAATTAGAGATGAAATGTAGGGAAGAGTCTGGCTGGAGAGAACTTTGCAGGTTAGAGTTTTAAACAAGATTCTCTGTGGACTGGCAGCCAGTGGGGGGACTGAACAAGGGAATCAGAGCTGGATGGATGAAAGGAAAGATGGATGAGGCAAGCAGCAGAGTTCAGATTATATTGGAGGGGTCCAATGGTTGGTTACCCACAAAGACGGATGTTGTAGTAGTCCAGTTGGGATTTTAGTGATGTTGGGCAAAAGAAATGGACTGATTCAGAAGGTGCTTTTAAGTTGGAGATGATAAAGGGAGGTTAGGGGGTGAATGTGAGGTTGAAATCCAGAATGCCTACTAAGCATTGAGCTTGAGGAGTCCCAGTTATTGTAAAATTGGTAATAAAGATTACTGTGTCAAAGAAAAAAGAGATAGGTGAGTTAGATGGTGGGAAGGGTTAGGTCAGTGTTCATGTGAAGGCCAACTTTAACAGGGAGACTAGCACAGAGATACTTTGTGATGCCATAATTTGACTGTGTAATGGTTATGGTAGATTTCTGTGGCCCATACATCCAAAATTTCTGGTCCTAAGTGGGGCTGGGAGGGTTGAAGAGTTGAGTTGGGTGGTGTAGATGAGCTTGGAAATAGGTGGGTGGGTGTTGAAGAATTGCTACAGCCTGATGAGATGAAAGCGCCTGCAGCAGATCAGGCAAACTTGCAGAGGAGTTGCTATGGGGGGGGGGGGGGGGGGGTGGCCAGATCGCCCTTCTTGGAGTCCTACCTGTATTGCCCTGATGGTATTGCCCTGTAATTAGCCCTGGCCCCTGAAAATGCTGGCCTCTGCTGGCAGAGCCACATTACCAGAATGCAGGAAGAGCCAGCTCCAGGTTTATGTGGCCCACCTGGGCAAGAACATGTCACTTTATGGTGTGTTACACCATATCATGTCACTACAGTTCTGCTGTCAGTGATGGATCCTTTGCTGTCACTGATCACCCTCCAGGCCTCACTACCTTCTCTACTGCCATTAATTGTCCTGTAGTCCTCACCTTCTCTGCTGCAGCTGATGTTCCTATGTGGTCTTTGTTTCCTACTCCACTGACGTCAATTGCTTCTTTCTTCTGCCCTTGAAGAGATAACTGCTGCTACCAGTTGTCTTTTAGTCCCACTGCCAATGAAGGATCCACCACTGTTGATTGTTCTTTGGTCCTTGGCACCCTCTTAGTTATCCCCATGCACCATCCATTCTTTGCAACAATCTTGGTTGGTGCTTGCTTGACCAGCTATGAGCGGGTTTGCACATGGGGACACCTGGTTTACCATTTTTAATCATTCAATCTGAGTCTGAGTGGGCTCCTGAGGTTGCCAGGGGCCCCAGGTATGCCTTGTGCTGGCACTGGTCTTGCCCACAGGTTAGTTGGAACTGGCCATGTCTGACACATATTTGATATATGTCATCCATTGTGCAAGGTAGACATCTGGTTTATTGCTTTTAGAAGAGTCGGCTGCACGCCTTGAGCATTGGCAACAAGTGGCCATGCCATGCTGCGATATCAGAATTATTTTTCATGTGCACTCCTTTCTGTAAATATCTTTTGTTTCCAGGCCAAATACTCCCTGTGTGAATATGTGATTCTAGTTTCTCCATATACAGAAATAATAGAATAAAACTCAGAAAAGACATTGTGCAATCAGAGCAGTGTCTGTGGGACTTTCTGCATAAATAGTCTAATCCTAGTAGCTGGCAATTTACCAAATTCACTAACAATAGCCCCAAAATTAGCCCCATGGACAAAGTGGCACTGCTTCAAAGTGTGACATGTGACTGCTGTTAAAGTGGTCCTAAAGTCTGAAAAGAGTTAAGGACCACTTAGGGGACCCCTCTCAAACTCTCCCTCTCTCTAGACTTAACTGATAGCATGATCCATTACAAAATCTATGTTAAAAGGGTACACAGTGGTTTTGTTAAGAAAAGCAGCTTTATCAGAGAAGAAAGGAAGGGAGGAAGGGGAGTGAAGCTTGGAGAGCCCCCACATGCCTGAAGCAACAAACCCGCCAGTGAAGAGGTGGTTATCAGTGACAGTATGAGATATGTATAAAAAAAACCCATTTGGCCTAAGGTTCTGCTTAGTCAGAAACCAGTTCAGTTGTTTTGTAATCTTACATGAATGGCATTTTGAGATTCTTGCTTGGAAACCAGTGTTCCCCAACCCTCTCCTCAAGAGCAACCAACGGGTCATGTTTTGTGGAAGTCCTCCCAGGTTCTGCTGCTGCACTAATTGTTCGACCTGTGCATCTGTCTGAAGATCTGCAAAATATGGCCTGATGGTGGCTCTCAAGAAGAGGTTTGGGGGACAATGCTGTAGACAGACATGAAAACATGATCCATAAAACAGATGAAAACTATTTTGTACGATCAACAATTTTTAGATCAGTTAATCTATGTTTTTAAGGTACAAGGTATCAGGAATTTTCTGTAAATTTTGTATAGTTCAACAGTTTTATTGCAATTGGAAAATAGCTGTTCCTGAATTTGGACGTTCTTGTGATTAGAACCCTCCATCGTATACCTGGGGGGAGCTTCTGGGAATATGAGGTGCTTTGGCACCATAGGATCACCAGAAAGGCCAGTATTGATGGCGATATGGAGGCATCCTAAATCAGTGGGGCATCCTAAATCAAAAATGGACTAAAACTTGGGATGGTCACAATCCTGGGTTTCAGTCTACTTTAAGTGTACTGTGACTGTTTTATTAACTTGCCAGAAGAGTTTGAATGAACAGTGACTGGGCTTCCACCAACCAAACTGAATCCTTTCTATTGCATTACACCGCTGGTAGTGGCAGCTAGTGATACCATTGTGTGGGTGTTTCTGGTGTCATTGCGTATCTGTGCTGGAAGCAGCTCACACACATTTCACAGATTGGTCAGTCAACCAGATGTTAACAATGGATTTTATGACTGGTGAGTATATTTTTTTTGCCCAATAAATCTCTATCCCAAGCTCTGTCACCCTTTACCCATGGTAGAGCCATGGTAGAACCTTCCCTGATGGCAGTGACTCAACTCTAGGTGCTTTTGTCATTTATTTACAAGGATAAAACTAAAGAGAAACAAATAACACTATTTAATCTGCATACTTTACATTAGATCTCTATACTATAATGAAGTATTGAGTACATTAAAGTTGTATGAATCAAACAATGCTGAACACCAATAGGGAACAGGAAACACGTTATGAACAGATGGAGCATCGGAGACAGGTCCTAACACGAATCCAATCTGCTACACAGGTATGGCAGCTATAAGTACAGCCTAACTAGTGGGGAATTAAATGAAGAGGGGCTGGACTTTGATAAGGAAATACAGGTTTAAAACGTGACCAATCCAGTTTCAATTCAATTTAATCTGATCTATATTAATTTCTAGTCAGCAGAGTTCTACCCTAAGCTTTAAAATTGTTACCCGCTGTACAGAGAGAAGGGCTAATCAGGAGGATTGTCGTAAGCATGGCATGCTGCTGCTGTAAGGATGTCTTCTAGAGAGAAGAAGGGATGGCCTACAGCAGAAGGGATGCTGGGTAACTAAAGGCCAGAGATATTGATTTAACCAGAGCAGATAAAACAGGTTAAAGTGGGCCAAAACCCAGACTGATTGGCCCGGGAATCCTTCCCTCCCCCCTGGGGCATCCAAACTTGGGATGTCCCGCTGTGTGAAACTCCCCAGGTCGTCCCATACACTTACCTTGTTACCCGGTCCAACGGCGCATGTGCGAGCCGCGGCCGCATCCCCACTATCCCTCTAGCAGGGTGTAGCCCGTGCCAGGCATTTGTGAATGGCCGGCGCGGGCACACTCCCTGTTAGAGGGAAGCGGGGGATGCGGCCGCCAGTGTGTTCAGAGGCACTGACCTTAGGCAAAGGCTTAGACGATGTGACGTCAGCGGCTCCGAGCACGCTGATTGGACGAGTGGCCATTGGACGAGCACATGTGCCGTAGGAACAGGAGAAGGTGAGTTGGCACCGGCGATCTGGGGGGTGTCACCCCTGATCGGGATGCCCTGTGGGAAAGGACCATAACCCAGGATAGTCAAAATCCTGGGATTTGGTCCACTTTAAACTAAAGAACATGAACATGGGCTGCAGTTCAATAAAGCATCATTAGATGTTCTACTGTAGAGCTCTAGGGAGCTAATAGAAAGTAATGTAAAATCAATGAGCATAATTCAAACAACTTAAACCAGACCAACAGCCTGGCACAGTTGTAAAAAGAAGGTAGCGGCCATGTTGGAGCTTCCACTCCCAACTGACATAACTGACAATGCACAGTAGCAGGAAGCCCAGCAGCACTTCCTGTTTGCAGATGGCCTGCAAATGCATGAGCCTACATCTTGTTTTTTAAATTGACCCGAGCAGGAGTTCGAAAAAAGTAAAGTAATTTATATGTGCAGGAATCTAAATTGCCCTGGGGAGGGATGCAAATGAGCACTGTTTGTTGTGTTGGTCTGGTTTAAGTCTTCTTTGACTGTTGGTCCACTTTAAGTCACTTTTGACTGTTGGTCCGTTTTAAAGAATGCACAGATGATACTATCACCAGAGATAAAGTAGTTGCAGAACAACTGTGCTGTTCAGATTATTACAGAAGTATGAATTGGCCTTTTGTCTTTACTGCCTCCGTTGGTGCAGAACAGGTTAGCGGATCTCCTACACCGTGTTATTAAGATATTATATTGCAGCTGTATCAGTGAGACATAGAGATAATGATGAACAATACATTCTTGCTGAACACATTATTTACACTACTTGCCGTGTGATGAAATAAATAGACTGGAAAATATTTTCTTTTCTAAGCTGTGCCGTTTCTTGGAAACTCATCTCGTATCACCAAACAGCCAATATAAATGCAGCAGAACCATGCGCATCAATTTGTCAGGAGCATGTGGAGTAAATTATACAGAGGCCACAACATACTTAAGATGTAAAATAATCTGCTATCATTCTTGTAAAGTACATACATGTCGCAATAGTGACCAGACAACCACAAATATTTGTAACCGGTTTCTAGTTGTTTATCGCCAAAGATATCACAATTGTTAATCTTGTCACTGGGCCGAATGGCAACCGAAACTGTTCTTCTTTCTTCTGCTGTTTCAGTTGACCATATGTGAAAAGCAAAATGGAGGCGCAAGGCATGCAGATGCTAACCTTAGCAACTATCTTCCAGACTGCAGATGGCGCTGTTTGAATGCACTGGTGTTTTTTTACTTTCTCTTTGCGCTTGAATATCTATAGTCAGTGGCCTCCATGCTATGCTTAGAAATCTTTGTATAAGCATGAAATTGGCCCATTAATGTGATACTCAAAGAAAGTAAATGTACGATAAAGGTGGATAAAGGTGGACTAATGCATTTCTGTTTGTATATTTTCTTTCAAAATGAAGACCTTATTGGGGATGTCATGGACTGGAAATCCTGTGCTGATTTTTAACCCTATCTTGTCACTGCATGGTGTAGGTCTGTTCTTTCTAGTCCTAAATGAACCATGTTTCTTTAGATAATGTCTGTCTTGTTACTCTACCTAGCTCAGCGGTCAGGGAGGCAGATTCATTAACAGCGGCAGGTAGCGACAGTTGAGCGACTGTAGCGGCATTTCCAGAGCGCCCGCTAGTAGTCGCTGTGCTTGGCTGTTGTTCGGTAGTTGATAGCGACTCAGTCGCTTTGCCGTAATGTTGAATATTGGGTGAGGAGTCGCTATTTGTCAGGTTCCGCGCTGTATGGGAGCGCATGATAGCGACTGGCCGTAGCGACCGGCTCCCAGCATATTCATTAACAAATCACGCTCAAAAAATTATCGCGCTGTAAAATGCATGTTTAAACCCCAGAGCGCTGGCGGCGATGGGTTAAAAGTAGTTTTTTAACCCCCAAACAACCATATTTTTGGAAACCAAAAAAACCAAGTTTTTAAAATAATTTTGTAATATGAATACATTAATATCAGACCTGTAATATCAATTCTGTACATTTTGTTTTTGTAATTTTTTTTACCTTAAAAAAATTATTTAAAATGGCAGAAGTGGTCACAGAATTTTTCACATTTAAAAAAAAAAAAACAAAAAACATTAATTATTAATTAATTATGAATATTTAAAGATTGTTCCATTGAAATGCATTGGAGAGCGCCAGTTAGCGAGAGGTCCTATCTGTCGCTGTTCAAGGTCGGACGCTGGCACTGTGGGCTGAGGCTGGAATAATGATGAATGAGTCGCTATATGGCGCTATCTCAGTCGCTAAGCAGGATTGGCTTGATAAATGTGTGATTGTGGTGGGGAGCCGGCGTTCTCGTGGCGGGGCCCGTCATTACCGGCCACTCACCAGTCGCTACCTGTCGCTATCCCTTGTAAAATAAGGGCCTAAGCTCGCCCACCAGCGATGCCGGTATCCAAAGATGCTACTTGCCAGTGCTCCAATGGGGTAAAAACAGAAAGTTCTCAGTTGGCCCTCCACAACTTTTGTGAACAGGCAGGCTGATTCATTACTAGCGCCAGGTAGCGACAGATAAGCATCTGTACAGAGGCGCTAAGAGCGACTGCTAGTATACACTGTGATCGGCTATTGGGCCCTGTAGCAGAGCACCTCAGTCGCGGTAGTAACCTGGCCGGCATTGATGAATGAAATGTATGTTAGGCGTTCTAACAATAGTACAGCATTGCAGGGAGCGAAAGGTAACGCCAGCTCATTGCGACCGACTCTCAGCGACTCACACCATATTCAACAAAAAAACAGACACACACAGCGTAGTCGCTCTGGATCTGGTCGCTATAGCATAGAGCGCCAGGTGCTGTGCGATTAAAGTCTGTTTTTGGACACATATACACCAGTAACAAAGCGAAAACACATGGAATTACATTGTTGTAACATTGTGACATTAATACTTTAATGCCAGACCTGTAATGACAATTCTGCATAAAAATATAAAAAATCAAAGACGTTTTAAAAAACGACTCTTTTTAGGCCAGGAAAGGTCACACAATTATTTGAGAGAAAAAAAAAAACCCTATTTAAACAGAAGAAAAGGAACGTCCATTGAAATGTATGGGAGAGCGACAGGTAGCGACAGGGAAGCTTGAGCGCCGGCACTATACGCTGAGCCACCTGTAATGATGAATCATGCGCTACATGGCGCTGTTCCAGTCGCTCCCCAGAATCGCCTTCATAAATGTCGTATTGCGTACAGCACCCAGTATTCACCCGACGCTGCCTGCCGCTATGAGGCGCTACCTGCCACCATCCCTTGCTGAATTACCCTCATAGGGTACAATGCTGTGTAAATATTCTATGGCTTTGGGGTGTTGGAGTGCACCCTTCTCAAGGAACACAGGAAGGAGTCCTGCAGAATTCTGAAACATCGGAATATTTAAAAGCGATGGAGAGCTAAAGGACAGTTATATTTGCTTTGGATATTGGAACATACCATTGCTTCACCCTGTGGAAAGACTTGGTAGGGTGGCCGGAGTAAAACTGTATTTGGACTTATCCAATAGGGTGCATTTGGTGATCAAGCTGCAAGTGTCCAACATCTTAGGGTGAAGATATTGCTGGCAGAAGAGATTGCACTTTTGGAATAGATGGGGTAAAGGTTCCTTCTTAAAGCGGATCGAAACTTACTGAACTTGTGAAATACATTGGGCCAAAGCCCCTGCCGATACTACCTTCTTAGGGTGTAGAACTAGATATGAATATTTTTCGCATTTTGAATCATCCTGGAACACTGTTTTGCTGTCTGTCTCTAAAAAAATGGCAGGTGATCAGTCATTTCATAGATGTGGCAATGACAGAATTGCCACACACAACAGTGGTAATAAATGGAGGAGGCGGGGCTTTACAGCTAAAAGAAGTGGCATTATGTGGGGTTAGAATAAAGCAGGAGCATTCAAAATTGGCAAAAGGTACTCCTCATGGGGGGAGAAATTCAACCGGACCTTCACCATGATTTAATGAAAAGCCCAAACTCTTAAAAAACGGTTCCCCAGCATCTAAAATTAATATATTTTATGTTTTTAGTCACTAATTTATTATTCTTTCCCCCACTGGGCTGCAACTCTGTTCAGGAATTTAGGATACGGGCATCGCCATCTTGACTCAGAAGCATCACACTTACTGAGGAGAGGAGAGTGGGATAAACTACAGGGGGGCGGGTTATAGCTGTGCTTTGCTCAGACAGAGCAGAGCTGGGGTCAGGTAAGAGTCAGCAGTCCCAGAATGCAGAGCAGCACAGTCAGGAGGCACTTCCTGTTTACAGGCTGCCTGATAAGATGGCGGCTTCCATAAGCCGCCATCTTGGATGTTTAAAGGCTCATAACATGCAGTAGATGCAGGTCGAATGATTTTTAATGTGAGCAATCTGTATGTACAGGGTGTGGGAAACATATAAGATAGACTCTTATTCAGGGTGAAGGTCCGCTTTCAGGGGATGCTAGGTAAAAAAATTGTGTTTTGGTCCGCTTTAAAAGAGCAATATCGGGAATTGTGTAATATTATAAACAAGGGTAAAGAGAAGAGGGGTCACTTATACACCTGAACTGCATAAAACACATGCCAAGCTTGTGGTTTATTCTCTCCTGGTAGGAATAAAATACCCGGTGGCAGGTTTAGTGTATTAGGGGTGACAGAGCCTGTCACTCCTGCTTTCCTCTTTCTTCCATTAAAATAAAAAAAACAAGCTTGGCTGGATATTTCTTAATGCTGGGTGTATGAGTGACCCCTCCCCCCACTATCCAGCATATTTATATGTTTTTTTATCACTTGGCCATATTTCGTGATAACGCTCCTTTAAAGTGGATACCCACTGTACCAGGGATGTCTGTACTGGGTGATATTTCACACTACAGCAGATCTAAAATACAGAGGTGACAGGTTTAATGTATCAGGGTGACAGAACCTGTCACCCCTGATTTTCTCTTCCTTCCATTAAAGTAATAAAACATGCCTGACTGAATATTTCTTGATGCCGGGTGTATAAGTGACCTCTTCTCTAGCCATTTAGCATATTAATGTTTTTTTTATCACTGGGACATTTTTCGTGATAGCGCTCCTTTCAAGTGGATACCCACTGTACCAGGGGGGTCTGTATTGGGTATCACAGGCATGTAATGTCCCACAATGTGTATTTTATTTTACCTGGGGTAACAGTTTAATATATGTTTATTTGCATAGGCTCAGTAGTGTGCCTTTAATTCCCCTTGTCCCTTCCTGGCCCCCTTAGTCTTGGTGTGATACAAGTAGATCCTCCCTTCTTCCCCTCACCTTCAGCCATTTCTGGTTTGTCATCCAGGCAGTGCACACCTGCTGCTCCCTTCTGCAGCTACAGTCCTTTTACCTGTCGTTGCTGTATGGATTACACCATAAGTTTCCAGCTGTATTGAACTTACATGTCTGCTGTAACAAAATTCTGTACCGAAAGAAAGCTTTTGAAATTTAACCACGTGATCCAAGAACAACCGAGTAAGCTATCTGCCAAGCGTTATGGAGTAAAGAAAACATCCATCACAGACACACACAAGCTGTGGAGCTGTTTACAGGATTCCATTTACTGCCATTTGGGTGAGTCAGAATAAGGCAGGTCTGTACTGGGTGATATTTCACCCTACAGCAGATCTAAGGCAAACTTCCTTCATTTTGTTTTGCTTTTTCGATATAATCTCTTACATGAAATTGGACAGACATGCCATGCAGACATTTAAAGGATTATTTTCAGTTGGAAAAAAAAAAAAAAATATATATATATATATACTTACCTGACTGCTTGTGTGTTCAATCCCTCGAAAGTCTAGCATGATGCAGTGTACCTATTCAGCGTTGTCAGTCAATGCTGACATTGTGCCCCCTGACAGGCCTGCAACCAACATCTATGTTTTAATATCTGTTGTTCCCAGAAACTTAAGTTCATGGCAGCTTGTAAGCGAAATAGCTTCAATGCAGGAACTCGCCCATCCTATATTGCTACTACATTACGATACCAGTATGTGCCATGCTGTGGCTCTTCTCATGCCTTGCACCTTGAGAAAGTGGGGGCATCCCACAAAATGCGTGGGTAAATAAGGATTCCAGGCGCAGCGGGGACTTTCCAGCCTTCATTTCTGGTGATTTTCTCATGTTGTTCTTGATTGAGTACTTTGCACTTTGTATACTGTTTTCTCTTTCTGTATGTGTTAACCTGTATGATATAGAGCACTTTAGCTCAGCATTGGCACTTTTTTAATGCAATTTTTTTCAGGATAGCACTGGCACTTTATATATTTTTTTATGAATATATGAAATTAATTATTGATTGTTTCTTTGTAATGGGTCATAACTTTGGACACAGTATGACACTCTTTTGGCTGTGATGTCCCTCCTGTTGACATATGTTTTTAATTACATGTTGTAAGTGACTTTTAGAGAATAAATTCACATTTATCATGTGATTGAATAGTTATGTGATTTATTATTGGGGAGTTGGTGCCTTGGGAGTGTTCTCTGTGGTTGCTGGGGCCACATTCTTTTATTGTTTATGCTGTGGCTCTTCCTTAGCAACAGATAATGCCCCCTCCCCCTGAGTCCAGTATGGGGGGGGATGAGTGGTCTGGCGTAAGGCCGAAGTAGGCCAAAGTGTGGCCCTTAACCATCAGCTGACAAAAGGATGGCGGCATACACAGCAAAAGTCACAGACCTTGTGTGGACAAGGCCATGATGAGAAATAGACACATAAACTTGCCTTTAATATACTTCCAAAAAAGAAGAGAACTGGGAGGCATTGCTGTGAAAATGGATTACATAACCTACTTAGAAGAGAATGCAAGTCACAACACTGAAAGAAGAATGAGCCATTGTTCCTGGCTGCTCACTTTTCTCACCCAGATGTTTAGTAGAAGAAACTAGAAAAAGTAAGGTCAACGTTGCCAAAATTTCCTGAGAAGAAATAAAACCTGTGTGATGGCTGATCATGTGAAACTTGTTTGTGCTGACTCTTATCCAATCAGTGCTTTTTGCCATGCATATTAAAGTGGACCAAGACCCAGGGGGGATCTGCCGCTGCCTCCCGCGCGTCCATCTAGCAGGGCGCGCTCCCGCGCCGGTCGTTTGCGAATCGCGCTCTGCTTGTCCGGCGCTGCCTCTCGCTTGTCCGCCGGCGGGGATTGGCTGCAGCGGTCACGTGGGAGCGGGGAGAGGTGAGTTTTCAGGGCTTTCTGGGGGGTTTCACACAGCGGGGCACCCCCGATCGGGATGCCCCACCAGAATGGACCAAAACCCAGGATAGTCAAAATCCTGGGTGTTGGTCCACTTTAATGATCAGCCAACAGCCCTGATTGCTCACTGAGCTTGGCAATTATGAGCAGGAGCCGCCAATGTTTACATTGCCATGGCAGCCGTTGACCATGGTGATTTTCGCAGGGAACCCCCCAGGGTTTTACATAGTGGTTTGAGATGCCCCATCTCCCAGACTCCAGGGCCGACAGGCCAGGTTTTGTTCCACTTTATGCTCCTGATAGTGGGGCTGGACTTGGCTCCAGGTAATATAATGTAGAAAGCACCAGGGTGAGAACTGAGACAAAGGCAGGCTTCATACCTGAGAACCTGGACACAATAGCAGGGTAACCCTGATCGTCCCGCAATCACCGTCAGAGCGTTGCCCATAGCTACCTATGGACCCATTCATACCCGTGTTTGGCGATTCTGGGACATTGGGATCACACTACTAAAGCCCTACAAGCACTGTTTTTGCCACCCAGTAGCAATTCTCATTAGTAAATAGCAACGGTCAAAAACAACATGTGTAAATGAAGGAAAGCCAAGGTTGGGGTTCTTCAATTAATAGACAGGCTGAGATCAGGAGCAGACAGCAGAGGTTCATGGTCAAAGCATTCGCCAAGGTCAGGGTGATCAAAACGAAGAAGGTGCAGGTGCAGCAGGTACAAGGATCCATAGGTTAGCTGATGAGATGGCTTTCATACGTAGCAGTGCATGTGTCTTTGCAGTTGCTGACCAAACGGAACACTTTACAAAAGCATCCTGATTTGGGATGCCCCTGTGTGTAAAACCCCTTGGGTCCCTCATTAACTCACCTCGATCCCTGCTCCCAATTTAAAGTCAGCAGTTGTTTGTTGCAGGGTTTGGAGATCTATTATGTTCACAATGCTGGCGTTAGGGGTGGCAACTGCTCACAGCTGCCCAAGGCCGAAGGGGCCCCTGCCTTTAGTGTCAGAAGCTTGCTATTGCCAAGGATAATGAGGACCAGTGTAAAGCTTGTTGATGCCCAGACAACAATGTACCTTGCAATGGATTGTGTGCTTGCAGAGGCAGCTGGTGGCACCTAGCAGAGGGACTCTACACATATGCCTTTGCAGTCTGACTGGTACTCACCATTGTGCATGTACAATGACTTCAAAGAGAGAGATTCTCAGACAGGTTGTGATTTGTTGATTGTTGATTTTATGTTGCTTACACTGTGGCAAGCCACTGTCTTATGAGGGGATTTAATGGGGGAGCTCCCAGTCTCATGTGGTGAGCTTTGCACACCAGAAAACTATACTTGTCGAACTGGCCCGTTGCAGGAAAAAATAAAGAAAAATGTGTTTTTTTTCCAAAGTTTTGTGCGTTTAATGAGAAAGTATCTCACAACTCTCTCCAACATTTTCAGAGATTTGGACAACCCCCCTATGTGTTTTAATCCTTCTTAGTATATAGTAATAGGCCTGGAGGACTTTCCGGGAGTCTCTCTGTCTCACTGCTTATATGGTTTCTTCATTAGTCATTCTTTTCCCCAAACAATGCAAATGTATTTATTTAGTGACCTAACACAATTCTGTAGCTGGACCTCTAAAATATACAAACAGCCTTTCCAACCAACACCAATAACAAAATGCTTGCCAGGTTTCTGGGGTAAGCAGTTACGAGTTGTAACATATCAAGATTCTATGGAAAAAAACGGGGAGGCCGATTCATCAATAGCGCCAGGTAGCGACAGATGAGCGACTGTAGCGTGATTTTTTCAGCGCCAGCCAGTATTCGCTGTGCTTGGCCGGCGTTAGCTTGATGACAGCGACTCAGTCGGTGTGCGGTAATGTTGAATACGGGCTGGGGGGTCGCTGTTTCACAGGTCCAGCGTTGTATGTGAGCGCCTGACAACGAATGGCCAGAGCGAACGGCTAGCTTCATATTCATCAAAAAATCACGCTCCGAATGTGCTGTCGCTGTCCATTCCTTGTTTAAACCCCAGAGCGCTGGCGGCGATCTGTATTAACTAGTTTTTAACCCCTAAACAACCATATTTTTTTAATGTAACATTATACATGTTTTTAGAATCATTTTGTTATATGAATACATTAATCTCAGACCTGTTAGATCAATTCTGCACATATTTTTTTTTTTTATTTTTTTGACTTAAAAATAAATCCTAACATTGCAGAAGTGGTCTCCGATTTTTTGACATTAAAAAAAAAATTTAAAAAAATAATACCAATTAATTATGATTAATTATAGCTTGCTCCATTGAAATGCATTGGACATCGCCAGGGAGCGACAGCTCATACCTGGCGCTGTGAGGGAATTTGCAGCGGCGCTGTTCGGTCCAGGCGGCTTCATGATGAATGCCGCGCTAGCCGTCGCTCTCGCCGGCGCTAGCCTCATTTTGCTTGATAAATGCGTCATTGTGACCGCCGCGGGCGTACTTGAGTCGGTAGTCGCCGTTAGCTGCCGCTACCTGGCGCTCGTCAGATACTACCTGGCGCTATCGCTTGATGAATAAGGGCAATATTTTGGATCAGTAGGTTGTTGACTAGATTCTAATCACCCAAACTGACACTACAGTAAGAAATGGATGCTGAATCACCCATGATTGTCTTATATAATGGAAGCTTTCAAGTCTTCCCACCTACCATAGTGTCAAGCCTCACGGCTACAACGATGGCAGGGTAGAGTTCCGACAAGTAGTGAGAGATGGGTGGAGCTCCTGGTGCGGGGGCGTAGTGGAAAAGTTAAGTCCAATAAAACAAATCCAAGTTCAGGGGCTTTCGGCAAGAAGCAAAGTCCAATAAATAAATCCAAGTTCAAGCCAAGTAATCTGTTCAAGAGCTAATCCAAGTTTTGCGCGTTGAATGAGAAAGTATCTCATAACTCTCTCCAACATTTACAGAGATTGGGACAACCCCCCTATGTGTTTTAATCTGTCTTAGTATATAGTAATAGGCCTGTAGGAGTTTTCAGGAGTCTCTCTGTCTCACTGCTTATATGGTTTCTTCATTAGTCATTCTTTTCCCCAAACAAAGCAACTGGATTTATTTAGTGACCTAACACAACTCTTCTGTAGCTGGTCCTCTAAAATATACAAACAGTCTTTCCAACCAACACCAATAACAAAATGCTTGCCAGGTTTCTCTGGAAGCTTCTAGCTTTTTAAAAATCTACTGAATGGGGGTAAGCAGTTACGCACTGTAACATATCCATATTCTATGAAAAAAACATATTAGATCAGTAGATTGTTGACTAGATTAGAATCACCCAAACTGACATTACAATAAGAAATGGATGCTGAATCACCCATGATTGTCTTATATCATGGAAGCTTTCAAGTCTTCCCACCTACCATAGTGTCAAGCCTCCCGGCTGCAATCTTGGAAGGGTAGAATTCCGACAAGTAGATGGGCGGAGCTCCAGGTGTGGGGGCGTAGCAGAAAAGTTAAGTCCAATAAAACAAATCCAAGTTCAGGGGCTGGCTGCAAGAAGCAAAGTCCAATAAACAAAGCCAAGTTTAGGGACAAGAAGCAAAGTCCAATAAACAAATCCAAGTTCAAACCAAGTGATACATCTGAGAGCTAATCCAAGAGCAAGCCAGGTCAATCCAAGAAATCAGTCAGGAAACATAGAGAATACAGGAAGCAGGACTAATTGAATCCGGGAACTTAGCTGATAACACAGCAATGCAAACAGGCCAGCTATCCTTTTAAATAAGGCTGTCAATAAAGCTGGGAGGGACGTCTCAGAGCAGGAGTGATGTCACTTCCTGTCCACTGGAACCAAGGAAAACTCAGAAGTAAATGTAAGCCCAAGAGCTTACACTCTAGGCTTCGTGCACTTGCAGCATCACTTGTATCGCGCCGGACACCAGGTGGCGTTGTTGATCAGTGGAGAAGATGATGAGGCAGGTTGTGTGCACGTGCCTGAGCGTGCATGCCCGCAACCGTGTACAGATAGCGCCCAGCGGAACACTCGTACCCGAAAGAGGAGCGAGAAAGGTGAGGAGATCGACACATAGAAGTGGGACAACTTATTACTTCTGCTAGTAAAAGAAAAAATAAGCTTGACAGGAATCTTTTATAGTGCCTTCCCTCTTGCTATTAGACAGGGCCAGCCCTGAATCCTCTTTTTCCTAGAGGCATTCTGATTTCGGATTCAATTATCCACATACACTCACCTCAATCCGGAATGAACAGCACCATTGTAAAGCTCTTGTACCCCGATAATGATTTACTCTGGTGGGCCCCAAGAATAATTCCCCCCTGCTGGGCCGCAAGAATAATTTCTTCTAGGTTGGGCCCAAACAATGATTTCCTCTGGTGGACTACAACGATAATCTCTCTAATGGGCCTCAAGAATGATTTCCTGTGGTGGTCCTAACAATGATTTTTCTAATAATTCTCATGAATGGTTTCCTCTGATGGGCTCAAGTTGTCCCCAGTCAGACACTGTGCATTGTGCTCTGCTTGAGCCGAAGACGGTGTCACCAATGTTTTAGCTGCAGTTCTTAGACATTTATTTTTATAGATTTAGGGCAGTGCTCCCTAACCCTCTTCTTGAGAGCCACTAACAGGTCATGTTTTGTGGATATCTGTCTAAGCACTAATTAATTCACCTGTGAGCCTGTGTGGAGAGCTGCAAAATATGGCCTGGGGGCCTGCATTTGAGTATAAGGGAGGCGTAAGGTCAAGGAGCACTAAAAAAAACATAAAAGTGAGTTTGAAGGGGGCACGAAACACTGCAATACTAATGTTTTTTTTACTACTAATGGAGCATTGACCCCATATCAGTTGGGAATTATGTATCAGGGATATTATGACCCTGATTCAGTAAACTTTCCTTAAAAATATGAAATTAAGGGTCATGCTTCATTTCAACATAAAGCATGTGTCAAAATAATTTGTAATATGCCGGCTATTAACACCTAAAAGTTTCACTCCACCACGTCCTGCAGTGTCCTCAGTTGCAGCCCCTAGCACCCCTACATTTCATAATATTTATAAAGCCGAGATTGCCTTGTCTGCAATCGTTCCTTATTGTCAGTCTCCCAGTCTTCTTTACTGATACATACAAACTTTACTTTACAGATGTGCAGTGATAACTTATGTCCTCTGTTTGGGTCTCCTATAGCTCCACATGCACAGCCCTGCCCTTTTTAGTAATTCTATGGGACAGTGCAAGCACCCAAGCCTTCGTTTACGCTAGTGTATGGCAATGCAACCTAATTCAGCTCTCCCATCCCACAATAGTATTGCAAGCACAGACACAGACACACTTAGGCCAAAAGGCACACCTACCTCTCCACTCCGCTACTACTGTTGGCCAGCAACAAGGCAAAGTCAGCTCTTCCATCCCACAGTAGTAGGGATTGCATACAAATGTCAAACCTAAATCACTTAGGCACCCCTGTGTCGCATATAAACATGCCAGAGTGGTCCATGTGACAGTGGCAGCAAAGCACTGTGGGCCTGTAATGTTGAAAGGCCAAGCCACCATGTGTTATTTGGCGTCCACTCTGTCACCTGTTTGCACCTTGGCAGGAGTGTAATGCGGCACACATGTGTAGGCGAATGGCATGAAAGTGTGACTTACCATCACAATGTCCTCCTGTTGCTCATGGGTGAACACGATGGGTGCAATGTTGGACCTTTTGAGGTTGTCTGTATGACGCACCCCTGCGGCAAGATACTCACAAGCGGTGACACGCCCTGGCGGACCCCAGAAGTGTGCTTGTGTCCACATACCCATGTAGTCTATAGGTTGCTGGCATCTGTAATGGCCTGTTATATAAACTAAATTGTTTCCACCACAATTACCCACTCAATTAGGTATAAAAGAACACAGCTGAGACTCAGATTTTCTTGCCATTGCTAACTCAGGAGCTCACTTTGCTACACAATAGGTGCCACCACAGCCCCCTGAGCCAGGAACACAGGCATGGCTGAGGAACCGCCAGCACCCGGCCCAGGTACTGCAGCCCCAGCCCTAGGCCCGCAGTTCATCCCACAGGCACTCCCCTGCTGATAGCTACACTAGCCACTCAGAACAGCGGGAGTCAGAAAACTCCCGAGGCCCCCCGCACAACCCACCAGGGATCAACCAACGATCAGGACACTGGAGCACTATGTGGACCCCAGGGCGGACCCCACAGCGGGGCCCCATACGGAGCCAACGGGGGGAGACAAAGGCTGAGCAGCGTTGCCACAGCCAGGCCTGCCCTTTCCCTGCCCAGTAGCCTGGAATCCATCCATTCTGGGCCTGGCGGTGGGCATAGTGACAAACCCTTCAGCCAAGACACCACCCAGCAAACCACAGCATCGGCCACTCACCCTGGGCGCAAACTAACAAGGGGCAAGTTGAGTGGCTGATTTAATGATGCCCAGCTGGAGGTTCTGCTGGATGGTGTTGCCCAAAGTTATCGACTGGCTGGGTCCCAGTCCCGCTCAATCCCCAAAGCATTGCGGGAGGAATTAAGGTTGGAGATTGCCTGACACGTGATGGGGCGGGGCCAGAACCCAAGGATGGTGCCCAGGCCAAGAAAAAGTGGGACAACCTGAAGGTTGTGGTTCGGTGGAAACTCAGCACCAGACGGGCTGAGGGATAAGTGGTGAACAATCAGAGGGCTGCTTTTACAGGAAACATTGGACAACAAGCCACGCTTTTGTTTGTTTGAATCTAGCTTGCAAACTGGTGGAGGGCTCCCCAAAACTCTACAATTTACCCAGACTGAGGAGCGGGTGTTGGGGATGCAACAGCCCAAAATCTACCATGGGGTTTCGGGCACCACGGACATTGATAGTTGGCATGTGCCCACTAGTGGCAAGATTTGTTTACAAATTGTAGCTTGGCACAGTTCCAACCAAACATCCCAGCCTGGTGGCTGTGTGGTAACATTTGGAAAAACTAACACTAATGTTGACCTTTCTCCACACAGACAGCACTTCTCATGGCTGAAATTAATGAGCTGGAGGGAGGGCACTCTGAACATCTGAATGAGACCCCCACTATCATCTGGACACCTCCACCAGCTACTGGCACCATGGACACTGGCCATCATCACTCCTCCCTGCAGCTACAGCTTTATTATGCCAGTAGCAGCTCCACCAGCTCCTCAGAGCACCCAGATGGAAGACAGTCCCGGCCTACAGCCCGGCGGCACCTGTCTTTGGGAAGGCGGTGCCAAATCATGGAGGCAAACTGGAGGGCCAACAGCACCACTTTTTGGCAAAGCGCCAATAGATTTTTGGTGCAAAGTGGTGCGACGGACCGCTCCATGAAGACCTGATTGCAGAGGTTGTGGCAGAGCTCCACCACCAGCAGATGGTGACACTGGTTAAGGCTCTGGTGGAGGCCTACCAGGTCGCCCTTCAAAGGCTGCAGAGGCTGGGGGCACAGCAAGATGCAAACACCGAAAGCTGGGCAACATCCCCCTAACCTGCCATGCTGGACTTGTAAGGGGGTTGTAGGGGGTCCCCAAGCTTTATTTATGCTGGACATGCACATTTTTCTGTGATCAATTTTCTGTTGACCTGAATCCAGAGTTGTGCCATAACCCAACAACTTGTGACAATTAACAAGTAATTAGAGAAAAATATAAACCAAAAACCTGAACTTTGGATGTTATTTAATCACACCCAGACAAGGCAAGGGATAGGATTAATCAAAAATGACAAAAGTGCACAAAAACAAAATAAACCCGCACGGCTCTGGGTGCCAGCATACAGATGCCCAGGAATCTCTAGAGCAGATGCAGGGGTTGTTTCCTCCAAATATGCTGCCACCCTCTTGCTCAAGTCAAAATAATGAAGGGTGATGCATGCCAACATGATTTTCACAACCGTCTCTGGCTTGTATTGAAGGGAGCCCCCTGTGTGGTCGAGACAGTGAAATATGGCCTTCAACGGCCCAAAGCACATTCAACTACTGCCCATATGCGGCGGTGGGCCCCATTATAAGCCTCCTGGGCAGGTGTTTGGGGCCTTAAGAAGGACGTCAACAGATAACCAGAATCACCTAAAAGACAAATGAAAACGGAAATTAAATTACTAACAGGCAACACAATATCAAAACATCCTAGACCAAATAGTAAGTCTCACAAAAGAGTAGGGCCAAAGAAGCAAAAGCTAAGCCAAGATGTTCGGACTAAGCATTTGTAACTGCAACAAGGAGAAGGGAACAATCAAAGAGGGGCATGAGCACAGTTGATGTGATGGAGGGCAGGGGGAGCAATTGGCTAACACAAATAACTTGGACCAATTACAAAAAGGGGGAACATAACAGAAATGAAAAACACATTGCAAATACTACATAAACAAACATGCAGATCAACCCCAGCAATAAACCCCCAATCCAACCGCCACTCTTAAACCGAGTGTATAAACCGGAACTTCTCAAGATTAATGCGTCATGGGGTGAGCCAGGGAAGCCGGCCAAAACACTGAAAAACCAAAGATCTGGCCCCACTACGCATTGGTCATTAAGAGAGTGGCTCATCTTCATTCAATAAAAAAGGGTCACTAGACTGGCAACAGCAAATGAACAGCCAGAATAAAGGAAAACGAGGGCCAAGTGGGACACAGGTCAGTGTCAGGGGAAGCTAGGCTAGCCTCAAAAGAGGAGAAAAGGCTACAAGGAGGAGCTATGTGGATCTAAACAGACTGGACACAGTGAAGCTATTTGGGGGTGAGGGGAAGCTAGGTTAGTGTCAAGAGAGAAGAGTGGGCAAGATAGAGGAGCAGTGTAGAACTAAACATACTGAAAAATATGCTCATGATACTTGGCATATTCACTATTCAGAAAAAGCCCAAGCTCACCCCGTTCCAGGCTGTCAGGAAAAGAGATGTATTTATCCTGCAGGACAGCCATGCCATCAATAAATTTAGTCTGGGCGCATTTCAGTGAAGGCTGGGACGGCATGTCCCAGCCTTCACTGAACTGACAGTGCCCCTAGCCTCTGGAAGGAGCCATTTGCTAAAAATTGGAGGCAGCCAAGCAATTTGGTTATACCTCCAATTGCATTTCCCTTTCTTGTGGTGGGGCCCAACCATGGCCACAACTCCACAAGCGTCTCAAAAAAAATGGCGGTTCAGAGGGGTCAATTCGAACATCTGCTGATCGGTCATGTAATTGATATCCAGGTGACTGCAGGTATGCCTAAGCTCTGGAAGGTACATGGTTAACAGCCCATGCTGCTGTGGACGCTCATATAAATCCCTTCTGGGAGGGGGGTGGGACCCGGGATCCCCCCCTTAGGTGGAGGTGTAGGAGGACTTTCCACATCCCAAATATTGTATACAAAAAAGATTTGAATTGGGTGAATGAATCATTTATTGATGCAGATCTGCATGTTAAATCCCAAAGAGGGACAGAAGAGAAATGGTGTTATATGGTGTAATGATTTTTATATTTATATTATTATTTGCCTGGAGCTTACCAGATGCAGCGTCACAATGTCTCTTCATTCTGTTCCCTGAAAAGAAGAGAAATACAGTATTTTTTTCCTCTCTGCTGCCTCCAGTGCCTCCCCCCTGACCCTGTACATAAATCAAAGCATTGAAGCACGTATTAGGTTAGCACCCCCTCTATTAGTGGTAGGCTAGAATAGAGCCCTCCATGCTGTAACTCAAGCCAACTCACTGCAATGCAATGCACACAGTGTGCTTACATCTCTCAACCCTGCCACTCCCATCAGAGAACAGCATGACATGAGATGAAACTTGATTGGGGGACCTTACAACTAGGCAGGGGTAGGGGCATCCCATTGAAAGCTGAAAGCCAAAGAACAGGCAGAGAAATACTTATTTCCTCATTTGCTCACTCCAGTTTTGAAGGGGGTGGCAAAATTAAAAAGTGCCTCAAGTGGCGTGAACTTAAAACTTATCAGGGGAGACTTAAATAACTTAATTTGTACAGTCTGGAGGAAAGAAGGGAGAAAGGGGACATGATTGAGACCTTTATATATGTGAGAGGATTGAATAAGGTGCAGGAGGGAATTGTTTTTAAGAAGAAACTTAATGATAGAACAAGGGGGCCCAACCTGAAGCTATTTGGAGGGAAGATCAGGAGCAATGTTAGAAAATATTATTTTACAGAAAGAGTAGTAGATGCTTGGAACAAACATCCAGCAGAGGTGGTCACTGAATTTAATCATGCCTGGGATAAGCCTCCATCTATTCTAAGGTAAAGAGAACTTACTGTATACACATAAGGGCGGACTAGATGGACCTTATGGTCTCCTTCTGCCGTCAATCTTCTATGTTTCTATGTAACCCTGCAGGTCCTATCGTGGCTTCTGTACAGGGCTGTTCTTACAACTGGTCATTTGGCTAGTCATGGAGCTACTCTAAACTCAAATTACGAGGCAATATAAGGACTAGGTGCTACATTAACAAGCACACAAATATACCAGAACGCTGAACTTTGAGTGTCATGCTGTTTGGAATAAAATTGTGAGGAATTAAGGAAAAAAGCTCCTAGGCATATTAACTAACACTATGACGCCTTTTTCCACGAAATAATTAAGGCATATCTTCCCTGCTCCTAGTAAGAATCTTGAGTCTTCGTAGTATTGGGACATATTCTCCATACCTGACACTGCTTGTAAATGTTGTGGTGTCCAAATTTATTACAGCTAGAGGTAAATTATTCAATTCATTGTAAGATACCTTCAAGGAAAATGATTGCCTCCTGAGTGCCTTTCCAGTGATGGGTGCAGCTTTTTCTATGTACTTATGTTGGTATGGAAGGTATGAACATGTGGAGGGGGTGCTGTGGGTGCTTGAGCACCTTCCATTTTTTCACTCCTCTTTCCTAATCTCTGCAGTGGTAGAAGCACATTGTGCCCCTAGTCATATATTTTAGGTGATATAAAAACACCCCATTTTGCAGACATTACCCCGAATCCAGGAGATCTGGTCATCTGGGGTCCTGATGTGGCTCATAGGCTAAATACATACATCCCAAGTGTCCCTTATTTAGAAGGACTGTCCCTCTTTTGAGTCCATGTCCCCCTGTCCCTTGTTGTTCTCATTTGTCCCTCTTAGAAGTGTAACATGCAGATCTGCAACAATACGTGATTCATTTGCCTACTCAAAATGTTTAAATTCTTTTAACTGTTACATCCTATCTCCTATCAATGAGGGTGAGTGACCTAACTAAACAAGTCCCCCTTTCCCACCTTGAAAAGTTGGTACGTATGGCTAAATGGTGGTAGTGGAATGTATGGATTCTCTGAGCATTAGGTCAGTCACCAACATTCTTTATGGGCCAGAGATATTTAGTTGTGCTTTAAGGTGGAACAAAACCTCAGGTTTTGTTCCATGCCCCACTGAGCATTTCCCCCCAGAACGCCTGTACAGACTCACCAATGGCGCACACAGACTCTTGTCCAATCAGAGCTGCTTGCCCTGCATATGTAATGCTTGGCTTCGGCAATCGGGGCGAGAGAGGAGGTATCCTCTGCAGCACACGCGCTCCTGTCCCCAGCCTATTTGAATACCCAGGGACGAGAGTGCACTCACAGCCCGAAGATGCAGTGATGCGGATGTCGACATCAGCAAGTAGGTACGTTTTGTGGCGCCCTTGGGGGGGGGGTTCACACAGCGGGGCATCCCGATTTGGGCAATGTCAGCAGGTGTCCTGAAATCCCTCCCTGGGTTTTGTTCCACTTTAAGTGTATGTTCGGAAGCAGGGCTACACCTACAGGAGTAGCATAGAAAGATGCTGTTCCTCAAAAGCCAGAGGATAAGCCACACCCTCAGAACTCCATTCCCCACACCCATTACCCTGAAAAAATGGTCAATTTACCCAAGTTTATAGGAGAGCTATTATTCAAGCTTGAGTTTTATACATCTGTCCGGTCTCATCCCAACTTGGAACCCCCCCCGGGGTGCTGCAAAACTCACCCACTTCCTGGCACACCCAGCGATGTCAACATCCGGCGGCCGCATCACCGCATCTTCCCAGCAATGTTGCTATTCTTACCTTCCTAGGGATCCACGGTGTATATGCGGACTCCAACCAACTTCCTATGTGGTGCAAATAGATGAACGGCATAGAATTATGACAGGGGGGAGCGGCAAGCATGCCTGCGGCCACTTCCCTCTGGCTGGGCATATCCATGCTGCCCATTTTGGTAGGCCTAGCAAGGGAATGCACAGCAGCCAGAGGTGTGCCCATGATGCCCATGTATCTGCCATTAAAACACCAGTAAGGAAGCCTTCCAGGGTATTTCACACATCAGAGTATCCCAAATCTGGATGTCACAAAAAGAATGAACCCAACAGCCCTAAAGGGGTTCACCCCTTTATGCTTTTTGCAGCAGTTCAAACAGTGGAGTAAAACTTTTACTTTTAGTCCTCAGACATGGTACTGGTGGCCATAAGGCAACTGCTTATAAGGATAGTTTGTACTATAATTGTATCATAAAAAACTTTTGTCTCTCTCTTATGGATTTTTTGTTCTTTAGAGGCTAGATAAAATAACATTTTATTGTAGTCACTGTTCCCCGGGGAGGAGTGGTTGTCCTTATATGAACCACAATCAGCTTTGACTTGTTTCAAAGAAGTTGCTGAGTTGAAATAAAAAGAAGAACAGCTACCAGGAACACCATGAAGGGATGATACCTAAACCAGAGATGCAAATTTAAAAGAGAGTGAAATAGGCCAGAGCTCCATAAAAACGACAAACCAAAGGTCACACAAGGTTGGCATAGGGAGCAAGAATTATGAGCACACACAGTGGTGCTGCTGCAGATGTAATGGTTGACTCAGAGGTCATGGTAGGTCCTAGCTCATCTTCTGCCCTGGAAGAGTGCCTGGCTGGCAAGGGGATAGGTGTAGGATTGCAGTGACAAGGTGAGTATGTTTTCCCCAATACTCCAAATCAGCATAGATTGGGAGCAGCGGCTTACAAGTGATTAGAACCATTCTTTGGGTGCTGGAAAGCTTAGCTATGCTTCTGATCTACTGTGTGGTGAATTTGGCTGATGAAGATCCACAGTGGTTAGCATGGTTTTTATGAAGGACAGAGAGCCTGACCCTAGAAGGTTCTCTGGAAACATTGTGTATGGAAACTATATAATAAATATATTTGTTTGGCCTGTTAGGGTAGTTACACTTATGTAACATGATCATTAGACTTGTCAATGGCCTGGAAAATAGGTGTGGTTAGAGGGTCATGACCATGGGGGCATGATTTAATCCCATTAATTTGCCACGTGTCCCTTGATTGTCCCTTTTTTCCATCTTAAAAAGTTGGGCGGTATGGGGTGGGGGGGGTCCTAATATAAACTGCAATCATCTTTGACTTGTTTAAAGCAGCTACATACCAGGGAATACCTTGCAGGGATGAAACCGTAAAGGGTAGATGGGACCTAAAAGCATAAATGCCATTCAAGCCATCAATACAAAAGTGGGTGTGGTCTGGACTAGCTCCTTGAGCTAGTATTGTTGGCCCACAGCAGAGTGGTGCTGGAGGGGCAGATAAAGAAGTATATTTCCTCATTCAGCATGCCAGGCTGACACAAAGTAACCTTTTACCAGAAAAATCCCTTTAATATGGAATTCCTAGGATGGGGTGATGCCTCTAGTGCTGCTGTGGGTTGTTGGTTTGTGTTCTGCTTTAGTACCATGTTATTACCTTTTTCCCCACTGATCATCACTACCACCATATAATTGCAGCAAAACCAAAAAATAATTTCTAATTTTGGCCATTCTGAGCCGCTCACGGTTTGTTTTTCCCTAAGCTGTATTGCTCTAACGCCCTTTAAATGAGTGGACCATCTGTAGTCACTCTCAGGCTATTAAAGAAGAACTACAAGCTTGTGGCTGTTTAAACACCATTTAGTTCAATTAGAAATCTGTTTGAAAAGTCATAAAATGTATTATTGTACAGCTGCTTTAATTACCTGTAATTATGTGTAATTTTCTGAAAGTACACTTCCTAAAAATGGAACAGATACCTCACACAATGCACAGTCAGGGGCAGAGTAGAGTGAGGGTTGCTGAACATACATGACCAGAATGACACAATTTATGCATACCTTGACATTGTGTAAGGAACTTACCTGGCAGTCTGTCCCGCCGCGCCTCCGCGTGCTCACTGCTGGGCAGCCGCCCCTCCAGCGCCGGGCGCGCCGGCAGCCTCTTCCTCCTCCTCGGGAGGGGCGCCCGACAGCCGTGCACGTTCCTTTTATGTCCCCCGGTGGTGCTGCTCTCAGCGCATTCGCCGGGGGCAGATTTAAAGGGACCAATCCTGGCCCAGGGATCCTCTGCTCTGGGGAGGTCAGGGACTGGACAGCCTGACTGGCCAGGGTGGTGCAGTCCCTGGGGTTTCTCCTATCAGGGGTGAGATTGTGTGTTGCACCAATCAGCACATTCCCCTTCTCATTGGTCAGTCACCATTTAAATATTTTCCTGCTCGGACCACCAGTGCCTGTTATAGCCATTTACTAGCTTGGGTGTGCTTCTGACTCTCGTCTTAGTGTTTTTGATCCGGCTTCGTCATTGACTACTCCTGCTTGCTGCCTGAACCGACCTTCTGCCTGTCTGACTTTGTTTTCTGCTTAACCCCTTGGATACCGCGCTTCTGTGATCACCCGACCTTGACCCTTGCCAGTCCTGACTACTTTTGCCTTGCCCCTTGGTTTTGACGTTTACGGACTTTTGTGTATGAACTTCTGTTTTGGGATACCCCGCAGTTCATCCGTCTTTATCGTAAGCCAGCAATCTTTGTGCCAATAAGTCCTGGGGGCAACCGAGTCTGGAGAGGCATAACCCATGTCGCCAGCAAGCGGGGGCTTGTCTATAGGCACAAGAGGTGGTGGAGATTGGGGATTGTTGGCTCACGAGAGAAGGGTGTCCAGTGGTCCCTGACACATTGACTGTTATTCCAGGAGCTTGCCTTATGTTGGATCCTGTAAGCAACTTTTTGACCTATTTTTGAAAGATGCCTTCCTGGTCCTCATTATGACCCTATTCACCACCTCTATTTGCTCCCCTGTCTTTGGCTTTAGCCAAGGCACCACATTGTAACACTACATCTGAGTTTCTAACAGCACAGTCAATGTTACTGATCACATGCCATGTTGGATGCTCCAGTTTTCTAGGATAGCAGCCTGGTGCTGGTGGGCTCTATGACAAGACCCATGGATAGTAGCTGGCACTGCAAAGCTGTCCAGGATGTTCACGGCCAAGGTGGCTTGGAAGGTTTAGGACAGTAGCTGTGGTGTCGTCAAATGTGTCAAGCAACAGGGCAAGGCACTCAGACAAGATCAGATGTGGTCAGTCAATAGTAACAAGGCTTGACACGTAAAATGGTCTAATGTGGCAATGACTGACCACAGGGCTTGGCAACTGATGTGGTCAGATTTGACAATAGTTGCACAGCTGTCTGACAATACAGATGGCGCTGTTGTGTTTCCAGTGCCAGTTCTGTACATGCCATTGCGAGGATTATCCCTTATTCCTCCTGCAGGTATGTATCTAAAGATGCCATTTTGCATTACAGGCCATTTTGATTTTCTGTAGCTATATACTTTTTGGATACAGCTTACACTAATCATCAGCTAGTAAAACATTAAATTATTTTGCTTAAACGCCAAGGACATCTGGCTAGACGCCCAGACTTATTGGTGAGTGAATACAGTTGGCTTGTTATGGAAAGCTGTCTTGATGCTGCATAAACAAATGCATTAATATATTCTGTGTAAAATATTAAATAGCCAATAGAAAGTAATCTATATAAATCTGCCAATGTATAACCCTGCCCCTGAAAGGGCTGCAACCAATCAAGTGTCCTAAAGCGTATGACTCATAAGTACTATTTAACCAATTGTCAAAACAAAATAAAGCCAGATAGAAACTTTGAACTGAGATGACTCAAAACGTTTTTCTCTTCCAAGCGCGGTTCAAAGAGACAAAAGAGGCACTGCCTAGCAGAATTCATTTCACAAGACAATTTACCCCAAAGAGGTATCAGTCCCATCCTAACACAATTTATTGTGATTTCCTGCAATTTTCATGTCTTTGTAGTGGGTGTCAGGACTGTACCGAACACCCGTCTGTCTTGAGCTGGTATCCCCCAATCTCCACCGCCTCTTCTGCCTATAGACAAGCCCCCGCTTGTAGGAGACACGGGTAATGCCTCTCCCAGTCGGTTGCCCCCAGGACTTATAGGGCGCAAAGGATACCAGCTTAAGGTGGAGACTGATGAACGGCAGGGAGTCCCGAATGAGGATGCCGGATGGCGGAAGTCCAAATACAGGCCGAGGTCAAACCGGGAGGTCACAGGGCGAGGTATCCGAAGGAGGTAACAAAGAGTAGTCAAACGAGCCGAGGTCAAAATCCAGGAGGTCACGGTGCGAGGTATCAGAGGGGTCAGGCAGAATCGTAGTCAGGCAAGCGAAAGGTCAGGGCAGGCAGCAAGCAAGGGAAGTCGAGGTCCAAAAGCCGAATTATAACAGGAGACACTATAACACACATCCAGAACCCAGAGGCTATAACGGGCACTGGGAACCCGGAGCCGAAGGGCTTTATAATAAATGCTGGCCATTGGGGAAAAGGGAAATTGGAGGGAACCAGGGTGATTGGTGCAACACAGGATCATGGGATAGGTCCCAGGAGCTGGACGGCCCAGGCCAGACAGGCCGACCAGTCCCTGGGCTCAATCCCAGGATCCAGCCAGAGACTGGATACTTTAAACTTGCCCCCGGCGGGCGCACTGGGGAGCACGTTGAGTGTCGGGCGCGCCCCCGCCAGGAGGGGGAAGCGCCGCATCCCCGGGGAGAGTGGCAGGCTCGCGCAGCGTCCCGCGGTGCCAGCCCCCGGACCCCACGACGACGCTGAGGAGACGGCGGACCCGGGGACAGCCGGGCAGCAGCCCGCCGGGAGCCACCTGACAGCGCGCCGCGGGACCAGGAACGGCGATGAGGTAAGTGCCTAACAGTGGGAAACAAGTACGGAAGGATTTTTGGATTTTTTCTTTTTCTTTATATGATATAAGAGAGATGGTTGTCCTTTAATAATACACAAGTCTTAAAGGAGTCACAGCACTCAACCCTGTTAGCTTGCAGACAAACCTATAATCTGTCTCAAAATCTGTGAATAATGTGCGGAGTGCCAGTCCAAACCGCGTTTGCTCCTTCTACAAACAGTAGCTACACTACAGTAAATATGATCAAACCATCAATGCTTTATTCAAAAATTATATATACAAAGGCATGTCCTGAAGAAAAAGCAATTCAAAAACAATTAAAATTCATCTACGGATATAAAGTGGACCCTTATAGACTTATGAAACCACAAGGGAAAATTGATTTCTAAAGATTATAATAATAACATATTCACAGCTAAGTACCCGGAGTCCTCCGCATGGATGGTGCAGATAAGAATTTTGCAGAAAAAAGTGCAATTATTTATTTAAGATTGTGTGCAAAATGAGCAATAAAGTATAAGATAAATATATAGTAAAGTTTATAGAAATCCCAGTACATTTACTGGGGTGCCCAAAAAGTGCTAAGTGCAGAATGTGCTATGCAAAGTGCAATATCTGTCACCTTTAGTGGCGTCTGGGTCCACTTAAATTATCCGTCCCGGTAAATCTGGTTAAAAACAGAGGTCTCGGCCCACACACATCTGCAGAAGCATGATAAAGCTGCACCACCAAGCGCCAAGGTGCCTCTGTGAGGTGCAGTCCTAACTCTAATCTCTTTGAGCACCCTTGGAGAAATACAATGCAATAGATAAATTGGGAGCAGGCTTACCTGAGGTTGCCCTATAACCTGGAGTGCAGCCCATGGGGTGGAAGGGTCGAAGACTAGCCTAGACCCCACACCCCAAATCAAAAGATTTTGTGCAAGAACATTGAGTGTAGGGTCTAGACTGTACTGCGAGGTCTTCAATGCTTCCACCCCATGTGTTGCACTCGAAGGTTATAGAGCAACGTCAGGTAAGGGGACCTGGGAAACAATACACATGTTTCACGGTATCAACCATATTACTCATGGTGTCAGAAGCTGCTGAGTGCGCTCTTTGTTCATTTTTATTGTTTATTATTTGGTATTACTATATGTATTTAAAGTGGACCAACACCCACCCGTGATCGGCCCGGGAATCTATAAGATTCCCGGGCCGATCACCTCCCTCCCCGCGGGACATCCGAGATCGGGATGTCCCGCGGGGTGAAACCCCCCCAAACCCACCAAACTCCTTACCTTAGTTTCGGCGGCGGCCGGCCGCCGCCGCCTCCCTCGCGCCCCTCTAGTCGTGCGCGCGCCCGCGCCGGCCGTCTGTGAATGGCCGGCGCGGGCACGCGCGCGTCAACAGGGACGCGCGGGAGGCGGCGGCGGAGGAGCCGCTTGTCCGCGGCTTGTCCGTCGCCGCTGACAGAGGTGAGTTCGGGGGGTTCGGGGGGGTTTCACACAGCGGGGCACCCCGATCGGGGGTGCCCCACCGAAGTGGACCAAGACCCAGGATAGTCAAAATCCTGGGTGTTGGTCCACTTTAAAGTGGACCAAAATCCATGATTTTTTACTATCCTGGGTTTTGGTCCATCCCCATGGGCACCGAGGTTTGGGATGTCCTGCTGTGGAACCCCCTCTATGCACCCAGTAAACTCACCTCTCCCTGCTCCCATGGCGTATGTTCAGCCTCTCATCCAATAACTGTCACATACCTTGTTGTGGATCAGTCAGAGATGGGCAAAGACTACTTTCAACAGTACCACCTGTGGCTTCCCCTGATAATGATTACATGGGAAATGCAACAGAAGTGAAGGCCAGAGTGTCAGGTATTGAGGAATTGCAGATTCCAGTGAGCTGAGCTGGAACTCAGGAGCTGGAAGCCATGTGTGTAGGAGTGAAACACTACGTCAGAGAGGAATCTACCAGCAAGTCTGGTTTTCACTAGGGACTCCCTGCAAGGGGAGAAGGACTGAGCTGCAGACATGCTGGGGTCCCACAACCTTCGCAAACAAGTTGTCAGCTCGGAGTCCAGGGTAGAGTGAAACCTAGGTAAGTGCAGAAACAGAGCTGGGAGTTCAGAGTTCAGGTGCATGCAGGAACAAAGCCAGGAAGTTAAAAGTTCAGGGGAGTGCAGGAATAAAGCTGTAGTACTGAAGAAGATTTGCAGGTATCTTCTGAGAGCCTCAGGCCTCCTTTTAAAGGCCACTAGCAGCAGGAAGTGCCTGCTGCACATGCTCAGTAGCGCAAGAATGTGCAGGATCCAGAGCACAAGCTGACGCATGCATGATGCACCGTGCACCGTGGTGTCTCTTAGATTTCTAAAACTGGCTAATTCAAAAGACGCCTCCAGGACAATGCCAAATATCACAAATCAGGGTGCCTTGGAGGTGGGACTTAACTGGCCCTAGAGTCTTTTAAATGCCTGGGAGAAGTTTTGGTCCACTTAAACCGGACCAACACCCGTTTTTTTCTTTAATGGGTGTTGGTCCAGCTGTCTGTTCACCACAACAAGCTCAGGGGGGGCATCCAGAATCCTGGAGCCCCCCTCATAGATAACCTCCCAGACCGCTCATAATACCTTCATTACGAGCAAGTGTCGGACGGTCACGTGTGCCATAGTTGTATCCTCCGACCTGCCCACCTGACCGTCCGCCGGCCAATCGCGGGACTCCTTTCCCGGCGCTGGCTTGTAATGAAGGTGAGTATTACCGGCGGTCTTGGAGGTAAACTGTGAGGGGGGCTCCAGCATTCTGGATGGCCCCCAAGCTTGTTGTGATGCACAGACAGCAGGACCAACACCCATTAAAGAAAAAACGGGTGTTGGTCCGGTTTAAGTGTAATAAACATGTTTTTTTTTTTACTTTAAACATTCTAGTGAGAGGTGCCCGGCTTGGACGCTGCCACGTCTTGGTTGTGGGTGGGAAACCTTAGCTGGCCGGGACCCACAGGTTACGCGGGGCTATGGCCAGAAGGGGCGGAGACATATAAAAGGGAGAGCGGGAGACTCCCCAGTCAAGGGAAAGGAGAGAGAGGCCCCAGTCTGCTGTAACCAGGATACAACTGAGATAAAGGCAATCTCCTGAGGTAAAATCCAGAGCCTATAGCTTGGAGGAGTGACTGGGGTGGTGGAATGTCTCCACAGTGATAAGAGACTTTGCTGTGTATTGGCCCACGCCTGGTCAGCACCCAGGGCCCAGCTGCTGAGGGGGACCCAGAGTGTTATGCCCAGAGTGGAAACATCACACTGGACCTCAAGCAACTTGGATTGTGGCCTCTCTACTCTTGCTCCAAACCCTTTGACCTTGATTTGTAAATTAAATGCAAAATTTATGTTCATCTTAAAACAGGACAACCGAGCAACAGTCCTGTGCTTTTGCTCTTTAATCCAAGTAAGATGCATCTAACATTATCTTTGGATCAGGAGTAGCTTGACACAAACAATGCCACAGTTGTAGCCCATGTTCTGGATACATCATTGAGTGGTGGCTTTTGATTCACTGACTACAGACTGGGTCCACTCCCCCAATCTCCCCCAAATTGTATAATTACTTTTACAATCCTTTCCAGGCACTTTTTTCATCACACTTTTTCCTTTTCAATTTTCTTTAGTAATGGCCTTTTGTGGATTATCATCCTCATGCACTGTGTTGTTAAAGACAATTTACAGCCAAAAAAAAAACTCTACTCACCATTATCCCCACGCGTCCCATCATTCCTGGTGTGGAGCTCCAGCTCTTACCTGAACACTGGATCCATATCCCGCACCACCCACATACCCCTTACTATTGCAGTGCATGGAGGGGGGGGGGGGTGTGCCAACCAACAGTGACTCATGTGTCACAGGACATGGAAGAGATGGGTGAACGAGTGGGCGGGCAGGTGTCCCGGGACATGGATCCAGCATTCAGGAAAGAGCTGGAGTGAGTGGGCTGTGTGGGGAAAAAACTAGTATAAAGTATAGAGTTTTTTTTTTTTATTTTTTGCTACAAATGGTCTTTGTAGCAAAGTCAAGTCAGCAGTCTTCCCCTTGACTAAGGATTTCCTTAAAGGCTAAGGAAACCTGATGTTTTGAGTTGATTAGCTGATTAGAGTGTGTCACCATAGAGTTAATTGAGCACCATATTTCTTTTACTCACTGCATTTTTTACTCAAATATTGTGAAGAGGAAAAGGTTTTTTCTAAATAAATTTTCCTTGGTACAGTTCAGCACCATATTTAGCTGTGGCTAGATTTTTTTTAAACATGCACAGCTAAATATGGAGCTGAATTGCACAGAGGGAAAATACATATGTCCATCAAGTTCAACCAAGGGTGTTGGGGTAGTAAAAGTTATTATTTATTTTATTTTTTGTTTTTTACTGATAACAGCTAATAGTACCTGTTAATGTTATTTTTTTTGCCTATTTGTTATTTTCTCTGTGGGAGGCTATTCCAAAGATTTATATTTCTTATGGTAAAAAAATGATTGAATTTCTTTTTTTTCCAGTCGAAAGGAGTGCCCCCTTGTATTTAAAGAGGATTTTTTGTATTGGCCATTTATATATTTATACAAGTTAATCATGTTCCCCCTCAGTCGTCTCCTAAGACTAAACAGATGTAATTCTCGTAATCTTTCCTCATAACTAAGAGGCCGATTCATTAACAGCGGCAGGTAGCGACAGTTGAGCGACTGTAGCAGCATTTTCAGAGCGCCCGCTAGTAGTCGCTGTGCTTGGCCGTTGTTCGGTAGTTGATAGCGACTCAGTCGGCTTGCCGTAATGTTGAATATTGGGTGAGGAGTCGCAATTTGACTGGTTCCGCGCTGTATGGGAGCGCATGATAGCGACTGGTCAGAGTGACCGGCTTCCACCATATTCATTAACAAATCACGCTCAAAAAATTCTTGCACTGTAGAATGCATGTTTAAACCCCAGAGCGCTGGCGGCGATGGGTTAAAAGTAGTTTTTTTAACCCCCAAACAACCATATTTTTGGAAACCCCCAAAAAAATAATTTTGTAATATGAATACATTAATATCAGACCTGTAATATCAATTCTGTACATTTTTTTTTAAATTTTTTTTACCTTAAAATTTTTTTTTTAAATGGCAGAAGTGGTCAATAACAATTAATTATGCCAGGTAGCGAGAGGTCATACCTGTCGCTGTTCAAGGTCGGACGCTGGCGCTGTGGGCTGAGGCTGGAATAATGATGAATGAGTGGCTATCTGGCGCTATCTCAGTCGCTAAGCCTTGATAAATGTGTGATTGTGGTGGGGAGCCGGTGTTCTCGTGGCGGGGCCCGTCATTACCGGCCACTCACCAGTCGCTACCTGTCGCTATTCCATCATAAATAAGGGCCTAAGATCCTTCCTTATTAGTTTGGTGGCTCCTCTGCTCCCTTCCATAGTCAGAGCGTTCTTTATATGAACTGGTGCCCAGAACTACACGGCATATTCCAGGTGAGGGTGCACCAGTGCCTTGTAAAGAGGCAAAATGACATCCCTATCCTGTGATTCAAGGCCTCTTAATGCATAATAATATCTTGGTGGCCTTGGAAACAGCTGCTTGACATTGCATACTGTTATATGGTCTGTGGTCTACCAGTACCCCCGGATCCTTCTCAACAGGTTATTAGACCCCAAGTGCATGACTTTACATTTCTCCACATTGAACTTAATTTGCCAAGTGGATGCCCAGACACTCAAAGGGTCCTAGTCAGCTTGAAGCTTGTGAACATCTTCAATAGACTGCACTGTGTTACATATCTTTGTGTCATCTACAAAAGATTGTGCATTTAATTCCATCTTCTATGTCATTTATAAACAAGTTAAATAATAGTGGGCCTAGCAATGAACCCTGGGGTACACCACTTACAGCAGGTAACCAATCAGAGTAGTTATCATTAACCACATCTCAGAACACAATTCTTCAGCTAATTTTCAGTCCAGTTACAAACTTTTGTTTCTAATCCTGGAGACCTCAATTTCATCAATAAGCATTTATGGGTGTGCCAAATGTATTTGCAAAATCCAGAAAAACTATATCTACAGCCGCCCCTCTGTCCAGGCTTCTACTCACCTCCTCATAGAAGCCAATCAGGTTAGTCTGGCAGCGTCTGCCCTTAGTAAGACCATGCCGATTGTCACTTATAAAATTATGCATAGTTACATATCCATGTATGAAGTCCCTTAATACCCAAGTAATTTTCCCACAATAGATGTTAAACTTACAGGTCTGTAATTGCCCGGAGAAGACCTAAAGCCCTTTTTAAAAATGGGCACCATATTTGCCTTGTGTCAGTCCCTTGGCACTATACCAGTTGTTAGTGAGTTTTTAAAGATCAAGAACAGGGGTAATGAGATAACTGAGCTGAGTTCTTTAAGAACTCTTGGGTTAAGTCCATGTAGTCTTGCAGTCTTATTCACATTTAAATGATTTATTTTGTCTTGGCTGATATCCATGTTTAGCTTGGTGAGTATTATACTTGGGCTATTGCTATCAGCGGCATCTCCTGTGTAGGTCTTTTTTAATAACTTTTTAAAGTGGACCAACACCCAGCCCTTTTTTTTTTTTTTCCCCTTTTAAAAATATGTAGCAAAAGCAGCATGACCCGATTAAAAAAGAAATGTAAATTAAACTTACCTGTGATCCTCCCTCGCCGCGTCGCTAACCGTTTTCGGTCCGGCCGCCATCTTTGATTCTGTGCTGTGGAGGAAGTGATACTTTGAACTTTTGTTGGCTTAATCTCGCGCATGCGCAGTGGTTAGGCGAAGCGCCGCTTACGTCGGGAGCGAGCGGCGCTTCGCCTAACACTACTGCGCATGTGCGAAATAGTTCAAATAGATGAATAAGAACATTTGGAATAAATAGGAGAAAGAAACTCACCTGTCCTTCGCAACCAGCACGATACGGCATCTGAGTGAAGTGAAGTGGAGGGGAGTGAGAGGAGGGAGGGGAGGGGAGGGGAGGGGAGGAGGAGCCTCATGCTGCTGCAGCCAATCATGGCTGAGCACATGAGGTCAGCTAGCAGACAGCCCTGGGAGACGTGCACGCTCCCGAGAGCTGAGAGAGGCAACCCTCCCACCCGATGACGCGGAGACATGAGGAACTGCAAGCAAAATCGCGCGACAGCTGAAGAGACCTGCTCCACGGACAAGAAATACAAATTAACCCAGAAGCGTGATTGACAGGAAGGTAATGAACGGACAAGAGATGCAGGGCGGGACTTCCGGCGAAAAATTATGAAGATTACAGGCGCTGTGAGGGACAGAAGGCTGCAAAAGTCATCAAAAGGTAAGTGTTTTTTTATATTTAAGTGATTAGAATAATGTTGTTTTGGAGGGTGTTGGTCCGCTTTAAATCACTGAATAAATCAACCTTTCTACGGTAATTCTAATTTTTTGATATGTACCTGTATGACAAACAAAATAACATTTGACATTTCCTTTGAGCTAACCACATCTTGGACGGCCCCTCCACCACCTTAATTTTCTAAACTGCAAAACACAAGAACAAAGGAGACAAATAAAATACATCATTGGCTGGCACTAGCCGGGAAAGACAAGGCACTGTTATGAAACCTTGTGGTTATATGGAATTTGCCTCTGGTGAACAATTACATCCAAATATTTGGAAACTTGTCATTAACCCAATTATGACAGCTAGATATACAGCAAAGCCTGTTATATCTGGTTCTCAACCACAATGATGCATTGTGGAATGGCTGAACTAGACTTAAACTTCTGCTTATAAGCCAGGTCTAATCCTTCAAAACACCTTGCCATCTTTTCCAATTATGGATTTGTCATAGGCAAAAAAAACAGACCCAATGATGGATGGCTATTGAGTAGTGCAAAACATAATTTACATGTTTTCTGCTTGTTGCTGAAACACTAATGTTTTAGTAAATGTGTTTCTTGCAATGCACAACATGAACCAGTGTAAAAAGAAAATTCTAAATTGTATTTTTCACCAATGTGGTGAATTATGGCAGATAGCGTTCATAATAGGCCCTTAACCTCCCTGGCGTTTTGAATAGACAAATGTAATGGTAATGAAAGCGTTACCATTGCATTTGTCTCTGACGCACGGCTCCGCCCCCATGAGCCTCTGCGGCTCACAGAGACGGAACCCGGAAGTGGAGACGGACGCCGCAGCCGCGGCTCTCACCTGTGATCGCGGCGGGGACATCGCTGGATCGCAGGGAGAAGGTAAGGAGGCTGCGCCGCCCGCTCTTGCTCCCAAATCGATCCCGAGCGGATATCGCTACTTACAGCGCAAATTAACCCCGAGACACGCTCGGGATCACCGCTAAGGGGGTTAATGTCGATTTTAAAAGGTTCCGATTCAGCAGACATAAAAAAAAGACAATGGACATTTTGAGCTATATAAGGCCCTTAAAGTGGACTAAAACCCCACAAAACAACTCAATCCATTTTGTTCCCCCACCCCGGGTACATTACTATTTGGGTGTTCTGCCCTATATGTGGCTTGGTATTCCTGTTAAAATGGACCAACACCCAGGATTTTCACTATCCTGGGTTTTGGTCCTCTTCCGCTTGGCACCCCGATCGGAGGTGCCCCGCTGCATGAAACCCCCCAGGACGCCCAGATCAACTCACCTCACCCCGCTCCTACGGCGCATGTGCAGCCGCTCGTCCAATCAGCATGCTCAGAGCCGCTGTGGTATGCGCGTCAAAGCGGCGTCAAACCACAGCGGCTCCGAGAACGCTGGCAGCCGCATCTCGCGCTTCCCTCTAACAGGGAGCGCGCCTGCGCCGGCCATTCACAAATGGGCAGCGTTCCCTGTGAGAGAGAAGTGCGAGATGCGTCCGCGGCCCGCGCATGCACAGTTGGACCGGGAGTAAGGTAAGGTTAGCGGGCGTCCTGGGGGGTTTCACACAGCAGGGCATCCCGATTTTGGATTTCCCGCGGGGAGGGATCGGATCGGTCTGGGAATCTTATAGATTCCCGGGCCGATCAAGGAGGGTGCTGGTCCACTTTAAAGTGATTTTCATTTTTGTTTTCTGCAGGTATGTCATTGTATGGCGTTGTTTTTTTACAGGTTACCATTAATCTAAATTATCTGTTTATTAGTTACTTTTGAAAATACTGCTAGAATGATTATAAGAGCCAAAAGAAGATGAATTTTTTCCTCTGAAGCCAAAATTGTTTTTGAGTAATTTATTACCAGGTGTAAGTATGATACATTGCTTTTTTTTTTAATTTAACCTTCCATAGGACGTGGTTGGTCAGAGTTAATCATATCTTATTAGCATAGGCCCACCCCCCAGATTTATGGGCGTTCTGTGAGTTATGTGTGGTAGGGTGCTCCAGCATTCTGGGCAATCAGGGGGGTTTACACAATGGGGCATCCCAAATCATCTGGAGCAGGGGTGGGCAATTATTTTTTCCATGGGGCCACATGAGAAACTAAAAATATTGTGGAGGGCCGGGCCAAAAGGCTGAACTCAATTCTGCATAATATTAATTGTATATCTTTATAAAAAGCAGTAAATTACTTTCCTTACTCTCCTTACCCTAAAAGCTTAGCACCCCAAGGATGGCTTCCAATCAGGGTACTTATGAGTCCCGCCCCTCCACCCAGGCAAGATGGTGCCGGAGCCTACCTCCTTCTCCTCCCCTGGTTGGGCTCTTCTTCACCTTAGGGCGCCCGCCGGTCCCTCTTCGCAGCGGGTTGGTGCCTCCCGCACTGTACACAGACCATCACTTAAGCAACAGCCGATTGGGAAGGAAGGGAGAACGAGCCAGACCCGACAAGCCGAGCTGCTAAAGTGATCGTCTGTGTACAGTGCGTGAGAACGGGCGGGGCGCCTCGCAGACAGCATGGGCGCAGGGATGCCAAATCACGAGCGGAGGGACTCCGCCAGCCAGCTCAGCCCGGGCTGGTCAGAGCCAATCAAAGGGCTGTATACAGCCCCCGGGCCTTACAATGCCCAGGTCTGGTCACGATGCAGCTCAATGAAAAGTGAGTATGTAGGTGAGTGAATAGCTAGGTATGTGGGTGGGCAAGTGGTGGGTGATTAAGTAGGCAGGTGGGTGGCTAGGTAATTGAGTAGGTACGTAGTTGCTTGGATAAGTGAATAGGGAGGTGAGGGAGGAGCTTGGGACAGCAAGGAAGGAAAGAGAGGGGGTAGCAGTTAGGCATCCAGTGCAGAGATACACACACTCTGTGGCTAATGCAGAGAGAGACATATTATATGTCCTCTTCCATCCCCTCCTCCTCTTCTATTGCATCCCTTACCAGATCTGCATTTCCCCATTTCCCCAGCGTGTCTCCTGATGGCAACATCTGGGCCAGCAGTCACATTCCATGCTTCACCAGTGTGAGCCTGGCCAACACCAATACAACGCTGATGTACAAGCCGCCCAGCTACTTCAAGCAGCGCTGGGGCCACAGTTCATTCACAGGAGATAAGTGAATGAATTACGTCACTCCCGCATTACCGGAAGCAGCTTGGCAGCCATTGAATATTGATGTCTATGTAGAGCATATAGGTGCCGGGGCCCCGACCTCACCAGCAAGCGGGCGGGAGGGAGAGATAGTCCAGCAACTTTACAAACTAAACTAAACTTTAAAGTCCACGGCACCGATGTGTATAGCAGGCAGCCTGAATGAATTATTGATTCATTGGCTGTGCTGCCTGCCAATAGGCCCCAGGACTGCCCCAGCGCCGCCGGCATGTGACCGACCTTGCTGGGTGCTGGCTTGAGCATACTCCATCCCCCAATACATAAATATGTGTAATGCACCAACTCCTTGTCTTGGTTATATTTCACATAAAGGACAGTGACTTCCCACACTTTTTGTTGCTTCTTTCAAAAGTAGAGCGAGGTCCTTCAGCTTTCTCCACTTGCGCTTTTTGTGGCATCGATGAATTCCCCTTCCAAGCACCGCATGAACTTTCTTCCTTTAGGTATTGCAATCACTTTGACATTATTTCCAGTGAGCTGAGCAATTCTATGTATTGATTTCCTTCTTTGAAATGAAATGAACACTCGGCCCAGCGTTTATCGATTACAGTGAAAATATAGTGCAATCTTTTTTTTGCGAAGACTCATCAATATAATCTAGAAAGTATCGCACATAAGTGCCATTCAATTTCCTTGTCTACCTTGGAAATGATTCAGCAACTGGATATAAATTTCCACCTGGTATTAAATCAGCATCAAGGTAGACAATGAAAGTCAATGTAACTAAAAAAGTAGTTACGTTTTCGCACCTGGTGCTGACTATATAATGTGAACAAATATGACGCCACAGAGATATACCTGCTGGCTGTAAATAAAACTACCCATGGTGCTTAAAGTGATACTGCAGCCAAAGGTAATTACATAGTAACATAGGGCCTTATTGAAGCTCTAGCGTCAGGCAGTGCCTTGTAAGCGGCAGATAGCGGCAGGTTGTTTCAGGTGAACGCCCAAGACGGCACGCAATTCCACATTTATGAAGCCGAATCTGGTGAGCGACTGGAACAACGCCATGTAGTGTACGAATCATCATTATCCCAGCCTCAGCGTACAGCGCCGGCGTTCAGCCTTGCAGAGCGCCACGGATTACCTTTCGCTACCTGGTGCCCTCCCATACATTTCTATGGACAATCCTTAAATCCCTTTCCTGATCCCAATTTTTTTTTAATAAAATCTCAAAACTTTCTGACATGTATTCTGGCCTAGAAAATGACATTTTTGAAAACTTTTGGGATTAACCCTTTCGCTGCCAGCCTCCCTGGAGTTTTTGTCACCCTTTGTTGCCAGACCATTTTGCACTATATTCTAAGTATGCAGCACGTCCTGCTCCAGATAATGATTCATAACAGATGGAATTACCTCCGCCAGAGGGCGCTTGACTGCAGAGATGGCAAAAAGTGGCCCCTCCCGGTCCATATATACCCGGGACCTCCCACAAATTCCCCAGTTTCTTCTCTGTAGTCGGCTGCGAAGGTCAGAAGATGGCTTCTCTTATCGCAGGTGAGCAGGGCTTAACAGCCCGTTCCACCTATTACGTATGCCTCCCAGCTTTTGTTGTGCTGGTCGGGTGATGGTAGGCAACACCTATCACATGTGCTACTCCTTGCGGAGCCTGGCTTCCGACCACAATCCCCCATCAAAGGGTAGGCGGTGCAGGTTATGGTGAACCTGATTTGGGATGCCCCGTCCACTCTTGCCCTCCCCTGCCCTGGTCATTGGTGGGTCTTTTACTGACATCCATTCTCCCCCCTCTCTCGTTATCCCGTTTGGGGGGTGTATGTGCACTTATTGTCTTTTTTGTCTGTGTGCTTGCTCTTCATTCAGGGCTCCGCACTCTGTCTTTTACTTTTTCATTTTTCAATTTGCCGCCACTGACACGCGCGCCTTCTGGCGTCCGCGGTCAGCGGCGCATCATCATCAAGATTCCCTGCGCGCCCATTGGCTGCAGCGCCAGCCTGTCTCTGCGCTTCTCGGAGGGGGCGTGGCTTACTCTGTTGGCGCATTCCGCGTCGGACCCTCCTGCGGCCCGCCCCTTGAGGTTCCTCCAGCGCCATTTTGGTCCTCTCCTGGGGTGATTGCTGGCTTCCCACCGTGGTCCGTGAGTGCCCCTGCGGGCTTGACTTTTATTTGTGCTTATGGGGTGTCACTTTTATGTCTTTCAGGCGGGATAACTGTATTAAGAGTTTTCTCCCCGCCCTGTCCCCTCTATTAGTTTTAATAACTTTATTAGAGGCCTACCCTGTTTAAATCCTCCCACTTCCCTGGCGGACATTTGGGGCATCCCGGGTTGCTTATACGGCGTAATTCCTATTGGCCAGTTGTGCCACCTTGCTCACCATATGGAGGCTTCACAGGATATTGTGCTCGGGGTCCCCTCGGGACAAGCCCGGCTGTGTGTAGTGTGTGGGGCATCCCCTGTGAGCAATGATGTGTGGGTCTACGTACCCTGCGCCCAGCAGGCACTTGCGCTGCATTCTGGGCTATCTGTGGCTGGGCCTGCGCCCACTATGCCCTCACCCACTCCCCCTCGCTTGATTATGACTCCCAGTGAACTAAATACCAGTGGGGAGTCTCAGCCTGACTTGTCTTTCAGGTTGGCCAACATTGAGAGGCTGATTGCTAGCTCTGCGGCCCGTAAGGCCCCAGCTAAAAGGAGGCATGTGGCGCCGGGTGCGTCTGCCTTTCCTGTGGAGACTGAGAATTTCCTTGATTTGTCTGATTATACCCCTCTTGAGGAGGGGGAATTATTCTCGGATTCAGAGTTATCTGATGATCAGCATTTCAGCGGTGCTGACTATGGCTCTGATCATTGGGATGCTGATGACACCAATAGACTGTGCTTTCTATCTCCCTTCCTGCTGCGGCTCCCAAGCTACAGGGGGAACTTTTCAGTACTGCTAAACCACGTCTGGAATTTCCAGAACAGGCCCATTTCAATAATCTTGTTCTCAAAGAATGGGAGCGTCCCGGCCAGCTTCCCGGAATCCCTAAGGGCTGGGATAAAAGGTATCCTTTTCCCTCTGATGTGGTTAAATGTTGGTCTACCCCCCCAAAAGTGGATGCACCAGTATTGGGGTTGTCCAACACTTCTGTGGTCCATTCCCCTAATTCCCCTACCCTCAAGGATAGTGAGGACTGGCGCATTGACCAGCTTTGCATTGACCCGATTTCGGATGCCCCGCGGGGAGGGATCTGATGCCCCCTGGGTGTTGGTCCACCTTAAAGCTTCTCAACTAGTTCATCAGGACCAGACACTTTCGCATGGAGACCCTGCGCTCCGCGATCAGCTCTTTGCGCCCGGGAGACTTCATGACCTCCATAGACATCAAGGATGCTTACCTTCATGTACCGGTCTTCCCAGGGCATCAGGGATTCCTCAGGTTCGCACTGGAGGACCAGCACTACCAATTTGTGGCACTGCCCTTCGGTCTCACCTCGGCCCCCAGAGTTTTCACCAAGGTGCTGGCAGGTGTTATGGCTCTCCTCAGAGCTCGGGGCATTCGCATTCTTCCTTATCTGGACGACCTTCTCATCACTTCTCATTCTTTCCAGCAACTGTGATATGCGCTATGCGCACCTTGCAGTTTTTCCAGAAAAACAACCCTTTACATTTGAAATACCCCCAACAAACTATATATTCTCTGGAAGTACACACTTCAAGCTTTCTAGGTGTACCAGGCTTGTTGATGTGGCCACAGTTTTCTGGAAGTAATCCCTCAATGTATTCTTTGGTTGCAAAGAGTTTCCCTAAAAAAAGGATAAAAAAGCAGAATCCTAGCCACATTTTCCTAAAAAAACTATATACAAACAAGAAAAAAACAAGTTTAATCTGAAAAAGCAACATCCCCCGAACAGAACGATACCCAGCATGCATAGCTACTGTCAAGGGAAGAGTTGCCAAACACCCCAAAGTAAAGCATGTGCGTAACGGTAATTTTACTTGAAAATTTCAGCTCTGCAGACAAAGTGCGCACCTTGCAATTTTTCAACCAAAACAACCCTTTACATTTGGAATATCTCCCATAAACCATATATTCCCTGAAAGTACACATGTTAAGCTTTCTGAGCGTACCCAGCTTGTTGAAGTGGGCTCATCTTTCTGGAATTAATCCCTCAAAGAATTCTTTGGTTGTGCAGGGTTTCCCTAAAAATTGTTTAAAAAAGCTAAATAAAAAACACCTTTTCCTAAAATATAAATATGCAAACAAGAAAAAACAAGCTAAGTCTGAAAGTGCAAGGTCCCCCGAACAGAACAATACCCAACATGCATAGCTACTTTTAATTGCCAGCCTACTTGAGATTTTGTCAACCTCTGTTGACAGGTCATTTTTCCCCATTTTGCGCCATGTTTTGCACCATTTTTGCTGGAATTTTCAGGAAAATTATATATATATTTTTTGTTTAGGCTTTAACATGAAATAAAAATTGTTTGTAAATTTTATTCTGTTTTTTACAATATTATTAAGTAAAAAAAAATAAATAAATAACATTTTTTTTAGAAAATTGCCTCCTTTATTTTAAATAAAAAATGTATTTTATTAAAGATAACCATATTGCATGTGAAAGCCCCATTTCTACCGATTAGGACGGTACCACATATTTATCGGTAGCCCCCTGTTCCTGCCCAGGGGACCCCCCCAAACTGAAAAATGTACTTTATAACATTTACAAATAAAATACAACTACCATTCACACTACAAAGGGTTAAATCGAGAAAAAAAATGACATGGGGGGGGGGGCATTTTTGGGGGGATTTTTAAGGGTTGAAAACCCCTAAAAATCCAAAAACAAATGACATGGGGTCCCCCTTACCCGAAGTAACCAGCCCGGAACCAGCTATGCAGGGCTTGTAGGAACAGGGAGCAGGGGCCAGCTTTTGTGGCCCCTGGCCCTGCAGGCTACAAGCCCGCATAGCCCGTGGCCACGGGCTCTTCTGCCCCCCCCGGGCTTTGGGGAGGCAGGTAATTGGGGGTGCCAGGGGTTAATGGCAAGTCACCCGCTAGCCGCAGGTGACTTGCCAGCCCCCAGCCTTGTGAACTGGTATAGGGGTCTCATGGAACCCTTACCAGTTCATAATGGGTTAAATGTAAAAAAAAAACACAGACACACACACAGAGAAAAATATTTTGTTAGTTTTTTTTTTAATACTTACCTCCCATTCATCCTGGAGCACTGTTTCCCTCAGCAATCACTGGCTTCTGCTCACCTGCTGGAAGCATTTTATAGCTGCTGGGTGACAAAACATAAGGGGTTATTTAAAAAAAAAATGACATAGGGTCCCCCCTCCCGGGGGGGTGGGGGGGGACGTTTTTTGGGGGGATTTTTAAGGGTTAAAAACCCTTAGGAACTGGCTTGTAGGAACAGGACGCAGGGGCAAGCTTTTGTGGCCCCTGGCCCTGCAGGCTACAAACCCGCATAGCCCGTGGCCACGGGGCTCTTCCGCCCCCCCCTGGGCTTTGGGGAGGCAGGTAATGGGGTGCTGGGGGTTAATGGCAAGTCACCCGCTAGCCGCAGGTGACTTACCATCCCCCAGCCTTGTGAACTGGTATAGGGGTCTTATCTCTCATCTGACAGATGCCGGAGCTTGGAGGGGTTATAGGAGGAGCGGGATGACGTCATCCTGCTCCTCCCACAAAGGGCGGGGCTAGGGGCGGCGGCCATCACCGCCATTAGAGAAGGGGAGGACCTGGAAGAGGGTAAATATTAAATACTGAGAGAAAATGATCAAGTCTATGATTAGAATTCTATTGCAAAGCCAACTTTCAAAACATTTTACTGGTAATGTTATTTAACAATTCATAACAAATGTCACCATCTCCGACTGCTTTTGGGTTTCTTTTATTGAAAACATGAGTATATAGTTTGAAGGGAATTTGTTCAGGACTAGTCCTAATATGGACACAACCTAAAATTAGAAATTAAATGTGATACCTCAAAGTTTGCCCCCCTGAACTTAAAAGCAATGCAATGCCCTGTCTCGTGGTTTTTAGGAATTCTTCATTTGGAATTTATACACACAGTCCTTGCAGCTAAACAAACCCAATTAATCCATGCTATTAAAACTTGTTTATTCTGTTGTGTACTTGCTTTCTTACAATAACATTCCTCAATCCTCTCTGGAGGATCCGCCCTGAAAATAAGCTTTGTGGTCATGGTGGTTTGCACTTTAAATCATACAATAAAATGGAACATTTTTCAAATAAAATTATTGAATAATTATTACATTTTTTGCATGACCATGGCCATGAGCTAAGGATGGCAAGTCAGGACCACCAGCCAGTTGGGCTCTTTCCTTAACACTGTGCGCTAAAACCTTGTTTATGGGAAACAGATCACATCAATGTTACGATGAAAATCAGAATTGAGCAGTCAGCAGACAAGGGCATAATAGGAAACAATTGAGGAAAGAATAAGCACAGCCCGGAATAAATCAGTGTGGGGTGCCAAACCAATTATTGCTAGCCAAACTAAATCGTACAATCCAAGTTAGGAGCTCAGGCACAAAAAGGGTCTGCACTCACCACAACACAATAAAAAATATATATCAAATTTATTAAAGCTCAAAAGTGGGAACAAAAAACAAAACACACCATACTAGATTAAAACACATATATACACAAGCCATAGGGGAAACCCAAAGCAGCCGGTTGTCGCCCTGGGGGACCCAATGGCTCAATTCTTTATTTAAGGGTTTTGACCCTTTGTAGACCGTAATAGCAGGTGCCTGTTGTATTGCAGGCTGTCTCGGTGCAATTTCCATTCATTTTATTGACCTTTTTCACTCAGCTTATTGTTGTACTTGACACTTTATAAGACTTGTATCAATCGTATAGCTTATAGCTGTTTATAATTTGCACAAGCACTTTATAACAGGTTGCTACTTATTTTGTACTTGAAGTTTGGAATCTGTTTTGGTTAAATCACAGATTATATACATTTTCCTGCTGGTCCAAATGTATTTGACTGTATGATGATGAAGATTTTGATTTTTTGTATTACATAGAGCCTTTTCTGCTTTGGGTTTCCCCTATGGCTTGTGTATATATGTTTTTTTAATCTTGTATGGTGTGTTTTGTTTTTTGGTCCCACTTTTGAGCTTTAATAAATCTGATGTGTTGTGGTGAGTGCAGACCCTTTTTGTGCCTACGGGGCATCCCCAGAGCCCCTAACTTGGATTGAGCAGACAAAGGCAGGCTAGTGGCACAGAGGTTGTCACTAGCCTGGCTTTGCATGAACCATCCAGCCATAGTTTCTGGAGAAGAAAATCCTGATTTTTGTGATTTTTTTGTAAGATTTTTTTTTATTTTATTTCATTTATAAAGATTCATGTATGGAGAAATGTGGCCCAAAAAAGCCACCCACTCCCCACTGGTTTTGGTTCACTTCAGCAGAGCTTCCTGATCTGACATGCTTTGCTGTGTGAAACTCCCGGAATTACTGCTCTCTTAACTCCCTCCATGTTCCCATGGCACATGCGGGCGTCCTGCACCTACTGCACACTGTGTACCCGGCATCAGGCATCACGGCATGGCTGTGGATGTGCTGTGCAGAGAGTGGACATGCTGCTGTGGGCAAACAGTGACCTCATTGTAATACAGAGGAGACCCATGCAGGTGCCATGGGTGCATGGAGGGAGGTAAGCATTGATTAGGGGTGGGTGGGGGTTTCATACAACAGGGCAACCTCAATTTGCATTCCCATGGGGGGAGCTTTTACCCAGCCTTAAACTGGACCAACAGCCCTGCACGTTTGGAAATGAAATGTAGCGGCCATTTTGGAGTTTCCACTCCCAACTGACATAACTGACAATGCACAGTAACAGGAAGCCCAGCAGCAATTCCTGTTTGAAAGTTGCCTGCAAATGCATAAACCACCATCTTGTTTTTAAAATTGATGCCAGCAGGAGTTAGAAAAAGGTTAATTAATTGTTATGTGCTGTAAACTAAATAGCCCTGGGGAGGGAAGCCTATGAGCACTGTTTGTTGTGTTGGTCTGGTTTAAGTCATTTTTGACTGTTGGTCCGCTTTAAATCTTTTACGCTCTACAGCTGGCTGATTTTTACCACCAGCTCAAGCTGTACTACAATAAGTGCTGCTGACTCTGTCATTGAGCAGCGAATAGACACCAGATTTTGTGTTGGCTACAGATAACTTTATGGCTACTATGGCTACTAATACCTTTAAAGGGGCTGTAAAACCAACAGCAATAGTAAGGCAGCAAGCAACTCATCTGATGCCTGTCCTAGGTGGCTCTCCTGAATTTCCTGCACCCTTTCAGTTTTATTTCTTCAGGTCCACGCAAAAATGTAGTCTGGCAGCCACTCTGTCTCTGCATAAGCATGCTTGGTATGCCACAGTGGACCCACAGATGTCTCTGATCACAGTGGAGTGTAAACATGACTCATAAAGCTGCACCATGAAATTGAAGCGAAGAATGCAGCTTTGCTTAGAATACATAAGGTAGTTACAGATAAGACAGGGGGAATTTGGATCCCCTATTGTTCCCACGTGCCTCCCGGAGGCTGTCTTTGGCCACTCTTGGTTTGCAGGAAAAATTGGTGGATCCTATGGTACCTTTTGTTCTCACACTGTATAGTATGTTGTAAAAGTGAATGTATTACATGCATTATAAAATGCATTTACCGTACATACCAAGTGTCCACAAATATAAATCAAAGAGAAAAAACAAGAAAAACAAAACAAAAAGAAAAAGTACATAAATGCTGTTCACAAAGTAACACACGTGAAAATAGAAAAAAGAGGGAAACATTGTTAGACAAATCTGTGGGTGCAAACGTCCATTTGGTTTTGGGGGCCAAATAGTTCATTTTGTATAACCACCATTTTTAGCAAGGAAATACCCTTAGTCTGTAGCAACTTGGGTTCCTTTCCTGTGGCATAGTAAACTTATCAGGAGAGACTTAGAGAACTTAATTTGTACAGTCTGGAGGAAAGAAGGGAGAGGGGGGACATGATTGAGACCTTTATATATGTGAAAGGATTGAATAAGGTTCAGGAGGGAAGTGTTTTAAAAAGAAACTTGATGATAGAACAAGGGGGCACAACCTGAAGCTAGTCGGAGGGAAGATCAGGAGCAATGTTAGAAAATATTATTTTACAGAAAGAGTAGTAGATGCTTGGAACAAACTTCCAGCAGAGGTAGTTGAAAAATTAACAGTCACTGAATTTAAACATACAGTATACACATAAGGGCAGACTAGATGGAGCGTATGCTCTTCTTCTGCCGTCACCCTTCTATGTTTCTATGTTTCTATTACCCTTTATTGTAGTTTGTAGCAAGTAGTGAGGTTCCAACACATACAGGTTTCGACGAAGGCTTCCTCAGTGTGTGGACCTGTAGCTTTAAGAATAGTGGTGTTGACTTATTTAAGGGGTTAATTATCACTCTTTGATGTCTATAAGTAAATATGCATTACTTACATAGCTTCAGAATTGAATTGTATGCCCAAGTGTTTGTAATGTAGTGGTAGAGTTCTGGCTGCTCTTCCCCAGCTGCTAGTGATGCTTTAGGGATGAATTCCCTGGGTGTTCTAATTGAGAAAATGATGGGATTTAGGGTTTAAGATGTGTTATTATATCTGGATTACATGTAGGCCTGATAGGAAAAGAATGTAATAGTAAAATATACATTTCATGTAAATATAATACAATTGATGCTTACCAACAGGAATGGTGCCTGGCCGCTGATCGGCACCCTCTCATATTAGGATTGTAGGGTGGTGCTGATTCGCTGGTGGCAGAGTATCCCGGCTGTTGTGGGTGCGCAGCGCTGTGTGTTTAGTTTTTCGCGCCTGTGCGCAATGCTCGTCTGCACGTCGGGGCCACCAGATGCAGGGTGGGAGGGATAATCAGAGATTTTTATATGCTTTGAAATGGCTAATTATACACTGTTCCCACTGAATATAAGGGGGGGGGGGGCAGAAAGTTAGCGTGTATCTGGACAGGTACTTTAGGAATTGTTACATTTAAAGAAGTCATATACATACCTGACTTACCTAAGCCTAAGAGCTCCTCTGTATCTGACAATTTGACTGTCGTAGCTCCTAGGATTAGCTTTTACAGCCTTGCCAATAGTCATGTGTTACTTATTTTATTTTAATGAAATTCCACCTCTAATAGCTTTCATGTGCAAATGTTCATATTCCTGTTGTCTCTATGCAAATAACACTCTATTGTCGTGTAGACTGAACTGTATGACAGCTATGTGCATTCTTTTTACAAAAACAAAAAGAGTGATTGACAGAACAGACAGATAAAAATACATGCTTTCTACTATTTAAAAAAGGCACAGAAATGGTAGCTTGATTATGTAATAATATTGTAAGGTAATGATGCTTCCATCTTGGAGTGCTGGAAAAACAACATTTAAAATGCAATAAAAATAGAAGTGATAAAAAAATCCATGTAATTAATCTCATTAATACTGGGTCCTGCTTTATATCCGCAGAATTCAGGGAGAATGTTTCACTGCTTTGGGGCTCTTGGCATTCATTGGCAGGGACTGTATGTAACAGGCTGGTGATGGGCTGGCCAAGGGCCAGTAAAATCCCAAGCTGATTTTTTTGCCCCAGTCTGCCTTTGTTTAACAGATCTTTAAAAAGCAGACAGAAATTAATGGATTGCTGGAGCCCAATGAAACATCCAGTGACTAGGGTATTGGACACTAGGAGAGCTGTTCAACCCTTGGGTATATACTGTAACAAGGTTCCCAACAGCTATATCAAGTTGTAGATAGCAGTACTATAGAATATTTGAAAAAACAACTTAGAACATCAGGCAACAGGCCTAAACCCTTTATAACAAAAAGTAGACAGCTCAAGTGCTGGGAGCACGAAAAGACCTCTGTTTGTCTTGAAACCATGTGAATACAGCAAAGCCAGCTCACCAGGATCCCAAATAAAACTAAAAGGAGCACTATCGCAAAAAAAGGGCCCAATAATAAATATCCATATAAATATGCTGGATGGAGGGAGGACGGGTCACTTATACACCCGGTATAGAGAAATATCCAGCCAGGCTTATTTTTTTTATTTTAATGGAAGGAAGAGGGCATCTCGGGTGACAGACTCTGTCACCCCTCATAGACTAAACCTGTAACTCCAGGATTTTGTTCCTACCAGGGGAAGAAAACCATAAGCTTGGCAGGCGTTTTATTCCGTTTGGGTGTATAAGTGACCCCTCCCCTTATTAGCTAAAGTGTTTATATGGATTTTTAATATTAAACGCGTCACCTTATTTGGGACATCAGACTGTACCCTTTGCACGGGACACGTATGGCTTTTAAAAAATATTTAATAAAAGTTTTATTTAGGATCCTGGTGAGCTGGCTTTGCTGTATCAACAGGCCTAACCGGACCAAAGAAGGCAGCAAACATGGATAAATGCGCCAGGGCTGGTGCCTGGGACTTGTTGCACAAGACGAGTTGAGCCTCAGATATGCTGTAGAAAGTATCAAGACTCTTGTGTCACTGGGAGAGGTAATCTATAAGACCTGGCATCCGGCAGCTGGGCACATGCAAATCTACTGATAGGACGGGTTTTCTCTCTAAGAAGGTGGACATGGACTTTTCTCTCTAAGATGGTGGACATAGATTTGGTTGCAGGCACCACCAGGGACATGCAATCAGAAATTTGGAAGGCACCTTGTAAAGAGGCATGGAAGAAAAGTCAAAGCAACAGAAATAATTCAGAATCAAACAAACCAAAGGTTGGCCTCGGTGGTATAACTAAATGTAATGGGGCCCTGGTGCAAACATTAGATGAGGCCCTGTCAAGTCTCACACAGTAAACTTTTTTCTGCCTTTCAAATCAATTGGATGCAACTAGACAACTAAAGACTCAAACAGCAGAGAGATGACTGGTGCTTCCTTTCTCTAAATGATGCCAAGTGAGCACAAATATGATAAATAACGTGGAGAAGCAACAATGTTAAGCCACCCCTGACCTTCTGGGCCCTGGTGCGGTTGCACCCCCTACAGTTACGCTCTTGGTTAGCGTGCTGACAGCAAAGGTTCTAGAACAATTTGACCGGTCGACAGGGGCAGGAAGGAAAGGTTCATAGCAAAAGAGCATGGTCAGGCATAGCCCGGTTGATAATGAAGAAATAGGTAAAGTGATTTCCAGGTCCCGAAGCAAGCTGACAAGACAACATTGAGTAATATAAAGGATGCACCTTTTATACTTCTCAGTGCATGTGCCCTCACAATCAAGTGCACATATGTGTACATTTGCGCTGCAAGCTACTGCTACTGTCAGGTCTGGAGTTCCTCCACAGCCTGATTTCCCCTGCATTATGCTGCTCCACCAGCAGATGGCTCTGTGCTGCTGAGGTGTGTTGATCAGCCAGCACCTGTGGGACTTCCTGGCCTATATAAGCTGGTCAGCACATGGCCTCAGCGGATTAGCATTACTCTGTCTTCTGGAACCTGAACTCTGTACCCAGAGCCTTTGAACCTGAAACCTGAACTCTGAACCCAGGTCTTCCTTGTCAGCCATCGCTTTCCCTCCTGTTTTCTGTTTTCCCTTTTTGGACTTACCTTTGAACTGGATGTCATGCTTATATGTATGTTTTTCCTCACTACACATTATGTATGTAGAGCAATCTGAGTGTGAATGTTTGCTTGTTTCTCACAATAAACACAGTTTGCTGCATATTCATAGTCTCTCTGCCTCGCAGTACTCAAATTACTGGTCACTCTTTATTAGTGGGTTTCTCCCTTGAGATATCCCTGACAGCTACTGCTTCCAAATGTATCTACCTTAGTAAATTCCTTAGTAGATGCCAGTTAACTGGGTGTTGGTCTGCTGTGGGGGGGGGGGGGGGCACATTGATTTCCAGGGTCACCCTCATCGATCGAGTGCTATAAAGCCCTCAAACATTACCTTACAACCCACTCCCTCTGGGAAATGCAGCTCCACGATTGGCCAGCAGCTGTCACATGGCTGGGTGTTGGCAAAGCGGAAGCCTGAGCACGGGAGATGTAACAGCCGCTGGCCAATCATGGGGCTGCATGTCCCTGAGGAAGCGAGTTGTAAGGTAATGTTTGCAGGCTTTACAGCGAGGGGGGGGACCGCAGCCCCACAGCGGACCAACACCCAAGTTTTGTCAAATGAGTGTTGGTCCAGTTTATAAGCAGTAAAGATCTTACTACATTTAGTGAGTTAACTATACAGTCAACAAAATGGGTGCAAACGGGCAGGCTGATTCCTGACTAGCCCCAGGTATTGGCAGATGAGCGTCTGTACAGCGTCGCTAAGAGCGGCCGCTAGTATACGCTGTGATCGGCTATCGGGCGCTGTAACAGAGCACCTCATTCGCTGTAGTAACCTGGCCGGCATTGATGAATGAGATGTATGTTGGGCGTTCTAACACCAGTAGAGCGTTGCAGAAAGTGGAAGGTAGCGCCAGCTCAGTGCGACCGACTCTCAGCGACTCACACCATATTCAACAAAAAAACAGACTCTCAGAGCTTAGGCGCTCTGGATCTGGTTGCTATAGCATAGAGCACCAGACGCTGTGTGATTAAAGTCTGTTTTTGAACACATATCCACCTACAACAAAGCGAAAACACATGGAATGACATTGTTGTAACATTGCAACATTAACACTTTAATGCCAGACCTGTAATGACGATTCTGCATAAAAAATTAAAAAAACAAAAAGGTTTTCAAAAATGACTTTAAATAGGCCAGGAGAGGTTACACAATGACAATGATTTGATAAAAAAACAAAAAAAATTATTAAAAGAAAACCCTGTTGAAAGAGAAGAAAGGTAACGTCCATTGAAATGTATGGGAGAGCGACAGGTAGCGACAGGTAATACCAGACGCTCTGGAAGCCAGAGCGCCAGCGGTATACGCTGAGCCATCTGTGATGATTAATCGGACGCTACATGGCGCTGTTAGAGTCGCTCACCGGAATCGCTTTGATAAATGTGGTATTGCGTACAGCGCCTGGCGTTCACCAGGTGCTGCCTGTCGCTACGAGGCACTACCTGCCGCTATCCCTTGATGAATAAACCCTCTTACTGAACTCCAATAAAGGATTTCATGGCAAGTACATCAAATTCAATTTCACTGTCCAATGAAATACAATTGGTTGCTTTATTACATTTTGAAGGTCCCAAAGCAGTTGCACAGTATAGGTGGGAAAGGTCAGTACAGTAAGGCTGTAACCTTGTTACAGCAGTAACCTGAAAGTGAGCACATATAGGGCAAATACAATCTTTATCCTCCAATCCCACCCGTCGCTTATTATGTTATATAAGCAAGGCATTCTTGAATGGTAATGCATGGACAATAGAGAGTAAAGGAGGCTCTACACTGTTATAGGGACCCTTGTCCCCATACCAGTCTAGGTGGACACAGGATGGTAAAGATGCCCTTCAGTAATATGTGCCAGTCTTTGAAGTAGAGTATACATGGCCCTAGGGTGTTATGGGGGCCTTGAGCACCATAGGTGCAGGACTGGATAAAATCTGGTGGAAGGCACCCCACAGAAAGTTGAGTGGAAGCCTCACGTAAGTATCTGGAGATAAATTGCTGCACTCATTAAATGAGCACTGTCATGAAAAATGGCCCAATTATAAAAATTCATATAAATATGCTGCATGGCGGGAGGAGAGGTGGCTTATACACCCAGAATCAAGAAATATCCAGCTGCCTTGTTTTTTTTTTTTTTAATGGAAGCAATAGGAAAGGCTCTGTCACCCCTGATAAACTAAACATGTCAACCTTGGATTTTACTCTTACCATGAGAAAATAAACCATACACTTGGTGGGAGTTTTTTCAGTTCGGGTGTATAAGTGACCGCTCCACTCATTAGCTAACGTGTTTATATGGATTATTAATATTACACAATTTCACAATAGTGCTCCTGGACCAACACCCAGGGTTGATTGGCCCGGGAATCTATAAGATCACCTCCCTCACCGCGGGGCATCCGAGATCGGGATGTCCCGCGGGGTGAAACCCCCCCAAAAAACCTTACCTTATTGGCGATGGATCAGCCGCGCGCCCGCGCTGGCCGCTTGTGAATGGCCGGCACGGGCGGGCGCACGCCCTGTAAGAGGGACACACGGGAGGCGTCAGCGGCGGCTTGTCCGTTGCCGAAAAGGTACGTTTTTTGGGGCTTTTGGAGGGGTTTCACACAGCGGGGCATCCTGATCTCGGATGCCCAGCTGAAGTGGACCAACACCCAGGATAGTGAAAATCCTGGGTGTTGGTCCACTTTAAACCGGACCTTCACCATGATTTATTGAAAATCCCAAACCCTTAAAAAACGATTCCCCAGCATCTAAAGTTAATATATTTTACCTTTTTAGTCACTTACATATTATTCTTTTCCCCACTGGGCTGCAACTCTGTTCAGGACTCTAGGATACGGGTGCTGCCATCTTGACTCAAAAGCATCACACTTACTGAGAGGAAAGTGGGATAAAGTACAGGGGTCGGGTTATAGCTGTGATTTGCTCAGACAGAGCAGAGCTAGGATCAGGGAAAGGGCAGCAATCCCAGAATGCAGAGCGACACAGTCAGAAGACACTTCCTGTTTGCAGGCTGCCTGATGTTCCATGAACCACCATATTGGATGTTTAAAGGCTCATAACATGCAGATGCAGGAAGGATAATGTTTAATGTGAGCAATCTGTATGTACAGGGTGTGGGAAACATATAAGATAGGATCTTATTCAGGGTGAAGGACCGCTTTAACAAGTGGTGGAGGTCCAGGTTTGCCCCTGCTTTACTCCATCCCTGGATATCTGCCACCCTATATTGGAATGGGGCAGCAAGAGGAGTAAGGGTCACCTAGGCCCTTATTTAAGAAGGGAAAGCATCAGGTAGCACCTGGTTAATGAGAGGTAGCGACTGATAGCGACTGGTGAACGCCGGACACAGCACGCAATTACACATTTATCAAGCAGAATCTGTTTAGGGACTGGAATAGCACAATGTAGCGTCTGATTCATCATTTTCACAGCCTCAGCGAACAGCGCCAGCGTTCAGCCTTGCACAGCGCCAGGTATGACCTCTCGCTACCTGGCGCTCTCCCATACATTTCAATGGACGATACTTTTCTTCTCTTTTCAAAAAAATCACAAATAATTCTGTGACCTCTTCTGGCATTGAAAAAGCATTTTTTTCATAATTTTTTCATTTTTAAAATATTTCCTCAAAAATGACAATACAGGTCTGGCATTAAAGTGTTCATGTTACAATGTTGTTACAATGTAATTCCATATGTTTTCGCTTTGTTACTAGTTGATAGATGCTGGAAAACAGACTTTAAACACACCGCCTCCTGCGCTCTGGGCTTCAAACAACTATTTTTCAGCGCCAGAGATTTGTGAAGCTGTTTTTTTGCTGAATATGGTGTTAGTCGGTCGCTATGAGCAGTCGCTAACATGCGCTCCCATACAGCGCTGTACTGGTCAAATAGCGACTCCTCACAATGTATTCAACATTACTGAACAGCGACTGAGTCGCTATAAAGTAGCGACTTACGGCCGAGCACTGCAACTACTAGCGGGCGCTCTGAAAATGCCTGCTACAGACGCTCATCTGTCGCTACCTGGCGTTAGTGATGAATCAGCCTGCTAGTGTGTTAGAGGGAGGACAGTAGGGGGACCTCCAGGATGGTAAACATAATGGTATAGAAAAAATTATGGGGTGCAAAAATGAGGTATGCTATATGGGGCCCAGAAATGATGGTGACTCTGACTTTGACCATATGAAACATCTAACCAGACCAGAAATGTAATCATTTCCTGTGGAAATATTTGCTATAATAAACTTGCTAAAAGAATGTTTACTTGTGTTGTCCCAAAAAGAAGCAAAGCCAATATTAGTTCCTTCAAGCTTTTTATAGACAGCGAATAACCTTCCTCCACTCATAAACTCCTAATTCCGTGGAATATACTTCTGTAAGTACAGAGTGTGAATGACCTTTCAATGCTGCAACTGGTAATTACGATACATTTCCAGAAACTGGATGCAAGCAGAATCCCGCTAGGGCACAGGGACAATAAGAACCACATAAAGACCTCATATTGTTTCATTCCAGTACTTGCTGATTAGCAAATAACTGTTTACTTCTACCACATAATCATTTTACACATTGGACTTCTGGAAACCAGGGCAGTGTGGGGGAAATTCTGCTATTCTTAAATTGCTAGCTACAGGGGAACTTTGTTATAAATGTATACTCTGTAGCATAGCTCTGTGCCATATAATGAAATGGTGCACAATGTGCTCTATTACAGGAAAATATCAGATTTAATGACATCACAGCTACAGTAAAGAGATGTATGATATGCCACACTAATGAATGCTTGAAGAGAGTGTCTAGCCATTTAAAATAAAAATAAAAAATACTCACCTGCACTCACGCAGAGCAGCTTCCTTCCGGTCCAGTGCTCAGAATGTTACGGGGAGGCCGATTCATTAATAGCGGCAGGTAGCGACAGTTGAGCGACTGTAGCGGTATTTTCACAGCGCCCGCTAGTAGTCGCTGTGCTTGGCCGTTGTTCGGTTGTTGATAGCGACTGAGTCGGTGTGCAGTAATGTTGAATACGGGGTGACGAGTCGCTATTTGACAGGTTCCGCGATGTATGGGTGCGCATGATAGCGACTGGTCAGAGCGACCGGCTCCCAGCATATTCATCAAAAAATCACGCTCAAAAAACTCTTGCACTGTGAAATGCATGTTTAAACCCCAGAGCGCTGGCGGCGATGTGTTAAAAATAGTTTTTTAACCCCCAAACCACCATATTTTTGGAAACCAAAAAAAAAAAATGTTTAAAGAATTTAGTAATATGAATACAATGATATCAGACCTGTAATATCAATTCTGCACACATTTTTTTTTTTTTTTACCTTAAAAAAATTATCTAACATGGCAGAAGTGGTCACAGAATTTTTCACATTTAAAAAAAAATACATTAATAACAATTAATTATGAATATTTAAAGATTGTTCCATTGAAATGCATTGGAGAGCGCCAGGTAGTGAGAGGTCATACCTGTCGCTGTTCAAGGTCGGACGCTGGCGCTGTGGGCTGAGGCTGGAATAATGATGAATAAGTGGCTATCTGGCGCTATCTCAGTTGCTAAGCAGGATCGCCTTGATAAATGTGTGATTGTGGTGGGGAGCCGGCGTTCTCGTGGCGGTGCCCGTCATTACCGGTCGCTCACCAGTCGCTACCTGTCGCTATTCCTTCATAAAAAAGGGCCTAAGATCAGATCCCTGGAAGTCCTGCCACCTCTAATACTGCAGACAGGGAGTTGGCCATGTACTGGCTGATGAAGGTCCATGATGTGCTATAATGTGCTGCTCTCCATCTCAGAAACTGACAGGCTGATTCATCATTAACGCCAGGTAGCGACAGATGAACGTCTGTAGCAGGCATTTTCAGAGCGCCCGCTAGTAGTCGCAGTGCATAGCCGTGGGTCGCTAGTTCTTAGCGACTCAGTCACTGTTCAGTAATGTTGAATACATTGTGAGGAGTCGCATGTTAGTGACTGCACATAGCGACCGACTCACACCATATTCAGCAAAAAAACAGCCTCACAAATCTCTGGTGTTGAAAAATGCTTATCTGAAGCCCAGAGAGCAGGAGGCGGTGTGTTTAAAGTCTGTTTTCAAGCATCTATCAACTAGTAACAAAGCAAAAACATATGGAATTACATTGTAGCAACATTGTAACATGAACACTTTAATGGCAGACCTGTAATGTCATTTCTGAAGAAGTATATAAAAAATAAAAAAAATGTGAAAAAACTGCTAATTCAATGCCAGGAGAGGTCACAGAATTATTTGAGATTTAAAAACAAAAAAAAAACAACAAAAACACAGTTTAAAGAAAAGGAAAGGATTGTCCATTGAAATGTATGGGAGAGCGTCAGGTATCGAGAGGTCATAACTGGCGCTGTGCAAGGCTGAACGCCGGCGCTGTTCGCTGAGGCTGTGAAAATGATGAATCAGACGCTACATGGCGTTATCCCAGTCCCTAAACAGATTCTGCTTGATAAATGTGTAATTGCGTGCCGTGTCCGGCGCTCACCAGTCGCTACATGTCGCTACCTCTCATTAACCAGCCACTACCTGACGCTATCCCTTCTAAAATAAGGGCCTGAGATGTTTCTGACCACCAGACCTGGATGAAGCAGCTACTGAGGAGGAAAGGGGAGTATTTCTTTTTTTTATGTGGAGGCTGATTCATTACTAACGCCAGGTATTGGTAGATGAGCGCCTGTATAGCGGCGCTTAGAGCAACCACTAGTAGACTCTTATGTGCAAGTATCAGGCGCTGTAACAGAGCGCCTCAGTCACTGTAGTAACCTGGCTGGCATTGATGAATGGGATGTATGTTGGGTGCTTTAACACCAGTACAGTGCTGCAGGGAGCAAGAGGTAGCGCCAGATCATTGCGACCGACTCTCAGTGCTCCACACCATAATTATCAAAAAAGGACACACACACAGGAGCGTCGGCGCTCTAAATCTGGGTGCTGTAGCATAGAGTGCCAGACGCTGTGTGATTTTTGAACACATATCCACCAGTAACAAAGCGAAAAATCATGGAATGACATTGTTTTAACACTGTGACATTAAAGGTGCAGTATCGCGAAATTTGCATTAAAAAAGATAAATAATTAAATAGCCACACAATAGCTTCTAATGTGTATAAATAATGTGGGGATAGAAAAAGGAAAAAATATCTGCCTTTCTTTTAAATTGTATAATTACAATGGCTTAGTCCATTTGCTGAATAGGGGGATCTGCTGGGTTGTATTTAGTGAGCTGCTTCATTTAGCCCACTGGTGTCCTAGCAACACTTTACCTCAGAGGCTGACACTGTAATCAGTGGTAACGGCTGTGTGTGTGTGAGGTGCTGCTTTTGTTATGAGACCAGGTGACTCAAATGTGTAAAATCTATACAAAATAAACTAAACTGACTGAAAATGACTGAAATTCTTCTTTGAATAACTGTGCAGGAAAATCTAAAGGTATTAAAGTGGAACAAAACCCTGAGTGGCCGACCCTGAAGTCTATAAGACCCGGCCATTGACCTTCCCCCTTGGGCATTCTAAATCGGGATGCCCCACTGTGTGAAATGACCCCTGGATAACCACAGATCCCCCCATTTTTCTAGCGTGCTCACGCAGATAGTCATTTAGACAGGCAGGGCGGCCAGGAAGGTTACTGCTCAGGCTCCCCATCTGCGTGCAAACAGAGCTGATTGGATGAGGGGCATAAAAAAAAACTCCAGTGAAAATCCTGGGTTGGGCTTTGCTCAAAACACACAAAGCTGAAAGAAAGATCATATGGAAAAATGAAAAATAAGAATATCAAAGAGAAAATGGTAAACTGAAAGATTCTGCAGCAGAGCCAACATGAAGGGAAAACTGTCAAAATAAAAACTGTTTAGAGCAAAAAAAACAAGATGTAAACCCAAAAATCCAATTCTGAAGTAAAATAACCCCCCCCCCCCAAAAAAAAACTGGTGAGTCTGATATTTGAACCAATGACTCTCTGGTTCAAACTGACATTGAATTTACCAATCATCTAAATGACTTCTAGAGCTTTTCTTTCTGTTTTAGATATGTGAGTTCTGGCCAGGCAATGTTATCGTATGCTGCCAGCACTGAACAGCTGATACTTTGTTACATTGTTTCCCCCTCTCCTCAGCGTGAAACAGGCCAGAGTGTCGGGCCCGACACTCAGCAGACATAAACATGAGCTATTAGTCTCCAACTGCACAACACAGACATCATTTTTTTCAAAATTTGTAATTCTTACTCCAACACTTACCTACATTCAAAGTACCATTTAAATATAAGTCACCAAGAAAAAATCGCGATACTGCTCCTTAAACACAAGCAAATAAAAAGCTTTTGAAATGTATGGGAGAGCGACAGTGAGTGAAAGGTATTTCTCTGTGGCTGGTGCACACTTACAAAATCACATTCGGCGGGTGCCAGGACCGCGGTGGCGCCGCTGTAGATCCAATATGTGAGTGAAAGGTACTACCTGGTGCTCTGGAAGCTAGATTGTCGGCGCTATACGCTGGGCCGCCTGTAATAATACATGGGACGCTACATGGCGCTGTTAGAGTCACTCACCAGATTCCGCCGCTACGAGGTGCTACCTGGCGATATCCCTTCATGAATAACTTCCTTAGTCTACTAGTAGACTAGCACTGGAGTATGGACCCAGTGAGCATCTCTACCTCATTCTAGGCTTCCTAAGCGGCATCGAGCTGGGAAAAATACTGAATCAGTATGACTGGGGTTGGGAATGCAATCTATGATTTCCAGGCTGATTGATTTCCTCCCCCCCGGGGCATCCAGAATCAGGATCCCCCACTGTGTGAAACCCCCCAGGTCACCCATATACTCACCTTCTTTCCCAGTCCAACAGCACATGCACGAGCAGCGGCCGCATCCCCGTTATCCCTCTAGCAGGGTGTGTGCCCGCACGGGCCATTCACAAATGCTCCCTGTTAGAGGGAAGCAGGGGATGCGGGTGCCAGCGCGCTCAGATCCGTTCGCCTTAGACAAGTTCCTGGGCGCAGGTTTTAGAGAGGATCCGAGCACGCTTATTGAATGAGTGACCGCACATGCATCCTCGTTTGTGCGATCTGGGGGGTTGCACACAGGGGGGCATCCTCGATTGGGGTGCCCCAAGGGCAAGAACCAAAACCCAGGATGGTCAAAATCCTGGGTTTTGGTCCACTTTAAAGGCCCTGTCCGGCACACAATAGCTTCATCCCACCTTATCACATGTAAATACCTTATATATTTTAAATGAAGAGACCTGGAGGATTAAAGTTAATTAGGGAAGACTTTGGAGCCTACTGTGCGTTCTACCTTTTGGTGCAGGAAATGTATAAGAGGCACATGGCACAGGTATCAGGTTATCTGCTTGCTGCCTTATTATTGCCATTGGGTTTACAGTCCCTTTAATGCAGGAATGCACAACCTCTGGCCCTGGGGCCACATGTGGCCCACTCTGCCCCTGGTTCTTCTGCCTACCGCTGCCCACTGCTACCCCGTTCAACTTCACTTCACCTACCCCTACCCACCACTGCTCATTTCAGCCTTTTCTCAACTCACCTTTTCCCTCCTAACCCCTGCCCACTTCTTCACACTTCACCCCTTTTTGTCTCACCTCTTCCCAACACACCTATGTCACCTATGCCTATCTCTACCCACTTCTGTTCACCACTTCCTGTTTGCATAAATAAAAGAATATACAGTTCTTTAAAGTGGAATAAAACCCTAGAGGAACAGCCCTGAAATGTAAGGGATGCCCCAGATCAGTGTGTGAACACTCACCTCCTTCCTGGTTCCCTCGCCGATGTAAACAATGGCGGCCGCATCCTCGTATCTTTGGGCTGTGTGTGCGCTCCCACACCCAGCAGTTCAGAAAGGCTGGGGGTAGGAGCCCACACACTGCTGGAGATGTGCTTGCTCTCACTCCCGATTGCCAAGCCTTGCATCTAAACATTTGCCAAACACAACCTATGCATGGCAAACATGGCTCTGATTGGATGAGTGCTCGTGCATGACCCTGCTAGGACCAGGGAAGGGTGAGTTTGTATGGGCGTTCTGGAGGGTTTCACATAGCGGAGGGAACACAGAACAAAATGTGGGACAGTCAAAATTCTGGGTTTTGTTCCGCTTTAATGTGCAGCTTTCCTGTAGTAAACTGTTTCTCTGCAATGGAACAATATGGCAATGTGGCCCTTGGAGCAACAAAGATTGCTCACCCCTGCTTTAAAGTGGACCAACACCCAGGATTTTGACTATCCTGGGTTTTGGTCCACTTCCCCGGGGCACCCCGATCGGAGGTGAAACCCCCAGATCTCGGAATAAAACTCACCTCACCCCGCTCCTACGGCGCATGCGCGGCTGCTCGTCCAATCAGTGCGCTCGGAGCCGCTGAGCTATGTGCGGTCTAAGCGCCGTCATAGCTCAGTGCCTCCGAGCACGCTGGCGGTCGCGTCTTGCTCTACCCTCTAACAGGGAACGTTCCCACGCAGACCTGTGCATGCACTTTTGGGTCGGGATGCAGGTAAGGTGAATGGGGCGTCCTGGGGGGGTTTCACTCAGCGGGGCATCCCGATGTTGGATGCCCTGCGGGGATGGATTTGATCGGCCCAGGAATCTTATTGATTCCCGGGCCAATCCTGCAGGGTGTTGGTCCACTTTAAAGTATTTGCATTTTCAAAGGGAGGAAAAGGCAGTACATGTAAACAGGGCACACGTATTTTCTCTGTTATGTATTGTGCACTAGCGCTCACATCTAGATAACAGAAGGCGACAGGGCCATTAGGGATTACTAAGGGCAGCCTGGCAACCTAACGCCTGAGGATGGAAGTGGGCTCCTTTTAAGGTCTGATAACTTGGCATCTGAGAGTGTTTTTCGAGAAACGCTGTTTATCAGCCATTACTGTAGTATCTCTTACGTCAAAGATGTGAGTCAGGGTCTGAGTTACAATAATGTACAAGCTTATTTGGCACTGCCAATGCATTTTCTGCATCCCGATGAGTTCAGCAGCTTCCCTCGGTTGTAACCGATTGTCAGGTAATTGCCTGAAAACAATGTAAGTGGCCAAGGATGAGACAAGTGGTGTTAACAAAAGGCGGAACGTGGAGGCGTTCAGTGACATTCAAATGACAGCTCAAGCAACCTTGAGCGAGTTCTGAAGCTTTTGTACTGTACTGACTTTCTTTGTGTTATACCGTATATCATCACATGGGAATCAGAAGGCATCTCTATTCATCCATTGCAGTAATGCAGCCCACCAAAATTGCACAGTAAAGAAAATATTGCAGTGGGTGATTCAGGGAATGAACAATTCTAACATTTACAATATATACATATACCAGAGGCATTCCTTTGCCTCAGTTATATATGCTGTAACATCTAATAATATAATGGCTGCCTTTATTCCAGCCATCTTGTTTTCTGCAGGGCCACTGTTAGTGGTGCAGGCCACTCATACCCCCATATTGGGCTCAGTTATGTCTAAACACGTCACAATGGGCTTTTTATCAGATGAAACTTGACATTGCATTTTTTTTTATTATTCTTTATTTTGTTTTGCAAAGTATAAGGGAAGACAACAAAGGTAAACACACAAGGAAAGTGTAGCTGTCCGTAGCTCACTATGCACATTTCTACAGTCAATACATTTATCACATTTAATACAATGGTTAAATGCATATAATATAATAATGAGATCATATTACCCTCAGAGGGCTTCACAAGCTTCACAGGGTTCAAATCTTTTATCGCTGGGGGGGGGGGGGGCTTCGCGGAAAGCACTTACCCTCATTTTCGTCCCACCATTGTTCCTGGTTACTTTCATGTCACCTTTCCCCCGTAGTGCCCTAGTTTATACTCTTCGTGTGAGGACGGACATTAACTTGTGGTTGGAATGTATGGAAAAAAGGGGACCACGGGATAGGGTAGGGCAATATGGGGAAGGGTGTCTGGTCTAACAGGGCTCCTCCCCCCTTCGAATCCCTTATCCCCTGCTTATATTATATGCTTGGACCCCTGCAAACGTCTCCACCTACTCTCCTTGCTACAATTTCGATCCATCTCCCACTCAGTGGCTAAGGTATCAATAGGTTTCGATACTCTTCTGACTCTTGGAAGACCAACCAGGGCAACCAAGTGTTCCTAAACTGCTCTTCCTTATCATGAAGGGACAAAGTAATGTCTTCCATTTCCCGAATGGATGACATTTCGCTCAACCAATCCCTCCTTGACGGGGCCTTCCTCTGTTTCCACAACCGAGGCACCACCTGCTTGGCTGCGTTTAGCAGGTGGACCAACAAAGACCTCTTGTACTTCCCAATGGGGCAGTCTACCAAATGCAAGAGTATAATTGCCGGATCAGTTCGGGTCTGAGAGCCCGTAAACTTCTCAATCACTGGTATGACCTTCCCCCAATATGTCTGGACTTTGGGGCACCCCCAATGAGATTGCATTTTAATGTGGCATTCCTGACTTAAGGAGTGATTTCAAAGAGGAACATCCAACCTAAAATAAAAAGGGGCCGATACCCCTACCCCGTCGGCCACTACTTAACTTTTATATGTCACCGCTGCCTGCTGCGGCGACATCTGGCTGCTTCAGGGCCTGATCCTCACCCCACTTAGTCGTCGCTAACTGACAAGCATGGCCTTAGCCCACAGTGATCTCGCAGCTCTGCAAAGTCTCACAGGATTTCTGGTGGCTCCATTACATCCTATTTATGCACAGGTGAAGAGATTGGGGGCCAAGATGGCGCCACCCGTTGGGAGGTCACCCGGAATCCGAGGGACCCAGAATCCCCCGGCGAGGTGAGTAAATGGTGCCTAATTGTGAAACCAATTGTGAAACCAGAGGGGGGGGGGGGGCGGTGAGGTTTGGGAAAGTTTTAACCTCCCCCGATTTTCCTCTTTAAGGAGCAAATACATTTATCATGTCAAAAAAGATTTAGTTCATCCAGTACAGTCTGTTTATTAGTGTTCATAGCTGGGAGTGTTATTACATGCAAGGAAGGCATCCAGGCCATTTTTTAACTCCTGCATTCCTCCGGACTATCCTTTTTCCCAGAATGATAAACCCCAAAAATATGCCTTAGCGTGATTTTTCAGGGACAGCTGTACTCCAAAATAAGCCCTAGTTCATAAAGTTTAGTACAATTCATAAAAAATGTAAATAGTTTCCAGGCAGCTATACATGTAACAAAAAAGTAAAATGGCATTAGAATGCAGCAGGACAGACAGACCCTTCATCAAGAAAAGTAGACACCCTAAAAAGTCCCATTGGCAGGGCTGGATTATGAGGGGGGAGCAAGCCCTGCAAAGGGGGCCTCCACCAACCTTTGGGTTATGGTCTGATCCAGGAGGCTTTTCAGTCTTTGGTCTGATGGGCCGCAGGGCCAGCAACAAATCTATTGGTGGCAGTGGGGGGGGGGGGGGGGGGCGCCTGGGCGAGCCTTTCTTTGTTTTTGCAGTCCTTCAGCCAAAGCCACCACAGGGTGGGACAGAGATTCTAGAGGAGCAAAGTCGCCTTCAGCAACGCTACAGTGATGGGTGCGTTCAGCGTTGTCATTTGGCGGCCAATCAGTGCACATAAGCCATCAAGCACAGACGCTGGCAACTCAATGCAGGGAACTGTTTTCCGCTGGACCAGCTGGACGACTGCACTACCCCCCACCCAGAATGGCAAAGCAGGAGTTCCTGAGCTACACGCACCTGCACAAGGGTGGCAAAGGGACTCGATCTGATGTTCCAGTAAGTAGGCGAGTGCCAGACAACCACCAATCAGTTACTTATTTTAAAGAAAAAATACTGTATCTGAGGCCTCCACTAAATTTTGTGCCCAGGGGCCTCCACCACACTTAATCCAGCCCTGCCCATTGGTATCACTCCACTCCCATGCGTATATATTAGAGCATTGTTGCTGTTTTTGGTCACCAGGAGAGCCAACTGCTACATTGTATAGTGTAAAAGCCAACCGCTACACTTGCAGGGCAGTGGAACACTAAATAGAGCAACTGGAATGCCAAGAAACCTGACTGAGCAGAATGTAGATTGTTGTTTATAGAAAAATAACATATCCCCTGAAAATAAGCCCATTTAATATAAAAAATGAATATTTTTGTCGTATTTTCTGGTAAACAGGGTAAATCTTTTGGCAGAGAGTTCTATAGGCTCACTGCTCTTTCAGTTAAGAATCCCCTCATATGCCTGTGCAAGAAGCATCTTCTTGTTAGTGTTACAGTCCTGGGGATTAAACAGATAATAAATAGACAGATTTTTGTATTGACTGCATTAAGCGACTCAAGAGAAAGGCAATTTAGTTGGGTCACCAAAGGCGATGTAGTCGAACACCTGCTGATTGTTCATCTGATCGATATCCAGGAGACTGCAGGTATACCTAAGCTCTGAAAGGTACATGGTTAGCAGCCCCCGATACTTGTACTCACTTCACAGACCTCATCAAGGGGCTCCATCGTATGCGTGTTTGGCGGTTCCCCCCCAAAAATGGCGTAAGTTTGAACCAGAAACCTATGTTTTTTATAGGCCCGAAAACTATAAAATTACGGACGCACCAAAGACAAAACTCAGCTTGACCCTTATTGACCCGGGGAATACTCGGTTTGATGTACGCCTAACATAAAATCCTGCACAAAAGGCCACTCAGCCAAGAAAACACAGGCCAAAATCACCCGACTGGAAAATACAGGGCTTTGATGTCATTTCCGCTGGCGGGAATGCTTGCAAGAGCAAGCCTTTATGTGGAGAGACCAATGTTAGGCTTAATATAGGGTGGCTAAAGAGATGAAAAACCCCTCTACTCAAAGGTAAAGAGGCGCTTTCCTAAACCAGAAAGTATTTGCACAGTACCCAACACAAGAGGGAATAGCATTACCCATCAATCCTTGCAGCAAGCGGAGCTATGCAAATCATCTCTTTATGTCTCTGAGCAATCCAAAGCCCTTAGAAACCCTAAGGATGCAATGCCAAGGATTAGCTTTAAATTTACACAGCAAAACACATCCAACTAGTGGACACGTGTTCCGAATATCGGAAAACTTTTAAAGTAAAATTGGTAAAATTTAAAGACAACAATACTTTCAAGATTTGAACAAAACAAAATTTCCAAAAAAATACAGATCAAAACAAACATGTTACTCAGTCAAGAGCTTACATTTTTGTGCTTTCCATAGAAAATAAGCCTTAGCATTTCCAAGCTTCTTTACATCCAATAAGTACGTGAAGTGCACTTGTGACAATAATAAAAGAGTACAGAAAATAACGGGGGGCATCCTCCTCTTTTTTGAAAACGCAAAGGTCATTAGTGCCACATAATTAAGCTCATACATCTGACATTAAAAACTTAAAAAAAGGGTTTAAACTTTACACACATCTCAAACAAACCAAAAAACACATGAAACACATCTTCCCTTCCACTGCACCCACTGCTAGGACATATTTCATTTCTGGCAAAATCTCTAGAACTTTAGTCATAAGACAGTTCTGGAAGGTCATGCAAGTTATATCTCTTTGTTTTCCAGACAGCTCAGATCTATAAAGACTACACCAAGTTTCTTTATATTGCACATTATTTAACCCTTTACGTGCCAGCGTACTTAGAGTTTTTGTCACCCTCTGTTGCCAGACCATTTTTCACAATTTTGCTCAAACACATGTTCAACTGTGATTTTTGAAGGGATTTCCAGGTATTTCACAGGAAAATTATATATTGTTTTTTTCAGCAGTCTAGGCTTTAACGTAAAATGTAATTTTTGTTTGAAATTTTTAAGTGTATTCTCAATATTTTTGGGTGAAATATGTGCAAAAAATAAAAATAAATCTATTTAGCCAGGAGCGGGATGATGTCACGGGATGAAATCGCCCACTTCGCCCATAAGAGGCAGGGATAGCGGCGACGATGTTGGAGACAGGGGAGAGGGCATCTTTTGGGCCCTCTCCTCACTGCGGACAAGCCCGGGGGGGGGATCAGAGGCACCCCCAGTGAAGAGGAGACCCGGCGGGAGGTAATGAGCACGCAGGTGTAAGGACTGTACCGGACACCTTTCTGTCTTAAGCTGATAATCCCCAATCTCCACCGCCTCTTCTGCCTATAGACAAGTCCCCGCTCGCAGGAGACGCGGATTATGCCTCTCCTGACTCGGTTACCCCCAGGACTTATTGGACGCAAAGATTACCAGCTTAAGGTGGAGACTGATGAACGGCAGGGAGTCCCAAATGAGGATGCTGGAAGGCGGAAGTCCAATTAACAAGCCGAGGTCAAAACCGGGAGATCACGAAGCAAGGTATCCAACGGAGGTAGCAAAGAGGAGTCTTCTTAGGGCATACTCTGACCATGTGACCAGTTCCGCCACAGTACAGACACAGACCCTCCGACAGGCGCCGACGTCTTTTGTGGCGCCCAGTTGCATGGGTTCTTCGGATGATTGCACCACTGGGGCCTCAGCTCTCAAAACTGAATCGGGATGTGACCCTTTCTCTAGGCGTCTTTCCCGAAGACGACGATCTATGCGGATGGCAAGGTGCATGATCTCGTCTAAAGTCTGGGGTTCTGGATAATTTATCATGGTGTCTTTAATAGAATCCGCCAATCCAAGCCGAAATTGGCCGCAGAGGGCAGGATTGTTCCAGCGCGAATCCACTGCCCAGCGTCGGAATTCTGAACAATAATCTTCAGCCGGTCGACGTCCCTGACGTAGGGTACGCAGCTTAGCATCTGCCGTTGCTCCTCTGTCAGGATCGTCATACAGAACCTCCATCGCAGAAAAGAAATTTTCTACTGAGAGACGAGCAGGATCCTGGGATGGTAGACTGAAAGCCCAGGACTGTGGATCGCCTTGGAGGAGGGAGATAATCAACCCCACTCGCTGCTCCTGTGACCCCGATGAAACAGGACGAAGTTGAAAATACAGTTTGCAAGAGTCCCGAAAAGCACCCTCCAACCAGTGCCTCCATTCCTGAAAGGCCAACTTGATAGCCAACAACTCCCGGTTACCAATGTCATAATTTCTTTCAGCAGCCGAGAATTTTTTAGAGAAAAAGGCACAAGGATGAAGGCGTTCAGGGGACCCACGGTATTGAGACAGTACTGCCCCCACAGCAATCTCGGAGGCATCCACCTCTACAAAAAATGGTAATTGGCAGTCCGGATGCACCAGCACTGGGGCAGAACTAAAGACTCCCTTAAGTTTTTCAAAAGCATGAACAGACTGAACCGGCCAAACAGGAGGATACCCCCCTTTCTTAGTAAGATTCGTCAAAGGGGCTACTAAAGAAGAAAAATTCTTAATGAACCTTCTATAAAAATTGGCGAAGCCCAAAAATCTTTGCAGACCTTTCAGATCTTTGGGCTGCTCCCATTCTAATACTGCTTTCACTTTGGATTGATCCATGGAAAGACCAGTATTAGAAACAATGTAACCAATAAGTGGCAGGGGATACTTGTTTTTAATAGTGATATTGTTTAAACCCCGATAGTCAATACATGGACGAAGCCCCCCATCTTTCTTCTCAACAAAAAAAAATCCTGCTCCTGCCGGGGAAGAAGATGCTCGAATAAACCCCTTCTCTAAATTTTCCGCAATATATTCCCGCATAGCAAGGTTTTCAGCTCGGGTCAAATTGAAAATTCTGCCCCTAGGAGGCATGGTACCAGGAAGGAGCTCAATGGGGCAATCCCAAGGCCTATGGGGGGGAAGTTTGTCTGCAGAGAACTCCAGGTATGGAGTGGGAACCTTATTTGGAGATAATTGTGTGACTCGAACCGGAAGTTCCAGACAGGTCTGAAAACATTGGTGCCCCCACTTCACAATTTGCCCCGACACCCAATCAATTTGGGGATTGTGCTTTTGTAGCCAAGGCAATCCCAGAACTAAGGGGGTGTTAGGCATACTTAAGACAAGAAAGCTGATGATTTCGGAGTGACTGGCTCCCACTTTAAATGATATAGGTAGGGTTTTAAACTGCACGAGTCCTCCTGCAACTGGTGTGCCATCAATGGCAGTGACTCGGATTGGTGTAGGCAAGGACTGGAGCGCAATTCCTAAACTCTGAGCTAACTCAGAGTCAAGGAAGTTCCCTGCTGCTCCAGAGTCTAAGAGGGCCTCCAAATTCAAACATTTTAGAGCAACTTTAAGCTGAACCGGAATTAAAACCGGAGACGATACATGAGGTGATACCTTACAGCCTAGGTGGGCCCCCTCGAAACCCCCTAGGCTCTGAAGTTTCCCGACGGCTTCTTAGGGCATACTCTGACCATGTGACCAGTTCCGCCACAGTACAGACACAGACCCTCCGACAGGTGCCGACGTCTTTCAACTTCGGTGAGTTTTGTGGCGCCCAGTTGCATGGGTTCTTCGGATGATTGCACCACTGGGGCCTCAGCTCTCAAAACTGAATCGGGATGTGACCCTTTCTCTAGGCGTCTTTCCCGAAGACGACGATCTATGCGGATGGCAAGGTGCATGATCTCGTCTAAAGTCTGGGGTTCTGGATAATTTATCATGGTGTCTTTAATAGAATCCGCCAATCCAAGCCGAAATTGGCCGCAGAGGGCAGGATTGTTCCAGCGCGAATCCACTGCCCAGCGTCGGAATTCTGAACAATAATCTTCAGCCGGTCGACGTCCCTGACGTAGGGTACGCAGCTTAGCATCTGCCGTTGCTCCTCTGTCAGGATCGTCATACAGAACCTCCATCGCAGAAAAGAAATTTTCTACTGAGAGACGAGCAGGATCCTGGGATGGTAGACTGAAAGCCCAGGACTGTGGATCGCCTTGGAGGAGGGAGATAATCAACCCCACTCGCTGCTCCTGTGACCCCGATGAAACAGGACGAAGTTGAAAATACAGTTTGCAAGAGTCCCGAAAAGCACCCTCCAACCAGTGCCTCCATTCCTGAAAGGCCAACTTGATAGCCAACAACTCCCGGTTACCAATGTCATAATTTCTTTCAGCAGCCGAGAATTTTTTAGAGAAAAAGGCACAAGGATGAAGGCGTTCAGGGGACCCACGGTATTGAGACAGTACTGCCCCCACAGCAATCTCGGAGGCATCCACCTCTACAAAAAATGGTAATTGGCAGTCCGGATGCACCAGCACTGGGGCAGAACTAAAGACTCCCTTAAGTTTTTCAAAAGCATGAACAGACTGAACCGGCCAAACAGGAGGATACCCCCCTTTCTTAGTAAGATTCGTCAAAGGGGCTACTAAAGAAGAAAAATTCTTAATGAACCTTCTATAAAAATTGGCGAAGCCCAAAAATCTTTGCAGACCTTTCAGATCTTTGGGCTGCTCCCATTCTAATACTGCTTTCACTTTGGATTGATCCATGGAAAGACCAGTATTAGAAACAATGTAACCAATAAGTGGCAGGGGATACTTGTTTTTAATAGTGATATTGTTTAAACCCCGATAGTCAATACATGGACGAAGCCCCCCATCTTTCTTCTCAACAAAAAAAAATCCTGCTCCTGCCGGGGAAGAAGATGCTCGAATAAACCCCTTCTCTAAATTTTCCGCAATATATTCCCGCATAGCAAGGTTTTCAGCTCGGGTCAAATTGAAAATTCTGCCCCTAGGAGGCATGGTACCAGGAAGGAGCTCAATGGGGCAATCCCAAGGCCTATGGGGGGGAAGTTTGTCTGCAGAGAACTCCAGGTATGGAGTGGGAACCTTATTTGGAGATAATTGTGTGACTCGAACCGGAAGTTCCAGACAGGTCTGAAAACATTGGTGCCCCCACTTCACAATTTGCCCCGACACCCAATCAATTTGGGGATTGTGCTTTTGTAGCCAAGGCAATCCCAGAACTAAGGGGGTGTTAGGCATACTTAAGACAAGAAAGCTGATGATTTCGGAGTGACTGGCTCCCACTTTAAATGATATAGGTAGGGTTTTAAACTGCCCGAGTCCTCCTGCAACTGGTGTGCCATCAATGGCAGTGACTCGGATTGGTGTAGGCAAGGACTGGAGCGCAATTCCTAAACTCTGAGCTAACTCAGAGTCAAGGAAGTTCCCTGCTGCTCCAGAGTCTAAGAGGGCCTCCAAATTCAAACATTTTAGAGCAACTTTAAGCTGAACCGGAATTAAAACCGGAGACGATACATGAGGTGATACCTTACAGCCTAGGTGGGCCCCCTCGAAACCCCCTAGGCTCTGAAGTTTCCCGACGGCTTCTTAGGGCATACTCTGACCATGTGACCAGTTCCGCCACAGTACAGACACAGACCCTCCGACAGGTGCCGACGTCTTTCAACTTCGGTGAGTTTTGTGGCGCCCAGTTGCATGGGTTCTTCGGATGATTGCACCACTGGGGCCTCAGCTCTCAAAACTGAATCGGGATGTGACCCTTTCTCTAGGCGTCTTTCCCGAAGACGACGATCTATGCGGATGGCAAGGTGCATGATCTCGTCTAAAGTCTGGGGTTCTGGATAATTTATCATGGTGTCTTTAATAGAATCCGCCAATCCAAGCCGAAATTGGCCGCAGAGGGCAGGATTGTTCCAGCGCGAATCCACTGCCCAGCGTCGGAATTCTGAACAATAATCTTCAGCCGGTCGACGTCCCTGACGTAGGGTACGCAGCTTAGCATCTGCCGTTGCTCCTCTGTCAGGATCGTCATACAGAACCTCCATCGCAGAAAAGAAATTTTCTACTGAGAGACGAGCAGGATCCTGGGATGGTAGACTGAAAGCCCAGGACTGTGGATCGCCTTGGAGGAGGGAGATAATCAACCCCACTCGCTGCCCCCGATGAAACAGGACGAAGTTGAAAATACAGTTTGCAAGAGTCCCGAAAATTGGCAAACCTTGCCCTGTCGCCATAGAATTTTTCTGGGAGTGGAATTTTGGGTTCCACAGAGGATGCGGCCGGAGCCCCTTGAGGACTGGTGGTAATAGGAGCTGGACGGTTCTCCTGGGCCGCAACGCCGTGAGCCAGGTGCTCTACAGCCGCCGTTAAGGCTTGCACCTGTTCCAAGATCTGGTCCATTTTTCTGGCCCGTTATACTGTAAGGACTGTACCGGACACCTTTCTGTCTTAAGCTGATAATCCCCAATCTCCACCGCCTCTTCTGCCTATAGACAAGTCCCCGCTCGCAGGAGACGCGGATTATGCCTCTCCTGACTCGGTTACCCCCAGGACTTATTGGGCGCAAAGATTACCAGCTTAAGGTGGAGACTGATGAACGGCAGGGAGTCCCAAATGAGGATGCTGGAAGGCGGAAGTCCAATTAACAAGCCGAGGTCAAAACCGGGAGATCACGAAGCGAGGTATCCAACGGAGGTAGCAAAGAGGAGTCAAAACAAGCCGAGGTCAATCCAGAAGGTTACGGGGCGAGGTATCAGAGGGATCAGGCGAGAATCGTGGTAAGGCAGGCAAAAGGTCAGGGCAGGCAGCAAGCAAGGATGGTCTGAAGATAAAGCCGAGTTTAACTGAGATAAGACAATCTATAACGCTCCCAACAACCCAGAGGCTATAACGGGCACTGGGAAAATGGAGCAGTCTGAATATAAAGGGGATACTGGCCACTAGGGAAGGGGGCAAATGGAGGAAAGGACGGTGATTGGTGCAACTGTAAAAAACGGGAGCGGTCCCAGGAACTGGACGGCCCAGGCCAGACAGGCTGACCAGTCCCTGGGTCCGCTCCCCAGGAAAACGCCAGAGATAGGTTACTTTAAATCTGCCCCCGGCAGGCGCGCTGGGGGAAGCGCCGCCGGGAGGCATAAACAGGACGTGCTCGCGCGCGCGCGCGAGCACGTTGTAGATCGGGCGCGCCCCCGCCAGAGGGAGGAAGCGCCACACTAGGAGGAAGCCCGGCGGGGCCACCCAGCCGCACAGAGCGGGCTCCGGTGCGGCCACCTGCACCACCCAACGCCGCCGACCCCCGGTCCCCACAGCAGCGCCGAGGGGCCGGCACGCCAGTAGACCGCCGGGCAGGAGACGGCCGCGGGCCACCCGACGACGCGGCGCGGGACCAGGGACGGCGAGGAGGTAAGAGCCTAACAGCAGGTAGGCAAATGTCATTTTTTTTTACAGCAAATGCCGGTGTCGGCTGATGTGCTGATGTGAAGCCAGAAGAGCCCGAGGGGGATCGGAAGCCCCCCGGGTGAAGACCTAGCTGAATTGATTGAAGGGTCAGGTGAGTGTCTTTTTTTGGGGGTCTCTACTAGCAGAGGGTAAAGCCAGGTACGTAAAATTTATGTAGCTGGCATTAGGAGGGTTAAGAAAGGCACATCAGATACCACTTCAATGTTCTTTGCTAAGATACAGATGATATTTTTAGTAATTTGATCTAAAACCAAGACTTCCTAAAAATGTATAACAAAATATAAAACTTGGAAGTTAAAAAACAAACAGGTTCGGTTAAATTCTTATTCATCCAGCCCCACCTCCTAAATACCCACCCTTCATAATATTTCATCATTTCTGCCCCGGGGCCTCCCACTTTTAGGTGACGCTTAGCTAGTAAAAAATAGTGAAGACCCAGAAAAAAAGGAATATCTGGAAAACCAAATTCCCCCTTTACGGGCTGCTTCATAGCTATTTCTCTTTTTGCCCTTTCCATTTTAGAATTCCAGAAAAACAGAAAAAGAAGATGCAACCATCTCTGGTGGAAAGATGATAGATGAATACAGAAGAAGAGGCAAAATTACAACTTTTACAATTAACACCCTCCCCTTGAAAGTCAAATCCTGCAACTTCTATGACTGCAAAATACCAGTATATAGACCTTTAATAACGTTCAGTAAAACATACAGTGTCCCCATCCTTGACATTACATAAAAAATATGCGAGACCTTAATAAGAAGTGTTGAATTATTATGCAAACAAAGCCATATCACGTATTACAATTAAATTCAGACATTCTCCACCCAGGAATGGCACATGTTTGAAAAGGACAGAACCTCTTATCCGCAACTTGCTTTAGACGATTAGTTATAATTTCTGATACAATTTTATAATCCACATTTAATAAAGATATTGATCTCCAATTCTGAACATCACGCTTCTTACCCCTTTTATAAAATCAAGGATATGACTAGGTGTGAATAGGTGTTTATTGTCAGGATGTGGGACCACTATTTGAATGTATGAATGTATGAATGTATATATGAATTAGGGGCAGCGTCCTGTAACAGACACCATCTTTCATTGAGTCAGACATTTTCTCTTTCACAAAAACCTTAGACACCACCTTTTTAATAAGACCCCACAAAGCCTTATAAAATTCGACAGGTAACCCATCATTCCCGGGTGTTTTATTATTTGCCATTGCCTTAATTTCTTTCACTTTCTCCATAGTCACAAGTTAGATTGCACAATATTAGCATACTCCTCCCCCTCCTCCTATCCAGCAGAGTCACACTCTTTAAACAAGTCTTAATAAAAAATTCTGGATAAAAGACCTCATATTTTCCCACTTAACCTCATCGTCTGGCAGGAGTACAGTGTTCAAATCATCTGGATAGCTAAGAGATTTCTTAAAAAAATATTGCTTGCATTTTTGTCTTGTTCTAAAACTGCACCAAACTCTGTTTCTCTTCCTGAGCATGATCCAACTGCACCTCCATGTTCCTGTCAAGACCCTAAGTTTATAGAGCATCTGAATGCGAGAGTTAATTAACATAGTAGATTCTTTCTCCTCCTGTATCGTCCTCCACCTTTCTTCCCTAAAGAAATACACGACTTGCTTTTTAAACCAATCACACCAAGTAAAGATATTATTAAATTAACATTGCGCTAAAATCCATTTCTCATATCTTAATTGAAATCTTTTGAAAACAATATCCTAAAATTTTGTAATAAGTTTCCAAGACCCTTGACCATACGGTGACAGCCCTAGAAACTTAAAAACCACCTGTACAAGTTTATGAATCGAAAAAATTGTAAAATCAGTAATCAATTGTTTTGCCTTAGAACCTTCACCAAATAAAACATAATCTTAATGTGATTTCCTGTGTCTGTAAAAGGGTCCACCATATCCCTAAATAGACCTCCAACATCCTTGAGATGATATTCAGATATCATTGCATTTAATTTATGCAATGCGTCATCTCATTTTGCTTCACATTTCCCTTTACGATCACCCTGACACATGCAGTTTAAGTCACCAACAATTAAGGTATTGTAACGACCTGGAAGGTAAAAGGTTAAAGTTTCAAAAAAATTAAGCCTTTCATTCTTATCCACTGGTGCATATACATTAAAAATGTGTTCCAGTATGGCTGTAAGTCTAAGTATGGTCTGAAAAACTGGAGAGGGATGCCCCCTTGAAAAGCTTTCTTCCATATCTAAGGTGTGTTTTTTTTTATATATAAATGGCTGCCTAAGGTAGCTTGAGGTGTGCTTGTTTATAGCAGCCTATTAAATGAGCCGTTTAGCAGGAAGTCATCATAATTACCAAGGTTGAGATGTTGCTCAGAAATATCTGACATCCAGAAGATTTGTTAGGAAATATGTCTCTGCTAAGCCTCCAGCTCACTTGCTTGTCTGCTATTCAGGGTGAGCCAAATGTTGGATATCTCTGCGGTAGGCTTCCTCAGAATCCTAATTCACATTTAATGCTTGATGTTACTCGCACAGATGTCTAATTTTAACTTGTGAGGATTGCACAGTCAGAGCGCTCGCGTTCCTGTCCTGTCTGAGACTTACTATATAGGAGCAGGGTGGAATCATGCATTTCCCGTATTTTTCTTGGCTCCCATCATAATATTAATAGCTAGTCCACACTTGAAAAAAATGACTTGATGGTTCGTTCCCAAGCAGAGGGAAAATACTACACCTAAAATCTGACAAAAATAGGAACTTTCCAGACAGCATAATAAACTACTGCTCTTTGCACATCCGGGGGTTTAAGTTTACATTGGACGCGTGTGGGAAAGATCTGTCTTGTCTCATTTCCATTTCAGTTTCTTTTTTCTTCCCCCTAAAAGGCGAATGTGGTGAGAGTTATGTAACTGTTCACCAATCCCCTTTTTGCCTTGTTATACCCGTGAGGTAGACAGTTTAAAGAGGAACATTTGAGGTCATGGGGAGTTAGTAAAAACTCCCCAGACCTGGCTTGCCCGGCCCCCCTGTCCCTCCAGTTTACAAAAATAAAACATTTAACATAGAAACATAGAAGGGTGACAGCAGAAGGAGACCATACGGTCCATCTAGTCTGCCCTTATGTGTATACTGTATGTACTCTTTATCTTAGGATAGATGTGTGCTTATCCCAGGCATGTTTACATTCAGTGACTGTTGATTGTTCAACTACCTCTGCTGGAAGTTTGTTCCAAGCATCTACTACTCTTTCTGTAAAATAATATTTTCTAACATTGCTCCTGATCTTCCCCCCGACTAGCTTCAGGTTGTGCCCCCTTGTTCTATCATTAAGTTTCTTTTTAAAACACTTCCCTCCTGAACCTTATTGAATCCTTTCACATATGTAAAGGTCTCAATCATGTCCCCTCTCTCCCTTCTTTCCTCCAGACTGTACAAATTAAGTTCTATAAGTCTCTCCTGATAAGTTTTAAGTTTAAGTCCTTCCACCATTTTTGTTGCCGGCCTTTGAACCTGTTCTATTTGAATAATGTCTTTTTGCAGGTAAGGTCTCCAGAACTGCACACAGTATTCTAGCTGTGGCCTCACCAGGGCTCTATACAGCGGCATCACAACCTCCCTCTTCCTACTGGTGATGCCTCGAGCTATGCAGCCGAGCATCCTGCTTGCTTTTCAGGATGCTCGGCTGCATAGCTCGGGGCATCACCAATAGGAAGAGGGAGATTGTGATGCCGCTGTATAGAGCCCTGGTAAGGTCACTTGCCTCTCCAGTCACATTGTGCTCAGCATCCCTCCGCTCCGCCATCGTTCTCCGTCGGGCAGCGGCATTTTGGAATCCCAGCATGCGCTTGCCCCTCAGTTCTCGGACATGCGCAGTGTCATAGGCATAGGCTGCAATGACACTCAGTGCGATATCTGAGGAGCGGCGTGGGACCCTTGAAGAGAAGACGGTGACAGGTAAGGCCAGCTAAGCGTGTAGCAATCACTCTGGGGCGGCAAAGGGGGTGGAAACAGGCCAGAAATACTGTCGGATGTCTGTGTTTTAGATAACACCAACATCCAAAAGGCAGTGAGGGAGGGGGAAGGATGTTTAAATATGAAGATCAGAAAAGGTCTGATGTTCTTCTTTAATAGGCCTAATTCCTCCATAGTGTCAGAGTTACAGAGTAATTCAACTTTTGATGGCATTTTGAAAACTTTCCTATATCAGGGGCATAGCTTGGTGGGGCAGGGAGGGCACGTGCCCCGGGGCCTGATCACAGATGAGGGGCACCATTTCAAATCTTTGCCCCGGGTGCCAGAAAGCCTAGCTGCGCTTCCGCCTTATATTGTGTGCCAATGTGATGTACTCGAAGTGCTGAGCTTATCTATTATTTGTTTTCTTTTCTATGTGTTTGCAACTGTATGTGTTATAAAAGAAAATAGATTTCCCTGGCAACAATGTGTTTACCTTGGCGATGTACAAGTGGTGGTCTGATGTACCTTTTAGAAGCTTCCTGACTCTGGATTGAAAAAAATCTAATTGGCTAAAGCAGAAACAACAGATTTAAGCCAATCTGCATTAATTCAGCCTCTTCAGATGGGGGGTAGGCACGGTCTTATGTTCTAGTAGCTAAAGGGTTGCTAGGAGTGTTCTCACCTAGTAAGGTCATTACTGTTGCTTTGCTTACCTGTTACAGTGGAAGGGTTCTGGGAGTTGTATTAAGAAATGATAAAAAAGGGATTATCTGGGCCATAAGAGTCACTCTCACTTTTTAAACAGAGAGCCACAGGGATATAAGAAAATGGAAGCAGCGTGCTGATAAAGTAAAGCACAAATGTTTATTTAACATCCCAGAAGAAGAAATCAATAAGGCAGAACACCAAAAACCTGACAAAAAGGGAGTTCTCCTTTAAGTTAAAACCCTGGCTGCAGCATTGGCCAGTCACCTGCTGGTGGCGCTGTGCACACCTAACGTCAGTATTGTGTGGACTGGTGTCCATCAGCAGGTGGCACCACCTTTTCTGTCAACTACCTTAGCTGCAATCAATCAGCTGCCCTCAACTGAGATCTGCTTGCAAGCCCTCATTTTTTTTTTTTTGTGGGGGGCATAGATGGCCATTATATGCTTGGCTTTCCTAAACCAGAAAGTATTTGCACAGTACCCAACACAAGAGGGAATAGCATTACCCATCAATCCTTGCAGCAGGCGGAGCTATGCAAATCATCTCTTTATGTCTCTGAGCAATCCAAAGCCCTTAGAAACCCTAAGGATGCAATGCCAAGGATTAGCTTTAAATTTACACAGCAAAACACATCCAACTAGTGGACACGTGTTTCGAATATCAGAAAACTTTTAAAGTAAAATTGGTAAAATTTAAAGACAACAATACTTTCAAGATTTGGGCCCTCTCCTCACTGCAGACAAGCCGGGTGGGGGGGCTCAGAGCCACCCCCAGTGAAGAGGAGTCCCGGCGGGAGGTAATGAGCACGCAGGTAGGCAAATGTCATTTTTTTTTTACAGCAAATGTGCTGGGGGCCCTCTGGGCTCTCTTCTGAAGCCAGAAGAGCCAGAGGGGGATCGGAAGCACCCCGGGTGAAGACCTAGCTGAATTGATTGAAGGGTCAGGTGAGTGTCTTTTTTTGGGGGTCGCTACTAGCAGAGGGTAAAGCCAGGTACGTAAAATTGATGTAGCTGCCATTAGGAGGGTTAAGAAAGGCACATCAGATACCACTTCAATGCTCTTTGCTAAGATACAGATGATATTTTTAGTAATTTGATCTAAAACCAAGACTTCCTAAAAATGTATAACAAAATATAAAACTTAAAAAAGTTAAAAAACAAACAGGTTCGGTTAAATTCGTATTCATCCAGCCTCACCTCCTAAATACCCACCCTTCATAATATTTCATCATTTCTGCCCTGGGGCCTCCCACTTTTAGGTGACGCTTAGCTAGTAAAAAATAGTAAAGACCCAGAAAAAAGGAATATCTGGAAAACCAAATTCCCCCTTTACGGGCTGCTTCATAGCTATTTCTCTTTTTGCCCTTTCCATTTTAGAATTCCAGAAAAACAGAAAAAGAAGATGCAACCATCTCTGGTGGAAAGATGATAGATGAATACAGAAGAAGAGGCAAAATTACAACGTTTACAATTAACACCCTCCCCTTGAAAGTCAAATCCTGCAACTTCTATGACTGCAAAATACCAGTATATAGACCTTTAATAACGTTCAGTAAAACATCCAGTGTCCCCATCCTTGACATTACATAAAAAATTATGCGAGACCTTATCGAAGGCTTATCTAAGTTTGTAGCCTCAATAAGAAGTGCTGAATTATTATGCAAACAAAGCCATATCACGTATTACAATAAAATTATCAGACATTCTCCACCCAGGAATGGCACATGTTTGAAAAGGACAGTACCTCTTATCCGCAACTCGCTTTAGACGATTAGTTATAATTTCTGATACAATTTTATAATCCACATTTAATAAAGATATTGATCTCCAATTCTGAACATCACGCTTCTTACCCCTTTTATAAAATCAAGGATATGACACCATCTTTCATTGAGTCAGACATTTTCTCTTTCACAAAAACCTTAGACACCAACATTTTAATAAGACCCCACAAAGCCTTATAAAATTTGACAGGTAACCCATCATTCCCGGGTGTTTTATTATTTGCCATTGCCTTAATTTCTTTCACTTCCTCCATAGTCACAAGTTAGATTGCACAATATTAGCATACTCCTCCCCCTCCTCCTATCGAGCAGAATCGTACCCTTTAAACAAGTCTTAATAAAAAATTCTGCATAAAAGACCTCATATTTTCCCACTTAACCTTATCGTCTGGCAGGAGTACAGAGTTCAAGTCATCCAGATAGCTAAGAGATTTCTTAAAAAAATATTGCTTGTATTTTTGTCTTGTTCTAAAAACCTTACATTTGAATTAAAGATTAATTTCTCCCTTACACTGCACCAAACTCTGTTTCTCTTCCTGAGCATGATCCAACTGCACCTCCATGTTCCTGTCAAGACCCTAAGTTTATAGAGCATCTGAATGCGAGAGTTTATTAAATAGTAGATTCTTTCTCCTCCTGTATCGTCCTCCACCTTTCTTCCCAAAACACGACTTGCTTTTTAAACCAATCCCACCAAGTAAAGATATTATTAAATTAACATCGCCCTAAAATCCATTTCTCATATCTTAATTGAAATCTTTTGAAAACATTATCCACAAATTTTGTAATAAGTTTCCAAGACCCTTGACCATACGGTGACAGCCCTAGGAACTTAAAAACCACCTGTACAAGTTTATGAACCGAAAAAATTGTAAATCAATTGTTTTACCTCGGAACCTTCACCAAATAAAACATAATCTTAATGTGATTTCCTGTGTCTGATACAAAAGTAAGAGGGTCCACCATATCCCTAAATAGACCTCCAACAACCTTGAGATGAAAATCATATATCATTGCATTTAATTTATGCAATGCGACATCTCATTTTGCTTCACATTTCCCTTTACGATCACCCTGACGCATGTTAAGTCACCGACAATCAAAGGAGCAGTATCGCGAAATTTGAATTAAAAAAGATAAATAATTAAATAGCCACACAATAGCTTCTAACATGTGTATAAATAATCTGGCGATAGAAAAAGGAAAAAATATCTGCCTTTCTTTTAAATTGTATAATGACAATGGCTCAGTCCATTTGCTGAATAGGGGGATCTGCTGGGTTGTATTTAGTGAGCTGCTTCATTTAGCCCACTGGTCTCCTAGCAACACTTTCCCCTCGATTCAAAGAGCAAAAGTTAATTGATTTCGGATCGAGAATCGTAAGTTTGGGTGGGTGTTAGTCATTTTTTCCTGTTTTTTTGGCCATTTCCGACTCGCACGAGCCTACGTTCGAATGCGTATATGCTCTTACGATCATCGTAAGTTCGTGCGTAAATTTTAGGATCAAAACGTAAAACTTAGGATCAAATCCTAAAACTTAGGATCAAAACGTAAAACTTAGGATAATCGAATGTGTTTAGGTGTGATTCAGAGAACAGTTTTCAAACCTCTAAATACGTTTTAAAAGAAAGCCACTGCCGACACCTTTTAACAGTCGTATTGCTGTTCTTGAACAGCTTTTTTGGCTATGTGGAGGAGTCTGCGCGTCTTGAGCTCCAATGAACTGCATGTATCAGCATGGCCGAGGCCATAAATTGTATGGCAATGCATACCTGATTCATGTATGCCTTATAAAAGCATTTTAATGTGGACCTTAATTAGTCCTTTGCATGTAAACCTTTATTTTGCAATCTATTTGCGTTAATTAAAGAAACTTATGTCCTTTGGTATTTATTTTTAAATTGATGTACTAGAATAATATTTTTAGATTGCATTTATTGGTGTAGTTGTTTACCTTTGCTTTGTTTAATTATTTAAGCACATCTTTGGTCAGATGCATCACACTTACTGAGGAGAGGAGAGCGGGATAAAGTACAGGATGTGGGTTACTGCTGTATTTTGCACAGACACAGCAGAGCTGGGGGCACGGAAAGGTCAGAAATCAAAGAATGCAGAGCAACACAGTCACAAGGCCCTTTCTGTTTGCAGGCTGCCCGATAATACCTGAGCCGCCATCTTGGCTGTTTCTAGGCTCATAACATGCAGAAGTTGCTGGATGTTTTTTTATATTTGAGAGCAATCTGTATGTAGAGGGCGTGGGTAACCACACACAAAATTTTAAGTTGTACCATTTGAAGCCTAAATATTAAAATTAAATCCTCAAGTAAAAAATGCAAGTTAACTAAAAATTAAACAAAGTAAGATTTACTTATGCAAATGCATTCATTAATGGTTGGTTACTACAAAATGAATGAAATAAAGAAAAATAAGACCAAATATTTAGAATGCACTTTAATGAGGTAAGTTTGTAGTGCCAGAAGGATTTACGTCCAGACAAAAAAGGAAAAAGGGCAAAACCAATGTTGCAACCTGAGAAATGAAACGGAACATTCAGGATGGAAACTGACATAGGTCTGATTCCCGAACTGCCATACGAACGGGCGTACATTTTAGGATAGAAACGTATTTGCTTATAGAATCACTCGCAAGTTCATACGAACGCACGAGCGGACGTGAAAAATAGGATGATCGGCACCCAAATCAAAGCTGTTACATGTTTCTTTGAATCGACCCTTTTACCTCAGAGGCTGACACTGTAATCAGTGGTAACGGCTGTGTGTGTGTGTGTGTGTGTGTGTGAGGTGCTGCTTTTGTTATGAGACCAGGTGACTCAAATGTGTAAAATCTATACAAAATAAACTAAACTGACTGAAAATAACTGAAATTCTTCTTTGAATAACCCGGCCATTGACCTTCCCCCTTTGGCATCCTAAATCGGGATGCCCCACTGTGTGAAACGACCCCTGAATAACCACGGATCCCCCCATTTTTCTGGCACACTCACGCAGATAGTCATTTAGACAGGCCGGGCGGCCAGGAAGGTTACTGCTCAGGCTCCCCATCTGCATGCAAACAGCGCTGATTGGATGAGAGCCCGCGCATGCGCTGTGGGACAGGGAAAGGTACGTTTTCACAGGCGAACTTGGGGATTTCACAAGTCGGGATGCCCCTAGGGGCACAAAACAAAACTCTAGATAGTGAAAATCCTGGGTTGGGCTTTGCTCAAAACGCACAAAGCTGAAAGAACGATCATATGGAAAAATGAAAAATAAGAATATGAAAGAGAAAATGGTAAACTGAAAGATTCTGCAGCAGAGCCAACATGAAGGGAAAACTGTCAAAATAAAAAAAGTTTAGAGCAAAAAAATAGGATGTAAACATAAAAATCCAATTCTGAAATAAAATAACACCCCCCCCCCCCCCCCAAAGAAAAGAGTCTGAGATTCGAACCAATGACTCGAAGGTAAAAGGTTAAAGTTTCAAAAAAATTAAGCCTTTCATTCTTCTCCACTGGTGCGTATACATAAAAAATGTGTTCCAGTATGGCTGTAAGTCTAAGTATGGTCTGAAAAACTGGAGAGGGATGCCCCCTTGAAAAGCTTTCTTCCATATCTAAGGTGTGTTTTTTTTATATATATAAATGGCTGCCTAAGGTAGCTTGAGGTGTGCTTGTTTATAGCAGCCTATTAAATGAGCCATTTAGCAGGAAGTCATCATAATTGCCAAGGTTGAGATCAGAAATATCTGACATCCAGAAGATTTGTTAGGAAATATGTCTCTGCTAAGCCTCCAGCTCACTTGCTTGTCTGCTATTCAGGGTGAGCCAAATGTTGGATATCTCTGCGGTAGGCTTCCTCAGAATCCTAATTCACATTTAATGCTTGATGTTACTCGCACAGATGTCTAATTTTAACTTGTGAGGATTGCACAGTCAGAGCGCTCGCGTCCCTGTCCTGTCTGAGACTTACCATATAGGAGCAGGGTGGAATCATGCATTTCCCGTATTTTTCTTGGCTCCCATCATAATATTAATAGCTAGTCCACACTTGAAAAAAATGACTTGATGGTTCATTCCCAAGCAGAGAGAAAATACTACACCTAAAATCTGACAAAAATAGGAACTTTCCAGACAGCATAATAAACTACTGCTCTTTGCACATCCGGGGGTTTAGGTTTACATTGGACGCGTGTGGGAAAGATCTGTCTTGTCTCATTTCCATTTCAGTTTCTTTTTTCTTCCCCCTAAAAGGCGAATGTGGCACAGCCAAATGCTACAGACAGGACTGTGATGAGAGTTAGTAACTGTTCACCAATCCCCTTTTTGCCTTGATATACCCGGGAGGTAGACAGTTTAAAGAGGAACATTTGAGGTCATGGGGAGTTAGTAAAAACTCCCCAGACCTGGCTTGCCCGGCCCCCCTGTCCCTCCAGTTTACAAAAATATAACATTTAACATAGAAACATAGAAGGTTGATGGCAGAAGGAGACCATACGCTCCATCTAGTCTGCCCTTATGTGTATACTGTATGTTCTCTTTATCTTAGGATAGATGTGTGCTTATCCCAGGCATGTTTAAATTCACTGACTGTTGATTGTTCAACTACCTCTGCTGGAAGTTTGTTCCAAGCATCGACTACTCTTTCTGTATTAACATTGCTCCTGATCTTCCCCCCGACTAGCTTCAGGTTGTGCCCCCTTGTTCTATTATTAAGTTTCTTTTTTAAAACAATTTCCTCCTGAACCTTTTTGAATCCTTTCACATATTTAAAAGTCTCCATCATGTCCTCCCTCTCCCTTCTTTCCTCCAAACTGTACAAATTAAGTTCTTTAAGTCTTTCCTGATAAGTTTAAAGTTTAAGCCCTTCTACCATTTTTGTTGCTGGCCTTTGGACACGTTCTATTTGAATAATGTCTTTTTGCAGGTGAGGTCTCCAGAACTGCACACAGTATTCTAGTTGTGGCCTCAGGGCTCTATACAACCTCCCTCTTCCTACTGGTGATGCCCCGAGCTATGCAGCCGAGCATCCTGCTTGCTTTTCAGGATGCTCGGCTGCATAGCTCGGGGCATCACCAGTAGGAAGAGGGAGGATGTGATGCCGCTGTATAGAGCCCTGGTAAGGTCACTTGCCTTTCCAGTCACATCGGGCTCGGCATCCCTCCGCTCCGCCATCGTTCTCCGCCGGGCAGCGGCATTTTGGAATCCCAGCATGCGCTCGCCCCTCAGTTCTCGCGCATGAGCAGTGTCATAGGCATAGGCTGCAATAACACTGCAACCAGCTAAGCGTGTAGCAATCACTCTGGGGCGGCTAAGGAGGTGGAAACAGGCCAGAAATACTGTCGGATGTCTGTGTTTTAGATAACACCAACATCCAAAAGGCAGTGAGGGGGGGGGAAGGATGTTTAAAGATGAAGATCAGAAAAGGTCTGATGTTCTTCTTTCATAGGTCTAATTCCTCCATAGTGTCAGAGTTACAGAGTGATTAAACTTTTGATGGTATTTTGAAAACTTTCCTATATCAGGGGCATAGCTTGGTGGGGCAGGGAGGGCACGTGCCCCGGGGCCTGAGCACAGATGAGGGGCACCATTTCAAATCTTTTCCCCGGGTGCCAGAAAGCCTAGCTGCGCTTCTGCCTTATATTGTGTGCCAATGTGATGTACTCGAAGTGCTGAGCTTATCTGTTATTTGTTTTCTTTTCTATGTGTTTGCAACTGTATGTGTTATAAAAGAAAATAGATTTCCCTGGCAACAATGTGTTTAACTTAGCGATGTACAAGTGGTGGTCTGATGTACCTTTTAGAAGCTTCCTGACTCTGTATTGAAAAAAATCTAATTGGCTAAAGCAGAAACAACAGATTTAAGCCAGTCTGCATTAATTCAGCCTCTTCAGATGGGGGGTAGGCACGGTCTTATGTTCTAGTAGCTAAAGGGTTGCTAGGAGTGTTCTCACCTAGGAAGGTCATTACTGTTGCTTTGTTTACCTGTTACAGTGGAAGGGTTCTGGGAGTTGTATTAAGAAATGATAAAAAAGGGATTATCTGGGCCAGAAGAGCCACTCTCACTTTTAAAACAGAGAGCCACAGGGATATAAGAAAGATGGAAGCAGCGTGCTGATAAAGTAAAGCACAAATGTTTATTTAACATCCCAGAAGAAGAAATCAATAAGGCAGAACACCAAAAACCTGACAAAAAGGGAGTTCTCCTTTCAGTTAAAACCCTGGCTGCAGCATTGGCCAGTCACCTGCTGGTGGCGCTGTGCACACCTAACGTCAGTATTGTGTGGACTGGTGTCCATCAGCAGGTGGCACCACCTTTTCTGTCAACTACCTTAGCTGCAATCAATCAACAGCCCTCAACTGAGATCTACTTGCAAGCCCTCATTTAATTTTTTTGTGGGGGGCATAGATGGCCATTATATGCTTGCGCACACATGGGAATTTAACCCATGCATACATTGAGTGAACACATGCCCAGAGCACCGGGGGCTTCCGTGACACTGTGATCCCTGTAGCTGCAGTACTGCCTGCATGGCTGCATAGCTGGGCAAGGGAGTTCACAAGGGAAAAGATAGGGGTGCGGCCAACCAGCTGTAGAACCTCACCTGACACCCCTGGCCGTGCATAAGGAATACACTTGTTGGTCTGGGAGAGATCAGAACATATATAAGTTTGAGAAACTAGCTGTGATTGGCTGTGATTGGATGTGTAGAGTGGAGACATTGGACAGAGGAAATCAAAGAAAGAGCATAGGACTGGGAACCTAGATTGTATAGAACCAATTGGCCAGTCACCTGACCATGGAGAAGACCCGATTACCAACCAGACAGGGACCAGGTTGTAGTGCTGTCATCTGACTGCGTGCTAAGGTGGGAGGAGAGTTCCCACTTGTGTATGCTGGAATCTGTTAGGACTTGTGTTGGAAGTGCACATCTGAACAGTTGTTGGATGGGACATTACCTTTAAATAAAGTGCAACTGCTTTAAGAGAGATTCCATGTGCACAGGGAATCCACAAGTACCTGCACCTACCCCAGGATCCCAAAAAGAACCACTCCCTGCCATAGTGCTGCCTAACTCAATGCATGTGGGCAGCACAAAGGTGGTTACTATAACTGCCACTAAATAGCTGTCTATGTGGCTGAAATTGGGCCTAGAGACTTTAGACATGGGAGATGAGTTCCTAATTCTTTTAGGCAACTATGAATTATTAAATTGGGCATCTCAAGTTTATTTATTTTGCCCAAAACAAAAATGTTACGATCTCCTCACCTGGCCTACGTTCCCCCGCCGACTCCGGTCCGCGTCTGTTGCAGCCGGCGGCGGGTCGGCGTCGCTCCTGCCCGCCCGCCGCTCGGCTGTCACGAGCAGCCGCTCGGGCGGCTTCCGGCCCAGCAGCGTCGGGAGCGGCCGCGCCGCTCTCTCTGCGGCGCGCTCCCGGCGCGTGTCCCCGTACACGCGCGCGTGCGCGCCTGTCATTTTCTTATGCCCTCCGGCGGCGCTGCGCACAGCGCACCCGCCGGAGGTAATCAGTATTGGGCCAATGAGCCCTTGTTGTTAGTGGGCATGTGCCCTAATTACTGTCCGCCTCCCCTGTTTAAACAGGGCAATCAGCCCAGAGTTCCCCGGTTGCACCTATCAGTACACTTTCCCCCTCAGCCAATCCAGTCAGTTCCCATCCTATAAAGGGTTACTCCCTGCAGTTAGTCCTTGCCCGTTATAGCGTGCTACTGGGTGTGATTTGGATAGCTCATCTCCTTGTGATTTTTGCCTTGTTTTGACCATCCCTGATTGCCGCCTGGACCGACCTTGCTTGCCCTTTGACTACGATTCTGCCTGCTCCTCTGTACCGCGAACTTCTGACCTCCCGTTGTGACCCTTGGCTTGCCCCTGACCATTCTTCCGTCTAACCCTTCTGTACCGTGCCTCCTCGGATTGACCACCCGTGTATGACCCCTGTCCGTTTATCGCTACTCAGTCTAGTCCCTGGATTCATCTGCCTTCCCCTGCATAAGTCAGCATCCTTTGTGCTAATAAGACCTGGGGGCAACCGTGTCCGGTGAGGCGAGTCTAGCGTCCCGGCAAACGGGGGCTTACTATAGGTGAAGAAAGCAGCGGAGATTGGGGGTTGCTGATTTATTGGAAGGTGGGTGTCTCCGGGACCTGACATTATAACGGGCCACAAAAAAGAAGAATACCTTCTAGATGGAAGAACTGATACAACAGGTTCAAGCTATGGCCACCGCCATCAACCAGCTGGCTCAGCGAGTGGCAACTCAGGAGAGGCGTCAGATGCCTGCGCCAGTGGATCCTAGTCCTGCCATCGAGCCCAAGATTCCTCTCCCAGAAAAATTTCTCGGGGAACGGGCGAAGTTTTCCAATTTCAGGAACTCTTGTGAGCTCTACTTCCGCCTTCGACCCCACGCGTCTGGATCAGAAGCGCAACGTGTCGGCCTGGTCATTTCACTTCTCCAGGGCGACCCACAGACCTGGGCGTTTGGTTTAGCTCCGACAGATGAAGCCTTGCAGTCGGTCTCCTCATTTTTCTCGGCCATGGAACTACTGTATGCTGACCCAGATCGGGCTGCGACAGCGGATTCTAAATTACGGAACCTGAGACAGGCTAAACGTTCTGCTGAGGAATATTGCGCAGAATTTCGGCGATGGGCTATAGATTCTAAGTGGAATGATCCGGCTTTATGTAGCCAATTTAGGATTGGACTCTCTGACAACATCAAGGACACCTTGGTGAATTATCCTTTGCCTAAAAGCCTGGACGAATATATGCAGCTGGCTATCAGGGTGGATCGACGTCTCCGAGAGAGACGCCAGGAAAAAGGCAAAGACCAACCTTGGGGATCCTCACGTCAAGAGCCAAACTTTAAGGGGGCAGCCGTTTCCTCTCCTTCCTTGTCGCCTGAGGAACCGATGCAGCTTGGTGTTACCCATCTCTCCCAGGCGGAGAAAGTTCGGCGCAGATCCCAAGGCCTCTGCCTCTATTGTGGTAATCCGGGTCATTTTGCCAAGACCTGCCCAAACAAGGCTCCGGTGGCGGGAAACTTCAACGCCTAGATCCTGCAGAGGGACTTCTTCTAGGCGGTCAGGTATCGTTCCCTCCTGATAATCGTGTACTCCTACCCGTTACACTCTCTTGGGGCCCTTCCCGGACTATTGCCTCCGCCTTCATAGATAGTGGAGCGGCTGGCAATTTCCTGGATAGATCCCTAGCCATCACTCTTGGGATTCCGTTAATTCCATTAGAAAATCCCCTTTGGGTCCTGGTGGTTAACAATAAGCCCATTGAGGGGGGGTTGGTCTCCTACAAGACCCCTTGGGTAAATTTAGTCGTAGGATCTGCCCACTCGGAAGAAATAGAATTTCTGGTTATTGAAAGTCACGTATCCCCTATTGTTTTAGGATTTCCCTGGTTAAAGGTCCATAACCCAGTGATAGATTGGAGGTCTGGGGATCTGGTGAAGTGGAGTCCTTCATGTCAAAGTCATTGTTTCTCCATATCCCTTAGAACCACACCTATTGTCCTTGATGGTTTACCTCCAGTCTATGCAGATTGGGCAGACGTATTTTCGGAAAAATCCGCCGACATTCTTCCACCCCATAGGGCCTACGACTGTCCTATTGAGTTACTCCCAGGTACTATGCCCCCTAGGGGGAAATTATATAATCTCACTAGATCTGAAGAGCAGGCTATGAAAGATTATATCACCGAAAACCTCCAGAAAGGTTTTATCCGTCCTTCCACCTCCCCTGCCGGTGCTGGGTTCTTCTTCGTCGAGAGAAGAAGGACGGCGGCTTACGCCCCTGTATAGACTATCGAGGGTTAAATAAGGTTACTGTAAAGAATAGGTATCCCCTACCATTAATCAATGACCTTTTTAATCAGGTCTCTGGGGCCCAGGTCTTCTCCAAGTTAGACCTTCGAGGGGCATATAACCTTATTCGCATACGGCAGGGGGATGAATGGAAAACGGCCTTCAATGTAAAAGATGGGCATTATGAATACTTAGTGATGCCATTCGGGTTATGTAATGCTCCTGCAGTGTTTCAAGATTTTGTCAATGACATATTTCGTGATTTTTTGGGTCAGTTTCTCGTGGTCTATTTGGATGACATACTGATTTTTTCCCGCTCCCTGGTGGAGCACCGTCAACATGTCAAAGCGGTGTTGCAGAGATTGCGGGAAAATCGTCTGTATGCTAAAATCTCCAAATGTGTTTTTGAAGTGTCTGAAATCCCGTTCCTAGGATTTATAATCTCCAAGCGGGGGTTGGTGATGGATCCTTCCAAGGTTTCTGCTATTTTGGAGTGGGAACAACCTAGAACCCTAAAGGCGCTTCAGAGATTTTTAGGATTTGCGAATTTTTATAGGCAATTTATAAAGGGTTTCTCGTCCATAGTGAGTCCTTTAACAGATCTCACTCGTAAGGGCGCTTTTGTTGAGGAGTGGCCTCCCTCAGCTAAAGACGCCTTTCAAGTGTTAAAAGAGACTTTCACCTCCGCTCCCATTTTGATACATCCTGACACCCGGCTTCCATTTCTATTGGAGGTTGACGCCTCGGAACTGGGAGTAGGAGCTGTTCTTTCTCAGTATGCGGGCAATCCTGAGAAACTACATCCTTGTGCATTCTTCTCTCGGAAATTTTCACCCGCTGAACGCAATTACGATGTTGGGAATAGGGAACTATTGGGTATTAAACTGGCCTTTGAAGAATGGCGTCACTGGCTAGAAGGTTCCCTACACCCTATCACTGTATATACTGATCACAAGAATCTAGAGTACTTAGAGTCCGCCAAGAGACTCAACTCCCGTCAGGCGCGCTGGGCACTCTTCTTTTCGATTTAATTTTATTATCACCTATAAGCCGGGGAAGAAGAATGCCAAAGCAGATGCCCTATCCCGTAATTTCGGGGATTGTAAGGACCAGAGCGGTCCTCCAGAATCGATTTTGCCTTTAGGTTGTGTTGTGGCTACTCTTCTCCCTGACTTGTCTAGCTCGTTAATGCCATTTCAGGTTGATTCTCCTCCGGGTAAACCCTCTGATTGTTTATTTGTTCCACCTCACTTGCGTCTGGCCGTTTTACAGGAACTACATGATGCCAAGTCTGCCGGTCACTTAGGCGTTCGGAAGACCTTGGCTATCGCCAAACGTCACGTCTGGTGGCCCACCATCCGACGCGATACTTCCGCCTTTGTCGAAGCATGTCCGGTATGTGCTCGGAGTAAGACCACTCATGGGTCTCCTGCGGGATTATTAGTTCCCTTAGAAATCCCCGCTGAACCATGGTCGCACATATTCATGGATTTTATTGTTGATCTTCCTCCATCACAAGGGAATTCTGTAATTTGGGTGGTGGTGGACCGCTTCAGTAAAATGGCTCACTTTATTCCATTGATAAAACTTCCATCGGCACCGGATTTAGTACAGTTATTCATTAAGCATGTTTTTCGCCTCCATGGTTTACCGCAGAATATTGTTTCAGATCGAGGAGTTCAGTTTGTATCCCGTTTTTGGAAAGCTTTCTGCAATCGTTTAGGTATTAAAGTGTCGCTCTCTACCGCCTATCACCCTCAGTCTAATGGACAGACTGAACGGGTAAATCAATGTGTATTAGTTTGGGGTAACCTCTACACCCCCTGCCAAAAAGCCCAACAGAGACTCACTATTGCACTCAAACAATCAATTTATAAATCCATTTTATTGTAGCATATTGTTTAAAACCAATTTAAAAACAATTTTACTGAACCATATGCATGGTAAGCCACCAGGGGGCGCACTCCCTCATTAACAATACAATCTCATATACATATAAGTAATTTCAAAGTGATTCTGTGCTAATCTATCAATAAATTCATATATATACAACTATTCTAAAACTTAATATACAATTCACAATTAATATCCTCACCCTAATAAAGTGCCAGTGCTTCCATCACAAATAGTCCCTTGTGCAAAATATTTAAGCCCATTCACAAAGAGCAAGGGCACACAGACAACACACAACAAACAAGTGCTTACTGTTAGTATGGTGACAGGCAGGCCCCCCTCAGGCGCAGACCAACGCGTTTCGAGCCCCCAATGGGCTCTTGCTCACGGTCAGTATGTGTGTGGGGACAGAGGGCCACAGCCCTCCTTAAATACATACCCTTCTGACCACTCCCACGCCTGGCCCCAGCTGCATGTGGTGATTGCATACTCCGGCCGGAAGTGTTTAGAACAATATCTACGCTGTTTCGTCTCCGATCGCCAAGAACAATGGGCGGAATTCATCGAATTTGCGGAATTCGCCTTTAACAATGTGCCGAGTGAATCTACTAGGTTTTCGCCTTTCTTTTGTAATTACGGTAGAAATCCTAAGGCATCATCTTTTTCTGGTCCTTCCTCCAACTTGCCGGCCTTGGAGGAATGGCTACGAGAAAGGACTAAAGTGTGGTCTGAAATACAGACTAACTTAAAGAAAGCCTCTAGAACTTATAAAATCTTTGCGGACCGACATAGGTCACGTGAACCACCATTTCAGGTGGGTGATTGGGTCTGGGTCTCTACTAGAAATATTGCCCTTCGGCAACCCTCGTCTAAGCTAGGGCCTAAATTTATCGGTCCGTTTCCTATTATAGATAAACTAAGCGACGTTACCTTTAAGGTCCAGTTACCTTCATCCATGAGGATTCCGTCGTCCTTTCATGTTTCTTTGTTAAAATCTGCCAAGAATATTCAGGTGTCGTCTCCTCCTCCGATCATAGTGGAAGATGAGCCTGAATATGAAATTAATAGAATACTCGACGCTCGGGTGCTGCAAAACTCTCTACAGTATTTAATTGATTGGAAGGGTTTTGGTCCTGAGGAAAGGAGTTGGGTACTGGCCAAGGATGTCCATGCCAAAACCCTTATCAATAGGTTTCATCGTGAGAATCCGGATAAGCCTGGTAAGGGTCCTGAGGCCCCTCGTGAAGGGGGGGGTAGTGTCACGATCTCCTCACCTGGCCTACGTTCCCCCGCCGACTCCGGTCCGCGTCTGTTGCAGCCGGCGGCGGGTCGGCGTCGCTCCTGCCCGCCCGCCGCTCGGCTGTCACGAGCAGCCGCTCGGGCGGCTTCCGGCCCAGCAGCGTCGGGAGCGGCCGCGCCGCTCTCTCTGCGGCGCGCTCCCGGCGCGTGTCCCCGTACACGCGCGCGTGCGCGCCTGTCATTTTCTTATGCCAGTATGTAATCAGTATTGGGCCAATGAGCCCTTGTTGTTAGTGGGCATGTGCCCTAATTACTGTCCGCCTCCCCTGTTTAAACAGGGCAATCAGCCCAGAGTTCCCCGGTTGCACCTATCAGTACACTTTCCCCCTCAGCCAATCCAGTCAGTTCCCATCCTATAAAGGGTTACTCCCTGCAGTTAGTCCTTGCCCGTTATAGCGTGCTACTGGGTGTGATTTGGATAGCTCATCTCCTTGTGATTTTTGCCTTGTTTTGACCATCCCTGATTGCCGCCTGGACCGACCTTGCTTGCCCTTTGACTACGATTCTGCCTGCTCCTCTGTACCGCGAACTTCTGACCTCCCGTTGTGACCCTTGGCTTGCCCCTGACCATTCTTCCGTCTAACCCTTCTGTACCGTGCCTCCTCGGATTGACCACCCGTGTATGACCCCTGTCCGTTTATCGCTACTCAGTCTAGTCCCTGGATTCATCTGCCTTCCCCTGCATAAGTCAGCATCCTTTGTGCTAATAAGACCTGGGGGCAACCGTGTCCGGTGAGGCGAGTCTAGCGTCCCGGCAAACGGGGGCTTACTATAGGTGAAGAAAGCAGCGGAGATTGGGGGTTGCTGATTTATTGGAAGGTGGGTGTCTCCGGGACCTGACAGTTCCTCATCCATTTTTCACTAGTTATGGAGATTAGAGTTCTCTGCAGTGTAAACGATATATACAATTGACCGGCTGTATAGTAAATAGGCTTCAGTTACTTTGCAATGGGGCCCAGTGATTCAAAGCTATGTCATGTAACTGATATGGGACCCGAAAGCAGTAAACTCATTTAGTAAACTAGTGTGGGAGATCCTTTGACCTTTTAGCAGCTTACATGGGCAGCCCATAGTCTTAGGCACCTCAATATGCAGTACAGGGAATACCCATTTATGCTACTCAAAGAAATGGGTCTCTACTGTTAGCGGGGTTTAGGGGACCAATTTTATAGATTCCTTATAGGAGCATTGTGAGGAGGGATAGGTACCAAAACGAGCAATCAGTCCAAACTAAAGGAGTCTACTCTAAAATCCTTTAAATATCCTAGACTACATTCTTCCTTGAAGACGTAACAGCTGACAGGAGGGCAGGTAATGTAAACCCCCTCTCCCGGAACTAGCATGATCGGATTATTCAGTCTGCATGCTCTCCCAACCTTCTGTGAAGCTTTGATCTGTTTTGTTGCCAACCCTGCTTTGTCCAACCACATTTTATGCCAAAGCCCTGTTGCCGACCCTGCCTTGTCTGAGCATTTCTTCTGCCAAGCCCTGTTGCTGACCCTGCACCATCTGCTGCCAATTCTTGTGTTGTTATCACACCAGCTTCTGAGTCTGCATTATTAGCATTGGTTGCTGCCCCTCTAAGGTTGATCTCTAAGCTTAAGTCCCTAGTTTCAGATGGCAAATGTTGAGCAGCCCAACTCCAGTCTCTCCGCTGCTTGCTCCAGGCTCTGACTATTGCCTACAGCACGTTTTTACAAACCACAGCCTGAGGTATGTGACTATTGACTGTGCATTACTGTGCATGGACCACTCCCACCCCTAACCTCAACACTCCCCAAGCCTACTCATCCTCCTTTCTTGACCAGAACCCCAACAGTATCATATACATGTTCCATTGTAGCCCTCTGCTCCTCTCAATTGCCTATCCCCATTGCTTTCACTGGCTTCAACTTTGACTGGTTTCTGATTTGTGTGGTCTTGTGTTATGATTTGTCTAAATCAGGATGTCCTCGTCCTGCCATGGTTACAGAACCTCCAGTCAGTTTGACTATAGGCCCTCCTTAAAACAGATTGTCCAGGCATAGCTCTGACTGAATTTCTTCATGCGTTTTGTTCTATGCATACATATATGCATATTGGTGGTTTCCATGTGAATCTATCTCAATAGTGTTTCCCTGGCCTCTCATACCCTTATGTCCCTATTTTATTTATGGAAACCAGAGGCCAATCTAAACATGACAGGAAGTATTTATGGAGCTTGGGATGCAGACATGCATGTAAAGAATATAAACACTTCCCAGTAAATTTTTAGTTATGGTACATCCATCCCCACCCTCTTATTTATAGTTGTAGCTCCCTGTCTGAGAAGATGGAGGACATAAGCATAATGTTCTATGGGAATGGAAATTAGTCTTTCCTTATCATGGATCAGGGCTCTGCACAAAATTCACACTATATAAGCCCCTAAGATACTTTAAAGGCTTCTCATACTACCTGGCTATATATCATTATGCTTAGGTATAAGTAATGTTATCCAATAAGATAAAACCAAAAAGATCAACAAATTACAGAATTAAAGATCAACAAAATTAAATCTGTTTAGTCTTGAGACGATTGAGGGGGGACATGATTAACCTGTATAAATATAAAAATGGCCCATACAAAAAATATGGGAAAACACTATTTCAGGTAAAATCCTCTCTAAAGACAAGGGGGCACTCCCTTTGACTGGAAAAAAAGAAAATCAGTTTCCGGAGGCGACAATCGTTTTTTACCATAAGAACTAGGTATATTAGAAAGGGTAGGTAGTCAGCACACCATCGGAAAAAGACAGGGGGTATCAATACTGGGTGCAAGTCTAATCCTGGGACACCTCTCCTCAAGTGTCCCATACATACATCTAATGGGAATGGATTAATGCACACCACGCACAAGATTTGTTTTGCAAAATAAAGGTTATATTGTAATAGTACAAAAATCAAACATATACAAGGTTTACATACAGATTGTATTGTACCAAAAAAAGGATACAGTGCTGTTATTGCAATACACAGAAATATGTGCAGTCTCCAGGATCATAGTACACCTCAAAGTAAAAAAGAAAGAATGAATCTATTGAGACGGCAGCAAAAAAAGTTAGCAGGTAAAATGAACCTAAGTACACTATACCTATGAGGTGGTGACTATATTGGTCCTGAGGAATGTTGTCGTCAGGATGTTCTGTATGAAACAGTCTCTGACTAATGAAGTTAAGGAAGCATGATCAGTAAGATATCAATAACACAAGGTCTGAGAATAATCTGGTCAGAATGTGTCTCATTCACACAAGCATCATGCCAGATTCGGTCAGATAATACAAACAATCATACAGACACAATAAAATCATGACGTGCATCATTATGAAATACAGAGACAGTTATGTAACATGATTACCAAGTGACAGGGCACTGTGATCGCGTGCGTTGCCAACGTTTCAGAGCAGGGCCCCTTTCTCAAGGCTGCGGTCACGAGAAGTCTAGAAAGGTACCTTTTATGTGTGTGTGTGCGGCTTCCCCCCGGCCGGCCAGAGTGGCGTTTCTGGGCGCGCTCGTGGTACGTCACGTCCGGTGACGCGGTCCCGGCTGGTGTCACTTCCGCCGGTGGATGGCATTGTGAATCTGCCATCCACCACTTGGTGACGTCAGCGCGCGGGGCCTGCGTCCCCCGGAGAGCTGATTGACACTTTAAACAAGCTTTATGAAGATGGTATTGTGGGGAACCGCTCTGGTAGATACTTGGTAGCTGTGCAGTAAGCAGGGTCACAGACAGGATACAGTTCAATTCAAGTGTTTTTATTTCACACTTGTAGCTTCCAACAACCACAGGGCCTTAACATCAGGCTTAAACAAAAATAAATCCTGCTCGGCTAAGCAACTCACTAATATGTAACAATCCCTAGCTATACGTGGGACTGGCTATCCGGCCCACAGTTACCAATCACAAGCGTTGTGTGGCCCATTCAATACCTCCTCTAGTCCAGCAGGCAGCTCTTCCGGGTATGGCCACACTCTTCAGATCTGCAGTGAGCTTTAAATTAGGACCCGAGGATCCACAGCTGCGGGCTGTGGAAGCCCCGGACCGAACCCCCCCCCAGGTGGAGTGAGCGTCCCACTACCAACCTCACTCACTCCAGAACAAGCAGGTCCCAGTACGTATTTTACAATCTGTCTATGTTAGCTATGGCCAACATCGACAACACAGACTATCAATCCTGCTTATACTGTGTCTGTGTTAACCCTTTGGTTACCAGAGACACACCCAAGGCTTACCATTCACAGTTTAACCATTTCAAGGGCAGATATCTGTTCTCCCAAACCATACCCTTCTCACACTCCCTCCCCCTCAGTTCAGACCCACTGGGGCGAACTTCTGACATCAAACAATGGGTCCGGGATAAGGCATCCGCGTTACCTCGCAGTCTCCCAGCTCGGTGCTCCACTGAGAAACTGAAGTTTTGCAACGACAAAAACCATCTTGTGACTCTGGCATTCCTCTCCTTGGACCTACTCATCCAGGTGAGGGGCGAGTGGTCAGTTATCAGACGGAACCGTCTTCCCAGCAAGTAGTATCTTAGTGCTTCTAAGGCCCACTTTATCGCCAGACACTCTTTTTCTACAATACTGTAGTTTTTCTCAGCTGGTGTGAGTTTTCTGCTCAGGTAGGTAACTGGGTGCTCCTCTCCATTCACCTCCTGAGACAGGACAGCTCCTAACCCTACATCTGACGCATCGGTCTGCACAATAAATTCTTTCTTGAAGTTTGGCGTAATGAGGATGGGGAATCCACATAATACCAACTTCAAGGCCTGAAAAGCGCTTTCTGCTTGTGTATTCCACCGCACCATGACGGACCCTTTTCCTTTCGAAAGGTCAGTCAGGGGAGCTGACAGCGTGGCAAAGTTGGGTATAAACCGCCTGTAATACCCAACAATGCCCAGGAATGCCCTGACTTGTTTGGTGCTGACAGGTTGAGGCCATTCCTGGATAGCGTCAACCTTGTTGACCTGGGGTTTAATTATGCCTCGTCCAATCACATACCCCAAGTAGCGTGTCTCCTCCATCCCGACCGCACACTTCTTGGGGTTTGCAGTTAGGCCGGCTGCCCTTAAAGAGTTCACTACAGCCTGTACTTTGGCCAAGTGACTCTCCCAGTCATCGCTGAAGATGATAATATCATCCAAATATGCTGAGGCGTATCTCCTGTGAGGCTTTAGCACTACGTCCATTAAGCGTTGGAACGTCGCGGGGGCCCCGTGAAGCCCGAACGGTAACACGACATAGTGGAATAGGCCCTCAGGGGTGATGAAGGCTGTCTTCTCTTTAGCGCTTTCTGTCAGGGGTACCTGCCAGTATCCCTTGGTGAGGTCGAGCGTAGTGAAATAAGCTCATCTATACGTGGCATGGGATAGGCGTCAAATTTAGAAACTTCATTTAATTTTCTGAAATCATTGCAGAAACGTAGGGTACCATCTGGCTTGGGAATCAGAACAATGGGACTGGCCCATTCACTTTTGGACTCCTCTATGACTCCCAACTGCAGCATTTTCTTAACCTCCTCTGCAATGGCCTGACGACGAGCCTCAGGGACTCGATATGGTCTTAGCCGAACCTTCACCCCAGGCTCCGTGACAATGTCATGCTTGATTACGGACGTGTACCCTGGTAACTCTGAAAACACGTCTGTATTCCTAGCTACAAACTCTAGAGCCTCTTGGCGTTGTCCTTTCGTGAGGGTATCTGCAATTGTCACTTCTGCCCCCACCTCCGCAGGCTTAACGGTAGCCTGAGGGGGTAGCACAGAAGGGAGTTTAACCGGAGACTTCTCTGTAAGCAGACTCTCCCTGTCCTTCCAAGCTTTGAGTAAATTGACATGGTACACCTGCTTAGGCTTCCTCCTACCAGGCTGATGTACCCTGTAGTTTACTTCACCCACCTTCTCCAATACCTCATACGGCCCCTGCCACTTGGCTAGAAACTTGCTCTCCACTGTGGGAACCAGAACCAAAACACGGTCACCAGGTTTAAAGGTCCTTACTGTGGCTGACCTGTTATAAACCCGGCTTTGAGCCCTCTGAGCAGCCTCCATGTGCTCCTTAACGATGGGCATAATGGCTTCCACCCTGTCCTGCATACTGGCGATGTGGTCTATAACACTTTTGTGGGGGGTGGGCTCCTGTTCCCAAGTCTCCTTTGCAATGTCCAGCAGGCCTCTGGGATGTCTGCCATAGACTAATTCAAAGGGAGAAAACCCCGTAGAAGCTTGGGGTACCTCCCGGACTGCGAACATTAAAGAGGGCAACATAACATCCCAGTCCCTCCCATCTTTGTCCACCACCTTTTTTAGCATACTCTTTAAGGTTCTGTTGAATCTCTCCACTAATCCGTCCGTCTGAGGATGGTATACCGACGTGCGTAATTGTTTTATGTTAAAGAGTTTACACAGTTCCTTGGTGACTTTAGACATGAAAGGGGTACCTTGGTCCGTGAGGATCTCCTTGGGCAGGCCCACCCGGCAAAACATGGCGAATAGCTCTTTAGCTATCAGCTTCGCCGATGTGTGCCGCAGGGGAATGGCTTCAGGATACCGTGTAGCGTAGTCCATCACTACAAGTATATGCTGATGCCCCCGGGCAGACTTAACCAACGGACCTACCAAGTCCAAGGCAATCCTTTCAAATGGGACCTCGATGATGGGAAGAGGTACTAATGGATTCCGAAAATGACCCATAGGAGCACGCAACTGACATTCGGGGCATGATTCACAATAACGTTTAACCTCAGTATATACCCCTGGCCAGTAAAACCGCTGCAGGATGCGATCCAACGTTTTTGTGGCCCCTAGGTGTCCCCCAAGCACATGTTTATGAGCCAACATCAGCACGGTTTGGCGATAAGGCTTGGGCACCAGCAATTGCTCCCAGGTCTCACCCCGCATCTTGTCAACCCGATATAAAAGTTCTTGGTCAACCATGAAGTGGGGAAATATCTGATTAGCATTGGCGTGCTGGGGCACCCCATTCACCACCACAACATTTTCCCTAGCTCGGACCAGTGTAGGGTCCTGGAGTTGTGCTGTGCCAAAGTTGTCATGGGATACCTCCAAATCTGAAAACTGTGGCCCAGTCACTAACTCTTCAGTCTCACCGGCCATCACATTTAGGGGAAATACAGTGCTTACATTACTTTCATCACTGGTCACCCCTACAGCTGGGACCCCAGAGTCTGGGTCATTGGGCTCCGGGTCTAAGACTTGACTCTTCTGTTGGGGTTGTACTCTTAAGGGTGGTCTCCCCGTCCTCTGATTTCCCCGCCACAGAGTCCAGAACAAGGGGAAATCCCGTCCCAAAATAAGGTCATGGGGCAAGTTCATGACAACCCCAACCTCATGTTGACTTTCTCCACAGGGGGTCTGGATTGTCACAATGGCAGTAGGATAGTCTTTCACGTCCCCATGAATACACCGGACCCCAACTGTGTGGCCTGTGACAGTCCCAGGGTTAATATGGGATCCATTAATTAGAGTCACCCGACTTCCAGAGTCCAATAGCGTCAGCACCTGGAGCCCGGCCACTGTCACCTGGCAGAGGTGGCGCTCATCCATAGAGTCTGGAGTAGCAGCAGTATAAACCGGGGCCGCATAAAGGGAAACCCTCCTGGCAGAGCTGCAGTCCATGGGCTCAGGTTTATGGGGACACTTGGCTGCAATATGGCCAGGTTCCTGGCAGGTCCAACAGATAGGAGCCTCCGCTCTCCTCCTCCCCTGGGGCATCACCTGAACATAGGGATTTACACTGGCCCGGGAGTTAGCAGGTACCATAGGCCTTCTGGACTTGGGGCTGACTGGGGTGGGAGAGGCCTTTTTCCTCAGAGCTTGGGTGGCTGAGTACCTCTCCACCATCCCCACCAAAGTATTAGCGTCAGCTGGGTCCCCATGTCCTACCCACTGCTGTATCTCACCTGGCAAGGCCCTCAAAAAGCGGTCCAGAACAACCTTCTCCACCATCTTGGCTGGGGTTGATGTCTCCGGCTGAAGCCACTTGCGAACCAGGTGGATGAGGTGGTGCATCTGGGCCCTTGGTGGTAACGCCTCTTGGAACCTCCAGCTATGGACTCTTTGGGCACGTAGGTATATATCAACTCCCAAACGGGCTAGGATCTCCGCTTTTACAGTAGCATAATCCCGGGCTTCCTGCTCGCTTAGGTCGAAATAGGCCTGCTGTGGTTCTGCTATGAGGAAGGGTGCCAGAACCTCTGCCCAGTATTCCTGCGGCAGCCTTTCACGGGTGGCCACTCTTTCAAAGCCTGTTAGGAAGGCCTCTACATCGTCCTCTGACGTCATCTTTGTCATGGCTTTCCGAACTTCTCTCCTGGCATCCCGCTCCGGTATCGCTGCACCCAGCTTTTGTTGTGCAGCCGCCAGTGCTGTCATCTGCTGTGCTAGCAGCCTGTTAGTTTCTTGCTGCTGTAAGTTGGCCTGTTGCTGGGCCTGCATAGCCTCAGAGTGTGCCTTCTGTTGCTGGAAGTTGGACTGAACCAGCTGTTTAATTAGCTCATCCATGGCTGTGGCTTGTTGCTTGTTGAAGGCCAGGACATGCACCCAGTGTATGTTTCACTGCACTGTGCCCGCATCCTCCACCATATGTGGGGAACCGCTCTGGTAGATACTTGGTAGCTGTGCAGTAAGCAGGGTCACAGACAGGATACAGTTCAATTCAAGTGTTTTTATTTCACACTTGTAGCTTCCAACAACCACAGGGCCTTAACATCAGGCTTAAACAAAAATAAATCCTGCTCGGCTAAGCAACTCACTAATATGTAACAATCCCTAGCTATACGTGGGACTGGCTATCCGGCCCACAGTTACCAATCACAAGCGTTGTGTGGCCCGTTCAATACCTCCTCTAGTCCAGCAGGCAGCTCTTCCGGGTATGGCCACACTCTTCAGATCTGCAGTGAGCTTTAAATTAGGACCCGAGGATCCACAGCTGCGGGCTGTGGAAGCCCCGGACCGAACCCCCCCCCAGGTGGAGTGAGCGTCCCACTACCAACCTCACTCACTCCAGAACAAGCAGGTCCCAGTACGTATTTTACAATCTGTCTATGTTAGCTATGGCCAACATCGACAACACAGACTATCAATCCTGCTTATACTGTGTCTGTGTTAACCCTTTGGTTACCAGAGACACACCCAAGGCTTACCATTCACAGTTTAACCATTTCAAGGGCAGATATCTGTTCTCCCAAACCATACCCTTCTCACATATAGAATGAACAAAGTGGAAATGCGCGAATCCGGCTTGGGATTTTGACAGAGGAACGCAGTGTCAGACAGCGGGGGAGATGGTTATTCAGGGTGGAGGCCGTAGGACTTGTCCCTATGGATAAAAGAATATGGAAAATATGATTAAAACCAAAACATAAAACTAAAAATAAGATATATGATCATCAGTGCTATTCATATATGCCAAATAGTTTCCAAGCTGCATTTATATGTAACTACATGTTATGGCAATACATCAAGTTCCAATCTAAATAAAGGGAGTATATGCAGGGCAATCCTAAGAGATGAAAATAATTTAGAAATAAATTATAATGACTGTAACTGGATCAGAAAACACTGATGGGGTGCTATCCATATGGGGGATGGATATACCTGTATCAGACAGTTAGGAGATTACTAAATATGGTATAGGTTCAGGGGTAGTTAATCTGATGGTGCCTGATATATTGTCCTCTCAGACAAGAGGGTGTACTTTTGTAAGTGGTGAATTCCCCGTCTATGCCAAAAAGAGAGAGTATATGGCCCGAGAGTGGTACATCTAGGCTGGTGCACATCCGCCAGCCTGGTATTGGATACAAAAGGGTGATAAGTGGCCAGTATGGAGCTAATCAGAGAGAGGCGGTTACTATTGCGCCAGAAGTTAGATTTGATTTAGGACTCCCTACTTCTTTTAATGCATTACCTTGGGGTTCAGTGAGGCATAGAATATCTGCAGAGACTTCGGACCTTTGGTAAAAATGTAAAGTCGGACGTCCCTCTCTGTGCTCAAGCTGGTCCTCTCATGGGCTTTTTTGGGGGAGAAAAAATAGTGATGTTAGATCATCAACTTACACAAAGACTTTATAAGAATGGTGTATAGTCCATCTCTTCATTGAGGCCCCGTGGTGCTTTGGTTTGTAACGTGTAAATCCAATGGAGTTCACAACGTAGCAGTGTCAGGTTCCTATCACCCCCTCTAGATGGTGGTTTAACCTGTTCGAATCTGGAATCTGAGTTGTGATACCTGGTGTCCTGCTTCAATGAAATGGCGGGTCAGGGGGGAATCTAGGTCGGATCGTCGGATGGCACTGCGGTGTTCACTTATACGAGTCCTCACTTCCCTGATAGTTTTACCAATATATGCTAAGCCACATGGGCATTTAATCAGGTAAATGACAAAGTCCGAACTACAGTTCAAAAAAGATCGGATTGGTAATTTTTTGCCTGTTTGTGGATGAGTGAAGAAGTCACCCTTAGTTACGTAGCCACATTGGGCACAGTGGCCGCATGGGTACATGCCCTTAATCCGGGGATGAGTCGTGAGCCAGTTCTGCGGGGTATCCCTAGTCCTTGTGGGTTGGGTTTCTGCCCTAATCAGACGGTTCCTAATGTTCCTAGGCTGTTTTTTCACAAACAGAGGGGGATGATTAAAGGTGTCTTGTAGACGTTCATCTGCTGAAAGTATGTGCCAGTGCTTTTTTATTATGTGTTCTATTTGTGGGGATACTCGTGAGTATGTTAGTATCACAGGTATTCGTGATGGTAGCTGTTTAGGTCTGTGCTGTAATAATAAAGGGCCTTTTGTTTGGCTTCTTCCAGAATATGTCTGGGGTACCCCCTTTCAAGGAAATCTTTTGTTAGAGCGTCAGCCTTCCGGACAAATGTGTCCTGGTCAGTAATAATCCTTCTTAATCTTATATATTGACTATGAGGTAGGCTTTCTTTCACCGGACGTGACGTACCGGAACGCGCTCCACGAGCGCGCCCGGAAACGCCACTCTGGCCGGCCAGGGGGGACGCCGCACACACACACATAAAAGGTACCTTTCTAGACTTCTCGTGACCGCAGCCTTGAGAAAGGGGCCCTGCTCCGAAACGTTGGCAACGCACGCGATCACAGTGCCCTGTCACTTGGTAATCATGTTACATAACTGTCTCTGTATTTCATAATAATGCACGTCATGATTTTATTGTGTCTGTATGATTGTTTGTATTATCTGACCGAATCTGGCATGATGCTTGTGTGAATGAGACACACTCTGACCAGATTATTCTCAGACCTTGTGTTATTGATATCTTACTGATCATGCTTCCTTAACTTCATTGGTCAGAGACTGTTTCATACAGAACATCCTGACGACAACATTCCTCAGGACCAATATAGTCACCACCTCATAGGTATAGTGTACTTAGGTTCATTTTACCTGCTAACTTTTTTTGCTGCCGTCTCAATAGATTCATTCTTTCTTTTTTACTTTGAGGTGTACTATGATCCTGGAGACTGCGCATATTTCTGTGTATTGCAATACTAGCACTGTATCCTTTTTTTGATACAATACAATCCCCTCGATTCAAAGAGCAAAAGTTAATTGATTTCGTATCGAGAATCGTAAGTTTGGGTGGGTGTTAGTCATTTTTTCCTGTTTTTTTGGCCATTTCCGACTCGCACGAGCCTACGTACGAATGCGTATATGCTCTTACGATCAACGGAAGTCCGTTCCTAAATTTTAGGATCAAAACGTAAAACTTAGGATCAAAACGTAAAACTTAGGATCAAATCCTAAAACTTAGGAACAAAACGTAAAACTTAGGTTAATTGGATGTGTTTAGGTGTGATTCAGAGAAACCTCTAAACGCGTTTTAAAAGAAAGCCACAGCCGACACCTTTTAGCAGCCGGATTGCTGTTCGTGAACAGGTTTTTTGGCTATGTGGAGGAGTCTGCGCGTCTTGAGCTCCAATGAACTGCATGTATCAGCATGGCCGAGGCCATAAATTGTATGGCAATGCATACCTGATTCATGTATGCCTTATAAAAGCATTTTAATGTGGACCTTAATTAGTCCTTTGCATGTAAACCTTTATTTTGCAATATATTTGCGTTAATTAAAGAAACTTATGTCCTTTGTTATTTATTTTAAAATTGAGGTACTAGAATAATATTTTTAGATTGCATTTATTGGTGTAGTTGTTTACCTTTGCTTTGTTTAATTATTTAAGCACATCTTTGGTCAGATGCATCACACTTACTGAGGAGAGGAGAGCGGGATAAAGTGCAGGATGTGGGTTACTGCTGTATTTTGCACAGACACAGCAGAGCTGGGGGCATGGAAAGGTCAGAAATCAAAGAATCCAGAGCAACACAGTCACAAGGCCCTTTCTGTTTGCAGGCTGCCCGATAATACCTGAGCCGCCATCTTGGCTGTTTCTAGGCTCATAACATGCAGAAGTTGCTGGGTGTTTTTTAATATTTGTGAGCAATCTGTATGTAGAGGGTGTGGGTAACCACACAAAAAATTTAAAGTTGTACCATTTGAAGCATAAATATTAAAATTAAATCCACAAGTAAAAAATGCAAGTTAACTAAAAATTAAACAAAGTAAGATTTACTTATGCAAATGCATTCATTAATGGTTGGTTACTACAAAATGAATGAAATAAAGAAAAATAAAAGACCAAATATTTAGAATGCACTTTAATGAGGTAAGTTTGTAGTGCGGAGCCGCAAGATCAGAAGGATTTACGTCCAGACAAAAAAGGAAAAAGGGCAAAACCAATGTTTCAACCTGAGAAATGAAACGGAAAATTCAGGATGGAAACTGACATAGGTCTGATTCCCGAACTGCCGTACGAACGGACGTATATTTTAGGATAGAAACGTATTTGCTTATTGAATCACTCGCAAGTTCATACGAACGCACGAGCGGACGTGAAAAATAGGATGATCGTGAGCCAAATCCAAGCTGTTACATGTTTCTTTGAATCAACCCAAATCTGTATGTAAACCTTGTATATGTTTGATTTTTGTACTATTACAATATAACCTTTATTTTGCAAAACAAATCTTGTGAGTGGTGTGCATTAATCCATTCCCATTAGATTACCATAAGAACTATAAATCTGTGTAATAGCCTCCCACAGAAGCTTGTTACAGTATCATCTGCTGACATCTTCAAAAAAGGATTAGATGCTTATTTAGAAGTAAATAACATTAGCAGTTACTATTAGCAGTTATCACTCAAACAAAAAATAAAATAAAAAATAACTTCCCCTACTCCAACACCCTTGGTTGAACTTGAGGGACATATGTCTTTTTTCATCCGTATTAACTATGTAACTATGTAACAACTACCGAATCTCCTCTCCACAGATCTCCCTGACAGTTACCGTATTTTTCGCCCTATAAGACGCACTTATTTTTCCCCAAAAGTGGGGGAAAAATGTCAGTGCGCCTTATCGGGCGAATGTAAAAAAAAAAAAAAAATTAAAAAAAAAAAAAACTCACCCGTCCCCGGCGCTCCCGCGTTGTCTGGCACAGTGCGAGAGGCCAGAGGAGCGGCGGGGGCTCTGTCCCGGCCCCGCCGCTGCGATCGCTGTCTTTTCAGGCAGCGATGACAGCGGCGGGGCCAGAGACAGAGCCCCTGCCGCTCCTCCATCTGCTGCCGGGCTCAGAACACACGCGAGCACGTAGGTCCCGGCAGTGGGTGGGCGTGGCCTGCACCGGCGCAGGCCACGCCCACCCGCTGCCCGGACCTTCGTGATCGCATGTCGGGGAGCAGATGGAGGAGCGGCAGGGGCTCTGTCTCTGGCCCCGCCGCTGTCATCGCTGCCTGAAAAGACAGCGATCGCAGCGGCGGGGCCGGGACAGAGCCAGCTCGTGAATGGGGTGGGCGTGGCCTGCGTCGACGCTGCGGCGCAGGCCACGCCCACCCCATTCACGGAGCCGGCCGCTCAGCTCAGCGGTGTCAGCGGACAGGTGAGTTTAAGTTTTTATTTTTTTTACTTTGGCGCCTGTCTATACTAACGGGGGGAGGGGGGTGGGAATGTGGGGAGAGGGGCCACACTGCCTATGGGAATGGGGGGATGGGAATGCCACACAGCCTTTGGGAATGGGGGGAGGGGTGTGCCACACAGCCTATGGGAATGGGGGGAGGGGGATGCCACACAGCCTTTGGGAATGGGGGGATGGGTGTGCCACACAGCCTTTGGGAATGGGGGGATGGGGATGCCACAAAGCCTTTGGGAATGGGGGGAGGGGTGTGCCACACAGCCTTTGGGAATGGGGGGATGGGGATGCCACACAGCCTTTGGGAATGGGGGGATGGGGATGCCACAAAGCCTTTGGGAATGGGGGGAGGGGTGTGCCACACAGCCTTTGGGAATGGGGGGATGGGGATGCCACAAAGCCTTTGGGAATGGGGGGATGGGGATGCCACACAGCCTATGGGAATGGGGGGATGGGTATGCCACACAGCCTTTGGGAATGGGGGGATGGGGATGCCACACAGCCTATGGGAATGGGGGGATGGGGATGCCACACAGCCTTTGGGAATGGGGGGATGGGGATGCCACACAGCCTATGGGAATGGGGGGATGGGGATGCCACACAGCCTATGGGAATGGGGGGATGGGGATGCCACACAGCCTTTGGGAATGGGGGGATGGGGATGCCACACAGCCTATGGGAATGGGATGTCACACAGCCTATGGGAATGGGGGGATGGGGATGCCACACAGCCTATGGGAATGGGGGGATGCCACACTGCCTATGGGAATGGGGGGATGCCACACTGCCTATGGGAATGGGGGGATGGGGATGCCACACAGCCTATGGGAATGGGGGGATGGGGATGCCACACAGCCTATGGGAATGGGGGGATGGGGATGCCCCACAGCCTTTGGGAATGGGGGGAGGGGGATGCCACACAGCCTATGGGAATGGGGGGAGGGGGATGTCACACAGCCTATGGGAATGGGGGATGCCACACAGCCTATGGGAATGGGGGGAGGGGGATGCCACACAGCCTATGGGAATAGGGAGAGGGGGATGCCACACAGCCCATGCTAATGGGGAGAGGGGGATGCCACGCAGCCCATGCTAATGGGGAAAGGGGGATGCCACGCAGCCCATGCTAATGGGGGGAGGGGGATGCCACACTGCCTATGGGAATGGGGAGAGAGGGATGCCACACAGCCTATACTAATGGGGGGAGGGGGAAACCCACACAGCCAATGGGTATATGGGGAATGGGAAGGGGGGATGCCACACTGGATATACGGGGAATGGGATGGGGGCATGCTACACTGTCTATGGAATGGGGGCATCCCACACTGCCTATGGGAATTGGATAGGGGAATGCCACACTGTCTGTGATGGTGCGTTTTTGGTTAAAATTTTTTTTTTCTTATTTTCTTCCCCCAAATCCTAGGTGCGTCTTATGGGCCGGTGCGTCTTATAGGGCGAAAAATACGGTACGTTTGACAATGACATCCCCAGAAAATACAAGTGATATGCTGTGTCTGTTCTTTTACTAGCTCCTTCCACCCCACTTCTGCTTTACTATTAAATCAACTTCAATCAAGAATTGAGAAGTGGTTAAATGGATTTTGAATGCAAAAAGTTAAAAATATAAACAGCAGCTTACCTTGCCAAGTGTTCCTCCAGCACGGTACCTCTCTCAGCTCGGCACCGTGAATGAGGAAATACAGTTCCTCATCTGCCCCTCAAATGCCACTCCACTGATGTGGGCCACCAATATTACCTCCAGGAGCTAGTCCAAACCACGCCCCCTCTGTATTGATGGCTTGAATTATGTGAAGCAAAATTTCAGGCTCTTATAGACCCCGCCCATTATGCTTAACATTATGATGGTTATTATGCTACATCACAGACCCCAGGCCCCACCCACATGCTTCAGAGGATCAATCATAAGGTAAAACTGTAAGACTAAATATCTGAGCCATTTCTTCTTCAATATAAAAATGGAAAACAGTTTAGGACAGTGCCAAACGTAGCCTGATACAATAGTCTAACAATTTGCTTTGCCTGAAATATCCCTTTAAACACTTACTTTTGGGCCTCAAGATTAGAAAAGCTCCAGAACTGGATGACTGTTTAAACTCATGCAGAAAACCCATGTCCATCACCTTCCTCCCCTCTCTCTTGCTCCCTGAATCCTTGCGTCAGATGATTTCTTGCATAAGGCGTGGTTCCAAAAATCACCAATAAGTCCAATGTGTCGGACCTAAATGACTTCAAATCAATAGTGCTAACTTTACTTTGATTGCCTATTATTGACATACTTAGCTTCTTCAGCTAACAGATCGGCACTGTGCCCCTCTTTCATGGCTTGATATGGGGGGGCATCTAGAAGTAATCCGTTGGAGAATGAAATCTTGGGCATTGAGGAGTTTTCATGACCTGTTACAACTTGTTGGGTCTTCTTCTCACTGGTGACTGGTTTAAAAGGTTCCATCCTACAGGACCAGTAAGTTCTGGGAGAGCTTCTGCCCAAATGCAAATAAAATGCTGAACAAGATTTTTCTTACCACCTATGTTCCAGATCTGATCAATTCCTTGTTTGTTAGTAATAATTCTGAAAAATGGATAATGTCATTATGAGTGGTTGTAGAAAGTGCATCATTAAGTTATGGAAATAGATGTCAAACAGAACAAAACTTAATTTAGTAGTGAAGGTTATTAATTTTAGGTCACTGAAAAGGTGAGCAATCACCCTATAGCAGCTTCTTAAAGTGGACCAAAACCCACGCCCCAATGGCTGGTTTCCCTCCCCCCATGGCGTCCAGTTGCCCCGCTGTGTGAAACCCCCCAGGTTGGCCGTAAACTCACTCTCTTTCCCAATGGTGCAAGCGCAAGCAATGGCCGCATCCCGGCTATCCCTTTAGCAGGGAGTGTGCCCGCACCAGGCATTTGTGAATCTCCAGGGCGGGCACACTCTCTGTTAAAGGGTATCAGGGAATGCGGCCATCAGTGCGCTCGGATCCGCTCGCCTCAGATGAGCTCTTTGATACAGGGGCAGGATCGGACCTGAGCATGCAGATTGGACAAGAGGCTGCGCATGCGCCGTAGGACCAGAAGGGTAAGTCAGATCGGGTGACCTGGGGGTTTCACACAGCGGGGAATCCATCGGGGTGCCCTAGGGGCAAGGACCAAAACCCAGAATAGTCAAAATCCTGGCTTCTGGTCCACTTTAAAAATCAATTAGTCAATGCAGCATTTAGGCCATTCTCTTTTTTTAGGGCTACCTTTTGAAGTAAAGCTGAGGTTGGAAGTAGGCCTGGATACTTGCAGAACAAAATAATTATTTCAGCCCTAACTAGTACTTCTTACAGTGCTGAACTTACCATTAGTCTCAGTAGTTATCCCAGGGCACTGCAGTTATTGAAGGATATGGGTCATCTTCCATATCAGTCTAGAACACATGAACTATATACCCGTTACACTGTGTGCAATAAGGCCACTTTCACCCCAGGCCGTTCACTTCGATTGCCCTGGAATCATTAGTGAATCACTGCCCGTGTCAGCCTATGGGCACAGTCACCCTACAAAATCCTTGCCAGCCGCAATTGTAGGACCACAGCGATAGCGATTCCACTCCTCACAATAGCTTTAAAATAGCTGCGCAATAGCAAAACATCCTGGTGTGAACCTGGCCTAAAAGTGTCAGATCCATTTGGCTGCTGGAAAACACATAAGTCACTATAATAAAAAGGCAAAATAAATGTAATGACGAACAGAGGATATACAGGCAATAAAACACAGAACACTGAGAAAGGAAAAATCTGGAATTTGGCATCTTGCATTTTAAAAGATTCTATTTATATCCTGTTAAAAGGATAGAGTATTAGGAAAATTCCACAGCTCATCTCTAATGCCTGTTATTGGCAAACAAGAGGAACATGCAAATTTTAGGCATCAAGATAAACATGTGAATGTTGTCCAAGGTCATTTGCCAGGCCATTGACCCTGCTGGGGCCATATGTTGCCCTCACACACCTGGTGTTTGGTGAGGACGGCAAGGAGCAGGTTCTTCTGGGCCCAGGGTGTTGGTGTGGGTGGGGTGCTGGGACAACTGAGACGCAACACTCCAAAGGATGCAAGCAGAGTTCCTCTTTAGTAACCACAAAACTTGGGATTTTGACTATCCCGATTTTGGATTCTGCGCTTTGTGAAACTCCCCAGATCGCCAAGAAAAACTCTCCTACGCCGCACGTGCGGGCTCTCGTCCAATCAGAGCCATTTGCTGTGCATATTTATTGCACGGCAAAGGGGGGCAAAAGGGCCAACACCAAAAACTGGAACTGATGCAAAAACTGAAAAGGGTAAAGGTAGTTCAGTCTTCTATATTTCTATCGATAAGGCAAACTGCTTTGAGACTCAAATATTGACATTGGATTTTATTGCCAATGTTCAGCAAAGTAAGTCAACATTTCAGAGCTGCCCCATTGTATATTAAAAATCACCATTAAATCCCAACACTTTTCACTACCCTCATTTGGATTGACCACTAGGGACACCTTCCTGTCGATAGCACAGGGCATGCCCAGGCTGCCAGCCAATCAATGGCTTACACTCCATTCAGCCTTACTAGCCGCTCTGATGGCAGGGCATTATTGTAAAACTGTATCAAGCACAAACTGCTCCCCTGCGTTAGCTATTCAGAAATGTCTGGTGCAGGTACCACATCAGCCAAGGAAAGATGGTGGATCACTGGCAACATGCTCATAGAAGGTGATTGGGGGGAATGGGGCAAGTCTTCTAGACTTCAGGGAGGCTGTTTTTCTTCTTTAAATGTTAATGTCTCAACCATGGCTGTATTTAGGTGTGTGACCTGTGCGACCAGGGCCAGATTATGGACAGGGTTTTAGCAAAGCCTTTGGCACTGTACCACATACGGAGCTCATAGATAAGTTAATGAAGGTAGGACTCAATCCCTGGATAGTTCAGTGGATTTCCAGTTGGCTGAGGGATCGGTATCAGAGCGTTGTTGTAAATGGTGTGCAATCTGAACAAAGGCGAGTTACAAGTGGTGTGTCGCAAGGCTCTGTCCTGGGCCCCATTCTTTTTAATCTGTTTGTAAGTGACATAGGAGAAGGCTTGGTAGGAAACGTTTGTCTGTTTGCTGATGATACAAAGGTTAGTAATAGGGTGGATATTCCTGGAGGTGTCTGCAACATGGAAAATGATTTAGCTTTACTGGATAGATGGTCAAAACTGTGGAAACTAGAGTTTAATATCTCTAAATGTGAAATCATACACTTGGGTAGAAGGAATCCCTGCTCTGAGTACCGTATGGGCAGCACTGTGTTAGCCAGGACCTCGGAGGAGAGAGATTTAGGGGTACTGATTACTGATAGCTGCAAGATGAGTGGACAGTGTAGCCAGGCAGTGGGAAAAGCAAGCAGGATGCTCGGCTGCATAGCTCGAGGCATCACCAGTAGGAAGAGGGAGGTTGTGATACCGCTGTATAGAGCCCTGGTGAGGCCACAGCTAGAATACTGTGTGCAGTTCTGGGGACCTCACCTGCAAAAAGACATTATTCAAATAGAACGTGTCCAAAGGCGGGCAACGAAAATGGTGGAAGGACTTAAACTTAGGGAGAGGGGGGACATGATGGAGACCTTTAAATATGTGAAAAGATTGAATAAGGTTCAGGAGGGAAGTGTTTTAAGAAGAAACTTAGTGATAGAACAAGGGGGCACAACCTGAAGCTAGTCAGATGGAAGATCAGGAACAATGTTAGAAAATATCATTTTAGAGTAGTAGGAGCTCGGAAGAAAATTCCAGCAGAGGTTGAAAAATCAACAGTCACTGAATTTAAACATGCCTGGGATAAGCCCACATCTATCCTAAGATAAAGAGAACATACAGTATACACATAAGGGCAGACTAGATGGGAGCGTATGGACTCCTTCTGCTGTCACCCTTCTATGTTTCTATGTTTCCCTCTTTTTTTCACATACCCCTACGCTCTCTCTTTTCCTTATTCCCTCCTTCTCTTGTACATCTTCCCCTATGTCCCTTTTCTACATTCCCGCCACCTCCCTCTATTTTACCTCCCCTATTTAGGGCCTTTCTTTCCCTTGTTTTCCATATTGTGTTTCTCTGCTTCGTTTCACATTTTCAGTCTTTTCTCTTTTTTTTGTAATGCTGGCTCTAATCACAATTGTACAAGACTATGAATGATCCTGTTACATTCAGATACTATTCTTGTTAGCTTCTATCGCCATCTGCTGAGCATTTAAATAATTACATTAAAGCCCAACTCTATCCAAAACATCTTTTTCATTTTGGACAGCCTGAGTAGCGGCTCACACCACTTTAGTATTTTCTTTTGTTGTCCATGATTTTAGTGTGGGAATCAAGATGTTTGTAGAGAAAAGCCTTGGGTATAATTGGGACCAGATAGGTTTCACTGGCATATATGGGCTAGACACGGCAATGTTCTCATATTTTTCAGAGTATTATAAAATAAAGTTTCACCTCATGTTGTGCTGTTCTCTCTGATGGGAGTGGCAGGCTGAGTCATACAAGCACTATTCTGACTCACCAGATGGCAGTAATGTAGATCCTGAAGACAGATTCACCTAATCTGTGTGTGTCTGTGACGGATGTGTTCTCAATCCATAAGGCTTGGCAAATAGCTCACTAAGCTGATGATAGGACTCGTAGAGACGTTTCAGAAGCTTTATTTCAGTACAGAACTTTTCAATAAACACTTCTTACAGCAGGAATTTTGACATGTACTTTCAATACAACAGGAAACTTGTGATATAACCCATAACAGCAGCAGGTAAAAAGAATGTAGACTGCAGGAGGGAGCAGCACATGTGCACTGCTTGGATGCAAAACTAGAAATGGCTGAAGGTGAGGGGAAGAAGGGAGGAGCTACTTGCATCACAGCAAGACTAAGGGATCCAGGAAGGGACAAAAGAAGTTAAAGGCACAATGCTCAGGTTATGTAAATAAACACTATATCAAGCATTTACCCCAGGTAAAATGAAACACACGTCATGCTGATTTGGGGGTTATACATCCCAAATCAGGATGCTGAAATCTGGACAAAAACCCTGGTATGTCTGCTCCCTGTCCAGACACACACTAACTTCCTACCACAGTATGTCCCTTGAGAACAGAGTAACTTTTCAAAGCATCTCTGATCTTTGAAAAGGTTATTAGATGTATATAAGTAAATACCATATGTATACTCAGCGCTGGATTATGAGGGGGGTGCCAGGGGCACGCGCCCCTGGGGCCTCTACCACTTGCCCTGCAAAGGGGAGCTCCACCAAGCTTTGGGTTATGGTCTGGTCCAGGAGGCTCTGGCCTAATGGTCTGCGTGGCCAGCAACAAAGCTATCGGCGGCAGTGGGGACCCCCGGCGTCTGGGCAAGGCTATTTTTTGTTTTTGGAAACCCACAGCCAAAGCCACCACAGGGCAGGATGGAGAGTCTAGAGCAGCAAAGCCGCCATCAGCAACGCTACAGTGATGGGTGTGTGCAGAGCTGTCACTGCACATAAGCCACCAAGCACAGCCGCTGGCAGCTCAATGCAGGGAACTGTTTTCTGCTGGACTACACTACCTCCACCCAGAATGTCAAAGCAGGAGTTCCCGAGCAGCACGCACTCGCACAAGGGGGGGCAAACTGACGTTATTTTAAAGGGAAAAAACTGTATCTGGAGCCTCCACCAGAATTTGTGCCCAGGGGCCTCCACCACACTTAATCCGGCCCTGTGTATAGTAAGCAAAGCCGTTTTTTTCACTACAAATTCTGGGTTGTGGCTGAGCCTGGGAAGAGCGTGTCATGTAGTAGGTTTATGAAGATTAGCATGCTCTTCTGTGGTCAGAGACAGCTGATGGACCACTGTAGCTTGCTGTGCTCTCTCACGCTGAAAGCTCCAAGCACATAAGGATCGATTCATGGTTGTGCACCTATGCAATTGCACAAGTTTTTGGAGCGCCAAGTCACGCTTGATTTATGGTAGTCAAAATTTGAAGCGCATTGTTTAAGGTGGAAATTTGCACCTGACATTCTCTGTTAATGCAAATTTGGCGCCCTGGTGCCTGTGGATGATTATGGGGTGTTTAGAGTGCAGAAAATCATGCACAAATGTGTACATTTTGTGCTCACTGCGAGCCCATGCCATTTGGTGGCATGTACACGACATGCGCGCAAAGCTTTGAATCAGGCGTCTAGACGCATGCAGAATTGTCAGACTCAAATACACAGGCGGGCCAACCTTAATAGTTATTGAAAAAAAGTCTATCCAATGGCGCATGTGCACAGCCAATTGGTGAGCTTGGCTCCATTCGGCTTTTCTTAGCTGTGTTTTAGCCAGTGCGAGCACTTGTCGGCTAAGGGCCAAATCGAGCCAATTGTGCCATCAGCCGCATCTTCCACTATGCTCGAGCTGGGGGCGCGCCCAGGCCTGTCATTCACAAATGCCTGGTGTGGGCCCGCCACCGACTAGAGGTAAATTAACCATGGTGGCCAGGTAAGTTACGCCGGCAATCCAGGGGGTTTCAAACAGTGATTTGAGATGCCTGGGTAGTGAGGATCAGGCAGCCCTGGAGTCTTATAGACTCATAGATAACAGCGTGGGAACATAGATAACAGCTTGGGAAGGGGGGACTCGCAGGCCAAATCTGATGACGCTGCGGCCATTTTACACATGTAACTAGTAATCAGTTTATTTCCGCCAAGTTTTTTTTTTTTTTTATACAAATTACAACTTAACTATGTGCTTTTAAGGCCCCCTGGACATACAGATAGACTGGAGCGTATCCTCGGAACATGTATGCACATTTTCCATACCACCACTAAGAGGAGACAAAGTACACAAAACTGAATTCAGCATTTCATACATGAGGATGATGTTCTCAAGCCACAGCTTGCGAGAAACAAAAGTTTAGTTTAGATTACATGGCCTCGATTCAATAAAGGTAGTAAAAAATTCTATTCATGAGAAAAAAGCCTGAGTGATTCACTGTTACTGAATCACTCGAAAAAAAGACAATGAAAGTCAATGGCAGCTTTTACTACAGTGTAGAAAAGAGTAAACAGTTCTCTACTTTTCTTAGGAGTAAAAAAGTGCCACTGACTTTCATTGTTTTCTTAGCTGGTGATTCAACAACAGTGACATTCTCAGGCTTTTTTCTCATGAATTGAATCTTTTACTACCATGAGAATTTTTTTCTACCTTTATTGAATTGAGCCCATGTGTCAAACTCAAGGCTGGGGGAGGGGGGGGCAGATGTAGCCCTCCAAGGTGTTTGTAGCCTTCTGACAGGTGCCGGACCATGGCAGTTGGGCGGTGCTCTTTTCTAGCCAGCTTGGTCACTCCAAGGCTTCCAACACCGGCAGCACATATTCACACCGGTCTGTGGCTCCTAAATGTAATTTAAAAAAAAACATAAACACACACGCCATCCTGCTCCCTGGTGCTTTCCAGCGATGATACATTCAGTTAAACATTTCGGAGTGTATTCTTTGTCAGGTGACTCAGGTGACAGGGAATACACTGCAAAATGGAGAATAGAGATTGGCCTAAAAGCTGGAGAGATAAAATCGCAAATGATAAACCGTAAAGAAAGGGGAGAAATATTTAGGTGTCGTTTATTTATAGGTGCTTATGTCTCCTTATTATTAGGTGTCATATTTTATAAGGGGTTATCCTGATTCCTGGTCACCTCCAAATGTTTAGTCCCAGATGTTCACTTTACCCCTCCCTCCCCACCCCTGCATATTAGACCAACACCCATTATTACTTTAACGGGTGTTGGTCCCTCTCTCTGCTGATAGGAAGAACCTCGGGGGGGGGGGGTAACCCGAACGCTGGAGCCCCCTCGCACCAAACTGCACAGATTGCTCGTAATACTCACCCTCATTATAAGCCAGCACTGGGAAAGGTGGGTCGTAGTCACATTCTCTGTGCTGGTCGCCTGCGGGTCCTGCCCACGTGACCGCCGCCGGCCAATCGCGGGAGGTGAGTATTATGAGGGATCTGTGCAGTTAGGTGCGAGGGGTGCCCCAGCATTCCAGATGCCCCCCCCCCAAGGTTCTTCCTATCAGCAGAGAGAGGGACCAACACCCGGTAAAGTAATAGCGGTGTTGGTCCGGTTTAATGATTGTGCTACTACTGAGTGGCAGAATCCCTCCCGTAACATGCTGAGTGGCGGAATCCCCCTCCTCCTTTTCCCCCGCTCACTTCCACTCACCTCGCTGTCCTGCCGCCGCTGGAACCTGGGGATGCCTCCACTGGAAGCCGGGGATACCACCGCTGAAAGCCAGGGATGCCGCCGCTGGGACACTGGGATGCCGACGCTTGAACCAGGGTTGTTGTCGCCGGGACCCGGCGTTGCTGCCACCACTGAAAGCTAGGGATGCCGCTGCCAGCCAAGGACCACCTCCAAGCCGGGGCTACCCGTCCGCCATCTGAGGCTTTGCGCAGTGGCCTATGACACGTGGGTGGTAACATAGCGGCAGCCTGAGGTTCTGACAGAGCCGGGATTGTCATGCTGATGCTGCGAAGCCCAGACGTTATAGGGAGACCGCTTTAGGTGGCCCGCAGTTGCTCCCATTCATCTAGCCCACTGCTAGAAGCCGGAGCCTCAGCAGCCAGCCAGTGCAGAGGAGGTGGCGGCCTACCAGGCATTGTTCCTGGAGATCGCCACTTACTCCAGCACTGCACTGTACTTTTACTTTCTAAGAGGTTTACTATTTTATACTACACGCTACTTTTCCACTCTCATAACCAGTTTACTTAACATATTGCTTTCATACACAGGCACATCTTCCATAGCGGACCTGGGTCCATTAGGCCCTTTAATGAACAGGGGCACTATTTTTCCGTTGCCTCGCATTACATTTCCATCACTTTATTGACATGTATCCATCTTGTATACCACAGTGGACTAAAACCAGCTTGCTACAAATTGATCACTTTGATCACATTATAGGTTTCGCAGGTTTTTTACGTCTTCACTTTATTTTTTTGGTGGGGGGCTGTGCTCTCCACTATACCACCAAATTTGTTCATTTAGTCCTAACTCCCTAACCTATTTCACTACCCTTCAGTTACTACTTTGGTACATCATTTTGGTACCGACAGAGAATTGCTACAAACTCTTGCTACAAAAAAAGCTAACCAGGGTTACCATGGTAACTAGAGATGAGCGAACTTTTGAAAAGTTCGATTCGGCCGATTCGCCGAATTTCACAAAGAAATTCGGGTTCGGCCGAATCGAACTTTTGCGAAGTTCCCCATCAAAAATGCCGGCATGGTGGGAGCCGGCCGGCGGGCCGGTAAAGCCGGCCGGCCCGCTCCCACCATGCCGGCATTTAAAAAACAAAGAAAAAAAAAATAAATAAAAAAATGCCGGCATGGAAGGAGCGCGCCCTCAGATGACAGCTGAGAGCGGCGCCGGCCTCCACGCTCCGGACCTGCAGGTAAGTGTTTGCTTTTTTTTTAAATGCCGGCATGGTGGGAGCGGGCCGGCCGGTTCCGCTGACAGCGGAGCGCGCCCCGGCCGGTTCCGCTGACAGCGGAGCCGGCCGGCCCGCTCCCACCATGCCGGCAAAAATGCTTTTTTTTTTTGTTTTTTAAATGCCGGCATGGTGGGAGCGGGCTGGCCGGCTTTACCGGCCCGCCGGCCGGCTCCCACCATGCCGGCATTTTTTTTTTTCAATTTCAGGAAAAATTCAATCGGCACGAACCACAAAATATTCGGGTTCGTGCCGAATCGAATATTTCCTGAAATTCGGAGCGAATTCCGGTTCGTCCGAACCGGTTCGCTCATCTCTAATGGTAACGGTCCAGGTATTTTTTACATTTTAACTAGGGCCTACCTGTGTCCATACAGTGTGCCTGATACGGCAACGAAACGCGTTACGGCGGGCGGCGGTGGCTATACCTCTTACCACGATGTGGACACATCTGAGAGCAGATCATCTCTCCCTCCACTCCACCATTGGCCAAGGTGAATCAGAGGTTGGGTGAGAACCGCTCATGTTATTAACCGCTCATGTACAGTTGTTTTAAATGTGAGTGCATTATTGGCACCTTTTTATATACAAGTTTTTATTAAAAACGTATTATGCTAGATCTCTCTTCCTTTTTATGCTTATGATGAACTCGCATTTGAGCTGCTTCTAAGGCACAGGCTCTATATGCTACATATGCTTGGATGGAGATTAACAATTCCAATGGATGAGAAACCCAATTGGGGTTCAATTAAGGCTGATATTCATATCCTCTCCGATAAGCGTGCAATTTAGAAGGTGAAGGGCACATGGTTGTTGAAGTGGAGTGACCATAGCCAGCACTTTGGGACTTTGCATGCTATTCCGGGACAATGGTGAATTTGCTCATTTGTTGGACACTTTTAAAGATATAGTTACATTTTGCTCTATTCCATATTATTACATGCTATTATTGAACCAGTTGGGATATTTTGGTTACAGCACATTGAGCAGTTATACCTTGTAAACTGCATTAATTACTCTTTGGAAACTTTAAAATATAATCTAGCGTGGTAATTTCTCTTTAAATCTATTTTCCTGATATTTATATACATCCAATATGTACACAACTGTGTTCCTTTTCTTTCTCTCTGCACAGATTCTACCCCCTACTCCACTACAGAAACAGTCCAATTCACAAGCAGAAGTGTTGAGTTTATGAACCCGCTAGTACTGGATCAGTGCAACCCATACTCCTATATCTATATGCACAGTGTTTTCGAAGATCAATTTGAATTAAAGATTATCCTTGATAACTTGTTTAGTATAAATAACATTCTTTCTCAACCTGATCCAGGCCCTCTCTTTTTTAAAGAATCCATGAAGTAGACTATAATTAGGTGGGACAAGTTGACATAGTATTAACATTGTATTTACCATTACCTCTTTACCTACCTGTACATCTTGTCAAGGTATTTCATCTTCCCAGAAATAATTAGTGCTTGGTCAGAGCTATAGAGATAGCTACTGCAGATCCAAAAAGCATGACCTGTTGGTGGCCCTTGAGGAGAGGTTTTGACATCCCTGCCTTAAAGAGAAACTCCAGATTGAGGTCACAAGACTCCGGTATGGGTATCCGCCCTGATGGCCTTAATGCGGAGCACTCCTATTGACTTCATTGGGCTTCCTTAAAGAGGAGGATTTGATCCCCGCTGTTCCTCAATCTGCTTCTCGTGCCCTGTGGCACAATCTGGTCTGAGGTCTGTGGGGGAAAATCCATAATAATGGGCTTTCCATTTAAGAGTTAAATTCCCTTTTAATGGGAGGCAACCATGACCTAATGGTCAATGAACCAATCTTGTGAACCGAGGGTTGCAGGTTCGATTCTTGTGGCTGAAATGTGGGCACTCACTGCCCCCTAGTGTGGTTCACTGGATGGATGAAATAAATGTGGAAGATATATTCTGATGTGTCCGCAGGACACAATAGGCAAAGAAGCATATATTATTATTTTGCTTAAAAGTGGACCAAAACCCAGCATTTTGACTATCCTGGGATTTGGTCCTTTCCCCCGGGGCACCCCAATCAGCGTTGCGCCACTGTGTGAAACCCCCCAGATCGCCGATACCAACTCACCTTCTGGTCCTACTGCCCATGTGCGGCCACTCCTCCAATCAGCGCGCTCTGAGATGCTGACGTCACGTTGTTGGGGAGGCCGATTCAGTAATAGCGCCAGGTAGCGACAGATGAGCGACTGTAGCAGTATTTTCACAGTGCCCGCTAGTAGTCACTGTGCTTGGCCGTTGTTCGGTTGTTGACAGCGACTCAGTCGGTGTGCAGTAATGTTGAATATTGGGTGAGGATTCGCTATTTGACAGGTTCCGCGATGTATGGGAGCGCATGATAGCGAATGGCCATAGCGAACGGCTCCCACCATATTCATTAACAAATCACGCTCAAAAAATTCTCGCGCTGTGAAATGCATGTTTAAACCCCAGAGCGCTGGCAGCGATGGGTTAAAAGTATTTTTTTAACCCCCAAACAACCATATTTTTGGAAACCAAAAAAAAAACAAGTTTATAAAACATTTTGTAATATGAATACATTAATATCAGACCTTTAATATCAATTTTTTTTTTTTTTCCTTAAAAAAAATATCTAACATTGCAGAAGTGGTCACAGAATTTTACACATTTAAAAAAAAAAAAAAAATTATTAACAATTAATTATGAATATTTTAAGATTGTTCCATTGAAATGCATTGGAGAGCGCCAGGTAGCGAGAGGTCACACCTGTCGCTGTTCAAGGTCGGACGCTGGCGCTGTGGGCTGAGGCTGGAATAATGTTGAAGAGTGGTTATCTGGCGCTATCTCAGTCGCTAAGCAGGATCGGCTTGATAAATGTGTGATTGTGGTGGGGAGCCGGCGTTCTCGTGGCGGTGCCCGTCATTACCAGTCGCTCACCAGTCGCTACCCAGCGCTATCCCTTGTTAAATAAGGGCCTAAGACTTCGCCAGCGGCTCAGAGTGCACTGGGAGTGTGCCTGCGCTGGCCATTCACAAATGCCTGGAACGGGCATGCGCCCTACTAGAGAAATAGCGAGGATGCGGCCGAGGCTCACGCCTGCGTCGTTGGACAGGGAAACAAGGTAAGTGTATGGGGTGACCTGGGTGGGTTTTTGTCCACTTTAAAATGAAATTTCATGATTGACCAAACACAGCCTCAAAGTGAAGGAAAAAATTGTCCCCATACAGGCTTATATGGTATCGCTGCACTTGGGATTTGGGATAGCACAGATCATTCAAAATGTAATGTAAGAGAAACTTAATTTAAAAACATATTTGTTTTATTCAGCAAATAAAATAAAAATATATTTATGAGATTGTACATTACATTGGCAAGAATGACTTGTCAAAAGTTAAAAAAAATTGAGACCACTAATTAAAAACAGTTTCCAGGGCCAGGCATTTTATTCACATCATGTGACGGCAGCATTTCATTCTAGTATTTGTGGCCCTGTAATGTCTGCTGCATTTTATTTGTGATGCATGGGCTCGTATAACAGCTCCAGATGATTTACTGGCTCTAATAGACTGAGAATTTCTGCAGAGCAAACAACAAATCTCCAGTAATTGCCAGCAATGCCGGCTATAGCAGCAGACAGATTAGGCCTAATAAAATCATAAAGTTCCCTATAATACACTTGAGCTGCCTGGATGGATGGCATGAAAAAGTGGCTAGAAGATTAACGACTCTTAACATTGCTTAATGGAGCTTCTGCATTTAGCAAAGAGAGAGTCATAAATGGTGGAAAGGAAATATAACAGCAACCTAATGGATACTTCCATCCAGGAGTGTGTTACAGTTAAGGTGATTGGTCAGGCGAATAAAATAACAAATAGATACTCGCTTTTTGTCCTCTGCAGTCGAACGCTCCTACGCCAGTGCTCAGCAGCTCATCCATGACACCCCTGTCCCCTGCCCTGAGACGGAGAGGCTGATTTATTAATAGCGCCAGGTAGCGACAGTTGAGCGACTGTAGCGGTATTTTCACAGCGCCCGCTAGTAGTCGCTGTGCTTGGCCGTTGTTCGGTTGTTGATAGCGACTCAGTCGGTGTGCAGTAATGTTGAATACAAGGTGATGATTCGCTATTTGACAGGTTCCGCGCTGTATGGGAGCGCATGATAGCGAATGGCCATAGCGACCGGCTCCCACCATATTCATTAACAAATCACGCTCAAAAATTCTTGCGCTGTGAAATGCATGTTTAAACCCCAGAGCGCTGGCGGCGATGGGTTAAAAGTAGTTTTTTAACCCCAAAACAACCATATTTTTGGAAACCAAAAAAAACAAGTTTTTAAAAACATTTTGTAATATGAATACATTAATATCAGACCTGTAATATCAATTCTGCACAATTTTTTAACATGGCAGAAGTGGTCACAGAATTTCTGTTCAAGGTCGCTCGCTGGTGCTGTGGAGTGAGGCTCGAATAATGATGAATGATTCGCTATCTGGCGCTCTCTCAGTCGCTAAGCAGGATCGGCTTGATAAATGTGTGATTGTGGTGGGGAGCCGGCGTTCTCGTGGCGGTGACCGTCATTACCGTTCGCTCACCAGTCGCTACCTGGCGCTATCCCTTGTTAAATAAGGGCCCCAGTCTTCTGCTTGTTTCCATGACAAAGCACAGTCCCTCCCCCCATCAATAATGGTGATGCTGGCACGCACATCCTATTCACACTTGTGATGGTGGGGAAGGGGGAGGGGATTTGGCACAAACAGAAGATCAGGTCCAGACAGCAGGAGGCTCGTTCTAGGAATTTGAGTCTCTGGGGGACAGGATAGTAGTGAGCTGCAGGAGACAGAAGGCGAGTATCCTTTTGTTATTTCATTTGTCTGGACTATCCCTTAACAGTGAAACAAAACCCAAATCGGGATGCCTCTTGTGTGTGAAACCGCTCAGGACTCTGGTCCAATGTGAGCTGTCTGCCATAACCATGTAATTTCGGCAAATGGTTCTCATTGTAAATGGGCATATGCATGCTCCCGTCCCAGCCATTCAGGTGGGCTGGGATGGAAGCGCACACACCGCCAGGGATGTGGAGGATACGGCAGCGCACGCTTGCCATTGAAGTCAATGACAGCTGTTTTATGTAAGTTCTGCAAAGAGTTGCGATTGGCTGCGTGTCTGCACGTGCATCGAAGGAAGGAGGAGGTGAGTTGCACTGTGCGTTCTGGGGGGGCGTCACACAGGGGGGGGGCCTCCCAATTCAGAATGTCCCTTGGGAACGAATATAAAACCTGGGAAAGTCAAATTTGCAGGGTTTTGTGCCGCTTTAAAGAAAGAGTCTTTTATGAAAGTGTATATTTTTGTATGAATTGAATACTCAAGCTGCTGAGCTGATCTAGTATTTATTTTATATTTTCTTATGTTGTGTGTGCTTTATGGAAGCATTTTTCACTACCTGCAATATGTTGCTATTGGCACCTGTACATAAAGTATGTATGTTTGAAAAATGTATTTGAATGTATAAATGTATTTTCTAAACATTTACATACCAAAAACCTATTTATTTATGTCAAAACTCACACTTATGATTTGTATAGCATTTCTATTCACTATACACATAGTAAACATTTTTGAAGGGTAGCAATAATTTTCCTAATATTATGTGAGGAAGCCCACTTTAATATTTTAAATCCACTGTCCAGGTGTTTATTAAAGAGATATAATTAACAAGTGTGCTCCCCCAGCCAAGGTTATACTAAGGCCCTTATTTAAGAAGGGATAGCGTCAGGTAGTGGCTGGTTAATGACAGGTAGCGACAGGTTGCGACTAGTGAACGCCGGACACGGCACGCAATTACACATTTATCAAGCAGAATCTGTTTAGCGACTGGAATAGCGTCATGTAGCGCCTGATTCATCATTTTCACAGCCTCAGCAAACAGCGCCGGCGTTCAGCCTTGCACAGCGCCAGGTATGACCTCTCGCAACCTGTCGCTCACCCATACATTTCAATGGACGAACCTTTTCTTCTCTTTAAACAGGGTATTTGTTTTTTTTTTTTTAGTTTTTTTCTAAAAATCACAAACAATTCTGTGACCTCTCCTGGCATTGAAAAAGCAGTTTTTTCACAATTTTTTCATTTTTTATATATTTCTTCAGAAATGACATTACAGGTCTGGCATTAAAGTGTTCATGTTACAGTGTTGTTACAATGTAATTCCATATGTTTTCGCTTTGTTACTAGTGGAAAGATGCTGAAAAACAGACTTTAAACACACCGCCTCCTGCGCTCTGGGCTTCAAACAAGCATTTTTCAGCACCAGAGATTTGTGAGGCTGTTTTTTTGCTGAATATGGTGTGTCGTCGCTATGAGCAGTCGCTAACATGCGCTCCCATACAGCACTGTACTGGTCAAATAGCGACTCCTCACAATGTATTCAACATTACTGATAAATCAGCCTGCCCGATAAGGATAAGTTCACACCTTTGAAAGACCTCAAAATGTGGGAGGCCAGTTTATTTTCTTAACCCTTTTAGTTCCAGCCTACCTAAAGTTATTGTCACCCTCTGTTGCAAGACCATTTTTTACTATTTTGCGCTACACATGTTCAACTGTAATTTTTGGAGGGATTTTCCAGGAAAATTATCCTGGAATGTTTTTTCACCAGAGTCTAGGCTTTAACATAAAATGTCTTTTCATTTTGTTTAGTGTATTCCCAATATTTTTGGGTGAAATATGTGCAAAAAATAATATTATTTATAATCTATTTGTTACAATTTTGGTTGTTTTTTTTTTTTATAAAAAATGTACGTTTTTCAATAAGATCTTATTGCATGTAAAAGCCCCATATCTCCCGGTTACAGCCCAGGAGACTCCCCCAAACTGAAACAATGCTTTAGGAGATTATCAGATAAAATACAACTATGCTATGCAATATGCGCACCTTGCAGTTTTTCAAGAAAAACAACCCTTTATATTTGATTTACCCCCCCACAAACTATATACTCTTTGGAAGTACATTCCCTCAAGCTTTCTAGGCGTACCAGGCTTGTTTATGTGGGCACAATTTTCTGGAAGTAATCCCCCAATTAATTATTTGGTTGCACAGGGTTTCCCTAAACAAAGAATGCAAAATCAAAGCCACATTTACCTATAATACAATATACAAACCAAAGCACACCAACCAGCCCTCACATTTGGAATACCCCCACAAACCATATATTTCCTGAAAGTACACACAATATGCTCTCTAGGCATACCCAGCTTGTTGTAGTGGCCGCATTTTTCTGGAAGAATTCTTTGGTTGTGCAGGGTTTCACAAAAAAAATGTATAAAAACATAGAAAAAAACACATTTTCCTAAAGTATCAATATGCAAAGAAGAAAAAAAAGCTAAATCTGAAAGAGAAAGGTCCCCCAAGCAGAACAAAACCCAACATTCATAGGTATATTTAACCCTTTTAACTGCTTGCCTACTTGAGGTTTTGTCACCCTCTGTTGACAGGTAATTTTTCATTATTTTATATTATGTTTAACCATAATTTTTGCAGGATTGTATGTAATTTTTCCACTGTTTTTAAAATATTTTTGAGTAAAAAACAAAAAAAAAATTAAAAAATGATTTTTTAAAAAAATGTTTGTGTTTATTTTAAACAAAATATTTATTTTAGTAAATAAAACCATATAACATGTGAAAGCCACATTTCTCCTGATTACAATGGCACCACATTACCCAGGAGACCCCCCCAAACTGAAAAGAGCACTGTATAACATTATATTATTTGCAAATAAAATACAACTACTATCCCCACTATAAACGGTTCAAAAAAAATTGTTGTGGGTTCCCCCTCCTCAGGGTGGGGGACCCCATTTTCTGGGGGAATTTTAAGGGTTAAAAACTTTAAAAATCCCCCCCCCCCAAGAAAAATTATGTGGGGTCCCCCCTACTCAGCATAACCAGCCCGGAGACCAGCTATGGGGGCTTGTAGAAAAGGGCGCAGGGGCCAGCCTCAGTGGCCCCTGCCCTGCAGGCTACAAGCTCACACGTCCTAAATGGCCTGGGGCTCTTCTGCACCCCCACAGGCTTTGGGGAGCAAGTGACCAGCTAGCTGCAGGTATGGCAAGTGCACTATTTAGCTTTGGTAGCCCAGTGTCAGATCTGATGTCAGGTCAGATAAGGAAAGTATGAATAGAGAATGACTCCTGATTAACAAGTGGCCCATGTATGCACCATGGGATCTTTGGAAGATGAGTTTTTACACACTGGAAACACACTGCTGTGCATCCTAAATCGGCATGCCCTTTTGGAAAGGAACAACACCCAGGAGAAAGAAACATCAATTTGCTCCATAAGTTCAGTTAGAAGCCAAATAGGGTTCCCCTCCCAACTTTGCAGTTTAGAATACTCACTGATGCCACAGGTGATTAGATCCCTATTTAAAGGTGGCGGAAGCTGAAGCACACACTGTCACAGTTGAAGCATCCTACTGGAGGAGGAGAGGTCAGTGTGTGAGTGTGTGTATGCAGGGAATCTTGATGAGGGACTGAGGGAGAGACATCCCTTTTAGGTCCCCTAAAAAGGACTAAAACTTGTGATTTTAAGTCTCTTATGTTTTGGTCCTTGTCCACTGGGCTTTGGTCCTTACCCCCGGGTCACACCGATTAGGGGGTGCCCGCTGTGTGAAACCCCCCAGGTTGCTGGAACAAACTCACGAGTCCCTTCGTCCAGGTGCTCATTTAATACGATCTAAGAGTGCTGGTGGCTGCTTCCCTGCTACCCTCTAACAGGGAATGTGCCCTCGCCAGCCATTCACAAATGCCTAGCGTGTGCACCCACCTTGCTAAAGGGATAGCAGGGATGCAGCCACAGCTTGCACATGGGCAGTTGGACCAGGAAAGAAGGTACGTTTTCAGTGACTTGGGGGGTTTCACACAGCGGGCCCCCCCCCCCAACCGGGGTGCCCTGGGGGGAGCGACTATGCCTGCGTCTTATAGATGCATATGAGTGAATGGCGATCCCACAGCGGGACCTAACCCTATAACCTGTCCATAAATTATTTTAGACTTGGGTGTCAAGGCTTTTGGTCTACATTGAAAGAACTGTAAAGAAGTCAGTGGTGATTCTTTTGCAGTCTGAGTTTTATTTTACAAGAATTTAGTAACAAAACATTCCAGATTTTATTGGTTGAACACTAGATGGCACCACACTCTAGGCTATGAAACCTAATAACAAAAGGATCGCAAACATCTTACTTTTTCAAAACATTTTAAGTGGGGTTCTTTTATCCTCTGGAAATGTATTATTTATTTTTTTTGTATAGGGGATCTCCTGTGTTTAAAAGACATAAGATTGTTGCTTATGCCTTTGTTGCTGTTATTCTGCTGCTGTTATGTTTTGTTGCTGAAGTTATGGGCAGGCTGATTCATTACTAACGCCAGGTAACGACAGGTTAGACGTGGCGCTCTGCAAGGCTGAATGCCGGCGATGTACGCTGAGCCTGGGATAATGATGAATCGGATGCTACATGGCGTTGTTCTAGTCGCTCACCAGATTCGGCTTCATAAATGTGTAATTGCGTCTCCGGCATTCACCTGCCGCTACCTGCTGCTGTACAGGCACTACCTGCCGCTATCATGAATAAGGCCCTTAGTGGTTTGTTGCTCTTCTGGAGGTGTTTGGCTACTTTGGTTTCCTTCCAGTTAGCAGAAATCACAACTTAAAGCGGACCTTCACTCTGAATAAGAGTCTATCTTATATGTTTCCCACACCCTGTACATACAGATTGCTCACATTAAAAATCACCCTACCTGCATCTACTGCATGTTATGAGACTTTAAACATCCAAGATGGGCCATCTTATCAGGCAGCCTGCAAACAGGAAGTGCCTCCTGACTGTGCTGCTCTGCATTCTGGGATTGCTGACCGTTACCTGACCCCAGCTCTGCTCGGTCTGAGCAAAGCACAGCTATAACCCGCCCCCCTGTACCTTATCCCACTCTCTTCTCCTCAGTAAGTGTGATGCTTCTGAGTCAAGATGGCAGCGCCCGTATCCTAAATTTCTGAACAGAGTTGCAGCCCAGTGGGGGAAAGAATAATAACTTAGGACTAAAAACGTAAAATATATTAATTTTAGATGCTGGGGAACCGTTTTTTAAGAGTTTGGGGTTTTCATTAAATCACGCTGAAGGTCCGGTTTAAAGCTTTGCCCACCCGCACCCCATATAGACAGTATAGACATATAGATAGCAAGGTGTTTGCATTTGAATGCAGGTGAAGAGCATCATATATGTACAATTAGTGAAGTGTGATCGATGTAACTATGGGAGGAATTTCATTAGATCTTTAGAGCTATTTTTTAGCTGGCTGCATTTGAAGCAGTCAGCCTTTTAAAACCCCCCAGACTGCCAGTAAATCTCACCTTTTCCCGTTCCAATGGTGCATTCGCAGGCTCTCATCCAATCAGAGCCTTTTTCACTGCTGCATCCCCTGCATCTCCGGCAGCGTGCTTGCTCCCACCCCAGCTATTAATTGATTTCAATCGAGCCCTTTACCAAATTAAGTAGTCAGGGCAGGGCCTCCCCAGATGCCAACCTTGGAGACCAGTTTGCAGGGTGATGGGCTTGGTGGGGGTGTGCTTTATGGGCCTGTCTTACAGGCTTTTAAGCTGACAGTACATTAACTGACACAAAAAACAAAGCAAGTGGAGAAGACCACTTAAAGCGGACCTTCACTCTGAATAAGAGTCTATCTTATATGTTTCCTACACCCTGTACATACAGATTGGCCGATAGGTGAGTGGACCTCCAGTCATTTCTGAGTATAGGGCCACTTTAAAGTGAAGCTAGGCAGCGGAGGACGCCGTGCCACACATAGTGCACCCCAATAATGGGCAGCAGTACTTACCTCTGCCTCTAATTACAGCTATTGAGGTTTGCAGGGCAGGCTAATCCACAGCAATGAACTTCCTTTGGCCTTGCAAACCCTGCAGATCACTGGTGGTTACGTGGGGAATAGAAACATAGACAAGGGATTGAGGATGTAGGTAAGTATCCTTGCCTGATCTTGGCCCATCTCTGTTCAGGAGAATTCCCTCTGACCCCACAAATCATTGGTGGAGTATGAGCACATGACTCTAGATTGCAAATAAAATATGCAGAGTGACAGTCTTGTCCTCCACCCTGAAATTCATGCAGTGCAATGAATGAAATGAAATGAAATGAAAGCAGACCAAAAGTCTAAATACATTTTTGAGCCACTGAGAATGTGTCCTGGGGAAAGCCTGATTAGGGATACCCAACAGTGTAAATCCAGAGGGAACCCTCCAATGCAGCATACTCACCCACTTCTAGGATTCTGCAGTGATGAAATGTGTACAGTCACTGAACTGTTCCTTCAGTTCCAAGGCTGACAATGTTTCCCTGCCACGTGCCTAAGGGGCAAATCTAGCCAACCAGACACTTAGAAAGAGTCAGAGGCAGCCAATAGTGAGGGGCTGGATGGCCAGCCAACCATCTAATGGCATCTGCCTGCCAATAGCACACAGGTTGGAGATCGCAGGCAGCCAATCAGTGGGAAGAAAGAAGAATTTCATGTTTTGAAAGGTGATTCCATAGTTTTACAGGGTGACCAGGTTAGGGGGAGTCAAAAACGGGTGACTCCCTGCAAAACCTGGGTGACTTAGCAGGTGATCTCAACTTCATAAAGAAGGTCTGGCCCAAAGATCAACCCCTGCTGAGAGCCTGCTCTCAACACACAGCTTCAAAAAGTGTAAGCCAGTCACACCGGTGCCAGTGCTCAGTGTCTGCGTATAGATGGGTAAAATCGAACTGCAAAGTTTGGGTTCGTACCATTTCAAAACCCAACATAGACGTCAGCCAGAAGTTCATGTTCACGTCTGGTGCTGGCTGGGGACGGTTTCAAATGCTGCTGCCGCCGCCACTGTTAGGGGGAGGTTCGTAGGCGGAGGTGAGTTACAGCAGCATGTCGCCCCGCAAAGTTAGGGTGCCCATTGATTATATAAATACATATTCAGAACCTGGAAGTATCTGTTGTGCAATTTTCATGCGCTCAGGGGCTGGGTTCTGCAAAATTCTGGTTAGGTATCCAACAGTGATGTCTAGTTTCATAGCATGCACAGAGAGTAACCAAATTTGTTGCCACCAGACTCAGTGTTCCGGGAATTTCCTCGGTAAACGCTGTGCCGCATTTAACTTTTAATAGTTTTTAGCTGACAGAGGCCGGAGAGAGGAAACCAAAACTCCAGGAGACCAGCCAAGAGTTAAAGTGGAAGTTTAGTTATAAAGATACCCACCCGCCCTGCCACCCTACCCTAGCGCTGAGGCAGGACGGGAGGTTAGAAATAAAAAAAAAACCTTACCTTCTCCTCGGGCCAGCGCCGCTTCCCCAGTCTTCGAGCACCACGGAGTAGGCACAAAGCTGCATCCTGCGGGTCCACACACACTCCCACTGCCAATTCACTTGAATGGGCAGGAGGGAGAGCGCAGGAAGTTGTGGCTCTGTGCTTTCAAGTAAGATGGCAGTGCCCAGGATCCAGAGCGCTGGGAGAGAGGCGCTGGCCCCTGGATAAGTTAAGGAGTCTTTTTCTTTCGAACCCCCCCATCCTGCCTCAGTGCAAGGGTAGGGTGACAGGGCGGGGGGGGGGCACCTTTTGACTAAACTTCCACTTTAAATGTCCAAGGATGGGGCTGGCAAGCTGTCTCTATCCAAGGGAGGTCATGCTTGGATGTGCTGAAGGAACCTCATGCCTCCCTGTGGTCGCCCATGTCATAGCATATCACCCAGCCAAATTATTTATTTGACATTGTATCTGCTCATTCTGACTGTATCTTACCACTTGTAATTACCCTTAAGACTTGAATCTTTTCATTGCATGTAAGTATAGTTGATCTAGTGTGCTCTTAATATTCCAAATGTACTTAACTAACGTTTTTTGAAACAGGTCTATCTGTGTCCCGCGCTGGGTCTCCTCTGATCTTCAGGGATCTTCAGTGCCCCTCTGCCATCTTCTTGAGTTGGCAGCAGGTGTCTGCCTCTGATTCCCACACTGCCAGTCCTTTAATGAGGGAGGTCACACAGGTCCCACCTAATTTCCTTCCTGGCCAGCCAGGGACTGCATGTGGGGCCGGGGAAAGCAGCCTTTTAAACTGAGAGGCGGAACATCTCTGAGATCTCAGTTCGGTGCCCATTGCACCCCTGAAAGAACATATAGCTTGCTCCTCCCTGTCTCCAACCCTACAACCAGCCAAAGGAAATTTCTTGTGCGATCGCTGTACCTGTACTTCTGTACAGGTGTGCAAATTAAATTGCTTTGATGATTAAACCTGGAACAACACCAGTCAATCTCTGCGCGGGTGAGGGGGGCATATTGATAGCTGGCGCCCTTCCCCCTCGTGCTGTAAAGCCAGGTAAATGCTAAGATCTTACCTTTCTAATCGCACCCTGTCAAAATGGAAGCCTGTGATTGGCCGCTATGATCATGGTTGCCGATGGTCTCCACTGTGTACCCAGCCAGTGGCAATCACGTGACCGCAGCGGCAATCATGGGGTTGATATTGCTGGGGAACAAATTTCACAGATTTTAATCTAAAAGGCAGTAGAGGTCCACAGATATATATATATATATATATATATGTCTTTATATACTGTACAAGCAACAGGGATGATTTAGATGCGCTCCCCTTTCCTGTTTCTTTTAGGCACAGACTGGCAACACGCTACATATGGGCCTGGATTCCACCCACCCTTGGATCTCCTTGTAGGGCGATCAATGCCACCGTGCACAATCTACCACAATCTACCACCTCCCCAACATTAGCAACAGGATACCGGGATTAGGCCCCTCCCGGTTATATACAATGGACCCAGTAATCCAACCACACCTCTTACTACTGTTTAAAAAGTTATTCCTTATTTTTAAACACATAAATTAAAGATCTATATCAGATTACTGTGTAATACGTGCTGTAAGCCATATTGTATATGTTGCATATAATATATGCACTATGCACAATTGTTAAAAACAGTTCAAATATACAATGTTTGTTATTTTCACAATAAAAGAGTTATTTCCATGTTATCTATGTCTCTACTGGCTCTTGTGCTGCATTCAAGAAAGGGCAAACATGTTTCGCCTGTTGAGGCTTCTTCAGTGCCCTATTGTAAATATAAAGTGTATTTAATAATACATCTCAGTCAGCATGTATAACACATAAAAAAGATCTAAGTTGTATCTTGCCCACCTGGGAAATACAGATAACCTGAAGTGACCAAAGGGAGAGATGGAGGAAATCCCCCGATTTTTTCTTGGAGAGTAATTTCTATTGCTTTATCTCTGTTGTATGTTAACGTATTATTGGTACTGGCCCTTTAAGAAAAAAGTATATAGGCATTAGTTCTAGCTACCACCTCTCCAACATGATATTTTCGTTGTGGCAACTTTGAAACGCTTGCAGAGGTAGACTGCCGACTTTTATCTTGAGTAAATCAAATCTCTCACTCAATACTATTTCATAAAGGTTGTCATTAAGAAAAGAAAATCAATGTGAAAGCAGCCTGGGGAGAAGTGTTTAATTATTAATGGCCGGGCGGCTGAGTAATCGTGTTTACTTGGGCTCTCGATAAACAGTTTCTGAAACATTAAGATAAAAGTTTAAGAAACACTGGAAACCTCACAGGGGACAGATCAATGGCAAATCTGTGCTTCTTCCTGAACTATGCTGAACACACAAACCATTACACACAGGGGGTTATTAACAAATAATGTGCCAGAATATGAAATGAAGGAAAAGATTTCATTTTGGCTTAGTCTCAAATAGTAAAAGTTCTGGGAGAGTGTCAGTCATTTAAGAACACAAGCTCCTGGATCAAATGAAAGCCAAGGACCCCACATTGTTGCACACACGACCCCAGGACTGGTTACAAGAGTTGCAGGTAGTGAATTCCTATGGGGATCCCGGGTTCAGCTGTAATACCACCTTGTCCTGGGTTGTCAGACTGCCTTTGTTGGGAGTATTTAGTAGGGCCAGTACCGACAGATACTAACTTTTCCCCCCAGAAATGTATATGTACTAGGGAGTAGGGGCACACAACTGAACAAAAGAGCCCTCACTGTGGGAGTCGATCAACGATAAAAAAGACGGACTAGCAGGTTCCTTCTTTTTCTCCCCCCCCCCCCCCCAGAGTTCTTATGGGCCATTGGTGTCCTGTGTGAAGCTTGTGGGTGTCTTTGTAGATTTCTCTCACTACAGGAGTACTTAAAGTAGAGCAACAGTCAAAAATGACTTAAACCAGACCAACACACAAACAGTGCTCATATGCATTTACCTTTTTCTAACTCCTGCTGTAGAGAATTTTAGAAACGAAATAGTAGCTAAAGCATTTGCAGGCCACCTGCAAACAGGAAGTGCTGCTGGGCTCCCTGTTACTGTGGATTGTCAGCTGAATCCAGGCAGCAGCATGGCTGAGATGCTGGGAGAGGAAGCTCCAAAATGGCTGCTACTTTTCTTTTCCAACTGTGCCAGGCTGTTGGTCTGGTTTAAGCAGTCATATTCCCTTCCCCTACACACTCCTAGTCCTTTCTTAACCCTTTAAGTGCCAGCCTACCTAGATTTTTTGTCACACTCTGTTGCCAGACTACTTTTCACGTTTTTGCGCTACACGTGTTCAACCTTGATTTTTGAAGGGATTTCCAGGGATTTTCCAGGGAAGATTATATATTGTTTTTTCAACAGAGTCTGGGTTTCAACATGAAATGTCTTGTTTGGCCTTTTTTTAGTGTATTCTCAATACTTTTGGGTGAAATATGTGCAAAAAAATAAAAACATCTATTTTTTACAATTTGTAGTGTTTTTTTGTAATAAAAATGTAAGTTTGTTAATAAAATATTATTTCGTGTGAAAGCCCTATTTCTCCCGGTTACAACGGTACCACATATGTATTGGTATACACCCTTTCCTGCCCAGGAAACTCCCCCAAACTGAAACAGCAGGAGATTTCAGATAGGATACAACTATGCAATATGATTGCATAGTTGTAAGGGGTTGTAAGGGGGGGTGTGGCCTCATTTTTTTGGGGAATTTTAAGGGTTAAAAACCCTTAAAATCTCAAAAAAAAATGACGTAGGATCCCCTATACCCAGCATTACCGACCCAGACCAGCTATGGGGGCTTGTAGAACAGGGGGCAGGGGCCAGCGTTGGTGGCCCCTGGCCCTGCAGGCTACTAGCCCACATAGCCACTAAGTGGCCCGGGCCCTTCTGCCCCCCCCCTGGCCGTTGGGGAGGCAGGTAATGGGGGGGCTGGGGGTTTTGGCAACTCACCCGCTAGCCGCAGGTAATTGCCAGCCCCAGAGCCTTGTGAACTGGTATAAGGGGTCTCATGGACCCCTTACCAGTTCACAAAGGGTTAAGTAAAAAAAAAAAGACACACACACTTTATTTATTCATTTTTCACGTATACTTACCTCTGATCCCGTGTCCCGCGCCGCCGCAGATGACAGTTGTCGGTAGTGATCGGAGCAGGGAGGGTGGGGGGCAGGGAGATCAAAGCCTCCCTGCCTCCCACCCTCCCTGCTCCAATCGCTACCGACAAGTGACAGATCGGAGCCGGGTGCCAGTATACGAGGAGCGGGATGATGTCATCCCGCTCCTCCCACAAGTGGGTGGGGCTAGGGGCGGGGCCAGCGCCGGCCGAAGAGGATGTTGAGGGCCCGTTGCAGGGTCCTCACCCGAAGCGTGGTAAGTCCAGGGGGGGATTGGAGCCCCCCCTGGTGAAGAGAAGACATCGGAGGAGCGAGTGAGTGAGCAGGTGAGTTTGTGTCATTATTAATATCTTTTTTTTCTTTTAGATGTCGGCGCGGCGGGGGGGGGCTATTCCGGGCCCCCTCCTGAAGATCAGAGGCCGGGGGGCAGAAATCAAACATGTGATGATTGAAGAGAATCCCTGGCACTTTCAAACGAGTGGTCAGGTAAGTCTGTATCTTTTTTACTTTTTTTTTATGGGGCTCTAAAGTCCTGAGACTCACGTAGCTGGCACTAGAAGGGTTAAGGGCACCGTCGAGAACAGTATTCAGCATTGACATGGCACAATTCTTCCACAGCCATCATTGTTCCAAAACCCTTTCAGAGGCTCTAGCATGAATGGCCTTACTCCACGTGATAACGCTAATGTAAATATTTGACGGCCACATCCCCAGCATATTTGGGATGTGTGTCCACCTCTGTCCCCTGCAATTTAGATAGGCTGGGGCAGGGGATGTGCCCGCTGCTTGGGATGAGGCTGCTTTTTTTAATTGCCATGAACAGAACCATTTGTCAAGCATTAAATATGCACGGCAAACAGTTATGATTGGACGAGAGCCCATGCATGTGCCGTAGGATCAGAGTAAGGGGAGTTTGCATGGCCATTCTAGATGGTTTCACACAGCGGGTCATCCCAAAATGAGACCCCCCGGGAGTCAAGGAACAAAACCTGTGATTTTAACTTTTAACACTAGTTAAAATCCCAGGTTCGGGGTTTTGTTCAGCTTTAAGTGCAACTGTCAGTCTAGTCTACGGTATATATTGCAGAGCCTTGCCAGCATTGGAGGAGGTTCATGACAATCATGCAAGTGGATTTGTAATTTTATTGTCCAAATCCTACTTAAAAAAAACGATTCATAAATCCGAGTTTTGTTCTTTTTCCCCGTCCAGCACCAGTAATCTTTACACTTACTTAGGGCGGTGCCAGGGATTTTCGGCAGCATCACATGGCAGCATTTGTGGGGCCTTGTTTCTGCCCCCACACGCTTACTACATTTATTGCAAAATAGGGGTGTACCAAAAAGGGTCCCTGGCACAATAGGTGTGCTCAGTACGGCTTGCTCCTGTAAGATCAATAAATGGCTCCATACACAAGAAACGTCCATTAATAACTTCTGTTGTCCCCCTTATGCATCGTACTATGCATAACCCAATGGGTTATGCATAGCATCCACTTGTTCCAGACTAATTCACATGTCCTGGCCATGTGCTTTTCCAAATCTAACTGGTTCTAGCACACACTGGCTGACACTAACACCTATCTCAGCACTATAAATGTCTCTATTAACCCCCAAATAACTACTCAGTACTCTAAAGGTCTGAATAGAGTATCATTTGTATTTCAGGTCCCTTTCTAATGTCTCACTCGAACTAGGCATAATGATCCTAATCTACAATTCCAAGTGGGTACTTCTATTACCGTACATATAAGGTTTTGGCACTCTAATCCCCTTACTAACTGTTACCCAAAAATAAGATAGTTGCACTAGGCTCTACCACTCTATAGAGCACTTCCCTTAGCTAGCTAACCCCTTGCTGCTCAAGGTTACCTGGGGTCTGACATGAGGGGCCTAGTTCCAATAAAAGTCTCCTTTAGCCTTCGCTAAACAAGAAGATCCCCTTTAACCTTCCTTGCTATAACCCACTGCACTGTAATATATAATAAACTGATGCACACCTTTGTCTTGTTTAATTTACTACATTCTTAACACTTTGGAGGGTTTTTTACTATGGAAATTCCAAGTTATAAAGTGACACTCACCCTGGATCTGAATGTATTGTACTTTAAGTATTATAAAAGAAAAAAACAGCCCAGCCCAGTAAATAGCCACAATAAGGTCTTACTTGGCAAACGGTCTCAGATCATATAGTGCCTCAAATCATGTGGGAAACTGCAAGCTTACTTTTTGATGACTATGACACACTTTGGGTGATTTATCCTCACTTCCTAATTGCTGCCAAGAGTTGTTTTAGGGGTTGTTTGGGGTTGTGCTTAAGACATTGCGGTGCACATAAACGCATTAGCTGGTATTGTTTCTGATTTTTTTTTTCAAACCTGAATGTGAATTCCTGCACTCCAATTTTTTGGCTGATAATAGGGAGGGTCATGTTAATTATTTGGTGAAGCATGGTACACACAATTGCTTTCTAATGTTAGCACACAAGAAAGTGCAATAACATGTCTTTGTACCATTTATTCTCAAAATATTACCTGCACAACGCCGTATTTTTAAAGGTGAGGCCCATCATTTTTCCATTGGGTTAGGAGTATTTTTTGGGGAACTTTTGTGGGCTATGCAGAACATTTTGGCATTTTTTTCTGCATACCTTATAGGGTCTTGTCATTTTTAAAATCCTATAAAAATAACCATACCTCATTGTATGAAGTGTGTACCTCATCTGTAAAAATGTTTAATCGCAGGTACGGGGCATTTTTTGGGAAGAACTGTAACAAACATTTTTTATTGCATTTTCTTGTATGTTAAAATTAAAACACTCACCAAGATTGGGGTTGCAATTCTCATATTTTTACACATCACCACATCGCATACGGTAAGACTTTTATCAATACCAATTGTGGCATCTAATTTGGGGGAGGGAGAGAGTACAGCATTTGGGGTCATGCTAATAATTTAATGAAGCAAGTTTAACTTTGGGTGTTCTTCTGGGTAATAACTGAAACTCACTGGGTGAACTTTTTTACTTTAAAAGAGCAAGTTCACTAAATTGTTTAATATTAAAAACCCATATAAACACGTTGGCTAATGAGAGGAGAGGTCACTTACACACCCGAAATAAAACTCCCGCCAAACTTCTGTTTTTTTTCTCCTGGTAGGAATAAAATCCAAGGGTGCCAGGTTTAGTGTATCAGGTGACAGAACCCAATTTCCTCTTCCTTCCATTAATATAAATAAAAAACAAGCCATGCTGGCTATTTATTGATGCGGGTGTATACGTGACCATTCGCCATCCAGCATATTTATATGGGTTTTTATTAGTGGCCTATTTTTTCACGAAAGTGCTTCTTTAATGTGCATAAAAAGGTTTGTTCTTATTTTTCCTATACAACTGTATTTTTACTGGTGAGGTACATCATTTTTCCAATCAGATAATGTCCACCTTTTTGGTGTTTTTAACATTATACATTTTGAGATTTTGCCAACTTTTTAAAAAACATTTTTGATCCCAAAAAACACAAAAAACAACAAAACACATTTTTTGCTAAAAATAAACTCAAGTAAAATAGCCTGTTAAAACACTCTGTGCTTGTGCAAAAAAACATGCGCAAGTTTTCGCACTGGTGCTCGCTCAGGCAAAACTTTCCACCTTAAAAAATGTGCTTTTAAATTAGATGACAATGAATCAGGAGGAAGCCCAAGTGTGACTTGGAGCTCGAAAAAACATTCACAAATGCACAGACGCGCGACCATGAATCAACCCTATTGAGTCTTGAGTCATTGAGTTTTCGCAAGCTCTGGAGGCTTTCCCCATTACATAAAACATCTCAGTGATAACTTTACTATATAAGTGATAGGAACAAGATTTTGTGAAGAACAAAATGACATAAATTGGCTTCCAAAATAGCAAGGTTCTTGTTAAACACATTGCCGGAAGCAGGTGGTGGTACATGGGGTGGTACATGGTTCCCAGTAGACTGAGGCCTTCCCTAACAGTTTGCCTAGCTTCAGGGGCTTTGAGTTGGTTTGGGATTGTCTGCATACCTGGTAAAGCTGCCCAAGTGATTGCGACTTTTGGAACAGTTTTTAACTTTATTTCCCCATTAGTTGGTGTTGATAAGATGATAAGATGCTGCTCTTTTGCGAGAGTTTGCAGGGGGTCTTTTAGCTTGCCCTCAAGCTCTAGTATTCCACATCTGTAGTGCCTGTAAATTTGATTCTTGAACAAAGTTAACTGGTTTTAGGTTAGAAAGAAATTGAGAAGTGACAAACCAGACATTCTTCATGGCAAACTGGAAACATTATACATTCCCTCTAGTGCATGTGAATGGATCTACAACTTCCTTCCCAATGTGTCAAAGTTGTCCCCATCATATCCAACATCAGAACTACTAATATTAGAGCCCCCCCCCCCCAAGGATGTGTACCATAACCTCTTCAAATCTCACTGTACACAAATGATTACATCTCATTTGTGGAGTCGGTTAAGATCTTGAAATATGCAGATGACACCCCCATCATAGGAATGATCAGTGTTGATGATGATCTAGACTATCGGAATTAAGTCCGAAAACTGTCTGTGGTGCAAGAACAACCTGCTTTTCAACAAATCCAAAACTGTGAAGATGGTGTTTGGTCGACTAAGAGGCCGATTCATCAATAGCGCCAGGTAGCGACAGATGAGCGACTGTAGCGCGATTTTTTCAGCGCCAGCCAGTATTCGCTGTGCTTGGCCGGCATTAGCTTGATGACAGCGACTCAGTCGGTGTGCGGTAATGTTGAATACGGGCTGGGGGGTCGCTGTTTCACAGGTCCAGCGTTGTATGTGAGCGCCTGACAACGAATGGCCACAGCGAACGGCTAGCTTCATATTCATCAAAAAATCACGCTCCGAATGTGCTGTCGCTGTCCATTCCTTGTTTAAACCCCAGAGCGCTGGCGGCGATGTGTATTAACTAGTTTTTAACCCCTAAACAACCATATTTTTTGAATGTAACATTATACATGTTTTTAGAATCATTTTGTAATATGAATACATTAATCTCAGACATGTTAGATCAATTCTGCACTTATTTTTTTTTTTTTTTTTTTTGACTTAAAAATAAATCCTAACATTGCAGAAGTGTTCTCCGATTTTTTGACATTAAAAAAAAAAAAAAAAAAATTAATCCAAATTAATTATGATTAATTATAGATAGCTCCATTGAAATGCATTGGACATCGCCAGGGAGCGACAGCTCATACCTGGCGCTGTGAGGGAATTTGCAGCGGCGCTGTTCGGTCCAGGCGGCTTGATGATGAATGCCGCGCTAGCCGTCGCTCTCGCCGGCGCTAGCCTCATTTTGCTTGATAAATGCGTCATTGTGAGCGCCGCCGGGCGTACTTGAGTCGGTAGTCGCCGTTAGCTGCCGCTACCTGGCGCTCGTCAGACACTAGCTGGCGCTATCGCTTGATGAATAATGGCCTAAATCATTGCCTCTACATATAGGAGGTACAAAGGTGGAGAGAGTGGCAGATACAAAATTCCTGGGCATTACCATCACCCAAGATCTAAAATGGGGTAAGCACATTGACAGGCTAGTGAAGAAAGCTCATCAAAGGCTGTACTTACTGCACATACTTAGGAAATATCACTGGAAGTGCTAAGGACTTTTTAACTGCCATTATTGAGTCGGTTATGTGCACCACCTTTATTATCTGGTTCAGAGGAGCAGCAAAGAAGGACAAACTTTGACTGCAGAAAATTTGCAGAGCAGCAGACAGAGTTAGGTCTAGAGCAGAAAAAATCTTAGCAACCCTGAACTGCTGAACATACTGCACACTCTGCACAAATCCAAAACTTGGGAAATACTACTTCAAACTGCTTTTTCTACTTTAACCCCCCCCCCCAGAAATTAAAAAAAACCCTCTAACTGCATTTGTATTTTCAACCACCGTATTGTACATATTTCCTCTGATGAAAAAAAAGTCTTGTATATATGTTTTTTTACATGCTTGGTGAAGAAAATCTGAATCATATTGATACATTTAAAAAAAAACTGGAGCTCTTGGAAGGACTGTATTGAGCTTTTCAATTGACATTTTGGAATATTAGATTCATGTCCATTTCAGTCCCTTGGTAGATATGGCTCTGTAACATAAATAGAATAAAATAGAAAAAAAAATAAATAATAGACTTGTTTGAAAATCAGGACATTAATACAAACGTGCTAAATGGGTTGGCTCCATCACTGAAAAAAAGAGAAACCATAACAGTACAGTATTAATAGATGTTCGGTTGTTTTGAACAGTCAGATTTGGCATCAGCTGTACTAAGAATATAACTTCGAAAAGTTGGATCCAACTCAAATTTCACCAAGAGATTGCTTTAAATAAAATACATCAAAGTAACATTTATCAAGATACAATGCAGTGTGATTTCTATAGATGACCATTCATATTTTACTAAATGTAACAGATATTGGACAGATAATAAAGAAATCATAAAAGAAAGTAATGATCGATAAGATAGTGACTCTTTACCATAACCTAAAACTATGAAAATAGAAATAAATGGATCATATACAGAGCAAATTAAAATTAGGAATGGTACTAAACAGGGATGTCCGCTTTATCCTCTGCTCTTCAATAGCGATCTAAAATCATTACTACACCAAATAACAAACTCTACAAAGCTTAAAGGGGTAAACATAGATAATACCGAAATTAAAATTCTAGCCTGTGCAGATGATTTGCAAATATGGCTAACTGATCCAACAACCTCACTGTCATAATGTATGCACCTAATAAAACACATTAATAAAACACCCAACTTCAAAATAAATATTCAGAAATCTGTTGTTATGCCAATTAACAAATTGCACCATTAAGACAATTCCCTTCCGAAAACTTTCTTCAAGGAGGTAAATTTATCAATAGAGATGAGCGAACTTCTCAGAGAAATTCGGGTTCGTCCGAATCGAACTTTTGCGAATCGCTCATCTCTGGTGGGAGCGGGCAGGCCGGCTGCGCTGTCAGCGGGCGGCGGAAGCTGGCTTCCGCCGCCCGCTGACAGCGCAGCCGGCCTCCCCGCTCCCACCATGCCGGTATATGTTTTTTCATTTCCCGGCTTGGTCGGAGCGGGGAGGCCGGCTGCGCTGTCAGCGGGCGGCGGAAGCCGGCTTCCGCCGCCCGCTGACAGCGCATCCGGTCTCCCCGCTCCCACCATGCCAGCATTTTTTTTTTTTTATTTCAGGGAAAATTTGGTCAGCAACAAACCACTAAAAATTCAGGTTCATGCAGAATCGAATTTTCCATGAAATTCGGAGCGAATTCAGGTTCCTTAGAACCGATTCGCTCATCCCTATTTATCAACATTAAGATTTTACTTGAACTACAAGATACATAGCATATGTATATCAGCAGACCGAAGAATAACCCAATTTTGCAATGTGTTATCAGGCCGACTTCATCCAACGAGGCTTTAAATGGCACACCAACAGCGAGGAAAAATTGTTAAAGCTTGAAACTGCTGAGAGACAAGCGACTATTATACATACATGGAATCTTAAATACATAAGTGAGGCATTAAGGGAAATGACCCACCCATTTTTGAGCCATCCTACAATTTCCTTCAGTTACTGAAAAACAAATCTGTACCAGAAAACAAAAAATAGCAATAAATGGTTATCCTGAATTCCCACTATTCATAACTCCCAAATTAGGAAAACATTTAAAAACACACCCTGCTTATGGTTATTCTAATGCTTAAAAGAGATCGGCACTATAGACAAACACAAAATTTTAAATAAGCTGGGTATCGTAAATTTAGACCCTTTTTTATTGATAGAGATAAACAGCTATACTAACTTTTTTAAAACCACACAAAAGTTACCGTATAACCTATCGACATTTGAAAATATACTGCCACGACACCTTTAAATTCCTTGTCTGAGCTCCATATACAAGATAATATTAAATGCAGTGTGCCCACAGTCAATGTTTACAATTCAAAAATTAGTGACAGATATCAAAATCACCCTGGACCAAACATCATGGGAATCTATACAGCAAAATCATGCAGTATTGCGCGCCCCAGCTCTAAGAGTTTTCAGCTGTAAGTTCCTGAATAATGCTTTCCTGACTAGCGAAAAAAATGGGAAAACCTGGTGCTGGTGGTGAAACAAAGATTTTAATACAACCAACCACTTTGGGTGGCACTGCCTCACTATGCATGACTACTGGAATAATATCCTTACTCTGATAAATATATGGTGCAATGAAGATATAAGACCCAACCAGACAGAATGCCTACTCTCAGAATACCCCCACAAAAGACGACATTATAATTGGCATTACAGATAGCAAAAAAATGGATCCCATTGAGGTGGAAATAATCAACACCCTATCAAGGCAACTAAGAATTAAACAAATACAAAAAGCAATTAAACAAGAACTGGAGTTTAATTAAATAGAATTACAGAACAGAGATAAAAGGGATAACTTATACTAACATAATTAAAAAATAAGGGGAGTAAAGGAGGACAGAAACATGCAAGTAATTTACAGAGATAAGAACACGCAAATATATAGGTTAGCAAATATGTGTATGTAATCTGTTGCTACTGGCAACTGTTCACCAAGATCTACAAGAAAAGAGAAGTGAGCCTGTACACACAGAACACTGTTGCTGGGCATGTGTAAGTGTAAGTGAGCTCTCTCTTCAGTAATTGCCATAGCAGCAGTGTCCCATACTGTATGTGCAGGACTCACTTCACTCTTCATGGTGTACACTTACTAATATCAGTAATCAATAGTGGTAACAGCACACCTAAATCACAGATAAGCAGGAAAGAGTGGGTGCTAATCCTCTCTTGGATCGTCTTCCACAAAAAATCCCAACTAAACTAAAGCAGCTGGAGATGGTTGAAAGGATGCACACCACACTGAACGATTTGCATTTAGAAAAGTGTATTATACAAAAGACAATTGATAGTCACATAATAAAAGGATACATAAGTGGCCAAAAACACTGTCAGAAAAATTTGTTCATAATCCTCATAATCCTTACATAACATGTAACAGAAATACATCTGTGGGTACAGGCGCTGCCTTGACAAAGGAGCTGTGAGCCCTGAAACGTTGGCACCTCTCATGCGATCCCACTTCTGAGATTGTGGTATAAACCTATCATTCTAATATTCTGTGATTTTTGTCACACTTATGTATTAACTGGTACTGATTGCTTGTCACTTGTGACGCAGTTTATCACTCTGTACTCACAGATGTATTTCTGTTACATGTTATGTCTTAACTATTGATGTACAGATAACTAACTGGTTAATAACCCTCAGAGAATTTTTAAGCAATGGCCTCTTGTCAGCATGGTAATGTAGTATTACCTAGCCTATCATGCAATAATATTGTAGATCATTGTTATCTCATTACTCTCATTTTTTCATTTGAGGTCTGCTAAACCTCTGAGGATTATGAACGAATTTTTCTGACAGTGTTTTTGGTCACTTGTGTATCCTTTTATTATGTGACTATCAATTGTCTTTTGTATAATACATTTTTCTAAATGCAAATTGTTCAGTGTGGTGTGCATCCTTTCAACCATCTCCAACGTACACTTACTAATAGCAAGAGATTGTAGGTAGTGAAAATTGCATCCATAAAACAGACTAACATCAGAAAATACTAGATCAGCTCAGCTCCTTGATGACATCTTTTTGGCACAAAAATACACACTTTAAAAAATGCCGCCAACAGTGGACTTTCCCTTTATAATAAAAAAAAATTAAAACACTGTAAAATATATTTCCAATCACCATCAGGGTTATATAAAATAATAAAGATGTACGTGTGAATCTAGATCCCCAGGAAAGGCAGATTACACCCACTTGAAATGTAACAGCTGTATTTTATAAATCCATGCATCATTTACTTGTAGCTCAGAAAATATAGAAATGTGACTCCACCCATTGAAACACTTTTTTCATTTTTAGCTACTGATGTGAGTGCCTGACTGTGCCTGACTGTGCAAATAGTAAATATGGGTCGTTGCTTGCCAGCTTAGAATAGCCCCCCATAGTGGCACAGAGAGGCGCAGTTATTTATTACAATGCTTCTAACGCACACAACTGACAACGCCATATTTGTGGCTGCAGGACCTTGTTAGAATTTAGTTTTTTATTTTTTTCTGGAGAAACTGAGTTTGGAGATGGAGATCTTTTCTTACTTAAAAATATTTTCTTCTATCTAAAAATGTAAAAACCCCTGCACAAGCAAGGCATGCAAATTATTTTTAATGTAATAGTTATTTCATAGCTGCTGCTATTTACTTAACTTTTAAAACAAAATATCTACTCAATTAAAAATAATTTGCACCTCATCTGTAGAACTGTCCCATTACATGTGCAGGGGATTTAGATTTTTAATTTATTTTTTTAAATATGTTTTTTTTTATTTATTGTGTTCTGAGTGAAAAAAGCTCTGACTGCCTCTCTAGAAAAAGCAGAAAGAAATTTGGATAACCCCATAAAATTATATATGCAGACCATGATAACCCCCAGTTTGAAAATTTACAGCGAGGGATAAAAAATTGAACAGGTTAAAAGTAAGATGGTAATGTAATTCATTAGAACAATAGGCTGCTGTTATTTATATACTAGACTTTAAAAAAACACTGAAAAAATGGGCCACCTCACCAGTAGAGCTGCCCCATTACAAATTGTATGCATGATAATAAATCATTGACAGCACTTCCGTTTGCTCCTGTACCCACTCAAAGCCTCACCGATTTTCTACTAGTCACAACCACCTTGGAGGCTTTTTCGTTTCCCATCATCCCAGACATTTGACTGCCTGGACTTAACCTACATTACCCACCATGCAAAGCAGCAGGAAACCCAGCAAGACTTCATCTTTGCTAGATCCATGATATGCCATCGAGGGGGGAATCGACCAGAGCAGGAGTTACAAGAAGGTAAGTGCATGTTATGTACAGCAATCCGATTTGGATAATCGCCTCAATATTTTTTATATTATTTTATTTTATTTATATTATATTTATATTAATTTCATATTATTTTAACTTTAATATTTTGTTTTCGTTACATAATTATTAACTGAATTTGCATTTTACCATGTTTTACTGTTTCTTTTTACATATTTTGAACTTTGCTGTGCAGCTTATAGACCTGTGAGTGTTTCCCTTGTTTTTGTTGCATATTTACAATCTAGAGCAGTGGTGGTGAACCTATGGCACATTTGTTAGAGGCTCCACTCACAGCACTCAGTGTGGGCACCCGTCCTCTTTCCAGTACACGCATTTGGGTTTTTGGCACTTAAATAAAGTCTTGGGTTGCAATTTGGGCACTCGGTGCCTAAAAGGTTTGCCATCACGGATCTAGAGCATATGTTCCCAACCAGTTTTTTACCCCAACCCAACCTGTTGCCATCAATTCTTTAGTACAAATTCTAGTAAAAAACTTCTCCAAAAGGTGATGAGAAATATTTTAGTGCATTTTATTCACTTTATATGGTTTTATTGTGTGTGTCTAACACTTTTTTAGGCTACTGACAGCCAATATGTACCACCCAGGTGCCAGTTGAGATATTGCAAAAGTAATACGTGATGAAAAAAGGATATTTATTTTAGCTACTGCAATGCCCTATCCCACTCACTAGTTTCAGCCCTGGTGCTTGGTGCTAAATTGGCAAATAAGAGAAAATTTCAGGCCAAGGCCAACCCTGCCACACAAATTAAGAAAACAATGATAAAATGTCAGAACAGGTGAACCAGCTTTTATTGGTTTCTTGTATCGGGAATTTGTGAATTTGTGTGCCACAGTTCTCTATCCTTTTAATGAATAACTTCAGCTGTCTCTCCAAGCATGTCTACGTATAATGTTATTTGCTGATAGACAGTTAGGCACCCCATCAACTCCTCTTGCACCTTATAAAAATATGGCCTCTCAGCATATGCCAGGGTAACCTGAAGAGACACCTGTGACTAGGAAAACCCAAACTGTTCATAAAACAGTTCATAACTGCAATGGGCATGTGAGGTACTCATCTTGGCGCGTCGTGGTGTCGCAAAGGAAGTGTCTGACAGCTCGTTAAAGCAGTTTTGGCGCCACACACATATATGCAGTGGCTTTATTTTTGCTTCCCCGTATAAAAGCTACTTGACAGCTGTTGTTAAATCCTGGACATCCGTACAACACAAAACTCCTATAGATAGTGTCAGCGCTAAACAAAACTGTAAAAAATTAAAAATAACACGTTCTATTGACAGACTCTCGCCGGTTGATTCCGCTTAAAACTCACATGGTGGGTCAGCAGTGTCAGCGCTCTAGGTTCAGGAGAGCCATGTAGTACCTGTCGCTCCGTAGCGCTCTCCCATACATTTCAATGGGCTATTATGCAGAATTGTCATTACAGGTCTGGCACTAAAGTGTTATTGTCACAGTGTTATAACAATGTCATTCCATGTGTTTTCGCTTTGTTACAGGTGGATATTTGTTCAAAAACAGACTTTAAAACAGACTTCACACAGCATCTGGCAATCTATGCTACAGCGCCCAGCGCCAACGTTGTGTGTGTCTAGTGTTTTGTTAAATAGGGTGTGGAGCGCCAAAGTGCTGGACGCACTGAGCTGGCGCTACCTCTCGCTTGCTGCAGCACAATACTATTGTTACAGCGCCCAACATCACATTCATCAATGCCGGCCGGGTTACTACAGCGACCAAGATGCTCTGTTACAGTGCCGGATACCCGCTTACAGTGTCTACTAGCGGTCGCTCTAAGCGCCACTGTACAGCCGCTCATCTGCCAATACCTGGTGTTAGTAGACAATCAGCCTCCACATATTAGGGTTGATTCAGAGCCCCTTTCTCAACATTTTTTTGGAGGTATTACTACCAAACAAAAAATCACACAAAAAAATACATTTTACATAAACATTCTTGCAGAAAAAAAGGCTTTGCTGAATCAGATGAGGTGAAAAAATGGACGAGAACAGAAATTTTCACGCAAAAGAAATGATGAGAAAGGGGCTCTGAGTCAACCCTAATATGTGTGAAATACACAAAAGAAGCCTTTGGGTTGTACGAGCTGTGCCAATGCAAAAGGGCACCAAGCTTTCTCTCTCTAAGGACATAACAGATACCCCCTTAAAGAAAAAGCTTTCGACTAGCTCAGTAGGTTTTCACTGCAAGTATTGTATCTACTAAATCTATTTTCTACCGTAGAATTTTTCTTCCCTAAAAACCTTCCTGCCTTTCCCTGTTTTCTTCCATCTTCTCTTTTACATGATCTCTTCATCTATCTCTATTTTATAACCTTCCTTCCGTTCCTCCTTTTCTTTTTTTCCTCCTTTAAATATATACAGTACCTTCCTTCCAACTCCTTTTAGCACATTCCTTCAGTCTCTCTCTTCTAACCTTCGTTCCCTTTCTCATTTAACCTTCCCTTCATTTGTCTTTCTTTTCCACATTTCCTCATCTCTCTCTTCCACATTACTTCAGTTTTTTTCTCTTTTCAGCTTCCCTTTTTTTTCTTCTGGTTTCCATGCTCCATCCATCTCTGGTCTCCCTATTTCTGCATTTCCTCTGTTTTACCCATCACTTTCTGTCTTTTCTTTATTACACATGTCTCTGTCTTTAGAATTCCCTTAAATCCTACTGTTAAACGGCAGCCATATAAAATCTCACCTTGATAAAACCACCAACCCCATAACCTGCATCTTCAAAGGACAAGGGGGGTGCAGAAGAGCCTGTGGCCCATATAGGCTATGCAGGCTGGTAGCCTTCAGGGCCGGGGCTAGCCGAATGGCCTCTGCGCCCTGGTCTACCAGCCCCTCATAGCTGGTGCCGGGGCTGGTTTTGGTTTGAGGAGAGGGACCCCACGCAGTATTTTTTGTTTTTCATTTTTAAGGGTTTAACCCTTCAAGTGCCAGCCTACCTAGAATTTTTGGCACCCTCTGTTGCCAGACCATTTTTCACTTGCGCTATACATGTGCAACTGAAGGGATTTCCCAGAAAAATTATATAATGTTTTTTTCAGCAGAGTCTGGGCTTTAACATGAAATGACATTTTTTCAGTGTATTCTCAATATTTTGGGGTAAAATATGTGCAAAAAAAGTTTTAAAAAATCTTTTAATTTGAATTTTTTTGTTATAAAAATGTAAGTTTGTCAATAAAATCTTATTGCATGTAAAAGCCTGATTTCTCCCGGTCACAACGGTACCACATATGTATTGGTAGACACCCTTTCCTGCTCAGGAGGCTCCCCCAAACTGAAAAAGAGCTTTAGGAGATTTTCAGATAAAATACAACTGCTATGCTCTATGCACACCTTGCAGATTTCGAGACAAAACAACCCTTTACACTTGAAATACCCCCCACAAACTATATATTCTCTGGTAGTACACACCTAAAGCTTTCTATGCATACCAAGCTTGTTGATGTGGGCACAGTTTTCAGGAAGTAATACTATGAATTATTTGGTTGCACAGGGTTTCCCTAATGAAATGTATAAAAACAGAATCAAAAAACACATTTTCCTAAAATATCAATATGCAAACAAGAAAAAAACAAGCTAAATCTTAAAGTGCAAGGTCCCCCGAACAGAACAATACCCAACATGCATAGCTAGCTGCAAGTTTACAAATTTAGGCTTTAACATGAAATGTTTGTAATTTATCCAGTATTTTTAAAATATTTTTTGGTTAAAAACGTTTTTAAAAAATGGTTTAATATTAAACATACATTTTATTAAAGAAAGCCATATTGCATGTGAAAGTCCAGTTTCTCCCAATTACAATGGTACCACATATGTATCGATAGCCCCTCATTTCTGCCCAGGAGACTCAAAACTGAAAAGAGCACTTTATAACATTTACAAATAAAATTACTATCCATATTATAAAGGGTTAAATAAAAAATTAATTACCTGGGGTCCCTCTCCCCTGGGTAGGGGACCCCAATTTTTGGGGGATTTCTAAGGGATAAAAATCCTTAACAATCCTCCCCAAAAATTGCATGGGCCCCCCTACACAGAGACAAAGAGAAAAATATATATATATATATATTTTTTTTTTTTTTTAATACTCAGCTTACATCCACCCGCCCATGTCCCACGCCAACCACTCTGGCTTCTACTCTCCTGCTGGAAGTCTGAAAGCCGGGGACCAGCTATGCAGGGATTGTAGAACAGGGCACAGCGAGGCTTGCGGCAACGACGGAGGAAGTGGAGGAGAGGGCCTATTTTGGATAAAGAGCCCCCGGGTAAAGAGGAGACCTGGTGGGAAGTATCGCGGCCACAGGTGAGTAATTTTTTTTTAGCAGATGTCAGCAGAGGCGGGGAGAATTGGGGAGCAATTTTGGGCCCTCTACTAAAGCCAGAAGAGCTCCGGGGGGATCGCATGACCCCAGGGTGAAAAGAAGACCCAGCCAGATCGATTTAAGGTGAGTTTTTACCGTTTTTACTTGAGACTCACATAGCTGACACTAGAAGGGGTAACCCTTGATACTGCATTGAGTAGTTGTATTTTATTTGAAAATCTCATAAAACTCTTTTTAGTTTGCAGTGTCTCCTGGGCAGGAGTGGTTGTCTACTGAAACATATGTGGTACCATTGTAATCGTCAGGAATGGGGCTTTTAGAAGCAATATGATCTTATTGAAAAACTTACATTTTTTAATTTAAAAAAGCTAAACATTTTTTTAAATATAGCCTTTTTTATTTTTATTCCACATATTTCACAAAAAAATATTGAGTAAGCACTTAATAATTACAAACAAGACATTTCATTTTAAGCATACCTAGAGATTCTGTCACCCTCTGTTGCCAGACCACTTTCACTATTTTAAATGTGATTTTTGAGAGAATGTCCAGGAAATTCCCAGGAAAATTTTAACTTTAACATGAAATGTCTTGTTTTTAATCTATTTTTGGTGTGATGTTTTATTTATTTGCACTACTTTTGAACTGGTAAAGGACCCAAAAGGGCAAGCCCAACATACCGACCGGTGGCTTGCTGCACTCCCAATGGTCAGGGTGGTGTGGAAGAGCCCGGTGCCCATGCTCAGACCCTGCGCCAAAAGGCAAGAAAGGCTGGAAATCACTAGGGCCAGGGGCTGGCAGATGTGGAGCGGTAAGTAGTTGAATTTAGAGTAATAAATGTTTATTAAGTCTAATTTCTTTTTTAACAACTCTGAAGGTAACTAAGAGATCTAGGGTCCCCTCATACCAGTTCACAGGGTAGGGAGGCCAACATGCCTCCTGCCGGAACTAATGGATTACATTTTTTAGTAAATACACAGGACCATGTGTCTTTTATATTGAAAAAAAAACATGCCGGCATTTGCGGCATGGCTTTTTTTAATGAAAAAACGCATGCAAATTTATGAAGCTAACTTTTTTCTCTCACTCTTGGCAGGAGTACTGAACCAAGCATATTATCTTATTTTTTTCCTCTGATTTTCCGTCTTCTCTAAAGATCTCTATCTTCTTGCCTTTTCCGAACTCTTTCTTTTACATTATCCCTTTATCTTTGTTTATTTTCTAACCCATTTTCACGTTTTTTACATTCCCACAACCTTACTTTCTCATCTCTTTTTCCCACATTTGCCCATTCTTCAAATACCTTTCTTCCAACTATGTGAATATTCTTTCAGTCTCTCTTCTTGACCTCTTTTTACCTATCGCTTTTCCTCATTTCTTCCTCTCCCACCTAACTTCAATCTCTATTTCTAGCTTCCCATCCCCTCCTTTCTGCATTTCCTGTTTTTTTCCATGTCATGTCATTTTCATTGCTTTCTCTTTTTTTGGTACGTGTCTGTTTTATCTCTCTCCTTCTACTTTTCTTCCATCTCCCTCTTTTTACACTTCGTATTGATCTTAACATATGTGTTTGAGGGTGAGATTGCCATTAAGGCTGGCCCTGTGTAAATCATATGCAGATCACCACTAGACCATCAACTGGAGAATTGGCAGGACTGAAATTTAAATTGTAATAATTTAAATTATTTGATATTTTGTTCACTAGATTGAAGAGAGGTTAAAATCATTGTGATCCGGTAAATGTATTAGTTTTCAATAATATAGCAAATGGGCCCTGAACAATCTTTCATTTCACATGCCTTGAGTATAGTGAGCTTTCAAGTAAAACTTTATTTTTAATATATTTTTATTGAAGGTAAAATTATGGATAATTACAGGCAATAGTAGACAAAAAAATAATGCAAAGTACAATGAGAAAGATATTAATAAAGTGAAGAATAACAAGAAGAGTTTTATTACAGCATAACTCGATTGATAAATGTTATATTAAATACGGTAAAGATAAAAAACAAACAATATAATATAAAATAGAAAATCCAGCCAAGAAAAGTCTATGAGCATGAAAAGACCTTAAAAGCTAATTGCTAATAAGTGTGGGAGGGGGGGGTCTTAGAGGATCGTGCATAAGCACGTGTACTTTATGGCTCTTATAATGAATGAGACTATGCATGGATGAATGAGAGAGACTATTAACTGAAGCCTTATAGAAAGCCTTATACATTTAACTACATCAGAAGATCATTTCAAATAACAACCATTTAGCTGGAATTAATTCATCTCATTTACAGAAATATTATCAGATGTTGGCTTTTTTAAATCACATAGAAAACTTTAATAAAATAAAGTCAAAAGCATGCTTAGTCATGCTGTGACCAATATCACCTTTTTCTTCTGTGTGTACACTGTATTAATCTAGAGCCTGGTCAGTATTATCTCTCTCCATGTACAGTAATCGTTACTCTATTTGCCCAAATTACACCTCGTTTGCTGTGTAAACAGACCTTTACTTGCTGGGGACAGAACATCTGTTTTTGTCAGCTCTGAGGAAAGTATCGTGTTTGCATAGACATAGGTGTACAAACATCCCACCCCTTGGCTGGCCACTCACCTGCACTTATCCAGCTGATACGGGACTTGCCGTCTAAGGCGGACGCCTTTTGCAGGTTTTTTCCCTCTACCTAACAAGCCGTAACCTAAACATGGCGCCAGTCTACCTACTCACTTAATCAATTGTGTCAGTTGTACACACTGTGCATTGAAAATTAAAGCGTGGGAAAATTATTAATTTGAGTTTGAGCGAAAGCATTTAGGCTGCCACAAACAGATAGAAGAGCTGATAATTTATGTCTCTCCTGGGCTATAAATCTGAGCATCATCACACTTGCCAATAGTCAACAGAATAAAGTGGCCACTGCCCACTCCTCTTCACATTAAAGCTCTGCAAATAAAGAATTACAGGACGGCTGGTACTTTCCGACTGCTGCCTGAGCAAACAGAACAACTTCATTCTTTATGAGATTGTGAACTTGAGAAACACAGGGATGGCAGAACTGACAACCCCTAAAAGCCCAACTCCAGTCAAAATTGTGTGAAATGATAGAGATGACATTTCAGCTAGAGATGACAGCCTAGGGAACTCCAATCAAAAGGTTGTAAGATGATATAGAGAACAGCCTCAGCTAGAGATGACAGCCTGGGGAAGTCCATCTCCAGCCAACAGGGTGTAATATGAAAGAGAGACATTTCAGCTAGAGATGACAGCCTAGGGAAGCCCAAATTCAGTCAAAGAATGTGAAATGATAGCGATGACGTTTCAGCTAGAGATGACAGCTTAGGGAACTCCAATTCCAAAAGGTTGTAAGATGATATAGTGAAAAACTTCGGCTAGAGATGACAGCTTGGGGAAGCCCATCTCTAGCCAAGAGGGTGTAGGATGATAGAGATGACATTTCAGATAGAGATGACAGCATAGGGAAGTCCATCTCCAGCCAAGAGGGCGTAAATTGATAGAGATGACGTTTCAGCTAGAGATGACAGCTTAGAGAACCCCAATTCCAAAAGGTTGTAAGATAATATAGTGAACAACTTCGGCTAGAGAGGACAGCCTGGGCAAGCCCATCTCTAGCCAACAGGGTGTAAGATGATAGAGAGGAAAAATGTTTAAAGTGGACCAACACCCAGGATTTTGACTATCCTGGGTTTTGGTCCACTCCCGATCGGGGGTGCCCCGCTGTGTGAAACCCCCCAGAAAGCCCCAAAAAACTCACCTCTCCCCGCTCCCACGTGACCGCTGCAGCCAATCCCCGCCGACGGACAAGCGACAGGCAGCACCGGACAAGCAGAGCGCGTCTGCCGCCGCCTCCCACGCGTCCCTTACAGGGAGCGCACCCGCGGCGGCCATTCAGAAACGGGCGGCGCGGGAGTGCGCCCTGCTAGAGGGACGCGCATGTGCCGCTGGAACATGGAAAGGGTAGGATTGTGGGCTTCCTGGGGGGTTTCACCCGCGGGGAGGGGTCTGATCGGCCCGGGAATCTTATAGATTCCCGTGCCGATCCTCCCTGGGTGTTGGTCCGCTTTAAAGACAATTTCCATTCCATTTAACTGCAGAGTCCCTAAATTATTCACCCACTCCTGAGTCAATTGAGTCAACTGACACATCCTGTGGTGGGGGCTATTACAGTCATTTCAGTTTTAGATCATCAAAATAATTCTAGAAAAAGAGTGTAAGAGGACAACCTCCCAAAGCATAACAGCAGCATTTTCTTTTTTGCTGTCTTTTGCCCCATTCTTGGAATTTATCCTCACCTGAACTGAAAGTTCAACAAAGTGTCAAAGGGCCACCCCCCTCACTGCGGTGGCAAGTGCTCAGTCTCTGGCTGCCAGGGTGAAAGGACAGGGGACTGTCACTTGTCAAAGAAAGAATTAACACAGGATGGCAGGACATGGGGCACGTTGATTTTGGGGCTAGAACTCCTAACCGCCTAGCGGGGGGGGGGGGGGGGGGACCTGAAGGAATGTCTGCAACAGATGCTGATTTATTAGGTCCAAGGCCTTGATTCAGTAAAAAAATCTTTAAAATTCTCATGAAAATTAAGATGATTAGATGCTTTAAAAAAAGGCAAGGGGTTAAAGGGAAACTAGTATCAAGTCATGACTTCCTCATTCACATGTTTAGCAAAAATTGGAAGCCACCATCAACCATGTGACCACCAGCAACCATTCTAGTTCTAGCAAACTCAATTGGTTACTGGAAGTCACGTGATTGGCAGCCATGCAATGAATGTACAAGTTGGCTGACGTGACTATAGTATAGTGCTGCTTTACAACAAGTTGTGATTTAGCAAAGGGAGGAAGTTAGAGTTATCATTTGCACTAGAGCAGTGATACTAGCTGGCTGTGGCACCCTGGACTACATAGATACAATGTAGCGGGGTTGAGGGGATCTGGTAAGCATAAAAAAAATGGGTGCACTGTTACTTGTCCCCTGCCCAAAAGTGACTCTCTTTTTGCTTTTTTTGCCTCCCCCCCCCCCCCCCCCCCATGGACTCAGGAGTAGGGACAGGGCTGCTTAGTATCCTGTTCTTCTTTATATCCGTGGGGCAGCAACAAGCAGGGTGGTGTATTAATTCTGCCTCTGGATGCAGTGCCAGGCTGTCAGAACTAATACTCTGCTCTACTGTTATCTACTGATCTACTGATACTGATCTACTGATACTTAATGAAGCGCAGGATGCCAGAATGCTACGATACCGCGATCATTGCAGCGTGGTCACCTGTTCTGTTTCTGGGTCCAGAACACAGGTATCCATGGTCTGACAGTTGAGTACTCCTGGTCTAGATACATGTAGAACTGCAGTGTGGCTTCCTGTATATTTAAAATCTCCCCCATGTTTATATATATGTTTATATATATATATATATATATATATATATATATGTGTGTTTATAAAGCTTGTTGGTATTATAGCAATGCTGGAAACATTCTTTATATCAGATGAACCATTCAGATAATTGTTCTAGTTATAGAACAGTAGATGGTGCTCTATAACAATAGATCTTTCCCAAGTCTAACTATTATAGTCACCTGGATACATGCACTGAACAAATGGAAAAGAAACACTTGCATAGGCCAAAAGATACAAACAAAAAAATTTAACAATTTTGGAAATCCAAAAATTTGCCTGTCCGTGGGAGTTATCCAAATCCAGAGCATCTGGGAGGCCGATTCAGTAATGGCGCCAGGTAGCGACAGATGAGCGCCTGAAGTATGGCGCTATGAGCGTCGCTAGCGTACGCCGCGGGCGGCTGCGAATCGCTATAGCAGGCCTCCTCAGTCGCTACCTGGCGTTGTTGGGAACAATGCCTACATTGGTGAATATAATGTTTCAGATCAGCTTTGTAGGCGCTGTAATTTTGACACACGCTATTCAACACAGCGCCTGCGCGTTGGTTTGCTGTTGGATTGAAATCAATGTTAGGACCTTCAGTAGTAAACACATTGCAACATGTTTCTTTGGTGAATTTTTTTTTATTTTTTAAATTTTTTTGGTGCAAGTCAAAAATTCAAATAAAGTTGTTTTTTCATCATGGTGCCTTAAAAAGAAGAAAAAGTGTAGTTAGTATTTATAAATAATTTTGGTTTTTAGCATTTATTTACATTGATTTTTTTTTTGTTTGGGACAGTTTTTGCCAACTTGCACAACACCCCTAATTGTTATGTTGGTCAACTCCCCCCCCCCCTTATAGTGGTTTTGGTCACCTTACACACCCCTTATAGTGGTTTGGGTCAACTCCCCCCCCCTTATAGTGGTTTGGGTCAACTCCCCCCCCCCTTATAGTGGTTTGGGTCATCTTACACACCCCTTATAGTGGTTTGGGTCATCTTACACACCCCTTATAGTGGTTTGGGTCATCTTACACACCCCTTATAGTGGTTTGGGTCATCTTACACACCCCTTATAGTGGTTTGGGTCACCCCCCCCCCCTTATAGTGGTTTGGGTCATCTTACACACCCCTTATAGTGGTTTGGGTCAACTTCCCCCCCCCCCTTATAGTGGTTTGGGTCATCTTACACACCCCTTATAGTGGTTTGGGTCATCTTACACACCCCTTATAGTGGTTTGGGTCATCTTACACACCCCTTATAGTGGTTTGGGTCATCTTACACACCCCTTATAGTGGTTTGGGTCAACTCCCCCCCCCTTATAATGGTTTGGGTCATCTTACACACCCCTTATAGTGGTTTGGGTCATTTTACACACCCCTTATAGTGGTTTGGGTCAACTCCCCCCCCCTTATAGTGGTTTGGGTCATCTTACACACCCCTTATAGTGGTTTGGGTCAACTCCCCCCCCCCTTATAGTGGGTTGGGTCATCTTACACACCCCTTATAGTGGTTTGGGTCATCTTACACACCCCTTAGAGTGGTTTGGGTCAACTCCCCCCCCCCCTATAGTGGTTTGGGTCATCTTACACACCCCTTATAGTGGTTTGGGTCATCTTACACACCCCTTATAGTGGTTTTTGAAAACTTATGATTGGAGCCAACAAATAGTTCCCCTGTAGTGCAGTACTTGGATTATAGTGAAGGGGAGGTAGCTTACCGCGAAAAACGAAGTGATCATGCTTTCCCTTAGCTCAAAGCCAGTCTGGGTGTTCTCACTCGTTTCTGCGGGCAAGATGGGGATTTGGGGCACCAGTGCTGTTTCTTCAGGGGGTTGGATTCTGTGGCATATGCAAAGATTGTGTAGCACACAGCATGCGAGGATAATCTTGGAGACCTTTTGTGGACTGTACAACATCTCTCCTCCTGGGCGTGCCAAACACAGAAAGCGTGCTTTCAGCAGTCCAATGGTTCGTTCCACAATGCTTCTGGTTTGCGATGTGCTGCATTGTAGCATTGTTGGGCAGAGGTCTGTGGGTTTCTGACCGGAGTCATGACCCACGTTCTCTGCCCGTATCCCTTGTCCGCTGTGGAAAAAAACACAATGAGAGAGACAGCAATTAGTACTAGTACATGTTATTTTTCGCAATATTTTAAATTTAGCTTACTAGGCCACATATTTTATGCCAAATACTTTGACATGGTTAGTTATTTACCCAGTAGCCAGCCAGCTGGCATTTCGTTGTTCTCGAACTTCCGGCACAGGACTGACTGCTGGAGCACGTGGCATGAGCCGGGGAAGCCAGATCTCACGGCCCGCAGCTTCATGTCATGGTCACAGACCACCATGACATTAATTGAGTGGAACTGTTTTCTGTTCCGATAATGCAGCTCCTGTGCACGGGGAGGGCGGAAAGGGATATGTGTACCATCCACGCACCCTAGCACATTCGGAATCCCTCCCATGCGATAGAATGCATGTTTTATTTGGGCAACCTCATCCTCAGGAAACTTGATGTAAACAGGGATCAGGTCACAAATAGCCAGTACTACCTGGAAAAATATGCGGCTCATTGTAGCCTGGCTGATCCCGCTGAGGAGGGCAGAGGTTGCCTGGAAGTTCCCTCGTGCCACAATATTAAGCGTGGCACATAGGCGTACTATGCCTGGAATGGATTGGGTGCGTTTGGTGGATGGCTCGATTTTGGTCTTAATCTGATCATATAGGGACTGTAGTGCTGCACGATTCAGACGGAAGCGGCTTCTGATCTGCTCGTCACTTAAATCCCACACTGAAAGGCGGATGCCAAAGGATCGGGGTGCCCTAAGCCTCACAGCACCCTCCTCCCTGGCCTCCTGTTCTTCCAGCATTCTCGCACATCCCTGCACCCATAACCCATACATCACCCTCTTATCCATCTCACACTCACTGAACAGATATACAAAAGAAGCAAAACAAAAAAAAAAAACACACCACACACACAAGCAAGCACACTCCTCACACAATCAATACAATGCAGCTCACCACAAAACCAGAAGTATAGTGGTCTGAACCACCAGACTGCTGAAAGTGTGCTTTCTAAGTTAGGCACAACCAAGAGGGCCCCAAAATCAAGCCTCACTTGCTGTATGCTACACAATATTTGCATATGCCAACAAAATCAATCTCCTAAAGAAACAGCACTGATGAGCTAAGGGACTAAGGGACCAAAGCACCACACCACAGCCTTTGCCACAGTGTAACAATACCAGAAGGTTGTCAAATCCAGCCATTTATACTTAACTTGGGAAAAGGACAGGTCCGCTTTGCCGCCTTTTGCGCTGCTCTGCTATTTCCTGTCTGCAATTAGCTGACCCAGGTGTGCTAGAAATGCTAAAACATACTACCGTACGTGAGCAGATACTTGCGTGCTTTAGCGGACATGTCTGACCATTCTGTGGTGGACCAATGAAAGGTAAGCTGCTCTTAATTTAAATAGCCATTTGTAGAGCCACATTTCACAAGTGTTTAATCTACCTGAGTACATTGTTGTCTTTGGTTGTGTGTTGTTTGGTTAATGAGCTCTGTAATTAGTTAATTGGCTACCACACATGGTTCACTCAGTGCAGTGGAGCTGTTGCTACAAGCACCTGGCCAGTATGTGTGAAGCAATTAAGTGGACCTGTTTGTGATTGGTTGTTAGAGCACATAAAACCTGCACACCCCCAAAAGAGGTTGATGCCATTCTGTAGTCTGTATGCGTGCTTGTGTGTTATATAGTGGTGTGTGTGTGCAGCTACAGGATGGAGCCAAATTCTGGACATCTGCGGCCACAGCTGGCCCAAGTAGGAGTGTGTTGGGTGCTGTGCGCAGACCTCCCTTAAGGAAAGGGGCCCAGGCCCAAGGTGAGCCTGCACCCAAGGCCAGCCGCCCATTTGCCAAGAGGGAGCCAGAATTTAATTTGGCGGATAACAATACTCTTGTGCGTCTTACCCTGGCCAAATGGAAGCTAATCTTTGGCTCCCAAAGCCAGTCTATAGGCAAGCAAGAAAGGAGCAAATTGTGGGATGCCATTGGGGAGGAGCTTACTAGCAGTGCTCAATACCAACGTAGTGGCCCATCCTGCAAGAAACGCTTCTACACTTTGAGAAGGGCCCTTATGCAAAAGATGAAGCATGATCTTGAGGTTGAGAGTGGGACCATCCAGGGTCCAAAGAGTACCTATAGGCCATATGAGGAGATGCTGAAGGCCAAAATTCCACTCATTCGGCTTCAGGGTGTTGATGCTGGGGATGACACCACAGGTTGGACTGAAGGTACATATTTTTGACTGGTAATGTTAATGTATGTGATTTGCTTTGTCTCTTTCTGGGCAACTAACAGTAGGACATGTGAAGTAGTACATTATACCTCATAAATGTTTTCCTTTCCTGTCTGTTGCTTTCTGCATAGGTGCACATGGTGATGTCCTGGATTTGGCTGAGGAGGACACCCCAACTCCTGCACTTCAACCAACCTCTAGGCTAAGTCTGCCATTGAAGGTATTTATCACTAATTTATGGGCTGTTTTTTTTAGGACAAAATGGGTGTGGGAGCACCTCAAACAATAGCTTGTACCACTTTTGAGGATTACTAATATGGTCCTGGTGGTCCTGGTGACTAATTTCACGCCCACTTTAACCGTCTCAGCAACTAACTAACAAGGCCCTAACATGTGTAGCTATGTGGGAAGCCAGAGATGTGTGGGCATATATCTGCATATACATGTGGAAGCCACACTGGCCTTGATTAGGGAATATTAGTGATTGAGCTGCTCACACACACCTTCATTCATGGTTTATTTTGTGCCGCACATTACCAATGGCTAAATTTTTTCTTTGCTTTTGCCTAGCTGCCTCGCCATTGCCACCAGCATCTCCTCCAGAGCCAAGCTACTCTTTGGATGCCGGTAAGTGCATGTGTCAACCTTGCTTTTTCCACTTTAACACAAGTGCATGTCTTTCATTCCTGTTTTTTCTTTGTAGGCCAAGTCACTGCTTCATCTTTGGACACCACTTCCTATGTTGCAGGTCAACAGGACCCTGTTGGTGTGTATTGCCCAAAACAATGTATCCTTTATGCTGTTTATGTTACACTGGTTCTATTTGGTTAGTCTAATAATCTACATGTTTGCTAGGTCAACTTGAAGATGGCTATTTTTAGTGGATTTGCCATCCCCAGGCTCATTAGTAAACTGTTTAGCGTGATTTCAATGCATTTTTTGGGTCTATTAAAAGACAAACATTCACCCGAGTAGTGTTATGAATATTTAGAGACATTCATTGTGTATTTTAGTTGGCCGGAATATAGGAAGTGGCTGTCCGGAAAGGGCCCTTCACCGTGAGGCTGCTAGAGATGAGGGTAAGTTGGTTTTGCTTGATTATCTAGTAAGGATGTTTGCAAACCTTTTTTTGGAATTTATTAGTCCAACTTGTGTTTAAACATGTATTTTCAAGGGCAAAGCTCGAGTGAGGGCCTAACTCAGGACATCTGTGAGCTGGCGGGTATGTGTAATTTGAGCAATGTGTCTGTTAGTGTTTGGCCCAATTATTGGCTAATCTTCCTCTTACATACATGTTAGCAATCTGAGTTTACAAGATCCCTTTTGGCTATTGTGTAATCTGCCACTTTGTCGAGGTATGGCCTCGATAGTCTATCCATATTAAATTTGATTTTTGTCCACTGACCTACTAACATGACTTTCCTGTTTAGCATATGCCAGCTTGCCCCATCTCTCAGATGTGGATTTCCCCCTTTCTGGCAGCCAGACCCCGGAACTACTTCGGGCGGACGACACTGAGGTAACATGGCTTATTTTGGGGAACAATAACCACATTGACATGTTCGTGGGTAGTCCAGGAACCACCATGTAACATGTTATTTCTTTGTTGTTTTGGCAGGAGGCCATACCTGAAAGCCAAGCTGTGCCGTCTGCCCAAGTGCCATGTGGCCAAGCTACAGAGGCTCAAGCAAGGGTAAGTTTCATTGTTACACTTTGGGTAAATGGTTGGAAGGGGCATACCTGCATTGTTTCAGCTTCACTACAATCTTTTCTTTTGGTTTTTTAGGCCGAACACACAAGAAGAGGAGGTCTGGCACCGACAAGTGCAGAATTTTATGAGCTAGGGGTCAGGATGCTGGAGGACTACAGTCGCCAACAGCCGCGTGATGGAACTAATGAGCGCATTGCGGCGTTGGAAAATCAGGTGCTGGTGTATCGGCAACAAATTGAGGACCTGCAGCGCCAGCTCCATGACATGCAAAATCAGTTGCAATCAGAAAACAACAGGGTACAACAACGAATGGCACATGCCATGGAGCAAGCTGTAGAGCGCCAGGGCCAAACTTTGGTGTTGATCCATCAGCTGAACAGCAGTCTATTTTTTTTACTGCACTGTTGTCCCCCAACACCACCCCTAGCAATGAATCACAACCTCCCAGGCCACCAAGCCAAGAATTTGGATGTTTTTTTTTTGGTTAATTTTGGGAGAATAAATGTGAGTACCCCACCTCAAAATCGTGTTTTTTCAAAGACATAGCTAAGAACACAGTCAGGGATGAGTCTCTAGATCTAGATATGTACATGTAGCCAGAAATGTATGACACACATTGGTGACCATATCTTACTATGGTTTACACATTAAATGGCTACAAAGGTACACCAACATTTACAAACTAATGGGTTGCTAGACACTTAAACTATGCTTGACAAGGCACAACACACTGTAATTAGAAAAATATCCAATATTTATTGTGCCAATCCGGGAATCTATTGAGCGCCAGGACCAGACTTTGTTGCTGTTACAGCAGCTCATCCAGCAGCAGTCGATATTTTTCACAGCACTGTTGGCCCCCAACACCGGCCCCAACAATGATGGCAGTGGTCAAAATACCAGGCCACCGCCATAAAGTTGTACTGGCCAAAAAGGGCAAGTTTGTTGGTTTGTAACCTTTGAAAATAAATCCAACAATTTTTGGGATAATGAGATTTCTTGTGGCCCACATTTACTCATAAACCAAAGCCGACTACAAACATATATAACTCTCTTGACGTTTGTATGTCCAAATAATTAGTAATGTCTGCCATTCACATACCTTATTAGATGTAACTACTGCGTGTAGTACTAAGGTTTGACTTGTAAGGTACACTACTGGATTGTCAATACCTAAAAATATGGATCAGACTTCAGGACACATAGAAAAGTATAAAATGTTATAAATTTTAATAATTTAACCATGCCCAACATGGGCAAAATTTAACTAGCCAACGTCTACACATCAGTAGGCCCAAGACTACAATTTTTTATGGATGTCCAGCAGCAAAGCACGGTTCCCACGTATGTAGGCCCAGATCCTGCGAAGTTCTTCCACACAACCTGTATGTTTAAAAAAGCATCATTAATGTGGGCAAAGAGGCCATAAATTGTGCATAATCATCACTATGTTGATCCATATTACTCATTTGGGGGCAGAGGCCTTACATTTTGCCCAACTGTGTGCTTAGACAGTGGCATGCCTTGCGTTATTGTTAATTTACAGTGCTTTGGTCAGCACAACCATATGCTTGGTGACTAACTTGTGACAATATTATAGTGGCAAGAATGTGTGGTTTACTTGTTTTTAGGTTGGTACTACATTACATATGTGCTGCACAAGTTATTATTCCCAAAAGGTGACTATCTTATTATGGAAACCATCCTTTGCCTTGGTAGAGTGCAGCCACAACTATGAGCTCAACAAACACACATGTGAAAAATTAAGCTAACCATAAGTCAAGGGACAAGTTTTAAGGAAGCAAAAAAATCAAGTCAAAATAATAATAACTGTTGGGTTTGCAGTAAGAAATATATAGCAAAAGTCTGGGGGAAGAACAAGGAATGACACTCACCTTCGCAGGAGTGGACCGGAGCTATGCTGCTGGACATGCCTGGAGGTGTGGCTAGAAGTTGGTCCACTTCCGTCTGCATAGAAACATCTGTGCCCCAAAAAAAACCAAAAAAAGGACTTTTAGTACAATGGATTAGATATAAATAGTAGGGCATTATTTACTAGTCAGCCCTACTCCACAAAGCTGCATGCTGAAATGTGTGACATTGTCAGGGGCATCTATTTAAAAATGTCCCAAACCAAAGATCGGAATGTGATAGTTTTGGATAAACAATTGTGTCCCTTAGGTAACAGTGGCCCGTATTGACTTCCCTAGTTCTCCTTGTAGGGTGGTCACTCCGGCCATCTCCTGTATGATGAACTACATTGTAAGTGGTCCAACAACAACAAAAGGGTCAAAAACTCACCTCTCCACGCAGCCTGACACCAACATACAAACTCCCTGCAACCCAAATACACCCTCTGCCCATCCCACTTACAGGTCATGTGGCCACTCAGGCCATTGAGGAAATAGCAGATGTGGGTGTGGCCCATGTCCAAGGGACACGCATGTTGTATGTGAAAGCAGGCACATGTGTGGGTGCCACATGGTTGCCAGGTAATGTTTGCACTATACCACAGGGGTGTTACCAAGCTGCTAAACAACTAGTGTGATGGAACTAGGACAGGGAGGTTATTGTGAGGTTAATGGTCCAGATTAAATGGACCACAAACTATGGTGAGTTACCCATTTTAAGGCTGATCCTGCAACCTAGCTACATGGGTTTCTTTAGTTCACACACATTTTTGTCTGCAAAATTCTAAGCCAGTCTTCTTTACAAACTTGTCCTCCTTGCCTATGTTTACCCTACTTAGCAAGTTAACTGTATGCCGAAGCTCTTGGAGTTAGACCACAGACATTTTCCAAACAAAAGGGTGGATGTGTTGCAGACCTTCCTTTAATGGAAATTAGATAAATTAAAAAAGGCTAGGGGTTCACACATGTTAACCCTGACTCGTGGCTACACTGAACACATGCGCCCACATGTTTGTGCTATACCATGCCAAGAAGACCCAACTTGCCATCAAAACATCAGCCTGGACTAGGTAAGTTGCACCTTCCTTGCATTTGTCTAGAAGTGTACCGTGGGTGGGGCTTGGACATTTGGTGGGGCTAAAAGCAAAGGGGAGCTCACTCATAAAATGTTTCTGGATTTGTTAGACTAAGCACATTCAACAGGTGAGTGATAACATCATACACTTACCATGACTATGCCCGTGGAGAAGGCCTTGCGCAAAGCTCCTGGAGGTGCCGGCTTTATGATGCCCTGCAAATTATAGAGGAATGGCAAGGGCTAAGTACAAATGACCATATGGAACCTGTCACAGACTAACACTGACTAAATCTGCACTCACCAGGGGATGAGCTGCCACTTGAAGCCCAGGGAGGACTCTGAGGAGGAGGCGTGGAGCCTCGGCTCCTCACACTCTGATCTGAAGATCCACCACCCAAAGGGCCACCCTCCTCCCTCTCACTCCCTGCTCCTTCAGGGAGTGTGGGAGAGTCCACATCTTCCACCCCACTTGGACCCCCCACTTGAGAGTGGCCCCTTGGCTGGAGTGACTCCTCACTGCTGAGGTTAGATCCTGCCAGCCCCACAGCACACTCCTCTGGGGCGTCATCCCCTTCCTCCCCTGGGTCCTCTAAATAGGAAATGCGAGAGGGACCCTCCCCCGATGACTCCTCCGAGTCCGCCTGTCTCATGCTGGGGAGGAATCCCTTCCCACGTTTACCCAGGGGAGGACGCTTGAAGTCCGACCATTTTTGCATAATGGCTCGGACACTCAGCCTGGTCTTGAAGCGCCGGGACACTGTGGCCTTCACCTCCAGGGCAATGCGCTTCTTCCCCCCACGGGCATAGTCATACTGCTTTACGCAGAAATCCTATGAGAAATGACATAAATAAATGTTAACAATACATGAAATCAGACAAATGGCCTAAACATTTATACTGAGAACAGATTAAGCATATAATCCAAGCTAAAAATACTCACTTTAACTACCTGCCCGTTTACGTGGCTATCCACCCTCAGTCTTTTTTTTTTTTCAGGCCCGGGGGGGGGGGAGGGAATGGAGGGGGGTTAAGTGGGGGAGGGGAGGGAGGTGGGGGAGGTTGGGGAGGGGTGGGGGGGCCAGAGTCAGAGGATTAGCTGGGGAGGCGCAGGATCCGTCTCCTAGGCAGCATGGTGGAAACACAAAGGAGGAAAATACGAAAGCGACAAAAAAAAAAAAATTCGCTCCGCGCACTAGGAATAAGCTAATATCCGCTACGTGCAAGCAAAGTTGCGGTAATAGTAGATTTACGCATTACAACAAGCTATTGGCCAAGACGCAATTAATTATTAGCTTGATTTAGCTGGGTGTTCAATATCCTGTAATGCATACGTCAGAGCAAAAACAGATCTGGTTGATTACAAATTAAAATTGGATTGCTAAATAAAATAAGAACACAATATAACTATACAACAACATGAAAATGTGGGACACAGGAGAATGCATAACGGGTTGTTATGAGCTTGTACGCCTGAAAAAATCCTGCCGAATGCGGACATATGCGCGCTCTGAACTACAGTGTATTCATTAAGAGCGACTGGGGTCGCTGCAAGTGAATTCAGGAAAAAATGCAGAAATGCACATGTATGAACAGCACAGCGACGCTAGCGCCGGCACATAGCGAATCACAACAGCGACTGCACAAACACTGACCACCACAGATTCAACAAGGACAGGGCTGCAGAATAGCATGGGCGCTGAAAATTTCAATGAGCGAACGTGAGCGCCAACCATGACTGACTAAAAAATAGCTTTACAAGCCATGGGTGTTGTAAAAGCAAGCTAATTTGAGGCTAATGTGTTTTGTGGGAGGAGATGCATTTTATATTTCACTCACAACATTCGAGTAGAAAAATTACATCTTTCACCAAAAAATAACAAAAAACAAGACATATCCTAAACAACATGTGTTTCATTTTTGGCAAAAAAACAAAAACACAAAACCCACAAAAAAAAAAACATTGCAGTGTCTGCCATAGAAATGTATGGGAGAGCGGCAGATAGCGAAAGGTCTGACCTGGCGCTGTGATGGGATTAGCAGCGGCGCTGTTCGTTGAAGTCCGCTACATGATGAATTCAGCGCTAGCTGACGCTTTCGCCGGCGCTAGCCTCATTTAGCGTGATAAATGCGTAATTGTGTTCGCAGCATGGCGTTCTGGAGTCGGTAGCTGCTGATAGCTGCCGATACCTGGCGCTATTGAGACACTATCTGACGCTATCACTTGATGAATAAGGCCCTAAGTTTTGAGAGGCAGTGAGAGCTTTTCTCATTTAGCACGAAATTATGTAAAATAAATAGTTTTCGTCTATTTAAAAATCCTAATCCCCTGTACATCGAGCAGTTCTCTAAGTGAGGTGAAAGTTTTTTTTAATGGGGTCAAATTAAATGAATGATTAAAATCTAAGTGTGTGTGTTCTGGTCCCTGTAAGCAGAATCAACTCCCCAACAAGTCGGCTAGGAGAGTACGTAGACAATTTTCCACAACCAGTAGTCAAAACCCTCCCATCCTATTTAAAAGACTCCGGTGACTTTTTATGGTTTGTAAGTAACATCAAGGACTGGCAGACTGCACTGTTAGTCACAGCAGATGTATAGGCACTATACACAATAATCGCACACATGGAAGGCACAGAGGCCGTAAACACCATACTGAAAGAAACATCAACCACGCAGGACAAACAATGATAGTTCATATGCCAGTGCCTACAATTTGCCTTCAAACTTAACTACTTTTGGTTTAAAGACATGATTTACTTGCAGCAAGGAGGGGCAGCCATGGGGAGCAAATATGCTCCAAGTCTGGCAAATATATTTATGTGCCAATGGGAAAAATGGCAATTGAAGAAAAAGCTCCAGAACAATTAAGGTGTTGGAAGAGGTATATAGACTATTGTTTTTTCATCTGGAACGTGTCCCCTGAGTCGTTGGAAACCTTCATAACCTCAATGATAGCCCATCAGAAATTCAGTTTCTGGACATAGTACTGTACAAAAAAGATAACAAGCTCAAAACAAAAACCCATTTCAAACCTACAGATAGGACTAGTTATATCCCTCCCAACCACCCCAAGTTGATTAAAAACATACCTAAGGGCCAGATAACATGCATTAGACGTAACTGCACAGACAGGGCCATCTTTGAAAAGCAAGCAAAGATTAAACATTTGTGGAGAAAGGCTACACTACAACAGAGATCAATAGAACCATCACACAAGTGAACAAAGAATTTGAAATAAAAGAAACAAAAAGGAACGAAACATACAGCAACAATAGCAATAAAAGTATTGATAATAAGAAAAACGCAAACCCACCAGTAGCCTTTATAACACAGTTCACAAGGGAACATAAAAAAATTGAGGCAATCAACAAGAAATGTCATCATCAAGAAACTTTGGCCCATCCTGCTCACGGATGACAACCTTAGAGAATCTTCACCCATCAAGCCCTGATTCATCTACAGAAAAGCCCCCAACCTCGCACAGTTAGAAGTTATGTAGACCGTCCTACAATAAGAAATGGAAATGGATTTCATGCATGTAGTAGCTACAAGGGATGTACGTGCAGGGAGGGATCAGATCGGCCTGGGAATCTTATAGATAGTGTGTTCACTGGTGCATTTCAGTTTGTCTCACTGTGCAGATGGGTAAAATGTGGAACACAAATTCCTTTGTGTGTGCAAGCACAGCCCCCCATGTTCATATATGTACATTATTATTATCATTATTATTATTAGGGATGACTATAAAGCTTTAAAATCATCTTTTAGAATAGAAAAATATCTAACCTATATAAACAGAGTAAAATAAAGAAAAACTAAAATGGTGGGGTGGTATAACATATATACTAGTATAGCTTGACTTTATTTCAGTCGGTACAGTCATTTAAATTAGCTCAATTATAATTAAATATTATTTGGTATATAATAAATCCAAGGGAGCCAATTGCTATAGAAAGTAACTTGTTTATCCAAAACTGTAATTCGTTTCTCATTCACCATTGTTCTTGAAATTCTGCTTTTAACCCTTTTGTTGCCAAGCCCGTAACACCTACGTGCTGGCTTGGCTGGGCCTTAAGTGCCAAGCCCGTAGGTGTTACGTGCTTGACTTTCCTCGCTTCTAGTTTAAAAAATAAAAATCAAAAATACTCACCTGACCCCTTGTTGGATCCGGCCGGGTCTCCTCTTTAATTTGGTGCCATCCGATCCCCCGTGGGGGGTCGGATGGCTCCAGGAGAGCCCCCGGAATAGGCCGCCCCCCCCCCCCCGCTTCTGCAGCAGCAGCTGCTAACTGTAAAAAAAAATAAAAAATAAAAATGACATTCACTTACCTGTGTGTGCGCTGGCTCCCGCTGTCCCTCCTCTTCACCTGGGGGGCCTCCGATCCCCCCCCAGGACTTACCGATCTTCAGGAGAGAGCCTGGGAGGCTCTCTCCTCTCTTCTTCACGATGGTGGCAGCCATCTTGCCTCTAAGCCCCGCCCCCTTGGGCTTATGACGTCATCCCGGTCCCGATCACCGGCTTCAGCTTTCTCAGCTTCTCAGATGCCGGTGATCGGTGCCCTGGAAGGAGGTGACAGGAGATCCTCTGATCTCCTGCCTTCTCCTTCTCTGGATGCCGATCACAGGCATCTGTCAGCTGAGCGGCGAGGGACAAGAGCTTGCAATCGAAGGTAAGTACAGTTAAAAAATTTTTTTTTTTTTTGAATAAAATACTTTTTATTATTGTGTGGTGTTTTTATTTCACATTAACCCTTTGTGAGCTGGTAAGGGGTCCATGAGACCCCTTATACCAGTTCACAAGGCTGGGGGGGTGGCAAGTCACCTGCCCTAGCGGGTGGCTTGCCATTAACCCCCGCACCCCCATTACCTGCCTCCCCAAAGGCCAGGGGGGGGCAGAAGAGCCCGGGCCCACATAGGCTATGTGGGCTCGTAGGCTGCAGGGTGGGGGGGCCACCAAAGCTGGCCCCCCCACTCTGTGCCTACAAGCCCCCATAGCTGGTCCCGGGCTGGTTACTTTGGGTAAGGGGGACCCCACGTCATTTTTTTTTTTGGATTTTTAAGGGTTTTTAACCCTTAAAAATCCAAAAAAAAATGGGGTCCCCCTCCCCGGGAAGGGGGACCCTATGTCATTTTTTTTTTTTAATTAACCATTTGTCATCCAGCAGCTATAAAAGGCTTCTGGGCAGGAAAGGGTGTCTACCTATACATATGTGGTATCGCTGTAACCGGGAGAAATTGGGGTTTCTCACGCAATAAGATTTTATTGACAAACTTACATTTTTTATTACAAAAAAACTCTACAAATTGTAAAAAAATATATTTTTTTTAATTTTTTTCACACATTTCACCCAAAAATGTTGAGAATACACCTAAAAAATACAAACAAGACATTTCATGTTAAAGCCCAGACTCTGTTGAAAAAAACAATATATAATTTTCCTGGGAAATCCCTGGAAATCCTTTCAAAAATGACAGTTGAACATGTGTAGCGCGAAACAGTGAAACTCAGTCTGGCAACAGGGAGTGGGAAATGCTGCAGGTAGGCTGGCACTTAAAGGGTTAACTTCCTGAAATTCTAATTCAGGTGTAAGCCATTCACCTGCTATTGTTTGTCTGGTGATCGTGAATGTGAAAGTTAACAATGTACAACTGAATTTCTTCAAGTTATCTATCTATACAGTATGTCCTGCTCCAAATCTAAAACTTACAGTTGGGATATACTCCGCCAGATGGCGCTGGACTGCAGAGACATCGAAAATAGGCTCCTCCCGGCCCCTCAAATACCCAGGGACCTCCCACAAATCCCCAGAATTTCTCTGCAGTCTGGCTGCGAAGGACGAGAAATTGGTTCTCTACTCGCAGGTGAGCGGGGTTATTAACCTGCGGCCCTGTAGGACTATTCCCACCCGTTCCACTAGTAATATGCCTCCCAGCCTTGGCTGCGCTGGTCGGGTGAAGGTAGGCAGCACCGCCGTTGGTGCTTAGGAACGCTGCTCCACCGCAATCCCCCACCAAAGGGTAGGCGGTTCAGGCTTATGGTGAGCCTCTATGGGATGCCCCTCCCGCACTATTGCCCCTTGCCCCTACCTATCGGTGGGCCCTCTTTAAAGCGGACCTTCACTCTGAATAAGAGCCTATCTTATATGTTTCCCACACCCTGTACATACAGATTCTCCACATTAAAAACCATCCTACCTGCATCTACTGCATGTTATGAGCCTTTAAACATCCAAGATGGCGGCTTATGGAAGCCGCCATCTTATCAGGCAGCCTGCAAACAGGAAGTGCCTCCTGACTGTGCTGCTCTGCATTCTGGGACTGCTGACCTTTACCTGACCCCAACTCTGCTCAGTCTGAGCAAAGCACAGCTATAACCCGCCCCCCTGTACCTTATCCCACTCTCCTCTCCTCAGTAAGTGTGATGCTTCTGAGTCAAGATGGCGGCGCCCGTATCCTAAATTCCTGAACAGAGTTGCAGCCCAGTGGGGGAAAGAATAATAAGTTAGTGACTAAAAACGTAAAATATATTAATTTTAGATGCTGGGGAACAGTTTTTTAAGAGTTTGGGCTTTTCATTAAATCACGGTGAAGGTCCGGTTTAAGTGGCCGCCGTCCTCCCTCATCCTCCTTGTAGTCTTCGGGGAAAAAGAGGGGGGGGGTGTATGTGTATAGATATGTATGTTATGCAGTCTGTGCCTTCACTTTTCACATGTCTTTATTCTTGTGTCAGCCGCCGCGCTGACTTGTCTTTTAAAATTACCGCCGCCGCGCGCTGACTTTGTTTTGCGCTTGGCGGCGGCATTACCTCAGGCGCTGGTGCGCCATCATTGGCTGTTGGCCTTTCTGGCTTTGCGCTCTTGGGGGGGGGCGGGGCCCGTCTTTGGCGCGTTCCGCGTCATCGCTATTATTGGCCCGCCCCTCGAGGTATACCAACGCCATCTTTTCTGACTTGGTTGGCCTGTGCGCGATGGACTCCTACCTACCACGGTCCGTAAGTGCCCTCGCGGGCGGCTATATCTGCTTCACTTTTGTTAAGATGTACTTAAGGTCTTGTCTCCTTATGTCTTTCAGGCGGGACGAACCCTTCTTGGCTTCTCCCGGCCCTGTTTTAGTATATTGCTTGTAGGCCTTGTAAAAATTATACTCCCACGTCTCTAGCGGGTTTTTGGGGCATCCAGGGTTGCTATATAGCATTATTCCGTATCGGCGTATAGCGCCGCTATAATCACCATATGGAGGCATCCCAGGATAATGTTACCGGGGTCCCTTTGGGACAAGACCAGCTGTGTGTAGCGTGTGGGTAGCCTCATGCTGACGCTGACAAGGCGCGGGTCTGTGTACCCTGTGCTCAGCAGGTGCTTGCATTGCAATCTGGCCTGCCAGTGGCTGCACCTCGTTTCACTTCACCTACTCCCCCAAGCTTAAATCTCACTCCTGTTGAGTTGCATACTAGTGGGGATTCTCAGCCTGATGTGTCTTCTAGACTGGCTACTGTTGAACAGATTATTGCGAAGTCTTTAGCGCGTAAGGCCCCCTGCTGAGAAGTGGCACTTGACGCCTAATGTTACTGTTTTCCCTATGGGAACTGAGGAGTTTATGAATCTGTGTGGCTATACCCCGTCAGATGAAGGGGAGCTCTTTTCTAATTCAGGCTCATCTGATGAGAGAACAAGGGGTCATGACGATTCTGGCTCTGACCCCTGGGCCCCGGATGACACTGACAGATTATTGACCCAGATTTTTGAGGTTCTGTCTATCTCTCTCCCTGTTGAGGCTCCCAGGCAAAGAGGGGAGCTTTTCCATACAGCAAGATCAGGTTTGGAATTTCCAGAGCAGGCACATTTCCATAACCTTGTGCTCAAGGAATGGGAACGCCCCAGTAAACTTCCCGGGGTTCCAAAGAGTTGGCATAGGAAGTATCTCTTTCCTGCTGAGGTGGTTAAATGTTGGTCATCCCCCCCGACACCTCTGTCATGCATTCCCCTGATTCTACTACCCTGACGGATGCCGAAGAGCGGCATATTGATCAGCTGGCATCCCACGCCTTTGCATGTGCAGGGACGGCGCTGCGCCTGGTCTGTGCCTCTGCCATTACTGCTGTGGCCACTAGAACCCTTATCAGAAATTTGCTTGATAGTGCCCCTGATGAATTGCCTTGTGAGGTGTTTAATGCACTCTCCAGTTGTGATGTTTTTGTAAACTTTGTACAATCAGCATTGGATGACACCATCAGAATGTGTGCCAGAACTTCTGCCCTCGTGGTGGCTATACGCCGCTCGGTTTGGCTGCACCAGTGGGCTGCTGATAACGCTGCCAAGAAGGCCCTCACTGGTTTTCCCTTTAAAGGACTGCGTCTGTTTGGAGACCGCCTGGACCTTTTTGCTAAGGGAGGCAGGTTACCCCAGCGCAGGCGGCAACCTCAGCCCTTTCGGGGTCAGGGTTCCTTCTCCTCCCCTTACCGTGGTGCAAGGCAGGGAAGGGGGGTCTCTTTCCCTGGGGCCCGGGGAGATTTCTGAGGTAGAGGCAGAGGATGTGGACGTCCTGGTTCCTCCTGGGGTCCCAAAGCAAAATCCTCTCCCAAGCCCCCTCAGGCATGATGGGGCGCCCTCACCCATCCGGGTGGGGGGACGGCTGCAGCACTTCGCTCACGTCTGGAGGCTTCATGTCTCAGACCGGTGGATTCAGGAGGTAGTGTCCTCCGGTTACAAGTTGGAGTTTGCTGCCGATCCCCCTCCAAGATTCATCAGATCCTGGATTCCTCAGGACCCTGTGTCAGCTCAGGAGCTAGTGCAAGCAGTGCAAGGCCTCCTGGAGCTGGGGGTCATCTGCCAAGTCCCTTTAAGAGAAAAAGGCAAGGGCTTTTATTCCAACCTATTCACAGTACCCAAAAAGGATGCTTCTGTCAGGCCCATCCTGGACTTAAAGATTCTCAACAAGTTTGTCAGGGGCAGGCGCTTTCGCATGGAGACTCTGCGCTCTGCCATCAGTTCCCTGCGCCAAGGAGATTTCATGACTTCTGTGGAAATCAAAGATGCTTACCTTCATATTCCTGTGTTCCCAGGTCATCAAAGGTTCCTCAGATTCGCTCTGATGGATCAACACTACCAATTTGTGGCCTTGCCCTTCGGCCTCACTTCAGCTCCCAGGGTGTTCACCAAAGTGCTGGCTGGCGTGATGTCTCTGCTCAGATGTCAGGGCGTCCGCGTGCTTCCCTATCTGGACGACATCCTCATCACTTCCCAGTCTCTACATCAGGCAGAGTTGGATACTCAGCTGGTGGTGTCCACTCTGGAGTCATTTGGATGGGTGATCAACCACCCCAAGTCCTCACTGTCCCCTTCCTTGGTAACTCCATTCCTAGGAATGATTCTGGATACAGTTCAGGCAAGGATCTTCCTTCCTCAGCAGAAGCTGGACAGTCTGATTGCACAGGCTCAGTCCCTCCTAGCTTGTCCCCATGCCTCCATCAGGCACGGGATGCAGCTGGTGGGCCTGATGGTGGCGTGCTTCGAAGCGGTCCCTTATGCTCAGTTCCACTTGAGGCCTCTGCAACTTCACCTATTGTCTGTATGGGACAAGGTCCCAGCGTCCCTGGGCAGGGTCTGTGTGCTCCCCCCCTGGTCAGGAGGTCCCTCTTGTGGTGGATGGACTCCAGGAACCTGTTGGGGGGCAGATCCTTTCTTGCCCCTTCATGGGAGACGGTCACCACGGATGCCAGTCTGTCAGGTTGGGGGTGTTTCTGGAAGTCGCTGCGGTTCCAGGGGAGGTGGGGCCCTCAAGAGGCCCACACACCTATCAATGTCTTGGAGCTGCGAGCGATCAGGTTAGTTCTGGCTCGCTTGACTATTCATCTTCAGGGCCTGCCTGCGCTCGGACAACCAGACGGCAGTTGCCTACATCAATCATCAGGGAGGGACCTGGAGCAAGGGAGCCCTCCAGGAAGCGTCTCTGATCCTGACTTGGGCGGAGGCCAATGTCCCCTGCATTTCAGCTGTGTACATCCCGGGGGTGGAAAATCACCTGGCGGACTCTCTGAGAAGGGGGACCTCTCGCCAGGGAAAATGGTCCCTATGCAGCAGAGTGTTTTAATCTCTGTGTCACTGTTGGGGCAAACCAGATGTGGATCTGTTTGTGTCCCGCCACAATCACAAGCTTCCAGCTTTTGTCTCCCTGTCCAGGGATCCTCTGGCCCTGACCTCGGATGCGCTAGCAATGTCATGGAAGGACTTTCAGTTCCTGTATGTCTTCCCCCCCAATTCCCCTGCTGGGCAGGGTTCTGCGCAAGATTGCTCTGGAAGGGGTGCCAGCAATTCTGGTGGCCCCCAGGTGGCCAAGAAGAGTGTGGTTCGCAGACGTGGTACAGTTGGCAGTAGATCAGTACGCTCTGCCCTTGGTGCCAGATCTGATCACTCAGGGCTCACTACGCCATCCCAATTTACAAACTCTGGCTTTGACGGCTTGGCTGCTGAAACCTCCATCTTGATGGAGAAGGGGCTATCTTCCTCAGTTGTGGATACTTTGTTTAAAGCTAGGAAGAAGTCTTCCTCTTCCATTTATTACAGGGTTTGGTGTGCCTACATTGACTGGTGTGAGTCTAAGTCTCTTCCCTGTTGTGTGTTCTCTATTTCCAGGATTCTGGAGTTCCTGCAGCATGGGTTGGAGATGGGTCTCCAACTCAGTACTCTGAAGGGTCAGGTTTCTGCCCTGGCTATTTTTTTCCAGAAGTCCTTTGCTCAGCACCCTCTGATCAGGACTTTTTTCCAGGGGGTCACTCATGTGCGTCCCCCACGTAAACCTATGGTGCCTGTTTGGGATTTGAACTTGGTTCTGTCAGCCTTGCAGGGTGCTCCCTTTGAACCTGTGCAGGATGCTGCCTTGGCCATTCTTACGCTCAAGGTTGTGTTTCTGGTGGCTATCACTTCTCTCAGGCGTGTGTCTGAGTTGGTGGCGCTGTCCATTCAGCCCCCCTACTATGAGAGACACCGCTCTCAGCGCGGCCGCCAGAGGGGAGCTATTAAAGGGCCTACGAGCCCGGCTGGTGGGGGGCGTTTCCTGCAGGGACAGGGCCAATGAGCCCTATGGGATATGAGGGCATCGCCCTCCTCAGCTGTGTGGGCCAATCAGCCCCATTGGAATCTTTTGGGCTAATTGCCCTTCTATGTGTTCAGCCAATAAGTTGTTTAATCCTACGTGCACCAATCACACTCACCTTCCCTTCATGTCTGTCCCTATATAAGGTTTCCCCCCTCAGTTGCCCAGTGCCTGTGATAGCGCCTTGTACCCTGCATAGTCTTGTGATATACCTTGTTGATCTCCGTTGCCGACCTCTGCCTGAACCGACTATTCTCGATCTGATCTCCGTTGCCGACCTCTGCCTGAACCGACTATTCTCGATCTGATCTCCGTTGCCGACCTCTGCCTGAACCGACTATTCTCGATCTGATCTCCGTTGCCGACCTCTGCCTGAACCGACTATTCTCGATCTGAACTCCGTTGCCGACCTCTGCTTTGTACCTTGACCTCGAGCTGCCTCTTCCCTCTGTACCGCTGCTATCTCCGACTTCCCCGTGTCAACCTCTGGCCTGGTTCTGGACTTCCGCTACACTCGCTCTTAGCCATTGGTTCTTTAGACCTCTAAACCAGTAAGCTCCCATCCTTTGAGCCATTGAAGTCCTGGGGGCAACCGATCCCAGGCAGGCGTATTCTGCGTCCCGGCAAGCGAGGGCTCCTACAGGTGAAGCTGGCTGCGGAGATTGGGGGTTGAGAGCTTACCTAGGGGGCTGGAGTTACCAGAGCGTGACAATATCACAGGCCACAACATGGATGACCTGGTACAGCAGGTGCAAGCTATGGCCACAGCGATCAACCAGCTCGCCCAAAGGGTGGCCACCCAGGAGTCTCGTCAAGTGCCGACTTCCTCTGTACCACCTCATTTCTCTGAACCGAAGATTCCTTTGCCTGAAAAATTTTTTGGAGAGCGAACAAAATTTTCCAACTTCAGGAATTCCTGTGAACTTTATTTCAACCTGAGACCTATCTCCTCTGGCACTGAGACCCAACGAGTAGGCTTAATCATTTCTCTGCTTCAAGGAGACCCGCAGTCCTGGGCCTGTAGTTTGCCGAGTCATGATATTGCCTTACAGTCAGTAACCGCATTCTTCAACACTATGAGCGTCCTATACGCTGACCCCGATTCACAATCTACAGCAGAGAATAGGCTTCGGGCCTTAAAACAAGGATGGAATTCGGCTGAAGATTACAGCGCTGAATTCCGCCGCTGGGCTATCGAAGCTAGATGGAACGATCCCGCTCTGTGTAGTCAGTTCAGGGTGGGGCTGTCGGAAAGCATCAAGGATGCCTTAGTCAATTTTCCTTCGCCAGCGGACCTAGATCAATTAATGCAGGTCTCTATTAAAATAGACCGACGTCTTAGAGAAAGGGCCAGGGAGAGAGTCAGGGCTCCCACGTCCTTCAGGCCAGTCCAAGGTCATAGGTCTCCTGTTCCCCGTGGGGAGAATACCTCATCTCCCCAGGAAGAACCTATGCAATTAGGGAGAACCCGATTATCCCAAGAAGAGAAACAGCGTAGGCGATCCGAGGGGTTATGCCTGTATTGCGGGAATTCTGGTCATTTTGCAGGGTCCTGTCCCAACAAGGGGAGACCGGCGGAAAACTTCTGCACCCAGACCAGGTAGAGAGTACTGATCTGGGTGAGTCACTTTGCAACTCTCGCCAAAATAAAATGCTAGTGCCTATTGACCTGTTTTGGGGTTCTTCTAAGCAAACAGTTTCCGCCTTTATCAACAGCAGTGCGGCGGGAAACTTTTTGGACAGGAGTATGATCTCCATTTTAGGTATCCCTTTAGTTCCTCTTGAAAGATCCCTACAAGTTTTGGCTATCAATGGGAAGGCCCTCCAGGGGGGACCTATAAATACCAAGACGTCACCTCTTCGGTTAATTGTTGGCTCTTCCCACTCTGAGTTCTTGGAATTTTTTGTCTTTGATTGTCCAGACACACCTGTGGTTTTGGGATACCCCTGGTTACAACTCCACAACCCGGTGTTAGACTGGCGGGTTGGGGAGTTGATTAAGTGGAGTGATCACTACAAAAATCACTGCTTTACTACAGGCCTCAGAAGTGCGCAAGTTTTACCTCAGGGATTACCTCAGCCATATGCAGACTGGGTTGATGTCTTCTCTGAACGTTCTGCTGAAACTCTTCCCCCACATCGGTCTTATGACTGCCCTATTGACTTGCTTCCTGGCACGATTCCCCCGAGGGGAAAAATCTATAATCTTACTCTGCCCGAATAGCAAGCAATGAGGGAGTACATCACCGAAAATTTAAGGAAGGGATTTATCTGCCCCTCTACCTCGCCTGCTGGGGCCGGATTTTTTTTGGAGAGAAAAAAGATGGCGGCCTGAGACCATGCATAGATTATCGAGCCTTGAATAAGATCACTGTAAAGAACCGATACCCCTTGCCCTTGATCGGGGATCTATTCAATCAAGTCACAGGGTCCCAAATATTTTCCAAATTGGATTTAAGAGGGGCATACAATCTGATTCGCATCCGGCAGGGGGATGAGTGGAAAACCGCATTTAATGTGAAAGACGGCCATTACGAGTACCTGGTCATGCCTTTTGGTCTTTGTAATGCGCCAGCCGTCTTTCAAGATTTTGTCAATGATATATTCAGAGAGCATCTTGGTAGATTTGTGGTCATCTACTTGGATGATATTCTCATTTTTTCTAATTCTTTATTGGAGCACAGACGCCATGTTAAGTTGGTTCTGCAAAAATTAAGAGAGAACAACTTATTTGCTAAACTTTCTAAATGCTTGTTTGAAGTCACCACAGTTCCCTTCTTAGGATATATTATTACCAACCAGGGTTTAGAGATGGACGCGGGGAAAGTTTCGGCGGTTCAGGATTGGGTTCAACCCAAGACCCTAAAAGAATTACAACGTTTTCTAGGTTTTGCAAATTTTTATCGACGTTTTATCAAAGGCTTTTCTCATGTTGTGGCACCTCTTACCAACCTTACCCGCAAGGGGGCCTTTACTGCTAACTGGTCTCCCTCTGTCTGTGAGGCCTTCCTGACCTTGAAACGGGCCTTTACTTCGGCACCTGTGTTAATTCATCCAGATATTCATAAAGCCTTCATTATTGACGTGGATGCTTCTAAACTGGGAGTGGGTGCAGTTTTGTCACAATATTCTGGTAACCCTGAGCGTCTTCATCCATGCGCTTATTTTTCACGTAAATTCAGTTCCGCGGAACAAAATTATGATGTCGGAAATAGGGAACTATTAGCTATTAAACTGGCATTTGATGAATGGCGACACTGGTTGGAGGGTTCTGTACATCCTATAACTGTGTACACCGATCATAAAAATCTTGAATACATTGGGTCTGCCAAGAGGCTGAACTCTCGTCAGGCACGTTGGGCATTATTCTTCTCGCGTTTTAATTTTATTATTACTTTTAAGCCAGGTGTGAAAAATACTAAAGCTGATGCTCTATCTCGCATGTTCGGAGAATGTAAGGATCGGGGTGATTCTGGTGAACCAATCCTACCCACGGGTTGTGTGGTCGGGGCGTTACTTCCTGATCTCTCTAATACTTTGGCGCCGTTTCAAGATGAATCTCCTAGTGATGTTCCCTTAGGTTGCCAGTTTGTGCCGCCGCACTTGCGTTCTGATGTAATCCGCGAATTTCACGATGCTAAAACTGCAGGTCATTTGGGTAATCGTAAGACGTTAATGCTTGCCCGTCGACATGTATGGTGGCCTACCATGAGACGCGATATTACTGCCTTTATCGACACTTGTGTTATTTGTGCCCGTTGTAAAGGGATTCATAAGGCTCCTAGTGGCGGTTTGGTTCCCCTTGAAATTCCTGCTGAACCATGGACTCATATTTCTATGGATTTTATTGTTGATTTGCCGCTCTCACTTGGTAATACTGTAATTTGGGTGGTCGTAGATCGTTTCAGTAAGATGGCACATTTCATTCCATTGACCAAGCTTCCGTCAGCTCCTAAGCTTTCGCGGTTATTTACTTCGCATATTTTTCGTCTTCATGGTATTCCGTCAAATATAGTCTCCGATCGGGGTGTTCAATTTACTTCCCGATTTCTGCTCACGACTCGGAATACAGATCTCCCTTTCCTCTGCTTACCATCCCCAGACTAATGGGCAGACGGAAAGAACTAATCAAACGTTGGAACAATACTTAAGGTGTTATGTCTCTGATGCCCAAGAACAATGGGCGGAGTTTATTGATTTCGCCGAATTTGCTTACAATAACGCGCCTAGCGAAAGTACTAGGGTATCTCCTTTTTATTGTAACTTAGGGAAAAATCCTAGAGCTTCTTCCCTTTCGGGGTCACCTTCCAATTTGCCGGCATTGGAGGAGTGGCTTCAGGAACGAAAGAATATTTGGACACGCGTTCAGGAGATTCTTAAGACCACTGGCTTGAAGTATAAGAAATTCGCCGACCGTCGTAGGTCGCAGGAACCTGCGCTTCGGGTTGGTGATCTGGTGTGGGTCTCCACTAAGAACATTGCGCTCCGTCAACCCTCCAGTAAATTAGGTCCAAAGTTTATTGGTCCTTTTCCTATTACCAGGAAATTGAATAATGTGTCTTTTAAAGTTCAACTTCCGCCGACTATGAAAATACCTAACTCTTTCCATGTTTCGTTGTTAAAACCAGCTAAGAACACTCCTCTTGCTGGTCCTTCGCCAATTCTCATTGATAATGTGCCAGAATATGAAGTGAATAAGATCTTAGATTCACGTAGAGTTCGTAATTCCTTACAGTATTTGGTTGACTGGGTTGGCTACGGTCCGGAGGAAAGATGCTGGGTGGCAGCAAGAGATGTTCACGCCAAGGCTCTTGTAAAAAAGTTCCATCGTGACAACCCGGGGAGACCGAGTGAGGGTCCGGAGGCCCCTCATGAAGGGGGGGGGGTAATGTCAGGATTCGCTCACCTGACCCCCGGTCCAGCGATGTCCCGGCCGCACAGCCACCCGCCCGGCAGCCGCGGCGTCTGCGGCGGCCCCTGTCTCGGCCGGCGCGCCCGCGCTCTGCGTGTCCCCAGCCGGCGGGGCCGGCTGCCGTACACATGCTCGCGCGCGCGCGCGAGTACGTTCTGTTTATTCTCTCCGCCGGCGCTGCTCTCAGCGGGCCGCCGGAGGGGAGCTGTTAAAGGGCCTACGAGCCCGGCTGGTGGGGGGCGTTTCCTGCAGGGACAGGGCCAATGAGCCCTATGAGATATGAGGGCATCGCCCTCCTCAGCTGTGTGGGCCAATCAGCCCCATTGGAATCTTTGGGCTAATTGCCCTTCTATGTGTTCAGCCAATAAGTTGTTTAATCCTACGTGCACCAATCACACTCACCTTCATGTCTGTCCCTATATAAGGTTTCCCCCCTCAATTGCCCAGTGCCTGTGATAGCGCCTTGTACCCTGCATAGTCTTGTGATATACCTTGTTGATCTCCGTTGCCGACCTCTGCCTGAACCGACTATTCTCGATCTGATCTCCGTTGCCGACCTCTGCCTGAACCGACTATTCTCGATCTGATCTCCGTTGCCGACCTCTGCCTGAACCGACTATTCTCGATCTGATCTCCGTTGCCGACCTCTGCCTGAACCGACTATTCTCGATCTGATCTCCGTTGCCGACCTCTGCTTTGTACCTTGACCTTGAGCTGCCTCTTCCCTCTGTACCACTGCTATCTCCGACTTCCCCGTGTCAACCTCTGGCCTGGTTCTGGACTTCCGCTACACTCGCTCTTAGCCATTGGTTCTTCAGACCTCTAAACTAGTAAGCTCCCATCCTTTGAGCCATTGAAGTCCTGGGGGCAACCGATCCCGGGCAGGCGTATTCTGCGTCCCGGCAAGCGGGGGCTCCTACAGGTGAAGCTGGCTGCGGAGATTGGGGGTTGAGAGCTTACCTAGGGGGCTGGAGTTACCAGAGCGTGACAGGTGGTGTTTCGTTTCAAACCTGATTTTATGCCTAAGGTAGTGTCTGCCTTTCATTTGAATCAGGATATTGTTCTTCCTTCTTTGTGCCCTAATCCTAGCAATGCTAAGGAGAGGGTTTTGCACTCTGATGTGGTTAGGTGTCTGAAGTACTATCTGGTGGCTACTGAACCTTTCAGGAAAACTGATGCTCTTTTTGTGGTCCCTTCTGGTCCTAGGAAGGGTTTGGCTCCTGCCAAATCTACTATCAGCAAGTGCATTTGTCAGGCTGTGATTCAGGTCTACTCTGCTAAGGGGAAGAATCCTCCCTTCCGCCTGCTCATTCCACTCGTGCTATTGGTGCCTCTTGGGCTTTTCAGCACCAGGCTTCTGTTGAACAAGTTTGCAAGGCCGCTACTTGGTCTTCTGTTCATACCTTTTTAAAGTTTTACAAGGTTGATGTTAGGGCCTCAGCTGACGCTGTTTTTGGCCGAAAGGTTCTGCAGGTGGCAGTGGTTTAAACTGCCTGCTGCTGATTTTTCTTGGGAATCTCACCCTACTTTATGGACAGTGCTATTGGATGTCCCAACTGTAAGCATTAGATTTGGAGCAGGACGTACTGTATACTAAGATTAATACAATTCTGTGATTACTCACCTGTAGAATTGGTATTATGAGTATACAGTACGTCCTGCTCCAACCCACCCTTGGTTTGCATTTTCTTGGATCCCCTGTATGGTGATTGTTATCATTGTTATAGTTGATAGTTTGGATTGTTTAATGCTCCCGGCTTCTCCTTAACTGCTTTTCAATGCTGGGGATTTGTGGGAGGTCCCTGGGTATTTGAGGGGCCAGGAGGTGCCTATTTTCGATGTCTCTACAGTCCAGCGCCATCTGGCGGAGTATATCCCAACTGTAAGTATTAGATTTGGAGCAGGACGTACTGTATACTCATAATACCAATTCTACAGGTGAGTAATCACAGAATTGTATCTTTTGCAATAAGCGAGGAAGCGATATTACATAATAATAATAATAATAATAATAATAATAATTATATTACATAGACCTGGCCCAGCACAAAATGTCTTACTTTTGGGCAATCCCAGACCATAAGCAATAAACAGTCGTATAAGTGAATGTTACAGGGCTCTGGAGTGAATATTTACTGGGGCCCTGTCAAGGCTCATACAGTGTTCTGTCTTTAACTTAATTGGATGCAACTAAACAACTAGACAAGACTGAAACAGCTGAGACAAATTGTGCTTCCTTTCTCTAACTGAGGCAAAGTGAGCACAAAACTGCTAAAAAAAGTGCAACAATGATGGGGCCACCTTGACCTCCTTGGTTTGGCGCAGTCGCACCCCCTGCACCTCCTATAGTTGCGACCCTCGTAATAGGATTACTTAAGCTCTGCTAAGTAAACTTACGGTAGCTGTCAGACATGAGATACAATAGAAATAACATTTTGAAGCTTTTTTCTATAGCCTGAACTCCAAGAGCGAGGGGGCCTCCAGACACAACCTCTCTAAATTACTAAGGCTCCTTTCACACCAAGGCAGGGTGATCATCCCACATTTTCTGAAATTGTTACCCATAGTCACTTACTTTATGGGTGTTTTCTCATCTCAGCGGTGGATCAATCAAAATAGCTTCATAAGTCTGACATGCCACGTTTTTGTGGTGATATAGTGTTTCATTTCATTAAATGGCTATGGTTTGCAAATGGTTAGCAAGACGCAATTACATTTGCGCTAGTGCTTTCCTATGGAAATGCATCGCCATGGTAGGAAAGTACCCTAAGAGAACCTACTTCAATGCCCTCTAGTTATTTCTGCAGAGTAGCCTTTCATTTGTAGGTAAATATTTCACCCCTCAGTGCTCCTGACATTTTTTTTATGACATTGATTCAGAAACTTTGCCTTAAAATATTTAAGGAAAATTAGGACGGTTTCTTGCTTCATTTCAAAATATGGAATGCGTTAAAATAAGAGATGTAAAGGACAACTTTGCCTACGATAACTTTATAAAAATGGACAGTCCGGTGCCCAGCTCTTACGGTTTCACAGCCCTGTACTACAAAAAATGTAAAGATATCCTGTCACCACACCTAGTAAAGCTGTATAACATTCTGAAAACAAGTTCTAGCCTGGGAAGCCATTCACTTCTTGCCCAAATAGGCCTGGTCTTTAAACCCAACAAAGACGACTCACTTGTCGAAAACCTTTTTCCAATTTCACTCTTAAACATAGACTTTAGCCAAAATACTTGCCTCAAGAATCTCACCATTTGTGGGAGATCTGGTACATCAATACCAGGTGGGATTTGTCCTCAGATGCCAGGACATCTTTGTTTTGCGTGTTGTCGGGGTTCGGGGATTCCTTTCTAACCTGGATCAGAGCCCTCTACAGTGGATCGTCGGTCCAAGTCTACTACTTAAACTACACCTCGCCCCCCTTCCCAATAGAGCATGGCTGCTCAATTTCTCCCCTTCTCTTTTTCTTGGCACTGGAACCTCTGCCCATTGCTATAAGAAATAACGTTAACATGCAGGAATAGAGAACGGGGGGAGGGGTACAGAACAAAGCAAGCATGTTTGCAGATTACATAATGATGACCCTGTCGAGCCCCATAACTAGCCTACTAAAATGACTTGACCAATTTTTCAAGGTGTCCAGGTTGGCCATAAATCCCAACAAATCAATAGGTCTTAATATCACATTGCCTCTTAGACAATCTAAAGTTTCCATTCCCCTTGAAGTCGAGGACACATTTTATAGAGTACCTGGGGGTTAAATCATGCCCACATACAATGCCTTATATGAAGCAAATTACTTCTCCATGTTCTTGCACTTTAAATGCAGCCATGCAAACACGGTTACTCCTTCCAGTCTCCTGGTTTGGGTGTATTACCGCCATCAAAATGAACATCCTCCCTAAAATATTATACTTACATAGAGCCCTTGCCATCAGGGTTCCCTGTACATGCTTTGTGCATGTTAACACATAGGAAGGAGAGGCTGGGTTTTCCAAACTTTACAAATTATTATTATGGCTCCCACAATCACTAGACGCACTTCTGTGGCTTCCCTACTCGGCCTCGACCAAAGGGTTTAGGTTTGGAGGTCGAGCCGAGGAGGAAGCCTCAAAATTTGGGATAACATAAAATATTCAAGCAAACTAATATCTCCCCACCTCCCTCTCCTGCCAATTGTTAAGAACCCATTGTTCCCCCCAGGCATGTCCTTACCTGCTGCCTTTTAATGGTGGGTTTCCAAAAAGTTCACCAAAATAACAAACCTATTAATAAATAATAAACTGATGGCATGGTTTAGTATCACGATACATAAACAAGCTGCACAAGGTGAACAACTTAGGTACATGCAATTGAGACACTGGATTCTGCCTCTTCTTCATCAGGCTTCCACATCCTCAACCCTCACAGCGAATCTGAAAAGTATAGGCTGGGGAGGTGTTACTGGTTGCGTGATCTCTCTCCCACCATTTCTCCTCTGATCTTTTCCTGCTCTCCATCTCCTGCTCTTCAAGATCTAGGTCACACAGTTGGATAATTTCTGTAGATGCTGTAGCAGGTCTTTATAATTTGTCCCTCCTTTACTATCAATTCCTCCCATATCATGCTCCAAATGCTGGTGCATAGCCACCCTTGGCTCTCAGCGTATTAAGCATAAGTGAGCCTGGCAAGCAACAGTGGTTGCACTTTCTGGGTTTGCTAAAGCTGGGAGCATTGAAAGACAGGTGCAGTTGTGTGACATTTAGAGTGTGGTCAAGGAAAAATGGAATGGAAAGGAGGAGCAACATTAGGAGCCTTGCTCCATCTACATTGTGCTGAAGGAAATGAAGGAGAGGCACATGGAACAGGTTTTTAGGAGCTGCTTGCCTTACTTTGGTGTTGCCTGGATGGCAAAATTTAGGAAATCATAAGTGGATAATAAGTGGATGTCCAGTGCAAGCCACCCTGGTGCTGAGGCAGGATGGGGGAGTTGCAACCAATAAAACTCCTTACATCAGCTACAATCCAGCGTTGATCGCCTGTGGTTCCAGTGCTGGACACAGACATCTTGGATCTGCAGCACACAGCAGATGTGCATAGCCTCGTCCCTTCACTTGACTGTGTCAGTGACCAGGCTGTATCCTGGGTGACTTAAGGAGTCTTCTTGGCTGTACCCCCACCATGCCTCAGCACTAGAAGAGGGAGAGGCAACAGTTGGACTGGACATTCACTTAAAGTCAGTTAAATAAAGTGGCTCTTTTTTTTTTTTAATTCTTTATTTAAAGGTTTTGCATATAACATACAGAAGAAAGGATAACAAATTACAATACATTACAATACACATTAGGGGAAGGGAACATAGGGTAAAGGGCAGGGGTTGGGGTAAGATAATAGGGCAAGGGAGCAGCTTGAAGATCTATATAGCACACAATCCCACACGCAGCCAGCACGGCAGTATGTTAAGGCTTTCTGTTGGGGACCTTGGTCACAGTCAGCCCCCCCCCCCCCCCCGCCCATGATCTGCCAACGCCTCTCCCCGCAAGGCACCCCAGAGGCTATCCGGAGTCAACGGTCAAGCCCACCACCAGGGGAGCCAGAGGGGGGGTGAAAGGGCAAACTGCTACAGCAGCGTGATGTTACCATGGTTCAAGTCTTGATCTCAACTATCTGGTTCAGCAAACAGCTGTTTAAAGTCCTCAGACTCCTGGTAAATTAGCCATGACATCCACGTGCGCCTGTACTGCTTGTCTCTGTCATGCATTGCCAGTGTGAGATCCTCCATCTCAGAGGTGTTCAACACCTCCTCAACCCAGTTCCTTACAGTGGGGGCTCTTTGTTGCTTCCAAAATCTTGGAATTGCCAGCTTAGCCACATTCAACAGATGAACCTGCAGAGATTTCTTATACTTGCTCACAGGGCGATTCGTTGAATGCAGCAGGATCTGAGCGGGGTCTGTGAGGGTCTGACCCCCGGTGAGTTGGGAGATAATGGTCAGCACTCCCTCCCAGTATGCCCGGATCTTGGAGCAGGACCAGAGGACATGAACCAGAGTGCCCCGCTTGGTCCCGCACCTCCAACAATGTGGATCCACCGTGGCAGACAATTTAAGCCTGTCAGGCGTATAATACCACCGTGTTAATACCTTATAGTTAGATTCCTGCACTCTGGTGGCAATTGAGGATCTGTGAGCAAGCGAGGCAATCTAATCTCTGGTCCCTGTCAAACACCGTCCCTAAATCGGCTTCCCATTCCCTCCAGAACGTCGGGGGGCTGTCACACTCCCCCACCAACATTGAATATAATTTGGAGGTCAGGTGATCATTCGGAGTTTCACCCAGACAAATCCTCTCCAGCTCAGTATGAATCCTACACCTATCCCTCCTCAGGCCCTGCCCAGACACAAAGGACTGCAAACATATTAGGGTCCATGGGTCAAGCTCTGCATTTCCCCATTTGGATCTCAAATCTGACAGTGATGTCCACCCTCTTTCCCAGATCAAATCCCCGGCTCTCAGTTGACGCAGCTCGCTCCAACCACTGAGGTCTGCTCTGGAGGACCCAGGGGCAAATAACGGGTTGGCTATTATGGGAACCATAGGGGAGGGCCATGGGGAGATCTCCGAGTATGCTCTGTACGTCCCAAAGACCCTCAGTGTTGCCGCAATAGTCGGGTGTCTCCTCAGGTCTAGGGGTAAGCCCCCCTGCCCCACATCAAGGTATCCGGCGGGGTGGGAGCCATGGTATGCTCCAGCTGGACCCATCTTTTTGTGTCCCGCCACGTCTCCCACTCGCAGATTCTCTGCAGGTGTGAGGCCGCCCAGTAGAGCCTAATGTCGGGTAGAGACATGCCCCCTTGATTTTTGGGCCTATAGAGTGTGCGCCTCCCAATCCTCGGCCTCTTTGTATTCCAGACGAAACTCAGAAGGGACCTGCTGAGGTCAGTGAAGAAACTCGCAGGAATCCGGACCGGCAGGGCCTGGAACAGGTACAACAATCTGGGCAGGATCGTCATCTTTATTATGTTTACCCTCCCCATCCAGGAAAAGGTGGGTAGGTCCCACCTCTCCAAATCAGCTCTAATTCTCCTAGCCAATGGGAGGAAGTTCAGGGCTACTATGTTGTACAGGGAGCAAGGTAGCTGAGTTCCCAGGTATGTTAATGAGGCCGTGGTCCATCTAAAAGGGAATGATTGTCGTATGGTCTTGACTAGGTCCCCCCGGAGGGACACATTCATGGCTTCAGACTTATCAAAGTTGATTTTTAGGTGTGCGAGCCTCCCGTATGTCTCAAATTTCTTCATCAGGACTGGAATCGTTACTGAGGGATTAGTAATAAAAAAGAGTAGATCATCCGCGTAAGCAGCGACCTTATGGATGCTCTCGCGGGAGACTAGTCCCCGGATGTCATTGTTTTCTCTGATTCTACACAGGAAGGGCTCAAGCGATAAGGCAAAGAGGAGGGGTGAGAGGGGGCAACCCTGGCGAGTTCCATTCCTGATCCACACCGGGTCCGAGAGGTGGCCATTGACCCTTACCCTTTCTGAAGGAGTGGTGTATAGGGCTTCAATGAACAATCTCATATTGTTTCCCAAACCGATATGCCGAAGGGACTCTCTCAGGAACTGTCAACTTACCCTATCGAAAGCCTTCTCGGCATCGGTGGGGAGGAGCATCAGGGGGGTCTCAGAGGTTTTGGCTGAATGTATGATATTAATGGCTCGAATAACGTTGTCCCTAGCCTCTCTATGCAGTACAAACCCAGTCTGATCCAGGTGCACGAGATGGGGGACCAGCGGTGACAATCTATTAGCTAAGATTTTTGCATAAAGCTTCATGCCCGCGTTAAGCAGAGAGATGGGTCTATAACTTTTGCAGGATAACGGGTCTTTCCCTGACTTATGGATAACAGTGATATGGGCTTCTAATTCCCTACTCGAGAATGCTCCCAGCTTTTCCTCGTCAAGTATCGTGTTCCAGGCCCTTACCAATCGCGATCCCAACAGTGCCTCAAAGGTTTTGTAATACCTAGCCGTAAAACCGTCCGGCCCCGGAGCCTTTCCCACTGGCATGAATTTAATCGCCAGTTCACCCATGTTAATTGGGGTCTCAAGTAGGGCTGCAGACTCCTCCGAGACCTTCGGCATATTTGAACACGCCAGGTATTGCCTAATTCTCTCTACTTGCCCTACTCCTGACGCGTCGCTCTGGGTCTGCTGTTGTTTGAGGGCTCTTGCAAGGAGGGCACTATTTTTGTTACCAAATTCATAATACCGCCTTTTACATTTTCTAATCACATGCTTAGCTTTTTGCCTTAACAGGGCGTTTAGGGACACTCTAGCTTGCGTAAGCTCTCCGAGTACACTCGCTGCCTCTGACTGCTTGTGGGAGAGTTCCAGAGCATTGAACCTCTCTGTCAGTCTCGCCAGCATAGCTGTGTTTTCCTTCTTTAATCTCGAGGCCTGGTTAATCAGGATACCCCGGATAACGCTTTTGTGGGCTTCCTATAGGGTCAGAGGCGAGGCCTCCCCGTTGTCGTTCTCATTAAAGTACGAGGTGATACCATCTCTGACAGCTTGTAGCACCACCGAATTTTGCAGCAGGGATTCGTTTAGCCGCCATGTGAAGGGGGAGAGGGGCCTATTCACCAGGTCTAGATCCAGGTAAACAGGGGCATGGTCCGAGAATGAAGTGGGGTAAATACCATCACCTGAAACTCGCTCCAACAAGCTATGCGAGACCCAAAGGTAATCAATCCTGGAGTACGTCCCATGCACCTTAGAATAAAATGAATAATCCCTTGCTGTGGGGTTTCTAATTCGCCACGCATCCACCAGCTGTAGGCTCTGTAATCATTTCCTTAGGGATCTGAGAGCGTGTTGAGTAACTGCAGATTTACCCGCTGAGGTGTCGATGAGAGGGTCATCTGGCAGGTTAAAATCCCCCCCCCTTCCCCAGGATCAGCTCACCCTCAGCAAACCTCTGGGCTCTGTCCAATGTCTGCTTGAGGAACTGGACCTGACCCTGGTTGGGAGCGTACACCGAAATCAAGGTATAACACTTCTGGTTAATCAAGCCTTTAACCATGACCACTCTCCCCAAGTCATCAGTCCATGAATCCAACAAAGAGAAAGAAGCGTCTCATGCAATCAAGATTGACGCTCCTTTTTTTTTCCCTTCAGCGGCACAGCTGGTGAAGACGAGTGGGAAAAATCTACTATTCAGTTTGGGAGCTGCACCTCTTTTGAAGTGCGTCTCTTGGCTGAAAATTATTTTCGCCCTGTATCTCCTCAACTCCTGTCACAGTATCGTTCTTTTTTCTGCCGTGTTCAGGCCTTTTACATTCAGGGACACAACCTTCAGCGAGCCCATATTATGGGAACAGTGCCCGAATAGATAAATTAGAATGAGGCTGCTGCTAAAGCCTCTGGGGTTGCGGGGTGCCGGGATGGGGGGGAGGGGGCCGGTGCGGGTAACAGTTAAGACTGGGGGGGTACACAGGTAGGGGGGAATAAACAAGTATGAAACTAAGAACTAGACTAACTGATAGTCAACCGGTAAATCACAAACACGCGCTCCGGGGATGGTGCTTTTTAGTGGAAAACGGTGGAGGTCCACACTATCCCCCCAACAATAATGGGGCGGATAAGCAGTCCGCTTCTTTCCCTCCCCTCTGTGAGGACCAAGGCCGTCACTAAAGGGGTGCACCTAGCGTATAGGGGGAGTAGAGGACTGGAGCCGTGATCTGAGGGGTGTGAACTGCACTATATTTGTAATCTCAGCAGATTGCACTCTAAGGCATGAGAGATATGGGGGGGATGTAGGTAGCAGGGTGGATGGAAACCATAGGATCAAGTGACAGGGCCGCCCGAGCACGGCCACCCGGTCAGCAGCGCATCCCAGTCGAGAGACCGCCGAGCACCCGCAACCGCGGCTAATGCCGTAAAAGGTGGCAGTGAGGCCCGTGGGCATAATGCCACTGATGGGCCCCCTGTCAGGAGCAGGACGGTACACCAGGGGGCCACCCGGCAGGTCCCAATGGGACAGAGCCGACCGATAGCCCATACACACGCGGCCGAACAGCAACTATTCCAAACGGACCCATCCCAGCAACATGTTAGTATAAACAACAGGAGGGCCAGGGACGCACGTCCAATGTGCTCGTTGGCGCTGCCACATCCACCAAGAGCGACCAAACCCACTCCAACCTAGCAGAATGAAATAAAACATAACACAGAACGTAGGGGAGCCGGCTGGCGGCCTGCGGGAGGCAAGTCCCAGCCGGGGTTCAATGATCAACTTAAATATTCTTTAAACCAATTAACACTTAACAAGGGGCCCTTACCATAGCGCCACACGCCTCGCCCACCCCGGTCGCTCACCCCCCCAGCTCTAAATCGCAGGGTGGTGGGACTGACCGACACGAGGAGGAACTGGGTGTCTGCGCAGAGGGATTAGAGGCCTCGTCTGTTTCTTCCAGCCCTGCGAGGGGCTCCAGCTGCTCTCTGCGGCCAGCGGCCATCAACGGCCGGCAGGTCCGGAACAGTCCAGTCAGGCACATCCACCGGCGCCACCTCCAAGAAATGGAACAAGTCCGGAAGCTGGCTAGGAGATCTCAACATGAAGAGGCTGTCTTTTTTCCGAACTAGTAGTTGAAAAGGGTGTCCCCAGCGGTAGTTAGCTCTCTGGTTCTGGATACTGACCAGCAAGGGCTTTAGAAGCTTCCTCATTTGCAAAGTCCTGCGAGACAGGTCTTGTAGAATAATCACCTGGGCGCCCTGGAACGCAATGGGCCCTTTCTCCCAAGCTCGGCGGGTAATCTCTTCTTTAATTTTGAAGAAGTGAACCCGGCATATGATGTCTCTGGGTCTGTCTCTCCCCGGCGGACGGGGGCCCAGCGCGCGATGCACCCGGTCCAGTTCAATACTGTTTGTGCTGGGGAGCTTCAGGAGCTCATTGAAAATTGCTGTTACTGTAGCTGCAAGGTCTCGGAGCTCCACCGATTCAGGGACTCCCCTCAAGCGAAGGTTGTTCCTCCGGTTTGGGTTCTCAACGTCGTCATGTGCAAGGATGAGGTCGGACTCATGACGCCTGCTCTCTACTTGCTGTTGTTCCAGAGTTGCCACACGTGCTTCTAGCGACCTGTGCGAGCTCTCCGCGCCGTCCACTCTAAGAATGATGTCTGTCACCGCCCCTTGTAAGGTCACCAGCTCCCTCTTAATAGCGCCCTCCATCCGGGAGACGTATCCATCGAAGTCACCTTTGGTAGGGAGGCCACACAGGGCCTCATTGATGTTGACTCTAACCGCTTCTGCTACTACATACAGTAGGTCGAGCGGAATGGACGAATGGGAGCTGTGGTCAGGTACTGAAAGTGTGGGGCTACGCAGGGTCACTTCCCCAGCATGAGGGTTCAGTACGGCATTAGGCTCACCCTGCCCTGTGTGGTGGGCAGCAGGATGAAAGGGGCTGCACTGCCTCCCACTGGTCAGGGGGTTCTGTCCGGGCCGTCCTAGCCGTGACAGCCCCACTGTGCCCCATATCCCTTGATCTCTTGACCCAGTGTTGGGGACCGTCTCAGGGTGGACCCGCCAGGGTGGAGTGGGACTCTCCAGGGGCATCGGCGTGGCTGATATGCTGCTCAGCTCGGGGGAGAAGGCGACCGATCCCGGCGAGAGTCAGGACATATCCCCACTAACCGGGGGAATGCGCATAAGACCCATGACCCGGGGTGGCGAATCAGGGCTTCCCGCGTCCATCTCCAGTGACCCAGCGCTCTCTGCAGATATCTGTGAGGTGGGGCCGCTATTTTGCTGCTGTGGCTCCCCCATTGTCGGGAAGTGGGTCCCCTGCCGCTGCGTGCCCTGGCTGAGCGGGCTCCGGCTGGAATCCAGGGGTAAGGGGGCTGGGGTGCAACCACTAACCTTGGTGCCGCCAGGTGCTCCTCCAGTAGGGCCTGTGTGACCATCCGCCTCTCAATGAACCTGAGCGGACACCAACTGGCAGTGTCTCCGGCTCACAGCTGTCTCACGCCCGCCGCTCTCATCCTCCGACGTCGGTGGAAAACTCCCCCCGCCTGCAGCCGGCTCACGTCCTAAGCCTCCTCCCCCCGCCCGCGGCCAGCTCGCGTCTGCCGTCTCTGCTCTCCGGCGGTGGAGCGCAGGAGCCCCCTCCATGGGGTTGTGGGTCCTCAGTGCGCTGCGGGCGATCAGGACCGATCCGGCCAGTGTCTGCAGGGCCGGCCATGCCTCCACGTGCTCCCGCACCTCTTGCCGCCATCTTATCGCCCGCCCCCCCCCCCAGAGGTACCGCCGTCCTGGGCACGAAAAAAGGAGGGAATGGAGCTGTCCCGCAGCTTCCTGGGTGCTCCCCTGCTTTTCCCCTTTCTGGGCATCTGTTCCTTAGGCTCTTCTATAGTACCTGAGTGCCTCTAAACACTGTGTCAGTGCGGAGCTCCCCTTGCCCACTTCTCTACGGCTCCATGTCAAGCCACGCCCCTCAAGTGGCTCTTTTTTACTTGCACAAAGTAAATGTTTTAGGTGTTAATAACTAAAATATATGCACATTTAAGAGTTTATAAACTCCTGTTCTCTCTATTCTTCCAATAATGCATTTTTGTTATTGAATGCCTTATTCTGAAATAAAGCATAAAACAGTCCTTTTTCATAAGATATTTTAAGGAAAGTTTACTGAATCAAGGCCTGTGTCTTCAAAAGATTTAATATCATCTGTGTATCATCCTCTAAGGCTATGTTTTAATTGTTTTATGTTTTTAATATGTCTGAATATATGTAGATACATCTTTCAATAAAATATTATATGTTTTGATATTTATATAGTGGTGCCACACATTTGTTGTAGGGTTAGGTTGAGGAGTAGTGGGACTCCTTGTTTCAAAAAAAATCTGTGTTAATAAGAAAGCAAATTAATCGAAATAAATGTGAGGATACTGTAGAATTTTTAAAAAGTTTAAGAGACATAGGGGTTGATTCAGCACCAGGTAAGAAAATTTACACCCCAAGGTACACAACGAAAGTGAATGCCAATTTTCTCTCTTAAAGCTAGTGACTTTTCTCACCAGGTGCTGAATCCCATACAGACATTTTGTATATGAGTCTGGGTTGTTTTATATCATGTAAAAAGCTCCCCATGTTTTAATGAATAACCCCTCCTATGAAAAATAGTATTAACAGTGGACCAATTGAGATAAAACATGAGTTCTTGGGTCCAATAGCTGATCTTTCATTACCTGAAATAAGAGTCCATTAATAAAGGCTGAATCATAACATGAAAGCCTCAGTCTAGTCTCACCTTGTACATTGCCTATTAGAAAATGCTAATCCAGTTCCAGATTGTATTCAGTTTATTACATCTCATTGGATCTAGTCACATAATCAGAGCATTTAGATTACACAGCAAAATAGATTTACAAGGTTTCATTGGCTTCTATGGCTGGTGCTTTAGTTCGGGTGGCAGTTGTTCAAAGTCAATTAGAACGCAGCAGCCCGTAATTATAAAGCATTACAGCAAATCAGCGCAGCCCTTCAAGCAGGTAGTTGCCAGGCTTGTATGTTGCACTTGCTGGCATTTCTCTGGGGAAATGATTAGAGCAAGTGCAGATTGTTCCTGTAATTGCAGTAATAACATGAACAGCGACAATTAATATGTGGATGACACAGTTTTTATGTCGCCTGTTTTTGTAGCTAATAGGTGTAAATTAAAGTCATTGTGCTGAGTTCTGTTTGCACTTAAACCATATTGGCTGAGTTTGTATATGGTTTGTTATTGTTCTGTTGATGAACTCATTATGCAAATCCATCTGGTGGATGTGATCTACAAGTGGCCGATAAGAGGCTTGCTTTTCATATCGGAGAATAGCTGTGGCTATGGATGTGCTACTTGCCCTTGAAGTGATTATGGAGGACCACCATCTGCCACCATCAAGGCTATGCTATGCCATTGCCTTGACTGTCGGCCATATGTGCTGTGGAAGCAGGGGAGACCATCTCAGAAATATTCTTAGGAGTGAGAATTAAAAGCCTGTTTTTGACTAGTTCAAGAAAAAAAGAAGTATATGCTCTAGATCCTCTACATTCATTTTATTTTATATCTTGAGCAGTTCATGGGTAGGCTCCAATGTTCACAACCGGAAGGCTCCTAAATCGCAATTGTTAGTTTGGAGTACCTGTGTTACCCACACCACCTAGGTTTACGTGGGCCCTTGGGCGGCATGGTCTCAGTGGGCCCATTTGTAGTGAAGAGTCGCATCACATAACTGAGGGACATCCCAAATCTGGATGCCCCCTAAGGATCAAAAGAAATGAAAGAGAAACCTTCTTTAAAAAAAAAACGTACCTCTACAGTGCTTTCCTTCCCGGCACACAGTCCGGGTCTCCTTGTTGCCGCCTGCTGTTAGATCACCCGCCGGCGCGTCTGTCATATGGTGTGGAGGCCCCTTCCTCTCTCCCTGGTGGGGACAGTGCAGGCAGCAGTGGAACCTTATTGCTGCACAGTGTTGTCCCCACCCAGCGGGGAAAAGAAGTTGCACCGCCACCCCCAGTCTGCCACGGTCACGCGCCATTGCACACCCCAAAGTTCGACCCTGTCAGTGGGCCCCCCTGGAGGCCGGGGGCCCCCGGCAGCTGCCCCGCCTTGCCGGCCATGACCCACAGAGTATGTGTGATGGATTCTTCTGGGACAATGAGATGCCCTGTATGGCATTGGTGGGGCATGGGTGCAGCAAGACCCTTTTACACACTCTTGTAGGAGTATAAAACACAGTTCCAAGTCAGGTTCTACCGCTATTGCTAAATTGTCTAATATTAAAAATATATTTAAACATACTGGTGAGGAGGTGTTAATTATACTGTACACCCCCAACCCAACCAAGCTTGTGTTTTTTTTCTACTACAAGGATGCACAACCTGCAGTCCGGGGGCCACATGCGCCACACACTGAATTCAATTGAGGCCCTTGCCACCTTTGTCTACCTCTACCTACCTCTACTCGCCTCACCTACGCTTACCTCTACCCACCTCTTCCTGTCTACCTTTTCCCACCTTACCCCAGCCCACATCACCTTTTCCCACCTGATCACTGCCCACTTCTTCCCAGCTTTGTTCCTCTTACCTCACCTCCGATTTTCTCACCTCAGCCCACCTCTCCTCTGCTCATGTCTTTCCACCTCACCTCTGCTCATTTCACCTTTACTGATCATCTCACCTGTTGCCACCACATCTCAGCCCACCTTACCTCTTCCCAATTCATCCGTGCTCACCTTATCTGCATATACATAAAAGCATATATAATACTTTAAAGGGGCCCCAGGGACCCCAAAACACTCATCTTCTTCCCTGCTCTCCAGCCAATGAAAACATCAGCAATCGCATTCCCTGCATTTTTGGGCTGTGCACATGCTCCTGCGCTTCGCAAACACCTGTAGTGGGGGGGTGTGGCCTGCGGCAAACATCCATCCAATGATGGTGCCGGCCACGCCCAGCCCGCAGCACTGAGCCGAGTATTTGCATGTGCCTGCATCCCAGAAGAAGAAGCAGTAGCGGTGAGGAGGTGAAGACAGCATACAGGGTTCAGTTACCGTACCTGCCCACTGCTTCTCGATCTTCTGGCTGGTCAGCAGCACAGAAGCACGGGGACATGTGAATATACTTTTTCTTTTGTTTTATTTTATTTTTGTTTTCTACATTCACCCCATAAAGTGCACGCATATATCCATAAATTATATATTTGGAATGTCATTTTTAAGAGTGGTAATATCATTAATAAATAATAAAAAATCATGATACATATCGATATATATAGATATAAAAAGATATACAAAAAGAATATATAAAATGCTGGATAATAAGGCGGGATCTGTGGTCCTCTGCTTGTAAGTATATACATACTTAATATAAATACATGTAAACCTCTAGTTAAAAACACAAAGTTTAGCATATTGTTAAACAGCCCCTCTGATGACCAGTAGTATAAAATATTTGAGAGGCCTTAACCCCATGTAGATGTTGTGGAATATCTGCATTCCTGAATTATGTGGGAACGCTATCTTATTACACACTTGACAGTCCTGCCTAACCATGATCATGCAGAGGGAGCTGAGCCAGCACCAATAAACAGCTGCTGGAGGAATTCTGAGTTAGGGGGAAGCTGTTACATTGTTTCCTCGTGTTATATGAATCGTGCAGCAGTCTCAGAGCATTGCTAGAGGGGGATTTTCATTTTTTTTACTGAAGGCACGTATCAAGTATTAATGAACAAATCAGGTGTAAATGTTAACCAAATATGAGATATGACATGTAGGGATCAGGGTTGTCATTTTAACATCTACCTCAATGGTTTTCCTAAGAAACCGTTGAAGAGATATTAAGTTACTCATTTCAATATATAGTCCCTATTGGGATCTTTTGGAAAAAAATGAAAAGCATGCTATGTTTATGTTAATTTTGCCAACATTCATCCTGCCTAATATTTCTAAATAAATCCCAGTGCATGTATCAGTGTAACAGTCCCCTCAGAACTGTGTTCATTTTGGAGAGTGAGAAAAAATGAATCAGCAGAAAGGAACACGGGAAGTGCTGGTGAATGAAAGATGAGGCAATGACAAGCCCAAACCCTTAACAAACTATTCCCCAGCATCTAAAATTTAGTTTTTAGTCACTTATTATCCTTTCCCCCACTGGGCTGCAACTCTGTTCAGGACTCTGTTAGGATACGGGCACCGCCATCTTGGCTCAGAAGCATCACACATACTGAGGAGAGGAGAGCGGGATAACGTACAGGGGGTGGGGTTATAGCTGTGTATTGCACAGACAGACATCGCTGGGGTCAGGGAAAGGACCTCAATCCCAGAATGCAGAGCGACACAGACAGAAGAAACTGCTTGTTTGCAGGCTGCCCGATGCCCCATGAGCTGCCATTGGATGTTTAAAGGCTCATAACATGCAGTAGATGCAGGTAGGGTGATTTTTTATCTGAGCAATCCGTATGTACAGGGTGCAGGAAACAAATAAGATATGCTCATATTCAGGGTGAAGGTCCGCTTTAACAGTACCAGTCACAACTAGCCTAGACCGTAGGGGGTCAGCAGGAAAATCCCTGCCAGGAAGCTCTGATTGCAGGAGAGCTTCAAGGAAATCCTCCAGACACACTGGTGCCATAAAAATTAACCATAAACTAATACTCTTATTCAGGGTGAAGGTCCGCTTTAACCTTATGCCTGGAATGCCCCTTTAATCATGTTTGTAAATTGGTATCTGTAACAAATCATGTAATAATATATATGATTGTATTATAAGATGTTAATTGAATTTCATCTTGAGGTCTCTAACTATACCAAAAACAGGATTCTTTTTACCACTAATCTGAGTGGTTTTAGGCTTGACACATAGCCTAGGATAACATAGCACTATTTTAGCACACTACAGTATTATAGCTTACTCATTATGCTTTCATACATTAAACTTTTCAAAAGTGCAATGATTACCTGGTCTCATCAAAACAAAAAATATGCACATTAATGTCAAATATAACCCAGCAACAGCACTGCTCCGCCTAAGCTAACTTGGCAGTGTGAGTCAAAGTTTTCACAGCATTGCAAGTCATGCATTTCATTACATCTTCTGAGTCGGCGTGGTGTTAATTGCCTATTAATATTCATCTTCTTGTTAACACTTACTACACATACATGTTTCAAGCACGTCTTTATATCGCAGCTAAAACTGATGGTAGTCTCACCCCTGGGGAAAGTAAAACATTTTCTTATAGTAATTATGCTTGGGCTGAGTTAGACGTTTGTTTACTGCTTGTAAGATCAGTCTGATTTGTGCTTTTACTTTATCCCTCTGATGTTATTCTGATGTTCGGGGGTGGAATTGGGTGAGAAGATTACCGCGCTAGCAAATCCGTCCAGGGCAGCCCATGAGCAGCTGAGCCCCTCCCCAGGGTGCTTTTGTCAGCTGAGGCTATGGCATAGCAAGGGGAAGATCATGGGCAGGGGTGAAATAGGCTCCTCATAAAGTGGAAAAAACCCAGGGAGGTTTACCCTAAAATATTCCACTACCGGCTACTGGCCTTTCACTGGGGAATCCCAAATCAACATGGCCTGATGTGTGAAACCCCCCAGGTTGCCAAAATTCTCCCCTGTGCCCTGGCTCCCAGGGCAAAGTAAACAATGCCAACCGCATCCCCAGCATCTATAGGCTAAGGCATACTACTTCACCCAGCCAGAGGCCCCCTCGCCTACAGGGTAAACGGGGACATGGCCGCTCCCGCTGCCTATCCCCATGTTCAGTGACTGAACAGATCGGACAAGAACCTGCGCATCTGCCGTGTGACCATGAAAAGGTGCGCTTTTATTGGCAATTTGTGGGATTTCACACAACAGGGAAGTGATTTCAAAATCCCTGGTTTGTCGTGCTATAAAGAGATGGTATTGAACCTTTAATATTGTAGGGACTGAAGCAGGTTTCTGGGGCTGTGAGCATTGCTGGAATGAGGTATCTTGAATGGGTGGTACATTGAGGGGCAGGGAGTGGTAGAAGAGGATTGATTGAATTTTTGTCACAGGGTTTGAATGAGGTGCCAGCCCAGATGGTCCCAAAGCAGTGCATCCCACCTCTTGTGCTTCCTATAGCCAGTCCGCCCCTGGATGGTGTTAATGTGATTAGTTGCATCTATGTAAAATAACTGCAAAGTGCGGCTAGGAAGCATAAATGAAGATACAACCGCACTGAATGACCGAGGGAGCGCTGATCCGGTACACCGTACCACCAAATCCAGGGGGTTCACACGGCATGACATCCCAAATCGAAATACTCCGTGGAAGAGAAATAGCCAGCCTTGTCTTTTAGAGACCACTAAGTTCTGCCCCTCATCTATCCCCTGCCCTCCCAGCTCTCCCCCCATCCTTCCCCTCTCCTCCCAGCTCTTCCCCCATAAATCCCGCTTATCCCCAGCTCTGCCCCCATCAATCCCTTTTATCCCCAGCTCTGCCCCATCCATCCCTTTTATCCCCAGCTCTGCCCCATCCATTCCTTTTATTTCCAGCTCTGCCCCATCTATCACTTTTATTCCCAGCTTTGCCCCATCCTTCCCTTTTATTTCCAACGCTCTGCCCCTTCCATTCCTTTTAGTCCTAGCTCTACTCCATGCATGCCACTTTTTCCCAGCTCTGCTCCATCCACCCCTCTAATTCTTAGCTCTGCCCCATCCCTCCCTCTTATTCCCAGCTCTGCCCTAGCCATCCCTTTTATTCCTAGCTCTACCCCCAATTATCTCTCTTATTCCAAGCTCTACCCCATCCATCCCTCTTATTCCCAGCTCTGCCCCCATCAATTCCTTTTATCCCCAGCTTTGCCCCATCCATCCCTCTTATCCCCAGCTCTGCCCCCATCCATTCCCATTATTTCCAGCTCTGCCCCCATCCATCACTTTTATTCCCAGCGTTGCCCCATCCTTCCCTTTTATTTTCAACGCTCTGCCCCTTCCATTACTTTTGATTCCCAGCTCTGCTCCATGCATGCCACTTATTCCCAGCTCTGCCCCATCCATCCCTCTTATCCCCAGCTCTGCCCCCATCCATTACTTTTATTTCCAGCTCTGCCCCCATTCATCACTTTTATTCCCAGCTTTGTCCCATCCTTCCCTTTTATTTCCAACGCTTTGCCCCTTCCATTCCTTTTATTCCCAGCTCTGCTCCATGCATGCCACTAATTCCCAGCTCTGCCCCCATCCACCCCTCTTATTCCCAGCTCTGCCCTAGCCATCCCTTTTATTCCTAGCTCTACCCCCGTCCATCCCTCTAATTTCAAGCTCTACCCCCATCCATCCCTCTTATTCCAAGCTCTACCCCATCCATGCCTCTTATTCCCAGCTCTGTTTCCATCAATCCCTTTTAGTCCCATCTCTGCCCCTTCCATTCCTCTTATTTCCAGCTCTCCCCCTTCCATTCCTCTTATTTCCAGCTCTGCCCCTTCCGTTCCTCTTATTTCCAGCTCTGCCCCCATACATTCATTTTATCTCCAGCTCTGCCCCTCCCATTCCTGTTATTCCCAGCTCTGCCCCATCCATCCTTCTTATTCCCAGATCTGCCCCTTCCATTCCTCTTATTTCCAGCTCTGCCCCTTCTATTCCTCTTATTTCCAGCTCTGCCCCTTCCATTTCTCTAATTTCCAGCTTTGCCCCTTCCATTCCTCTTATTTCCAGCTCTGCCCCTTCCATTCCTCTTATTTCCAGATCTGCCCCATCCATTCATCCTATTTCCAGCTCTGCCCCATCCATTCCTCTTATTTCCAGCTCTGCCCCTTCCATTCCTCTTATTTCCAGCTCTGCCCCTTCTATTCCTCTTATTTCCAGCTCTGCCCCTTCCATTCCTCTTATTTCCAGCTCTGCCCTTCCATTCCTCTAATTTCCAGCTCTGCCCCTTCCATTTCTCTTATTTCCAGCTCTGCCCCTTCCATTCCTCTTATTTCCAGATCTGCCCCATCCATTCATCCTATTTCCAGCTCTGCCCCATCCATTCCTCTTATTTCCAGCTCTGCCCCTTCCATTCCTCTTATTTCCAGCTCTGCCCCTTCCATTCCTCTAATTTCCAGCTCTGCCCCTTCCATTCCTCTAATTTCCAGATCTGCCCCATCCATTCTTCTTATTTCCGACTCTGCCCCTTCCATTCCTCTTATTTCCAGCTCTGCCCCTTCCATTCCTCTTATTTCCAGCTCTGCCCCTTCCATTCCTCTTATTTCCAGCTCTGCCCTTCCATTCCTCTTATTTCCAGCTCTGCCCTTCCATTTCTCTTATTTCCAGCTCTGCCCCATCCATTCCTGTTATTTCCAACTCTCCCCCTTCCGTTCCTCTTTTTTCCAGCTCTGCCCCTTCCACTTCTCTTATTTCCAGCTCTACCCCCATCCATTCATTTTATCTCCAGCTCTGCCCCTCCCATTCCTGTTATTCCCATCTCTGCCCCTTCCATCCCTCTTATTCCCAGATCTTCCCCTTCCATTCCTCTTATTTCCAGCTCTGCCCCTTCCATTCCTCTTATTTCCAGCTCTGCCCCTTCCATTCCTCTTATTTCCAGCTCTGCCCCTTCCATTCCTCTTATTTCCAGCTCTGCCCCTTCCATTCCTCTTATTTCCAGCTCTGTCCCTTCCATTCCTGTAATTTCCAGCTCTGCCCCTTCCATTCCTCTTATTTCCAGCTCTGCCCTTCCATTCCTCTTATTTCCAGCTCTGCCCCTTCCATTCCTGTAATTTCCAGCTCTGCCCCTTCCATTCCTCTTATTTCCAGCTCTGCCCCATCCATTCCTCTTATTTCCAGCTCTGTCCCTTCCATTCCTCTTATTTCCAGCTCTGCCCCTTACATTCCTCTTATTTCCAGCTCTGCCCCTTCCATTCCTCTTATTTCCAGCTCTGCCCTTCCATTCCTCTTATTTCCAGTTCTGCCCCTTCCATTTCTATTATTTCCAGCTCTGCCCCTTCCATTCCTCCTATTTCCAGCTCTGCCCCCTTCCATTCCTCCTATTTCCAGCTCTGTCCCCATTCATTCATTTTATTTCCAGCTCTGCCCCTTCTATTCCTCTTATTTCCAGCTCTGCCCCTTCTATTCCTCTTATTTCCAGCTCTGCCCCTTCCATTCCTCTTATTTCCAGCTCTGCCCCTTCCATTCCTCTAATTTCCAGATCTGCCCCATCCATTCTTCTTATTTCCGGCTCTGCCCCTTCCATTCCTCTTATTTCCAGCTCTGCCCCCATCCATTCATTTTATCTCCAGCTCTGCCCCTCCCATTCCTGTTATTCCCAGCTCTGCCCCATCCATCCCTCTTATTCCCAGATCTGCCCCTTCTATTCCTCTTATTTCCAGCTCTGCCCCTTCCATTTCTCTAATTTCCAGCTTTGCCCCTTCCATTCCTCTTATTTCCAGCTCTGCCCCTTCCATTCCTCTTATTTCCAGATCTGCCCCATCCATTCATCCTATTTCCAGCTCTGCCCCATCCATTCCTCTTATTTCCAGCTCTGCCCCTTCTATTCCTCTTATTTCCAGCTCTGCCCCTTCCATTCCTCTTATTTCCAGCTCTGCCCTTCCATTCCTCTAATTTCCAGCTCTGCCCCTTCCATTCCTCTTATTTCCAGCTCTGCCCCTTCCATTCCTCTTATTTCCAGATCTGCCCCATCCATTCATCCTATTTCCAGCTCTGCCCCATCCATTCCTCTTATTTCCAGCTCTGCCCCTTCCATTCCTCTTATTTCCAGCTCTGCCCCTTCCATTCCTCTAATTTCCAGCTCTGCCCCTTCCATTCCTCTAATTTCCAGATCTGCCCCATCCATTCTTCTTATTTCCGACTCTGCCCCTTCCATTCCTCTTATTTCCAGCTCTGCCCCTTCCATTCCTCTTATTTCCAGCTCTGCCCCTTCCATTCCTCTTATTTCCAGCTCTGCCCTTCCATTCCTCTTATTTCCAGCTCTGCCCTTCCATTTCTCTTATTTCCAGCTCTGCCCCATCCATTCCTGTTATTTCCAACTCTCCCCCTTCCGTTCCTCTTTTTTCCAGCTCTGCCCCTTCCACTTCTCTTATTTCCAGCTCTACCCCCATCCATTCATTTTATCTCCAGCTCTGCCCCTCCCATTCCTGTTATTCCCATCTCTGCCCCTTCCATCCCTCTTATTCCCAGATCTTCCCCTTCCATTCCTCTTATTTCCAGCTCTGCCCCTTCCATTCCTCTTATTTCCAGCTCTGCCCCTTCCATTCCTCTTATTTCCAGCTCTGCCCCTTCCATTCCTCTTATTTCCAGCTCTGCCCCTTCCATTCCTGTAATTTCCAGCTCTGCCCCTTCCATTCCTCTTATTTCCAGCTCTGCCCTTCCATTCCTCTTATTTCCAGCTCTGCCCCTTCCATTCCTGTAATTTCCAGCTCTGCCCCTTCCATTCCTCTTATTTCCAGCTCTGCCCCATCCATTCCTCTTATTTCCAGCTCTGTCCCTTCCATTCCTCTTATTTCCAGCTCTGCCCCTTACATTCCTCTTATTTCCAGCTCTGCCCCTTCCATTCCTCTTATTTCCAGCTCTGCCCTTCCATTCCTCTTATTTCCAGTTCTGCCCCTTCCATTTCTATTATTTCCAGCTCTGCCCCTTCCATTCCTCCTATTTCCAGCTCTGCCCCCTTCCATTCCTCCTATTTCCAGCTCTGTCCCCATTCATTCATTTTATTTCCAGCTCTGCCCCTTCTATTCCTCTTATTTCCAGCTCTGCCCCTTCTATTCCTCTTATTTCCAGCTCTGCCCCTTCCATTCCTCTTATTTCCAGCTCTGCCCTTCCATTCCTCTTATTTCCAGTTCTGCCCCTTCCATTTCTATTATTTCCAGCTCTGCCCCCTTCCATTCCTCCTATTTCCAGCTCTGTCCCCATTCATTCATTTTATTTCCAGCTCTGCCCCTTCTATTCCTCTTATTTCCAGCTCTGCCCCTTCTATTCCTCTTATTTCCAGCTCTGCCCCTTCCATTCCTCTTATTTCCAGCTCTGCCCCTTCCATTCCTCTAATTTCCAGATCTGCCCCATCCATTCTTCTTATTTCTGGCTCTGCCCCTTCCATTCCTCTTATTTCCAGCTCTGCCCCCATCCATTCATTTTATCTCCAGCTCTGCCCCTCCCATTCCTGTTATTCCCAGCTCTGCCCCATCCATCCCTCTTATTCCCAGATCTGCCCCTTCCATTCCTCTTATTTCCAGCTCTGCCCCTTCTATTCCTCTTATTTCCAGCTCTGCCCCTTCCATTTCTCTAATTTCCAGCTCTGCCCCTTCCATTCCTCTTATTTCCAGCTCTGCCCCTTCCATTCCTCTTATTTCCAGATCTGCCCCATCCATTCATCCTATTTCCAGCTCTGCCCCATCCATTCCTCTTATTTCCAGCTCTGCCCCATCCATTCCTCTTATTTCCAGCTCTGCCCCTTCCATTCCTCTTATTTCCAGCTCTGCCCCTTCTATTCCTCTTATTTCCAGCTCTGCCCCTTCCATTCCTCTTATTTCCAGCTCTGCCCTTCCATTCCTCTAATTTCCAGCTCTGCCCCTTCCATTCCTCTTATTTCCAGCTCTGCCCCTTCCATTCCTCTTATTTCCAGATCTGCCCCATCCATTCATCCTATTTCCAGCTCTGCCCCATCCATTCCTCTTATTTCCAGCTCTGCCCCTTCCATTCCTCTTATTTCCAGCTCTGCCCCTTACATTCCTCTAATTTCCAGATCTGCCCCATCCATTCTTCTTATTTCCGACTCTGCCCCTTCCATTCCTCTTATTTCCAGCTCTGCCCCTTCCATTCCTCTTATTTCCAGCTCTGCCCTTCCATTCCTCTTATTTCCAGCTCTGCCCTTCCATTTCTCTTATTTCCAGCTCTGCCCCATCCATTCCTGTTATTTCCAACTCTCCCCCTTCCGTTCCTCTTTTTTCCAGCTCTGCCCCTTTCACTTCTCTTATTTCCAGCTCTGCCCCCATCCATTCATTTTATCTCCAGCTCTGCCCCTCCCATTCCTGTTATTCCCATCTCTGCCCCTTCCATCCCTCTTATTCCCAGATCTTCCCCTTCCATTCCTCTTATTTCCAGCTCTGCCCCTTCCATTCCTCTTATTTCCAGCTCTGCCCCTTCCATTCCTCTTATTTCCAGCTCTGCCCCTTCCATTCCTCTTATTTCCAGCTCTGCCCCTTCCATTCCTGTAATTTCCAGCTCTGCCCCTTCCATTCCTGTAATTTCCAGCTCTGCCCCTTCCATTCCTCTTATTTCCAGCTCTGCCCTTCCATTCCTCTTATTTCCAGCTCTGCCCCTTCCATTCCTCTTATTTCCAGCTCTGCCCCTTCCATTCCTCTTATTTCCAGCTCTGCCCCATCCATTCCTCTTATTTCCAGCTCTGTCCCTTCCATTCCTCTTATTTCCAGCTCTGCCCCTTACATTCCTCTTATTTCCAGCTCTGCCCCTTCCATTCCTCTTATTTCCAGCTCTGCCCTTCCATTCCTCTTATTTCCAGTTCTGCCCCTTCCATTTCTATTATTTCCAGCTCTGCCCCTTCCATTCCTCCTATTTCCAGCTCTGCCCCCTTCCATTCCTCCTATTTCCAGCTCTGTCCCCATTCATTCATGTTATTTCCAGCTCTGCCCCTTCTATTCCTCTTATTTCCAGCTCTGCCCCTTCTATTCCTCTTATTTCCAGCTCTGCCCCTTCCATTCCTCTTATTTCCAGCTCTGCCCCTTCCATTCCTCTAATTTCCAGATCTGCCCCATCCATTCCTCTTATTTCCAGCTCTGCCCCTTCCATTCCTCTTATTTCCAGCTCTGCCCCTTCCATTCCTCTTATTTCCAGCTCTGCCCCTTCCATTCCTCTTATTTCCAGCTCTGCCCCTTCCATTCCTCTTATTTCCAGCTCTGCCCCTTCCATTCCTCCTATTTCTAGCTCTTCCCCCTTCCATTCCTCCTATTTCCAGCTCTGTCCCCATTCATTCATTTTATTTCCAGCTCTGCCCCTTCCATTCCTCTTATTTCCAGCTCTGCCCCTTCCATTCCTCTTATTTCCAGCTCTGCCCCTTCCATTCCTCCTATTTCTAGCTCTTCCCCCTTCCATTCCTCCTATTTCCAGCTCTGTCCCCATTCATTTTATTTCCAGCTCTGCCCCTTCCATTCCTCTTATTTCCAGCTCTGCCCCCTCCATTCCTCTTATTTCCAGCTCTGCCCCTTCCATTCCTCTTATTTCCAGCTCTGCCCCTTCCATTCCTCTAATTTCCAGCTCTGCCCCTTCCATTCCTCTTATTTCCAGCTCTGCCCCCATCCATTCCTCTTATTCCCAGCTCTGTCCCCATTCATTCATCTTATTTCCATCTCTGCCCCTTCCATTCCTCTTATTCCCAGCTCTGTCCCCATTCATTCATTATATTTCCAGCTCTGCCCCTTCCATTCCTCTTATTCCCAGCTCTGTCCCCATTCATTCATTATATTTCCAGCTCTGCCCCTTCCATTCCTCTTATTCCCAGCTCTGTCCCCATTCATTTTATTTCCAGCTCTGCCCCATCCATTCATCTTATTCCCAGCTCTGTCCCCATTCATTCATTATATTTCCAGCTCTGCCCCTTCCATTCCTCTTATTTCCAGCTCTGTCCCCATTCATTCATTTTATTTCCAGCTCTGCCCCATCCATTCATCTTATTTCAATCTCTGCCCCTTCCATTCATCTTATTTCCATCACTGCCCCTTCCATTCCTCTTATTCCCAGCTCTGTCCCCATTCATTCATTATATTTCCAGCTCTGCCCCTTCCAATCCTGTTTTTCTCAGCTCTGCTCCATGCATCCCTCTTATTACCCGGTTCTGCCTCACCCATTCCTCTTATTAGCAGCTCTGCCCCCATCCACCCCTCTTATTCGCAGCTCTGCCCCATCCATCCCTCTTATTCTTAGCTCTGCCCTCATGCCACCTGAAAGGCTGGGTTCCCTTGTAGCCCAGCGCCTCGCAATCTCTTGTCGGGCTTCTCTTTCTGGCTCACTCCAACGTGGCGACGCCCCCGCCATCAGTCACGGTGGGCTACCATTCCCCCCTCCATTCACTGCAATGGAAGGGGACGTAGCAGTCCCTAGAAGGGTCAGGACCTGATATCTTCCCCCGCTACCCTCTAACAGGGTGCGTGCCCGCGCCGGCCATTCACAAAAGGAATAGCGGGGATGCGGCCTCTGCTCACGCATGAGCTTTCGGACAGGGAAAGAAGTGAGTTTATGACCAACCTAGGGGGTTCCACACAGTGGGGCACTCCCAATAGGGGTGCCCCCAGTGGAGCGAGGGTGGGTTTTGGTCCTCTTTAAATAAGGCTCCCTGTCTACCTAGACTTTATGCTATAGCCCATCCTGTAGTCACTTTATAATAAAGGATCATATTATTTCATGATATATGTTTAATGGGGTCACGTAAGGTGGTATAATTAATGACTATTGTTAATATTCAATTTCAGTTTAATTACCGTAATTGATTGCAATGAATTATAATTATGAAAAAAAAAGGAAGAAGGAGCGTGCACATCCCCAGCGCATGCACGCTCCCGTCACCAGCCTATCTGAATGGCTGGGCACGGGAGTGTGCACACAGCCTATAGGAGCAGATATGTAGCAGCTCTTGTTTACATCAGTGAGAGAGCGCCAGGAAGAGGTTAGTGCTGCGGCTGTGGGTTTCATACAGGAGGAAATGCCAGTGACCTGCACTGGAATCTTTTAGATTCCAAGGCTGCTCAGTGGTGTTTTGTTCCGCTTTAAGTGAAAGAACACACAATGAAAAGTGTCAGGAAACACAACTGCACTTCCTATTTGAAGGCCATTGGCTGATCCCTATGATACCATTAAGGGGGGGGGGGGGGATCAACTATGGCAGGATTTACAGAAAATGTAATTCATTTTTATTTGCAGCAATCTGAATTACCCTGGGGAGGGATGCATATAAGCACTGTTTCCCAAAAGGTTGTTGGTAGGTGGTTAGTGGCACACTTTCACCAAATATCTAAATATCAAGCCTCTATTAATCAATACTGTGGGTGCTGCCTTACAGGATAATTCTTCTTATTCCATAGACCAATTATTTAAAAGTATAAGGCGCACACCAATTGCGTTTAAAAATATTTTTTTACTTTTTAGTTCTGCATTTAAGACCCATATTTTATCCATACAGGCAGGGGTTAAATACTACATCATCTCAAAATATTTACAATGGTGTATGCACATTTCATATACCAGCAAATATAGTACACACACGCTCTTCCTGTCTGTGAACTTTCTCTGCTGCTTTATATTCTATAGCAAAGATCAACACAGAAAAAATGGCAGCAATTGTATCCACAGTGTAAGTTCACTCGCATTCCGAGAGTGGATTAAAGCATTCTAAACTTAGGCCCTTATTTAAGAAGGCCAGTAGTTTGACGTGGTGTTTTTTCAACCTACCAGTACCGCTTACGTCAGTGTCCTTCCTTTTCATTGGCGGCTTTATTATTCTGTATCAGGTGCAGGCTGGGATACAATTTCCCGGCGCACGCCCGCCGCTCAAACAATGAAGTTGAAGGAGGCGCTTCAATTAAGGTTAGTTAGTGTGTTTCTCCCATGCACAGATGTATTAGATTATATCATTGTTTGACATTATATTTAAATGTATGTCCTGCAACCTGTCCTTTGTCATGATTAAGGGTGAGAACCCGAAACGCGTAGACGTGTAAAGGACACCCTGTTTATGCTGCTCTTATCTATACTGCTGTGATGGACTTTTAACCAGTTTGAAATAAATGGACTTTTAATTTGCTCTACTACTATGTGGCTGGCTTTTCCATGGCTTTTGGATACTACCAAGTTCTGAGGTGAGCACTCCAGCCTTGCCTGAGTGGGGGGCTGTATTTCCTGTCTATGAGATGGCACTCCTGTCGTTCAATTTCCTTATTTAAGAAGGGATAGCGTCAGGTAGCGCCTGGTTAATGAGAGGTAGAGACAGGTAGCAACTGGAAAACGCTGGACACGGCACGCAATTACACATTTATCATGCAGAATCTGTTTAGCGACTGGGATAGCGCCATGTTGCGTCTGATTCATCATTATCACAGCCTCAGCAAACAGCGCCGCGTTCAGCCTTGCACAGCGCCAGGTATGACCTCTCGCTACCTGATACATTTCAATGGACGATCCTTTTCTTCTCTTTAAACAGGGTTTTTGATTTTTATTCTTTTTCCAAAAAATCTCAGATAATGCTGTGACCTCTTCTGGCATTGAAAAAGCAGTTTTTTGACACATTTTTCATTTTTCAGATATTTCTCCAGAAGTGACATTACAGGTCTGGCATTAAAGCGGACCTTCAGCATGATTTAATGAAAAGCCCACATCCTTAAAAAACTATTCCTCAGCATCTAAAATTAATATATTTAATGTTTTAATCATGGAAAAACAGAAGTGGACCCGTTGGTCAATCAGACCCAGGGGTCACACAAAGGAGCACAAAGGAGCACAACCAATATAGATTCATACAAAGTTTATTGTAATAATGCAAAAAACAAATACATTTAAAAACCACAAGAACAACACATTTAAAACCACCTCAACCTGCCCTGAAAAAGTGCCTATGCACCTGTCTTGGAAATGCCCATATATAACATAGTATTTCAAGGGAAGGGTAATCCCTATGCATCAAAGAATACTCCCTTTTATTCAAAAAAAAACTGTTTTTTTGTGCCGGCACAAAATACAATTATATAAAAAAAAATATACTAATGTCCTACCAAAGTCTACACCGAATATAAACCAAAATCCTCAAAGTGACATGTGCATTGTGCAAATTAATATCAGCAATTCATTCACCCAGTTTGAACCAAATATAACAAAATATCAAGTGCTTCAAATATCATGACACAAAACAAAACTCAAAATAAAATAACCTTCATGGCTATGCAGAGTGTAACAGTGTAACAGAGTCAAGATAAATAAGTAACAAATAAAAGTGCTCTGTTTATACGGGCTGGGCGCGCGCGCCAGTTGATGTCATGCATAGGGGTGCGCGCGCCGGCCCGTTGCTGTGTCACAGGGGGTGGGGGATGTGGAGGGCGGTCCGGCTGGCCGCGGCTCACGTGTTGCCAGGGGCTGGAGCGTCCGTAGTAACGGGCTCCCCGCGCCTGACGTCATGCTTGACGGCGGCGGACACAGGCGCATGCTCCGTGATGCGGTGATGCGCTCCAGAACACCAGGTGTGTGGTGCTGGACTTCCTGCCCCTCCCCTCCCTCCCTCCTCTCTCTGGGGTATTTAAGAGCGGGAGCTCACAACACCTGTCCCCGCACCCAAGCAAGAAGCGGTTTTCACACCGCGAAGCGCAGGTGGAGCAGCCTCCCGCCCTGACTGTCCTCCCCGGTGACTGATTCATATGTTCCCACACAGCTGAGTATCTCTCTCTTTTATTTGTTACTTATTTATCTTGACTCTGTTACACTGTTACACTCTGCATAGCCATGAAGGTTATTTTATTTTGAGTTTTGTTTTGTGTCATGATATTTGAAGCACTTGATATTTTGTTATATTTGGTTCAAACTGGGTGAATGAATTGCTGATATTAATTTGCACAATGCACATGTCACTTTGAGGATTTTGGTTTATATTCGGTGTAGACTTTGGTAGGACATTAGTATATTTTTTTTTATATAATTGTATTTTGTGCCGGCACAAAAAAACAGTTTTTTTTGAATAAAAGGGAGTATTCTTTGATGCATAGGGATTACCCTTCCCTTGAAATACTATGTTATATATGGGCATTTCCAAGACAGGTGCATAGGCACTTTTTCAGGGCAGGTTGAGGTGGTTTTAAATGTGTTGTTGTTGTGGTTTTTAAATGTATTTGTTTTTTGCATTATTACAATAAAATTTGTATGAATCTATATTGGTTGTGCTCCTTTGTGTGACCCCTGGGTCTGATTGACCAACGGGTCCACTTCTGTTTTTCCATTGTTACTTGTATCAGTGAGCACGCCTACATTTGTTAATTATTAGTGGTGCACCATATTTAGAAATATTAATGTTTTAATCACTTACTTTTAATTATTTCCCTCACTGGGCTGCAACTCTGTGCAGCACTCTAGGATAAGGGCGCCGCCATCTTGGCTCAGTAGCATCACATACTGAGGAGTTGAGAGGGGTCATAAGTGCAGGGGAGTGGAGTTATAGCTGTGCTTTGCACAGACAGAGCAGAGTTGGGGGTCAGGAAAAGGTCAACAATCCCAGAATGCAGAACGGCACAGTGAGAGGACACTTCCTGTTTGCAGGCCGCCTGCACGCCCATGAACCGCCATCTTGGGGTGTTTAAAGTCTCATAAAATGCAATAGATGCACGTAGGATGATTTTTAATGTGAGCAATCTGTATGTACAGGGTGTGGGAAACATATAAGATAGACTCTTATTCAGAGTAAAGGACCGCTTTAAAGTGTTCATGTTACAATGTTGTTACAATGTAATTCCATATGTTTTCGCTTTGTTATTAGTGGATAGATGCTGAAAACCAGACTTTAAACACACAGCCTTCGGCGTTCTGGGCTTCAAACAAGCATTTTTCAGCGCCAGAGTTTTGTGGGGCTGTTTTTTTGCTGAATATGGTGTGAGTCGGTCGCTATGAGCAGTCGCTAACATACGCTCCCATACAGCGCTGTACTGGTCAAATAGTGACTCCTCACAATGTATTCAACATTACTGCACAGCGACTGAGTCGCTATAAACTAGCGACTCACGGTCGAGCACAGTGACTACTAGCGGGCGCTCTGAAAATGCCTGTCGCTACCTGGCGTTAGTGATGAATCAGCCTGCCCGAAAACATTCTGATACATCAGAAGTCAGCAATACACCTGTACTGCAGCTTACATAAAGTAATTCAAACATCATTACTGGCTAGAGTCAGCTTCATAGAAACATAATCAACATATGAATCTGAGTGCATAATGAGCAGAGTATATGCAAAGCATGTAGATAATGTATTACCCAGAGTCGTGTAATAGCAAAGGTGGGGGCAGTCCTCCCACGTTCCGGAGATCACGTCCCCTTTCTCAAGGAATAGTGCCCCAAAAGGTTGTTGGTCCATTTTAAAGCGGACCAAAACGCACATTTTTAACTAGCATTCCATGAATATCTCACTCCACGAAGAGCACGTTTTGCCAATTTTTAGTGCTCCTGCTTCACTCTAATCCCAGATAATGTTCATTGTTTTAGCTGTAAAGCTCCGCCTCCTCCATTCATTGCCATTGTTGTGTGTGGCAATGATGTCATTGCTGCACCCAAGTAATGACTGAAGGCCTGCCATCTCGCAGAGAGGGACAGCAAATAAAATCAGTGCTCCAGGATGATTTGAAAAGCAAAAATATCCATTTCTAGTTCTACACCCTAAGAAGGGAATGGCTTTGGCCAAATGTATTTCACAAGTTCATTGGGTTTTGTTCCGCTTTAAGTCCAGTAAACCAAAATGAGTTTTTAATGCAAGCATTTGACCAGCATGCAGGGCCGAATTAAATGTGGTGGAGGCCACTGATCACAAAATCTGGTGGAGGCCCCAGATACAGTATTTTTTTCATTTAAAATAATAGTCCAGCCAAGTAAAGGATTGGTGGTTGTCTGGCACCCGCCTGTAGCGATAACCCTTATCGCCGGAGGGCTTCACCGCCCGAGACGTCCTTTTCCCAATCGTAAGAGGTGCTGCTGGAATTCCAGAGTCGTCCGTGAGGAAACAGGAACAGCCCTTACAAGGGCTAGTGAACTGTAATACAGCGTTTCCACCCAATAAGAGACAGAACTTCAGTATTGAGGGTGAAGGTGAAGTGTTTTTATTAGTGCCACTCTAGGCCTTATATACACAAGTCTCCACAACCACAGTGACCAATAGCAGCAGGGCACACAATCCCTCAACTCTGCCGGTGACGCAATCAGTAGAACAATAGCAGGCTGTAATACCATCAATCAGGACAATGCCATTGACTGTGATGTAATCAACAATACACAATGGCAGTCAAAATACAATGACGTTGCCTGTAACAGTATCAAAATACAATTATATTGTCTGGAACCTAATTAAGAAAAGGCCAGTGAATGACCCGGTGGGCAACTGAATAGTGATGACATCCAAAAGACAGAGCCTCTGTCACACCGCCTACTTACTGGAACATTAGATCGAGTCCCTTGTGCCACCCTTGTGCGGGTGCGTGCTGCTCAGGACCTCCTGTTTGCCATTCTGGGTGGGGGGCCGTGTAGTCGCAGTCCAGCAGAAAACAGTTCCCTGCATGGAGCTGCAAGCAGCTGTGATTGGTGGCTTATGTGCAGTGAGTGGCCGCTGATTGATAGCTCTGCACTCATCCATCACCGTAGCATTGCTGATGGCGGCTTTGCTGCACTAGACTCTCCATCCTGCCCTGTGGTGGCTTTGGCTGCTAGTTTAAAAAAAAAAAGGCTTGCCCAGATGCACAGGGGGCTCCCACTGCCACTGATAGCTTTGGTGCTGGCCCCGTGGCCCATCAGACCAAAGACTGAAAAGCCTCCTGGGTCAGACCATAACCCAAAGGAGGCCCGCTTTGCAGAGCAAGTGGTTGAGGCCCCAGGACGCGTGCCCCTTGTGCCCCCTCAAAATCTGGCCCTGCCAGCATGTAATTATAGTTATTCAAATGTCTTCTACTATCCTGCAAGTACAAGGACAACATTGTGAGGGGTAATTCTGTTAGATTTTCCAAACCTTTCTAACTTCCACTGAATCCATTTGCACCTGGAATTAGTTTGGGAGATTTCCCAACACCCAATAAAAAAAAGATCTAAGTGTTCAGGGCGAGATTCAGGGTGGAACAGTTCAAAAGTTCAGCAGATGAGGTGCAGAATTTTCCAATGAGGTGAAGATTTTAATTTTTATTGTATAAATGTATACTGTAAATTAGAGATGAGCGAACTTTTGAAAAATTCGATTCGGCTGATTCGCCGAATTTTCCGACAAAATTTGTTTCGGTCCGAATTTATTCGCGACTAATTGCTATTAAAAACGGCTATTTCTGAGCTTCCTAGAGCCTCAATAGAGTTGTAAACCATTCTGCCTTGCTGTAACACGCATAGGATGCGTGCTGAGCTAGTGAAATAATACTGTAAATAATTAAGACATGCAGATCAGAGGCATCGCAGAGCGGCACAATTGCAGAGAGTTGAGGTGGCATCACTATGAGGGGCCCCTATATTGCCTGAAAAACCCACCCTGGAGCTGGCAGCAGCAGGAGCCCAAATATTGGCTGAAAGACATCCTGGAGTTGGCAGCAGGAGCAGCAGGAGCCCAAAAATTGGCTGAATGACACCCTGGAGTTGCAAGCAGCAGCAGCAGCAGCAGGAGCCCAAACATAGCTTGAAAGACACACTGGAGTTGGCAGCAGGAGCCCAAAAATTGGCTGAATAACACCCTGGAGTTGCAAGCAGCAGCAGGAGCCCAAGCATAGCTTGAAAGACACAATGGAGTTGGCAGCAGGAGCCCAAAAATTGGTTGAATGACACCCAGGAGTTGCAAGCAGCAGCAGCAGGAGCCCAAACATTGGCTGAAAGAGACACTAAAGTTGGCAGCAGGAGCCCAAAAATTGGCTGAATGACACCCTGGAGATGCAGGCAGCAGCAGCAGGAGCCCAAATGTAGCTTGAAAGAGACGCTGGAGTTAGCAGCAGGAACCCAAAAATTGGCCTAAAGACACACTGCAGGTGGCAGTAGCAGCAGCAGGTGCCCAAACATAGCTTGAAAGAGACACTGGAGTTGGCAGCAGGAGCCCAAAAATTGGCTGAATTACACCCTGGAGTTGCAAGCAGCAGCAGCAGGAGCCCAAACATAGCTTGAAAGAGACAATGGAGTTGGCAGCAGGAGCCCAAAAATTGGCTGAATGACACCCTGGAGTTGCAAGCAGCAGCAGCAGCAGGAGCCCAAACATAGCTTGAAAGAGACACTGGAGTTGGCAGCAGGAGCTCAAAAATTGGCTGAATGACACCCTGGAGTTGCAAGCAGCAGCTGCAGGAGCCCAAACTTTGGCTGAAAGAGACACTGGAGTTGGCAGCAGGAGCCCAAAAATTGGCCTAAAGACACACCCTTGAGTTGGCAGCAGCAGCAGGAGCCCAAACATAGCTTGAAAGAGACACTGGAGTTGGCAGCAGGAGCCCAAAAATTGGCTGAATGACACCCTGGAGTTGCAAGCAGCAGCAGCCCAAACATAGCTTGAAAGACACTGGAGTTGGTAGCAGCAGCAGCAGTGCAAACATAGCTTGAAAGAGACACTGGAGTTGGCAGCAGGAGCCCAAAAATTGGCTGAATGACACCCTGGAGTTGCAAGCAGCAGCAGCAGCCCAAACATAGCTTGAAAGGGACACTGGAGTTGGCAGCAGGAGCCCAAAAATTGGCTGAATGACACCCTGGAGTTGCAAGCAGCAGCAGCAGGAGCCCAAACGTAGCTTGAAAGAGACGCTGGAGTTAGCAGCAGGAACCCAAAAATTGGCCTAAAGACACACTGCAGGTGGCAGTAGCAGCAGCAGGTGCCCAAACATAGCTTGAAAGAGACACTGGAGTTGGCAGCAGGAGCCCAAAAATTGGCTGAATGACACCCTGGAGTTGCAAGCAGCAGCAGCAGCAGGAGCCCAAACATAGCTTGAAAGAGACAATGGAGTTGGCAGCAGGAGCCCAAAAATTGGCTGAATGACACCCTGGAGTTGCAAGCAGCAGCAGCAGCAGCAGCAGGAGCCCAAACATAGCTTGAAAGAGACACTGGAGTTGGCAGCAGGAGTCCAAAAATTGCCTGAATGACACCCTGGATTCGCAAGCAGCAGGAGCCCAAACATAGCTTGAAAGACACACTGGAGTTGGCAGCAGGAGCCCAAAAATTGGCCTAAAGACACACCCTTGAGTTGGCAGCAGCAGCAGGAGCCCAAACATAGCTTGAAAGAGACACTGGAGTTGGCAGCAGGAGCCCAAAAATTGGCTGAATGACACCCTGGAGTTGCAAGCAGCAGCAGCCCAAACATAGCTTGAAAGACACTGGAGTTGGTAGCAGCAGCAGCAGTGCAAACATAGCTTGAAAGAGACACTGGAGTTGGCAGCAGGAGCCCAAAAATTGGCTGAATGACACCCTGGAGTTGCAAGCAGCAGCAGCAGCAGCAGCCCAAACATAGCTTGAAAGAGACACTGGAGTTGGCAGCAGGAGCCCAAGAATTGGCTTATTGACACCCTGGAGTTGCAAGCAGTAGCAGCCCAAACATAGCTTGAAAGAGACACTGGAATTGGCAGCAGGAGCCCAAAAATTGGCTGAATGACACCCTGGAGTTGCAAGCAGCAGCAGCAGGTGCCCAAACATAGCTTGAAAGAGACACTGGAGTTGGCAGCAGGAGCCCAAAACGTGGCTGAATGACACCCTGGAGTTGCAAGCAGCAGCCCAAACATAACTTGAAAGAGACACTGGAGTTGGCAGCAGGAGCCCAAAAATTGGCTGAATGACACCCTGGAGTCGCAAGCAGGAGCCCAAACATAGCTTGAAAGAGACACTGGAGTTGGCAGCAGGAGCCCAAAAATTGGCTGAATGACACCCTGGAGTCGCAAACAGCAGCAGCAGGAGCCCAAACATAGCTTGAAAGAGACACTGGAGTTGGCAGCAGGAGCCCAAAAATTGGCTGAATGACACCCTGGAGTTGCAAACAGCAGCAGCAGCAGCCCACACATAGCTTGAAAGAGACACTGGAGTTGGCAGCAGGAGCCCAAAAATTGGCTGAATGACACCCTGGAGTCGCAAGCAGCAGGAGCCCAAACATAGCTTGAAAGAGACACTGGAGTTGGCAGCAGGAGCCCAAAAATTGGCCAAAAGACACACCCTGGAGTTGTAAGCAGCAGCAGCAGCCCAAACATAGCTTGAAAGAGACACTGGAGTTGGCAGCAGCAGCCCAAAAATTGGCTGAATGACACCCTGGAGTCGCAAGCAGCAGGAGCCCAAACATAGCTTGAAAGACACACTGGAGTTGGCAGCAGGAGCCCAAAAATTGGCCAAAAGACACACCCTGGAGTTGGCAGCAGCAGCAGGAGCCCAAACATAGCTTGAAAGAGACACTGGAGTTGGCAGCAGGAGCCCAAAAATTGGCTGAATGACACACTGGAGTTGCAAGCAGCAGCATCAGGCCAAACATAGCTTCAAAAACACACTGGAGTTGGCAGTAGGAGCCCAAAAATTGGCTGAATGACACCCTGGAGTTGCAAGCAGCAGCAACAGCAGCAGCCCAAACATAGCTTCAAAAACACACTGGAGTTGGCAGCAGGAGCTCAAAAATTGGCTGAATGACACCCTGGAGTTGCAAGCAGCAGCAGCCCAAACATGGCTTGAAAGACACTGGAGTTGGCAGCAGCAGCCCAAACATATCTTGAAAGAGACACTGGAGTTGGCAGCAGGAGCCCAAAAATTGGCTGAATGACACCCTGGAGTTGCAAGCAGCAGCCCAAACATAGCTTCAAAAACACACTGGAGTTGGCAGCAGGAGCCCAAAAATCGGCTGAATGACACCCTGGAGTTGCAAGCAGCAGCCCAAACATAGCTTGAAAGACACTGGAGTTGGCAGCAGCAGCAGCAGCCCAAACATAGCTTAAAAGAGACACTGGAGGTGGCAGCAGGAGCCCAAAAATTGGCTGAATGACACCCTGGAGTTGCAAGCAGCAGCAGCAGGAGCCCAAACGTAGCTTGAAAGAGACACTGGAGTTGGCAGCAGGAACCCAAAAATTGGCCTAAAGACACACTGCAGTTGGCAGCAGCAGCAGCAGGAGCCCAAACATAGCTTGAAAGAGACACTGGAGTTGGCAGCAGGAGCCCAAAAATTGGCTGAATGACACCCTGGAGTTGCAAGCAGCAGCAGCAGGAGCCCAAAAATAGCTTGAAAGAGACACTGGAGTTGGCAGCAGGAGCCCAAAAATTGGCTGAATGACACCCTGGAGTTGCAAGCAGCAGCAGCAGCAGCAACAGCCCAAACATAGCTTGAAAGAGACACTGGAGTTGGCAGCAGGAGCCCAAAAATTGGCTGATTGACACCCTGGAGTCGCAAGCAGCAGGAGCCCAAACATAGCTTGAAAGAGACACTGGAGTTGGCAGCAGGAGCCCAAAAATTGGCCAAAAGACACACCCTGGAGTTGTAAGCAGCAGCAGCAGCCCAAACATAGCTTGAAAGAGACACTGGAGTTGGCAGCAGCAGCCCAAAAATTGGCTGAATGACACCCTGGAGTCGCAAGCAGCAGGAGCCCAAACATAGCTTGAAAGACACACTGGAGTTGGCAGCAGGAGCCCAAAAATTGGCCAAAAGACACACCCTGGAGTTGGCAGCAGCAGCAGGAGCCCAAACATAGCTTGAAAGAGACACTGGAGTTGGCAGCAGGAGCCCAAAAATTGGCTGAATGACACACTGGAGTTGCAAGCAGCAGCATCAGGCCAAACATAGCTTCAAAAACACACTGGAGTTGGCAGTAGGAGCCCAAAAATTGGCTGAATGACACCCTGGAGTTGCAAGCAGCAGCAACAGCAGCAGCCCAAACATAGCTTCAAAAACACACTGGAGTTGGCAGCAGGAGCTCAAAAATTGGCTGAATGACACCCTGGAGTTGCAAGCAGCAGCAGCCCAAACATGGCTTGAAAGACACTGGAGTTGGCAGCAGCAGCCCAAACATATCTTGAAAGAGACACTGGAGTTGGCAGCAGGAGCCCAAAAATTGGCTGAATGACACCCTGGAGTTGCAAGCAGCAGCCCAAACATAGCTTCAAAAACACACTGGAGTTGGCAGCAGGAGCCCAAAAATCGGCTGAATGACACCCTGGAGTTGCAAGCAGCAGCCCAAACATAGCTTGAAAGACACTGGAGTTGGCAGCAGCAGCAGCAGCCCAAACATAGCTTAAAAGAGACACTGGAGGTGGCAGCAGGAGCCCAAAAATTGGCTGAATGACACCCTGGAGTTGCAAGCAGCAGCAGCAGGAGCCCAAACGTAGCTTGAAAGAGACACTGGAGTTGGCAGCAGGAGCCCAAAAATTGGCTGAATGACACCCTGGAGTTGCAAGCAGCAGCAGCAGGAGCCCAAAAATAGCTTGAAAGAGACACTGGAGTTGGCAGCAGGAGCCCAAAAATTGGCTGAATGACACCCTGGAGTTGCAAGCAGCAGCAGCAGGAGCCCAAAAATAGCTTGAAAGAGACACTGGAGTTGGCAGCAGGAGCCCAAAAATTGGCTGAATGACACCCTGGAGTTGCAAGCAGCAGCAGCAGCAGCAACAGCCCAAACATAGCTTGAAAGACACTGGAGTTGCAAGCAGCAGCAGCTCAAACATAGCTTGAAAGACACTAGAGTTGCAAGCAGCAGCAGCCCTAACATAGCTTGAAAGAGAAACTGGAGTTGGCAGCAGGAGCCCAAAAATTGGCTGAATGACACCCTGGAGTTGCAAGCAGCAGCAGCAGGAGACCAAACATAGCTTGAAATAGACACTGGAGTTGGCAGCAGGAGCCCAAAAATTGGCTGAATGAAACCCTGGAGTTGCAAGCAGCAGCAGCAGGCCAAACATAGCTTCAAAAACACACTGGTGTTGGCAGTAGGAGCCCAAAAATGGCTGAATGACACCCTGGAGTTGCAAGCAGCAGCAACAGCAGCAGCCCAAACATAGCTTCAAAAACACACTGGAGTTGGCAGCAGGAGCCCAAAAATTGGCTGAATGACACCCTGGAGTTGCAAGCAGCAGCAGCAGCAGCCCAAACATAGCTTGTAAGACACTGGAGTTTGCAGCAGCAGCCCAAACATAGCTTAAAAGAGACACTGGAGTTGGCAGCAGGAGCCCAAAAATTGGCTGAATGACACCCTGGAGTTGCAAGCAGCAGCTGCAGGAGCCCAAACGTAGCTTGAAAGAGACACTGGAGTTGGCAGCAGGAACCCAAAAATTGGCCTAAAGACACACTGCAGTTGGCAGCAGCAGGAGCCCAAACATAGCTTGAAAGAGACACTGGAGTTGGCAGCAGGAGCCCAAAAATTGGCTGAATGACACCCTGGAGTTGCAAGCAGAAGCAGCAGGAGCCCAAAAATAGCTTGAAAGAGACACTGGAGTTGGCAGCAGGAGCCCAAAAATTGGCTGAATGACACACCCTGGAGTTGCAAGCAGCAGCAGCAGCAGCCCAAACATAGCTTGAAAGAGACACTGGAGTTGGCAGCAGGAGCCCAAAAATTGGCTGATTGACACCCTGGAGTTGCAAGCAGCAGCAGCCCAAACACAGCTTGAAAGACACTGGAGTTGGCAGCAGCAGCAGCAGCCCTAACATAGCTTGAAAGAGACACTGGAGTTGGCAGCAGGAGCCCAAAAATTGGCTGAATGACACCCTGGAGTTGCAAGCAGCAGCAGGAGCCCAAACATAGCTTGAAAGACACACTGGAGTTGGCAGCAGGAGCCCAAAAATTGGCCAAAAGACACACCCTGGAGTTGGCAGCAGCAGCAGCAGGAGCCCAAACATAGCTTGAAAGAGACACTGGAGTTGGCAGCAGGAGCCCAAAAAATGGCTGAATGACACCCTGGAGTTGCAAGCAGCAGCCCAAACATAGCTTCAAAAACACACTGGAGTTGGCAGCAGGAGCCCAAAAATTGGCCTAAAGACACACCCTGGAGTTGGCAGCAGCAGCAACCCAAAAATTGGCCTAAAGACACACCCTGGAGTTGGCAGCAGCAGCAGGAGCCCAAAAATTGGCCTAAAGACACACTGGAGTTGGCAGCAGCAGCAGCAGCCCAAACATAGCTTGAAAGAGACACTGGAGTTGGCAGCAGGAGCCCAATAATTGGCTAAATGACACCCTGGAGTTGCAAGCAGCAGGAGCCCAAACATAGCTTGAAAGAGACACTGGAGTTGGCAGCAGGAGCTTAAAAATTAGCCTAAAGACATAAATATGTTTTGCACCATTTGGAAAGTGTAAAACGTGGCACCATGCTGAATCTAGTTGCATGCATCAGCCATTGGTGGGTGGAAATCCTGGCTGATCCATCCCTGATTCATTTTGACAAAGGTGAGTCTCTCCACATTTTTAGTTGACAGACGAGTTCTCCTCGCCGTAACTATGGCCCCCGCCGCACTAAACACCCGCTCAGATGGCACTCTACTTGCCGGGCAGGACAGCTTTTCCAGGGCAAACTCAGCTAGCTGCGGCCACAAGTCAAGTTTGGCTGCCCAGAAGTCCAGCGGATCCTCAAGGTGTGTTGGCATGGTCATGTCAAGGTATGACATGACCTGCTGGTTCAGGTCCTGCTCCAGGTCTTCCTGCAGCTCATGAGTAGACTCACTATGCGGGTGTAGAAAGCTACTCATTAGCGACTGAAGACTGAGGCTGCTGCTGATGGAGCTGCTGCTGCTGCTCCTGCCACCCCCCCCCCAGCAGCCATGGCAGTGGAAGGTGAGCGCAGAGGTCCCCCCGAGTCAGACCTGCGAGAGTATGGACCATGGAGCAGATAGGCATCGGCCAACTGACTACGTAGAATGTCTTTGTAGTAGGTCAGTTTGTCCTCCCTCTCAGCGGATTTAAAAAATGCCCCTATTTTGTGCCGGAAGCGAGGGTCCAATAAGGTGGAGAGCCAGAAGTCATCCCGCTGACAAATGGAAACAATTCTGTGGTCACTACGCAAGCATGTGAGCATGCTTCCTGCCATTTGCGCAAGTGACTCGGAGGGACTACCTGTCTCCATCTCCACTGCATGCTGCCACGGTGTGTCTGGGTCCTCTGTCTCGCCTTCCTCACAACCCTCTAGCTACTCTGGCTGCTCCTGCTCCTCCTCTCCTGTCCGCTGACTAGATAAACCAGGCATTTCGCCAAACCTAAACTGTGCACTGTGCCACTCCTCCTCCTCTTCCTCCAGTTCAGCTCCAACGGGTTCATGTGGCCGTAAGTAGAGATGAGCGAACTTCTTGAAAGTTCGATTCGGGCGATTTGCCGAATTTCCCCAAGAAATTTGGGTTCGCCCGAATCGAACTTTCACGAATCGCTCATCTGAAAAAAAAAATGCCACTTTATTTGTGAGTCACCAGGATTACGAGATGAACGACGTGATTCCACTGCTTCATGTACTACAGCACATGTTGGAAACCATGGCTGGTCAGTGCACTGGAGACATGGCGTCTACATCTTACGGCTAGGGATGAGCGAACCGGTTCGGACGAACCGGAATTCGCTCTGAATTTCAGGGAAAATTCGATTCGGCACGAACCCCAATTTTTTTTGGTTCGTGCCGATCGAATTTTCCCTGGAATAAAAAAAAAAAATGCAGGCATGGTGGGAGCGGGCAGGCCGGCGCCACTCTCAGCTGTCATCAGAGGACGCGTCATCAGAGGGCGCGTCATCAGAGGGTGCCTGAGAGCGGCGCCGGCCTCCACGCTCCGACCATGCAGGTAAGTGTTTGCTTTTTAAACAAATGCCGGCATGGTGGGAGCGGGCAGGCCGGCTGCGCTGTCAGCGGGCCGGCTTGCCCGCTCCCACCATGCCGGCATTTTTGCTTAAAAAAAAAATGCCGGCATGGTGGCAGCGGGCAGGCCGGCTACGCTGTCAGCGGCCGCCGCCGGCCCGCTGACAGCGCAGCCGGCCTGCCCGCTCCCACCATGCCGGCATTTGTTTAAAAAGCAAACACTTACCTGCATGGTCGGAGCGCTGACAGCGTAGCCGGCCTGCCCGCTCCCACCATGCCGGCATTTTTTTTTTTTTTTATTTCAGGGAAAATTCGATCGGCACGAACCAAAAAAAATTCGGGTTCGTGCCGAATCGAATTTTCCCTGAAATTTGGAGCGAATTCCGGTTCGTCCGAACTGGTTCGCTCATCCCTAGCCGTAAGATGTAGACGCCATGTCTCCAGTGCCCTGACCAGCCATGGTTTCCAACATGTGCTGTAGTACATGAAGCAGTGGAATCACGTCGTTCATCTCGTAATCCTGGTGACTCACAAATAAAGTGGCTTCCTCCTGAGCAGGTGTCACGTATGAGCTGCCACTGGTTGACATTGAAGTTACACAGGGGAGTCCCCCTATCCGCTTGGATCATCAAGAAATCCGTGATGGCTTTTCTCTGTTCGTATAGTCTGTCCAACATATGCAGGGTGAAATTCCAACGGGTGGAAACATCGCAAATCAGAATATGTTGGGGGCTACCGTTCTGACGCTGTAGCTCAAGAAGGGTGTGCTTGGCGGTGTATGAGTGGCTGAAGTGCATGCAAAGTTTCCTTGAAGTTGTTAGGATGTCTTGCAGATGGGGGAAGACTTCAGAAACCGCTTCACAACCAGATTGAGGACATGAGCCATGCAGGGCGCATGGGTCAGCCTTCCTTGTCGCAGTGCAGACAAAATGTTCTTCCCATTGTCGGTAACCATGGTTCCCATTTTTAGTTTTCTTGGAGTAAGCCATGTTTGGATTTCTTGATGAATAAATTTAAGCAGTTCCTCCCCTGTGTGACTCCGTTCGCCAAGACAAACCATGTGAAGCACAGCATGACACCTCCGTGCCCTGCACACATGGTAGGCTGGAGGAGCATGTTGAGGATGTTCTCGGTTTCCTCAACAGTGTCTGGCGCAGGAGCTGGAATGCTCGCAACAACACCCACGCTACTCTCCACATCACTATTTGTCTGCCTAGCGAAAGAAGCCACCTCCATTTCTTGGCTGGGCAGTAGCTGCCGACTGTCCTCTATCTGATCGTCCTCCTCACTAAAGAGTGGAGCTGAACCCAAAGCATAGGATACGTCGCTGGGGGAGGGAACGGCGTAGGTCAGAGGCAATGGGAGGACAGGGACTGCTCTTGGGGCATGCCAACTCAGGGTTGTATCAGAGGAACCTACCGACCCTAGACTGGGGGTGTCAGATGTAACTTGTGATGATGTGGATGACCGCGTTAACCAATCTACCACGGCAGATGCGTTACTGGTGGAGACACGGTCTCTCACCGTGACTCCTGCTGCCACTCGCCCCTAGTCTGCTGCAACCTCTGCCTGCTGAATCTTGGCCTCTGCCACTCCTCTTTGAACATCCTGGCACTTGTCTGCCTGACATTTTTATGTATTTGAAATGCGCAATAGGCACTTAAAAAATGTGTTTACTTTAAAAAGCAGAAGCTAAATAAAGTGAGATACTGCTTCTCTGCACCAGATACTATGAAAATTGGCAATATGGGATACCCTGCGGGCTGGGGTTTTTTTACAAGACGCACAAAACCAATTCAAAATGCAATATATTAATAAAACAGAGCCTGTAGAAGCTGCTTTAGTATAACAGATAGGGTGAAATGTGCTTGTTTGGGATACCCTGTGGCCTGTTGTTTTTACAGGAAGCACAAAACCAATTCAAAATGCAATATATTAATAAAACAGAGCCTGTAGAAGCTGCTTTAGTATAACAGATATCTAATGGGAATGGATTAATGCACACCACTCACAAGGTTTGTTTTGCAAAATAAAAGTTATATTGAAATAGAACAAAAATCAAATATATACATGCCCCTCGATTCAAAGAGCCAAAGTTAATTGATTTTGTATCGAGAATCGTAAGTTTGGGTGGGTGTTTGTCATTTTTTCTTGTTTTTTTGCCCATTTCGTATTCGCACGATCGTTCGCGCATAGACGTATATGAACATACGCATTTCGTACGAGAATCGTATAATTTGCGTTAGTTCGTGTGTTTTTCCCGTCCAAATCGTATTATTTGCGTCCGATCCTATTTTTTACGTCCTTCACATGGGCTTGCGACCAATTCAGAGAGGTGATTGCTAATTGTTTTGAAGCCCATTAAAGAGCTGCTTTACGAAATGTTTGCCGGCAGCTATTTGGCCTCGGGAGTAGGATGGAGCGGAGCGAGTTTGTGGCACATCAAGGGCTTATGCTTTTTGGCATTGAGTTGATCGAGATGTCTGAGAGCAGATTGCCCCTGCGTCGTCGCATGAACATCGATAGCATGAATGATGTTGAGCTGTTCGAGCTGACCAGGCTTAATCGCGCTTCCCTCCATAAATTATATAGTGAGCTGCGGCCATGGTTAGCCCGCACCACAAGGAAGGGGCATGCAATTTCAGGTATGACCAAGATGCTTGGCTGCCTGCAATTTTTGGCGAACGGCTCGTTCCAGAGGCTGGGTGCCCTCTCCGTGGGGATGTCACAGCCTACGCTGAGCCGCGCACTATCTAAATTTTTGGAAGGCATGGCTGCCATAACTCAAAAATATATTTATTTTCCGGATGATATGGCAGCCAGAAACGCCATTAAGCTTGGGTTTTATAATGTGGCCGACATGCCCAACGTTATTGGTGCTATTGACTGCACACATGTGGCACTCGTACCTAGGGCTGCCGACGAGTATATATATAGGTATTGAGATTGGTTATTATGTTGGCCAACGTGTAATGTAACCTGTTTTCCTTTGCGGCAGCATATTTGTTTATCCCTCATTTGTGTAGCTGCTTTATCTAGGCTTTTCATTAGTATTTCCCAATAGAGTGCAGACATGTTTTTTTTTTTATTTTTGTTATTTTGGGTCAAATATCAATTACCCTTTTTGTATGTTTTTGCCTTAAGGAATCGAAAAATGGGACACTCCCTTAATGTCCAGGCCGTGGTTGGTCCGGACATGCGTTTTATGAGTGTCCTTGCCGGCTACCCAGGATCGTCCCACGACTCATATATCCTCAGGCGATCTGGGTTGTTTCGGAGATTTGAGGCAGGTGAATTTTCGGGGGCATGGCTGCTTGGTAAGTGTGTCCTATTTGTGTGCTATTAAATGTGGGATTAATCTTGTATTTGTTGATATGTTAGTATTTGAATTCTTTACATAAGCCAGAAACTGCCTTTTTCTTGGGTCATATATTATGAACTTCCAAAAAAAATGCTTGCCTCGCTTTGTCCTTCAGAATGTTTTCCCTTTAGTTAGGATGTCTGTAAGTTCCATGTCCCTAAATATATTGGTTGGGAGTTTATACCCAAGGATCTGTGAGCTTTGGCTCCTTTTGTACTATTGGTCTTTAAATGTCAAAGTGGACTTAAACTGCATACATTGTAGTTTTCATCTAAATGTGGATAGCCCCTCAGCAGCATCCTAATTGTAACATGTCTGAAAACTAAAAATATTTTTAAATTCCAAATACCCTTGGCCGTGCAGATGTTTGTTAATTAATTGGTATATTGAAGTGCCATTTTTAATTATGTACTACATTAGTGGCAATATTTATTTTGCTAATGTGCCCTGGGTGTTTTTTTTTGCCCTTTACCTTACATCATTATGATATTTGTAAAATTATTTGTGTTTGTTGTGTTGCCTTTTTAATTTTGATTACATTTAATTGTCTGTTTAAGGTGATTCCGGGTACCCACTTCTACCCTGGCTCATGACGCCTGTGCTGCGGCCCCAGGATGCCTCTCAGGAAGCGTACAACCGTGCGCACCGCAAGACCCGGGCTGTTGTGGAGAGGGCCTTTGGGCTGTTGAAGACACGTTTTCGTTGCCTGGACCATACTGGGGGCGCCCTGCAATATGATCCCAAGAAAGTGATCGACATAATCATGGCATGTGCTGTTTTGCACAATTTTGCCATCCTGGAACGTGTCCCACGTTATGTGGATAGCCTGCCCTCTTCAGCCGTAGAGGATGATGTAGAGGATTTTGTTGGGCCACCCAGTGAGTCTGCCCAATCAGTTAGAGCCAACTTGATCTTGCAGCATTTTAGTTAATTTTATTTCGTGTCTCAACATTCTGTGTGTCTGTGTTATCCTTTTTGTTAAATATGTTGTTTTGCCGTAATGTGGCATTACCTCAAAGTAAAACATTTTTACCTTAATTGTTGCCTAATGTATTTCATGTAGTTTCCTTAGCTTTAGATTTGCATTGTTACACCTCTTCCAACCAAAATTATCTGGTTTAGCCCAAGCTGTTTAAAATGTGTTCCCACTAAAAACGCCACAAGTATTGTAAGTGAGAATATTTTTTTACTTAGAAAAGTAAAAATTATTGTGCTTAACAGAAAATATTCCACATACATCTGTGGTTACAAATGGATGACATAATAAAAAAAACATCGAGCACATCTACACCTGGAAGTGAGTGGCACAACCAAACAAGGACACCCAGTCCAAAGGCCAGCCTAGTCCAGTCATTAATATTGCCTGTGCCCAGGGATTTGGGCATGGCCATAATGTCACACAAACATGTCTGCAAACAGGAGGAGCACCAACCAAATACATATTTAAAGCCATAAGTGGCCAGATACACTCCCCATAGACCTATGGCATTGGCTAGTGGCCTTAAGCATTACTCTAAGGAGCTATATGGGAGCAAATACAAAACACAACCTGCATGAGCAACACAAAATGGATTGTTTGAAACCTCAAAGGACAAGTAAATACAGTGGGGGTTAAGAGAAAAGATGTCCCACACACCCATGGCTTAATAGGGTGGCTGCCCATAATACCCAGGTGGAGGTCCAGGTGGAGGTCCATGTGAATGGGACCTAGCCTGGGCCATGGCAGCATTGTGAATTTGAAACTGCTCCACAATGTTTCTCTGCATATTGGTCATCTCAGCCATGGCTGACTGGATGCCATTACTTGCAGTGACCACGTTGCTGTTGAGGGTACGCAACTCCGCGAGGATGCCCTGTAGACTGGTATTGATGGTGACCATGTCGGCATGCCTTTCCTCACGCTCTGTAACGAGCTGTGCCTCATAAGAGTCCCTTTCTTGGGTCCATAATTGAAGCAGGGCACTCTGCCTCCCCTGGGAAATTGTGGGGCGGCGTAATGGTGTCCGCCGCACAATTACCCTGGCTCTTGGGCGTGCCCTGCCGCGTGGTGTCGTCCCCTCAACAGCAACAGGCCTGCTTTGCAAATCCTCAGCAGCAGAGTGAACACTGGGGACTGTAGTGTCAGTCTCCCCATGTGCATGCACAATGGATGGAGATTCACTCTGCTGCTGAGGATTGGCCAGAGAAACATTATGGATCAGTTCCAAATTGGGACCCAGGGGGAGGTCATCCGACGTGCCCTGCATGGAGACATCATCATCTTCCTCCATTTCCTGGATCTCGTCCATGAGTGTGCGGGTCTGTAGGGACATATAAAAAAAAAAGTGTAAGTTGGCGTCCAAATTTGGGATTCCCACAGTTTAACACATTCTTAAGCACTTGGTAGTATTTATGGTAATAAATTAACTTACCGGAAATCTCGGATCTGGGCTCCTATGCTGTACGGACCTGGTAGGCATAACCAAACTGGGGGGTGAGTTTACCCTTGCTGAGGGATCATGCTGGGCTGAAGAAGAGAAAAACAAACCACGTAAACACACACATAACCATTTTTGGGATAGGTAATCAAATAAACCTCTATTTGTAATATTAAGCAACTCTAGAGCAATGGGGACATTTGTTAAAAGACACGCAAGTTTAGATAGGTGCAATGCCTCGAGAAAACTGCTAACTGACCTCAGTTCTAAGTCAGGAAGTGTACCCAGTCAGCATACAACTTGCAACGCACATTTTTGGATTTAGCCTACCATTCGCTAGGTCCGGGGTACTCAAACAATTGTTGTAAAGGTCCATTTAAAGGTATGTGGTGAGAGGTGAATGTCTGGCCATGGGGCTGACGCAGGGGGTGTCTAGTTAGAAATAAACACACTGGTGGAGGGGCTTGAGATTTCAAAGTGCAAACTAATAAAGGCTGCTTGCCCTTGCTGGGCTGGATGGGGCAGAGCTGAGGGGACAGGGATTGGATGGCTAAAGGGGGGAGTTAACGAATTGATGGTGATGGGATGGATGGAGCAAATCTGTTACAAATGTATGGGGCTTATGTGGGGGGGGGGCATGGGGGGACTGTGGCAGATGGGGCAGAGCAGGGGCAGCGGGACACGATTGTGCCAAGAGAAAGAGGTACCAAGTTACTGTGTACCTTGCAATGCCACTTCCTGTGCAGTACTTCATATTGCAATGCTATGTTTCAGGGAGCCATGACATTGGGCAGGAGAACAACCACTACATCGCTGATCAAGGGGGCAGCTCTGAGCACGTCAACACAGAAGTAACTGAGTGCAGGGCTGTCTGGGCAGGGGTCCTGGAATCTGGTGCCAAGGTCCGCATTGGTACCCCGGCCCGCCAGTTGAGTCTCGCTGCTCTAGGTCAGATATGTTTGGGGGTGGGTAATTAAATTGTTAACTCAAACACAACTCACACAACAAATAGGCAACCCATCCATAATGATGTGTGTTTTGTGATTGATTCAAAATATATCACTTTTCAGGAGAAACTTCATGACTTTACCAATACCATTTGAAATTTGATCTTTGCCATAATGGATGTGGGCCTAAATGTGTGATTCACAGGGACCAAAAGAGGACACAAACAGGCACAGTAGTGCGAGGCCAAGCAAGGCAAACCATAGGGGCATCCCGTTATCTTGTTACTAGTGAACTAGTGAACTAGTGAACTTATTTAGCAAACAGGCAAACATGCAGATTTAAGAGTACTCACCGTGGGTACGGGTCGGTGAGTCTGTGTCCCTTAGACCAGCATGTCCACCGACCGCGACCGGATGGAGAAGTCCCAGCACAATCTCCTCAGCAGGGGTAAACTCCAATTTAGAAGGAAAGCCACCTCCAGTTTTCAGGCTGAAAAGAGAAAATCGTTTGGTACTCAGAAAAGGTGCATACAGTACATCCTAAACATTATATTTGGAGAAAACATTTATTTACCTGTAATTATGCCTTTTAATTTCTTTTTGCCGTACAGCATACTTCAGATCAGAGATTTTCTTCTGAATTTGGGACACATCTTTCCTCTCTTCCCCCGCTGCATTTACTTGTCGTAGGATGGTTTCAAACAATTCCATCTTGCGCTGCTTTGTGGTGTGTTTTGATTTGCTCCCATAGAGCTCGTCATAGTATAATGTAAGGCCACTAGCCAATGCCATATTTTGGTCATGGGAGAATCTCCCACTCAACTGGCCGCGGCGCAATGTGCGGCCAGATGGTTGGCTTGGCTGCTCCTCCATGTGTGCAGACACATGTGGTGACATTATGGCCTGGGGCTGGGTAGGGGAATGGCCGGATTGGTGGCTTCCCAATGACTGGACTGGACTGGCCAAGGGACTGGGTGTTCTTGCGTGGCTGGCCACCGAACTTCCAGGTGTAGATGTGGTCATGGTTGAAATTCTGGGCCCTCTTGGGGGGCTATGTTCCCGGCTGGTGCCAGGTCGGGGGCTCTGTTCCCGGCTGGTGCCAGGTCGGGGGCTTCTGGCCCTGGATGGGGTTCTTCGGGCCCTGTAGGGGCTTCTGGCCCTGGATGGGGTTCTTCGGGCCCTGTAGGGGCTTCTGGCCCTGGATGGGGTTCGGCGGGCCCTGGCTGGGCTTCTGGCCCTGGATGGGGTTCGGCGGCCTCTGGCTGGGCTTCTGGCCCTGGATGGGGTTCGGCGGCCTCTGGCTGGGCTTCTGGCCCTGGATGGGGTTCGGCGGCCTCTGGCTGGGCTTCTGGCCCTGGATGGGGTTCGGCGGCCTCTGGCTGGGCTTCTGGCCCTGGATGGGGTTCGGCGGCCTCTGGCTGGGCTTCTGGCCCTGGATGGGGTTCGGCGGCCTCTGGCTGGGCTTCTGGCCCTGGATGGGGTTCGGCGGCCTCTGGCTGGGCTTCTGGCCCTGGATGGGGTTCGGCGGCCTCTGGCTGGGCTTCTGGCCCTGGATGGGGTTCGGCGGGCCCTGGCTGGGCTTCTGGCCCTGGATGGGGTTCGGCGGGCTCTGGCTGGGCTTCTGGCCCTGGATGGGGTTCGGCGGGCCCTGGCTGGGCTTCTGGCCCTGGATGGTGTTCGGCGGGCCCTGGCTGGGCTTCTGGCCCTGGATGGGGTTCGGCGGCCTCTGGCTGGGCTTCTGGCCCTGGATGGGGTTCGGCGGGCCCTGGATGGGCTTCTGGCCCTGGATGGGGTTCGGGCCCTGCTGCGGGGCCTGGGTTGCCGAACTGCCCTACTTGAACCCATGGCCGGTGTGGGCTCCCTTGTGCGGCCTCTTCTGGGGGCAGAGGTGGTGGGTGCTGCAGTTGGCTGCTTTTTGGCTGCAGGGGCACGTGGCTTGGGGCCCCTTTTTTGGGTTCCTGAGGGTCCAGTGTCCCTTGGTGGGGCCGAGGTAGTAGTCTTGCCTCTCAGCTTTCTCCTACCTTGCTGGGACCTTGTTGTTGGGCCCTCCGCGGTCTTGCTTTGCTGGGGTCGCTTGGTCATAGGCTTTTTAGGTGCCATCTTACACAAATGCTCAAAGAGAATGAGCTTTGGGTGCAGGGACCTTTAAATAATGAGCCCAGCGTGTGACGCCTATGCGCACGACTACGCGCTCGTACGAACGTACGTTCGAGCGGAACCAGGAAACCGCTGGGGTTTCACTTATCTGCTGCCTTGAAGAAGCATAAAGATGGCGCCCACTATCTTCACCCGTCAACAGGAAGAGATCCTCATGCTGGTAAGTGGCTGCCTGTGCATTTTAATCTAATAGTCAATGATGGCCTAAATGTAAATGATGCGTTTGGAACTAGTTTGGGGTCTCTTAATGTTTAATAACTGGCTCCTCACACATCATCCTCAAGGGCCGAGCCTGGCCACGTTTTCACCTGTCTATGCTGATGTCCTAATTCGGCCAATTGCTCCGGCTTAGCAACAGTTAATTAACCTGTGGAGTAGCGGGGCTAGCTGGCAAACCTGGCCTGTCTCGGACCTTGATGCGGATGTTTGAGGAACACTGTTTTCCTAAGCCATAAAAACACAACGGGAAGCCACACACGTGGTCCAAAAGCCTAAGCATTAGCCTACATCTTGGATGTTTAAACCATCCTAACATGCCATAGATGCAGGTGGCCTGATTCTTGATGTTGGCTATTATCTGTATGTACATGGTGTGTGATACATATAACATAAGACCAGACTCTCATTCACAGTCAACGTCCTCTTTAAGGCACTCCCCAAAAATGGCTGCCACTCTAAATGTGTGTGTTAATGACATGAAATTCTCAACTTGTGATGCAACACATATGGGTGTGTGTGTAAAAGTAAAATCTCTGTGTCCATTATGTTTTTCAGATCATGCTTCAGCGCCGGTATGACTTCGCGCCCAATGTGTGCGAGAAAAGGGACATCGCCCGGGAGATCATCGCCGAGATACACCGTGTCACCAGCACCACCTTCACTCACACCCAGATAATGCAGCATTGGTCGGACCTGAAACGTCTGCACATGCCCCGGGTGCGGAGGTTTTTTGGAATCCATTTCCCAAGTAAGTACCAAGCAATCGCATGGTATATGTTCCAAATGTATAAGTTATGCCTTTATTTATAATGACTTTTCTTTGGTAGTGTTGGAAATGGATTTCAGAATTCGCCGCACCCGGAGGCGTACAGGCCGACCAGTGCTGCATGAGTCTGCATCTGTGAGTGAAGGTGGTGGATCTCCCGGGCGACGGACCTACCCCTCCTCTGTGGCCTCCTCAGACCAGCCCCTGGACCTTACCACAGAGGAGGGGCCCAACCGCGTGGGCGTGGAGTCATACCTGGCCAGGCATGGGGAAGGCTCTGGTATGTCACTCTTCATGTATAGGCACAAAGATATAAATGGCAGGCCAAAAACTAAGTTATCCTTTATTATGTATTTGTAGAAGCTTCTGGTGCGGGTGAAATAGTGGAGGAGGAGGCAGCAGAGATGCTGGAAGTCGATCCTGGCGAAGGTGAGTGATGTCAGCCAGACTGGGAGCCAGATATGTTGGGAATAGTGACTCTATACAAGTACTAACCAAATGTCACATGTTTCTCCAGGGACTTCTTCACAGCATAGCCAGGACCAAGGGCAGCCTGTTGGCCCCAACCAGCCATCTGTCGGCCACCAACTCCGTAAGTCTCCATGCCATTATTCATATTAATGTTTGGTTAGCTAATAACACACACATAACTAAAGGCGTAGCCAATGTGTAGTTCACACTTTCATGTGGGCACTTCGTTAGCTTAAAGAGGACCCTAACTTGTATTAAGAACCTAAGAATTAGCCAACACACTGTACCTACAGATTAGAAACATGGAAAAACACCCTTCAGCCATCTAATGCATGTTATTAGACTGAAAAAAACCAATATTGCGGAATATGGAATGCGCAATATTTACAGGCAGCATGGGATACAGATTGAAAAAAGTAAGGTGCTGCCATGCATTGTGGGACTGATGACCTTTCCCTCAACCCAGCTATGCTCTGGATTCCCAACGCACCACTGTAACCTACTCCCCTGTACTTTATCCAACTCTCCACTCCTCATTAAGTGTTATGCTTCAGAGTCCAGATGGCGGCGCTGTAATCCAAAAACCTCCAAAATGTACTTTGATCTGGTGCAGAATCATTTGGGAATAGTTATTGGTTTTCATTAAATAATGTTGAAGGTCCGGTGTCAGGAGTTTAAAGACTTACCTGTGGGAAATGCATTAACTTTATCCCTTGGAAGAATGACATATGTCATGCATTTACATGTATTTGATTAACCCCAAATCTATTTCCAGCATACAAACCGGTCTGGGACTCCTATTTATGTTTATTTCTCTATTGCTTACAGGGATTATCCCAAAAACCGTGCATGAAAAAAAAAAAAGAATCAAGGAGTTGGTGGCCGAGCTGCTGGCCATACAGGCGACGTTGGGGCCAACAGATGAAGAAGAGGAGGATGATTAGTGCCCTTGGTCCTGGCTACTTTTGTTAACTCGTTTAACATTGTTTTATCTATTTCAAAAGTTTTAATGTTTTTAAAAAAAAAACAAAAAACATTTTACTATGTTTGGAAAAAAAAAAAAAAATTTTACTATGTTTTTTAAAAAAAAAAAAAACATTTTACTATGTTTGAGAAAAAAAAAATAACATTTTACTATGTTTGGAAAAAAAAAAAAATAATTTTACTATGTTTTTAAAAAAAAAAAAAAACATTTTACTATGTTTGAAAAAAAAAAAAAAAACATTTTACTATGTTTGGAAAAAAAAGAAAAAAACATTTTACTATGTTTGGAAAAAAAAAAAAAAAACATTTTACTATGTTTGAAAATACCAAAAAAAAAAAAAAAAACTAAATAATTTAAATAAATTATATTTGAAGCCTTCATAAATGTGTCTTTTATAATATGCGCACCCAAAAACAATTACACAAAACAGAAAAAACACGCTTATAAACATATAGACATATGTACATTATGTGGTTTGGGTAAGTTTTAGGGTCGTCAACATGAAGAAGGATGCAGGCGCTAAGGGGTTTAGGTAAGTTTGAGGGACCGAGAAAGGAAGTTGGATGCAGGCGCTAAGGGGTTTAGGTAAGTTTTAGAGACCGAGAAAGGAAGTTGGATGCAGGCGCTAAGGGGTTTAGGTAAGTTTGAGGGACCGAGAAAGGAAGTTGGATGCAGGCGCTAAGAGGTTTAGGTAAGTTTGAGGGACCGAGAAATGAAGTTGGATGCAGGCGCTAAGGGGTTTAGGTAAGTTTGAGGGACCGAGAAATGAAGAAGGATGCAAGCGCTAAGGGGTTTAGGTAAGTTTCTGGTTGAGGGTGCGCATGCGCAAGATCTTATAAACATACGAACGCACGAATCTAAGAGGCCAAAAACTAATGAAAACCAGAGGCAAACGCAAGTAATTGGAAGAGGTGGACGATGGAAGCAGCCGAAAAAACAGGCTGCCGCCGCAACAGGTGAACACATGAACGTGATTTTTACGATTGCCAACTGACTGAGGCAAGTTCGGGAGATATCATACGAACGGACGTATATTTTAGGATAGAAACGTATTTGCTTATTGAATCACTCGCAAGTTCATACGAACGCACGAGCGGACGTGAAAAATAGGATGATCGTGACCCAAATCCAAGCTGTTACATGTTTCTTTGAATCAACCCAATGATGTACATACAGATTGTATTGTATCAAAAAAGGATACAGTGTTGGTATTGCAATACACAGAGATATGCGCAGTCTCCAGGATCATAGTACACCTCAAAATAATAGAGAAACAATGAGTATATTGAAACGGCAGCAAAATGTTAGCAGGCAAAATGAACCTTAATACACTATACCTATGAGGTGGTGACTATGCTGGTCCTGAGGAGTGTAATCGTTAGGTTGCTCTGTATGAAACAATCTCTGACCAATGTAATTGAGGAAATATGATCATTAGGATATAAGTAACATAGGGTCTGTGGATGATCTGGTCAGACTCAGGGTGGATAAAAATCAATGTTTTTTTTAAAAAAATCAAAAAATCGGATTTTTTTTATTTAAATTGGATTTTTTTTATTTAAATCTGATTTTTTTGATTTAAATCGGATTTTTTTTCAATAAACTGCTTTTTGAGGAAAATATTTTACCATCCAAAGGTTCTTCCATCATGAGATAAAGCTGAGTTGTTTAACTCAGTAGAATAAAGGCTGTATATGTGTAACATTCACAATGCCATGCTCTTCCAGAGGTTTCTGTAGGATTAGTGGGCAGTTTCTCTCCTATATTATCACAGACGCTCGCTTTACTTACGCAGTTCTCAAAACTGAATTTGACTCCGCAGAGGTCCCAGCCTCTTCTTCACAGCAAAAATGTTACAACATGAACAGAGTTGAGAAAAAGACCTTAAACCTATTGTTCTACAAACCTATGACTAGTGAGCTACAGAGGACAGCAGGGACAGTAGTATTTAAGTTTTTCATGTGTCGGCTGGGCTGACAGTCTAAGTTTCTTAAAATATATATATATTTTGTTTAGCCAAATTAGTTAACAAAACATGGATGTTTGTTTAAGCAAATAACTTATGCTGTAATGTTGTTATTGTTTCAGTTGAATAAATCTATTTAAATTGTTATTAAGGTCAGGATTATTTTTCTCCTTCCTAAGTACAACAGAACAGTGGTGTCCAAATATGAATGATTAACCCATTAAACTGGGGAGAAAAAAGTAATATAAAAAGTGATTCTAAAAATCTTCATCTACTTGCATGTTAAAATAGCAAGAACTAGTTTAGGTAGAAACTTTGATTTAAATCACTGATTTAAATCAAGCCTTACTGACTAGTGATTTAAATCGTGATTTAAATCGTGATTTAAATCAGTTAGATTTAAATCAAATCCACCCTGGGTCAGAGTGTGTCTCAATCGCTTAAGCATCATACCAGACTAGGTCAGATAATACAATCAATCATACAGACATAATAAAATCATGACGTGCATCATTACAGAATACAGAGACAAGTATGTAACATGATTACCAAGTGACTGTGATCGCGTGCGTTGCCAACGTTTCGGGGTCTGGGCCCCTTTCTCAAGGCTGCGATCAAGAGAAGTCTAAGAAGGTACCTTTTATGTGTGTGTGCATGGCGTCCCCCCTGGCCGGCCAGAGTGGCGTTTCCGGGCGCACTCGTGGAGCGCGTTCCGGTACGTCACATCCGGTGACGCGGTCCCGGCTGGCGTCACTTCCGCCGGTGGATGGCATTGTAGATCTGCCATCCACCACTTGGTGACGTCAGCGCGCGGGGCCTGCGTCCCACGGATAGCTGCTGACAAGTAAAACAAGCTTTATTCAAATGGCTGGTTGTGAACTAATTTGATATGTGGTGATTCGGCTTGGAATTTTGACAGGAGAAACACAGTGTCAGACAGCGGGGGAGATGGTTATACAGGGTGGAGGCCGTAGGACTTGTCCCTATAGAAAAAATATATAGAAAAATTGTAATTAAAACCAAAATAAAATACATGATCAACAGTGCTGTTAATATGTGCTACATAGCTTCAAACATGGATTTATATGTAACTACATGCTATGGCAATACATAATGCCTCAATCCACATAGGGAGAGTATATGTAGGTCAATCCTGAAAATTGGAAGTTATTTAGGAATTGATTATGATGGCCATAATTGGGTTAGGAAGAAAGGAAAAATTGATAGGGTGATATTCCTATGGGGAAGGGATATGGCTGTGCTAGATAGTTAGGAGGCTACTTAGTATGGTGAAGTTTCAGAGATTGGTAATCTAACATTACCTGCTACATTGTCCTCTCGGATTTAAGGGTGTGTATTCCAAGGATATTGTAGGTCCTTAAGATGGTTGAGAGTGGTATATTTCCCGTCTATATCAAGAAAGGAGAAAGTTGCTAGAGGGTTAGACATCTAGATTGGTAGATATCAACCAGCCTGGTTTTAGATACAAAAGGTTAATATGTAGCCACAGTGGGAACTAATCAGAGAGAGGCGGTTGCTATTGCGCCAAATGTCTAATTTGTTTTAAGACCCCCTAGTTCTTGTAACGCATTACCTTGGGGTCCAGTGAGGCATAAAGTATCTGCAGAAACTTCGGACATTTGATAATAATAATGTATAACAGATAGGATGAAATGTGCTTGTTTGGGATACCCTTCGGCCTGGTGTTTTTACAGGAAGCACAAAACCAATTCAAAATGCAATATATTAATAAAACAGAGCCTGTAGAAGCTGCTTTAGTATAACAGATAGGGTGAAATGTGCTTGTTTGGGATAGCCTGCGGCCTGGTGTTTTTACAGGAAGCACAAAACCAATTCAAAATGCAATATATTAATAAAACAGAGCCTTTAGAAGCTGATTTAGTATAACAGATAGGGTGAAATGTGCTGAAATAGTATGCCCATGTGGGCTGGTGTTTTTACAGCATACAAAAAAAATGTAAACTAATCGAGTTATAAGAAATGCTTGTGTGTAACAGATAGGGTTAAATATGCCACTGCCAAGATGGGATGCACAGTGGCCAGGAATATTTACAGCACAAAAAAAAAGCAATTTAAAACTGATCTGGCAAATGAAGTGACGTGAAAATAAAAAAAAAGTTTCCCTGTCATTTTCTCTGCTGTCCCTGCCTGGATCGTTCCCGATTTTTCCCTATCTTTCCCTGGCTCTCCCTGGCACTGTGTGGGTCTCTGTGGGTCTCACTGACTCTCCCTGCCTGTCTGTAAGTCTCTCCCTGTCTGCAGCAACCTCCGTTCTATCTGCAATGCAAGGCTGAAATGCGCACAAGCAAGATGGCCGCCATTTATATAGCACTGTGACGTCACCAGGCTTCCTGGCTGCTGATAGGCTGCATGTGATCTTCCCATGATAACTTGCCCCAGGGGATATGTCCAGACATGTGCATCCACCATTTTACAATGGCTGGAATTGAAATAAATGGAGTTTAAAGGAAAACTTCGATCGATCGAATCGCGGGGAAATTCGGGTTCGTCCGAATCGATTCGCTCATCTCTACTGTTAATAACAGCAACATGTTCAAACAAGTTCAGGAGTGGCTCATCCTCAACCCACCGTAGTCTCTACAGCACTGATAAAAATAGTTGCATTTCGAATTGCACATGTGTTGATGCTACAAGAAATATAGTACTTACAGTATTAATATAATATCTCATATAAATTATTCTACAAATGTTTCTCTATAAAAAGCCCTAAGGAAACCTATTGTAATTTTGTTTATTACAGATTTACATTTACATTTGAGTCAGAGGCTATTTGTATAGTGTTATCATGTTCCCTTAATTTCACAAAAAGCGAGGCTATTTTCCCCCAAATACAAATGGTATTTTCATAACAGACATAATTAACACCCACATTAAATCAAAAAGTCCTTCAGCTTGTTTTTATGTAGTTTTATCTCATTCGGATACCATATTACACTGAGAAGCAGTAAATGACAAAATGCGCTTAATGGATTGTAGGGTCATCAGGATAATTAGTTTGGAACAAAAAATATTATTAACCTGCTGAGCAGCTCTGCAAGGTCGCAATTTGAGGTTAACAATTTTATTAATGTGATATCTACTTATCGTGTGTTCTTGCTCAATGGGCTATGAACCTCTCAACACATTTCCCCTCTTGATCAACATAGATGGATTCTTGGCCGCCATCACAAATGAGCTTCAGTAAAGTATTTGGTATTGCATTATGGCTAAAATACACAAAACAGAATAGATCGCTGCTGTTTAACCATGTGCAGTATACATATTTGTAATGTTAAAGGTGAAAATAAAAATAGATCTTGGAGTTTACTTTTAAAACAGTCCTATATTCAAATAAACAGCAGTGCCCCCCAGGACCTTCCCCCTCCAAGACAGGATGAATGCCCTGGAAGTGCCCCACATCAGGTAAAGAAATCGAGCACCCTCTTCAGTTACTGGGCTGACAGGTAGGGCAACAAGCATCTCAATTAGGGTTGCCTGGAAGGTGCGCATACTATAGGTCTAAACTGAACCAAAACGCAGTATTTTCACTCACCTGGGTTTTGGTCCCCGGGCCCCATGCATCACCTGTTTGCTTTCCTCAATCCAGGGGTGGGATTAACAATTTGTGACAATGGGGTTGTTTCAGAGCCAGATGAGAAGTCGTGAAGGCTCACTACTGACGGCAGGTATCGGCAGATGATCGTCTGTATAGCTAGTAGATGCTGTAAGCGGGTATCGGGCTCTGTAACAGAGCACCTCAGTCGCTGTAGTAACCTGGCCCGCATTGCTGAATGTGATGTATGTTGGGCACTCTAACGCCAGTACAGCGCTGCAGCGAGCGAAAGATAGCGCCAGCTCAGTGCGACCGACTCTCGGCGCTCCACACCATACTTATCAAAAAAGGACACACACACAGCGTCGGTGCTCTAAATCTGGTCGCTATAGCATAGAGTACCAGACACTGTCCCCTCGATTCAAAGAGCAAAAGTTAAGTGATTTCGTATCGAGAATCGTAAGTTTGGGTGGGTGTTTGTCATTTTTTCTGGTTTTTTTGGCCATTTCGTATTCGTACGATCGTTCGCGCATAGACGTATATGAACATACGCATTTCGTACGAGAATCGTATAATTTGCGTTAGTTCGTGTGTTTTTCCCGTCCAAATCGTATTATTTGCGTTAGTTCGTGTGTTTTTCCCGTCCAAATCGTATTATTTGCGTCCGATCCTATTTTTTACGTCCTTCACATGGGCTTGCGCCCAATTCAGAGAGGTGATTGCTAATTGTTTTGAAGCCCATTAAAGAGCTGCTTTACGAAATGTTTGCCGGCAGCTATTTGGCCTCGGGAGTAGGATGGAGCGGAGCGAGTTTGTGGCACATCAAGGGCTTATGCTTTTTGGCATTGAGTTGATCGAGATGTCTGAGAGCAGATTGCCCCTGCGTCGTCGCATGAACATCGATAGCATGAATGATGTTGAGCTGTTCGAGCTGACCAGGCTTAATCGCGCTTCCCTCCATAAATTATATAGTGAGCTGCGGCCATGGTTAGCCCGCACCACAAGGAAGGGGCATGCAATTTCAGGTATGACCAAGATGCTTGGCTGCCTGCAATTTTTGGCGAACGGCTCGTTCCAGAGGCTGGGTGCCCTCTCCGTGGGGATGTCACAGCCTACGCTGAGCCGCGCACTATCTAAATTTTTGGAAGGCATGGCTGCCATAACTCAAAAATATATTTATTTTCCTGATGATATGGCAGCCAGAAACGCCATTAAGCTTGGGTTTTATAATGTGGCCGACATGCCCAACGTTATTGGTGCAATTGACTGCACACATGTGGCACTCGTACCTAGGGCAGCCGACGAGTATATATATAGGTATTGAGATTGGTTATTATGTTGCCCAACGTGTCATGTCACCTGTTTTCCTTTGCGGCAGCATATTTGTTTATCCCTCATTTGTGTAGCTGCTTTATCTCGGCTTTTCATTAGTATTTCCCAATAGAGTGCAGACATGTTTTGTGTTTAATTTATTATTTTGGGTCAAATATCAATTACCCTTTTTGTATGTTTTTGCCTTAAGGAATCGTAAAATGGGACACTCACTTAATGTCCAGGCCGTGGTTGGTCCGGATATGCGGTTTATGAGTGTCCTTGCCGGCTACCCCGGATCGTCCCACGACTCCTATATCCTCCGGCGATCTGGGTTGTTTCGGAGATTTGAGGCAGGTGAATTTTCGGGGGCATGGCTGCTTGGTAAGTGTGTCCTATTTGTGTGTTATTAAATGTGTCATTAATCTTGTATTTGTTGATATGTTTGTTTTGGAAAACTTGACAGAAGCGTCCAACTGCCTTTTTCTTGGCTCATATATTAGGAACTTACCCAAAAAATCCTTGTCTCGCTTTGGCCTTCAGAATGTTTTCCCTTTAGTTAGGATGTCTGTAAGTTCCTTGTGCCTAAATATATTGGTTTGGAGTTTATACCCAAGGATCTTTGACATTTGGCTCCTTTTGTACTATTGGTCGTTAAATGTCAAAGTGGACTTAAACTGCATACATTGTAGTTTCCAGTGAAATGTGGCTAGGGATCTTTGACATTTGGCTCCTTTTGTACTATTGGTCGTTAAATGTCAAAGTGGACTTAAACTGCATACATTGTAGTTTCCAGTGAAATGTGGCTAGGGATCTTTGACATTTGGCTCCTTTTGTACTATTGGTCGTTAAATGTCAAAGTGGACTTAAACTGCATACATTGTAGTTTCCAGTGAAATGTGGCTAGGGATCTTTGACATTTGGCTCCTTTTGTACTATTGGTCGTTAAATGTCAAAGTGGACTTAAACTGCATACATTGTAGTTTCCAGAGAAATGTGGATAGGCCCTCAGCAGCATCCTAATTGTAACATGTCTGAAAACTACAAATATATGTAAAATACAAATACCCTTGGCCGTGCAGATGTTTGTTAATTAATTGGTATATAGAAGTGCCATTTTAATTTAGGTTATACCTTAGTGCAATTTTTGGGGGCCCTAATGTGCCCTGTTTTTTTGGCGGAACACTTTACCTTACATCATTATGATATCTGTGAAATTTTTGGTGTTGGTTGTGTTGCCTTTTTAATTTTGATTACATTTAATTCTCTGTTTAAGGTGATTCCGGGTACCCACTTCTACCCTGGCTCATGACGCCTGTGCTGCGGCCCCAGGATGCCTCTCAGGAAGCGTATAACCGTGCGCATCGCAAGACCCGGGCTGTTGTGGAGAGGGCCTTTGGTCTGCTGAAGACACGTTTTCGTTGCCTTGACCATACTGGGGGGGCCCTGCAATATGATCCCAAGAAAGTGATCGACATTATAATGGCATGTGCTGTTTTGCACAATTTTGCCATCCTGGAACGTGTCCCACGTTATGTGGACAGCCTGCCCTCTTCAGCCGTCGAGGATGAAGCCGAGAATTTTGAGGGGCCCCCCAGTGAGTCTGGCCAATCTGTTAGAGCCAACCTGATCAGCCAGCATTTTAGTTAAGTTTTTTCCCTGTCTCACCATTCTGTATGTCTGTGTTATCCTTTTGGAAACATATGTTGTTTTGCCCTAATGTGGCATTACCTCTAAGTAAAACATTTCGACCTTAATTGTTGCCTAATGTATTTCATGTAGTTTCCTTAGCTTTCGCTGTGCATTGTTACACCTCTTCCAACCAAAATTATCTGGTTTAGGCCAAGCTGTTACAAAAGTCTTCCCACTAAAAACGCCACAAGTATTGGAAGTTAAATTTTTGTTTTACTTAGCAAATGAAAAATTATAGTGGTTAACAGAAATCAGTCCACATACATCTGTGGTAACAAATGGATAACATTAAAAAAAACATCGAGCACATCTACACCTGGAAGTGAGTGGCACAACCAAACAAGGACACCCAGTCCAAAGGCCAGCCTAGTCCAGTCATTAATATTGCCTGTGCCCAGGGATATTTGGGCATGGCCATAATGTCACACAAACATGTCTGCAAACAGGAGGAGCACCAACCAAATACATAGGTAAAGCCATAAGTGGCCAGATAAACTCCACATAGACCTATGGCATTGGCTAGTGGCCTTAAGCATTACTCTAAGGAGCTATATGGGAGCAAATACAAAACACAACCTGCCAGAGCAACACAAAATGGATTGTTTGAAACCTCAAAGGACAAGTAAATACAGTGGGGGTTAAGAGAAAAGATGTCCCACACACCCATGGCTTAATAGGGTGGCTGCCCATAATACCCAGGTGGAGGTCCAGGTGGAGGTCCATGGGAATGGGACCTAGCCTGGGCCATGGCAGCATTGTGAATTTGAAACTGCTCCACAATGTTTCTCTGCATATTGGTCATCTCAGCCATGGCTGACTGGATGCCATTACTTGAATTGGCCACGTTGCTGTTGAGGGTACGCAACTCCGCGAGGATGCCCTGTAGACTGGTATGGATGTTCACCATGTCTGCATGCCTTTGCTCACGCTCTGTAACGAGCTGGGCGTCATAAGAGTCCCTTTGTTGGGTCCATAATTGAAGCAGGGCACTCTGCCTCCCCTGGGAAATTGTGGGGCGGCGTAATGGCGTCCGCCGCACAATTACCCTGGCTCTTGGGCGTGCCCTGCCGCGTGGTGTCGTACCCTCAACAGCAACCGGCCTGCTTTGCAAATCCTCAGCAGCAGAGTGAACACTGGGGACTGTAGTGTCAGTCTCCCCATGTGCAAGCACAATGGATGGAGATTCACTCTGCTGCTGAGGATTGGCCAGAGAAACATTATCGAGCAGTTCCAAATTGGGACCCAGGGGGAGTTCATCCGACGTGCCCTGTACGGAGACATCATCATCTTCCTCCATGTCCTGGATCTCTTCCATGAGTGTGCGGGTCTGTAGGGACATATCAAAAAAAAAAAGGCTAAGTTTGCGTCCCAATGTAGGATTTCAACAGTTTAACACATTCTTAAGCACTTGTTATTATTTATGCTACTAAATAAACTTACCGAAAATCTCTGATCTGGGCTCCGATGCTGTACGGACCTGGTAGGCATAACCAAACTGGGGGGTGAGTTTACCCTTGCTGAGGGATCATGCTGGGCTGAAGAAGAGTAAAAAATACCACGTAAACACACACACATAACCTTTTTTTGGATAGGTAATCAAATATAGCTCTATTTGTAATATTATTCAACTCTAGAGCAATGGTGACCTTTGTTCAAACCCACGCAAGTTTACAGAGGTGCAATGGCTCGGACAAACTGCTAAGTGACCTCAGTTCTAAGTCATGAAGTGTACCCATTCAGCATCCAACTTTCAGGGCACATTTTTGGATTTAGCCTACCATTCGCTAGGTCCGGGGTACTCAAACAATTGTTTGAAACGCCCATTTAAAGGTATGTGGTGAGAGGTGAATGTCTGGCCATGGTGCTGACGCAGGGGGTGTCTAGTTAAAAATAAAGACACTGGTGGAGGGGCTGGAGCTTTCAAAGTGCCAACTAATAAAGGCTGCTTGCCCTTGCTGGGCTGGATGGGCCAGAGCTGAGGGGACAGGGATTGGATGTCTAAAGGGGGGAGTTAACGTATTGATGGTGATGTGATGGATGGAGCCAATCTGTTACAAATGTATGGGGCTTATGTGGGGGGGGGGCATGGGGGGACTGTGGCACATGGGCCAGAGCAGGGGCAGCGGGACACGATTGTGGCCAGTGAAAATTTAAATAAGTTACTGTGTACCTTGCAATGCCACTTCCTGGGCAGTACTTCATATTGCAATGCTATGTTTCACGGAGCCATGACATTGGGCAGGAGACCAACCACTACATGGCCGATCAAGGGGGCAGCTCTGAGCACGTCAACACAGAAGTAACTGAGTGCAGGGCTGTCTGGGCAGGGGTCCTTGAATGTGTTGCCAAGGTCCGCATTGGGACCCCGGGCCGCCAGTTGAGTCTCGCTGCTCTTGGTCACATATGTTTGTGGGTGGCTAATTAAATAGTTAACTCAAACACAACTCACACAACCAAAAGGCAACCCATACATAATGATGTGTGTTTTGTGATTGATTCTAAATATCTCACTTATCTTGCGAAACTTCATGACTTTAACAATACAATTGGACATTTGATCTTTGCCATAATGGCTGTGGGCCTAAATGTGTGATTCACAGGGACCAAAAGAGGACACAAACAGCCACAGTAGTGCGAGGCCAAGCAAGGCAAACCATAGGGGCATCCCGTTATCTTGTTACTAGTGAACTGTAGATTATTTAGCAAACAGGCAAACATGCAGATTTAATAGTACTCACCGTGGGTACGGGTCGGGGAGTCTGTGTCCCTTAGACCAGCATGTCCACCGACCGCGACCGGATGGAGAAGTCCAAGCACAATCTCCTCAGCAGGGGTAAACTCCAATTTAGATGGAAAGCCACCTCCAGTTTTCATGCTGAAAAGAGAAAATCGTTTGGTATTCAGAAAAGGGGCATACAGCACATCCCAAACATTATATTTAGCGAAAACATTTATTTACCTGTAATTATGCCTTTTAATTTCTTTTTGCCGTACAGCATACTTCAGATCAGAGATTTTCTTCTGAATTTGGGACACATCTTTCCTCTCTTCCCCCGCTGCATTTACTTGTCGGAGGATGGTTTCAAACAATGCCATCTTGCGCTGCTTGGTGGTGTGTTTGGATTTGCTCCCATATAGCTCGTCATAGTATAATGTAAGGCCACTAGCCAATGCCATATTTTGGTCATGGGAGAATCTCCCACTCAACTGGCCGCGGCGCAATGTGCGGCCAGATGGTTGGCTTGGCTGCTCCTCCATGTGTGCAGACACATGTGGTGACATTATGGCCTGGGGCTGGGTAGGGGAATGGCCGGATTGGTGGCTTCCCAATGACTGGACTGGACTGGCCAAGGGACTGGGTGTTCTGGCGTGGCTGGCCACCGAACTTCCAGGTGTAGATGTGGTCATGGTTGCAATTCGGGGCCCTCTTGGGGGGCTAGGTTCCCGGCTGGTGCCAGGTCGGGGGCTCTGTTCCCGGCTGGTGCCAGGTCGGGGGCTTCTGGCCCTGGATGGGGTTCGGGCCCTGTAGGGGCTTCTGGCCCTGGATGGGGTTCGGGCCCTGTAGGGGCTTCTGGCCCTGGATGGGGTTCTTCTGGCCCTGGATGGGGTTCGGGCCCTGTAGGGGCTTCTGGCCCTGGATGGGGTTCGGGCCCTGGATGGGGTTCTTCTGGCCCTGGATGGGGTTCGGGCCCTGTAGGGGCTTCTGGCCCTGGCTGGGCTTCTGGCCCTGGATGGGGTTCTTCTGGCCCTGGATGGGGTTCGGGCCCTGTAGGGGCTTCTGGCCCTGGCTGGGCTTCTGGCCCTGGATGGGGTTCTTCTGGCCCTGGATGGGGTTCGGGCCCTGTAGGGGCTTCTGGCCCTGGCTGGGCTTCTGGCCCTGGATGGGGTTCTTCTGGCCCTGGATGGGGTTCGGGCCCTGTAGGGGCTTCTGGCCCTGGCTGGGCTTCTGGCCCTGGATGGGGTTCTTCTGGCCCTGGATCGGGTTCGGGCCCTGTAGGGGCTTCTGGCCCTGGCTGGGCTTCTGGCCCTGGATGGGGTTCTTCTGGCCCTGGATGGGGTTCGGGCCCTGTAGGGGCTTCTGGCCCTGGATGGGCTTCGGGCCCTTCTGCGCGGCCTGGAGGGGCTTCGGGCCCTTCTGTGCGGGCTGGAGGGGCTTCGGGCCCTTCTGTGCGGGCTGGAGGGGCTTCGGGCCCTTCTGTGTGGGCTGGAGGGGCTTCGGGCACTGCTGTGGGGCCTGGGTTGGCTAAGTGCCCGGCTTGAAAGCATGGGTGGTGTGGGCTCCCTTGGGCGGCCTCTTCTGGGGGCAGAGGTGGTGGTGGCTGCTGTGGCCTGTTTTTTGGCCGCAGGGGCACGTGCCTTTGGGGCCCTTTTTTGGGAAAGGGAGGGTCCAGTGTCCCTTGGTGGGGCCGAGGTGGTACTTGCCTTCTGGGCCTTCTGGGACCTTAGCTTCTTCGGTCGTTGCTGGGACCTGGTTGTTGGGCCCTCAGAGGTCTGGCTTTGCTGGCCGCGTTTAGCTGCTGCCTTTTTTGGTGCCATTTTGTCCAAAAGCTCAAAGAGAATGAGCTTTGGGTGCAGGGACCTTTAAATCATGCGCCCAGCGTCTGACGCCTATGCGCACGACTACGCGCTCGTACGGACGTACGTTCGTGCGGAACCAGGAAACCGCTGGGGTTTCACTTATCTGCTGCCTGGAAGAAGACTAAAGATGGCGCCCACTATCTTCACCCGTCAACAGGAAGAGATCCTCATGCTGGTAAGTGGCTGCCTGTGCATTTTAATAGAATAGTCAATGATGGCCTAAATGTAAATGATGCGTTGGGAACTAGTTTGGGGTCTCTTAATGTTTAATCACTGGCTCCTCACACTTCATCCTCAAGGGCCGAGCCTGGCCACGTTTTCACCTGTCTATGCTGATGTCCTAAATCGGCCAATTGCTCCGGCTTAGCAACAGTTAATTAACCTGTGGAGTAGCGGGGCAAGCTGTCAAACCTGGCCTGTCTCGGACCTTGATGCGGATGTTTGCGGAACACTGTTTTCCTAAGCCATAAAAACACAACGGGAAGCCACACACGTGGGCCAAAAGCCTAAGCATTAGGCTACATCTTGGATCTTTAAAACATCCTAACATGCCATAGATGCAGGTGGCCTGATTGTTGATGTTGGCTATTATCTGTATGTACATGGTGTGTGATACATATAACATAAGACCAGACTGTCAATCACAGTCAACGTCCTCTTTAAGCCACTCCCCAAAAATGGCGGCCATTCGAAATGTGTGTGTTAATGACATTAAATACTCAACTTGTGATGCAACACATATGGGTCTGTGTGTAAAAGTACAAGCTCTGTGTCCATTATGTTTTTCAGATCATGCTTCAGCGCCGGTATGACTTCGCGCCCAATGTGTGCGAGAAAAGGGACATCGCCCGGGAGATCATCGCGGAGATACACCGTGTGACCAGCACCACCTTCACTCACACCCAGATAATGCAGCATTGGTCGGACCTGAAGCGTCTGCACATGCCCCGGGTGCGGAGGTTTTTTGGGATCCATTTCCCAAGTAAGTACTAAGCAATTGCATGGTATATGTTCCAAATGTCTAAGTTATGCCTTTATTTATAATGACTTTTCTTTGGTAGTGTTGGAAATGGATTTCAGAATTCGCCGCACCCGGAGACGTACAGGCCGACCAGTGCTGCATGACTCTGCATCTGTGAGTGAAGGTGGTGGATCTCCCGGGCGACGGACCTACCCCTCCTCTGTGGCCTCCTCAGACCAGCCCCTGGACCTTACCACAGAGGAGGGGCCAAGGCGCGTGGGCGTGGAGTCATACCTGGCCACGCATGGGGAAGGCTCTGGTATGTCACTCTTCATGTATAGGCACAAAGATATACATGGCAGGCCAAAAACTAAGTTATCCTTTATTATGTATTTGTAGAAGCTTCAGGAGCGGGTGAGATAGTGGAGGAGGAGGCAGCAGAGATGCTTGAAGTCGATCCTGGCGAAGGTGAGTGATGTCAGCCAGACTGGGAGCCAGATATGTTGGGGATAGTGACTATCTACAAATACTAACCAAATGTCACATGTTTCTCCAGGGACTTCTTCACAGCCGAGCCAGGACCAAGGGCAGCCTGTTGGCCCCAACCAGCCATCTGTCGGCCACCAACTCCGTAAGTCTCCATGCCATTATTCATATTAATGTTTGCTTAGCTAATAACACACACATAACTAAAGGCGTAGCCAAAGTGTAGTTCACACTTTCATGTGGGCACTTCGTTAGCTTAAAGAGGACCCAAACTAGTATTAAGAACCAAAGACTTAGCCATCACACTGTACCTACAGATTAGAAACATGGAAAAACACCCTTCACCCATCTAATGCATGTTATTAGACAGAACAAAACCAATATTGGGGAATATGGAATGCACAATATTTACAGGCAGCATGGGATCCAGATTGAAAAAAGGAAGGTGCTGCCATGCATTGTGTGAGTGATGACCTTTCCCTCAACCCAGCTATGCTCTGGATTCCCAACGCACCACTGTAACCTACTCCCCTGTACTTTATCCAACTCTCCACTCCTCATTAAGTGTTATGCTTCAGAGTCCAGATGGCGGCGCTGTAATCCCCAAAAAAGCCTAACTAACTTTGAGGTGGGGCAGAATCATTTGTGAATAGTTATTGGTTTTCAGTAAATAATGTTGAAGGTCCGGTTTAAGGAGTTTAAACACTTACCTGTGGGAAATGCATTAACTGTATCCCTTTGAAGAAGGACATATGTCATGCATTTACATGTATTTGATTAACCCTAAATCTATTTCCAGCATACAAACCGGTCTGGGACTCCTATTTATGTTTCTTTCTCTATTGGTTACAGGGATGATCCCCAAAACCTTGGCGGGAAAAAAAAAACGAATGAAGGAGTTGGTGGCCGAGCTGCTGGCCATACAGGCGACGTTGGGGCCAACAGATGAAGAAGAGGATGATGAATAGTGCCCTTGGTCCTGGCTCCTTTGTTTAACTTGTTTTTAAAGTTGTTAAAATTTTAGAAAGTTTTTTATTGTTTTTAAAAAAAAAAAATATATATTTTTTTAAGAAAAAAACCCACAAAATAAAAAAAAAGTGTTTTACTGTTAAAAACAAATAAAAAAATTATATATGTTTTACCGAGGCCAAAAAAAAAAAAATGTTTAAAAAAAAAAACCAAAACTATAAAAAAAAATTTGGAATTTTATTCCAAAACAAACAAAGAAAAAATTTTAAATAAATTATATTTGAAGCCTTCCTAAATGTGTCTTTTCTAATATGCACACACCCAAAAAATTACACAAACCAGAAACAACACACTTAGAAACATATAGACATATGTAAATTATGTGATTTTCTTACGTTTTATGGACCGAGAAATGAAGTGGGATGCAGCCGCTACGGGGTTTAGGTAAGTTTGAGGGAGCGAGAAATGAAGTTGGATGCAAGCGCTAAGGGGTTTAGGTAAGTTTGAGGGACCGAGAAATGAAGTTGGATGCAGCCGCTAAGGGGTTTAGGTAAGTTTGAGGGAGCGAGAAATGAAGTTGGATGCAGGCGCTAAGGGGTTTAGGTAAGTTTGAGGGAGCGAGAAATGAAGTTGGATGCAGCCGCTAAGGGGTTTAGGTAAGTTTGAGGGAGCGAGAAATGAAGTTGGATGCAGCCGCTAAGGGGTTTAGGTAAGTTTGAGGGAGCGAGAAATGAAGTTGGATGCAGCCGCTAAGGGGTTTAGGTAAGTTTGAGGGAGCGAGAAATGAAGTTGGATGCAAGCGCTAAAGGGTTTAGGTAAGTTTGAGGGACCGAGAAATGAAGTTGGATGCAGCCGCTAAGGGGTTTAGGTAAGTTTGAGGGAGCGAGAAATGAAGTTGGATGCAGGCGCTAAGGGGTTTAGGTAAGTTTGAGGGAGCGAGAAATGAAGTTGGATGCAGCCGCTAAGGGGTTTAGGTAAGTTTGAGGGAGCGAGAAATGAAGTTGGATGCAGCCGCTAAGGGGTTTAGGTAAGTTTGAGGGAGCGAGAAATGAAGTTGGATGCAGCCGCTAAGGGGTTTAGGTAAGTTTGAGGGAGCGAGAAATGAAGTTGGATGCAAGCGCTAAAGGGTTTAGGTAAGTTTGAGGGACCGAGAAATGAAGTTGGATGCAGCCGCTAAGGGGTTTAGGTAAGTTTGAGGGAGCGAGAAATGAAGTTGGATGCAGGCGCTACGGGGTTTAGGTAAGTTTGAGGGAGCGAGAAATGAAGTTGGATGCAGCCGCTAAGGGGTTTAGGTAAGTTTGAGGGAGCGAGAAATGAAGTTGGATGCAAGCGCTAAAGGGTTTAGGTAAGTTTGAGGGACCGAGAAATGAAGTTGGATGCAGCCGCTAAGGGGTTTAGGTAAGTTTGAGGGAGCGAGAAATGAAGTTGGATGCAGGCGCTACGGGGTTTAGGTAAGTTTGAGGGAGCGAGAAATGAAGTTGGATGCAGCCGCTAAGGGGTTTAGGTAAGTTTGAGGGAGCGAGAAATGAAGTTGGATGCAGGCGCTACGGGGTTTAGGTAAGTTTGAGGGAGCGAGAAATGAAGTTGGATGCAGCCGCTAAGGGGTTTAGGTAAGTTTGAGGGAGCGAGAAATGAAGTTGGATGCAAGCGCTAAAGGGTTTAGGTAAGTTTGAGGGACCGAGAAATGAAGTTGGATGCAGCCGCTAAGGGGTTTAGGTAAGTTTGAGGGAGCGAGAAATGAAGTTGGATGCAGGCGCTACGGGGTTTAGGTAAGTTTGAGGGAGCGAGAAATGAAGTTGGATGCAGCCGCTAAGGGGTTTAGGTAAGTTTGAGGGAGCGAGAAATGAAGTTGGATGCAGGCGCTACGGGGTTTAGGTAAGTTTGAGGGAGCGAGAAATGAAGTTGGATGCAGCCGCTAAGGGGTTTAGGTAAGTTTGAGGGAGCGAGAAATGAAGTTGGATGCAAGCGCTAAAGGGTTTAGGTAAGTTTGAGGGACCGAGAAATGAAGTTGGATGCAGCCGCTAAGGGGTTTAGGTAAGTTTGAGGGAGCGAGAAATGAAGTTGGATGCAGCCGCTAAGGGGTTTAGGTAAGTTTGAGGGAGCGAGAAATGAAGTTGGATGCAGCCGCTAAGGGGTTTAGGTAAGTTTGAGGGAGCGAGAAATGAAGTTGGATGCAAGCGCTAAGGGGTTTAGGTAAGTTTTATGGACCGAGAAATGAAGTTGGATGCAGCCGCTACGGGGTTTATGTAAGTTTCTGGTTGAGGGTGCGCATGCGCAAGATCTTATATACATAAGAACGCACGAATCTAAGAGGCCAAAAACCAATGAAAACCAGAGGCAAACGCAAGTAATTGGAAGAGCTGGACGATGGAAGCCGCCGACAAAACAGGCTGCCGCCGCAACAGGTGAGCACATGAACGTGATTTTTACGATTGGCAACTGACTGAGGCAAGTTCGGGAGATATCATACGAACGGACGTATCTTTTAGGATAGAAACGTATTTGCTTATTGAATCACTCGCAAGTTCATACGAACGCACGAGCGGACGTGAAAAATAGGATGATCGTGAGCCAAATCCAAGCTGTTACATGTTTCTTTGAATCAACCCATGTGTGATTAAAGTCTGTTTTTGAAAACATATCCACCAGTAACAAAGCGAAAACATATGGAATGACATTGTTTTAACACTGGAACAATAACACTTTAGTGCCAGACCTGTAATGACAATTCTGCATAAAAATATAAAAAGTCAAAAACGTTTCTAAAAGTGTTTGCAACCAGGAGAGGTCACACAATGATTTGAACAAAAAAAAATTGCCAAACACGCTGTTTAAACACAAGCAGAATTCTCACTTGGGTCTGAATCAACCCCATTGTGTTCCCTAAATCTAAAATTGTCAGGGTACTTTAAAGCGCAAGTTGAACAACATTTTATTTTGGCATTAAAGCGGAAATCCAGTAATGAGGTTTTTATTGTAACCCCTCATCCTGCCTCAGCACCAGGGGAGGGTGGCAAGGCGCGGGGGTTACACCATGACTGCACTTCTGCTTTAAATGAGGGACCAACAGACAAGTTAAGTTAAAACAAAAAAATACAGTTGTTAGTATATATGTTGGGTTCGTCCTAGGACCGGCTCTGGTTATGTGCATATAACTTAATAAACATGATCATGGGAAGGAATATAAAGCGGACCTCCAGACCTAAGTCAAATCTAAGTTGAGTAAATTGCTCCCTTAACCCTTCTAGTGCCAGCTACGTGACTCTCACGTAGCTGCCTCTCCTACCGTTAAGTGCCAGCTACGTGAGAGTCACGTAGCTGACATTTTCTTACCTTAAACTTGATTGGAAGCTCGCAGCACCTCAGTTCTGGATTCTTCTTGAAGACGAGGCTTGGGGGGTCATCCAGAGGTGAGTTGATGGCTGTAGCTGTGACCCGATCGCTGCAGGAGCCAAGTGCGGCTTCTGCTGGTGTCATCATCCGGCGCCGCACTGCTATAAGAAGGCCAGATCACATGGTATCCGGCCTTTTGCTGCCTGGATCTGAGGTGAGTCGTTGTCTGTGTCCCTTGTGTTGTCTGTGTCCCTTGTGTTGTCCCCCCTCCCATCACGCTGCCGACCTGCACGGACAGATCGGGGGAGCACGATCGCTGCTTTGCGCCGATCTGTCATTGATCATCATAAATCTCTCTCCCCTCCGCCGATGGGCGGAGGGGAGAGAGATTTATGATGATCAATGACAGATCGGCGTAGCGATCTCGCTCCCCCGATCTGTCTTTGTCACTGTCCACATGTGTTGTCCCCCCTCCCATCACACTGCCGACCTGTGCCGACCTGTCATTGATCATCATAAATCTCTCTCCCCTCCGCCGATGGGCAGAGGGGAGAGAGATTCATGATGATCAATGACAGATCGGCGCAAAGCAGCGATCGTGCTCCCCCGATCTGTCACTGGCCACATGTGTTGTGTTGGGGGGGGTCAATGGCACGTGGGGGGGATGCCACACTGCCCATGGAATTGGGATGGGGTATGCCACACTGTCTATGGGGTGGGGGGATGCCACATTGCATATGGGATGGGAGGGAATGCCACACTGCATATGGGAATGGGGGGGGGGCCAATGGCACGTGGGGGGGGATGCCACACTGCCCATGGAATTGGGATGGGGGATGCCACATTGCATATGGGATGGGAGGGAATGCCACACTGCATATGGGGTGGGGGGGATGGGGGGGTCAATGGCACGTGGGGGGGGATGCCACACTGCCCATGGAATTGGGATGGGGTATGCCACACTGTCTATGGGGTAGGGGGATGCCACATTGCATATGGGATGGGAGGGAATGCCACACTGCATATGGGGATGGGGGGGTCAATGGCACGTGGGGGGGGGATGCCACACTGCCCATGGAATTGGGATGGGGTATGCCACACTGTCTATGGGGTGGGGGGATGCCACATTGCATATGGGATGGGAGGGAATGCCACACTGCATATGGGAATGGGGTGGGGGGAATGCCACACTGCATATGAGAATGGGGTGGGGGGGGATGCCACACTGCATATGGGGTGGGGGGAATGCCACACTGCATATGGGAATGGGGTGGGGGATGCCACGCTGCATATGGGGTGGGGGGATGCCACACTGCATATGGGAATGGGGTGGGGGGGATGCCACGCTGCATATGGGAATGAGGTGGGGGGAATGCCACGCTGCATATGGGAATGGGGTGGGGGGGATGCCACACTGCATATGGGAATGAAATGGGAGGGAATGCCACACTGCATATGGGAATGAGGTGGGGGGAATGCCACACTGCATATGGGAATGAGGTGGGGGGAATGCCACACTGCATATGGGAATGAGGTGGGGTTGGAATGCCACACTGCATATGGGAATGAGGTGGGGGGAATGCCACACTGCATATGGGAATGAAATGGGAGGGAATGCCACACTGCATATGGGAATGAGGTGGGGGGAATGCCACACTGCATATGGGAATGAGGTGGGGGGAATGCCACACTGCATATGGGAATGAGGTGGGGGGGAATGCCACGCTGCATATGGGAATGGGGTGGGGGGGATGCCACACTGCATATGGGAATGAAATGGGAGGGAATGCCACACTGCATATGGGAATGAGGTGGGGGGAATGCCACACTGCATATGGGAATGAGGTGGGGGGAATGCCACACTGCATATGGGAATGAGGTGGGGGGAATGCCACACTGCATATGGGAATGAGGTGGGGGGGATGCCACGCTGCATATGGGAATGAGGTGGGGGGGATGCCACGCTGCATATGGGAATGAGGTGGGGGGGAATGCCACACTGCATATGGGAATGGGGTGGGGGGAATGCCACGCTGCATATGGGAATGAGGTGGGGGGATGCCACGCTGCATATGGGAATGAGGTGGGGGGGATGCCACGCTGCATATGGGAATGAGGTGGGGGGGAATGCCACACTGCATATGGGAATGAGGTGGGGGGGAATGCCACGCTGCATATGGGAATGGGGTTGGGGGGATGCCACACTGCATATGGGAATGAAATGGGAGGGAATGCCACACTGCATATGGGAATGAGGTGGGGGGAATGCCACGCTGCATATGGGAATGAGGTGGGGGGAATGCCACACTGCATATGGGAATGAGATGGGGGGAATGCCACACTGCATATGGGAATGAGGTGGGGGGAATGCCACGCTGCATATGGGAATGAGGTGGGGGGATGCCACGCTGCATATGGGAATGAGGTGGGGGGGAATGCCACACTGCATATGGGAATGTGGTGGGGGGAATGCCACGCTGCATATGGGAATGAGGTGGGGGGAATGCCACACTGCATATGGGAATGAGGTGGGGGGAATGCCACGCTGCATATGGGAATGAGGTGGGGGGGAATGCCACACTGCATATGGGAATGAGGTGGGGGGGAATGCCACGCTGCGTATGGGAATGGGGTTGGGGGGATGCCACGCTGCATATGGGAATGAGGTGGGGGGATGCCACGCTGCATATGGGAATGAGGTGGGGGGAATGCCACGCTGCATATGGGAATGAGGTGGGGGGAATGCCACACTGCATATGGGAATGAGATGGGGGGAATGCCACACTGCATATGGGAATGAGGTGGGGGGAATACCACACTGCATATGGGAATGAGGTGGGGGGAATGCCACACTGCATATGGGAATGAGGTGGGGGGAATGCCACGCTGCATATGGGAATGGGGTGGGGGGAATGCCACGCTGCATATGGGAATGGGGTGGGGGGAATGCCACACTGCATATGGGAATGGGGTGGGGGGAATGCCACGCTGCATATGGGAATGAGGTGGGGGGAATGCCACACTGCATATGGGAATGAGGTGGGGGGAATGCCACGCTGCATATGGGAATGAGGTGGGGGGAATGCCACGCTGCATATGGGAATGAGGTGGGGGGAATTCTGCATATGGGAATAAGGTGGGGGGAATGCCACACTGCATATGGGAATGAGGTGGGGGGAATGCCACACTGCATATGGGAATGGGGTGGGGGGAATGCCACACTGCAAATGGGAATGAAATGGGAGGGAATGCCACACTGCATATGGGATGGGATGAGGGGGAATGGAAAGAGCGAGTGTTGGAGAGACACTCCTAACCCTAGCCCGAACCCTAGGTTAGGTCTTGGGCTAGGGGCGATCACGCTGCCCCAACCTGTCACTGATCAGCATGAACATCTCTCCCCTCCGACGGGCGGAGGAGGGAGAGATTCACGCTGATCAGTGACAGGTCGGGGCAGCGTGATCGCCATTGCCCCTTGGCAGAGAGGGGGGGGGATATTCATGCTGATCAGTGACAGGTCGGGGCAGCATTGATGTTACATGTTGATGATACACCTCGGAGGGGCACAGACGTGGATACAGTAGAGCAGTGGTTCTCAACCTTTCTAATGCCCGCAATACAGTTCCTCATGTTACAGTGTACTGTTATTACACCAGCAGGTGTCGCGCAGGCTCTTGGCTTCTGTCCTCCGGTGCTTGCTGCGTCCGCCCCGGTTCCCCCGCCCCTTAGGCCCCAGACGGATGATGAAATCACGTCTGCGCATGCACGCAGGCATTCGGTTTGGAACGTGCATCCATAACGGCGTGTCGGTGACAGGTCGGGGCAGCGGCAATCACATGCAGGGAGTGATGCCACTGCCCAGACCTGTCACTCACCTGGGCACACTAAGCTTTGAACTGCTAGCATTGCCCCTCTCCCTACATGTAATCCCCCCCTTACCTACGCTGCTGCCCTGACCTGTCAATGATCAGTGCAAATCTCTCCCCTCCGTTGAGTGGGGGGAACACAAGGAGCCGCTCCATCCTCACCTCCCTCCACTGCTCGGTGTGTAAGCGATCACTGATCGCCTGACCAGCTCCTTCCTACCATGTTGCGCCGCTGCAATTGTCCATTCATTATTTCTATCTTGGAGGGGCCCATGTACAGAGAGGTACAACTCCAGCATATACATATTGTGTACACACCTACTCCTCCCGCAGCCTCTCTGTACATGGGCACTACAGCTGCAGGTGGTTTCAACCATCCTTCTAATTGTAATGTTCTGTTACTTTAACTTCCTTTTAGATTGCGATTGCTCTCGAAGATTCTTGGTTCTGCAAGCTTGCTGACGTTTACTTTTGAGTATTTGCTTTTTGGCTGTTTTGTTCCCCAACTTTAGTTCTAGGCTTTAGTTTAGCTTTTAGTTACTGTAAACTTCCCCCTAGTTCCTCCCCTTTAGTGTAGTATTTTTATTGTTTTCATTTGGTTTTAGCCTTTGTTTAGCAGATTTCAGGATGGCTGGGAAAAGGTACTCTGCCCAGGAAGCAGTGGCTTACATGATGGAGTCAGACTCGGAAGAGTATAGTGTTTCAGGGTCAGATTATTTGCCCTCAGATAGTGAGTCTGACAGTGTCTCCTCTACTGAAGAGACACAGCCGTGCAGTAGTACCAGTGGTAGTGCTAGGCATCCTAGAAGGGATGGTAGCGCACAAGGAGAAGCCACGCTGGAGGAGAGTGTAGATCAGATGGAGAGTGCTGCAGCTGGTGATGGAGTGCCTACGTGGAGGCCTCCCAATAATTATTCCCCCGAAATTCCCCCTTTCGATTCGGTCCCCGGAGTCAACGTGGACACAACAAACTTCCGTCCTGTTGACTTTTTCAAATTGTTCATCACGGAGGCCATGCTACAGGACATGGTCTACCATACAAACTGCTATGCTGAGTGGGTCCTAGCACAAAATCCCCCACAAAGGCACGCCCGCGCTCATGCATGGCAGCCCACAAACATAAGTGAGTTAAAAAAATTTTGGGGGCTCACTTTAGCCATGGGTATCTGCAAAAAATTTAGTATCGCCTCCTACTGGGATACCCGAACCCTTTTGGCAACACCATTATTTCCGGCCATAATGACCAGAAACCGCTACCAAATTTTACCGCGGTTTCTACATTTTAATGACAATGCCACTGCAATTCCCCGTGGTGAGCCCGGTCACGACAGACTTCACAAAGTACGTCCCCTGATCGATAGTCTGTCTGAGCGCTTTGCAGAAGTGTACACCCCCTCCCAAAATTTAAGTATTGACGAATCGCTTCTGCTTTATATAGGGCGCATTGTATTTCGTCAGTATATCCCTAGTAAGCGTGCCCGCTATGGGATAAAATTTTACAAATTGTGTGAAAGCTCGACCGGCTACACCAAATTTTTTCGTCTTTACGAAGGAAGGGACACACATCTGGACCCCCCTGGTTGTCCCCTTGATTTGTCTGTCAGTGGAAAAATAGTTTGGGAACTCATGACTCCTCTACTGGGGAAAGGTTACCACTTATATGTGGATAACTTTTATACCAGCATCCCCCTATTTCGAGCCCTCTACTCATTGGACACACCGGCCTGCGGCACCATCAACCGTAATCGAAAAGGCTTGCCCAGGTCATTGCTGACACAAAAAATAAATCATGGAGAGTCGTATGCTGTAAGAAGCGATGAGCTCCTGGCCGTGAAATACATGGACAGAAAAAATGTTTTCATGCTGACTACAATCCACGATGAGTCAGTCGTGAGATTACGGCAACGTGGTCCCCGAGCCCCTTCCCAAAAGCCACGTTGTATCAAAGATTATAATAAATTCATGGGTGGCGTTGATAAAACAGACCAAATTTTAACATATTACAACGCCACCAGAAAATCCAGAGCCTGGTACAAAAAAGTTGCTATCCATTTGGTCCAATTAGCAACTTATAACTCCTTTGTTGTCTTCAATGCAGCAGTACCAGGCTCCAATTTGTCGTTTGTAAAATATCAGCTGCAGATACTCCCTGCTCTGTTATTTGGGGATACCGAGCAGACACCAGAGATGGCTGGTAATGATGACGAGGCTAGATTAGTGGGAAAGCATTTCATAAAGTGCATCCCCTCCATCAATAGGAAGAGGTATCCCCAGAAGCCTTGTAGGGTTTGTAGTAGGCGTGGCTTTAGGAGAGATGTGCTCTACTACTGCCTGACATGTCCCAGCCAACCTGGTTTGTGTTTGGAAGGTTGCTTTGAAGCATACCATACTAAATTCGATTTTTAGTTGTTTTATTCTGGTTAATAGTTTTTTTATGGATTTTTAGACTGTATGTAGGTTAGGTTAGGTTTTGTTCCGTGCCCTAGGGTCATCCTGGTTTGGAATACCCTGCTCTGCAACACCCCCCAGATCTATAGTAACAGAATACATCTCCACATCTGGGTGAAGGTAAGTGGCCAGACCTGGAATCTTTTAGGCTATTTGCATATACTTTCTCTAGTTAAAAATTCAGTTAGATAATTGCATTTTCTTGTCCCTGTGTTTTTTTATTTTTGGTACTTGCGAAGCCAAAAGATGATGGAGGAAATGGTGAAGGAGGCGCTGGATACTTGTGATAGATGATGAAAACATGGGGCCCTTCATTAGGATTTCAGTGTTTACTGACGTTCACAATCTATCAGCACAAGGCTAATCCTCCCATGACTAATCCTAGCAGAACCTATTAGTACCATTATTGAGATTATTTTGCATTGCTTTTTCAGATGTTTATTCTGTGCTATTTGTCTAGCGGTCTGTGTCCACATATGCATGTTATGTATTGTTCTGTTCCAGGGACCCTGCGGTTTCAGATTTATTGAGTTTTTTCTTGTTTGCATATTGATATATTAGGAAAACTTTCTTGTATGCTGCATATTTATTAATATTTTTTAGGGAAATCCGTTGCAAACTATGAACACCTCAAGGTTTTTCATCCATAAAAAGGTTCCCACAACAAAAAACCCAGCACGCCTAGAAACCTTGAGGTATGTACTTTCCAAAAATATATAGTTTGTGGGGGGTATTTCAAATGTAAAGGGTTGTAAATTTGGAAAAACTGCAAGGTGCTCACTTTGCGTGCGCAGCTGATTTTTGCCAGTAAAATGACCCTCAAGTGCACACTTGACTTTGGGGTATTTGGCAACTCTACCCTTCAAAGTACCTATGCATGTGGGGTATTATTTTGTTCAGCAGATGTTGTGCTTTCAGATTTACTGTGTTACTTCTTGCTTGCTTATTGTTTTTATAGGAAAATATGGTTTTGAATCTGCTTTTTGTTTGTTTTTTTAGGGAAATCCTTTGAAACCAGAGGTTCTGCCAATGAATAGAGTCCAAATGAATGTACCCACGCCAACAAGCCCAGTAGGCTTAGAAACCTTGAGGTATGTACTTTCCAAAAATATATAGTTTGTGGGGGGTATTTCAAATGTAAAGGGTTGTAAATTTGGAAAAACTGCAAGGTGCGCACTTTGTGTGCGCAGCTGATTTTTGCCAGTAAAATGACCCTCAAGTGCACACTTGACTTTGGGGTGTTTGGCAACTCTACCCTTCAAAGTACCTATGCATGTGGGGTATTATTTTGTTCAGCAGATGTTGTGCTTTCAGATTTACTGTGTTACTTCTTGCTTGATTATTGTTTTTATAGGAAAATATGGTTTTGAATCTGCTTTTTGCTTTTTTTTTTAGGGAAATCCTTTGGAACCAGAGATTCTGCCAATGAATAGAGTCCAAACCAATGCACCCACGCCAACAAGCCTAGTATGCTTAGAAACCTTGAATTGTGCACTTTCCAAAAATATATAGTTTGTGGGGGGTATTTCAAATGTAAAGGGTTGTATTTTTTGAAAAACTGCGAGGAGCGCATAGTATTTGTATTTTATCTGAAAATCTCCTCTAGCGCTCTTTGCAGTTTCTGGGGTCTCCTGGGCAGGAAAGGGTGTCTACTAATACATGTGTGGTACCGTTGTAACCGGGAGAAATGGGGCTTTTACCCTCAATATGTTTTTATTGTAAAACCTTTATTTTTGATTAAAGAAAAACACTGCAAAATGTAAAAACGTGTGTATTTTTAATTTTCTTTCACATATTTTGCCCAAAATAATTAGGATAAGACAACAAAATTGATAAACAAGACATATGCTGTTAAAGCCCAGATTCTGCGGAAAAAAACGATATGTAATTTTTATGGGAAGCCCCAGAAAATCCCTTCAAAAATTACAGTTGAACATGGGGAGCGCAAAATAGTGAAAAATGCTCTGGCAACAGAGCGTGACAAAATCTCCAGGTAGGCTGGCACTTAAAGGGTTAAACCCCCCTCCCTCAATCAATGATGTGAGCTATTTTAGAGAGCTTAACTCCATGCAGATGTGGAATAGCATGGGAGCAGCCATCCTGCCACAATTCTGACAGCCCTGCTTCTGAAAAACCAAGACTTACAGTAAAAATTACCCTAAATCTCTTTGAAATAATGTTTTCTTTCTAGCCAGAAGTAAAAAGACATTGGCTGTAGTGACTCATCTTAAAACATTGTAAACAAAACTATTTTACAGGCCATTGACTTGAGCCAGCATCTCAGTGAGCTTTGGAGTTTTACACAAAAAAGTGCAATAAAGAATATTTGTTCTAATCGTCAGATCTTCAATCTTCCAGAAGGTGAGGTGCATCATTTTTCCAGTGAAGTAAGAATAACTGTTTAAAAGTTTGGTAACAACAGCACCCGATAGGCTGTGCTAAAGATTTTTTTTTCTGAATACTCAAAAAGCCACTGTTTTTCCAAACTTTTACTCTTAACTCACTAAAAAAAATGATGCACCTCACCTCACCATCACATTTGCACGTTTTCTAGGAAAAAATGGAAAACATGTTTTTCATTGCACATTTTAAAAATTACTGAGATGCAGGGGCCAATTCACACCCAAATTCGCACACAGAGTTGAACTTGCTTCACTAAGCATGTTCGACAAGCTCAAAACCTATAGTTACACTCATCCCCTCCAGCAGCTGTTGATTCAGAGGCCGATTCAGTAATAGCGCCAGGTAGCGACAGATGAGCGACTGAAGTATGGCGCTATGAGCGCTGCTAGCGTACGCCGCGGGCGGCAGCGATTCGCTATAGCAGGCCTCCTCAGTCGCTACCTGGCGTTGTTGGGAACAATGCCTACATTGGTGAATATGATGTTTCAGATCAGCTTTGTAGGCGCTGTCATTTGGACACACGCAATTCAACACAGCGCCTGCGCGTTGCTTTGCTGTTGGCTTGAAATCAATGTTAGTACCTTCAGAAGTAAAACATTGCAACATGTTTCTTTGTTGAATTTTGTCTTTATTTTTTAAATTTTTTGGTTGAAAGTGAAAAATTATAAATCCACTGGATTGTTATCTTGGTGCCTAAAAAAGAATAAAAAGTGGAGTTAGTATTTATATTTAATTTTGCTTTTTCGCAGTTATTGACATTTTTTGTTTTTTGTTTGGGACAGTTTTTGCCAACTTGCACAACAACCCTATTTGTTATGTTGGTCAACTCCCCCCCCCCCCCCCTTATAGTGGTTTTGGTCATCTTACACCCCCCTTATAGTGGTTTGGGTCATCTTACACCCCCCTTATAGTGGTTTGGGTCAACTCCCCCCCCCCTTATAGTGGTTTGGGTCATCTTACACCCCCCTTATAGTGATTTGGGTCAACTTCCCCCCCCCCTATAGTGGTTTGGGTCATCTTACACCCCCCTTATAGTGGTCTGGGTCAACCCCCCCCTTATAGTGGTTTGGGTCATCTTACACCCCCCTTATAGTGGTTTGGGTCAACTTCCCCCCCCCCCTTTTATTGTTTGGGGTCATCTTACACCCCCCTTATAGTGGTTTGGGTCAACTTCCCCCCCCCCCTTATAGTGGTTTGGGTCATCTTACACCCCCCTTATAGTGGTTTGGGTCATCTTACACACCCCTTATAGTCGTTTGTGACAAATTATGATTGTAGGCAACAAATTTTTCCCCGGTAGTGCAGTACTTGGATTAGAGTGAAGGGTAGTTAGCTTACCGCAAAAAACTAAGTGATCATGCTTTCCCTTAGCTCAAAGCCAGTCTGGGTGTCCTCACTCGTTTCTGCGGGCAAGTTGGGGATTTCGGGCACCAGTGCTGTTTCTTCAGGGGGTTGGATTCTGTGGCATATGCAGAGATTGTGGAGCACACAGCATGCGAGGATAATCTTGGAGACCTTTTGTGGACTGTACAACATCTCTCCTCCTGGGCGTGCCAAACACAGAAAGCGCGCTTTCAGCAGTCCAATGGTTCGTTCCACAATGCTTCTGGTTTTGCGATGTGCTGCATTGTAGCGTTCTTTGGCAGATGTCTGTGGGTTTCTGACCGGAGTCATCACCCACGTTCTCTGCCCGTATCCCTTGTCCGCTGTGGAAAAAACACAATGAGAGAGACAGCAATTAGTACTAGTACATTTTTGTTGTAGCATTTTTAAAAATGTAGCTTACTAGGCCACATATTTTAGGCAAAATACTTTGTCATGGTTACTTATTTACCCAGTAGCCAGCCAGCTGGCATTTCGTTGTTCTCAAACTTCCTGCACAGGACTGACCGCTGCAGAACGTAAGAATCGTGGCATGAGCCGGGGAAGCCAGATCTCACGGCCCGCAGCTTCATGTCATGGTCACAGACGACCATGACATTCATGGAGTGGAACTGCTTTCGGTTCCCATAATGCAGCTCCTGTGCACGGGGAGGGTGGAAAGGGATATGTGTACCATCAACGCACCCTAGCACATTCGGGATCCCTCCCATGCGATAGAATGCATGTTTTATTTGGCCAACCTCATCCTCAGGAGACTGGATGTAAATAGGGATCAGGTCACAAATAGCCAGTACTACCTGGAAAAATATGCGGCTCATTGTAGCCTGGCTGATCCCGCTGAGGAGGGCAGAGGTTGCCTGGAAGGTCCGTGCCAAAATATTTAGACTGGCACATAGGCGTACTATGCCTGGAATGGATCTGGTGCGTTTGGTGGATGGCTCGATTTTGTGCTTAATCTGATCATATAGGGACTGTAGCGCAGCACGATTCAGACGGAAGTGGCTCCTGATCTGCTCGTCACTTAAATCCCACACTGAAAGGCGGATGCCAAAGGATCGGGGTGCCCTAAGCCTCACAGCACCTCCCTGGCCTCCTGCTCCTCCAGCATTCTCACACATCCCTGCACCTATAACCCATACATCACCCTCTTATCCATCTCACACTCAACAGATATACAAAAGAAGCAAAAAAAAAAAACAAAAACCCCAAACACACCACACACACAAGCAAGCACACTACTCACACACTCACTACAATGCAGCTCACCACAAAACCAGAAGTATAGTGGTCTGAACCACCAGACTGCTGAAAGTCAGCTTTCTAAGTTAGACACAACCAAGAGGGGAGTTGCTGCACAGCCCACAAAAGGCCCCAAAATCAAGCCTCACTTGCTGTATGCTCCACAATATTTGCATATGCCAACAAAATCAATCTCCTAAAGAAACAGCACTGATGTCAGAAATCACCCAACCAGCCACAGAGAGTGAGGACCAAACCCAGCCAGACACTAAAATGAGCTAAGGGACCAAAGCACCACCACACCACAGCCTTTGCCACAGTGTAACAATACCAGAAGGTTGGCAAATCCAGCCATTTATACTTCACTTTGAAAAAGGACAGGTCCGCTTTGCCGCCTTTTGCGTTGCTCTGCTATTTCCTGTCTGCAAATAGCTGACCCAGGTGTGCGTGAAACGGAGTGCGCACGCGCACGCTAGTAGCGCTACTAGCGTACGTGAGCCTAAACTTGCGTGCATTAACGGACATGGCTGTAAATTCTGTGGTGGACCAATGAAAGGTAAGCTTCTCTTTATTTAAATAGCCGTTTGCATAGCCACATGTCACAAGTGTTTAATATACATGAGTACATTGTTGTCTTTGGTTGTGTGTTGTTTGGTTAATGAGCTCTGTAATTAGTTAATTGACTACCACACATGGTTCACTCAGTGCAGTGGAGCTGTGGCTACAAGCACCTGGCCAGTATGTGTGAATCAATTAAGTGGACCTGTTTGTGATTGGCTGTTAGAGCACATAAAACCTGCCCAAACCAAAAAGAGGGTGATACCATTCTGTAGTCTGCATGCGTGCTTGTTGGTTGTGTATTGGTGTGTGTGTGCAGCTACAGGATGGAGCCAAATTCTGGGCATCTGCCGGCCACAGCTGGCTCAAGTAGGAGTGTGGTGGGTGCTGTGCGCAGACCTCCCTTAAGGAAAAGGGCCCAGCCTGAAGGTGATGCAGCACCCCAGGCTATGCGCCCAATTGCCAAGAGGGAGCCAGAATTTAATTTGGCGGAGAATAATACTCTTGTGCGTCTTACACTTGCAAAATGGGAGCTGATATTTGGCTCCCAAAGCAAGTCTATAGGCAAACAAGAAAGGAGCAAATTGTGGGATGCCATTGGTGTTGAGCTTACTAGCAGTGCTCAACACACACGTAGTGGCCCATCCTGCAGGAAACGCTTCTACACTTTGAGAAGGGCCCTTATGCAAAAGATGAATCATGATCTTGATGTCGAGAGTGGGACCATCCAGGGTCCAAAGAGTACCTACAGGCCATATGAGGAGATGCTGAAGGCCAAAATTCCACTCGTTCGGCTGCAGGGTGTGGATGCTGGGGATAACACCACAGGTTGGACTGAAGGTACATATTTTCTGCATATTTTTTGCTGGTAATGTTAATGTATGTGATTTGCTTTGTCTCTTTCTGGCCAACTAACAGTAGGACCTGTGAAGTAGTACATTATACCTCATAAATGTTTTACTTTCCTGTCTGTTGCTTTCTGCATAGGTGAACATGGTGATGTCCATGAGTCGGGGGAGGAGGACACCCCAACTCCTGCCCTTCAACCAACCTCAAGCCTAACCCAGTCTGCCATTGAAGGTATTTATCACAAATTTAGGGGCTGGTTGTTTTTGGACAAAATGGGTGTGGGAGCACCTCAAACAATAGATTTGACCACTGTTGAGGATTAATAATATGGGCCTGCGGACTATTTACACGTCCACTTTAACCCTCTCTGCAACTAACTAACAAGGCCCTAACATGTGTAGCTATGTTGGAAGCCAGAGATGTGTGGCCATATATCTGCATATACATGTGGAAGCCACACTGGCCTTGATTAGGGAATATTAGTGATTGAGCTGCTCACACACACCTTAATGCATGGTTTATTTTGTGCCGCACATTACCAATGGCTAAATGTTTTCTTTGCTTTTGCCTAGCTGCACCGCCATTGGCACCAGCATCTCCTCAGGAGCCAAGGTACTCTTTGGATGCTGGTAAGTGCATGTGTCAACCTTGCTTTAGCCGCTTTAACACAAGTGCATGTCTTTCATTCCTCTTTTTTCTTTGTAGGCCAAGTGACTGCTTCATCTTTGGACACCACTTCCGATGTTGCAGGTCAACAGGACCCTGTTGGTGTGTATTGCCAAAAACAATGTATCCTTTATGCTGTTTATGTTACACTGGTTCTATTTGGTTAGTCTAATAATCTACATGTTTGCTAGGTCAACTTGAAGATGCCTATCTGTAGTGGATTTGCCATCCCCAGGCTCATTATTATAGTTTTTAGAGTGATTGCAATGCATTTTTTGGGTCTATTTAAAGACAAACATTCACCCGAGTAGTGTTAGGAATATTTAGAGACATTAATTGTGTATTTTAGTTGGCCGGAATATCGGAAGTGGCTGTCCGGAAAGGGCCCTTCACGTTGAGGCTGCCAGAGATGAGGGTAAGTTGGTTTTGCTTGATTATCTAGTAAGGATTTTGCAAACCTTTTTTAGTAATTTAGTAGGCCAACTTGTGTTTAAACATATATTTTCAAGGGCAAAGCTCGAGTGAGGGCCCAACTCCAGACATCTGGGAGATTGCGGGTATGTGTAATTTGAGCAATGTGTCTGTTATTTTTTGGCCCAATTATTGGCTCATCTTCCTCTTACATACATGTTAGCAATCTGAGTTTACAATATCCCATTTGGCTAGTGTGTAATCTGCCACTTTGTCGAGGTATGGCCTCGATAGTCTATCCATCTTACATTTGAGTTTGGTCCACTGACCTACTAACATGACTTTCCTGTTTAGCATATGCCAACTTGCCCCATCTCTCAGATGTGGATTTGCCCCTCTCTGGCAGCCAGACCCCGGACCTACTTTGGGCGGACGACACGGAGGTAACATGGCTGATTTTGATGAACAATAACCACATTGACATGTTGGTGGGTAGTCCAGGAACCAATATGTCACATGTTATTTCTTTGTTGTTTTGGCAGGAGGCCGGACCTGAACCCCAAGCTGGGACCTCTTCCCAAGTGCCATGTGGCCAAGCTACAGAGGCTCAATCAAGGGTAAGTTGGATTGTTACACTTTGGGGAAATGATTTGGAGGGGCATACCTGCATTGTTTCAGCTTCACTACAATCTTTTCTTTTGATTTTTTAGCCTGAACACAGAACAAGAGGAGGTGTGGCACCGACCAGTGCGGATTTTTATGAACTAGGGGTCCGGATGCTGGAGGACTACAGTCGCCAACAGCCGCGTGATGGAAATAATGAGCGCATTGCGGCGTTGGAAAATCAGGTGCTGATGTGTGGGCAACAAATTGAGGACCTGCAGCGCCAGCTCCAGGATGTGAGACAAGGCCACCAACTTCAAACAAACCGGGAACTGGATCGGCTTTCACATCTGATGGAGCAATCTTTACAGCGCCAAGAACAAAGTTTGTTGTTGACGCAACAGCTCATACAACAGCAGTCTATTTTTTTTACTGCACTGTTGGCCCCCAACACCACCCCTATCAATGACTCACAACCTCCCAGGCCCCCAAGCCAAGAATATTGATTTGATTTTTGTTGTGTTGAATTTGTTTATAATACATTTGAGTACCCCCACCTCTAAATTGTGTTTTTCCTAAGACATAGCTAAGAACACAGTCAGGGATGAGTCTCTAGATATGTACATTAGCCAAAAATGTATGCCACACATTGGTGACCATATCTTACTGTCATGCCCGGAGTTCCTCCTTAGCCGATTGCCTGTGTATTTATGCAGCCTGACCACCAGATGGTGCTGTCCAGCAGAACTCCTGGGATCAGCCAGCACCTGGGCTAATTAGCTGCTACCCTTTATAAGCTGATGCTGACATGTAGTCAGGGGCTTAACATTGTTGTTGTTTGATGATCATTGCTTCGTGTACTCTGTGAACCTGGACCCTTTGATCTTGAGCCTGAACTCTGTATAGCAGAGCATCTGTATCCTGTATCCCCTTGTGAACCATTGTGTTCATTTCTGTTGCCTTGGACTATATTGGACTGGACTTCGTGTTTGCATGTTATTCCTCACTACCACTGTATGTATAGCAATCTGAGTGTTTGTTTGCTTGTACACAATAAACACATTGTGTTGCTGCACTATGCCAGTCTCTCTGCCTTTCAGTTCTCTAATAATTGGTCACCCCTTATTAACGGTTATCTCCCGGGAGATATCCGTGACAGAATGTTAAGCCCCATTAAGACCATAAGAGACTGTAAGGCTGAGCTGGCTTTGGTGTGCTGTGTGTATGCATGGTCCTAGTGCCAGCCTTAGTACTTTGTCTGCATTGCCTTCTAGCCTTTGCCATAGTTTGCCATAGCCTGTATTGGGGCCCACCTTGTTTTGTAGTTTGGGGCCCAGTTCTTTTCTGTCTATTTTGTCTGTCTAGTATTTGTCTCTCCTGTGTTTCCCCTTCCCAAGTCTGCGACCACCACGGGATTACCTGGGGCCTGTGCATCTTCACCTTCAGAAGCTCTGCTGAAGAAGTAGGTGGATAACGGGCTCCTTGAGTTCCAGGTCCCCTACGCCTCTGGTTAGTCGGCAGTTGCCTCCCTGGTGGCGCAGGCGGGTTGTCTGTCTGTTGTGTGTTTAGTCAGCCTCCCAAGATGTCCAAAAAGGCATCTGTAGCTATGGACCCTGACCATCCCACTTCTCCCACAGACAGATACATATTTGTGCCCCCACCTCGCTTTAAAGAGCTCACCCTGACCACTTATTCCCAGTTCCTCCAGGCTGCCGCAAAATTACTGTCGGAGCCTTATTTTCAGCAGTCTCCTAAGACTACCTTAAGTCGTCAGGTGGCCTACTTTCTGTTGGAGGATGACCTGTTTTTCTGGGCTGAAGCTTGGTTAAATCATTGCAAACATCTCAGTGAAAATGTAGTCGAATTCCTGAAATTTTTAGGTACTTCCTACTTAAATATTCCTGAGACAGTGTTTGCTGGCTTGGACCTGGCTTCAGTATTTGCAGCCCAGAAATCTAAAATGTCTGATCAATCTGACCAACCTGTCTTGTCTGATCAATCTGACCAACCTGTCTTGTCTGATCAATCTGACCAACCTGTCTTGTCTGATCAATCTGACCAACCTGTCTTGTCTGATCAACCTGACCCGTCTGTCTTGTCTGATCAACCTGACCCGTCTGTCTTGTCTGATCAACCTGACCCGTCTGTCCTGTCTGATCAACCTGACCCGTCTGTCCTGTCTGATCAATCTGACCAACCTGTCTTGTCTGATCAACCTGACCAACCTGTCTTGTCTGATCAATCTGACCAACCTGTCTTGTCTGATCAATCTGACCAACCTGTCTTGTCTGATCAATCTGACCAACCTGTCTTGTCTGATCAATCTGACCAACCTGTCTTGTCTGATCAATCTGACCAACCTGTCTTGTCTGATCAATCTGACCAACCTGTCTTGTCTGATCAACCTGACCCGTCTGTCTTGTCTGATCAACCTGACCCGTCTGTCTTGTCTGATCAACCTGACCCGTCTGTCTTGTCTGATCAACCTGACCCGTCTGTCCTGTCTGATCAATCTGACCCGTCTGATCACTCTGACCTGTCGGTCCAGTCTGCTCAATCTGACCTGTCGGTCCAGTCTGCTCAATCTGACCTGTCGGTCCAGTCTGCTCAATCTGACCTGTCGGTCCAGCCTGCTCAACGCGCCCTGCCTGCCGGGTTGGATCGCCCTGCTCAACGCGCCCTGCCTGCCGGGTTGGATCGCCCTGCTCAACGCGCCCTGCCTGCCGGGTTGGATCGCCCTGCTCAACGCGCCCTGCCTGCCGGGTTGGATCGCCCTGCTCAACGCGCCCTGCCTGCCGGGTTGGATCGCCCTGCTCAACGCGCCCTGCCTGCCGGGTTGGATCGCCCTGCTCAACGCGCCCTGCCTGCCGGGTTGGATCGCCCTGCTCAACGCGCCCTGCCTGCCGGGTTGGATCGCCCTGCTCAACGCGCCCTGCCTGCCGGGTTGGATCGCCCTGCTCAACGCGCCCTGCCTGCCGGGTTGGATCGCCCTGCTCAACGCGCCCTGCCTGCCGGGTTGGATCGCCCTGCTCAACGCGCCCCGGTTGCTGGGTTTGATCACCCGTGCCACCATTTCGTGGACTTTGATCCTGGGGGGACTTCGATGTCCGCCAAGTCTTCGCCTGCTTTGGTCTTTATCCCTGTCCTGCGGAGCAGGTATCTAAAGGCGTTCGGTGCCCGCCTGGTCGGGGGGGGGGATACTGTCATGCCCGGAGTTCCTCCTTAGCCGATTGCCTGTGTATTTATGCAGCCTGACCACCAGATGGTGCTGTCCAGCAGAACTCCTGGGATCAGCCAGCACCTGGGCTAATTAGCTGCTACCCTTTATAAGCTGATGCTGACATGTAGTCAGGGGCTTAACATTGTTGTTGTTTGATGATCATTGCTTCGTGTACTCTGTGAACCTGGACCCTTTGATCTTGAGCCTGAACTCTGTATAGCAGAGCATCTGTATCCTGTATCCCCTTGTGAACCATTGTGTTCATTTCTGTTGCCTTGGACTATATTGGACTGGACTTCGTGTTTGCATGTTATTCCTCACTACCACTGTATGTATAGCAATCTGAGTGTTTGTTTGCTTGTACACAATAAACACATTGTGTTGCTGCACTATGCCAGTCTCTCTGCCTTTCAGTTCTCTAATAATTGGTCACCCCTTATTAACGGTTATCTCCCGGGAGATATCCGTGACACTTACTATGGTTTACACATTAAATGGCTACAAAGGTACACCAACATTTTACAAATAATGGGTTTGTAGACACTTAAACTATGCTTGACAAGGCACAACACACTGTAATTACAAAAATACAAAATATTTATTTGCCAAGGCGGGCAACTAGATAGGAACATAAAGTGTATGTTCACAAATGCCAGAAGTCTGGCAAGTAAAGTGGGGGAGCTTGAGGCTCTGGTGCTGGCAGAGAATATTGATGTTGTTGGTGTGGCTGAGACATGGCTGGATTCCACACATGGCTGGACTGTCAATCTACAAGGTTTTGCTCTTTTTCGGAAAGACAGAGCAAAAAGGAAAGGGGGTGGCGTGTGTCTTTATGTAAAGCAAGAACTCAAAGCATATATTAATGAGGGGATACTAGCAGAAGATTGTGAGGATGTAGAATCCTTGTGGGTAGAAGTAGGGGGCGATATAAACAATGCTAAAATACAGTTTGGTGTAATCTATAGGCCCCCAAATATAACTGAGGAAATAGAGGGTCAACTGCATAAACAGATAGAGCGGGCATCACAGGCTGGTACAGTGGTGGTGATGGGGGACTTCAACTATCCAGGAATCGACTGGAGACATGGTTCTGCTTCCACTACAAGGGGGAGAGCATTCCTCAGCTTGCTACAAGATAATTATATGAATCAGTTCGTGGAGGCACCAACTAGGGGTGATGCTATTCTAGATCTTGTAATATCAAATAATGATGACCTGATGGGGGCAGTAACAGTCCGTGAAAATCTTGGTAACAGTGACCACAATATAATTGTATTTAACATAAACTGTAAGAAAGATTTTCTTCCTGGGAAGGCAAAAACATTAAATTTTAGAAAGGCCAACTTCCCCAGGCTCAGAGCTGCACTCAAGGACATTGACTGGGAGCATCTGTTCAGGAATAAGGATACAGATGCCAAATGGGAGTGCTTTAAATCAATTGTGAATAGCAACGTTGCAAAATGTATTCCTGCGGGTAACAAATATAAGCGGCTAAAGTTAAACCCCTCATGGCTGACACCTGCGGTTAAAAGGGCAATAAAGAACAAAAAAAGGGCATTTAAACATTACAAGGCTGAACTCTCAGCTGTAACACTTGAACAGTATAAACTAGTAAATAAAGTGTGTAAGAAAGAAATAAGGTTGGCAAAAGCACAAAATGAACGAGATGTGGCCAAAGAAAGCAAAACAAACCCTAAACGATTTTTCAAATATATTAATTCGAAGAAAACTAAATCAGAACAGGTAGGTGCCCTAATTAATGATAATGGGGAAATGGTCACTGGGGATGAGGATAAGGCAGAGCTGTTAAATGGATTCTTTAGCTCTGTGTACACAAGAGAAGCGCAAGGAGCCAACACAGGAGATGCCACTGATAGTAATAGCCCGAGTATAATAATTAACAAGCTAAACGTGGATATCATACAAGAAAAACTCAATAATTTAAATGTGAATAAGACTGGAGGACCAGATGGACTTCACCCAAGAGTTCTCAAAGAACTCAGTTCCGTTATCTCGTCACCTCTGTTGTTGATCTTTAAAGACTCACTAGCAACTGGTATAGTGCCAAGGGACTGGCGCAGGGCAAATGTGGTGCCCATTTTTAAAAAGGGCTCTAGGTCTTCTCCGGGCAATTACAGACCTGTTAGCTTAACATCCATTGTGGGGAAATTGCTTGAGGGACTGTTAAGGGACAACATACACGAATATGTAACTATCCATAATATTATAAGTGACAACCAACATGGTTTTACTAAGGACAGAAGCTGCCAAACTAACCTGATTGGCTTCTATGAGGAGGTAAGTAGAAGCCTGGACAGAAGGGCGGCTGTGGATATAGTTTTTCTGGATTTTGCAAAAGCATTTGACACTGTCCCTCATAGACGCTTATTGGGGAAATTGAGATCTTCAGGATTAGAAAACGCAGTTTGTAACTGGATTGAAAACTGGCTGAAGGATCGTGTGCAGAGAGTTGTGGTTAATGATACCTACTCTGAATGGTTACCAGTTGTAAGTGGTGTACCCCAGGGTTCAGTGCTGGGCCCACTATTATTCAACTTGTTTATAAACGACATAGAAGATGGAATTAAAAGCACTGTCTCTATTTTTGCAGATGACACAAAGATATGTAGCACAGTGCAGTCTATTGAAGATGTTCACAAGCTTCAGGCTGACTTGGACACATTGAGTGTCTGGGCATCCACTTGGCAAATGAAGTTCAATGTGGAAAAATGTAAAGTCATGCACTTGGGGTCTAATAACCCGAAGGCAACATATGTCCTCGGGGGAGTAAAACTGGGAGAGTCACTTGTTGAGAAGGATCTGGGGGTACTAGTAGATCACAGACTAAATAACAGCATGCAATGCCAAGCAGCTGCTTCCAAGGCCACCAAGATACTATCGTGCATTAAAAGAGGCATGGAATCACAGGATAGAGATGTAATTTTGCCTCTTTACAAGGCACTGGTGCGCCCTCACCTGGAATATGCCGTCCAGTTCTGGGCACCCGTTCATAGAAAGGACGCCCTGACTCTGGAAAGGGTGCAAAGGAGAGCCACCAAACTAATAAAGGGAATGAAAGATCTTAGTTATGAGGAAAGATTACGAGAATTAAATCTGTTTAGTCTTGAGAGGAGGCGATTGCGGGGGGACATGATTAACTTGTATAAATATATAAATGGACCATACAAAAAATATGGGGTTACACTATTACACTATTTCCCCTATGAAATAAAAAATAACTTCCCCCTACCCCAACACCCTTGGTTGAACTTGATGGACATATGCCTTTTTTTCAACCGTATTAACTATGTATCTATGTAACATTTGGCCGCACAGTGGCTCCAAACATCCCCCCCCCCACCCTAACGACGCCTCTTCAAGGCCAGCAGCATAAGGCGAAGACGCCGGATCGACCGCCACAGTCTGCGATGCTGGTTTGCACAAGCTGTAGAGAGTAGAAAAAAAACATATTCAAAAGATAGAATGTGACCTCAACAGACACAGATGTAGCAATGTAATGTAAGTGGCTAAAATTAGCTGACGCTCACATTCACATTGTTGGCCACTGTGCCCTTAGGTGTTACCATTATATGAGTACTAGTGGCTGCCTTAAATGTGGCCACAACATCCCAAGCATACATTTACTCTTAACTCTTGGGAATAAAATAAGGTCTAAGTCCCAGTGTGGACATTTATTTGTTTAGTTACAGCCAAACATCAGGGCCTAAGTCCTAACGAGTAAACTGGTTTGGCCAAGAATCTTAGAGGTCACCACCTTAGCATGCCAATTTTGTTTGCTAGAAACCACAATTTGCCACTATGTGGCGAAAACAAGAATGTGAGCCAACAATCAAGCATGCAGACATGCATTTAGGATTGTTGGACAAACACATGTAACCTAGATGTGTGTTTATTAAACACATAGGTACATTGTAAATGTCTCCAGAATTTACTATACGACATAGGGGTCACAAGTCTTTAGGCATATGGAGTGGGATGTACTCACCATCGCAGCTGTGGCTGGGGCCCATGCTGCTGGCCGTCCCGGGAGCTGGGGTGGGGAGGATGGTCACCGGCTCTGTCTGCGTGGTAACATCTGTCAGGAGAAAGCAAAAGAGAAAAGCAAAATTAGTGGGCCAATGACACATGACTATTTGACAGCCATCTGGTTATGGAGTCTGCCAAAAAAAATGCTTGCATGGTTACACACATGTTGTCCGACATTAGCATATTTCCTGGTCCATGAGTTCATGTAAATTATTTATGGTTGCAACATGGACACATAAAGATAATGTGCCAATAACCTTGACAGTGCAATGGTAAGGACTAATTTGCAGTTGATAGTAGAATCTTACTAGTGTGCAACATGTGTTAGCCGGAACAACTTACAAAAATAACACATTTGCTAGCCCCCATCATGGTGTGGGCTGAAACATAGGGGTGGTTGCCAGTTGGATTGCACTGTAGTGGGGTTTGTGATGTTAATGTACATTAGAAAACCAGCTTGGCCTATGGACCAGGAAACATGTGTATGTTAAAAGTGGACCAAGACCCAGGATTTATACTATCCTGTGTTTTGGTCCACTTTGGCAGGGCACAACAATTGGAGAGAGAGCCCATCCGCCGCCGCTGCCTTCCGCGCGTCACTCCTCCAGTGCGTGCGCACGCGCAGGCCATTCTCAAACGGAGAGCGCGGGCGCACACACATCTAGAGGGGCACGCAGGAGGCTGCGGCGGTGGCTTCTGCCACCCCCAATGAGGTAAGGAGTTTGTGGGCTTTTGGGGGGGGCCAGCGGTGAGGGAGGTGATTGGGCAGGAAAGCTTATAGATTCCAAGCCCAATCAACAATGGGTTTTGGTCCACTTTAAGGAATGTCATAACATAGGGAATGTGAGGGATAACAACAAACACTTACCATGACTATGCCCGTGGAGAAGGAGTTGCCAAAAGCTCCTGGAGGTGCCGCCTATATGATGCGCTGCAAATTAGAGAGGAATGGCAAGGGCTAAGTACAAATGGCCATATGTTACCTGTCACAGACTAACACTGACTAAATCTGCACTCACCAGGGGATGAGCTGCCACTTGAAGCCCAGGGAGGGCTCTGAGGAGGAGGCGTGGAGCCTCTGCTCCTCACACTCTGATCCAAAGATCCCCCAGCCAAAGGGCCACCCTCCTCCCTCTATCTCCCTGCTCCTTCAGGGAGTGTGGGAGAGTCCACTACTTCAACCCCACTTGGACTCCCCACTTGAGAGTGGCCCCTTGGCTGGTGAGACTCCTCAGAGTCAGAGTGTGAGGAGCTGAGGCTCGATCCTGACAGCCCCCCAGCAGCACACTCCTCTGGGGCGTCATCCCCTTCCTCCCCTGGGTCCTCTAAATAGGACCCTCGAGAGGGACCCTCCCCCGATGACTCCCCCGAGTCCGCCTGTCTCGTTCGGGGGAGGAATCCCTTCCCACGTTTCCCCAGGGGAGGACGCTTATCTGTGTTGGGGAGGTGAATTCAAAAAATTACAATTACTACCCAAAATGGACACAGCTTAGAATATTATTTTCCAAAAATTATAAACATAGCATAAACTTCCACTTACCTGAAGCGTACGCATCATATAGGCGGTACACGCCTTCAGGGTCCCGGCGCTTAAAGTCGGACCACTTTTGCATAATGGAGCGCACACTGAGGCTGGTGTTGAAGCCGGGACACTGTGGCCTTCACCTCCAGGGCAATGCGCTTCTTGCCCCCACGGGCATAGTCATATTGGTGGATGCAGAAATCCTATGAGAAATGAAAAAAAAAAGGTTATCAATACATGACATCAGAACAATGGCCTAAACATTTATACTGAGAACAGATTAAACATATAATCCAAGGAAAATATACACACTTTCACCACCTGGCCGTTTACGCGGCTATCCACCCTCTTTCGCTTTTGCTTGGGTGGCCCGGGGGGGGGGGGGAGGGGGTGGAGGGGGTGGAGGGGGTTTAGGTGGGGGAGGTGAGGTAGGTGGGGGAGGTGGGGGAGGGGTGGGGGGGCCAGAGTCAGAGGAGGAGCTGGGGAGGCGCAGGACACGTCGCCTGGGCATCACGGTGGAAACGCAAAGGAGGAAACCGAGAGTGGATATGACGAAAGCGACACAAAAAAAAAACAAAAAAACGCTCCACGCACTAGGAAAAAGCTAATATCCGCTACGTGCAAGCTAAGTGGCGGGAATAGGATATTTACGCATTACAACAAGCTATTCGCCAAAACGCCATTAATTATTAGCTTGATTTAGCTGGGTGTTCAATATCCTGTAATGCATAGGTCAGAGCAAAAACAGAGCTGGTTGCTTACAAATAACAATCTGATTCCTTAATAAAATAATAACACAATAAAACTATCCAACTACATGATAATGTGGCACACAGGAGAATGCATAACGGGTTGTTATGAGCTTTTACACCTGAACAAATCCAGCAGAATGTGGACATGCACGCTCAGAACTACAGTGTATTAAGTAAGAACGACTGGGGTCGCTGCAAGTGAATTCAGGGAAAAATGCAGAAACGCACATGTATGAACAGCACAGCGCAGCACAGCGACGCTAGCGCCGGCACATAGCGAATCACAACAGCGACTGCACAAACACTGACCACCACAGATTCAACAAGGACAGGGCTGCCGAATAGCTTGGGCGCTGACAATTTCAATGAGCGAACGTGAGCGCCAACCATGACTGACTAAAAAGTAGCTTTACAAGCCATGTGTGTTGTGAAAGCAAGCGGATTTGAGGCTAATGTGTTTTGTGGGAGGAGATGCATTTTATATTTCACTCACAACATTCCAGTGTAAAAATTACATCTTTCAACAAAAAATCATAAAAAACAAGACAGATTAATCAAACATATCCTAAACAACATGTGTTTAATTTTTGGCAAAAGACAAGAACACAAAAAACACTTAAAAAAAACATTGCAGTGTCTGCCATTGAAATGTATGGGAGAGCGCCAGGTAGCGAAAGGTCTGACCTGGCGCTGGGCTGGGATTAGCAGCGGCGCTGTTCGTTGCAGTCGGCTACATGATGAATCCCGCGCTAGCTGACGCTTTCGCCGGCGCTAGCCTCATTTAGCGTGATAAATGCGTGATTGTGTTCGCAGCCTGGCGTTCTGTAGTCGGTAGCCGCCGGTAGCTGGCGATACCTGGCGCTAGTGAGACACTACCTGGCGCTATCACTTGATAAATAAGGCCCTCAGTGTGTGTGAGTGTGTGTAACATGACAGACATGCTGATCCTTTTCTGAGGTAACTTTCTTAGTTTGCCGTGAGTTTCCCAAGCTACTGCCCTATGTGGAGAAACAATATCACACAGAGACAATGCAGCCATGCTGATTTTTAGATCATTGCAATTTTATCGCTTTCTAGCACTCTGCATGGAAAAGGATAACATCTGTCTCTAGCTGGTTGGGCTGATCATAAGGAAGATCACAACTAAACTACAGTGTATCTGAGTGCTACCTCTCTACTCATGCTCATGTGTAAGCAGGACTGTCAGGTCTGCTCCCATGTAATTGTAGGAGTGCATGTAATTGTAGAGGACTGTGATCCCCTGCCTCCCCAGTCCAATGATCACCCCCGGCAGCTGTCATCAGATCGCCGGGGGACAGGATCGCCCGGAATACAGGAACGGAGATGTGTTAAAAAAAATAAATAAAACATTTTTTTCTGTGTGTTTTTTTTACACTTAAACCTCTGTGAACTGGTAAGGGATGCATGAGACCACTATACCAGTTCACAAGGCTTAGGGGGGCTGGCAAGTCGTCTGCGGCTAGCAAGTGACTTGCCATTAACCCCAAACCCCCCATAGCCTGCCTCCCCAAAGCCCAGGGGGGCAGAAGAGCCCCAGGCCATTTAGGCTGTGTGGGCTTTTAGCCTGCAGGGCGGGGGCCACCAAGACTGGCTTCTGTGCCCTGTTTTACAAGCCACCATAGCTGGTCCCTGAGTTGGTTATGCTGGGTAGGGGAGATTTTTAAGAAATTTTTGTCCAGAATAGGGGATGTCATATTTACATTTAACTATTTGTGTACTGATAGGGATCTATGTGTAGGGATGTGTAGGGATCTATGAGACCCCTATACCAGTTCCCAAGGCTTAGGGGGCTGGCAGCTAGCGGGTGTTTTTAACCCTTAAAGTTCCAAAAAAAAAGGGTCCAGGAAGGGAGACCCCAACACCAACTTTTTTAACCATTTATAGTGTGGATGGTAGTTGTATTTTATTTGTAAAAGTCATAAAGGGTCTCCTGGGCAGGAACGGGGGGCTACCGATACATATGTGGTATCGTTGAAATTAGGAGAAATGGGGCATTCATGTGCAATATGGTTTTCTTTAATAAAAAACATTTTTTGTTTTCAATAAATGAGACTTTTTTTTATTTTTTAATCAAAAATAATTAAAAAACAGTGGACATTACAAACAAGACATTTCATGCTACATCCTAAACTCTGCTACAAAAATATATAATTTTCCTGGAAATTCCTGCAGAAATCACAGTTAAACATAGTGGTGAAAAATGACCTGTCAACACAGGGTAACAAAATCTCAAGTAGGCTGGCAGTTAAAAGTACCTATGCATGTTGGGTATTGTTCTGCTTGGGGAACCTTGTGTTCTCAGATTAAGCCTGTTTTTTCATGTTTGCATATTGATATTTTAGGAAAATGTGTTTTTTTTTATTCTGCTTTTGTATACATTTTGTTATTTTGAGCTTTTCCCTTGACAGGACCTATGCATGTTGGGTGTTGTTCTGTTCGGAGGAACTTGCTTTTTGAGATTTAACTTGTTTTTTATTGTTTGCATATTGTTTTTTTAAGGAAAATGTGGCTTTGATTCTGCTTTTTTATTAATTTTAAAGGGAAACCCTGTGTAACCCAAAAATTAATTGAGGGATTACTTCCAGAAAATTGTGCCCACATCAACAAGCCTGGTAGCCCTAGAAAGCTTGAGGTGTGGACTTAATAGTTTGTTCAGGGTATTTCAAATGTAAAGGTTTTTATTTTTTTTTTAAACTGCAAGGTGCGCATAGCATTTGTATTTTATCTGAAAATCTCCTGAGGCGCTGTTTCAGTTTGGGGGAGTCTCCTGGGCAGGAATAGTGGTCTACCAATACATATGTGGTACAGTTGTGACTGGGAGTAAGGGGGTTTTTACATGCAATAAGATTTTATTGAAAAACTTACTTTTTTTTTTACAAAAAAACACTACAAAAAACAGATTTGTATTTATTTATTGTTTGCACATATTTCACCCCAAAATATTGAGAATACATTTAAAAAATGACAAACAACACATTAAAGTTAAAGCCCAGACTCTGCTGAAAAAAAAACAATATATAATTTCCCTGGGAAATCCATGTAAATCTCTTCAAAAAGGGCAAAATGTTCTGGAAAAAGAGGGTGTCAAAAACTCTAGGTATGCTGAAAGGGTTAATCAGTAGTGACAACCAAGTGGTTTGAGCAAAGGAATACTCCACTAACAATTGTTATTAAACAGTTGTGACACCCAAGTGGTTTCAGCAGATGGATACTCAACTAACAATTGGTATTAAACAGTAGTGACACCTAAGTGGTTTGAGCAAGTGGATACTCCAATTTTACTTGATATTAAACTGCAATGACAGCACTATGGTCTGAGCAAGAGTATATTCCACTATTACTTGATATTAAATTGCAATGACAGCAAAGTGGCTTGAGCAAGGGTATACTCCACTATTACTTGATATTAAACTGCAATGACAGCACAGTGGTCTGAGAAAGGGCATACCCTATTATTACTTGATATTAATCTGCAATGACGGCACAGTGGTCTGAGCAAGGGTATACTCCATTATTACTTGATATTAAACTGCAATGACAGCACAGTGGTCTGAGCAAGGGTATACCGCACTATTACTTGATATTAAACTGCAAATAAATCACAGTGGTCCGAGCAAAGGTATACTCCCCCGTTACTTAAAATTAAACTGAAATGACAGCACAGTGGACTGAGCAAGGGTATACTCTATAATTACTTGATATTAATCCTTTTCAGTGCCAAGCACGTAACACCCATGTGCTTGCATGTCCAGTCGTTCAGTGCCAAGCACATAGGTGATATGTGTCCTCCTCACTCGGTGGGTAATGCGATCGGCCCCCCGGGGCTCTTGACATAAATGTCATTTTTTTCCTGTGTGTTTATTTTTACAGTTAACCCTTTGGGAACTGGTAAGGGATCCATGAGAACCCTATAGCAGTTCACAAGGCTGGGGGCTGGCAAGTCACCTGCAGCTAGTGAGTGACTAACCATTAACCCCCGGCCCTCGTCAATTACCTGCCTCCCCAAAGGCTATGGGGCAAGAAGGGTCTGGCCCAATTTAGGCCATGCAGGCTTGTAGCTGGCAGGGCGGGGGCCACCAAAGCTGGCCCCTGCACCCTGTTCCTAATTTGCTAGGGACACAGTGCTCTGGGACGGATAGGAGGTCATTACTAAAAAACAAATAAAATATTGTTTTTCTATGTGTGTGTGTGTGTGTGTGTGTGTTTTTACATTTAATCAGTTCAATATCAATATCAGTTCACGAGGCTTAGGGGCTGGCAAGTCACCTGCGCCTAGTGGGTGACTTGTCATTAACCCCCAGCCCCCCCATTACCTGCCCCCACCAATTATCTGCCTTCCCAAAAGCCAGGGGGAGGCAGAAGGGCTCAGGTCAATTTAGGTTATGCAGGCTTGTAGCCAAAGCTGGCCCCTGCGCCCTGTTCTACAGCTGGTCCCTGGGCTGGTTATGCTGGGTAGGGGGGACCCCATGTCATTTTTTGTGGATTTTTAACCCTTAAAATTCCCCCAAAAATGGGATCCCCCACCCCTGGGACAGGGGGGACCCTACGCCAATTTTTTGTGTGGTTTAACCCTTTATAGTGTGGATAGTAGTTGTATTTTATTTGTAAATGTTAAAAAGTGCTCTTTTCAGTTTGGGGGGTCTCCTGGGCAAGAACGGGGGGCTACCGATACATATGTGGTACCATTGTAATCGGGAGAAACGGGGCTTTCACATGCAATATGGTTTTCTTTATTAAAATATAACATGTTTTATTTATTTTTGTTTTTTTAATTTAAAAATATTTTTAAAAACAGTGGACAAATTACAAACAATACATTTCATGTTAAAGCCTATACTCTGCCGCAAAAAATAATATAGATTTTTCTTGGAAATTCTTGCAAAAATCACAGTTGAACGTAAAATAGTGAAAAATGACCTGTCAACAGAGGGTGACAACATTTCAAATAGGCTGGCAATTAAAGTGGACCAACACCCAGGATTTTGACTATCCTGGGTTTTGGTCCACTTCTGTGTGAAACCCCCCAGAAACCCCGAAAAACTCACCTCTCCTCGCTCCCACGTGACCGCCGCTGCCAATCCCCGCCGACGGACAAGAGGGAGGCAACGGACGGACAAGAGAGCGCGCCCGCCGCCGCCTCTTGCGCGTCACTCTTACAGGGCGGGCGCCCGCGCCGGCCATTCGCAAACGGCCGGCGCGGGTGCGCGGCCTGCTAGAGGGACACGCGGGAGGCAGCGGCAGGTGCCGCTGGATCGAGGATAAGGTAAGGATTTCGGGGATCTGGGGGGGTTTCACACAGCGGGGCACCCCCGATCGGGGTGCCCCGCAGTCAGGGGTTTGATCGGTCCGGGAATCTTATAGATTCCCGGGCCGATCTTGGGAGGGTGTTGGTCCACTTTAAAAGGATTAAAAGTAGCTATGCATGTTGGGTATTGTTCTGTTCGGGGGACCTTGTGCTTTCAGATTTAGCTTGTTTTTTCTTGATTGCAAACTGATATTTTAAGAAAATGTTTTTATATTCTGCTTTTTTATACCTTTTTTTAGGGAAACCCTGTGTAACCTAAAGGACAATAGCACGCTTAAAAATGACCTACCTATCCCTCACTTTAGCCACTGGCCCTAAATAAATGTCCTGACATGGGAAATAGCGTGCCTAATAACCTATCTATCCCTCATTTGAGCCACTGTCCCTAAATTAATGTCCTGACAAGGACAGTTTTTTGCAGTGAAGTCCTATCTGTCCCTCTGCAGCAACCAGCAAACTGTGCCTATCTACTGCAGAGTGCTCTGAGAGCACCAGGAGACGGACCTCGTCTTTTATACGTGGCATGGCTGTGGTTGCTAGGGCAGACGCCGAACCCGCGCATGGATTTTATTTTGGGTCCCTGCACTCGCAAAGTTCGGGTCCGTGCCGAACGTCAGGTTCGCTCAGCCTTACTAATAATCGGGATGCCTCCCTTAGTACAACATTCACATGTTGTTCTGTTTTAAGAGAAGTAGACTGTGTTTCATCGCAGTAAATCTCCAATTTCAAGCAAAACAAAACCCAGGACAGTGAGCCCAGGAGATTCCAGAGCCATCTGCTGGACTTCCCCAAGGGCATCCTGTATTGGGTTGCCCCACTGTGTTAAACACCCCCAGATTGCAAGTATCAGCTTACCTTTCCCCAGTCCAACGGCGCTTGTGCGGGCTCCTGTTCAATCAGAGCTGTTTGTCATGCCTTTTTAATTCAGCAAACAGATTGGATTGTTTACAATGGGGAGCGAGAGCACTCGCTTCCCCTGCATCTTTGGGCTGTGTGTATGCTTCCGGCCCAGCCACTCGGTTCGAACGGAAGTGCTTGCCTCTAGGGGATGTGCCCGCTTGTGCTCCCAATTGAAGAACATTAGAGCCATTACCAAATTACATATTCCCAGCAAATGGCTCTGATTGGACCATAGTCTGGGCATGCACCATTAGACTGGGAAGAGGTGGGTTTTACAGTGTGTTCTGGGGGATTTCACACAGTCAGGCTTTCCAATTTGGGATGCACCGGGGCAGGAACAAAACCTGTGGTAGTGAAAATCCTGAGTTTTATTCCACTTTAAAATGGATCAGTGTTATTGATGGCCCTGCAATCTGTCTTATTCTCTGTTCTACATTTCCTCCATCTTCTTCTCTGTCCTATATACCATCCGTCTTCCATTTTTTTCTACATTCCCTAGGTCTTTCTTCCTGTTCTACATTTCCTCCATCTTCCTCTAGGCTCTACATTTCTTCCGTGTTCCTATTCGTTCTATATTTCTTCCATCTTGACTCCTGTTTTAAATTTCCTCCATCTTCCTTTCTGTTCCAAATTTCCTCCATCTTTCTTACTGTTCTACATTTCCTCCGTGTTCCTTTCTGTTCTACGTTTCCTCCATCTTCCTATCTGTCCTACATTTCCTCCATCTTCCTCTCTGTCCTACATTTCCTCCGTCTTCCTCTCTGTCCTACATTTCCTCCGTCTTCCTCTCTGTTCTACATTTCCTCCATCTTCCTATCTGTCCTACATTTCCTCCGTCTTCCTCTCTGTTTTACATTTCCTCCGTCTTCCTCTCTGTCCTACATTTCCTCCATCTTCCTCTCTGTCCTACATTTCCTCCGTCTTCCTCTCTGTTCTACATTTCCTCCATCTTCCTATCTGTCCTACATTTCCTCCATCTTCCTCTCTGTCCTACATTTCCTCCATCTTCCTCTCTGTTTTACATTTCCTCCGTCTTCCTCTCTGTCCTACATTTCCTCCATCTTCCTCTCTGTCCTACATTTCCTCCATCTTCCTATCTGTCCTACATTTCCTCCATCTTCCTCTCTGTCCTCTATTTCCTCCATCTTCCTCTCTGTTCTACATTTCCTCCGTCTTCCTCTCTGTCCTACATTTCCTCCGTCTTCCTCTCTGTCCTACATTTCCTCCATCTTCATCTCTGTCCTACATTTCCTCCATCTTCCTCTAGGCTCTACATTTCTTCCGTGTTCCTATTCGTTCTATATTTCTTCCATCTTGACTCCTGTTTTAAATTTCCTCCATCTTCCTTTCTGTTCCAAATTTCCTCCATCTTTCTTACTGTTCTACATTTCCTCCGTGTTCCTTTCTGTTCTACGTTTCCTCCATCTTCCTATCTGTCCTACATTTCCTCCATCTTCCTCTCTGTCCTACATTCCCTTCATCTTCCTCTCTGTCCTACATTTCCTCCGTCTTCCTCTCTGTTCTACATTTCCTCCCTCTTCCTATCTGTCCTACATTTCCTCCGTCTTCCTCTCTGTTTTACATTTCCTCCGTCTTCCTCTCTGTTTTACATTTCCTCCGTCTTCCTCTCTGTCCTACATTTCCTCCATCTTCCTTTCTGTCCTACATTTCCTCCATCTTCCTATCTGTCCTACATTTCCTCCGTCTTCCTCTCTGTTCTACATTTCCTCCATCTTCCTATCTGTCCTACATTTCCTCCGTCTTCCTCTCTGTTTTACATTTCCTCCGTCTTCCTCTCTGTCCTACATTTCCTCCATCTTCCTCTCTGTCCTACATTTCCTCCATCTTCCTATCTGTCCTACATTTCCTCCGTCTTCCTCTCTGTTCTACATTTCCTCCATCTTCCCCTCTGTCCTACATTTCCTCCATCTTCCTCTCTGTCCTCCATTTCCTCCATCTTCCTCTCTGTCCTCCATCTTCCTCTCTGTTCTACATTTCCTCCGTCTTCCTCTCTGTCCTACATTTCCTCCATCTTCCTCTCTGTCCTACATTTCCTCCATCTTCCTCTCTGTCCTCCATTTCCTCCGTCTTCCTCTCTGTTCTACATTTCCTCCGTCTTCCTCTCTGTCCTACATTTCCTCCATCTTCCTCTCTGTCCTACATTTCCTCCATCTTCCTCTCTGTCCTACATTTCCTCTATCTTCCTCTCTGTTCTACATTTCCTCCGTCTTCCTCTCTGTCCTACATTTCCTCCATCTTCCTCTCTGTCCTCCATCTTCCTCTCTGTTCTACATTTCCTCCGTCTTCCTCTCTGTGCTACATTTCCTCCATCTTCCTCTCTGTCCTACATTCCCTTCATCTTCCTCTCTGTCCTACATTTCCTCCATCTTTCTGTCTGTCCTACATTTCCTCCATCTTCCTCTCTGTCCTACATTTCCTCCATCTTCCTCTCTGTTCTACATTTCCTCCGTCTTCCTCTCTGTCCTACATTTCCTCCATCTTCCTCTCTGTTCTACATTTCCTCCGTCTTCCTCTCTGTCCTACATTTCCTCCATCTTCCTCTCTGTCCTACATTCCCTTCATCTTCCTCTCTGTCCTACATTTCCTCCATCTTCCTCTCTGTCCTACATTTCCTCCATCTTCCTCTCTGTCCTAGATTTCCTCCATCTTCCTCTCTGTTCTACATTTCCTCCATCTTCCTCTCTTTCCTCCATGTTCCTCTCTGTTCTACATTTCCTCCATCTTCCTCTCTGTCCTACATTCCCTCCATTTTCCTCTCTGTTCTACGTTTCCTCCATCTTCCTCTCTGTCCTACATTTCCTCCATCTTCCTCTCTGTCCTACATTTCCTCCATCTTCCTCTCTGTCCTACATTTCCTCCATCTTCCTCTCCATTTCCTCCATCTTCCTCTCTGTCCTACATTTTTCCTCCATCTTCCTCTCCATTTTACATTTCCTCCATCTTCCTCTCTGTCCTACATTTCCCCCTTCTTCTCTGTCCTCTATGTTCCTTTCTGTTCTACATTTTCTCCATATTCCTTTCTGTTCTACATTTCTCCATCTTCGTCTCTGTATTCTGTTCTCTTTGACATTTCCTCCATATCCCTTTCTGTTCCACATTTCCTCAGTGTTCCTTTCTGTTCTACATTTCCTCCATTTTCCTTTGTTTTACATTTCCTCCGTCTTCCTTTCTGTTTTACATTTCCTCCCTCTTCCTTTTTAATTCTACATCTGAGGTTGGCCCAGTGAGTAATTGTGACTGGAAGGTTAATTTTCCAGGTTCTTACAGTATACAGGGTAAACTGCACCTGTGGCAGGTTGGGGTGGGGGTAATAATAGTGTGACATTGTCATATTCAGACAGCGTCCAGCAGTGGCAAGCTATCTCTTCAGACAGGGAGTGTCAGCGGCCAATGTAAGCGCCACACACAGGCAGAGGAGCGCCATGTCAGGCAGCCGGCATTCTCATGTGGAGAACACGATACAAATATGGCGCGCTCACACGTCTAGTTCACCACATGAGCGGGCCGGGACCGCACCATTCACGGGTTTTCGGAGGGGGTGTCATAGCTCACGGCTGCACATTTATAACCGCGAGACATTTTAGGAAACTGCGTATAATATTCATAAAGATCGTCTTTAGCAGAATCCTCGGTGTAGCGAGTAGCCAGGTGCGAATTACGCTGCTGAATGAGATGCGCGGCCTCCCCCCTCAGGAAGTACTTGGTGGTAGATGCCGGCGTGTAGAAAGCATGGTGATGGCGGTGGCGGCGTCCTCCTGTGGTAACACACAGCAGAAGGGGGAGAGGTGGTTGGGCGAGATGGGGGAAAAGGCGCTGCCTGCCGTGTATAAGCGATATATCTGCTCCTTCCCGGACTGCAGCGCATCGTATAACAAGAACTGGAAGCTGCAGGCCCACCTGTGCCGCCATACCGGGGAGGTGAGACGCCGGGCGCCGCTCTCTGACCCGCACACTGCAGTATTGGAGGCAGTGGCGGACTGGCCCACCAGAGGATTCTCTGAGGGGCCCTAGCCACTGACCTAAGGCCACCATCAGGGTAGTACAGGAGGCTCAAACCTAACCGTGTTTGTGGTTTGCTTGGCAATAGATTCCTGGGCTGATTGATTTTTTTTTTACCTGGGGCATCCAAAATTGGGATGCCCTGTGGTGTGAAACCCCCATAGGTTGCCCATACACTTACCTGCTACTCTGGTCCAGTGAAGCATGCGCGAGCTGTGGCCGCATACCTGCTATCCCTCTAGCAGGGTGCTAGCCTGCCCCAGGCACTTGTGAATGCAGGAACTTCATCTGTTAGATGAAGGGATGTCAGCAGATCCGAGTGTGCTGATTGGACAAGTGGATGCGTATGCGCCGTAGGATTGGGAATATGTGCGTTGTTTTGGTGACCTGGGGGGTTTCACACAACGGCACACCCCCGATCGGGGTGTCATGGGTGCAAGGACCAAAAACTAGGATTGTCAAAATAAGCATTGCACTTTATATTTTCCACCTCCTCCTGGGGCCTAATATTACAGGGCTGGTTGCTAACCTGCCTCTGTGGCATCCTATACTGGGATGCCCCATTGTGGGAAACCCTCATGGTTGCTGGTAATCGGTTTTCCTGGCGGCTCCCGTGCTCGTGTGTATATATATATATTTTTTTTTTTTCAGTGGGCACATCCCGGCAGCTCTCGGCACTCCTGCATCCAGCCATGCAGATATGCTGGGAGCGTGTACTCCAGGGATGCTGGCATTCTCTGCTTTATGAGCTGTCAAAAACAGTGGCTTTTTGTAATTGGTTAGTATACACAGCATAAAGCACTGATTGAACAATCTGGGGGTGTTTCACACAGGACATCCTAAATCAAGATGACCAGGGTGAGGGGTCCAATCACCAAAGTGATTAAAGTGGATAAAAATTTAGGATTTTGACTATCCTGGGTTTTGGCCTTTGCCCCCCCCAGGCACCCTGATTGGGCGTGGCCTGGTGTGTGAAACCCCCAGGTCGCATGATCTCACCCTTCCTGGGTTCTACGGCTATGCCCAGCCTCTCGTCCAGTCAATGTGCTCGGATCGGCTCCCTCCCCTTCGTCCAAGAGTTTGTGTAATGCAAGCGGATCTGAGCATGCTGGCAGAAGCATCCCCCGCCATCTTTTAACAGGGAGCGTGCCAGCCAATCAGATGCCTGGCGTGGCCACGTACCATGGGGGATAGCGGGAATGCTACCGCTTCTCACACATGCGTCGCTGGACTGGCAACGAAGGTGAGTTTTTGGGTGACCTAGGGGGTTTGACACAGCGGGGCATCGCATATCTGGGTGCCCTGGGGGGAGCGAGTTCAAGGGTGCTCAACATTTAGATGAGCGTGGGCCATATAAGTGATTTGGAACCTGTGGGCCACAATAAATGGGTTCAGAATTTTTTCATTTGGAATGGCACAATGATTTTCTACAACACTCAGAATACCCACTGTCTCCACAAACTCCACTTGTATGTCCACCACACGCCTACATTAATATGTAACAGTTCCCCACATGCCAGCAATACCCTCTGAATTTATGGGTCCCTTATTTATAGCCCTCTCCTATTAGTCCCACAGCTTAACAATGTTCCCAATAATGCTGAGCATTTATTATAGAAAGATTTTTAAATGATTGTGCCAAAGATTCCTCCAGGATTTGTGTTGTACAAATGTAGTGTTACTCCAAGCAACTTTGGTCACCTATTTGCCAACGCGCCCCTTCTATATCACACTGTAATCCCCCCATCCTTACTGTATCCCATTTGACTCCTTTTACACATCAGTTCTATTTACCCCTTCCACTTTCTCGACAGCAGGTCAGGGACCACATCAAGTGGCTCTGAGTGCCACATGTGGTCCCTGGTCTGCAGGGTGCGCACATGTGGTATTGAGGGTGGGCTTGTCCTGGCATTAGCCAATACCTGTTGGTTGGTCTGAAGCCCTCTAAATCATTTTGGACAATGGTAGCTTTTACTCCATCTCCTAGGATGGAAAGATTGTGGAGCAGTTTTCTGTCCGAGGGAAGGAGCTCCCCTTGGAAAGTGTGGTCCTACTAATGAAGGGTTCACTGGCAGTATAAAGATGTAGGTTGGGCTCCTTAGGACCTGAGCCCTATCTTGTACAGAATTGCCATTGAGAGTTTAGGTCCATTTTAATGCTTGCGGCATGGTGTCTTCTTGTCTTGTTACTGGCTGTGCCCTTAAAATTGGTCAGAGGAGCCGCCTGTTAGAGGTATGTAGTAATGCAGGTTTTTTTATGCTTCTAGAAACCATTTCCCTGCAAATTTGAAGGATGTGACAAAAGCTTTGTGACACAGTTTCATCTGACACGCCATTTTATGACGCACTCGGGGGAGAAGCCATGCAAGTAAGTGGTTGGCATTCCAATTCTGTTCTGAATTAATTGTGGAGTGACTGAAAGTAGAGCTGGATTGTGTTTTTTTTTTTTTTGTTTTTTTAAAGAGGAATATCGGCAAAAATAAAAAAAGGGCCAATTTCGCCCCCCTCTCCGACCCCCTTAACCCCCCCCCCCCCCCTCGGCTTAGCCCTCTAAGTGACAGCAAAGTCCCGCGCCGCTCAGCGAGGTTTCATGGGATTTCGGGCGGCTCCAATGAGCAGGCTAAGATCTGGAGCTGCGCGGTGCCTGATGGTATGCAAGATGGCACCGTCCGTCGGAAGGTTGCCCGGAATCTGAAGGACCTAGAAGACGAATGACCCAGCAAGGTGAGTAAACATTGCCCAAAGGTAAAACTGGAGGGGGGCAGCTGATCGGTGAGGCTTTAACCTCCGCCGATGTTCCTCTTTAACTCAAAGCCAGTGACACTTGCTGGTACCATTAGGACGTAGCTTGACATAAAAACATCTTTGTAACCTTTAATCAAAATATTTATATAAACATAATTTAGCCATAGCATACATAGTATCCAAAGCGGAGAGGTGTGAATTAAGCCTAACAATTCACACCTCTAGTGCACCTATGAAAGAAAGTGAGTTGCGTAAACAGCATTTGGGGTATAAATAAGGGAAGTTCCTGGATGTTGGTCTGCATTAAAACTGTGGATATTGTTTGTATGATGATTTTTTTCTATCTTTATTGAATCGAGGCCTTTGTGTCAGAATGGATTTTGGCAGCTTTGCCTTCTCTGCTTTCCTTATAGACGATGGATAGGGTCAATAAAATGTCCCTGAATTTTCAAAATGAACGGTTAGGCTGGGTTTAGTCAGATTCTGCATCTAAATGGCTTGGGTATCAACAGCCAGATACAGTGTGAACAGTGTATGGGACCGACCCAAAGAAAATCCATAGATGTCGTCCAGGCTAGATGGCAATTACCCAAATTCTGTAGGTCCTCTCCCGCTGACATCTCATGATCTTAGAACGGTTTGCTGTAGGTTGGGGGGGGGGTAATTTTCCAAATGGTAATTCATTGCCAAACCATATTGGTTGGCCACTCCCAGCTTTTGTTGTATTTGAATGTTAAACTGGGGCAAACGTCATATTTGCCTTTTGGATCCGGTATTGATTCCTAGGAGCAACCTGATTTGGGATGCCCTACAGAATTTCTGCTGGACTGAGACACCTAGGCCACTATCACTAGTCCTATAGGCAGCAGGTTGCCCATGATTTCAGCTAGAGCATCCCAAGCAGGACCAAAGACCAAATTTTGGTTTAGTTAAACAAAGTTCAAACAGAAGCATAAAGATAATTGTAAACACAGCCAACTGGTCAGTGTGGCTTATTTTTAATGCGTTTAGAAAGACCAGCTTTATAGTAAACTTTATTTTCAGGTGCGAAGCAGAAAACTGTGACTTAAGGTTTTTGACAGCATCCAACATGAGGAAGCACTATCAACGAGCCCATCTCTCGTCCAGCATTTTATATGTGGTAAGGCTGTATACTATAAATTCATTACAGAATACATAACTTTTCAGGGGCTTCATTATCTTCATTGTTCCACTTCAAGGCGTAGTATTTTATTTTTTATATTATAATTTAATAAGTCCCACAATTACAATGTAACTCTTTAGCAGCTTTGGTTAATTCTGAGCAGCTTAATGACCTATCCAGCTTAGAACCCGGCCATTAACTCTTGCTAGTGGAACACTGGACTGATCTTTCCAAAATGACAGTTTTAACCCCTTCTGAAATTCAACTTCAAAAATGCCTTAGCCAATCAGATAATTAGCAAGTTAGAGTGAGGAAGTTTATATGTACTCTTAATCACTACTTTGGAGTACATCGCTAAGGTAAAAACAGTTGCCATGGAAAACATTTTTATTACATTATATTTTCTTTTATTAGAGTTGCAAACAAATAGAACATTAAAAAATAACCTAAGCTTAGCACATTGATGACATTTTGCCACACAATAGAAACTTTTATAAATGTCCTAAAAGGTGGGATTGCCCTTTAAACCCAAAATTTGTTGCAGTAGCTGTGGTAATATGCATTGGTTTAAGTGGGAGCTTGTTGTACTCTTGGTGTATTAGACATGGCTGGGCGCTTTAATGTTTGTTTTTTAGTGTCATTTTACAGATTGTGGCAAATCATTCAAAAAACATATTCAGCTTAAATGCCATCAGTACATCCATACGAACCAGCAGCCTTACAAGTAAGACTTAATTTTAAAGCCTGTCTGTTTTTTCTTCCAAGGGACAAATATAGTAGTATATTCCAGCACTCAGGTCAATATTTATCTGAAAAACTGAGAAACGAACCCCACTTGCCTTTGAAGAGACAACATGATTATTCTAAGTATGTCACACACACCGCTTCAAGAAATTCATAACGTGTGGGTAATACTGGCCTGTAGAGGGCGATATGCAGAGATGCCAGGAAAAAAAGAGCACCTCCCGGTCCATAAATACCTGGAACCTCCCACTCATTACCCAGTCTTCATCTCTGCAGATGGCGAGCAAGTCAGAAGATGTGGTCTCCTCCTTGCACAGGGGGATTTCAGGTACCCGGGATGACTCCCGGCCCTTTAGTTATCTATTTCCGCCTGGATCTTTTTTTTGTTACCTCATGCCTCCCAGCCTAGGCTGACGGTCCGGGTGAGGGTAGAAAAGCACCCTTGGTGCTTAAGAGCAAATGCTCTCCCGTGAGACCCTATATAAGAGGGTAGGCGGTCATCCGGGACGGTGACCCCGGTTTGGGATGCCCCGTCCCTTGGCCTTACACTTTGGGTTGTTCCCCCCCTTTTGGTAATGCCCCTCTCTAGCGGGATAGCGGAGGGTAGGAGCAGGGCCCCTTATTCGGTGTTAGGTCCAAGTTTTGTAATCATTAATTCTTAATGTTTTAATGTATTAATTTATTAAATTATCCTCCCAATAGTTAACTTATTTATTACTTCATAACAGCATGTATTTCTCTGTCAAAACGGCGCTATGGTCGCCATTTTTATGCAGGCTTTCTCCCTGAGGTAAAAGGGGCGCTGCCGGGCTTTAGGCGCGAGCCGCGGCCCCCACCCTTCTATTTGGCGCTGATGCGGCTTGGATTCTGAGCGAAGGGCCGGGCGTCAGGGTCAAAGCCACGGCCCGCTCCCCTCCTTCTGTCTCTTCTGAGACCGGTGCCGCGGCCGCACATGGCTGCGGTGCCGGCCTTTTTGCATTGTCATGGCGGAGGGGAGCTTCTCCCCTCACGCTTTCACTCTTGGGAGCGGGGCCGGGCTTTCCAGCGCTGCGGTGCTTTTCTCTGTGCCTGTTTCCTCAGAAGGAGCTGGCCACGCCCCCCTTCTCTCCTCAGAGCTGCTCTTTACCTCACAGAGAGAGGAAGCTGTCTTCAGGGCCACAGTGAGTGGCCCGGTGGGCCCCCCTTCTGTCCCATCACCTATAATTATATATTTTTATGTCATATATATATATATAGATATAACCTACACTGGTGTTAGGGGGTTTCTCCCGGTCCTAGGGTCCCTGGGTTCTTAATTGGCTTATTGCAAATCCTCCCACTTGGGACATTAAAGGGGCATCCCGGGTTGCTTATATGCGTAATTCCCTCGGTCATTGCGACCAAGTTCACCTTATGGAGGCATCCCCGGATACTGGGCTCAGGCTCCCCTCGGGGCAATCCCGGAAGTGTATGGGGTGTGGGGCATCCCTTACTGGCGATGATGTATATCTGTGTATACCATGCGCACAGCAGACTATTATGCGGCAGTCCGGACCCCAGGCGTCTGGTTCAGCGCCGCTGGTCTCTCCCCCCCCTCCCCCCTCCCAGTTTGATCCGTGCCCAGTCTGACGTTGTCATGGGCGGGCAGTTGCAATCGGAGATGTGTGCCAGATTGGCCAATCTTGCAAAATTATTCTCCAGCACGGTCACCAGAAAGGCTCCGGCTAAGAGAAAGCACTTGTCGCCGTCTTCACCGGTGGCCGACTTGGATGATCTTGATAATCTGGACTGGTCTGATTACTCCCAACTTGAGGAAGGGGAGGTATATGAAGAATCAGATAATTCAAGACGATCAGCAGTTGGTGGGTGCTGATACCGAGCGGGGCTTGGGGAGGTCTTCGGATACTCCTAATGTTCTGGCTCAGATGTTTGAGGTTTTGGCTATTTCTCCTGAGGTGGTTCCACAGCAAAAGGGGGAATTTTTCGAAGAATCCAGGCCGCGCTTGGAATTTCCTAACCAAAAGCATTTTGATGGGATTATTGCTAAGCAATGGGAGAGGCCTGCCCGGCTCCCAGGTGTCCCTCAGGGTTGGGACAAAAAATATCCCTTTCCCTTGGATAAGCGTTGGGCATCCCCTCCCGAGGTGGATGCACAGATTCTGGGTTTATCCAACACTACTGTTTTAAATTCTCCTGATTGCGCCACGCTTAAAGTGGACCAACACCCAGGATTTTGACTATCCTGGGTTTTGGTCCACTTCAGGGGGGCACCCCGGTTAGGGGTGCCCCACTGTGTAAACCCCCCCCAGAAAGCCCCCAAAACTCGCCTCACCACGCTCCCACGTAGCCACGGACAAGCGGGTGACAGCGGCGGACAAGACAGCGCGTCCGCCGCCGCCTCCCGCGCGCCCCTCTGACACTGCCCGCGCCGGCCATTCAGAAACGGCGGGCGCGCGCACGTCTAGAGGGGTGCGCGGGAGGCGGCGGCCGCTGCCGCCGCCGATGGGGTAAGTTTTTCGGGGGTTTTGGGGGGTGTCCCTCACCGCCTACATCAATCACCGGGGAGGGACTCGCAGCAGGAGTGCCCTCAAGGAAGTGTCTTTGATTCTGGCCTGGGCGGAGACCCACGTCCCGTGCATTTCAGCAGTTTACATTCCGGGAGCGGACAGACACGGAGGCGGACTCTTTGAGCAGGTTCTCAGCTCGCCGGGGGGAATGGTCTCTCAGCCCCAAAGTATTTCGCTTGATTTGTCTCAGGTGGGGGTCCCCGGTGGTGGACCTCTTCGCCTCTAGTCAGTCACAAACTTCTGACATTTGTGTCTCTTTCACGGGATCCACTGGCTCTGGCAGTGGATGCCATGTCTCTGAACTGGAGGGATCTGGGGTTTCTGTATCTGTTCCCTCCGTTTCCCTTGGTGGCCAGAGTGGTGCGCAAGCTGGCCCTGGAGGGTGCGTCAGCAATTCTGGTGGCTCCAAGGTGGCCAAGGTTTGGTTCGCAGATGTGGTAAGGTTAGCAGAGGATCAGTTCGTTCTGCCCCTGCTGCCGGATCTGCTCACCCAGGGTCAACTACGTTATCCCAATTTACCAACGCTGGCTTTGACGGCGTGACTGCTGAAACCTCAATCTTGAAGGAGGAAGGTCTTTCCGATGCTGTGATTCGAACTCTCATTAGTGCTAGGAAGCTGTCTTCCTCTAATATCTACTATAGGACTTGGAGGTCTTATATTGATTGGTGTGAGATCAGAGCGTTGCCTTGTAGGGAATTTTCCATCTCCAGAATCCTGGAGTTTCTTCAACATGGTCTGGACCTGGGGCTCCAGCTTAGTACTCTGAAGGGGCAGGTTTCTGCCCTGGCGGTGTTCTTTCAAAGGTCATTTGCCCTACATCCTTTGGTTAAGACTTTTTTCCAGGGAGTCATGCACGTGCAGCCTCCTAGAAAACCTTTGCTCCCTGTTTGGGATTTGAATTTGGTTCTTACTGCTCTTCAGGATTCTCCTTTTGAGCCCTTGAATGATATTGCCTTGTCTTCACTTACACAGAAGGTGGCCTTTTTGGTAGCCATCACTTCGGTTAGGCGTGTCTCTGAGTTGGCGGCTTTGTCCATTCAAGCCCCGTACTTTGAGGGGCATCAGGACAAGGTGGTTTTTCGTTTCAAGTCCGATTTCCTTCCTAAGGTTGTTTCTGCCTTTCACCTAAACCAAGACATTGTTCTGCCCTCTGTGTCCTAATCCCAGCAATGACAAGGAGAGGGCCCTGCATTCTTTGGATGTGGTTTGTGTTGTGAAGTATTATTTGGAGGTAACGTCTCCCTTTTGTAAGACGGATGCCTTTTTTGTGGTGCCCTCCGGGCCCCGAAAAGGCTTGGCGCCTGCCAAGTCTTCCATTAGTAAATGGATCCGTCAGACCATAGTTGGGGCTTTTTCTGCCAAAGGGAAGGTACCCCCTTTTCGTGTTACTGCTCATTCTACTCGTGCGGTTGGGGCGTCCTGGGCTTTTCAGCACCAGGCCTCTGTTGAGCAAGTTTGTAAGGCTGCTACTTGGTCTTCTGTGCACAGGATCCTTTATATGGTGAACTTTGCGTTATGCTTTGTGTTGGGCTCTTCATGGTCCCTTACCTTACTGCTGTTCTTATACTGGGTAATGAGTGGGAGGTCCCAGGTATTTATGGACCGGGAGGGGCTCTCTTTTTTTTTTTTTTTTTTTTTTTTTTTTTTATCCTGGCATCTCTGCATATCGCCCTCTACAGGTCAGTATTACCCACACGTTATGAATTTCTTGAAGCTGGGTGTGTGACATACTTATAATACCCATTTTACAGGTGAGTATTCACAAAATGGTATTTTTGCTCTCCCTTCTCCAGCGGGGTGTATGTGTAAGCCCCTGGTTTTCCCATAAACGTAGCTTCTGGTGTTCCACTGTGCCTACGTCTGTCACCAGCCAAACAGCGCTTGCACGTCATACATTCGTCTGATGCCAGATTTAATGCTAGATTGGCCAGTAATTGCCTTGTGCAGGCGGCTCATGCATAAGCTGTGGAATCACCAGCTATGTGAGAATACTGGATGATTGAAGGTTTACCAAAGCAGGGCTTGCCATATTGGGATTCCTCAGGGATGGGTACATCTGCCTCCAGGAGGCCATTGTTCCTTAAGGGAATAGGCAATTCTTAATCAACATTAGTGTAATGGGAATTGCAGACTTATTCAATGGTATGCTAGCTTGCTACCCTTTGCTGTCATACAAATGCAACAAATTCTTAACTTTTACTTTTCTAGATGTACTCATGAGGGATGTGAAAAGAGCTTCTTTACACCTTCTAGACTTAAACGCCATGAAAAAGTTCATGCAGGTATATCTGTGCTTAAAGGGAACTATTGTCAAGTCGCCATTTCCTCATTCACTTGTATGGCACCCAATCATTTGACAACCAGCAAGCATTCAGGTTTGATGTGCAATCCTGATTGGTTTTTGTCAGTCATGTGATTGGTAGCTATAAAAATGAAGTGGTAAGCCTTTGGGTATAGTAAAAGGTTTAGGAAGGATGCACACCACACAAATTGAATCAGATGCAAAAAGTGTGTATTAAAATTCATACACAATGTAGCCATATAATGTAAATATACACGAAAAAAGGATAGTGCTTTGGACTTGGTATGAGATGGCACTGTTGCCAGGATAGTCATGTAGAGATGTTATAAACTGACTGTATACGTAAAGCAAAAAATGGAGTGATATTAGCATATAATACCATGGGAAACGTCCTTGACAATCCTGTGAGTTGTAAATGTGTGCGTTCTTCCTAAAACCTTTTTTACTGTGTTGAGGTGCATAGTGGGAAGGCATCTCTGGTTGAAACCGCACCCTGGATCATTATGATTTTATTTTGGCATGGCATTGCCTAAGTTTTTTTGGCTACAGGATTGCTTTAAAGCTGGTTACTAGATTTCAGATACTGTCCTTTTTTATATAAAAAAAAAAAACCCTAGGAAACTAATTTAGACATTTTGACCAAAAGGGATCTGAGGAGGTGTTTGAATCTAAACTGAAGAACAGGACCAGCTTTGTTTAGGGCTTTATTCATCAAGGGATAGCGACAGATAGTGCCTTGTTAGTGGCAGGTGAACGCCGGCCGACACATAGCAACCCATTCTCAGATGGCTCAGCGGATCCTGGAGGCGCTCTGGCTTTCAGAGCGCCTGGTATTACCTGTCGCTACCTGTTATGTCTCAAATCATTGTGTGACCTCTCCTGGCCTATTTAAATTTTTTGAAAACTTTTATTAATTTTTATATTTTTATGCAGAATGGTCATTACAGGTCTGGTATTACAGTGTTAATGTCACAATGTAATACCAATGTAATTCCATGTTTTTACTAGCTACTAGTTGATGTGTTCAAAAATGGACTCACACTGCATCTGGCGCTCTGGGCTACAGTGACTCCATTTTGAGCGGTGGCTCTGTACTGGTGTTATTGCCGGGCATTGATGAATTTGATGTGTGAGTCGCTATGTTACTACAGCGACTGAGGCTCTCTGTAATAGCGAGTCATGGCCGATCAGAGCGACCACTAGCGGCCACTGTACAGACTCATCTGCTGTTACTTGCTGCTAGTAATGAATCAGCCTGCCTGTATTTTGCGAACTAATTTAGTTGAATTGGTCCAGTGGTGGATGTTAAGCTTGCTGCTGAGGGCTTTTAACATGAACATGGGTACTTGGCTGCCTTAGCCAATGTACAGCAGACTAATCCCTTCTGCAGCCTGACAATAACTTTTTTTTTTTTCATTTTAGGTTATCCATGCAAAAAAGATAGCAGTTGCTCGTTTGTTGGGAAGACGTGGACAGACTACTTAAAGCATGTGGAAACTAGCCATGCAGGTATGAAATAATAAATCCCATCCTCATTTGCCTAGGGCTACTAGATAAGGTTGATTGCTGTTGAATATACATTGGCTGGTTCCGAAGATACATTAATGGCTGTTTTTTCCCTTAGTGCTTTTATTTAACTCTTCCCTTTATGCAATGTTTCTCTGCAGAGCCTGCTATCTGCGACGTATGTAATCGCACGTTTAAGAAAAAATCCTTTCTGAAGGAGCACATGAAATCACACAGTACAGAGAGAACGGTGTTCTGCTGCCCACGAGAAGGCTGTGCTCGAACATACACAACCAAGTTCAACCTCCAGAGTCATCTCCTCTCCTTCCATGAGAATTCTCGTCCTCATGTCTGTGAACATCCTGGTTGTGGAAAAACCTTTGCAATGAAGGCAAGTGCATTAAATAAAATTTTAAAGCGGACCTAAACCCCACCACATCAGTACTGGGGCAATGATGCTGGTGTATTTAAATATTTCTCCCTACATCTTTCAGGATTGCCATGGCTAGAGTGCGATTTCTTCTCCTGGAGAGGAAGCACAAGTTGGGACAGATTAAAAGCCCTTCTCCCCCCCCCAATCCTCAGTATTGTTTCCTCTCCAGAAAACCAATTTGAGTGTGTTTATATATTTTCCCTATCACCCCCCCCAGGCTGTAGTTAAGCAGGTCAGTATACCTGTGGCCAGGGGGTCCTCGGCGGTACCAAATCTGGCTGACTCTTGAGGTGCCCTCCCAGGCTGTGATGGCGTTGGGGCTCGTTTGGCACAGCCTGAGGTGGGGCACAGTCCTGTCGGCAGAGGGTCCTCTTTTGAGGCCCCCCAACGTGTTCCAGGCAGTGTTTGCGGGCAGAGACGGGACTTTGGTGCAGCAAAGATTGCACTTCTGGGGAAGCCTCCACAATCACACAATGCAGAAATAACAGATCCCTAAACCTGCCCAGAGAGCTAGAAACTTGCATACGAAGCCATCGGACAACCAGTGTAGGAAACTAGCATTTCTTGAGGTAGACCATGATAGGACATTTTGTCCGAATGCTTTTCCAAAGCATGGCCAGGCTTGACTGGTAACTCGCATACCAAAACAGGATACACATGCGCTGGCTACTGATCTCTTTTCTGGCCTCCCTCTATGGCATAGAGGGTTAAGAATTAAGCATTCACATTTCTTTTTTTTTTTTTTTTTAAACAAGCAATATCTGGGAATCCGTTTACCTCACTCCAGGCATTGCAGATCAAGCAGAGGAAGTTATTGGTCTCTGCTCCTTTATCAACATCTATGGGAAAGTTCGTATCTGATCAACGCAATCCAGATCCAATGATTACTATCTCCCGCTCAGTCTGGGATAAAGAGCTGCAGCTAACTGCATCCGGCTCTGCTCCCGTGAGTATGGAGTTGCCTGAGTTTTTTGATGCCGGTGTCTGGGCTGCTGTAGCTTCATTGACTGGAAGCTCTACAGGTGAGCTGACAGAGCTGCACTTATTATAGGTCTGATTGCAACTGTGCAAAGCCTGGCTGGGTCACACCTTGTTGTGGATTTTACAACCGGCTAAGCAGTTTTGTAACCTTGCTGAATGCAAAAATGGTAAAACATTGTATAAGATGATGCTGGGCAGTTAATGCAAGTTTGGGGCGCTTATGCCATATTGCTATGCTACTTTGTCTGTTTTCAGAGAAGTGCTATACTAGACACTATACCATTCATGTCAGGGAAGGGGTAATGGGCAGATTCAAACTGCTGGTTAAAATGCTGTTCACCATCTAACGCTCAGTTTCCTTCATTAAAGCGGACCTACATACCCTTGCTACTCTCTGCTAGGTAGGGTCCTGATTAATTTGGGACATTTTCGTAATACAACTTTCTTCCTTGTGCATTGAAGGAGAACTTTCTATCGGCTCCCATCTGGTGTGTAGCAACTTCCTGTCTCCAACAGGCTCCCATGATTGATTTTGCTTTCCTATATTAGGAGTCGGTACAATTGTGTGGACATTATAAGCGGGGTGACTATTATTCTGGCTAGTCATTGTGGCTGTGGTTACCCACTGTACGTCAACAAGGGAAGGCTATTGTCGTCCACCTGGTTCTTGATTAGAGAAGATCCCTTTGTGGGCAGAAAAATATACTGCCTATTATAGAAATACTTCCAGAGTTTGATGGGTCGATATTCTTTAGTTTCATCTTCAGACATTGCAATGGTCCTTTTTTTTTTTTTTAGGTTGAATGTACTTGTTTATGGATTTTGTTCGCTTTTCTCCTGTTTGATGTCAAGGATGAAACTAACGTACAAAGAAAGATGTGGATATGCACAACCCAATGATATATCAAGTATAAAGGGGTGCTGGCTCAGGGGGTAAGTAAATGGAAAGGTTCTAGAAACTGGGGCCCTAGATATGCCCCAAAATAACCCTATAGGTCGAGCTGCACACACATAAGAATATAGTAAAAGGCAAGTTTAATTTATTAAAGTAAAAAAATAGCAGCTTGATACATACAACATGAAAGACAAAATTAAAAAACATAAAAAGGAGGGAACCTGACGATGGCTCTTATATGTACAAATTCATAAGAATATATTTAGAAATTCAATATACAAGATATGTGAGGCTACAAATTGCAACAGAGTGAAAAACAAAAAAAACATGTAGTGATGTTCATGCCATTGCCCGCCTTATATTTCATTTGATTGTGGGCATAATTTTTACTTATGTTTGTACATCTTTGTATTCCTTGATATATGTTAATGTTCTGTAATTTTATGATGCAGCACACCCTAATTTTAAAGTATTATGTTAATTATGGTGTTCCCCCTCCTTGGATACTCTCCTTCCGCGATCCGCAACACTTCCGTGTTGCTGGGTGGACGGGAGGTGACTGTGTTAGGCGCGCACTAGCGCGTGGCCGGCCGGGGCCTCCTACTGCAGGGTAGTGTACCTGGCCCGCCGCGCGCCTCTGCATGCGCTCCACGCCGCACTTCCTGTTATGCGGACCACTGGGCGGAGGTGACGCTGTGTCTGGCGCGTTGCCCTTACGGCCGAATCAGCTGGCGGGGCGCGCGTTTGTGCGGCGGCGCCTCCACCGATTGGTCCAGCGTCTTCACAATCTAGTACTTAAACCGGACCTTCAGCATGATTTAATGAAAAGCCCAAACCCTTAAACTATTCCCCAGCATCTAAAATTAATATATTTAAGTTTTTAGTCACTTATTATTCTTTCCCCCAGTGGGCTGCAACTGTTAAGGACTTAAGATACGGGCGCCGCCATCTTGAAGCATCACACTTACTGAGAAGAGTGGATTAAAGTACAGGGGGTGGGTTATAGCTGTGCTTTGCTCAGACAGAGCAGAGCTGGGGTCAGGAAAAGGTCATCAGTCCCAGAATGCAGAGCTGCACAGTCAGAAGGCACTTCCTGTTTGCAGGCTGCCCGATGTTCCATGAGCCGCCATCTTGGATGTTTAAAGGCTCAAAATATGCAGTAGATGCAGGTAGGATGATTTTAATGTGGGCAATCTGTATGTACAGGGTGTGGGAAACATAATATAGGCTCTTATTCAGAGTGAAGGACCGCTTTAAGGAGGGGGAATCCTGCAGCAGCCCATTCACCCTGGCGTAGTGGCATTCGGCCACGCAACGCGTTGGTGGTAGGCTGTTGTGGGAGGACCTGGGCTCCATTCATTGGTGAAGTTATTTAATTTTTCTCAAAACCTCCTTCGGGCAGCATACGCCTGAGACCTCCGGGTTCCTCCCACCAAGGGGAACGCGTGACCACCAGCCAGAATAAAGTCTTGACTCCTCCCTCCATTCCCCAGTCTTCGTGTTTCTCCATGAGGCAAGTATATTTCCGGTACTATGGGTCTATTCTAGAAGGGGGTCCATTTCTCGGTCCCGAAGGCTTTTCATTTTGCCTGGCCTTTGACTGGACCCCATACTTTTGAATTTTGGGATCTAATGGTAATTAATTTTTTTAGGGCAATCGGGAAATTCCCTGACTATTTGGTTGCTCTGGATTTTTTTTTTTTCTGTTCTAACATTTTTTTACATTTTTGAATTTTTAATCTCATGTACCTTTTTAAGAGGCGGGGAAGAGAGGGGAATGATGCGTTCTCTCTCTTCCCCGCCTGGCCGTTACTTCCGCATTCTTACTTACCTTACTGCGCTGACAGACAGCAGGGGGGGTCGGCATCTCTGAGGTCTTCTCTCCGGGAGTCCGGCGGGGGGATCCTTCTCGGCGGCACGAGTCAATTCGTGGGTTCCTTCCTCTTGCGGCCGGTGGCGACTCGGGCGGCGGCACTGCGGGTCCGAGTGTCCTCCTCATGGCATAACGTACCATGCGCCTGACATGTTTTTATATTATCCTTACAGGAAATTAGATCCCAGGCTTCTTCCTCCCGGGCTGCTGACATCACATCTGGCGCCCTGTGGAATTGCCTGCTTTCCCACAACACATGTTTTTTGCCTTAAAGGGACAGCAGTGTTTTGGGCAATTCTGTATTATTGCCTCCCCTTCTAAATTTAGTATGAAGGGTTAATATTTAATTATGGGATTTGGCTCCTGTCCTATTTAGGCGGACTCGGGAAGCAAATCTTTTGGTGCCTCTATCCAGAAGCATGGCAGAACAGGATCAGGACGGTTTTATGGATCTTAAAGATTCTTCCACAGAAATAACTTATGTGTACCAGGATTCTTCTAGTATTCCGTTGGCTGCTGATTCTGGAAGGAGGAGGCCCAGCCTTGCCTGGTAAGTCACTTTTATTTATTAATAGTGTCTATTTTTGGGCATGTTAAATTTAAATATGGCTATCGCCCCTTTTTTTGCTTATGTCTCTCAATCTCTGACGCCAGACTAAGCTCAGAGGTGTACCTAAATCCTCTTCTTCCGGACCTATTCCCCATAAGAAAAGTAGGGGTGGTCCCAAGGATAAACGGTGGTTTTTGGATTCCTATATGTAACTCCTCTGTCAATCTTGCACAGACAATGTGGTTGATAAGTAGCGTAATTACAATCTTTTGCGGATCATAATAGACCAGATGACTTCCTCACCTTGGGGCCAGAAAGTTCCGGAGGTTTCAGGTAACCAGGTTGTGTTTTTCCCGACCTACAGGTCTTTTTTTTTTTTTTTTTTTTTTTTTATCCCGCTTATTATCCGGTCACATAGGGGGCTTTAAAGAGAGGAAGGTACTATTCCCTCCGGGACATTTACCTTGCCTTTCCTATGATTTTCCTATCCTTGGGATAGAAGTAAAGGATTCAGGCCCAAAATGTAATCATGTTGGGCTTTTTCCAGATTTGACACCTGACTCTTCATGTTCATTCCTTCTCATTATTCTTGAAGGATATGATTATGAACGATTGAAAAGATCCATTTTGGGAAATAGATTTTCTTGACCTATGTTCACGCCACCCTGAGTGCAGTTGCTCATCTGATCTCGGGAATTAAGCAATATCTGGCCTGGTCAATACTTGGACTCTTAAGTAGGGTCACGGGGTCTTTAACTTGCATATCCTTTTACGGAAGTGGATTCAGATTTTGGGAAAATGCCCTTAGTTGGAGGTCTTTTGTGCCAAAGTCTCTAGGAGAGCAGGGTTAGCCTTTGAAGATTTTGGGTCCTTGCGATCTCCTAGATAATATTGATTCACTGCTCTAAGAGGTCTGACAAGTGGAATCTAATATTTGGACCTATTGGCTTCCATTTGTATGATCGGGAGTTTGGCCTTCTGCTTCAACAATGGACTGTTTGTTAAGGACTGGTCTAGGGGAATTATGAAATCCCTTTTCAGCTATGCATTTTGGTGTCTAGTGCCGTTAGTTTTTTTGGCAAAGTACATGGCTGTAACGTATACGTTCACAGCATTCTCTGGTTGAGGACCTGGGTCTAAGGATATTGGGTCAAAGATGAGTCTTGTGCAATATTCTTTTAGGAATATTTCTGTTCGGACGGATTCTGGTATACAACCGATATATTCTGTTCGATCTGGGCAGCTTGTTGAAGGAAGTGCTCTTTTGTAGCTCCTTTGGTTAGATGCTGCTTTCATGCAGGGATGCTGCTAATGAACCAGGGGGTACATCCTCCTCCTCCTACCTCTTCTGCTAGTAAGGAGGGTTTTAAATGTTCCACGTGGTCTGGAACCTATTGACCCAAACCCGAGGAGCTATGATGCCATGTCTCCGGTTGGGGCCTGAATACCTTGTGTTGCCCCTTTCCATTCCAGGGGCATAAAAGGGTTACACGTGGAATTTTCTGGTACCACACGATCAGTCTTGGTTTGTCCTCTGAAGTTGGAAGAACGATCAGATATTCAGAAGTCAGCTGACCTTCGGAGCCAGGGCATATCCCAGTTACCCCTCACCAGCAAGGAAGGGGTTTATTCCTCTATCTTTCTGGTGGTGGCGGCTTTGGAGGGAGATTAATTCTGCCTTTTTTAGAATTTCAGTCTCTGTTCCATAGGCATGCTTCCACAGGGTTATTTTACGGTACTAATAAATCTGGGGCATGCCTGGTGGGTTCTGCCTTGGGCTCAGTCATTCTTCGGGATCGCAGTAAAGACAGAGCTGGATATTGCGCTTCCAATTTATTGCTCCCTTTCGGGCTGGGATCAGTCCAAGAATTCTACAAGGATTTTGGGGCTAAAACTGCGGGCATGTCAGGAGACTGAGGAGTCTTTGGCGGCTGACCTGGACGATCTGCTACCTTTTTTTGGTCCACTTCAGGATTAAGATGCCTTAGAGCCTCAGTTCAGGTTTAGAGTTGTTTCAGCTCGGTTGTATTCTAGTCTGGTTCCCTCAGATAATGATTTATTGGTCGGAAGTCAACAACTTCTTCGGACTCTTTCTCCTTCTCAGAGTTTTGGCCCTTCAGGAAACCATTGATTCCATTGTGGCAGTTCAGCATCTCCTATAACACTAGCCATGAGGGTGTTAGGACTGTAGACATTGGTTTTCCCCGCAGTAAGGTGATGTCACTTGCTTTTAAGTACTATGAGGTACATGTCCTGAGCAGCTGGTACAGCTCCTGGAATGAGTGGGGACATAAGGTTCCGCATCTCGGTCAAGGGAGGCTATAGCTGGTACCCCAAAAGAGGTTGGTTACTGCAGATAACTCTGCTTGGGGTTAGGGAGCCCTGGCGAAGAATGACAGATGAGGTTAGACTATGCTACGACAGTAGCATACATTAACCATCAGAGAATGGGTTCATTGCTGAATGGGGGTCGCATTAGAAATCCTTTTGGATTGGATGAAAACCTGAGTCTCCTTCAGCTGTAGGAATGTTGCATCATGTGGCAGTTTTTTCTGAATGCCCTCATTGAGTCAGAATAGGCAGGTCTATTCTAGGGTCTTATAAGGGATCGTTCGGATCTATATTATTATCTAGTAATCCCTAGCTGATCAAAACTTTTCTGGATCCGGCAGTAGGGGGCGGACGCTTCAGCCCTTGCATGGTATTTCAGTCTAGCCTATGCACTTTACGGTTACATTGGTGTTATCCATTCGGGTCTTTATCTAGGTTGCTTCTAACCCCTAGGTTGCTCTTTATTTTTACCCGAACAGCTTGGGGGTTAAGTTATTCATTCAGGATCAAGGGGTTCCCCTTTTGAGCCTTTTTTTTTTCCAGATCCAGTATTGGAGCTTTTGCTTTAGTTCTAATCTGATTTTCCTAGATGCTAGGAATGTTCCTTCTGTCGGTTCTGAGGAAGCTTCAATATCATATTCTTATACATATTTGGGAAGTACCTTTTTAGGGCGACCCAACTGTGGGTTCATGGACTGAGTAACTCTGAGTAAGGACAGAGTGTCTAGTCGACTTGTACAGGATTTGGATTTTCTAGTTTATATCGGGCCTTATGGTATCACATCTCATTTGACAAGAGGTGATGCTACGTTTTGGGCTGAGCAGGCAAGCTATTACAGTCGCTTGATCCTCAGCAAGGTGTTATTTTGCTGGACGCTATGGGTTGGATCTTCTGTCCTAGAAGGATCAGTCTTGTGGCAGAGGTATCCTCCATTCTGTTCTTCCCACCCAATGAGGTAGTACCTGGTAACTTTTTTTCTAAACATCCGTAAGGGCAGCATACACCGGCTTCCCTCCCTTGTTTTCTGTGGAGTTGGTTTATGTATGGATTATAGATTGGAGTTGTGGGTCTGTTTCTTTTCTTTCAGATCTCTACAACTGGGGAATGGAGGGAGGAGTCAAGACTTTTATTCTGGCTGGTGTTCACATGTTCCCTTTGGTGGGAGGAGCCCGGAGGTCTCAGGCGTATGCTGCCCTTACGGATGTTTAGAAAAAAAGTTACCAGGTACCTAACTTATGACTTACGCACTTTATTCATGCACTCGTGTCACTTTATTTCTTATTGCTGTGGGATCACAGGTTTGGATTGATCAGCTTTAATACCTTTTTGCTGGTTTTTGCACAAACATGGGCACATACGAAGTTAGACCATTAACACATAAATTAACACTAATATATTTAAACTTTTTTTTTGTTTTTCACTATTGCACTTTGTAGCCTTACATATCTTGCATATTGAATTTCTAAATATATTCTTATGAATTTGTACATATATTAGAGCCATCGTCGGGTTCCCTCCCTTTTTGTCTGTTTTTTTTATTTTGTTGTATTTCATGTTGTATGTATCAAGCTGCTATTTTTTGACTTTAATTAACCTTGCCTTTTACTATATCATGTGTGTGCGGCTCGACCTATAGGGTTTTTTGGGGCATATCTAGGGCCCCAGTTTCTTGAACCTTTCCAAGGATGAAACTAACGATGGACGCATCCTCATGGGGCTGGGCGGCCCATTGCAGGTCTGACTGCACAGGGAAGATGCTCCAGGTCATTGTCAAACCTAAGAGGGAGGGGGATCGGCTCTCCCTGACTACAGATAGCTGCAATGGAGATTCTGCTTTGGCCAGAACAGAACCTGTTATCTCTATCAGCTATTCATCTGAAGGAATGTGAAAATCACATGGCTTACTTCCTAAGTAGCTCTCTGCTGTTGCAGACTACCCAGTCGGGAGCAGAAGATCTCATTTTTGGATTTGCAAAGAGCACCAATTTAGAAAGATCCAGAAATTGGCAAATAGCAGAACTCTTGATGATCTTCAGTGGTAAGAGGCCTAGCTGCCTCAGAGGCCTATTGCCAGATGGATAAAAAGGACTAGTACAGGCTTATATTTCCTTCCATGGACTTCTGTGCATTTGACCAGAGCCATCTGCTTTCCATGAGCACTACAGTCAACCTTTTCAGATAAATAAGCCCTAGTAGAAATGAACTACAGGCGATGTCCCACCCTTAATCTTGATTATCCTCTCCGTGGCCGTCCTGAAGCGCAATGGGAGAAAATCCCCCTTTAGACTTATGCTAACTGTATTTCTATAAGTTACAACCCCCCTTAATGAATGTTCTTTGGTTTAAATTTTTTCTTGCCCAATACTGGGGTCTTGGGGGCTTTAAAACTGTTCCAGGTCATGTTTCCTCTTTAGGGGGAGGAGCCTCTCTATGGCAATCCTGAAGGACTTGTAGAAATGCCGTTACAGGTAAGTCTAGCGAGGATATTATAAGTATGTTGCACACCCCGCTTCAGAATAGTCATTACACTTGGGTTATACCGACCTGTAGAGGGCGATGTTGCAGAGAGGTCATGAAAAAAAAGGGAGCCCCTCCCGGTCCATAAATACCTGGGACCTCCCACTCATTCCCCAGTCTTTCATCTCTGCAGACGGCGAGCAAGTCAGAAGATGGATGTCTCCTCCTTGCAGGTAGCCGGGGTAACTCCTGGCCCCCCTCTTTGGGTCTTTCTGCCTGGACCTACTGTTATCCCCCTTTTTAATAAAGAGCCTCCCAACCTAGGCTGAGGGCAAGGGTAGACGGCACCTTACAGTGCTTTAGGAGCTATGCTCCACCATGAGACCCCATACTAAGGGGTAGGCGGTATTCTGGGTTGTTGATCCCAGTTGGGATGCCCTGTCCTTGCCCTTACACCTTGGTGGTGTTTTTTTCCCCCTTCCCCGGTCACCCATTGTTCCCTACAGCTGGGGGGGGGGGGGGGGGGTTTAGTTTAGTTTTTTTCCTTAGTGCATGCTTTTGTGCAACATTTTGTGTATGTGTGCGTGTTTTACTGGTACCCTCGCCGGGCCGGGGGTTTGCGGCGCCACCGGCCGTTGCTGGCAGCCTTCGGGGGAGCTTCTTCCCCTCTGGTGCGGTTAAGGGGGGGCGGGGCGCGATCCTGCGGCCTGCCCCTCCTTCTCCCCATGCTGCTGGTGGCGCTGCGGAGCCTGGCCACTGGCCGGGAGCTGCGTTGTCAGGGGAGAGGGGCGGGGGTCGGGCGCAGTGTGAGGTCCGCGCCAACCCGCTTTTCATCCTTGCTGCCTTCCCTTCGCCTCGTGCAGGATGCCATTACTGTAAGCGCCCAGTGCGCTCCATTCTTTTATTGCCAGTGACTCTGCTTGTTTCACGAGATTGATATATTCATACTTAAATATATATGTGCTTTTGGCCCTTCTGTTTATGTGCACAGCATTTGTGTGATGTGTGTGATAGTTCCTCTTTTTGTATTCCAGGCGGACCCTTGTTGAGTCTTAAAGGGTCCTCCCGGTCCTAGGGTCCCTGGTTTAGTTTAGGGCTCCCTATAAATCCTCCCACAGAAGGGGCATCCCGGGTCGCTTATATTGCGTCATTCCCTTGGGTATTGTGACTACCAATAAAATCACCATATGGATGCTTCCCAGGATACTGGGCTTGGGCTCCCCTCGGGGCAATCCCGGCAGTGTTTGGGGTGTGGGGTATCCCTTACTGGGGATGATGTATTCCTTTGCATACCATGTGCAGACTATTACGCGGCAGTCCGGATCCCATGCGCCTGGTTCTGTGCCGCTGGTCCCTTCACCTACCCCTCCCCGCCTGATCCGTACCCCATGTGATGTCATGGGTGGGGAGTCGTAATCTGAGGTGTGCCAGATTGGCCAATCTTGAAAAATTATTTTCTAGCGCTGTTGCCAGAAAGGCCCCGGCTAAGAGAAGGCACTTGTCCCCAGCCACGCCGGCTTCTGATTTTGAGGAGTTTGATTCACTGGACTGGTCTGATTACCCCCCCGCTAGAGGAAGGGGAGCTATTTGAGGAGTCGGATGGTTCTGACGATCAGCAGTTTGTTGGCACCGATGCCGAGCAGGGTCGGGGATTCCTTGGATACCCCTAAGGTCCTGGCTCATATGTTTGAGGTTCTGGCAATTTCTCCTCCTGAAGTGGCTCTTCCGCAGAAGGGGGGAGTTCTTTGAGGAGGCTAAGCCGCGCTTGGAATTCCCTAATCAAAAGCATTTCAATGGCATTATTCTTAAGGAATGGGAGAGGCCTACTCGGCTTCCAGGTGTTCCTCCAGGTTGGGATAAGAAATATCCCTTTCCAGTGGACGCGGTGAAGCGCTGGTCGTCTCCTCCCGAGGTGGACGCCCCTGTTTTGGGGTTGTCTAGCACCTCTGTTTTGCATTCTCCTGACTGTTCTACTCTCAAGGATGGTGAGGACAAACGCATTGACCAGATGGCTTGTCACGGTTTTGTCAGTGTCGGGTTGGCCTTGCGGCCTGTTTGTGCTAAGGCGGTTTTAATAGTGGCTTCTAGGTCGGTTGTTAGGGACCTGTTGTCTACTTCCAGGCTTGACCCGGCTAGTGATGAGTTCACTGCCCTTAAGCGGTGCGAATTGTTTGTCATTTGTGCTAGCCGCCCTGGATGACACCATGGTGATGTGTAGTAGAACTTCGGCCTTGCTTGTGGTTATTCGGCGGTCAGTTTGGTTGCACCAGTGGGCGGCTGATTTTGTGTCCAAAAAGTTGCTTACGGCTCTTCCCTTTCTGGGATTGCGGCTCTTTGGAGAAAAATTGGATTCGGTCGCAAGAGGAGGTAGGTTACCTCGGCGAAAGAGGCAACGTCGTCCCTTTCGGGGGGGCGGCTTCCTTTACCCCTTCCTTTCGTGTGGCCAGAGCTGGAGGGGGATTGGCTGTCTTCTCCTCCAGAGGTGATTCCTGGAACAGGGGCAGAGGATGTGCCCGTCCAGGACACAGTTGGGGCTCTAAGCCCAAAGCCGCTGCCAAGCCGGCTCAGCAATGAGGGGGCACCCTCACCCTTGCGGGTGGGGGGACGGCTGCGACACTTCTCCCAGGTCTGGGACTAGGAGGTCTGACAGATGGATTCAGGAAGTGGTGTCTTCCGGTTACAAGCTGGAGTTCGAGATCCGGCCTCCTCCCGGATTCTTCAGGTCTCGGGTGCCCTTGGATCCTCTGGCTGCGTAGGGGCTCCAGGCGGCAGTGAAAGATCTCCTGGATATGGCCTTCCTCAGACCGGGGCCTGGGATACTATTCCAATCTGTTCACGGTGCCCAAGAAGGATGGCTCCATTCGTCCCATCCTGGATCTGAAGCTCCTCAACAGGTTTATCCGTCCCAGGAAGTCCTGCATGGAAACGCTGCGTTCAGCCATAAATTTGCTTCGTCAGGAGGACTTCGATGTCCATAGACATCAAGAATGCTTATCTGCATGTTCCAATCTTCCTGGCACATAAGATTTTCTCAGGTTTGTGGTGGAAGATCGGCATTTTCAGTTTGTGGCTCTTCCGTTTGGCCTTACCTCGGCTCCAAGGGTTTTCACCAAGGTGCTGGCAGGGGTGATGGCCCTCCTCAGAGCCCAGGGTATCCGCATCGTGCCTTATCTGGACGATCTCCTCATTATGGCATCCTCTCTCAGCAGGGCGGAGCTAGATACCAGGACTGTGGTATCCACTCTGGAGAGATTCGGCTGGGTGTTCAACTATCTGAAGTACTCCCTTTCCCTGTCCAGGGTGGTGTTTCTGGGAATGTCTCTGGATACTTCTCAGACCAGGGTGTCCTTCCTCGGCCCAAGGTTCTTTTGATTCAGGAATTGACTCAGCTTCTTCTGTCCATCCCTCATCCCTCAACTGGTGGGATTGATGGTGGCTTCTTTCGAGGCGGTTCCCTTTGCTCAGTTTCACACAAGGACGCTCCAGCTCAATCTCTTGGCGGCCTGGGACAGGTCTCCGCTGTCATTGGTTCAGTCTTTTCTGATGTCCCCCCCCCCCCCCCCCCCCCCCCCCGGGTTCGGCATTCCCTTCGGTGGTGGCTGGAACCAAGCAATCTGAGGGACAGATCTTTCTGACCCCTTGTTGGGAGATGCTCACCACGGATGCCAGCCTGTCAGGGTGGGGGTGGGGGTTTGGAAGGATCTTCAGTTTCAGGGACTATGGGGGGCCTCAGGACGATCACGATCCATCAATGTTCTAGAGCTGAGAGCCATCAGGTTGGTTCTGGTTCACTTGACTCATCAGTTACAGGGTTTGCCGGTTCAAGTTCGATCGGACGGCGGTCGCCTACATCACCAGGGAGGGACTCGCAACAGGCGTGCCCTCAGGGAAGGGTCCTTGATCCTGGCTTGGGCAGCGAGCAATGTCCCATGCATCTCGGCGTTGTACATTCCGGGAGTGGAACACGGAGGCGGACTCCCTGAGCAGGTGCTCATCTCGCCGGGGGGAATGGTCTCTCAGCCCCAAGGTGTTTCGGTCACTTTGCCACAGGTGGGGGACTCCGGAGGTTGACCTCTTTGCCTCTCGTCACAATCACAAGCTTCCGGCATTTGTCTCTCGCGGGATCCGCTGGCTCTGGCATTGGATGCCATGTCTCTGAGCTGGAGGGATCTGGGTTTCTGTACCTGTTCCCTCCGTTCCCTATGGTGGACAAGGTGGTGCGCAAGCTGGCTCTAGAGGCTGTCAGCAATCTTGGTGGCTCCAAGATGGCCAAGGCAGGTTTGGTTCGCAGACGTGGTAAGGTTGGCAGCAGATCGTTCGATCTGCCCCTTCTGCCGGATCTTCTCACTCAGGGTCAACTACTCTACCCCAATTTACCAACGCTGGCTTTGAAGGCGTGGCTGCTGAAACCTCCATCTTGAAGGAGGAAGGTCTTTCTGATGCTGTGATTCAGACTCTGGTTAGTGCTTGGAAGAGGTCTTCCTCTGCCATCTACTATAGGATTTGGAGGTCTTATATTGATTGGTGTGAGGTCTGGGCCTTTCCTTGCAGGGCGTTTTCTATCCCTAGGGTTTTGGAATTTCTGCAACATGGTCTGGACTTGGGTTTGCAGCTTAGTATGTTGAAAGGGCACGTTTCTGCCCTGGTGGTTTTCTTTCAAAGGTTTTTTGCTCTTCATCCTCTGGTTAAGACCTTTTTCCAGGGGGTTACGCATGTGCGGCCTCCTAGGAAGCCTTTGCTCCCAGTTTGGGATTTGAATTTGGTTCTTTCTGCTTTTCAGGGTCCTCCTTTTGAGCCTTTGCAGGATATTGCTCTTTCTATGCTTACTCAGAAGGTTGCATTTTTGGTTGCCATCACTTCCATTCGGCGTGTATCAGAGTTGGCGGTTTTGTCCATTAAGGCCCCGTACTTTGAGAGGCATCAGGACAAGGTTGTTTTCTGCTTCAAGCCAGATTTCCTTCCTAAGGTGGTTTCTGCCTTTCATCTTAATCAGGACCTTGTTCTACCCTCCTTGTGTCCTAAGCCCAGCAATGACAAGGAGAGGGTCTTGCATTCTCTGGATGTGGTTCGCTGTGTGAAGTACTATTTGGTGGCTGCTACTTTTCGTAAGACTGACGCCCTTTTTGTGGTGCCCTCCGGGACTAGGAAAGGTTTGGCTCCCGCCAAGTCTTCCATTAGTAAATGGATTCGCCAGGCCATTGTTGGGGCCTATTCTTCCAAGGGGAAGATTCCCCCTTTTCGTGTTACTGCTCATTCTACTCGTGCTGTTGGGGCGTCCTGGGCCTTCCAGCACCAGGCCTCTGTTGAGCAAGTTTGTAAGGCTGCTACTTGGTCTTCTGTTCACACTTTTTCCAAGGTTGATGTGCGTGCCTGTTTTTGGCCGCAAAGTTCTGCAAGCTGCAGTGGTTTAAGTTTGTGCATTATTGCCTTGTTTTGGATCCCCGCCCTTTATGGACACTGCTATTGGATGTCCCAAGTGTAATGGCTATTCTGAAGCGGGGTGTGTGACATACTTATAATACCCATTTTACAGTTGAGTATTCACAAAATGGTATTCTAAGTGTCACACAGCCCGCTTCACCCCGCCCTTTGGTATTCTGGATCCTTTATATGGTGAACCTTTTTTTACTGGTTATTTTGGCTCTTCCTGGTCCCTTTACTGCTGTCTTAATACTGGGGAATGAGTGGGAGGTCCCAGGTATTTATAGACCGGGAGGGGCTCCCTTTTTTTTCATGACATCTCTGCAAGATCGCCCTCTACAGGTCGGTATAACCCAAGTGTAATGACTATTCTGAAGCGGGGTGTGTGACATACTTATAATACCCATTTTACAGGTGAGTAATCACAAAATGGTATTTTTTTTATGGGTTTAGGTGATTGACTTGCACTCAGTTGGCACTTGATATAATCAGAAAATGTTACTTGATGGAAAAAAGGGACTCCCTGGTCTATAAACATTTATGGGGGATAAAGCTTCCAAATGGGCTCTCAACAGGCCTGCTTACATGTGCCCAGGAATTTTTTCAAAATAGGATTTTGATTAATATAATTCAAGTGACTGTGGCATACCTGATTCAGAAACAAACTTTGGTGAATGTGATGGCTGGATGGGGTCACTTAGCGAATGCTGTTGTGTTATATCCTGTCTATGGAGTTGTGGTTGTATTGAAGATTCTATTTCTGTTCTTGTTACAGCAAAGTCTGGATAGGCATGCCAATACACATAATCCACAGAAACAAAAAATGGTAAGCAAACTTAACTTTTAGCTACTGTATTTGATTAATTTAGTTTTTTACGAGGGTGTGAGACAATTAAATCAAATTCCCATAACTACATTTGAACCTATGCACCTATAACTTTAAAAGGTACATTTCTTGTAGTAAACAAGTTTTCCCTGAATGAATCTGTGCTGGCCCATACATAATGGCTATCCTTCCTTCAACCAGCTTCTTACTGCCTCATAGTTGGTAAGCTGGTTACTGGCCTGATTTTCAGCTGGTGGGCTGCAACTAGCTATGGTTGCTGTGGCCTATAAAAGGATTACCTCTCAACATCTGCCTAGATGAGTGTTCAAAGGAAAGGACTTCTGCTAGGTGTTTGCATGGGAGGCTTTCGTCACTTCTACGTCAGAATTCTAATGTAGTTTTGTGTAAGCACCTAACTGATTTTTATTTGGACTGGTAAACCAGAGGATCTCATTTTTACAGTACTTCAATGCCAATTTACATTTAAATTGACCCCATGATCAACTATTTAGACTTAGTAATTTAGGTGAGAAAAGACAGGAGTGGAATTTAATCAACACGCAGATAACTCAATTCTCAGTGGTAGCGAGGAAGAAGCGGGCATTTTTCTCAGTGATGGGAATGAGGAGGCCTTTTTTCAGGGGCGGCAATGGGAGTAAAGCGGTTTTCTCACAGCAGCAGTAGCAAGGAGAGCTCCAGTAACCTAATAGTAGACTGCTGGCGAGGCACTGACATCACCAGCAACGGGTCCACCATTTCAAATGGGTTCATGTAGAGATTTTTTGGTCTGGTTTAAATGTGGATCATGAAGGTGCCAATGCTGCAAACGTAGAGCAAGGGATACAGTGGTATACTTTAGTACTGGGAAGAGGTTCAAATGTAAACAATTGGATAATTATAATGTGAGTTGTAGTTCAGATACACGTCACAAGCCTTGCACTGTGGGCGAGACCCCAATATTGTCTTGCTGCACTACCCAACACCGCCATTGATGTGATTGGCTGGGGGGGGGGGGTCTTTCATGGAATTGCAACTTTTGAAGGCTTTTTACTCCCTTCATCCTTCATGGCGACCCACCCACAGAGAGGGAGGCCTCACCCCCTGGCAGGAAACCCAACGGAACAGAGGTTAAAACCTCGCCTGTTCACCTGAGTTCTGTTTCATCCCTAAGGAACCCACTGGACAGATGGGCTACAGCCTCTTTTAATTTTTTACTTTCAGCTCCAGGATTTCTGGAGAAGCCAGACAAGCCTGGAACCATTCATTATCGGGTGTAGTTCTCCCAAGTCCAGATGGCCATGGCAGTCCCATATAGCTTCACAGCACACTAGCTGTGCACTGTCCCCTTAAATCCCAGCTGATCTAGCAGTAGGTTGCATGCCTAGTGGTAGCCGCTGCCTCCCTTGCTCTCCCTTGTAGCTCTCGGATGGGGGGGGGGGGGGTGTATATGCCTTGGTGCTTCACTGTATTATGTGCTTCTGGTTAGTGTCAGTCCCTGCTGGCTTGGTTGCACTGGTTGCTTTTTTTGAATATGCTGCCGCGCGCTTCCACTGTGCTCCACGGTTGGCGGCGGCATTACCTCAGGCGCTGGTGCGCGGTTATTGGCTGCTTGTCAGGTGTGCTGCTTCGCGCTCTTTGGGGGGGGGGGCATGGATGGCGCTCTCCGCATCACTATCTCCACGGCCCGCCCCTCGAGGTATACTCGGCGCCACTTTTCTATGGATTCGGCTGCTGCGTGGCTGGCATCTACCTACCGTGATCCGTGAGTGCCCTCGCGGGCGGCTTTATTTACCCTATGTCACTTTACATGTCACTTAAGGGGTTCTCTTCGCTTACGTCTTTCAGACGGGTCGAACTCTATCGGTTTCTCCCGGCCCTACTCCTTCTATTTAGTTATTTAACTTGTGAGGCCTAGTGTGTAAATTACTCCCACTTCCTTAGCGGGCTATTGAGGCATCCCAGGTTGTTTATAGCGTGAATCCCTACCGGCCTATTGTGCCGCTATAATCACCATATGGAGGCGTCTCAGGATAATGTGTTCAGGGTTCCTTCGGGACAAGCCCAGCTGTGTGTAGCTTGTGGGGTGTCCCCTACTAGTGCTGACAATGTGCGGGTCTGTATAACTTGTGCCCAGCAGGTGCTTGCGCTGCAGCCTGGTTTACCAGTAGCTGGATCTGCGCCTCGTATGGCGTCGCCTACTCCCCCAAGCTTGAATTTGACTCCCATTGAGTTGCATACCAGTGGGGATTTTCAGTCTGATGTGTCTTCCAGACTGGGTAATGCTAAGAAGTTGCTTGCTAATACCTTGGTGCGTAAGGCCTCTGCTAAGAAGCGGCACTTGACGCCATGTCACTCTTTTCCCTATGGAGGCTGAGTTCTTGGAACTGTCTGGTTATACCCCTTTGGAAGAAGGGGAGTTATTCTGACTCAGAGTCATTTGATGAGAGGCCCAGGGGTCATGATTCTGGCTCTGACCCCTGGGCCCCAAATGATACTGATAGGCTGTTGGCTCAGATTTTTGAGGTACTGTATCTCTCCCCCAGTTGGCGCCCCCAGGCAGCAGGGGGGAATGGTTTCATACTGCTAAGCCACGTTTAGAGTTTCCTGAGCAAGCCCATTTTAATCTCGTGCTCAAGGAATGGGAGCGTCCAGCAGGCTTCCCGGAGTCCCTAAGTGTTGGGATAAGAGGTATCCCTTTCCTGCTGATGTGGTGAAGCGTTGGTCATCCCCTCCAGAGGTGGATGGCCCGGTCTTAGGGTTATCTAACACCTGTCATGCATTCCCCTGTGGCTATTAGGACCCTGCTTAGGAGTGTCCTAGATGGTGCTCCTGATGTGTCTAGCAAGGAGTTTAATGCACTCTCTCATTGTGAGGTTATTCTTTGTGTCACACACCCCGCTTCCTGTAGTAATAACGTTCGGGTAAACCATCGCCAGATGCCATTGCAGAGAGAGATTTTGAAAACTGGCCCCTCCCAGTCTATATATACCTGGGACCTCCCACCTAATCCCCAGTGTTCTCTCTGCAAGATGCGTCAAGACAGAAGAAAGAGGTCTCCTGCTTGCACCCCCCCGGTCTATTTCTACCCAGTTCAATTTTTACTAGTATTTTGTAACTATTGGAAGCCTCCCAGCTTCGGCTGCTGACTGGGTAATGGTAGCCGGCTCCTGGTGGTGCCTAGGAGCTTATCTCCTCCACTAGTCCCCATTATTGGGGCAGAGTGGTTCTGGATTTGGGATGCCCAGTCCTGTTGTCCCCAGATCTCTTCTCTCCTTATGGCCTCTCCCTTTATGGTGGGGAGGTCCGTTAGGGGGGAGGGGGGGGGGTGAGGGTTTTTTTCTGGCATATGCTGGCCATTTTATTCCTGAGGTAATTTTCAGTACAGCTATCTGTGGGCATCTGTGCGCGTGTCTGTGTGTGTCTGTTAGCCTGTGTCTTTTATTTTGTGTGTGTGTGTGTGTGTGCAGCGCTCCTCTCTCAGACCGGTTCTTCGGTTAAATTTTTATTAATGGCGCTGCCGCCATTTTTGCGCCTCTGAGGTAATCCGTGCTTGGGGGCGCGGCCCGCGGTGATTGGTGGGCGGGGTCAGAGCGCTTCGCGCGCTGTCTGGCCTGCCCTTCTCTCAGCTGTCGGCGCTTGAACTGGCATGTGAGGTCTTTGCTCTGGTCCCGCTGTCTCGTTTCTGCTGCGGGCTGTTAAAACGGTCTGTTATATGAAGTTTCTTTTCTTCTGTATTGCATAATATGAGTTCATATTCCCATTAGGGGAATTATGCTTAGCTCCATATATGTATATAATGGAGGTTTTTTGTGGGTTATAACCAGGCCCATAGTGGTTTTTCATTATGCATTGTACCTCATGCTTGATCCTTTAGTTAGGCATCAGCATGCTTTAAGTGTATGTGACTATAGATAATACAGCTTTAAGTGTATGTGACTTTATTATTATTATTATTATTATTATTATTATTATTATTATTATTATTATTATTATGACTATATATGATGGCCATTCTCAGAACTCAAGGCGTTCGAATTTTGCCTTACCTGGACGACCTTCTAATCATGGCTCCTTCCTTCAATCAAGCGGAGAAGGACACCAGCACGGTGGTTTCTACGCTGGAAAGCTTCGGTTGGGTAATAAACTATCCCAAGTCCTCCCTGGCTCCGGCCAGGGTGGCGTCCTTCTTGGGGATGACAATTGACTCTTGTCAGCACAGTGTTTTTCTACCTCAGTCGAAGATACTTTTGATTCAGGATTTGGTTCGGCTTCTTCTCTCCAATCCTCAACCGTCCATCCGTCTGGGGATGAGGCTGGTGGGGTTGATGGTAGCCTCCTTCGAGGCAGTTCCCTTTGCTCAGTTTCACACTTGGACGCTTCAGCTTCACCTGTTGGCATCTTGGGACCGTTGTCCACGTTCATTGGACCGACCCTTCCAGTTGTCCTCCTGGGTCCGGCAGTCTCTTCAGTGGTGGCTGGTTTCGAACAATCTCCTGAAGGGCAAGTCCTTTCTGACTCCTCTCTGGGAGACTGTCACCACGGACGCCAGCCTTTTGGGTTGGGAGGGGCTTCTGGAAGGATCTTCAGTTCCAGGGGCAGTGGGGTCCTCGAGAGGCTCACTTGCCCATCAATGTTCTGGAGCTGAGAGCTATCCGTCTGGTTCTTTTCTGACTCCCCATGTCCGGGGCCTTCCGGTTCAGGTGCGTTCGGACAACAGGACGGCGGTTGCCTACATCAATCATCAGGGAGGGACTCGCAGTCTGGGAGCTCTCAGAGGTTTCACTGATTCTGACCTGGGCGGAGGCCCATGTTCCTTACCTGTCGGCAGTTTACATTCCGGGGGTGGAAAACAGAAGCGGACCTTCTAAGCAGATGCTCCTCCCGTCTGGGGGGAATGGTCTCTCCATCCTCAGGTTTTTCAGGCTCTGTCTTCGGTGGGGAACACCGGAGGTGGACCTGTTTGCTTCTCGTCACAACTACAAACTTCCGACCTTTTGTGTCAATGTCTCAGGATCCTCTGGCTCTGGCGGTGGATGCCATGTCTCTGAGCTGGGGGGAACTGGGGTTCCTGTATCTGTTCCCTCGGATTCCCTTGCTAGGAAGAGTGTTAAAGTTGATTCTGGAAGAGGTCTCCGCTATTCTCGTGGCTCCAAGGTGGCCAAGAAGAATGTGGTTCGCGGACGTCGTTCGGATGGCAGTGGATCAGTTCGAGCTTCCTCTGCGGCCGGATCTTCTCACTCAGGGTCGGCTGCGTTACCCCAATTTACCAACGCTGGCTTTGACGGCTTGGCTGCTGAAACCTCCATCTTAGAGGAAGGTCTTTCGGATTCGGTTATTAAGACTCTTATCTGTGCTCGAAAGAGGTCTTCCTCTGCTATCTATTATAGAACCTGGCGTTCTTACATCGATTGGTGCGAGGCTAGGTCTTTGCCCTGCAGAGTCTTTTCTGTTTCCAGAGTTTTGGATTTTCTTCAATCTGGACTGGATGCTGGTCTGCAGTTTAGTAACCTTGAAGGGGCAGGTTTCTGCCTTGTCTATTTTCTTTCAGAAGGCTTTTGCGCTTCATCCGTTGGTCAAGACTTTTTTCCAGGGGGTTAAGCATGTGCGGCCTCCCAGGAAGGCTTTGCTCCCTGTTTGGGATCTGAATTTGGTGTCTGCTCTTCAGGCTCCTCCTTTTGAGCCTTTGTCGGATATTGCTCTTTCCACTTTGACTCGGAAGGTAGTCTTTCTAGTGGCTATCACTTCTGTTCGGCGTGTCTCTGAGTTGGCGGCCTTGTCTATTCAGGCGCCCTACTTTGAGAGACATCAAGATAAGGTGGTATTTCGGTTCAAATCGGATTTTCTTCCTAAGGTTGTTTCTGCATTTCATCTGAATCAGGACATTGTTCTTCCCTCCTTGTGTCCTAACCCCAAGAATGACAAGGAGAGGGTTTTGCACTGTTTGGATGTTCGCTGTGTTGAATTTTATTTGTGTGCTAAGTCTTTCCGTAAGACTGATGCCTTTTTCGTTGTGCCTTGTGGGCCTAGGAAGGGTTTGGCCCCGGCTAAATCTTCCATTAGTAAATGGATTCGTCAAGCCATTATCGGCGCCTATACAGCTAAGGGAAAAGTTCCTCCTTTCCGTATCACTGCTCATTCTACTCGTGCTATTGGTGCGTCCTGGGCTTTCCAGCACCAGGCTTCTGTGGAACAAGTTTGTAAGGCGGCTACTTGGTCTTCAGTTCATACCTTTTCAAAGTTTTATAAGGTTGATGTGCAAGCCTCAGCGGATGCTGTGTTTGGCCGCAAAGTTCTGCAAACTGTAGTGGTTTGAGTTATGCTTCATTTTCCTGCTGGATACCCACCCTTTAGGGACACTGCTTTTGGATGTCCCGAACGTTACTACAGGAAGCGGGGTGTGTGTCGCACAAAATACCATTTTGTGAATACTCACCAGTAAAATGGATATTATTGGTGTCACACACCCCGCTTCACCCGCCCTTTTTGGTATCCTGGTTTTTCTCTATTTGGTGAAGCTATAATTTGTTGAGAGTTAATTTCCTGGTACCTTGTCTTACTGCTTTTCAATTACACTGGGGATTAGGTGGGAGGTCCCAGGTATATATATAGACTGGGAGGGGCCAGTTTTCAAGATCTCTCTCTGCAATGGCATCTGGCGATGGTTTACCCGAACGTTACTACAGGAAGCGGGCTGTGTGTGTGACACACCAAGAATATCCATTTTACTGGTGAGTATTCACAAAATGGTATTTTTGTGATATATGTCCTCTCTGCCTTGGATGATAACATTAGGATGTGTGGCAGAACCTCTGCCCTTGTGGTGGCTATACGCTGCTCGGTTTGGCTGCGCCAGTGGGCTGACAACGCTGCCTAGAAAGCTCTCACTGGTTTTCCCTTCAAAAGACTATGCCTGTTTGGGGACCGCCTGGACCTGTTTGCTAAGGGAGGCAGGTTACCCCAGTGCATGCGGCAGTCCCGACCCTTTCGGGGACAGGGCTCCTTTTCTTCCCCCTACCGTGGAGCCAGACGGGAGGGGTGTCTCCCTTACCGGGGCCCGAGGAGATTTCTGGGGTAGGGACAGAGAACGTGGACGCCCTGGCTCATCCTGGGGCTCCAAGCCTAAGTCTTCTCCCAAGCCCCCTCAGGAATGAAGGGGCGCCCTCACCCATCACGTCTGGAGGCTTCATGTCTCAGACCGGTGGATTCAGGAGGTAGTGTCCTCCGGTTACAAGATGGAGTTTGCTGACTGGCCGCCCCCAAGATTCATCAGATCCCGGATCTCTCAGGACCCTATGTCTGCTCAGGCTCTAGTTCTGGCGGTGCAAAGCCTTCTGGAGCTGGGGGTCATCTGTCGGGTCCCCTTACGAGAAAGGGGCAAGGGTTTCTATTCCAACCTTTTCACCATGCCCAAAAGAGATGGCCCATCCTGGACTTGAAGATCCTCAACAAACTTGTCAGGTGCAGGCGCATGGAATCTTTGCGCTCTGCCATCAGTTCCCTGCATCCAGGGGACGACTTGACCTCTATGGACATCAAGGATGCTTACCGTCATATTCCTGTTTTTCCAGGTCAAAGGTTCCTCAGGTTTGCTCTGGAGGATCAGCACTACCAATTTGTGGCATTGCCCTTCGGTCTCACTTCAGCTCCCAGAGTGTTCACCAAGGTGCTGGCAGGAGTGATGGCTCGGCTCAGGTCTCAGGGCATTCGCATGCTGACCTATTTGGATGACATTCTCATCACTTCTCAGTCCCTCCAACAGGCAGAGCTGGACACTCGGCTAGTAGCGTCCACTCAGGGAAGATTTGGGATGGTTGATCACCCAGCCAAATGACTCCAGTCTCTCTCCTTGGTGACACCCTTCCTGGGAATGAATCTGGATACAGTTCAGGCAAGGATTTTTCTTTCTCAGCAGAAGGTGGACGGTCTGCTAGCGCAGGTTCAGTTCCTGCTATCTTGCCCTCATCCCTCCATCAGGCAGGGAATGCAGCTGGTGGGCCTGGTGGTGTCGTGCTTTGAGGTGGTCCCTTATGCCCAGTTTCACATGAGGCCTCTGCAACTCCACCTCTTGTCAGTATGGGACAAGGATCCTGCGTCCCTGGACCAGGTCCTTGTGCTGTCCCCCCTAGTCAGGCGGTCCCTCTCGTGGTGGCTGGACTCCAGGAACCCGTTAGAGGGCAGATCCTTTCTGGCCCCCTGCTGGGAGACGGTAACCATGGATGCCAGTCTGACAGGTTGGGGGGGGGGGGGTTTCTGGCAGTCCCTGCCGTTCCTAGGGCGGTGGGGCCCTCAGGAGGCCCACACACATCAACATTATGGAACTGCGGGCGATCAGGTTGGTTCTGACTCACTTGACCCAACAACTTCGGGGCCGGCCTGTTCAGGTACGCTCGGACAACCAGACGGCGGTTGCCTACATTAATCATCAGGGAGGGACCCGGAGCAAGGGGACCCTCAAGGAAGGGTCTCTGATCCTGGCCTGGGCGGAGGACAATGTTCCCTGCATATCGGCTGTGTACATTCCGGGGGTGGAGAATCTGCAGGGGGACCTCTCGCCTGGGAGAATGGTCCCTCTGCAACAGGGTGTTTCAATCTGTCTCACTGTTGGGGCCAACCAGATGTGGATCTGCTTGCGTCACAAGCTCCTGGCCTTTGTCTCCCTGTCCCAGGATCCTCTGGCCTTGGCCACGGATGCGCTAGCAATGTCATGGCAGGACTTTCATCTCCTGTAAGTCTTTCCTCCATTCTCCCTGCTGGGCAGGGTTCTGCGCAAGATGGCTCAGAGGGTGCCAGCTATCCTGGTGGCCAAGAAGAGTGGTTCGCAGACGTGGTGCAGCTGACAGTAGATTGGTATGCTCTGCCCAGGGTGCCAGACCCAGGGTCACTTACGCCATCCAAATTTACAAACTCTGGCTTTGACTGCCTAGCTGCGGAAACCTCCATCTTGATGGAGAAGGGGCTGTCTGCCTCTGTTACCATGATAAAGGCTAGAAAGAAGTCTTCCTCATCCATTTACTGACACCAAGGTCATGTCTCTGCTCTGGCTGTTTTCTTCCAGAGGTCCTTTGCCCAGCATTCTCTGATCAGGACTTTTTTTCCAGGGGGTTACCCATGTGCGTCCCCCACGTAAGCCTATGTTGCCTGTTTGGGATTTGAACTTGGTCTTGTCTGCCTTGCAGGGTGCTCCCTTTGAACCTGTGCAGGAGGCTGCCCTGGCCATTCTTACTCTCAAGGTTGTGTTTTTGGTGGCTATCACCTCTGTCAGGCGTGTCTGAGTTGGCGGCGCTTTCCATCCAGCCCCCCTACTTTGAGAGACACCAGGACAAGGTGGTGGTTCGATTCAAGCCAGATTTTCTGCCTAAGGTCGGGTCTGCCTTTCATCTGATTCAGGACATTGTTCTTCCTTCCTTGTGCCCTAATCCTGGTAATGCTAAGGAGAGGGTCTTGCATTCCTTGGATGTGGTTAGGTGTCTGAAGTACTATCTGGTGGCTACTGCACCATTCAGAAAAACTGATGCTCTTTTTGTGGTCCCTTCTGGTCCTAGGAAGGGTCTGGCTCCTGCTAAATCTATTATCAGCAAATGGATCCGTCAGGCTGTGATTCAGGCCTACTCTGCTAAGGGGGAAGAATCCTCCCCTTCCGCCTTACTGCTCATTCTACTCGTGCTATTGGTGCCTCTTGGGCTTTTCAGCACCAGGCTTCTGTTGAACAAGTTTGCAAGGCTGCTACTTGGTCTTCTGTTCATACCTTTTCAAAGCTTTACAAGGTTGATGTTAGGGCCTCAGCTGATGCTGCTTTTGGCCGCAAGGTTCTGCAGGCAGCAGTGGTATGACCTGTCTGCTGTTACCTTTGGGAATCCCACCCTACTTTATAGACACTGCTATTGGATATCCCAAGTGTAATGATTCTTATCTAGAGCAGGACGTACTGTATACTAAGCATAATACAATTCTGTGATTACTCGCCTGTACTCGCCTGTAGAATTGGTATGAGTATACAGTACGTCCTGCTCCACCCCACCCTTGGTTTTGCATTTTCCTGGATCCCCTGTATGGTGATTGTTATAGTTACTAGTTGGTTTTGTGTTTTTTTTTTTTTTTTTTTTTTTTTTTTTCCCGGCTTCTCGTTAACTGCTTTTCAATGCTAGGGATTTGTGGGAGGTCCTGGGTATTTGAGGGGCCGGGAGGAGCCAATTTCGCAGTCTGCAGTCCAGCGCTATCTGGCGGAGTAATACCCAAGTGTAATGATTCTTATCTGGAGCAGGACGTACTGTATACGCAAAATAACAATTCTACAGGTGAGTAATCACAGAACTGTATTTTTCTGTCTTTCTGTCTCTTAACTGTTGTATGCAGGATCCAACTAAAGACAAATGCAAATCAAAGACAAATGGTGCTTCCTTTCTCTAAATGATGCCACAGGAGCACAAAACTGATCAACCTGATGAACCTCCTGGGCCCCAGTGTAACTAGATGTAGCCCATTATGTAAGCCTAGGGGCATGTAGGTCAGAAGAATAAGCAGCTTTAGTGAGATTCATGTTGGGTTTATTATAATGGGCTACTAGACAAAACCCCCTTTTCGCGTACAAAGTACTTGGCATGGTGCATAAAGGTCCGTTACTCGCCGTATCTAGTCTGGTGAGAAGGCAAGAGTCTTGGGAAGCTGTTTATGGCCTATTAGTTTGATATTGGCTTTTCTGCACAATACCACAACAGGTAAGTGATCACATTTCCTCCTTTTTTTTTTTTTTTTTTTTTTTATTTTTTTTTATTTATTTTTTATTTTTTTTTCTTGTGACAGAGCAGCAATTTGTGTCATTAAAAATTGTAACTTTGCATATTTTAATGGTGTATTCCATGGCCTCTTACCGGGATGTACCATTTGCTTCCTCATCTCTAGGAGAAGAAGCCACGACCTAAAAAGAGCCTTGCTTCACGTCTCTCTGGTTATAATCCAAAGAAGTCTCCCAAGAATAAATCTGCGGAAACATCTAACACCGAAGCAGCAGAAAAAGGCCAGAATGGTGTTCCTGAGGCAGCGAATGAGCTGCAGGGTCTCAGCCTTAAATAACACTGCTGCGGACTGCAGTCACCACTGTTTTATGTTAAAATTATAGTGACCCATTTCTTTGGGAGTTATTTGCACTTGGCAACTCAATGGTTTTGTTTCCTAAGTTTTGGTATCTTAAGTTATGAAAATATAATTTGTCACTCAAGGCTGCTGAAAGCAACTGCACATATCATTCCTGTTTACATTAAAAAGGAGGTAAAGCAGCTCTGGATGTCTGGTGATCCTTGTAAATTGGGTAAATTAAAACTTCCGAATACAGTGACTGATGTGAACAAAAGTAGTTACAGCTGACCTGCAGGAGGGACTTCCTGCAGGAGGCTGTGGCTTATGGTGCCCCAAAAACGCCTATCCCTGAAAGTCTGAATGGTGAGTTATGAACGGCTTTGGCTCACTTTAAGGCCCCTTTCACACCTACCTCTCTCATTAGAGAACACTGCGCATGAAAGTAAGAGCCCTTTTGTAGTTATACACAACTGCCACACAGTTCTGTTACAGGCCTCCATTCTCCAGTCCTGCTCTTGCTGTGGCCATCTTGGAGCAAAGGATGAAGAACCTCTCCAAGACCTATATGCTATAGCAAGCAGTCAACTAGAGGATGCTGCCTGCTTCAGCTGCCTACACTGCTGTCTGTGTGCTTTTGGAGGAATGGGAAACTGGTACACAGGGCAGCATGTAGGGCCACAGCTGCATTGCAATGGTGAAACGGCATACAATTGTGTTCAGCACTGTTAGTGTGTTCAGCACACAAGGGGCAGTTGTGGCCTAGAAGTAAGGAAGCAGCCTTGTGCTTAAAGGTTGTCAGGTTCAATTCCTGAGACTTGACTGAAGTGCTTTTGAGCAAGAGACCCAGCCCCCACCATATTTGCACGCTGTGCAGATGTGTTAAATGCAGGGGATGAGTTCCTGTATACACAAGCATACAATGACCATCAATGCCCCCCACAAGTGTGAAAGTAGTCAGTCATGTTGTGCACAAAGTAGATCTCTGGTGGTAATGTGTAGTGGTAATATTATCAGCACTTTTTGGAATGTTTTGTTAAACTTCATAGGGTAAACTTTTTAGCACCCTTCAGTGTATGCTCTGTGTGACACACAACACAAGGGGTGCAACCTGAAGCTAGTTGGAGGGAAGATGAGGAGCAATGTTTAAGTATTTTACTGAAGGGTAGTAGTTAAAACATCCAACTGCAGTAGTTGGAATAATATAGGTTTATTGGCTTACAGTTTATTTTTCAAGTGACATACACTCCGCTTCAACTCTTCATGACATTTGGGTTATTCTCTAGTAGAGGGCGAACTTCTGCAGAGATGAATGCAAAAAAGAAGCTCCTCCCAGTCCATAAATACCTGGGACCTCCCACCAATTCCCCAGTTCCTTCTCTGCAGGAAGGCGAGCAAGACAGAAGATGAAGACTTCTATTCCTTGCAGGTAAGCCGGGGTTGCGCCCGGCCCCATTTTATACCAATTTCTGCCGGACCTTTGTTTCCTAAGTACTATACGAGCCTCCCAGCCTTGGCTGCAGGTCCTGGTGAAGGTAGGCTACACCTTTTAGGTGTGATAGGGAGCCATGCTCCCCCCATGAGACCTCATTATGGGGTAGGCGGTTTTCCGGTTTGGTGATCCCGGTTTGGGATGCCCTGTCCCTTCTTTCCCTTGGCACCGTATGGTGCGGGTTCTCCCCCCTTCCGGGTCCCTCTATTACCTCTCTGGGGGGGGGGGGGGTCGGCCCTTGAATACCTTATTGTATGTATTTTTTTATTCCCTGTTTGGGTTTGTGTATGATTTACTGTGCACCATATGGAGGCCTCTATGTGTGTTTTTTTTTTTGTTTTTTTTTTTTTTTACTCAGCGCTGCGGGCTTCTGGGGAGCTTCTTCCCCTCAGGTATCCGGTGAGGGGGCGGGGCTGGGCGCTGACGCGGTCCGCCCCTCTATTGCTGCCTTTTGCAGGCCCAGCCTTCTACAGGCCCGCATTGACTAACATCTGAGAGAGGGGCGGGGCCTCACACGGCGCACGGGCCCGCCCCTTCTCCTTTCCCCTCGCTGAGCTGCCGCTGTTGCCGTCTGGACGCCATCTTTTTTGCGCATGAGTGCCCCACCGGGGGCTCCCTCTTCCTTGCGTTTTTATTGCCTCTATTGCCGCTTCTTTGGGAGCGCTGCCTGCCTTGGTTTTGATTAATGCATACATTGATATATATGTATTCTTGTTTTATGGTACTGTGGGCATTTATACCTATTATATGTGATGTACTTTTGTATGTGTGGGTGCTGATGGGGCCTTTTCACTTATAGCTTTCAGGAGGACTCCCTGTTTTTTGCATATAAAAAGGGGGTTCTCTCGGTCCTAGGGTCCCTAGCCTTAATTTACACTTGACAAATCCTCCCACAGGGACTTTAAAGGGGCATCCCGGGGTTGCTTACTAGCATAATTCCCTAGGTCTTGCGACTATCCAAAAAATCACCATATGGAGGCTCTGCAGGATTATGGGGTACGGGCTCCCTTTGGGACAATCCCGGCCATGTGTGGGGTGTGGGATATCCCTTACGATATTGTGCTGATCTTTATACCATGTGCACAAAAGGCCATAACGCGGCAGTTGGGCCCCCAAGTGTCTGGGTCGGCACCTCCCGCTTCATCGCCTCCCCCCCCTTTGCTTTATCCGTACCCCCAAGTGACTTGGTCGCTAGCGGGGAGTCGCACTCTATTTGGCCAGCATCGAGAGATTTATTGCTAGCGCAGTGGGCAAGATGGCCCAGGCTAAGTCATTTGTCGCCGGCCCAGGCGGCGTTGGATTTTGATGATGATTCCCTTGATTGGTCGGATTATTCCCCGTTAGAGGGGAATTGTTTGAGGTATCAGATGCTGATGAGGTGCATTTTTTGTGATACTGATGTTGGGCAGGCGCTTGGGGATGCCTTTGACACTTCCAGGGTTTTGGCACATCTCTTGGAGGTTTTGGATATTGCCTCGCCAGAGGCACCCCCTGTCAAAGGGGTATTTTTAGGGTCCTCCAAGCCATGCTTGGAGTTTCCTACCCAATGTCATTTTGAGGCATTGATCCTTAGGGAATGGGAGAAACCGAGCCGGCTTCCGGGTGTTCCTCAGGGATGGGATAAGAAGTATCCTTTTCCGGTGGAAGCGGTTAAGCGCTGGTCTTCTCCTTCCGAGGTCGATGCACCAGTTTTTGGGATTGTCCAACACCTCTGTGATCCACACCCCAGGCGCCACTTCCTTAAGGATGGCGAGGTTAAGCGCCTTGATTAGATGGCAGGTTATGCTTTTGCCAGTATTGGTTCAGCCTTGCGACCTGTGTGCATCTGCGCTTGCTACGGTGGCTACTAGGTCTGTGGTTAGGGACTTGTTACTTGATGCCCAATTTGACCCGGCCAGCGCCGAGTTCACTAACCTTAAAAGGTGCAAATTATTCATGGAATTTGTATTGACCGCTATGGAGGACACTATTGTCATGTGTAGGAGAACTTCAGCATTCTTGGTAGCCATGCGCCGATCGGTCTGGCTTCGCCAGTGGGTGGCGGACTTTGCGGCCAAGGAATCGCTCACAGCCCTTCCCTTCTTGGGTACACGGCTGTTTGGAGATAAGTTGTATGTGGTTGCTAAGGCAGGTAAGTTGACTCGGCATTAGAAGCAGCGTCGCTCCTTTCGGGGGGGGTGAGCTCCTTCAACCCTTTTTGTGGTGCCAGAGCAGTCAGATGTTGCCTACTCCAGGGGCAGAGGTTCGTCCTGGAACAGAGGCAGAGGTCAGTCCCGTCCCGCTTCTGCCTTTGGTTCCAAGCCCAAGTCTGCTGTTAAACCAGCTCAACTATGAAGGGGCGCCCTCACCCGTACGGGTGGGGGGACGGCTGCGGCTCTTCTTCCAGGTCAGGGCCCAGGAGGTCACAGACAGATGGCTTCTGGAAGTGGTCTTGTCCGGGTACAAACTGGAGTTCGAGTACTGGCCTCCTCCAAGATTTTTAAGGTCTCAGGTGCCCTCGGTCCCTCAGGCTGCTCAGGGGCTCCTGTTAGCGGTTAAAAAAAAAAAATCTTCTGGACATGGGAGTCATATGCCCGGTGCCTCCCTCAGAGGCAGGGGTTACTATTCCAATCTTTTCACGGTTCCCAAAAAAGATGGTTTCATAAGACCTGTTCTGGTCCTGAAGATCCTCAATGGGTTCATCAGAAGCAAGATGTTCCTCATGGAGACTCTGTGCTCGGCCATCAATTCCCTTCGTCAAGGGGACTTAATGACATCCATAGACATCAAGGATGCGTATCGGCATGTTTCAGTTTTTCCAGCGCATCAGATTCCTCAGGTTCGGTGTACGATCAACTTCTTCAGTTTTGTAGCCCTTCCCTTCAGGTTGACCTCAACGTCGAGGGTCTTCACCAAGGTTCTGGCGGGCATAATGGCCCTGCTCAGAGCTCAGGGCATTCGCATTGTGCTGTATCTGGACGGCCTACTTATTTCAGCTTCTTCCCTCCATCAGGCGGAGCTGGACACCCACTAGGTGGTGTCAATTCTGGAGAGGTTCGGATGGGTGATCAACCGCCCCAAATCCTCTCCCTCTCTCCTGCTCTCTCCCTCCATGGGAGTTTTCATTCCTGGGCATAAATCTGGATACCATTCTAGCCGGAGTGTTTCTACCTCTGCCCAAGGTGCAGGGGGTTCAGGATCTGATCCGCCTTCTTCTGGCCGATCCTTGCCTCTGTCCGTCTGGGGATGAAACTGGTGGGATTGATGGTTGCTTCCTTCGAGGCAGTCCCGTTTGCGCAGTTTCACATGAGATCTCTCCAACTTCACCTACTGACACATTGGGACAGAGGTCCTCCTTGGATCAACTTTTCAGGATGTCTCCTAGGGTTCAGCGGTCACTTCAGTGGTGGCTGGAGTCGAGCAACCTGATGAGGGGCAGATCCTTTCTGGCCCCTTGTTGGGAGACTGTTGCCACGGATGCCAGCCTGTCGGGCTGGGGAGGTTTCTGGAAAAGTCCTCAGTTCAGTGGGTTGTGGGGTCCTCAGGAGGCTCACACCCCCATCAATGTCTTAGAGCTCAGAGACATCCGGCTTGTCCTGGCACGGCTGACGTCTCACCTACAGGGCCTACCGGTTCAGGTTCGATCAGACAATCGGACGGCGGTAGCCTATGTTAATCACCAAGGAGGGACTCTCAGCAGGAGTTCCCTCAGGGAAGTCTCTCTTATCCTGACTTGGGTGGAGAGCAATGTTACTTGCATTTCGGCAGTCTACATTCCGGGAGTTGAGAACACTGAGGCGGATTCCCTGAGCAGGGGGTTCTCTTGCCGAGGGCAGTGGCCTCTCAATCCGAGTTTTTTTTCGGTCCCTTTGTCACAAGTGGGGGACTCCTTAGGTGGATCTCTTTGCCTCACGGCACAGGATCCTCTAGCCCTTGCCTGGAAGGGTCTGGGGTTCCTGTACCTGTTTCCTCTCTTCTCCAGGGTGGGCAAGGTAGTTCGCGAGCTGATTCTGGAAGGGGCACCAGCAATTCTGGTGGCCAGGACGGGTTTGGTACGCTGACGTCGTACGGCTGGCGGTAGTTCAGTACCGGCTGCCCATGTTTCTGGGTTTGATATCTCAGTGTCAACTACTTTACCCCAATTTACAAATGCAGGCTTTGACGGCTTGGCTGCTGTAACCTTCATTCTGAAGGAGGAAGGTTTGTCTAAGGCTGTGGTTCAGACCTTGATTAGAGCTAGGAAGCTGTCCTCTTCTGGCATTTACTATAGGACTTGGCGGTCCTATATTGATTGGTGTGAGGCTAGGGCTTTGCCTTGCAGGGTGTTTTTGTTCCTTAGGATTTTGGAGTTTCTTCAACACTGTCTGGATCTTGGGTTCCAGCTTAGTACCTTGAAAGGGCAGGTCTTTGTTCTGGCTGTTTTCTTCCAAAGATTTTTTGCTTTAAACCCGCAGGTTAAGACTTTTTTCCAGGGGTCACTTTTGTGCAGCCCCCTAGGAAGGTTCTGGTCCCTGTTTGGGATCTGAATTTGGTTCTTTTGGCTCTCCAGGGTCCTCCTTTTGAGCCGTTGCAGGATATTGCTCTTTCTGTGTTCACTCAAAAGGTTGCTTTCTTGATGGCCATTATCTCTGTTCGGCGTGTCTGAGTCGGCGGCTCTGTCTATTCAGGCCCCTTACTTTGAAAGACACCAGGATAAGGTGGTCTTCCACTTTAAGTCTGATTTTCTTCGTAAAGTGGTTTCTACTTTCCATCTCATTCAGGATGTTCTCCCTTCCTTGTGTCCTAAGCCTAGCAATGACAAGGAGAGGTTTTTGCACACTTTGGCTGTTCGTTGTGTTCTGTACTATTTGGTGGCTGCTACTTCTTTGCGCTAGACGGACGCCTTTTTTTCGTGGTGCCCTGCGGGCCCATGAATGGTTTGATGCCCGCTAAGTCTACCATTAGCAAATGGATTTGTCAGGCCATTGTTGGGTCCTATTCTGTTAAGGGGAAGACTCCCCCTTTTAAGGTCACTGCACATTCTACTTGTGCTGTTGATGCGTCCTGGGCTCTTCAGCACCAGGCTTCTGTTGAACAAGTTTGTAAGGCTGCTACTTGGTCTTTCGTTCATATTTTTTTTCCAAGTTTTACGAGGTTGACGTGCAGGCTTCAGCGGATGCTGTGTTTGGCTGCAAGGTTCTGCAAGCTGCAGTGGTTTAAATTGGTACATTTTACTGTTTTCGGTTCCCACCCATGACGGACACTGCTATTGGATGCCCCAAATGTCATGAAGAGTTGAAGCGGAGTGTATGTCACACTTGGAATAATACCGTTTTGTGAGTACTCTCCTTTTAAAACGGGTATTATAAGTGTGACATACACTCCGCTTCACCCACCCTTTTTGGTATTCCGGATCCTTGATATGGTGAACCATTGTTTCTTGTTAGTATTTATATTTGGTTCTTCCTGGTCCCCTTACTGCTATCTTACACTGGGGAATTGGTGGGAGGTCTCAGGTATTTATGGACTGGGAGGAGCTCCTTTTTTGCATTAATCTCTGCAGAAGTTCATCCTCTACTACTGGAGAATAACCCAAATGTCATGAAGAGTTGAAGCGGAGTGTATGTCACTTATAATATCTGTTTTAAAGGTGAGTACTCACAAAACTGTTTTTTTTTTTTATACACTGATAAATCTATCCTAAAATAGTGAAAAAGCTACACAGCAGCCTAGATGGACAATGTCTCCTGCTGTGAACTTTATGTAAAACTTTTAACTTAGATAGCCTCCTTGGTACGTCATCTAATCACTGAATGTGGGTGTTGCAGTCTACCTGAGTGTTAGGGAGAGGCCACCATGTGTCAGAGGCTGCTGGGGATTTGGATGCAGACTTTCACACAGGATCAAATATTTAATTTTTGGGTGGACATTTTACATGGTGTTACATGATATTAAATAAGTACTGTAATAGTTCCCCTGTGGTAGACATGGCAGTATATTCTGCCTGAACCAGTGCCTAATTAACCTCAAATGAAGAAAATGGCACTTCTCTGGCCTATGCAGAGTAGAAAATCACAGCACTTCTGTTTTGAGTAATAAGCAAAAGGTTGTGCCCAACTTGTAGTAAAACAGAAATGCACACATTTAAAGTGGACCAACACCCATGGGTGATCGGCCCGGGAATCTATAAGGGGGGGGGGGGTGGGGGGTTCACACAGCGGGGCACCCCGATTGGGGGTGCCCCACCAAGTGGACCAAGACCTAGGATAGTCAAAATCCTGGGTGTTGGTCCACTTTAAAGGTGTGCATGGAAACATTTAGCACCGTCTTCCATAGCATTGTACAAAGAATGACACAGTATATCAAACTATACAATTAAGATACAACCCTGCAATGTGGTTGGACAAGGTACAGTAGGATAGAGCCCAGGCAAGTTACTACCTAAAATATTAAGAGGGGAAGATTCCACAAATGGCTTTCCCTATCAATTCTGGGTGGCCTATAGATTGTTAGAATTATTTTATACCAGGTAGTTTGTCACTTCCCAAAACTTGCTAAAGGACAGATTGAATGGGTGAGGGCTTTCCAAAGCAGTCTGCAGAGCTACTTTCCAGTGGCGGGCAACATTTTGCTGTGTTACAGATGGGGCTGAAGACTATTGTCTGGTTTGGATGATACAAGAATCTCTGTACCACAGAGAGAAAGTGGCCCATAGACAACTGTACCACACTACAGAGTATCACAACATCTAATAAACTTGGTCATTATTTCTTAATCAAATATATATTCACAATAGTTTAAGTAATTTTTAGATTTTTTTTATTAAAACATTTGATAATTTCTGATGTGATACTCTGTAGTGTGGTATAGCTCTCTATGGGACATATTTTCCTGTGGCACAGGGTTTCTTGTATCTACTTTGCAGTGACTTGCCTGCATACACTATACTTCTATTTAGTAGTGTTTTGGATGTATCGACCCAACAAGTTCTGTAATATGCATAAAGGCATCTCTTGCAAACAAATCGTTCAATGTTATGGAAGTACCAGATTAATTTGCTCTGTACTTGTACCGTTTAAAATAAAATCTCTGCTGCCTGCAGCCAAGCTGCGCTTTTTATTTTTTTTTTTTTAAAGCTGGCCGCATTCCTGTTTGCTTGACTCTCCTCCAATCTGGCACAAGTCACTGCCTTATTCTCTCCAGTGTATTCATTGCTGGAAATCATAGGAATTGTCAATATAATATTGCTCATAAGTGGTTAGGCTTTTTCATTTTTGGTTATGTAGTTAGGAATCAACTGCCATCACATACAAACTGGCCTTTAGAAATGCTATTCACCATGTACAGTATTTGATGTACTGCTCATTGTGTGGTTATGATACAAAGCACCTTTGCATCCTAAATTGAAGCTGACTTATTTGCAGACGTGTTCCTGTACTGTGAGCTAACGTTCAATACAAATAGGAACAAAATTCACACAAGGCTTGAGTACCACACCAAAAGGTGACGCCCTCTCATTTCTGTCTTTGTTTATTTATAATTTTTTATTTATTATTTATAAAGTGCTATCATCTGCTGTGGCACTGTCCAAAGTAAAGAATACAGAAAGGTGAAATGAGCAATATATTTTAATAAACACAGCAGATGCTCAAGTGCAACACATATAGTACACATTGAAGGTCATGCCAAATATTTCGTGAAGAAAGTTCAAAGCTGGGTGTGAATTGCAGCCTGCATCTTGGTGAACTTTTTAATTCACACAAAGTGCAATAAAAATCTAAAATGCATGTGATTTTTACAGGTGAGGTGCTTTTCCAATGAGGTTAGAAGTTCTTATCGCTGCCATTCTGGTCCACCACCGGTAGCAACGTGTGGGTTAATCTTGGCCATAGGCGAGGACTACAAGAAAAAAAACTATAATGGGCTATATAGAGGAGGATCTCCTCAGTTATTTGCTTGCAGTTGCAAGGAACTAAGAAAATGTCAGGTTTTTTTTTAATTTTAAATTACAGTGCTGAGCAGGGGCTAGTCTGTCTCCCAGCCCTTCACCAGCTGCAGTGTTCCTGGGAACCCCCCCCCCCCCCAAAATCATTCGATGCCTGAAGCCAGTTCCTAAGCTGATGACGTGGGATTGCGCACGGGTCCAGACAAGCGTCCCGGGGCTTCTCTGACTGGGACTGCAGCATGGTACCTGATCTCTGGGCCTTGCATGGTGGCCCTGCTGTGTGTCCCCCCCTCCTAGCCCCAGTCCCTCTACCCCCATGGTTGCTGGTTGGGGCCTGAGCTAGGTGGCCAAGCTTCCTGGTGTGCTTGTGATTACTACTGCTCACAACTATGCTGGTCAGAGCTTGGCTGCCAGCGTTTTGAGGGGGAGGTGGCCTTGTTACAAGTGGGGGGGGGGGGGGGAAGCACACTGACCATGAGGCCAGGAGGAGGGGCAGGGTGGCTGCATTTGTGAGGTCCATGGCTCTGCCCTCAACCGCCCAGATCTTCTGCAGCACCCCAATTCCCAGAGCTGGCTTTAGCGGCTTGGCTGTTGAGACCAGCATATTGGAAGAGAGGGGTTTGTCCACTCATCCTCTAAAATTTACTACAGGACATGAAAGACCTTTGTATTTTGGTGTGAGTCCAAGAACCACTCCTGTAGGAGGTTCTTGGTACCCAGAATTTTGGATTTCCTCCAGCAAGGCCTGCACCCTTAAGGGCCAGGTCTCGGCCTTGTAAACCAAACTCTCCAGGGGTCTAAGCTTGAAGTGTCAGTGCCGCTGTTCTTAGTTTGACACAGTTGGCTGTTCTTGCATGGTCCCACCCTTATTGAGGGTACTGCTTTAGGATGTCCCATGCGCTGCCAATGGTGGTGCCCCGGAATAGAAGAGATGAGAAAATGGAAATTTGTGTGCTCACCAGTAAATTTATTTTCTCATCCTCTGCCACCACACCTGTCCGTCTGTTGTCATGACTGCATCAGTGGCAGTTGATGCCTTCTACACGGTTTTGGTTTTGTTGCACTGCTACAAACACACTAGTATTCGCACTTATGCACTTTTGAATGGATTAGATCCACTTTAGGGTTGTCTGTTTAACATTGAAATAACTAACTTTTAAATGAAGATCTGGACAAACCACAATATCAGGGGATTAAATACTATATATTCTTTGTTGTAATACTTTATTATTATACTTTTTATTAGCTCAGGTATATGTTTTTAAAATAAAATATCTTTTAATCGGTCTATTGTCTGTAATATGTGTATTGAATAAAGTTTACATGTATTATTTTTTGAGGTGTGCTATTATTGGCTGTGTTTGGTTCCATAAAGATTCAGGTGCACATTGCAGCTCACAATTCAGTGCAAGTTGCTGGAGCACGTTTTTTTTTTTTTTTATTTGTCGACTGCAAGGTAAACCATGCAAACCTTTATTTTCATGTTGTTAATAGTCATTCTAAAGTCAACCTCATGTTTTGCACAAGGCCCCTCTAGTTTGCTCTTGGAAATAGACTGACATGTGAATGGCAATATGAACTGGACATCCAAAGTGATCCGAAAACTGAACAGCAGAAAATGGATTGGATTGAAAGTTGGAGCACATGCTCCGTTTCTGATTCACTTTCATTAGCATGACCCCCCACTGTTACCAGAGTCCATTCGGAGTGAGCTTGTACCTACCCGTCTTGTGTCTGCAACAGAAAGCAGACCTCCCTGCTTACACCCCCCCAAACACCATTATTCTTAGTATACAGTACGTCCTGCTCCAAATCTAATACTTACAGTTGGGATATACTCCGCCAGATGGCGCTGGACTGCAGACACATCGAAAATAGGCTCCTCCCGGCCCCTCAAATACCCAGGGACCTCCCACAAATCCCCAGAATTTCTCTGCAGTCTGGCTGCGAAGGACGAGAAATGGCTCTCTACTCACAGGTGAGCGGGGCTATTAGCCCGCGGCCCTGTAGGACTATTCCCACCCGTTCCACTAGTAATATGCCTCCCAGGCTTGGCTGCGCTGGTCGGGTGAGAGTAGGCAGCACCGCTGTTAGGTGCTTAGGAGCGCTGCTCCACCGCAATCCCCCACCAAAGGGTAGGCGGTTCAGGCTTATGGTGAGCCTCTATGGGATGCCCCTCCCGCACTAGTCCCCTCTTGCCCCTGCCCATCGGTGTGCCCTGTTTAAGTGGCCGCTGTCCTCCCTCATCCTCCTTGTAGTCTTCGGGGGAAAAGAGGGGGGGGTGTAAATATGTATGCTATGCATTCTGTGTTTTACACCTTTTTTTCCATTCTGTTAGTCTTGTGTCAGCCGCCGCGCTGGCTTGTCTTTACTGTCTTTTAAAATTGCCGCTGCACGCTGACTTGGTTCGCGCTTGGCGGCGGCGGTGGCGGTGGCATTGCCTCAGGCGCTGGTGCGCCATCATTGGCTGCTTGCACGTTCTTGGCTTCGCGCTCTGTGTTTATGGCGCGCTCTGCGTCATCGCTGTTTCCGGCCCGCCCCTCGAGGTATACCGACGCCATCTATATCCTGCTTGTTGGTCCATGCGCGATGGACCCCTACCTACCGCGGTCCGTAAGTGCCCTCGCGGGCGGCTTTATATCTTTCACTTTTGTTACTGTGTGCTTACAGGTCTTGTCTGCTTATGTCTTTCCGGCGGGGCGAACCCTTTTGGCTTCTCCCGGCCCTGTATTAGTATATAACTTGTAGGCTTTGTACAAATAATACTCCCACTTCCCTAGCGGGTTATTGGGGCATCCGGGGTTGCTATATAGCGTTATTCCCTATCGGCGTATTGCGCCGCTATAATCACCATATGGAGGCATCCCAGGATAATGTGACCGGGGTCCCTTCGGGACAAGACCGGCTGTGTGTAGCGTGTGGGCAGCCTCATGCTGATGCTGACAAGGCGCGGGTCTGTGTACCCTGTATGAGCAGGTGCTTGCATTGCAATCTGGCCTGCCAGTGGCTGCACCTCTTTTCACTTCACCTACTCCCCCAAGCTTAAACCTCACTCCTGCTGAGTTGCATACTAGTGGGGATTGTCAGCATGATGTGTCTTCTAGACTGGCTACTGTTGAGCAGTTGATTGCTAAGTCCTTAGCGCGTAAGGCCCCTGCTAAGAAGCGGCACTTGACGCCTAATGTCACTGTCTTCCCTATGGGAACTGAGGAGTTTTGGAATCTTTGTGGCTATACCCCGTCTTATGAAGGGGAGCTCTTTTCTGATTCAGGCTCATCTGATGAGAGACCAAGGGGTCATGACGATTCTGGCTCTGACCCCTGGCCCCCGGATGACACTGACAGATTATTGACCCAGATTTTTGAGGTTCTGTCCATCTCTCTCCCTGTTGAGGCTCCCAGGCAAAGAGGGGAGCTTTTCCATACAGCAAAATCACGTTTGGAATTTCCCGAGCAGGCACATTTCTATAACCTTGTGCTCAAGGAATGGGAGTGCCCCAGTAAACTTCCCGGGGTTCCAAAAAGTTGGGATAGGAAGTATCCCTTTCCTGCTGAAGTGGTTAAATGTTGGTCATCCCCCCCCCCCGAGGTGGATGCCCCGATCCTAGGGCTATCTAACACCTCTGTCATGCATTCCCCTGACTCTACTACCCTGTGGGATGCTGAGGACCGGCGCATTGACCAGCTGGCATCCCACGCCTTTGCATGTGCAGGGACGGTGCTGCGCCCAGTCTGTGCCTCTGCCATTACTGCTGTGGCCACTAGAACCCTTATCAGAAATATGCTTGATAGTGCCCCTGATGATTTGCCTTGTGAGGTGTTTAATGCACTCTCCAGTTGTGATGTTTTTGTAAATTTTGTCCTCTCGGAATTGGATGACACCATCAGAATGTGTGCTAGAACTTCTGCCCTTGTGGTGGCTATACGCCGCTCGGTTTGGCTGCGCCAGTGGGCTGCTGACAACGCTGCCAAGAAGGCCCTCACTGGGTTTCCCTTTAAAGGACTGCGCCTGTTTGGGGACCGCCTGGACCTTTTTGCTAAGGGAGGCAGGTTACCCCAGCGTAGGCGGCAATCTCGGCCCTTTCGGGGTCAGGGTTCCTTCTCCTCCCCTTACCGTGGTGCAAGACAGGGAAGGGGGGTTTCCTCTCCTGGGGCCTGGGGAGATTTCTGGGGTAGAGGCAGAGGACGTGGACGTCCTGGCTCGTCCTGGGGTCCCAAAGCAAAATCCTCTCCCAAGCCCCCTCAGGCATGATGGGGCGCCCTCACCCATCCGGGTGGGGGGACGGCTGCAGCACTTCGCTCACGTCTGGAGGCTTCATGTCTCAGACCGGTGGATTCAGGAGGTAGTGTCCTCCAGTTACAAGTTGGAGTTTGCTGCCGATCCCCCTCCAAGATTCATCAGATCCCAGATTCCTCAGGACCCTGTGTCAGCTCAGGAGCTAGTGCAAGCAGTGCAAGGCCTCCTGGATCTGGGGGTCATCTGCCAGGTCCCCTTAAGAGAAAAAGGCAAGGGCTTTTATTCCAACCCATTCACAGTACCCAAAAAGGATGGTTCTGTCAGGCCCATCCTGGACTTGAAGATCCTCAACAGGTTTGTCAGGGGCAGGCGCTTTCGCATGAAAACTCTGCGCTCTGCCATCAGTTCCCTGCGCCAAGGGGATTTCATGACTTCTGTGGACATCAAAGATGCTTATCTTTATATTCCTGTGTTCCCAGGTCATCAAAGGTTCCTCAGGTTCGCTCTGATGGATCAACACTACCAGTTTGTGGCCTTGCCCTTCGGCCGCACTTCAGCACCCAGGGTGTTCACCAAGGGGCTGGCTGGCGTGATGTCTATGCTCAGATGTCAGGGCTTCCGTGTGCTTCCCTATCTGGACGACATTCTCAGTCTCTACATCAGGCAGAGTTGGATACTCAGCTGGTGGTGTCCACTCTGGAGTCATTTGGATGGGTGATCAACCACCCCAAGTCCTCACTGTCCCCTTCCTTGGTAACTCCATTCCTAGGAATGAATCTGGATACAGTTCAGGCAAGGATCTTCCTTCCTCAACAGAAGGTGGACAGTCTGATTGCACAGGCTCAGTCCCTCCTAGCTTGTCCCCATCCCTCCATCAGACAGGGGATGCAGCTGGTGGGCCTGATGGTGGCATGCTTCGAAGCGGTCCCTTATGCTCAGTTCCACTTGAGACATCTGCAACTTCACCTATTGTCAGTATGGGACAAGGACCCAGCGTCCCTGGACAGGGTCTGTGTGCTCTCCCCCCTGGTCAGGAGGTCCCTCTCGTGGTGGATGGACTCAAGGAACCTGTTGGGGGGCAGATCCTTTCTTGCCCCTTCCTGGGAGACGGTCACCATGGATGCCAGTCTGTCAGGTTGGGGGGGGGGGGGTTTCTGGAAGTCCCTGCGGTTCCAGGGGAGGTGGGGCACTCAGGAGGCCCACACACCTATTAATGTCTTGGAACTGCGGGCGATCAGGCTAGTTCTGGCTCACTTGACTACTCACCTTCGGGGCCTGCCTGTTTAGGGGTGCTCGGACAACCAGACAGCAGTTGCCTACATCAATCATCAGGGAGGGACCCGGAGCAAGGGGGCCCTCCAGGAAGCGTCTCTGATCCTGACTTGGGCGGAGGCCAATGTCCCCTGCATATCAGCTGTGTACATCCCGGGGGTGGAAAATCACCTGGCGGACTCTCTGAGCAGGGGGACCTCTCGCCAGGGAGAATGGTCCCTATGCAGCAGGGTGGTTCAATCTCTGTGTCACCGTTGGGGCCAACCAAATGTGGATCTGTTTGCGTCCCGCCACAATCACAAGCTCCCAGCCTTTGTCTCTCTGTCCCAGGATCCTCTGGCCTTGACCTCGGATGCGCTAGCAATGTCATGGCAGGACTTTCAGTTCCTGTATGTCTTCCCTCCAATCCCCCTGCTGGGCAGGGTTCTGCGCAAGATTGCTCTGGAAAGGGTGCCAGCAATTCTGGTGGCCCCCAGGTTGCCAAGAAGAGTGTGGTTCGCAGACGTGGTACAGCTGGCGGTAGATCAGTGCACTCTGCCCTTGGTGCCAGATCTGCTCACTCAGGGCTCACTACGCCATCCCAATTTACAAACTCTGGCTTTGACGGCTTGGCTGCTGAAACCTCCATCTTGATGGAGAAGGGGCTGTCTTCCTCGGTTGTGGATACTTTGATTAAAGCTAGGAAGAAGTCTTCCTCCATTTATTACAGGGTTTGGCGTGCCTACATTGACTGGTGTGAGTCTAAGTCTCTTCCCTGTCGTGTCTTCTCTATTCCCAGGATTCTGGAGTTCCTGCAGCATGGGTTGGAGATGAGGCTCCAACTCAGTACTCTGAAGGGTCAGGTTTCTGCCCTGGCCTTTGCTCAGCACCCTCTGATCAGGACTTTTTTCCAGGGGGCCACTCATGTGCGTCTCCCACATAAACCTATGGTGCCTGTTCGGGATTTGAACTTGGTCCTGTCAGCCTTGCAGGGTGCTCCCTTTGAACCTGTGCAGGATGCTGCCTTGGCCATTCTTACGCTCAAGGTTGTATTTCTGGTGGCTATCACTTCTGTCAGGCGTGTGTCTGAGTTGGCGGCGCTTTCCATTCAGCCCCCCTACTATGAGAGACACCAGGACAAGGTGGTGTTTCGTTTCAAACCTGACTTTCTGCCTAAGGTAGTGTCTGCCTTTCATTTGAATCAGGATATGGTTTTTCCTTCTTTGTGCCCTAATCCTAGCAATGCTAAGGAGAGAGTTTTGCACTCTTTGGATGTGGTTAGGTGTCTGAAGTACTATCTGGTGGCTACTGCACCTTTCAGGAAAACTGATGCTCTTTTTGTGGTCCCTTCTGGTCCTAGCAAGGGTTTGACTCCTGCCAAGTCTACTATCAGCAAGTGGATTTGTCAGGCTGTGATTCAGGCCTACTCTGCTAAGGGGAAGAATCCTCCCTTCCGCCTTACTGCTCATTCTACTCGTGCTATTGGTGCCTCTTGGGCTTTTCAGCACCAGGCTTCTGTTTAACAAGTTTGCAAGGTCGCTACTTGGTCTTCTGTTCATACCTTTTCAAAGTTTTACAAGGTTGATGTTAGGGCCTCAGCTGATGCTGTTTTTGGCCGAAAGGTTCTGCAGGCGGCAGTGGTTTAAACTGTCTGCTGCTGATTTTTCTTGGGGATCTCACCCTATTTTATGGACACTGCTATTGGATGTCCCAAGTGTAAGTATTAGATTTGGAGCAGGACGTACTGTATACTAAGAATAATACAATTCTGTGATTACTCACCTGTAGAATTGGTATTATGAGTATACAGTACGTCCTGCTCCAACCCACCCTTGGTTTGCATTCTCCTGGATCCCCTGTATGGTGATTGTTATCCTTGTTATAGTTGATAGTTTGGATTGTTTAATTCTCCCGGTTTCTCATTAACTGCTTTTCAATGCTGGGGATTTGTGGGAGGCCCCCGGGTATTTGAGGGGCCGGGAGGAGCCTATTTTCGATGTCTCTGCAGTCCAGCGCCATCTGGCGGAGTATATCCCAAGTGTAAGTATTAGATTTGGAGCAGGACGTACTGTATACTCATAATACCAATTCTACAGGTGAGTAATCACAGAATTGTATTTTTACATTCTTCCCTTCCCTTAACACAATAGCTGTTGTCATCCAGAGCTATCGCCCACCTGCCCTAAGGCCTTATATAAACTACACTAGACTAGTCCATTGTGTTTTGTTCGTCTGTCTTGAAAAGTGTATTTGAAGCCGAACCAAATCGGGGGTGGGGCAGGTGCAAGGAACAAAACGCAGGACGGTAAAAATCTTGGGTTTTGTTCCTTGCCCAGCATGCCCAGTTGTGTGAAGCACCCCAGTAGAATTCACCTCTTCCTGGTCCTGCGGCATATGCACAGGTGCTCGTCCAATCAAATCCCCTTGCTGTGTATATTATATTATCGGCAAATGGCTCTGTTTATAGCACTCAGGATCTCGAGCAACCCCCATCCCCAGCAGCGGGCATTCTTCTCATGAAGCTGACACTTTTGCTAATAAAAAAAAAAGAATTGAACCCTCCGCGCCATCAATCCAGCCTGGTCTTCTCTTCACCCCGGTCTCCCCCTCCCCCACCACACTGGCCACTGCCGCCAGCCCCACCATACTTTTCAACCCTTAAAAATAAAAAAAAGGCTGTGGCTCACTTCCCAAGAGTGTCTTTTTTTTAAATGAAACCCTTGGTATTCTGTCACTCAGCCAGTACAGTATAAAAGGCTTGTGAGTGAGAAGGAGTGAGAGCTAAAGCTAGAGTGATAGGCATGGGACACAGTGCTTAGGGATAGATTGAAGGTAAGTAAAAAAAAAATATATATATATATATTATTCTCTGTGTGTCTTTTTACATTTAACCCTTTGTGAAATGGTAAGGGGGTATTTTTTACACAAAATTAATATGAAAGCACAGAAAAAAATACAAAAAAGATATTTCATGTTAAAGCCCTAATTCTGCTGAAAAAAAACATATATCATTTTCCTGGAAATTGTCTCACAAATCACAGTTAAACAAAATGAAAAATTGTGGATATGGCCTGTCAGCAGTGGGTGACAAAATCTTACGGGGCTGGGAGTTAAAGTGGACCAACACCGAGAGGTGATCGGCCCGGAAATCTATAAGACACCCCAAATCGCTTACCTGATCTTCACGCCCCTGTAGGCGTGCGCGCGCCGGCCGTCTGCGAATGGCCGGCGCGGGCGCAGAAAGTGACGCGAGGGAGGTGGCGGCAGCCGCTTGGACGTTCCTGATCCCCGCCTGGACGTTGGCGGGGATTGGACCGTCCAGTCACGTGGGAGCGGGGACAGGTAAGATTTTGGGGCTTTCTGGGGGGTTTCACACAGCGGGGCACCCCCGATCGGGGTGCCCCGCCGAAGTGGACCAAAACCCAGGATAGTCAAAATCCTGGGTGTTGGTCCACTTTAAAAGGGTTAAAATTAGCTATGCACGTTGGGTATTGTTCTGTTGGGGGGGGGCCTTGCACTTTCACAATTAGCTTGTTTGCATATTATTATTTTAGGAAAATGTGGTTTTTATTATGCTTTTTTATACATTTTTTTAAAAAACCCTGTGTAACCTAAAAATTTTAGGTTTGTGGGGGTATTTCAAATGTAAAGGGTTGTTTTGGTTGAAAAAGCACTTTTTATTTAAAGTAAAATATCCTTGCCCTAGCTATGCATGTTGGGTATTTTTCTGTTCGGGGTACCTTGCTTTTCCAGATTGAGCTTGTTCTTTCTTGTTTGCATATTTTTTTTTTTTTTTTTAGAAACAGTTGGTTTTGATTCTGCTTTTTTATTTATTTAAGGTAAACCAAAGATTTCATTGAGGGATTACTTGGTTTGTGGGGAGTATTTCAAACTAAAGGGTTGTTTTGGTTGAAAAAGGTGGGCGCATGGGCTGCAGGGCTAAAATTTTTTAGTTAAATTACCCTTACATGCATGCTTTACTTTGTAACCAAAGAATTGATTCCAGAAAACTGCACTCATGACACCAAGCCTGGTAGCCTAGAAAGCTTGAGGTGTGTTCGTCAAGGGAGTTGTTTTTCTTGAAAAACTGCAAGTTGCGTCTAAATGTTGTAAAATCTGAAGCACTCTTTTAGGTTTGGGGTGACTCCTGGGCAGGAAATGGTGTCTAAAGATACATATGAAATATATTTTATTACAAAAAAACACTACAAAATGTAAATAGAATTTTTATTTCGTTTCACATATTTTACCCAAAGATATTGGGGAATATACTAAAATAATTATAAACAAGACATTCCATGTTAAAGGCCAATCTCTGCTGAATATATATATATATATATATATATATATATATATATATATATATCCCTGGGCATTCCTTCAAAATTCACAGTTAAACATGTATATAAATGGTGAAAAACAACTTGGCACCAAAGAGTGACAAAATCGCTAGCACTTAAAGGGTTAAAACAGAAGTCCCTCCCTGCCGCTCCTGGTCCCCATTTCAAGTGGACAAAAACAGGCCCTGGAGTCTATAAGACATGTGGACCAACTGATCGCTCCCAACCCTCCTCTAGGCCCAACAAGCCAGCTCTATCTCTCTGCTGCTTCACTAATTACTTCACCTGTGCGTCTGTGTGAAGATCCACAAAACATGACCTTTTGGCGGGCCTTGCCCTAAACAATAAATACTGTACAGCTACTTTGCTGGAGACCCAAACAAGGTGCACCACGAATCAATTTTATTAATAATAAGAATTAATAAAACGTGTAATGGCATAATACTATACATAGACTAAATTCCATAAATGATACGGTGAAGGTCATTCTAAAGATTTGCTAAATCAAGTTCACTTTGTATGTAAATTGAAACTCCCATAAGTGAGCTGAAAGAAGACCCTGAAAAATCCATAAAAATATGCTGGATGGCGGGGGGAGGGGTCACCTATACACCCCGCATCAAAGTTTTAATGGAAGGAAGAGGAAATCAGGGGGGACAGGTTCTGTCACCCCAATACACTAAACCTGTCACCCCTGGATTATATTCCTACCATGAGAAAATAAACCATAAGCTTGGCGAAAGTTTTATTTAGTTCTGGTGTATAATTGACCCCTCCTCTCATTAGCCGACGTGTTTATATGTATTTTACATAGTGCTCCTTTAATTTGTACACACACACAAAAAATAAAAATGTTTTGCTTTAACCTATCCCAATAAACCACATACTCCTGCGATGGGACCTTTTTACAGGTGAGGTGCATAATTTTTCCAACGAGCTAAGAATTTTTTTTACATCATTTGGAAACTAGCACCCTATGGGGTATGCTAAAGAATTTTCCACATTTTGATCCATAGTCCATGTTGCCTAACTTTTTTAAAAAAAAAAAAGATCCTTCCCTCCTTGGAAAAATTATGTACCTTACCTGTAAATAAGCCCCATCATAGGTTTGGGTGATTTTTTATTATTTTTACATTTTTATTGCACTTTTTGTGTTTTGGGGAGGCCGATTCATTAATAGTGCCAGGTAGCGCCAGATGAGCGACTGTAGCGTGATTTTTTCAGCGCCAGCCAGTATTCGCTGTGCTTGGCCGGCGTTAGCTTGATGACAGCGACTCAGTCGGTGTGCGGTAATGTTGAATACGGGCTTAGGGGTCGCTGTTTCACAGGTTCAGCGTTGTATGTGAGCGCCTGACAACGAATGGCCAGAGCGAACGGCTTGCTTCATATTCATTAACAAATCACGCTCCGAATGTGCTGTCGCTGTCCATTCCTTGTTTAAACCCCAGAGCGCTGGCGGCGATGGGTGTTAACTAGTTTTTAACCCCTAAACAACCATATTTTTTGAATGTAACATTATACATGTTTATAGAATCATTTTGTAATATGAATACATTAATATCAGACCTGTTAGATCAATTCTGCACAAATTATTTTTAAAATTTTTTTTGACTTAAAAATAAATCCTAACATTGCAGAAGTGGTCTCCGAATTTTTGACATTAAAAAAAAAAAAAACAATTAATACCAATTAATTATGATTAATTATAGATTGCTCCATTGAAATGCATTGGACATCGCCAGGGAGCGACAGCTCATACCTGGCGCTGTGAGGGAATTTGCAGCGGCGCTGTTCGGTCCAGGCGGCTTCATGATGAATGCCGCGCTAGCCGTCGCTCTCGCCGGCGCTAGCCTCATTTTGCTTGATAAATGCGTCATTGTGACCGCCGCCGGGCGTACTTGAGTCGGTAGTCGCCGTTAGCTGCCGCTACCTGGCGCTCGTCAGACACTACCTGGCGCTAGCCCGTGATAAATAAGGGCCAAAGTAAAAAGAAAGCTCACTCAGATGTGAGTTTCTGTTCACACACAAACATGTGCCCAAAGTTGAACCTACTTCACAAAATAAATAGCACAACCCCAATGGATTACATTTACAAAATAATTCTTCAAATATATACAACCTCATTGTCAGTCCCTAATCCACACCCACACACACAAAGGCTTTGATTCAGTAAAGACTTAGGCCCTAATTTATGAAGGAATAGCGACAGGTAGCGACTGGTGAGCGGCCGGTAATGACGGGCCCCGCCACAAGAACGCCGGCTCCCCACCACAATCACACATTTATCAAGCCAATCCTGCTTAGCGACTGAGATAGCGCCAGATAGCCACTCATTCATCATTATTCCAGCCTCAGCCCACAGCGCCAGCGTCCGACCTTGAACAGCGACAGGTATGACCTCTCGCTACCTGGCGCTCTCCAATGCATTTCAATGGAACAATCTTTAAATATTCATAATTAATTGTTATTAATTGTTTTTTTTTTTTTAAATGTGAAATATTCTGTGACCACTTCTGCCATTTTAGAAGGTAAAAACATTTTTTAAAAAATTGTACAGAATTGATATTACAGGTCTGATATTAATGTATTCATATTACCAAATTATTTAAAAAACTTGTTTTTTTAGGTTTCCAAAAATATGGTTGTTTGGGGGTTAAAAAACTACTTTTAACCCATCGCCGCCAGCGTTCTGGGGTTTACACATGCATTTTACAGCGCAATAATTTTTTGAGCGTGATTTTTTAATGAATATGGTGGGAGCCAGTCGCTAGGGCCAGTCGCTATCATGCACTCCCATACAGTGCGGAACCTGTCAAATAGCGACTCCTCACCCAATATTCAACATTACGGCAAACCGACTGAGTCGCTATCAACTACCGAACAACGGCCAAGCACAGCGACTACTAGCGGGCGCTCTGAAAATGCCGCTACAGTCGCTCAACTGTCGCTACCTGCCGCTATTATAAAAATACAAAATACAAAAAAGATATTTCATGTTAAAGCCCTAATTCTGCTGAAAAAAAACATATATCATTTTCCTGGAAATTGTCTCACAAATCACAGTTAAACAAAATGAAAAATTGTGGATATGGCCTGTCAGCAGTGGGTGACAAAATCTTACGGGGCTGGGAGTTAAAGTGGACCAACACCGAGAGGTGATCGGCCCGGAAATCTATAAGACACCCCAAATCGCTTACCTGATCTTCACGCCCCTGTAGGCGTGCGCGCGCCGGCCGTCTGCGAATGGCCGGCGCGGGCGCAGAAAGTGACGCGAGGGAGGTGGCGGCAGCCGCTTGGACGTTCCTGATCCCCGCCTGGACGTTGGCGGGGATTGGACCGTCCAGTCACGTGGGAGCGGGGACAGGTAAGATTTTGGGGCTTTCTGGGGGGTTTCACACAGCGGGGCACCCCCGATCGGGGTGCCCCGCCGAAGTGGACCAAAACCCAGGATAGTCAAAATCCTGGGTGTTGGTCCACTTTAAAAGGGTTAAAATTAGCTATGCACGTTGGGTATTGTTCTGTTGGGGGGGGGGCCTTGCACTTTCACAATTAGCTTGTTTGCATATTATTATTTTAGGAAAATGTGGTTTTTATTATGCTTTTTTATACATTTTTTTAAAAAACCCTGTGTAACCTAAAAATTTTAGGTTTGTGGGGGTATTTCAAATGTAAAGGGTTGTTTTGGTTGAAAAAGCACTTTTTATTTAAAGTAAAATATCCTTGCCCTAGCTATGCATGTTGGGTATTTTTCTGTTCGGGGTACCTTGCTTTTCCAGATTGAGCTTGTTCTTTCTTGTTTGCATATTTTTTTTTTTTTTTTTAGAAACAGTTGGTTTTGATTCTGCTTTTTTATTTATTTAAGGTAAACCAAAGATTTCATTGAGGGATTACTTGGTTTGTGGGGAGTATTTCAAACTAAAGGGTTGTTTTGGTTGAAAAAGGTGGGCGCATGGTCTGCAGGGCTAAAATTTTTAAGTAAAATTACCCTTACATGCATGCTTTACTTTGTAACCAAAGAATTGATTCCAGAAAACTGCACTCATGACACTAAGCCTGGTAGCCTAGAAAGCTTGAGGTGTGTTCGTCAAGGGAGTTGTTTTTCTTGAAAAACTGCAAGTTGCGTCTAGAAGTTGTAAAATCTGAAGCACTCTTTTAGGTTTGGGGTGACTCCTGGGCAGGAAATGGTGTCTACTGATACATATGAAATATATTTTATTACCAAAAAACACTACAAAATGTAAATAGAATTTTTATTTTGTTTCACATATTTTACCCAAAGATATTGGGGAATATACTAAAATAATTATAAACAAGACATTCCATGTTAAAGGCCAATCTCTGCTGAATATATATATATATATATATATATATCCCTGGACATTCCTTCAAAATTCACAGTTAAACATGTATATAAATGGTGAAAAACAACGTGGCACCAAAGAGTGACAAAATCTCTAGGTAGGCTAGCACTTAAAGGGTTAAAACATAAGTACCTCCCTGCCGCTCCTGGTCCCTATTTCAAGTGGGCAAAAACAGGCCCTGGAGTCTATAAGACATGTGGACCAACTGATCGCTCCCAACCCTCCTCCAGGCCCAACAAGCCAGCTCTATCTCTCTGCTGCTTCACTAATTACTTCACCTGTGCGTCTGTGTGAACATCCACAAAACATGAACTTTTGGCGGGCCTTGCCCTAAACAATAAATACTGTACAGCTACTTTGCTGGAGACCCAAACAAGGTGCACCACGAATCAATTTTATTAATAAATAATAAGAATTAATAAAACGTGTAATGGCATAATACTATACATAGACTAAATTCCATAAATGATACGGTGAAGGTCATTCTAAAGATTTGCTAAATCAAGTTCACTTTGTATGTAAATTGAAACTCCCATAAGTGAGCTGAAAGAAGACCCTGAAAAATCCATAAAAATATGCTGGATGGCGGGGGGAGGGGTCACCTATACACCCCGCATCAAGAAATATCCAGCCAGGCTTGTTTTTTTTAAAAAGTTTTAATGGAAGGAAGAGGAAATCAGGGGGGACAGGTTCTGTCACCCCAATACACTAAACCTGTCACCCCTGGATTATATTCCTACCATGAGAAAATAAACCATAAGCTTGGCGAAAATTTTATTTAGTTCTGGTGTATAATTGACCCCTCCTCTCATTAGCCGACGTGTTTATATGTATTTTACATAGTGCTCCTTTAATTTGTACACACACACAAAAAATAAAAATGTTTTGCTTTAACCTATCCCAATAAACCACATACTCCTGCGATGGGACCTTTTTACAGGTGAGGTGCATAATTTTTCCAACGAGCTAAGAATTTTTTTTACATCATTTGGAAACTAGCACCCTATGGGGTATGCTAAAGAATTTTCCACATTTTGATCCATAGTCCATGTTGCCTAACTTTTTTCCCTCCTTGGAAAAATTATGTACCTTACCTGTAAATAAGCCCCATCATAGGTTTGGGTGATTTTTTATTATTTTTACATTTTTATTGCACTTTTTGTGTTTTGGGGAGGCCGATTCATTAATAGTGCCAGGTAGCGCCAGATGAGCGACTGTAGCGTGATTTTTTCAGCGCCAGCCAGTATTCGCTGTGCTTGGCCGGCGTTAGCTTGATGACAGCGACTCAGTCGGTGTGCAGTAATGTTGAATACGGGCTTAGGGGTCGCTGTTTCACAGGTTCAGCGTTGTATGTGAGCGCCTGACAACGAATGGCCAGAGCGAACGGCTAGCTTCATATTCATTAACAAATCACGCTCCGAATGTGCTGTCGCTGTCCATTCCTTGTTTAAACCCCAGAGCGCTGGCGGCGATGGGTGTTAACTAGTTTTTAACCCCTAAACAACCATATTTTTTGAATGTAACATTATACATGTTTATAGAATCATTTTGTAATATGAATACATTAATATCAGACCTGTTAGATCAATTCTGCACAAATTATTTTTAAAATTTTTTTTGACTTAAAAACAAATCCTAACATTGCAGAAGTGGTCTCCGAATTTTTGACATTAAAAAAAAAAAAAAAAAATTAATACCAATTAATTATGATTAATTATAGATTGCTCCATTGAAATGCATTGGACATCGCCAGGGAGCGACAGCTCATACCTGGCGCTGTGAGGGAATTTGCAGCGGCGCTGTTCGGTCCAGGCGGCTTCATGATGAATGCCGCGCTAGCCGTCGCTCTCGCCGGCGCTAGCCTCATTTTGCTTGATAAATGCATCATTGTGACCGCCGCCGGGCGTACTTGAGTCGGTAGTCGCCGTTAGCTACCACTACCTGGCGCTCGTCAGACACTACCTGGCGCTAGCCCGTGATAAATAAGGGCCAAAGTAAAAAGAAAGCTCACTCAGATGTGAGTTTCTGTTCACACACAAACATGTGCCCAAAGTTGAACCTACTTCACAAAATAAATAGCACAACCCCAATGGATTACATTTACAAAATAATTCTTCAAATATATACAACCTCATTGTCAGTCCCTAATCCACACACACACAAAGGCTTTGATTCAGTAAAGACTTAGGCCCTAATTTATGAAGGAATAGCGACAGGTAGCGACTGGTGAGCGGCCGGTAATGACGGGCCCCGCCACGAGAACTCCGGCTCCCCACCACAATCACACATTTATCAAGGCAATCCTGCTTAGCGACTGAGATAGCGCCAGATAGCCACTCATTCATCATTATTCCAGCCTCAGCCCACAGCGCCAGCGTCCGACCTTGAACAGCGACAGGTATGACCTCTCGCTACCTGGCGCTCTCCAATGCATTTCAATGGAACAATCTTTAAATATTCATAATTAATTGTTATTAATTGTTTTTTTTTTTTTTTTAAATGTGAAATATTCTGTGACCACTTCTGCAATTTTAGAAGGTAAAAACATTTTTTAAAAAATTGTACAGAATTGATATTACAGGTCTGATATTAATGTATTCATATTACCAAATTATTTAAAAAACTTGTTTTTTTAGGTTTCCAAAAATATGGTTGTTTGGGGGTTAAAAAACTACTTTTAACCCATCGCCGCCAGTGCTCTGGGGTTTAAACATGCATTTTACAGCGCAATAATTTTTTGAGCGTGATTTTTTAATGAATATGGTGGGAGCCGGTCGCTAGGGCCAGTCGCTATCATGCGCTCCCATACAGCGCAGAACCTGTCAAATAGCGACTCCTCACCCAATATTCAACATTACGGCAAACCGACTGAGTCGCTATCAACAACCGAACAACGGCCAAGCACAGCGACTACTAGCGGGCGCTCTGAAAATGCCGCTACAGTCGCTCAACTGTCGCTACCTGCCGCTATTAATGAATCGGCCTCTTAGTGTCATGGTAGCAAAAAGTTCCCTTTATGAGAAAAAAGCATGAGAATGTCACTGTTGCTGAATCACCCGCTAGGGAGACAGTTAAAGTCAATGGTACCTTTTTACTCCTAAGAAAAGTAATAAACGTTTTACTTCCTTTTAAAGTAAAAAATGCCCTTGACTTTTATTGTCTTCCTGGCTGGTGATTCAGCAACAGTAAAACTCTCATGTTTTTTTCTCATGTGATTTCTTTACTACCATGAGAATCTTTTTCAATTCTTACTGAATCAAGGCCAATGACCTCACACAGATCACTTACTGTAAAGGAGGTAATGTGACCTGTGGTAAGAACGGCTTTTGATATTAGCAGTTTCGCCTCTCCTGCTCTGATGGTGGCCTTGACTTTATATGCGAGTTAGACGAGTTTCGGATTGGGTCAGATTGTACCAGAACCTCAGAAGTCTGGTAACACTGGAGCTGGTTTATTAGCCACAACAATCTTGTCTTGGGGGCAGACTGGCTCTTTTGACATATTTTATAACTTATTTTAAATGAACACATTAACATCGCCTGGGGAGATATTGGACAATGTCATCGTACAATTTGCCTATCAACACATTACGCTACAGATACTTTAATAAATCATTAAACAATCCATGTGGATATAACCTTTTTTGGATTGTTTTTTAAAACTAAATCAGCATTTTTTTATCCAACTTTTAGGCAGACGGTACAGTATGCATTTACTTAAAGCTTGATCTAGTCCTGCTGTGGCGCTGCATGTGAAACACAATTGTGTATTGTGGTTCTTAAATCACTCACTACTAAAATAAATCACAGGACAGACAATTTAGGTCTATTTTTTAATCTCCTTTGGTTGGACAAAAGTAAAAACACATGCGTTAACATATAACACAAAACAGCCATTGTAAGAGCTGAATATATTTACCTCTTAGCGGTCTCCTGCACGGCAGAAATGCCTGCGGCATCCCCCATATATTATATATGTACTTTTTGTCGCCCATCTAGGCAGGGGGCCAATTTTCAGTTCCCAATTCAAAAATCATGTACTCTCCCACCTGCACTTCTTTTTACTCGGCTGAAAAGGACAAAATAAAAAGAACCCCAACATATTAAAATCCTTGTTGGGCTGTCGCACTCAACAGAATGATAAAGACATAATAGGCAACAAAAAAGAAACAAATTGCGATTCTTTGTGAAATCTCCCTCGCAGCTCTTGTTCGGCTACAACTTTAAGACGTTGGCTAAGTTTAACCCATTGTGACCTCCAGCTTGCCCCTTCGCCCTTGTATTCTTTTCCGCCCTGTGTTTGCAAAAGCCAAACAGCGCGATCTTTGGAAAAAGATGTTCTAGGCCTCACACAAAGATGTAGATTGGTTTTCTTTTCCCCATGACAGGAAGCCTGGAATAAGAGCAAGGTCAGCACCTGGGCCTATGGGCAGGTGATGGAAAGCGGCTTCCCCCATTCTGCGGCGCCTAATAGACTTTCAACGTGGGCTTTATATCTATCAAGACAGTAGCATCCCTGAGCCTCTTTGTGAAGACTTCCAACAAATCATTCTATTCTTGTTCAACTGACTGTAAAATTAGTGGAATTACTGTTGCAAAAAAGGGGGGAGAAGACTTAGCTTCTTGTTAAATAAGGTCATAGATACATCCCGGGCTGCTAGACAAAGCACATTTCACAAACTCTGCAGCTGAACTTGGCAACTTGTTAAAAGCTGCAGGCAATGTTTGAGCCGCGCACTGGTAAAATAGTGTCCCCCCTGCGGTGACGGGGCTGGGAGTTAGCCATTAAAAAGTTAACATTGCACTCTGGGGAAATGTAACTTTAATTGTGCGGAGGCGGCAGCACACTGAGCTCTGTGATGAAAAGCGCATTGTGGCGTACACAGTGAGAGCCTGCCTTTGGGAAAATGGGCCATTTACAGGGATAAGCCATCAAGCGGATGACTGTTGCCCATAACAACAAATCAGGTAATGTAGCAAGGAATCAAAACATCTTGCAGGTTTGCTGAAGGCAATGCTATATTTTTTCTCTGGTTATGTCACATTTTTGAGTAATGTACTAAAACTCTCAGACTTTTTGTACCTTTGTAATACCAATTGCCACTGATTAGGAATAATGCAAGTCAATAGTTATTTCCAGTACAGTCTATGAGCAACGTATTCTGATTGGAGCACTGGAACCACCGAAGTTAGTGGAGATGTCACAGTGGCTGGGACTGATACAGCCTACAGATAGCCCCTGCCTAGGACATAATGGTGATCAGGGATCCGGACAATGACAGCAGGGCTCGTGGCTGGGGGTACAGCCTGGAGTGATGGTGACTAAACTAGTTCAGACATTGTCAGACTTGGCACTGGATGGAATCCAGTATGGGTTGGCATCAGGGCTTGGCACTGGACATGGTCAAACATGTCATGGGTGAGCAACAGGGCTTGACACAGTTCCACAGTTGACCATGTCCAGTGCCATCAATAAGGCTTGGCATTGGACGTGGTCAGACAAGGCACGAGTCAGTAATAAAAAAAGAAATGTGGCAGCTGCTCAAACCAAATTATACCAAACTTAGAGGTGCCCTGGGGCAGGGCACTTAGAACAGACAAATCCTAAAATAGCCAAAGCACACAACCATGTTAATCAGCAACTATTTCCTATAATATGTCTTTAGTTAAAAACAGAGGTCTTGGTTGGCACAAATTTGCAGATGTTTGTGTGAGGCTGCACCATCAAATGCCAAAGTTCCTCTGTGTAGTTGCAGTTCTATCGCTAATCCATGACATTCACTGCAATACAAAGCTGTGGTTCCTTTAATATTTCTCATTTGTAATTGTCCTGCTTGCGTGCACCTACAAGGTTAGTTATAAATTGGTTTGAGTGGCTGTCCCCATTCTCATGAATACTTTGGATTTGTACAGGCACATGGGGGGGGGGGGTCTTTAGCTGTAAGTGTGTGGCTTTTGACCCGTCCCCTCTATGTGCAGCACCTGAAGGTAGGGAAACCTCAGGTAAGCAGCTCCCAATGTTTTCATTGCGTGGTTAAGCACTGTTTGCTGGCTGACAAGGTTGAGTGCTTTGAGTCTATCTTATATGTTTCCCACACCCTGTACATACAGATTGCTCACATTAATCATCCTACCTGCATCTACTGCATGTTATGAGCCTTTAAACATCCAAGATGGCGGCTCATGGAGCATCAGGCAGCCTGCAAACAGGAAGTGCCTTCTGACTGTGTCGCTCTGCAGTCTTTCCCTGACCCCAGCTCAGCTTTGTTCTTGCAAAGCACAGCTATAACCTGCCACCCTGGGCTTTATCCCACTCTCCTCTCCTCAGTATGTGATACTTTGGAGTCAAGATGGCGGCACCCGTATCCTATAGTCCTGAACAGAGTTGCAGCCCAGTGGGGGAAAGAATAATAAGTAAGTGACTAAAAACTTGAAATATATTCATTTTAGATGCTGAGGAATCGTTTTGTTAAGGGTTTGGGCTTTTCAATAAATCATGGTGAAGGTCCGGTTTAACATTTGGCAGCAAGAATGGTTGTAGGTGATCCTCAGGACTTCAGCAACACGCTTGCCAACCATTTGGTCAGACGTGTCTTAGTTCTTGGAGATGGCTTTTGAATGAGGCAACTGAAATCTGCAGTCATCCTGGGCCAGTTGGTGTCTTTTGGGGATGCAGATAGTATTATAGCAGTGAGAGAAAATAAATCGGTAGATGGGAGAAGGGAAGAGAGAAATATGAGGAAAAAGGGTGGGGGAGGGGTGACATAGGATAAGAAGAGGGTATTAAAAAGGAACAACACACATGAATTTCACTTTCCTGTATGCTGTTCCTCTCTGCAGAGGCATCCCAAATTGGTATGCCCCGCTGTGTGTATCCCCCAGGTCACCCCATTCCACTCACCTTCCTTTAGCTCCCACCGCTCGGATGAGAGCAAGTGCGCTGATTGGCTGAGCGGCGCGCTCACTGTCACTCTGCTCCCTTCGCCGCTGCTGGCGGCTACACCACTTGGACGGCTAAGCAGCCCAGCTGCACTACCAGCCGCATCCCCCGCCCACCTTGCAGCCCTGGCGTGACCACGCTGCCCATTCAGGAAGGCCTTGGGTGGTTACGTGCACGGTTAGAGGTTAGACGTGGATGCAGCTGGAGCGCACAGACGCGGTAAGGGCTCCGAGAGAGGGTGTTTCCGGGGTTTGTAGGGGTTTCACACAGCGGCCAGCCCAATTTGGGATGCCCCAAGGACTGGAACTCGGGAGGCCCTGGAGATGTTTAAAAGTCCACCTGAAAGCATAAGATAACCTCAGAATGTTAGGAGATCTCCGTGCAGCCAAGCCAACACATCCATACTTTGAGAAACTTGGTCATAGTTTAGTTGACAATCATTTTCCTATTCACTATTGCCGTCCAATTTTCCCCATTCACAAGAGGCACCTACAGAAGCAAAATGATTTCCTGATAATGTGTGACAGTGTTTAATTACATCGTCATTTCTAACAGATCTTTTAAAGCGGAACAAAACCCAAAACTGGAATCTAGGAATTTCAAGCCTGGCCCTCCCCTGGGGCCAGGCAAATTGGGATGTGTGACCCCCCCCCCCCCTTGGTGCACCACAAAACTCACCTTCTTCCTGGCTCTCTTGCTGGTTTAAATATCCTCGGCCACATCCTCACCATCTTTGGGCTGTACTCGCCCACTGCTGGGGATGTGGCCACTGGTGCTGCTGATTGCAAGAAAGAAATCATTTTCCCAAACATTAAATATGCATGGCAAACCTCTCAAATTGGACAAGAGCCCACACATGCCCCATAGGACCGGGGATAAGGTGTGTCTTACAGGACAGTGGGGTTTCACACAGTGGGGCATCCCAAACTGGCATGGCAGGGAACAAAACCCGGAAAAGCCCAAATCCTGGGTTTTGTTCTGTTTTAACTAATTAACAATGTGTGGAATATACAAACCAGAATACAGTTCTCTTGGACTATACCATGCCTTTAAAAAACATGTTCATATCCCTTGCGCTATTCCACACATTCCAGTGTTACAGCAGCAAACTTAAATGTATTTTACTGAGATTCTATGTGATAGCGCAACACAAAAAGGGTTAATTCAGCACCATGCGAGAGCGCCTGAGAAAGCACGTGGCTCCACTCACATTCAGAAAATGTTCCATGTTGCAGTGGTGTTGAGGATGATGGCGAGAGACAGCAGGCATGATAACCAGGGCATTTTCCAAGTACACAAAGAGTATCTGCTCACCGCTGAGTTTGAGGTGCCCGACCGTGGGTGATCCCAAACCCACTTAGAATCACTGGAAGAAACAATTAAAAGCATAAATGAGCCAACCTTAAAAGCAGTAGTAGGCAAAGTCCTGGTATTTACAGATGAATCATAAGATCACTAACACGTTTCGGACACCAGTTCTTAATCATATGTAACAATAATAACAGCTAAGGAGAAGAAACAAAGGATACAAGTAAGACAACCAGGAAGGAGAAACCGGGGGAAGTGACAGGAATGACAGCCAGGAAGGAGAAACAAGGGGAAGTGACAGGAATGACAACCAGGGAGGTGAAAGAAGGGGTGGTAACAATGATTACAGCCAGGGGGACCTAATAAGCATGACAGCCGGGGAGAAGAAAGCAGTGCAGATGACAATGATAACAGCTAGGGATGAGAAACAAAGATGAAGGTGACAGGGATGACGTCTAATTGGAAGAAAATAAGGAACATTGACAGGGAAGACAGCCAGGGAGAAAAAACAAGGGGAGGTGGAGGAGAAACAAGGATGTCCAAGAGTTGAGGTCAAATGGCAGATAGCTGACAGCAGGGGTGGCAGCAGTAAAGATTACAGCCTAGCAGTGGAGGCCAGTCATGGAATGGCTAGATTATAATATATTCTATAATACTATATCACAAATATGCTCAGGACAATAACTAATACCCAGCAATGCAGTAAGTGTGACCTAGGCAGATTTGTGTAATCCATGTTCTCCAATTAGAAAACCCCATCGGGACTCCATTAGATTTTCACTGTGTGCTACAGAAATACATGAAAGCCTTACAAATGCATCATTGTGTAGCGGGATTGCCGGCTCTGTAGGTTTTAGGTAATTAGATAAATGTGTTAATAATTTCCCCCGGAGATAGGGCTGGCGGGATTACTTAGTAGATGAATTTGTAAATGCTCTCGTGTCTTCGCTGCATGCAGATGGGGAAAGTGGAAGATCCACTTCATGTTTTAAGCACCTACAAATCGGCGAGAGAATTGCTTAATCTGCCGCAGCTCTATAACACTGATTAGACGAAGCGGCGGCTCCCTGATTCTTCTCTGATGAGTCTAATGAAATGATATGAAAAGAACATGTACACTGCATTTACATTTTTATATTTAAGGATAAAAGAGAAAGAGAGTGTTTTCTTAATTTTAAAAAATGTACTGTATTTACATGGCACAAATAGACCAAGAAAAACAGGCCAGAGCTTAGTGAGTAGGCAGAGCCATGCAAATCATCTATTTTTTTATCTATGCTTATCTCAAGCGCTCAGAATGTGCAATACTTGGGGATAGCTTTTAATTTTTACACAGCCATCAACTCCAACTTTGGGACATATGTTTCAGGTATATGACCCTCACAAGTCATTAGACAACTTGATATGTAAATCAATCTCTTCTATTACATTTTATGAAAGGAGCACTATAGCGATATTGTGTAATATTAGGAATGCATATAAACACAGGGGTCACTTATAACTCCCGAACTGAATAAAAGCTTGTGGTTTATTCTGTTTATCTGCAACCCTAATATAGAATCACTGGTAAATATGTCAAATAGTCAAAATAGTAGATAGATGGAGACATAGATTAAACAGAAGATGGATAGATATGGGTAGATATGCAAATAGGGTAGATAGAAGGATACATCAATAAAATACAGTAAGAAATGATGAAGGGAGGGAGGAAAGAAGGAAGAAACAAAAGAAAGGTAGGAAAGATATGGGGTGCATATAGTATGGTATAGTGTCTCAAAAGTAGCCATTGAACTGTGATATAAAAGCTGGGAGCGGGGGTCAGCACAGGGTAAGTACTGGGCTGCAGTCATATGCACGTCCTCTCCTCTCTCCCTCCCCCCCTCTTGCCCCTGATCACAGAGGCTCACCCAGACCAGTCCTTTCCAGGAGGTGGGTGGGTCCTCATCCTGTCAGTCGCCCTGCTGGACCATTGCTGGCCCCACCCATGTTCCTGGGGAGTTGGTAGAGCTTCGATAGTTTCTGTGGCTCCCTCAGGGCTGGACGAGTGTGAGGCAGACAGAAGTGGAAGGTAACAGAAGCTGCACTGTAATGTAGCAAACAGAGATTAGAAAACACTGCTGGGAGGGGGCAACTGGTCTCATGGGCTAGTGAGGCACTCCAAAATCCCGTGCCCCTCTCCCTTCCGGACCCAGCGGTGGCTGCATCCCCTTCAACCACAATCATTATGTATGAAATTAGGTGGGCTAGCTTAATAAGCAATCACTTGGTTACCGCATCAGCCTGGCAAGCATGTAACTGGCCTTTTTCATCTAGCAATTGTTATTAATCGTTTATTTTGATATTAAAAAGAGACAGTGGTTACTATGTGACACACACATCTCACATATTAAAAACAATATGCGTCGGTATCAATGCATAATATATACACAGATCTCAAATACATTTTACAATAACATGATTCCATATAACATGTTTACCAGTATGTTATTGTAAAATGTATTTGAGATCTGTGTATATATTATGCTTTGATAACGAAGCATATTGTTTTTGGTTTCAATCTTTTTATTGTAATTTTGTAATGTTTGTTATAACAACTGGATTGTACAACATAATGAAGTGTCACAAAGAAAAAACTTGAGATACAAGCATCGGTTCTGTTAGAGGTTTCCAGTCACACTTATCTACTTTCGTTTGTCAACACTCACGTTACCTCAATTATCAACGCTATTAATCAGTATCAAATGCTGTCATCCAAGAGATCGGATTGACGCTATCTGCTACGTGATGGTCATATCGCGGACCACTGGGTCGGGGGAGGAGCCCCGTCCCATCCAATCTCAGATTTAGCGCATCACCGCCCCCTCTTCAATTTGAGGGGGAGGGGGTGCGCGGGTCGGGGAGGGGGAGGGGAAGAGGGGAAAAGGAGGAAGGGAATAAGAGGGGGAAAAAAGGAAAAAAAAATGGGGGGGGATCTAAGGTCAGAGGAGGCTAGAGCCATCCCTCACTGCAGCAGGGCATTCCCTATATCTGGGAACGAGTATTCCACCCACGGGCCCCAAACTTTCATGAATTTTACGTGTGAGTCCTTTAAGATACTGGTCAGTTTTTCATTGATAAAGATCCCGTTCAGCCGTTCTTTTACCGCCTGAAACGGAACACTGGCCTTCTTCCAGGAGCTTGCAATCGTCAATTTTGCGACCAACATAACCTGGGTCAACAGGGCATAAGCATATTGTTTTTAATATGTGAGATGTGTGTGTCACATAGTAACCACTCTCTCTTTTCATTATTATTAAAAATAAGCGATGATGAATTTTAATTACTAGATGTCTTTTGTATTAGCCGGGGTCAAACTCAAAGGCTGGAATTTTACAAGTGAGGCTTTGCCTATATCTCACTTTCATCTTTACTAGTGACTAGTAACTATAGAGCCTAGAGTTCGTACCAACTCATTCAGCAATTGTTTCAGGGCAGGGTCACGACAATAGGCTAAGCTCTACCACCTTTACAAAGGGGCTGACATACCTGAAATGTAATTTTTGCCTTCTCCTATTTAAAGGCCCTCACAGACCAGTCTGCATCCAGAATATGGCTTTGTACAGTTTAGGTCTGCTTGGGATTTCCTTATTCCTACGATGAATGGCAAAAGTACTGCTGAGTACTTTCATGGAGCTGGGTGTGCAAGATGGGAGTTTTCAGGTTTTTGAGGTCCTGTAATTCAGATAATTCGGTAGATGTCCTTTGTTGTTGGCATTGTTCTTACTGCTACTGTTATTATAGCTGGAATATTGGGGGGTGGGAGTAGCTAAATCACTATTATTAATACTAAATTATTATTATTATTCAGGGCCTGGGAACTAATTTACCGCCCAGTTTAACCCTCTCATCATCTAAATATTAGGCAACAAACATATCTAGCTGTGTGGAAAGACAGAGATTTGGTTGCACATATCTGCAGGCACATGTGGAAGCCACACCGCCCCGACAAGGCACTCTGTGTTTAGTGTGGTCCCTACTCTTATTTTTGAGTCCCCAACATTGGGACATGCAATGCAGACAAATATTTGAGAGCTACCCACCTGGGAAGCTGCCAGCCTCCCTTAAGAACACTTCACAGGGAGAGATCCATGGTGGCTGAATCCCTCCCTGTGTGTGTTCATGGCAATTAATACTGAGCAAAGGGGGTGGGAGCAGCTCAATCACTATTATTAATGCAAAATTATTATTATTATTCAGGGCCTGAGAAATGTAAAAACTTTAAAAATATTAACAGTTTTTAAAAACATTTTAAAAAACAATAAAACTATATACAAAGCAATTAAAATTATTGTTCTGCAAATACATGTTTACCAGCTGTGAATGGAATGATTATTAGGTTGCAAGCTAACTCATGAGGCCATATGTCATTATGCTAAGGACATTGACAATGGATTTAGGTTGATTGGTGATGATGTTATTTTACACATACTCAAAATATTTACATTACAACTTACTTCGGTGGTGGGCGACCTCTGCTTGGGGGACCACCCTACGGTCTGGGGCCTGCCACTGCTGGGAATGTGAGGCTGTAGAGACATTTAAAATAGGCTCACTTCTAATGTATGATTCAACAGCAAGCAAATGTCACTTAGAATGTGTGTGTGATACATGCAATGCCTTGGAGCTGAAGGCGCTCATACTCCTCCACATAGCCGCAAAACATGTTCAACAATAGCAATCCGAGGCAAAAATGGCCCCGTAAGTGGAGCGAAATGAAACCGTTTTATAGGGCAGTGGACCATCGGCAATCAGGTCTCAGAATAAGACGCAAGCCCATCCCAATAACGTAACTTATCCGAACTAATGCAAATGATCAGATTTCGTTACGTCCATCGAAAGCGCATATATATATATATATATATATATAAAACATGCCAAACAGACACAAAAACATACACAGACACATGCGAAAGTCCAGACGTATCTGTCTCTGAATCAACCCTAATGTTTCATGTTTTCCTCGTCTGTTATCCCCTTTAACTGAGGATACTATTGTACCAATAAGGAAAAACAAGGCGTTAAATGCATGTGAACCATAAGGTTCAACTGTTAACAAGTCTATGTTGTATTAGTGCAAAACCATAATAAAACTTTTGAACTATCCCACACGTTTTGGTCTCCTTGTCAGTTTACCATGGGTGAAACTAAATGTCGAGCCACCTTATTATTGTTGTTTTTGTTATTATTGTTTCCTTGTAAAGCAACATCATCGGGCGGTGCTCGTGAGCCACCGACAGTGATGGCCGCAGTCTGAATCGGCTCCTCACTGCTCCGGGATCAAAGGCTGCAATACAGCTCCAGGAACGGTGGTTTCGGGCCAATCCAGCGCACAAACATCCCAGGGGCATCTACCCAACTTTTGGGGTGGAAAAGAGAGACACTGGGCGAGCAGCCCAGACAACAGGGCGATTGGCCTGCACAAAATGTGGTATAGAAAGTACTCAAAATAATAACAAAAAACAAAAAAAAATACATAAATACATTTTTAATAAGTTTCAGAGGGAAAATCAGGGAGAAACTCCATGGAGATTGCCCTGCACAAAATGGGGTAGGGAAAATACTCAGAATATTCCCGAAAAACAAACAAATTAATCAAATACATTAAAAATAAATAATTTTCCCCTTTTTATAAGAGCATTATGATGAAATTGTGTAATATTAAAAACACTTATACTCCCAAACTTAACAAAACTCCCACCAAGCTTGTGATTTATTCTCTCATGGTAGGAATAAAATCCAGGGGTGACAGGTTTAGTCTGTCAGGGGTGACAGAGAGCCTGATTTCCTCTTCCTTCCATTAAAATAAAAAAAAAACAAGCCTGTCTGGATATTTTTTATGCTGGGTTTATAAGTGACTTCTCCTCCCGCCATCCAGAATTTTTATATAGATTTTTATCATTGGGCCATATTCTGCGATAGTGCTCCTTTAATTAGTCCCTGGGATGGGTAACTGCCTGCGGGTTTATTTTTTTATTTTTTGGGGTAATATTTTTGGCATTTTTCATTAGTTACAATTTTTAACGAAAAATAGCCTGACTTTTAATTTTTTTTATCAGCGTTGCATTCAATTTAACATTGAACCTGCCTGCGAGTTTATTTTTTTTATGTTTTTGGTAATTCTTGGGGGCATTTTCTCATTAGATATAGCTTTTTCCTAACAATGGCAAATAGCAAAAATAGCAAGAATTTTTATTTCTTAATAGTATTTTTCAGATTTCAGTGTTTTGAATGCCACTGTTTTTTAATTTTTTTATGTACATTTTTTTGGCATTTTCGTTGGACACAATTTTTATCTAATAAAGAATAGCCTGACTTTAATTTTATAATTGTATTTTTTCAGTTTTCAGTGTTATACTGAATGCCGCTTTCACAGGCATGGAATTTAACACGGGAAGGCTGATTCATCACTATTGCCAGGTAGCGACAGATGAGCGTCTGTAGCAGGCATTTTCAGAGCGCCCGCTAGTAGTCGCTGTGCTCGGCCGTGGGTCGCTAATTTATAGTGACTCAGTCGCTGTTCAGTAATGTTGAATACATTGTGAGGAGTCACTATTTGACCAGTACAGTGCTGTATGGGAGCGCATGTTAGCGACTGCTCATAGCGACCGACTCACACCATATTCAGCAAAAAACAGCCTCACAAAACTCAGGTGCTGAAAAATGCTTGTTTGAAGCCCAGAGCGCAGGAGGATGTGTGTTTAAAGTCTGTTTTTCAGCATCTATCAACTAGTAACAAAGCGAAAACATGGAATTACATTGTAACAACATTGTAGCATGAACACTTTAATGGCAGACCTGTAATGTCATTTCTGAAGAAAAAGTGAAAAAATTGTGAAAAAAATGCTGTTTCAATGCCAGAAGAGGTCACAGAATTATTTGTGATTTTTAGTAAAAAATAAAACAAAACAAATACCCCGTTTAAAGAGAAGAAAAGGTTCGTCCATTGAAATGTTGTTCGCTGAGGCTGTGAAAATGATGAATCAGATGCTACATGGCGTTGTCCCAGTCGCTAAACAGATTCTGCTTGATAAATGTGTAATTGCGTGCCGTGTCCGGCGTTCACCAGTCGCTACCTGTCGCTACCTCTCATTAACCAGCCACTACCTGACGCTATCCCTTCTTAAATAAGGGCCTCAGTCTGGCTGTAGGTCTATTTCTTTATATTTTTTTGTAATTTTTTTGGCATTTTTTATTACATACAATTTTTATTTAATGAAAAAATGTCAGTGTTGACAGTTTTTTTTTCACTTTCCCTTAGAAATACCACTTAACCGGCATTCAAAAAAAGCCAGGAAAGTGACAGCGATAGCGATAGTAGTATTTATTTTTTAACATTTATTAAATAAAAACGTAGGGTCCCTCCCCCGAAGGCTACCACCCTGGACACCAAGCATAAGAACTTGTAGCCCAGGACTCAGAGGCCAGACTATTGGTGTCCCCTGTCTTTGCAAGTTACAAGCCCTTATGCCCTTTGGTATGGCCTCAGGGCTCACCAGTGGACACCGGGATCTTCTGCACCCCCAGACTGTGTGGCAGAGCCCGTCATCTTCCCTATAGAAGACTGTGTGGTAAAACAACCCCCATCTTCTCCCATAGCAGACTGTGTGGAAGAACAACTCCCATCATCTTCTATAGCAGACTGTGACAGAGCCCCCCATCTTCTCCCATAGCAGACTGTGTGGAAGAACAACTCCCATCATCTTCTATAGCAGACTGTGACAGAGCCCCCCATCTTCTCCCATAGCAGACTGTGTGGAAGAACAACTCCCATCATCTTCTGTAGCAGACTGTGACAGAGCCCCCCATCTTCTCCCATAGCAGACTGTGTGGAAGAACAACTCCCATCATCTTCTATAGCAGACTGTGACAGAGCCCCCATCTTCTCCCATAGCAGACTGTGTGGAAGAACAACTCCCATCATCTTCTATAGCAGACTGTGACAGAGCCCCCATCTTCTCCCATAGCAGACTGTGTGGAAGAACAACTCCCATCATCTTCTATAGCAGACTGTGACAGAGCCCCCCATCTTCTCCCATAGCATACTGTGTGGAAGAACAACTCCCATCATCTTCTATAGCAGACTGTGACAGAGCCCCCCATCTTCTCCCATAGCAGACTGTGTGGAAGAACAACTCCCATCATCTTCTATAGCAGACTGTGACAGAGCCCCCATCTTCTCCCATAGCAGACTGTGTGGAAGAACAACTCCCATCATCTTCTATAGCAGACTGTGACAGAGCCCCCATCTTCTCCCATAGCAGACTGTGTGGAAGAACAACTCCCATCATCTTCTATAGCAGACTGTGACAGAGCCCCCCATCTTCTCCCATAGCAGACTGTGTGGAAGAACAACTCCCATCATCTTCTATAGCAGACTGTGACAGAGCCCCCCATCTTCTCCCATAGCAGACTGTGTGGAAGAACAACTCCCATCATCTTCTATAGCAGACTGTGACAAAAACCCCCATCTTCTATAGCAGAATGTGTGGCAGAACAACCCCCATTATTACTATAACTATGTAACAGAACAACCACTATCATCGTCCATAGAAGACTGTGACAGAGCAGAGCCCCCCATCTTCTCCCATAGAAGACTGTGACAGAGCAGAGCCCCCCATCTTCTCCCATAGAAGACTGTGACAGAGTCCCCCATATTCCATAGCAGACTGTGACAGAGCCCCGCATCTTCCATAGAAGACTGTGACAGAGCCCCCCATATTTTCTTTATTGCATGGCACGGCCCGCTTCGGTATTCATAACTGATGGGTATTCCGCCACAAGGTGGCGCAGTGTACTGCAGAAAAAGTGTGGCATCTCTCGGCCCCCTATAAAAACGGGCTTAACCATAGAGTCCCCAGTGTTTCCTCTGCAGTGACACTGCGAATTTAGAAGATGGCTTTCTCTCTTGGGCAGGTGAGCGGGGCAATCAAGCCTGCGGCCCTGCATGTCTATTTCCATCCATTTCTGGCCCCTCACTGCCTCCCAGCCTTGGCTGACAGATCGGGTGAAGGTAGAGGAGCACTAGGGTCAGGTGCTTCAGGAGCGCTGCTCCAAGCCGCAGACCCTGTACCACAAAGGGTAGCCGGCCATAGGCTTTATGGTGAGCCTTTTTGGGATGCAGAGTTCCTGCCCTAGCTTCTGAGGGGGTGAGTTGTTGTCGGTTTTTGTGTGTTTTTTGATGTTTTTAGCTGCTACGCAGCTTTGTACTGTGTTCCGCGGCTGTGGGCTGTGTTCGCGCTCTTCGGGGGGGGGGGCATTTGGTGACGCGTATCACGTCGTCTCCCCGCGCCCCGCCCCTCGAGGTACCTCTGCCAGTGCCATTTTGAGAGAGCTGCGTGTCTGGATTTCTCCCTTCCCGGCTGTGGCGCTGCTTCCCCTGGTGTGTCGCCTATCCTGCGGTCTGGGCCTGAGTGACCCAGCGGTGTCTTTGGTCCGTGAGTCCCCCTTGGGGTTTTTTTAATTCAGAGTGCATATGCTGCGGGATACTTTTATGTTTCTTTACTTATGTCTTTCAGGCGGGATACCATTGGGTTGTGGCATATCCCGGCTCCACTCCTTCCCTCCCCTCATCCCCCTTCACTATTTCTGGGGGTATCCCGTGGGCCTTTGTATAGCCTTTGCCCACTGCTGGCCTATTGCATCTGTGTTAATCACCATATGGAGGCTTCTGGGGATAGCGTGCTTGGGGGCCCTTCGGGGCAAGCCCGGCTGTGTTCCATGTGTGGGGTGTCCCCTGTGAGTAACAGTGTCACGGCGCTGAGAGTGTCCTTGCACTCCAAGCTGGTTTGCTTGCTTCGCTTCCCAGCTCTGTGCCTCCCTCTGCTTCCCCTACTCCCCTGCTCCTGCAATTGGGGCCCAATGAGGGGGACACTAGCAGGGAGTCTAGCTCTGATTTGATGTGAGTGGCCAAACTTGAGAAACAACTTGCCAAGTCTGCTCCTATGAAGGCTTCTGGTAAGAAGTGGCACCTGGATCCCGGATCCTCCCTTCTTCTTGAAATGTATGTGGGGATTGATGAATTTGGTGAATGTCACCCCCTTGAGATGGGGGAGCTTTCCCAGGATTCTGACTCCTCTGGGAGCAAACAGGAGGATTGCGATAGTGACCCTGGTTCAGCGTCCGGAGAGGATTCATGTTACCCTGAGGACACTGATAATCTGCTGTCACATATTTTTGAAATTTTGCACATTGCTGCCCCTGAGGTGGCTAAGAGAAAGCTAGGGGGCTTTTTCGCCCTGGTAAACAGCGTCTAGAGTTCCCTGAGCAGGAACACTTCACCTCCCTTGTGCTTAAGGAATAGGAACGTCCCAACAGACTGCCTGCTGTGCCCAAGGGGCTGGATAAAAGGTATCCCTTTCCTTCTGATCTTGTCAAAAGGTGTTCCTTTCCTCCTGAAGTGGACGCTCCTGTGCTAGGTTTGTCCAATACTTCGGTCATGCCTTCCCCTGACACTACCACACTGAGGGACAGTGAGGACAGGCGCATGGATCAGCTGGCTTGCCATACCTTTACCTGTGTGGGGGTTGGTTTGCGCCCGGCCTGTGCTGCTGCCATCACTGCTATTGCCCTTAAGAAGCTTCTCAAGCGTCTACAGGATGGTGCTACTGCTGATAGCGGGGGGGGGGGGGGGGGGACATAGGACCCTATTACTTTGCTCTGATTTTGTGGTCTTTATCCTTACCACTATGGATGATGTTGTGCGGCTGTGCGGTAGGGCCTCTGCCCTTTTGGTGGCTATGCGCTGTTCTGTCTGGTTGCGCCAATGGGCAGCTGACGCTGCAGCCAAGAAAGCTCTCACTGGTCTCCCCTTCGCGGGGCTGCGGCTTTTTGGGGAGTGTCTTGATGCTTTAGCTAAGGATGGCAGGCTGCCTCAGAGTAGAGGGCAGTCTCGGCCTTTTAGGGGCTCTTCTTTTCGTACTCCCAGAGGAGCTCATGGCTCTCTCTTATCTAGTGGCCTCAGAGATTCTTGGGGCCATGGCAGATCCCGTGGTTGTCCCGGTTTTTCCTGGAATACCAAGACCAAACCCTCTCCCAAGCCCCCTCAGGCATGAAGGGGTGCCCTCACCCAATTTCTCCCAGTTACAGCGGTACCACATATGTATAGGTAGACACCCTTTCCAGCCCAGGAGACTCCCCCAAACTGAAACAGAGCTTTAGGGGATTTTCAGAAAAAATACAACTGTGATATGCGCTATGCGCACCTTGCAGTTTTTCCAGAAAAACAACCCTTTACATCTGAAATACCCCCCACAAATTATATATTCTCTGGAAGTACACACCTCAGGCTTTCTATTTGTACCATGCTTGTTGATGTGGCCACAGTTTTCTGGAAGTAATCCCTCAATGTATTCTTTGGTTGCAAAGAGTTTCCCTAAAAAAGGATAAAAAAGCAGAATCAAAGCCACATTTTCCTAAAAAAACTATATACAAACAAGAAAAAACTAAAATATAAATATGCAAACAAGATAAAACAAGCTAAGCCTGAAAGCGCAAGGTCCCCCAAACAGAACAATACCCAACATGCAGAGGTACTATTAATCCTTTTAATTGCCAGCCTACTTGAGATTTTGTCACCCTCTGTTGACAGGTCATTCTTCCCCATTTTGCGCCATGTTTTGCAACATTTTTGCTGGAATTTTCAGGAAAATTATATATATATTTTTTTGCAGCAGAGTTTAGGCTTTAACATGAAATGTCTTGTTTGTAAATTTTATTTATTATTAATTGTATTTATTATTAAATAAAAATTTATTTTAGAAAATTGCCTCCTTTATTTTAAATAAAAAATATATTTTATTAGGGAATTGCATGTGAAAGCCCCATTTCTACCGATTAGAACGGTACCACATATTTATCGGTAGCCCCCTGTTCCTGCCCAGGAGACCCCCCCTAACTGAAACAAGTAATTTTTAACATTTACAAATAAAATACAACTACCATCCACACTACAAAGGGTTAAATTGAGAAAAAAAAATGACATAGGGTTAAAAACCCTTAAAAATCCCCCCCAAAAATGACATGGGGCCCCCCTTACCCAAAGTAACCAGCCCGGGACCAGCTATGCAGGGCTTGTAGGAACAGGGCGCAGGGGCCAGATTTTGTGGCCCCTGGCCCTGCAGGCTACAAGCCCGCATAGCCCGTGGGCCCAGGCTCTTCTGCCCCCCCCCTGGGCTTTGGGGAGGCAGGTAATGGGGGTGCCAGGGGTTAATGGCAAGTCACCGGCTAGCGCAGGTGACTTGCCATCCCCCCAGCCTTGAGAACTGGTATAGGGGTTAAATGTAAAAAAAACACAGACACCCAAAGAGAAAAAATATTTTATTATTATTATTATTTTTTTTTTAATACTTACCTCCCATCCATACTGGAGCACTCTGTCCCTCGGCGATCACTGGCTTCTGCTCACTTGCTAGAAGCCTTTTATAGCTGCTGGATGACAGAACACAAAAGGGTTAATTAAAAAAAAATGACATAGGGTCCCCCCTCCCATTTTTTTTTTGAATTTTAAGGGTTAAAAAAACCTTAAAAATCCCCCCCAAAAATGACGTAGGGTCCCCCCTACCCAGCATTACTGACCCGGGCCAGCTATGGGGGCTTGTAGAACAGGGCGCAGGGGCCAGCGTTGGTGGCCCCTGGCCCTGCAGGCTACTAGCCCACATAGCCACTAAGTGGCCCGGGCCCTTCTGCCCCCCCCCCCGGCCATTGGGGAGGCAGGTAATGGGGGGCTGGGGGTTAATGGCAAGTCACCCACTAGCCGCAGGTGACTTGCCAGACCCAGAGCCTTGTGAACTGGTATAAGGGGTCTCATGGACCCCTTACCAGTTCACAAAGGGTTAACTGTGAAAAAAAAACACCACACAAGTAATAAAAGTATTTTATTAAAAAAAAAAAAAATTTTTTACTGTACTTACCTTTGATTGTAAGCTCCTTTTTCCCTCGCTGCTCTGATGACAGATGCCGGTGATCGGCATCCAGAGAAGGGGGAGGCAGGAGATCAGAGGATCTCCTGCCACCTCCTGCCCCGGCACCTGACAGCTGAGAAGGCTGAATCCGGAGATCGGGCCGGGATGATGTCATTAGCCCTGCCCCCAATGGGGCGGGGCTTAGCGGCAAGATGGCGGCCGCCATCGAGGATGAAAGGGGACAGAGCCTCCCGGGCTCTCTCCTGAAGATCTGTAAGTCCTGGGGGGGGATCGGAGGCACTCCAGGTGAAGAGGAGGGACAGCGGGAGCCAGCGCACATGGAGGTAAGTGAATGTCATTTTTATTTATTTTTTTTACAGTTAGCAGCTGCTGCTGCAGAAGCGGTGGGGCGGCCTATTCTCTCCTGGAGCCATCCGACCCCCCACGGGGGATCGGATGGCACCAAATTAAAGAGGAGACCCGCCGGATCCAACGAGGGGTCAGGTGAGTTTTTTTTTTTTCCTACTAGCAGGGGTAAATGCCAGGCACGTAAATTTTACGTGGCTGGCACTTAAGTGACGGAGAGGCAACCACGTAAATTTTACGTGGCTGGCATTTAAAGGGTTAAGGGATGTTTCTTCTGGCTCCTTGACTATTAGAGTAAGGAGTCTTTTCATGGTCCCCCAACAGGAAGGCTTTTTCAGGCAAATTCTGGCCCTGATGGGCCTCAACAAAGTTGTTTGATTCATAAAGTTTCTCTGCTTTAAGCCTCTAGCCTGCTGTCAGTACCCTTCATCTGGACGATTTCAGGTCCTCTGTGGACATCATGGCGGCTTATTTTCTGGTGCCTATTTTTTGGGGGTTGTCAGAAATTCTGTGGTTAGTGCTTGAGACTTAGCATTCCAATTTATGGCCCTTTAGGGTCACCAGCTAGTTCACCATGACAATGACAAGGGTGATGGCTCTGTTAAGGATCCATGGCATCCTCACCATTCCTGACCTGCACGTCAGCCTGATTGTGGCCAAGTCCCTTTCTAGGGTCGTGCAAGTCACTCAGCTGGTTATCTTCTTTTTAGAATCCATCGGCTGGGTAATCTGCCATTCCTAGTTTTATCTGTTCCCGTCCTGGATGCTGTCTTTTCTGAGTATCTCCCAGGTCAGGGTGTTCCTTCCTCAATAATAGGGGAGTGGTTTTTCAGATGCAGGCTTAGGCTTCATTGTCAAGGGATGCAGTTAGTGGGTCTGTTGGTGTCCTGCTTCAGGTAATCCTCTTTGCTCTTTTCACATGAGTCCTCTTGTCAGTTTGGAATCGGGACCCTGCGTCCTTGGAATAGGATTTTGATCTGTCTTCTCTGGCCAGATGGTCCTTCTGGTGGAGACTGAACTCCTGGTACCTCTGGGGGTTAGATCCTCTCTGCCCCCATGTTGGGGGATGGTCTCTGCAGATGCCAGTCTGCCGTTTGGGGGAGACTTCTGAAAAATCCCTGAAGTTCCAGGGACGGTGGGGCCCACTGGAGGCCCAGGTTCCCATCAACTTCCTGAAACTGAGGACGATCAGGTTGCTTCTTCTTCCTGTCCGCTCACCTTCAGGGTTAGACTGTTCTGTCCGCTCAGACGTCCAGTAGGCTGTTGCCTATTTCATTCGTCAGGGAGTTACTTGGGGCAAGTTTGCCTTCAATGGATTCTCCCTGATTCTCTCTTGGGCGGAACAGAATGTTCCCTGCATCGCAGCGGTCTACATTACAGGGGCGGACAACTGGGAGGTGGTCTTCCTGAGATAGGGGGCTGCCTCAGCTGGGAATATGGTTCCGCAACTAATGGGAGCTTCTATTCCTGTTTCACCGCTGGGATCATCCGGTCATGGAACAGTGGTGTCCCGGCATAATCATATATGTTCAAAATTCGTCTCTGGTTCAGGATCCTATGGTCTTCACTTTGGATACCTTGGCATTCCCTTGGACGGAGTTCGGATTCTCTATGAGTTCCCTCTGTTCCTCTCCTGAGCAGGGTTATGGGCTCCATAACCCAAGAGTGGGTACCTGCCACCCTGGAAGCCTTTTTGGCTGTTGAGAGCTTCCATCTTATGGTCTAGCAGTTGCTTGATTCTGTTGTTGATACCAGGATTGGGGCCAGGAGGAAGTCCTCGTGCCTCGCCTATTACAGGGTCTGGCATGCTTTTATTGACTGGTAGAACTCCAGGTCTCTTTCCTGTAGGCTGTTTTTTTCTATTCCCAGGATTCTGGAATTCTTGCAACTTGGTTGAATTTGGACCTTCGTTTTAAGTACACTCTAGGGCCATGTTTGTAGCTCTGGAATAGTTTTTCTAACAGGCCCTTGCCATTATCTGTTGGTGCATGTTTTTTTTTTCCAGGGTGTTTTTTCACGTACGTCCCCCCAGGTAGCCTTGCTATCTGTCTAGGATCTGAATCTGGGGCTACTGGTTATGCAGGGGCCTCCTTTTGAGTCTATCCGTGAGGCCACCTTGCCCCTTTGTTGACTCCTAGAGTAGCCCCCCTTTTTGTATGACTATAGCCTCTGTAAGGCGAGTACTGAATTAGCAGTGTTTTTTTCATCGAAAATACTTATTTTGAGTGTCTTTAGAGTTAGGCGCTGTTAGACTTAGGCCAGGTTTCGGCCTATGGTTGGGTATGCCTTTCATGTTATTCAGGGCAATGGCTTGCCTTAATTGTGTTCCAATCTAGCTACATCCATGGAGCGGACTCTGCATTCTATGGATGTGGTCTGGGCTCTGATGTTCTTTTTGGTGCTATGGAGACTTTTGGGAAGTCTGATTTTCTGTTTGTTTCACTTTGAGACTGGGAATGGTTTTCCTCCTGCTGGATCCACTGTCGGTAAGTGGATACGTCAGGTGATGGTTTAAACCTATCCTGCTAAGGGGTAGACTCCTCCCTTTTGGGTGACTGCTCTTTCCATTGGACTCTCTTGGAGCTTTGTCAGCAACAAGCTTCTGTGGAACAAGTTTGAAAGGCCGTTTTTTGGGTCTTCTGTTCATACTTTTTCTAAGTTTTTTACATGGTTGATATTTAGGCCTCAGCTGATGCTGCTTTGGGCCGCAAGGTGCTTCAGGCAGTAGTGACTTGAACTACTGGCTGTTAGTCATTGGGGATTCCGCCCTACTTTGGACACTGCTTTTGGATGTCCCATCAGTTATGAATACCGAAGCGGGCCGTGCCATGCATTAAAGAAAAAAGCAATTCTGTGAGTTCTCACCTGTAGAATTGTTTTTGCTCTTGGTTGCCTCTTTATGGTGATTGTTCCAAGTTAAGTTGGGGGTTTTTACCTTTTTTAAATTCTTACATTTATTCGCTCCCGGCTTCTTGTCTCACTGCTCGTCTACGCTGGGAACTTGTTGGTTAATCCCGTTTTTATAGGGAGCCGGGAGCTGCCACAGCTTTCTGCACTGCTGCTGCGACACCTTGTGGCGGAATACCCATCAGTTATGAATACCGAAGCGGGCCGTGCCATGCAAGAACAAAAACAATTCTACAGATGAGTACTCACAGAATTGCTTTTTCATAGAAGACTGTGACATAGCCTCCCATATTTCATAGAAGACTGTGACAGAGCCCCCCATCTTCCATAGCAGACTGTGACAAAGCCCCCCATCTTCTATAGCAGAATTTGTGGCAGAACAACCCCCATCATTACAACCACTATCATCATCCATAGAAGACTGTGACAGAGCAGAGCCCCCCATCTTCTCCCATAGAAGACTGTGACAAAGCCCCCCCATATTCCATAGCAGACTGTGACAGAGCCCCACATCTTCCATAGAAGACTGTGTCAAAGCCCCCCATATTTCCTAGCAGACTGTGATAGAGACCTCCATCTCCCATAGAAGACTTTGACATAGCCCCCCCATATTCCATAGAAGACTGTGACAAAGCCCCCCATATTCCATAGACGACTGTGACAAAGCACCCCATATTCCATAGAAGACTGTGGCAAAGCACCCCATATTCCATAGCAGACTGTGATAGAGACCTCCATCTCCCATAGAAGACTGTGACATAGCCCCCCATATTCCATAGAAGACTGCGACAAAGCCCCCATATTCCATAGAAGACTGTGACAAAGCCCCCCATATTCCATAGAAGACTGTGACAAAGCACCCCATATTCCATAGAAGACTGTGACAAAGCCCCCCATATTCTATAGTAGACTGTGAGAGAGACCTCCATCTTCCATAGCAGACTTTGAAAAAGCCCCCCCATCATCTTCCATAGCAGACTCTGAAAAAGCCCCCCCTTTTCTTCCATAGCATCATTGTTGCTTTTCCACCTTAAATATCATATTTGTGCTCACTTGGCATCATTTAGAGAAAGGAAGCACCAGTCATCTCTGTTTCAGTCTTTTGGATGCAGCTAGAAACCTATTAAATTAAAAGAAAAAACACGTTACTGTATCAACCTAGAAAGGTCCCCATTTAATGTTAACCAGGGCCCCATAACATTTAGTTACGCCACTGAAATGAGGTAAAGCTGACTAGATCCCTGAAATGCTGCTAAGCTGAAGGTGGTGAACAAAGGTAATTTCCTTGGTAATATCTACCATGGATCCAATTAACATGCTGTAGTGGCCCACTATCGCCCAAAGGCCCACTTAAAACTGTAACCAGGCCCTTTTCTTCTTAACAATTCACCCCACCATTTGGATATTGGAGTCTGTTCATCTTTGTAGAACCTGTGTCTTATTAGCAATATGGCAAACAAAGAATGGGGCTTTGTTGGCTATTCTTTTTGCATAATTTGGGACTCATTTAAATAATTCTTGTGTCTACATCACAAACACCAAAAATCCAGCTCTAAACATACACAACATTATGTAAAGCTTTATATTGAGATTAGGGATGCGCGAATCGATCCGGACGAACCCGGATTCGTTCCGAATTTCATTAAAAATTCGATTCTGAACAAATCCGAATTTCCCCGCGATTCGATCGATCGAAGTTTTCCTTTAAACTCCATTTACTTCAATTACAGGCATTGTAAAATGGTGGATGGACATGTCTGGATATATCCCCTGGGGCAAGTTATCATGGGAAGGTCACATGCAGCCTATCAGCAGCCAGGAGCCCCGGTGACGTCACAGCGCTATATAAAGCGGCGGCCATCTTGCTCGTGCGCATTTGAGACTTGCAGTGCACAGACAACGGAGGACAGGGAGAGAGTAACAGAGAGGCAGGGAGACCCACAAAGACCCACAGAGTGCCAGGGAGAGCCAGGGAAAGATAGTGAAAAATCAGGAACGATCCAGGCAGGGACAGCAGATAAAGTGACAGGGAAAGAAAGCTTTTTTTATTTTCATTTCACTTCATTTGCCAGATCAGTTTTAAATTGCTGTGTTTTGTGCTGTAAAAATTCCTGGCCACTGTGCATCCCATGTTGGCAGTGGCACATTTAACATTTCTTATAGCTTGATTAGTTTTAATTTTTTTGGTCTGCTGTAAAAAACCCAGCCCACATGGGCATTCCATTTCAGCACGTGACCCTATCTTTTATACAAAATCCCACACCTGCACCTAGCACCCTATCTGTTATACTAAATAAGCGTCTACAGCCTCAGCTTTATTAAGTTATTGCATTTTGAATTGGTTTTGGTCTGCTTTAAATACACCAGGCCGCAGGGTATCCCAAACCACCACGCTGCACCCTATCTGTTATACTAAATAAGCGTCTACAGCCTCAGCTTTATTAAGTTATTGCATTTTTAATTGGTTTTGGTCTGCTTTAAATACACCAGGCCGCAGGGTATCCCAAACCACCACGTTGCACCCTATCTGTTATACTAAATAAGCGTCTACAGCCTCAGCTTTATTAAGTTATTGCATTTTGAATTGGTTTTTGTCCTGCTGTCAATACACCAGGCCGCAGGGTATCCCAAACCACCACGTTGCACCCTATCTGTTATAATAAAATAAACATCTACAGCCTCAGCTTTATTAAGCTATTGCATTTTGCATTGGTTTCTGTCTGCTGTCATTACACAAGGCCGCAGGGTATCCCAAACTTGCACCTAACACCCTATCTGTTATACAAAATAAGCGTGCTTCTGCCTCAGCTTTACTAAGTTATTTAATTTTGCATTGGTTTCTGTCTGCTGTCATTACACCAGGCCGCAGGGTATCCCAAACTTGCACCTAGCACCCTATCTGTTATACAAAATAAGCGTGCTTCTGCCTCAGCTTTACTAAGTTATTTAATTTTGCATTGGTTTCTGTCTGCTGTCATTACACCAGGCCGCAGGGTATCCCAAACTTGCACCTAGCACCCTATCTGTTATACAAAATAAGCGTGCTTCTGCCTCAACTTTACTAAGTTATTTAATTTTGCATTGGTTTCTGTCTGCTGTCATTACACCAGGCCGCAGGGTATCCCAAACTTGCACCTAGCACCCTATCTGTTATCCCTTTCGCTGCCAGCCTACCTGAAGTTTTCGTCACCCTTGGTGCCAGACCATTTTGCACTATTTTGCGCTCCCCATGTTCATATGTGATTTTTGAAGGGATTTCCAGGGATTTCCCAGGAAAATGATATATTGTTTTTTTCAGCAGAGTCTGGGCTTTAACATGAAATGTCTTGTTTGTCATTTGTTAGGTGTATTCTCAATATTGTTGGGTGAAATATGTGCAAAAAAATAAAAAAAAAATCTATTTTTTACAATTTGTAGTGTTTTTTTGTAATAAAAAATGTAAGTTTGTCAATAAAATCTTATTGCGTGTGAAACCCCAATTTCTCCCGGTTACAGCGATACCACATATATATAGGTAGACACCCTTTCCTGCCCAGGAGACTCCCCCAAACTGAAACAGCGCTTTAGGGGATTTTCAGAAAAAATACAACTGTGATATGCGCTATGCGCACCTTGCAGTTTTTCCAGAAAAACAACCCTTTACATTTGAAATACCCCCCACAAACTATATATTCTCTGGAAGTACACACCTCAGGCTTTCTATTTGTACCAGGCTTGTTGATGTGGTCACAGTTTTCTAGAAGTAATCCCTCAATGTATTCTTTGGTTGCAAAGAGTTTCCCTAAAAAAGGATAAAAAAAGCAGAATCAAAGCCACATTTTCCTAAAAAAACTATTTACAAACAAGAAAAAACAAGTATAATCTGAAAAAACAACATCCCCCGAACAGAACAATATCCAACATGCATAGCTACTGTCAAGGGAAGAGTTGCCAAACACCCCAAAGTAAAGCGTGCGCATAACGGTAATTTTTCTTGAAAATTTCAGCTCTGCAGACAAAGTGCGCACCTTGCGATTTTTCAACCAAAACAACCCTTTACATTTGGAATATCCCCCATAAACCATATATTCCCTAAAAGTACACATGTTAAGCTTTCTAAGCGTACCCAGCTTGTTGTAGTGGGCTCATCTTTCTGGAATTAATCCCTCAAAGAATTCTTTGGTTGCACAGGGTTTCCCTAAAAAAATTATAAAAAAGCTGAATAAAAAACACCTTTTCCTAAAATATAAATATGCAAACCAGAAAAAACAAGCTAAGTCTGAAAGCGCAAGGTCCCCCGAACAGAACAATACCCAACATGCATAGGTACTATTAACCCTTTTAATTGCCAGCCTACTTGAGATTTTGTCACCCTCTGTTGACAGGTCATTTTTTCCCCATTTTGCGCCATGTTTTGCGACATTTTTGCTGGAATTTTCAGGAAAATTATATAAATATATTTTTTGGAGCAGAGTTTAGGCTTTAACATAAAATGTCTTGTTTGTAAATTTTATTCTGTTTTTTACAATATTATTAAGTAAAAAAAAAAAAATAAAATAAAATTTTTTTTTAGAAAATTGCCTCCTTTATTTTACATAAAAAAATGTATTTTATTAAAGAAAACCATATTGCATGTGAAAGCCCCATTTCTACCGATTAGAACGGTACCACATATTTATCGGTAGCCCCCCCATTCTTGCCCAGGAGACCCCCCTAACTGAAACAAGTAATTTTTAACATTTACAAATAAAATACAACTACCATCCACACTACAAAGGGTTAAATCGGGAAAAAAAATGACATAGGGTCCCCCCTCCCAGGGGAGGGGGACCCCATTTTTTTTTGGATTTTTAAGGGTTAAAAACCCTTAAAAATCCCCCAAAAAAATGACATGGGGTCCCCCTTACCCGAAGTAACCAGCCCGGGACCAGCTATGCAGGGCTTGTAGAAACAGGGCGCAGGGGCCAGCTTTTGTGGCCCCTGGCCCTGCAGGCTACAAAGCCCGCATAGCCCGTGGGCCCAGGCTCTTCTGCCCCCCCCCCCTGGCCTTTGGGGAGGCAGGTAATGGGGGTGCCAAGGGTTAATGGCAAGTCACCAGCTAGTGCAGGTGACTTGCCATCCCCCCAGCCTTGTGAACTGATATAGGGGTCTCATGGACCCCTTACCAGTTCACAAGGGGTTAAATGTAAAAAAAACACAGACACACAAAGAGAAAAAATATTTTATTATTTTTTTTTACTTACTTACCTCCCATCCATACTTGATCACTCTGTCCCTCGCAATCACTGGCTTCTGCTCACTTGCTAGAAGCCTTTTATAGCTGCTGGATGACAGAAAACAAAGGGTTAATTAAAAAAAAAAAAACGACATAGGGTCCCCCCTCCCAGGGGAGGGGGACCCCATTTTTTTTTGGATTTTTAAGGGTTAAAAACCCTTAAAAATCCAAAAAAAAAATGACATGGGGTCCCCCTTACCCGAAGTAACCAGCCCGGGACCAGCTATGCAGGGCTTGTAGGAACAGGGCGCAGGGGCCAGCTTTTGTGGCCCCTGGCCCTGCAGGCTACAAAGCCCGCATAGCCCGTGGGCCCGGGCTCTTCTGCCCCCCCTGGCCTTTGGGGAGGCAGGTAATGGGGGTGCCGGGGGTTAATGGCAAGCCACCCGCTAGCGCAGGTGACTTGCCATCCCCCCAGCCTTGTGAACTGGTATAGGGGTCATGGACCCCTTACCAGTTCACAAGGGGTTAAAAGTAAAAAATAAAAACACAGACACATATTTAAAAAAATGACATTTATTTATTTTTTTTTACACTATACTCACCTCCAATCCTGGGTCCCACGTCGCTGTCCCGCGCCGCTCTCTCAGCGCCGACATCTGTCAGATGCCGATAGTGATCGGCGCAGGGCGGATGAAAGGAGAGGAGGCTCCGATCGGAGCCTCCTCTCCTCTCACCCGCTCTGCACCGATCACCACCGGCATCTGACAGATGCCGGTGCTCGATGAGGGTATAGGAGGAGCGGGATGACGTCATCCCGCTCCTCCCACAAAAGGCGGGGCCGCCGCCTCCCATTAGAGGCGGCGGCCATCGCCGCCATTACGAGCGGTGAGGACCCGGAAGAGGGTCCTCAACCGAAGCCTGCGGAGCCCAGGGGGGGGATCGGACCCCCCCCTGGTGAAGAGAAGACGGCGGGCCGGGGATCGGGCGAGGAGGTGAGTCAGTGGCGCTTTTTTTTTTTTTTTAACTTATGCTGAGCGCGGGGAAAACGGGGGGGGGGGCGCCCCACTGAAGACGGAGGACGTCGGGGGGGGGGGGCGATCGGATGCCCCCCCAGGAAGAGGAGACCAGCAGCTTATCGGGGATACCAAAGGTAAGCGTTTTATTTTTATTTATTATTAACTGTTTGGGGTAAATGCCAAGCCCGTAGTTTCTAGTGGAGTGGAAGCAAGCACGTAGAAACTACGGGCTTGGCACTGAAAGGGTTATACAAAATAAGCGTGCTTCTGCCTCAGCTTTACTAAGTTATTTAATTTTGCATTGGTTTCTGTCTGCTGTCATTACACCAGGCCGCAGGGTATCCCAAACTTGCACCTAGCACCCTATCTGTTATACAAAAAAAGCGTGTTTCAGCCTCAGCTGTACTAAGTTATTTAATTTTGCATTGGTTTCTGTCTGCTGTCATTACACCAATCCGCAGGGTATCCCAAACTTGCATCTAGCACCCTATCTGTTATACAAAATAAGCGTGCTTCTGCCTCAGCTTTACTAAGTTATTTAATTTTGCATTGGTTTCTGTCTGCTGTCATTACACCAGGCCGCAGGGTATCCCAAACTTGCACCTAGCACCCTATCTGTTATACAAAATAACCGTGTTTCAGCCTCAGCTGTACTAAGTTATTTAATTTTGCATTGGTTTCTGTCTGCTGTCATTACACCAGGCCGCAGGGTATCCCAAACTTGCACCTAACACCCTATCTGTTATACAAAATAAGCAAATACATAAAAATGTCAGGCAGACAAGTGCCAGGATGTTCAAAGAGGAGTGGCAGAGACCAAGATTCAGCAGCAGACTAGGGGCGAGTGGCTGCAGGAGTCACGGTGAGAGACCTGATCTGCCAGTATCTGTCTCCACCAATAACGCATCTGCAGTGGTAAATTGGTTAACGCGCTCATCAACATCATCACAAGTTACGTCTGAGACCCCCAGTCTAGGGTCGGTAGGTTCCTCTGACACAACCCTGAGTTGGCATGCCCCGAGAGCAGTCCCTGTCCTCCCATTGCCTCTGTCCTACGCCATTCCCTCCCCCAGCGACGTATCCTATGCTTTGGGTTCAGCTCCACTCTTTAGTGAGGAGGACGATCAGATAGAGGACAGTCAGCAGCTACTGCCCAGCCATGAAATGAAGGTGGCTTCTTTAGCTCGGCAGACAAACAGTGATGTGGTCAGTGTCGTGGGTGTTGCGAGCTTTCCAGCTCCTGCAACAGACACTGAGGAAACCGAGAACATCAGTGACGTACAGCCACAACTCGGTGATGATGATGATGATGATGATGATGATGATGATGATGATGAAGCCGATCGCACTTGGGAGCCAGGTGATGAAGGGGCTTCATCGTCATCATCAGGAGAAGAGGGGCGCAGGTTGCCCCGGAGTCAGCAGCTCAGGCAGCAAGGTGTTAGCAGCATGGTTGGCAGTCAGCATGGGGGCACAATTGTAAAGCCTTGAGCCAAACGGGGCTGGGGCTGGGGTAGAGCACCTGCTGCGTGGCAGGCTACCTTATCGGGAGGTAGTGGAGCAGGGGTTCCTGGAGTTGGCGACAATAGCAGTGAATCAGTGAGGCCTGTTGGTGGGAAAAGTAGCTACTCGGCAGTGTGGCAGTTTTTCCTCAAGCATCCGCAGGAGGGTAACATGGCCACATGCAAGATATGTAGGCAGAAGGTGAAGCATGGCCAGGGTCCAAATGTTGGCACCACGGCCCTGCGTCAACATATGATGCGTCACCATAAAACGACGTGGGAGAACCGAGGCTCCCAAGGGGTGGTCCAGCCTGCTTCCTCACCAAGTGGCATGCCGCTTCCAATTTCTGCCAGCCAAGGCTCCAGCACCTCAGCCGAAGGCAGCTGTGCGTCATACCCATCCTCTGTCGCTCCTGCTCCTCCTCCTCCTCCAAGTCATGCATCCCGCCAGCAATCCATCAGCGAAGCCATGTCCAAGAGACAGCAGTATGCGCCCACTCATCCTACGGCGCAGAAGCTGAATGTGCTCCTGTCCAAGTTGCTGGTGCTGCAGTCGCTCCCTTTTCAGGTGGTGGACCTTTCAGAGAACTGATGGCTTGTGCCGAGCCGAGGTGGAGAGTCCCAAGCTGTCATTTCTTTGCCAAGAAGGCAGTACCAGCGCTGCACACTTTTGTTGAACAGAAGGTGGGCCAGTCCTTGAGCCTGTCGGTGTGTAGCAAAGTGCATAGCAGCGCCGACGTCTGGAGCTGTAACTACGGTCAGGGACAGTACATGTCGTTTACGGCCCACTGGGTGAATGTGGTCCCTTTGCAGCAGCAGCAGCAACTTGGACAGGTCATGCCGCTTCGGCCTCCGCGCTCCGTGCCCGTTGGGCCTGTGACACCATGCGACTCGGCCTCCTCATCCTTCGCCATCTCCTCACCCTCCACTGTAGGCTCAAGTCTCAGTGCCCCTCCAGTCTACCATGTGTGCAGGGCACGGAGGTGTCACGCAGTGCTTCACATGGTTTGTCTTGGCGAACGGAGTCACACAGGGGAGGAACTGCTTAAATTTATTCATCAGGAAATCCAAACATGGCTTACTCCAAGAAAACTTAAAATGGGAATCATGGTTACCAACAATGGGAAGAACATTTTGTCTGCGCTGCCCCAAGGAAGGCTGACCCATGCCCCCTGCATGGCTCACGTCTTCAATCTGGTTGTCAAGCGGTTTCTGAAGTGTTCCCCCCATATGCAAGACATCCTAACAACTTCAAGGAAACTTTGCATGCACTTCAGCCACTCATACACCGCCAAACACACCCTTCTTGAGCTACAGCGTCAGAACGGTAGCCCCCAACATAGTCTGATTTGTGATGTTTCCACCCGTTGGAATTCCACCCTTCACATGTTGGACCGATTATATGAACAGAGAAAAGCCATCACGGATTTCCTGATGACCCAAGCGGATAGGGGGACTCCCCTGTGTAACTTCAATGTTAACCAGTGGCAGCTCATACGTGACACCTGCCGTTTGCTCAGGCCCTTTGAGGAAGCCACTTTATTTGTCAGTCGGCAGGATTACGGGATGAACGACGTGATTCCACTGCTTCATGTACTACAGCACATGTTGGAAACCATGGCTGGTCAGGGCACTGGAGACATGGCGTCTACATCTTACGGCCACATGAACCCCGTTGGAACTGAACTGGAGGAGGAGGAGGAGGAAGAGGAGGAGGGGCACAGTGAAGCACAGTTTAGGCTTGGCGAAATGGCTGGTTTATCTAGTCAGCGGACAGGAGAGGAGGAGCAGGAGCAGCCAGAGGAACTAGAGGGTTTTGAGGAAGGCGAGACAGAGGACCCGGACACACCGTGGCAGTATGCAGTGGAGATGGAGACAGGTAGTCCCTCCGAGTCACTTGCGCAAATGGCAAGAAGCATGCTCATGTGCTTGCGTAGTGACCCCAGAATTGTTCCATTTGTCGCCGGGATGACTTCTGGCTGTCCACCTTATTGGATCCTCGCTTCCGGCACAAAATGGGGGCATTTTTTAAACCCGCCGAGAGGGAGGACAAACTGAACTACTACAAAGACATTCTACGTAGTCAGTTTGCTGATGCCTATCTGCGCCATGGTCCATACTCTCGCAGGTCTGACTCGGGGGGACCTCTGCGCTCACCTTCCACTGCCATGGCTGCTGGGGGGGTTGGCAGGAGCAGCAGCAGCAGCTCCATCAGCAGCAGCCTCAGTCTTCAGTCGCTAATGAGTAGCTTTCTACACCCGCATAGTGAGGCTACTCATGAGCAGCAGGAAGACCTGGAGCAGGACCTCAACCAGCAGGTCATGTCATACCTTGACATGACCATGCCAACACACCTTGAGGATCCACTGGACTTCTGGGCAGCCAAACCTGGCTTGTGGGCGCAACTAGCAGAGTTTGCCCTGGAAAAGCTGTCCTGCCCGGCAAGTAGCGTGCCATCTGAGCGGGTGTTTAGTGCGGCGGGGGCCATAGTTACGGAGAGGAGAACTTGTCTGTCAACTAAAAATGTGGAGAGACTCACCTTTGTCAAAATGAATCAGGGATGGATCAGCCAGGATTTCCACCCACCAATGCCTGATGCATGTGACTAGATTCAGCATGGTGCCACGTTTTACACTTTCCAAATGGTGCAAAACATATTTATGTCTTTATGCCAATTTTTGGGCTCCTGCTGATGCCAACTTCAGGGTGTGCCTTTCAGCCAATTTTTGGCCTCCTGCTGCTGCTGCTGCTTGCAACTCCAGGGTGTGATTCATCCAATTTTTGGGCTCCTGCTGCCAACTCCAGTGTCTCTTTCAAGCTATGTTTGGGCTGCTGCTGCTGCTGCTTGCCACTCCAGGGTGTGATTCATCCAATTTTAGGGCTCCTGAAGCCAACTCCAGTGTCTCTTTAAAGTAATGTTTGGGCTCCTGCTGCTGCTTGCAACTCCAGGGTGTGATTCATCCAATTTTTGGGCTCCTGCTGCCAACTCCAGTGTCTCTTTCAAGCTATGTTTGGGCTGCTGCTGCTTGCAACTCCAGGGTGTGATTCATCCAATTGTTGGGCTCCTGCTGCCAACTCCAGTGTCTCTTTAAAGTAATGTTTGGGCTCCTGCTGCTGCTTGCAACTCCAGGGTGTGATTCATCCAATTTTTGGGCTCCTGCTGCCAACTCCAGTGTCTCTTTCAAGCTATGTTTGGGCTCCTGCTGCTTGCAACTCCAGGGTGTGATTCATCCAATTTTTGGGCTCCTGAAGCCAACTCCAGTGTCTCTTTCAAGCTATGTTTGGGCTGCTGCTGCTTGCAACTCCAGGGTGTGATTCATCCAATTGTTGGGCTCCTGAAGCCAACTCCAGTGTCTCTTTAAAGTAATGTTTGGGCTCCTGCTGCTGCTTGCAACTCCAGGGTGTGATTCAGCCAATTTTTGGGCTCCTGCTGCCAACTCCAGTGTCTCTTTCAAGCAATGTTTGGGCTCCTGCTGCTGCTTGCAACTCCAGGGTGTGATTCATCCAATTTTTGGGCTCATGCTGCCAACTCCAGTGTCTCTTTCAAGCTATGTTTGGGCTCCTGCTGCTTGCCACTTCAGGGTGGGATTCAGCCAATTTTGGGCTCTTGCTGCCAACTCCAGTGTCTCTTTCAAGCAATGTTTGGGCTCCTGCTGCTGCTTGCAACTCCAGGGTGTGATTCATCCAATTTTTGGTCTCCTGCTGCCAACTCCAGTGTCTCTTTCAAGCTATGTTTGGGCTCCTGCTGCTGCTTGCAACTCCAGGGTGTGATTCATCCAATTTTTGGGCTCCTGCTGCCAACTCCAGTGTCTCTTTCAAGCTATGTTTGGGCTGCTGCTGCTGCTGCTTGCAACTCCAGGGTGTGATTCATCCAATTGTTGGGCTCCTGAAGCCAACTCCAGTGTCTCTTTCAAGTAATGTTTGGACTCCTGCTGCTGCTTGCAACTCCAGAGTGTGATTCAGCCAATTTTTGGGCTCCTGCTGCCAACTCCAGTGTCTCTTTCAAGCAATGTTTGGGCTCCTGCTGCTGCTTGCAACTCCAGGGTGTGATTCATTCAATTTTTGGGCTCATGCTGCCAACTCCAGTGTCTCTTTCAAGCTATGTTTGGGCTCCTGCTGCTTGCAACTTCAGGGTGGGATTCAGCCAATTTTGGGCTCCTGCTGCCAACTCCAGTGTCTCTTTCAATCAATGTTTGGGCTCCTGCTGCTGCTTGCAACTCCAGGGTGTGATTCATCCAATTTTTGGGCTCATGCTGCCAACTCCAGTGTCTCTTTCAAGCTATGTTTGGGCTCCTGCTGCTTGCAACTTCAGGGTGTGATTCATCCAATTTTTGGGCTCCTGCTGCCAACTCCAGTGTATCTTTCAAGCTATGTTTGGGCTCCTGCTGCTGCTTGCAACTCCAGGGTGTGATTCATCCAATTTTTGGGCTCCTGCTGCCAACTCCAGTGTCTCTTTCAAGCTATGTTTGGGCTGCTGCTGCTGCTTGCAACTCCAGGGTGTGATTAATCCAATTTTGGGGCTCCTGCTGCCAACTCCAGTGTGTCTTTCAAGCTATGTTTGGGCTCCTGCTGCTGCTTGACACTCCAGGGTGTGATTCATCCAATTTCTGGGCTCCTGCTGCCAACTCCAGTGTTTCTTTTAAGCTATGTTTTGGCTGCTGCTGCTGCTGCTTGCAACTCCATGGTGTGATTCATCCTATTTTTGGGCTCCTGCTGCCAACTCCAGTGTCTCTTTCAGCCAATGTTTTGGCTCCTGCTGCTGCTTGCAACTCCAGGGTGTGATTCATCCAATTTTTTGGCTCCTGCAGCCAACTCCAGTGTCTCTTTAAAGTAATGTTTGGGCTGCTGCTGCTGCTGCTTGCAACTCCAGGGTGTGATTCATCCAATTTTTGGGCTCCTGAAGCCAACTCTAGTGTCTCTTTAAAGTAATGTTTGGGCTCCTGCTGCTGCTTGCAACTCCAGGGTGTGATTCATCCAATTTTTGGGCTCCTGCTGCCAACTCCAGTGTCTCTTTCAGCCAATGTTTGGGCTCCTGCTGCTGCTGCTTGCAACTCCAGGGTGTGATTCATCCAATTTTTGGGCTCCTATAGTCAACTCCAGTGTCTCTTTCAAGCTATGTTTGGGCTGCTGCTGCTGCTGCTTGCAACTCCAGGGTGTGATTCATCCAATTTTTGGGCTCCTGAAGCCAACTCCAGTGTCACTTTAAAGTAATGTTTGGGCTCCTGCTGCTGCTTGCAACTCCAGGGTGTGATTCATCCAATTTTTGGGCTCCGTCTGCCAACTCCAGTGTCTCTTTCAAGCTATGTTTGGGCTGCTGCTGCTGCTGCTGCTTGCAACTCCAGGGTGTGATTCATCCAATTTTTGGGCTCCTGAAGCCAACTCCAGTGTCTTTTTAAAGTAATGTTCGGGCTGCTGCTGCTGCCTGCAACTCCAGGGTGTGATTCATCCAATTTTTGGGTTCCTGCTGCCAACTCCAGTGTCTCTTTCAAGCTATGTTTGGGCTGCTGCTGCTGCTTGTAACTCCAGGGTGTGATTCATCCAATTTTTGGGCTCCTGCTGCCAACTCCAGTGTGTCTTTCAAGCTATGTTTGGGCTGCTGCTGCTGCTGCTGCTTGCAACTCCAGGGTGTGATTCATCCAATTTTTGGGCTCCTGCTGCCAACTCCAGTGTATCTTTCAAGCTATGTTTGGGCTCCTGCTGCTTGCAACTCCAGGGTGTGATTCATCCAATTTTTGGGCTCCTGAAGCCAACTCCAGTGTCACTTTAAAGTAATGTTTGGGCTCCTGCTGCTGCTTGCAACTCCAGGGTGTGATTCATCCAATTTTTGGGCTCCGTCTGCCAACTCCAGTGTCTCTTTCAAGCTATGTTTGGGCTGCTGCTGCTGCTTGCAACTCCAGGGTGTGATTCATCCAATTTTTGGGCTCCTGAAGCCAACTCCAGTGTCTTTTTAAAGTAATGTTCGGGATGCTGCTGCTGCCTGCAACTCCAGGGTGTGATTCATCCAATTTTTCGGCTCCTGCTGCCAACTCCAGTGTCTCTTTCAAGCTATGTTTGGGCTGCTGCTGCTGCTTGTAACTCCAGGGTGTGATTCATCCAATTTTTGGGCTCCTGCTGCCAACTCCAGTGTGTCTTTCAAGCTATGTTTGGGCTGCTGCTGCTGCTTGCAACTCCAGGGTGTGATTCATCCAATTTTTGGGCTCCTGCTGCCAACTCCAGTGTATCTTTCAAGCTATGTTTGGGCTCCTGCTGCTTGCAACTCCAGGGTGTGATTCATCCAATTTTTGGGCTCCTGCTGCCAACTCCAGTGTCTCTTTCAAGCTATGTTTGGGCTGCTGCTGCTACTTGCAACTCCAGGGTGTGATTCATCCAATTTGTGGGCTCCTGCTGCCAACTCCAGTGTGTCTTTCAAGCTATGTTTGGGCTCCTGCTGCTGCTTGCAACTCCAGGGTGTGATTCATCCAATTTTTGGTCTCCTGCTGCCAACTCCAGTGTCTCTTTCAAACTATGTTTGGGCTGCTGCTGCTGCTTGCAACTCCAGGGTGTGATTCATCCAATTTTCGGGCTCCTGCTGCCAACTCCAGTGTCTCTTTCAAGCTATGTTTGGGCTGCTGCTGCTTGCAACTCCAGGGTGTGATTCATCCAATTTTTGGGCTACTGCTGCCAACTCCAGTGTCTCTTTCAAGCTATGTTTGGGCTGCTGCTGCTGCTTGCAACTCCAGGGTGTGATTCATCCAATTTTTGGGCTCCTGAAGCCAACTCTAGTGTCTCTTTAAAGTAATGTTTGGGCTCCTGCTGCTGCTTGCAACTCCAGGGTGTGATTCATCCAATTTTTGGGCTCCTGCTGCCAACTCCAGTGTCTCTTTCAAGCTATGTTTGGGCTGCTGCTGCTTGCCACTCCAGGGTGTGACTCATCCAATTTTTGGCCTCCTGCTGCCAACTCCAGTGTCTCTTTCAAGCTATGTTTGGGCTCCTGCTGCTGCTGCTGCCACTCCAGGGTGTGATTCATCCGATTTTTGGGCTCCTGAAGCCAACTCCAGTGTCTCTTTCAAGCTATGTTTGGGCTGCTGCTGCTTGCAACTACAGGGTGTGATTCATCCAATTTTTGGGCTCCTGAAGCCAACTCCAGTGTCTCTTTAAAGTAATGTTTGGGCTCCTGCTGCTGCCTGCAACTCCAGGGTTTGATTCATCCATTTTTTGGGCTCCTGCTGCCAACTCCAGTGTCTCTTTCAGCCAATGTTTGGGCTCCTGCTGCTGCTGCTTGCAACTCCAGGGTGTGATTCATCCAATTTTTGGGCTCCTGCTGCCAAGTCCAGTGTCTCTTTCAGCCAATGTTTGGGCTCCTGCTGCTGCTTGCAACTCCAGGGTGTGATTCATCCAATTTTACAATTTTTGGGCTCCTGCAGCCAACTCCAGTGTCTCTTTCAAGCTAGGTTTGGGCTCCTGCTGCTACTGCTGCCTTTAATTCCAGGGTGTGATTCATCCAATTTTTGGGCTTCTGAAGCCAACTCCAGTGTCTCTTTCAAGCTATGTTTGGGCTGCTGCTGCTGCTGCTGCTTGCAACTCCAGGGTGTGATTCATCCATTTTTTAGCTCCTGAAGCCAACTCCAGCGTCTCTTTAAAGTAATGTTTGGGCTCCTGCTGCTGCTTGCAACTCCAGGGTGTGATTCATCCAATTTTTGGGCTCCTGCTGCCAACTCCAGTGTCTCTTTCAAGCTATGTTTGGGCTGCTGCTGCTTGCCACTCCAGGGTGTGATTCATCCAATTTTTGGGCTCCTGAAGCCAACTCCAGTGTTTCTTTAAAGTAATGTTTGGGCTCCTGCTGCTGCTGGCAACTCCAGGGTGGGATTCAGCCAATTTTTGGGCTCCTGCTGCCAACTCCAGTGTCTCTTTAAAGCAATGTTTGGGCTCCTGCTGCTGCTTGCAACTCCAGGGTGTGATTCATCAAAATTTTGGGCTCCTGCTGCCAACTCCAGTGTCTCTTTCAAGCTATGTTTGGGCTCCTGCTGCTGCTGCTTGCAACTCCAGGGTGTGATTCATCCAATTTTTGGGCTCCTGCTGCCAAGTCCAGTGTCTCTTTCAGCCAATGCTTGGGCTCCTGCAGCTGCTGCTTGCAACTCCAGGGTGTGACTCATCCAATTTTTGGGCTCCTGCTGCCAAGTCCAGTGTCTTTTTCAGCCAATGTTTGGGCTCCTGCTGCTGCTTGCAACTCCAGGGTGTGATTCATCCAATTTCACAATTTTTGGGCTCCTGCAGCCAACTCCAGTTTCTCTTTCAAGCTAGGTTTGGGCTGCTGCTGCTGCTGCTGCTGCTGCTTGCAACTCCAGGGTGTGATTCATCCAATTTTTGGGCTCATGAAGCCAACTCCAGTGTCTCTTTCAAGCTATGTTTGGGCTCCTGCTGCTGCTGCTGCTTGCAACTCCAGGGTGTGATTCATCCAATTTTTGGGCTCCTGAAGCCAACTCCAGTGTCTCTTTAAAGTAATGTTTGGGCTCCTACTGCTGCTTGCAACTCCAGGGTGTGATTCATCCAATTTTTGGGCTCCTGCTGCCAACTCCAGTGTCTCTTTCAAGCTATGTTTGGGCTGCTGCTGCTTGCAACTACAGGGTGTGATTCATCCAATTTTTGGGCTCCTGAAGCCAACTCCAGTGTCTCTTTAAAGTAATGTTTGGGCTCCTGCTGCTGCCTGCAACTCCAGGGTTTGATTCATCCATTTTTTGGGCTCCTGCTGCCAACTCCAGTGTCTCTTTCAGCCAATGTTTGGGCTCCTGCTGCTGCTGCTTGCAACTCCAGGGTGTGATTCATCCAATTTTTGGGCTCCTGCTGCCAAGTCCAGTGTCTCTTTCAGCCAATGTTTGGGCTCCTGCTGCTGCTTGCAACTCCAGGGTGTGATTCATCCAATTTTACAATTTTTGGGCTCCTGCAGCCAACTCCAGTGTCTCTTTCAAGCTAGGTTTGGGCTCCTGCTGCTACTGCTGCCTTTAACTCCAGGGTGTGATTCATCCAATTTTTGGGCTTCTGAAGCCAACTCCAGTGTCTCTTTCAAGCTATGTTTGGGCTGCTGCTGCTGCTGCTTGCAACTCCAGGGTGTGATTCATCCATTTTTTGGCTCCTGAAGCCAACTCCAGTGTCTCTTTAAAGTAATGTTTGGGCTCCTGCTGCTGCTTGCAACTCCAGGGTGTGATTCATCCAATTTTTGGGCTCCTGCTGCCAACTCCAGTGTCTCTTTCAAGCTATGTTTGGGCTGCTGCTGCTTGCCACTCCAGGGTGTGATTCATCCAATTTTTGGGCTCCTGAAGCCAACTCCAGTGTTTCTTTAAAGTAATGTTTGGGCTCCTGCTGCTGCTGGCAACTCCAGGGTGGGATTCAGCCAATTTTTGGGCTCCTGCTGCCAACTCCAGTGTCTCTTTAAAGCAATGTTTGGGCTCCTGCTGCTGCTTGCAACTCCAGGGTGTGATTCATCAAAATTTTGGGCTCCTGCTGCCAACTCCAGTGTCTCTTTCAAGCTATGTTTGGGCTCCTGCTGCTGCTGCTTGCAACTCCAGGGTGTGATTCATCCAATTTTTGGGCTCCTGCTGCCAAGTCCAGTGTCTCTTTCAGCCAATGCTTGGGCTCCTGCAGCTGCTGCTTGCAACTCCAGGGTGTGACTCATCCAATTTTTGGGCTCCTGCTGCCAAGCCCAGTATCTTTTTCAGCCAATGTTTGGGCTCCTGCTGCTGCTTGCAACTCCAGGGTGTGATTCATCCAATTTCACAATTTTTGGGCTCCTGCAGCCAACTCCAGTTTCTCTTTCAAGCTAGGTTTGGGCTCCTGCTGCTGCTTGCAACTCCAGGGTGTGATTCATCCAATTTTTGGGCTCATGAAGCCAACTCCAGTGTCTCTTTCAAGCTATGTTCGGGCTCCTGCTGCTGCTGCTTGCAACTCCAGGGTGTGATTCATCCAATTTTTGGGCTCCTGAAGCCAACTCCAGTGTCTCTTTAAAGTAATGTTTGGGCTCCTACTGCTGCTTGCAACTCCAGGGTGTGATTCATCCAATTTTTGGGCTCCTGCTGCCAACTCCAGTGTCTCTTTAAAGTAATGTTTGGGCTCCTGCTGCTGCTTGCAACTCCAGGGTGTGATTCATCCAATTTTTGGGCTCCTGCAGCCAACTCCAGTGTCTCTTTCAAGCTATGTGTGAGCTCCTGCTGCTGCTGCTGCTGCTTGCAACTCCAGGGTGTGATTCATTCAATTTTTGGGCTCCTGAAGCCAACTCCAGTGTCTCTTTAAAGTAATGTTTGGGCTCCTGCTGCTGCTTGCAACTCCAGGGTGTGATTCATCCAATTTTTGGGCTCCTGCTGCCAACTCCAGTGTCTCTTTCAGCCAATGTTTGAGCGGCTCCTGCTGCTGCTTGCAACTCCAGGGTGTGATTCATCCAATTTTTGGGCTCCTGCTGCCAACTCCAGTGTCTCTTTCAGCCAATGTTTGGGCTCCTGCTGCTGCTTGCAACTCAAGGATGTGATTCATCCAATTTTTGGGCTCCTGCAGCCAACTCCAGTGTCTCTTTCAAGCTATGTGTGAGCTCCTGCTGCTGCTTGCAACTCCAGGGTGTGATTCATTCAATTTTTGGGCTCCTGAAGCCAACTCCAGTGTCTCTTTAAAGTAATGTTTGGGCTCCTGCTGCTGCTTGCAACTCCAGGGTGTGATTCATCCAATTTTTGGGCTCCTGCTGCCAACTCCAGTGTCTCTTTCAGCCAATGTTTGGGCGGCTCCTGCTGCTGCTTGCAACTCCAGGGTGTGATTCATCCAATTTTTGGGCTCCTGCTGCCAACTCCAGTGTCTCTTTAAAGTAATGTTTGGGCTCCTGCTGCTGCTGCCAACTCCAGGGTGTGTCAGTCAATTTTTGGGCTCCTGCTGCTGCCAACTCCAGTGTCTCTTTCAAGCAATATTTGGGCTCCTGCTGCTTGCGACTCCAGGGTGTCATTCAGCCAATTTTTGGGCTCCTGCTGCCAACTCCAGTGTCTCTTTCAAGCTATGTTTGGGCTGCTGCTGCTGTTTGCAACTCCAGGGTGTGATTCATCCAATTTTTGACCTCCTGCTGCCAACTCCAGTGTATCTTTCAAGCTATGTTTGGGCTCCTGCTGCTGCTTGCAACTCCAGGGTGTGATTCATCTAATTTTTGGGCTCCTGCTGCCAACTCCAGTGTCTCTTTCAAGCTATGGTTGGGCTCCTGCTGCTGCTGCTTGCAACTCCAGGGTGTGATTCATCCAATTTTTGGGCTCCTGAAGCCAACTCCAGTGTCTCTTTAAAGCTATGTTTGGGCTCCTGCTGCTGCTTGCAACTCCAGGGTGTGATTCATCCAATTTTTGGGCTCCTGCTGCCAACTCCAGTGTCTCTTTCAGCCAATGTTTGGGCGGCTCTTGCTGCTGCTTGCAACTCCAGGGTGTGATTCATCCAATTTTTGGGCTCCTTCTGCCAACTCCAGTGTCTCTTTCAGCCAATGTTTGGGCTCCTGCTGCTGCTTGCAACTCCAGGGTGTGATTCATCCAATTTTTGGGCTCCTGCTGCCAAGTCCATTGTCTCTTTCAGACAATGTTTGGGCTGCTGCTGCTGCTTGCAATTCCAGGGTGTGATTCATCCAATTTTTGGGCTCCTGCTGCCAACTCCAGTGTCTCTTTAAAGTAATGTTTGGGCTCCTGCTGCTGCTGCCAACTCCAGGGTGTGTCAGTCAATTTTTTGGCTCCTGCTGCTGCCAACTCCAGTGTCTCTTTCTAGCAATTTTAGGCTTCTGCTGCTTGCGACTCCAGGGTGTCATTCAGCCAATTTTTGGGCTCCTGCTGCCAGCTCCAGTGTCTCTTTCAAGCTATGTTTGGGCTGCTGCTGCTGTTTGCAACTCCAGGGTGTGATTCATCCAATTTTTGGCCTCCTGCTGCCAACTCCAGTGTATCTTTCAAGCTATGTTTGGGCTCCTGCTGCTGCTTGTAACTCCAGGGTGTGATTCATCCAATTTTTGGTCTCCTGCTGCCAACTCCAGTGTGTCTTTCAAGCTATGTTTGGGCTCCTGCTGCTGCTTGCAACTCCAGAGTGTCATTCAGACAAATTTTGGGCTCCTGCTGCCAACTCCAGTGTCTCTTTCAAGCTATGTTTGGGCTCCTGCTGCTGCTGCTTGCACCTCCAGGGTGTCATTCAGCCAATTTTTGGGCTCCTGCTGCTCCTGCTGCCAACTCCAGGATGTCTTTCAGCCAATATTTGGGCTCCTGCTGCTGCCAGCTCTAGGGTGTGTATTTCAGGCAATATAGGGGCCCCTCATAGTAATGCCACCTCAACTCTCTGCAATTGTGCCGCTCTGCGATTCTAGTAGCGATGCCTCTGATCTGCATGTCCTAATTATTTTCAGTATTATTTCACTAACCCAGCACGCATCCTATGTGTGTTACAGCAAGGCAGAATGGTTTACAACCCTATTGAGGCTCTAGGAGGCTCAGAAATAGCTGTTTTTAATAGCGATTCGTCGCGAATAAATTCGGGTCGAAACGATTTTTCTCGGAAAATTCGGCGAATCAGTCGAATCGAATTTTTCAAAAGTTCGCTCATCTCAAATTGAGATACTAAACATGTAGCTCTAAAACACTGCCAACCAGCTATTAATTGGCCAATTAGAGCTAATATGACACAGTGTTGACTGTTTCATTACTTCATACTGTGTACAGAACTAATTGTGGTGAAAGCAAATTAATGGGAAAGATGGGGAAACAAGGCACTAGAAAATAATTACCTGGAGTGTTTCTTTACAGTACCTGCACTGTCTATTTTATTTTAGTCAACAGCCAGCGAAGGCTGCGGAAAAAGTGGTATTTGTCGTGTTCATAGAAACTTGATAATGGCATTAATTTATCTTAATGGCTTGTTCTATTGTTATAAATAGTAAAATTAGCTGAAATTGTCTTGCTTTTGCTGGTTCAGATGGCTCTGGATGGCCCCGCGTAGCAGATGAGTAGATAATTTGGTGTGCTTGACAGATATCAAATAATTTGCTATGTGGAACATGAGTAATGCTAGTGCCATTAATGTCCATTCTCCTCTAAATTCATTACTGGCCTTTTCCCTTTTATCTTTTTTAATGCTGGGGCCATTTTTCTCCATTTCAAGTGGCTGCACTGAGCCTATTCATATTATTCAGCCGCCCATTAACATTCTATATGTGGGGAACATTCGGCAGAAAAACAACTCTTTATGGAATGATTAGGGTGGCGGCAGGCTACGCCGAAGAGACCATACACAATGCTTTGCTTACAGTGATTACAAATAGCTGCTGATGTTAAACAGGCAAATGTGACTCAAAATAAATTTAAAATGCCTTTTGTTTGTCCTGCGAGGAAGGAATGCGAAATGAACAAAAAAATCTGGTTTATTGTTAAAGCATAAGTGGACTCTTTAAGTACTAACCTAGTGGCTCAATAAACATATTTTCTTCCTACACGCCAAAAGCAGAACACGTCTTTTACATGTTATGTGTTCTATAGAAATAGAATGAACGTGCTCATATCACCAAGTCAGAATCCTTTACCTTTCTATTACCTTTCTGATTGGTTGCTTTAAACAGGAAAGCAATCAGGTGTAGGTTAGGTTAGCTTAGTGTCCCTGTGGACCAGAAATGTCCCTGGCATAAAGCTGTCAGGGTGGGTTTAGCTCCTCTTTAAAACTAAAATAATTTTTCAGAGCTGAACTTTATAGATAACATGAAGTTTATTTTCTTTTATTAGATCATCATTGTAGACACACAGCATTTTGAGGCCACTCAGGGCCCCTTCCTTAGGTTCAGATGGAGCAGAGTAAATGGTTCTTTGGCCAACGAAGTCACACTGGGTAATGCAGGTTTTTCCAATATTTAAAATATCATGTCATTCTCCTTTTGCCCCACCAGATAGCACATGTGCTTTGTTCATCAAGCCATAGCGCCAGGTAACAACTGGTAGCGCCAGGTAACAACTGGTAGCGACAGGTAACAACAAGTAGCGAACGGTGACTGCCGGGCGCTGTACGCAATACCACATTTATCAAAGCGAATTTGGTGAGCGACTATAACAGCGACCGATTCATCATCACAGACGGCTCACCACATACCACCGGCGCTGTGGCTTCCTGGTATTACCTGTCGCTCTCCCATACATTTTAGTGGACAATCCTCTTATTCTCTTTAAACAGGGTTTTATTTTTTTAAATGATCAAATAATTGTGTCACCTCTCATGGCCTAGAAATAGTATTTTTTGAACCTTTCTTTGATTTATAATATTTTTATGCAGATTTGCCCTTACAGGTCTGGTATTAAAGTGTTCATGTTACAATGTTATAACAATGTAATTCCATGTGTTTTCGCTTTGTTACTAGGGGATACGTGTTCAAAAACGGACTTTATTCTCACACCATCTGGCGCTCTGGGCTACAACTACCCGATTTTAAGTGCCGGCACTGTGTGAGGCTACTTTTTTGATTCTGTCGCTCCCGTACAGCGCTGTACTGGTGTTAGAGCGACTCACACAATATATTCATCAATGCCGGCCAGTGACTGAGACGCTCTGAAACTGCGAACCATGCCAAGCACAACGACTACTAGCGGTCGCTCTCAACGCCTCACTACAGACGGTTATCTGTCGATACCTGGTGCTAGTAATGAATCAGCCTGCCCGATATTTCTTTTTCCAATATATTAGATGCAATCATGCAGCTGCAACAGTAAGGAAGGACAGGTTTCACAGACTTCATACAGTGGCAGCCCAGAGGAATCCTGCCACCTTGACCCTACCTTTTTTGAGAAATGCTTTAGATGCATCCATACAGCCACAACAGTGGTCCCATAAGTGGCTCTTTATAAAGAATTCAAAGGTTTCACAGCCTTACCTCCGATGCAGCCATCACCCTGGAGCAATCCTGTCACCTTAACCCCACTTTTTTTTTTTTGAAAAATGCCTTAGATTTAGCCATGTGTTTCCACAAGTGGCCCAGAAATGTACAGGTTTCCTTCAGTGGCAGATATCATCCTAGAGGAATCCTATTTCTTTGATCCAACTTTTTGATTTTTTGAAAAAATCTTTGGATGCTGCTATGCGAGCGCAGCAGTGCTCTCTAGGAATCAGGTAGCCTTAATCTAACACACCTCATCGAGTCACAGGCTTCCAGTGGTGGCTGGTCGCACTGGCTTCCCAGTTGTGTGTAAAAAGGCTTTATGTGCAGCCATTCAGCGCAACAGTCCACTTAAGGAAACTGAAAACCTTGTTTCTTGGTAAGATAAGACATGTTCCCCCAAGTGGCCCCTTCAAAGTGCCCTTTCATTTACAGGTTTCACAGGCTTCCTTCAGGGGCTGCTATCACCCTGGAGGAATATTGTTGCATTGACCCCAAATGTATTTACCAAAAATACATTAGATGCAGCCACATGTGGCTGCAACAATAATTTGATACAGTATGTGGCTGAATGCCTGACCTGCCACCCCCAATTCCATCATTTTGTACACGTCTCCAGATTTGTCAGACAAACATTAGTCAAAGGATCATCTAATTTAAATCCAACTTGGTAAAAAATCAACTGATTTTCTGATAGTCCTCTGAAAGTTTGCTCAACTGGTCTCTTCAGGATAAAGCTTTAAATAAATGGAAAAAGCTTTTAATAAATAAATTATTAAGGTACAACAGATGATAAAGGAAAATGCTCATGTACTGTATATAAAAGTGCTCCCTCCGAGGTTGTGTAGGAATCAAAAGGAGACCCTGCACTGAGGCTATGAAGAAAAATAAGAGCTGGTTGCATGGAGGGGTTTAAGTAAACTGGCCATTTTTTGGGGTCTTCAAAGTGGGACAGTTCAAAGCAGTTTGCGGGTGATGGGTGTGGTAGGGATGTGGTTTAGCATGTGGCTTAATTAAGGAATTAGGAATATTTGGTCTATAAAAGATGTTGGTGATGGAGCCAATGATCAGAAGTCCATGCATTCCACTGACACCATTCAACCAAAGAGTCAAAGCCGTTGTAAACTATCCAGCATTCTGCAATTGGTGAGAAAGTCTTCCCCATGTCAGCAAAGTGGGACATCTAGGTGTTTCAAAGAAAGTTAACCCTCTGCACACTCACACTATTGAAAAACCTAGCTAACACTTGTTAAGAACATGGACTGTTAGTTAACATAGATTGCAATGAATGTAGAAGTGAGGTAGCCACGTCAAGGCCGTCCAATTTGTACCCCGTCCCTAACATTACTAAGTTTAAAAGTTTGTGCAGACATTGCTACTTCTTTACTTGTGTGTGCACAAGCAATGCAATACATGAATCAGCCTGTCTAAAGACATTGCAATAACTTCACTTGCTTGCACACACACACACATTGAAAAATGCTTTACTTGCCTGCACAGTTGTTACATTTGCAGGTCAGTGGCCAGATCTACTAATTGTAGCTCTCCCAATGTAACAGGGAGTCTAATTGGCCTCTACCTAAAACCCCTCAGCTGAACTGTAACACTGTGCAGGCAAGTAAAGCATTTTTCATTGTGTGTGTGTGCAAGCAAGTTAAGTTATTGCAATGTCTTTTTTTAAAATTAATTGTGATAATGTACAGAACCAAAATTAGAAGAATGTTGTCTCTGTCCAAATATTTATGGACCTAACTGTAACATTTTAAAGTGATATTTCAGGCAAAGGCAATTGTTGGTCCATTGTGTTAAGCTGCATTTGGCACTGTCCTAAACTGATTTCCATTTCTAAATTGAAAAAGAAATGGCCAAGATATCAAGGTTTAGAGTTTTACCTAATTATTTCTCTTAGAAAAAAGTGGGTATGGGCCTCAGAACTGTGATGCATAATATAAGTATAATGGGCGAGGTCTGTAGGAGCCAGAGAACTTCAGACACTCCCAAAGTGTTGTGTACATTTCCAAGTGTATATGTGCGCAGTCCTTAAAGTGGACCAACACCCAGGATTTTGACTATCCTGGGTTTTGGTCCACTTCGGCGGGGCACCCCGATCGGGGGTGCCCCGCTGTGTGAAACCCCCCAGAAAGCCCCAAAATCTTACCTGTCCCCGCTCCCACGTGACTGGACGGTCCAATCCCCGCCAACGTCCAGGCGGGGATCAGGAACGTCCAAGCGGCTGCCGCCGCCGCCGCCTCCCTCGCGTCACTTTCGGCGCGCGCGCGCCCCCGCCAGCCATTCGCAGACGGCCGGCGCGGGCGCGCGCACGCCTACAGGGGCGCGAGGGAGGCGGCGGCGGCCGGCCGCCGCCGAAGATCAGGTGAGCGATTTGGGGTGTCTTGGGGGGGTTTCACCCCGCGGGACATCCCGATCTCGAATCTTATAGATTTCCGGGCCGATCACCTCTCGGTGTTGGTCCACTTTAAGCAAATGCACACAATCCCAAATGTACATGCACACAGTACCAAGGCACATGCGCGCACTCCCAAACATACATGCGCGCAATCCTTAAGGGAGCACTCCCAGGTGCAGATGCACACACTCCTAGATCAGTAGGGGGGCAGGTAGTAGGGCCAGTGGACAGGTAGGTGGGCTGGTAGAAATATGAGTTAGTAGGTTGGTATGCAGGCGGGCAGGTCAGAGAGTAGTTGTTGGGACTGGGCAGCTGTCATGTGCAGGCAGCCTCCCCCCTACCCTGTCTTCTGACAGGTCTTGGGTCTGTGGCTGATCCGCCACTAGCCAGGACTAGAGCAAGAGGAGATGGGGTGGAAACTCTCCTGGCTGGGGAGAGAGGCGGGGAGAGGGGTGCGGCGGCTGCCCCCCGCACTGGCTGGGATGAGATTTAGAGGAGGGGTGTCGGCCACTGCTCTCCTATCTGGCACCGTCCAGGAGGAGGGAGAGAAGTGTAATGGCGGACGTTCAGATGATGAATGTATCTGAGGGGTAGGCTACACATGGGGAGGGGGTGGGAGGGAGTGACATTTCTGAGTGTTGTTCAATGTGTCATTGATGTAATAGTTAGACAGGGAAGCAACATGTCACCTAGCTATTTACATGTAATTAAAACATTATCACCATCTGTGTGCCCTTTATTCTTAAATCGACCCAAAAGCTGCCACAGCAGGCCTGGAGTCTGAAAGCCAATCAGTGTTTTCAAAAGTGCCTTGAGGGTGTGGCCTTGGAGGTTTATTGTTGAAAACCAGGCCGAGCTGGCTGTATCATGCAAGGAACTCAGGCAGGTGGGGAGAAGGGTTTTGTTCCACTTTAAGAAACATTCTGAATGTCATAACCAACAAAAGAAAGTAATGGAACATCAGAGAAACCAAAAAAACAAAAAAGGTGGGTAGGGAGGGAGAAAAGCCTCATGCCAAAAACAATTGTATGTACGAATATATATAAATATATATATTTGGCAAATAATGAACTATCTCCAGAGAGTCTGGAGTCATAGAGAGAGGACTCACACAGTCAGCTGTGAGCTGTTCACATTGTAATACTGTAGCAGGTGCATGGCTGTTATATAATGTAATATACAAAATGTGTAGGGAAAAGACCCATACACGAAAAACACAGCGCTGTATACTTTAAAACAATTCTCTAATAGTCCTTGGGTTGTTTATATTAAATATTCCCGGCGCTGGAGAGAAAACAATACCGTATTGGTGCGGTCACAAGAACAATTGGAGATAGTGTCTGCTGTTAAACAGACAACGGCACTCCGCGGGGATTTTCATTTAATGCATAATTCAAACAGAAAGTCACACCCTCCGTGCTCTTCAACAAAAACAATCTTGTGGATCCCGCCACCAAAACTGTTTAAATTAACGTACCAGAAGGTTTCACCAAAAAGCGCATTTAAATACAGATCCTCGTAGGGGGCGTCCTCTCTCCTTATATAAAGGCCAAACTGCCCACAGATCCAATTTAATACGTTCAACACACTCAGTTATTCAATCTAGGTCCTCTTGAGGGACTCTCCTCCATTAGTTCAATCGGGCAATATTCAAAATCAAATGTGCATAAAGAGAAATAGAAAACCACATAATATATATATATATATATATATATATATATATATATATATATATATCCCCGCGGAGTGCCGTTGTCTGTTTAATAGCAGACACTATCTCCAATTGTTATATAATGTAATACAACAGGGAGCAGCCATCGCTATGATGTGGGTTTTCATCATTTTTCCCCTCTTGTTTCTACTCCTTTTTTAACAGCATTAGTTTTATTACTCTCAGCGTGGCTGCCTCTGTAGGTAAGAAAACAAAGATTGCATTTTATTATTCAGCTATTGGGGAGAGTTGGAGGGGGAGCATTTAGATGCAGGATTGTCCTTTAAATCATAAAGTTGTCCTACAGTTGTCCTTTAAAGCATAAAGAAACCCTGAAAAAGAGTTTATCTATGTTTTCCCCACCCCCTACATACACATTGCCCACATTAAAAATCACCCTACCTGCACCTATTGCATTTGTTTAACCTTTTAACATCCAAGATGGTGGTCCGTGGAGTCTTCTGAATATGTCGCTCTGCATTCTGGGATTTCCTTTTCCAGACCCCAGCTCTGCTCTGTCTGTGCAAAGCACAGCTATAACCTGCCCCCTGTACTTTTCACCCCTTTCCACTCCTTAATATGTGAAGCTTCTGAGGCAAGATGTGGCGCCCGTATACTAGAGTCCTGAACTGAGTGCAGCCCAGTGCATAAGAATAATAAGTAAGCTACTAAAAACTGAAAATATATTAATTTTAGATGCTGGGGAATCATTTTTTAAAGGTCTGGGCTTTTCATTAAATGATGCTGAAGGTCCCCTTTAAGTTGATGGAAAAAAAAATGAAGGCTTGTGTGGTCAGAATTATATAGTGGAATGATGGAGATCACTGGCCACTGAGTTACCTTTTGACCTTTGTAAACTACACCCATTATGTTCCTATTTGATACTTGAATTCTGATGATTAAGTGGCCTGTTTTGTTCACTTAACTCTGTGAGTCATGGCTGGATACCACTCTTTTCAGTTTTAGTGCTTGGCTGAAATGCGATACATCATTTATAAGTGCAGGTCACCGTCTATAGAGCCAGTAAAAGCTTTTAATCACAGCTATTTTGTGATGTGGATGATCCTGAGTACATCATTAGAAATCATTAGAAATCTTACAAAGGTGCATTTTTAAAAGAAGAACATTGACAATTATCTAGAGATCCATCTACTTAACTACATTGTTCTACATAATGATAACAGCTTTATCTGAACATTGTGTAGGAATTAGATGAGATAAACATTCAGCATCAACATAAGTCAAAACACATGAAATCACACCTGCAATGTAAATTGCGTAATATTAAAAATACATATAAACATATTGGCGAATGAGAGGAGGGGTCACTTATACACCCGAACTGAATAAAACTCCCGCCAAACCTGTGGTTTATTCTCTCATGGTAGGAATAAAATCCAGGGGTGACAGGTTTAGTGTATTAGGGGTGACAGAGCCTCTCACACCGGATATCCTTTTCTTTCCAATAAAAATAAGGAAGAACAAGTCTGGCTAGATCTTTCCCGGTGCCTGGTGTATAAGTGACCCCTCCCCCCACCATCCAGCATATTGATATGGATTTTTATCATTGGGCCATTTTTTCACAATAGTGCTCCTTTAAGAAGAAACTTCATTTACATTAAAAAATATAGGGGTTATCCAGTGGTGTAACTAAATGTGACGGAGCCCCAGTGCAAATGTTAAATGGGGTCTTTTTACAGCTCATAACAATAAACTTTATTTGTTTTATAACGCAATTGGATGCGGCTAGACAACTAAACACTGAAATAGCATAGACAAATGGTGCTTCCTTTATCTAACTGATGCCAAGTAAGAACAAATTTGACAAATAAGGCGGAGGAGCAACAATGATGGACCTTCTGGTCCCCGGTGCAGTTGCACCCCCTCAAGTTATGACCCCTTGGGGTTATCCAAACAAGTGTTACTGGCTAAGAGAGAAAGGAGCCATTGTAACTGCGACTGAAGCAGATTGTTACTGATGAAAAAAAGAGGAAAGTTTTTGTTTGGCCTGGATGGGGACTTAATTAATCAGTGGACAGTGGTTAGATTTTGAAACATATCCCATCAAAGACCAAGGGTTCCTTGGTCTGCCCACCCAATTTGGCACGACACAAGGACGTCCACGACCAGGCTCATCTAAAAGCTTTTGTGAGGGAGCCCACTTGGCTGGTCTGAACTCTTTGCTGCTGCCTCAGAGCATTGTCCCCACTGACCTGTCCTTCTTGGCAATGACATATACTCATATACACACTTATACAAAGAGTGATTTTCCCAAAGGCACCAAGAAGTCTGAATGCTTCTCAAAAAGCAAAGCAAAATTGTGGTCAGTGGTCACCTCCTCCGTGACTAAGATGTCCCAAATGTGGGCCAAAACCTTGGGCTTAGCTGATCATTTTTGAAATCCTTGACCAGCTTGGAAATGGTGTCAAATGAGTCATTTCGAAGCATCTCCAAATCCCCATTCATATGTAAATAGCTTATGTATTCTAATCGATCCTGCTTTCCTTGACTTAATTTGGGGTCATAGCTGAGCTCAGAAGGGTGTGTCAGGGCGTAGCTTTATGAGACTTGAGCATGCTCTGCTGTGGTCAGCAACAGATGTGGGACCACTGTGGGGTGTCAGGCTTGCTTACACACTAAGGAACAGAGTGGAACAGAGTTAGACCACTTGCTTGCGTGGCTCTGGAGAAATAACATTTTGGAGCCCTGCAACGGCTTCTACCAGCACTGCAGGAAATGGAAGGAGAGGCACATGGAACAGGCATCAGGTAAACTGCTTTCTGCCTTTTTATTGCCGTTGGGTTTACAGTCCCTTTAACTTTTCCATAGTGGACCTAGAAAAACACCAGTACAATTTCCTTACAGTTATCCAGGGCTAGCACCCATGCATGGCAGAAAATATTTGTGAATTATTGTGCACCAGTCGTTCTATTCAACCAGTGGTATTTTTGCATAAAGTGGTGAGAAAATTAGGGATATATTCAGTATATGACACTTACTTTATCATTATTTAAATATTTTGCAGATTATTTAAAGCGAACCAAAACCCATCAGTGATGCAAAACCAAATTAGCCAATCTTCCAGTCGATAATCCTCTCTGTGGGAGTAGAAAAATAAATGGCTAATATTGCCTACCTAGAAACAAAGGGGTCGATTCAGAGCCAGGTGAGAATTCTCATTTCTTTTTTAGTAGAGAAAATTCCCATTGACTTTCATTGTCTACCGGGTGTAAATGTTCTCCTGGCTCTGAATCAGCCCCAAGGTAGACAATGAAAATGAATAACAGTTTTCTCTCCTAAAAACGCATTGAGAATTCCCACCAGGCTCTGAATTGACCCCCATATGGTCCACCTGTGTGTGTATGTGCTCTTTATCTTAGTATAGATGGATTCTTATCCCAGGCATGTTTATATTCACTTACTGTTGATATTTCAGTTGGAAATATAGTAAACGCCATTTTTGGCATTCTGTTCCCAAGCTTCTACGTTGTCAGTTCACAGGTCCTATGAACCAGGGAAGCCATGCATTTACTCCTCCTTTATTTTTTCCTCTCCTCAAATCCTAGGCACTAGATCGTGATGCAATCCGGCAATTGTTGGTCCTGCCACTCAAACCCTCTGAAATCTGGTAATTTACGGAAATTGCCAGATCTGTTGCTGGGAAAGGAGAGAGGACAGAATGGCAAAATGTCATCTAAGACGTAATGCCCGTGGGGTGAGGGATACAGAGGTTATTACCCAGAGATGGCTTTTTGTTCGCTTTAAGCTTGGCGCATAATACAATTCTGTGAGTACTCACCTGTAGAATTGGTATTATAAGTATATTCCTTACACATGGGGGGTAATACATCCACAAGATGGCGCTGGACTGCAGAAAAAGACTTGTGGCCACTCCCGCCCCCCTAAAAAGCCAGGAACCTCCCACTAATTCCCAGTGTTGACAAGCAGTTATACAAGAAGCAGGGAGAATCAATAAACATAAACTGAACAATCACCATACAAAGGTAACCAAGAATAATGATAACAAGGGCGGGATGGAACAGGACGTGCTGTATACATATAATACCAATTCTACAGGTGAGTACTCACAGAATTGTATTATTCCAAGTATACAGCACGTCCTGTTCCAGAATATTCCTTACACATGGGACATCCAATAGCAGTGTCCGTAAGGTAGGGTGGGATCCCCAAAAGTAGCAGCGGGCAGTTTAAACCACTGCCGCCTGCAGGACTTTGCGGCCAAAAACAGCATCCGCTGAGGCCCTAACATCAACCTTGTAAAACTTAGAAAAAGTATGAACAGAAGACCAAGTGGTGGCCTTGCAAACTTGTTCAACAGAAGCTTGGTGCTGAAAAGCCCAAGATGCACCAATAGCACGAGTAGAATGAGCAGTAAGGCGGAAGGGAGGATTCCTCCCCTTAGCAGAATAGGCTTGTATCCTGACGGATCCACTTACTGATAGAGTGATAACAAAAAGAGCATCAGTCTTCCTAAAAGACTCAGTAGCTACCAAATAGAACTTCAAGGTCCTGACAACATCCAAAGAGTGTAAAACCCGCTCCTTAGGGTTACTAGGATTAGGACACAGAGAAGGCAAAACAATGTCTTGATTGAGATAAAAAGCAGACACAACCTTAGGCAAGAAATCTGGCTTGAACCGAAACGCCACCTTGTCCTGGTGTCTCTCAAAGTAAGGAGGTTTAATGGAAAGCGCCGCCAACTCAGAAACACGCCTAACAGAAGTGATAGCCACCAAAAAGGCTACCTTAAGAGTCAAAATACAAATAGGCTCAAAAGGAGAACCCTGCATGGCAGATAAAACCAAATTCAAATCCCAGACTGGTAACAAAGGCTTACGTGGCGGGCGCACGTAAGTAACCCCCTGGAAAAAAGTCTTAACCAAACGGTGGTTGGCAAAAGACCTTTGGAAGAAAATAGCCAAGGCTGAAACATGGCCCTTGCGGGTACTAAGTTGAAGGCCCAAATCCAAACCATGCTGCAAGAATTCCAGAATCCTGGGAATAGAAAACACCCTACAGGGAAAAAACTTAGACTCACACCAGGCAATGTAAGCATGCCAGACCCTGTAATAGATAAAGGACGAGGACTTCTTCCTAGCCCTAATCATGGTATGAACAACAGAGGCAGGCAACCCCTTTTCCATCAAGATGGAGGTTTCAGCAGCCAAGCAGTCGAAGCCAGTGTTTGTAAATTGGGATGGCACAGCTGCCCCTGAGTGAGCAGATCTGGGTCCTTGGGCAGGACGTACTGATCTAGTGCCAACTGCACGATGTCTGCGAACCACACCCTTCTTGGCCAACAGGGGGCCACCAGGATGGCTGGCACCCCCCCTGGGCTATCTTGCGCAGCACCCTGCCCAGCAGAGGAAACGGAGGCAACACATAGAGGAGCTGAAAGCTCTTCCAAGACAATGCTAGTGCATCCATGGCCAAGGCCAGAGGATCCTGGGACAGAGAGACAAAGACTGGAAGCTTGTGATTGTGACGGGACGCAAACAGATCCACATCCGGCAGACCCCAGCGGTGACACAGAGAGCGAAATACCCTGCTGCTGAGGGACCATTCTCCCAGACGAGAAGTCCCCCTGCTCAGGGAGTCCGCCTCCAGATTTTCCACCCCCGGAATATACACTGCCGAGATGCAGGGAACATTCTCCTCCGCCCAGGACAGAATCAGAGACACTTCCTTGAGGGCGCTCTTGCTCTGGGTCCCTCCTTGATGATTGATGTAGGCAACCGCCATCTGGTTGTCCGAGCGGATCTGAACAGCCCGACCCCGAAGGTGTGGGGTCAATTGTGTGAGAACCAACCTCACCGCCCTCAGTTCCAGAATGTTGATAGGGGTATGGGCCTCCTGAGGGCCCCACTGACCCTGGAATTTCAAGGACTTCCGGAAGCCCCCCCAACCTGTCAGACTGGCATCTGTAGTGACAGTCTCCCAGCAAGGTGACAGAAAGGTCCTGCCCACCAAGACATTCCTTGAGTCCAGCCACCACAAGAGGGACCGCCTGGTCAGGGGGTACAGAACAAACTCCTGATCCAGGGACACAGGGTCCCGATCCCATACCGACAGTAGGTGAAGAGATCTCATGTGAAACTGAGCATAGGGAACCACTTCGAAACTGGACACCATCAGGCCCACCAGCTGCATCCTCTGCCGAATGGAGGGATGCGGACAAGACAGTAGTAATTGGGCCTGAGCTTGAAGATTCTCCACCTTCTGCTGAGGGAGAAACACCTTGACCTGAGATGTATCCAGCGTCATGCCCAGAAAGGACCTCACCAGAGACGGGAACAGAGAAGACTTGGGATGGTTGATCACCCAGCCGAATGACTCTAGTGTGGTCACCACCACCGGGGTATCCAGCCCGGCCTGATGGAAGGACTGGGACGAGATCAGAATGTCGTCCAAATAAGGGAGAATGCGAATGCCCTGAGCTCTCAGCAGAGTCATTACACCCGCCAGCACCTTGGTGAATACCCTGGGAGCCAAGGTGATACCGAAAGTCAGTGCCACAAATTGATAATGCTGATCTCCCAGAGCAAACCTGAGGAATTTCTGATGACCTGGAAAGATTGGTACATGAAGGTAAGCGTCCTTGATGTCTACGGAGGCCATGAAGTCGCCTGGGCGCAGTGAATTGACTGCTGAGCGCAGCGTCATGCAAAAATGCTTGAATCTGACAAACTTGTTGAGACACTTTAAATCCAAGATGGGCCTGAGGGACCCATCCTTTTTGGGGACCGTGAAGAGATTCCCTAAAAAGTACAGGGCAGATGACCCCCAACTCCAGAAGGTTTTGGACGCAAGGCGCAGGCCCTAAGCTGACCGGGGGTTTTGAGCCATCCGGGATCTGAGGAATCTTGGGGGCGGCCAAGCTGCAAACTCTATCTTGTAACCGGAAGAAACAACCTCCTGGATCATCTGTCTGCTACACGTCGCCTCCAGACGTGAGCAAAGAGCCGAAGCCGTCCCCCCACCCGGATGGGTGAGGGCGCCTCCTCGTGCCTGAGGGGGCTTAGGGGAGGATTTGGGCTTGGGACCCCAGGAGAGGCCAGGGCGGCCACGTCCTCTGCCCCACGTGCTCCAGCAAAGGAAGCTCCTCGACCAGCCCTGGAAGCGCGGAAGGAGGGGAGAGAGGCACCAGTCCCCCGAAAGGGCCGAGACGGCCTCCTACGTTGAGGTAACCTACCATCCCTGGCAAACAAGTCCAAGCGCTCACCAAAGACGCGAAGCCCCTTAAAGGGAAAACCAGTGAGAGCCTTCTTAGCAGCGTTATCAGCTACCCACTGACGCAGCCAGACAGAGCGACGTATAGCCACCAACAGGGCAGACGTCCTCCCACACATTCTAATGGCATCATCCATAGCAGATAGAACATATGTAACAAATTCATAGCAAAGCAGGAGAGATCTATACTCCTCTCCTCCCACAACATCAGAGGCCCCATCTAAGAAATTCTTAAGCAGCCCTTTAATAGCAATAGCTGTAATGGCAGAGGCACAAACCGGGTGCAGCGCGGTCCCCAGGCAAAGGCATGACAAGCCAGCTGGTCCATGCGCCGGTCCTCACTATCCCGCAGGGTAGTAGTGTCAGGAGAATGCATGACAGATGTATTGGACAGCCCCAGAATGGGCACGTCCACCTCGGGAGGACATGACCAACGCTTAATCACATTAGCAGGAAAGGGATACCTCTTGTCCCAACTCTTGGACACCCCAGGTAGCTTACTAGGCTGTTCCCATTCCTTGAGCACCAGATTATTAAAGTGAGTCTGCTCAGGGAACTCCAAGCGTGGCTTCACTGTATGAAAAAGCTCACCCTGCTGCGGAGCCACTGCAGGAGGGGAAATACAAAGTACCTAAAAAATGTGAGACAACAACCTATCAGTGTCATCTGAGGACCATTGGTCTTCTCCAAAAGGAGATAACGGGGGATGAACAGCGCTTGTAGAAATGTAAAAGAGCTGCAGCCTGGCCGGTTGGCTAAACCGTAAAACAAGGATGAAAAAAAGGGACCTCACGCTTCACATCAGCTGCTCGGTGCACAGTGTTGCCAGCGTCTGAAGTCTACAGTTGTTGTTTACGTCTGGATGTTGGAAGGATTTGTCTTTTGCTGATTGTTTTTTCAGCCAGCGTGATTGGAGGATATCTAACCAATCCCATCCTTTGTGACCATAGCAGAGAAAGCTCTGCATGCCAAACAGACATTCAGTGGAGGAACTGCTGCGCTCTTAAAGGGCCCGCTACTCACAAACTTATGCACCACTGTATGTGGTAATTTTATGTTTCTGTGAATCATAGGTTTATGATAGTAATAAAGGAAGTTGAAATATACACACCACAGCGCGGAATCATCATTCTGTCAAAGTGCAAGCTAAATATAAAGCCGGCCCAGGTCAGGTTTTAACCACCGGGCCTGGCGGGTAAGTCCCATTTTCTTTGTCCTATTTATAGATAATTCTATAGTAGGTGTGAATTGTGGGTATATACATATTGTTCAGACTGCAAAGTTGTGCTCACACACTCTCCTTGCAGTGAAAGAAAAGTTTTTGAGGATACTGTAGTAAAAGCATCTGATTGGTGGATAAGATTAAATCATATTCTTTATCCTAAACACCTGAGTATCCAACAGAAACAAGCGCGCCTGTAGATAGACTAACGGACATTGGCAGCTGGTGCTGTCTTTTGCCCCTTATATCTATCAATCCCCCCTTTTTTTCTCCAAAAGGAGACCCGGTATCACCATACACCCTAGGTTGTTCCTCAGATGATTCTGAATCAGAGAATAGTTCCCCCTCCTCAAGGCGACCATGTCAAAAAATTCCTCAGCCTCAACAGGGAAGAGGGACAGTGGGGGATAGATGCCGCTTCTTGGCAGAAGCCTTACACAGGCCCGACCCAGCAATATGCTTTTCAATGCTGGCCACCCGTGCACCCAAATCCGATTGAGACTCACCGCTAGTATGCCCCTCGCTGGGGGTCAAATGCAAGCATGGGGGGGTAGGTGAAGCCAGAGGGGGCGCCGCACCAGGGCCCAAAGCAGGCGGCCCAGACTGCAGCGCAAGTACCTGCTGGGCGCAGGTTACACATACCCTGACATCTTCACTTATAGGGGAAACCCCACACGCAGCACACAGCCGAGCTTGCCCCGAAGGAACCCCAAGCACATTATCTCCAGAAGCCTCCATATGGTGATTTTTACAAAAAGTATGCACAATAGTCAGAACAGGGACACAGCTAAACAGCCACCCTATTTGGGATGCCCCCCGAAACTCGCTAGGGAAAGTGGGAGATTGGCAATAGGCAGGTCCGAGAGAACCACAGTCAAGGGACCAGCCTGCAAGACACAATAATGTACACCATAAGCATCCCTAGCCATACAATAATAAACCAAAGATAAAGAACCCCGTAAGGGACTCACGGACCAAACCTGCAAGTGCACAGATAAGCCGATCACCAACCGCATCGCAGAACCGCAATGGAAGGGCCACAAAATGTCGCCGACAGCAGTACCTAGAGGGGCGGACTGCGAGTGCATGACGCGCAAGGCGTCAAATCGCGGTACCCACCCCCCCCCCCCGAAGAGGGCGAAAACAAGATCACGTGATGCGCCAGCACCATGACAGTTAAACAAAAAAAAACAATAAAAGCGCCAACCACCGCGGAGCACCGTACAATGGCCTCCACACACACCAAACACAAGTGACAAAAAAACACAGTAGTAAAAGCACAAGAGTGTATTCCCCGGGCGTCCCCTGCTGATCTCGCGGAATGCAATGAGGGGGTCCTGCACAACCATCAGCGTGAAAAGGGAGGGAGGGAGGGGGAGGAAGGAGGGATAAATATCCTGAGATAAAGGGCTGGGGGCATCCCAATGAGGCTCACCATAAAAAGCCTGTCGCCGGCTACCCTTTGGTACAGGGTCTTGCGGCCCGGAGCAACGCTCCTTCAGCACCTGACCCTAGTGCTGTCCTACCTTCACCCGAACCGTCAGCCATGGCTGGGAGGCAATGGGTCCAGAACGGGTGGAAATAAGCCTGCAGGGCCCTAGGCAAAGCCCACTCCCTGCGCAGAAGACAGCCATCTTCATCTTCGCAGTCCAGACTGCAGAAAGACTCTGGGAATTAGTGGGAGGTTCCTGGCTGTTTAGGGGGCCGGGAGTGGCCACAAGTCTTTTTCTGCAGTCCAGCGCCATCTTGTGGATGTTTTACCCCCATGTGTAAGGAATATTCTGGAACAGGACGTGCTGTATACTTGGAATATATTCATTGAGCATCAGAGCGGATGATGGATATGATCACCTTCCCCTGCTGGATTTATGTAAGAGAACCCCAGAACGAGCAGCCTTGCTCTTCCAAGAAACATCTTTTAAACCAGACCTTCATTCTGAATAAGAGCCTTGTATGTTTCCCCCACCCTGTAATACAGACTGCATACATTAAAAATCATCCTACCTGCATCTACTGAGCCTTTAAACATCCAAGATGGCAGCTCATGGATTCTCAGGCTGCCTGCAAACAGGAAGTGTCTTCTGAGTGTGCCGCTCTGCATTCTGGGGTTGCTGTCCTCTTCCTGATCCCGGCTCTGCTCTGTCTGTGCAAAGCATCTACCCCTACCCACTCTCCTCAGTATGTGATACATCTGAGGCAAGATGGTGGCGCCGATATCCTAGAGTCCTGAACAGTGTTGCAGCCCAGGGGGGAAAGAATAATAAGTGTCTAGAAACATTTAATATATCAATTTTAGATGCTAGGGAATAGTTTTTGAGGGGTTTGGGATGCAACCATTGTGGCTTTGGTGTAACCATTGTGTTAGCAGAGAGAGAACAAGTTTATAACTAATAGCAGAAACGTTTCTATACTCTTGTATAGAAAATCCTATCGGTCCTCGAAATAGAATTAGATAATGTTTCTGTGAATTATTAGAGAAGGTAACCAAGGTAACTATTACAGACCAGTGAGTCTTGTGAATGCGGGCAGGGTAATCTGCAGACTGAGGGCCTGATTTATCAAGCACTTCTGCCGGACATTGTCATTTCAGAGCAAATTAGAGTAGTGCAATAAATTTTGATTCATAAATTTTGTATGTGCATGTTGCTGCACTGCTAATGTTTTAGTAAATGTGTTTCTTGTAGTGCAGCAACATGCGCAAGTGTGAAAAATAAAATTGGTTTATTATATTTTTTACTACTACAACTTACTATTTTGCACCGATGTGGCACTGTCTGGCAGAAGTGCTTGATAAAATCAGGCCTTAAATCTGGATTTCTCTTTAGAGTAATATATCTTTTAAAGGTCATGGAGATAAGGAGTGGTGTATTCTCTCCCCTTACACATCTTATTTGTATATATTTAAAATAAATGCAAATGTTTTACAGTGATTGCCTCAAAAGGTTGTGCAGTAAAATTATTAAAGTCATTCAGCAGGCAATATAAAAAACAAAAGGGTACTCACCTTTCCTTACCTCCTCACCTCACCTGATTGCTGGATATGAGCCCACACCGCATCCCTCACATCCTGCATCGCCCCAAGTCCCGAACTCCATTCACCAGCGAACCAGGTCCCACCCCCGCCATCAGTTACAGGGGTGCGGTCATGCCCTCTCCATTCACTACAATGAAGGGGGGCTTGTCAAGCCTTGGTACACTTCCATTGCAATGAAGAGAAAGTGCGTGGCATCTGTAACAGATGGCAGGTCATGAATCTGATCCCCGCCATCAATCCCGACCCCATGTATTTGCTTCAGAAAGTGCGGGATGCAAATCCAGTGAGTTATTGATTAGGTGAGTTATTGATCGCAGTACTAGCACTGACGGGCTGTGAGGGACAAAGGGTTTGGCTGCTGAATCACTTTAAGTTAAAGCGGATGGAAATCCAAAAATGGGTCCACCACTCAATCTATGGGACCCCCCAAGCAGCTGGCTCGGTGGTACCAAAGCCATGCCCTGTGGCACTATTTGAGAGAGCTGATTGGCTCTATGAAAAGTGCCTCTGTGACAAAGGGCAGCTGGCTTGCTGCATCCCCGACAGACTGTTCAGACATGCACTCTCTGTGTCCAACCATTCAGAAAGGCTGGGTGGGGGAGCGCACATGGCCAAAAAGAAGCCGGGATGCCCTGGGGGGCTTCACACAGCAGGGCATCTGTTGTAGGATTCCTCAGGGTCAGGTTGGCGGCCTGGCCTGGAATATTTTAGCCGCAAGGGTTTCGACCCATTTTTGTCCAGGCTATTAAATAAGTACAAACAGCAAAGCACAAGTGTATTTGACCCACTTTAAAGTTTATTTTTGTTGTTGTACATCATTCTTTTTTGCCCAGTCAACACATCGAAGAAATATCCATGCCTAGATGAACAACATACAAGAAAACATCCTAAAGAGGTCTAAATATGAACACATCGCTCTCTATTACTGTACCTAAAATATTCTTCCCATATAAACTGCCAAGGTAAGTGGTGGTGTCTGACATTCAATAAATAAAAGTATTGTGATGACCATGCTTTAAAATATGGATGATCTTGAAGGAACCCTGTCAATATATGTGTTATTTGTATGCAGCAAGGCTAATATTATCTTTTGGAAACACTGGGGTAGTAAAATTGCTCACAACAAACTATCATGGGTCTCCCAAACTTTTTTATGAAGTACCACCTCCTACTTTCCAAATATGTAAATTTCCACCCAATGCAGGCTTTCCGCATGAGGTTGCAGTTCAGCTTTAAAGAGGCCCCTCTACTCTATGTGCTCCACCTGGCCCAAAGGTGCAAGCTCTTCTGTCAGCATTGTCTTCATCTTAAGAGGCTGCATGCCTCCAGCTTGGAGAACTATGACCTCCTAATGGAGGAGCACAGACATGCTGCAATACCAGCTGCCCAGGTGGAGAAATAGAATAAACAGGTGTACAAGAGAAGAGGAAGAAGGGAATTTAACAAGTGGCAGAGAATGTCTGTGCCACATAACCCTGTTTAATACATTGTAAGTCCTCTAAAAAGCTAAGCCTTCCCTTGGAAAGCTCTTATTTGACCTATACTCCCCCTAAGGCAGGGTCCCCAAGGCCCACCAACAGGCCAGGTTTTGCAGATCTCCACACAGGTGCACAGATGAAGTGCAGCAGCAGAGATATAGAGCTGGCTATGTGGAGAACTACAAAACATGACCTATTGGTGGACAGGGTTGGGGACCACTGCCCTAGGGCAAACATCCTCTTCTTCCACCCCCAGTGCAGCAGCTTGCCTGCAGCTCTGGGGGCACCCAATCAAATATGCACCAGTAGAGGCAGTCTCCTCCAAGTAATATGCCCAGGTGCAATGGCTAGTGGTGGCACCGCTTATCCAGGAAGTAACTGAAAAGCCAGCACTCCTTGGGTCATGAAAGCGTGTATTATGCAAAAGTCCATTCAATAAATACAAATGCATAAGTTGGAATGCGCTGTCGCTTGTCAGTAAGTCCAACGTTTCAGGTGTTTAATGCCCCTTCATCAGGGACCAACACAGCAAGACAAGATAGCACAAAAAAAATACAATTCTGTGAAATACTCACCTGTAGAATTGGTATTATACGCATACAGTACGTCCTGCTCCAATATAATACTTACACGTGGGTAATCCTCCGCCAGAGGGCGCTGTTCACTGCAGACATGCAAAAACAGGCTCCTCCCAGCCCTTCATATACCCAGGGACCTCCCACAAATCCCCAGCATTGAAAAGCAACCAGCACCAACTGATAACAATAGTAATGATAATCACCATACAGGGGATCCAGAAAATGTAAAACCAGGGTGGGGTGGAGCAGGACGTGCTGTATGCATATAATACCAATTCTACAGGTGAGAATACAGAATTGTATTATTCTAAGCATACAGCACGTCACGCTCCAATATAATACTTACACGTGGGACATCCAATAGCAGTGTCCATAAAGTAGGGTGGGATCCCCAACAAAAAAGGCAGAACAGACAGTAAAGGCGCTGTCACCTGCAAAACTTTGCTACCAAGTACGACATGAGCAAAGGCTCTAACGTCAATCCCATAACAAAAGGTATGAACAGAAACAAGCAGCGGTCTAGCAACTTATTCAACAGAAAACCTGGTGCTGAAGGGCCAAAGGTACCCAAACACCAATATAACGGAATTAAACGAGAGAGGGAGATTCTTCCCCCTTAAAGAAATAGGCCAGTTTAACGGCCTAACCAGCCCAAAGGCAACAGAAGCCTCGGTAAAACGTAGAACTCTCCCCAACGGGGAAATACAAACTGGTCTCCTGCAAGACAGGCGGGGATACAGACCCCTTCACTAACAAGGATCAGCAAGAAGCCGAAACCTTTACTCAGGACCAGGAAGGCAAACCATCCAAGTAAGATCAGTCCAAATGGCGCATAGGCCCTGGAAGCAAATGAGATCAGGCGCATACTTATGGAGGCGCCCGCAGACTCCAAAGGGCATCAGTCCCCCTAAGGGACAAGAAACAACCAGGAAAATTCAACACCTGTTGAGGGGATGTAGACCCCTTACTTCAGCATTACTAAGAATAAGGCCCATAGGCAGACTAAAAGGACTTAACTAATGATCATAAAACATCACCTTGGACAAAGGGTCCGGCGTAAGGCGGAATACCACCACATCATGGTGTGTATATATATATATATATATATATATATATATATATATATATATATATAATGAACGAGGGCTAAGTAATCAGAGCCACCTTCTCAGGCACACGTCTGAATGAAGCAACAACCCCCCGAGGGGCGACTGGACTACAAAACAGCTCAGACAGCATCCAGAATAAGACCCAAGGGAACAATCCGCAGGGCAAACAGAATGAAAATTGATCCCAACAGGGACCATAGAACTACTTGGGAGATGCCCCTGAGCAATCCCCAAGAGAACTCCTAACAAGGAAGACTGAACCAGACTTCTACAGGAAGGCAGACAGGACAGAACCTGAACCTTCAGAGAACCTAGATGGGGAGCCAACCCCAACCTATGCTGTAACAACTCTAGAACCCCGGGAACCGAGAACGTCCAATAGGGGAGAGACCAAGACTCATGCCAATCAATATGGGTACACCATAACCCACAATGGATGGAGGAAGATGAAGCCAAAGAAGCTTGCTCCTAGCCCCCCATATACCAAGTCACCCAGAAGATAAGCCCGTCTCCAAGGGGTGAATGAATCAGCTGGCAAGCCCCAGACTAGAGTCTGTAGATTGGGACGAAATAAGAAGGAGCCTGACAAGGGCAGAACCGCACTCCTGAGAGAGCGTACAGGTCAGCTGACCTCAGCAGAAGCATCTGCGAACCACAGTTCACTAGGCCACCCAGGGGCCATCAAACTCAGGGGTCTCTTTATCAGCACGACCATGTGCAGAACCCCACATAGCAAGGTGAATGAAGAGAAGACATATAAAATAGAAGTCTATACACAAATTTACTAAGCCCCCATGACCAGAGTCAGAATATTTTGGGACAGTAAAAACAAGGGCAGAGCCCCTGTGATATAAGCGAGACCCAACAGAGCCACCCTAGTTGGCTCTCAGAGGGACACCAGGATAGCACAACCTGCCACTGAAAGACATCCATTGGAGCGAATACCACTGAGGAGCAGGGGACGTAGACCCCCACCCAGATCAGGATCAGGAACCTTCCAGAGGAATCATCCTGCTTCAAGCTCCAGACCAATAATAAAACAGGCCATTGTCTTCCAACAGGCCAAGAGTCCCCAAATAGACAGGTCCTAAAGAGGAGAAGTCCAGCAGTATAGGGTCAACTGAAGGCTCATTGTTTTAACAAAGCCAGTAGGTAAGATAGACCCTCTAAGGGACCCTACCCAGGAACCACGGGGGGTTTTGGAAGAAATTCCCCCCCCCCCCCACGCCAACCTGAAAAACTTGGCACCCAAGGTGACCATTCCCAGGAAGATGCAAGCAAAGAAGGGGGTGCCCCCTGACAGGGTCCTTGAATATAATCAGCTCAAGAGGAACTGCCGCACCAAGGGGGAATGAGCACAGACCTAGTGCTCAGGGGCATCATCTGATACGCCGCCAACGGGCCCACCAGCTGCAATCCTGCCTGGTGAAAGTAAGATGTCAGCAAAGGGGGGCAGAGCCCCCGTAACCAGGAATCCACTTGTTGCCAAGGAAGAAGGCTCAAGCCTAAACCGAATCCAAGGAATGGAGATAGCGGATAAGGGACCATGAGGGATTGAGGTGACTGAGCACCCATTCAGTAACTCCCAGGGGACACCGCCGGCCGACTAACCCACTCGGCTTGACGTAGAGATTGGGGAGTAAGGAAAGACGACCAGTAAGTCCTAGTGCGGACGCCCCACAGGCATGTCCGAGACATCACCCCCATTCGCACCATTGAGAGTAGCCTGGGAGCGGAAGAGAGGCCAAAAACAAGGCCTCAATCCGTAGGGTTGGTCCTGCAAAACTGACTAGTAACGGTCTTGGTGTCCAGAAGACACAGGGGGAACTAACAGGATCTAGAACTCCACAGGAGGCCGGAAGCCCCCCTTGCACAGGGCGCCTGTGTCCCAAGACAGAGATATCATATAGGGACTACCTGTGAGTGTAGAATTGCCAGGCCTACCATAGGCCAGCATGGCCCAGACTGCCTCATCATTTTGAGGGAAGGAGGAAGGTTAATATAAAGGCCATAGCCCCATTCTGTTAAGGGCAACCTGTAAGTAAGCCCAGACTCTGTAGGCCTAGTACGGCCTGCACCAATTCCTGACGGGAAAACAGGGAAAACACCCTGACAACCTCTGAGAGGGACCGCCCAGCAAATGCTATCCTGTGTCCAGGGGAACTACCTCCTGGAACCACCAGAAGGAGAAGATACATTCCTAGATAGGAGTCAGGTGCTGTAGCAGTCCCCTCGCCCAGAAGGGCGAGGGCGTCCCTTCATGCTTGGGAAGTCTTGGCAGATTTGGACTTAGCCCTGCCAGAGGGCCCAGGGCGTTGCCTGCCCCCCCCCCCCCCCCGTGGTGGAAATCCACACCGAAAAGTTGGAAGCACACCTCAGGTTCACTAACGTAGGAAGGGGGAGGGGTGTCCCTGCCCCAAGGAGGCCGGGACGGCCTTCTGCGTAGGGGTGCCTTACCCTTTTTTCCAAAAAGGTCCAAACGGGCCCCAAATAGACGCCGTCCTCTGAAGGGAAGGCCAGTGAGAGCCTTTTTCGTAGCATCGTCAGCACCCCACTGTCGCAGCCAGACCAGGCGGCGAATAGCTACCACAAGGGCAGAGGTTCTAGCACACATCTTAATGGTGTCATCCAGCGCTGAGAGGATAAACCTCACAAACACATCACAGTCTGAGAGCGCATTAAATACCCCCCAGGGGAGGTCCTCAGGTCGGTGGTCAAGTACTTTTCTAATGAGAGTCCTGGCGGCCACCGCAGTGATGGCCACGGCACAGACCGGGCGCAGAGCCGTCCCTGCACACGAAAAGGCGTGGGAAGCCAGTTTGTCAATGCGCCGGTCCTCAGCATCCCGAAGGGTACGGTAATAAGGAGCCGTCATGAAGGGGGGGTTAGTAACCCCTATAATCGGTGCATCCACCACAGGAGGTGCTGACCAAAAGTTAACCACATCAAGAGGGAAAGGGTACTTCCAATCCCAGACCCCTGGGACCCCTTTAAGTTTACAAGGCGATTCCCATTCTTGGGATATAAGATTCTGGAAATGCTCCTGTTCCAGGAATTCCAAGCGCGGCGCGCTGTGTGGAAACTCTCCCTCTTAGGCTTGGAAGCCTCTCCAGGAGGGGAGATAGACAAAACCTCAAAGATCTTAATAAGTAGTTCATCTGTGTCACACAGGCCCCAAGAACCGGGCCCAGAATCATCACATCTCCTGGGCATCTCATCCGAGGAGCCCGAATTGGAGAATAGCTCACCTTCCTCAGAAGGATCAAGGTCCTGCATAGCAGCAGAATCATCAGTATCGTTAGGAATCGGAGAACCAGGAGGCGTCAGGGACCGCTTCTTTCCAGGGCCCAAGCGCTCCGCCAAACTAGACAGCACCTGCTCAGCCGTAGGCAGCCTGCGCGGCACGACTTGCTGGTCATCCCCGCTCGAGTGAGACTCATCAGGAGTGAGATTTAGGTCCGGGGAGACAGGTGTATTGAAGGGAGGTGCAGCCACTGGCAAACCTGATTGCAGGGTCAGTCCCTGTTCAGCACACGGTCCGCAGACCCGTGCTCTGTCAGCATCAGCATGGGGCTGACCACACACTGTACACAGCCGATCATGTCCCAGACGGACCTCGGGTACATAATTCTGAGATGCCTCCATATGGCGATTTATCTGAGCAGTATGCCCGCAGGGATTTATGCAATAGGCAACCCTGGATGCCCCAAGACCCGCTAGGAAAATGGGAGAATTTGTTATGTGGACCCGCTATAATATATGTCAGGTCGGGAGAAGCCACCGAAATCCTGGCGTCTGAAAGACATAATGGGATAAGAGGGGGGGGGGTGTCAGTGCCATGCGCAGCCGAATAAAAATCATAGGAACAAATACCGCCCCGGAGGGCACTTACATGACCAAGGGAGGAGGCGGATCGCAACCACGCGCACGCGAAGACCGTCAAAATGGTGCCAAGCGAACTTCGAGGGGCGGGCCTGATCTGGCTGTGACGCGGGGCGCGTCATGCCGAGTCCCCGCCTCCCCCAAAGAGTGCGAAGCTCTAACCGGTGCAACGTGAATGACAGTAGTGGATAGGACACACATACATAATGTAATTAAGGAGATTGCGCTCAACACTAGAGAATGATGCTGCCGCCCGGGCTGCACGCTAATGTAATGAAAGGACAAACACGCGCGCAACCAGAAGGTTTATGTGGGCACTGACACCCAAGTTCAAATGAAAGATCAACGGCCTTAAACGTGTTACGTTACACTAGGACTGCCACACATACCCCCCCCCTTTCTTTTCCCCCGAGCTACGGGAGGAAGTGAGGGAGAAGCAGACCTGCACCCATGAATTATCGCTATGAGGGGCACGGGCAACAATGCGGGAGGGGCATCTAATGGAGGCTCACCATCGGCCTAAACCGCCTACCCTATGGTGGGGGATTGCGGTGGAGCATAGCTCCGTGAGCACACGAGGTGCTGCCTACCTTCACCGGACCAGCGCAGCCCAGGCTGGGAGGCACATCTGTATCGAAGAGGAGGGGTGGAAATAGTCCCGCAGGGCCGCAGGCTGTAATAACCCCGCTCACCTGCGAGAGAGTGATACTTCATGTCTTCGCAGTCAGCACTGCAGAGAAATCTGGGGATTTGTGGGAGGTCCCTGGGTATATGAAGGGCCGGGAGGAGCCTGTTTTTGCATGTCTGCAGTGAACAGCACCCTCTGGCGGAGGATTACCCACGTGTAAGTATTATATTGGAGCAGGACGTACTGTATGCTTAGAATAAAGGCATTAAAGGCCCAAAACGTTGGACTTACTGACAAGCAACGGTGCATTCCAACTTATGGATTTGTATTTATTGAATAGACTTTTGCATAATACAAGCTTTCATGAACCAAGGGGTGCTGGCCTTTCTGTTGTTTACTCAAGCACTCATCTACATTTTTACCCCCTGGTGGCCTTGACTCTCACCATCTGAGCTGATACCTCTAGTAGGTTCAGAAGCACGGGTCTAGATTCATGACTACAAAACTGGCATACGGCTGTTCACACTAGTTTCCAGCATATGGGACCTGTCTTGTCACAGAAACATAGAAAATGTCAAGGTAGGGCCACCTGATGCCCATACACAAGGGATGAACCCACAGTCATGAGAATGTGACTTCCCAAAATGTCACCTTGGACTGGTGTATACTGGTATGTGATTGCCAGATAGGATAACATATCATTTCACTAACACCTTTTAATACTAAGTAATAATACTGTGTGCTTCTAGATTCTGTTAGCAAGGGCAGGCTTCATAGTTCCTGCTAACCGATAACATGTCTCTCAGTTGGGACCTTCAGAGATCCAGTAAGGTGGCATTTTTGGAAAGGACAGCAATATGAAACTTTTTCCATGGTATTAGGAACTCAGGGGGAAAAGATAATATACCTTACCACCCAAGATTAGAACCCAAGATTAGAGAACCTTCAACATCTTGTCTGGTTTTACTCATTCCCCTGAGGCTAGGGCTGCACTGTTCTGATCTTTTTATTTGACATTTCTCCAGATATTGATGGGCCTTCTGGCTAGATAGGGCTGCTAGAATTAGGTTTAGGCTTTGTAGACCGGAGTAAGTAAGATAAGGGACAAAGAGAATCAGGATCAAATTAAATTGGTTGGCCAATGGAGCATGGTATAACCAAGCTTTGGTATAATGAAATCGAGGACCTGAGATCAATCCAGGCCTTGACAGCTGCAACACTACGGGAACAAAATAGTTGCGAGAGTAAGAGTACTACTGCATAATAGTTGCGAGAGTAAGAGTACTACTGCATAATATTTGCGAGAGTTTGTGCTGTCCTATATGGAATATTGGGAATTAAGTTCTCCAGTTCACTCTCTTGTGCTTGGCGTAAAGGCACAAGTATTTGGGGAAGGCTGTAGTATAGAGAATGAATGGCCATCAGCAGGGCAAAGAGTGTCTCAAAGAAACTCAACAGGAGTGACTATTGGTGAAGAATGTTATGTAGGCTTAAAGGGACTCTAAACCCAACAGCAATAAGGCAGCAAGCAGCTCACCTGCCTCTCCGCCATTTCCTGCAGCAAAAATTTGAAACCATAGCAGGGCTCCAAAGTTTGCCCCGTTTTCAATTCCATTCCTCCAGAACCACACAAGTGGTATGCACATGACTCATATAACTGCGTCATGGCACGCCCTTTCCAGCTCAGCCACTACCCAAAAGTTAATGCGAAGAAAGCGGCTTTGCTTAGAATCCATAAGGTATTTACATATAATCTGAGATGCTTTGAAATTGCTAATTTGACACTGTTCCCATGGGGGATAAGGTGGAAGGAAGTTTGTGTGTGCCTGGACAGGGACTTTAATGGGAAACATATGTTCTTTATGTAAAGCTATGCTACTATCGTATGTTATGTATGTATGAACTGACCAATTCAATGAGGTGTCCAAACATCCAATCGGGATGGTGATTTGAGGTATGTCTATGAACTCTGTATTTAAGTCACTAAGCCTCCAGTTTTTGGGAGAGGCCCCAGACTGATGCATGCTCCCGGCTAGTGGAATAAACATTGACCTTCTTTGAAAAACTTGTGGTAGTTTAGAGAAGAATCCACAATAGATGTTTAGTATAAGTTTCTCCTGAATTTCCAAAAGCCAATTATTGCTTGCCATCCAATTAAATATTACTTCATGTCTAGGGTCAAATATACCTACAGTTATTTCTCAGGCATTTTAAAAATGTCCTCATCTAACGAATGTTTTTATATTGACTGCCCTGTGCCTGACTCCCCCTACTCCTCCCCACCATACTCCCCCAACCAGCAATGTCCAGTGAGGAGTGTAAAATAAGAAAGTCCAGGCTTCTGTTATGAGTTGAGTTGCGCAATGATGAGTGTCATGGTTACAGCTGCTGTGATTGGGCAATGAGACTGTCATTCATCAAGACCAGTGGCCAACATTAGATATTCCCCAAATCATCAAACTGAACTTATTCATTGTGACCCATGACCAGGTTTCAAATCATTTAAAACAGACCTTCAGCATCATTTAATGAAAAGCCCAAACCCTTAAAAAACTATTCCCCAAAATTATTATATTTAACGTTTTTAATCACTTTTTATTCTTTATTTTAATCACTCTTTATTCTTTCCCCCGCTGGCCTGCAACTCTAATATACGGGCGCAGCCATCTTGGCTCAGTAGCATCACATACTGAGGAGAGGAGAGGGGTCAAACTTGCAGGGGGGGCGGGTTATAACTGTGCTTTAAACAGACAGAGCAAAGCTGGGGTCAAGAAAAGGTCAGCAATCCCAGGATGCAGAGCACTTCCTGTTTGTAGGCTCCATGGGCCGCCATCTTGGATGTTTAAAGGCTCATAACATGTAGTAGATGCAGGTAGGGTGATTTTTAATGTGAGCAATCTGTATGTACAGGGTGTGGGAAACATATAAGACAGGCTCTTATTCGGGGTGAATGTCCGGTTTAAGTGGCCCACGAATGTCAAAAGGTTGAGCACCCCTACACTAGTAGTAGAATACTAGGAGTATTCACCCCCCCTTTCTCTGTAGATAGCAGCTATTCTCTGTGCGCCAAGTCCTTACTGTATTATGGCACTGTTACTGCCCTGACCCTTACAGTGGGCCCCAAGGATTTCAATAGGATATGCAGGCACATACTTCTTCAGCACTCACGCTGTGACGGGCAGCAAACGACTTGATGCACCCCACAGCCGCTATCTCAAACAGGTTAGCCAGTGGGGGAGTGATGGCTAGTAGTTTTTTTTTATTTAATGCCCTAACTGGGCGTATTGTCAGGATAGGGCACATGCGGCCTGAGAACCACTTTAATGACACTGCTTCTTAGTTAAACCGGACCTTCACCCAAGCCTATCTTGTATGTTTCCCCCACCCTGTACATACAGATTGCTCACATTAAAAATCATCCTAACTGTACCTATTGCATTTTTTGAGCCTTTTAAAAGACAAGATGGCAGCCTGTGGAGTCTCAGGCTGCCTGCAGACAGGTAGTTTCTTCCGACTATGCCGCTGTGCTTCCTGGGATTGCTGTCCTTTTCCTTACCCCAGCTATAACCTGCCCCCTGTACTTTTCACCCTTCTCAATATGTGATGCGTCTGAGGCAAGATGGTCCATATCCTGAGTCCTGAAAAGTTTTAGCCCAGTGGGGGAAAGGATAATAAGCAAGTGACTAAAAACTTAAAAGATATTCATTTTAGATCCTGGGGAATAGTTTTTTAAGGTTTTGGGCTTTTCATTAAAGCGGTCCTTCACCCTGAATAAGAGCCTATCTTATATGTTTCCCCCATCCTGTACATACAGATTGCTCACATTAAATATCATCCTACCTGCATCTACTGCATTTTCTGAGCCTTTAAACATCCAAGATGGCGGCTCATGGAGCATCAGGCATCCTTCAAACAGGAAGCGTCTCTAGACCGTGCCGCTCTGCATTCTGGGATTGCTGTCCTTTTTCTGACCCCAGCTCTGTTCCATCTTTGCAAAGCACAGCTATAACCCGCCCCCCTGCACTTTATCCCGCTCTGCTCACCTTAGTATGTGTGATGCGTCTGAGGCAAGATGGCGGCACCCGTATCCTAAAATCCTGAACAGAGTTGCAGCCCAGAGGGGGAAAGAATAATAAGTAAGTGACTAAAAAGTTAAAATATATTGTTTAGATGCTGGGGAATAGTTTTTTTAAGGTTTTGAGCTTTTTATCAAATCATGCTGAAGGTCCGGTTTAAGTCCATAAATATTGGTCCATCCCATGCCAATACTGTGTGTATACGACACCCCTACGAGTAACAATTACTAACTACATCTTTCAAAAGACACATCTATACACTTGACTTCTCCCACCAGCAATGGCATTGCTTTTAGTATGCGACGGCCATTTTTGGGGAAGCCCAAGAAAACCTGTTCTTGTTTTTAACAATAACTCGTCCAGCTACTTTCATGTCCAACTTTGTAAAAAGCTCACAATCACAAGCACATAGTCATAGAAATATTGCAGTAAAAATATCAAAAGTTAGTTAACAAAAAACATTCATCATCAGGAAGGTGAACCTCGCGACAAGTCCCTACGCTCAGTGTGTGAAATCACCTTTTGTTTGACAAAAAAGGAGAAAAAGAGAAAAGAACAATTATTGCACAGTACAAAATCCATTCTGGGAAGGAGTTGGCTTTGGCCCCTGTTTTTTTTTAGGAGGAAATTGCTTTTCAGAAGCAAACATGAACAGATGATTGATATTTTTTGAAGGACATCTGTTGTTGTCAATGTTCCTGTGAGGTAAACCGATGCCAGCCTAGTAGCAGCACAATATCCTAAATAACTGGAGTAGGCGGCCATCGCTCACAATGAGGAAAATCAAAAAGATGTTCAGGATACTGAAGCTGGTAAGATAGCTCCACAGAAGTGGTGGCCTTGTATCCTTGGGCACATACACACGGTTACTCTATGGCTTTACACAATCTTCACAGCAAAACATGATGGGCTGATAGCATTGCACGAAGTACAAACTACAAACTCAGTTGCAAATCTTTATTCAGTGGCTGGAAGAAAAGCAGAGTCGCATCATGGCTGGGCCACCACAGGCAATGGGTTTTCCAACTCTGCATCAACAACCCAGGTTGGTTAAAGATATTTGACCCAGCTTGACACTAGCTCTGAAGCAGAGGAGAGATATGAAGGCAATGCTCCTCAAAAAGACTTATATAAGACTTCCAGGCCAAGATATCACAGTAAGGGTAACTTTGCTGCGTTGTTCCTTCAGCATTGGGACTAGGGCGGAGTGGCTCATTCCCACAGTAGATAACCCATTCACAGCAACAATCATATCACCACACCTGCAACAAAAAAGAAACTTGAATAAGTAAATGTTGAGGGGGTTCTTGAGGGTGCTACAAGGCAGGGCTCAGATTTTACATAGAGCAACATTATTTTATTATTAATGTTTATATAGCGCCATCATCTTCTGTAGCGCTTTTCAAGGTATGATTACAGACAAGATAAAACATATAGTACATGGAAAAATACAAAATTAGATGCCACAAGTTTCAAACCAAGTGTTGTGAGCACAGGAGACAATAGGAGAGAGAGCCCTGCCCTTGCAAGCTTACAGTTTAAAGGATGGAGACAAAAGGGGCGGGATCACAAGTGGTAGAGCCTCAGTTAGAATGGCATGTGTCAGTGAAGGTTACAGGAGTTGCTTAAGCCAAGTTATATGCTTGTCTGAAGAAGTGAGTTTTGAGCACTTTTAAAGGCGTGGAGTGATGGAGAGTTTAGAGACGTTTAGAGTTTCCCGAGCAAGCCCATTTTAATAATCTCGTGCTCAGGGAAAGCCTACGTTGTAACATGTGAAAATGAAACGGAAAAGTCATGATGGAAAATGACATACTCGTATTCGTAATCTGCCGTACGAACGGACGGAAACTTTACAGAAGGATTGCAATGCATGCATAGAATCGCTCGTACACTCATACGAGAACGGAAACATTAAAAAAAAAAAACAGATCGGCACTAAAATGGAAGTTTTTTTTTTTTGTCTCTCTGAATCGAGCCTATTGTCAGCACTAGTAGGGGACACCCCACAAGCTACACACAGCCAGGCTTGTCCCGAAGAAACCCCGAGCACTTTATCCTGAGACACCTCCATAGGCCGATAGGGATTCACGCTATAAAAGCAACCCGGGATGCCCCAATAGCCCGCTAGGGAAGTGGGAGTAATTTACACACTAGGCCTCACAAGTTTAATAACTAAATAGAGGGAGTAGGGCCGGGAGAAACCAATAGAGGTCGGCCCGTCTGAAAGACATAAGCGAAGCGAACCCCGTAAGTGACATGTATAATGACATAGGGTAATAAAAAAAACGCCCGCGAGGGCACTCACGGACCGCGGTAGGTAGACGCCAGTCACGCAGCAGTCGAATCCAGAGAAAATGGCACTGGGTATACCTCAAGGGGCGGGCCGCGGAGACAGTGACGCGGAATGCGGCAACCGCGGGCCCCGCCCCCCCAAAGAGCGTGAAGCAGCACACGTGACAAGCAGCCAATAACGGCGCACCAGCGCCTAAGGTGCGGAGCAGCAAATTTAAAAAGGAAACCAGTGCAACCAAGTCAGCGGGGCGACTGACACCAACCAGACAAAACAAAATACAGTGAAGCACCAAGGCATAATCACCCCCCCCCCCCCAAGAGCTACAAGGGAGAGCGAGGGAGGGCAGCGGCCACTTAACATAGGGCCCACCGATAGACAGGGGCAACGGGCAATAGGGCGGGAGGGGAATCCCATAGAGGCTCACCATATGCCTATACCGCCTACCCTTTGGTGGGGGATTGCGGTGGAGCAGCGCTCCTAAGCACCTGACAGCGGTGCTGCCTACCATCACCCGGACCAGAGCAGCCAAGGCTGGGAGGCACATTACTGATGGAACGGGTGGGAATAGTCCTACAGGGCCGCAGGCTAATAGCCCCGCTCACCTGCGAGAAGAGAGAGCCATCTTCTTGTCCTTCGCAGTCCAGACTGCAGAGAAAATCTGGGGATTTGTGGGAGGTCTCGGGTATTTGAGGGTCCGGGAGGAGCCAATTTCGCTGTCTCTGCAGTCCAGCGCCATCTGGCGGAGTAATACCCAAGAGTAATGATTCTTATCTGGAGCAGGACGTACTGTAAACTAAGAATATATACTTTCTAGGAGTAGCCTGCAGCTGCCATGTCGGTCAAATGATCAAGTCCTGATGTCCCCTTGTGGGGGGAATGCTGCTCTCTCACTTAACTTTATAAAGGTAGCACCCATCCCCCACAAGCTGGGAATGCATATAACCACAAGACAGCAAAAGAAAGCACAAAATAGTTCAGGACATCTGCATTCGATTGTCTGGCTATCATGGGAGTAGCCATGCTGCTTCCATTATTTTCTATAAACTGATGGCCAGAAATATACTGTATTTATTGCTTCATAAGATGCACGCTCCCTAAAGTGTGTCTGTAATGGCGTGAATGGGGGGATTCTGCACACTGTCTGTAATGGCGTGAATGGGGGGGATTCTGCACACTGTCTGTAATGGCGTGAATGGGGGGGATTCTGCACACTGTCTGTAACGGTGTGATTAGGAAGGGGTTTTATCCTAGAATTCTACACTCCATGAATAATAAATGTGATTCGTCTTCTCCCAATTAAACCTTGATTTAATTTTGGGTAACCACTCATTCTTTGTGGGTCATGAATTTCCACAGCTTTTCTCTCGTAGGTGAAAATCAAATAGAATGACTAGAATTTGGTACCCTTTGACTTTAGATGGTATCACACTATTTGAATCCCTAAGAACAAGACATAAAATACCACATAAAGAATTGTCAGTATTTTGCCAGATTAGACAGTTTATCTCAATCAATCAGATCAGGAGTCTGAACCTTTCTGACTTTTTTTTATGAAGCCTAGTATGACTTTTCTATGATGAAGGTAACTATATCTATGTTATATAAAAAAAAATCAGGGTGGGATATGCAGCTAAATGGGAGCTGGACTGATCTGTATTGGTCACATGATGAGTAAGATCTGAACACCTTCCGAATCTCCCTTATTGTGGCAGCAATGGAAGCAAACAATAAAGTGCTCATGAGCTGGTATTTGGTCCCGGAAAGAATTCACTCAGTTCTATTTCAGAGGATGTCAGGATCTCAGATCATACTGTACTATCTTATATGGTGGCAATACCCAATGTCAACATGTTTTTGGAAGCAGGCTCCTAAATTTGCGTTATTGAATGGCAAACCCCCACATTGCACCAAAAACAGGTTGTCCTAGCATTACACATAGGGACCGATTTCTGTTTTTTCTGAAAGTGCAGGGCTCACCTGGGTGCGCTCCATGTTGCTGGTTCTGAGCACAACCCAGTGTATAACTCCCCAGTGTAGTGTTGCTATCCAGTTGCTTGATAAATATAGGCCCACATTTACAGCGGCAAAGCATGTTCTTGCTTGGGCCTGGAAGAAACAATTAGTTCCATTTGGAGATATATATCGTCAGGTTAATGACATTATGGTTTTTGAGAAACTCTCATCCATTATTAATAATACGGTCACAAACTTTGCGACTACAAATTTCTGTTAGTAGGTACCCTATGTTTTCTTTGTGTGTTTATCTAACATGTTGAGTTAACAGAACACAGTAATAGACTGGAAGAAGTCTATTTATACCCCGATATAAAATTAGAAATCGTGTTTCCTTCTAGAGCAGCCACATTAGATCTTTTAACGTCCATGAAGTTTCTGGGGAGGGTTGTGTTTAATATAAAGTGTAGAGATTTTTGACCAAAGGTGTGCTTTAAAGAGGAACAACACACATGAATTTCACTTTCCTGTGTGTTGTTCCTCTCTGCGACGACATCCCAAATTGGGATAACCTGCTGTGTGTACCCCCCCCCAGGTCACCCCGTTTCGCTCAGCCAATCAGCGCACTCGCTGTCACTTGGCTCCCTTTGGTGCAACAGAACCCGGCATAGAGATCCAGAAGCGGCTGCATCCCCTGTGCTCACCTATCTGAATAGCTGGGGGGTGGGGGGTGCATCAGCCAAGAGAAGCCGGCAATCATTCCATTTTCATGTTTCTTTATCTATACCGGTTACTGGATGTATACATTTATTGACCGATGATAGATACTCACTTAAGTCGCCCATCATAATACGCTGGTGTCCCCAACACTATGGTCTTAATAAAGAAAGGCTGGTTTGTATGATTCTCTTCGTAACCACCAACAATGCTGAAGCCCCAGCTCCCCATATTGCTCCTTCGCAATACAACATCATGGCACCTATGGAGACAGCTAGAAGAAAAAAACTGAGAATGAGACAATGTAACAACCTGCATGAGAATTTTTGGTTTATATAGATATATATTTATAGCAGCAACAACAAAATGATTGTAGTTATGCAATCACGCCTGCCCAGGTGCATCTATTAATAATGGCTATAACAACAATAACTGATTGTCATCAAAAAGGGTACAATAAGGAATGGTGCGAGGTATGGTACCCTGCAGACCTACCAACCCGTTAGTAAATCAGCATGGGAACCCGAAGAAGTGCTGAGACAATGAACAATCATAACTAACACACGCAGGCCTCGATTCAGCGCCAACCGAGATAGTAATCTCTGTTTTTTGCAAGAAAACCCATTCTCGACATCCCCCCCCCCTCTCCTAATTCAGCAGACCATTTTTTGAGCGAGAGGTTTTTGTAGAGAAAATTCATCCCAAAAGTAAAAACTCGTTTGATTCAGTGAGTGAGTGAGTTTTTTTCCCCACGTTTTTTGGGCGAGATCGAGCAAAAAGCTGACAAGAACTGACGGCTTCACTAGCTGACATGCTTTTTAACAATGAAAATGATACCTGCATAATTTACTTATTACCTATTACTTTTAGTTTAATACAAACTTTTTAAACAAAAAAAATGTGCCCCACTCCCCAAAAGGCAACCTGTCTGTGCACCAGGCATAAGGGCTTGCAACCCAGGCCTCAGAGGCCGCGTCGACCCTTCCAGCCCTTCGCTATGGAAATATACCAAATGGCATTGGGCTCTTCTGCATCCCCACTATCCCAAATGGGGGTGCGGGCAACTGGACAGTGTAGCAAAAATGGTGTGGCTCCCCCTTTAAGGCTTACCAACCCCGCAAACCAAGCATAGGGGCTTGTAATTCCAGGACTCAAGGGCTGAATGTTCGGCCTTTGACCCTGGCTATTACAAGCCCTTTTGCCCTATAACTATGGGCCACCATGCTCATCTGCACCACCATGCCCATTGGTGGTGCAGGTAATGGCCATTAAGCTGGTATACAGGTCCATGGGACCCCTTACCAGTTCAAATTAAAAGTGTAAATAAATAAATAAAACACTGCTTAAAAAAAATAATACAGGGGAGACCCGGCGTGGGACAGACAATAAGGCGCTGGGCGGAGGAGAGAGAAGATGGGGACCGGTAAGTAGACCCCTATACCAGTGCACCAAGTTAGTAAGCTGGCATGTCAGCTGCCGGCATCAGCGGGTGACATGCCGCTACACCACCCAATTACCCACACCCCCATTTGGGACAGCGGGGATGTAGAAGAGCCCGCTGCCCATTGGCATGAGCACTGGGCTGAGCCCTGAACCCATACCGATTGGCATAAGGGCTGGTAACTTGCAGGGCCAGGGGCCCTTGGTGCCCGGTGCTGGTTGCCTTTTTTGGGGGACCTTTTTTTGTTTAAAAAAAACTGTAGTAAACGAAGAAAAAAAATGCTGGTTGTCATTTTCATTGATAAAAATCATGCCGGCTCTAGCAGGGTGATTTTTATTAATGACAACTTGTACAACTCGCCGACATCTATTCATATAACTGGCATGCGAGTTGTAAAGTCACAGTTGGAAGTGAGAATTCTTGTCTTCGCACATATGAAATCACCTCGGAAGGAGCTTTGATTCAGGTGAGATGTGAGAATTCATGCTGGTGAGTTGTATTTTGCACCAAAATGAGATTTTCGTTCGGGTAAGGTAAGAATTGCCAGCACTGAAGGGGGCGATGCATGTGGAGACTCCGGCAATCTGGATGCCTGTTACAATGCGGCCCGTCCGGACCCACACCCAGGAAATGGGTGTTGGTCTGTTTTAAGTGATTCAGAAGAGATTAATGATATTCTCATTTGATCCAAAATAATTTACTTGAAAGCACAGAGACAGAATGGTGACACTCCACAATGTTCAAAGCCACAGATTACTGGATAATTATTGGATTGATCTTTGGCCTCCAGTCTCATCCTCACACCTTGATGTGCTATTTGTTTAACAGCTAGGGGTGAAGTCCTGAAATATACAACTGTCTAATATACAACAAGACTATTTACTTGAATCCTTAAATTGGGAATATTTAAATAGTCTTTCAACTGTTTTGTTTAGTGCCCAACCATCTGACAGGACTTACATCTAGATTGATTGCTGCGTCTTCCAGTGAATAAAAAGAAATATATTTTATTTTTTATCATGCTTGGGCTCAGTTAGTAGCTGCAGCTGATGTTTGTCGTCTTATACTTTTCCTGTGTGTATGTCTTCTCCAGCAACCACCAGCAGGTGGCGGTACTGTTGCTTGCTGCATGTCCAGCAGCCAAATCACACAGGTACATTGGCTTCATTCTCCGACCGGGCCAATGCCTCAGCATCGCGTGCAGCACACACCACAGCCGACTGATCTGCAATCTGCTCTCTCTTTTGTCTTCTTTCTCGTTTTGCTTTCCACCACTTCAACCTCTGTAAATTGTGTATGTATCTGCATATATGGCTTGATGCAGAGCCTCCCCGTTCACTTCTCCCATGCGTTTTCCCGTTGGTTTTGGGCTTTGATCGGGTCAGGAAAGGGTGCTACGTTGATTTTAGTGTGCGTTTATGCGCTCAGGTGTGCGCTCAGCCACCTTTCCGATTGTCGGCTCGCACGAGGCTGTTTCCCGGCAAAACGTCCATTGTTCCGTTTTTTTCAGTGATGCAGAGCCTTGTTTTCCGATTGAAATCACCCTAATGAAACGGGGCCGCCGAGCCTTCACTTACAGCCAGTCAGAGCAGCCGTATTTGCACTCGGGCAATAATATGCAGTCCTCTGTTGGAGCACATCAGCGGCGCCAGCTCCGCGGTCTTGTCCTGCTGAGTATGGCAGAAACCAGGCTGCACCTATTTGAGCTCACCCGCCTTACTGGGTATGTGTATGAAACTTGTATTGGTTGCCCACCCTGTCTTTTATTTTTTTTTCCCTTAACACACTATTTGGTAATTTTTTTGTTAGTATATTTTTTGCCTAATTTTTTAACTTTAAATTAAATGGGTTAAGTGATCGAACCCTATTGCGTCATGTTCTTGCCCTCTTATGTAAGTAGTATTCCCCAGACTTTTTTAATGAGTGTACAGGTTGGATGTGCATGTAGGCTCATTACAAATGTCCTTTACTCCAACCCTACCCCGCTCACCTATTTGTCCCTCTTTTCTATTGTTGCAATGCACACCTTTTTTTATTTTTTTTTTTGTTTTTTGGGGGGGGGGGGGAGACTCTGGCTATCCTTTGCTCCCCTGGCTGCTGACCCCAATCCTGCACCCATCTTCACAGGCAGAGGAGCCCTACAATACTGCCCCCGGGAGGACTCGCTCTGTGGTGGAGCGAGCCTTTGGTCTCTTGAAAATGAGGTTCCGTTGTCTTGATCAGACTGGTGGGGCACTACAATATACGCCTGCAAAGGTCATTAAACTAATCATGGCTTGTTCCGCTTTAAGAGAGGGAGTCTGCCATTTCTGAGTAAAGTCTCAGTAAAAAGGGTTTCACACAGTGGGGCATCCCGATCTGGGATTTCCAGGGGGGAAGACCAGTGGCCGCTCTGGGTTTTGTTCTGCTTTATGTGAGGGAACCTGTGTTACTTTAATAATAATGTAAAGGAGGTGGGTTATTCCATCCTAACCTGATTTGGTCATGATGTTTTAAAGCAGGCCAAAACCCATGTAACCCAGCCCTTTGGAGTGTGAAGAAATCCAGGGCTGGGTTACAGGCATCATGTCTCTGGGGCATTCCAATTTGGGATGTCCTGCACGTCACTGCGGGGGAACGTCAGAGCTATACCAGGAGCTATGCCATCTTTACACAGGAGCAGGACGACATCATCATGGATGTGTGTATGCGAGCGTGCGTTTATGTGCGCGCACACATTCCTTATAATAAAGAAAAAACAAAGTGCAAGAATAGTCTGAAACAACTTAGTTTGTCACGTTAAATACAAGCCCACCTTAGTTTAACACATGTACGCAGCTACAAACTAGGCTACATGCAGATAGAAGAACTAGGGCAATGTGAGGCAGCAAGAGGTTAATAAAGTGACTTTAGTTAGGCCAGGAAACTTGTTAATGTATTTTGTGGATTAATGGTGGGTCCTTGTATCTTTTTTTAACAGATGATGCTGCGGAATCGTTTTTTAAGAGTTTGGGCTTTTCATTAAATCACGCTGAAGGTCCGGTTTAAAAAGTGCCCCAAAAAAACAACACCCAACCAAACCATAAAAACAATGCTAAACTAATGTTGTTTATCATTCACAGATACTAGAAAACCACAGGCACAAGACCACGAGGCCTAATGTTTTTTATTTTGCATTAAAATTTTAATTGTTTTTTATTTTTTGCAAAAAAAAAATATGAAAAATCCAAATCCAAATAAAAAATAAAAACAACGTTTGAATTAAAAACAAATAAAAAGATTTGGTGTGTTGTCTTTCCTGCAAATGTACAATCACACAACATCATCACACATTTACATGACACAAAAGGTTTAGATATGGGACAATAAATCAAAAACAATCAGAAAGAATTAAGGTATGCATTAATGGCAAGGAAAAAGGAACACCAAAAATTTAACAGAAATATATATATATATATGTGTCAAATTGGCAGTTGGTGCCATATGCATATTCCAATGGAGGTTTAGGGATGTGCGCTTGCGTGTAGCCAGATTGGCAACTGAAGAGCCATGGAGATGTAAGTATACTTGCTAAAACCACCAAAATGGAAGGTCAAATACGACGGAAACCAAGCAGTACCTGCTTGGTTCTTTGCGGTTCAAAAAGGCAGGAAAAATCAGGGAAAAACGGGCCGCCCGTGTGAACGTGAACAGGAGCCCCGATCAAATTGAAGGCACCCGAGAGAGCAAAAAAAGCTTTCCGAGTAAAGTGAAATTGACGGATCAGTTAGGGAGCCATTCCGACGGAGGCTCTGCATCACATTTGAGCCACGATTCAAACGGGAGCCCCGGACAATCGGAAGGTTTTAAGGGCAGTTCAGAGGAGGCTCTGCATCAGGCCCATATAGTTAGTATAGCCTTTATTTTATTGCATGTTCTAGTTTGTTAGAGATTGGTTAAAGGCCATCTAGGGACTCAAAAAGAAGACTAAAACACCAATATCAACCTAACCCCCTCTCCAGGCTTAATGTCTCAAATTGTCGCCTTGTGAATATCTCTGGCCCATAAAGGAAGTTGGTGATTGACTTAATGTTCAGCCAATACATTGCACTACCACAGTTCAGCCAATGAGACCAGAGCAAGGCCCTAATAGTAAATTGCCCCGATGCCCTTGATTCAGTGGGACAAGTTTGCCACTAACTTCAGCGGTGAGACATTTAAGTGTCCCCAGAGTTTTTGGGGGGACAGTGAGACAAAATGCCTCAAAGTGGGACTGTCCTGCAAAATTGCCCCTGGGGCAGGCAAGTGGCTGGCCCTGGAATCTTTTAGATTCCAGCATGGCCATGGGGGGCTGGTTGGTCCACTTTAACCCTTTAAGTGCCAGCCTAAGAGATTTTGTTACCCCCTGCTGCCAGATCACTTTTCGGTATTGTATGCTATATATATGTTTAAATGTGATTTTTGAAGGAATTTCCAGGACAATTATATATAGTTTTTTTTTCAGCAGAGTCTGGGCTTTAACATGAAATGTATTTTCAGGGCTTTCTTAATATTTTTGGGTAAAATGTGTGGAAAAAATATAAAAAATGTATTTGTAAGTTCCTCTCGATTACAGCGGTACTGCACGTGTGAATTGGCAAACACTCTTTCCTGCCCAGGAAACACCCCAAACTGAAAAGGGCGCTTTATGAGATTTTCAAATAAAATAATACTACTATCCATACTTTCAAGGGGTTAAGCCCTTAAAATGGAAGAAAAACTTTGTGGGGTCCCCCTATCCAGCAAAACCAGCCCGGGCACCAGCTATGCGGGCTGCTAGACCAGGGTGTGGGCTCTGATCAGCTGGTTAATGGCCCTGAAGGCTACCAGCTCCTATAGCCCACAGCTCTTTTGCACCCCCACTGGGCTTTGGGGATGCAGGTAATGGAGCCAGGGCCAATGGCAAGTCACCTGCTTGCTTGCAGGTGGCCTGTCCTGTTTACTGGTATAGGAGTCTCAAGGACCCCCTTACCAAATTACAAAGGGTAAAGTGTAAAAACACACGAACAGTCCTTTAATTTCTTCTTTTTTAATACTTACCTCATTCATCGATGATCGCTACTGTCACCAGCCAGAAGTGATTGTCAGAAGCTGGTAGCAGGGCAGAGGATAGGTGTCTGCAGGGAGGGGCCCTTTATACCGCAAAGTGAGCAGATGTCGGCAGGGAGGGAGATTACAGAAGACGGTGCACAGGGCAAAGAATCTGTGTTCTATGCCTCATTAAAGACCCCAGTCTGGCGTTCGGAGACCCCCCACCCGGGGAAGAGGAGACTCAGCGCTAGATCCTGGACGGAAGTGAGCTTTTTTTTGGCTCTAGCGGGATAATATTCGTGCTACGTAGAATCTACGACGCTGGCTCTACGTGGCTGGCATTTCAAGAGTTAAGACATAGCTGTCAAATTCTGGCCCGCAAGCAAAAAATACAGCAGCTGGCTTCCTAAGAGGCTGGTATGCTGCCATCCCCCTGTCTATTTTCCTAGCAAGCATACACACTGCATGGGAACTGGACTCTGTCAGAATCACACAACCATCCAGCAGGTATTTCAGTCCCCTGGAAGCAGCTGCTGAACTGCTGTGTGGTTCTGAATGGCACAATTCCTGTGCAGTATGCTTGCTTACTAGGAAGACAGAAAGATGGTGGCATTGTTAACTCCTAGCACCCCCGCACCTCTTCTCATCCCAGGTAAGGAGGCAGAAAAGTGAATAAAAATAATGCAAAACAAAAGTGGTTCTACCTAGCACCTCTTAAAGCTGACCAAAAACCGGCCGTTTCGATAGCTCGCTAATTTTTGTATGCTTGCACACATAGGAATTTCTTCCTCTGCATTTAACCCATCTGTGCAGTGAGTGCCTTACGATGCCTGGGGTGGAGTTGGCGGGTTAGGTGCTGCCCCCCAGTGAGTGATTTCTTTAATCCAAGTGCAGAGCAGAAGTGGCAGGAACATTGCAGGAGGGGAGGTGGTGCCTGCTGAAGTGTTTCCTGCTATATACAGTCAGGTAAAATGTATTACTTACTGGGCGCTGTGGGAGAAGTGCACGTAATATGGTTAAGGTCCCTTTTAAATGTTCTAATATGAAGCATATCAATGGGGGGGCAGGCTTCACCTTAGAACTTTTAAAAGGGACCTTCACCCCAAATTGACCTCTACCACCTAAACACCACTTCTACCTCCTCCAGTGGTGGCAATACCATACTGCACATACCCACAAGCATTGCCTTGTTGCTGGCCCTCGGTTTGCTACCCCACATGGTCATGTGGGCCAAATCAATGGCAAGCTGCATTAGAATTCTTGTGTATGTAGGTGTGGGTATCCAAAACATGGATGCCCCTTCCGAAGCAATCTAAGCTGACCAGTCTTCATGTGAGGATATATAAAATATATGGCCAGATAAAAATATGACCAAAACTATGGTTGTCAAATACATCTTGTCAATTAGAGGCATGCTAGTACCTTTGTCTGGAGATGCCAACAGGAATCCATTTACATATGACATGCAAGGGGATTGCTTCTATTAAGTAGGCTGTTATCATCACTTTCCGTGTACCCCTCACAGCAGGACATTATCTTCACAAGAGGTAAAGGATTTCTGTTTATTTCTCCTTTTGATTTTATAAGCATCTTACCATATTTTGTATGTGTTGTTTTATTGTACATCTTTGTTTTACATGCACTGCCTCTTATGGGTGAATTAAATCCTAAAGATTTATAAAGTGGTCTTCTGTGTGCTAACCCACTTAACTTCAGGAGAGACATTGTATGTTTGCTAAATCTTGTGCCCTGTGTGCTTGCCTATCGCTACTAGTGCTGGTCTAGGGGTGTGAGATCACTCTACAATTGGCAAAACGGGGTGTGACTTTATAGCTGTATAACCGGGCCTAGGCCCTTATGGTGTGATTGGGTATATATAGCTATATAGTTGGACCGAGGCCGTGTGATTGGGTAAATTAACTGTATAAGGAAAAATCTTGCCTGAGCCTGAGATCTGCGTGTATGTGTTGTCTGGCTATTTAGGGCCAGTGGTGGCAGCTTTTCCAAAGACCCGTGTGTGGGTAAACGATTGTAGGAAGTACGATCGAAATCCTTTTTGGATCAAGACATCAAACCTACTTGATTTATGACAAAATATGTGTTTATTTGCCTATTGCATGCTTGGGTCCTCCGCATTTAACCTAACCGTGCGAACAAACACAAGCCCACCAGTGAGCAGTAAGTCTACATGTGTCCAGAGTGGTGGGCTGCCGGAGGCATGGTGCCCAGAGAGCAGTTGGGGGTTAGGTGTCTTGCATTTCACTTCAAGACCACTTCAGTGATGTCCTAGCCAGGAATTGAACTCTTCGAACCTGCAACAAGATCAGCCTCTTGACCAATAGACCATGGCTACCCCTGCACAATAGGTTGGGGTTTCTCCCACTGTGTATAAGAGCTTAACACACCTGCTTTAAGATCTGTCACTATTATTTGCCAGGTGTTTGCTGTGTTTTTGGTCAAATAAATGACTATTCCTAATATTTTTGGTGCCTTGTGGCCTGGTAATCCAAGGATTTGCCTGTAGGGGGCGTATGGCAGTACTGCCACTGAAATGCTGCTTGCATCAGATGCATTTGCAGTGTAATATTTAAGCGGCAGAGAGAAGTACAGACATAGAACCACTTTGCTCAGTGGAATCATAAAACTGCTTCAATGTAAATTTCCTGGAACAACTAAATGGCATAAATAAAAGAATGAATGCAGAAGGGGGTGGAAGGGGGATGAATAAAAAGCATTTTTCAACAGTATAAAATATTCCTGCTTATGCAGCAAGTTCAGCTTTCAGCTCCTCATTCAATTAAACTCAAGAAACAGCACACGCTGCTTTGATGGAGCCTGCTTGTGGGCAATCCATCCATCCTAACTGCAACTTTTACTGTCTCCACTGTAACGAGTAATCAGAGATGACTTTAAAATAAATAGGGAAAGACTTCAAAAAACTGCAGAACCGCCATAATAATCTATGCAATAAAGGGAAAAATATCTCTGTATGTATATCCTAGCATCAAGCTCTGAACGCTGTCCCTCCAGTTGGTGCCGTAGGTGGAGGTCCCTGCCCTTCAACTGAAGTGGAACTGTCCAAGCAAATAATAAAATAAACAGCATTGACCTTCCAGCTTGCAGGTTAGAGGCCAAGGAATACTGCAAATTGCAGCAGTTCCTCTGGGGTGTGGTCATGTAGGAGCAGGCTGCCTCTTTCATCGGGAACATGGAGCGCACCATCTTTCACAAAAGTGAGTATACCCCTCACATGTTTCTAAATATGTTATTATATCTTCTTATTGAACAACACTGAAGATATCACAAGATATTGTGCCCAAAGTGTCAATATTTGGTGTGGCCACCATTATTTCCCAGCTCCGCCTTAACTCTCTTGGGCATGGAGTTTACTAGAGCTTCCCAAGTTGCCACTGGAACCCTCTTCCACTGCTCCATGATGACATGAAGTAGCTGGTGGATGTGAGAGACCTTACACTTGTCCACTTTCGGTTTAAGGATGCCCCACAGATGCTCAGTAGGGTTTGGGTCTGGAGACATGCTTGGCCAGTTTAGCGCCTTTAACTTCAGTTTCTTTAGCAAGGCAGTGGTCTTTTTGGAGGTGTGTTTGGGGTCATTATCATGTGGGAATCTGAAGGGAGGGGATCATGCTCCGCTTCAGGATGTCACAGTACAGATGAGAGGCATGAGTGGAGCATGCAGGACGTAAGCTCGCACACTTGTTTCCACTCAGCACAGGAACGTTACAGCGATTTACGGAGCAGCAAAAAAATAAGGGAAAGTGGCCGCACTTCAGTCCCCTAGTCCATCAAAGGGTCTGAAAGACAAGCCCACTAAGGTGAAACTTACCTGCACCATGAGGGCCTTTGTGAACGGAGTGTGCGGTGCTGTGACAACTAGACTGCACACAGAGGTTAAGGCGAGCCGGCCAGGAGAGAAGGAGAGCGGAAACATAGAGGAATCGCGGTCTGGGGAACCAGCTGTCTCGCTTTTGATGGGCTCAGATGAGTGTTAAAGCTCGGGGGAGCAGCTCCTGAGAAGATCTGGTAGTGACCATGTAAAGCCCCAAACTAAAACAGGAACTTCAGCAAACCCCAGATTTTACGCTGTTGGACCGTGGAAAGGTGAGAAATTCAGGATGCCCCAGGGGAAGTTCAGCAGCTGGCCCTGAAATATTTTAGATTTAAGGGCCAGCATTGCCGGGATTTGTTCTGCTTTAAAGGGCCAGTCCAGCCAGACTGCCTTCTCCTTAAGCCACCCCCACCCTGCCTCCCTTACCAAGCGCTAAATCAGCGCTAAGGTTCAAAATAATAAACAGACACTTACCTTGGTCTTACTCCAGCAGTGAGTGTCGCTCAATCACCATGCCGGCGCCACTATCTTCCCCAGGCTGCACAGGTATCACAGGACCATAGGCTCGCTTTGCTCAGCCGGTACGGGGAGCTTCTGGTCTGGTGGCACCCGCACAGCCCGGGGAAGATGGTGATGCCCAATGTGATGTACTAGAGTATGGCCAATGTAAGTGTATGTTTATTATTTTGAGCATTTTGAGCATTTATCTCTTGGTAGGGGAGGCCCTTTAAAGTAAAACAAAAATCTAAACAGACTTTTGACCAACTTACAATGGCTCCTTTGGGCAATCTTGGATTGCAAAAAAATCCCCAGACTGTGCCCTATTCTCGATCCAAGATATCATTGCGGTCAAATGCATCATTCAGAGGAGCAGCAACTCCGCCTGCCTTGAAAAACTGATGGTCTGCCACTGGGGGTGCGTGAAGCCACTGCTCTACAGGGTGCCCTGATGAATGTGGCATTTGGCCACTGCTGGATCCAGGAACTGGGTGACTATGTAGCATGGCCCAGAGCTTCTCTAGCGATTCCCACTCTGGTGCACCCCAAATTGGGAGAGGCCAGAATTCTTTTTAGACTTTTGGCTCACTTCCGCAACTGTAAACCTGTTAGTGTGGTCCCTACTCTTTTAACATTGCAACACCCATTTTGGGTGCTCATAAAGGACCAGCTAAATGGTGGTGGACCATAGCACCTTTGTCCTGCCCAATGTGCACTGCACAGTCACTTACAAACTGGTTGAGTAGCTTGTCATTTATCCCCCATTTATAGTTGAACATGATGTGAACTCTTTCCAACTGTACTATGTAATATGAATTTTAAACCTGTAGCACACAATCTCTCAAACAAGAAGTACAAATAATATCATCTACCAATGAATTTCCATTTTAACCTACCTGGGCAAACCCAGCCACATGACCCATGATGGAGACCAACTGGCATCATACTCATTCTCACTGATTGTGTTCATTTCGTCATTTACTTGGGTCTGCTCTTCTAGAACTTCCACCTCCAGAGCTTTCAGGGTGATGGCCGAGGAGGCCGCGCTGGCTTTCAGCATGGCCACCGCTTCACTGTGACTTAGGTTGGTGAGATCAATGCCATTTATACTCAGCAAGACGTCACCTGTAGTAACAACAGGAAGGACTTGTCACACCTTTTAGCACACAACAATCATCTGTGGTTCTACAAAAAAGGAATCACAACACAATGACAATGTGTGGTGTGTTTGAAAAATTACCTTTCTTTAAAGTAGCACTATCGTGAAATTGTGTAATATTAAAAATCGACAAACACGTCAGCTAATAAGAGAAGGGATCAGGTTTACACCTGAACTGAATAAAACTCCTGCCAAGTTTGTGGTTTATTCTCTCAAGTTAGGAATAAAATCCATCGGTAACAGGTTTAGTCTATCAGGGGTGACAGAGCCTGTCACCCCAGGTGTCCATTTCGGTTCACTAAAAGAAAGAAAAACAAGCCTGACTGGATATCGCTTGATGACGGGTGTATAAGTGACCCCTCCTCCCGCCATCCAGCGTATTTAGATGGATTTTTATTATTGGGCCATTTTTCACAACTGTGCTCCTTTAACCCTTTGGTTGCCAAGCCCGTAACACCTACGTGCTGGCTTGGCTGGGCGTTAAGTGCCAAGCACGTAGGTGCTACGGGCTTGACATTCACTCACCTCCTGATGATCGCTGCTTGAAATCTGCCCGGATACCGCCTTGACGTTGTAGCAGGGTCATGGGGGGGTCACCTGGAGGTGACCCTGAGCTCACCCCGGCAACAGGATCGTCGCTGGAGCCAATCAGAGGAGGGCGCACGGCTGCTGTCATCAGCCGGCGCCTCCTCTATATAAACTTCTGGCGGTCTTCTCTTCTCCTGTTTCTTGTTGGCTTGGAGGTAAGTGGCTGTGTGTGCGTGTGTCTGGGGGTGTGAGGGAGTGTGTGAGGGAGTGTGATCGCCGCCGATCGCCGCCGAAAGTGTAGACCGATCGCCGCCGATCGCCACCCGCCGATCGCCACCCGCCGATCGGCGGGTGGCGATCGGGCGGCGGGTGGCGATCGGCGGCGGGTGGCGATCGGCGGGTGGCGATCGGCGGGCGGCGGCTAGCAGGTAGGTGGGCGTCAGGTGGGCAGCAGCTGTAGCTGGAGCGGCAGAAGAGCATGGATCCAGGAGGAAGGGAGGGAGGCAGCTCCCCTCATACCTGCGCTCACACATGGCGGTGGTCCGGCACTCGGCCAGCAGCATCTCCGGGGCAGCCCGAGCCCTGGACACTGGCTCCGAGCACAGGGGGAGGAGAGAGCGTGGCTCTGAATGTCAGCAGCCTACCTACCGGGGATGCCCGAACACTGCGGCTTTCACTTTACTCTTTATTCCATTTTGCCTCTGACTCCCTGTCTTTTTCACATTATCTTCTTCTTCACCCCGCCTTTTTTATTCCCCCTTCTTTCTCCCTTTTCCACATTCCCTCCCTCTTTTCCCTTTCCCCTTCTTTCTTTCTCTCTTTTTCATATCCCCTCTTCTTTTCTCTCTCTTATTTACAATACATTTTTCCTTCTCTCTTTTCCACATTTTCCCCGCCCACCTGCCCGCCTCCCGATTTAGATGCCGGTAAGCATCACTAAAATGCTGCTGCTACCCTGCCTGTCTGATCTCTGCCAACCACCCACACTCCCACCCTGCCTGCCAGCCTGCCCACATATCTGCATACCCACCTGCCTGCCCACCCATCTGCCAGCCATCATACCTACCTAACCACCTGGCTGTTTGCCCACCTGCCTGCCTACCTACACGCCTGCCATCATGTTCGCTCATCCACCGACCTGCCTGCCTGCATGCCCACCTACCCACACACCTGCTCACATGCTGACCTACTCACCCACCCGCCCACATGCTCACCTACTCACCCGCATGCTCACCTACTTGCCTGCCCACCTGACGCCCACCTACCTGCTAGCCATCATGCCCACTCACCCGCATGCCCACTTACCTACTTTCAGACCACCCACCAACATATCTGCATGCCCACCTGCTCACCCACCTGCCTGGCCACCTGCCCGGCAGCCATCATATCTGCCCATCCATCTGCCTGCCTGCATGGCCACTTACCTACCTGCCTGCATGCCCACCTACCCACCCGCATGCCCACCTACCCACCCTCCCACATGCTCACCTACTCAGCCTCCGACATGCTCACCTACTCATCCAGCCACTTACTCTTCCATCCATCCACCTACATGCCTGCCACCCAGCTACCTCCTGCCTACCTTTCATCTACTCATCTGCCCAACCACCTCCCCACCTACCTGCTCTCCCACCCACCTTCGTGCCTGCCTGACCGCTAGAACACAAGGAGGGACAAAAATGTACAGATTCTCAAGGCTAAAATTAGGTGGGCCACTTTGGTTGCCAAGCCCGTAACACCTACGTGCTGGCTTGGCTGGGCGTTAAGTGCCAAGCACGTAGGTGCTACGGGCTTGACATTCACTCACCTCCTGACGATCGCTGCTTGAAATCTGCCCGGATACCGCCTTGACGTTGTAGCAGGGTCATGGGGGGGTCACCTGGAGGTGACCCTGAGCTCACCCCGGCAACAGGATCGTCGCTGGAGCCAATCAGAGGAGGGCGCACGGCTGCTGTCATCAGCCGGCGCCTCCTCTATATAAACTTCTGGCGGTCTTCTCTTCTCCTGTTTCTTGTTGGCTTGGAGGTAAGTGGCTGTGTGTGCGTGTGTGAGGGAGTGTGTGAGGGAGTGTGTGAGGGAGTGTGTGAGGGAGTGTGTGAGGGAGTGTGTGGGGGAGTGTGTGGAAGTGTGGGATCGGGGTTTTTTTGGGGGGGGGGGGGCCCGCCGCCCGATCGCCGCCGATCGCCACCCGCCGATCGCCACCCGCCGATCGCCACCCGCCGATCGCCACCCGCCGATCGCCACCCGCCGCCGATCGCCGCCGATCGCCACCCACCGATCGGCGGGTGGCGATCGGCGGCGATCGGGCGGCGGGTGGCGATCGGCGGGCGGCATGTTCCTGACGGGTCTGATGTTCGGCTCGGTGGTCATCTTCATGCTATGCTACAAGGAGCGGGTACTGGACACGCAGCTCAGTGTGGAGGCCAGTGTGGGCATTGGTTTGGGCATTGGCGTCCTCTGCGGCCTGGTCACCATGTTGGTGAGGAGTGTGGGACTGTTCATGGTGGGCCTGCTGCTTGGACTGTTGATCGCTATAGCCACTTTGATTGTCATGGAACAGTTTTACCATCCACGCACCGTCTGGGTCCCGGTGGCACTTCTGCTTGGGATTGGAATGCTGTTTGCAGTGCTAACCTTACAATGGCAACGCTTCTTCACCACGCTGTCCACTGCAGTCTTCGGCAGCGCCATCATGACTGTCACTGTGGACTACTTCATTGAGCTCTTTCAGCCCTGGAATCTGGATGCCCTGTTTGCCACAAAATAAATCTTTGCCCTGTCTCCCACAACGATCTGTACAATCTGGCCACAGCACTGGTGACCGGCGGGCGGCGGGTGGCGGGTGCTGTCTGTACAATCTGGCCACAGCACTGGTGATCGGCGGGCGGCGGGTGCTGTATAGTGTCTGGGATCAGTGATCAGTGATCACTGTACAATCTGGCCACAGCACTGCCCACCACTGGCGATCGGCGGGCGGCGATTGGCGGGTGGTACTGTGTGGGACCGGCTGATGGTGGAGAAGAACTGGGGGTCCCGGGGCTTCCTGATGCCGGTCACAGCCGCCAACGAGACGGTAAGAGAAAGGGGTGGGGTGCACCCCACACCCCAATATCCTAATGGAGGCAGGGTCAGGGGGAGGTCACTGTGTGCTGTGTGGGGGATCAGGTAGTTATTATCAGGCATTTAGTTCACCCACACTCCCTAATCTTAACTTTTTCCTTTTTTCCTTAGGTGTTTTGGATTTTGGTGAATTGTTGGCCCCTTCCTTCTTTGGAGACGTTGGCCCCTTCTCTGCTTAGCTGGGATCCCGTGACCTGCTGCTCCTGACTCCACCACTTCTCATCGGGTTGTAACTTTTATTTCTATTTTTGTCTGTTTTTTTGCTTTGTTTTATTGTATTGTATTTTTTGTCTGTTTTTTTGCTTTGTTTTATTGTATTGTATTTTTTTGTAATTTGTCTTTAGTTGTAGCCTTTAGTTGTAGCCTTTAGTTGTAGCCTTTAGTTGTAGCCTTTAGTTGTAGCCTTTAGTTGTAGCCTTTAGTTTAATTTTTTTTAGATTTTTTCTTGCATTGGGGTATGGCTGGTAAGCGGTACACTGCACAGGAAGCTGCGGCTTACCTGATGGCGTCTGACTCGGAAGATTTTAGTGAGTCAGGGTCCGAGTACTTCCCATCAGATAGCGAGTCAGACAGTGTATACTCTACTGAGGACACACAGCCGCGCAGTGCTGCCAGTAGTAGCCACCTTAGAAGGGATAGTACCGCACAAAGTGAGGCCACGCTTCAGGCGAGTGTAGTGCAGGGTGAGGCATCGAGTGCTGCAGCTGGTGAAGGAGCGTCTGCGTGGAGGCCTCCTAATAATTTTTCCCCCGAAATTCCCCCTTTTGATTCGGTCCCCGGGGTCAATGTAGACACCACAAATTTTGGTGTCATTGACTTTTTCAAATTGTTCCTCACAGAAGCCATCCTAATGGATATGGTCTTCTTTACCAATCTGTATGCCGAGCAGGTCTTAGCGCAAAACCCCCAGCAGAGGCACGCCCGAGCTCAGGCATGGCATCCCACAAATTTGAGTGAGATAAAGACATTTTGGGGGCTCACTCTAGCAATGGGTATCCTAAAAAAATTTAGTATTTCGTCCTACTGGGATACCCAAACCATATTGGCAACTCCATTATTTCCGGCCGTAATGTCCAGAAACCGCTACCAAATTTTACTGCGGTTTCTGCATTTTAACGACAATTCCACTGCTATTCCCCGTGGTGAGCCCAGTCACGACAGGCTGCATAAATTACGGCCCCTGCTCAACAGCCTGTCAGATCGCTTCGCAGTAGTGTACACCCCCGGCCAAAAATTATCAATTGACGAGTCACTACTGCTTTTCAAAGGGCGCATTGTTTTTCGGCAATATATCCCTAGCAAGCGTGCCCGCTACGGGATTAAATTTTACCAATTATGCGATAGTGTGACCGGCTACATCAAATATTTTCGAATCTATGAGGGAAAGGACACCTATCTGGACCCCCCTGGTTGTCCCCCTGATTTGTCAATAAGTGGAAAGATCGTTTGGGACCTCATGACTCCATTGTTGGGTAAAGGTTACCACTTATATGTGGACAACTTCTATACCAGCATCCCCTTATTTCGCGCCCTTTATTGGTTGGATACCCCGGCCTGCGGCACCATCAACCGTAAACGCAAAGGGTTGCCCAGGCCACTACTTGAAAAAAAATTAAAAAGGGGGGAGTCTTATGCTCTAAGAAGCGATGAGGTCCTGGCCATGAAATACATGGGCAAAAAACATGTATTCCTTCTGACAACACTCCACGATGAGTCAGTTGTGAATGTAAGGCAACGTGGTCCCCGAGCCCCTTCCCAAAAGCCACGTTGCATAACCGATTATAATAAATTCATGGGTGGCGTTGATAAAACGGACCAAATATTAACTTATTACAACGCCACCCGAAAAACTCGAGCCTGGTACACTAAAGTTGCCATTCATTTGGTCCAAATGGCAACTTACAACAGCTTTGTTGCCTTCAAGGCAGCAGTGCCAGGCTCCAATTTATCGTACATAAAATACCAGCAGCAGTTACTCCCTGCTTTGTTGTTTGGGGATACTGCGGAAGCACCAGATCTGGCTAGCAATGACAACCAGGCCAGATTAGTAGGGAAGCACTTTATAAAGTTGCTTCCTGAAATTGGTAGAAAGCGGTATCCCCAGAGAGCTTGTAGGGTTTGTAGGAAGCGTGGCATTAGAAGAGATGTGCGGTATTATTGCCCGACCTGTCCCAGCCAACCCGGGTTATGCCTCGAAGATTGTTTTGAGGTATACCATACTCAACTAAATTATTGAGCAATGCATTTTTTTTTTTTGGTAGGTAGGCCCCTTTTAGGAATTAGGTATCTTGTGTTCCCATTATATTATTTTCTTTTTGTTTGTTTTTGCTGTTCCGATGGGAAATGGTGGAGCAGGAGCAGCTGGTTACTTATGGCATGTGATGATAAAATGTGACCAATTTCAGGTTCTTGATTCCTGATATTGGTCATTGATCACTGCACTGATCTTATAATGGGATTCCTCAGCTATATCCTATAATATGATGTTACGGCTGCAGTAAAGAGTATACAATCAATATAGTCTGAAGAAATGACCCGCTGCAAACAAGCCCAGTAGGCTTCGAAAGCTTGAGGTATGTACTTTCCAAAAATATATAGTTTGTGGGGGGTATTGCTAATGTAAAGGGTTGTAAATTTTGAGAACTGCAAGGTGCGCACTTTGTGTGCGCCGCTGATTTTTGCAAGTAAAATTACCCTCAAACGCATGCTGGACTTTGGGGTGTTTGGCAACTCTACCCTTCAAAGTACCTATGCATGTGGGGTATTGTTTTTTTCAGCAGACCTTGTGCTTTCAGATTTACAGCGTTGGTTCTTGCTTGCTTATTGTTTTTATAGGAAAAAATGTTTTGCAATCTGCTTTTTGCTTATTTTTTTAGGGTAAACCTTTGAAAGATGAGATTCTGCCAATCAAGAGAGTCCCAAGAAATGATGCCCTGCAAACAAGCCCAGTAGGCTTCGAAAGCTTGAGGTATGTACTTTCCAAAAATATATAGTTTGTGGGGGGTATTGCTAATGTAAAGGGTTGTAAATTTGGAGAAACTGCAAGGTGCGCACTTTGTGTGCGGCGCTGATTTTTTCAAGTACAATTACCCTCAAACGCATGCTGGACTTTGTGGTGTTTGGCAACTCTACACTTCAAAGTACCTATGCATGTGGGGTATTGTTTTGTTCAGCAGCCGTTGTGCTTTCAGATTTACTGCGTTACTTCTTGCTTGCTTATTGTTTTTATAGGAAAAAATGTTTTTCAATCTGCTTTTTGCTTATTTTTTTAGCGAAATCCTTTGGAACCAGAGATTCTGCCAATCAATATATTCTGAAGGAAGTCCCAGACGTCAACAAGCCCAGTAGCCTTAGAAACCTTGAGGTATGTACTTTCCAAAAATATATAGTTTGTGGGGGGTATTTCAAATGTAAAGGGTTGTAAATTTGGAGAAACTGCAAGGTGCGCACTTTGTGTGCGGCGCTGATTTTTTCAAGTACAATTACCCTCAAACGCATGCTGGACTTTGTGGTGTTTGGCAACTCTACACTTCAAAGTACCTATGCATGTGGGGTATTATTTTGTTCAGCAGATGTTGTGCTTTCAGATTTACTGCGTTACTTCTTGCTTGCTTATTGTTTTTATAGGAAAATATGGTTTTGAATCTGCTTTTTGCTTTTTTTTTTTAGGGAAATCCTTTGGAACCAGAGATTCTGCCAATCAATAGAGTTCAAACCAATGGACCCACGCCAACAAGCCTAGTATGCTTAGAAACCTTGAGGTGTGCACTTTCCAAAAATATATAGTTTGTGGGGGGTATTTCAAATGTAAAGGGTTGTATTTTTTGAAAAACTGCGAGGAACGCAAAGTATTTGTATTTTATCTGAAAATCTCCTCTAGCGCTCTTTGCAGTTTCTGGGGTCTCCTGGGCAGGAAAGGGTGTCTACTAATACATGTGTGGTACCGTTGTAACCGGGAGAAATGGGGCTTTTACTCTCAATATGTTTTTATTGAAAAACCTTTATTTTCGATTAAAAAAAACCACTGCAAAATGTAAAAACGTGTGTATTTTTTATTTTCTTTCACATATTTTGCCCAAAATAATTATGATAAAACTACAAAATTGATAAACAAGAGATATGATGTTAAAGCCCAGATTCTGCTGAAAAAAACAATATGTAATTTTTATGGGAAGTCCCAGAAAATCCCTTCAAAAATTACAGTTGAACATGGGGAGCGCAAAATAGTGAAAAATGCTCTGGCAACAGGGAGTGGGAAATGCTGCAGGTAGGCTGGCACTTAAAGGGTTAAGAATGGGTCCGGTGATGTGCTCCTCCTGTTACAATGGGGCTGCATTGTGGAGGCACAGGAGGGGCACAGTGCTAGTCACTTTTTTGTTTGCACAACCTCAAGAGGAATTGGCTTAGGCTTGTACGACCTGATCTCGAACATAGGAACATGATAAACAGCCAAACTTAAATGTCCAGCCAAATTGTTTTAAGAGTTAAAGTTATACTAAAGCAAGCCCGAATGCTGTCCCATTGTCTCGGGCTACACGTTGCACTGTCCTAAACTTCAATCCATGTTTTAAAAGTATTAGAGCATTGTAGATGCAGAGAAAAAATGAAAAGAAACAGTGGGTGTGGCAACAGTGATGTGAGGTAAGCACACTGTGATGAGTGTGAGAGGAGGGCGGGATTTCAGAGCTGCAGAGAGAGGCAGCCAATCAGGAAATGTGGGGAGGGAGTGGGGGGTGTTTCCGTTCTTGGTCCACTGAAGGTTGATTGATTTACAGGTTAGTGGGGTGGGGGCTGAAAGCTGAATTAGGAAGTGACTGTCCTCACTAAGGAGACAGACAGGGTTAAATCACAGCACTCCAGCCACTCAATGAAAAGTAAGCTACTGATATTTATTTTTCAACTTTTGACTTGCCACCACTTTAACACAAATGTTGTTCTTTGTTGACTGTAAACCACTTCGAGAAAGACGGAATAAAAGGAAAGTCCACTTTTGTGGACTTTCCCTAAAGACCTCAGATCAGGACTGCCAGAGAGGCATGAGGCTCCCCTGCTTACCTTTTCTCTGTGCTGCAGCGGCAATCACTTTCCTGCATCCCCGGTATTTTAAAGCAGACCAACAGTCAAAAATAACCTACACCAGACCAACACAACAAACAGTGCTCATATGCATCCCTCCTCAGAGCAATTTACATTGCTGCACATAAACAATCATTTACCTTTTCCTAACTCTTGCTGTGGTAAATTTTGAAAACAAGATGGCGGTTCATATATTTGCAGGCCGTCTGCAAACAGGAAGTGCTGCTGGGCTTCCTGTTACTGTGCATTGTCAGTTATGTCAGTTGAATCTAAACAGCAGCATGGCTTAGATTCTGGGAGAGGAAGCTCCAAAATTGCTGCTACCTTTCTTTTCCAACTGTGCCAGGCTGTTGGTCCGGTTTAAGTCCAGGGTCATACTTCTGGATTCCTGCAGGAGGCATGTGCCAGAGTACAAAGCTCAGCCAAGGAGGTCACAGAGATTTAAGGGTGGGGGGCCTCATACACTGCCACCAACAGGCTGTGTAATGGAAGTTCTGCTTCACTTGAAGCACCTGCTGCAGATACTATACATGAGCTGTGGTAGAGGAATCACCACTGCAGCACTGGGTGAAGGTAAGCAGAGGTGCCTCGTGTCCCCCTGGAATCTGAGGTCAGTAAGGAAAGTCCACAAAAGGTCAAAGGACTCAAGAAAGTTAATTTGAAATGGAAGACTAGTCATTAGAAAGCACCTCATCCCCTTGTGGTGAGACTAGAAGGACAGCTAAAAAAAACACCTTACATTTTCACTGCAATCTAGCATGTTCCTCTGGAGCTTCTAGCCCCTGACATAATGGGCATCATGTTGAGTGGCAACAGAGCGGGGGTGCAGCTCTGTGCCGCATCCCTATGGGTGCCAGTCACAGGGACATCAGAGAGACCACAAATTTCATGCTGGTGAATACCTTTTGGTCCTTATGAAACCCACATTTTTTTGGTTACATTAACCTTCTGGTGACAGGAAGTAACTCTAGATGTTTACCCCCAAAAAACAAACTTTATTGGTTCTCTCTCGTCTCAAATTTAATATATAACTTTCGAAAATTAAAAAAATAAAACATGGTTTATTACGACTATCTGCATATATCTGGGTACAGATCCTGTTGAGCCCAATAACAGAGGTGTAGTCATTTATTAAATATGGAAAATAGTCTTCCAACACCTAAAACACCCATGTAAAAAAAAGAGCCCCCAAAGCTAATAATATGGCTGAAGCCGTGCAGTTATGGGTAATACATTTTTCACATGACCATTACCTATCAGAAAAGAACTGAAAGCAGGAGGGCTCCACTTCTTCGTCCGTCGGCATTTCTTAATATTTTGGGGTGGGGAGAACAGTTGAGTCTAGACCAGCCACTCAGAGAACGCTATTTAAAGGAGCACTAACGCAAAAAAATGGGCCAATAATAAAAATTCATATAAATATGCTGGATGGTGGGAGGAGGGGTCACTTATACACCCCGCGCCAAGAAATATCCAGCCAGGCTTGTTTCTTTCTTCTAAGGGAAGTAATAGGACATCTGATACACTAAACCTATCATCCCGGGATTTTATTTCTACCAGGGGAAGAAACCACAATCTTGGCAGGAGTTTTATATAGGTTTTTAATAATTCACAATTTCGTGATAGTGCTCCTTTAAAGCGGACCTTCACCCTGAATAAGAGTCTATCTTATATGTTTCCCCCATCCTGTATATACAGATTGCTCAAATCAAAAATCATCCTACCTGCATATACTGCATGTTATAAGCCTTTAAACATCCAAGATGGCGGCTCATGGAACATCAGGCAGCCTGCAGACAGGAAGTGCCTTCTGACTGTGCTGCTCTGCATTCTGGGACTGCTGACCTTTTCCTGACCCCAGCTCTGCTCTGTCTGAGAGAAGCACAGCTATAACCACCCCCCCTGTACTTTATCCCACTCTCCTCTCCTCAGCATGTGTGATGCTTCTGAGTCAAGATGTCAGCACCAGTATCTTAGAGTCCTGAACAGAGTTGCAGCCAAGTGGGGGAAATAATAATAAGTAAGTGACTAAAAACTTAAAATATATTATTCAATAAATCATGGTGAAGGTCCGGTTTAAGCACGATCGGTTTGGAAACCACCTGAGATAACTGGGCAGCGTGTGACTCTGGTAATGGGTGGTCAACCAAATACTATACTCATTTCATTTATTTGTTTTTTAGTTCAGTGGTTCTCAACCTTTTTATGCCAAGTACCCCCTAGCGACAAGCAGTTGCAACTAAATACCCTTAAAGGGGGGGGGGGGGGGGGATCGATTACTAATCTTATCAAATCACTGGCCCCGAAGCACTTTTTGAAGCAAGAAAGAATAATGTTTTATTGTTAAAATAATATACCAGACCTGTCATACCCTCCTTGCTGGGGCACCCTAAATAATTGCTGGGATACGCGTAGTTGACCAAATTACCCAATTTTATTATAATTTTGTAAAATAAAATACATCTGTTTTAAATTGTCTCCGCAGTCATTCATTTTAACCTACAGCATTCAAACAATGGAGGAACTACAATGTAATGTTCATTTTTAGTATCAGCTGATTATATCTGCTGCTTCCATAGATGACATTTCTGTCAAAGCACATCATTCACTGTGGTGTTATCAAAGTGTAGAAAATGAATACAAACCTCGTTTAATTCTGCTATCTCTTGCCAAACATCCATGCGGCTGCACACTGGTCACAAAGATGGGCAGCTCCCCGCTTTTGCTTCCTCTACCTCCCGCTACGGTCATGCCCAGAGACTCCATAGGGGCTTTCTTTACTGTGATGTGTTTTTCATGGCAGGTAACACACTGTGAAAGATCCTAAAGGACAAAGACAAAAATACAATTCTGTGAAACTCCCCTGTAGAATTGTTTTTGAATATATCCAGTCCAGGTCTTCCCAGGAATGATGACAGTTGGGTAATCCACCGCCAGGTGGCGCTCGACTGCAAGATCAAAAGCTGACGCTCCTCCCAGTCCCCTATAAAAGCAGGTGTCTCAATTGATTCCCCAGAGGTTAAACAGCAGTAGGAAAAGAGACAGGCCGGGAGGCCAAGAAACCATGTTACTTCACATAGCTTGAGCATGTACTCTCTCCAACAGAACTAAGGACAACGGTCCAATGCAAAAATGGCAATCACCATAACAAGCAACAAGAGATAATGAAACAAGGGCGGGGTGGGACGACCTGGACTGGATATATTAAGAAACAATTCTACAGGTGAGTTTCACAGAATTGTATTTTCCACTATATCCAGTCCAGGTCCTCCCAGGAATTATGACAGTTGGGATATCCAAAAGCAGTGTCCAATAGGGTGGGATCCCCAGTGCGGAACAGCATGTAGTTCATTTCACTACCGCCTGAAGCACCTTTCGGCCAAAGACAACATCAGCTGAGGCCCTAACATCAACCTTGTAGAATTTTGTAAAGGTATGAACAGAAGACCAAGTGGCGGCCTTACAAACTTGTTCAACAGATGCCTGACGCTGAAAAGCCCAGGAAGTACCAATAGCTTTAGTAGAATGAGCTGTAACACGAAAAGGGGGTTCCTTCCCTTTGGCAGAATATGCTTGTCTGATCCACTTACTGCCTGTCTGATCCACTTACTGAGAATGGACTTGGCTGGAGGCAAGCCCTTCCTAGAACCCTCGGAGTGGACAAAAAGACAATCCGACTTCCTGAAGGACTCAGTTGCAACCAGGTAATACTTAATGGCTCTGACCACATCCAAGGCATGGAGGGTCCTTTCCTTAGAATTAGTCGGTGCTGGACACAAGGAAGGCAAGACAACTTCCTCATTAAGGTGAAAGGGAGAAACGACCTTAGGAAAAAAATCAGGTTTAAAGCGAAACAACACCTTATCCTTATGCCGCTCAAAGTAAGGAGGCTTCATACAAAGCACAGCCAGCTCTGACACGCAACGCACCGAGGTGATCGCCACCAAAAAGACCACCTTTAGGGTCAGAATAGACAATGCAGCATCGCACAAAGGCTCAAAGGGAGGGCCCTGGAGAGCAGAAAGCACCAAATTCAAGTCCCGCACCGGTAATACAGGCTTACTCAATGGACGTACATGGGTGACTCCTTGGTAAAAAGTCTTGATCAGTCTATGATTGGCAAAGGATCTTTGGAAAAAAATGGCCAAGGCCGAGACCTGGCCCTTGAGGGTGCTCAGCTGGAGACCCAAGTCTAAGCCGTGTTGCAAAAACTCCAAAATCCTAGAGATAGAGAATGTGCGACAAGGAAAGCTCTTGGATTCACACCAAGCAATGTAGGCATGCAAAACTCGGTAGTATATCATGGAAGAAGACTTCTTCCGCGCCTGAATCATGGTCTCAACAACCGTGGCTGATAACCCCTTCTCCGTCAGGATTGAGGTTTCAATAACCAGGCCGTTAAAGCCAGCGTCGGTAAATTGGGGTGCCACAGCGACCCCTGCGTGAGAAGCCCTGGGTCATCGGGCATGACGTAGCGATCGACTGACATCTGAACTATGTCCGCGAACCAACTCCGACTCGGCCAGCGAGGAGCCACCAGGATGGTTGCCACCCCCTCCTGGGCTATCTTGTGCAACACTCGGCCCAGGAGTGGAAACAGAGGGAATGCACAAAGGAGCCTGAACTCCGTCCAGGGAATTGCTAGAGAGTCTGTGGCAAATGCCAGAGGATCTCTTGACAGGGAGACGAATCTCGGGAGCTTGTGATTGTGTCTGGACGCAAACAGGTCCATGTCCGGCTGACCCCAGCGGAGACACAGAGCGTGAAAAATCTTGTTGCTAAGAGACCATTCCCCCAGACGTGAGGCACTCCTGTCTCCTGGTTTATATCCCAGGAATGAAAACTGCCGAGATGCAGGGAACATTCTCCTGTGCCCAAGTCAGAATCTGGGTCACCTCCTTGAGGGCTTGCTTGCTTGCTCCGAGTCCCGCCCTGGTGATTTATGTAGGCGACCGCCGTCTGATTGTCTGAGCAAACCTGGATCGCACGACCCCTTAAAGGGGAGTCAAGTGAAGAAGCACCAACCGGAATGCTCTCAATTCAAAGATATTTATGGGCAAGTGGGCCTCCTGCGGACCCCACAGCCCCTGGATCTTCTGCGTTTGCCAAAAGCCTCCCCAGCCGGTCAGGCTGGAGTCCGTGGTAACAATATCCCACCGGGAAGTCAGAAAGGACTTGCCTATCAGTAGAGTCCAGCCACCACAAGAGGGACTGCCTGCCCAGGGGAGACAGTGAAAACTCCCGTTCCAGTGACTCCTGAGTCCGATCCCAACCGATCAACAGATTCAATTGAAGAGGTCTCATGTGGAACTGGGCAAAGGGCACTGCCTCGAAGCATGACACCATAATGCCCACCAGTTTCATCCCCAGACGGATCGATGGTCGCTGACAAGACAGCAGGGCCTGCACCTGCATCTGGAGACCCACTACCTTCTGCTGTGGCAGGAATACCTTGACCTGAGAGGTGTCCAGCGTCATGCCCAGAAAAGACCTTACCATTGAGGCAATGATTGAAGACTTGGGGTAATTGACTACCCATCCGAAATCCTCGAGAGTGGACAACACCGTCCGGGTGTCGCTCTCGGCCCGCTAAAGAGACTGAGCTGCAATCAGTAAATCGTCCAGATAAGGCAGCACGCGAATGCCCTGATTCCTCAGGATAGCCATGACGCCCACCAGCACCTTGGTGAACACACGGGGGGCTGAGGAGATCCCGAACGAAAGTGTCACAAACTGGTAATGCTGATCCTCCAGCACAAACCTCAGGAACTTCTGATGCCCCTGGAATATCGGAATGTGCAGATAAGCATCCTTGATGTCCACCGTGGTCATGAAGTTGCCGAGACGAAGCGAGCTCACCGCCGACCGTAAGGTCTCCATGTGGAAATGTCTGACTCTGACAAGCCGAGACCCTGGCACCGAGTCAGACACCATCGTCCATGGCAGAGACAACGAAGGCAATAAACTCCACGCAAGCCTTGAGGTCCTTGTACTCCTCAGCCCGCTTGCAAGACTTAGCAATATCCACAAGACGTCTCACCTTCTTTCTGATGGCCAGGGAGACAATAGCCGCGGCACACACGGAGCGGAACCAAGCACCGGCAAAGGTGAAGGCATGACAGATCAGCTGATCCATGCGCTTGTCAGCTGGATCACGTAGGGAAGCAGTATCGGGTGAAGGCATGACCGTAGTGTTGGACAGCCCCGACACGGGGGCATCCACCTCGGGAGGATGGGACCATAACCAGACCAGCTCCTCGGAAAAAGGATACCGCCTGTCCAGGCCCTTGAGCACCGACGGTAACTTGTTAGGCCTTTCCCACTCTTTAAAAATCATGTTAGAAAAATAGGCCTGCTCAGGAAAGACTCGTCTCTTTCTCTCAGGCCGAAACAAATCACCCTGCTTCCTTTTAGCTGCTCTAGGAGGGACAATGTGCAGCGTCTTAAAGACCGCAGTCAGCAACCGCTCCGTGTCATCAGGGAGCCATGTATCCTCATCCGCGAAGAACCGGGCCCGCTGTCAAGGCCAACAGAATAATCCACCGTGGAGATGGAGTCCTCATGCAACTCGCCTTCTTCCACGGAGCGAGGGCCTCCAAAAAGATCATCATCATTATCGCCATCATTATCAGAATAGACCGGCTCAATATGCTGCCTCTTACTTGTGGCCTTCTTAGGAGCCGAGCGAGAGATCTGTCTCTCAAGGCAGGCCACCCGATAAGCCAAATCATACTGGGAGCCCTTACTGGCTTCCCCCTCGCTGGGGGCTGAGTGCAACCGCGGGGGTTCTGGAGAGACCGCAGGCAATAACGGGCTAGGGGCAGATACGCCCGCCCGATCATGCTCCAAAATAACACTTCTGGCGCAAGTGACACAGACCGTGCTGAGTCCGCCCAGAGGGCTAGCACCGCACATGGGGCAGAGCTTCACCCGCCCAGATGGGAACCCTAGCTCACTATCCCCAGAAGCCTCCATTATGGTGATTTGAGTATGGTAAGCAGGTACAAGGCACTAATGACCCAACCTGACCAGCCCGCAAAATGAGCCCCTCTTATGTGATCCCTCTTAACAGGGAGAGGGCATGGAGAGAGGGGGGGCGGAGGCCGGGAGGAACTACAACCCTTAGTTTATCAAGGGAAGACACAATATGAAAAGAACATAAGCATCCCACAGCACATGCCCAACTATACAATAAAAAATTGTCCCTTGAGTAAGAGGTTACCTACTAAACATTTTTCGGGCCCTCTCCTGCTCTCTGGTGCTAATCATATCTCTGTCCCTCTCTGTCTACAAAAAATTGAGGTGGCAGCCATTATGGACTCTGGAGCATGCAGCTGTTTTATGGACCTTGAATTTGCAGAGATTAATGGAATTCCTTCTTGGCAACGTCCCTTTCCGCTCACTATCTCTTTGGCTGATGGTTCCGCACTCAAGACTGGTCCAATTACGTCACAGACTTTGTCATTAGCGGCATGTATGCATGCATAATCCTTCAATAAATTGGTCTACAGGTACTGTTCTGTTTGAGTCTCCTTACTGTCTTCAGGCCTGTTCCTCTAACTCTCCTACCAAGCATCAACTGGTTCTGATTGAATCTGCCAAGGGGGAGGATTTTCAAGACATACCTGAGGCTTATAAGGAGTTCAGGGATGTTTTCGACAAGAAAGGGGCAAACACGCTACCACCTCATCGACCATATGATTGCCCTATCGAACTTCTGCCTGGGGCATCCATTCCTTTTGGCAGGATTTACCCGTTATCAGACCGAGAGTTGTTAACTCTTTGTCAATATTTGGATGAGAATCTAAGGAAGGGTTTCTTTCAGCCTTCCACATCACCTGCGGGTGCTGGTATCTTCTTCGTGGGCAAGAAGGATGGTTCCTTACGACCTTGCATAGACTACCGGGAACTACGCTACTACTCCTCTGCCCATAATATCGGACCTTTTTCAGCGCCTTAAAACTGGGCAGATCTTCACCAAGCTTGACTTGAGGGGAGCCTACAACCTTGTTCGGATAAGAGAAGGGGATGAGTGGAAGACGGCATTTCGAACCCACTATGGACATTTTGAATATCTTGTTATGCCTTTTGGGCTGTGTAATGCCCCGGCAACCTTCCAACACCTGGTTAATGACATTTTTAGGGACCTACTTGATATCTTTGTCATTGTGTACTTGGACGGCATCCTCATCTTCTCTGCAAACATGAATGAACATCGGGAACATGTGCGAGCAGTACTCTCACGTCTCCGGACGCATCAACTCTATGCCAAACTAGAAAAATGTGAATTTGAAAAGACGTCCATCTCATTTTTGGGAGTCCTTATCTCGGATCAAGGGTTTTCCATGGACCCTAGTAAGGTTTCGGCTGTACTTGAGTGGCCAGCACCTACCTCCTGAAAGGAGGTTCGAGGATTCATCGGATTTGCCAATTTTTATCGCCGGTTCATTCTCAACTTTTCTGCTATGGTCCGGCCTATTACAGAGCTAACCAAGAAAGACAAGGCCTTTGAATGGTCTGAATCAGCTCAGCAAGCTTTCCAAACCTTAAAAAGGTGCATTATTTCAGCCCCTGCTCTTGCACACCCGGATCCCACATTACCATTCATCTTGGAGGTTCATGCATCATCCATTGCGGTGGGGGCAGTCCTTTCACAACGATCTGGAGAAAAGGCTGTTCTGCATCCTGTCGCCTTCTTCTCTCCCAAATTGTCCACAACTGAAGGCCTGTATGATGTAGGAAATCGAGAACTTTTATCTATTAAACTGGCTCTGGAAGAGTGACGGTACCTGTTAGAGGGAGCGGTACATCCTGTCCTTATCCTGACTGATCACAGGAACTTGGAATATCTGCGTTCTGCCAAACAGTTAAAACCTCGTCAGGCACGCTGGTCTTTGTTTTTCTAAACGTATACTATGGGGTGCACCACTTATACACTGTAATAGTGTGCTCACTCTTCAACAAGTCCAACCATTCCAATGGGAGTGGCCGTGAAAAACACACCTCCCTCCCTGTGAGGAGCACCAAAGAATTCTGACAAACCTATATATTCAAAAATGTATTAATACATATAAATTGATAAAATTACACAAAAAATACACATAACACAAGACAATTAAAAACAAGTAGCGGGTCCCTGTTTCTATTACTCTCTATATATATCAACAAACCCAACACATGGGTGATCCACTATAAATCAACTGTGATGCAGATCTTGCTCCAATATGTGTAAGATCAACAAGGGCAATCCTATTTCTATAAATAAAATATAGGAGTCTGTACGCGCAGAGATAGTGTATCTCTGCACCCACTTACCCCCGTACCTGTGCTGGCACAAAGAGAGGACCCAAATAGGTCACTGTGTTAGACCATACAAACCTAGTCAATAATGAATAACCTAATGTACCACCATAAAAAAGTGAATATCCCCTAAAGGCCAATGCCCTATGCACAACATCTACAGGTTAAAGTGCTTAGTGCTAAAACATATACATAATCCCAAACATATGAGTCTAAACTCAGTGCATATACATATATATCCTAATTAAGAAAAACCTATTATCTAAATATAAATAAAGTGCATAAAAATATACAAGCAATTGATAATTAATAAATAATTAATGAAAATACAAACAATTCATACTACAAACCCCCACAACTAATCAGTTAGAAAATAGATAAACCAATATGACAAGTGGTATGGAACTCAGAAGGCTCAAAGAGCCCAGAATAAAAGGTCTGCACAGTCAAGAAAACATACTACCAGTGCCCAAAGTCACGCATATAGACCAGGAAACATGTAGGCATCACATCACCAGAGAGGGACCGCAAATAACCCAGGCCACCCGCGCCCGCCGCCCCCGTGCGGCTTCAAAGGGTGAAGGTAAGTACTACTATTGTTCAAGGTCCTATTTATGGGCCCACCTCTTTGTTTTTCTCTCGCTTTAATTTCCATGTCACCTATCGGCCTGGCAGCCGTAACATCAAGCCTGACGCTCTGTCCAGATTGCCACTTCCAGATTCTTTGGATGAGACAGATTCCTCTGAACTGCCGATCCTTGCTGAAGGACATTTCCTGGTATTAGAGTCTGAACTCACCTCCCAGATCCGGAGAGCTTCTTCCGTTTTACCAATTCAGGAGGGTGAGGACCTGCCTTGCTCTGATGGCTTATTTATCCATCAAGGCAAAATATTCGTACCTAGGACCGCCTGAACTGCGGTCTTACAGACTTTCCATGACCACCCCTTGGCAGGGCATTTCGGATTACACAAGACCTTGGAGTTGATTTGTCGACACTTCTGGTGGCCTTCTTTGAATAAAGACTGTACTTCCTTTATCGATCACTGCTGAATTTGTATGGGTATGTATTTGTATGAGTATGGGTTCCTCTCACAAGCCTATGGGATTACTTCTTCCTCTGCCGGTGCCTGAGAGACCATGGTCCCACATCTCCATGGACTTCATCATGGAATTACCTCCTTCTGAAGGATTCACTACCATTTTAATGGTGGTGGATAGATTCACCAAGATGGTTCATTTGGTCCCATTGACAAGTATTCCTTCCGCACCTATACTCGCTAAAGTTTTCATCAGGAAGGTGGTCCGGCTCCATGGTGTGCCCACCGAAATCGTCTCGGATTGGGATTCACAATTTACTTCTTGATTTTGGTCCTGTCTGTGTGAAGCCCTCCAAATTCCCCTGGCTCATTCATCTGCTCATCATCTGCAATCAAACGGGCAATCTGAACGTACCAACCAGAGTTTAGAGTTAGGACTGCACCCCACAGAGGCACCTTGGCGCTTGGTGGTGCAGCTTAAGCATACTTCTGCAGATGTGTGTGACCGAGTCCTCTGTTTTTAACCAGATTTATAGACAGATTTAGGTTGGTCTGCAAGCTAACACGGTTGAGTGCTGTGGCTCCTTTAAGACTTTTGTATCCTCCTGCTGCCCCCACCAATGTGGAGGCCCCCTGGCTTCTGCTGGGATCCTCCTGCTGCTCCCACCAATGTGATGGCCCTTTGGCTTCTGCTGGGATCCTCCTGCTGCCCCCACCAATGTGACGGCCCTTTGGCTTCTGCTGGGATCCTCCTGCTGCCCCCACCAATGTGGCAGCCCTCTGGCTTCTGCTGGGAGCCTCCTGCTGCCCCCACCAATGTGGCAGCCCTCTGGCTTCTGCTGGGAGCCTCCTGTTTCCCCCACCAATGTGGTGGCCCTCTGGCTTCTGCTGGGATCCTCCTGTTGCCCCCAACCATGTAGAGGCCCCCTGGCTTATGCTGGGAACCTCCTGCTGCCCCCACCAATGTGGCGGCCCTCTGGCTTCTGCTAGGATCCTCCTGCTGCCCCCACCAATGTGGCGGCCCTCTGGCTTCTGCTGGGATCCTCCTGCTGCCCCCACCAATGTGGCAGCCCTCTGGCTTCTGCTGGGATCCTCCTGCTGCCCCCAACAATGTGATGGCCCTTTGGCTTCTGCTGGGATCCTCCTGCTGCCCCCACCAATGTGGCGGCCCTCTGGCTTCTGCTGGGATCCTCCTGCTGCCCCCACCAATGTGGCAGCCCTCTGGCTTCTGCTGGGATCCTCCTGCTGCCCCCAACAATGTGATGGCCCTTTGGCTTCTGCTGGGATCCTCCTGCTGCCCCCACCAATGTGACAGCCCTTTGGCTTCTGCCGGGATCCTCCTGCTGCCCCCACCAATGTGGCGCCCCCTGGCTTATGCTGGGATCCTCCTGCTGCCCCCACCAAAGACAGGCCTTCCAGGTGCCATAGCTACCCCACCGGAAGACAGGAAGCAGTGAGCAGCTTGTGGGGCCACAAAATCACTGCAATGGAGGCCCAGCAGGGCAGATATAAGCTGTGCATTGTCATCCACCGCTAACCAGCCTACAGAATGGGCGTGGCCAGTCACTTACAAAAGGGAGTGGCCTTTAGTCTCCTACACCAGCCAGTAAGCTGTGGACAACGGTGGGCATTGCAGGACTTGATCTTGGCTTCCTGGTAAGTTTTTTCAAATGGAAGAACTGCGAGGGGGCAAAATGGAAGCATGGCTTTGTTTTTTCTGCATAGATGGTCCCTGACTATGAGGTGGAGATCTTTAGTCTGCAGGAAGCAAATAAAATAGAAATTAGATGAGCATCAGGATTAAAGTGGACCAAAACCCAGGATTTTGACTATCCTGGGTTTTGGTCCTTGCCCCCCGGTCACCCTGATCGGAAATTATATGCTGCAGGTCCAGCTCACCAAGTGCAATAAAACTTAACATTTAATGATGAATTTTAAAATCATACATATCCTGTGTGGAGTGTATATCCATGGCTCCCCAACCACAAGGTAATGCGTTTCGGGGTTACCTCACCCCTTAATCCTACCTTGATCGGGAATGCCCCAATGTGTGAAACCCCCCAGGTCGCACGATCTCACTCACCCTTCCCCGGTCCTATGGCGCATTTGCAGCCCTCTCGTTTAATCAGCACACTTGCCCCTTCATCTAATAGCTTGTGTAAGGCGAGCGGATCCGAGCATGCTGGCGGCCGCATCCCCCGCTACCCTCTAACAGGAAGCGTGCCCGCGTCGGCCATTCCCAAATGCCTGGCGCAGGCACGCTCCCTGCTAAAGGGATAGTTGAGCATGCGCCGTTCGACCAGGAAAGATGGTGAGTTTCTGGGCGACCTCGGAGGGTTTCACACAACAGGGCATCCCGATTCTGGATGCCCCAGGGGGAGGGAATTCAGCAGCCCTGGAATCTTATAGATTTCAGGGCCATTGGGGCGTGGGTTTCGGGCCACTTTAAAGCAAAGTGCTGTAAGTAGGGGGGTATTACTGACAGGACCTAACTATGGCCGTTTTTTATTTCACAGACTTGTCTGCCACTAAAGAATGACTGCCTAAGTGGCCACAGGCCTGAAATAACCTTCTGCAGACAGCATTTTAGTCCAGCGCTTACACAATAAATAAAGGCTACAAAGAGGATAAATGTATTTAACGCACATTGATTTTCGTGTTCAAAGCCTTTTAAGGTTTGAGGCTTATTTATATAAATAACTATTTCATGCCGCTCAATCAGATCTAGAATCTAATTATACGTGTTACGACTTTCAACCAGAGTGGCGTCAGGACATCAAAGAGAACCTACTGCAGGCTTCTGGTTATAGAATTATATAACGATCCGGCTCCTGATAGTCATTCAAGCTCTTATTCTGGATGTTTCTCATTAGCAGTTTTCTCTTTATCTGTCCGAAACTTGAACGACAAGGACAGACGATCAAGCCCCACAGTGAAAGCAAAAAGCTTCTCCTTCCGGAACGTGCTCTCCCCATCAGGCTCCATCACATGTAACTTTCCTCAGACATGTGGGAGCAGGATTACTTACTGATTGGATGAGGGCACCCCGACTAACAACAGTGAGTGGTTTCAATTTAGCATTTGGGCCTTCATTCAGTAAACTTTGCTTTAAATAGGAACAAAACACAGGATTTTACAGTGGACCAAAACCCAAGATTTTGACTTTCCTGGCTTTTTTTCCTTGCACCTGAGCGGGGGTGCCCCGCTGTGTGAAACCCCCCAGGACGCCCAAACATCGCCTCTTCCCGGCCCTACGGCGTATGCGCGGGCGTTCATCCAACCAGCGCGCTTGGAGCCGCTGATATCAGTTGTCTAAGGCCCTTATTTATGAAGGAATAGCGACAGGTAGCGACTGGTGAGTGGCTGGTAATGAAGGGCCCCGCCACGAGAACGCCGGCTCCCCACCACAATCACACATTTATCAAGCCAATCCTGCTTAGCGACTGAGATAGCGCCATATAGCGACTCATTTATCATTATTCCAGCCTCAGCCCACAGCGCCAGCGTCCGACCTTGAACAGCGACAGGTATGACCTCTCGCTACCTGGCGCTCTCCAATGCATTTCAATGGAACAATCTTCAAATATTAATAATTAATTGTTATTGTTTTTTTTTTTTTTTTTTTTTTTTTAAATGTGAAAAATTCTGTGACCACTTCTGCCATTTTAGACAAAAAGAAAATTGTACAGAATTGATATTACAGGTCTGATATTAATGTATTCATATTACTAAATTATTTAAAATACTTTTTTTTTTGGTTTCCAAAAATATGGTTATTTGGGGGTTAAAAAACTACTTTTAACACATCGCCTCCAGCGCTCTGGGGTTTAAACATGCATTTCACAGCGCTTGAATTTTTTTAGCGTGATTTTTTGATGAATATGGTCGAAGCCGGTCTCTCTGACCAGTCGCTATCATGCGCACCCATATATCGCGGAACCTGTCAAATAGCGACTCGTAACCTTGTATTCAAGATTACGCCACACCGACTGAGTCGCTGTCAACAACCGAACAATGGCCAAGCACAGCGACTACTAGTGGGCGCTGTGAAAATACCGCGACAGTCGCTCAACTGTCGCTATTAATAAATCAGCCTCCCCGTCTTCGTCTAAGGCCAGTGGCTTTGAGCGCACTGGTGGCCGCATCCCCCACTACCCTCTAACAAGGAGTGTGCCCGCACTGGCCACCCACAAATGCCTGCCGCAGGCACGCGCCCTTCTAGAGGGATAGCCGGGATGCTGCCGCGGCTCACGCATGCGCCGTTGGATCAGGAGACAAGGTAAGTCTATGGGTTGACCTGAGGGGGTTTTACACAGTGGGGCATATCGATTTTGGATGCCCCAAGGGGAGGGAATCGATTGGCCCGGGAATCTTATAGATTCACGGGGCGATTGCAGTGGGTTTTGGTCCACTTGAAAGCGGTCAGAAATTGAAAGTTTAGTAAATTGCTCCCCTGAACCCCCTCTTGCAATCTCTCTCTCGCAATCAGTGCTGTAAGCTATTTGAGAAGGGTTACTCCTATACAGATGTTGCGGAATAGAAGGCAGATCCTATGCTAATGAACTGCATGGGGCGGCCATCTTGCCACAATTCTGACAGCCCTGCTTCTGAAAAAGCCCTGTCTTTTCCCCAAAAATAAGAAAGGTCTTATATTAATTTTTGCAGCAGTCAGCACATATGAGGGGGGGGGGGGGGGGGCATTTGTGAAAATGATGAAAAATAACACTAGGGCTTATTTTCAGGGAACACAGTACAGTCATAATTACTCCACACCTCGTTGAAATAATGCTTTATATCTAGCCAGAAGCAAAAAAACATCTATAATGAATCCTCACTGCTAGGAAAGCTCTTAAAGCATTGTATCAACATTGTAAACAACTCTGCAGCAGCGAGGCTATTGACTTACTTTGATTGATACATATTTATATTTGTCCCCTGCAGCAGCTGGTGATTCAGTGTGTGTAACATGGCAGACATGCAGGCTGCTTACAGCTAAAGCCAGATCCAGAAAGCCTGCCCTGCGTGGAGAAACAATATCACACAGACACACTGCAGCTATGCTGATCTTCAACTCAGGCAGAGCTAGAGAACTATTTTATCTCCTTCTAACATTCTGTGTGGAAACACATAAAATCTCTCTGGCTGTTTGGGCTCTAGCCAACAGGCTGTGAATCTCACTGGTAACCAGTGTTCCCTGCCATACAGAGCTGCCATACAGAGAGAGCACAGGAAGGCAGGTTAATATGGGGTTGGGGGCTATAAGTGAGTTTAAGATGCCTTTTTGGATGGTAAAGTGGTCCATCACCAATTTTTGAAAGAAACGTATGCTGATAACCCCCACAACCTCCATTTGGCTTTCCAGGACAATGCCCTCAGAAAAACAGGTGCCAGCAGTTGGCTGATGGCGGTCACATAGTCCAGGATTCTGGCTGCTAAAATTACTTAAAGCAAATGGAAACCCATTTCTGGGTCCACTGCTCATCCTTCGGCATTTCCAGCACTAGATGTCTGGCTACATCAACAATGAGATGAGGAGGTTATTAGGAGGTGCTCTTACCCTGTGTGCCGTGGGCCTGTGATGGTAAACTTGATGCATATGGTGGTGAGGTTGTCCATTGTCTAGTTCTCGGGGCACATTCAATGTAGGATGCTTGGCAGGACGCGATACCGTCAAATGGACTCGTTCCCCACTACCCTTTGGAAAAGCAGAAAATACAAGATAAGACCATTTGGATTAAAGGCAGGACAATTTCATATGTGAGCAATTGTTCTGTGGGTTTCTTCTTAGGACAACCAGTATTGCACTTTGCAGCTCACCTCATCATGGCTGTGCTCTCCCTTCCTGTGAAAAAAATGCTGCTTCTGAAAGTAGAAACAAAGCAAAGTGTAGTGGCACACCCCCTGAATTCCTTTGCCATAGACCACCAATCATAGGTATAAGCTGGAGGTCTAAAGCTCTGCATCATCAGACTGTGGACACTGGAAGAGAGAAAGAACTGCCAGGGTGATGAAAATGCCTGTCTTACAGACCCCGCTCATTATGCTAATTATTATGTGGCATCACAGAGCCAAGGGCTACACCCAAATATTTCTATAGATAAATTATAAAGTGAAACTGTAAACCTTGATATCTCGGCAATTTCTTCTTCAATTTAAAAACGGAAAACAGTTTAGGACAGCGCCAAATGTAGCCAGACACAACTGTGTAACAATTTCCTTTGTCTTCTGTATCCCTTTAATGGTGTATAAAATGTGTTACAATTAACAGACAGAGAACAGCGCATTTTTGAGCCATCTTGAAAGTTTAAAGGTTTAGAAGATGCACTCGGTGCAGGTGAGCAATCTGTATGTACAGGGTGGGGGGAACATACGAGATAGGCTCTTATTCAGGGTGAAGGTCCGGTTTAAACAAAGATGGACCAAAAAAGCTAAAAAACATGTGGTCAGCACTGTGTCCTAAGGCATGACACTGCTACACCCAGTATAATCCGATTGCTTTTCAAATTTTGGGATCCCCAAGAGTTTTAGTCATGTTTTTTTGCAGGTCCTGGATAGCACATCAGATAATTGAACTTAGAATTATTACTAATGAGATGTTCAGATATAATCTGCGGGTATATTGTATAGGAGTTGGTTTGATAGTAAATGAATGACCAGCAGTATGTGCAGGATGCACGCCATATTTGATCAGGGAGGCAGCGCCATAGTTGGTATACAGTAGCTAGTTGGCATTGGCATAGTAAAAGCATAAGCCCACAATGCCATCTTGGATCAGGTTGCGGCACTTGTCCACTTGGCATGGGGGGGGGGGGGTGAGCTAGAGCAAGGGTCACATGGCAAACAACCATTTGCGCCCACAGGCCATTTAACCGGACAGGTCTTGACAAGGTGAAGAAGCAGCATGCAAGCACGTACATGCACTGGAGACACGCCAAAACATGTAACCATTTCAAGTAATAGAACTCCTTACTTACTTACTTGTATTGTTAGTGGGGAGTGTTTTGGGTTTACTCATAAATATTATCTTTCTTTGGGAAGAGCTGAATAAGAGACATTTGTGTATCCACCAGTAAATTTCTCGTCCTTTTCCATTCCGGGGCACCGCCAGTAGCAACATGTGCGTTAGCCGTAGGTGGGGACTGCAAGATAAAAAACTAGATCCTCCCGGCTTATATAGAGCAGGCTGTGGCAGGATCTCAGGGAGGGGAGAACGCCAACATGCGCTTAATGCACACAACAGTGCAACAATACTAAAACCGCTTAGAAGGCATCAACCGCCACCGACGCAGTCATGACACAACAGAAAGATGGGTGTGGTGCCCCGGAAAGGAAGAGGATGAGAAAGGAAATTTACCAGTGAGCACACATTTCCCTTTTCTCATCTCTTCCATCCCGGGGCACCACCAGTAGCAATGCATGGGACATCCCAAAGCAGTACCCTCAATAAGGGTGGGACCGTGCAAGAACAGTCAACAGCTGACTACGTCAACCTAACCAAGAACACTGAGACCTCAAGCTTAGACCTCCGGAGAGGGGTAAGAGCGGACCTGGCAGCCACCACACCCCTCCTTGGTCTTTCTGTGATCAAGAACAAGACATTGGTCTTATGTACCTTCCAAGTAGCGGCCGAATAATATTTTAATGCCCTGACCACACAGAGGGAATGCAGGAGTCACTCCTATGGCGAGTGGGGAGTGGGCACAAGGAGGGTAGCATTATCTCCTGATTAAGATGGAAGGAAGAGACCACCTTGAGAAAAAAAGGCTAAAGCTAAGCCCCAGCTGAAGTCTAAAAGGCTTCAGCTGGGGCATCATCTGGGGCATCCTATGACCTGCACTCCCTAACGCACATGGTTCTGGATGCCAACTCACTCTGATCGTCCATTGCCAGAGCTAATCTGCTTTTTCTGCTTAGCCGAGAAAGATGCCTGTGCCCAATCCCAAAAGGAGGGGAGTATGTGGTTTCAGGAACTAGCTAGTGGGAGGCATTGTGGGTATTTCCAATTTAGGATGCCCTTTAAGCATTGTGAAAAAAGGCTCTAAGACTATGGGGTTTCCTATATATCTATACTTAAAAATTAAAGATATTTAAGCTGATACAGATACAGACAGTCCTCAGACACACTAACAATTAAGTCCCCATGTGACCCTCTTGTACAATGACAGAGCCGCCATCTTGACAGCGCTCCCCTCTTTACAAGGCAGAGCAGCAGCTTGTTCTGGCACACTTGCTAAATCCTGGCAAGCCGTCTAAAAACAATTCACATCTACACGTGGTGATTTAATGAATCCATCTGTCATGAAGAATTATTCCTGTGTTATTCTGTCTAGTTTCCGAATCCATATTGTCTGCTTTAAAGCAGAACTAGCACAAGTTTTGAAAAAAATAGAAGATATAAAAAAGCATTAATAAACATGTACATAGTGCACATCATGTATCCTGTCTGCTGCTGGTGGCAGCTCTCTTATACTGTACTACTTGCACGGTAGCCTGAGCCCAGGGCAGGGCCACCATCGGAAATGTCTGAGCCCCATATAACCTAAATCTCAGGACACCCATCTCTCTAACCTGGAAATGACTGCACAATGCAGCACTGCACACTCTCCACCCCCCTTTGGGGTGCGAGGTTTGCCATCGCACAGGGTGCCATTATCAGGGGTGCCAGCACGCCCAAAGCCTTAACCTCCCATCTGGCCACTTGATATCAATTGCCAAGGGCAGGACCGGACTAAGTGTGGTGGAGGCCCCTGGGCACAAAATCTGGTGGAGGCCCCAGATACAGTATTTTTTCCTTAAATAATAGCCGAGCCAAGTAACTGATTGGTGGTTGTCTGGCACCCGCCCACTTACTGGAACGTCAGATCGAGTCCCTTGTGCCACCCTTGTGCGGGTGCGTGCTGCTCGGGAACTCCTGCTTTGCCATTCTGGGTGGGGGGTAGTGTAGTCGCCCGGCTGGTCCAGCAGAAAACACTTCCCTGCATTGAGCTGCCAGCGGCTGTGCTTGGTGATTGATAGCTCTGCACGCCCCCATCACTGTAGCATTGCTGATGGCGGCTTTGCTGCTCTAGACTCTCTGCCCTGTGGTGGCTTTGGCAGCAGGTTTGCAAAAACAAAAAAGGGCTTACCCAGGTGCAGGGTGCCCCCACTGCCGCCAATAGCTTTGTTGCTGACCCCGCGGCCCATCAGACCGAAGACTGAAAAGCCTCCTGGACCAGACAATAACCCAAAGCTTTCAGCTGGGAAAACCGGAGATGTGGCATGTGCCATGGGATTGCTTGTGAGGTAAGTATACCATCGATCCTGGGTGGTTTCACCCAGTGGGGCATCCCACATTGGGATGACTCGGAGATAGGGAATCAGCCGGCTCCAGAGTCTTTTAGACTTTTTTTTTTTTTACTATCCTGGGTTCTGGTCCCTGGCCCCGGGCACCCCCAATATGAACCCGTCCAGGTCGCCTGATCTCACGCAACCTTCCCCGGTCCTGTAGTGCATGTGCCGCCCTCTCGTCCAGTAAACACGCCTGGATCCTCTTCAGCCAGTTCCAAGCAGGCTGGCAGCAGCAGCCCCCGCTACCCTTTAACACAGTGCTAAGGATAGTGGGAATGCGGCTGCAGCTGTTGGACTGGGAAAGAAGGTGAGTTTCCAGGTGACCTGGGGGGGGGGGGGTCACACAACGGGGCATCCCGATTCTGGATGGCCCTGGGGGAGGGAATTCAGCTTCCCTGGAATCTTATAGATTTAAGGGCCGTTGGGGCGTGGATTTTGAGGCACTTTAAAAGTAGGCCAGCAGTCAAAAATGACTGCTGGTTCACTTGTCTCTAGCATCATTCCTGATACTGGAGGAACTCCCCCCCTCCCCCCTACTTCTGCATTGCCTCCCCACCGTCTGCCAGTTCACCGCTGCAGATATGGGGCAGTGGAACTGGCAGCCAATGTCTACAGAAGGCTTCTGTGAGTGGACCCCTTTGCCTTGCATCAGACTCGATGCTAGGTTATGCGCAGGGGGTTTCTGGCAAACCCTGTTGGCTGTCATCAACTATGTGGGGTAGTAGGCCGGTAGTGAGGAAATGCAGAAGTGTGATGGGGGGGATCCTGTAGTCACAGGGCACCTTCCATTCTAAGGCCAGCCCTGAGTCCCTGATATGTCCAGCTATTGCAGGGTCCCATGTATGAAAGAGCTTTCTAAGTAAAAGGTAAGTTATCTCTTATCTAAATTCTGGGCTCATTGCTGGTGGGGGAAAGTGGCTTAGAGTGTGCAGGGACCAGGCTGCTGTAAAGGTAAGGGCTGCTAATGGTCATGTTCTGATACAGAGGATTGGAGTAAATCCAATAGCCAGACGTGTTAAAGTAAGTGTCTGCCACATAAAAAAACAAAAAGGGTACTCGACTTTTGTCCCCCACCGATAATCAGTCTCCCACACATGTGGATTGCCCAGGACCTGTGGATTGCAGTAATTGCGTGGCAGCATCACTGTGACAGATGATGGGCGTCTCCTGTTGACTTGAGCTTAGACAGCACCGATCATGATCACAATCTGTTGAGTTTCTCACCACGAAAGACAGACCAGGGGAAAAAAAATCAGACCGATCAGCTTGGGGGAACAGAAGGCGAGTATGCCTTATGCTTTTTAAAAGGGAGAACACTTAATTTACAAAATGATCAGAGGCTCTAGAATAGGAGTTATCACCTTCTTGGATCATTCACCTGTTTTTATGAATATTAAGGTTTCTGCACCATCAAAGGAGACTAACGAAAAGATAAAGAAAGAGGGAGATGGAAAGAAATAGAGAAAGTAAAAAAGAGAAATAAAGAAAGGGAGAAAGAAAGAAAATAGACAGATGGGATATAAAAAAGGAGGAAGACGTCAACAAGCTGAAAAGCAAGGTGGAAGGGAGGAAGCTAACAAGCGAAAGATGGAGAGAATTTAGAAACAACATGAAATAAGGGTGCGGCTGAAAGAGAGGAAAATGTGGGGGAGGGGATCATGAAATAAAAAAGAAAGAAAGAGAAAGGGAAATTCAAGAAGAAGGAAAACAGTAAACCGAAATATTCAAAATAGAAAGGAGAGAGATGGGGGTATTTTGGAAAAGATAGGCCTGCTGGTCCAGTTGACAGCTCCTGGTGCCCCTGAGAGTTTGGGATGGCGCCCTGTGCATCCATACACCCCATGGCTCACATTTACAGACAGAGATAGTAAGAACCAGTGTAAGTGAGGCTAACAATTATTTGTCACTTTAGCCTCCTCAGTACAAATCAATTAACAACATACCCCTCCAATCCAATGCCTAAAATACCTGAATAATTTGAGCAGCAAGTTCGGGGGTGCCATGTTTCAGGTCGAGCCCATTGATTGCTAGGACACGGTCGTTGCTGTGAAGCCTTCCATCCTGAGCAGCAAGTCCACCTTCCAGGAGGTCCAAGATAAAAACTCCAGACTCATCTGTCCTGCGAACAAGTTTGATGCCGAGCTGCTCGTTGGCCCCTCTTTTATTCAGAGTGACGTGGAAGCTCTCTTCTCTCTGTGAGCTGCTGTCTATATGGGCCACAAACCGGCTTCCAAAGCGCCTTTCCCGCAGCACAGTGAGATGCAGCACAGTGCACGGCTGGGACAAGACCATCCTGGCGTGGTTGTGCGATACGTTACTAATGTCAAAATTGTTCACCTAGAAAAAAAATACAGTGTCAAATTCTAATGAATAGAACATGCCTTATAATGAGTGGGCTGTGAAGGTTCTCATTCATCAAGGTCATGGGATATTCGTAGTAAGAAGTCAAATCAATTGGACTTACTGTGGAGGTTTTCCTAATCATTCAAACCGATTTCTCAATTCAATTTGACTCAGTGTAGTCAGTATATGTATATATGTAGTAATAGTAAGTCAAGGTAAGTGGATGCACTTTTACTTCCTCTAATCCCTGCAGCATAGGGGCATCTCAATTTGGGACGCCCTACTGCACATCCCAACCGACAAGCTTGAGGCCAGATAGCGGATTTTCACCACTTCACATATGGTGTGACTGCCAATCATGTGATCACCGCCAACCATTCAGGTTCTCCCTTAGGGCTTGCACATCACTGTGAACCCACTGACCTTGCAAACTTAGAACGGTCTCCAGCAGTCCCAAGATTGGCTGCCATCGAGAGAACAGGTTGTAGTGAGCATCGGTCTGCCAAGTCAGAATGGCCATATGCTTAATATTTAATCATGATTTACAAGGTATTAGTTTCAATATATATATATATATATATATATATATATATATATCCTGATGTATTATACATTGTTTGATATATATGTCTATATATGTGGGTACTGCCTATATTCATTACTTATTGTGTTTCCATGTATGGTCTTTATTCTGTAATTCCTCGTATACAGAGTTTTACGATTAAATTCCTTTGTGTTGTGCAACATTCCATTCCAGTGCCTCCTCTTATGGCGATCGTCAGCCAGGCACCGGTTGGTATAAGAATGTTTATGGTTAGGCATAAGGTTAGTCTCAGACTGGTACAGGCAAATGACACATCTCCTGGTAGCCAGAGATGCTGACCTTATCCAGACCAAGGAGAGCCGGGCTCCTGTAGCTACTGTAAGCGTAATAAACTTTTCTATTTTTTTTATATCAGCTAAGTGTGCAAATCCTTTATAGTACAGTATATCCAGAGACAAATTACTTATTTTAATAACTGAGGAAGTAAAGTTTTATTTTATCTGACTTTCTAACTGCCAAGGGAGGGGTGTTAAGACAGCACTATGTGGCAGAAAATTATGTCACACACTTTTGTTCTCTTTTTATACTTGTGACCAAAACCAATGATGCATTCAGTGCTTTATAGGCTCGTCGACGTGTAAAGTACCCTGAAGGTTCTGTGCTTATGGCTGATATGGCTGGTGTATAGCTGAAGATAAGAAGATAATGGAAGATGCAGAATAAAAATGGAAAATTCGAAGGTGATTTTATCCCTTTGATTCCCTAAACGCAGCTAATAGTGCAACAGAGAGTGGATATCAGGGCAGTACAGGAAAGACTCCTGCCCAGGGCCCAGCCACAAAAGGGGGGGGGGGGGCAATCTCTGGCCCTGATGGCTGCCCAACATAATTTCTGTCTGACTTTGTGCTCAGGCTGCTCCCACATCTTCCAGGCACACCTTGCCTATGGGAATCATCATCAAACCTATGACTGCCATGGAGTGACCGTGGCTACCATTGGTCATCACATATTATAGGTTGTATCATATAGGGGGGCAAACTCTATATAGACAGCCTATCAGGGGCATAGCCATGATAGGGCCCCATAGCAGGGTCTGCATCATCAACAGCACCCCCCCATCATCAGATATGTGGCACGCATGCAGGAGCGAGGTGCACGGTGCCATTGTCAGAAGGGGAGGGGGGTGTGTGCCTCAGCGGCTACTTAGAGGTGGGACCTGTACCCAGCACCCACGTAGAGGCAAGGCCTGCGTCACAGATGAAAGGAGGTGGCATGGCTAGGTAAGTATGTGCAGCATGTACATGCAGAGTCAGCGGTATGGAGGCAGCGCGCAAGGGCCCTCTTGTTCCACAGGCCGGATGCACATGCTTGCACTGCCCCTATGGTATGTACTAGGGGTGTGAATTGGCAAGAATCTAGCGATACGATATGTATCACCGTACACGTATGACGTTACAATATATCCCAATTCTGTGATTCTGTCTCAAAGACGATATATTGCAATTATTTTTTTTATTAATATTTTCTTTTAATAAAAACAAAATTACATGGGGTTCCACTTCCCGGGGGTGGGGTGATTTTAAGATACATCCAGGGTCTTGAATTAATGATCAGCAATACTTGAGGCCTTATACAAGTGTGTCTCTCATAATGTACATGTAAAGGAGAGAAAACACAACAAGACCATAGTGCAATAATGCTGGAGATAAGAATTACTTTATTGTGCCAAAGATGCACTCACATTTAAAACCTTAAAATCACGCTTTGAATCCAACATAAGTTGTATCAACTCACGCTGCTCCGTTCCACCTTAAAAATACTTTTAACGCAATGTCCCTCCACTCCAGGTGAGGGAAGCGTCCTACCGCCGGCTCCCAACGCGTTTTGTCGCTCCACGCGACTTTGGCTAGGTGAGGCGGCACGGCGGTATCAAGGCTTTATATACAAATGGTGGTAGGTGGAGCTCCCACAGCAGGCCTTCCTTTGACCAATCAGCACGCTTTGGTAGGTGGAACGCAAAACGTCCTTTCCCCTCCGCCAAACAGGTTCTTCCTATATGTAATCTAAGTTAGTAATGCAGACTGATAAGCGCTCCGCTCATAGGGAAAAAAACGTTATTGTCCCGCAAACAGACATCACACGCTCAGCGCTGGAGGAAGAATGATTTAACTCTCACATCCATGGAAGGTCTAAAATATTATATAAATACAAGCTCCCGAGCTATACAATCTCTAATTAATCAGTGGGGAGAAATCTTACTTGGATTACATCATGTTTTGTACTTTATATTTTTTACTAACAAAAAACTTTATTGACAAACGGCCAAACATCTCAAGCTCACCATGCAAAGAGGGAAGCTTTAACCCTCACTTATCTGGGATACATTATATGTATTCAAAGTCCCAAGCGGCACAGAGGAGAATCAAAATCAAATTACCGCATACTTTATGCTCTATGCACAAGAGGGGGAAACTTTAAACCTTGCGCAATGACAAAAATGTAACTACCGATCCCCAATATAAATTTAATTTATTTAAATACAAGCCAGCATAGCCTAATGCCCTGGGCCCGTCTGCCCCCCCGGGCTTTGGGGAGGCAGGTAATGCAGGGCCCTAATCCTTGTGAACTGGTATAGGGATGTCATGGATCCCTTACCAGTTCACAAAGAGTTAATGGAGAAGGTCGGAGGCCAGGTGAAGAGGACATGCGGCCAGATCGAACGAGGGGGTTAGTTGAGTGTTTTTCTTACTTTTCTTTTACTGTAGCGGGGGGGGGGGGGAAGTCAGAATCGATACTAGAAAGAAAGAATCGATACAAGTATTGTCTAATGAAATATTGCAATATTTGACCCCCTTAGTATGTACACCCCTACGACCTATATGGAGTCTGCCCTATAGCACACAGCCCCCCCTTGGAGCCATGCTTGCATCATGCTCCAGTAATCAACTGTGTATGGCTGACATGTGGCCCAGGCATCACATATTTGAAAAAAAAGCAATGGCAAAAAAGATTACTGTTTTAGGATTAGCAGGATTAGTCCACAATATTCAATGGTTGATATTTTGGGGTTAGGGGGAAGGTCTGTATCTAGGCACTTTATAAACCCATCCAGAATAGCCCCTCCTGCTAGGGACTAATACAGACCCACCCAAATAAAGCAACTTTTCTTTTAATGGCGACCAACCGTTATTTATTATTTGACATAATGTAGAACAGCTACGAAAAAATATTGTGTCACAATAACATGGAGTAAGCTGCCGTCACAGATCGTGGCAGTTGCTGTAGCGTGTCATCTGGATCACCTATTAACAGACTCCATCCTTTCCTATTAATCAGGAAACTGTGCAAAGAACTTTTCCAGCACTAGATTCACACAGCAGAAAACAAGACCAAAGAACATTCTATTACAGTATTCCATAACTGATAGACAGACAAATATGTGCATAGATAGGTGCTGGTCATGTGGTACCACGTCCAAACCGTGGCTAAGAAACTGAGAAGACTTTGGACTACATGACTGCTGGCGATCAGTCCCGGGGGTGCAGTTTCGTAGAGGGGGGGGGAGAAGCAAGTAAGAAAAAATGAGCTTGCATGGGCGCTATGTGTGGGTGGCATTGGCAATCAATATGGTCGCCCCCACTGCTGGGTCAACATGCATCATCATATGAACAGCAGCTGTCAGGACAACATGGAACCGAGTATGGACTGTCTGGTAGAAAAATATATTGCATAGTCCATAAAAAATGGACCAAAAACCGCGGCGATCGGCCGATTGATTCCCTCCCCCCGGAATCCCCTTACATTTCTATTGGTCCCTCGCCGCAAACGTGGGCTGCATCCCGCGTCCAGCCACTCAGATGAGGCCGGGAGGCGCGGGACTGCGCACTCCACAGGGAAACCGGGAATGTGGCTGTCCCTGCCCCCTTGTCAACATGTAGTCCAAGTCCAAAACAACAGCTTTACATTAGTATGACTTCCTGTGGACCGTGTCCAGCCACTCTGATAGGCCGGGTGCATTAGTATGCATGGGATAAAGTGCTGAATGGACGAGCGCCCGTGCATACGCCGTGGAGATGGGGTGAAGTGAGTGGAGTGGGCGATCTGGGGGATTTCACACAGCAGGGCATCCCAAATCAAGATAGTTAGGATAGTGAAAATCCTGGTCATTGATCCACTTTAACCAGAATGTCACGCCCCCAAGCAGGAAAAAATGATGGTGGGTCCCATACATTTAAACCTGACCAACAGCCTGGCACAGTTGGAAAAAATAAACTCCCCCGTGAATACATTTTTACGTGCAGCAATCTGAATTGCCCTGGGGGGGATGCATATGAGTGTTACGTTGCTCCGGTTTATGTCATTCTAAACTGTTGGTCCACTTTAAAGTGGACCAAAACCCACGGAGATCGGCCTGGGAATCTATAAGATTTCGGGTCCGGTCAATTCCCTCATCCTGGGTTTTGGTCCACTTTAAGTAGGGCAGCGTGTGAACTGCAGCATATGCATCTTCTCTATAACGAGGATAGATACCGCCATTACCCATATGAGCTATGTCATCATCATTAATTCTGCTATGACCAGTCTGTTACTATCTGTGACTGTCCCTGCTGCCTATTAGAGTAATCAATCAATTACAATTGGGTCCTTTAAAGGATGAGGTTGAATTTTTTTCTAACATACTGGTCCAGTAAATCTTAATATCAGTGACACAGGCATATGACATGCAGGAACTTACAGCCACCAGAGATCAGGAGCAGAGGAATCATTTCTGACCACTTTTTCCCCATTTTTTTTTTTTTTTTTTAAGGACCCGTACGGTATTGTTTGCCAACTGCACTGGTGACAGGCTGTGTATTGATAATGACACTTATCTGCCTCTCAGCTCAGGGGCGTAGCTGGGGGGGGGGGGGGGGGGAAGCCACAGGTGCAGCATGTCAGGGGAGCGCCAAAGGGGGGGCCTGAGCACAGATGAGGGGCTCCATTTCGAATCTTTGCCCCGGGTGCCAGAAAGCCTAGCTATGCCTCTGTCTCAGCTGATATATACATGACTTCTCCTAGTGCAGGGGAAGCTTGTTACATTTAGATACATATGTATCAGCCAACTGTATCTAAATGTAACAACTTTCCCCAGCACTAGGAGTAACATATTTATCAGCTGAGAGGCAGAGAAGTGTAATTAATAAAAAGAAACAGCCCAAAGCCAGAGCAGTTGGCAAATGATACTTGGCTTACTTGTAAAAAGGAAGTCCAAGCATTTCGTAATACTTCACCCAAACCCCTTTGCTAAGCCCAACTTGGGCAAAAATGTTAAAAACCAATCACCCAGTGACTGGCAACCTGCACGGAAGCAGAAACAGGTGAATGACAGGTCTGTCACTCAATCCCGTGCAGCAGTGTCACTGTACTGGTCTGTCACTCAATCCAACTGTCACTCATTTCCATAGCTGCCATGCAGAGTCCCTCCCCAATGACATCAGGGGAGGATTGTGACAATCGGGTGAGTTGTTTTAATATTTTTAAGTGAACCAAAATCTAGGCATAGTCGCTCCCCCCCAGGGGACCCCAATCGGAGGTGCCCCGCTTTGTGAAACCCCCCAGGTTGCCTGAAAACACACCTTCGTTCCCGGTCCAACAGCGCATGCGTAAGCTATCCCTTTAGCAGGGTGCGTGCCAGGCATTTGTGAATGGCTGGCGCAGGCACACTCTCTGTTAAAGGGTAACGGGGGATGCAGCCGCCAGTTCACTCGCATCCGCTTGCATTAGAAGAGCTCCTGATCGAAGGGACGCGAGTGGATCCGAGAGCGCTGATTGACGAGCGGCCGCACGTGCGCAGTTGGACCAAGAAGAAGTAAGTTTGTTAAGACGACCTGTGGGTATCGCACAGTGGGGCACTCCTGATCGGGGGTTTCCGCAGGGGGGAGCGAGTATGCCTGCCCTGGAGGGCAAGGACCAAAACCCAGGATAGTCAAAATCCTGGCTTTTGGTCCACTTTAAGGAGGGGTTGGGAGAAGGAGGGGTTGGCTGGAGGGTTCCTCTTTAGTAATTACAAGCCATTTTGTCTGAAAAATCCAAAAAAAGATGAAAAGTAATCTTCCAGAAGCTTACTTGGAGTATTTGGTCACCAGCCAACAGCCTCCCATCTCTGGCAATGATGCCGTCCCGATATATTTCCTGGATGACAATGTTTATTAAAGGGGTCTCGTTCCCCCCAACGATGCTGATCCCCAGCTCAATATAGGGATTGGAGCGCTGAATTTCGATGGTGGTTATCTCCCCTTCTGGCAAGCTTGCTGGTGGCTGCATCACTGTAAAGAAAAAGCACAACCATGTCCATCATGTGGTTATGCCTCTGCATCAACAGACGCCGGGAACCAGCATCAGATCTGGCTACAGAGCTGCTTTATAACTAGACAAAATACAAAGACAGGTCTAATAAATGAGTGTGTTCCCCAAGCCCTGGTCTTTCAGTTGACAGGATTAGAATTATACTGTATATTATATAGACAGTGGTAGTTTTTCTGTATATTATAGACAGTGGTAATTATTTTGTATATTATAGACAGTGGTAATTATACAGTATATTATAGACAGTGGTAATTATACTGTATATTACAGACAGTGGTAATTAAACAGTATATTATAGACAGTGGTAATTATACAGTATATTATAGACAGTGGTAATTATACTGTATATTACAGATAGTGGTAATTAAACAGTATATTATAGACAGTGGTAATTATACAGTATATTATAGACAGTGGTAATTATACTGTATACTATAGACAGTGGTAATTATACTGTATACTATAGACAGTGATAATTATACTGTATATTATAGACTGTGGTAATTATACTGTATATTATAGACAGTGGTAATTATACTGTATATTATAGACAGTGGTAATGATTATACTGTATATTATAGACAGTGGTATTTATACGGTATATTGTACACAGTGGTAATTATACTGTATATTATAGACAGTGGTATTTATACGGTATATTGTACACAGTGGTAATTATACTGTATATTATAGACAGTGGATAGAGACACACATGCAACATGGCATTGGGGTGGTCTCGTGCCCATAGACAGGGTGCTTTAATGAGTCAGTGGTTGCACTCACTTAAACCGGACCTTCACCATGATTTAATGAAAAGCCCAAACTCTTAAAAAACAATTCCTCAGCATCTAAAATTAATATATTTTACATGTTTAGTCACTAATTTATTATACTTTCCCCCACTGGGCTGCAACTCTGTTCGGGAATTTAGGATACGGGCGCCGCCATCTTGACTCAGAAGCATCACACTTACTGAGGAGAGGAGAGTGGGATAAGGTACAGGGGGGCGGGTTATAGCTGTGCTTTGCTCAGACAGAGCAGAGCTGGGGTCAGGGAAAGGTCAGCAGTCCCAGAATGCAGAGCAGCACAGTCACTTCCTGTTTGCAGGCACTTCCTGTTTGCAGGCTGCCTGCAAAAATGGCAGCTTCCATAAGCCGCCATCTTGGATGTTTAAAGGCTTATAAAATGCAGTAGATGCAGGTAGGATGATTTTTAATGTGAGCAATCTGTATGTACAGGGTGTGGGAAACATATAAGATAGACTCTTATTTAGAGTGAAGGTCCGCTTTAACCACGTGCAATGCCAAGCATGAAACCTTAAAGGAGCACTTTAAGGTTCTAATGATAAAAATCCATATAAATATGCTGGATGGCAGGAGGAGTGGGTCACGTATAAAAGAGAGAGAAAAAGCAAATAATGGGTATGGATATCCACAGCCCAGAAATGTCTAACTACTTACTCCCACATTATTTCACAGCAATCAAGGCAAATATACAGCATCTTAGTAAAGGTTATCCCCAGAAAGCCATTTCCAGATAAATCATTTATTCTTTTTCTGGGCCCCACAGCAGGTGCACAGGTAGCTTCAGCCAATTGTCATGCCCAGAGTAATGAGCTAGATAAAGCTTGAACGGTGTAGAAAATATTATTAGAGAAAGATGATTCCAGGACTGAGGAAAAGGTCCGAGTCAGCCCGATTGCTGATCACACAGCAGGCAGAGCGAGCGCGTTCCAGGAAAGAGGCCGTTAATGGCTCCCAAGAAATACAAGGACGCTAAAATTTACTAGCGATACATAAAAGGCAGAGGAGTCAGGGGGGTTGTAACATCATGGACTGGGGAAGCAACCGGGTGATGAAGTGCACATCAGAAAATAATAGATCTACAGCAAAGCTGGAGCGATTATATCTGCCAAGACCTGAACGCATGATACATGGCTGGATGGAGGTTTTATGCGGATGCTCTAAGGATGCAGAAATGCTGATGCACAATGTAAAATGATTAGGGGAGGAAAGGGGACAGTCTGCACAGTTCTCTGCTTTTCTGATTCTAATTAAATCAGTGAAATAAATATTACGATAACATAAGAAATCATATAAAAATCATTAAAAAATCACATGTAGCGATGCCTGACAATACTGAAGACAAATGGCTATAAAAGTTAATTAAAGACAGTTCTGGCAATGGCTGTAATAGAGCAGCAAGGACCTTACCTGAAACCTGTCCCATGTGCCTCCCTTCCATTTACTGCAGCGTGCTGAAGATGTTGTATCAGGTCTCCAAAATGTGTCCTCCTTTAATTTCCATTAGTCCACAACCACCTCCAAATGTGTTAGAAGGGCCGTCCAGGGCACTGTCTAAGCAAAATAGCTCTCAGCGTGGGAAATAAATAATTCTGCCCCCTCCTCACCCATCCTATGGTGCTACTGCTGCCCCATACAGTTATGTGCCATGCTGTGCCTCTATCATAGCAGCAGGCAGTGCCCCCTCTCCAATATGGGGGGATAAGGGGTCTGTTTTATGGCCTGCACTAGTAATCAGTAAACCAGCTCATCCCATCCACTTGTAAAGCATGGAAATGGAAGATCCCTTGGTGTAGTCTTCAATGCCAGTTCCAGTACCAAAAAGAGAAAAAAAAAAGGTGCGGGGACCAGGTGATGCGTTTCGGGCCTTTATCGCCCCTTAGTCATAAGCCGATAAAGGCCTGAAACGCGTCACCTGATGCCCGCAGCGGGAAATCTTTTTGGCACTAGGTCCCTATTGGGAACGGCACTAGTTTGGATGCATTATGATGGCTATGGAATATTTTTTAATTGAAACATTAAAGGTTATATTTTACTAAAGAAGAAGCTGGGCATCCCACTGAACTGAGATAAAGGTGCGGCCAATGACCTTGGGACCCAGGGCGATCACCCTGCTCATCTTCCCCTAGAAAGAGCCCTGGGGTGTCTTTTTCCCTTAGCACTTACAACATGTAATAGACTGGCAAGCATGGCCACTGTGGCTTTCTTGGAGCACTGTTGGATGGAGGAGGTCATGTGGCCACATTAGGTGCATGGTCATGGAGCAATGGAATTCTAAGGAGGACACACGTTAGAGACCTGCTACAGTATCGAGGCACATGGGACAGGCTTCAGGTGGATGCCATGCTGCCTCGGTATTGCCACTGCCTGGACTTTTAAAGCGGTACAACATGCAAGCAAATTACTTCCTTGTAATGTTCCCTACTGGTGGGACACCCTGATTTGGGATGCCCCGCTGTGTGTATCCCCACAGATTGCCTGAAAACTCACCTCTTCCTGTTTCCCAGGTGGGTCGCTCACCTTTCAGAACGGCAAAGAAAATATGAATGGGGCAAGTGCCACCGGCCGCATTCCTGCACCTGCCTCTAGCTGCATGCGGACCCGTGCCACCCATTCAGAAAAGTCTGGTGCCCTCAGCGCTAGAGTTACGCTGGGGATGCGGCCGTGGCTGCTCTAGTCCAAGATGACAGCTGTCAACATGTCGGGTATACCACCCGCAGCACACCCACTCCATTCATTGTACTGGAGGGGGTTGTGCCGAGTCGGCGTTATGTGGCAAACTCCCTAAAGATCTGATCTTGGTAAGTTGTAGTCCAGCAGTTCCTGGTGTTGCAGCTGTGCTGGCTGTTAGGAGCAACGTTTTTTATTTTTTGCTGGCCATCACCCCCTGCAGCCGGCCTGGAATCTCAAAAGATTCCAGGGCTGGCTGCTAGGATGCTCATCTGATTCCGTGACACTGTCTTTGCCGTCAGTGCATCCCCAGCTTCCCTGCAGCTGTGCACACTTCCCGCAACCAGTCATTCAAACAGGCCGGATGTGCAGGAGTAGCAGTGTGCACTCCACAGGGGTGCTGGGGATGCGGTCGCCGTCACGAAGTCCAAATTAGCGGCTTTATGCTGAGCATTAGTATGCACCACATAAGGCGCCGATTGGACGAGTGCCCGCGTATGCGATGTGGGAATGGTGGAGAGGGGAGTGAAAGTGAGCGATCTGGGGGGTTTCACACAGGGGGGGCATCCTACACAACTTCTCCAGATTAAGGAATAAATACCCTTCACTCATGTAGCTCTGTGTGACAGCGGGTCAGGAAACAGCTGCACACTGCAGTGCTTCATATCCGTTGTTAGGGGAGGTGAGGCTGCTGCACCTCTGTGCAGTAGTTTCCTGTCCATTATCAGATTATACTCTGCTAGGAAAAGGTGAGTACCAGTCTAAAGCAGGGCTCACTGATGGTGTGAGGTGGGGTAGGTTACTTTTGGACCCACCCTGGCACAGAGTTGCAAGAAGGATTTAGGTCATCTTTAGATAAACCAGGACGTTTTGGCAATGCTATGTAGGAGGTAGGAGTGAGATAATACATACTCTCAGACACAGTGCTCTCTTCAAAGGCCGGGTTATCAAACCCTTGCTCATCTGACCACATGGGAAGCCCAAGAGGAGTGGAGTTTCTCTCCAGCAGTGCTGATCCGCTCCCAGCCTTGTCCACATCTGGAGATCCAGCTGTTGGGCGATCAATCAAAGCCGGGCCAGTTTCACCCTCGATCTCTATCTGCAGATTGCTGGCTCTTCTTTGCTCTAACATTTGCCTCCGATGTGACGCTCCCGGACACCTGGAAGCAGAAGAACGATTTAATAGACGGTAATGTGACCAACTGACATGTGACTAATGTATCAGGGCAGTATCACAAACCATATCCAAAGTCTATTGGCGGACTAAAGATGATTGACAGACACAGAAAGATAACTTTTACCTCCAGTAGGTTAAGCTAACAGTAACGGCAACATCAAATGAGTTACACTGACCTCACCAGCAGCCAAAAACATAACACAAGGGAGGCAACACCAATGCATCAAAAGTAGACTAATAAATAAATCTTTATTCCATAATCAATCAAGACATAAATATTGGTTGGTAAGCACACTCTGTGTAGGTCAAATATGGAAAAGGGATCTCAAAAATGGGTGCATTCATACATATTAGGGACAGGGCCCCAAATAACCAATTTAAAGAACTAGGTTATAAATGCACACCTAAACACAGATGGGGTTTGATGCAAAAGGATTAACAAATTTATTGTGATACACTATAAGTCACACCATGATTTGAATCAGGTCACAAATATATTAGATATGGGGCACACACATTTATCTATGACACACTCAAGTATATACAGTATTTACAATATTTACAACATGGTAAGGTTCCATATATAACCCATTGAATACTGTGAAGGCTTTTGGCTCTTTTCAAGTACTGGTGGTGGCACAGTATTCTTTTTGATAAAGATAAGGTAAGGCTGGAGTTTTGTGAACTCAAGTGAATGATGAAGTACCTGAGAAATAGTGCAGGAGGCACCTAAAGCTGTATGCTCAGTCACTGGATAGTGCAGAGTCCAAAGGAAGTCCACGTAGGGTTAAGAGAGTCTGAAGTGAGGCTTAGTTGCACGATGCTTGCAGGTCCAGTCTGCCACTCATTCTGCTGACACGTGTTTCGGTTTAGTAACAAAAACCTTCGTCGGAGCTGGTGCAAGGATGAATGTTGCTGCAGGAAGATGCGGCAAGATGCGGCAATGAGACAACCGGCACCAACACCAACACTGCGTGTCCCAGCACCAAGCCAGATACAGAACCAGAATGGGCCCACAAAAGCGCAAGTAAAGATATGATTCTCAGGGTAACGCGACCAGGGGAACCTAAAGAAATGGAGATCTGGGGTTCTTACCCATTCTGGGACTCCATCTTTAAGCTCATCAGATGCCCGGCATCCAGCCCAATCTTTTGGTGCTGTATCCAGAGCCATACGACCCCCTGCCCAAAGTTATAACCCCTAAAGGGTTTAGGTTCCACAACGGGGGGGGGGGGGGGGGAACAGTCTGCCCCACAGAAGGGAGGGAGTGAAAGGGTCCCGAGGCATAAAGGGGGATAACCCTGAGCCAGCGGTTGTCACTTCTGGGGGAGGTCATGGTGCATGTGTGCTGGAGGTGCCCGTCAATAAGCTTTCCACTCACCTCCATGTGGGAGCTCATCATCACTACTCAGCATCTGCATTTTAATGTAACTCTGACTGTTGTATCTCTGTGTGTAACTCATTGTAACCCACTTCTCAGAACGACATTTGTATTCATTCATATTCCATCACAGCCAAATGTTTGTTATCACTGCCTAGTGTGCTCATCGCATTAACACCTATATTTAACTTGAGCGATCTTTTTTCCTTAGCCAAGAATCTGTGTGTCCGTAGGCTTTGGGCCTGGTAGACTCGCTAGGTGGATGACGGATGGGGTTTTGGGAAAGTGGCCTCTGCATTCAAAGGTCCCTGATTTTTAGTTGGATCACGTGACCCGCATATATATCTAATACAAAGTGCAAGTGCTATGAAAACAAATACCTAATTCGGAACCTAATCCTAAATAATAAAGAAACCCTGTCTATGATCAGGATCTATAATCCACTATAAGTAATCCATTAATGCAACATATTTTATCCACCAATAAATACATAAATAATCCACAATAAATAATAATTATAATTATAAAAATAATAAAAATAATTCCAAAAACAAAGTGCACGTGCATGTGCCAAAGAACCTGTCCAGACTGCTAAACCAAGCAGCTCACCAATAACAATAAGCAGGCTATCACATAATTATGTAATTCAAAGAAACAAAATAAATATAACTAATATTAACAATTAGAAATTGTCTGATGTGTTCAAATAGACACCATCCACCAGGCAGGTTTCGCACAGTACTATCAGGAAAAGCAATAGTGGGGGACAACATGGCATCATCGAAATGTTGCATTTTTCCCCCAACAACTCACCTCCTCCGCATTCCATAGGAACATGCGCAGGCGCTCAACCAATGAGAGACTCTCAATTACTTTAATGGGGAGTGCATGCTGCCGCATCCCCTGTATCTCCAATATTGTGCAGACGCTCCTGCCCCAGCCTATTAGAATGGCTGGGATGGCAGGGAAGTGGCAGCGATTGCTCCACATTCAAAACAATGAGAGGGGATGGCTAGGGGGATCTGCATGAAAAGTTAACTGTCAAGTCTGATACTTTTAAGTGATTCACCCCATCTCCTGTGGGAGCAAAATAAAATCCATTATGGAAAGGCATTTTAAAAAATAACTGATGACTGAACAAAATACCTAATGTTTTCTAAGTGCCCCTGGGGTCATCCCATATAGGCCGGCCGTAGAGGATGATTGGTCCACTTTAATGGGTGATCAGCTTGAAACCGAACTACAATCAAACTATGACACCCCCCCCGCCCGCCCTGCCACCCCACCCTGGCACTATGGCAGGAAGTTGGCTTACAAAGAAAAGAACCCTTATCTGCCCCATGTGCCAGCACCAACCGGACGGCAGGGGAGCTAGAAAAGACACAAAGCCGCATCGTGGGTCCGTGGCTCTGTGCTTTTGACCACGATGGTGGCAAACAGGATCCGGAGCGCCGTGAAGGCGTGAATAGGGTAAGGGTTTTCTTCTTTGTAACCTCCTCATAGTTTGAATATAGTTCTGCTTTGTAACTCATAGTTTGAATGTAGTTCTGCTTTAATGATTAACTTAATGAGCCTGTGCTGCAAGACTTTACCTTTCTGGTTTGAGCTATGGCTATGGCATGCATAGAATCTTACTCTTCCCCACCTGATTGAAAAGAAAGAACAGGGTTAGGAAGGGAGGGTATTTTCCATAACCAGGGCTGTTTCTCGGGAAGGGTGACCAGGGTGACCACCCTGGGCACCAAGGCCATTGTGGGCCCCTTTATCCCAGGGATCCTGTTTTCTGCAGATGAGTCAGAGCCACTATTGGTGGCACAGGCCATAAGAAAGGATCCTTATTCCACCATATTGGGCTCAGTCATTGAAAGGGGGTACTGTCTGCTTCCAAGGAAGAGGCACAACATGGCACATACCTGTATAGGACAGTAGCAACACCACAAGGGGAAACATTTTTTTTTTCTAGAAACTGCCCTGTCCATAACCTGGCAAGTTTAGTTTTAACATATGATCCACCCCCTCTCTATGGTTTATAATTCCAAGCTAAAGCCCAAGAAAAAAAAACATTGGAAGGCAAAAGAAAAAAAAACGTATTCCTAAAGAGTAGAGGGAGGATTGAAGCGTATTTATCTCATTTTCTGCTTTGTAATAATCTACATTTCATTCCCGAATGTAATTCTTTCCTGTATGTGCAAATCCTCCGATAATCCTCTCTAACCTGCTCTACAGGGAAATAAGAAAACACAATCTTCAGATACACCGACTATTGTGCTCACTTTGATTTCCGAAGACTTTACCTACATAAGCTTTAACCACTACTGTATGTTTACAGGAAAAAAACATTAAACTGCAATAACCAATTGCTAAAAATGTGCAAGTAGAATACAAAGTTCTTTTGTATACTTTGCATTAAGTGCCACCATAGGTGGTAAAAATACAATTCTGTGAGATACTCACCTGTAGAATTGGTATTATATGCATACAGCACGTCCTGCTCCATCTATAATACTTACACATGGGTAATCCTCCGCCAGAGGGCGCTGTTCACTGCAGACATGCAAAAACAGGTTCCTCCCGGCCCTTCATATACCCAGGGACCTCCCACAAATCCCCAGTATTGAAAAGCAGTGAGAAAAGAAGCTGGGAGAAACCAACCACCAACTGGTAACAAGGTAATGATAACAATCACCATACAGGGGATCCAGAAAAATGTACAACCAGGGTGGGGTGGAGCAGGACGTGCTGTATGCATATAATACCAATTCTACAGGTGAGTATCTCACAGAATTGAATTATTCTAAGCATTCAGCACGTCCTGCTCCATCTATAATACTTACATATGGGACATCCAATAGCAGTGTCCATAAAGTAGGGTGGTATCCCCAAAAACAAGGCACAGCAGACAGTAAAGGCGCTGTCACCTGCAAAACTTTGCAACCAGGTACGACATGAGCAGAGGCTCTAATGTCTATCTCATAACAAAACCTTAGAAGGTATGAACAGAGACAACAACATTGTAGTAACTTATTCAACTGAAAAAAACCTGGTGCTGAAGGGCCAATGGTACCCAAACACCAAAATAACTGAATAAAATGAGAAAGGGAAATGTTTTCCCCCTTAAAGGAATAGGCCAGTGTAACGGCCCAACCAGCCCACAGGCAACAGAAGCCTTGTGGAAAACTTAGAACTCTCCCTAAGGGGAATGAGAACTGGTCTCCCGTCAGACAGGAGGGAATACTGACCCCTTCATTAGCAAAAAGCCGAAAGCTTTACTCAGGACCAGGAAGGTATCCAAGTAAGATCAATCCAAAGGGCACAGTGGCCCTGGAAGCAAGCGATATCGGGCGCATACATAAGGAGGCGCCCACAGACCCCAAGGGCATAAGTCCCCCTAAGGGACAAGAACCCACCAGGAAAAATTGCAACACCTGTTGAGGGAATGTAGACCCTTTACAATAGCCTTATTAAGAATAAGTTCCATAGTTAGACTAAAAGGACTTAACCAATGATCATAAAACACCACTTGGGCAAGAGATCCGGCCTAAGACGGAATACTACCGCGGCATGGTGTGCATATAGATACATATATGTATATATATATATATATATATATACATATATGTATCAAACATATATATATATATATACATATATGTATCAAACCAAGGCTAAGCAATCAGATCCACCCTCTCAGGCACACGTCTGACTGAGGCAGGAGCCCCCAGAGAAGCGACTTGGACTACAAGGCAGCTGAGACAGCATTCAGCATAAGTCCCAAGGAAAAATCCGTCGGGCAAACAGAAAGAAAATGGATCCCAATAGGAACCACAGAACTACTTGGAAGATGCCCATGAGCAAAACCCCAAGAGAATTCCTCACAAGGAAGACAGAACCAGACTCCTACAGGAAGACAGACAGGACAGAACCTGGACCTTCAGAGTATCTAGATGGGGAGCCAACCCCAAACTATGCTGTAAAGACTCTAGAACCCGGGGAATCAAGAACGTCCAACAGGTAAGAGACCAAAACTCATGCCAATCAGTATGGGTACACCATGAACCACAATAGACGGAGGAAGAGGAAGCCAGTGAAGCTTGCTCCTAGCCCCCCATATACCAAGTCACCCAGAAGATAAGCCCGTCTCCAAGGGGTGAATGAATCAGCCGTCAAGCCCCAGACAAGAGTCTGTAGATTGAGACAACAAAAGAAGGAGCCTGACAAGGGCAGAACCGCACTCCCGAGAGAGCGTACAGGTCACAAGGCCACCCAGGCCACCAATCTCAAGGGTCTATCTATCAGCACAACCGTGCGCAGAACCCCACATAGAAGGGTGAACGAAGAGAAGGCATATAAAATAGAAGTCTATGCATGATTTTACTAAGCCCCCATGACCAGAGTCAGAATATTCTGGGGCAGTGAAAAACAGAGCGCCACCAGGATAGCATAACCTGCCACTGAAAGGCCTCTATTGGAACGAATACCTCTGAGGAGCAGGGGGCGTAGACCCCCGCCCAGAACAGGATCAGGAACCCTCCAGAGGGATCATCCTGCTGCAAGCTCAAGACCAATAACAAAGCAGACCATTGTCTTTCAACAGACCAAGAGTCCCCAAATAGACAGGTCCTAAGGAGAAGAAGACCAGCCGTATAGTCAACGGAAGGCTCACTGTTGCCACAACCAGTAGGTAAGATGGCCCCTCTAAGGAACCCTACCTAGGAACCACGGGGGCTTTGGAAGAAAGTCCCCCCCCCCCCCCCCGCCTACCTGCGAGACTTGGTACCCAAGGTGACCATTCTCAGGAAGATACAAGCAAGGAAGGTGGGTGCCCCCTGACAGGGTCCTTGAACATGATCAGCTCAGGGGGAACCACCTTACCAAGGGGGAATGAGCACAGATCGAGCCCCAGGGGTGCTGGAACCCCATGTAGGATCAATAACCTACTGTGCCGAAGAGCCCAAGGGCTCGGTATATAAGGGACATCATCTGATACGCCACGAACGGGCCCACCAACTGCAATCCTGCCTGGTGAAAGTAAGAAGTCAGCCAAGGGGGACAGAGCCACCGTAACCAGGAGTCCACTTGTTGCCAAGGGAGAAGGCTTAAGCCTGAACCGAATCCAAGGAATGGAGATAGCAGATAAGGGACCAAGAGGGATTGAGGTGACTGAGCACCCATCCAGTAACTCCCAGGGGACACCGCCGGCTGACCAATCCTCTCAGCCTGAAGTAGAAACTGGGGAGTAAGGAAAGACGACCCTTAATGCGGAAATCCCCCCCCCCAGGCAAATCCGAGACATCACCCCCATTCACGCCATGGCGAGTAGCCTGGGAGCGAAAGAGAGGCCACCAACAATGCCTCAAGCTGCAGGGATGGTCCTGCCACACCGCCTAGTAACGGTCTTAGTGTCCAGCAGACACAGGGGGAACTAAGAAGATCTAGAACGCCACAGGAGGTCGGAAGCCCCCCTTGCCCAGGGCGCCTGTGTCCCAAGACAGAGATGTCATATAGGGACTACCTGTGAGAGTAGAATTGCCAGGCCTACCATAGGCCAGCGTGGCCCAGACTGCCTCATACTGTTGAGGGAAGGAGGAAGGTTAATATAGAGGCCATAGCCCCATACTGTTAAGGGCAACCTGTAAGTAAGCCCAAACTCTGTAGGCCCAGTACGGCCTGCACCAATACCTGAGGGAAAACCAGGGGCTAGAAGCACCCTGACAACCACTGAGAGGGACCGCCCAGCAAAAGCTATCCTGTGTCCAGGGGAACTACCTCCTGGAACCACCAGAAGGAGAAAGTACATTCCTAGATGGTGGACAGCTGCTGCAGCAGGACCCTCGCCCAGAAGGGCGAGGGCGTCCCTTCATGCTTGGGAGGTCTTGGCAGATTTGGACTTAGTCCTGCCAGAGGGCCCAGGGCGTTGCCTGCCCACCCCATGGTGGAAATCCACACCGAACAGTTGGAAGCACACCTCAGGTTCGCGTTTGACACTAACGTAGGGAGGTGGAGGGGTGACCCTGCCCCGAGGAGGCCGGAGCGGCCTTCTGCGCAAGGGTGCCTTACCCTTTTTACCAAAAAGATCCAAACGGGCCCCAAATAGTCGCCGTCCTCTGAAGGGAAGGCAAGTGAGAGCCTTTTTCGTAGCATCGTCAGCACCCCACTGTCGCAGCCAGACCAGGCGGCGAATAGCTACCACAAGGGCAGAGGTTCTAGCACACATCTTAATGGTGTCATCCAGTGCTGAGAGGATAAACTTCACAAACGCATCACAGTCTGATAGCGCACTAAACACCCTCCAAGGGAGGTTCTCAGGACGGTGATCTAGTACTTTTATGACAAGAGTCCTGGCGGCCACCGCAGTGATGGCCGCGGCACAGACAGGGCGCAGAGGAAGAAGGCGTGGGAGCCAGTCTGTCAATGCGCCGGTCCTCAGCATCCCCAAGGGGACGGTAATAAGGAGCCGTCATGAAGGGGGGGTTAGTAACCCCTATAACCGCTGCATCCACCACAAGAGGTGCCGACCAAAAATTAACCACATCAGGAGGGAAAGGGTACTTCCAATCCCAGACCCCTGGGACCCCTTTAACAAGGCGATTCCCATTCTTGGGATATAAGATTCTGGAAATGATCCTGTTCCAGGAACTCCAAGCGCGGCGACGCTGTGTGGAAACTCTCCTTCTTAGGCTTGGGGGTCTCTCCAGGAGGGGAGATTGACAAAACCTCAAAGATCTTAATAAGAATTTCATCTGTGTCACACAGGCCCCAAGAACCGGGCCCAGAATCATCACAGCCCCCCGGGCATCTCGTTCGAGGAGCCCGAATCTGAGAATAGCTCACCTTCCTCAGAAGGATCAAGGTCGTGCATATCAGCAGAGTCATCGGTATCGTTAGGAACCGGAGAGCCAGGAGGCGTCAGGGACCGCTTTTTACCAGGGCCCATACGCTCCGCCAATCTAGAAAGCACCTGCTCCGCCGTAGGCAGCACGCGCGGCACGCTTTGCAGGTCAGTCCCAAGAAGATACACAGCTCAGAAATCCCCTGAGATATTTCACCTGGGAGCACGGACAGACCTCTGTAAGTCCCAATTGTGGTAATGTGCTGCAGGTCCAGCTCACCAAGTGTGATAAAACATAACATTTAACCCTTTAAGTGCCAGCCTACCTGGAGTTTTTGTCACACTCTGTTGCCAGACCATTTTGCACTATTATGCGCTCCCCATGTTCAAATGTGATTTTTGAAGGGATTTCCCAGGAAAATGATATATTGTTTTTTTCAGCAGAGTCCCCAGGGGAGGGGGACCCCATTTTTTTTTTTATTTTTAAGGGTTAAAAACCCTTAAAAATAAAAAAAAAAAATTGACGTGGGGTCCCCCTTACCCAAAGTAACCAGCCCGGGACCAGCTATGCAGGGCTTGTAGGAACAGGGCGCAGGGGCCAGCTTTTGTGGCCCCTGGCCCTGCAGGCTACAAGCCCGCATAGCCCGGGCTCTTCTGCCCCCCCCTGGCCTTTGGGGAGGCAGGTAATGGGGGTGCCGGGGGTTAATGGCAAGTCACCTGCTAGCGCAGGTGACTTGCCATCCCCCCAGCCTTGTGAACTGGTATAGGGGTCATGGACCCCTTACCAGTTCACAAGGGGTTAAATGTAAAAAAAAAAACACACACAGAAAAAAATATTTTATTAATTTTTATTTTTTTTTATACTTACCTCCCATCCATCCTGGAGCACTCTGTCCCTCGGCGATCACTGGCTTCTGCTCACCTGCTGGAAGCCTTTTATAGCTGCTGGATGACAGAACACAAAGGGTTAATCAAAAAAAAAAATGACATAGGGTCCCCCCTCCCAAAAAAAAACCCTTAAAAATCAAAAAAAAAATTGACGTGGGGTCCCCCTTACCCAAAGTAACCAGCCCGGGACCAGCTATGGGGGCTTGTAGGCACAGAGTGGGGGGGCCAGCTTTTGTGGCCCCCCCACCCTGCAGCCTACGAGCCCACATAGCCTATGTGGGCCCGGGCTCTTCTGCCCCCCCCCCGGCCTTTGGGGAGGCAGGTAATGGGGGTGCCGGGGGTTAATGGCAAGCCACCCGCTAGCGCAGGTGGCTTGCCAACCCCCCAGCTTTGTGAACTGGTATAGGGGTCATGGACCCCTTACCAGTTCACAAGGGGTTAAAAGTAAATAATAAGACACAGACACAAGTAAAAAAAAATCTTTATTTTTCTTTTTTTACACTGTACTCACCTCTGATCCGGCGTCCCTCGCCGCTGTCCCGCGCCGCTCATGTCACTGACAGATGCCGGTGGTGATCGGCGCAGGGCGGGTGACAGGCGAGGGGGCTCCGATCGGAGCCTCCTCACCTGACACCCGCCCTGCTCCGATCACCACCGGCATCTGACAGATGCCGGAGCTCGGAGGGGGTATAGGAGGAGCGGGATGGCGTCATCCCGCTCCTCCCACAATGGGCGGGGCTAGGAGGCGGCGGCCATCGCCGCCATTACTAGAGGTGAGGACCCGGAAGAGGGTCCTCCCCTGAAGACTGCGCAGCTCAGGGGGGGGGATCGGACCCCCCCCCTGGTGAAGAGGAGACCCGACAGAAGGCTCGGGCGCGGAGGTGAGTAAATGACAGTTTGTTTTATTTTTTTTTTTTCACAGCGCCGATGTCAGCGCTGGAAACGAGGGGGGGGGGGCGGCTGGTTTCGGGCCCCCTCCTGAAGACGGAGGACGACGGGGGGCGATCGGATGCCCCCCGCAGGAAGAGGGGACCCCAAGCTTCACAGGGATACCGGAGGTAAGTGGGTTTTTTTTTCTATTTTTTAACTGTTAGGGGTAAATGCCAGGCACGTGAAATTTACGTGGCTGGCATTTAAAGGGTTAATGTAACATTTTAAAATATAGCATGACCTGTGTGGAGTGAATATCCTGGGCTCCCCATTCAAAGGTAACGCGTTTCGGGGTTACCTCACCCTTTAATCCTACCGGTTTGCAGGTCGTCCCCGCTCGAGTGGGACTCATCAGGAGTGAGATTTAGGTCCGGGGAGACGGGTGTATTGAAGGGAGGTGCAGCCACTGGCAGACCTGCCTGTTCAGCACACGGTCCGCAGACCCGGGCTCTGTCAGCCTCAGCCTGGGGCTGACCACACACTGCATACAGCCGGTCATGTCCAAGAGGGACCCCGGGTACATAATTCTGAGATGCCTCCATATGGTGATTGTCTGAGCAGTATGCCTGCAGGGATTTACGCAATAGGCAACCCTGGATGCCCCAAGACCCGCTAGGAAGTGGGAGAATTTGTTATGTGGACCCGCTGTAATATATGTTAGGCCAGGAGAAGCCACCGAAGTCCTGGCGTCTGAAAGACATAATGGGATAAGAGGGGGGGGTGTCAGTGCCATGCGCAGCCGAATACACATAGAACCATGCCGCCCCGGAGGGCACTTACATGACCAAGGGAGGAGGCGGACCGCACCACGCGCGCGAAGATTGTCAAAATGGCGCCAAGCAAACCTCGAGGGGCGGGCCAGACCAGGCCAGGAGTCCCCGCCTCCCCCAAAGAGCGTGAAGCTCTAACCAACAGAAATAAGAAGGACAGTATTGGATAGAAGGCGCATGCATAACGATGCTGTCACGCTGGAAATGATGCTGCCGTCTGGGCAGTTGTTAATGAAAAGACAAACGGCTCGCAACTGTATAGCAAGGACACCCAATTAAAATAAAAACCAAAGGCCTTGACGTGTTACATTACACTAGGACTGCCACACATACCCCCCCCCCCCTTTCTTTTCCCCCGAGTTAAGGGAGGAAGCGAGGGAGAAGCGGACCAGCGTCCATGGACTAAATCTGTGAGGGGCACGGGCAAGAATGCGGGAGGGGCATCCACTAGAGGCTCACCATCGGCCTAACCGCCTACCCTATGGTGGGGGATTGCGGTGGAGCGTGGCTCCATTCAGCACACAAGGTGCTGCCTACCTTCACCCGACCCACGCAGCCCAGGCTGGGAGGCATAATCTTCCAAAGAGGACGGGTGGAAATAGTCCCGCAGGGCCTCGGGCTGTAAAGCCCCGCTCGCCTGTGAGAGCGTGATACTTCATGTCTTCGCAGTTCAGCACTGCAGAGAAATCTGGGGATTTGTGGGAGGTCCCTGGGTATATGAAGGGCTGGGAGGAGCCTGTTTTTGCATGTCTGCAGTGAAATGCGCCCTCTGGCGGAGGATGACCCATGTGTAAGTATTATAGATGGAGCAGGACGTGCTGTATGCTTAGAATATAAAAGCAAGCAAGCATAGCTCTTAACTGTGAATGTTAGAAAGTTCCTATAGTGTGTGTGTTTTAGGGGCTTCCATCCATTCCACACTTGTGCCTTTTGTACTAACTTGACTCTCTTGCAAATTTGTGGAAGAGATCTGTTTTAATAAATAGCAAAGAGAAACCGCCCCCCCGCCGAATCAGATCCTACTTACCTTTTGGATGTTACTGCTGTCTGCTGCAGTGACATCCGGCTGCTTCAAGGCCCGATTGGTGCTCCCAGCACCAGCGTAATCATTTGCAAGTGACAGCATGGCTTTAGGGCCTACTAAGACTCTCTTGCCCAAGGGCCCCTACAAACCTGGTGCCGGCTATGCCTGTCTGTATTGGATTGGTTGTTTGAAATTCCCACAAACATTAAATCATGAATCATATGATCGGTCAAAAAAATAATTTTGACCAATCAGCTTTTTGGCAAATATCGCTTTAGTGTTGTGAGCCATAAACGACCATTTGGTCCATTTTTACAATAATTGAACAATATATTTTGGCACCTTTTAGTTGATGTCTGTGCAGAGAAGGATCATCTGATTGGGTGTCTATGGCTTTTCACAAGAATAGGCTTTTCAGAGCTGCACACTGTGAATTCCGAGCACTCTGTCAGACATCGTTATTGATTTACATTTGTTAAATAGGAGCATGTTACTGGCCCAATGAGCACGGGTTTTGATGAAAGCCCCAATATAGGGTCAATGTAACAAGCGTGATGAGCGTGAACACGGCTTGCATGTATTTCAGCAGTCTGAAATATCATCAGCTGACTTGGTTCCAATTAGACTTGTAATCTGGCCTAAATTCTGGTGATGGAAAATGAATTAGCACTGATAAAAAAAAAAATCGGGACAATGTCCCACATTACATAACCTGGCAATCAGGCAAGTGGTTTGTTGTTGGCTTAACTGAATTGTTTTACTCCATTACTGCATTTCTGAACTAACAACAAAGGATCTCATTAAATGCAGATAAAGGCAGTCTTGAATAGCATGGAGTAGATCAGCACCAGGCTTCCACATCATGTCTCCCAGGAACTGGCCAAGATACAAACGTGTTACAGGCTTGGGGGTATTATTGTGAATACCCCATGGGACACCTGCCTTCTTGGTGAGTCCACAACCGCAGCTAGCTACACCTATAGACAAGCCCCTGTTCGCCGGGACTTTTTAAACGCCTCACCGGACATGGCTGCCCCCAGGACTTGGTAGCTGGTGAAATTACAGGGGTGAAGGAGAATGAACCAGAGGTAAGACTGGGCGTTATCGGGCAAGTCAGGGTCATACACGGATAACCAGTCAAAACACAGCGCCAAGGTAGAAGCACAAGAAGGGTCAAAGAGAAAGGAACCTTTTGACACTTATCTTCCCATGAGTACCTATATATATACATATATCCCTGAAGGGGAAGGAAGGAGGGCTAACTCGAAATGGTGTTGTGGACTATCTTATATCCTCAGACCTTGCAGAAAGAAAGAATAGGCAATGTGTAAAAAGAGCTGTGAAATTTTTTTTGTCTTGGCTTTGGAAGGATGCTCCAACTAACACTGGTTTCCTGGCGCATTCTAAATCTGAGAACTGCTGTACCTTCCTTTAAAGCAAGCGCCAGTGCTGATCACAATGCAAAAAGAAGGAGCAAAGGTTAGTCAGATATTGTAGGTTCCAGCTTGCACGTGCCCACCTCCTATGAAAACCTAGGCATAGACTGGATTCCATTTCTTGTATAGGGTTTTATACAGGTCCTCCAGTAGTGCACAGATCTGATGAATGCCCAGTCTCCTGGTCTGAGTGGCTGCCACCCCTCCTTTGTTTCTTTTGAATTTGTGCAGGCACATAGGGTGTGGGGTCTAGGATGTACTGCGAGGTCTTCGACCCTTCCACCCCATGGGCTGCACTCCAGGTTTTAGGGCAACCTCAGGTAAGCCTGCTCCCAATTTATCTATTGCATTATATGTCCCAAATGGGGCTCTCAGAGATTAAGGACTGCACCTCACAGGGGCACCTTGGCGCTTGGTGGTGCAGCTTCAGCATACTTCTGCAGATGTGTGTGACCGAGTCCTCTGTTTATAACCAGATTTAGAGATTTTAGGTTGATCTGCAAGCTAACAGTGTAGAGTGATGTGGCTCCTTTAAGACTTAGGTATAACTTATAACCCACAAGAGGTGGCATGGTGGAAGTGAGGGTTCAAGTTCCACTGGAAGTAGTTTTCAATTTTCCAGAAACGTGCAATCTAGAGCTAAACAGGGGGCAGCAGTCTTGACATGGTTTACATTTATTCAAACATGCCCAAAAGCATACCTTTAAACTTTTCAGGGTGGGAAAGAAGGACAATCTTTAAATGAAGCCCCATCCCCTCATTGAGGAATGAATAGGAGATAGGCTGTAACAGTTACAGCAATATACAAACTTTGACTAGGTGATTGATTCATTTATTGGTGCAGATCTGCATGTTACACCTCAAAGAGGGACAAACTAGAACAGCGGTACTCAACTGGCGGACCAGGGTCCAAATATGGACATTGGCAACAGATTTTTGGACCCCTGTCCTGACAGCCCTGCACTCAGTTGCTTCTGTGTTGCCGTGCTTAGTACGGCCCCCATTACTTGATCAGCAATGTAGTGCTTAGTCTCCCTGCCATTGTCATGACATGATTGCATTGCAATATAAAGTACTGCACGGGCAGAAAGTGGCATTACAAGGTACACACAAACTTTGTTTCTCAGTCTGTTTTCCCCATCCATTCCTGTCCCCCCAGCTCTTCTCCATCATTCCTGTCCCCCCAGCTCTGTCCCATCCATTCCTGTCCCCCCAGCTCTGCCCCATCCATTCCTGTTAGTCCCAGCTCTGCCCCATCCATCCCCGTCCCCCCAGCTTTGCCCCATCCAGGCCAGCTTTTTTTTAGTTTTGCCTGTGGAACCTATAGCCCCCCACCCCACCCCCAGTGCACTGGTTTCCAACTACCCACCCCCTGCGGCAGCTCTCTGCCCGGGCCTTCACCTCTCACTAGATGCCTGTATATGGACCTTTACAAGAAATAGTTGAGTACCCTTGAACTAGAACAACGAGGGACAGGGGGACATGGACTCGAAAGAGGGACAGTCCCTCCAAATCAGGGACAATTGTATTTGTACTTTAATATCATTTGTACTCTAAGAGCAGACAGCTGACACTCACATGACATGATTGTACAGATCAAAATAATACGAAGGCAGTGTCATATCTGTTATCAATAATTGGCAGCAGGGAAGAACTCCTGGATCTAGTAAAGCTTAGTAATTCCAGCTATACCAAACAACAACCGATAATTCCCGAAAGCATGATAAGAAAAAGAGAGCCTGAGCAGTCTGAATGTCAATGTGCCCGGAATTGAATTAATGATTCCCAGAATAGAGAGAGACAAAAAACGAGCACCGGCAAAAGGGCAAATAACGGCTTATTCAATACCAAACACTCAGTAATTAAAGGCAGCACATTGCACTGCAGACTGGGCCATTAACTTGTGCTTGAGGGTTCTGTAGGGGATACTGGAGAAAAGGAGTTGTTAAAGTGACAGTCCACTATGTGTGATTAAAACGATGATTGGTGGTGAGGGGGTGACAGAGAGCAATTGCCGCTCACCTATTTGCTAAATCTCCGGCATGGGAAAACACTTTTCCTATATACTATGCAACCTCAATATAATGCTGTTGCCTGGCAACCGTTGGGAATGTGTTATAGGTGAAACAGCGTTATATTGAATATCATGGAGAGTGGCTAAATGCATTGCAAATCTAAATGTTGGGGTCCAGGGCTGGACTGTGTTATATCAGAATCCGCCTTATATTGGAACATGTTATATCAGAATCTACCTTATATTGGACCGTGTTATATCAGAATCCCCCTTATATTGGACCGTGTTATATCAGAATCTGCCTTATATCGGACTGTGTTATATCAGAATCCGCCCTATATCGGACTGTGTTATATCAGAATCCGCCCTATATCGGACTGTGTTATATTGGAATCCGCATTATCGGACCGTGTTATATCAGAATCTGCCTTATATCGGACCGTGTTATATCAGAATCCGCCTTATATTGGACCGTGTTATATCAGAATCTGCCTTATATCGGACCGTTTTATATCAGAATCCGCCTTATATTGGACCGTGTTATATCAGAATCCGCCTTATAATGGACCGTGTTATATCAGAATCCGCCTTATATCGGACCGTGTTATATCAGAATCCACCTTATATCGGATTGTGTTATATCAGAATCCACCTTATATCAGACCTGGTTATATCAGAATCCGCCGGACTGTATTATATCAAGGTCGCAGTGTATATGAACTCAGCCCAAAGCATGTTATGGTTTGATGAGCCCAAGGTTGGTGTGATGCCCAGTGAGTCTCCCACCTTCTGTGAGCTGGCGACCCCCAATCTCTGCCTCTGCTTCCGACCAAGCCCCCCGTTCACCGGGATGCACAATACGCCTCGTCAAACACGTTTGCCCTAAGGTCTTAAAAGGCGCAAAGGATGCCAGCTCACAGTGAAGACGGAAGGAACACAAGGGTATACTATGGCTAAGGTTGTTCACGGGAAATCAGTCCAGAGCGTCTACTTACAGGGATGAGGAAGAAGAGTAGTCAGTAACTAGCCAAAGGTGAAGCCGAGCGGGCAGAGGTAACAAGGTATCCAAAGGGGTCAGAAGACAAAGATCAAAGTCAGCCAGGCAAAATGGTCGGTTGGGGCAGTGAGCTGGGATGGTCAAACAAAGCCAGCTCGATAATGGCACAAACAGAGTCTTACCCTGAGCACTACAAGCTATAACGGGCAAAGAGGTCAGGACTGAACTTTATTCAAAGGATGGATGGCCAATAGAAGTACAGAGAGGATGGAGTGTATGATTGGTGCAAACTACAATCCAGGATGGGATTGGAAACTGATCCCAGGGGCTGGACTGCCCTGACCAGTAAGGCTGTACAGCCCCTGAGACACTCAGGTGTAGGCGATTTGTACTATTGTTGGACAGAGCGGAATCTTCTGCAAGATGCTCTGTCAAAGAGCAGGGCACGTGGCCGTACTACTGCAGGGAAGCGAGGGGGGCAGGCAGGGCAGCTCGCTGCACTCTCCGGCTTCCGGGAGCAATGAGCGTGCCCTGCTCCAGACAGCTGGGGAGCGCTGCGCCGGCTGGGAGATGTTCATCGCGGGTCCCCCGAGAAGGGCAAGTTCGTCACAGTTGGCCTTTATGCGCATATTTCAAAAAGGTATGTGTTAAAGGCCAGCTGTCCCTCAAATTAACACTCAATTACTATGTAGTCTAAGATCCTGCCATGTCTGTAAGAAAACAGACCATGCCCCATGAATACAATAGATTATATTCACACCTAGTCAACCTATATTCACACCTAGCTGCCAACAAGCTGCAGGTCACTTACTTTTGAAAAGGAATCCTTGAATTCCTAATTAGGTTGGAGGCAGACATTCAATACATGTCGGACACTTGGGCATTAGATGATATTTCTGGGAAGCATTGTAGCTCCTTAAATATGTCTGTTATGACTATATTGATGAGAGAGTCTTATTCAGAACTATAAGAGCATTCATTTGATATCAAACATGGCATATATATATATATATATATATATATATATATATATATATATATTGTCCAGAACCTGATAATCCACATAGTATCAGACTCTGTGTGATGTGTGTTTGATGTTTAGGTTCATTTAACTAAGAAATTAATGGGGATCATGAATTTATTGGTTACAATATAATAACATGCATATTGTGGGAGTTATACCCTTTATAAAATATGTATCTAATCTCAAAGAGGCCAGATGTGGGTAGATCTTGTACACCCCCACAAGGCGGGGAATGCTGGCCACTCCCCCTAGTGTTCAATAGATTAGGAAGCTGCATAATTATTGGAGCAGATAATGGATGGGCCCCTTACCAGAATGAGTAAGTATGATCCTTTATATCTCTAATGTCAGATTCCACAGAAGCACTCTTACCTAGCGTTGTAGTGGGCGCTGTGGCCGGCGGTGGCGCCGCAAACACACAAGAAAGAAGATCAGCCAGCACTCCAAAAGATATTGTATTCAAATCCAACAGGTCAATATCACAGCAAAGACCAAAAAGATCCAACAAAATCCAACGTTTCGGGGCATCTAGAGCCCCTTCATCAGGGAGCAAAAACAAGCAAGCAGAGATTCCCCTCCACTGAGGATTAAATGTCCTCAGAGGGACCGGGATTACCACCTGATGTCAGTGGGCGTGTCCCACGTGACATCAGAGCTGATGCAGCCAATCAGAACAACAGCCAAACAAATGCTATTACAAACCATATACATAATACAATCATGTGAAACAAATAAAATAAGTAAAATAAACACGGCAGAGACCTGATGCGGTCGCTAAACAGGGGCTAAGGTGGGTAGGTCGTACCCCGCAGCACCACGTGCCAGCAGAGCAGCAAGCCGCTGCGATTGGAAGGCGGCGCTGCCAGGGCTGCTCCTAGTGGGCCAGGAGCTGCCAGTCCCGCATCTGGTGTATAAACACCAGCGCCGGTTGCTGTCAGCGCGCCGGCGCATGCGGGGAACGGTGGGAAACCAAGCGTTGCCGGGGGAACCTCTCTACCTCAGACCTCCCGGCAACCCATTCGGTTTCGGGATGTTTGGACTCAACAATGTGCATCACTAAAAGAACACTATCCCAGGTGTAGCGAGATAGATGTAGAATAATGCTTTGGGATCAAGGTGAAGGGAATTATAAACAGTTCCATACATCATTTAATTTTGTCACAAAACCTACAGGCCTACAGCAAATCTTGGCCAGAAGTAGATCAATATGTTGGATTGTATACAATGGTGGAACCATTGTCTTTGCCTGAAATATGACTTTAAAATAGCAGGATCTTTAGACTTCCAAAATGAAGGCTGACCCCTTAGTAAATTAGAGGGTGTGGATATGCTTTATAAAGGATCCTGCATCTATATATAAGCAGAGACCCGGGGCTGATTGTATAATGTTGGCCCTTGTAGGTTGGAAGCAGGCCAAGGCCTTGGAGTTAGAAGGGATTAAATGCTGCTTGATGCATGTGTGACCTAAGTAACTTTTCTTGTAGCAGGTCATCAGAGGTAAGCGTGGCAAGAAAAAAGCTCCAGAGTCTGTGTTCCTGGAGGAAGAAGTGAAGGGAGTAATGAAGCATGCACATGCTGGAAACGCGCAGTTTCGTTTTGTTCAAACACCACTTATTAATGTCTGGCTGCTGTCTGCATTTCTACTGAATAATGGAATCCCTGCACAGAGCTCTGGAAGTGTTTCACACCGGCATGGCCAACCTGTCACCCGGCCAGAGGAGCAGTGTCCCTGCCAGCTGCTGGAAGTCTGGGCATGCTGCGACTTACAAGAATTACAGGGTAATAGGCTGCCAAATGCATTTACCAGTGGACATTGGGGGAAGGGTATTGGCTGATGATAAATAGTCATGTAGAGTCATGGAGAGCCCTGACTATCCTAGAGTTGATTTCACAAGTTGTGCAAAGGTGCTCAGAGCGGCGTAGTAAAAACAGAATGGAGCACAGGCCACTGATTGGTCGTGGGCTCATCAGAAACGAAAGTTCATGGGCTATCTGGTGGATTCAGCTGGGCATTCCAAATCGGCATACCAATAGGGAGAAGGATCAAAACCTTTTATAGAGTCCTTTTATAGAATTGCTACGTTTGTTCAGTAATACTGTATTTTTCGCTCTATAAGACACATTTGGAGGATGCAAATAAGAAAAAAATATTCTAAACTGTTGTGCTAAAGCACCCCATTACAGACAATGTGGCATTCCCCCCATCCCTTTCCCATATAGGCAGTGTAACATTCCCTCATCCCATTCACATAGGCAGTATGGCAGTCCCATAACCCAACCCCATAGGCAGTGTGGCATTCCCTCATCCCATTCCCATAGGCAGTGTGGCATCCCCCCTCCCACTCCCATAGGCAGTGTGGCATTCCCATAACCCATGACCATAGGCAGTGTGGCATTCCCCTCATCCCATTCCCATAGGCAGTGTGGGTGGCATTCCCCCATCCCATTCCCACAGGCAGTGTGGCATTCCCCCCATTCCCATAGGCAATGTGGCATTCTCATAACACATCCCCATAGGTACCGTGGCATCCCCCCCCCCCCTAAGATTCCCATAGGCAGTGTGGCATTCCCCCCATCCATTCCCATATAGGCAGTGTGGCATTCCCCCCATCCCTTCCCCATATAGGCAGTGTGGCATTCCCTCATCCCATTCCCATATGCTGTGTGGCTCATCCAATAGCAGTGTCCATAAAGTAGGGTGGGATCCCCAAAGCTAACAGCAGACAGTTAAGACCACTGCCGCCTGCAAAACCTTTCAGCCAAAAGCAGCATCAGCTGAGGCCCTAACATCAACCTTGTAAAACTTTGAAAAGGTATGAACAGAAGACCAAGTAGCGTCCTTGCAAACTTGTTCAACAGAAGCCTGGTGCTGAAAAGCCCAAGAGGCACCAATAGCACGAGTAGAGTGAGCAGTAAGGCGGAAGGGAGGATTCTGTCCCTTAGCAGAATAGGCCTGAATCACAGCCTGACGAATCCATTTACAGATAGTAGACTCGGCAGGAGCCAAACCCTTCCTAGGACCAGAAGGGACCACAAAAAGAGCATCAGTTTTCCTGAAAGGTGCAGTAGCCACCAGGTAGTATTTCAGACACCTAACCACATCCAAAGAATGCAAGACCCTCTCCTTAGCAGTACTAGGATTAGGGCACAATGAGTGGAGAACAATGTCCTGATTCAAATGAAAGGCAGACACTACCTTAGGCAGAAAATCAGGCTTGAAACGAGACACCACCTTGTCCTGGTGTCTCTCATAGTAGGGGGGCTGAATGGAGAGCGCCGCCAACTCAGACACACGCCTAACGGAAGTGATAGCCACCAGAAAAACAACCTTGAGAGTAAGGATGGCCAGAGACGCATCCTGCACAGGTTCAAAAGGAGCACCCTGCAAGGCTGACAAAACCAGATTCAAATCCCAAACAGGCACCATAGTCTTACGTGGGGGGCGCACATGAGTCACCCCCTGGAAAAAAGTCCTAATCAGAGAGTGCTGAGCAAAGGACTTCTGGAAGAAAACAGACAGGGCAGAAACCTGACCTTTTAGAGTACTAAGTTGGAGCCCCATCTCCAACCCATGCTGTAGGAACTCCAGAATCCTGGGAATAGAGAAGACACGACAGGGAAGAGACTTAGACTCACACCAGTCAATGTAGGCACACCAAACCCTGTAATAAATGGAAGAAGAAGAGTTCTTCCTAGCCTTAATCATGGTATCAACAACAGAAGAAGACAGCCCTTTCTCCATCAAGATGGAGGCTTCAGCAGCCAGGCCGTCAAAGCCAGAGTTGTAAATTGGGATGGCGTAGTGAGCCCTGAGTGAGCAGATCTGGCACCAGAGGCAGAGCGTACTGATCTACTGCCAGCTGCACCACGTCTGCGAACCACACTCCTCTTAGCCACCTGGGGGCCACCAGAATTGTTGGCACCCCTTCCAGAGCAATCTTGCATAGCACCCTGCCCAGCAGGGGGAATGGAGGGAAGACATACAGAAACTGAAATTCCTGCCATGACATTGCTAGAGCATCCGTGAACAAAGCAAGAGGATCCTGGGACAGGGAGACGAAGGCTGGTAGCTTGTGATTGTGATGGGACGCAAACAGATCCACATCTGGTTAGCCCCAACGGTGACACAGAGATTGGAACACCCTGCTGCATAGGGACCATTCTCCCTGGCGAGAGGCCCCCCTGCTCAGAGAGTCTGCCAGGAGGTTTTCCACCCCCGGGATGTGCACAGCTGATATGCAGGGAACATTGGTCTTCGCCCAGGTCAGGATCAGAGACGCTTCCTGGAGGGCCCCCATGCTACGGGTCCCTCCCTGATGATTGATGTAGGCAACTGCCGTCTGGTTGTCCGAGCGCACCTGAACAGGCAGGCCCCGAAGGTGAGTAGTCAACTGAGCCAGAACTAACCTGATCGCCCGCAGTTCCAAGATATTGATAGGTGTGTGGGCCTCCTGAGGGCCCCATCTCCCTTGGAACCGCAGGGACTTCCAGAAACCCCCCCAACCTGACAGACTGGCATCCATTGTGACCGTCTCCCAGGAAGGGGCGAGAAAGCATCTGCCTCCCAACAGGTTCCTTGAGTCCATCCACCACAAGAGGGACCTCCTGACCAGGGGGGAGAGCACACAGACTCTGTCCAGGGATGCTGGTGGAGTTGCAGAGGCCTCAAGTGGAACTGAGGGACCGCCTCGAAGCACGCCACCATCAGGCCCACCAGCTGCATCCCCTGCCTGATGGAGGGATGGGGACAAGCTAGGAGGGACTTAGCCTGTGCAATCAGACTGTCCACCTTCTGTTGAGGAAGGAAAATCCTTGCCTGAACCGTATCCAGATTCATTCCTAGGAATGGAGTCACCAAGGAAAGGGACAGTGAGGACTTGGGGTGGTTGATCACCCAACCAAATGACTCCAGGGTGGACACCACCAGCTGAGTATTCAATTTTTCCTGATGTAGAGATTGGGAGGTGATGAGAATGTCGTCCAGATAAGGAAGCACGCGGACGCCCTGATACCTGAGCAGAGACATCACGCCCGCCAGCACCTTGGTGAACACCCTGGGAGCTGAGGTGAGACCAAAGGGCAATGCCACAAATTGGTAGTGTTGATCCTCCAGAGCGAACCTGAGGAACCTTTGATGACCTGGAAATACAGGAATATGAAGGTAAGCATCCTTGATGTTCACAGAAGTCATGAAATGCCCTGGGCGCAGGGAACTGATGGCAGAGCGCAGAGTTTCCATGCGAAAGCGCCTGCTCCTGACAAATTTGTTGAGGATCTTTAAGTCCAGGATAGGCCTGACTGAACCATCTTTTTTGGGGACTGTGAATAGGTTGGAATAGAAACCCTTGCCCATTTCTCTTAAAGGGACCTTGCAGATGACCCCCAGCTCCAAGAGGCCTTGCACTGCCTGCATCAGCTCCTGAGCTAACACAGGGTCCTGAGGAATCCAGGATCTGAGGAATCTTGGGGGCGACCAGGCAGCAAACTCTATCTTCTAACCGGAGGACACTACCTCCTGAATCCACCGGTCTGAGACATGAAGCCTCCAGACGTGAGCGAAGTGCTGAAGCCGCCCCCCCTACCCGGATGGATGAGGGCGCCCCATCATGCCTGAGAGGGCTTGGGAGAGGATTTTGCCTTGGGGCCCCAGGAGGAGCCAGGACACCTACGTCCTCCCTGCCCCAGAAATCTCCCCGGGCCCCAGTAAGGGAAACCCCCCCTCCCTTGTCTAGCACCACGGTAAGGGGAGGAGAATGAGCCCTGACTCCGAAAGGGCCGAGACTGCCGCCTGCGCTGGGGTAACCTGCCTCCTTTAGCAAAAAGGTCCAGGCGGTCCCCAAACAGGCGTAGTCCTTTAAAGGGAAACCAAGTGAGGGCCTTCTTGGCAGCATTGTCAGCAGCCCACTGGCGTAGCCAAACCGAGCGGCGTATAGCCACCACAAGGGCAGACGTCCTGGCACACATTCTAATGGTGTCATCCAAGGCAGAGAGGACAAAATTTACAAAAACATCACAACTGGAGAGTGCATTGAACACTTCACAAGGCAAATCATCAGGGGCACTATCAAGTATATTTCTGATAAGGGTTCTAGTGGCCACAGCGGTAATGGCAGAAGCACAGACCGGGCGCAGCGCTGTCCCCGCGCATGCAAAACCATGGGACGCCAGCTGGTCAATGCGCCGGTCCTCAGCATCCCGCAGGGTAGTAGAGTCAGGGGAATGCATGACAGAGGTGTTAGCCCTAGGACCGGGGCATCCACCTCGGGAGGGGATGACCAACACTTTACCACATCAGCAGGAAAGGGGTACTTCCTGTCCCAACCCTTAGGTACGCCGGGAAGTTTACTGGGGCGTTCCCATTCCTTGAGCACAAGGTTATTGAAATGTGCTTGCTCTGGAATTCCAAACGTGATCTAGCTGTGTGGAAGAGTTCCCCCCTTTGCCTGGGAGGCGCAACGGGGGGAGAGATGGACAGAACCTCAAAAATCTGGGCTAGCAGTCTATCAGTATAATCCGGGGCCCAGGGGTCAGAGCCAGAATCGTCATGGCCCCTGGACCTCTCACCCTGAGTCGGAGAATAGCTCCCCTTCCTCCAAAGGGGTATAGCCAGACAGTTGCAAAAATACATCAGCTTCCATAGGGAAGAGAGTGACGTCAGGCGTTAAGTGCCGCTTTTTTGCAGAGGCCTTACGCGCCAAGGTATTAGCAATTAACTTTTCAACAGTAGCCAGTCTCGAAGACACATCACGCTGAGAATTCCCACTAGTATGCAACTCAGCAGGAGTGAGATTTAAGCTTGGGGGGTAGGTGAAGTGATACGAAGTGAAGGCCCAGCCACTGGAAGGCCAGATTGGAGTGCAAGCACCTGCTCAGCACAGGGTACACAGACCCGCGCCTTGTCAGCATCAGCATGAGGCTGCCCACACACTACACACAGCCGGTCTTGTCCCGAACCCCGGTCACATTATCCTGAGATGCCTCCATATGGTGATTATAGCAGCACTATATGCCGATTGACGCTATACAGCAACCCTGGATGCCCCAATAACCCGCTAGGGAGTGGGAGCAATTACACTAGGTCTAACAAATTAGCAACTGATATAGGGCCGGGAGAAGCCAATGGATTCGCCCGCCTGAAAGACATAAAATAAAAATACCGTTTTGTGAGTACTCACCTTTAAAACGGGTATTATGAGTGTGCCATACACTCCACTTCGATCTTCATGACATGTGGGTAATCTCCAGTAGAGGGCGAACTTCTGCAGAGATGAATATGCAAAAAAAGAAAGCCCCTCCCGGCCCATATATATCTGGGACCTCCCACCAATTTCCCAGTGTAAAAAAGCAGTAAGGGGACCAGGAAGAACCAATTATAACCTTAACAATCAAAACCAATGGTTCACCAAATAAAAACTCCTGAATACCTGAAAAAAAGGGGTGGGGCTAAGTGGAGTGTATGGCACACTCATAATACCCGTTTTAAAGGTGAGTACTCACAAAACGGTATTATTCTAAGTGTGCCATACACTCCACTTCGATCTTTATGACATGTGGGACATCCAATAGCAGTGTCCGTCATGGGTGGGAACCAGAAACAGTAAAGAATGTACCAACTCAAACCACTGCAGCTTGCAGAACCTTGCGGCCAAAAACAGCATCCGCTGAAGCCCGCACATCAACCTTGTAAAACTTGGAAAAAGTATGAACGGAAGACCAAGTAGCAGCCTTACAAACTTGTTCAACCGAAGCCTGGTGCTGAAAAGCCCAGGATGCACCAACAGCACGAGTAGAGTGCGCCGTGACCCTAAAAGGGGGAGTCCTCCTCTTAGCAGAATAGGCCCCAACAACGGCCTGACGAATCCACTTACTAATGGTAGACTTGGCGGACACCAGTCCTTTCCTGGGCCCGCAGGGCACCACGAAAAATGCATCCGTCTTGCGGAAAAAAGAATTAGTCACCAAATAGAACTTCACACAGCGAACGACATCCAAATTGTGCAGAACCCACTCCTTGTCATTGTTAGGCTTAGGACACAAGGAAGGGAGAACAATATCCTGATTGAGGTGGAAGGCAGACACCACCTTAAGAAGGAAATCTGGCTTAAAGCGAAAAACCACCTTATCCTGGTGTCTCTCAAAGTAAGGGGCCTGAATCGACAGATCCGCCAACTCAGAGACACGCCGAACAGAGGTAATAGCCACCAAGAAGGCAACCACCTGAGTGAGAACCGAAAGAGCAATATCCTGTAACGGCTCAAAAGGAGGACCCTGGAGAGCCGAAAGAACCAAATTCCAATCCCAAACCAGAACCACAGCCTTCCGAGGGGGCCGCACATGCGCGACCCCTTGGAAAAAAGGTCTTAACCAGCGGGTGTAAGGCAAAAGACCTCTGGAAGAAAACCGACAGAGCAGAAACCTGTCCTTTCAAAGTACTAAGCTGGAACCCAAGATCCAGATGATGCTGAAGAAACTCCAAAATCCTAGGAATCGAAAACACCCTACAAGGCAAGGCCCTAGCCACACACCAATCAATATAGGACCTCCAAGTCCTATAGTAAATGCCAGAAGAGGACCGCTTCCTAGCTCTAATCAAAGTCTGAACAACGGCCGCCGACAAACCATCCTCCTTCAGAATGAAGGTTTCAGCAGCCAAGCCGTCAAAGCCAGCGTTTGTAAATTGGGGTAAAGTAGTAGACCCTGAGATAACAGATCCGGCAACATGGGAAGCCGGTACTGATCTACGGCCAGCCTTACAACGTCTGCGCACCAAACCCTTCTTGGCCAACTTGGAGCCACCAGAATTGCTGGTGCCCCTTCTAGAACCAGTTTGCGAACTACCTTGCCCAGCATGGAGACGGGCGGAAACAGGTACATAAAACCCAGATCCTTCCAAGCAAGGGACAAGGCATCCACTGCCAGAGATAGAGGATCCTCAGAAAGAGACACAAAGGCCAGAAGTTTGTGATTGTGCCTCGAGGCAAAGAGATCCACCTCCGGAGTCCCCCACTTGCGACAAAGATCCAGAAAAACCTCGTGGTTGAGAGACCACTCTCCTTGGCAAGAGGATCCCCTGCTCAGGGAATCGGCCTCCGTGTTCTCCACTCCCGGAAAGTAGACTGCCGAAACGCAAGGAACATAGCTCTCCGCCCAGTGCAGGATCAGAGAGACTTCCCTGAGGGCACTCCTGCTGCGAGTCCCTCCTTGGTGATTGATGTAAGCTACCGCTGTTCGGTTGTCTGAACGAACCTGAACCGGTAGACCCTGTAAATGTGAGGTCAGCCGTGCCAGAACCAGTCGGATGGCTCTGAGCTCCAAGACATTGATGGAGGTGTGAGCCTCCTGAGGACCCCACACCCCGCTGAACTGATGACTTTTCCAATAACCTCCCCAACAAGGGACCAGAAAGGATCTGCCCTTCAACAGGTTGCTCGCGTCCAGCCACCACCGAAGGGACTGCCGAACCCTAGGAGACATCCTGAAAGGTTGATCCAATGACTGCGGACACCTGTCCAAATGCGTCAATAGGTGAAGTTGAAGAGATCTCATGCGAAACTGTGCAAATGGTACCGCCTCGAAGGAGGACACCATCAAGCCCACCAGTTTCATCCCCTGTCGGATAGAGGGACAAGGACTGGCCCAAAGAAGGATGATCAGATCCTGAATCCCCTGCACCTTGGTCTGGGGCAGAAACACACTGGCCTGAACGGTATCCAGATTCATGCCCAGAAATGAAATCACTCGTGACGGAGAGAGAGAAGACTTGGGGCGGTTGATCACCCACCCGAACCTCTCCAGAGTCGACACCACCTGGTGGATGTCCAGCTCCGCCTGACGGAGGGAAGAAGCTGAGATCAACAGGTCGTCCAGATAAGGCACAATGCGAATGCCCTGAGCTCTGAGCAGAGCCATTATTCCCGCCAAGACCTTGGTGAAGACCCTCGGCGCAGAGGTCAGTCCGAAGGGAAGGGTTACAAACTGAAAAAAGTGATCCTCCACCGCAAACCGGAGGAATCTCTGATGTGCCGGCAAAATCGGAACATGCAGATACGCATCCTTGAGGTCTATGGATGTCATAAAATACCCTTGGCGAAGGGAATTGATAGCCGAGCGCAGAGTCTCCAAGCTGATCTTTTTGGCTCTGATAAACTTGTTGAGAACCTTGAGATCTAGAATGGGTCTCACCGAACCCACCTTTTTGGGAACCGTGAAAAGGTTGGAGTAGTAACCCCTGCCTCTCTCCAACTGAGGCACCGGGCAAATAACTCCCATGCCCAGGTCAAGGTTTTTTACTGCTAACAGGAGCCCCTGTGCAGCCTGAGGGTCTGAGGGCACCCGAGACCTTAAGAATCTTGGAGGCGGCCAGTACTCGAATTCCAGTTTGTACCCGGAGGAGACCACTTCCAAAATCCAAATGTCTGTGACCTCCCGGGCCCAAACCTGGAAGAAGAGCCGCAGTCGTCCCCCAACCCGTGCGGGTGAGGGCGCCCCTTCATTGCTGAGCCGGTTTAAAAGCCCACCCCCCCACCCAGCAGCGCGGATCTGGCCAGTGAAGCCCCGGCAAAACGCGCCGAACGAGGGGGCTACCGCGGCTGTGCTGAGCGCCCGGCCCCGCCCCCTTTTCTTAACACAGCCTGAGGGAGAGAAGCTCCCCAGGCTAACAGGAAAGCCACCACGGGCTAGTAAAGCACCATGCACCAATTCATCCAGGGATACTTCCAGGAGATCCACACTCACACACAACACAAAGTAAAGTGAAACACCAACACAAACATACACTCATAAATAAATCTTAATAAATGAAAAGGGAAAGACCGAGGATGACGGCTCACCAGCCCCCCCCCCCCCCAGAGGGAAGTAAGGGACCCGGAATGGGGGGTGGGAACCCGGCCATAATAAGGCCACAGGCATGTAGGGACGGGGCATCCCGCACCAGGATCACCAAAAACCTGGATAACCGCCTATCCCATAATGAGGCCTCACGGTGGAGCAAGGCTCCTTCCGCACCCATAGGGTGCTCCTACCCTCACCAGGACCCGCAGCCTAAGCTGGGAGGCTCAAATAGGGGCAATTTAAAAAGGGTCCTGGCAGTAATAGAGATAATAAATGGCCGGGCGCGGGCCCGGCTTACCTGCAAGTAAAAGAAGTCTTCATCTTCTGTCTTGTCGCCTTCCCTGCAGAGAAGGAACTGGGAAATTGGTGGGAGGTCCCAGGTATATATGGGCCGGGAGGGGCTTTCTTTTTTTTGCATAATCATCTCTGCAGAAGTTCGCCCTTTACTGGAGATTACCCACATGTCATGAAGATCAAAGTGGCGTGTATGGCACACTTAGAATAGAGGGCCGTAAGCAGACAGTAATAAAGAGGTGATAATAAAGCCGCCCGCGAGGGCACTTACGGACCGTGGTAGGTAGAGGATCAGCACGCATAGGCCAACCAGACAGACAAGATGGCGTCGGTATACCTCGAGGGTGGGGGGGGGCACGGTATACGCGGAACGCGCCATAGACGGGCCCGCCCCCCCCGAAGAGCGCGAAGCCAGCACATGACAAGCAGCCAATGACGGCGCGCCAGCGCCTGAGGCGGCGGTAATTTTTAAGTACAGTCATAGTAAAGCAAGACAGCGCGGTGGCTGACACAAGCAAGTGAAATAAAGTAAAGTCTAACACATGTAAATGCATAGCATACACACCGACACCCCCCCTCTTTTCCTCCCGAAGGCTACTGGGAGAATGAGGGAGGACAGCGGCCACTAAAATAGGGTCCACCGATAGGCAGGGGCAATAGTGCGGGAGGGGCATCCCATAGAGGCTCACCATAATCCTGAACCGCCTACCCTTTGGTGGGGGAATGCGGTGGAGCAGCGCTCCTAAGCACCTAACAGCGGTGCTGCCTACCATCACCCGACCAGCGCAGCCAAGGTGGGAGGCATAATACTAATGGAACGGGTGGGAATAGTCCTACAGGGCCGCAGGCTAATAGCCCCGCTCACCTGCGAGTAGAGAGAGCCATTTCTCGTCCTTAGCAGTCCAGACTGCAGAGAAAATCTGGGGATTTGTGGGAGGTCCCTGGGTATTTGAGGGGCCGGGAGGAGCCAATTTTCGATGTCTCTGCAGTCCAGCGCCATCTGGCGGAGTAATACCCAAGTGTAAGTATTCTATTTGGAGCAGGACGTACTGTATACTAAGAATATAAAGCACTGCTAGCGTCTAACATATCACAACACTTCTGTCGTTTCCAATGTTACCTGTTTTTAAGATGAGCCTCCACATCACAGCGCTGCATGGTGTCCTTGCACGCACCGGAGAACGGACAAGACACCACTAGCTTGTCCAGCAATTTGTGCACCAGGATGCTGGACTTCCTGCACAGTTTGAAGTGCAGCCGCTTGCGGTCCAGCGGGCAGAAGTCCTTCTCCTGTAGAAAATTTCTGAGGCACTTGTAGCAGAAAGTGTGTCCGCAGGGCGTATCCAACGGCTGCAGCAATGGTTGAAGGCAAATGTGGCAAACCAGGTCATCGTCCACTTCATTCAAGTAATTGTACAAGTGGTTTTCTCTTGTCCAGTGCTGCTGACCGCACTCAAAGCAAAGGGGGTTCAAAGAAGAATTGTCCTCCACCACAACCAGCTCTTCAGTCGCTGTCCCCATAATGGTGCCAGTTCCAAAGCAATTCAGCAGCTCAGCAACCGGCTTCTCTCTTCACCATCACACACGTGAACTGGTCATGGCTGCTCGTTTTCCTAGGAAGAGAAACCGTTTTAGAATTCAGCAAGAAATAGATCTGGAATGTGTGAATAATGGAAATCGTCTACTGGGAACTGAAGAAACTGGGTCACAAGGAACAATGTTTTTACATATGCAGGTGCAAGAACTAAAAATATACTGCTCATCATATATACTGCTATGTGCTTGGTGTTTCATTATATATTTATGCAGGCTATTTAGATTTTTGGCCCACTTTAAAGGCAGACTGTGAGTCTTATTTTTCTATTCTACCCTGCCCCCGCCACCCCCAAACAGGCTAAGTATTAGAGTAAGGGGGCAGGATGATGGCGGTTCATGGATGTGCAGGCTGCCTGTACACAGGAAGTCCTGCTGGGTTTTCCATTACTGTGCATTGTCAGTTATATCAGTTGAATCCAGGAAGCAGAATGGCTGAGATGTTGGGAGAGGAAGCTCCAAATTGTCCGCTACTTTTCTTTTCTTACTGTGCCAGTCTGTTGGTCCGGTTTAAAATGGACCAACACCCTCCCATGATCGGCCCGGGAATCTATAAGATTCCCGGACCGATCAGCTCCCTGACTGCGGGGCACCCCGGTCAGGTGTGTGAAACCCCCAGAAACCCCTAAATTCCTACCTGCTCCTCGATCCGCCCGCCGCCGCCTCCCGCGCGTCCCTCTAGCAGGACACACATCCGCGCCGGCCATTCACAAATGTAAGAGTGACGCGCGGGAGGCGGCGGGAGCGCTCTCTTGTCCGTCGCTGCCTCCCGCTTTTCCGCCGGCGGGGATTGGCTGCAGCGGTCACGTGGGAGCGGGGAGAGGTGAGTTTTTGCGGCTTTCTGGGGGGTTTCACACAGCGGGGCACCCCCGATCGGGGTGCCCCACCGAAGTGGACCAAAACCCAGGATAGTCAAAATCCTGGGTGTTGGTCCACTTTAAGCACTAATACGCAGGGGCAGGGAGGAAGAGGTAAAAAGAACATCTTGGACTAAACATTTGGAAAAACAACAGTGGACTGTTTCTTAATTGTGTTTTCTGTCTCTCCAGTTTCTGTGTTTTAGGCCAATCTCTATTCCCCATTTCCCAGTGTATTCTCTGTCACCTGAGTCACCTGACAGGGAACACAATCCAAAATGGAGAATAGAGATTCACCTAAAACACAAAAGCTGGAGAGCCAAAATCGCAATTGAGAAACAAGAAAGGGGAGAAACATGGGGGGCCATCGGGACCAGTTAAGGGCTTAGCCAGCCAAAAGCGCATGGGACAGGGCCGTTTGTGCTTTAAAATAGCAGAATTTCAGGCAGAAGGTGTCTTAAGAGGAATTTTGCACTCGCTCTGGGCGCAAGCCATTTGTTGTGCTTCGCATGTGTGGTATAAACGCACGAAACCATGAATCAGACTCCTAGGCACATGCCAAATCACTGGCGCTTGGTTTGGGGTTTTTAGGCGCATGAGCCAGAAAGTCTGAAAATGATCTCCTATTCCCAGCTAATAGGTTTTGTCTTGATTTCACCCCCTAACAGTTCTACACTAAGTTACAAACGATGTGCAGGTGATAATGATTTCAGCATCTTAATCACACGTTCTGTGCTACTCGAAGTTGCGCTGAATCCAATTTACTGCAACGTTATAAATGTAGACACAGACAAATGCCGGAACTCCAGTCAGTAGACTTCATCTGTTTATCTGCATTTTGCAAGCAAACATACATTTCACCTGGAAGACTGCTGGGTTATGGTTTTCTTTACTGACTCCTTACTACAAGTATTTCATAAAGGATGTTCTCCCCTGGCCACCTTCTGTTTACCCCACCTCTTCCTGTCTCACCTCTACCCACCTTTAAATATACATATAAGCATATGAAATGCATATTTAAGGATCAAAACCCAGGATTTTGACTGTCCGATCGGGGGATTCCCGGGCCGATTGCGCTGGGTTTTGCTCCACTTTAAGGAGTCAAGTTTCTATTTATTATTGCAAAGCAAAAACAAATAAAATCCAAGATTTTTGTCCTATGACAATAAAACATGAATACTTGTATATATATATATATATATATATATATATATATATATATATATATACACAACAGAGAAAAGAAAGAGCACGGCAGAGAGAGAGAGAGAGAGTTTGGTGTTATTAGCAGACCCCTTGACAAGCTCTTTATGTTGAGTGAAATGAGTTCCTATGGTGACAGGCGAGCGCACACATTAATAACACTTTACATCTGCATCTCAAGGTTACTTGTTGCATTCCACATCCTGATAGGAGTCACACAGTCCGTGAATAATGATTTTTCTCTCCTCAATGCTAAGGTCACCTCTCGGTAAGTCGCAATGATCCGGAGCGTGCAGCCTGGGCTCGGGGCTTATTTATATTCCACAGGCTCCCTGTTGTCAGCATGTCCCAGACACTTCAATATCACAGCATGGGACATGACAATCCGCAAAGGATTCTGGGACTGGCCAGTGAGGCAAAGTCACCACATGTAGTGATTCCTCAAGGTATGAAAAATAAAAGTCATAAACTGGCAGGGGACATCGATGGAGCTGGAGCTGAATGGCAATAACTACAACATAGACATTGTCCATTTTCTAAATCTGCCCTATAAATGAAGAGCTCAGGACTATTGATCGAGAATTTATGTGGCCTCTCTCTCTCTTACTGCAAGACCAGCATTGTACAAAATGAACCAGAAACTGAAAAACACAACAACAGTATTATTACAACCATCAGACAGCCCAGAATTCTGGTTATTATGGTGCAAGCTAATTATAATCTACAAAGGATAAATGTATTGCTATTATAGCGGCAGTCCTGCCACCCAGTCACTGCCCAGCCGCCCATCCACCTCCCACCCTATATTAAACTGGACCAAAACCCAGGATTTTGACTATCCTGGATTTTGGTCTTTTCCCCAGGGATGCCCCGCTGTGTGAAACCCCCCAAATCGCCCAATCTAATTCACCTCTTCCCGGTCCTATGGCGCATGTGCGGCCGCTCGTCCAATCAGTGCGCTCGGAGCCGCTGAAGTCACACCACTAAGACGGCGTCTAAGGCCAATGGCTCAGAGCACACTGGCGGCCGCATCCACCACTTCCCTCTAATAGGGAGCGTGTCCACGCCGGCCATTCACAAATGGCTGGCGCAGGCACACGTCCTGCTAGAGGGAAAGTGAGATGCAGCTGCGGCTCGCACATGCGCCACTGGGCCGGGAAGCAAGGTAAGTGAACGGGGTGACCTGGGCGGCTTCACGCAGCGGGGCATCCTGATTTTGGATGTCCCGGGAGGAGGGAATCGATCGGCCCGGGAATCTTAAAGATTCCTGGGTCGATCGAGCTGGGTTTTGGACATAAGTGGTAAAAAAACAGGCTTTTCCACCATCGATACTATGCCCTGTGGCACTTTTTGAGAGAGCCGATTGTCCATGAGGGTTTTGCCCCGCTTCAAGGCTTAGAGTGGATCATAACCCACGCCCCAACGGGCCGGGAATCTATAAGATTCCAGGGTCGCTTGATTCCCTCCCCCTGGGGCATCCAAAATCGGGATATCCCACTGTGTGAAGCCCCCCAGGTCGCCCAGAAACTTACCTTCTTCCTTTCATGTGCGAGCAGTGGCCACATTCCCACTATCCATTCAGCAAGGATGCTCCTGCCAGACATTTATGGATGGCCGACGCGGGCATGCTCCCTATTTGAGGGGAGTGGGGGACGCGGCTGCAAGCGCTCTCTGATCCACTCGCCTTAGACAAGCTCTTAGACAAAGGGGCAGGAACGGATCCAAGCGTGCTGATTGGACAAGAGGCCACGCATGCACTGTAAGACCGGGAAAGGGTGAGTCAAATCGGGCAACCTGGGGTGTTTCACACAGTGGCGCATCCCCCATCAGGGTGCCTCGGGAGCAAGGATCAAAACCTAGCATACTCAAAATCCACTTGGTCCACTTTAAACTCGAATCTTTTCTCGGGATGGAAAGCCTCTGCAGTTCTCGTAACCCCAACCAATGCTTGTCAGAAGTGGTCTGTGCTGGGGAACAATCCGACTGGCCTGGAGACTCACTGGAGCGCACAGACTAAATAGTCTCCAACTGCAATCCAAACTGCAATCAGAGCTATCAGAAAGCTCTAACCCACCACTTCTCCAACACATGGAAAATAAATAAAAACATGTTAGAAAGGTTGAAAAGGTCCTCCAAAATTAGGGATACCAATATACATCTAAATGATTTCCTGTCTGCGCGCGGGATATATAAGCCACCAGTATCTGATGGAGGACAACCTTCTTGTAGGCATAAAACTAGGAAGTAACTGGGAAGCAACTTGGAGACTGTGTTGCAAATAGTAGAGCTGTAGGCTACAGTCTTGGTCACTAAAAACCCCTTTTTTATAATCTTCACCCCCTATTCTTTAAATTGCAAACGGGTAAATGCAGGGCTCTCAGAACAACATTTGTTCTGAACGTTGTAGCTTCTAGTTTGCAATGGTCTCTGTACTGCATGTTGTACCTGGTCTTTAATGATACCGCGTACAGCGCTATGGAAGAAGAGGACGCAATGTAAATAAACAACAATAACAAAGTAGAAGAGATAAAAGACGAATAGAGAAGTTATAAGAAGTCAATTTGGAGTGTCTACTTAATAAGCGTAGGCATACACCAAATGTGTTTAAGCTGAAATGTATTTCTGTTTTATTTTTGCATGCGAGTGGGAGGTAGAATTTACATAATTTGCATTACATAATGCTTATTAGATTCATTAGCTTCAAATGGATAAGCAATAAATTCAGTTCTTGGCTTTAAAAAGATGCTGACTGTGTCAAATTTAAAGCGCAACTACAGGCAAAAACTGAAATACATCCATTACTAATTTCTAACCACACATTCTTATGATGGCTAAACATTCAGTCGACTGGCCTTCTTTTTCTTCTCCTGCAGTTATGCTGAAGAGAACTCATAGGAGCCAGGTGTAACATATAAGTGATATAGCGTGCATCCCCTCCCACTATTCTGACATGTGGCTGACCAGTCTTGCCATAGTGCCTTAAAGGGACTCTATAGGTAAAATGCATTAATTGTCATTCAGCAGCTCACCTCACCATGGCTGCACTTTCCCTTTCTGTCAGTACACAGCGGCTGCTGAAAGTAGAAACAAGGCAATCTTTGCAGATGATACTAAGCTGTGTAAAGTAATTAACACAAAAAAGGACAGCAGGCAGCTACAAACAGACTTAGATAAATTGGAACATGGGGCGTTAAATGGCAAATGAAGTTTAACAAAGATAAATGTAAGGTTATACAGAAGGGGAAGGAGAAATGTGTGCCATGATTACACACTAAATAAAGAAATGCTTGGTAAAATTACCATGGAAAAGGACCTAGGGGGTTTAGTTAACAATAAACTTAACTGTAGTAATCAATGCCAGGCAGCAGCTGCCAAAGCAAATAGGAACATGGGGTGCATCAAGAGGGGCATAGGTGCTCATGACCAGAGCATCATTTTACCCCTGTACAAGTCACTGGTCAGATCCCATATGGAGTACTGTGTACAGTTCTGGGCACATGTGTGTAAGAAGAACACATCAGAACTGACAGACATCATCAAACCAATTTGTGGGTTAATTATAAAGCCCAAACATCAGGCAAAACAATAAAGCGGACCAACACCCACACGGGTGCAAGTGTTGGTCCCCACCGCTATAAGACAGCACATAACCCCCAGAATGCTCGTAATACTTATCTTAGCCTTGATTGGCCGCCAATTGCTCACATGGGTAGCGATGTTTTGGCAGCCAGGAAGCCCCGCCCACCTGAGCACCCACAGGCAATAGCAGCAAGGATTGAGGCTAAGGTAAGGATTATGGGGGATCTGGGGAGTTATGTATTGGGGGTATCCAGCATTTTGGATGCCCCCTCCCCAGACTGTCCTTTAGTGGCAGGAACTGACACCCGTGCCCCATAAAATAGGCCATTAACAGGAATATTTGCAGTCTTGCAGTCCTAATGTTAGGGCACCCGCACACCATGCTCTGGGTCTTCAGGGCACACCTAGTTTATTTCTCTGTGATTTTGTCTCAAATGCTAAAAGTTCATTGTAAAGTATGCTGCCTGCAAAAAAAAGAAATCTTAAAGCGGGAACAAACCCCCCCCTCCCACCTATTTACCTCGGAAATTGCTGGCAGCGGCCCGGTTTTTCCACTGCCAAGACCAAGGCCACCCAGCAATTTTGAGATCTCAAGATTGAGGGATGACGTATGCCAGTCGACTTGCTGCAGCTGTCTTTTATGCCAAGTGCTTGTGATCCTGGCCCCAGCCTATCTGAATGGCTGGACACAGGAGCGTGCACAGCTACAGAGATGCCGGCGGCGGCTAACGCAGTATCGTGGGTGCCACCGGGAAAGGTAAGCTTACCGGCAACCCCAGGAGTTTCACACAAAGCTCTACAATCTCTTCGTAAGTGCAGTGTGTGACTCCAACCTTCAATGCTTGGGCTGTGAGGTTAAAAATAAATAACTTACTTGTGCCAGTGTGTTCCCCTGGCACTCCCGATGGTGGTTTCACAGATGAGCATCCACCAATATGTCCACTGTCCCAGCAATGTTAAGCCTCGCTGTGGCTGCCGCCAGAAATACTGAGGGAACCTGTTGGCAGGATAGGGTAATTTTTTTTTTACACTGCATCCTGATTCAGTGCGAGGGGGCACTAAAGTCACTAGTTTGGCTACTTTAGTGTCCCATTACGGTTTGTTGGCTGTATGCTGAGCAGAAACTACAAACAACGAACAGGAAGGGAGAAAAGATCCCCCTTCTTTCAGAGACTGAAATGTAACATTATGGCTGACTTATGAGGCTAGAGAGAAAATTTAGACATGGCTTTACAACAGAAGATGCTAATTTAGCAACTTAGCAAAATCAACGGGAAGGTAAGACATGTATTGTTTGATTTAACAACTTGCGAGTTTCTTTAACATTAAACATGAGGACTGCTCCCCAAATGGAGAACCCCAAGTTTGGGTGAGAGCTCTTTGCAAGCAACCTCAGCAGGAGCCAAATGTAAATTCCGCTATTTTCTGTTCTTTCTGTTCCTCTCACACACTTTCCAACGTGACTTTTCCGCTTTATGTTTTTGCTGAACTTGGCAGCTCTCTATTAATCTTGACTCATCCAGCAGCCAGATGTCAAGAAAATGGTTTTCTGGCTGATTATATAACATCAAATTCCTGTGTTCCTGCACGCTTCATAATAGACAAAGTAATCCCGCAATACTTATGCAAGCTCTATCCACAAGCAGGAAATGCCGGCACGCGGGGACACAGAATCAGGGATTTCTGCACGTGGGTTAGCCTGGTGTTATCTGATTAGAGGCAGTCTGGACCTCTGATTTACTAGACAGGATTTATACTATTGATTTTTACTACAAGAATTATGGGCACAACAAAATGCTGTTAGTTGTGTAGATAATTAGGTAGTGGGTAATAAATTAGAGGGATATTGTCACGATAGGAGACCTGGTCCTACTCATGTGTGCCGATGGGTGTGCGCTCATCCCTCCAAGTCTGCACTAGCTCACACCCCTCGGGTGTCTCCAGTCGGTCATGCGTGGCCGTGCACGGTTACGTTGGTGACCGTTGCACTGGTTTGCGCATGCCAGACGGCCCCTCATCCATGTGTGCACTCTGTACATGCATGGCAGGCATTTCCTGGATGGCGACCTGCATCACTAGGAAGTTGCCTGAAGATCTTCTTGGAGTGACACTTGCCTCTGTTCCTGTGTGACTTCCTGGTTTGACTTTCGGTTCTGACTTCTGTCTTAGGATTATGACCCACTCTGGCTCTGACCCTCTGGCTCTTGAATTACAATCCCGCTTTGGCTCTGACCCCTGGCTTTGGACACCAACCTCTCTTTGGCTCTCGACCCCCTGAGTCGGATGACTACCTGCTTTAGCTGGATTACGGCTTTCACCGGCTCTGGACTCTCCCTGCATCAGCTTCCCTGACAACTCAGACTGGACTTTTACCATATTTGGGCTCACTGGCCATTGGCAACAGTAGTGGGACCCCGACTTTTCTGCAGTGCAGTTGCGGAAGGTTCCTGGCGAAAACCAGATCTGTCGGCATACTACCTATGCCAAAACCAGTGTGCGATTTAGCACTCTACCAGTTACTCCCCACTGGCTTACAGTCAGCTTTAATTCCCTATTGCCTTCCAGATCTTTTTCCTTTCCTGCCTGGTGTTCCTGATTCTGCATCATCCTCACATCTAATACTCCGGCCCTCCCCTCTGCTGAGTTTCCTCTTCCCACTTTCTGAGGAGGCCGCAGGCAGTATTGCTGGTAGCTGTCTGTATCTACATCAGCCTGGTCTCCAGAAAGGTATGTGACAGATAGAAATGTTAAGACCCTATAGGAACAGAAGAAGGGAAATGCATAAAGTGCTTGTAACCAAAGTTTGTCCGATATGCGATTGCAGGGGCAACTGGCCATAGGGAGACTCAGGAGTATTCCCGATGAGCCATGCTGCCTTGGGGCTGGCTGAGTTGCTGTTTAAGTTTACTCTCACTTTATTAAATTTTTTCAGAAAGATAAAATACAAAAACAAAATTGAACCAATGACAGTACAATTAATACATGATAAAGCTGAGTTGGGTCTTCAACGTTGCATCTCACATTATCTACTCCAGAAGGTGGTTGAGGGAAAAGTCGATTAATATACTGGTTATGAGTAATTGCACTCCATACATCTAACAATGTAAAGTAAAAATACCATTTTGTGATTACTCACTGGGTATTATAAGTATGTCTCACACCCTGCTTCGGAAATATTAATTACACGTGGGTTATGGTCCAGTACAGGGCGAACTTCTGCAGAGATGACTAGAAAAAGAAGCCCCTCCCGGTCCATAAATACCTGGGACCTCCCACACATTCCCCAGTATAAGAAAGCAGTAAGGGGACCAGGAAGAGCCAATAAAATATAAGAGAAAAAAGTTTCACCATATAGAGGATCCAAGATACAACTCAGGGTGGGACGAAGCAGGGTGTGAGACATACTTATAATACCCATTTTACAGGTGAGTAATCACAAAATGGTATTATTCCAAGTATGTCTCACACCCTGCTTCGGAAATATTAATTACACTTGGGACATCCAATAGCAGTGTCCAAAAAGGTTGGGGATCCCAACAGGCAATAGTGCACAGATTAAACCACTGCAGCTCAGCATCCGCTGAGGCCCGCACATCAACCTTATAAAACTTGGAAAAAGTATGAACAGAAGACCAAGTAGCAGCCTTACAAAATTGGTCAACAGAGACCTGGTGCTGAAACGCCCAGGAAGCCCCAACAGCACAAGTAGAATGAGCAGTGATCTGGAAAGGGGGATCCCTCCCCTTGGCAGAGTAGGCCCTAATAATGGCCTGACGAATCCATTTACTAATGGTAGACTTGACAGGCGCCAAACCCTTCTTGGGCCTGGAGGGCACCACATAAAAGCGTCCGTCTTCCGGAATGGTGAAGTAGCCACCAGATAGTACTTTGCACATCTAACGACATCCAGAGAGTGCAAAGCCCTCTCCTTGTCATTGCTAGGTTTAGGACACAATGAAGGAAGCACAATGTCCTGATTGAGGTGAAAAGCAGAGACAACCTTTGGCAGGAAGTCTGGTTTAAAGCGGAAAACCACCTTGTCCTGATGTCTCTGATGCCGCCAACTCAGAAACCCGTCGAACAGAGGTGATAGCCACCAAAAAGGCAACTTTTAAGGTGAAAATGGATAGTGCAGCATCCTGCACTGGTTCAAAAGGAGGACCCTGAAGGGCAGACAACACCAAATTTAAATCCCAAACAGGCAACATGGGTTTGCGAGGAGGGTGCACATGAGTTACCTCCTGAAAAAAGGTCTTAACCAAAGGATGAAGAGCGAAAGACCTCTGAAAGAAAACCGCCAGAGCGGACACATGCCCCTTAAGGTTGAAAACCCATGTCCAGACCATGCTGAAGAAACTCCAAAATCCGAGGAATGGAAAACACCCGACAAGGAAAGGCCCTAGCCTCACACCAATCAATGTAGGTCCGCCAGGTGCTGTAATAGATATTAGAGGAAGATTTCTTCCTAGCCCTGACGAGAGTCTGGACAACGGCCTCAGACAAACCCTTTTCCTTTAAGATGAAGGTTTCAGCAGCCACGCCGTCAAAGCCAGCGTTTGTGAATTGGGGTAACAAAGCTGACCTGGTGTGATCAGATCCGGAACCAGAGGCAGCCTGAATTGATCGACCGCCAGCCAGACGACGTCTGCGAACCACACCTGTCTTGGCCACCTTGGGGCCACCAGGATTGCTGGCACACCCTCTTGAGCCAGCTTGCGTACCACCTTGCCCACCATGGGAAAGGGAGGAAACAGATACAGGAGACCGAGCTCCAGCCAGGACAGAGACATGGCATCCACTGCCAGAGCCAGAGGGTCCTGGGACAAAGACACAAATGCCGGAAGCTTGTGATTGTGACGAGAGGCACAATCCCCCACCCCACCCCCACCTGCGACAGAGGGATAGAAATACCTTGTTGCTGAGGGACCATTCCCCCGGCGAGAGGTCCCCCTGCTCAGGCAGTCCGCTTCCAGGTTCTCCACCCCTGGAATGTAGACTGCCGAGATGCACGGAACATTGCTCTCAGCCCAAGCAAGAATCAGAGACACTTCCTGCTGCGAGCCCCTCCTTGGTGATTGATGTAAGCGACAGCTGTCCGATTGTCGGAGCGAACCTGAACTGGTAAGCCCTGAAGGTGATGTGTCAGGTGATGTGACAGCACCAACCGAACCGCCCTCAGCTCCAGAATGTTAATGGGGATATGGGCCCCAACAGGGCGCAAGAAAGGACCTGCCCCCCAGGAGATTCCTCTGGTCCATCCACCACTGGAAGGGCCGCCGGACAAGAGGGGACAGAACACAAGTCTGATACAGGGACAGAGGACATTTGTCCCAAACCGATAGAAGATGGAGCTGAAGGGGTCTCATGTGAAACTGAGCAAATGGCAACTGCCACGAAGCAAGCCACCATCAAACCTACCAGCCTCATGCATTGCCTGATGGACGGACGAGGGCTGGACAGAAGAAAACAAATAAGAGCCTGAAGAACATCCACCTTCGGCTGGGGTAGGAACGCCCTGGTCTGAATGGTATCCAGAATCATGCCCAGGAATGAAGCCACCCTTGACGGGTATAGAGAGGACTTGGGGTAATTGATTACCCACCCGGCGTCGTCACCACCATTCTGGTGTCCAGCTCCGCCTGGTGGAGAGAGGATGACGTAATGAGAAGGTCGTCCAGGTAAGGCAAGATACGAATGCCCTGGACTCTGAGAAGGGCCATCACACCCGCCCAAACCTTGGTGAACACCCTGGGCGCCGAAGTCAGCCCGAAGGGAAGAGCCACAAACTGGAAGTGCTGGTTGTCTACCACGAACCTGAGGAACCCTTGGTGTCCCGGGAAGACCGGCACATGAAGGTAAGCGTCCTTGATATCTATTGAGGTCATAAAGTCCCCCCGGATGCAGTGAGTCGACAGCAGAGCGCAGAGTCTCCATGTGAAATTTTTTGGTTCTGATGAACCGGTTGAGAGTTTTCAAGTCCAAAATGGGTCTTATGGAACCATCTTTTTCGGGCACCGTAAAGAGGTTGGAATAGTAACCCAAACCTCTCTCTGTGGGGGGAACCGGACAAACTACCCCCATATCCCAAAGGTTTTGCACCGCCAGGAAAAGGCCCTGTGCCGCCTGTGGGTCCGACGGAATCCGATGAATCTGGGAGGAGGCCGGCATGCAAACTCCAGCTTGTACCCGGAGGAAATTACCTCCTGGATCCAGACGTCTGACCTCTAGGGCCCAGACCTGAGCAAGGAGCCGCAGCTGTCCTCCCACCCGCAAGGGTGAGGGCGCCCCTTCATTGCTGAGCGGGCTTGGCAACGGATTTGGGTTTAGTACCCCAGGAAGTCCCGGGTCGGGCACGTCCTCTGCCCCTGCCCCAGGAATCTCCTCGGAATGCAGTGAAATACGTTCCCCTGCCTGACCGAGAGCCACGAAAGGAGGGGTTGAATGAGCCCGAACCCCGAAAGGGCCGGCGCTGCTTCTTGCGGTGAGGTAACTTACCCCCTTTGGCAAAAGAGTCTAAACGATCACCAAACAGGCGCAGACCCACGAAGAGAAGTCCTGTGAGCGCCTTCTTAGCAGCATTATCGGCCGCCCACTGGCGCAACCAGACCGACCGGCGTATAGCAACCTGCAATGCCGTGGTCCTGCTACACATACGGATAGTATCATCCAAGGCTGATAAGACAAAAGCAATGAACATCTCACAATGAGTCAAGGCTGTAAACTCCTCACTGCAAGGATCCAATTGGGAACCATCCAAAAGGCCCCTAATCAGAGCTCTAGCAGCCATGGCCGTGAGCGCAGAAGCACAAACCGGACGCAAGGCCGAACCCACACAAGCAAAGGCATGTGAAGCCAATTGATCGAGACATCGGTCCTCACTATCCTTCAAGGTAGTGGAATCCAGGGTATGCACGACTGAAGTATTGGACAATCCTAGGACGGACGCGTCGACCTCTGGGGGTGTCGACCAGCGTTTAACCACATCAACAGGAAAGGGATACTTCCTATCCCACCCGTGAGGAATACCAGGGAGCCGGCTAGGCTTTTCCCATTCCTTAAGGATCAGATTGTTAAAGTGCTTCAGGTCCGGGAACTCCAAACGGGGTTTGGCGGTCCAAAAAAATTCCCCCCGTTGTGGAGGGGCCTCCGCTGGAGGGGAAATGCCAAGCACTTCAAAAACCTGCGTAAGGAGCCTGGGGGTATCCACGGTATCCCCACGCTCCGTACCAGCATCAGCCTCCAGGTACTGCTGATCATCAGAACCATCAGAGTCTGCAAACAATTCCCCTTCCTCAAGCGGGGAATAATCAGACCAATCAAAAGGATCAAAATCATCATAGTCAAAGGCTGGCGCAGCGGGCGTCAAGTGCCGTCTTTTAGCTGGGGCCTTCCTGGCCGCAGAGCTAGCAATCATTTTCTCAATGTTGGCCAGTCTGGCGCTAATCACGACGTCACTTGGGGTCAAGGCCAGGCGTGGTGGTGTAGGAGATGAGGCCAGCGGGTCTGACCCGGCCGCACCGGGCCCGGATTGCCGCGCAATAGCCTGCTGTGCACATGGTACACAAATTTGCACATTGACTCCCACAAGGGATACCCCACATACTACACACTGCTGGGGTTGCCCCGAAGGGATCCCGAGCCCGGTATCCTGGGAAGCCTCCATATGGTGATTTTTTGGGGTAGTCGCAATGACCAATGCAATGAATTACGCTATAAAGCTACCCGGGATGCCCCATTAGTCCATTAGTGGGAGGATTTTGTAACAATAAAGGGAACCCCAATTTGAAGGAAGGGACCTAGGACCGGGAGAAACCCCTTTTAATATCCTCAGTAGTCCCACCTAAAAGACACAATAGGGGGGCCCCTTTAGTATATGCACGTAAAAACAAGCAGGCAGAATTAATAATTATATATAAAAATATATACACACATACAGATATATATATATGTATATACATATATACCACTATATACCAGAGTATATACATACAGACATCCACACAGGTGTACCGTAGCTAATGAGAATGAAAGAAAGCATACTGATGCGCAGACATATAATATATACCTATAGCATATCAAAGTGTAAACCTTACAAGGGCCCCGAGAGGCACTCACCGACCAGCTAGCTGCTGAAGATGGCGGATAGCACCAGGGAAGAAGGAGGCGGGCCAACGCAGATTGCGCGCCGCGCTGGTCCCGCCCCCCCAACCCGGGAAACGTATAGACGCGCTCCCAGCCAGTAGGGCTGAAAGCTGGTTAATCGTGCCAAAGGAGGGAGCGGGCCGTAATGGGCGCGAAGAGCACCAGGCCCCGCCCCCTCCCCTGACTGAAGGAGCAAGCCGCGCTCCCCAGCCAAGGGCTGCAGAGCCGGCATAATGGCACCCGGCCCGCCGCCACTTGATAACGAGCGTGCAGGCCGCAAGTTAAAAGTAAGGCATTCACACAAGCACACACACACGCGCTGGCAGTAGTCAGCGTGTGAAGGTAAAAACACACACATAAAAGCCCCCCCCCCTACTAACTGGGAACAGGGAGTAAGGGGGGAAGCCGATAGCCACATTTAGATATGAGGCGAGGGCTTCTGAACGGACAGGGCATCCCAAGTCAGGATCACCAAACCTGACGGCTGCCTACCCTTTGGTGGGGGATTTGCGGTGGAGCATGGCTCCTAGTCAAACACCTCTAAAAGGTGTCACCTAACCTCACCCGGGCCCTGCAGCCATAGCTGGGAGGCATAAAAGACCTTATTAAAAGAGGTCCGGGTGGAAATAGGAAGAATGGGGGCCGGGTGTGCACCCAGCTTACCTGAAAGGAAAGAGATGTCATCATCTTGACTGTCGTCGCCGTCTGCAGAGACTAATCTGGGGAATGTGTGGGAGGTCCCAGGTATTTATGGACCGGGAGGGGCTTCTTTTTCTAGTCATCTCTGCAGAAGTTCGCCGCCTAACAGGACCATAACCCACGTGTAGTTAATATTTCCGAAGCAGGGTGTGAGAAATACTTGGAATATAGGTGGTAAGAGTAAGGATGCATGGGACAAATTCAGAAGTTCTATACATCTACGTCGGTTAGGAGAGGATGCATGCTCCTGCTTAATGATCATGTACCATCAGGATGGGGGAAGGGTTTCTAACGGATCAAAGGAACGAACCAGAAATAAAGGAAACCTAAAAAGAGTACAAATTAGGGTAGACAAGAGAGATGACAAAAAAGGGGAATTAATTAATTATAAGGAACAAATAGAAAAGGCATGCAGTGTAGAAGTAGGATGAGAGAGAATTGGATAAAGTGTTATGCAAGAGAGGGAGGTAGGAGAGAATAGGAGAAGATGGGGAATAGAAGAAAAGAAGAAAATGGAAAAAAGGGGTGGGTTCAGATGCAGGATACTGGTCGGGTAGAGAGCAGCAGATGTCCAAGGGTAAGTGAGAATGTCTAGGTGTTGACCGTTTGTAAGAGAGCTGTTGCAGATGCATATTCCCTGTATATTATCCAGCTAGCCCAAGTAGCCACACATTTATTGTGAATTCCCTTGTCTTCAGACAAGGGATTCTCATGATGGAGTCCTCCATTCTCATGATGTAGTCCTTCCACTGGTTTGACGTTCTCCAAACCATTCTGATATATTTGGAGGATGGGGTGATTTCCAGTGTCTGGGAATAATCATGAGTTGCTGTTTTAACATCCCCATCTAGTACCCCTGTAACTGGCCCTAATGTACTTACACACACACACACACACACACACACACACACACACACACACACACACTTAACCCATCCATGCAGTGAAATAAACACAAGCAGTGAGTGCACACATGCCCAGAGCGGTGAGCTGCCCTAATAAAAGCCCCGGGGACCAGTTGGGGGGTTGGCTTTGCTCATGAGCACTTCAGTCATGTCCTGGCCAGGAAATGAACCTGCAACCCTCCGATCACAAGGTTGCTTCCGTAACCACTGGGCCATAACTGCAGCTCCAGCTACCGAGCACACTTGGTGACTTGGGGGCAGGGCTCAGTGGAGATGGCATGGGGCTGGTCATGGGCTGGTCAGGAGCCGGCAAAGCCCCAAGATGTTTTTTTGCTACCATAATCTATTACAGCTGACATATATGACATCATTATGACCTGATAGCGTCAGTCCTATTTATGTAAGTGGATGCAACTTTACCCTTCAGCACGAGACGCACAATGTAAATGACGTGTTTTACTGGCCCAGCACCACTAAAAGGATTATATTGATTTATAGACACAGCAGAAAATAGAATCCAGAGAACAAATAAGGTCTTTTCAATGAGGTACAACTACAGCATCTGTTTCCCCATCAGACTGAATGAAGGACAGCAAACACTGACAGTCAGCAGAGGTTCGGGTTCCCTCCATAAAACATATACTGCCATGATGAATTCTTGTCTGATAGGAAAGTATCACAGTGAACTGCTGAGGACAAACGGATTCATGATCCCTACACAAGCTGATGGGGCTCCTGCACATATTCAATTACCCATTTGGAAGAAGAGCTTAATCCTTCTCCTGAGAGCATCACATGACAGCGCTGGAGAAATGCCAGAGTATGACAGGAATACTAAACTTCTAAGAACGGATGAAAGACCTCACACAAGACTTAAAAAATACAATTCTGTGAAATACTCACCTGTAGAATTGGTATTATACACATACAGTACGTCCTGCTCCATATATAATATTTACACGTGGGTAATCCTCCGCCAGATGGCGCTGTGCACTGCAGACATGCAAAAACAGGCTCCTCCCGGCCCTTCATATACCCAGGGACCTCCCACAAATCCCCAGCATTGAAAAGCAGTGAGAAAAAGAAGCCAGGAGAAACCAACCACCAAAAACTGGTAATAATAACCATGATAACAATCACCATACAGGGGATCCAGAATAATGTAAAACCAGGGTGGGGTGGAGCAGGATGTACTGTATGCGTATAATACCAATTCTACAGGTGAGTATTTCACAGAATTGTATTATTCTAAGCATACAGTACGTCCTGCTCCATATATAATACTTACACGTGGGACATCCAATAGCAGTGTCCATAAAGTAGGGTGGGATCCCCAACAAAAAAGGCACAGCAGACAGTCAAAACACTGTCACCTGCAACCTTGCTACCAAGAGCTACGTGAGCAAAGGCTCCAACGTCAACCACATAAAACCTTGGAGAAGGTATAAACAGAAAACAAGTAGTGGACCAGCAACTCGTTCAACCAAAACCTGGCGCTGAAGGGTCCAAGAACCAGGGCACCAATAGAACCAGAATAACGACAGGAGAAGATTTTTCCCCGTAAAAGAACAGGCCTGAGAAACAGCCCGACCAGTCCAAACTCTAACAGTAGCCTTGGCAGAAGCCAAAAACTCTTCTTAGGACCAGAAGGGACAACTCAGATGAAATCAGGCACATGCGGATGGAAACACCCGCAAACCCCAAAAGGCATCAGTCCCCCTAAAGGACAAGAGACCATCCAGGAAAAAGCTTCCAACACCTATTGAGGGAATGTGAACCCCCTTTCTTGCAGCGTTACAAGGGATAATGCCCGGAAGAAAGACAATGTCCTGAATACATAAGCCTAAAACACCACCTTAGGCAGAAGGACCAGCGTAAAGCGGAACACCACCTCATCAAGGTGTAAATATCAATAAACAAGGGCTAGCTAAACAAAGCCGCCCGCTGAGGCACACGTCTGACTGAAGTAACAGCCCCCAGAAGGACAACTGGAAGGTAAGAACAGACAGACAGCATCCGGAACAGTTCCAAAGAGAACGCCCCAAAAAGGCAACAAACTAAAAAGCAACCCCCAAGGAGGATCATAGAATCACGCGGGGAATGCACACAAGTAATCCCCAAAAGAAGCTCAACCAAGGAAGGAGTGAGCAAAAGACTTCTACAGGAAGGCGGACAGGGCAGAACCTGAACCTTCAGAGCATCGTGATGGAAAGCCAACTCCAACCCATGCAGCAGCAAGGCCATAACCTAGAGAACAGAGAGCGCCCAACAGGGCAGCCCTAGACTCACACCAATCAATATAGGTATGCCACACTCTGTATTAGACAGAGGAAGAAGAAAAAGCTAGGTCCTAGACTTCCCATAGTCACAGTCACCGAGAAGGTAAGCCTTACTCCATCAAGCTGGAGGAATCAGCCGTCAGGTCGTCTTAGACCAGAACCTGTAGATTGGGGTGACACAAAGAGGCCCTGAGTGAGCAGATCAGCGCACCTGAAAGCACGTACAGGTCCGCAGTCCTCAGCACCACGACTGCAAACCACACGCCCATAGGCCGCCCAGGGGCCACCAGAATAACTGGCCCCCCCCTTCCAGAGTATCTTGCGCAGATCCCCGCCTAGCAGGGTGAACGAAGATAAGACATAAACATAGCGTGTCCAGGCACAACTCAAGAAGGCCTCACGACCACAGTCAGGAATACTCGGACAGAGAAAAGAAGGCCGAGAACTAGAGATAGTGACGGGTCCCCAACAGGACCACACAAGTTGGATCACAAAGAGACAAAAGGATTAGCACATCCTGTCTCAGAAGGACGGGAGGGGCGAATACCACCGACGGGCAGGGAGCGCAGTCCTTTTCCCAGATCAGGAACAGATACCTTCCAGGAGAATCAACCTGCTCCGAGTCCCAAGCGGATAATCAATACCGGTCACCGTAAGCAGACAGACCAGGAGCCCTCAAGGAAGAGGTCCAGAAGAGGGGTAGGCCAGGCATATAGAGCCACCCCGAAAGTTCACTGTTTCAAAATCCAAAAGATGAATGGGCCCCCCAAGGGCCCTACCTCGGAACCTCAGGGGGTTTGTAGAAGAAAACTCCTCTCCCTGTCAACCTGATAGATATGACATCCATATACAGGAAAAAACGCAAATAAGCGGTGCCCTCTGACTGGTTCCTTGAGTACAACAGTCTCATAAGAAACCACCTTACCAAGGGGGAAGGTACACAGACCCAGATCCAGTGAAAATGGAATCTGACCAGCCTTACCAATATGGGTAGCAGAAGAGCCCAAGGGCACTGAGGAAAATTCTGGGCTGCCACCAATGGGCCCACCAGCTGCAACCCTGCCAGGCGCAGAACGGGGAAAGCAATGAGGGAAAGAGCCCATATAACCAGATTGTCAACTTGAATGTCAATGAAGACGGTTCTAGCCTGAACCAAATCTAAATTCAATCCCAGAATGGAAATACCAAATAAGGGAACACAAGAGGAAATGAGGTGATAGAGCACCCAACCAAGGACTCCCAAAGGACACCACCAGCCGAGTAACCAACTCGGCCAGACGTAGAGATTGGGAAACAAGGAAGGGCGACCGGGTAGTTCGTCAAGCGGGCGCCCCGGGTCTCAGCAGAGACATCACCCCCGTCAGTGCCTTGGCGAGCACTCTGGGAGCAGAAGAGAGGCCAGATAACAAGGCCACAAACAACAGTGTTGGACCACCGACACAATCTGTAAGGGCCTCAGTGTCCATAAAAGCACAGTGGAAATGAAATAAGAATCTTAGGTCTCCACAAATGGCAAGAGTCCCCTGGGCGTAGGACGCCGGCGGCCCAACCCAGAGAAAACCATGCAGAAACTGCCAGTGAATGTAAAATTGTCGAACCTAAGGAAGTCCAGAATGGACTAGACTGCCTCATCCTTTTGCAGGAAATGTGGAAAAAAAGGTAGAAGTAAAAACCCTTGCCTCTGCCTGTTAAGGGCAACCTGCAAGTGGCCCCAGACTCTGCAGGCCGAGCAAGGCCTGCATAAAAAAACCTGAAGACAGACAGGGACCAAAGGCACCCTGACAATCACAGGAAGGGACCGCCCAGCAACTCTATCCTGCTTCCAGAGGAAACTACCTCCTGAATCCACCAGAAGGAGGCATGACGCCTCCTGATAGGAGCAAGGTGCTGCGGCCATCCCCTCACCCAGAAAGGCGAGGGCGTCCTCTCATGCTTGGGGAGTTTTGGTGAAGGATTTGGACTTAGTCCTGCCGGAGGGGCCAGGGCGTTGTCTGCCAACCCTGGGACAGGAATCTACACCAAATAGCTGGAAGCACACCCATGGTTCCTGTTTGACACTAACATAGGGGGGAGGAGGGGTGCTCCTGCCCCGAGGAGGCCGAGACAGCCTTCTGTGTAGAGGTGTTTTGCCCTTTTTTCCAAAAAGGTCCAGACGGGCCCCAAATAGGCGTCGCCCTTTAAAGGGAAGCCAAGTAACAGTCTTCTTTGTAGCCTCGTCAACACCCCACTGTTGCAGCCAGAGCAAGCGACGTATAGCTACCACAAAGGCAGAAGTTCTTGCACACATCCTAATGGTGTCATCTAGCGCTAAAAAGATAAACCTTACAAATACATCGCAACTGGAGAGTACGTTAAACACCTCCCAGGGAAGATCCTCAGGTAGCGGCCACAGCAGTGATAGCCGCGGCACAGACCGGGCACAACGCCGTCCCTGCACAAGAAAAGGCATGGGAAGCCAGCCTATCAACGCGCCGGTCCTCAGCATCCCGAAGGGTACGATAAGAAGGAGCTGTAATGAAGGGGGGGTTAAGAACCCCTATGATCGGTGCATCGACCACGGGAGGTGATGACCAACTGTTAACCACATCAGGGGGAAAAGGGTATTTCCAATCCCAGTCCCCTGGAACCCCTGTAAGTTCCCATTCTTTGAGTACGAGAGCCTGGAAATGATCCTGCCCTCACCAGAGGGAGAGATAGACAATACCTCAAAAATTTTTATCAGCAATTCATCAGTGTCACACAGGCCCCAGGAATCAGGGCCAGTATCATCGTGACTCCTCGGCCACTCGTCAGGGGAGTCCGAGTCGGAGAACAGCTCACCTTCATCAGAAGGAGCAAAACCCCGCCGAGCCGCGAACTCCTCAGTCTCGGTAGGAAGGGATGAAACCGGAGGCGTCAGGGACCGCTTCCTTCCAGGTCCCAAGCACCCTGCCAACCTAGAGATAACCTGATCAGCCGTAGGCAGTCTGCGCGGCACGACTTGCTGGTCATCCCCGCTCGAGTGCGACTCATCAGGCGTGAGATTTAAACCGGACCTTCACCATGATTTAATGAAAAGCCCAAACTCTTAAAAAACGGTTCCCCAGCATCTAAAATTAATATATTTTACATTTTTAGTCACTAACTTATTATTCTTTCCCACACTGGGCTGCAACTCTGTTCAGGAATTTAGGATACGGTTGCCGCCATCTTGACTCAGAAGCATCACACTTACTGAGGAGAGGAGAGTGGGATAAGGTACAGGGGGGCAGGTTATAGCTGTGCTTTTCTCAGACAGAGCAGAGCTGGGGTCAGGGAAAGGTCAGCAGTCCCAGAATGCAGAGCAGCACAGTCACTTCCTGTTTGCAGGCACTTCCTGTTTGCAGGCTGCCTGATAAAATGGCGGCTTCCATAAGCCGCCATCTTGGATGTTTAAAGGCTCATAACATGCAGTAGATGCAGGTAGGATGATTTTTAATGTGAGCAATCTGTATGTACAGTGTGGGGGAAACATATAAGATAGACTCTTATTCAGAGTGAAGGTCCGCTTTAAGCACGGGGAGACAGGTGCATTAAACCGAGGAGCAGCCACAGGGCCAGTACTTGTTCAGCACAGGGTCCGCAGACCCGTGCTCTGTCAGCATCAGCATGAGGTTGTCCACACGCTGAACACAGCCGGTCTTGTCCCCGAGGGACCCCGGTCACATAATTCTGAGATGCCTCCATATGGTGATTATCTAGACTGGATTTTAGCAAAGCCGTTGACACTGTACCACATAAGGAGCTCATAGATAAGTTATTGAAGGTAGGACTCAATCCCTGGATAGTTCAGTGGATTTCCAGTTGGCTGAGGGATCGGTATCAAAGCGTTGTTGTAAATGGTGTGCAATCTGAACAAAGGCGAGTTACAAGTGGTGTGCCACAAGGCTCTGTCCTGGGCCCCATTCTTTTTAATATATTTGTAAGTGACATAGGAGAAGGCTTGGTAGGAAAAGTTTGCTGATGATACAAAGGTTAGTAATAGGGTGGATATTCCTGGAGGTGTCTGCAACATGGAAAATGATTTATCTTTACTGGATAGATGGTCAAAACTGTGGAAACTAGAGTTTAATGTCTCTAAATGTAAAATCATGCACTTGGGTAGAAGGAATCCCTGCTCTGAGTACCGTATGGGCAGTACTGTGTTAGCCAGGACCTCGGAGGAGAGAGATTTAGGGGTACTGATTACTGATAGCTGCAAGATGAGTGGACAGTGTAGCCAGGCAGTGGGAAAAGCAAGCAGGATGCTGGGCTGCATAGCTCGAGGCATCACCAGTAGGAAGAGGGAGGTTGTGATGCCGCTGTATAGAGCCCTGGTGAAGCCACAGCTAGAATACTGTGTGCAGTTCTGGAGACCTTACCTGCAAAAAGACATTATTCAAATAGAACGTGTCCAAAGGCGGGCAACGAAAATGGTGGAAGGACTTAAACTTAAAACTTATCAGGAGAGACTTAAAGAACTTAATTTGTACAGTCTGGAGGAAAGAAGGGAGAGGGGGGACATGATTGAGACCTTTAAATATGTGAAAGGATTGAATAAGGTTCAGGAGGGAAGTGTTTTTAAGAAGAAACTTAATGATAGAACAAGGGGGCACAACCTGAAGCTAGTCGGGGGGAAGATCAGGAGCAATGTTAGAAAATATTATTTTACAGAAAGAGTAGTAGATGCTTGGAACAAACTTCCAGCAGAGGTAGTTGAAAAATCAACAGTCACTGAATTTAAACATGCCTGGGATAAGCACACATCTATCCTAAGATAAAGAGTACATACAGTATACACATAAGGGCAGACTAGATGGACCGTATGGTCTCCTTCTGCCGTCAACCTTCTATGTTTCTTAAAAAATGTAATAAGGAATCGCCCACGAGGGCACTTACAGACCAAGGAGGAGGGGAGCCGACACCACGCGCACAGATCATCAAAATGGCGCCCAGCGAACCTCGAAGGGCGGGCTCAATGCTCGGCTGTGACGCGGAGCGCGGCAAGCCAAGTCCCCGCCCACCCCGAAGAGCGCGAAGCTCTGAGGTAGTCGCCAAACGCGCAAGGATAAAACCACTCAAAAGAAGTCTTGCAAAAGAAAAAAACGCTGCAGCGTCTGTACAAAGCTGCCGTCCGCGCGGCATACTATTCAGCCAAGGAGGGACATACGTACAGCGGCAGTCAAATCATGATAAGGAGCGAAAAGCGTGACCCTGACACCCAGATGTAAATAAGGGGCAATACTATGGCCATAAGCGTGACATTAGAGTACACTGGGACCGCCACACACATACCCCCCCCCTTTTCTTTTCCCCCTAACTACTGGGGGAAAATGAGGGAGGACAGCAACCCTTCGCGTAGGGTCCACCGCTACACGGGGCACGGGGCATCCACAAGAGGCTCACCATCAGCCTAACCGCCGGTGGGGGACTGCGGTGGAGCATGGCTCCGTAAGCACACATAGTGCTGCCTACCTTGCGGTGGAGCATGGCTCCGTAAGCACACATGGTGCTGCCTACCTTCACCCGACCAGCGCAGCCCAGGCTGAGAGGCACATCACAAGGAGGACGGGTGGAAATAGTCCCACAGGGCCGCAGGCTGTAATAGCCCCGCTCACCTGCGAGAGAGTGAAAATTCATGTCTTCGCAGTCGGCACTGCAGAGAAATCTGGGGATTTGTGGGAGGTCCCTGGGTATATGAAGGGCCGGGAGGAGCCTGTTTTTGCATGTCTGCAGTGCACAGTGCCATCTGGCGGAGGATTACCCACGTGTAAGTATTATATATGGAGCAGGACGTACTGTATGCTTAGAATAAGATTGTCCAAGAAACGAGATAGACCATACAATCACAAAGCCCAAAGCCCGCATGCGCCGTTGGAACGGGGATAAGGTAAGGCTTCTGGGCGTCCTGGGGGGTTCCACCCCGCGGGGCATCCCGATTTCAGATGCCCCGCGGGGCGGGATCTGATCGGCCCGGGAATCTTATAGATTCCCGGGCCGATCCCCCCTGGGTGTTGGTCCACTTTAATGGTTGATTGATACTAGCATCTACATTGGTGAAGTATTTTGTGGTCATTTACATTTCTTATGGGGTATTTAGTTACTGGGTAATCATGTAGTGTTTGTGATTACACATGGTATCTATTGATTGGTTGCACTTTGCACTTTATAGTAATTTGATATAGGATCCGGATCATAGGCAGGATTTGCACATTGTTATTTGCACTGTTAGATCACTTGTATTTATGTTTTTTAAATATAGATGCTGATTGATATTTATATGTGCCATTACTCTCTGCATCGCCTACACAGATTTATGTTGGTTTGTCTTATATGTATTGTCTCATTATGTGTTTTTTAAGGGATTTTAATTGTGTAGTGGTTATGTGTAGTGATTAATTTAGTGATATGGAATCAAATCAATTTTTTTTGAGTGCCTTCCTCTATGATTCTGTGTTCTTGAGGTGAGCTTTATATAGCATTGGGAGTGGTACCTTCTAATCAAGCTCGCTGATTGGCTGCTTGTCCCCCCCCAACCTCCGCATGCGCCGTAGGAACGGGGATCGTTGAGTTTTTATGGGTAACCTGGGGTGTTTCACACAGCGCAGCACCCCAAATCGGTCAAAATCCTGGGTTTTTGGTCCACTTTAAGAACTTTCATTTTAAACCTACAAGTGCCTACTAGGGAGACCACTACTAAAAACAGCAAAATATAACAGCAAAACAAAAAAATGTTTTATTATTAAGCTATAAGTGAGGAAATTTAATATTTGGCTACGATTACTGTGCAGCACGGTGTGACCAGGCCTGGCAACTCCAAACCTTGTCACACAAGCCTCTTTTGCCAGTAAAGAGGGGGGCCAGCCTATTCAAAGCTAAAAAAAAAAAAAAATTGTAAATTTTAGCAAATAAACCAGCGCCACCATCAGAAATGCACGGCCAGGGAATGAAATAAAATGATTGGAAACGCTTGTCAAGCGCATGCGGACCTGGCCTGAGGCCTGCAGACACATCTGCAGCCGCCTGAACAAGAGCTTAGCTGAATGATACAAAAGGTGTTGCGTTTCTGCAGCTGCCAATAACCTTTTGTCGGCATTGGTGGCGGCGCCACTAATATATATATATATATATATATATATATATATATATATATATATAGAGAGAGAGAGAGAGAGAGAGAGAGAGAGAGACAGCTTCGAATGGCTAAAGACGTCTCTGCTCATCTATCGGGATCATTCAGGAAGAACATGTACAGAGTCCCATATCTCAGTTTACAAGGTGTTCATCTTGCCTGTCTCTATCAGAGCAGGCCCCCCACCCCCGCAGGCCATAATTAATCTTAAACTAAGTTGAGGGATCAGCCACAGTCATGTGAATGAAAGATGGCCTGAGGGGACAGAGTTTTTTTTCTTTATACATAAATCTTTGGTACACAGACATTATAAATGAAAGGGTGCAGATGGTCGCCACGGCAAGCTGACCGGTTACTGGCCCAGGTCCCCTCAGGCCTAATCACCACACAACTTCCACCACTTCATCTTGTGTCAGAGTCCAGGAAAGGCAACCACCTAAAGTTACCCAAACTTACCGGGGATGTTGGGAATTTAAAAGGAATTCCATTGCCGCCGATTATGCTGATCAACTTTGGTGACACAAACTATGCTGTTAAACCTTGATGCCATATACTATGATAGCCATATCCTTTGCTGATCAACTCTGATGCCGTTGCCACCGACTATGCTAATCCACTTTAATGCTGTTGTTATTGACTATGCTGATCAGTGTCAATGCAACAATGTCAATGGCATTACCACCGATGATGCTGATCAACCATGATGCATTGCCACCAACTATATACTGTATATACTGATTATCCTGATTGCTATTGCCACTGATCATGTTAATTTGATTATTTGGGTTAAAACTTTCAACCAAATAAAGCTCTGAAAATGATGTGGCAAAAAAACTTGGTTCAGCTGAGCGTGTCTTTACCAATGATTGACACCCCATGTTGAATGGCCATTGTGTTTTCTTTCGGCATCAAATCCCTGTACAAGTCTTAAAACGTAAATCGCTTCCTCTGTAGCTGCGCTGACAATTACTCCTAACACCATGAGCAAAAATAGAAAGCATCTCCGCAATACTCTGATGTCAGAATCAGAAAACAAACCAAACATCATGGAAGCATCCTTAGAAAGCACAACACGGACCTGGAGCCTAATACAACTTCCTGGGCTTTTAGTAATGGCATCATAGCCCTTCACTTAGAAATGTGAATCCCCCCCACACACGCTGTAACAAAGGGGTCTCCCAACCTGTACATATGGCTCCTGGACCCCAAGGGTGTTGGCTGTGAGCTGTTATCTAGACTTGTGGATGTCAGGCCTAGTGTTGACGCTGGGGGAGAACCTTCTGCCCCCCCCTACACACTCCTTAAAGTGCCAAGTAGTGCTAGTAAATATAATAAAACTAAAATCCTATTCGAATTGATAATACTCTATATCATAAGTTGCTGGTATATGCAAACATACCCCCAAATCGGTTCACCAACTATATACTATACTATATCAAATAATATCCACCAAAAATATTATATGCGCCAGCATGGTTCAGAGTAGGTGCTGTTTTTGTAATGTCTTTGTCTTGTTATGTCTTAGTGTGTTTTTTAATAATTTGATGGCAAATAAAAATGATTTTGATATAAGATTCTGACGGTGTTAGTGCCCCATATCTAGACCCCTTTCTTTCTTTTTGGCCTGTATCTACTATGTATATTGGGGCTAGGGGTAGCACCACCATATTATGTTTTGTATAAACTTTTTTTTTTTTTGAGGGACAGTGTCTACAGAATGAATAGTATCAATGTATTTTCTTTAGGCAGACACAACACAAATATAGCGGGAGAACAAAGTGTAATACTTAGAATGGCAATAACAAGGCAGCAAGCATCTCACCTAATGCCTGTCCCCAGGTGCCTCTCTCCCATTTCCTGCAGTGTGCTGCAGATGCTGGAGCAGGGCTCCAAAGCATGTCCCTCCTTTTTTATTCCATTCCTACATGACCACGCACAACTTATACAAAACCTGCACCTAGTTCAGTACCATCTGAATCAAATACATATATACATATGAGTGGAAGTGTGCCAAAATTGAGTGTCCCAACTGCACAGCATACAAAACGAATACACCTTGTGGCCCAGTGTACCACAAGAACAGGCACCAAACAAAAGGCACCACTCCTACTCAATTAATAAGCCAATACCATCGCTAATTAATGTCAATAGTTTAATTCATCAGAAAATCTCATTAAAAAAACACAAAATACATCAACTATCACAAACATCTAAAAAAGACATAACAGTACACAGCCCAACCCAGCAAGAGGGACCCAATTGATCCTAACAATCTGTGCTTGACTCATAATTATAGCATCACATGGATGCATCCATTCATATAATCTAAAGTGCCCATGTACAATACTAAAGTGCTGAATATTATACAATAAATACAAAACTAACAAAGAATATATATAATCACATCAGTGAAAAAGAGAAAATAGCCTCCTGCTGAGTGGGACAATCAATCACCCACGCGTTCCATGACAGATTGTCATTTCCTTAAGGTGCCACCACACACAACTTAAAGCGGACCTTCACTCTGAATAAGAGTCTATCTTATATGTTTCCCACACCCTGTACATACAGATTGCTCACATTAAAAATCTTCCTACCTGCATCTACTGCATGTTATGAGCCTTTAAACATCCAAGATGGCGGCTTATGGAAGCCGCCATCTTATCAGGCAGCCTGCAAACAGGAAGCGCCTCCTGACTGTGCTGCTCTGCATTCAGGGACTGCTGAACTTTACCTGACCCCAGCTCTGCTCTGTCTGAGCAAAGCACAGCTATAACCCCCCACCCTGTACCTTATCCCACTCTCCTCTCCTCAGTAAGTGTGATGCTTCTGAGTCAAGATGGTGGCGCCCGTATCCTAAATTCCTGAACAGAGTTGCAGCCCAGTGGGGGAGAGAATAATAAGTTAGTAACTAAAAACGTAAAATATATTAATTTTAGATGCTGGGGAACCGTTTTTTAAGAGTTTGGGCTTTTCATTAAATCACGCTGAAGGTCCGGTTTAAACGGTCCCTCAGAACCCCCGGCATAAGCAAGCCCAGCAAGCATGACCACGGTAACTTGCCGCACTCACCCATGCTGGGAGTGGCAAGAGATTGGGATGGGCCTGGAAAAATGGGAAGGGAAGGAGGGGCAAACTTTGGAGACCTGCTACAGCATCTACAGTGTGCTGCAGGAAATGGGTGAGAGGCACGTGAGACAGGCATCAGGTGAGATGCTTGCTGTCTTATTATTACCACTGCCTGCACCCTTCCCTTTAAAGTGTCCCAAAACCCAGGATATTACCACTGCCTGCACTGCCCCTTTAAAGTGTCCCCAAAGCCCAGGATTTTGACTATCTTGGGTTTTGGTCAGAGCCCCGCTGTGTGAAACCCCCCTGGTCGCCCAAACAAAGTCACCCCTTCCCAGTCCTATGATGCATGCGCGGCAGCTTGTCCAATCAGCGCGCTCGGATCCGCTCGAGCCCCTGCGTGCGAGCAAGCTTATGGTCACATCCGCCGCTACCCTCTAACAGGGAGTGTGCCCATGCCGGCCATTAACAAATGCCTGGCACAAGCACACGCGCTGCTAAAGGGATAGCGGGGATGCAGTCACTGCTCGCACATGTGCCGGTGGACCAGGAAAGAAGGTGAGTTTATGGGCGACCTGGGGGGGTTTCACACAGTGGGGCGTCCTGATTCTGGATGCCCTGGAGGGAGGGAATCAATCGGCTTGGGAATCTTATAGACTCATGGGCCAATCTCCGTGGGTTTTATCCACTTTAAACATCTGATGGGTGCTTTACACTTACTTTTCCAATGTATACCTTTTATTCTTTAGACACAGTTGCTGAGAACAGCTGGAATACATGTAACCATGAATAAAGCTGAGCCGTCTATTGCCGCCATGGCTCCTATCTGCTGAGCTACGGGGAGCTCGAGAACGGGAAGGGAAATTGTATTAAACGTCGCCACTGAAGCCTGTAATAGAGAAATAGCAACAGCCGCTAATAATTGCAGCCCATAAGAAAAGCACTAATGCTACAGGATGAGGCACACAAGGGGGCGGCTTCATTGATCAGCTTTAAAGCGGAACAAAATCCATCAGCGGCCAGCCTGTAATCTAAAAGATTTCAGGGCCGGCCGCTGGCTTTCCCCGCTGTGTAAAACCCACACAGCATTGCTAATCACTCACCTTTACCTGGTCCAATGGCGCATGTGCGGGCTCTCGTTCAGCCACCCACTGAACTGGAGAAATTCAGCAAATCAGCTCTGATTGTTTACTATGGAGAGCAAGAGTGGCCGCATCCCCGGGTTGTGTGTGCACTCTTGCCCTAGCTATTCAGATAGGCCACTCTGATTGGACGGGAGCCCGCGCAGGTGTCGTTGGGAAGAGGTGAGTCTGAATGTGGCGATGGCCGGAGGTTTAACACAGTTTTCAGTGGTGGCATCCCAATGCGGAATGCCGGGGGGGCAGGGAACAAAACCCTGGAAAGTCAAAATCTGCTTTAAAGTGGACCAAAACCCAGGATTTTGACTATACTGGGTTTTGGTCCTTTCCCCCCGGGGTATCCTGATTGGGGGTGCTCCGCTGTGTGAAACCCCCCTGATGCCAAATCACCTCTTCCCGGTCCTACATGTGCAGCCGCTCGTTATCTAAGTGCGCTGGTGGCCGCATCCCACGCTTCCCTCTAACAGGGAGCGTGCCCGCGCCAGCCAATCACAAATGCCTGAGGCGGGCACGCACCCTGCTAGAGGGATAGTGGGGATGCGGCAGCAGCTCGCGCATGCGCCGTTGAAGTGGGAAACAAGGTAAGTGTATGGGGCGACCTGGGGGGAGTTTCACACAGCAGGGAATCCCGATTTTGGATGCTCGGGGGGAGGGAATCGATCGGCCTGGGAATCTTATAGATTGTATATCCGATCGGCGTGGGTTTTGGTCCACTTTAAGCAGCTACAGCAGCCCTGTCATCAAAAATGACACTGCCCCACCATTCCACCCTCTCTAGTGATGGGTCATATATTGGTGGTCAGACTGGGGTTTTGTTGAGTCCGCCATCCCTGGCTGCCCCCTCAGCATTGCGCCCAGGTGGCGTTCAGGAACAGTGTGTGCATGGATGGGGGTGTGCAATTGTGGCAATCCCGGGGAATTTTACACAGCAGGGCGTCCTGAATAAAGATCCCATGGGGAGAACGATTTAACTAGCCTTGTAGTAAGAGGTGGGATTCCCATTTGTATCTACAGGTTACATAGTTAAATAGTTACATAGCTACATATAGTTACATAGTTACATAGCTACATATAGTTACATAGTTACATAGCTACATATAGTTACATAGTTACATAGCTACATATAGTTACATAGTTACATAGCTACATATAGTTACATAGTTAAATAGTTACAAAGCTACATATAGTTACATAGTTAATACGGTTGAAAAAAGACATATGTCCATCAAGTTCAACCAAGGGTGTTGGGGTAGGGGAAGTTAATTTTTATTTTATAGGGAAAGCTGTTTATTTTACTTTTAGTTTTATTTACTTTTTACTGATAACCGCTAATAGTAACTGTTAATGTTATTTTCTTCTAAATAAGCATCTAATCCTTTTTTGAAGCAGTCAGTGGTTGATGCTGTAACAAGCTTCCGTGGGAGGCTATTCCATAGATTTATAGTTCTTATGGTAAAAAATGATTGTCGCCTCCGGAGACTAAGAGGCTGATTTATTAATAGCGCCAGGTAGCGACAGTTGAGCGACTGTAGCGGTATTTTCACAGCGCCCGCTAGTAGTCGCTGTGCTTGGCCGTTGTTCTGTAGTTGATAGCGACTCAGTTGGTTTGCCGTAATGTTGAATATTGGGTGAGGAGTCGCTGTTTGACAGGTTCCGCGCTGTATGGGAGCGCATGACAGCGAATGGCCATAGCGAACGGCTCCCAGCATATTCATTAACAAATCACGCTCAAAAAATTCTCGCGCAGTGAAATGCTTGTTTAAACCCCAGAGCGCTGGCGGCGATGGGTAAAAAGTAGTTTTTTAACCCCCAAACAACCATATTTTTAGGAAAAAAAAACAACACGTTTTTCAAAACATATTGTACTATGAATACATTAATATCAGACCTGTAATATCAATTCTGCACAAATTTTTTTTTTTAACCTTAAAAAAAAAAAAAAAAATAACATTGCAGAAGTGGTCACAGAATTTTTTACATTTAAAAAAAAAAAAAAAAAAAATTAATAGCAATTAATTAAGAATATTTAAAGATTGCTCCATTGAAATGCATTGGAGAGCGCCAGGTAGCGAGAGGTCATACCTGTCGCTGTTCAAGGTCGCTCGCTGGCGCTGTGGGGTGAGGCTGGAATAATGATGAATGATTCGCTATCTGGCGCTCTGTCAGTCGCTAAGCAGGATCGGCTTCATAAATGTGTGATTGCGGAGGGGAGCCGGCGTACTCGTGGCGGTGACCATCATTACCGTTTGCTCACCATTCGCTACCTGGCGCTATCCCTTGTTAAATAAGGGCCTAATTTTCTTTTTTTCCAATCGAAGGCAGTGCCCCCTTGTCTTTAGAGAGGATTTTACCTGAAATAGTGTTCCCCCATATTTTTTGTATGGGCCATTTATATATTTATACAAGTTAATCATGTCCCCCCTCAATCGCCTCCTCTCAAGACTAAACAGATTTAATTCTCATAATCTTTCCTCATAACTAAGATTAAGACTTTCATTCCCTTTATTAGTTCCCTGTATATAAAGTTTTCAGGTGCTGCACACATTTCTATTTCTATAATAAATGTTTTCATATAATCTAATAAACAGCAAACTGTCTAATACTATTACATTGTGTCTGAGCAATATTAAGGGGTTGTATAACCTACTTGTGCCAGTTCTTCTCAGAACTGCTACAATTGTAACAACTGGTTCTACAGAACCAGGGAGAACCTGCTGAATCCCACCCCTGCTTGTAGTGTTTTAGACTCCTGAGACAACCTGAATGGATTTTGATTCAGTTTAAAGCGGACTAACAGTCAAAAATGACTTAAACCAGACCAAAACAACAGTCAGTGCTCATATGCATCCCTCCCCAGGGCAATTGAAATTGTAGCACATAAACATTCACCTTTTTCTAACTCCTGCTGTGGTAAAATTTAAAAACAAAATGGCGGCTCATGCGTCTGCATGCTGCCTGTAAACAGGAAGTGCTGCTGGGCTTCCTGTTACTGTGCATTGTCAGTTGAATCCAGGCAGCAGCATGGCTGAGATGCCGGGAGAGGAAGCTTCAAAATAGCCGCTACCTTTCTTTCTCAACTGTGCCAAGCTGCTGGTCCATTTTAAGGGTCCCCTTTAAAGTGGACCAAAAGCCACCGCCCAACGGCCCTGGAATCTATAAAATTCCAGGGCCATCCATCCGGGATGCCTGTGTGAAACTACCCAAGGTTGCCTGTTATACTCACTTTCTCCCCCAGTCCAACGGCACATGCGCAAGCAGCGGCCGTTTCCTACTAACCCTTTAGCAGGGTGTATACCCGTGCCAGGTATTTGTAAATGGCCGGCGTGGGCACGAACCCTGTTAGATGGTAGTGGGGGATGCGCTAGCCGGGCACGCTCGAGTCCGCTTCCTTAGAAGAAGGCTTAGACGAAGAGGCGGGAGAGGATCCGAGCACGATGGCTAGATGTGAGGCGACGCATGCGCCGTAGGACCCGGAAATGGTGAGTTAGATTGGAGCGACCTGGGGGGTTTCAAACAGCGGGGCATCCCCGATCAAAACCGCGGGTTTTGGTCCACTTTAAAGATTCCCACTGAGGAGCATAAATAATGCTGTACTTTCTCCGATCTCCTCTACTGCTCCACAAAGCAAACAGAAAGCACCCGGCTGCATGGTGGAGCTAGAGGAGCAGCAGAGACTGGCAATGCCGGATTCTACCAGATCTGTGTGCTTGGTCTCATGGTACAGGAGACTGTAGAAGAAGAAGATTTGGAGGATATGTAATGCTCGGAAAATGGCTCTGTTACATGCAAAGCTTCAGCAATCGCGAGCACAGCGGTACCCTCAGCAGCCCACGCGCTCCCACCTATCTGAATTCAGGATGCCCCCGGGGGGGGCAGAGGCCAGCCCTGGAATCTTTTAGATTGACAGTGGGTTTTGTTCCACTTTCATGGGTGCCACAGAACACTGAATAGAAGGTGAGTGGCAAGCATCCCCATAGCCACTTTCCTCTGGCTGAGGGGGTGGCATCAGCTATTTAATTAGGCCTGGCACGGGAGCATGCAGCAGCCAAAGGGATGCCAGTGCAACCCAGAAAAGGGTTTTACACATCAGGGTATACCACAAAGAGGGAGTTTTGTAGACTCTAGGTCAGTAATTGCTCTAATTTAAAGTAGACCAAACCCAGGATTTTGACTATCCTGGGTTTTGGTCCTTGCCCCCCAGGCACCCCGATCAGAGATCCCCCCTGTGTGAAATCCCCCAGGTGGCCCGATTTGACTTACCCTTTCCTAGTCCTACAGCGCCTTCGTGGCCTCTAGTCCAATCTTCATGTTCGGATGCGCTCCCACCCCCTTCATCTAATCTGTGGTCTAAGGGAACGGACCTGAGAGAGCCGATGGCCGCATCTCTTGCTTCCCTCTAACAGGGAGCGTGCCGGTGCATGCCTTTCACAAATGTCCTGCTAAAGAGATAGTGGGGATACGGCCGGCTCTCGCACATGCGCCGTTGGACTGGGGAAGAAGGTGCGTTTCCGGGTGACCTGAGGAGTTTCGCACAGCGGGACATCCCGATTCTGGATGCCCATGGAGGAGGTAATCAGGCTGCACTGGAATCTTACAGACTTCAGGGCCATCTGTACATAGGAGTCCACTTTAACGATACAGCAGAGGAAATGATACTTGCCGATGGCAGCAGGGCCAGCACTAGGTTTGTGGGGCCCCTTGGGCAGGAGAGTCTTAGTGGGCCCCAAAGTAGTGTGTCACATGATGTAACCTTTCAACTCCGCTGCCACAAATGGGTCATCTTCTGCGTTGCTGTCCTGCAAGTGTGAGCCTAGGTGGGCCTCTGAAGATGCCAGGGGCCTTGGCAATTGCCCAGAATTGCCCTGTGCTGGCACCGGCCCTGGATGGCAAGACTGAAGTCTCGCCTCATTTCCTTAGAAAAGACAGCAAAAGAAGGTGATTGACTCCAATGAAGTGGCCACCCATAGCCTGCAATGAATATGCATAACATATGAAATGCTTACTGTGCTGAATCCAGCAAGCAGTTGCTATGCAGGGCTCCAATATCTGGCCATATGTGATCACACTCTATAGACCCCCCCCCCCCCCCTTACAGTAAGATGTCTTCCATTACAGGGTGCAAATGGAAACCTGGAACAGCAGTGCTAGTGAGGCTCCTGTGTTCTGTGCTTGGAACAGGCTTTGATTTCATGAGATGGACTTTCCCACCGAGCTGTCAGCAAGAAGGGTGCCCGGAGGTCAGGCTAAGGAATTATGGTGCATGTAGACAGCTGCTCTGGAAATATGACGCAGGTCACCCCGGCTCTTCATTATGCTTTATAATAAGCAAGTCATGCAACCGCACGTTCACCAGTGATAAATGAGAGTCACCCAAGCTCCTGTCTTCACTCGCAGCCAGTATATCAGATAAAGGAACGGGCTCTACAGTGGCAGAGACCTGATTCAGAGATCGGCGCCATTCCTATACTGGCAACCTTCTACCCAGGCCCAAGGTCCTCAAGCATCTTGTGTGACTTGTCTAGGCCAGGAGTTCCCAACCTTATTTCATCAAGTACCACCTTCTATTTTGTACCTGCTGGGTGGTGTGTATGGGTGGCATCTCAGACATCTAAAACTATGCTGCAAATATATAAAAAACCTAAAATGTACACAAATGGTTAAGTTACATTAGTTTTGTACTTATGTTACAAATCAGGCCTGAGAACAGTATAGATGGCAGATGATTGGGTTGCCTTCTACTGGAAGGGGCTATAGTATGTGCTGCAGTTTCCTTGTCCCTGTCCCTAAAGAAATCCAACCAGGAAGATATAAGTATCTCTAAATTATGGGTTACTTTCAAAGCAGATCTACAACATATTTGCCATATAGTTGCCAGGGATCATGGAGGTCTGCTTTAAAAAAGACTTATACTCACCTTGTCTATGCAGCCAGGCCAACTCTCCACTACCTGGATCTCTAATATTCCATATCAATGGCAACCTAAAATCAGTCATCTGAACCAGGACTCACAGGACAAATCTGCAGGACTGAAACCCTGCTGATTACAAATGGAAACCATGTGCTGACCCTGAGGACCAGGACATTTTCCTTAATTCAACTGGACCTTCACCCTGAATAAGAGCCTATCTTATATGTTTCTCCCACCCTGTACATACAGATTGCTCACATTAAAAAATCATACTATTGTTTTTCATGTGTGTGTGTTTAACATCCAAGATGGCTGCCTGCAGAAAGGAAGTGTCTACTGACTATGCTGCTCTGCATTCTGGGATTGCTGTCCTTTTCCTGACCCTAGTTCTGTTCTGTCTGAGCAAAGCACAGCTATAACCCCACCCCCTGTACTTTTGCCCCCCTCTCCTCTCCTCAGTATGTGATGCTTCTGAGGCAAGATGGTGGCGTCCGTATCCTAGAGTCCTGAACAGAGTTGCAGCTCAGCAGAGGAAAGAATAATAAGTATGTGACTAAAAACGTAAAATATATTAATTATAGATACTGGGGAATAGTTTTTTAAGCGTTTGGGCTTTTCATTAAATGAAGGTCAGGTTTAAAGCAAATCAACAATATATTTGCCATATAGCTGCTCACCTTGTCTACGCAGCCAGGCCAACTCTCCACTACCTAGATCTCTAATAATCCATATCAATGGCAACCCAACATCAGTAATCTGAACCAGGACTCACAGGCCAAATCTTCAGGACTGAAACCCTTCTGATTACAAAGGGAAACCATGTGCTGACAATGAGGACCAAGACATTTTCCTTAATTCAACCGGACCTTCAACCTGAATAAGAGCCTATCTTATATGTTTCTCCCACCCTGTACATACAGATTGCCCACATTAATTATATATTAATTATAGATACTGGGGAATAGTTTTTTAAGCGTTTGGGCTTTTCATTAAATGAAGGTCAGGTTTAAAGTGGACCAACACCCAGGATTTTGACTATCCTGGGTTTTGGTCCACTTCGGTGGGGAACCCCGATCGGGGGCGCCCCGCTGTGTGAAACCCCCAGAAAGCCCCAAAAACTCACCTTACCCCGCTCCCACGTGACCGCTGCATCCAATCCCCACCAACGGACAAGCGGGAGGCAGCGACGGACAAGCAGAGCGCGTCCGCCCCCGCCTCCCGCGAGTCCCTCTTACAGGGAGCGCACCTGCGCCGGCCATTCACAAACGGCCAGCGCGGGAGCGCGCCCTGCTAGAGGGACGCGCGGGAGGCGGCGGACGCGCATGCGCCGCTGGAACGGGGAGAAGGTAGGGTTGTGGGCTTCCTGGGGGGTTTCACCCTGCGGGACATCCCGATTTCGGATGCCCCGTGGGGAGGGATCTGATCGGCCCGGGAATCTTATAGATTCCCGGGCCGATCCCCCCTGGGTGTTGGTCCACTTTAAAGCAAATCAACAATATATTTGCCATATAGTTGCCAGGCAGCATGGAGGTCTGCTTTAAAAAAGACTTATACTCATCTTGTCTATGCAGCCAGGCCAACTCTCTACTACCTAGATCTCTAATAATCCATATCAATGGCAACCCAACATCAGTAATCTGAACCAGGACTCACAGGACACATCTGCAGGACTGAAACCCTTCTGATTGCAAATGGAAACCATGTGCTGACCCTGAGGACCAGGACATTTTCCTTAATTCAACCGGACCTTCACCCTGAATAAGAGTCTATCTTATATGTTCCCCCCACCCTGTACATACAGATTGGCCACATTACAAATCATCCTGTTGTGTTTCTTGAGCAACATCAAAGATGGCGGCCCGTGGCGTCTCATGCTGCTTTGCATTCTGGGATTGCTGTCCTTTTTCCGGACCCCAGCTCTGCTCTGTCTGAGCAAAGCACAGCTATAACCCCGCCCCCTAGCAGTTTGCCCCTCCTCCTCTCCTCAGTAGAAGCTCAGTGGGGGAAATACTAAAAAGTGATTCAAAAAGTAAAATATATTAATTTAGATGCTGGGGAATAGTTTTTTAAAGGTTTGGTCTTTTCAATAAATGAAGCTGAAGGTCTCATCGTTATTTTATTAGGCTTCTGTGAGCAGCGTGGCTGATGCATGAATATCAGGCGGAACCTTCAAGAAACTGTCCTGAAGCTCAGTAGCCTCCAGCACTTTTTCCAAAGCCCAAGTAGCCCCCCCCTTTCTCTATACACAAAGCCCAAGGCAAATACATTACTCCCCTTATTACCGCCTCTCCTCCAAGAACAAATTACATTTTCATATATATTTAATCAATATTAATTATGTCCCCGGCTCGCACATGGCTCATTTCCTTCCTCCTAGTAAAACAGCGAGAATTGATTAATACTGGATAGAGAATGGGAGCCGAGACGTCGCTGAGCAACCCATTGGCCTTCAGCAGAAATGTGTGGCCTGCTTTTTTAATTTTGGTTATATTGGGCCCATAACTGTGTACAATAATTGACGCATGACAGGATGCCTCATGTTCTATGCCACGTCCAAATATTTCCTTTGCCCCCTCCTCAGAAAAAAAGCCCAGATCATGCTCCCGAGACCCATAATCATATCTAGTCACCTTTCATCAGGCTATTGCTGCCATTCTGGTGCTCACACACTTACTGGAGAGCCCGGGATACTTGAACTTCATTTTTAAGCCCTGATGAAAGTTTCTCCAACTCAGCACAGCTGGGGATTTTCTATTTCAACATAATTCATATTAAAGAGGAACTTTGCAGGTCCTTGTGTCTGAAAGACTTCAGGGCCGTTCGAGTGCCACTACTTGGGGCATCCGTTGTGTAAGAATCCCCCCGGAAGCTATGATACACTCACCTTTAGCCGTGCATGCACCTGTACCCCAGCCTTTCTGAATGGGCAGCGCAGGCACGCCACAGCTAGAAGGTGAGCGGGGGATGCGGCCCGAAGGGAACCGATTGAAAACGAGTATGCCGATTGGCTGAGGAGGCCGCTCGGCCAACTGTTCTAGTCTGCTCCGTGCAAGCGACAGGAAGGCGAGTGGGGCATCACAATTTGGGATGTCGACGCATATAGGAACACAAGGTCCAAAAGGTCAAAATTGTGTGTGTTGTTCCTCCTTAAAAGCCTCCAGCTGCATGGGCTTTCCTTTAGTTATTAGAGGAATCGCTAACACAAATCCACCTGTTTGTATAGATAAACTTTTTCTGGCCTCCCCTTAAAGTAGACAAACACCCACCCCTGATCGGCCCGGGAATCTATAAGATTCCCGGGCCGGTGGGAGGCCGATCTTGGTGTCAGCATATCGCCTAGTGAATGGAAAATAGCATGGCGGAACTCATTTTCAAGGTTTCTGAATACGGGCGCCCAGGAGGTCAATATAAAGGTCCTTCTCCGATGGTATCTAGTTCCGGTTAAGATCCACAGATTTTGTCCCTCCTACCCATCGGAGTGTTTTAGAGAATGCCGCCTACAGGGATCATATATTCACATATGGTGGGAATGTAAGGTCTATTACCTTATAAGGAAAGCTACAGGGTTACACCTGACTCCCTCACCTCAACTTGCCCTACTTAATTTGAAACCTCCTGGATGTACTAAATCCCAATTTGAACTTATCAGGCACATCCTTACGGCTGCTAAACTTATCATAGCGCACTCATGGAAGAAGAAGATCCCTAGTGGAAGCCTGGTCCCTCGCATTAATGAAGTTATGTTCTTCGAGAAGATGGCAGCCTCGATGCAAGGCGACCTTGCCCCCTTCCTGACCACCTGGGAAGGTTGGATTACTCACTTCCAACCTAATAACTTTGACCGTTCCCTCCTCACATCTCAGTGATGTGTTGTACACATCTTGCGCCAGATGGCGGCTGGACACTCACCCCCAAATCTTCCCCCTTTCCTCTCTTTCCCTTCCTATCTTCTTCATTCTAGTCCCCCTGTCCTATCCTTCCACTCTCCCTCCTCAGGTACGTGGTCTTTTGCCACACATACTTTATACGTTGCTTTTGGAGATTCTGCTTTGTCTATGTGTTGACACACCATAGGGTGTTATTATATGCTCCACAATGTAATGTTGCAATGTAATGTACTCCTTATATAATCTCAATAAAAATATTGATGAAAAAAAAAAGATTCCCGGGCCGATCAGCTCCCTCCCCGCAGGGCATCCGAAATCGGGAAACCCCCCAGAAAGCCCCTAAAATCTTACCTTTTAGGCGACGGATAAGCCGCCTCCCGCGCGTCCCTCTAGCAGGGCGCGCTCCCGCGCCGGCCGTTTGTGAATGGTCAGCGCGGGCACGCGCCCTGTAAGAGGGACACGCGAGAGGCGGCGAAGGCTTATCCGTCGCTTGTCCCTCGCCTAAAAGGTAAGATTTTAGGGGCTTTCTGTGGGGTTTCACACAGCGGGGCGCCCCGCAGAAGTGGACCAACACCCAGGATAGTGAAAATCCTGGGTGTTGGTCCACTTTAAACAGGAGCACCCTGTTCATGGGCAAAGCCAAATGGATGAAAGGCTGTGTTGGACCAAGGAGAGGTGCGTTTACTGGGCGAACTGAGGGGTTTCACACAGCGAAGCATCCCAAACCCCAGGGGAACGGACCAAAGCCTGGTCCACTTTAAATGGTTTATCGTCTGTGGATAATGTAAAAACAGATCTTTCTACACCCCCCTTAACTCATAGAAACATAGAAGGGTGACGGCAGAAGGAGACCATACGCTCCATCTAGTCTGCCCTTATGTGTATACTGTATGTTCTCTTTATCTTAGGATAGATGTGTGCTTATCCCAGGCATGTTTACATTCAGTGACTGTTGATTGTTCAACTACCTCTGCTGGAAGTTTGTTCCAAGCATCTACTACTCTTTCTGTAAAATAATATTTTCTAACATTGCTCCTGATCTTCCCCCCGACTAGCTTCAGGTTGTGCCCCCTTGTTCTATCGTTAAGTTTCTTCTTAAAAACACTTCCCTCCTGAACCTTATTCAATCCTTTCACATATTTAAAGGTCTCAATCATGTCCCCCCTCTCCCTTCTTTCCTCCAGACTGTACAAATTAAGTTCTTTAAGTCTCTCCTGATAAGTTTTAAGTTTAAGTCCTTCCACCATTTTCGTTGCCCGCCTTTGGACACGTTCTATTTCAATAATGTCTTTTTGCAGGTAAGGTCTCCAGAACTGCACACAGTATTCTAGCTGTGGCCTTACCAGGGCTCTATACAGCGGCATCACAACCTCCCTCTTCCTACTGGTGATGCCTCGAGCTATGCAGCCGAGCATCCTGCTTGCTTTTCCCACTGCCTGGCTACACTGTCCACTCATCTTGCAGCTATCAGTAATCAGTACCCCTAAATCTCTCTCCTCTGAGGTCCTGGCTAACACAGTGCTGCCCATACGGTACTCAGAGCAGGGATTCCTTCTACACAAGTGCTTGATTTTACATTTAGAGACATTAAACTCTAGTTTCCACAGTTTTGACCATTTATCCAGTAAAGCTAAATACATTTCCATGTTGCAGACACCTCCAGGAATATCCACCCTATTACTAACCTTTGTATCATCAGCAAACAGGCAAACTTTTCCTACCAAGCCTTCTCCTATGTCACTTACAAATATATTAAAAAGAATGGGGCCCAGGACAGAGCCTTGCGGCACACCACTTGTAACTCGCCTTTGTTCAGATTGCACACCATTTACAACAACGCTCTGATACCGATCCCTCAGCCAACTGGAAATCCACTGAACTATCCAGGAAGTGAGTCCTAACTTCAATAACTTACCTATGAGGTCTTTGTGACACATAAATACTGCAACTTTTCACAGTAAATTCCATGTATATCCAATATATTTGATGTAGGACATCTGAATTGTGCACAGGACAATTTCATGCATATGGTTTGCTATGATGAAACAGAGGGCTTGATATGAGGAAGATGAAGGCTGCAGGGTGCAGGGCTGTGTCTCATTCTCTGGCCTGTCTCCCATTAACCACAGGAATCAATTGTCAGTGTGGCAGGTCCCTCGCTGGGACACTTGCCATTGATAATCTATATCACCGGCCTCAACATCATTGACACGTTCACAGAATAAACATTTATGTCAATAGAAAAACCCAGGAGACCAGCTGACGCAGAAATATCCCCGACCTGAAACCGGCGTATTGACCTGTCCTCCAAGATCAAGGTCAGGATACAATGATAACAACTAGGATTTGAAGATGTCATCTGGGCAGTAAGGGCAGTAAGTGTATATTCCACAGCATGGGAGAAACAAAAGGTGAGAGTTTGTGGGGCAATCGTGGGCGGGGGGGGTCACACTGCGGGGCATCCCGCAAACCTTCTCTCACAGTTCCACAATATGTTATTAACTCTTTCCTGAGCATTAGACATGAAAGCAATTATTTAGTATAACAGACAAACAGAAAGCTATATAAAAGTGGACCAACACCCAGGGGGGATCGGCCCGGGAATCTATAAGTTTCCCGGGCCGATCCGATCCCTCCCCGCGGGGCATCCAAAATCGGATGTCCCGCAGGGTGAAACCCCCCAGGAAGCCCAGAAATCTTACCTTAACCCCGTTCCAACGGCGCATGCGCGGACCGCGTCTCGCGCTTCCCTCTAGCAGGGCGCGCACCCGCGCCGGCCGTTTGTGAATGGCCGGCGCGGGCGCGCTCCCTGTTAGAGGGAAGCACGAGACGCGGCATCCAGCACTCAGAGCCGCTGTGGTTGGACGCCGCTTCTACGTGCATACCACAGCGGGTCTGATCGCTCTGATTGGAGTGCCCGCGTAGGAGCGTGGTGAGGTGAGTGTTTCCGGGGGTTCTGGGGGGTTTTACCCAGTGAGGCACCCCCAATCGGGGTGCCCCACCGAAGTGGACCAAAACCCAGGATAGTGAAAATCCTCGGTGTTGGTCCACTTTAAAAACCTTCAGCTGTCTAGGCTCTGCTTTTCTTTTTAGGCAAAACGCTAACAAAAATCTTCAGAATCCGGTCCCTGATCCTAGGTGAAGGTGGACTAGCCCCTGGGCAAGAAATCAATGTGAATGTGTTGCCAGCAGGGGGCACACAAAAAGGATTTAGCTCCATGTCAAAGGCCCAACAGCCCAGTGATCCAAGAGGAAGCATCCTGTCTGAGAGGGAGGGAGAAGACACACTTTGTGTGCTGAAAGTGGACCAAAACCAGCCCTGAATATATATATATATATATATATATATATATATATATATATATATATATATATATATTATACCATATTCATTTTACATTCCCTGGCTCCCCCGCCGCTGCTGGCCCCCTGTGGTGGGTGGCCTGTGACTCGTGCCAGCATCCAGTGACACTGGCAGGAGTCATGGGTCACGCCCACCAGAAGCCTGAACTTGCAGCTTCTGACCGCCGCTTCCATAGCCGCTGTCTCCATAGCCGCTGTCTCCATAGCCGCTGTCTCCATAGCCGCTGTCTCCATAGCCGCCACAAGTTCAGAGCGAGTTGGTCCCGGATTCTAAGTGGGCGTGGCCTATGGCTCCTGCCAGCATCACTGGACGCTAGGACGAGTCACAGGCCACTCCCCACCCAGGGGCTGGAACCGCCTCGCTCTGATCTTGTGGTGGCGGGCATGCTGCACACTGCCTGTAATGTGGGGTTTGTTATGGGGAGGATTCTGCACACTGTCTGTTATAAGGGGATTGGGAGGGAGGTAATTTAGCACACCATTTGGTTCAGAATATTTTTTTCTTATTTTTCTCCTCCAAATCCTGGATGCGTCTTATAGTGTGGATAATATGTTGTGTTTTCTTTTGTTTTGTTCTTTTTTTCAAGAAAACCATATTGAGTGCGAAAGCCCCACTCCTCTCGATTACAGCGGTACCACATTTATCGGTAGCCCCTGTTCCTGCCCAGGAGTCACCTCAAACTGAAGAGTGCTTTATGGCATTTTCAAATAAAATACAACTATAATGTGCACTATCAAGGGTTAAATTCTTTTAGAAAACTAGCTTGCTAGCCATCCCCTTATCCAAGCATAACCAGCCCAGGCACCAGCTATGGCACTTGTAGACCAGGGCACAGGGGCCCCTGAGCTCTTGAATGCTACAAGCCCACGTAGTCCTCACGTGCCATGGGCTCTTCTGCACCCCGAACTACCGAACTTTGTGGAGGCAGGTAATGGGGGCCGGGGGTTAATGGCAAGTCACCCGCTTGCTGCAAGCCTTGTAAACTGGTATAGGGGTCTCATGGATCCCTTACCAGTTCACAAAGTGTTACATGTAAAAAAAACACACAAACCACAGAACAAAATTTCATTTTTTTAAGAAACATTTTTTTTCCTTTACTCACCTCTGATCCTTTGTCCCGCCGGTCATCGCTGTCATCGGTGGAAGCTGGGAGGGGAGACAGAGGATGGGAGACCACTGCCCCTCCACCAATCACTACTGGCATCTGGCGTACCAGGATGCCCCGCTGTGTGAAACCCCCAGTTTGCCCAGTAAATCTCACCTCTCCTCAATCCAACAGTGCAAGCGCGAGCACTCTGCCAATGAGAGCCGTTTGCTATGTTTACGTCTTTTGGCAAATGGCTCCCATTGACTATAATGGCTGGGACGGGAGTGTGCGCACAATGCCGAGGAGGCAGGGGAAGTGGCATCGTGCGCTTCACATTCAAAACAATGAGAGACGTCTTGTTAATTACGTCAGTCCAGCAGTTGGTTCTCATTGCACAAGAGCCGCACATGGACCGGTTAAAGGTGAGTGTATATGGGCTTCCTGGCGGGTTTGACACACACACAGGGGGAAAGCCAGCGACCGGCCCTGTAATCTTTTAGATTCCAGGCCGTCCGCTGGTGGGTTTTGTTCCACCTTACTGTACCTAAACCCAGAAAGGAAATTCACATAAATCCCTTCTATCCCCAGCCAAGTGCCCCAAACAGCCTGTGTTTCTTTTTTTAATTAAGCATTTGCCCAATATTCATAAAAAACACTAACATGAAGCAGTATGATGTCCAAATAGCAGCCATATGCTAATTGATGCAGTTACAAGCTAAAGTGTCACATAATGGCAGTTAGGTTGAAGTTCTTTCAGATTGATTGCAGTTATTATAACTGATAAGGCTGACCTCGAATGCTGAGCTGCGTGCACTGTAACTGTAAGAAGGGTGAGGAGGGGGCAGAATTTCTTTCTTCCTACACTGAGCGCTATTCGGCCTAGAAACTGCCTGGAGTGTCCCTTTAATACATCACAACTTACCCCATTACACAATCTAAAGCTATATATGTCTATTGCCTTCACTCAGCATAAACATAACACCCGATGATCCAGCCAACGCATCAAACCTTCAAAAGACGAGTAGTGTATATAATAAGTCATGTGGGTACCTGATGCTTCCTTTATATAGCGAGTCTCCAATCTCCTATAATCATATGAGCGTTATTCACAGCACACAATGGCTGCTTGTGTACTAATGAGTATAATGGTGAATACACCATAATAACCTTCTATATAGAAAGATGGAGCGAGGAGCGCTCAGCCACAGCGCAATAGCTCCCGCCCCCTCCATCAATCAATCAATCAATCGATCCCAGTCTCAGTGGGAAGTATTCCCGGATTGCACTTGTTTACAGATCTAATGCTGTGTCCACGCCTGATATATCCCAGCCATTGTTCCGGAAAAGCAACCAGATCAATGAACCTGGCTTAGCTGCTCCTAGTGTCGTAACTAAAAGGAAACCTTTTGACAGGCAATTTAAAGAGGAACAAAATCTGTGTTTTGCTCCGTGACCCCAGGGTAACTGGGATGCCCCGCTGTGTGAACCCCCTAGAAAGCCCAGTAAAACTCACCTCTCCTTGCCAATCAGAGACCTTTGCCATGTTTACTTCCTTTTGGCAAAGAGCTCTGATTGAAAAGAATGGGGCACGCACGCCGCCGCTGGAGATGCAGGGGACGCAGCAGTGTGCGCTCCCCACTGTAAAAAATTACAACCATCCGCCGAAATGCATGCGGCTTTGATTGGACGAAGGCTCATGCATGCGTCGTTGCACAGGGGAAAGGTGAGTTTTTACGGTTGGCCTGGAGGAGTTTAACACAGCGGTGCATCCCAATTCCACAATAGCCACTGGCGGGTTTTGTTCTGCTTTAAAGTGGACCCAAACCCACCCTTTGAGGCTCCCAAGGTAGTCTTATACCCCCCCGGGGTATCAAGATTTGGGATGCCCAGCTGTGTAAAACTCCCAGTAAACCCACCTTCTCCCCGATCTAACGGTGCATGCGCCACCTGCTATACCTTTAGCTAGACTGGGCGTGGAAGCGGGATGCCCCGCTGTGTGAAACCCCACAACTCACCTCTTCCCGGTCCAACGGCCGCTCGTCCAATCAGCACACTCAGATCCGCTTGAGCCCCTTTGTCCAGGAGCTCGTCTAATGGCAGCAGATTCGAGCGCGCTGGCGGCCGCATCCCCCGCTACCCTCTAACAGGGAGCTTGTCCGCGCCCTGCTAAAGGGATAGCGGAGATGCAGCTGATGCTCGCGCACCAGGACCAGGAACAAAGGTGAGTTTTCGGGTGGGTTTCACACAGCAGTGTCCCGGGGGGGGGGGGGAGTATACCTACCCTGGAGTCTCATAGACTTCAGGGTGGGTTTTGGTCTTCTTTAAAAAAAACATGATGGAATGCAGGGGTGCCCCCTTAAACCACCAATAAACAGGTCCTGTGATTGCCACTTCCTCTAGATCGGGGTCCCCAAAATGTATTATCATGAGAGCCACATTCAGCATTGAGAGATGGTTGGGGCCACATTGGAATAGAACAGCAAAGCCATATAACAGGAATCAGTTATAACAGGAATAACAGCAGGGAATATAAGAAATACTCAAAAGCATCAAACTACACGCCCCATAAAATACTTGAGTGGATCCCCATGCCCCACAGAATCGAACCCTGATGCTGCTGGGCGAGGGGTACGGCACTGGAACCTCCCGAGACAGGTAAGCCAGCACTTTTCCCCTCTTGCCTGACCCTGCACTAGACCCATGCATGGTACTGACAGTGCCACGCAATCCCCTAACATCAACAGTGTGCTATAGACCCCTAGTGTTCTGGTCTAGCAGACAACTGGCGAGCCACACATTAGAAGCCACAGGTTGGGGACCCCTGCTGTACATAGTGCTGCCTCACCAGGCCTCATTACAGGTGCACCCCTGCAGCTACAAGGGATTCCTATGGGGAAATGCAGGCAGGATAAATCATCACTGGTTCCGAATATCTTTCTCAAGCCTTGCAACATAATCCCTAGACCTGCCACAGCCATTACCAGGCAGAATCACCCCCCTCACGAATTATTTATTTCTACATACATGAAGTGACACGCCATGATGGGGGTGGAAAAGGTAAAACATAAGAACCTACCAAAAAGAAAATGCTTGCCTACCCTGCAGGGCCAGCGTTAGCACTGGGCATACCCAGGCAGGCACCGGGGCCCCTACACTGGGAGGGCCCACCTCAATCCCTCTAACCTGGCAGCTCCTATGCAGGACATAGGGCCGAGCAGTAACCAAGACTAAGGACTGTCAGCCAGGGGCAGACTGCTCATTGGGAGAGACTTAGGCCCTTATTTATGAAGGAATAGCGACAGGTAGCGACTGCTGAGCGAACGGTAATGAAGGGCCCCTCCACGAGAACGCCGGCTCCCCACCACAATCACACATTTATCAAGCCAACCCTGCTTAGCGACTGAGATAGCGCCAGATAGCCACTCATTCATCATTATTCCAGCCTCAGCCTACAGCGCCAGCGTCCGACCTTGAACAGCGACAGGTATGACTTCTCGCTACCTGACGCTCTCCAATGCATTTCAATGGGACAATCTTTAAATATTCATAATTGTTATTAATGTTTTTTTTTTTTTTTTATGTGAAAAATTCTGTGACCACTTCTGCCATGTTAGATAATTTTTTTAAGGTTAAAAAAAAAAATAAAAATAGTGCAGAATTGATATTACAGGTCTGATATTATTGTATTCATATTACTAAATTCTTTAAAATTTTGTTTTTTTTTTTGTTTCCAAAAATATGGTTGTTTGGGGGTTAAAAAACTACTTTTAACCCATCGCCGCCAGCGCTCTGGGGTTTAAACATGCATTTCACAGAGCTTGAATTTTTGGAGCGCGATTTTTTGATGAATATGGTGGAAGCCGGTCGCTATGGCCAGTCGCTATCATGCGCTCCCATACAGCGCGGAACCTGTCAAATAGCGATTCCTAACCCCGTATTCAACATTACTGCACACCGACTGAGTCGCTATCAACAACCGAACAACGGCCAAGCACAGCGACTACTAGCGGGCGCTGTGAAAATGCCGCTACAGTCGCTCAATTGTCGCTACATGTCGCTATTAATGAATCGGCCTCTTACTTTCTTCTTTTTCTGCCAGTCCATCTATATTTTGTTTCTTTGCTTCTACCCTTTTCTCTTTCTTTTATCAGTTCTTTCCTTATTTCTTCTTTCCTTTCCTTCTAGCCTTTTTCTTTCTTTATTTCCATCTCTTCTCTCTCTCTGTTTCTTTTTTTCATGTGTTCATTCTGCCATTCCTTTTCTTTCTTTCTACCTTCCTTCAATATATTTTTTCTTTTCCTTCTATTTGGTCATTCTTTCCTTCTTTTTCTTTCATTCCTTTTATTCTTAGCTCCTGTCATTCATTCCATGTGTTTGTTCTTACTGTTTTTTCAATTTATTTTTTTATATATATCTTTTTTTTCTTTCATATTTTTGTTCTGCCATTCCTTTGCTTTCTTTCTTTCTTATTATTTTGTTCTTTCATTCGGTCATCTCTTTCTTTCATTCCTTTTATTCTTTGCTTCTGTCATTCATTCCATGCTTTTTTTCTTACTTTGTCTTTCCGCTTATTTGTTATATATCTTTATTTCTTTCTTTTGTCATTGCTTTTCTCTTTTTCTTTCTTTCCCACTTTCTTTTTTTTTTTTACCCATCATTCCCTCTATACTTAATCATTCCTTATTTATTTGTTTCTTTCTATATTTGTATGGAGTATAATATCACACACTGCAAGGGGCCCATTGAGACTCTATCCCCCAGGGGCCCACATAAACCTGGAACCAGCCCTGTTACTTAAAGTGGGCCAACACCCAGGATTTGCACTATCCTGGGCTTTGGTTCACTGCCGCTGAAACCCCGATCGGGGGTGCCCCGCTGCGTGAAACCCCCCAGATCGCCCTAAAAAACTCACCTCACCCAGCTCCTACGCGAGCGCTCGTCCAATCAGAGCGCTCAGAGCGGCTGTGGTTGTCCGTCGCTTGTCCGTACATACCACAGCGGCTCTGATTGGACGAGCGCTCGCGTAGGAGCGGGGTGAGGTGAGTTTTTTAAGGCGATCTGGGGGGTTTCACGCAGCGGGGCACCCCCGATCGCTGGAGGCCGCATCTCCCGCTTCCCTCTAACAGGGAGCCTGCCCACGCCGGCCATTCACAAACAGCAAGCGCGGGTGCGCGCCCTGCTAGAGAGAAGCGCGAGATGCGGCCGCGGCTCGCGCATGCGCCATTGGAATGGGGATAAGGTAAGGTTTCTGGGCGTCCTGCGGGCTTTCACACAGTGGGGCCTCCCAATTTCGGATGCCCCGCGGGGAGGGATCTGATCGGCCCGGGATTCTTATAGATTCCCGGGCTGATCCCCCCTGGGTGTTGGTCCACTTTAAAGCGGACCAACAGTCAAAAATGACTTAAACCAGACCAACACAATAAACAGTGCTAATATACATCCCTCCCCGGGGCAATTTACATTGCTGCACATAAAAATTATTTACCATTTTCTAACTCATGCTGTGGTAAACTTTAAAAACAAGATGGCGGCTCGTGGACTTGCAGGCGACCTGCAAACAGGAAGTGCTGCTGGGCTTCCTCTTACTGTGCACTGTGCCAGTTATATCAGTTGGTCTGGTTTAAGAATAATACAGCCAGTCCAGTTATCTTGACTTACTACAGCTATGGGCAAATCCTTGATTTATTGATGGCACAAAGGGCAGACAAGGAGGTTGAATACCTGGCTTGTACACTGTATCCCTCCATTACTGAATGGAAAACATGGCGGATAATCCCTCTAAATTATTATTATTATTGAATGATTATTGAATTGAATGATTATTAATTATTGAATTATTATTATTATTATTGAATGATTATTATTATTGAATTGAATTATTATTAATTATTGAATTATTATTATTATTGTTATTGAATGGAAAACACATTTGCTTGGCAGATAATTCCTCTAAATTATTATTATTATTGAATGCTTATTATTATTGAATTGAATTATTATTATTAATTATTGAATGATTATTATTATTGAATTGAATTATTATTAATTATTGAATTATTATTATTATTATTGTTATTGAATGGAAAACACATTTGCTTGGCAGATAATTCCTCTAAATTATTATTATTATTGAATGATTATTATTATTGAATTGAATTATTATTAATTATTGAATTATTATTATTATTGAATTGAATTATTATTAATTATTGAATTATTATTATTATTATTATCGTTATTGAATGGAAAACACATTTGCTTGGCAGATAATTCCTCTAAATTATTATTATTATTGAATGATTATTATTATTGAATTGAATTATTATTAATTATTGAATTATTATTATTATTGAATTGAATTATTATTAATTATTGAATTATTATTGTTATTGAATGGAAAACACATTTGCTTGGCAGATAATTCCTCTAAATTATTATTATTATTGAATGATTATTATTATTGAATTGAATTATTATTAATTATTGAATTATTATTATTGAATTGAATTATTATTAATTATTGAATTATTATTATTATTATTATTATTGTTATTGAATGGAAAACACATCTGCTTGGCAGATAATTCCTCTAAATTTAATGGAGGTGAGGTTTCCCAGGAGCGGGTTAGCGTCGGCTGTGCAGACCTGGTAACCTGTCACTACAGGAGGCCGGATGTTGCTCTCCCCTAACGGAGGCTTTCTGTTCAAAATCCCAGAAAAATAAAGACACGATCCGGCAGCATGACTCAGTTGCACATAATATTGTGGGTGTAAAAGAAATGTGTTAAAAAAAAGGCTCCAGTTACAAGATCTCTGCAGCTGTTCTTCTGTCACCCGCCAAAGCCGCCACTTTGCAATCAGCGCGGCGGCGGCGGGCGGAGGTGTGCGAATGACAGAGAAGATGTCCCAGATTACGGCGGTCCCTGTGTCGGGCTCAGGTTGCTAGGGAAAGGAAGGCACTTCTCCTCCCGGGAGGGTATATTATTATATTATATATTAGCACCATGAGCAGGAGAATCGAGGCCACCGACACCCCTACCTGACGTCTTGTGATATGTATATGTTTATGGAACAGGTAACGGCTGCACGCAGCGCAGCCCGAGCGCATCATCCTTCGGAAGGCCCAGGAGAGTAGGAGCGGATATTCTTCTACTGTGTGTCTCTGGGGAGAATACTTGCACAGCCTCAGCAGCTAAAGTGTACCAAAACCCTTTCGGCGCGGGCCTGGAATCTAAAAGACTCCAGGGCTGGCTGCTAACCTGCCCCGAGGCATCCTAGAATGCCCCACTGTGAGGGAGGGAGATGAGGCAGCCAGCTCGCTCGGAGCCATTGAGTTAAGACGTCGTTTAGACGTGCATAGCTCAGCGGCTCCAAGCACGCTGGATGAGCGGCCGCGCATGCACCGTAGGACCGCGGTCAGGTGAGTTGATACGAGCGATCTGGGGGGGGGGGGGGGTTCACATACCGATCGGGGTGCCCCGGGGAGTGGACCAAAACCCAGGATAGTCAAAATCCTGGATTGTGGTCCACTTTAAAGTGAAACAAAACCTGGGATTTTGACTTCGCAGACCTCCCTAAATCTTTTCCCTTGTACTACAGCGCATGTGCGGGTTCTCGTCCAGTCATAGCCACTAAGCCACGCATATGTAATGTTCGCAAAGGGCTGTTTCTGGCAATCGGCCCCATCCCCAGCATGGCGCACGCTCCCTATCTGGACGGCTGGGGGAGGGAACAGCGGCCTGATGTTTACATTTTCGAGAGCACCAGAAAGCAGGCGAGCATTTCGCTGCCCCAGGGGGGGTTCACACAGCGGGCGTCCCTATCTTTTACATTTCAGTGCTGGCCACATTGGGTTTTGTTCTGCTTTAAAGCTCCTGGAAACTCTCTTCCCAACCTCCGTGCCCTCTACCCTCCCACCACCCGAGTACATGTGACACTGAATCATCATCTTGGTTTAAAAAATAACACATAGCCACACCCACTCACCGATTTCCCCAATTGGCTGAAGTGAAGGAGCCCAGCGGGCCCATGGCTGGCATCCCTCTAGTCTGAGGTGTGCTCCTGCCCCCGGCCTATCTGAGGCCTACAACGAAGCTGAGGATGGGGCCTGCTCCTAGGGTCTTTAGCCAACAATCAGGCAGAAATACTTACCAATCCACTTTTCAAAGGCTATGGCTACCACACCTGCACGTCCCCTTCTCCTCATGTTCAACCCCACCAGTGTCCACGAGCAAATTCTATTAGCTAATGCCAATCTCATGGGGGTGGGGGATTGAGAGCAGAGGTCGCACGAGGCTTTTCCCCCCAAAGAAGTAGAAATAATATTTCATCTTGGAGGAGTATTTTCAGTCACTGAGGAGTACGCAATCTGCAGGGCTTAAATTAAAGTGGACCAAAACCCACAGCGATCGGACCAGGAATCTATAAGAATCCTGGGCCGACCAAAATTAGGATGTCCCACTGTGTGATACCCCCCAGGTCACCCCATACATTTACCTTTTTTCCTGGTCCAATGGCGCATGTGCAAGCCGAGGCCGCGTCCCAGCTATCCCTCTAGCAGGGCGCGTTGCCGTGTAAGGCATTCGTGAATGGCCGGTGCGGCCACGCTCCCAGTTAGAGGGAAGTGGGGGATACAGCTCAGAGCGCGCTGATTGGACGAGCGACTGTGTATGCGCCGAAGTACCGGGGGGAGGTGAGTTAACTTCGACAATCTGGGGGGTTTCTTGCAGCGGGGCACCGGAAAGGACCAATACCCAGGATAGTCAAAATCCTAGAGGTATAGGTGGCTTTAAAGGCACATTCCAGGAAAAGTGTTGCTTTAGCTGTTTCCTGCTCTCCCTATGCTGGCTGTCAGGGGTGCCATCTTTCATTGAGGCTGCTTTATATTTAATAACAAGCCCAGGCAACGGTCTTCCCTGTGCTGGACCTCTCATGTTAGGATCTGTCATCAGTTCTGCATGTATCTTTATGGCAGACTGTAAATTCAAACACAGGACCCTGAAAATGGAGTCAGAAGAGACCCAGTTTGTTTATCAGGGAATACAAAGTGCTGGTGAATAAAAGATGCCGCCTCTGACAACCAGCATTTGGCAAGCTGTAAGCAGCTGTGTCGACAGCTTGTACCCGCAGAAGACGGGTGTCACTGGAAAGCTCTAAAACATGTCTGAGCCACTGTATATAAGTCTATCTCTATACAGTCAGGTATCATGTTCTTAGAGCTTTCCAGGAACACCGCTCTTCTGCATATACAAACGGTGAGCACAGAGATACAGAACCTTTATTTTATAGGCTGTATAAGTCATATATATATATATATATCAGGTATAACATACAAAGCTTTCCCCTCTTCTACAGATAGAAGCAGTCAGCCAGTCTTTATTTTGTAGGCTGTTCACAGGTCACAAAATAAAGGCTGTGTTGACCATTTGTATGTATAGAAGAGGGGTGTCACTGGAAAGCTTTGTTATACCCAACAGTATACAGCCTAAAAAATAAAAGGCTCAGTATACCCAACATTTGTAAATACAGAAGAGGGGTGTTGCTGGAAAGCTCTAAGAACACGGTGTCTGACTATATATATATATATGTCTTTCGGCAACCTGGGGGGGGTCATCCCTGTACACATACTCTCCTTGTTTAAAGTTAAAGTGGACCAAAGCCCAGGATTTTGACTATCCTGGGTTTTGGTCTTTGCGCCCCGAGCACCCTGATCGGGGATGCCCCACTGTGTACAACCCCCCAGGTTGCAGGATCTGACGTACCCCTCCCCCGTCCTGTGGTGCCTCTCGTCCAATCAGCGTGCTCGGATCCACTCCCGGCCCTTTGTCTAAGAGCCTGAGGTGAGCGGATTCAAGCGCAGCCACATCCCCTGCTACCCTTTAACAGGGAGCATGCCTGCGCCGGCCATTCACATATGCCTGGCGCAAGCACGTGCCCTGCTAAAGCAATAGTGGGGATGCAGCCACTGCTCGCACAGAGGAATCTAGCACCACTGGAATCTTATAGATGGGTTTTGGTCCACTATAAACCTTTCTTAAAGTGGTCCTTCACTCTGAATAAGAGCCTTACATACCCTGTACATACAGATTGCTCACATTAAAAATCATCCTACCTGCACTTACTGCATGTTATGAGCCTTTAAACATCCAAGATGGCGGCTCATGGAACATCAGGCAGCCTGCAAACAGGAAGTGCCTTCTGACTGTGCTGCTCTGCATTCTGGGATTGCTGACCTTTTCCTGTCTGAGCAAAGCCCAGCTATAACTCCGCCTCCTGTACTTTATCCCACTCTCCTGTCCTCAGTAAGTGTGATGCTTCTGAGTCAAGATGGCGCCGCCCGTATCCTAAAGTCTTGAACAGAGTTGCAGCCCAGTGGGGGAAAGAATAATAAGTGAGTGACTAAAAACTTAAAATATATTAATTATAGATGCTGGGGAATCGTTTTATAAGGGTTTGGGCTTTTCAATAAATCACGGTTTAATATCAGAGCGGAGCACCTTGTGCCCACCAAAGGGAATTATTTTTGCAGCCCATCCCTTTGTAGAACTAATGCAAAACCGCTCTCAAACGGACAATGGCAGGCAATGGCATTAATAAGGCAGCAAGGAGCTGACCCCAAGCCTGTCCCATGCGTCTCCCCATTCATTTCCTGCAGTGTGCTGTAGATGCTGTAGTACACACATGCTCATCTTGGGCCCGAGGACCATATCCGTCCCTCAAAGCCATCTGATGTGGCCCCTGACCTGCTGTGGGGAAAGGGATAAATAGAACTGACACGTAAAAGTAGTTAAAGTGGACCAACACCCAGGATTTTGACTATCCTGGGATTTGGTCCACTTCGGCGATTGGGGGTGCCCCGCTGTGTGAAACCCCCCAAAAACCCCGAAAAACTCACCTCTCCTCGCTCCCACGTGACCGCCGCTGCCAATCCCCGCCGACGGACAAGAGAGTGCGCCCGCCGCTGCCTCCCGTGCGTCACTCTTACAGGGCGCGCGCCCGCGCCGGCCATTCACAAACGGCCGGCGCGGGTGCGCGTCCTGCTAGAGGGATGAGCGGGAGGCGGCGGCGGGTGCCGCTGGATCGAGGATAAGGTAGGGATTTCGGGGATCTGGGGGGGTTTCCCGATCGGGGTGCCCCGCAGTCAGGGGTTTGATCGGTCCGGGAATAGATTCCCGGGCCGATCTTGGGAGGGTGTTGGTCCACTTTAATTCGGGTGATATAGGAGCGGCACATTGGCAAATAGAGGTGACAGCCAAGGAGGAACGTGGTGACATGAGTTGTACAACAACACCCTGGGGTCACATGTTTGGCAGAATAATTTGGTAAAATAGTTTATCTATAATAATTTTATGCCTGGAATTGGTGGGAACTTAGATGGGTTGAGTATTGGGAACATTTATAAGATATGAGACTGATGGGGAAGAACTATAAGTAAGGGACTGAAATATGGTAAGCCAATCAGCATGTGCATTGCTAGCATGTGGGATTTGAATATAGGGAAGTGGTGGAAGGACATATGAGTGGAGAGTATGGAGACAGTGGGTTTGCTGATTGCTGTAGAAAATCTTTATTATGGCATTCCAAATGAAAAGAATTCTGAGCATAAATTATTCATTATGGCCCGTGACCAGGTTACAAATCATTAAAGTGGTAGACGCTCGCCAAAAGGCTGAGAACGGCAGTTGCAGCAGAGATAAAAAAAATAAAAATTAAAGGAGGGGTAAACTTTGGAGCCCAGCTACAGCATCTACAGCACAATGCATGGAATGGAGACGAATGAGACAGGCTTCAGCTAAACTCCTTGCTGCCTGATTATTTTATTTGCCTGGACTGTCACTTTATTCACAATGTAGCATGATAAAAAGTGTGCTGCTTATTAAATAAATTACTAAATACCCGTATATACTCGAGTATAGGTCGACTCGAATATAAGCCGAGGCACCTAATTTTACCACAAAAAAATGGAACAAGTTATTGACTCGAGTATAAGCAGAGGCGGCTTTTTTCAATTGGAATTGGAGTTGACACACAGAAAGAGAGACACACACACACACACAGAAAGAGACACACACACAGAAAGAGACACAGACACACACACACACACAGAAAGAGACACACACACAGAAAGAGACACAGACACACACAGAAAGAGACACAGACACACACACACAGAAAGAGACACACACACAGAAAGAGACACACACACAGAAAGAGAGACACACACAGAAAGAGAGACACACACAGAAAGAGAGACACACACACACACACACAGAAAAAGACACAGACACACACACACACACACACACACACACACACACTGTGGGTACCTGCTGCTGCTGCTGCCGCCGCCGCCGCTCTCAGACGCGCAGGTGTCGGGGGTCAGGGTTTGGCCGAGGTTACCCTGCAGAGGGGCAGCGGCGTCCCCCTCCCCTCCTCCTCCTGCCGGTCGCTCGGCACGCAACACCCTCCATTCGGCTCCGCCTGGCAGCTGCCAGCCGCCGCCGTTCTCATACACACACCAGCACTTCCTGGCTGTTGCGCGCTGGTCGTCGGTGGGCGTGCCCCATATGGCCGGCGTCCAATGAAAACATTGGACGCCGCCCATTGATGACCAGCGCGCAGCAGCCTGGAAGTGCCGGTCAGTGTGCGAATGTGTGTGCGTGTTTGTGTGTATGAGAGCAGCGGGTACAGCAGGGACCCGCAGCGGCCGCCCCTCACCCTCCAGCATCTGTTGGGTTCGGGGTTGCGGCCTTCCCTGGCAGTCCGCCTCTGGACTCGAGTATAAGCCGAGGCGGCTTTTTTCAGCCCAAAAAGTGGGCTGAAAAACTCGGCTTATTCTCGAGTATATACGGTAAATAACAAACTCACAGAACAACCCAGAAACCTGGTTAAAGTGGACCAAAACCCACATATATCGGCCCGGGAATCTATAAGATTAGGATCCGCTCGCCTTAGACGAAGGGGCGGGAGCGGATCTGAGCGTGCTAATTGGACGAGAGGTGAGTTTGTTCGGGAGACGAGGGGGTTTCACACAGCGGAGCACCTCGGATCAGGGTGCCCCAGGGGCAAGGACCAGAACCCAGGATAGTTCCAAGGTTCAGGAGTTTTTAAGAAGAAACTTAATGATGGAACAAGGGGGCCCAACCTGAAGCTAGTCGGGGGGAAGATCAGGAGCGAGGTTAGAAAGGTTCCCATCAGACGCTGGTCATCTAAGGTCAACCACTCTACAGCCTACACACCACCGATACAGAACCATTAAAAACACAGAAATGGAACATTTTATGGTCTTGTATGGAAAATCCGAGGCCAGGCGGCATCCAAAGACTGACGCTGGCTCCGGAACCTGCCAACATAAATGTTTCCATAAGTGCGATGTGTCTTGGCCCCGATGTAGAGCGAGGTGCACACCTCAGTTACTCGCCAGCACCCAGAGATCAGCAGCTGCCACGTCTCCGCTTACAGCCGGCAATACCCCCGAGGAGAAAGTGGATCCTCTCCCAGAGCCTCACACGTGGCCCAAGGAATTAACCCCTCGTGTAGCAGCGGCACGCTGGTCATTGCAGTCCAACAGCATGAAATGGGGTGGCAGACGATTTCTACCTTATTTCTTATACGTGTCATCCCATCTAACAGTGGCTGGGTAAATGCGGCGGGTTATTGCCCAGGATGATTCCCGGCTATGTGTATAAGTAGTAACGTTATCTCATTATCATTCCTCACTTTGCTCCAACTAAAGATATCTTGCTTCCTTCACAGATTTTTATAATGAAGAAATAACAGGGCGACCAGCAGAAAGAGGGAACAAATTACTCATAGGGATCTCAGAGACAGGGCAGGCTCCAGGTTTGTGGGGGCCCTTGGGCAAGGAAGTCTTACTGGGCCCTAAAGTAGTGTCTCACGTGATGTCCCCTTTTTTAGCCCCTCTGCCACAAATGGGTCATCTGCTACTTATCGCCCTCCAGTCCTTATTGCCTTCCCTATAACCACCAATCATCCTCTAGTCCTTATTGCCTTCCCTATAGCCACCAATCATCCTCCAGTCCTTATTGCCTTCCCTATAGCCACCAATCATCCTCTAGTCCTTATTGCCTTCCCTATAACCACCAATCATACTCCAGTCCTTATTGCCTTCCCTATAGCCACCAATCATCCTCTAATCCTTATTGCCTTCCCTATAGCCACCAATCATCCTCTAATCCTTATTGCCTTCCCTATAGCCACCAATCATCCTCTAGTCCTTATTGCCTTCCCTATAGCCACCAATCATCCTATAGTCCTTATTGCCTTCCCTATAACCACAAATCATCCTCTAGTCCTTATTGCCTTCCCTATAGCCACCAATCATCCTCTAGTCCTTATTGCCTTCCCTATAACCACCAATCATCCTATAGTCCTTATTGCCTTCCCTATAACCACCAATCATCCTCTAGTCCTTATTGCCTTCCCTATAACCACCAATCATCCTCTAGTCCTTATTGCCTTCCCTATAACCACCAATCATCCTCTAATCCTTATTGCCTTCCCTATAACCACCAATCATCCTCTAGTCCTTATTGCCTTCCCTATAGCCACCAATCATCCTCTAGTCCTTATTGCCTTCCCTATAACCACCAATCATACTCCAGTCCTTATTGCCTTCCCTATAGCCACCAATCATCCTCTAATCCTTATTGCCTTCCCTATAGCCACCAATCATCCTCTAGTCCTTATTGCCTTCCCTATAACCACCAATCATACTCCAGTCCTTATTGCCTTCCCTATAGCCACCAATCATCCTCTAATCCTTATTGCCTTCCCTATAGCCACCAATCATCCTCTAATCCTTATTGCCTTCCCTATAGCCACCAATCATCCTCTAGTCCTTATTGCCTTCCCTATAGCCACCAATCATCCTATAGTCCTTATTGCCTTCCCTATAACCACAAATCATCCTCTAGTCCTTATTGCCTTCCCTATAGCCACCAATCATCCTCTAGTCCTTATTGCCTTCCCTATAACCACCAATCATCCTCTAGTCCTTATTGCCTTCCCTATAACCACCAATCATCCTCTAGTCCTTATTGCCTTCCCTATAACCACCAATCATCCTCTAATCCTTATTGCCTTCCCTATAACCACCAATCATCCTCTAGTCCTTATTGCCTTCCCTATAGCCACCAATCATCCTCTGGTCCTTATTGCCTTCCCTATAGCCACCAATCATTCTCTAATCCTTATTGCCTTCCCTATAACCACCAATCATCCTCCAGTCCTTATTGCCTTCCTTATAGCCACCAATCATCCTCTAGTCCTTATTGCCTTCCCTATAGCCACCAATCATTCTCTAGTCCTTATTGCCTTCCCTATAGCCACCAATCATCCTCTAATCCTTATTGCCTTCCCTATGGCCACCAATCATCCTCTAGTCCTTATTGCCTTCCCTATAGCCACCAATCATCCTCTAGTCCTTATTGCCTTCCCTATAACCACCAATCATCCTATAGTCCTTATTGCCTTCCCTATAACCACCAATCATCCTCTAGTCCTTGTTGCCTTCCCTATAGCCACCAATCATCCTCTAGTCCTTATTGCCTTCCCTATAGCCACCAATCATCCTCTAGTCCTTATTGCCTTCCCTATAGCCACCAATCATCCTCTAGTCCTTATTGCCTTCCCTATAGCCACCAATCATCCTCCAGTCCTTATTGCCTTCCCTATAACCACCAATCATCCTCTAGTCCTTATTGCCTTCCCTATAACCACCAATCATCCTATAGTCCTTATTGCCTTCCCTATAACCACCAATCATCCTCTAGTCCTTATTGCCTTCCCTATAGCCACCAATCATCCTCTGGTCCTTATTGCCTTCCCTATAGCCACAAATCATCCTCTAGTCCTTATTGCCTTCCCTATAACCACCAATCATCCTCTAGTCCTTATTGCCTTCCCTATAACCACCAATCATCCTCTAGTCCTTATTGCCTTCCCTATAGCCACCAATCATCCTCTGGTCCTTATTGCCTTCCCTATAGCCACCAATCATCCTCTAGTCCTTATTGCCTTCCCTATAACCACCAATCATCCTCTAGTCCTTATTGCCTTCCCTATAGCCACCAATCATCCTATAGTCCTTATTGCCTTCCCTATAACCACCAATCATCCTATAGTCCTTATTGCCTTCCCTATAGCCACCAATCATCCTATAGTCCTTATTGCCTTCCCTATAACCACCAATCATCCTCTAGTCCTTATTGCCTTCCTTATAGCCACCAATCATCCTCTAGTCCTTATTGCCTTCCCTATAGCCACCAATCATCCTATAGTCCTTATTGTCTTCCCTATAACCACCAATCATCCTCTAGTCCTTATTGCCTTCCCTATAGCCACCAATCATCCTCTAGTCCTTGTTGCCTTCCCTATAGCCACCAATCATCCTCTAATCCTTATTGCCTTCCCTATAGCCACCAATCATCCTCTAGTCCTTATTGCCTTCCCTATAGCCACCAATCATCCTCTAGTCCTTATTGCCTTCCCTATAGCCACCAATCATCCTCTAGTCCTTATTGCCTTCCCTATAGCCACCAATCATCCTCTGGTCCTTATTGCCTTCCCTATAGCCACCAATCATCCTCTAGTCCTTATTGCCTTCCCTATAGTAGCCAATCATCCTCTGGTCCTTATTGCCTTCCCTATAGCCACCAATCATCCTCTAGTCCTTATTGCCTTCCCTATAACCACCAATCATCCTCTAATCCTTATTGCCTTCCCTATAGCCACCAATCATCCTCTAGTCCTTGTTGCCTTCTCTACTGCCACCAAGCGCCCCTCTGCCCTCACTGTTTGCTCCGCTGCCACTAAAGACTCCACCATTGCTGTCAGTTGTCACCTGGTTCCTGCCCCTTTCTGAGCTTCCATCAATTGCCCTTCATTCCAGGCCACCTTCTCCATTGTTGCTGACCTTCCCCTGTTTCTGAGGCCAGCCATGAGCAGGTCTACACACAATACTCAGCATACGATTGTTCAGGTCCACTGTAAAATAATAAGATGGCCAAGTCTGAAGATGCCAGGGGCCCTGGAAATTGCCCAGGTTTGCCCTGTGCTGGCGCCGGCCCTGCTCATAGAGACACACTTCCTGTCGCCTCAAACTTAAAAACATCTCACACATCCGTCCTTTCCTCTCACCTGATACCACTAAAATGAGCACGCCCTGGTCATATCCCGATTGGATTACTGCAACATTCTTCTTTGTGGCTTACCAACTAACAGACTTGCATCTCTCCAATCTATCCTGAACTCTGCTGCTCGCCTCATCCATCTCTCCTCTCACTCATCCAGCTCTGCTGCTCTCTGCCAATCCCTGCACTGGCTGCCAGTCCCACAGCAAATCATGTTCAAGACTTTCGCCTACAAAGCTCTCCCCAACCAGGCCCCTCCTTACATATCATCTCTAACCCAACAATATCAACCTAGACGCAGCCTCCGCTCTGCTGCTGACCTTCTCCTGTCCTCCACTCTGGTCACCTTCTCTCATGCCCGCCTCCAGGACTTCTCACATGCAACTCCAATCTTCTGGAATGCCCTCCGCCACCCTATCCACCACTCCACAACCCTCAAAGGTGCCCTTAAAACCCACCTGTTCAGACAAGCATACAATCTGGCCTAATTATTTTATTTGCCTGGACTGGGCCTTTATTTACAATGTAGCACGATATAAAGTGTACTGTTTATTAAGTAAATTGGACCAAAACCCACCGCGATCGGCCCGGGAATCTATAAGATCCAAAATCGGGAAGCCCCGCTGTGTGAAACCCCCCAGATTGCCCTATACACTCACCTTGTGTACTGGTCCAATGGCGCATGCGTGAGCTGCGGCCGCATCCCCGCTATCCCTCTATCAGGGCCTGTGCCAGCCATATGTGAATGGCCGGCGCGGGCATGTTCCCTGTAGCGGAAGATGCGGCCATCAGCGCACTCAGAGCCGCTCGCCTTAGACACCGTGACATCAGCGGCTCAGAGTGAGCTAATTGGACGAGTGGCCGTGCATACCCGTAGGACCGGGAAGAGGTGAGTTGGCTTCGGTGATCTGGGGGGTTCCATGCAGCGGGGCACCCCGATCAGGGAAAGGACCAAAACCCAGGATAGTCAAAATCCTGGGTTTTGGTCCACTTTAAGCAATTCTCTAAAGGGCGCATGCCACAAAGCTCAATCCTGACTGCTTGTGATCCTTCCCCCTCGTCTCCTCCCCTCATCCTTTATACTGTAAGCTCTAAAGGGCCGGGCTCTCTCTCCTACTGTATCTTGTATTCAGAATATTCATTGTAAACTCTGTAGCACTGCATTTGTAATAGTCTATGTACTGTATGTTTCTACCCTGTCTGTAATTACTACTTTGTACAGCGCTACAGAAGATGATGGTGCTATATAAAGAAACAATAATAATAATAATAATAGGGAAGAACCAAAGATGAGAGGAAGGAGACAGCTTGGATACCTTTCATAGACACATAGAAAGGTGATGGCAGAAGGAGACCATACAGTCCATAGTCTGCCCTTATGTATATACTGTATGTTCTCTTTTTATCTTTCATTGCTAGAACCTGCAGCATCACTACAGCAGCCACCTAAGCCTCTGATACTTCACTGTCTCACTGGAATTAGTTCCCATCGTATTCATCCTACCTGCATCTACTGCGTGTTATGAGCGTTTTAACATCCAAGATGGCGGCACATGGATTATCAGGCTGCCTGCAAACAGGAAGTGTCTTCTGACTGTACCGCTCTGCATTCTGGCATTGCTGTCATTTCCCTGACCCCAGCTCTGCTCTGTCTGGGCAAAGCACAGCTATAACCCCACACTTTTGCACCTCCTCCTCTCCTCAGTATGTGATGCTTCTGAGGCAAGATGCATCCTAGAGTCCTGAACAGAATTGCAGCCCAGTGGGGGAAAGAATAAAAGTAAGCGACTAAAAAAGTAACATCTATTAATTTTAGATGCTGGGGAATAGTTTAAAGTGGACCAAAACCCTGGATTTTGACTATCCTGGGTTTTGGACCTATCCCCTGGGGCGCCCCAGGGTGCCCTGCTGTGTGAAACCCCCCAGATCGCTGAGCACAACTGACCTCTTCCTGGTCCTACGGCACATGCGTGGCCAATCAATCGTCCAATCAATGCACTGCGTTGTCTAAGGCCAGCGGCTCCAAACGCTCGAGTCAAAAAACATGGTTTTAATATACTTTAAAGTGGACCAAAATTCACGCTGATCGGCCTGGGAATCTATAAGAACGATTCCCTCCCCCCGGGGCATCCCAATTTTGGATGCCCCGCTGTGTGAAACCCCCCAGGTCACCCCACACACTTACTTTGTTTCCCAGTCCAACAGCGCATGAGCCAGCCGCATCCCCACTATCCCTCTAGCAGGACGCGTGCCCGTGCCAGGAATTCCTGAATGAAAAGCAGGGGATGCAGCCACCAGCGCAATCGGAGCCGCTGACCTTAGACAACGTGACGCCAGCGGCTCCGAGCACGCTGACTGGACGAGGGACCAGGAAGAAGTAAGTTGGCATCGGCGATCTGGGGGGTTCCACACAGTGGGGCATCCCCGATCGGCGTGCCCCGGGGAAAGGACCAAAACCCAGGATAGTCAAAATCCTGGGTTTTGGTCCGCTTTAAAGGGCAAGTCCTCTTTCGATGGAAATTTTAAAAGTGTATATTTGTTTATGCTGAAGGTGCTGAGCTGATCTGGTATTTTTAATTTTTTCATTTGTTAGCTAATATGTTTTATGGAAGCATTTTTCACTATCTGCAATCTGTTGCTATTGGCAACCATACACCAAGAAGAGAAGTGAGCCCTGTACACACAGAACACCGTTGCTATGGTAACAGCTGAGGTGAGGGAGCTCACTCAACTCCACACATGCCCGGCAGCAATGTTCCGTGCATCTGTCTGCAATCTGTTGCTATTGGCAACATACACCATGCCTGCACTTGGTGTACATTGCCAATAGCAACAGATTGCAGATAGAGAAAATGTTAAAATGCCAGATCAGCTTAGAACATTTATGACATCATCTTGCCGCATACAAATATACACTTTCAAAAATTCAATCAAAAGTGGACTTAAACCCACATTTTTAATTAGCATCTCCTGAATTGCTTTCCCCATGAAGAGCACCTATTACTAATTTTCACTGCTTCTGCTTCACTCTAATCCCAGATAATAGCGCCTGTTTTAGCTGTTAAGCTCCGCCTCCTCCATTCATTACCACTGTTGTGTGTGGCAATGATTTCCTGTCCCCCACTGGTTGGATCTCTGCTAGGAAAAGGTGAGTATCTCTGTAATGCAGGGCTCACTGATAACATGAGGGGATAGGTTTGGGCAGCTTAAAGTGGACCAAAACCCATGCCAATAGCCCAGTGTGGGCATGCTCCCTGTTAGAGGGAAGTGGGGGATGCCGCTACCAGCGCGCTCGAAGCCGCCGGTCTTAGACGAAGCCTTAGACGTGAGGTGAGTGGCTCCGAGCGTGCTGATTGGACAAGGTCCATGAAAAATTTCCATTGTCCAGCACTCAAGTGTTCCTTAAAATTTCTCTGTTTATTGGTCAAGTTAAAAGTTACATGGTTTCCATTCCAAGAAAAGTTCACATATTACGCGTTTCAGGCAACATCCTGTGCCCTTCCTCATATGATATGATTACGCGTTTCAGGCAACATCCTGTGCCCTTCCTCATATGATATGATTACGCGTTTCAGGCAACATCCTGTGCCCTTCCTCATATATGATTACGCGTTTCAGGCAACATCCTGTGCCCTTCCTCATATGATATGATTACGCGTTTCAGGCAACATCCTGTGCCCTTCCTCATATGATATGATTACGCGTTTCAGGCAACATCCTGTGCCCTTCCTCATATGATATGATTACGCGTTTCAGGCAACATCCTGTGCCCTTCCTCATATGATATGATTACGCGTTTCAGGCAACATCCTGTGCCCTTCCCCATATGATATGATTACGCGTTTCAGGCAACATCCTGTGCCCTTCCCCATATGATATGATTACGCGTTTCAGGCAACATCCTGTGCCCTTCCCCATATGATATGATTACGCGTTTCAGGCAACATCCTGTGCCCTTCCTCATATGATATGATTACGCGTTTCAGGCAACATCCTGTGCCCTTCCCCATATGATATGATGGTGAGCCTCAGTGCATCTGTGGAAGCTGCAGTGGGATTGAGCTGGCCGTCTACACTTTCATGATTGGACAAGCACCTGCGCATGCGCCGTAAGAGGTGAGTTGGCATCGGCGATCTGGGGGGTTTCACACAGCGGGGCATCCCCGATCGAGGTGCCTCGGGGTCAATAAACAAAACTTAGGATAGTCAAAATCCTGGGTTTTAGTCCACTTTAAAGCAGAACAAATCTCTGGATTTTATATTTCCCGGGTTTTGGTTCATGCCCAGAGGCATCTGAAATTGGGATGCCCCGCTGTGTGAAATCCCCTAGAACACCCTATGGTGTCCTATGGCGCATACACGGGCTCTCATCCAATCAGAGCCATTTGCTGTGCATATGTAAAACATACAGTTTTATATAGACAGCTCGTCCATTGGGAGAGCGAGTGGCCGCACCCCCCAGTAGTGTGCGCTCCCGTCCCAGCCAATCAGCCCAAACATGCAGAGGTGTGGCCGGCCGTACATCACCGATGGCGCCAGGAAGCAGGTGACTTCTGCGGCACCCCAAAGGGGGCTTCACACAGCATTTGGGATGACTGTGGGGAAGGCCAGCAGCCAGCCCTGGAATCTTTAGGTTCGCTTTAAACTACAGAGCTAAGAACAACCCTGGCACCCAACCCAACTGACACCCACGGCCAGCCTTAGGGTAGGTGTCACCCTATGCAAGATTTCAGCATTGGGGCCCCCAGGGGGGAACCTGTAATGAGGCCATGTGAGGCAGCACTCCGGGGGGGGAGGGGTGAAAATCACTGTTTTTTATTATTATTATGTTTTATATTTCATTAGTGGTTTAATGGGGACTGGGGCCACTGCTGCACGCTGCCATGTTTCTAAGTCGATCATTGGTAGCTCAGTGGCCTTAGCCCCGCCCCCTGGGTTGCTCTATTGAGGAGTGGAGCTATGTGTCCTGGGATCAGACAGATGACAGGTTCACCCCTGCACCCCCCCCCTCCCAGAAGAGAACAGAGGGAGACAGAGTGATGGGGCTAGGGAAACAGGGGGAAGGCAGAAAAAGGAAGACAGAAGGTAGACAAGAGAGAAACAAGGAGAAAAGATAAAACAAATTCAAGGAATGCGACAAGATCAATGTGGAGAGAATGTGGGAATGAGAGAAAATGAGAGAGCTAGAGAGAACAAAAAAAGAGAGCAAGAGAGAGAGAGAATAAAAGAAAGCAAGAGAGAAAGAAAGAGAGCTTGAAAGGGAAAGAGAGATACAAGAAAGAAAAAAAGAAAGAGAAAGAGGAAAAAGCAAGAGACAAAAAGCAAAAAGGAGAGAGAATAAAAGAAAGAAAGAGAGAGAGAAAGAAAGAAAGATATGTAGAAAGAGATAGAGAACGGAAGGGAAAGAGAAAGATACAAGAAAGAAAAAAGGAAGATACAGGACGGAAGAAAGAAACTGTGAAAGAGAGAGAGGATGAGAGAGAAAGCAAGGAAGAAAAAAGAGACAGAAAGAAAGAAAGATAGTAAAGAAAGAATGAGAGCGAGAAAGAAAGGGGAAAAGAAAGATGGAGGGATGGTAAAAAAGTAGGAAGATGTGAAAAGGCTGACAGGAGAAAGGTGACAAGAGAAAGATGGAGGGAATGTGGAAACGACATGAAAAATGGGTGGGGGGGAGTTACGGAAAGAGAGGAAAATTGAGGGATCATGAAATTAAAGGAAAATACAAAAAGAAGGAAAAGGTAAAATATAATGCTAAAGAAATGTACAGGTAAGAAAAAAGGGGAGATGGAAAGATGGAAAGAAAGAAAGGGAGATGGAAAGAAAGAAGGGGAGATGGAAAGAAAGAAGGAGAGATGGAAAGAAGAAAAGAAAGAAGGAGAGATGGAAAGAAGAAAAGAAAGAAGGAGAGATGGAAAGATGGAAAGAAAGAAGGGGAGATGGAAAGAAGAAAAGAAAGAAGGAGAGATGGAAAGAAGAAAAGAAAGAAGGAGAGATGGAAAGAAGAAAAGAAAGAAGGAGAGATGGAAAGATGGAAAGAAAGAAGGAGAGATGGAAAGATGGAAAGAAAGAAGGGGAGATGGAAAGAAGAAAAGAAAGAAGGGGAGATGGAAAGAAGAAAAGAAAGAAGGAGAGATGGAAAGAAGAAAAGAAAGAAGGGGAGATGGAAAGAAGAAAAGAAAGAAGGAGAGATGGAAAGATGGAAAGAAAGAAGGGGAGATGGAAAGATGGAAAGAAAGAAGGGGAGATGGAAAGATGGAAAGAAAGAAGGAGAGATGGAAAGAAGAAAAGAAAGAAGGAGAGATGGAAAGATGGAAAGAAAGAAGGGGAGATGGAAAGATGGAAAGAAAGAAGGGGAGATGGAAAGAAGAAAAGAAAGAAGGAGAGATGGAAAGAAGAAAAGAAAGAAGGGGAGATGGAAAGATGGAAAGAAAGAAAGGGAGATGGAAAGAAAGAAGGGGAGATGGAAAGAAGAAAAGAAAGAAGGAGAGATGGAAAGATGGAAAGAAAGAAGGAGAGATGGAAAGAAAGGAGAGATGGAAAGATGGAAAGAAAGAAGGAGAGAGGGAAAGAAGAAAAGAAAGAAGGAGAGATGGGGGTATATTGAAAAAATAGAGGCCAGCTGATCCAGTTGAGAGCTTCTAGCGCCCCCTTACTAAGAGTTTGGGGTGGCGCCCTGTGCGACCTCGCACTCCCCAAAGGTCGGCCATGCTGCCCATCAGACACTATTGGGGGACACCAGGATGGGGGGGGGGGCACCTCACATTTATCCGGCTGTCAGTTTGAATGCTTACAATAACAGTATAGATCTGACCACATCAGCTCCTGTGCGTCCGAGTGCTCTGTACGGCGCTGCGCTATAGGTCAGCGCTACATAACAGAGAAGAAATAAAATGATCAGCTGCTTATTATCATTGCACGAGCGAGCGATCGCCATTGGCTGAACCCCCCCCCATTGCAGGCAGCGGGGGACGCCGGCTCTGAGCCTGGAGACCACAACAAAAGAATGAAATTAGACAGAAGCCATCCCATTGTAGCCAGTGGCCAGGCAGCCAAAGGGTTAATGGCTGCGTGTCCTGAGCTGCCCAGAGCCATGTGCTGGGGGACACCCTGGCTGTACAACCCCCCCATTAATGGCAGGTATAGATTGGGGGTGTGATTGTACAATATGGGGGGGGGGGTAAAATGGAGGGGCTCATACACAGCAAGGAAAGTTCAGGATAGCACCCCCCCGCCCCCCGCACAGTGCCCATCATAAAGGTGGCAGTGCCCACCCTGGCCAGCAATGACAGTATAACACCCCCCCCCACACACACACACACACACACACACCTCCCATCACAGTCCCCCCACATATATATAAAAGTTCACTTACCCCCTCCGCTGCCCCCCTGTCACCTGTCAGCAGTCACAGGAGAGGCAATGCGCTGTCAGGATGCCCCCATCAGCTGCTGCCCCCTCCTTCCTGCCCTCCTGCCGCTGCCGCTCTGACACTCTCCTGCCACAGCTCCGCTGCAGCTCAGCCCAGACTGCCGTTACCGCGGCAACCCGCACACCCGCCCCCTCATAGCCGAACGTCTGACTGACAGCGGCGCTTAGCCAATCAGCGTAGCGCGGGAGACTCCTGCAGTTGCCTGGTAGATGGAGAGAGTGGCTCACGGTGCTCCAGTCCCATTGTATGGCGGCCTGTGCCAGTCACACAGCAATACTGCTGGATAATAATGAATAAAAAGGGCCATTACTGGGCTACTGATTGACCATGATAATGGGAATATATATGGATAAAACAAAAAAAAATATATATATATATATATATATATACGCACACATACCTCACAAGTGTGATTTGTCCCTCATTGTTCTCCTTTGCCCCTCTTTGAGGTTTAAACTGGACCTTCACCATGATTTATTGAAAAGCCTAAACCCTTTTAAAACGATTCCCAGCGTCTAAAATTAATATATTTTACGTTTTTAGTCACTTATTATTCTTTCCCCCACTGTGCCGCAACTCTGTTCAGGACTTTAGGATACGGGTGCCGCCATCTTGACTCTGAAGCATCACACTTACTGAGGATAGGAGAGTGGGATAAAGTACAGGGGGGATGTTATAGCTGTGCTTTGCTCAGACAGAGCAGAGCTGGGGTCAGGAAAAGGTCAGCAATCCCAGAATGCAGAGCAGCACAGTCAGAAGGCACTTCCTGTTTGCAGGCTGCCTGATGTTACATGAGCCGACATCTTGGATGTTTAAAGGCTCATAACATGCAGTAGATGCAGGTAGGATGATTTTTAATGTGATGTACAGGGTGTGGGGAACATATAAGATAGGCTTTTATTCAGGGTGGAGGTCCGCTTTAACCTGCAGATCTACATCAATAAATATTCATTTATCTATTTAAAGTGTTTCTATTGTTTTAAATGTTAGAACCTATCTCCTATCCATCAATAAATGAGGGGGCGTCGTGTAATTTAACAAATGTCCCCCTTTCATGCCTCCCAAGTGTCCCTGATTTGGAGGGACTGTCCCTCGTTGTTCTCATTTGTCCCTATTTGAGGTGTAAATTGCAGATCTGCAGCAATAAATGATTCATTTGCCTATTTAAAGTGTTTCTATTGCTGTAACTGTTACACCCCATCTCCTATCCATCCCTCAATGAAGGGGTGTGGATTAATTTAACAAATGTCCCTCTTTCATACCCCCCAAGTGTCCCTGATTTGGAGGGACTGTCCCTCTTTGGAGTCCATGTCTCCCTGTTCCTCTCATTTGTCCCTCTTTGAGGTGTAACTTTCATATATGCAGCAATAAATGATTCATTTGCCTATTTAAAGTGTTACTATTGTAACTGTTACACCCCATCTCCTATCCATCGCTCAATGAGGGGGCGTGGCTTAATTTAACAAATGTCCCTCTTTCCCATCCTAAAAAGTTGGGAGGTATGATATATATATTAAAGCAAGGGTTTCAAGTCATATAGTTTTCCAAAGAAAACATTCCACCCCCTCTCAGCAAAAACCCTGAGGTGTGAAACCCCCACGATCACCCAGAAATATCCTTCCCCCTGGTCCTAGGACATATCCAGGGGCATAACTTGAGGGGGTGCGACCCCAGAAGATCAAGAGGGCCCATCATTGTTGCTCCTCCACCCTATTTATCACCATCATTTAGAGAAAGGAAGCACCAGTAGCCCCGCTGTGTGAAACCCCCCAGGTCGCCCATACACAGGGCAGGTCGCCCATACACAGGGCAGGTCGCCCATACACAGGGTAGGCCCGGTCAGCTGCTGAGCGCCCACACCCCCAGGGGGGCCCACTGACAGCTGGCGCAGAGCTGCTAAAAAACAAATATATAATAACTTTTACTCACCTGCGGGATTGCAGCCACCAAAGCTGGCCCCTGCGCCCTGTCCTACAAGCCCTGCATAGATGGTCCCAGGCTGGTTATGCTGGGTAGGGGGGGGACCCCATGTCATTTCTTTCTGGATTTTTAAGGGTTTTTAACCCTTACAATTCCAAAAGAAAATGGGGTTCCCCCCAAGGAGGGACCTTATGTCTTTTTTTTTTTAATTAACCCCTTGTGTTCTGTCGGCCAGAAGGTATAAAAGGCTTCCAGCAGCAGCAGGAGACCCCTATACCAGTTCACAAGGCTTAGGGACTGGCAAGTGAGGGTTTGTAGCCTGCAGGGCGGGAGGGCACAGAAGCTGTTCTATTCCATGGAATTTATAGACCCCTGACCCGCGACTCTCCACCACAAAGGGGCCCACTAAGACTATGCCGCCCGAGGGCCCACATAAACCTGGAGCCGGCCTTGCCCATACACTTAACTTTTCCACTCCCTGTTAGAGGGTAGCTGGGTATGTAGTCGCCAGCGTGCTCGCCTTAGACATAGGCTTAGACGAAGGGACGTCAGCGGATCTGAGTGCGCTGATTGGACGAGCGGCCAGCAGAGCACGCACGATCAGGCCCGGGGTGGGTGCCCCTTGCACCCCCCTCATAATCTGGCCCTGCCCATCACCCCCAGGGCCGGCTCCAGGTTTATGTGGGCCCTTGGGCGGCATGGTCTCAGTGGGCCCCTTTGTGATGAAGTCGCTTCACAACACTGAGGGACATCCCAAATCTGGATGCCCCCTAAGGATCAAAAGAAAAAAAGACAAACCTTCTTTAAAAGGAAGAAAAAACAACAACTTACCTCTACAGTGCTTACCCCCCACCCCCTTCCCAGCACGGTCTCCTTATTGCCGCCTGCTGTTTGATCACCCGCAGCCCCTTCCTCTCTTCCTGGTGGGGACAGCACAGGCAGCATTGGAAGCTTATTGCTGTATAGTGTTGTCCCCGCACACCCCAGAGGCCAGCCCTGTCAGTGGGGGCCCCCAGCAGCTGCCCCGCCTTGCCGGGTGCTGACGCCGGCCCTGATCACCCGCAAACTGGTTTAAAGTGTCCTACTTTGAGGACCCCAAAACATGGTCAGTTTATATTAACATGGTCAGCTTATATTAAGCGTGATGTCATTCTGGGGCAGCCTGGATTTTGCTGGGTACAGGGGTGTCAGTGATAGAAAAGCCATGTGATGCAGCTTCATTTTCACCATCACCCTGCAGACACCCATATCTGCTACAAAGACCTTTCTACATGTAAACCTGCACACAGCACCCGGAGATCTTCTTCTTTTATTCTGCGCACAAATACTTGACTTATGGCGCTGACATCTGTAATGAAATTGATTTCTCTAGCTGGCCATGCGTGACCCCTAGACGACTAATGGAGGATCGGAAAAAGGGATGTGTGTGTGTATTATAAACCAGTGTTAGGACCCTTTGCATCACTCCATAGCAGGCGTACAAAATGAAAAGATGACCCGTTCCACATCTGTGACCTGTGATCAGATTGAAGTGGACAATGTATGGAGTGTATAAATGAAGCGTCAGCCAGCAAGACAATCTCATAACAACCTTAGATGTAATAATACCGTTTTGTGAGTACTCACCTTTAAAACGGATATTATAAGTGTGACATACACTCCGCTTCAACTCTTCATGACATTTGGGTAATCTCCAGTAGAGGGCGAACTTCTGCAGAGATGAATATGCAAAAAAGAAAGCCCCTCCCGGTCCATATATACCTGGGACCCCCCACCAATTCCCCAGTGTAAAAAAGCAGTAAGGGGACCAGGAAGAACCAAATATAACCATACTAACAACATAAACAATGGTTCACCATATAAAGGATCCGGAATACCAAAAAGGGTGGGGTGAAGCGGAGTGTATGTCACACTTATAATATCCGTTTTAAAGGTGAGTACTCACAAAACGGTATTATTCCAAGTGTGACATACACTCCGCTTCAACTCTTCATGACATTTGGGACATCCAATAGCAGTGTCCGTCATGGGTGGGAACCATAAACAGTAAAGAATGCACCAACTAAAACCACTGCAGCCTGCAGAACCTTGCGGCCAAAAACGCCATCCGCTGAGGCCCGCACATCAACCTTGTAAAACTTGGAAAAAGTGTGAACGGAAGACCAAGTAGCAGCCTTACAAACTTGTTCAACCGAAGCCTGGTGCTGAAAAGCCCAGGATGCACCAACAGCACGAGTAGAATGAGCAGTGATCTGAAAAGTGGGATCCTTCCCCTTGGCAGAGTAGGCCCTAATAACGGCCTGACAAATCCATTTACTAATGGTAGACTTGACAGGCGCCAAACCCCTCTTGGGCCCGGAGGGCACCACAAAAAAGGCGTCCGTCTTCCGGAATGGTGAAGTAGCCACCAGATAGTACTTAACACATCTAACGACATCCAGAGAGTGCAAGGCCCTCTCCTTGTCGTTGCTAGGCTTAGGGCACAAGGAAGGAAGCACAATGTCCTGATTGAGGTGAAAAGCAGAGACAACCTTTGGCAGAAAGTCTGGTTTAAAGCGGAAAACCACCTTGTCCTGGTGTCTCTCAAAGTAGGGGGCCTGAATGGACAGAGCCGCCAACTCAGAAAACGTCGAACAGAGGTTATGGGCACCAAAAATGGCAACCTTTAAGGAAAAAAATATGGAACGCTTCACGAATTTGCATGTCATCCTTGCGCAGGGGCCATGCTAATCTTCTCTGTATCGTTCCAATTTTAGTATATGTCCTGCCGAAGCGAGGACTGAAAATGGATAGTGCAACATCCTGCACTGGTTCAAAAGGAGGACCCTGAAGGGCAGACAACACCAAATTTAAATCCCAAACCGGCAACATGGGTTTGCGAGGAGGACGCACATGAGTGACCCCCAGGAAAAAGGTCTTAACCAAAGGATGAAGAGCGAAAGACCTCTGAAAGAAAACCGCCAGAGCGGAAACCTGCCCCTTCAGAATACTAAGCTGAAACCCCATGGCTAGACCATGCTGAAGGAACTCCAGAATGCGAGGGATGGAGGGCCCTAGCCACACACCAAGCAATGTAGGACCGCCAGGTCCTGTAGTAGATAATAGAGGAAGATTTCTTCCTAGCCCGACAAGCGTCCGGACAACCGCTTCAGACAAACCTTTTTCTCTTAGAATGGAGGTATCAGCAGCCACGCCGTCAAAGCCAGCGTTTGTGAATTGGGGTAACAAAGCTGACCTTGCGTGATCAGATCCGGAACTAGAGGCAGCCTGTACTGATCGACCGCCAACCGCACGATGTCCGCGAACCACACCTGTCTTGGCCACCTTGGGGCCACCAGGATTGCTGGCACACCCTCGGGAACCAGCTTGCGTACCACCTTGCCCACCATGGGAAAAGGAGGAAACAGATACAGGAGACCGAGCTCCTGCCAGGACAGAGACATGGCATCCACTGCCAGAGCCAGAGAGTCCTGGGACAGAGACACAAATGCAGGAAGCTTGTGATTATGACGAGAGGCAAACAGATCCACCTCCGGCATCCCCACCTGCGACAGAGGGAAAGAAAGACCTCGTTGCTGAGGGACCATTCCCCCCGGCGAGAGACCCCCCCGGCGAGAGGCCCCCCTGCTCAGGGAGTCCGCCTCCAGGTTTTCCACACCTGGAATGTAAACTGCCGAGATGCAAGGAACATTGCTCTCGGCCATGCAAGAATCAGAGACACCTCCCGGAGGGCACTCCGGCTGCGAGTCCCTCCTTGGTGATTGATGTAAGCGACCGCAGTCCAATTGACGGAGCGAACCTGAACCGGTAGGCCCTGGAAGTGATGTGTCAGGTGCGCCAGCACCAACCGAACCGCCCTCAGCTCCAGAATATTGATGGGGGTGTGAGCCTCCCGAGGACCCCACAGCCCCTGGAACTGATGGTCTCTCCAGTAGCCCCCCCAGCCCAACAGGCTGGCATCCATGGTGACCGTCTCCCAGCGGGGCGCCAGAAGGATCTGCCCCCCCAGAAGATTCCCTGGGTCCAGCCACCACTGAAAACTGAGCAAATAGCACTGCCTCGAAGCAGGTCACCATCAGCCCCACCAGCAGCCTCATCCCTTGCCGGATGGACGGACGAGGATTGGATAGAAGGAGACGAATCAGCGCTTGGAGAACATCCACCTTCGACTGAGGTAAGAAGATCCTGGCCTGAATGGTATCCAGCGTCATGCCCAGGAAGGAGGCCACCCGCGACGGGGAAAGTGAGAACTTGGGGTAATTGATTACCCACCCGAACCTCTCCAGCGTTGTTACCACCGTCCGGGTGTCCAGCTCCGTCTGGTGGAATGTGGAAGCCGTAATGAGAAGGTCGTCCAGGTAAGGCAAAATGCGAATGCCCTGGGCTCTGAGAAGGGCCATCCCGCCCACCAGCACTTGGTAAACACCTTGGGTGCCAAAGTCAGCCCGAATGGAAGAGCCACAAACTGGAAGTGCTGTTCGCCTACCACAAACCTGAGGAACCACTGGTGTCCCGGGAAGACCAGCACATGTAGGAAAGCATCCCTGATGTCTATCGAAGACATAAAGTCCCCAGGACGTAGGGAGTTGACAGCAGAGCGCAGAGTCTCCATGCGGAACTTTCTGGTTTTGATGAACCGGTTGAGAACCTTTAAGTCTAAAATGGGTCTTATGGAGCCGCCCTACTTGGGCACCGTAAAGAGGTTGGAATAGTAGCACCGACCTCTCTCTATGGGGGGGGACCGAACAAAAGACCCCCATATCCCAAAGACTTTGTACCGCCTGAAACAGCCCCTGCGCTGCCCGTGGGTCCGTAGGAACCCGGGACCTGAGGAATCTGTAAGTAGGCCGGTCTGCGAACTCCAGCTTGTACCCTGAGGAGTGATGGTCTCTCCACCACCTCCAGGATCTATTTGTCTGTAACATGTTGAGCCCAGACCTGAGCGAACAGCCGTCCCCCCACCCGCAAGGGTGAGGGCGCCCCCACAATGCTGAGCGGGCTTAGCAGCGGATTTGGATTTGGCACCTCAGGAGGACCCGGGTCGGGCACAACCTCTGCCCCTACCCCAGGAATTTCCTCTGGGTGTGGCGCCAGATACCCCCTTGCCCATCCGAGGACCACAAAAGGCAGGGTTGAAGGAGCCTGAGCCCCGAAATGGCCGACGCTGCCATTTGCACTGAGGTAACTTACCTCTCTTAGCCACAGAATCTAGGCAATCACCAAACAGGCGCCGTCCCGAGAAGGGAAGCCCTGCGAGCGCCTTCTTTGCAGCGTTGTAGGCCGCCCACTGGCGCAACCAGACCGAACGGCGTACAGCAACCACCAATGCCGAGGTCCTGCTACACATACGGATAGTATCATCTCGGGCTGATAACACAAAGGTGATGAACAACTCACATTGCGTAAGAGCACTAAACTCATCGCAAGAGGGATTCAATTGGGATCCATCCAAGAGGCCTCCGATTAAAGTTCTAAAAGCCAGTTGGTCGAGACGACAGTCCTTACTATCTGTCAAGGTAGTGGAATCAGGGGAATGCACAACCGATGTATTGGACAACCCCAGAACGGGAGCGTCGACCTCTGGGGGTGTAGACCAACATTCAACCACATCAACAGGGAAGGGATACTTCCTATCCCACCCTTGAGGAATACCAGGAAGCCGGCTAGGCTTTTCCTATTCCTTAAGGATCAGATTGTTAAAGTGCTTCTGATCCGGGAACCCCAAACGAGGTTTGGCGGTACCAATCAAGTACCTAAAAAAAATTGAGTAAGGAGCCTATGGGTATCAACAGTATCCCCACGCTCTGTATCAGCATCAGCGCCAAGGCACTGCTGATCATCGGATAAATCAGAGTCTGAAAACAATTCCCCTTCCTCAAGCGGGGAATAATCAGACCATTCAAAAGGATCATAATCATCATAGTCAAGGGAATCATTTTCTCAATGTTGGCCAGTCTGGCACAGACATCGGATTGCGACTCCCCGCTAGTGACAACGTCACTTGGGGCCATGACCAGGCGTGGGGGTGTAGGCGATGAGGCCAGCGAGGCCGACCCGGCCGCACGGGGCCCGGATCTCCGCGCAATCGCCTGCTGTGCACATGGTACACAAATCTGTACATTCTCGCCCACAAGGGATACCCCACATACCACACACTGCCGGGGTTGCCCCGAAGGGATCCCGAGCCCGGTATCCTGGGAAGCCTCCATATGGTGATTTTAAGGTAGTCGCAATGACCAATGGGAATTACGCTATAAACACAAACACGCGCTGGCAGTAGTCAGCGCGCAATAAGTAAAAATCAGTCACACAGACCGAGTATAAAGGCCAGCCAGCCCCCCCCCCCCCGGAGGAGAGTAAGGGACCCAGAAGGGGGGGAACCCTGCCAGAATCCGGCCATAAGCATAGCGGGACGGGCCATCCCACACCAGGATCACCAAAACCTGGATAACCGCCTACCCCATAGTGAGGTCTCACGGTGGAGCAGTGCTCCTTCCGCACCCATCTTCTGTCTTGTCGCCTTCCCTGCAGAGAAGGAACTGGGGAATTGGTGAGAGGTCCCAGGTATATATGGACTGGGAGGGGCTTTCTTTTTTGCATATTCATCTCTGCAGAAGTTCGCCCTCTACTGGAGATTACCCACATGTCATGAAGAGTTGAAGCGGAGTGTATGTCACACTTGGAATAATGTGCAGCAAAGCCTATCTGTATGGCCATTGTACAATGACATTTCTGAATAGCCAACAGTCTGCAGCGATTTAATGGCTTAGACATGTAGCGAATGCCTGGCTGTTACCTTCTTATATCTTGTATGCCTGCCCTGGTCAGCCATGGGTGAAGGTTATCACACGTTAGCTATTTATTTAGAAAGAAAAAAAACGTTTAGCGATATCCCAATGGACAGAGCACTGCAGATCACATTGTAGGACCTCACCTAGATTGGATATTTGCAAGGGCCTAGATTATTACCCATAGTATATACAAAATAATTACAGTGTGATTGTGAGTCCTGTGCTGCTTTTTTCAGTTCCAGGTCTCTAATGAATTGATAGGAGTAACCATTAGCTCCTTAAAGTGGACCAACACCCAGGATTTTGACTATCCTGGGTTTTGGTCCACTTGGGTGGGGCACCCCGATCGGGGGTCTCCCGCTCTCTGAAACCCCCCAGAAAGCCCCGAAAACTCACCTCTCCCCGCTCCCACGTGACCGCTGCAGCCAATCCCCGCCGCCGGACAAGCGAGAGGCAGCACCGGACAAGCAGAGCGTGTCCACCGCCGCCTCCCGTGCGTCCCTCTTACAGGGAGCGCACCCGCGCCGGCCATTCACAAATGGTCGGCGCGGGAGCGCACCCTGCTAGAGGGACGCACGGGAGGCGGCGGACGCGCATGCGCCGCTGGAACGTGGAAAAGGTAGGATTGTGGGCTTCCTGGGGGGTTTCACCCCACGGGACATCCCGATTTCAGATGCCCCGCGGGGAGGGATCTATAAGATTCCCGGGCCGATCCCCTCTGGGTGTTGGTCCACTTTAAGGCGAACTAAAGGCAAAAATGCCACCAAGGACCAAAACCCACGCTGAGCAACCTGGGTATTTATAAGATTTCTGGGCCGATCGATTCCCTCCCCCCAGGGCAATCAAAATCAGGATGCCCTGCTGTGTGAGCCCCCCCCCCCCCAGGTCGCCCCATACATTTACCATGCTTCCCGGTCCAGCGGTGAATGCACAAGCTGTGGCTGCATCGCCACTATCCCTCTTGCATGGTGCGTGCCTGCAGCAGGCATTTGTTAATTGGCAGCGCAGGCACGCTCCCTGTTAGAGGGAATGCGACCGCCAGCACACTCGGTGCCGCTGGCCTTAGACGTAGGCTTAAACGACATGATGTCAGGGACTGATTGGACGAGCGGCCGCGCATGCGCCGTAGGACCAGGAAGGGGTGAGTTGCGCTCGGCTATCTGGGGGTTTCACACAGCGGGGCATCCCCTATTGGAGTGCCCCTAGGGAAAGGACCAAAACCCAGGATAGTCAAAATCCTGGGTCTGGGTCCACTTTAAAGCGGACCAACAGTCAAAAATGACTTAAAGCAGATTAACACAACAAACAGTGCTCATATACATCCCTATGCAGGGCAATTTAGATTTCTGCACATAAAAATTAATGTACCTTTTCCTAACTCTTGCTGGTGTCAATTTTAAAAACAAGATAGTGGTTCATGCATTTGCAGGCCACCTGCAAACAGGAAGTGCTGCGGGGCTTCCTGTTACTGTGCTTTGTCAATTGGGAGTGGAAGCTCCAAAATGGCCGCTACCTTTCTTTTCCAACTGTGCCAGGCTGTTGGTCCGGTTTGAAGCAGAACTAGCAATTATTATTGCCCATACAAACTCATCTTTCCCTGGTCCTACAGTGCATGTGTGGGATCTCGTCCAATCAGAGCCCTTTGCTTTTCATTTGTAATGATCGGCAAACAGCGAACACTGGAGCTTGAGTGGACGCATCCTCAGCAGCAGATGCACTCCCCAGCTTATCTGAATGGCTGGGGCGGGAGCACACGCACAGCCTAAATATGCTGGGGATGCACCCGCCAGTGTTTACATCGCTGAGGGAGCCAGGAAGAAGGTGCAACGCACCGGGGGGGCTGCCCCAGGGGGAGGCCAACGGTTGGTCTTGGCATGGGTTTTCTTCTGCTTTAAAGTGGACCAACACCCAGGACTTTCACTATCCTGGGTGTTGGTCCACTTCAGCGGGGCATCCGAGATCAGGATGCCCCACTGTGTGAAACCCCCCCAAAAGCCCCAAAAAACGTACCTTTTCGGCGACGGACAAGCCGCCGCTCCCGCGCGTCCCTCTTACAGGGCGCGCGCCAGCGCCCGCTATTCACAAACGCCCGGCGCGGCACGTGCACTGCTAGAGGGGCACGCGGGAGGCGGAGGCGGCTGATCCGTCGCCGATAAGGTAAGGTTTTTTGGGGCTTTTGGGGGGGTTTCACCCCGCGGGACATCCCGATCTCGGATGCCCCGCGGTGAGGGAGGTGATCGGCCCGGGAATCTTATAGATTCCCGGCCCGATCACCCCTGGGTGTTGGTCCACTTTAAAGGAAAAGACCACGTTTAATGGCATGGTGCTGAGCTTATCTGTGTTTTTCTTTTTTTATTTGTTTGCAACTCTTTGGTATAAAAGAAACAGCAACAATGTGTTTAACAATGTTAACAATGTGTTTACCTTAGCAACCATACACAAAAGCCACAAGAAGCAAGGGGCAGCCAATAGAGCCAGGGCCGGATGGCCAGCCAATCATTTAGAAGCATCTGCTAGCCCATAGTGCATGGGTTGGAGATGGCAGTCAGGCAAACAGAGGGGAGGAGGAATACATTCATGTTTTGCCGGGTGATTTCATATTTTCACAGGGTGACCAAGTGAGGGGGGGTCAAAACCGGGTGACTCCCTTCAAGGGTGACTTGGCATCTCTGTACTTCCGATGTACTAAACAATAGGGACAGGCTGCTTTAGTTATGTCAGTTTACAACACAATTATGTTTCTTTGACAGTAGCTGCGGCACTTATTACATTTGCACTCACTTGTCTCACTATACTACAAGGATCTGGTAAGACTGCTCAGATACTGGAAGGTGTGTGACAGGCTCATTGACAAGGCTGATACAGGAAAAGGCAACCAGGTGCCTTCAGCTCATAAAAGCACATTTATTTGTGGCATGTTTATCATGCTGTTGCTGTTTTTTTAGTTTTTACTAAAAAAAATGAAAAATAGAGTGATCGAGTGATACAAGCTGTTTCTAAAAACCCGCCATTCAAATTAGAACAGTTTTTACTGCAAAGTGAGGATTCCCTCTTAGGAACATTGCTAGTGGGCCAAGTAGAGTTTTGGTCCTCTTTATCACTGCATTCTGACCATTTCTAATGAAAGTCAACCAATCTGGCCTACAACTCTCAGCAAGGAAAGCTTTTGATAGGGCGTGCTGGTCAGAGTCCTCCTTTAACATAAAAAAGCTATTTGGGATTGTACCCAAGAGTGCCACTCTACACCTTAAAGTGGACCAAAACTCAGGATTTTGACTATCCTGGGTTTTGGTCCTTGCCCCTGGGGCATCCCCACTATGTGAAACCCCCCAGGTTGCCTGAACAAACTCACCTCTTCCCGGACCTACAACGTATGCACATCCGCTCGTCCAATCAGTGCGCTCAGATCCGTTCGAGCCTCTTCGTCCTGGAGCTTGTCTAATGAGAGTGGATCTGAGCACGCTGGCAGCCGCACCCCCCCCCACCCTCTAACAGGGAGCGTGCCCGCACCGGCCATTCACAAACGCCTGGCATGCCCTGCTAAAAGGATAGCGGGGATGTGGCCGCTGAGACTCATAGACTCCAGGGTGAGTTTTTGGTCCTCTTTAAAGAAACACTCTTCCTTAAAAATGATGTACCGGGCTACCTTCCGAGGGGCAGCGCCATTTTGCAACCCATCAGGCACTGCATGCGGGCCCCTATCTCGCACCTGCGCAGTGCCCATGAATGGGATGCAGTGGAGCCAGCCAAAATCCTGCGAGACTTACAGTCACTTACAGACGGCTAAGCCGGCATTAGGGGTGAGGATCGGGCCCCAAACAATCGATTGCAGAGTATTAGGGTCGATTCAAAGAAACATGTAACAGCTTGGATTTGGGTGCCGATCATCCTATTTTTCACGTACGCTCGTGCGTTCATACGTTTCTTGTGACTGTGTTGCTCTGGATTCTTTGATTTCTGACCTTTCCGTGCCCCCAGCTCTGCTGTGTCTGTGCAAAATACAGCAGTAACCCACATCCTGCACTTTATCCCGCTCTCCTCTCCTCAGTAAGTGTGATGCATCTGACCAAAGATGTGCTTAAATAATTAAACAAAGCAAAGGTAAACAACTACACCAATAAATGCAATCTAAAAATATTATTCTAGTACATCAATTTAAAAATAAATACCAAAGGACATAAGTTTCTTTAATTAACGCAAATATATTGCCAAATAAAGGTTTACATGCAAAGGACTAATTAAGGTCCACATTAAAATGCTTTTATAAGGCATACATGAATCAGGTATGCATTGCCATACAATTTATGGCCTCGGCCATGCTGATACATGCAGTTCATTGGAGCTCAAGACGCGCAGACTCCTCCACATAGCCAAAAAACCTGTTCAAGAACAGCAATCCGACTGCTAAAAGGTGTCGGCAGTGGCTTTCTTTTAAAACGTATTTAGAGGTTTGAAAACTGTTCTCTGAATCACACCTAAACACATCCGATTATCCTAAGTTTTACGTTTTGATCCTAAGTTTTAGGATTTGATCCTAAGTTTTACGTTTTGATCCTAAAATTTAGGAACGAACTTGCGATGATCGTAAGAGCATATACGCATTCGTACGTAGGCTCGTGCGAGTCGGAAATGGCCAAAAAAACAGGAGAAAATGACTAACACCCACCCAAACTTACGATTCTCGATCCGAAATCAATTAACTTTTGCTCTTTGAATCGAGGGGATTGTGTGCAGACCTGCTCATGGCTGGCCTCAGCAACAGGGGATGATTAGCAACATTGCAGAAGGTGGCATGGAATGGAGGGAAATTGATGGAAGCTCAGAAGGTGGTGAGAACCAGGTGACAACTGACAGCAATGGTGGAGTCTTTAGTGGCAGCGGAGCAAGCAGTAAGGACTGATGGGTGCTTGGTGGCAACAGAGAATGCAACAAGGACTAGAGGATGATTGGTGACTATAGGGAAGGCAATAAGGACTAGAGGATGATTGGTGGCTATAGAGAAGGCAATAAGGACTGGAGGATGATTGGTGGCTATAGGGAAGGCAATAAGGACTGGAGGGTGATTGGTGGCTATAGGGAAGGCAATAAGGACTAGAGGATGATTGGTGGCTATAGGGAAGGCAATAAGGATTAGAGGATGATTGGTGGCTATAGGGAAGGCAATAAGGACTAGAGGATGATTGGTGGTTATAAGGAAGGCAATAAGGACTGGAGGGTGATTGGTGGCTATAGGGAAGGCAATAAGGACTGGAGGGTGATTGGTGGCTATAGGGAAGGCAATAAGGACTAGAGGATGATTGGTGGCTATAGGGAAGGCAATAAGGATTAGAGGATGATTGGTGACTATAGGGAAGGCAATAAGAATGGGAGGATGATTGGTGGCTATAGGGAAGGCAATAAGAACTAGAGGAGGATTGGTGGCTATAGGGAAGGCAATAAGAACTAGAGGATGATTGGTGGCCATAGGGAAGGCAATAAGGATTAGAGGATGATTGGTGGCTATAGGGAAGGCAATAAGGACTAGAGGATGATTGGTGGTTATAAGGAAGGCAATAAGGACTAGAGGATGATTGGTGGCTATAGGGAAGGCAATAAGGACTAGAGGATGATTGGTGGCTATAGGGAAGGCAATAAGGACTAGAGGATGATTTGTGGCTATAGGGAAGGCAATAAGGACTAGAGGATGATTGGTGGTTATAAGGAAGGCAATAAGGACTAGAGGATGATTGGTGGCTATAGGGAAGGCAATAAGGACTAGAGGATGATTGGTGGCTATAGGGAAGGCAATAAGGACTAGAGGATGATTTGTGGCTATAGGGAAGGCAGTAAGGACTAGAGGATGATTGGTGGCTATAGGGAAGGCAATAAGAATGGGAGGGTGATTGGTGGCTATAGGGAAGGCAATAAGGACTAGAGGATGATTGGTGGCTATAGGGAAGGCAATAAGAATGGGAGGATGATTGGTGGCTATAGGGAAGGCAATAAGAACTAGAGGATGATTGGTGGCTATAGGGAAGGCAGTAAGGACTAGAGGATGATTGGTGGCTATAGGGAAGGCAATAAGAATGGGAGGATGATTGGTGGCTATAGGGAAGGCAATAAGAACTAGAGGATGATTGGTGGCTATAGGGAAGGCAATAAGAACTAGAGGATGATTGGTGGCTATAGGGAAGGCAATAAGGATTAGAGGATGATTGGTGGCTATAGGGAAGGCAATAAGGACTAGAGGATGATTGGTGGCTATAGGGAAGGCAATAAGGACTAGAGGATGATTGGTGGCTATAAGGAAGGCAATAAGGACTGGAGGATGATTGGTGGCTATAGGGAAGGCAATAAGGACTAGAGGATGATTGGTGGCTATAAGGAAGGCAATAAGGACTGGAGGATGATTGGTGGCTATAGGGAAGGCAATAAGGACTAGAGGATGATTGGTGGCTATAGGGAAGGCAATAAGGACTAGAGGATGATTGGTGGCTATAGGGAAGGCAATAAGGACTAGAGGATGATTGGTGGCTATAGGGAAGGCAATAAGGACTGGAGGGCGATAAGCAGCAGAAGATGACTCATTTGTGGCAGCGGAATTTAAAAAGGGGACATCATGTGACACACTACTTTGGGGCCCACTAAGACTCTCTTGCCCAAGGGCCCCCACAAACCTGGAGCCTGCCCTGGTTAGGGGGTGCATACCTACCAACCTCTCCTGGCTGCAAACAAACACTTTTAGAAACTTTTTTGACTTTTTATATTTTTATGCAGTATTGTCATTACAGGTCTGGCACTAAAGTGTTAATGTCACAATGTTACAACAATGTCATTCCATGTGTTTTCGTCTTTGTTACCGGTGGATATGTGTTCAAAAACAGACTTTAATCACACAGCGTCTGGCGCTCTATGCTATAGCGACCAGATTTAGAGCGCCGACGCTGTGTGCGTGTCCTTTTTTGATAAGTATAGTGTGGAGCGCTGAGAGTCGGTCGCACTGAGCTGGCGCTACCTCTCACTCAATGCAGCATTATAATGTTGTTAGAGGGCCCAACACGCATCACATTCATCAATACCGGCCAGATTACTAGAGCGACCGAGACGCTCTGTTACAGCGCCCGATACCCGCTTACAGCATCTACTAAGAGCGGCTATACAGACGCTCATCTGCCAATACCTGACGTTAGCAATGAATCGCTCTTAGCTGTCCATGCTACAAATCTCTGCGTTGTCTCAGTTTGGGCCAACTTGTTATATTAATGAGCTCATTAAAATGTATGAACAGAATTAAGATTGTGTGAAAGATTGCTGGACCTAAGTAAAATACAGAATTGATATTTGCTATGCCCAAGCTGAGGCTTCTTGGTGTGTAGTAGGGGAGGCAGGCACAGATGGGACAGAAGGATCTGGGGGGAGGGGGGGGGGGGGAATCTAGGCCATTGATTAAAAATCATTTTCCTTCTGTCATAGTCTATGCGCTTTCTATGTGCTTGGCTGGCACTTCTGACAATGATCAAAGCAGCAATATGGAAATGTTATTGCCCCAGTGCAAGAACACATCTGTATATATTGTAGAAAAGAAGGTTTTATTAATGACCAGTCACACAAAGCCACAGTGGTTCTGGTTGTACATAGACGCAGCTATGGATGTTAACAGGATTTAACATTAAATCAATAGCCAAAGGTGCACTTATTATTTTAGTCAGTTTGTCTTTTTCTGCATTTTTTATTGAAAATGTTACACTATACACAGTAATATAACATCATTACATAACCCATTCCGCCCGCACACTATGGGAAGGAGGGAGGAAAAAAAAATCACAAAGCCTTAGAAAAATAAAATTTTTCAGACCATTTTTAAACAAAAATGTGTAATATTAATATAATACAGAACATGGAAAATTAATGAGAGGAGACGTCTGGAGGGCTAAACTGTTTTCCTTTTTAAATTGAAGAAGAAATGCCCGAGATACAGTGGTTTACAGTTTCAGCTTTTAATATTCTTTTTAATCATGACCTCCAATCAGCTCAGCAAAGCGGGACAGGATTCAATCCCCGGCAGATGCTGATAGAGAGAGCATCGCAGCGCATGTGGTCCCACCACCTACTCTTTCCCCTGGCCAATGCAGGTAGAGAGCAGCATAGCGCCTGCCACACCACCTCCTTTGTTCCCTGGCACTTTGGGAGTGTGCACATGTGCTTTGGGAGTGCATGCATGCATATTTGGGAGTGTGTGCATGAGCTTTGGGATGGCACCCATGCACTTGCGGGGTGCGGGGGCATGTGCTTTTGCATTGCGTGCATGTGCTTTGGGAGTGTGACAATGTGCGTTGGGAGTGCGTGCTCATATGTACATTTGGGGGTGCACACATGGGCTTTGGGAGTGCACACATGCACTTTAGGATTGCACACACAATTTGGGAGTGCGCGCATGGGCTTCTAGGAGTTTGCACATACACTTTGGGAGTGTGCACGTGGGCTTTTGAAGGGCATGCATGCACTTTGGGAGCATGTCTGGGAGTGCTGGTCTAAGCTCCAATGTCACCTAGCAACAGAGGGAGAGGGGAGAAGCAAAGCCAGGGTGTCTGAAGCAAGTTCTGTGAATCTTACAGACCCCGCCCATTATGCTGATTGTTACGCAGCATCACAGATCCAAGGGCCACGCCCACACTTAGATATCTCGCCCATTTCTTCAATTTAAAAGTGCAAAACAGTTTTGCATGCTGTACCAAGGTCACGGCCAATACTCATCACACTTCTGGTTACAGAAACAGCTAATAGGTTGGATGCAGGAACAGAAGGAGTGCAGATACAGAGGCCGATACAGTCACTGACATTTAGAGTTACTTCTCCAGGTCTATACAGTACATAACTGCTAGGAGAGACTACAGGGAAAACAACGAAGAGGGGACATAAACAGGTAACTATTAACAATGTCTGCATGTGCAGAATAGGAAACAGAGGAGTACAGAAACAGAAACAGGGTTGAGATTAAGTTAAAGCGGAAAAAAAACCCAGGAATTTGACTTTCACGGGGGCATCCTCATTAGGAATGCCCCACTGTGGGAAACCCCAGAGTTCGCCTAGTTAAACCCACCTCTCCTCGGTCAACGGTGCATGTTTGGACAGTCAGCCAATGAGAGGCATTTAGTACGTTCACATCTTATGGCAAATGGCTGTCATTGTCTAAAATGGGGAGTGCGTCACTGGGGCATCCCCTGCATCCTTGGCTGCACGCCACTCCCATCCCAGGCTATCTGAATGGCTGGGGTGGGAGTGTATGCATGACCCCGGAGATGCAGGGGATGCAGCACACTCACTCTCCCCATTATAATCATTGAGAGCCATTTGCCAAAAGACTTAAAGTGGACCAACACCCATGGCTGATCGGCCCGGGAATATATAAGATTCCCGGGCCGATCAGCTCCCTCCCCGCGGGGCATCCGAAATTGGGATGCCCCGCTGTGTGAAACCCACCCCGGACGCCCACAAACCTTACCTTCTCCCGTTCCAACGGCGCATGTGCGGGCCGCCGCCGCGCGTCCCTCTAGCAGGGCACGCACCCGCGCCGGCCATTCACAAATGCTCCCTGTAAGAGGGACGCGCGAGAGGCGGCGGCGGCCTCAGCTTGTCCGTCGCTTGTCCGCCGGCGGTGAGGTAAGTTTTTGGGGGTTCTGCGGGGCACCGATCGGGGTGCCCCGCAGAAGTGGACCAACACCCAGGATAGTGAAAATCCTGGGTGTTGGTCCACTTTAAACATACCAAACAGCTGAGACAATGAGAACACGTAGACGGCAGCGACGCATTTCGGGGTTCTCCCCTTAGCACTTTTCACACTGCTGCACTTTTGCACTTGGGCTGGGTGTGAAAGGGGCCTTAGTCATGCAGCTGCATGAGACGCAAAAGGGGAGGGGGCACTCAGTTTGCCCTGTTGTGTGTAAGAACAAAAGAAAGCCGAAAATGCTTACCTCACCGGAAATCATGGTGCATGTGAGGGCTCTTCTCCAATCAGCTTTCTATGCCATTAATATTAATAAGCGGCATAGAAACCTGAATGAAGTGGAAGCAGTCCCCCAAGTTGATTGGCATCACACTGATAGTATTCAGCATGGGACGCTCAGGGCTGTATGAGACGCCAGCAGCCTGCAGGACTCCACAGGACCATGCCAGGCTTGTATTTTTTCAAGCATCTAGACTGTCCCTTTAGAAAAGCAATTACTGGCCTAAAATCTTTAAAGAGGAACAAAACCCAAGATTATGACTATCTTGCCCACAAATCAGGATGCCCTGTTGTTTGTATTCCCCTAAATCGCCTCAAAACGCACCATTTTAATTTTTTTTAATTTCTACTATTCATGTGCCGGCATCTCAGCCAATCAGACGCTCACGTTCCGGGCCGCCACTATGTGTAAGCACCGGAATCACTGAGTTAACTCACCTAGCCTGTGATCCCAGGTCACATGCATGACCCGCATGCCCAATATGCCTTTAGCGTACCTGCGCCAGGCATTTCTGATTGGCTGGGATGGGTACGCAGAAGAGCAGGGGTGTGGACAGTGGCACACTCGTTCCATTCAGCTTGCTGATCGCTCTGGCGTCTGAGTGGCTAGCAGAAGCTGAATAGAGCAGAGAGATAAAAGAGAAGGGCAACCTAAGTGGTGCAAAGCCCGAAAAGCAAAACATTTTATGTTAGATTGGAAGAGAGTAAAGAGGTGTACCACCCAGGATTTTCACTCTTCCAGGTGTTGTCCCTCTTCTCGCCTCCCGTGGCTGTGGTGGCTTGGCCAGCAGCGCGGAGGCGATAGATAAGTGAGTTAACTTTTTTTTGTGTTTTTTTTTTTTTTTTTTACATTCATCCGCACTGACATTCCCCCCCCCCCCCCCCCCACACACACTTTTTGGGGGAAAATAAGTGTGTCTTATAGGGGGAAAACACGGTATATCTTATTTGCTAGTAGGTGAAGTCTTCAGAACTGAACAACTGGTTAAATAAATCTGGTCCAGCCAAAGCCCTAAATATTTCTGCTGATGATTCCCCCCATGATGAGCCCCAGAAAGCCATTCCCTGCTGACTTGTTACAGTGTTTAGTGAAGAGTTGTTTTTCTTCCGTAGTTTGGTTCGTGTGGAATATAAAACTGGCTTAAGTCCATGGGAGTTAGGTGATCCCACTGTGTCCTGCATTCCTTTAGTAAGGTCAATAAGCTGTCTTCCCCAGAAGGCACAGGTGCACAAGCCTCTGAATGAGATCAAGGAAAAATCAATGGCCGCTGACTGTGCCTGGGCTTACTTATTAGTAATCTGATATTTCAGACACATATTCACAGGGGAGGGACACGGTCAATTAATCATTAATGTTTTGTCTGTAAAACAATTCCTTTAAATTAGAGAAAACTAAGATTGTAGGAAACAAAATGTTTCTTAGTAATTTTAACATGAACATATTTAAGGGACTGTTAACCTGCTTGCTGCCTATTATTGCTGTTAGGCTATCTGAAGCCTGTCCTTCATTAACTGTTGCATCAGGTAGAAGCTGGAGCTGGGCTCCAAAGTTTGCCCAGTTCCATACCTCCAGGTCCATGCAAAGATCCCCTCTCTCCATTGGAGCTCTCAGCGTTAGGAGCACGGCAAGCCACAGTAGTCCCGCAGCTGTGTCTTAACAACAGAGCATACTCATGAATCATACTGTCATATCTGTACCATGAAATGCCCTTACCAGCTCAGATAGTGAAGCAAAGAAAGCAGATTTGATTAGAATATCTATTAATTAATAGTTTACTATTTAATCATTCATTTACATACAATCTGAGTTTTGCGATACTTTGAAATTCATTATTACCAAGGGGGATAAAGTGGATAAGGTGGAAGGAAGTTAGTGTGTGCCTGGAACTCTTCCAGCCTCACATGATATTAGAGACAGTGTGGCTGTTGGTGATACTGTGCAACAGCTTAATCTTGCCTCTGTATGTGATCTGCATCTATATTTCTAGGTTAATGCAGTTTACATTTATGACAGTATATGGCGCTGTTACATCTAAGTGTAGTGTCTGTTGTACATTCTCTGCCGCATGTTGTGTTTCCTGTACATTGAGCATCTCTCTATGACTTCTTTTTCCTGTCTATGTTATCCACCATGTAAGGGAACCTTCTCTTACTGCACCTTCACGTTTCAGTAAAGGCAGTTCCTGTTACACCACAAATGTCTAATGTGACTTGACTCTACTGCAGCCAGCACTCACACTCTGCAACAATGGCAAGGCAAGGAGTCTTTTTAGAACCAGGGTGCCCTGTGTTGGTGGGTGAGGTGGTTAAAGTGTAGCAATGATCCCCAGTTACTCATAGTTCAGCTGCACAATTTCAGAGACAGGCCTCCACATCTTAAAAAACAAGAAGCAATGTTTTTTCTCCTCCACCAAGAGCAGAATAGAACTTGCCGCAGTGCACAATGGTAACTGTATAAGTTATCACACGTTACACTTTTGTTGGGGGGGGCTGAAGCTGGTGTCACACCAGTGCAAGCGCCCCGCAATCAGCGATGGTGATGCGTCAGCGTTTGTGCTCTCCACTCACATGGCGTGGGATCGCTAGCACTGTGCCCTCCATTAAACACTGCTGGCAAAGCTTTTGAGGATCGATGTGAAAGCACCTATAGATTACTATGAGCAGCATTTCACCGCAATCACGTTGCTCTGAAACCAGCCTTATACTGTATTTAGGTCAATAGGTGTTGGTTCCAACACAGGGCCAATACACTGCATTCCAAATTATTATGCAAATTGGATTTAAACTGGACCAAAAGCAGCCCTGGAGTCTATGAGACTCCAGAGCTGCTTCATTTCCTCTCCCCAGGGCATCCTGCAGTCCCCCGATATGCTTACCTCGCCAACAAGCCCATGGTCCTCTTCGTGCTGTGCATGGCCACGCCTACTGAGTGCCGATTGGGTGTGCGGCTAGGATTTCATTCAGCTTCTCCAACCGCACATTAATATGCACAGCCTGCATAGTATGCACTATGGGCCTTGTAGAAAAGTAAGGCAATGGGGCAAATGGGGGCCATTCCAAATCGGGATGCTCCAGGGGAAGGGACCAAAACCCGGAATAGTCCACTTTAAGTGTCATATGGTGGTAATTTTTTTGTTTTCTAATTAAATTAATGTATGATATTTATGGGCCATTCAACACCATATTGCTTTATTTTAGTGTTTTAATGAATTTTTGGCAATGGCTTTAGTGAAAGAAACACAGGCAGTTTCGGGCCACTAGGCTGGGGATAGAAGGTGACGACATAAACTTCCTTTAAAGCAACATATGGGATCACTTTAAAGCAACATATGGCTTCTTAGCCACAGTCGACCACCCTGGCACGGGAAGCTGTTGTCATCTGCTGCATCATCTTTGACATGGCAGCTTCTTCTGTATCCCCACTCCCTACCAATGGAAGACACCAGCTAGCCCTTACAGCTAATTTAAAAGCCACCGCCACCATGGGGGCAACACTGACTGTATTGTCAGCGGGCTGCCATTGTGTGCTTTGAAATAATGATCTACAGCCTGTTGCCAATCTCTTGCCCATGTTCTGTCTACCACTTGCTAAAACCTTTGCTACAAACTGCTGCCTGCTCACAGCCTTTGCTATGAACCTTGACCACCTGCCGAGATGTTTGCTATGAACTTACCACATCTTGCTTACCGCCTGCCCATGACAAGAGGCTATGGTTACTTACCACGTCTTTGCCTGCCACCTGGCCATGACCAATTGCAATGGATCTTGACCATGCTGCAGTCTACAACCAGGCCACAAACACTGAGCATGTTCCTGCATACCAGCCAGCACTTCCTTGGTGCAAGCCCTGTGCCTCTCTACCCTTGTGAGCTCCTGCCAGGTGAGCAGAGGCTTGTAGTCCACCAGGGACTTGCCGTGACACCTTTACCACCAGTAATTTAGGGGCATGATATAGGGCTTTGCCTTACTCCATCACTCTGTGTTCTGGGACTGTAAGGAGAAAGTAGAGGATGGGGTAGGATGTTGGGGTGCAAAGTATTTTTCAGGGGCAGGTGGAAGGGTGAAGGTGCATTTTAAATGTACTTCTTTTTTATTCGTATTTTAACTCCTAAATGTGAACTATAACTGTAAACAGACTGACATATTTGTTAAAGTAGTCCAATGCCCATTTTTACATTTTATGTGTGGGGTCGCATTGATACAGTCTCAGGGAGGACATCCAGATTGCTGGATGGCCCACTTAACCGTCTGCGGCCAATCACGGGGCTGCATTTCATCCGGGGGTTTGAGGTTCAGGTAAGGATTGTGGGGGTCTATGCGCAGGGGGAGGGGCCTCCAGCAGTCTGGATGCCCCCCAAGACTGTCACAATGAGACCCCACAACCTTTATGTAAAAAATGGGCATGGGACTGCTTTAATAGTGTGAAATTAATTACATTAAAAATTCATATAAACCGGCTAGATAGGGGGAGGAGGAATTACTTATGCATCCTGACAGAAACAAAAAATCCCACATTACAGAGAATTGCTCACCTCCGACTGCTTGTCTCCTCTGCCAGCCTGCGGGGAACAGTAGCATTAACCTCTTTAACATCTGCCCATCTTCACCCGTCCTAGCAATTCAGTAGGTTACTGTCACTCTTGGATAAGACAGCACAGGATAGAGGCCCAGCCTTTTTCCAGGGACAGGGGAAGTGGTGAAATGCTTTAGACAAAAGATGCATATTGTCTGAATTGACCCTGGCTTGGCAAGCGGTTAGGTATGGCACATTTATTATAATATCATTTTGCCTAAACGTTCTCGTTATATTATATTTGGACTCATTTGGAAAGCCCGTAGAATGCTCAATGTACATTTATAACCTCAGACACGTAATTACTATTTATTATTAACAACCTGTAATCCAATCAAGAGGTCTGCCAGCAGCTTGGCCTGTCTGTTGTCAGAATTAATAGCATCGTACGGGAAAATCAGCTCATCTAATGGGTTTCAGATGAAAATAAAATCATTTGGTTAATACGTGATGCTGTGCTTTAGACAAAATATTACAGTGCTGGGCGGTACAGGAACATTGTGTTTACTTAAAGAGTCCTGTTGAGGAAATGACATCTCTTGCACTGTTTAAAAAAATGTGCAATAATTGATCCATAAAGACCAGTACCCATAGCCATAAAGTATCAGCGTATGGATTTGTTTTTAAGCTAGATGCTTACCTGCCTTCCCGCTGCCTCGATCCATCATCATGTGGGTCTCAGCTTGGACGTTTTGGAAACAGCTGTGGTGCAGATGCACCCATGGGCCTGCCATGGTGAGGTGGTTAGCAGATGCTTAGCACCCCTACTACTAGTCACAAGGGAGCAGGCAATCTCAGTGATTGGATCCAGGGATGTTATGGTCAGTCTTGTTGAGCTGCCTGGCCACCCAGGTCCAATTTATAATTTTTAGCAGCACCTAAGGGTTTATCTTCAGAGCAGTTTCTAGGTGTTCCTAATGGCCTTGGTGCCCAGGGCGCTCGCCCTCCTCTAGCCCTGTTTATCTTCTTTTACACACTAGGCTTGGCCAGTATATTGTCATTTTCTGTTATGATTTGTCTAGAGCAGGGGTTCTCAACGTGTTTTTATCAAGTACCACCTTTTTCACATTTTCTGATCCTATTAAGTACCACCTAGGTGGTGCTTGAGCGTTGTTACTCACCTAAAACTGTATTCAAAACACAACATCCATTTAAAGTGTATGAACCACACAAACAATGGGGCAGTCTTTTTTTATTAATTACCGGTATGTTGCACACTGGAGCGTATAGATGGCAGCAGATCAGTTTGGGGGTCAGTCTGCAGCCTTGTTGAGTGCCACCAGAGAGGATCTCAAGTACCGTCAGTGGTACTAGCACCTGTTGGTCTAGAGATAGCTGGCCTCCACTTGTTCCTTGTCCAGGCTAGCTGGCCTTCAGCAAACCAGGAGGAGGTGACACTCTAACATTATCTTCCTTGTATCTTGTATCTTTGCCCAGACTGAGCTGGTCAGGCTTCACCAAGTCAGGAGGTGGTGAGGCACCATATTCTTCCGCTATCCTCGGACCTAGTATTCACAAAGCCAGGAGATAGCAAGGCTTCATCTTGACAGGGCACAGCAAGTCTTATCTGCTTCCCTGAGGCTGTTTGGATCTGGTCCTCCACACACGGGGTATGTACAGCACATATTAACCCTAAAAGGTCTGTGTCTGTTCCATGCTGGTCTAACACCCCATCCTGGTGGCAAACCCTGTCTGACATGCAGACAGGAGCAGACTGGCAATAGAGAGATGCGGAACAATGCCTTGTGGCCCGCACTGCTTTAGGGCCAGCTGGGCTGCTCCTTTTAAGACCCTCATTCAATCCCTGGCCCCTTAGTATCCCTCTAAGCCCCCTATACCCAGTCAGACTGTACCCACAGGGCACCCCAGCCCCTAATGCTATAGCCTCGGCATCATGTTTGGGGGGCCTCAGCAAGGGTGTCTCGGGCAGGCCAGGGGCTGGTAAAATCCAGGGAATATTTTTGGCCCAAGTCTGCCACTACATGTAGCCTACAGACTTCCAAAGTTTACAACTGCCTCCTCCCATTACTTCCGTGGTGCTAATGGTGGGGGATTGGGGGGTGGATAATAAGGAATAGATTCTCTTTAATGTCAAGGGGCATGCAAATGCTGTCTTCAATTTGCCTATTACCGCTTACCACAAAACCAAAAACAACTGATAAATATCTGTGTTTTTGGTTCTCGGATGTCTGTTGCCATAATCTGTTGGGTTGCAGTGGTGTGTTTGTATATAGGGTTGGGAAAGAAGTATGGGAAACTTGTTAGCTCTCAAGAAAAGAAAAAAAATTCTGCCCCCCACCCATCCTATGGTGCTGCTGCTGTCCAATACTGGTATGTGCCAGCTGTTCCTCTTCCTTAGCAGGAGGTGTCTGCCCCCCCCCCCACACTATTAGCCTAATATGGCTAACTAGGGCAATAACTGAATAAACCCTAAAAATCTTGGGGTCCCCCCCAAGTTATCTTTATTCGTCTGTGTTCTTAAAACTTTTCCTTGTGAATATCTGAATAGGATCAGGAATATGCAGAAACCTTCATGCCCGAGTGGGATAACCTTGAACTAAATACTGTAGTGTGCACGTCAGCCACTAGATGGAGAGTTTGGAGAGGAAGTAAAGCCAGAATATTACATCCAGTGTCCACCCCTCCTCCCACAGTATAGGGTCATCTTGACTTTATTTCCGCTTTAATGTAAAGGTTTCATTGTGAGTCAATTAATGTCTTTCTATATTTTAAAAACAATTTAAGAATCACTTTATGGACATTCTACATCTCATGAGAAACAAAGTGCTAGAATCCACATCTGCCTGGCTTTTGCTCCTCAGTGCATAAATATGAATATAATACCATTCTGATATCATGTTAGAATGTTTATTGTATCATAAAGTGGATGTTTAAGAGATATGAAACATAAATCAATCACATACAGGAGGCCACAACCCTGGAGTCTCCCGACAAAGTCAGAAAAGACGGAATGTGTTGGGATATTAATAATGGATTAACATTGATACATTATTATTATAATATTATTAATAATAATTAATTAATTAATTATAATAATAATAATAATAATGTTTGTTGATATATATAGCGTCATCATCTTCTGTAGCGCTTTACAAGGTATGATTACAGACAATGTAAAACATATAGTGAAGGGAACAATACAAAACGAGATGCTACGAGGTTCAAACCAAGTGTTTTGAGCACAGGAGACAATAGCAAAGAGAGCCCTGCCCTTGCGAGCTTACAGTCTAAAGGATGTGGGTGAAGACAAAAGGTAGGGATCACAAGTGGTAGAAACTATCTTTGTGGTACACATGAGCAATAAATACGATTATTAAGGAGGAAAATCACTCGATTTAACACACACACACACACACACACACACACACACACACACACATATATATATACAATAGGATACGACCATTCTGACAAAAAAATGGTCCACTCCAAGGGGCATCCCAGTTGCCAGGGTCCCCCTCCTCGATCAAGCCCCTGCAATCCCATTAAATCATATTTGTCACCTCGCTCCCTCTGCGAAATTAGGGCACGTGCTTCCCATTTTGCTTTGACGGCTACCAGTTGAAAACAGGCCACATGACCGCTGCCGGACAATCACATGACCGCATTTTACTGAGGGACTTGATCGGGGGGGGGGGACCCTGGCAATTGGGATGCCTCCCCACCCTGGAGCAGACCAAGACCTCTTTTATTGTAAAATGGATGTCGATCTGGTTTAAAGTGGACCAAAACTCCCTCCCACCGGGGCATCCAAAATCAGGATGCCCCGCTGTGAAACCCCCTAGGTTGCCCATACACTTACCTTCTTTTCCGGTCCAATGGCACATGCACGAGCCGCGGCAGCATCCCCGCTGTCCCTCTAGCAGGGCATGTGCCCGCACCAGGCATTTGAGCATGGCCGGCGCAAGCATGCTCCCTGTCAGAGGTAACCGGGGGATGCTGCAGTCAGCACGCTCAGAGCCGCTCGCCTTAGATGAAGGCTTAGACGTGCTGATGTGAGTGGATTCGAGCGTGCTGATTGGACGAGAGCCCACGCATGTGTCGTAGAACCAGGAAGAGGTGAGTTTGTTTAGGCAACCTGGGGGGGTTTCACACAGTGGGGCACCGACCAAAACCCAGGATAGTCAAAATCCTGGGTTTTGGTCCATTTCAATGTCAAACCCCGTAACCATTATGCCTGAGCTCAGTTTCTGATATTCTACTACCCTTTGCCTCTGTGCCAGAACCCCACACCCAGAAGTTTACCTCTGTGTCTGGATCTGTCCCTACTAATAAAGGCAGACAAGTGACATTTTCTGGATTTTGTTTTCATAAATACTAGCACTGTTAGGGAGTTAATATTATCTTGATTTGTTGTTGCGGGTCTCCAAAAGGCACCTATTCGGCAATCCAATACAGGGCAGCAAAAAGGGAATAGCAGAGGAATTGAATAAAGATCTGTAGACGGAAAATCATGAAATATCTGCACTGCAGAGGTCTGCACATTATCAAACAAGGAGCAGTGACCCAAATCTCCATAAGGGACAGAACTGGCCAAAGTGAATTTAAAATGAAACAGTTCCTCTGCACTGCAGAGCTGTTGAGGCCTTTTGAGGCAGTGACACAAACCTCCTGGGCCATAGATGTTTGAGGAACATTAAGAAATATATGATTTGCCCTACAGAACGGGCTTCTCTGTCCAGAATCCCAAAGCAAATGCGCATTAGAGCCTGTTTTTATTGCCAAGTAAATCTGAAATATGGTTGCTACTCTTGTGGTTGTGGTTTAAAGGAGAATCCTATTCCAGAATGCTTGTGCTGTGATAGATCAATAATACCTGTGTGTTGTTAAAGAGGAATTTTTAAAAAAAACATAAAAGAAAAACCTTTTGCTGCATTATAAAACCAGCATTAAAAACCACACAAGAACTGCAACGAGCCATCACCAAGTCTGGTTAAAGTTTTAAAATGAAATGCGTCGACGCTGTGCTGATCGGTGGTAACATTAGAACTAGGGAACAGATCTGGCTGCACCTCCCTTTTCCTGACCGCTGCAGGGGGAGACATGAGGGCGTATTCATGTGTGGTTTTAATGCTGTTTTTATAACAAAAGAATTTGTAAGTGTATTCTACTTATTAAAGTGGACCAAAACCCACGCCCCATTAGCCCTGAAATCTATAATATTCCAGGGCCACTGGATTTCCTCCCACCGGGGCATCCAGAATCGGGATGCCCCGCTGTGTGAAACCCCCCAGGTCACCCAGAAACTCACCTTTTTTCCTCGGTCCATGCATGGCCGCATCCCCACTATCCCTTTAGCAGGGTGTGTGTCCACACCAGGCATTTGTAAATGGCTGACGCAGGCACACTCCCTGTTAGAGGGTAATGGGTGATACAGCCGCCAGTGTGCTCAGATCTGCTCGCATTAGACGAGCTCCTGGACGCAGGGGCCCAAGCAGATCCGAGTGCACTGACTGGACGAGCGGCTGCGCATGTGATGTAGAACCACGAAGCGGTGAGTTTGTTCGGGCGACCTGGGGGGTTTCACACAGCGGGGCACCCCCAACCAGGGGCAAGGACAAAAAGCCAGGTTAGTCAAAATCCTCTGTTTTCATCCACTTTAAATACATTATTAAAACTTCCATACTGGATTACGTCTATGTCTACTGCTTAAACCCCTGCATTGCTTGTCCATAATTTGGTTTGCATGCAATGGAGTATCTCCTTTCCAGAGCCAGTGAAACATTTTGCAGTAGTGGAAATATACGGGCCGTATATATGACGGATTGAGAACAGCAGAGTATAGCGGGAACAAATTGCAAATATTTCTCTGATTGTCAGATGATGAGCCCTATTGATACCTACATTTAGTGAGTGAGACTTATACAGAGGTGTGGTGGTGGTATAATTAGTGCATAACTCCTAACTGTCCCTGATTTTCCTCTTTTTAGTGCATGTCCCCCTGTCCCTGGTTCTTCTCATTTGTCCCTCTTTGACGTGTAACATGCAGATCTGCATCAATAAATGAAAAAATGGTAAATTTAAGTCTAATTTAAAGTGGGACCTACACTAGGTAAGGTGTGAAGGATGAATATGTCACAGTGGGAAAGACTTACCCCTGGAATCTTACCTCAGACCCCCAGTAATCATCTTTTGCCTGCAATGCTGTCACACATGGGAAAGAAAAACTCAAACACTGCAATACCTGCGTCTATTATAGGAGGTGAAGGTCACTACAGTGTGTGCAGCCATTTCCTGTGCCAGATGTGTTGAAGGAAAAGGGAAGAATCTCCACACAAAGGGGAACAGAGTGTGGGTGGCCGACCGCATCTCCCTGGACATACGAGTGTCCACCAGTGAAAGCCCATATCAGTGGACACTTATAACTCACACGATGCTCACCGTCAGCTCCCAATAAACAAGGTTGTCTCTACTTCATAACCAGTAGCAGGGAAGTACAAAAATAAATAAAAAAAAACTTGTTTCATGCTACGCTTGACTACCAGCTTTGTTCCTGACTTCTTGGTTTCGTCTGGCTACTCTGTGCCTGAACCCTGCACTAGTAACGATTGTGGGACCCTGGCAGTACCTGCAGCCAAGTCTGTTCTTCCTTGCTGAAGGGCTCCATTGAACACCAGGTCTATCAGTAGACTTCTCTCTCTGGAGCTGGTGTACAGTAGTGTTCCGGTCAGGGCCGGCGTCAGCGCCCGGCAAGGCGGGGCAGCTGCCGGGGGGCCCCACTCTCTGGGGGGGCCCACTGACAAGGACAGCCTTTAGAGTGTGGGAGGGCACCCACAAAGGGGCATCTCGATTTAGATTCCAGAGGAGGAAGTGCTGGGTTTTGCTCTGCTTTTAAGTTGCCCATCCCAGCTGATTTCCTATCCCTGGAGCATCCCGAACTGTGACACTCTAATGTGTGAAACCCCCTGGGGTGGCTGGCATACCCACTATGCAAGCAATTCCACCCCTGAGTTTTGGTCTGCTTTACAGGGGCATCTCAATTTGAACCCCCCTGGTTTGGCCGTTGACTCAAACTGGCAATCCCACAGTGTATTCACCAGTTCCAGGAAAGTAATGAACAAACGGGGGGGGGGGGGGGGGGGGGTCACACACAGGGACATCCAAAATCAGGAGAATCTAGATTCGTTTAGACACCGAGGTCAGGTTTAAAGGGGTTTGGTGCACTTCAAAGTAGAGTTTTGGTCCAAATAACATGAACCTTAGGGGGCATCCAGATTTGGAACGTCCTTTGGTGATGTGATGCGACTCTCCACCACAAAGGGGCCCACTGAGACCATGCTGCACAAGGGCCCACATAAACCTGGAGCCGGCCCTGGTTTCAATACTCACTGATCTGCTCTGTTCCAGTACTCACTGGTTCCACCCTGTTCCAGTACTCACTGGTTCCACCCTCTTCCAGTACTCACCGGTTCCAGTCTCTTCCAGTACTCACCAGTTCCAGCCTGCTCCAGTACTCAGCGGTTCCAACTTATTCCAGTATTCATAGGTTCTAGCCTCTTCCAGTACTCACCGGTTCCAGACTGCTCCAGTACTCACCGGTTCCAGCCTTTTCCAGTACTCACCGGTTCCAGCCTTTTCTAGTACTCACCGGTTCCAGCCTGCTCCAGTACTCAGCGGTTCCAACTTATTCCAGTATTCATCGGTTCCAGCCTCTTCCAGTACTCACCGGTTCCAGCCTGCTCCAGTACTCACCGGTTCCAGCCTTTTCCAGTACTTACCGGTTCCAGCCTTTTCCAGTAATCACCGGTTCCAGCCTGCTCCAGTACTCACTGGTTCCAGCCTCCTCCAGTACTCACCGGTTCCAGCCTGCTCCAGTACTCACTGGTTCCAGCCTGCTCCAGTACTCACTGGTTCCAGCCTGCTCCAGTACTTACCGGTTCCAGCCTGCTCCAGTACTCACCGGTTCCAGCCTGCTCCAGTACTCACCGGTCCCAACCTATTCCAGTATTCATTGGTTCCAGCCTCTTCCAGTACTCACCGGTTCCAGCCTGCTCCAATACTCACCGGTTCCAGACTTTTCCAGTACTCACCAGTTCCAGCCTGCTCCAGTACTCACCGGTTCCAGCCTGACTCTCCACCTTGCTCTGCTGTTAAGCTCTCCCTGTTGATCCCCTCAGGGAGAATCATGGTGGATGTTCCTGGTGATGGTCGTGTTCCTCAGTCGCCTGATCCACTACAGGTACGTGACACAGTGGCCTGTTCTGAGGTTCTGTTCCTGGTTTGTGTTTTGCACAATGTTCCCATACCTCCCAACTGTCCCTGATTTGGAGGGACTGTCCCTCTTTTGAGTCCATGTCCCCCCGTCCCTCTCATTTGTCCCTTTTTGAGGTGTGACATGCAGATCTGCATCAATAAATGATTCATTTGCCTATTCAATGGTTTATATTGTTGTAGCTGTTACATCCTATCTCCCATCCCTCAATGAAGGGGTGTGGCCTAATTTTACAATTGTCCCACCATGAAAAGTTGGCAGGTATGTTTTCCTGATCCGTATGATACCCTGATTTCCTAGGGTAGTGTAATGCAATCCTAAGGTACCCATTGCTCCACTAGGCCATATACAAAACTGAAGGGGGATCAAACACTGTTACTAGACCAGGTGGAGCTTAAAGGAGCAGTATTGTGAAATTTGCTTTAAAAAAGATAAATAATTAAATAGCCACACAATAGATTCTAACATGTGTATAAATAATCTGCCGATAGAAAAAATAAAAATATCTGCCTTTCTTTTAAATTGTATAATGACAATGGCTCAGTCCATTTGCTGAATAGGGGGATCTGCTGGGTTGTATTTAGTGAGCTGCTTCATTTAGCCCACTGGTCTCCTAGCAACACTTTACCTCAGAGGCTGACACTGTAATCAGTGGTAACGGCTGTGTGTGTGTGAGGTTCTGCTTTTGTTATGGACCAGGTGACTCAAATGTGTAAAATCTATACAAAATAAACTAAACTGACTGAAAATGACTGAAATTCTTCTTTGAATAACTGTGCAGGAAAATCTAAAGGTATTAAAGTGGAACAAAACACTGAGTGGCCGACCCTGAAGTCATTAAGACCCGGCCATTGACCTTCCCCCCTTGGGCATCCAAAATCGGGATGCCCCATTGTGTGAAACGACCCCTGGATAACCACAGATCCCCCCCATTTTTCTGGCGCGCTCACGCAGATAGTCATTTAGACAGGCCGGGCGGCCAGGAAGGTTACTGCTCAGGCTCCCCATCTGCGTGCAAACAGAGCTGATTGGATGAGAGCCCGCGCATGCGCTGTGGGACAGGGAAAGGTACGTTTTCACAGGCGAACATGGGGATTTCACATATCAGGGCATCCCAAGTCGGGATGACCCTAGGGGCACAAAACAAAACTCCAGATAGTGAAAATCCTGGGTTGGGCTTTGCTCAAAACACACAAAGCTGAAAGAAACATCATATGGAAAAATGTGTAGTAAGAATATGAAAGAGAAAATGGTAAACTGAAAGATTCTGCAGCAGAGCCAACATGAAGGGAAAACTGTCAAAATAAAAAATGTTTAGAGCAAAAAAACAGGATGTAAACATAAAAATCCAATTCTGAAATAAAATAACCCCCCCCCCCCAAAAAAAAACAAAAAACTGGTGAGTCTGAGATTCGAACCAATGACTCTCTAGTTCAAACTAACATTGAACTTACCAATGAGCTAAATGACTTCTAGAGCTTTTCTTTCTGTTTTAGATATGAGTTCTGGCCGGGCAATGTTGTTATCTTATGCTGGACGGCTGCCAGCACTGAACAGCTGATTACTTTGTTACATTGTTTCCCCCTATCCTCAGCGTGGAACAGGCCAGAGTGTCGGACACTCAGCAGACATAAATATGAGCTATTAGTCTTCAGCTGCACAACACAGACATCAATTTTTTCTAAATTTGTAATTCTTACTCCAACACTTACCTACATTCAAAGTACCATTTAAATATAAGTCACCAAGAAAAATTCGCGATACTACTCCTTTAAGCGGAACAAAATCAAACTGAGCCGGACCATGTGAGGCAGGAGCATGCACTCCGCTGGGTATGCAATACCACGCACTCCTCATTCTAGTCAATGAGAGCTGTTTAACAAATGACATTGTCACAGTAGACAGACCTCATTGGGCGAGAGCCTGTGCATGTGACGCTGGAACCAGGAACAGGTAGGTGAAAAGCAGCTTTCCAGGGGGGCATCTCAATTTGGGATGCCTCAGGGAACTGGTACAAAACACAGGAAAGTTCAATTCCCAAAGGAATGTCAACTTTCATGGACTTTTCTGATAAGGGGTTCCCTGCTGTGTTTCGTATGACTGGTCGGTGCTCCAACCTCCTGCACACTTCTCAGTGCCTTGGTCTGTACAATATCTATGTCCCCGCTTTGTCAGCATATCACAGACGAGGTAACTATGTTCTGTAGATCTGTATGAAACTATATTTGGATCAAACAAAGCTTCAAAGAATGAAGAGGTGTCATTATTCAATGCCATTGTGGAAAGCAGACTAATGCTTTGTGCAGGAGACCCTTTAAATCAGCTCATTTGTAGGCTCCCAGTTCCCTAGCTGAGCTTTTCAGCCTGATGAAAGCACATGTGTCGGGGGTCTGGCTGTGCTTTCAATTATTTTAGACTTATTTAATGGTGAAATCTTTCTCTATGATGACTTCACAACGGAAGCAAATATCTCTAGAAAAGGGGGACAGCTTTTTTTCTACTTATGGCCTTGAATGGAAAAAGCGCATTGATTTATGCCAAGGCAATGCAGAGCCATGCTTCTGGTTTTGTCATGAGAATTTAGAGAGTTACACGCCCCTGCTGTAGAAGTAGTCAGCGGGCACATCGCAGGAAAAGTCTAGACCTGCAGAAATTAAAGTTATTTTTAATCAATGGCTAAAATATGAAATCTCAGACCTGCTCGTGTCTGTGAACAAAAATACAATTCTGTGATTACTCACCTGTAGAATTGTTATTATGAGTATACATCACGTCCCGTTCCGAAATATATCCTTACACATGGGTTATTCATCTTTAGATGTCACGTGACTGCAGAGCAGAAAAAGTGGCCCCTCCCGGCCCATATATACCGAGGCACCTCCCACAGAACCCCAGTATTTAAAAAGCAGTTAACAAAGCTGGGAGAATATAAACAACAATCACCATAAAGAGGTAACAAGAACAACAAGGGTGGGGCGGAACGGGACGTGATGTATACTCATAATAACAATTCTACAGAATTGTATTATTCTTAGTATACATCACGTCCCGTTCCGAAAGATATCCTTACACATGGGACATCCAATAGCAGTGTCCGTAAGGTAGGGTGGGATCCCCAAAAGCAACGACAAGCAGTCTAAACCACTGCCGCCTGCAGAACTTTGCGGCCAAAAGTAGCATCAGCTTAGGCCTTAACATCAATCTTGTAAAACTAGAAAAGGTATGAACAGAAGACCAAGTGGCGGCCTTGCAAACTTGTTCAACAGAAGCCTGGTGCTGAAAAGCCCAAGAGGCACCAATAGCACGAGTAGAATGAGCAGTAAGGCGGAAAGGAGGTTTCTTTCCCTTAGCAGAATAGGCCTGAATCACGGCCTGACGGATCCACTTGCTGATAGTGGATTTAGCAGGAACCTGGCCCTTCTTGGGACCAGACAGAACCACAAAGAAAGCATCAGTCTTCCTAAAGGATTCAGTAGCCACCAAATAGAACTTCACAGCCCTAACTACATCAAGAGAATGTAACGCCCTTTCCTTGGGGTTACCAGGGTTAGGGCACAAGGAAGGCAACACAATGTCCTGATTGAGATGAAAAGCAGACACAACCTTAGGCAGAAAATCAGTTTGAAGCAAAACACCACCTTGTCCTGGTGTCTTTCAAAATAAGGAGGCTTGACGGAAAGCACCGCCAATTCAGAAACTCTCCTGACTGAGGTAATAGCTACCAAAAAGGCTATCTTGACCACTCTGATGAAGTGGCCCATGTTCTAGGCCACGCAACGCGTCAGTGTTGGCATCGTGCGGGTGGGTAGATGTGGACTCCATGACACGGTAATGTGTATTGTTTAGTACTTTATACATTGAATTACTTGTAATTTGTATTTATGGGGTTGATCTGAATATGTACACTTTAGATTATTGACCTTGATTGTTCAAACATATGCCCGGGACCTCACCCCTTCTCTTTAATTAATTATTGCACCTTATCAGCACCTAGCACTTTAGCACTCACTGGTGCCTGTGCACCTTTAATAAATTTAATACATTTAATAATTTTGGGACACTAGAGTCCCTCTTTTTGCCTCTTTAGTCTATTCACCTTTTCATCTCTTGTCTTTTTTCACTTTTAGTTCATCTGCACATTTTGCACGTGGTTTACACTGTTTTGGTTTCACACTATTGCACTTCTGAGAGGTAGATCCCGTGGCATTACTAATACTTTAATTGCAGTTACTCATACAGCTACTTTAGCATAATTATCTAAGTGTAAATGCCCTTGTAAATATTCTAGCTATACAGTAGTATATATGTACACACTCGGCTCAACCCTACTTATTTTGAGTTAGTCCAATCATACTCTGCCACACCCCACGGTTGGGGTTTTAATTGTGTGTTTTAGATGTATGTTTTTATTGGCTTATAATAAAATATGATTCTGGTAGCAACTTTATCCTGTTGAGCTGCCCATCTGTATAGATAGGGGTGGGGGGGTTCTGGTGAGCTGGACTGGTGACTCACCATTTGTCTCGCCTTGACAGTGAGAGTGGACAAAGCCGCCTCCTGCAAAGGTTCAAAAGGAGACCCTTGCATGGCAGACAAAACCAAGTTCAAATCCCAAACGGGTAACACCAAATTCTTCTTGGCCAACATGGGGCCACCAGAATGGCTGGCACCCCCTCCTGGGCTATTTTGTGCAGCACCCTGCCAAGCAGAGGAAATGGAGGAAAAACATAAAGGAGCTGAAAGCTCTTCCAAGACATTGCCAGAGCATCCACTGACAGGTCCAGGGGATCCTGTGACAGGGAGACAAAGGTTGGAAGCTTGTGGCTGTGACGGGACGCAAACAGGTCCACATTCGGGCTGGCCACAACGGAGGCACAGAGAGTGAAACACCCTGTTGCTAAGGGACCATTCTCCCATGCGAGAAGCCCCCCTGCTCAGAGAGTCTGCTTCCAGATTCTCCACCCCTGGAATGTACACAGCCGAGATGGAGGGAACATTGTCCTCTGCCCATGACAGAATCAGGGATACTTCCTTGAGAGCCCTCCTGCTCCTGGTTCCTCCCTGATGATTGATGTAAGCAACCGCCGTCTGGTTGTCTGAGCGGATCTGTACCGCCAGACCCCGAAGGCGCGTGGTCAGCTGGGAGAGCACCATCCTTATTGCCCTTAGTTCCAGAATGTTGATTGGGGCATGGGCCTCCTGAGGACCCCACTGCCCCTGAAATTTCAGGGACTTCCAAAAGCCTCCCCAACCAGTTAGACTGGAATCCGTGGTGACCACCTCCCAGCAGGGAGTCAGAAAAGATCTGCCCACTAGCAGATTCCTTGAGTCCAGCCACCATGATAGAGACCGACTGGCCAGAGGGGACAGCACAAACACCTGATCCAGGGACCCTGGGTCCCGATCCCATACCGACAAGAGATGAACCTGGAGACATCTCATGTGAAACTGAGCGTATGGGACAGCCTCGAAGCTGGACACCATCAGACCCACCAGCTGCATTGCCTGTCTGATGGACGGATGAGGACAAGACAGCAGGAGCTGTCTTCAGCTGAGGGAGAAAGACCTTGACCTGAGATGTATCCAGAGTCATGCCCAGAAAAGACTTTACCCTGGAAGGAGACAGGGAAGATTTGGGAAGATTGATCACCCAGCCAAACTTTTCCAGAGTGGATACCACTGTCTGAACGTCCATCTCTGCTTGTTGCAAAGTCTGAGAAGCTACAAGAATGTCGTCCAGGTAAGGAAGAATGCGAATGCCACGAGATCTCAACAGAGCCATTACTCCTGCCAACACCTTGGTGAACACCCTGGGAGCAGAGGTAAGACCAAATGGCAGAGCCACAAACTGGTAATGCTGATCTTCCACTGCGAACCTGAGAAATCTTTGATGGCCTGCAAAAATTGGTACATGAAGGTAAGCATCCTTGATGTCTATAGAAGTCCCCTGGGCGAAGAGAATTTATGGCAAAACGCAGAGTCTCCATGCGAAAGTGCCTGAATCTGATAAATTTGTTGAGGAGCTTTAAATCCAGGATAGGCCTGACAGATCCGTCCTTTTTGGGGACAGTGAAAAGATTGGAATAATAGCCCTTGCCCCTTTCCCGCAGAGGAACCGGGCAAACGACCCCCAATTCCAGTAGGTTCTGGACAGCAAGAAACAGACACGGAGCTGACAGGGGGTCTTGAGCCATCCGGGAGTTTATGAATCTTGGGGGCGGCCAGGCTGCTAACTCTATCTTGTAACTGGAGGAGACTACCTCCTGAATCCACCGGTCTGAGACAAGGCGTCTCCAGACGTGAGCAAAAAACCGAAGCCGTCCCCCCACCCGGATGGGTGAGAGCGCCCCTTCATGCCTGAGGAGGCTTGGGGGAGGATTTAGGCTTGGAACCCCAGGAAGGACCGGGCCTGCCACGTCCTCTGCCCCTTCCCCATGAATCACCACGGCCTCCAGCGGGGGGAGCCCCCCTTCCTCTCCTGGGGGAATAAAAGGGGGACAGAGCAACGCGGTCCCCGCACATGCAAAACCATGAGAGGCCAGCTGATCAATGCGTCGGTCTTCCACATCTTTTAAAGTGGTAGTGTCAGGTGAGTGCAGCACAGAGGTATGAGATAGTCCAAGTATTGGTGCCTCAACCTCGGGTGGGGAACACCACAATATAGCTGTTTCTAGGGGAAAGGGATATCTCTTATCCCAGCTTTTAGGTACACCAGGAAGCCTACTAGGCTTCTCCCATTCCTCGAAAACAAGATTGTTGAAATGTGCCTGGGCGGAGAACTCCCAGCGCGGTTTAGCAGCATAAAATAATTCTCCCTGCTGCTGCGGAGGAGCAACAGGGGGAGAAATTTCAAGCACTTCAAATAAATGAGCTAGCAGCCTGTCAGTATCAGCTGCATCCCAAGGCTTGGACCCCGTCATGGGATCATCCAAGTATCTATTCTGATCCTCAGAATCAGACTCAGAGAATAATTCCCCCTCAGGGGAAAACCCAACAATGTCATCCATAGCTTCAGAAGTCATAGGGCAAACATACACATTATCAATCAAATGCCGTGTCTTGCCAATGGCTTTGCGCGGCTCAGAACTGCCCATCCGCCTCTCCAGATCGGCCAATCTAGTAGCAAAATCAGATTGGGCATCCCCGCTAGCGTGCGCCACAACCTGAGCTGTATGTAAGCGAGGGGGAGTAGGCAAGGCCTCAGGGGACGCGGCCCTCAGCAGGGGCATCCCAGACAACCGCGCAACAGTCTGCTGGGCGCAGGAAAGACAGATCTTGAAGTCACAAGGTACAGGGGAAACCCCACACTCAGTACAGAACCGGCCTTGTCTCGAAGGAACCCCGGACTCATTGTCTTGAGAAGCCTCCATATGGTGATTAGTGTGGCTCAAAACGGCCAATTGGGAATAATGCTAGAGCAAACCTGGGATGCCCCCAATGCACCGCAAGGGAAGTGGGAGGATTGTATGTATTAAAACAAATTTCCCTCAATCAATGTATAGGCCGGGAGAAACCACTACTTCTATAGGCCTGAAAGACATAAGGAGAGGATCCCGTAAGGCATAGATACATATAACATAGGAGTATGAAAGAAAGGTAGCCTGCGAGGGCACCTACAGACCGCAAATGGAGACGCCAGCTACACAGCACCGCCGAGACAAGATGCCGCCCACAAATACCTCAAGGGGCAGGCCGCGGGGGAGTGACGCAAAAAGCGCCCCTTGCCCCGCCTCCCTCCGAAGAGCGCGAAAAGACGCGCCCACGTGAATTAAACAGTCAATGGCTGCGCCGTAGCGCCTGAGGTAAATGCCGCCGCCATATGCAAAGCAGTGTACAAGAGCGCGGTATCAGATAAAAGGAAAACAGTGCAACCAATTTAAACGGGGATCACTGCATAATGCGCTCCGCATACGTCAGAGCATGATACAAATGGTGCCAGACAAAATATATATATAGAAAACCACCCCCCCTTCCCCTAAGGGACTCAGAGGGGAGTCAGCGGTCATCCATAAGGGAACCCACTGAGGGATATGGGGTGATAGGCACACGTAATGCGGGCGGGGCAGCCCATAAGGCTCACCATGGCCTGAACCGTCTACCCTTTGGTGGGGGAGTTGCGGTGGAGCACAGCTCCTTAGCGCGTAGATATGGTGCCGTCTACCTTCACCTGAACGCTACAGCCAAGGCTGGGAGGCAGTATAATAAAGACGGAATGGGTGGGAATAGCTCCACAGGTCCATAGGGCCATAAGACCCGCTCACCTCCCTGAAATAGAGAGAGCCTCTTTCTCGTCCTGGCAGTCCAAGACTGCAGAGAAAATCTGGGGTTCTGTGGGAGGTGCCTCGGTATATATGGACCAGGAGGGGACACATTTTCTGCTCTGCAGTCACGTGACATCTGAAGATGAATAACCCATGTGTGAGGATATCTTTCGGAACGGGACGTGATGTATACTGAGAATAGACCTTTCTTTACTATTCCATTTTCTAACCCAGCTGTAAGGAAATTGTCACCTATCTCGCAGAGGGACGGCTCATAAACACACTGCACTACAGTGGGCCTCCACTTTAAAAGGCCTTGATAGTACCGGTCACACCTAGCCTAGAACGCAGGGGGTCAGCAGGGAAATCCCTGCCAGGAAGCTCTGATGGCAGGGGAGCTTCAAAGAAATCCTCCAGACACACTGATGCTATAAAGTATTCTGAGATTGCCATGAATATTAAACATTATGCAGAGGGTCTGCTCTAAAGCAGATTGGTAAACACACTGCACTTCAGTGGGCCTCCACTTTAAAAGGCCTCGATAATACCAGTCACACCTAGCCTAGAGCATAGGGGGCCTGCAGGAAAATCCCTGCCAGGAAGCTCTGATGGCAGGGGAGCTTCAAAGAAATCCTCCAGACACACCGGTGCCAAAAATAATTCTGAGATTGCCATGAATATTAACCATCTCGCAGAGGGTCTGCTCATAAGCAGGTCAGTAAACACACTGCACTACAGAGTGCCTCCACTTGCCTCCAAAGGCCTTGATAGTACCAGTCACACCTAGCCTAGAACGCAGAGGGTCGGCAGAGAAATCCCTGCCAGGAAGCTCTGATGGCAGGGAAGCTTCAAAGAAATCCTCCAGACACACCGGTGCCATAAAGATTTCTGAGATTGACATGTAAATTAAACAGGAAATCCAAGGTTAAGGTAATACCATTTATTGGCTAACTCAATAAGATTGGAAATGCAAGCTTTCGAAGCGGTTCAAGCTTCTTCATCAGGCATTATGCCTTTAAGTATTGAACACATCACCAATTTTCTAAGTAAATATATTTTTAAAAGTGCTATTGACATGAAAGTCTCACCAGATTTCTGTAACAACCCCTCCGATCTACAGACGCAAAGAAATCAAACAATAAATGTAATAATATAATATAGTTAGTTATGTGTAATAATGAGACATGACACAGGGAAAAAGTATTGAACATGCTTACTGATTTTGACTATCCTGAGTTTTGGTCCTTGCCCCCGGGGCACCCTGATCGGGGATACCCCACTGTGTGAAACCCCCCAGGTCGTCCAATCTCACCCTTCCCCAGTCCTACGGCGCATGTGCAGCCTCTCGTCCAATCAACATGATCAGATCCGCTCCCACCCCTTCATCTAATAGCACATCTAAGGCGAGTGAATCCGAGCACACTGGCGGGCGCATCCCCTGCTACCCTCTAACAGGAAGTGTGCCCGTGACAGCCATTCACAAATGCCTGGCGTGAGCATGCACTCTACTAAGGGATGCGGCCACAGCTCGCGCATGCGCCGTTGGACCGGGAAAAAAGGTGAGTTTCTGGGACACCCGGCTGGTTTCACCCAGGGGAGGGAATCCAGCGGCCCTGGAATTTTATAGATTTCAGTGCCGTTGGGCGTGGGTTTTGGTCCACTTTAAAGGATAATTCCATGACATTTCTTTAAGTTTTCATTAAAGCGGACCAAAACCCAGTAAACTCATAAAATACATTTGGCCAAAGCCCATGCCGATATTTTATAGGGTGTAGAACTAAAAAAGAGATATTTTAGCTTTTCAAATCACTCTGGAACACTTTATTTTTTGCTGTTCCTCTCTGTAAGATGGCAGCTGGTCAGTTATTGCATAGGTGTGGCAATGACATCATTGCCACACACAACAGTGGCAATGAATGGAGGAGGCGGAGCTTTACAGCTAACACAGCTGATTAGCGTGATGCAGGAGCAGTGAAAATTGGCAAAAGGTAATCCTCATGGGGGGAGCAATTCAGGTTATACCAGTTAAAAATGTAGGTTTTGGTCAGCTTTAAGTACCTTTAGAACATATTTACTTAGAACATTGTGTTCTATTCTCCCATTTCACAGGCTGTGGTGCCCCCCGTGCTGCAATGTGCTGTGTTTGCATAAATGAGGATGGCTCTTATGCTAATTTCCTTCAGTCACAGGCTGCAGACATGCCGGGAAGGATGAAGTGGGTGGGCATGCTCTCATTTACAGGACACAGTGGGAGCAGATTTTTTTTCGAGCCGTCGTGTGTGCGAAGCACCGTCAAACGTGAAGCCTTTTATGTGAAAAAGTGCGGGTGCACTAAAAAACACACAAAGGCGCCCATACTGACTCCTTCCCGCAGGAAAGAGCCCCCTCCCTTTCCCCGGGGGACGAACCCCCTGACAGGATTGGGTACGTTCAACCCCTCAGTCCGAAGACCTCGGGGCCGCTTTCGCCCTCGAGTACTAACAAAAGTTTTCCCCGTGGACTAAGGCGTAAACTCCCTCAGCCTACCTCTCCCCGGCGGTTGCCCGACCGGGTACTGGGATCTTCGGCTTCGGCCCCTTGCTTTCGATAGTAGCTAGCCCCAGTACTAGCGGCCTCCGCAGCCTGCCTTTCCTCAGATTCAAATGCGAGTACTCGGCCAGGCTTTGGAAGCCGTTTTCCCGGGGTTCGCCACCCTCTACTCACTAGGAGCCTCAGGGGGGAGCACTGGGCAGGGGCCGGAAGCGAGTCCAAAAGGCCTATAACTTCCGACCCCAGGTCTTTAGGGACAGGGACCCATAGGGAGTCACTGGCACCTAAACACGTGAAAAGGAAAGACACACAACCAAAAAGGGAACTAAGTGGCAAAAAAGTGACAAAAAAGGTGAATCGGGCTCTACAAAAAAAAAAGGGGGGGGGAAGGTGAGTGCCTGTGCAATTACAGGGTGGGCCCTCCGGCCATAAAAAATTCTTCAGGCGAAGCCGGAAGGCCACAGCCATAAAGAGCGTGCAAAACTTAGCAAAGTGTATCGTGCCAAAACCATACAAAGTGCAACCAAAGTGACCAACTTTGGTGACTAGTAAGGTACCCTGGGCGCCACCCCAGGGGTACACGAACACGACGGCTCAGTTTCGCAACCTCGACCCATGGCCAAGATGTCTGCAGATCTACTCCCATACATGACGGGGGGTCGTCAGTCCCCCTCAGATCCATTACTAAGCTGTGTGTACTAAGCGCGCCAGGAGGTCCCCGCCAAAAAAACTCTGGCTGTTTTTCCACACGGCTTTTCACGGATCTGCATGATGGGTGCAGATACTGCAAGCCTGGTAGATCCGTCCTACACAGTTCCGCCCATTACTGAACCACTAGCCGTACTAGGTGTGCCAGAGAGTGGGAACAACCCTCGGCCACCTTTCCAGCCAGTGTCGTTCACGGGCTTCCCTGTAAGAACAGATACTACACTTGATCTTAGCCAATCGTCTAGCAGAGGTTGAATTCAATTAGGTTGAAATGAAGAGGGAGGCGCAAGGGAATGAGGGAACATTTCGGCTACTGCTCCTGACCACAAGGGAGAATTGGTCGGACAATCCCTTTAAATGTCAAGCTGCTGGAACTACAACGTTGCCACCCATTGGAGACCTACCCATAAAGAATACATTAACATGGACCTACACCCTAGAATAAATCTCGTGCCTAATACATAGGTTGTAACTATGATCCCCTCTCCTTATGCACCACTTTCAGATACTAGCCGCAGTTGTCTAAGAGCTGGTGGCGGGTGCATGCTCCTCCCCATCTGATCACAAGATGCTCGTCGAACAGGATGTGCTAGAGGTTATAGGAAACACTACATCCACCCCAGGGGTACAGGAAGGCTGCTGTGGAGAGCTGGGCACAAGTGAAGCCTGTAGACACAAGCTTCAATTTAGGGTTTATTTTGGTCCTGCCCCTGCGGTGTTATACCCCCAGCCCACCTAGTTTACTCACCTCATAAGCGATCCCAGTGGCTCTTGTCCAATTTTTAGAAGTGCATATAAATACACGGCTCCCCCCCCCACCTGCAGAGGGATGCCGCTGGCAGGCCACGCATGCGCCGTGCGATGGCCAGTGAGGTAAGCAAACACAACAGTGGGACTTTTATACATTGGGCCATCTCATCTATAGCTGCACCTTCTTAAACTGGACCTTCACCATGATTTATTGAAAAGCCCAAACCCTTAAAAAACGATTCCCCAGCATCTAAAATGAATATATTTTAAGTTTTTAGTCACTTACTTATTGTTCTTTCCCCCACTGGGCTGCAACTCTGTTCAGGACTTTAGGATACGGGTGCCGCCATCTTGACTCTGAAGCATCACACTTACTGAGGATAGGAGAGTGGGATAAAGTACAGGGGGGCGGGTTATAGTTGTGCTTTGCTCAGACAGAGCAGAGCTGGGGTCAGGAAAAGGACAGCAATCCCAAAATGCAGAGCAGCACAGTCAGAAGGCACTTCCTGTTTGCAGGCTGCCTGATGTTCCATGAGCCGCCATCTTGGATGTTTAAAGGCTCATAACATGCAGTAGATGCAGGTAGGATGAATTTTAATGTGAGCAATCTGTATGTACAGGGTGTGGGAAACATATAAGACATGTTCTTATTCAGAGTGAAGGACCGATTTAAAGTGGACCAACACCCAGGATTTTCACTATCCTGGGTTTTGGTCCACTTCCGCGGGGCACCCCGCTGCGTGAAACCCCCCAGAACGCCCTGCTCAACTCACCTCACCCTGCTCCTACGAGAGCACTCGTCCAATCAGCCGCTGTGGTATGTACGGACAAGCGACGGACAACCACAGCGGCTCTGAGTGCGCTGGAGGCCGCGTCTCACGCTTCCTTCTAACAGGGAGCGCGCCCGCGCCGGCCATTCACAAACGGCCGGCGTGCCCTGCTAGAAGGAAGCGCGAGATGCGGCCCGCGCATGCGCCGTTGGAACGGGGATAAGGTAAGGTTTCTGGGCGTCCTGGGGGGTTATACCCCGCGGGGCATCCGAAATCGATATGCCCCGCGGGGAGGGATCTGATCGGCACGGGAATCTTATAGATTCCCGGGCCGATCCCCCCTGGGTGTTGGGTCCACTTTAAGTGAACCAAAACCTGTGATTTTTCACTAACTCAGGTTTTGGTCTGTTTTCCTAGGAGCCCCCCTCCCCCTGCTTTGGGATGCCCCATTGTGTGAAACCCCGCTGTTCACCCAGGAAATGTACCTGCCCAATGGAACATACATGGCCGCTTGTCCAATCAGCTTTTCTGGCCTTGCATATTAATGTGCGCCTGGAGAAGCTGAATGTGGCTGAGATGCAGGGGGCGCCAAACACTGATTGTGAGTGTGGCTGGGATGCCATTCAGCTTCTCCAACCGCATATTAATATGCACAGCCAGAGAAGCTGATTGGAGGAGAGCCAATTCTGTGCCGTGGGCTCGTGGAAAGGTAAGGAAAGCGGGCAAGTGGCGGGGTTTCATGCAGCGGGGCATCCCAAATCGGGAAGGAAAATCACAGGTTTTGGTCCACTTTCACATACTACATCTGCAGGTGTGTGAGGGAATGTGTTTTTTAACGTTTAAAGTGGACCAAAACCTCCTGGTCCTTGCACCTGGGACACCCCAATTCAGAATGGTGAATGGCTGTGTGAAACCCCAGGTCGCCCAATAAAACTCACCTTTCCTACAGCGTGGGCTCTCATCTAATCATCGCACTCAGCTGCGCTCCTCAAACAATCAGCTAAGGTCCAAATTTAGCTTAAAGCAGCCGAGCACGCTGGTGGCCTCTCACTCACAGGGTGCGTGCATCCAGCTAAAGGTATAGCTTAAAGTGGACCAAAACCCACCCTGCAGTTTGTGAGACTCCAGAGCAGGTTTAATTCCTCCCCTCCATGACGTTTGGGATGCCCACTGTGTAAAAACCGGCAGGTCGCCCAGTATACTCTCCCTGATCCAACAGCACATGCGCGAGCAGTGGCCGCTGCCTGCTATACCTTTAACAGGTCACGCACCCACTCCAGGTATTCGTGAATGGCTGGCGTGGGAACACGTGTGTGGGGGAATGTGTTCTAATGTTTAAAGTGAACCAAAACCCTATCCTGGGTTTTGGTTCTGGCACACCCCAATTCAGGCAAATGGCTGTGTGAACCCCCCCCCCCCCCCCCCGCCCACAAGGTCGCCCAGTAAAACTCACGTTTCCCACAGTGCGGGCTCTCATCCAATCATCGCGCTCGGCTGCGCTCTTCAATTTTGACTAAGAATTGGCTAAGGTCCAAATTTAGCTAAAAGCAGCTGAGCACACGGGGGCCACATCCTTGCTGGCCTCTAAAAGGGTGTGTGCCTGCACTGACCATTCACAAATGCCAGCTAAAGGTGTAGCTTAAAGAGGACCAAAACCCACCCTGCAGTCTATGAGACTCCAGGGCAGGTTTACTCCCTCCTCTCAGGGCATCCATATTTGGGATGCCTGCTGTGTAAAAACTGGCAGGTCTTCCAGTATACTCACCTTCTCCCTGATCCAACAGCGCATGCACGGGCAGTAGCCACTGATTACTATACCTTTAATAGGTCACGCACCTACTCCAGGCATTCGGTTGCATCTTAGATGATTTGACGCCAGTGCAGTCTAGTACACTGATTGGATGGGGTGCTGTGCATGCGTTGTAGGATCGGGGAAAGGTGAGTTTTGGTGGGTGGCCTGAGGGGCAAGAACCTAAACCCAGGATAGTCAAAATTCCGGGTGTTGGTCCACTTTATATCGGCCACTGCTTGCGCATGCGCAGTTGGATCGGGGAGAAGGTGAATTTTTCTGGGCCTCAGAGTTTCACACCACAGGGTATCCCAAATCAGGGTCCTTGGGGAGAGGGAATCATACAGTCCTGGAGTCTTATAGACTGTCCCGTTTTTGGTCCACTTTAAGCAGCACATGCTTTAACCGGATTCCCCCCAAACAGGCCCCCCAGGGCAGAACAGCCAGGCAGTAACTGCATACCTCCCAATTGTCCCTCATTTGAGTCCATGTCCCCTTGTCCTTATCAGTCCCTCTTTAGTGCGTAACATGCAGATCTGCAGCAATACATTTATATTGTAACTGTTACAACCTATCTCCATACCTCCCAAGTGTCCCTGATTTGGAGGGACTGTCCCACTTTTGAGTCAATGTCCCCCTGTCCCTCGTTGTTCTCATTTGTCCATGTTTGAGGTGTAACATGCAGATCTGCAACAATAAATGTTTTATTTGCCTATTCAAAGTGTTTCTATTGTAACTGTCACATCCTATCTCCTACCCATCCCTCAATGAGGGGGATTTAACAATTGTCCCTCTTTCCCACCCTGAAAATCTCCTATCCTTCCCTCAGTGAGGGGGCGAGGCCTAATTTAACAAATGTCCCTCTTTCCCAACCTGAAAAGTTGGTATGTATGTATCTCCTATCCGTCCCTAATAAAGAGGCGTGGCTTAATTTACATATTGTCCCTCCCACCCTGAAGTTGGAAGGGATGGGTATCCACAGCACTCCATGCCGACACGCTAGGGGACGACAGTGACACGTGACGCTCCCTCCCTCACGCAAGCGGCACCAGTCGACGCTGTACGTCACCACACCGGAAGTAGCTCTGGTGGCTGGCAAGCGTGGTGCGCAGTTGGTTGGCGTCGCGCGCTGTTTTTCCGGGTTGCGTTGTGCGAGTGTCAGCGATGGAGGATGATCTGGAGCGGTGAGGGGGAGTTTAGGGGACAGGCTGGAGGCTTGTGCGGACGCTAATGGAGTGACTTAGCTGTGTTGTGTGGGGCTTGTTGTTACCCATAGCGACCAATCAGATTTCATGTTTTTGTTTCTAGGAAAGACTGAAAACTAGTAATCTGACTGGCTGTTACGGTTTATAGCTCTGCCGCCTTTCCTCTCATATGTTCTGTGATTTGTCTGTAAATTCTATTGATGACTAGATTTCCAAAACATCTCTTTTGGCCACCCACTCTTCCTAACTCCTGGAAGGAATGCCTTTTATTACTAAGAATTACTAAATAATCTTCTGTTTATTGAAGTCAATGGGGCAGGTAGAGCAGACATTATGGGGGTGCTGGGCATCCTGACTCTGGACAACCACCGCAGAGGAATGTAGTGGGAGCTTGAGCCTATTTAGGCCCTAGACTGCACTGGGGTTTACATAGCTATATTCCTGTCCCCCATCATAAGAGGCTTAATGCCTGACTCATGACTTAAACCAGACCAACAGCCTGGCACATTTGGGGGAAAAAAACTCTCCAAACCTCACTTTCCCTAGCTGCGTGCATGATACTGAGGCATTGTCAGCACTTGCTCCTTTTTATTTTTCTCCTGTTTTCTGCTTGGCCTGCATTCAGTGCACTGCCTCCAGTATCTGCTTACAGGTGGAGCCTTTAACCCTGATTAAAATGAGGAAGTGGTACGCTTTTAAAGTGGACCAAAACACACAGCCCTTTAATCTTTTAAGCTTCCAAGACTGCTAGATTCCCTCCCCAGATCCAGAATTGGGATGCCCTGCTGTCTGAAACCCCCCAGGTCGCCTGGAAACTCGCCTTCTTTCCTGGTCCAGCGGCGCTAGCAGCGGGCGCTTCCTCGCTATTCCTTTAGCAGGGCGCATCCCGCCAGCGCACTTGGATCTGCTCACCTTAGATGAGCTTTTAGATGAAGGGGGGGGGGGGGGGGCGGATCCAAGTGCACTGATTGAACAAGAGGCTGTACATGCGCCTTAGGACCGGGGAAGTGTAAGTCAGATCAGGCGACCTGGGGGTTTCACACGGCATCCTCGATCGGGGTGCCCCGGGGGCAAGGATCCAAACCCAGGATAGTCAACATCCTGGATTTTGGTCCACCTCAAGTTACTGAGCTGATAATGGTAGTAAATACACCACAATCTACAAGAATAGAAGTGAGTCCTGTACACACAGAACACTGCTGCTGGACATGTGTAAGGTAGAGTGAGCTCCCTCACCTCAGCAGCGGACATAGCAGCAGTGTTCTATGTATACAGGACTCGCGTCTCTTCTTGGTGTCCAGACATGGTGGCAGAAGTGGGGCAGCTGTGGCTGATCCTTGCCTCCTGCACAGTTTCCAGAGTCGCCATGTTAGCTGTCGGAAGCCCGTGTCTGCATTCTTTTCTTTTTCATAATCTGGATTTTATTTTTTTCAGGAAAGCTGTGGAAGAGCTTCTCAGAGAGGCGAAGCGGGGGAAGGATCGTGCAGAGACCATGGGACCAAGCGGCTGGTAGGCACATTCTCCATTTTCCTGTGAGGGGGGGGAGGGGTGGGTTGTGTACATAATCTAATCAGTAAAATGTTAGAATATTTAGCACTGCTTGTCTTCCTGAAACCCAACAAACTTAAAGCGGACCTCCACCCCGTATAAGAGCATATCTTATATGTTTCCCACACACCATACATACAGATTGCTCACATTAAAAATCATCCTACCTGCATCTACTGCATGTTATGAGTCTTTAAACATCCAAGATGGCGGCTTATGGAGCATCAGGCAGCCTGCAAGCAGGAAGTGTCTTCTGACTGTTGGAAGACAGCAATTTGGGGATTGCTGTCCTTTTCCTGACCCCAGCTCTGCTCTGTCTGTGCAAAGCACAGCTATAACCCCACCCCCTGTACTTTATCCCGCTCTCCTCTTCTCAGTATGTGATGCTTCTAGGATACGGCACCCGTATCCTAGAGTCCTAAACAGAGTTGCAGACTGTTGGGGGAAAGAGTAATAAGTAAGTGACTAAAAACGTAAAATATGTTAATTTTAGATGCTGGGGAATAGTTTTTTTTAAGGGTTTGGGCTTTTCATTAAATCATACTGAAAGTCCAGTTTAACTCATCCTCTACAAGATGTCAAAGCATATTAAAAATGCAGTTACATGTTTGCTGTTCTCCTGCTTGTACACCCATATTTGTTTTTCAGGCTCCTCTCATTAGCACATTCTCACTTGCTGGCTACAGCCATACATGACTACGCCCAATACTACTACCCAATGGCCTCGATTTAGTATTAGTTGAAAAAAATCCTCATGGTAGTGAAATTTACTTTGAGAAAAAAGCCTAAATCACAAGCTAGGAAGACAATGAAAGGCAATGGGACTTTTTGCTACAGTGTAAAAAGATCGGCTGTATTTGTTCGCTCCATAAGACGCACCCCAAAAGTGAGCATAATGTTAATGCATCTTAGCAAATGCTAAAAAAACAAAACATTTCTGGTGCTTCCACACCGCTGGCCTGCGGCTGTCCCATACATATTCCCAGAGCTAGTGCTGCTTCCCTGATGTGGGTGGGTGTGGCCTGTATAGGGCCGTCTGCGTCACAGGCCACAGCCCTGACCTAGATCTGTACAGGTGGTTATGAGCACCCTATACCTTTACACCTCTGCGCTTACTTAAGCTGTGTTTGCGCTGCATGCTCATAGGCTTCAATAGGCGTTGGAAACGCTACATGCAGGGCTTTTCCAAACGCATTGCAAATGACTAGAGGTGGAGTCCTGAGATTTTTTTTTCCACTTTTCTATTGTATAGCTTACTCGCGTGGCCTGGTTTTAAATGGCCCACATATATATTCTTTACAGATCCTATAGTTCCTTTTTTAGCATACTAGCTTTCTAAAGGGATCTCACTTGAAAAATGGTCTGGTTAAATCTATATTTTTGCTCCTTATTAGCACACTTTTACCTCCTAGTAAATATTTCTTCCTAAACCATTTATTTTTATTTAAGGTGATGGTTTTCTTTACCTGTTATGTCAGAGTAGCTAAGTGTCCTAGTTGCTGAGTTAGGACACATCTTTTCTTTGGCAGTAGGGGCTGATTTCACCTCTAACTTTTACCTCAAAAGGTTTTGCCACACTTGGCCAAATGCGCTGCCTGATCTCCGCCATGCCTTCAGGATGGCCACACAGAGAGCGGCTCCTTCCCCTAGAGAGGAAACACAAACTAGGGCAAGTTAAAATCACCCCCCGTCCTCAGTGCTGTGTTTCCTTTCCAGAAAACCAGATGTGACCCTATTGTCCCCCGTTTAATTTTTTTAATCTAATTATTTTCTCAACCCAGGAGTTCCTGGGGGAGGGGGTGCTCACTGACCCCCAGGGTATCTGTGTCCACCCGGTGTATGCGTATGACGCTTATCTCTGTCGCAGGTTCGGCTTCTGGGGCAGACTACTGGGCGCGCTTGTGCTCTCCATCTCCGGCTCTCGGGCTGTGGTAGTGAGGCCTTCGCCTGCTTAGTAGCAAAGTCTTCACCCGAGCAGCGGCAGTGACTCCTGCAGCAGGCACGGACGTTTTACCCGGACAGTGGTGGTGAACAGAGGCACAGCTTCAGGACAGGCAAACACCAGATCGGTATATCGACAAAGGTCAGTTGAGCTAATGTCTCTCTCCAAGAGACAATATGTGCCAGGTTGGAAAGCAGGGTGGTCTCCTTGAGAGCAATCCACATCAAAGGAGAACTAATGTTCTGGTGGATCTTCTCAGACAGACAGAGTGGGAACTAAACAAAGATATCTTCAGAAATCTGGTTGACCTATGGGGCTCCCCTGAGGTGGATCGCTTCACCATGAAGCAGAACTCCAAATGTCAACAGTTTTCCTCTCTCAGGGAGCATTGGGGGTTGGGGATGCCCTGGGTTACAACTGGGGGAAGTTCAGTCTTTGTTACACCTTTCCCCCATTCCAGATTCTTTCCATATTCATAAGGAAGATAAAATTAGGCCAGGCAAGGGTGATTCTGATTGCCCCCTGGTGGCCCAGGAGACTGTGCTTCTCCCTATTAAAACAGATGTCTGTAGATCCACCAGTAACTCTCCCTTTAACAGCAGATCTACTGCATCAGGGACCAATGTTCCATCCTCAGGTTCAGAGCCTCCTTTTGATGGCATGTATCCTGAATGGGATCTACTAAGGAGTTAGAGGCTTTCTAGCCATGCCATCAAAACTCTTCCCCAGAGAAGAAAAGGGAGGCAGAAATGGGGCTAGCCATCAGCGTCTTAAAGGTGCAGGTGGCAGCTGTCAGTATTCTTAGAAGTAGGCTTAGTCAGGAGGATCTGATTGAAAGATTCTTTATCTCCCTGTCTAGAGGTAGACCAGTGAGTTTTAAGGTCTTCCCTCTCTGGGACATTTCCGTTTTTATTAAATGGTCTCACATGGCCCCTCTTTGAGCCTATTAGGGAGGTAGTGGATACGTTTTTGACACTTAAGGTCGCCTTGATATTTGCCATTACTTCGGCTAGAAGAAATGGTGATTTGCAGGCCTTGTGCATAAAGGAGCCATATTTTAGGATTTTTTCAGATCATCTCACGATCAGACCTGATATGCTTTACCTACAGAAAATCGCTTCAAATTTTCACAGGTCCCAGGAGATCTACCTACCAGACCTGAGGACCTTAAGGATCAGCAGCAGATGCATCTGATGGATGCTAGGAACATTCTGTTGACCTCGGGCTGGAGGCGATCCAAACATTTGTTACTTTCTTTTGCAGGAAAGAATAGGGGTCTACAAGCTTTTAAAGCCTCTATCGCCAAGTGGATTAGGGAAGCCATCCAGTCACTTAACGGATCTTCGGGGAGTCGGCCTCCAGAGTCCCTTCGAGTATACTCTACCAGGGTGTTTTTTGCTTCTTGGGCTAAACAGTCAAGAGTTTCTCTGGAGGAGATTTGCAGAGCAGCTTTACTCGGACACGAGACAGGTGTTCGGCAGGAAGATTCTACAGATTATTTCCCATCCCTATGGTAGGACGTTGGTAGGATTCCTCGCTGGGCCGTCCTGGAGGACGTTTCGGGTAAACCTCAATTGGCTTCCCATCAATTGACTTTCTGGTAGTCCTCCAGGACGGCATCCTAGTTCCCGCCCAGGCTAAGTATTTATTATTTATAGTAGTTTTATTAATATTATGCATGTTTCTTCTGGGATTCCTCTTTTAAAGCACAGAGATCTAGGAGGAAGGGGCAGAGTATTAAATCATGTCCAGTTTGTGTTTCTGGTTTAGGTGGGAGGAGCTACTCGGCTGGGCCGTCCCTGGAGGACTACCAGAAAGTCAATTACTGGTAAGCTAATTGGTGTTATCAGCTGAGAGGCAGAGAAGTGTCCCTAATGAATGTAAACACACAGCCGTAGCCAAACGAGTTGGTAAATGATACTTGTCATTTTTAAAGGATCGCTATCATTAAAAAATGGCCTGATGATATAAATCCATATAAATATGCTGGATGACAGGAGGAGAGGGTCACCTATACACCCCACACCAAGAAATATCCAGCCAGGCTTGTTTTTGCTGCTTTTAATGGAAGGAAGAGGAAATCAGGGGGCTGGGCTGGGTCTGTCACCCCAATACACTCAAACCTGTCACCACTGGATTATATTGCTACCAGGAGAAGAAGACCCACAAGCTTGGTGGTAGTTTTATTCAGTTCAGGAGTATAAGTGACCCCTCCTCTCATTAGTCCACATGTTTATTTGGATTTTTATTATATTTTGTGATACACATCCTTTAAATTTATTTGAATGGATGATGCAGCACATGGAAACACACTGCTGTGCAATGCACCCTAAACAGAAAAAGCCACCTTTAAATTGTGATGTGATGAGATTGCAGCAGGTGATTATTCACAGATAGTGGCACAGTTTAGAGACTGTAAACCTAACGGCAATAATAAGGCAGCAAGCAGCTAACCTGATGCCTGTCCCATGTATGTTCTCCAGCGCTGGGTAGAAGGGGTACAAAATGTTCTGCTCCTTTCAAGTTCATTCCTCCAGGGTCACACACAAAAGTGGTCTAATAGCAACTCTGTCCCGTAAGCAAGCCACAGTAGTTCCACTGCTGTCTGACCACAGATGAGCATGCTCCCTGGTTGCCATGACACTCCCTTCCAAGCTCGGCCACAACCCAGAAATTGAAGCAAAGAAAGCAGCTCCACTAAGAATACATAAGATATTTACATATCAGAGATTTAAAGAAGCTTTGAAATGGCTTCTTTGAGGCTGTTATCAAGGGGGATAATGTGGGATGAAGTTGGCGTGTGCCCGGACAGGGGCTTTAAGTACAATAGCCTATAGAGTTGTGATTGTTACACAAAAAGTGGCCATGTGCTAATTCCTGGAAGGGGAAGATTTCAGGGGTCCCCTCCTTCCCTTACAAAACTGTTTCCAAACAATTTGCTTTAGGGCTCATGATGCAGAAAAGCTATTGCATTGGGGCTGGGGCTTAGTGTTATTGCGCATTGTGAGCCTTGAAAAAAAATGTTCATAAAAGAAAAGTGGTCCCCAACAATGTTTCCTTATGTAGAAGTCGCATTAGCGCTTAGCCCTGCAAGTCTAACATTTTGATCTGCATTTTACACCCCCCACCTTTAGCCTAGGGGCCCCTCTCTCACTCCAACACGGTTTCTGAACAGTCTCTTTTTAAGCGCTCAAGATGTGTTTACAGGGGCATTCCAAAACAACAAAGAAGGGACTTGCACTACACCCTTATAAATAGTAAAGGTGCTACTCCCAAAGCTACAAAGCTCAACTCAAAATGGCAACAATAGGAAGGAACTCAAAACTCAAATGATAAAAAAAATTGTATTGTCTATTCAAAAGAAATAATTACTACATCTGAACGATGCTAAAACCAATTAAAAAACATAAGTCAAACAATGATAAACAAGACAGACCAACATAGATAAGTGTATAGACGATGAGGAGAGTACTATCAATACATTAATCCACATAAGTATATATACATTCTAATAGAACAAAAAGCTATATTATATTCAAACAGTGCAAATATAATGTGCAAAACTTGCCTATGATCCGGATCCTAAAAATATATACCATATAAAGTGCAAGTGCTAAACAATCTAAAATTTATAATCAAAATTCAATCTGATCAAATACCAAAAAACTACCATAATTCATTGCCTCTGTAGTCTAACCAACCAAATCGTCAGTAACCCATAATCCACCAAAGTCAATACATGATGATAACCTATAATGTGAATCACAAAATAAATCACAAAGTAACCAAAAGTAAATCAAGTCTCCCAACCGCCTACCACACCAAGAGCCACGCGTTCCATGGGTACACCTCCCACTTCCTCAGGCTACAGGGGAATTCCAGGCCATTGTAATACGGCATCAAGAAGCTGATCTGATATCCCATGTACCTCTCCCTACAACCAAATTTGGGGCTTGGTCATGGAAAAATGAAAAGGAAAGGAGACTCTATAGCACCTACAGCACACTGCAGAGAATAGAGAAGTGGCACATGGTACAGGCTTCAGATGACTCTCATAGATTCCAGGGTGGGTTTTGGTCCACTTTAAATCTTTCGTGTCTGGTTGTCTGCTGCAAATGAGCAATACTCATTCCAAAGGCTTAGTTTTTTGTAGTTGCATTCTCATAACCAACACTAGGTGGTGCACAAAGCAAACTCAATTTCTTCACAAGTCTCTCCCTTACCCTGCAGGTTGAAGTGTCCCCTCGGCAGCACCAACAAGCGCTTCCTGATCAATACTATTAAAAACACTTTGCCGCCAGATCGGGAGAAGAGCAGCAAGAAAGAAGAGGATGAGCGGGATAGAAGGGACCGCAGCCCGGAAAGAACGTACTCGAGAAAACACAGCTCACACCCCTACAAGAGGAGCGACGACTCCAGAAAGGAAAAAAGGAGATCACCATCCTCCAGCAAGAGCCAAAAGTCATCACAGTCCAAGAGTGAGCATAAGAGGAGATAGCCATGAGGACTAGCAATAAGGCTGTTACTGTTACTGGCAATACATTGCAGGGAAGCCTGGCCACGACTGTTAATCTTCTAAAAACTTTAAGCGCCAAGAAAATTGCAATAGCAGAAACCTAATGTATCCCATAAGGGCACAGTGAGTGCAAGTGGGCTGTGGGGCTTTCTCTTAGTTTATTTTTGGGGTGGAACTAAATATGGATTTCACAACAGTGTGAACTGTCACCGCCCTTTACCAATGCAATAAAAAATGCAATGCAATAGAAAGTGCAGAACCTATCTACATCTGTGACTGGGGCGTTGTGGGGGGGTTTTGCTTGTGTGTATATAAGGGATGTAGATTAAAAATGAATCTTTCATTAGGAAGGCTCAGGATGATTGCTGATGGGCTCTTGTGAATGCGGCATCAGGGAGGCCCCTATTGGAATTAATAGGTTGGGCTGACATTTATGCAAATAATCTGGTGAGTCTGCCCAAGTGAGAGTGTAGCTCCTACTTTTTTTGGGTCAATTTTTCGGCACATTCAGGGCAAACCAGAAGCAGAAATCTTAAATGGGGATGTTATTAGTGGAGGGGCTTTGCAAACAGGCCTGAAATCCATTTGGACTGGTGGTCCATTTTTTTTTTTTTATTGTCCCCTCCCCTAGGCCTGCAGTTGGCTATACTCACTCACCAAGTCTAAAATGGGCCTTGTTGAAAAAGGGAAGTGGAAACTACAGCACACAGTTTCAAGTGGACCAAACCCCAGGAGTTTCACTATCCTGGGTCTTGATCCATCCCCTGCAGTTTGAAACCCTGAGAGTCTCCCAGGAAACGTACCCGTCCTCCAGCCGCTCTTATTAAAGTGGTCCTTGGCGCAGACACGCTCCCTGTTAGAGGGAGGCGGAGGATGCGGCCATCAGAGACGCTGCTCTTAGATGTGGCGTGGAACCGGGAAGAGGCGAGTTGGCTGCGGGGTCCTGGGGGGTTTCACACAGGGGTGCCCCCGGGAAAAGGACCAAAACCCAGGATAGTCATCCTGGGTTTTGGTCCACTTTCATGTGGAGCTTGAGAAGCTGGATGGAATCTCCAGTCGCACACATCAGCGGCATTGCTCTCATCCCTCGGCTATGCGTGGCCACACACAACCATTCAGTTGCAGCGCACGTGGCCACGTGCAGCCGGGATGGGCTGCAGTGTGTGCTACAGCTTCTGGTCCCTCCGCTCTCTGACCTTCAGGCTGGACTAGGTGGGCAAAGCCAACTATGGAACTGGGGTGCAGCAGGGAAAAGGGGGTTGGTTGCTAAACTGAAGTCTGGCTGGCAGCTTCTGTGCTATTTGGTTTATAATTCCCTTTAAGGCGGAACAAAACCCAGGATTTTCACTATCCTGGGTTCTGATCCTTGCCATGGGGAATCCACATTCTGGATGCCCCCCCCCCCCCCCTAAAAGTCCCCCCTCAAATCACCCATATAAAAATTATCTTTTCGCTGTCCTATGATGGATGAGCAGCTGCATTCCCAGTTTGGTTTAGGAGGAAAGGCTCCTTCCCCAGCCTATCTGAATGGCTGGGCGTGGGATTGTGCCTTAGCCCAGAGATGCTGGGGATGTGGTCACCAAACTCTGTGGGAGCCAGGGCAAAGGTAAGTTTTGCAGTGACCAGGCAAGGGGGATTTTACACAGGGGCATCCTGATTTGGCGTTCCCTAGGGGAAGGACCACTGAGACCCAAGTTTTTGAGGGTCAATTACAGATGTACCAAAGCAAACCTAAAGTAAAAATGACTTAACATTCCTATTGACAAATTCCCCTGGGGCATTCCAATTTTTGTTCCCCCTCCAAATAAGGATCCATGGGAAGCCAAGGTGAGGCACAGATCTCTGTGTAACATGATACAGGAAAAGGCTGCACATGGCAGTAAGGCCCGTCTCCCATTGAGCAAAGGCGTAGCTGCCCTACACATGCAGCTGTTTCCTGGCCTTTTTGGATGGTAAAGGTGATGACTAGGTTAGTTTATTGTGCTTGTGAACTAGGAGCCTCCTTGGCACTGAGTTGTAAGGACATGTTTAGGTCAGCTTTTAGTGTAGATCAAAATTCAGAGCAGTTGCCCAAGGCAACCAGTAGGAGGAGTTACTTTATTATAAAGAAACATGATGGGTCCATTGGAGCTGCATTTTGAGGTGTTCTTGACTGGAAAAAAAAGCAATTCTGTGAGTACTCACCTGTAGAATTGTTTTTGTTCTTTCATGGCACGGCCCGCTTCGGTATTCATAACAGTTGGGTTATTCCGTGACAAGGTGGCGCAGTGGTACTGCAGAAAGCTGTGGCATCTCCCGGATCCCTATAAAAACGGAATCAACCATAGAGTTCCCAGCGTAAACAAGCAGTGAGACAAGAAGCTGGGAGAGAATAAAGTAAAAAAATGTGAAAAAGGTTAAAAAAAAAACCCAATTAACTTGGAACAATCACCATAAAGAGGCAACCAAGAATAACAATAACAAGGGTGGGGCGAAGCAGGCCGTGCCATGCAAGAACAAAAACAATTCTACAGGTGAGTACTCACAGAATTGCTTTTTTCTTTATTGCATGGCACGACCCGCTTCGGTATTCATAACAGTTGGGACATCCAAAAGCAGTGTCCAAAGTAGGGTGGGATCCCCAAAGAGTAAAGGCCAGTAGTTCAAGTCACTACCGCCTGAAGCACCTTGCGGCCAAAAGCAGCATCCGCTGAGGCCTTAACATCAACCTTGTAAAACTTTGAAAAAGTATGAACAGATGACCAAGTAGCTGCCTTCCAGAGAATGCAGAGTCCGCTCCTTGGAATTAGCAGGATTAGGACACAATGAAGGCAAGACAATGTCCTGATTGAGATGAAAAGCAGACACAACCTTTGGCAAGAAATCCGGCTTAAAGTGGACCAACACCCAGGATTTTGACTATCCTGGGTTTTGGTCCACTTCAGGGGGGCACCCCGATTAGGTTGTTGTGTAAAACCCCCCAGAAACACCCCAATACTCACCTCACAACGCTCCCACGTGGCCGGGTGACAGCGACGGACAAGCGCTGACAGCGACGGACAAGCCAGCGCGTCCGCCGCCGCCTCCCGCACGTCCCTCTCACAGCGCCCGCGCCGGCCATTCACAAACGGCCGGCGCGGGCGCGCGCACGACTAGAGGGGCGCGGGGGAGGCGGCGGCGGCCGCCGAGGAGGTGAGTTTTTGGGGGGTTTTCGGGGGGGTCCCTCACCGCGGGACATCCCGATCTCGGATGTCCCGCGGTGAGGGAGGTGATCGGTCCGGGAATCTTATAGATTCCCGGGCCGATCACCCCAGGGTGACGGTCCACTTTAACCCGGAACACCACCTTATCCTGATGCCTCTCAAAATAAGGAGGTTTGATGGAAAGCGCCGCTAGCTCAGAAACTCGCCTTACAGAAGTGATAGCCACCAGAAAGGCTACCTTAAGAGTCAAAATAGACAAGGCAGCCTCGCAGATAGGCTCAAAGGGAGGCCCTTGCAGAGCAGACAACACCAGATTCAAATCCCAGAATGGTAGCAAAAGCTTACGGGGTGGACGCACATGAGAAACACCCTGGAAAAAGGTTTAAACCAACCGGTGATTAGCAAAAGATTTTTGGAAAAAAATTGCCAGAGCTGAAACATGGCCTTTTAGGGTACTAAGTTGAAGGCCCAGATCCAAACCATGTTGTAAGAATTCCAGAATCCTGTGAATAGAAAACACCCGACAGGGAAGAGACTTGGACTCACACCAGGCAAAGTAAGTAAGCATGCCAGACCCTGTAATAGATAAAGGACGAGGACTTCTTTCCATCAATATGGAGGTTTCAGCAGCCAAGCCATTAAAGCCAGAGTTTGTAAATTGGGATGGCGTAGCTGCCCCTGAGTGAGAAGGTCTGGATCCATGGGCAGGACGTGCCGGTCTACTGCCAACTGCACGACGTCTACGAACCAAACTCTTCTTGGCCAACAAGGGGCCACCAGGATGGCTGGTACCCGCTCCTGGGCTATCTTGCGCATGACCCTGCCCAGGAGAGGAAACGGAGGGAACACATAGAGAAGCTGAAACTCTGTCCAAGGTATTGCCAGGGCATCCGTGGCGAAGGCCAGAGGATCCTGAGACAGAGAGACAAATCTGGGAAGTTTGTGATTGTGACGGGACGCAAACAGGTCCACATCCGGCTGACCCCAGCAGTGACAGAGGGAGAGAAACACCCGGTTGTTGAGAGACCACTCCCCCAGACGAGACGTCCCCCTGCTCAGGGAGTCCGCCACCTGGTTCTCCACCCCTGGGATGTAGACCGCTGAGATGCAGGGAACATGCTGTTCCGCCCAAGAAAGAATCAGGGACACATCCTTGAAGGCTCGCTTGCTCCGAGTCCCTCCCTTATGATTAAGGTAGGCCACCGCCGTCTGGTTGTCTGAGCGGATCTGAACAGCCCGACCCAGAAGGTGAGTGGATAGGCGAGAAAGAACCAACCTGATCGCTTTCAGTTCCAGGACGTTGATGGAAGCATGGGCCTCTTGTGGGCCCCACTGACCCTGGAACCTCAGGGACTTCCAGAAGCCTCCCCAGCCGGTCAGACTGGCATCCGTGGTGACCGTTTCCCAGCACAGGGATAGGAAGGTCCTGCCCCCCAGAAGGTTCCTTGAGTCCAGCCACCACGAGAGAGACTGTCTGGCCAGGGGAGACAGAACAAATTCCTGATCCAGGGACACAGGGTCCCGATCCCAAACTGACAAGAGGTGCAACTGAAGAGGTCTCATGTAATACTGAGCAAAGGGGACTGCCTCGAAGCAGGACACCATCAGGCCCAGCAACTGCATCCCCTGACGGATGGAGGGATGAGGACACGACAGCAGAGCCCGAGCCTGCAGCTGAAGACCCTCCACCTTCTGCTGAGGAAGGAACACCTTGACCTGAGAGGTATCCAGAGTAATGCCCAGAAAGGACCTCACCAAGGACGGAGACAGAGAAGACTTGGGGTAGTTGATCACCCAGCCGAAAGACTCCAGAGTGGATGTCACCATTTGAGTGTCCCGCTCGGCCTGATGAAAAGACTCAATCAGGATGTCGTCCAGGTAAGGAATAATGCGGATACCCTGGTTCCTTAGCAGAGACATCACTCCCACCAGCACGTTGGTGAACACCCGAGGGGCCGAGGTGATACTGAAGGGTAGAGCCACAAACTGGTAATGCTGATCCTGCAGCTCGAACCTTAGCAATCTCTGATGACCTGGGAAGATAGGCACATGAAGATAAGCATCCTTGATGTCCACAGTGGTCATGAAGTCGCCCGGGCGAAGGGTACTGACAGCAGAGCGCAGCGTCTCCATGCGAAAATGCTTGAATCTGACAAATTTGTTGAGGCCCTTCAGATCCAGAATGGGCCTTTTTGAAAAGATTGGAATAGTACCCCTGACCCCTTTCTTGATGGGGCACCAAACAAATGACTTTGGACTCTAACAGGCAATGAACCGCCAGAAGCAACCCTTGAGCAGACAGGGAGTTTAAAGACATCTGGGATCTGATGAATCTTGGGGGGGGGGGGGGGGGGGGGGCAGGCTGCAAACTCTATTTTGTAACCGGAGGACACTACCTCCTAAATCCACCGGTCTGAGACATGAAGCCTCCAGACGTGAGCAAAGAGCCGAAGCTGTCCCCTCAGCCTGAGGGGGCTTGGGAGAGGTTTTGGGCTTAGGATTCTGGGAGAGACCGGGACAACCACGGGGTCTGCCACGGCCCCAAGAATCTCTGCAACCACTGAAGAGGAGGGAGCCCCCTCTGGGAATGCGGAAGGAAGGGAGGGGGGCAGAGGACCCCCGAAAGGGCCGAGACTGCCTCCTACGCTGAGGCAGCCTTCCATCCTTGGCTAGAACATCAAGACGCTCCCCAAATAGCCGCAGCCCCACGAAGGGAAGGCCAGTGAGAGCTTTCTTAGCCGCGGCGTCAGCTGCCCACTGGTGCAACCAGACAGAGCGGCGCATAGCCGCCAAGAGCGCAGAGACCCTGCCACACAGCCGCACAGCATCATCCATAGCAGTAAGGATAAAGGCCACAAAACCAGAGCAAAGTAAGAGAATCCTATATTCCTCCCCCACACTACCAGCTATTGCACCATCAATGAGACGCTTGAGCAACTTCTTAAGGGCAATGGCAGTAATGGCGGCAGCACATACTGGGCGCAAGCCAGCCCCACACAGGTAAAAGCATGGCAGGCCAATTGATCCATGCGCCGGTCCTCACCGCCCCTCAGAGTGGTAGTGTCGGGAAGGCATGATTGAAGTATTGGAAAAGCCTAGCACGGGAGCGTCCACTTCAGGGGGAAATGACCACCTCTTAACAAAATCACCAGGAAATGGATACCTTTTATCCAAACCCTTGGACACAGCAGGCATCTTGTTAGGACGTTCCCATTGTTTAAGCACCAAGGTGGTAAAATGTTCCTGCTCAGGGAACTCTAGATGCTGTTTACCAGGGCGAAAAAGCTCCCCCTGCTTTCTCTTAGCTACCTTAGGGGCAGCAATGTGAAAAATTTCAAAAATATGTGACAGCAGATTATCAGTGTCCTCAGGGTACAATGATTCCTCTCCAGACGCAGACCCAGGGTTACTATCGCAACCCTCCTGCTGGTTCCCAGAGGAGTCAGAATCCTGGGAGAGCTTCCCCTTCTCAAGGGGGTGACAGCCTCCAAGATCATCAATCCCTACATACACCTCAGTAAGGGGAGGGGCCTGGGATCCCGGTGTCTCTTCTTGCCAGAGGCCTTCCTAGGAACAGCCCTGGCAAGCTGCTTTTCAATGTTAGCCACCCGCAGAGCCAAATCAGAATGTGACTCCCTGCCAACATTCCCCTCACTGAGGCCCAATTGCAGAAGCGCGGGAGTAGGTGAAGCCGAGTGAGGCCGAGAGCTGGGAAGCGAAGAGGGCAAACCAGCTTGAAGCGCAAGGAAACTTTCAGCACACGGCACGCACACCGTGACACTGTTACTCACAGGGGATACCCCACACATGGATCACAGCTGGGCTTGCCCTGGAGGGCCCCCAAGCACGCTATCCCCAGAAGCCTCCATATGGTGATTAACACAGGCGCAATAGGCCAGCAGTGCAGACAGGCTTAAGACGCCACCCGGGATGCCCTCCCACGGAATGCCCCCAGAAGTTAATAAAGTGGGAATGAGGGGGAGAAAAGGAGTGGAGCCGGGAGAAACCACAACCCAATGGTATCCCGCCTGAAAGACATAAGTAAAAATACACATGAGCATCCCGCAGCAAATATACCCAAAATCAATAAAAAAAACCCCAGGGGGACTCACAGACCAAAGACACCGCGGGGTCACACAGGCACAGACCGCTGGATAAGGCGACCCGCCGGAGGAAGCAGCTCTGCAGCCAGGAAGGGAGAAAATCCAGCCAGCTTGTCCAAAATGGTGACGGCAGGGGTACCTCGAGGGGCGGGCTGCGAGGTGAACGATGCGATACGCGTCATCACCCGCCCCCCCCCGGAAAAGCGCGAAAAACGGCGCTCACGTGACCCGGCCGGCGCCATGACAAAGCATCACCTCAGGTTATAGCGCCCACAGCCGCGGAATGCAGTACAAAGAGGCGCGGCAACTAAAAACACCACAAAATACACAAAAAACTTAAAAACACCACAGATATCACCACTCGCCGCTACCACCGCCCCCCAACGAAATCAGAGAGGGGGGGGAGAGAGAGAGATGAGAAGGCAGCGGCGAGCAGCCATGGCCAGGGAAGGGGGGCCCCAAAAAGGACACAGTCCCCAAACTACTCACCCCCTCAGAAGCCAGGACAGAAACTCCGCATCCCTATTAGGCTCCCCATAAAGCCTATGGCCGGCTACCCTTTGTGTTACAGGGTCTGCGGCTTGAAGCTGCGCTCCAGGAGCACTTGACCCTAGTGCTCTTCTACCTTCACCCGATCTGTCAGCCGAGGCTGGGAGGCAGTGAGGGTCCAGAAACGGATGGAAATAGACATGCAGGGCTGCAGGCTTGGTTGCCCCGCTCACCTGCGCAAGAGAGAGAGCAAGCTTCTAACTTCGCAGTATCACTGCAGAGGAAACACTGGGAACTCTATGGTTGATCCCGTTTTTATAGGGAGCCGGGAGATTCCACAGCTTTCTGCAGTACCACTGCGCCACCTTGTGGCGGAATAACCCAACTGTTATGAATACCCAAGCGGCCCGTGCCATGCAATAAAGAAAAAAGCCACCAGTCATTACTGTTATCCCTGTGCTGGACATAATATGGTGGTGATCTGAATGTTTGATCAGGAGCTGCTTGGGCTGAATGATCAAACTGAATAACTCTCGATTAGGTTTTGTTGAACAGAGTTTAGGGGAATTCTAATCCTTTTTGCCAAGAAATTTGCTTGATTTTGATTGTATTGCCACGTGTATGGGCGGTTATTCCGCTGTCACTTTTCATCATTTCACTCTGTGCACCAGTAATAAAGATTTCTTGGATTATAAGCAAAATAATTCATTCAGCTGTATTGTAAGTCGCCGTAGATTTCATTGTGCTCATTTTTTTCTGGTTATGGGGCCGCTGCTAGATTTAGATATAACTTTAATGACAGGGCCCCCATGCCCACTAATCCTGCAGCAATCCTTTCATGCCCACTGATGTGCTGGCCCTGCAGTCACTGAATACTATCCTCCTTTTTTTTTTTCTCTCCCTCTTTCCCTGGATACTAACTCCTGTTATGCTTCCCTCCAGAAAACTGAACTTTTAACCTCCTGACCTCTCTTGCCACCTTCACCCCAACCACTCTCCAACAACCACTCTCCAACACACCTTTACCATTGCACCCTCCTGCCACTCTGTATGCATTTTAATGTGGCCTCCAGTCACATCTAAGTCCCAAATTGGCCCGAAATAGTTAAAGTGGACCAACACCCTCCCATGATCGGCCTGGGAATCTATAAGATTCCCGGACCGATCAGCTCCCTGACTGCGGGGCACCCTGATCGGACGCGCACCCGCGGCGGGCTTTTGGGAATGGCCGACACGGGATGCGCGCCCTGTAAGAGTGGCGCGCGGGAGGCGGCGGCGGCGGGCGCGCTCTCTTGTACATCGCTGCCTCACGCTTGTCCGCCGGCGGGGATTGGCTGCAGCGGTCACGTGGGAGCGGGGAGAGGTGAGTTTTTGGGGCTTTCTGTGGGGTTTCACACAGCGGGTGATCGGGGTGCCCCACCGAAGTGGACCAAAACCCAGGATAGTCAAAATCCTGGGTGTTGGTCCACTTTAAGGATGTAGCAGCAAGATGCTGGTGGTGGCCACATGCAGTGGTGTAACTAAATGTTATGGGGCCCTGGTGCCAAAGTTAAATGGGAACTTCACACAGCTCATACATTTGTACTGTCTTTTAACTCAATTTGATGCAACTCGATAACTAAAGGCAGAAACAGCTGAGACAAATGGTGCGTCATTTCTCTGAGAGAAGAGAGCACAAATAAGATAAATAAGATGGAGGAGCAACAATGATAGGGCCACCCTGAATTCCTGGGCCCTGGTGCAGTCGCATCCCCTCAAGTTACACCCCTGGTCACATGGGTTCCCCATGTAATCGCTGGCAACCAATCAAACCCTAATGGCCAACACCAATCTTGTGGGAGTGTGAACAAAACTCGGGAATTTGACTCTCCCAGGACTTATTCCATGCACCTTTCCCCGCTGCATGCTCCTACTTATTGATGATCCTGATGTTAATGTTGGAAGCCAGTTAGGCTTATTAGAGATAATCGGAGGGTGCACAGAGATAAGTGTACTCACCTTACAACAGAGTTATGTGAAGAAACGAAAGGAGGTGAAGAGTTTGAGATATAGGCACTAAGGGGCAAAAGAGGAGGGGAGGGAGGACCTTGGGGATAGTGGGGTTAGAGGATGAATAAGTAGATTTTGGGTGCAAGGGGAGGCGGGAGGGAGGAATGAGTGAATGGGGACACGTGCCATATCATAAAGAAAGGGTTCCGTATCTGATTTTCTCCCTCGTCCCTCAGGGCGACCCATGGAGAGATAGCCGCCCCCCCCCCCTAGGTGGAAACACAAACTGAAACACTGAAACTTAACTGAGGTTAGCCCCACACCTTCCTCTCCCATTCAGTTCTTGTTTCCTCCCAGGAAACCGCTGGACAGCTAGACTACATCTCGTTTGTGGAGAAGCCCTGTGAGTCCTGAATCCTAGTTCACCGGGTGGAGTTCACCCAAGGTACAGCGGCGACCAGGCCTGCCCCACATAGTCTTAGGTGCACTGATCGAGTGCACCCAATCTCGCCCCAATTTATGCTGGCAGACCTGGGGTGTATCCTTTTAGGATCCCACACCGACTCTCCAGAATGTATACACCCTGCACATAAACTGCACTATAGTTCAGCACCACCCAAATAATTGAATATGCATGTAAGACAGGTAGTGTGCCAAAATTGTGGGTCCCAACTGTAAATACTACAAAAACACCTCCACCTTGTGGCCCAGTGTACCACAAGAACAGGTACAAGACAAAATGGCACCACTCCTATTCAATTAATAAACCAATGCGATCACTAATTAATATCCATAGTTTAATTCATTAGAAATCCTACATTAAAATACACAATACATCATTACAAACATCTAAAAATAAGACAAAACAATACACGGCCCAACCCAGCAGCAGAGACCCAATTGATTCTATAAAAACCTCTTTGTGCTTAACTCATGATAAGAAACATCACTAAATCCATCCATATAATCTAAAGTGCTCATGTGCGATGCTACAGTGCAAAATATAATGTGCAAAAATGCAAAAAATGACAAAAGAGTGTGAATAGTCACCTCAGTGAAAACAATGAATTGGTCTCCTGCTGAGTGGGGCGATCATCCACCCACGCGTTCCGTGACGTATTGTCACTTTCTCAAGGTGCCTGACCTGGGGTGTATCCTTTTAGGATCTCACACCGACTCTCCAGAATGTGGTATGGTCAGGGCTTCTAGTCTCATGTTTTTCTGGTACAAAAGCCCACAGGCAAGTATCGAATGATACTGAACCTGAAGAATCTGAATCAAATAAAAAAAATTCCAAATGGATTCCATTGATACTGTGAGAAGCATGCTGGTGGAAAAGACCCTTATGGTCATCCTGGATCTGCAGGATGCTTACCTTCATATCCCTATCTTCCCTTTGCATCGCCAATACCTAAGGTTTGCAATACGAACCAAGGAGTGCACACTTCACTTTCAGTACAAAGTCTTGCCTTTCGGGTTATCCTCAGCGCCAAATTATGAGACTCCTAGGATATATGACAGCGACAATTCCGGTGGTTCCGTGGGCGCTGCTTCACATGAGAAATCTGCAAAAATGTCTCTTGTCAAGATGGGACAAGAGACCGGAGTCGCTGGATCAGATTCAGTTCAATTACAGGAAGATACCTTACAGGGTCTTCAGTGGTGGACAGATCCTAGCCATGTAAGAATGGGAAGGTTATACAGAGGGATGCGGTAACCATTACTACAGATGCCAGTTCCTGGGGCTGGGGGGCCCACATGGACGACCATCATGTCCAGGGTCAGTGGTCCTCGTACATAGCAAGAAAATCAACATACTACAGAGGAATGAAGGCTGTGAAGTTAGCTCTGGAGCATTTTTTTTGCCAATGACGTGCAAATTCACATCACAAATGCTTTGACAGTGGGATATCTGAATCACCAGGGAGGGACCAGGTTATCCACTCTAATGGCTCTTTCAGATTCAATTCTCTTCCCGCTTCAGAATCAGTCTCGGTGGTCCATCTAAAAGGAATCCCGAACATGGTTGCAGACTTTTTGCCCTGAGTCAAGATTCATCAGATGGAGTGGTGTTTGATCAGTAGACAATGCCAAATGCAGGGATTTTTACTCACTAGTAAGGGGAAACGGTGTGCAGTGGATGCCCCGGCCCAACCATAGAAATTTCAACTGGATTATGTGTTCCCTCCCCTCAGACTCCTTCCTCAAGTGATCAGGAAAATAGCGCAGGAAGACATCAGGGTTCTATTAATATCACATTTTTGACCAAGAAGATCCTGGTTTTCAGAAAGATGGTAAAGACCAGCCCCTGGGAGCTTCCAAAGATCCCAAATCTTCTCCATCAGGGACTTATACTCCATTCGCCTCTCACCATAGATTTTGAAGGGACCCTCCTACAAAAGGAAAATTCCTGTTAGTCTTACCAGTAACGGTTTTTCTACGAGTCCTTCAGGACACCCCCGTATATACCCCCATTGTCCTTCGGTATGTTCTGTTTCTTCTTGTTTAAATACTGAACAGGAGGGGTAAGGGTGGGGCTTTTGACCTCTGTTCAGTTTGTGTTTCCTCCTAGGGGAATGGCCATCTCTCCATGGGTCGTCCTGAAGGAATTGTAGAAAACCCGTTACCGACTAACGGGGATTTTTTTGTATGCTTCTGTTTTTTATAGTGAAAAAATGGGGTCCTGGTGAAGACGAATTGCGAATGTCTGTCGTATAGGCTAGCAGTCAGTTCTTCCATCTCTGAGACCTATTGGATTTCAGAGCGCCATTCTTTCATGGATAGGGGGTTTTCTGATTTCTATGATCATGATATTATGCACATACCATTCATAATTAATGATTTTTTTTATTTAGCAATGCTCATTTTGAAGAGATGCAAGAGGAAAAGGGAAGGGTCCAGGTCTATGACAGAAGTGATCGTTATCAGACTTCCTGAAAGGGAATAATTTTGGGGCAGTTCCAAAATATATGGAGAAAAGAGTCTTCATCCCCCAAACACTGCCAGCAGATGGGGGCAGATGTGGGTAATAAGGAATGTAGTCTCTTAAGTGTGTAGTACCAGTGAGTAAGGCATTTATAATTAGTTTTCTGCAGTTTAGATGAGATCGAAATCTTATGGGTTAGCGTTCCCACTGTTTCAGAGAAAACTTCTTACCTAGATCAGTTTCCCAAGCAGAGAAAAACTTGGGCATTAATAAGTAGATTATCAATCAATAAGTAAGAATCAATAAGTAGAGAGTATATGCAGGAGATCACTTTCCTTGCTAATGGCTATCGCAGGTACATTTCATTGAAGTTTTTTGTGTGCCTGAATGCCTTTGCCATAGACCACCAATAATAGGGCTAAGCTGATGGTCTAAAGCTTCACATTATCAGAATATGGACACTGGGAGAAAGGATGAACAGCCAGTGTGATGAGAATGCTTGTCTGACAGACCCCGCCTATTATGTTTATCATTATCATCACAGAGCCAAGGGTGATGCCCACGTGCTTCAGAAGTGAAATCATATGGTTAAACTGTAAACCTAGATATCTCAGCCATTTTTTCAAAAAAATGGAAAACAGTTTAGGACAGTGCCAAACAAAGCCCAACACAACAATTGTCCTTGCCTTCTGTATACCTTTTTAAAGTTAAAAAAAACTCACTGAGATGCGGGTTACAATTCACACCCAAATGTGCACCCAGAGTTACACTTGCTTCACCAAATAATTAGTATGACCCCCAGTGCCTTATTCTCTAGGATAAAGTGTGTCCTTCAAAATGAAGGGAAAATGGAAAACTGATTAGCTGAATCAAAATGTGAAATTCTTTATGGAACTTACAGACTCTTAAAAACCTGCATCTCTGATGGTATGGGGTTGTCTTCGTGCCTCTAGCATGGGCAGCTTACACATTTTGAAAGGCACTCTCAATGAGTATCATATACCTGTAGAAGATGATTCACCAACAGCATACTTTATGCTCCAATCCAGACTCTTTCAGGGAAGGCCTGGCATATTTCAGCAGGGCAATGCAGCACACACTACATCCATCACAACAGCATGGCTTTACAGAAGGTGAGTCCAGATGCTGAACTGGCCTTGCCTGCAGTCTAGACCTTTCACCAATAGAAAACATTTGGTGTATTATAAAACAGAAAAATTTGGCAAAGAAGACCCAAGGCTGTTAAGCAGCTAGAGTCGTATAAGAAGATGACCTTCCTCTTCCAAAACTCCAGCAGTTGGGTCTCCTGGTCTGCCAGATGTTTACAGAAAAAGAAGATGGGATGCTGCACAATGGTAGGCATTGCCCCAACTGTTGATTTTGGAAGGTTTAAATGCATATGTTTATATGAGATATTAAAATCATTGTGGTTTTGTTTTCTTTACTCAGCTTTATTCTGTGGAAGAAATCATGATAACGCTATTGAACTGTTATTTTTTGGAAAGACAGCGTGAAGTGGAAGGCATTCAGCATAGCTGCTGGACAATGTGCAGATACAGGGGGCAACAGATGTTATACCGCATGCTTTTTATTTGTATGGAACTCCCTCTGCCTTCTAGTAAATGTACCCGGCTACCTATTCTAATGACCCATTTAGATGGAGCAATTATCGAGCGAGAAATCGCTAAAGCGACCGAATTTTCGCGATAATCACACAGTGAAAGCGGTTGCTGCAATCAAGCAATGAACGAGAATTGGTTCATCAGTCGGCTGTCGTATCATTTTGGCTGACCAAAAATTTCTTGTTAATTGCTTGATGGTTGGAGTGTAGAAACAGACGTCGCCCACAAAAAAATTTCCATCTGGCTGTTGATCGGTGGTGTCCTAAATTTAAAGAGGGGTTTTAGCCCTTTCAGCCTGAGCAAGAACTATTCTTCTAATGCTCAGTTTACACGAGCATATAAATTGGCTGTTCGCTCAGCCACTCACATGTTTGACTGAAAACTGCTGACTATTTATTTCCTCAATAAATAAATGACCGAGTCTAATCTTTTTGACTCACCTGTTTGTTCCTTTGGTCCTCTTAATCTACTTTTAGAACTGTTGAAAATTTAGGTAACATTTAAACAGAAATATAGGAAACTCAAAAACTTTCAAGCACCAATGTACATTACTTTTCGAACAGGTTTGTTTACATTTTCATCTCTCTCTTTTGGTTGACGTGTGTTATTTTGCCTATCCTGCACAAGGTATTTTCCACCCTCTTACATACTAACTGTTCAGACCTTGGTTTATTTAGACTAGCCATAACTATTTTAAGTGATAAGCAGTACCTTCTTAATTGAGCCTATTGTACAGTGATGAACAACGAATAATCTCTGTAAGAATTATGTCCCGCAGGAATGTTAGTTGTTGATGTTTAAAGCGGACCTTCACCCTGAATAAGAGCCTGTCTTATATGTTTCCCACACCCTGTACATACAGATTGGCCACATTAAAAATCATCCTACCTGCATCTACTGCATGTTATGAGCCTTTAAACATCCAAGATGGCGGCTTATGGAAGCCGCCATCTTATCAGGCAGCCTGCCAACAGCAAGTGCCTCCTGACTGTGCTGCTCTGCATTCTGGGACTGCTGACCTTTACCTGACCCCAGCTCTGCTCTGTTTGAGCAAAGCACAGCTATAACCTGCCCCCCTGTACCTTATCCCACTCTCCTCTCCTCAGTAAGTGTGATGCTTCTGAGTCAAGATGGCGGCGCCCGTATCCTAAATTCCTGAACAGAGTTGCAGCCCAGTGGGGGAAAGAATAATAAGTTAGTGACTAAAAACGTAAAATATATTAATTTTAGATGCTGGGGAATCGTTTTTTAAGAGTTTGGGCTTTTCATTAAATCACGCTGAAGGTCTGGTTTAAGTGTGGAAGTTAATTTAGGGTTTCATTTGAAACTGTATTTCATCCTGCTGTGCTCTCAGCAATGTGCATAACATGCTTCCAAAGAATGCAGTACCTCTCCAAATAACAAGATCATTTACAATTGTCCTTAATCTCATGAAGTTTAATGACTTTAATGATATTTTTGTTCAGTTTACCAAGATGGATTCAAAACAGATTTTTTTTAAATAATTGAGGTTCCTATATTAAAGCACATGAACCCTGTGACTACTTCTACAGGTAACGTCCTTGCTGGCAAATAATTTAGCCTCGGACTAGACCTTGTTAAAAGCTTTCAATTTGTTGTACACAACTAAAATGTTGGAATTATTAGGGACGTTAATTATTTTGAAAAATAATTATGCCAGTTTAATTTTTGTGCCAATATGGTTCTTGAAATGTTAAGGAAATGCTAAACACTAGTTCCAAGCTGCAGAAGGTTTTCAAAATGTATTAGGAAATAATAGGTTGTTTACAAAAAGATATGAAAATGTTTGCAACAGAAATATAGCGAAGACTTGAAAACAATGGCTGCTGGTTGTACACAGGTCATGGCCACCCACCAACTGGAACCAGGGCTGTGGGAGGATGATCAGATGCAAGAGGACTATCACTGGCGTGGCAGTGCTGGTAAGTTGAGTGCTGTGTGTGACATGGTGCAGATATGGAAGACAGGCAGCTATACTGCACATGGTGTGTTATTGGGTGATTGGGGGAGGATTCGCTACACTACCTGTTATGAGGTTAATGGGGTGGAATCTGCACACTGCCTGTTATTGGGTGATTGGGGAGATTCTGCACACTGCCTGTTATCATCATTTTTGGCAAGAATAATTATTTTAAATGTAACTCTGCACCCAACATGTTTAATATATATACCGTATATACTCGAGTATAAGCCGAGTTTTTCAGCCCACTTTTTGGGCTGAAAAAAGCCGCCTCGGCTTATACTCGAGTCCAGGGGCGGACTGCCAGGGAAGACCGCAACCCTGAACCCAACAGATGCTGGAGGGTGAGGGGTGGCCGCTGCGGGTCCCTGCTGTACCCGCTGCTGCCGCCGCCGCCGCTCTCATTCACACAAACACGCACACACATTCTCACACTGACTGGCACTTCCAGGCTGCTGCGCGCTGGTCGTCAATGGGCGGCGTCCAATGTTTTCATTGGACGCCTGCCATATGGGGCACGCCCACCAACGACGAGCGCGCAACAGCCAGGAAGTGCTGGTGTTTGTGTGAGAACAGCGGCGGCTGGTGGCTACGGAGGAGGGGAGGAGGGTAACCTCGGCCAAACCCTGACCCCCGACACCTGCGCATCCGAGAGTGGCGGCGGCGGCAGCAGCAGCAGGTACCCACAGTGTGTGCATACCTTCCAACATTTCAGGGTAGGAAAGAGGGACAATTTTTAACTGAGGGAACATTCCTCACTAAGGAATGTATAGGAGATAGGGTGTAATACTTACAACAATAGAAACAGGGGAATAGGGGAATGAATCATTTATTAATGCAGATCTGCATGTTACACCTCAAAGAGGGTCAAAGGAGAACAACGAGGGACATGGGGGCATGAGCTTCAAAGAGGGACAGTCCCTCCAAATCAGGGACACTTGGGTGGTATGGTGTGTGTGTGTGTGTGTGTGTGTGTGTGTGTGTGTGTGTGTGTGTGTGTGTATGTCTCTTTCTGTGTGTGTGTGTGTGTCTCTTTTTCTGTGTGTGTGTCTCTTTCTGTGTGTGTGTGTGTGTGTGTGTGTGTGTGTGTGTCTCTCTTTCTGTGTGTCAACTCCAATTCCAATTGAAAAAAGCCGCCTCGGCTTATACTCGAGTCAATAACTTGTTCCATTTTTTTGTGGTAAAATTAGGTGCCTCGGCTTATATTCGGGTCGGCCTATACTCGAGTATATACGGTATATATATATATATATATATATATATATATATATATAGCCGCCCTCTGGCCCTGACCATTACAAGCCCTTATGCCCTCATGCTATGAACCACTGGGCTCATCCGCACTACCCTGGCCATTGGTGGTATGGGTAAGTAAGTACTGGTATAGGGACCATGGGACCCCTTACCAGTTCAAAGTGCCGTTTAAAAAAAATAACTTTCTTAATTAACTTATACTTACCTTCCCCCACTAAGGACGCTGTGGTGGCATTTAGCAAGGAGGGGAACAGAGGCTGGTAGCCTTTGGGGGGGGGGGGAGGCACTATTTTTTTTTTAAATGTGAGAAACCTTAAAACAAAATTAGATTCCCCACTGTCACTTTTCCAGCTTTAAAGTATTGTTTGCTGAATGAAAATCAGCAAATACCCCATCAAATTCAGTTTAATTACATTGGTGGTTCAGTGTAGTGTAGCTGTTTAAAAAATTACAGGCACCACAAACAGTGCCCATCACTGTCTAAATAGAATAAACTTACTGTGCCTGCATCGCCAGGAAGTGGGTGTACTCATCTACAGTGGGGGGAACCACCAACTGCCTCCATAACAACATTAGTGTAGCAGCAGCGCTGCTCTGCTATATGGCTTGCTTCTCTAATGAATGGCTGACCCTGCCCTCCATGACAGCAGATTGTCTGTGAGAGTCCCAGCACAAGAAGACTGCTACCCGGGAGATTCAATTGGAGTGTGTGTACCCCTTTATACCACAACTTCCTTTAAGCACTGGGGTTTGTGTACACCCTTATACCACAACTAGCTCTAAGAACTGGGGTTTGTGTATCCCCCTTATATCACAACTAGTTCTAAGCACTGGGGTGTACCCCCTAATACCACAACAACCTCTAAACACTGGGGTTTGTGTACCCCCTTATACCACAACTAGCTCTAAGCACTGGGGTTTGTGTACCCCCTTATATCACAACTAGCTCTAGGCACTAGGGTGTACCCCCTTATACCACAACAGGCTCTAAGCACTGGGGTTTGTGTACCCCCTTATATCACAACTAGCTCTAAGCACTAGGGTGTACCCCCTTATACCACAACAAGCTCTAAGCACTGGGTTTTGCTGGGTTTTCTGTACCCTTTTATACCACAACAGGCTCTAAGCACTGGGGTTTGTGTACCCCTTATACCACAACTAGCTCTAAGCACTAGGGTGTACCCCCCTATACCACAACAAGCTCTAAGCACTGGGTTTTGCTGGGTTTTCTAACAAGCTTTAAGCACTGGGGTTTGTGTACCCCTTATACCACAACTAGCTCTAAGCACTGGGGTGTACCCACTTATACCACAACAAGCTCTAAGCACTGGGTTTTGCTGGGTTTTCTGTACCCTTTTATACCACAACAAGCTTTAAGCACTGGGGTTTGTGTACCCCTTATACCACAACTAGCTCTAAGCACTGGGGTGTACCCACTTATACCACAACAGGCTCTAAGCACTGGGGTTTGTGTACCCCTTATACCACAACTAGCTCTAAGCACTAGGGTGTACCCCCTTATACCACAACAAGCTCTAAGCACTGGGTTTTGCTGGGTTTTCTGTACCCTTTTATACCACAACAAGCTTTAAGCACTGGGGTTTGTGTACCCCTTATACCACAACTATCTCTAAGCACTGGGGTGTACCCACTTATACCACAACAAGCTTTAAGCACTGGGGTTTGTGTACCCCTTATATCACAACTAGCTCTAAGCACTGGGGTTTGTGTACCCCTTATACCACAACTAGCTCTAAGCACTGGGGTGTACCCTCTTATACCACAACAAGCTTTAAGCACTGGGGTTTACCCCGTTTATATCACAACTTACTCTAAGCACTGGGGTTTGCTGGGTTGGTAATGCTTAGGGATTCTTTTCACAATATTGGCAGGAAAAATATTTCAAAATTAACCTCGCACCCCACATGTTTAATTTTTTTCTCTATAAATGCATAGGATCTATTTGGAAGCATCACTAACCCAGAAAACCAAGCATAAGGGCTAGTAATTCCAGGGCTCAAGGGCCGCCCAGTCGGCCCCTGACCATTACAAGCTCTTATGCCCTAAAGGACAGGTCCAGTGCCCAGCACTGGCCGATGCTATGGGCCGCCAGGCTCATCTGCACCACCCTAGCCATTGGTGGTGCGGGTAAAAGGGTACAAACTGGTACAGGAGCCCATGGGTGTGAAAGTGTAGTAAAAAATAAAAACACATTTAAAAAAAAAAAAAAGAGTCTTAACTTATATTTACCTTCCCCCCTCCAGGCTCTCGCACAGGCTTCTTTAAATGTATGCTGCCGGGGCATCTAAGGACATTCTGGCAGCATTTACCAAGAAGGGGAACATGGGCTGGTAGCCTTAGGGGGGGGGGGGCTGCTTTTTTTTAAAAAAATAAGATACCCCATTGTTGCTTTTCCAGCTTTAAAGGACAAGTATCAATTGGTGAATTAAAATCAACAAATAGCCCATCAAATTCAGCATCCATCGCCATCTAAACAGAATAAACTCCCTGTGCCCGCGTCACTGCTCTGCCCCTTCCAGTTTTGCCCATCTGCTATATGGCTGACCCTCCCCTTACCTCCTTACCTCCATGACAGAGACAGAAGATTGTCTGTCACAAGAAGACTGCTGCCCGGGAGATTTATGCTGGTCACTGGAGAGGAAAGCCAGACCTACACTGCTTCCAGCTGAGCCAATAGAGTGGCCGAGTGCAATGTGAAGTGCAATCCCCCAGGTGCCCCCATTTATGTATATAATTCATATTTTAGTTTTGTTATTATGTTGAGTACTTTCCCTAGCCCATTTTGTGCAGGGCATTCACCCAGTTGAATTCGCCCTCCAACACCCCTAAAAATAAATTTTCATTTTTTTCTTTATTTGTGTATTTCTTTACTTTGTTTAGTTGTCTGTTATTGTTTTGAGTACTTTCCCTAGTCTCTTGTGCAGGACAATCACTCTGGTGTTCTCAATTTTCAGCCCTCTAGCCCTTGCTACACCCATTTTACAGCCATTTTTGGGGTTTTGGAGGGAGGCAAGTTCAACTTCCGAACTTCAACGGGTCCACTCATCACTGCTCAAAAGTATTATCTTTAGCTCCAACCCAATACCAACCACTTGTGATCCTTTTCCTTCATCTGCCCCCTTATATTTTAGGCTGTAAGATCATAAGGGCAGGGTACCCTATTGTAACTTGTTTTTTGAGCATTCACTTTGAACTTTGTTGCATCTAGTTTGTTATAGTCTCTGTACTCTAGTTTTACCCTGTTTGTTATTACTACCTTGTACAGCTCTACAAGAACAAAGATGGAACCATATAGATAAACGAAAAAAAACTCTCCCACATTCTCCCTTCTATTGACCAACCCCAGTGTACCCTGGGCCCCACATCCTCATGATTATTTTTGTTTTTGATTTGGCCAGGGAATGCAAACCAGCAATGATGAGCGAGAAAACCCACCAAACCTCCCTCTAATTGAACTGATCTTTTCTTGGTATCTGTAATATCCTTTGCGTTGATGACAGGTTGATGTATGACTTCTGCATTTCTGTTTCATCCTCTACCCACCCTTCTAATTTTAAGCTGGGAAATACATTGATGTATAGAGCAGCGTGATGGGCAGAAGATGTAATAGAGTTTCACCGTGATTATTATTAAATTACCACTGAAAACTACTCAGCAAAGAAGATTTCAATGTTTTCGTTGAATGGAATAATGTAGCAGGAGGGGGTTCCTTTTCTCTGCACAAACACTGCATTTTTCTGTTGTATTTGGTCTGCTCGTCTCCGGGAGGCTCATGGCAGTCGTGGTCTTTTTCAGATTGCCGGCTAATGATGATGTGTTTTCAGCTCATCAACACACACAATACAAAACAGCTCGTTCCTGGACCATTAATAACAATACTGTCACATCTACTATTCACAAGCACTTGGCTGCTGGGAAAACCCAGAATCTAGCTATGTTTCTTAAATCTTTTAAATAGGTCACTTTATTTAAATAAATGTTTAATTGGGACAAATGACAACCTTGTAGCAACTATACATACTCTCAGATATACAGTGACTTGCAGAAGTATTTGCCTCTCCTCCCCCTTGGCTTTTTTCCGTTGTGGCTTTTTTATGTTGTTAAATTACAACCTATATTTAAAGGAGCTCTATCGCGAAAAAATGGCCTGATGATAGAAATCCAAATAAATATGCTGGAGGGTTGGAGGAGGGGTCACTTATACACCCGACATCAAAATATACCCAGCCAGGCTTGTTTTTTTAATTTTAGTAGAAGGAAGAGGAAATCAGGGGTGACAGACTAAAACTGTGATACCTGGATTTTATTCCTAGCATGAGAGAATAAACCACAAGCTTGGTGGGAGTTTTATTCAGTTTGGGTGTATAAGAGACCCCTTCTCTCATTAGCCAATGTGTTTTTATAGATTTTAATTAATATTAAACAATTTTGTGACAGTGTTCCAAACTCTCAGATCCGCCAAGGAGGGCATTAATCAGAGAGGCAGTACAGAGACCAAAGGTGAACCTGAAGGAGCTGCAGAGTTCCCAAGCAGAGACTGGAGGATCTGTCGAGCACAATAAGCTGTAGACTCCATAAAGATGGGCTTTATAGAAAGGGGCAGGAAAAAGGCTTTACTTACAGGAAAAATAGGAAGGCTTGCTTTGAGTTTGCCAAAGGCCTAAATGTATGGAGGAAGATGGAGATGGAGGAAGATGCTCTGGTCATCTAAGACCAAACTTGAACTTTTTTGGCCACCAAGGAAAACGCTAAATCTGGCACAAATTCAACACATCTCATCACCACAAGAACACATCCCCAGAGGGAAATGTGGTGGCAGCCTCTTGCTGTGTGAATGGAACTGGGAAATTGGTCTGAGTCTCGGGGAAGATGGATGGTTCTAAATGCAGGGATATACACGAGCAAGACCTGTTTCGGTCTGTCAGTAATTTAAGAGTGGGGTGGAGGGTCACCTTCCAACAGGACAACTGGGATCATGCTAAATATTTGTTTAAGCCAGTGTGACTAGCGTGTGGATTACAACTTGCATCTCGGTGAGACTTCCCCCCACTCTGTGAAACCACCCAAGTCACCCGCAATTTTTACCTTTCCGACAAGCCCGAGGCACATGCGTGCGCAGGCCATGCCACAACCAAAGGATGCGAGCCATGCCACACGCCACTGATGTGTGGGGTTGGGTATTCCATTCAGACTCTCAAGCCACACATTAATATGAGCAGCTGGAGAGGCTGATTGGGCGAGCATTCATGCATGCTTCGTTGGATCGAGGACTGGTGAGTTTCTTGGGTGAATGGCGGGGTTTCAAGCAGCGGGGGGTGTCCCTGGGGGACGGACCAAGAGTGAAAATCCTGGGTTTTGGTCCTTTTTATGGGTAAATGTGTAAATGTACTGTATGGGAATGGCCTAGTCAAAGCCCAGACCTTAATCCAATTGAGAATTTGTGGTCAGACTTGAAGATTTCCATTCACCAGCCGAAACCATCTTAATGGAGCTGGAGCAGTTTTGGCCTGAGGAATGGGAAAAAATTCCAGTGGCAAGATGCAACAAGCTCATGGAGACTTATCCAAAGCAAATTGCAGCTGTAATTGCTGCAAAAGAGGGCTCTACAAAGTACTGACTTTGGGCGGAGGTGAATAGTTATGTACACTGAAATTTTCTTTGATATTTTGTCTTATTTGTTGTTTGCTTAAAGCAGCACTATCGTGAAAAATGTCCCAATGATAAAAATTCATATAAATATGCTGGATGGCGGGAGGAGGGGTCACTTATACACCTAGCATCAAGAAATATTCAGCTGGCTTGTTTTTTTTTTTTAATTTTATTTGAAGGAAGAGGAAATCAGGGGTGACCCCTGATAGACTAAACCTGTCACCCCTGGATTTTATTCCCACCATGAGATAATAAACCACAAGCTTGGTGGGAGTTGTATTCAGTTTGGGTGTATAAGGGACCCCTCCTCTCATTAGCCTATGGCCCTTATTTAACAAGGGATAGCGCCAGGTAGCGAATGGTGAGCGAACGGTAATGACGCTCACCTCCACGAGAACGCCGGCTCCCCTCCGCAATCACACATTTATCAAGCCAATTCTGCTTAGCGACTGACAGAGCGCCAGATAGCGAATCATTCATCATTATTCCAGCCTTACCCCACAGCGCCAGCGAGCGACCTTGAACAGCGACAGGTATGACCTCTCGCTACCTGGCGCTCTCCAATGCATTTCAATGGAGCAATCTTTAAATATTCATAATTAATTGCTATTATTTTTTTTTTTTTTTTTTATGTCAAAAATTCTGTGGCCACTTCTGCAATGTTAGATTTTTTTTTTAAGGTAAAAAAAAAAAAAAAAAAAATGTGTGCAGAATTGATATTACAGGTCTGATATTAATGTATTCATATTACAAAATGTTTTGAAAAACATGTTTTTTTTTTTACTAAAAATATGGTTGTTTGGGGGTTAAAAAACTACTTTTAACCCATCGCCGCCAGCGCTCTGGGGTTTAAACAAGCATTTCACAGCGCGAACATTTTTGGAGCGTGATTTGTTAATGAATATGCTGGGAGCCGTTCGCTATGGCCATTCGCTGTCATGCGCTCTCATACAGCGTGGAACCTGTCAAACAGCGACTCCTAACCCCGTATTCAACATTACCGCACACCGACTGAGTCGCTGTCAACAACCGAACAACGGCCAAGCACAGCGAATACTAGCGGGTGCTGTGAAAATAACGCTACTGTCGCTCATCTGTCGCTACCTAGCGCTATTAATGAATCAGCCTCCCCGTGTTTATATGGATTTTTTTATATTACACAATTTCGCAATAGTGCTTCTTTAATAATAAAAGGAGAAAAAAATGTTCAAAGTTGTTGATGCAAACCCTCAAAAATCTAATTTTATTTCCAGGTTATAAGGTAGTAAAACATGAAAAATGCCAAGAGGAGGAGCGGGGGTGAATACTTTTGCAAGCCACTCTACATTCTAAATATAAAGTCATTTAGACAGAATAGAATTTTAAGGTTATTAACCATCATTCCTGAAGGCATCAAACTCTCTCCCAAATATAAATATAATGAAACTAGTGTAGTATGAGAATTGCTCTTGCTGGGAAAGCTATGGCGGCCATGGGCAGGTGTCATTATATTGTATATTTGGTGTAGTTTTAATCTCTTTTATGAACAATTTAGAAGAGGGAAAAGAAAGGCTGCTGCAGACAGGCTAGTCATTGTCCGGCCTTCGCTGACATTCAGCTGTTGAAGCTTTAAAGTAAATGAGTTTTTGACTAAACTGTGTTTTTTTCCTGCCTAAGTTTGTCCCCCTCGCATAAAAGCAGGGTGCTGAACTATAACATGATCTGCCTATGTCTCCGTCGTGAACCATTTTTAGGACTAACTGGGTGGTCTTAAGTCGGTGGTGACACTGGCTACGTAGCCGATACCGATCAAAACCCCGCAGGCCGCAGCTTGAGACCCCGACTGACCTGTTTCAGCAGCTTTTTTTCAGCGCCCGGCTCGATCATTTGTGCGAGGATGCTTTTCTGCTACCTTATTTATGGGATTACATAAATGAGCTATTAAAAATGTAAATCTTCAGAACAGTCGAATAATACAGCTTTTTAAACAATAAGCTCATGGTGGTACAGTACAGAGGCAGCGCCAAAGCGACCATATTGCAGCCTTGTGGCTATGGCAACAATAAGCCAGAAAGAGAGGAACATCGCAAGGTTGGATTTGCCACCAACCCCCCGAAAAAAGATTAAGCTCTTTTTTTTTTTTTTTGTTAAATCGGTATTAGAGTTAATAATGAAGACGTGCCATTATAATCCACAAAGGACACAGCGCAGGTGCCTGAACAATCAGCTGGATACACAGGGTTAACCATTTTTATTATCAGATGGAAAATCTTCCTCCCTTTCCATTTCTTTATGAATGCAATGCTAAATTATGGGAAGGGGCACATTGTTGCCTGAACTTTGTTTCAGTATATTTTTTTGCATGTTATGTTATTTAAATCTATATAGAAATGACTGGATGGAAAATCAGTTTCTTTTTTCTCCTTAAAAATGAAGACAGAAAATATTTAAATTATTATTTAATTTTGACCTTGTTTAATTTTTACTGGTAAAAGGTTCCATAAGGACAAATAGGAAGTAAAAACAAGAGCACATTGACATGAGAGCTAAGTAACTTTTCTCTGTATATAATGTGATAATGTATATATCACATAATGTATATAATAAGAGAAGGAAGACCCCCCCCATTGATTCTACCTTGGTCTACCGCTTTATGGGACATTCAGAATTGGGATGCCCCGCTGTGTGAAACCCTCCCAATCCACTCATATCTTCCAAGTCACCGCATCCCTGGCATACCTCTAGTTTAGCACGCACCCATTCCAGGCCTTTCTGAATTTCTGGCATGTGTATGCCCACAGCTGGAGGCAGGAGCTCTAGATGAGTTTCTTTTGCTACACTGAACGAGTGCCACTAACTGGCTAAGTGGTCCGCATATGCATCATGGGAATTAGAAAAATGTGAGTTGTGAGCCATCCTGGAGGATACATATTGCAGGGGTATGCCCAGCCAGAGAGGACATAACTCAAGAATGGCTCCATGCTTCCCAAGCATCACCCAAAAGCTCTATACATAGTTAATTTTTATTCCAGGCAGTCCATAGCTGAGCAGAGTTTCTTGTACTTTTTCATGTATCTTAAGTCCTGCTTTGCCTTGCATCTTGTGTCTAGCTGTGTCCTCCATCCTGTGTCTAGCTGTTCCTTCCATTCTGTGTCCAGCCATTTCCTGTATGCTGTGTCCAGCCATGCCCTGTATCCTGAGTCGAGCCATGCCCTGTATCCTGAGTCCAGCCATGCCCTGTATCCTGAGTCCAGCCATGCCCTGTATCCTGTGTCCAGCCATGCCCTGTATCCTGTGTCCAGCCATGCCCTGTATGCTGTGTCCAGCCATTCCCTGTATCCTGTGTCCAGCCATGCCCTGTATCCTGTGTCCAGCCATTCCCTGTATCCTGTGTCCAGCCATGCCCTGTATCCTGTGTCCAGCCATGCCCTGTATCCTGTGTCCAGCCATTCCCTGTATCCTGTGTCCAGCCATGCCCTGTATCCTGTGTCCAGCCATGCCCTGTATCCTGTGTCCAGCCATGCCCTGTATCCTGTGTCCAGCCATGCCCTGTATCCTGTGTCCAGCCATTCCCTGTATCCTGTGTCCAGCCATTCCCTGTATCCCGTGTCCAGCCATGCCCTGTATCCCGTGTCCAGCCATGCCCTGTATCCTGTGTCCAGCCATTCCCTGTATCCTGTGTCCAGCCATTCCCTGTATCCTGTGTCCAGCCATGCCCTGTATCCTGTGTCCAGCCATTCCCTGTATCCTGTGTCCAGCCATGCCCTGTATCCTGTGTCCAGCCATTCCCTGTATCCTGTGTCCAGCCATTCCCTGTATCCTGTGTCCAGCCATTCCCTGTATCCTGTGTCCAGCCATTCCCTGTATCCTGTGTCCAGCCATTCCCTGTATCCTGTGTCCAGCCATGCCCTGTATCCTGTGTCCAGCCATGCCCTGTATCCTGTGTCCAGCCATGCCCTGTATCCTGTGTCCAGCCATGCCCTGTATCCTGTGTCCAGCCATGCCCTGTATCCTGTGTCCAGCCATGCCCTGTATCCTGAGTCCAGCCATGCCCTGTATCCTGTGTCCAGCCATGCCCTGTATCCTGTGTCCAGCCATGCCCTGTATCCTGAGTCCAGCCATGCCCTGTATCCTGTGTCCAGCCATGCCCTGTATCCTGTGTCCAGCCATTCCCTGTATCCTGTGTCCAGCCATTCCCTGTATCCTGTGTCCAGCCATGCCCTGTATCCTGTGTCCAGCCATGCCCTGTATCCTGTGTCCAGCCATGCCCTGTATCCTGTGTCCAGCCATTCCCTGTATCCTGTGTCCAGCCATGCCCTGTATCCTGTGTCCAGCCATTCTCTGTATCCTGTGTCCAGCCATTCCCTGTATCCTGTGTCCAGCCATGCCCTGTATCCTGTGTCCAGCCATGCCCTGTATCCTGTGTCCAGCCATTCCCTGTATCCTGTGTCCAGCCATGCCCTGTATCCTGTGGCCAGCCATGCCCTGTATCCTGTGTCCAGCCATGCCCTGTATCCTGTGTTCAGCCATGCCCTGCATCCTTTGTCCAGACATGCTATGAATCCTGTGTCCAGCCATGCTCCGCATCCTATGTGCATACATGCCCTGCATCATGTGTCAAGCCATGCCCAGCATCCCGTGTGCAGCCATGCCCAGCATCCTTTGTGCAAACATGTCCTGCATCCTGTGTCCAGCCATGCCCTGCTCTTTATGTGTGAATATGCCCTACACCCCGTGTGCATCTTTGCCCTGCATCCTGTGGCCAGCCATGCCCTGCATCCTGTGAGCAGGCATGTGCCTTGCATCATTTGTCCAGCTATACCATGCATCCTATGTGCAGACATGCCCTGCATCATGTGTCAAGCCATGCCCTGTATCCTGTGTCCAGCCATGCCCTGTATCCTGAGTCCAGCCATGCCCTGTATCCTGTGTCCAGCCATGCCCTGTATCCTGTGTCCAGCCATGCCCTGTATCCTGTGTCCAGCCATGCCCTGTATCCTGTGTCCAGCCATGCCCTGTATCCTGTGTCCAGCCGTTCCCTGTATCCTGTGTCCAGCCATGCCCTGTATCCTGTGTCCAGCCATGCCCTGTATCCTGTGTCCAGCCATGCTTTGTATACTGTGTCCAGCCATGCCCTGTATCCTATGTGCACACATGCCCTAAATCATGTGTCAAGCCATGTCCAGCATCCCGTGTGCAGCCATGCCCAGTATCCTTTGTGCAAACATGTCCTGCATCCTGTGTCCAGCCATGCCCTGCTCTTTATGTGTGAATATGCCCTACACCCCGTGTGCATCTTTGCCCTGCATCCTGTGTCCAGCCATGCCCTGCATCCTGTGAGCAGGCATGTGCCTTGCATCATTTGTCCAGCTATACCATGCATCCTATGTGCAGACATGCCCTGCATCATGGGTCATGCCATGCCCTGTATCCTGAGTCCAGTCTTGCCGTGGAGTAAAAATTGCACTTTAAGTGAAAAGTTAGATAGAAGTTCACTTTCCACACCAGGTGCTGAATTGACCTGTAGGTAGAAGAAGAAAGGGAATAGTGATTTTTACTCTGAAAAAGGGTAGTACACATTTTATACTTGTGTGTGAAAGTAAAGGGGTGATTCAGCACCAGGTGCACAAAGTACACTGCTTCTTTTGAAATGAGAAGTCACATTCGTTTTTATCGTTTACTACAACTGCGCTTTTTGCACCTGGTGCTAAATCAGCCCGTGGCACTCAGATCTTTGCTTCCACACTGTGATAACAGCAGGTGGTGATGTTCCAGCCATGGCTCTGCACTTATCACAACATAGCAGGACTGGTTTAATGAAAAGAAAAGTTGGCGGTGCATGTGGGCAGGGCAAATAGAAATAGACACTTAAAGTGCACCAACACCCATGCGCAAGTGCTCCTATCGCCGCTATGAGACGGGGCTTACTGATGGCTTGAGGAGTAGCTATGTTTAGTCCCCAGTCAGTATTTAAACATGTGTTGTGCCTAGTGTACCATCCATAAAGCTGCCAGTCAGTATCCTAACTGTGGGCAGACAGTTTATAGTCTGGTAATAAGGACATTTCCTATTGATCTTATTATCACATCAACAACATCCCTATATTCAGAGACGCCATGGAGGGTGGGGGAGACAAGGGCAGAAGCCCGCTGACCACTAGGTGCTGCCATGCTGGAGCAAGTGAAGTGAATAGATGGCCGGGAGTGGGCACGGTCCAGGCGGCACCCGGCAGTCAGAGCTGGCCAAAGCAAAGATGGCCAGCGCCACAATCACTCCACAATCGGCACAGGAAAGGGGCCAAGTGAGTGTTTTTTTAGTATGTAGCCTCCTCGCCCTGATTTAGAGCTAGGAGAGGGAGGCAGGGGATGGGGAAATTAAATAAATGTGCAGTCTGGCTGGACCAGCCATTTCACCAGCCCAGGCAATGGCAAGCAAGCAGCTCATCTGTTACCTGTCCCATGTGCCTCTCCTCCATTTCCTGCAGAACATTTTAGAAAGGGCTTCAAGTTTGCCCTCCTTTCAGTTTTATTCCTCCAGGACTACACAGCCACTCTGTCCCTTGAAGCTCTCCTGAAGCGAACATGGCAAGTCACAGTAGTCACAGAGCTTGTCTAACATGTTCATGACTCCTAAAGCTGCACCATGACACAGCCATGTCCAGAAATGCAAGCAAACCCAGAGATGCCATCAAATAGCATCTCAATATCTTTGCTGATAATGTCAATGGCTTATGTATTCTAAATACATAAGCCATTTACAGTATCAGCAAAAGATATTGAGATGCAATTGGATGGCTAATTTTATACGATTCCTATGGGGATAAGATGGGAGTTAGCATGTGCATGGGCAGGGACTGTCAGACACAGTTTTATACTTGAAGGCACTTGTTGCCCCCCCCCCTTTTTGCTGACTTATATTTTTTATGATTCAAGTAGGAAAAAGGTACAGAGGGGAAGATTTTTAAAAAAAATAATTTTCACAGATTTTTAAAGTGGATCAAAAGTGGATCAGACCTAGGGTCTGTAAGACAATTAAATTCCCACCCTCTGGGGCCTCCCAATTTGGGATTCCCCCACCTGTGTGAAACTCCACCAGTTGGACGATATTCTTACCTCACCAGACAACCCATGGCCCATGTGTGGTCAGTGGCGGCACCTCTTGCATCCTTTTAGGTCTGTGCATGGCAACGCTCGCTGTAAATACAAGGCTGGCATGGCCGTGTACAGTCGTAGTGGGATGCAGGGGGTGCCAAGGGCCGATCCCAAGTGCAACGGGGAGGCCGATTCATTAATAGCGGCAGGTAGCGACAGAGCGCCCGCTAGTAGTCGCTGTGCTTGGCCGTTGTTCGGTAGTTGATAGCGACTCAGTCGGTTTGCCGTAATGTTGAATATTGGGTGAGGAGTCGCTATTTGACAGGTTCCGCGCTGTATGGGAGCGCATGATAGCGACTGGCGCTAGCGACCGGCTCCCACCATATTCATTAAAAAATCACGCTCACAAAATTCTCGCGCTGTAAAATGCATGTTTAAACCCCAGAGCGCTGGAGGCGATGGGTTAAAAGTAGTTTTTTAACCCCCAAACCACCATATTTTTGGAAACCAAAAAAAAACAAGTTTTTTAAATAATTTAGTAATATCAATACATTAATAACAGACCTGTAATATAAATTCTTTACAATTTTTTTGTAAAAATGGCAGAAGTGGTCACAGAATTTTTCACATTAAAAAAAAAAAAAATGAATAACAATAAATTATTAATATTTAAAGATTGTTCCATTGAAATGCATTGGAGAGCGTCAGGTAGCGAGAGGTCATACCTGTCGCTGTTCAAGGTCGGACGCTGGCGCTGTGGGCTGAGGCTGGAATAATGATGAATGAGTCGCTATATGGCGCTATCTCAGTCGCTAAGCAGGATTGGCTTGATAAATGTGTGATTGTGGTGGGGAGCCGGCGTTCTAGTGGCGGGGCCCATCATTACCGGCCGCTCACCAGTCGCTACCTGTCGCTATTCCTTCATAAATAAGGGCCTAAGCTCCCATTCAGTTTATTTAGCCATTAATTTATATGTGTAGCCAAAGCAGCTGATTGTAACAGGGCTGTGCCTTGGGAGTGCCAATGAGATGACCGGTGGGGTTTCACACAAAGCGAGATGCCATAAGGGTACAGACCAAAACCAGTGATAGTGAAAATCCCAGGTTTTGGTCCACTGTAATGATTGATGATCCTTGTAATATATTCTAACATTTTCCTTTCTCCATTTAGCCTGTCCTACTTCACCTTTGCTGAACACTATGAACATATGTATTTAGGGATGAGCGAATCGATCCGGACGAACCAGGATTCGATCCGAATTTCATGAAAAATTCGATTCGAATCGAATCCGAATTTCCCCGCGATTCGATCGCTCGAAGTTTTCCTTTAACATCCATTCATTTACATTACAGGCATTCTAAGATGGCGGACGGGACATGTCCAGACATCTACCCCACGCCAGTGCAAGCTGGGACAGTCACATGCAGCCTATCAGCAGCCAGCAAGCCCGGTGACGTCACAGCGCTATTTAAGGCCGGCGGCCATCTTGCTTTTCCTCATTTCTCTATTGCATTCGTGAGAGACAGAACGCTGCTGTAGGCAGGGAGAGAGACAGTTAGACAGACAGGGACAGGCTGGAGACAGGCAGGAGACAGGCAGGAGACAGACAGAAAGTCAGCGAAAAACAGGGAAAGTTAGGAAAAATCGGAGGCAGTCACAGGGAGATTTTTTTTTTTTCATCCAGCCTGAGTGTTACTGGCTGGCTGACTGGCTTTGTTAGCATTTTCAGGCTGCTTATACACTAACTGTGCATATATACTGAACTGATCTTAAGTCTGCTGTGAGGCATCCCATTCTGTGACTACACCAGCCTCTATTGAAGACCATAACCATTTGCACTTATTCTAATTGAAATTAGGCCTGATAAAGACACTTTTGCTGTGCATAGACTTACTGCTGCCTGCCAGGTGCACTGCTGGTTTTTGGGGCATCCCATTCTGTGACTACACCAGCCTCTATTTAAGACCATAACCATTTGCACTTATTCTAATTGAAATTAGGCCTGATAAAGACACTTTTGCTGTGCATAGCACTACTGGTCCCAGGTGCACTCCTGTTGGGGCATCCCATTCTGTGACTACACCAGCCTCTATTTAAGACCATAACCATTTGCACTTATTCTAATTGAAATTAGGCCTGATAAAGACACTTTTGCTGTGCATAGCACTACTGGTCCCAGGTGCACTGCTGGTTTTTGGGGCATCCCATTCTGTGACTACACCAGCCTCTATTTAAGACCATAACCATTTGCACTTATTCTAATTGAAATTAGGCCTGATAAAGACACGTTTGCTGTGCATAGCACTACTGGTCCCAGGTGCACTGCTGGTTTTTGGGGCATCCCATTCTGTGACTACACCAGCCTCTATTTAAGACCATAACCATTTGCACTTATTCTAATTGAAATTAGGCCTGATAAAGACACTTTTGCTGTGCATAGCACTACTGGTCCCAGGTGCACTGCTGGTTTTTGGGGCATCCCATTCTGTGACTACACCAGCCTCTATTTAAGACCATAACCATTTGCACTTATTCTAATTGAAATTAGGCCTGATAAAGACACTTTTGCTGTGCATAGACTTACTGCTGCCTGCCAGGTGCACTGCTGGTTTTTGGGGCATCCCATTCTGTGACTACACCAGCCTCTATTTAAGACCATAACCATTTGCACTTATTCTAATTGAAATTAGGCCTGATAAAGACACTTTTGCTGTGCATAGACTTACTGCTGCCTGCCAGGTGCACTCCTGTTGGGGCATCCCATTCTGTGACTACACCAGCCTCTATTTAAGACCATAACCATTTGCACTTATTCTAATTGAAATTAGGCCTGATAAAGACACTTTTGCTGTGCATAGTCTTACTGCTGCCTGCCAGGTGCACTCCTGTTGGGGCATCCCATTCTGTGACTACACCAGCCTCTATTTAATACCATAATAACCATTTGCACTTATTCTCATAGAAATTAGGCCTGATAAAGACACTTTTGCTGTGCATGCTCTCTGGTTTTTGTGGCATCCCATTCTGTGACTACACCAGCCTCTATTTAATACCATAATAACCATTTGCACTTATTCTCATAGAAATTAGGCCTGATAAAGACACTTTTGCTGTGCATGCTCTCTGGTTTTTGTGGCATCCCATTCTGTGACTACACCAGCCTCTATTTAATACCATAATAACCATTTACACTTATTCTCATAGAAATTAGGCCTGATAAAGACACTTTTGCTGTGCATGCTCTCTGGTTTTTGTGGCATCCCATTCTGTGACTACACCAGCCTCTATTTAATACCATAATAACCATTTGCACTTATTCTCATAGAAATTAGGCCTGATAAAGACACTTTTGCTGTGCATGCTCTCTGGTTTTTGTGGCATCCCATTCTGTGACTACACCAGCCTCTATTTAATACCATAATAACCATTTGCACTTATTCTCATAGAAATTAGGCCTTATAAAGACACTTTTGCTGTGCATGCTCTCTGGTTTTTGTGGCATCCCATTCTGTGACTACACCAGCCTCTATTTAATACCATAATAACCATTTACACTTATTCTCATAGAAATTAGGCCTGATAAAGACACTTTTGCTGTGCATGCTCTCTGGTTTTTGTGGCATCCCATTCTGTGACTACACCAGCCTCTATTTAATACCATAATAACCATTTGCACTTATTCTCATAGAATTTAGGCCTGATAAAGACACTTTTGCTGTGCATGCTCTCTGGTTTTTGTGGCATCCCATTCTGTGACTACACCAGCCTCTATTTAATACCATAATAACCATTTGCACTTATTCTCATAGAAATTAGGCCTGATAAAGACACTTTTGCTGTGCATAGTCTTACTGCTGCCAGGTGCACTGCTGGCTGTTGGGGCATCCCATTCTGTAACATAGCATACCCCTCTTTATTTACACTAAGCAGCTCTCTTATTTACACTAGGCAGGCCTGTTGGGAGTGTTACTGCTCACTTTTGGTGTGCATTATATTCTGTTTCATATAGACCCACCGCTGCCTGGGGGTTCTTAAAATATCACCTACTACCACGGCAGTTAGACTATGTCGGGCAGACACGTGCCTGGAAGTGAAAAGAGGAGTGGCAGAGGCCAAGATTCCGCAGGCAGAGCTCGCAGCAGACTGGGGGCCAGTAGCAGCAGGAGTCACGCTGAGAGACCTAATATGCCAGTATCTGCTAGCGGTCGGGTCTCCACCAGTAACGCATCTGCCGTGGTAGATTGGTTGACGCGCTCATCAACAGCATCATCACAACTTACATCTGAGACCCCCAGTCTAGGGTCGGTAGGTTCCTCTGACACAACCCTGAGTTGGCATGCCCCGAGAGCAGTCCCTGTCCTCCCATTGCCTCTGTCCTACGCCGTTCCCTCCCCCAGCGACGTATCCTATGCTTTGGGTTCAGCTCCACTCTTTAGTGAGGAGGACGATCAGATAGAGGACAGTCAGCAGCTACTGCCCAGCCAAGAAATGGAGGTGGCTTCTTTAGCTAGGCAGACAAATAGTGATGTGGACAGTGTCGTGGGTGCTGCGAGCGTTCCAGCTCCTGCGCCAGACACTGTTGGCGAATCCAGGAACATCAGTGACGTACAGCCACAACTCGGTGATAATGATGATGACGATGAAGCCGATCGCACTTGGGAGCCGGGTGATGAAGGGGCTTCATCGTCATCATCAGGAGAAGAGGGGTGCAGGTTGCCCTGGAGTCAGCAGCTGAGGCAGCAAGGTGGTAGCAGTCAGCATGGGGGTACAATTCCAAAGGCTGGAGCCGGCCGGGGCTGGGGTAGAGCACCTGCTGTGCGGCAGTCTACCTTATCGGGAGGTAGTGGAGCAGGGGTTCCTGGAGCTGGCAACAGCAGCAGTGAATCAGTGAGGCCAGGGGGTGGGAAAAGTAGCTACTCGGCAGTGTGGCAGTTTTTCCTGAAGCATCCGCAGAAGGGTAATATGGCCACATGCAAGATATGTAGGCAAAAGTTGAAGCGTGGCCAGGGTCCAAATGTTGGCACCACGGCCCTGCGTCAACATATGATGCGTCACCATAAAGCGACCTGGGAGAACCGAGGCTCCCAAGGGGTGGTCCAGTCTGCTTCCTCAACAAGTGGCACACCGCTCCCAATTTCTGCCAGCCAAGGCTCCAGCACCTCAGCCGAAGGCAGCTGTGCGTCATACCCATCCTCTGTCGCTCCTGATTTGCGATGTTTCCACCCGTTGGAATTCCACCCTTCACATGTTGGACCGATTATATGAACAGAGAAAAGCCATCACGGATTTCCTGATGATCCAAGCAGATAGGGGGACTCCCCTGTGTACCTTCAATGTCAACCAGTGGCAGCTCATACGTGACACCTGCCGTTTGCTCAGGCCCTTTGAGGAAGCCACTTTATTTGTCAGTCGGCAGGATTACGGGATGAACGACGTGATTCCACTGCTTCATGTACTACAGCACATGTTGGAAACCATGGCTGGTCAGGGCACTGGAGACATGGCGTTTACATCTTACAGCCACATGAACCCCGTTGGAGCTGAACTGGAGGAGGAGGAGGAAGAGGAGGAGGAGGAGTTGCCCAGCGAAACACAGTTTAGGCTTGGCGAAATGGCTGGTTTATCTAGTCAGCGGACAGGAGAGGAGGAGCAGGAGCAGCCAGAGGAGCTAGAGGTTTTTGAGGAAGGCGAGACAGAGGACCCGGGCACACCGTGGCAGTATGCAGTGGAGATGGAAACAGGTAGTCCATCTGAGTCACTTGCGCAAATGGCAGGAAGCATGCTCACGTGCTTGTGTAGTGACCCCAGAATTGTTTCCATCTGTCGGCGGGATGACTTCTGGCTGTCCACCTTATTGGACCCTCGCTTCCGGCACAAAATGGGGGCATTTTTTAAACTCACCGAGAGGGAGGACAAACTGAACTACTACAAAGACATTCTACGTAGGCAGTTGGCCGATGCCTATCTGCGCCATGGTCCATACTCTCGCAGGTCTGACTCGAGGGGACCTCTGCGCTCACCTTCCACTGCCATGGCTGCTGGGGGGGTTGGCAGGAGCAGCAGCAGCAGCTCCATCAGCAGCAGCCTCAGTCTTCAGTCGCTAATGAGTAGCTTTCTACACCTGCATAGTGAGGCTACTCATGAGCAGCAGGAAGACCTGGAGCAGGACCTGAACCAGCAGGTCATGTCATACTTTGACATGACCATGCCAACACACCTTGAGGATCCGCTGGACTTCTGGGCAGCCAAACTTGATTTGTGGCCGCAACTAGCAGAGTTTGCCCTGGAAAAGCTGTCCTGCTCGGCAAGTAGTGTGCCATCTGAGCGGGTGTTTAGTGCGGCGGGGGCCATAGTTACGGCGAGGAGAACTCGTCTGTCAACTAAAAATGTGGAGAGACTCACCTTTGTCAAAATGAATCAGGGATGGATCAGCCAGGATTTCCACCCACCAATGCCTGATGCATGCGACTAGATTCAGCATGGTGCCACGTTTTACACTTTCCAAATGGTGCAAAACATATTTATGTCTTTAGGCCAATTTTTGGGCTCCTGCTGCTGCCAACTCCAGGGTGTGATTCATCCAATTTTTGGGCTCCTGAAGCCAACCCCAGGGTCTCTTTAAAGTAATATTTGGGCTCCTGCTGCTGCTGCTGCCAACTCCAGGGTGTGATTCATCCAATTTTTGGGCTCCTGAAGCCAACTCCAGTGTCTCTTTAAAGTAATGTTTGGGCTCCTGTTGCTGCTGCTGCTGCTGCCAACTCCTGCCAGCTCCAGGGTGTGATTCATGCAATTTTTGGGCTCCTGAAGCCAACCCCAGGGTCTCTTTAAAGTAATATTTGGGCTCCTGCTGCTGCCAACTCCAGGGTGTGATTCATCCAATTTTTGGGCTCCTGAAGCCAACCCCAGTGTCTCTTTAAAGTAATATTTGGGCTCCTGCTGCTGCTGCCAACTCCAGGGTGTGATTCATCCAATTTTTGGGCTCCTGAAGCCAACTCCAGTGTCTCTTTAAAGTAATGTTTGGGCTCCTGCTGCTGCTGCTGCTGCTGCCAACTCCAGGGTGTGATTCATCCAATTTTTGGGCTCCTGAAGCCAACCCCAGGGTCTCTTTAAAGTAATGTTTGGGCTCCTGCTGCTGCTGCTGCTGCCAACTCCAGGGTGTGATTCATCCAATTTTTGGGCTCCTGAAGCCAACTCCAGTGTCTCTTTAAAGTAATATTTGGGCTCCTGCTGCTGCCAACTCCAGGGTGTGAATCATCCAATCTTTGGGCTCCTGAAGCCAACTCCAGTGTCTCTTTAAAGTAATATTTGGGCTCCTGCTGCTGCTGCTGCCAACTCCAGGGTGTGATTCATCCAATTTTTGGGCTCCTGAAGCCAACTCCAGTGTCTCTTTAAAGTAATGTTTGGGCTCCTGCTGCTGCTGCCAACTCCAGGGTGTGATTCATCCAATTTTTGGGCTCCTGAAGCCAACCCCAGGGTCTCTTTAAAGTAATGTTTGGGCTCCTGCTGCTGCTGCTGCCAACTCCAGGGTGTGATTCATCCATTTTTTGGGCTCCTGAAGCCAACCCCAGGGTCTCTTTAAAGTAATGTTTGGGCTCCTGCTGCTGCTGCCAACTCCAGGGTGTGATTCATCCAATTTTTGGGCTCCTGAAGCCAACCCCAGGGTCTCTTTAAAGTAATATTTGGGCTCCTGCTGCTGCTGCTGCCAACTCCAGGGTGTGATTCATCCAATTTTTGGGCTCCTGAAGCCAACCCCAGGGTCTCTTTAAAGTAATGTTTTGGCTCCTGCTGCTGCTGCTGCCAACTCCAGGGTGTGATTCATCCAATTTTTGGGCTCCTGAAGCCAACCCCAGGGTCTCTTTAAAGTAATATTTGGGCTCCTGCTGCTGCCAACTCCAGGGTGTGATTCATCCAATTTTTGGGCTCCTGAAGCCAACTCCAGTGTCTCTTTAAAGTAATGTTTGGGCTCCTGTTGCTGCTGCTGCCAACTCCTGCCAACTCCAGGGTGTGATTCATCCAATTTTTGGGCTTCTGAAGCCAACCCCAGTGTCTCTTTAAAGTAATATTTGGGCTCCTGCTGCTGCTGCCAACTCCAGGGTGTGATTAATCCAATTTTTGGGCTCCTGAAGCCAACTCCAGTGTCTCTTTAAAGTAATGTTTGGGCTCCTGCTGCTGCTGCCAACTCCAGGGTGTGAATCATCCAATTTTGGGGCTCCTGAAGCCAACTCCAGTGTCTCTTTAAAGTAATGTTTTGGCTCCTGCTGCTGCCAACTCCAGGGTGTGATTCATCCAATTTTTGGGCTCCTGAAGCCAACCCCAGGGTCTCTTTAAAGTAATATTTGGGCTGCTGCTGCTGCTGCCAACTCCAGGGTGTGAATCATCCAATTTTTGGGCTCCTGAAGCCAACCCCAGTGTCTCTTTAAAGTAATGTTTGGGCTCCTGCTGCTGCTGCTTGCAACTCCAGGGTGTGATTCATCCAATTTTTGGTCTCCTGCTGCTGCCAACTCCAGTGTCTCTTTAAAGCAATGTTTGGGCTCCTGCCCCTCATAGTGATGCCACTTCAACTCTCTGCAATTGTGCCGCTCTGCGATTCTATTAGCGATGCCTCTGATCTGCATGTGATATTTATTCAAAGTATTATTTAACTAACCCAGCACGCATCCTGTGCGTGTTACAGCAAGGCAGAATGGTTTACAACCCTATTGAGGCTCTAGGAGGCTCAGAAATAGCCGTTTTTAATAGCGATTCGTCGCGAATACATTCGGGTCGAAACTATTTTTGTCGGAAAATTCGGCGAATCAGTCGAATCGAATTTTTTAAAAGTTCGCTCATCTCTATATGTATTTTTTAACCATACTATGTAGCTATGTATCCTGAGAGTTGCAGTGCACCAGCTGTAATATTTATAAATACAATCAGCAATTATTGCATTAAGATGTAACAATTCTGATATCATAATGAACAACAAAATAACTCAGCTAGAGGTTTGTACGTAATTCTTCCCTTGTACCATGAACTAAATAAATGGATTGTTTCTCCTATATAAAGCTCATGAATACTCACCAGGATAAAGCTAGATGCAAGAAGGCTCGGGGATTAATCTGAACCAGCCTGCGGCACTCTGCCTGGGGTCACCTCTCCCAGCTCAGCTCGGGTAAATAAAATGCTGCCATTGTGTTCTCTTTCTATAGAGCAAATATGGTCTGAAACATGAACTTTCAACTTCTGATCTAGAAAAGAATGGAGTTTTAATTGTAAATGATGCAAATCGTCTGGCCAGCCAAGCTTTTAAAACACAACGGAATTAGGGACCCTGTGTTTGTTGCATTGTGCCAAGGAGGGGTTAATGTGCCCAGTATTAAGAGTGACTCCCACCCACCACATTCAGTCATTCACTATTATTTGCTATAGCTTCAGTCTATAAAACTGTTACCTGCTAACGGCCCATTGTTAATAATTACACACGCACACACTCTAAAAATTTAGTGAAGCAGGTTCAACTCTGGGTGCACATTTGGGTGTGAATTGCCGCCTGCATCTTGGTAAGCTTTTTAATTTTGACACACAAACAAGTGCAATAAAAATACTTATTCTAATTTTTCCTAAATAAAATCACCTTCACATGTGATAGACCATTTTACAGGTGAGGGGCATCATTTTTACATTGAGGAAAAATAATTGTTTAAAGTTTGAAAACAACAGCACCCTATGGGGTTTAAACTTTTATTTTTAACTCAATGGAAAAATGATGCACCTACCCAATCACAGGGGTAGGAAAAAGTAGAACTAACATTTTTTATTGTGAGATAAAGAGGATAATTTAAGGCTAGCACCACATATTGCCGTCTATGTAGCGGCCCTTAGAGGGTCCGCAAATGGTCACTGCGAGCTGGTGTCTGGCGCTGTGACCTAGCTTAGCGGCCAGACAAGTGACGCTGGATTATCCTGTCCAGCATTGATAAATGTGATGTCTGGAGGATGATGTAGAAGTGTTCTCCCTGATTCACTGCAGAGCCAATAGAGAGCGCTAGGTGGTGTCCCAAGATCAAAGCACCCAAGACGACGCTACATCTAACAACAGGACAACGCTGCAGTGAGCGATAGGTAGCTCCAGTTAAGTCCGTCCGGCACGCGGCGCTGAAGCCCATATTTAAGAAAAAAACTGCACACAACCAGCACCGGCGCTCTAAAACAGGGCGCTCTAGCGTCGAGCGCCAGAAGCTATGTTATAAAAGTCTTTTTCTAAACACATATCCACCAGCACCAGAGCGAAAACACATGGAATGACATTGTTTTAACACTGTGACAATGATACTGCAGTGGCAGATCTGCACATACAATTCTGCATGAAATAAAAAAAGTGTTTGGTTGCTGGGCAGGAGAGTCCACACAATGATTTGAACCAAAAATTTAGAACATTACTTTAGGAAAACGCTATTTATACACAACCAAATAAAACCCTATTGAAGTGTATGGCAGAGCGCTAATGAGCAACAGGTGCTATATGGCTCTGCCACATAAGAGCGCCGGCGCCTTAAACTGAACGCTTTAAACATTTGACACTACATGATGCTATTAGTGGCGCTGACCAGATTGACTTTCATATATATGGTTTTCACATACTGCGCCCAGCGTTCACCTGACGCTACGTGGCAGTACCTGGCGTTAGCGTTTCTTAAATAACCCCCAAAGTAAGGACAGCTCACTCAGATGTAAGTTTCAGTTCACACCCAAAAGTGAACCTGAAGGCTGATTCATCATTAGCGGCAGGTAGCGACAGATGAGCGTCTGTAGCAGGCATTTTCAGAGCGCCCGCTAGTAGTCGCAGTGCTCGGCCGTGAGTCGCTACTTTATAGCGACTCAGTCGCTGTTCAGAAATGTTGAATACATTGTGAGGAGTCGCTATTTGACCAGTACAGCGCTGTATGGGAGCGCATGTTAGCGACTGCTCATAGCGACCGACTCACACCATATTCAGCAAAAAAACAGCTTCACAAATCTCTGGCGCTGAAAAATAGTTGTTTAAAGCCCAGAGCGCAGGAGGCGGTGTGTTTAAAGTCTGTTTTTCAGCATCTATCAACTAGTAACAAAGCGAAAACATATGGAATTACATTGTAACCACATTGTAACATGAACACTTTAATGCCAGACCTGTAATGTCATTTCTGAGGAAATATATAAAAAATGCAAAAATTATGAAAAAACTGCTTTTTCGATGCCAGAAGAGGTCACAGAATTATTTGTGATTTTTTTGAAAAAAAAAAAAAACGTTTAAAGAGAAGAAAAGGATCGTCCATTGAAATGTATGGGAGAGCGTCAGGTAGCGAGAGGTCATACCTGGCGCTGTGCTAGGCTGAACGCTGGCGCTGTTCGCTGAGACTGTGAAAATGATGAATCAGACGCTACATGGCGCTATTCCAGTCGCTAAACAGATTCTGCTTGATAAATGTGTGATTGCGTGCCGTGTCCGGCGTTCACCAGTCGCTACCTGTCGCTACCTGTCATTAACCAGGCGCTACCTGACTCTATCCCTTCTTAAATAAGGGCCTAAACCTACTTCAGAAAATAAATAGCGTGACCCTCACTGGTATAATGTCATGCTTTTCTTTCTTTATGATACTGAAAGAAATAGAAATCAATATATTATATATATAATGTAATGCTTTTGCTTTCCTTATGAAACTGAAATGGGAGGGGGATGCCAAAGGCAGGGGAGCTTTAGAGAAAGGGAGGGTAATAGGGTAATTCAATAGCATTTTAAGGAAATATAATAGAGGTGGACCACACACCACTCCAAAAGCCGGAACTTGTCTGGATGGTGCAGCATCAGTAGGATGGTGAATGGTGTTCCAGGGATCAAGAAGAATAAATGTTGTCCTCGGGCACTCTTTATCACTTAGGCCCTTATTCATCAAGCGATAGCGCCAGGTAGTGTCTGACGAGCGCCAGGTAGCGGCAGCTAACGGCGACTACCGACTCAAGTACGCCCGGCGGCGGTCACAATGACGCATTTATCAAGCAAAATGAGGCTAGCACCGGCGAGAGCGACGGCTAGCGCGGCATCATGAAGCCACCTGTACCGAACAGCGCCGCTGCAAATTCCCTCACAGCGCCAGGTATGAGCTGTCGCTCCCTGGCGATGTCCAATGCATTTCAATGGAGCAATCTATAATTATTCATAATTAATTGGTATTAATTTTTTTTTTTTTTTTTTTTAATGTCAAAAAATCGGAGAACACTTCTGCAATGTTAGGATTTATTTTTAAGTAAAAAAAAAAATTAAATAAAATATGTGCAGAATTGATCTAACAGGTCTGAGATTAATGTATTCATATTACAAAATGATTCTAAAAACATGTATAATGTTACATTCAAAAAATATGGTTGTTTAGGGGTTAAAAACTAGTTAATACACATCGCCGCCAGCGCTCTGGGGTTTAAACAAGGAATGGACAGCGACAGCACATTCGGAGCGTGATTTGTTGATGAATATGAAGCTAGCCGTTCGCGCTGGCCATTCGTTGTCAGGCGCTCACATACAACGCTGGACCTGTGAAACAGCGACCCCCCAGCCCGTATTCAACATTACCGCACACCGACTGAGTCGCTGTCATCAAGCTAACACCGGCCAAGCACAGCGAATACTGGCTGGCGCTGAAAAAATCACGCTACAGTCGCTCATCTGTCGCTACCTGGCGCTATTAATGAATCGGCCTCCCCGTTTCTTTATTTGGTCATAGGAAAACCGACGGTGAACATTTTTTCTGCTCATTTAGATTTTGAGAGCCACTTTCAACTTTAATTTCAATACATTTGAGCTTGGAGAGATTTGTTCCAAAACATTTTCCAATCATTTTATAAAATTCTCCTGCACCCGGAAATCTTCCAATGGGGTAGTTGTTCTTTTCACAAAACAATTTGAGGTATCCAAAGAATTCACAGGGGTTTTGACTTTTCCGGGTTTTGTTCCGTTCCCTGGGGGCATCAATAACTCACATCCTCCGCGTTTCAGCGGGGCATGCGTAGGCTCACGTTCAGTCAGAGCCATTTGCTGTGACTATGGGGGTTATTCAAGAAGGGATAGCGCCAGGTAGTGCCTCGTAGCGGCAGGCAGCGGCTGGTGAACGGTGGGCGCTGTACCCAAAACCATATTTATGAAAGTGAATCTGGTGAGCGACTCTAACAGCGCCATGTAGTGTCCAATGTATTATTACAGGTGGCTCAACGTATACCGCCGGCGATCTAGCTTCAAGAGCGCCAGGTATTACCTTTCACTCACTGTCGCTCTCTCATACATTTCAATGGCCGTTCATTTGCTTGTGTTTAAACAGCATGTTTGACATTTTTTTTGTTGCTCAAATCATTGTGTGACCTCTCCTGGCTGCAAACAAACAGTTTTAGAAAAGTTTTTGACTTTTTATATTTTTATGCAGAATTGTCACTACAGGTCTGGCACTAAAGTGTTATGCCCTTATTCATCAAGCGATAGCGCCAGGTAGTGTCTGACGAGCGCCAGGTCCCGCCAGCTATCGGCGGCTACCGACTCAAGTACGCCTGGCGGCGGTCACAATGACGCATTTATCACGCTAAATGAGGCTAGCGCCGGCGAGAGCATCAGCTAGCGCGGGATTCATCATGTAGCCGACTGCAACGAACAGCGCCGCTGCTAATCCCATCACAGCGACAGGTATGACCTGTCGCTCCCTGGCGATGTCCAATGCATTTCAATGGAGCAATCTTTAATTAATCATAATTAATTGCTATTAATGGTTTTTTTTTTTTTTTTTTTTAATGTCAAAAATTCTGTGACCACTTCTGCAATGTTAGGATTTTTTTTTAAGGTAAAAAAAAATAAAAATGATTTTGTGCAGAATTGATATTACAGGTCTGATATTAATGTATTCATATTACAAAATGTTTATAAAAACTTGTATAATTTTACAATCAAAAAATATGGTTGTTTGGGGGTTAAAAACGATTTTAAATCCATCGCCGCCAGCGCTCTGGGGTTTAAACAAGGAATTCACAGCTCGAAAAAATTCGGAGCGTGATTTGTTAATGAATCTGCAGCAAGCCGTTCTCTCTGGCCATTCGTTGTCATGCGCACCCATACAACGCTGAACCTGTGAAACAGCGACCCCTAAGCCCGTATTCAACATTACCGCACACCGACTGAGTCGCTGTCAACAAGCAAACCCCGGCCAAGCACAGCGAATACTAGCTGGCGCTGTGAAAATCACGCTACTGGCGTTCATCTGTCGCTACCTGGCGCTATTAATGAATCGGCCTCTTAATGTCACAGTGTTAAAACAATGTCATTCCATGTGATTTCGCTTTGTTACTGGTGGATATGTGTTCAAAAACAGACTTTAATCACACAGCGTCCGGCGCTCTATGCTATAGCGACCAGATTTAGAGCACCAACGCTGTGTGTATGTCCTTTTTTGATAAATATGATGTGGAGCGCTAAGAGTCGGGGGGCTATAGATTCCCCAGGCAAAACTAAAAAATGTTTCTTGCCCACCCCAAAAATCCTATTGTGCATGGGGAAAAAACTGGAGCATCTGCTTTATTTTTGCCGCACAGAACCTACAGTTCTGACTGGCAGCACACTGCTTTACCCCTCCCCCTTGCATTCTTGTACAAGGGTGGACTAGGTCCCAAAATGTTACTGGCAATAATGTCTGGTAACAAGGATGGATAGATAGGGGTCGGGGGAAAGAGGTGAATGGGAGAAGCTGTAAAGAAGATGGATGGATAGACAGAACAGGAAGGGCAGAGCAGGATAGAGAGAGCTGGAGAAGGAATGGATGGGCAGAGCTAGAAGGACTGGAATGAATGGGCAGAGAGGCTGGATAGGGCGGAGCTAGGGTTACACGGATAGGAGGGGCAAAGCTGGGAGGATAGGAATGGATGAGGCAGAGAGACTGGGCTACATAGGGCAGAGCTGAGGGGACAAGAAGGTGGGACAGGTATAGATGGGGCTGAGCTGGGGGGGGCAGGATCGGATAAGGCAAAGGAACCCGAGGAACAAGGTTTGTATGTACCTTGCAATGCCACTTCCTGCACGTGCAGTACTTTATATTGCAATGCTAGGTGGCAGGGAGCCATGACACTGGCAGGGAGACGGGGAGGCCGATTCATTAATAGCGCCAGGTAGCAACAGATGAGCGCCAGTAGCGTGATTTTCACAGCGCCAGCTAGTATTCGCTGTGCTTGGCCGGGGTTTGCTTGTTGACAGCGACTCAGTCGGTGTGCGGTAATGTTGAATACGGGGTTAGGGGGTCGCTGTTTCACAGGTTCCGCGTTGTATGGGTGCGCCTGACAGCGAATGGCCAGAGCGAACGGCTTGCTGCAGATTCATTAACAAATCACGCTCAAAAATTTCTCGCACTGTGAATTCCTTGTTTAAACCCCAGAGCGCTGGAGGCGATGTGTGTAAAGTAGTTTTTAACCCCCAAACAACTTTTTTTTAATGTAAAAATTATACAAGTTTTTCTAAACATTTTGTAATATGAATACATGAATATCAGACCTGTAATATCAATTCTGCACAATTTTTTTTTTTTTTTTTTTTTACTTAAAAAAAAAAACCTAACATTGCAGAAGTGGTCACAAAATTTTTGACATTAAAAAAAAAAAAAATACATTAATAGCAATAAATTATGATTATTTAAAGATTGCTCCATTGAAATGCATTGGACAACGCCAGGGAGCGCCAGGTAATACCTGTCGCTGTGATGGGATTAGCAGCGGCGCTGTTCGTTGCAGTCGGCTACATGATGAATCCCGCGCTAGCTGACGCTCTCGCCGGCGCTAGCCTCATTTAGCGTGATAAATGCGTCATTGTGACCGCCGCCGGGCGTACTTGATTCGGTAGCCGCCGTTAGCTGGCGGTACCTGGCGCTCGTCAGGCACTACCTGGCGCTAGCCCTTGATAAATAAGGCCGTAAGCACTACATCACTGATCAAGGGGGCAGCTCTGAGAACAGCAACACAGAAGCAACTGAGTGCAGGGCTGTCAGGGTAGGGGTCCAGAAATCTGGCGCCGAGGTCTGCATTCGGACCCAGGTCCACCAGTTGAGTATCACTGCTCTAGAGCCAGGTTATCAGGATTTTGGTCCACTGTAAGCTGTCACAGTGTATGTGTCCCACTTTGTACCCTCTGTAAAAGGTCAGTTTAAAGGGGTTACTCATCAAGCCATAGCTCCAGGTAGCGAACGGTGAACGCCGGGTGCTGTACGCAGTACCACATTTATCAAAACGATTCCGGTGAGTGACTCTAACAGCGCCATGTAGCGTCCGATTCATCATCACAGACGGCTCAGCATATACCGCCGGTGCTCTAGCTTCCAGAGCGCCTGGTATTACCTGTCGCTACCTGTCACTCTCCCATACATTTCAATGGACGTTACTTTTCTTCTCTTTACACGGGGTTTCTTTTCTTTTATTTTGTTTCTATCAAATCAAAAGTCATTTTTGAAAACTTTTTTGATTTTTTATATTTGTATGCAGAATTGTCATTACCCATACATTTCAATGGACGTTACTTTTCTTCTCTTTACACGGGGTTTCTTTTCTTTTATTTTTTTTCTATCAAATCAAAAGTCATTTTTGAAAACTTTTTAGATTTCTTATATTTTTATGCAGAATTGTCATTACAGGTCTGGTATTTTTTGATGAATATGGTTTGAGTCACTCACACTGACCAGTGGCTACCGTTCGCTCCCATATGTACTGGTGTTATAGCGACTAAGGCCCTTATTTAACAAGGGATAGCGCCAGGTAGCGAATGGTGAGCGAACGGTAATGATGCTCACCGCCACGAGAACGCCGGCTCCCCTCCGCAATCACACATTTATCAAGCCGATCCTGCTTAGCGACTGACAGAGCGCCAGATAGCGAATCATTCATCATTATTCCAGCCTCACCCCACAGCGCCAGCGAGCGACCTTGAACAGCGACAGGTATGACCTCTCGCTACCTGGCGCTCTCCAATGCATTTCAATGGAGCAATCTTTAAATATTCTTAATTAATTGCTATTAATGTTTTTTTTTTTTTTTGAAATGGCAAAAATTCTGTGACCACTTCTGCAATGTTAGATATTTTTTTGAAGGTAAAAAAAGGTCTGATATTAATGTATTCATATTACAAAATGTTTGTAAAAACATGTTTTTTTTTTTTACCAAAAATATGGCTGTTTGGGGGTTAAAAAACGACTTTTAACCCATCGCCACCAGCGCTCTGAGGTTTAAACAAGCTTTTCACAGCGCGAGAATTTTTTGAGCGTGATTTGTTAATGAATATGCTGGGAGCCGTTCGCTATGGCCATTCGCTGTCATGCGCTCCCATACAGCGCGGAACCTGTCAAACAGCGACTCCTAACCCCGTATTCCACATTACCGCACACCGACTGAGTCGCTGTCAACAGCCGAACAACGGCCAAGCACAGCGAATACTAGCGTGCGCTGTGAAAATAACGCTACTGGCGCTCATCTGTCGCTACCTGGCGCTATTAATGAATCGGCCTCATACACATCAAATTCATCAATGCCGGCAGCGAACCATACCGTGCCTCGCTACAGATGCTCATCTGCCGGTACCTTGCGCTAGTAATGAATCAGCCTCCACTTGAAAATGGCCAGTTCATATATATTATATATAATATGAGTGTGTATGTGTCATTTCTATACTTTACTATTACTTTCATGCTGTGGAGCCATAACCCCTACACTCCCATGACATTAGGGCTTAATACTGCCTGAAATGCGCAGGGCCTTTGATGCCCTCTTGTACACATTTGAATTTGAAATAAGCCACTTTCCAGATAAAAATGCAAAAATCGGTTTTGTGAATTGAACACTGAAATGAATTGATTCGGCCTCATTCATAACTGTCATACTGAGCTTTGACTGGAAAGCCGAAACCTGTCAGCCCAGGGCCAGCAGCTGTTGTTATGCTGAACAAAGTGGATACAAATAGGCATTATTTTAAAGTGAAATGGTTAATTTCAGGCCTTACAAGCAGACTGTCCTCTCGGTAACCCCGTGTCACCAAAGCCAAGATCTCCAGTAGAGGGCTAGATTGCACAGGAAACTAAATTCACCAGCCCGGCCCTGGAAATCTACCATCGCATTGGCTGATGTGCGAGTTACTATGGCGATCACAAAATAGAGAGGCTTTTTCTTTCTCCTCCGCTCTGCATGCAGCCAACGGGACGCGGCTGAATAGCTCGCATCTGCAAAATGAAAAAAAAAAAGTTTTAACACGCTACTCAGATAAAGAAAGGAGACCAAAAATGGGCACTGACCCGTCTCGGGAAAAATGTAGCGAATTTTATATACAGGGACTGGCCAGCTTGGCCACTTTGCTCAGGTTATGTCATAAAGTGAACAAAAAAAGGATAAAAGCCACAGAAAGTCATTGCTGTCACATGTTCTCCAGAAAAGAGACGTGGGGGCAGCATCGCACATCCAGCTTTAATGCAGGTTTAGAAAAGTCATCAGCGGCTAACAAACAATGTCACTGGTCTATGACTGAGGACTGACAAAGCCAAAAGGAATAAACTGAAAAGAAAAACAACATACACCATATAGACTTAAACAGGTCATTTATATATACTTTTTCTTTCTTTTACATTTTGTTTATATATGGTATTATTATACATGCTAACAATTTTCATACACTTATATTAAAATTAAAGTGGACCAATCACCCCCTGCCCTAAAAGACTTGGGCGCTTATTTAACAAGGGATAGCGACAGGTAGCGCCTGGTGAGCAACCGGTAATGACAGGCCCCCGCCACGAGAACGCCGGCTCCCCACCACAATCACACATTTATCAAGCCGATCCTGCTTAGCGACTGAGATAGCGCCAGATAGCCACTCATTCATCATTATTCCAGCCTCAGCCCACAGCGCCAGCGTCCGACCTTGAACAGCGACAGGTATGACCTCTCGCTACCTGGCGCTCTCCAATGCATTTCAATGGAACAATCTTTAAATATTCATAATTAATTCATATTTATGTTTTTTTTTTTTTTTTTTAATGTGATAAATTCTGTGATTACTTCTGTCATGTTATATATTTTTTTTAAGCTAAAAAAAAAAACACAAAAAAAACTTTGTGCAGAATTAATATTACAGGTCTGATATTAATGTATTTATATTACAAAATTATTTGTAAAACTTGTTTTTTTTTGTTTCCAAAAATATGGTGGTTTGGGGGTTAAAAAACTACTTTTAACCCCCCTGGCGTTATGATAGAGGCAAATGTAATGGTAACGAAAGCGTTACCATTACATTTGTCTCTGACGCACGGCTCCGCCCCCATGAGCCTCTGCGGCTCACAGAGACGGAACCTGGAAGTGCGACGGACGCCGCAGCCGCGGCTCTCACCTGCGATCGCAGCAGGGACATCGCTGGATCGCAGGGAGAAGGTAAGGAGGCTGCGCCGCCAGCTCTTGCTCCCAAATCGATCCCGAGCGTGACTCGGGGATACCGCTACTTACAGCGCAAATTAACCCAGAGTCACGCTCGGGATCACCGCTAAGGAGGTTAACACATCGCTGCCTGCGCTCTGGGGTTTAAACATGCATTTCACAGCGCGAGAATTTTTTGAGCGTGATTTTTTGATGAATGGGGTGGGAGCCGGTCGCTCTGACCAGTCGCTATCACGCCCAGCCATACATCGCGGAACCTGTCAAATAGCGACTCGTCACCCCGTATTCAACATTACTGCACAGCGACTCAGTCGCTATCAACAACCGAACAATGGCCAAGCACAGCGACTACTAGCGGGCGCTGGGAAAATACTGCTACAGTCGCTCAACTGTCGTTACCTGCCGCTATTAATGAATCGGCCTCTTCCTCTCGAAAAAGGTTATTTACCGAAACGTTGAAGGTTTCTCTGCTTTATCCACCCATGTTCCAGCCAGTAAGCCTTATCAGACTTGTATGCGCTATCTTCCTTTTTGGTATCTGACATTTCTTTGCACTGAACTAGTTACTTACATGGTGACAACTCATTTCTATGGGACTCTCATGCTCTTCATTTGCTGCATAATTTATGGACTTCTATAGCTGTTTCCCATGGATATACCTAACTGGGGCTGACGCACTTCAAGTGCTGGAACCATTATAATACACTATCTAGTGGTCCTTATTGGCTATTATTGTTGTTATCACTGTACATACTATACTGGTAATACTACAGCTTTTTGTATTTTGTGCACTTTTCCACCAGAATCACATTTGATTGCATAGCTTATGTAGTATGGGTGTTAGTTTTTCACTCTTTTTGGGATACAATGTACTAATACGCAGTGAGTGGGCACATATTGGATTTACTGAACCCCTTCAACAGCTCTGACTATATTTAACTAGTGTGCTTCAACATAACTTTAATATACTAAAAGACTCTAGGGCCAGCCGACGGGCAGGCGTATTTATTACTAGCGCCAGGTAGCGACAGATGAGCGTCTGTAGAGCGGATTTCAGAGCGCCCGCTAGTAGTCGCTGTGCTTGGCCATGGATCATTGTTTCAGAGCGCCTTGGTCGCTGTCCGGCATTGATGAATATGATATGTGATTCGCTATACTACGCTATATGTGAGCGCACCGTAACGCCAGCTCAGTGTGACTGACTGACACCACATTCATAAAAAAACCAGACACAAATATTGCCTGCGCTCAAAATCATGTCATTGTAGCCCATAGCGCCAGAGGCTGTGTGATTAAAGACTGTTTTTGTACATGTATCCCCTAATAACAAAGCGAGAACACATTGTTATAACATTGTAACATGAACACTTTAACACCAGACATGTAAGGACAATTCTGCATAAAAATATTATTAATCCAAAAAGTTTTCAAAAATGTCATTTTCTTGGCCAGAAGGTTTGTGTTTTTTGGGGAAAAAAAAAATTGGGATCAGGAAGGAGATTTAAGGATCGTCCATAGAAATGTATGGGAGAGCGACAGGTAAAGACAGGTTAGACGTGACGCTCTGCAAGGATGAATTCTGGCGCTGTACGCTGAGGCTGGGATAATGATGAATCGGACGCTACATGTCGTTGTTCTAGTCGCTCACCAGATTCGACTTCATAAATGTGTAATTGCGTGCCGTCTCCGGCGTTCACCTGCCGCTACATGGCTCTACCTGGCGCTGTACAGGCACTACCTGGCGCTATCCCTTCATGAATAAGGCCCTAGGTGTCCCTGGGGCATCTCGATCTGAGTTGCTCCACTGTGTGAACCCTCCCAGATGGCATGCAAACCCCCATACCTTTCCTCCGGTTCCTCGCCGCACCCCCGGCAGCTCAGCACGCTCCCATGCACAGCCATTCAGATAGGCCAAGCTCCATAGGGGAGCTGGGGATGTGGCCCCAGACATTCCCAATTCCGAGGCTCAGACCAAAACAGCGGTTTTATGCTGCACATTTTTATGCTCTGCATAAAGCGCTAGTTGGGCGAGCGCCCGCACATTTGACGTTGGAAAGATGGGAAGGTGAGTGGAGTAAGCGATCTTGGGGGTTTCACACAGTGGGGCACCCCAAAATGGGATGCCCCGGGGTAGGGACCAATCACCAGTCAAAAGCTTGGTGATTGGTCCACTAAAGTATTAACACAAACAAATAGTCCAATAAATATGCTGGAGAGCAAAAGGAAGGGTGATTATACGCACTGCATGAAAACTTAATTCAGACTGTTTCTTTTCTGGAAAATAGAAGAATCGGGGTTGACAGATTTCAAATGTAACATTTTCCTTTTACAGGGGAGATCTGCTCAAATCTAATGGCCTGTCTCCTTAACCAGCCTGTGCTGTGACAATTATTGAGGTGCTGTCTGTGCTCTCAATTTGTGAGATCTAGCTATCAGAAAGTAAGGGATTTATTTATTGAAATGAGGCAATCTCTCTACCAAAGCTTTCTTGTCCAGGCACATATACTCACCTTTTCTCCTCAGCAGCTTCCTCCTAGTCCAATGACAAAACGCTTGTCACCGATTCTTAACACGCCGGCCCGCTGTTTGCTAGTCCAGCCCCACCTATCACTGTCTCAGTATCTAGAGCAGCTATACTCAACTGGTGGACCAGAGTCCGAATGCAGACCCTGGCACCAGATTTCCGGACCCCTGCCCTGACAGCCCTGTATTCAGTTGCTCCTGTGTTGCCGTGCTCAGAGCTGCCCCCTCCATTGGTGATGTAGTGCTTAGTCTCCCTGCCAGTGTCATGGCTCCCTGGCTCCTAGCATTGCAATATAAAGTACTGCACGTGCAGGAAGTGGCTTTGCAAGGTACACACAAGCCTTGTTTCTCGGTCTCTTTGACCCTTCAAAATAAAAGAACGAAAAAAAGCTCCTGTTTTTTCCCAGTGCCCTGTAGGATTTTTGATGTGGGGGGGCAAGCTGCCTTTTTTAGTTTTGCCTGGGGAATCTATAGCCCCTCCCCTAGTGTGCTGATTTCTAACTATTCAATCCCCCCCCACCGGCTGTCCGGACCTTCACCTCTTACCGGATGCCTTTAAATGTGTCTTTACAAGAAGTGGTTGAGTACCCCTGCTCTAGAGCATGTGTCTATTAACATTGACAGAAGGCCATGCCAGACACTGCCCCAAAGTACATTCTCTGGACCCAATAAGTGTTTATTCACCGGACTGAAGTAGAATGAGTCTGTTGGTGAGGTTCAGAGATTTTTTTTGATTAATGACCCATCACACCCAGGTCACCCGTTCTCCATTTACTACCCTCTGGCACTACAACAGCCACACACAGCTATTTCCACCCGGCCATCCAACAGCCTAATGCTGATTATAAAGCGAATCTAGGTAACAATTCTTATTACTTTCATATTTCTAAATTATAAATGCTGTATGTACTCATTTTTATCCCGAATTACAAGATAAGAATAGATTAAAGCATGAGAATGCCTCGCTTAAAAACAGTTTTCTCGACCTGGATACGTGACTTTGCTTTGCAGGTTGTTACTTCTTGTTAGGCTCAGTTGACCAAACATTGTGATTTAAAGTGGACCAAAACCCAGAATTTTGTCTATCCTGAGTTTTGGTCCATGCCCCGCTGTGTGAAACCCCCCTGGTTGTCTGAACAAACTCACTTCTTCCAGGTCCTATGACGCATACACGGTCAATCAGTGCGTTCGGATGCGGTCCGTCCAGGAGAGCGAATCCGAGCGTGCTGGTGGCCGCATCCCCCGCTACCCTCTAACAGGTTGCGTGCCCACGCTGGCCATTAACAAATGCCTGGTGTGGACACGCGCCCTGTCGCTGCTTGCACATGCGCCATTGGACTGGGAACGAAGGTGAGTTTTCAGGTGTCTTGGGGGGATGTACAACAACCTGGAGTAGGGATTCTTGTACAATTACACCGGGATCAAGCAAAAGGCGGGCAATGAAAATGGTGGAAGGACTTCAACTTAAAACTTATCAGGAGAGACTTAAAGAACTTAATTTGTACAGTCTGGAGGAAAGAAGGGAGAGGGGGGACATGATTGAGACCTTTAAATATGTGAAAGGATTGAATGAGGTTCAGGAGGGAAGTGTTTTTAAGAAGAAACTTAGAGGCCGATTCATTAATAGCGCCAGGTAGCGACAGATGAGCAACAGTAGCGGTATTTTCACAGCGCTCGCTAGTATTCGCTGTGCTTGGCCGTTGTTCGGCTGTTGACAGCGACTCAGTCGGTGTGCGGTAATGTTGAATACGGGGTTAGGAGTTGCTGTTTGACAGGTTCCACGCTGTATGGGAGCGCATGACAGCGAATGGCCATAGCGAACGGCTCCCAGCATATTCATTAACAAATCACGCTCAAAAAATTCTCGCGCTGTGAAATGCTTGTTTAAACCCCAGAGCGCTGGCGGCGATGGGTTAAAAGTAGTTTTTTAACCCCCAAACAACCATATTTTTTGGAAAAAAAAAAACAAGTTTTTCAAAACATTTTGTAATATGAATACATTAATACCAGGCCTGTAATATCAATTCTGCACAATTTTTTTTTTTTTTTAACCATAAAAAAAATATCTAACATTGCAGAAGTGGTCACAGAATTTTTGACATTTAAAAAAAAAAAAAAAAAAAACATTAATAGCAATTAATTATGAAAATTTAAAGATTGCTCCATTGAAATGCATTGGAGAGCGCCAGGTAGCGAGAGGTCATACCTGGCGCTGTTCAAGGTCGGACGCTGGCGCTGTGGGCTGAGGCTGAAATAATGATGAATGAGTCGCTATATGGCGCTATCTCAGTCGCTAAGCAGGATTGGCTTGATAAATGTGTGATTGTGGTGGGGAGCCGGCGTTCTCGTGGCGGTGATCGTCATTACCGTTCGCTCACCATTCGCTACCTGGCGCTATCCCTTGTTAAATAAGGGCCTTAATGATAGAACAAGGGGGCACAACCTGAAGCTAGTCGGCGGGAAGATCAGGAGCAATGTTAGAAATTATTATTTTACAGAAAGAGTAGTAGATGCTTGGAACAAACTTCCAGCAGAGGTAGTTGAAAAATCAACAGTCACTGAATGTAAACATGCCTGGGATAAGCACACATCTATCCTAAGATAAAGAGTACATACAGTATACACATAAGGGCAGACTAGATCGAGCGTATGGTCTCCTTCTGCCATCAACCTTCTATGTTTCTATGTTTCTAAGAAACAGTGCTCAAATGCTTCCCTCCTCAGGGCAATTTAGATTGCTGCACATAAATAGTAATTTACTTTTTGTGGGCTATTTAACACTCAAAACAATGTCATTTGGAGCCGCAGGTTGCCTGCAAAGAGGAAGTGCTGTTTCCTGCCGCTGTGCATCCTGGGTCATTTAAATTCAGACAGAAGCACAGCAGGGAAGCTGGGAAGTGCATCAAAATGGCCACTACCAGGAGAAAACCAGTGAGGTTGCAAATGCAAGTGCTGACTATGATTCAGTATTATGCATGCAGATAGGACATGGGAGTTTTGGGGAGTTTTTTTTTCTTTTAACTGTGCAAGGCTGTTGGTTGGGTTTCAAGCAGAACAAAACCCACCAGTGGCCAGCCTGGAATCTAAAAGATTGGACTCTCGTCCAATCAGAGCCTTTCGGTCGATGGCTCTGATTGTTTACGAGATGTTCCCCTGCTCCAAGTCAGCTTTAGTATTTTCAATATGGTGTAGCTGTTTAAGATAATAGCATCAAGCTACCAAGATTCATCATGTTTAGGACTGGCCATGTCCAAATGTTGATGGGAAAAGTCAAAGGTTACGGAATTTGTTTTTATATCAACATCAGTTGGTGTCGGGAGGCTTCCATTCTCTGCAAGGATTGTCCCCCTGACCTAAAATTCCTTGCCTTGCATTGCAGCAATTGCATGGCTCACCTGCTTCTATTATACAAACAATTGAGAGTGCTTAAAGTGTCAATCAAATCAAGAAAAAGCTGGCGGGCACTGCAAGGTGTGTTCTCCCCCTATACATTATTCACAGTACATCAACAATTGCACCTCCTCGGTGGATTTGTTCAAGATTATTGGACTGTTATATGATAACTATGAAGAGGCCCAAAGTGGTGTAGAGAAATGATTGCACCTGTACTGAGGACCTGTGAGGCGGCTGCCTCAGGTGGCACCACAGAGGGGGCTGCAGCTGACCTACGTTTTTATTTAGTTTCTATTTAAAATATTTTTTTTTTTACTGCTACCAGGTTTCATGTTAATTTTTGGCAGCTCAGCAGCTCCAGTCCGCCTCTACTCCCTACCGCCTGCATTGTTTTGTTGAGGAGTGGAGGGGTGTCTTTCTATAGTTCGCCTCAGGCAGCACAGAGGATAGGTTCACCTGTGCCCAGGGTGCACAATATCCAGGACCTTGAAATGGGACGCGTCCCACAATACAGGCAGTGAGTGGCATCCCACATTACAGGCAGTGAGTGGCATCCCACATTACAGGCAGTGAGTGGCATCCCACATTACAGGCAGTGAGTGGCATCCCACATTACAGGCAGTGAGTGGCATCCTACATTACAGGCAGTGAGTGGCATCCCACATTACAGGCAGTGAGCGTAATCCCACATTACAGGCAGTGAGTGGCATCCCACATTACAGGCAGTGAGTGGCATCCCACATTACAGGCAGTGAGTGGCATCCCACATTACAGGCAGTGAGCGGTATCCCACATTACAGGCAGTGAGCGTAATCCCACATTACAGGCAGTGAGTGGCATCCCACATTACAGGCAGTGAGTGGCATCCCACATTACAGGCAGTGAGTGGCATCCCACATTACAGGCAGTGAGCGGCATCCCACAATACAGGCAGTGAGTGTAATCCCACATTACAGGCAGTGAGCGGTATCCCACATTACAGGCAGTGAGCGTAATCCCACATTACAGGCAATGAGTGGCATCCCACATTACAGGCAGTGAGCGGTATCCCACATTACAGGCAGTGAGCGTAATCCCACATTACAGGCAGTGAGCGGCATCCCACATTACAGGCAGTGAGTGGCATCCTACATTACAGGCAGTGAGTGGCATCCCACATTACAGGCAGTGAGTGGCATCCCACATTACAGGCAGTGAGCGGTATCCCACATTACAGGCAGTGAGCGTAATCCCACATTACAGGCAGTGAGCGGCATCCCACAATACAGGCAGTGAGTGTAATCCCACATTACAGGCAGTGAGCGGTATCCCACATTACAGGCAGTGAGCGTAATCCCACATTACAGGCAGTGAGCGGTATCCCACATTACAGGCAGTGCATGGCATCCCACATTAAAGGCAGTGAATGGCATCCCACAATACTGGCAGTGAGCGGCATCCCACATTACAGGCAGTGAGCGTAATCCCACATTACAGGCAGTGAGTGGCATCCCACATTACAGGCATTGAGCGGTATCCCACAATACAGGCAGTGAGCGTAATCCCACATTACAGGCAGTGAGTGGCATCCCACATTACAGGCAGTGAGCGGCATCCCACATTACAGGCAGTGAGCGGTATCCCACAATACAGGCAGTGAGTGGCATCCCACATTACAGGCAGTGCATGGCATCCCACATTAAAGGCAGTGAATGGCATCCCACAATACAGGCAGTGAGTGGCATCCCACAATACAGGCAGTGAGTGGCATCCCACATTACAGGCAGTGAGCGGTATCCCACATTACAGGCAGTGAGTGGCATCCTACATTACAGGCAGTGAGTGGCATCCCACATTACAGGCAGTGAGCGGTATCCCACATTACAGGCAGTGAGCGTAATCCCACATTACAGGCAATGAGTGGCATCCCACATTACAGGCAGTGAGCGGTATCCCACATTACAGGCAGTGAGCGTAATCCCACATTACAGGCAGTGAGCGGCATCCCACAATACAGGCAGTGAGTGTAATCCCACATTACAGGCAGTGAGCGGTATCCCACATTACAGGCAGTGAGCGTAATCCCACATTACAGGCAGTGAGCGGCATCCCACAATACAGGCAGTGAGTGGCATCCCACAATACCGGCAGTGCATGGCATCCCACATTAAAGGCAGTGAATGGCATCCCACAATACAGGCAGTGAGTGGCATCCCACAATACTGGCAGTGAGTGGCATCCCACAATACAGGCAGTGAGTGGCATCCCACAATACAGGCAGTGAGTGGCATCCCACAATACAGGCAGTGAGTGGCATCCCACAATACTGGCAGTGAGTGGCATCCCACAATACAGGCAGTGAGTGGCATCCCACAATACAAGCAGTGAGTGGCATCCCACAATACAGGCAGTGAGCTTTATCCTCAAACCCCCCCAATAGCGTGTGTGAGGAGGGAGCAGGTGCTCCAATGTGTGGCCCTACACACACACACTCATACAGTACCCTTTAGCGCTCCCACACCATTGTATCTTGAGTTCCTGCTTCCGGTGCGGGGCATGGCCTATGCAGCCCGGCATTTATGAATGGACGGCAGGCATGCATAGGCCACGCCCACCCGCCAGGTATAGGAACTTGAGCAGCGGCTGTGTGGTAGCACTTTAAGATAGTGTGTGTGTGTGTGTGTGTGTGTGTGTGTGTGTGTGTGTGTGTGTGTGTGTGGAGAGGGCCGTGCATTGGAGGACAGGCAGGCAGGGAGCAAGTTTACCGGTTTCTGTCTGCCGGTCCTCCATTGTGCTTCCTCCTCACACACAATTGCCCTATATGAAACACCCATATTTTCCCCTCACTTTGGGGGAAAAAAGTGTGTCTTATAGGGCTAAAAATATGGTAATCAGTGTTCAGCCAGAGTTATAGAGCCAACTATTTGGAGATCTACATAGCCACCTACATGACCAGAGTTTTTACCTCATAATCATAAACAATTTAAACACATGACTGACATCCCTCTGTTGACTTTGGAACTGATCGCTATAATTTTTTTCATGAATTCCTTTCCTGTTTAAATTCCAAATTCAGTAATTCAGTGATTATTTTGTGTAGGATGTGTGTATGTTGGCCTAGAGTGAGGAAAATAAGTACGTGATACCGACGATTTTGCAGCTTTTCCCATCCCACCTAGGTACAGAATGCAAACAGAAATTCCAGAAAATCACGATTTCTAAATATTTTCTTTTGCATTTTATTGCATGAAATAAGTTTTTGATCACCTAGCAACCAACAAGAATTCTGGCTTTCACAGACCTGTTAGTTTTTCTTTAAGGTCATGCCAGCACATGTCCAGGCCCGTTTGAAGTTTGTCAATGGATGACCCAGAGGAGGCAAGGAAGAAGGTCATGTGGTCACATGAGACCAAAATAGAACCTTTTGGTATCAACTCCATTCCACGCCATGTTTGGAGGAAAAATAAGAACACAATCACAAAGTGAAGCATGGGAGTAGAAACATCATAATTTTGTGGTGCTTTTCTGCAAAGGGGACAGGATGACTGCACCGTATTGAGGGGAGGATGGATGGGGCCATGTACCACGAGATTTTGGCCAACAGCCTCCTTCGCTCAGTAAGAGCATTGAAAATGGGTCGTGGCTTGCTCTTCCAGCATGACAATGACCCAGATTTAACAGCCAGGACAGCAAAGGAATAGCTCCGTGAGAGGCATTTCAAGGTCCTGGAGTGGCCTAGCCAGCCTCCAGACCTGAAACTAATAGAAAATCTTTGGAGGGAGCTGAAAATCAATGTTTTCCAAATGACAGTCCTGAAACCAGGGTGTGCAAACTTGATCAAGAATTACAGGAAACCTCCGGCCCTATGTAATGTAACTGTACCAAATATTAAGTTCTGTTTTTCTAGTGTATCAAATAATTATTTCAAATAAAAAATGTAAAAATCATGTGATTTTCTGGATGTACTTGGCGAATAAAGGTATTCCATTCTATTCTATTTACTAAATGGTTCTACCATTTCTAAATGTAAATAGAAGTGTAACAATGGAAGAGGAATTGTTAAGTAATATGTACCGGTGATGTGTACTGGTATATACTTGATTCTACTATACAATGTCGTATCTACGGAAGCCTGTAATTTTAGTTAAACCTTCAATCAAAACATCAAAGTTTTGTCTGTGCAGAAGAAATCTCCATATTCCAAAATATGTAGAAATCAGTAAGATCGGTACATCATATTAGTTATGCAGCAAAACACTGGATTAAAAAGTCATACAGTAATATAAAGCTGATGTAATGAAGTCCACAATTATATTACTGTATGACTTTTCAATACAGTGTTTTGCTGATCTTATTGATTTCTACATATGCTACAGCGGCGCCACCGCAGACCTGGCACCCAGACTAGATTGTGTAAGAGTGCCTCCACCATACCGTATATCATATACCAAAATAGGTTCTGGCAAAAAATCAGCTGTGGGGTGGCCATAGAAGAGACCCAAGTACCAGCCACACACAAGCTTGGTTCCTGGAAATTTAGGATCCCAGAGGTAAAAGGTTAGTATGAGTTTCCTTAATGAAACTGTGACAAGGATTGTGTGCTGGAAGCATGCAAGCAGGGTAATCTAAGGCCCATGGCAAAGATTCAAGGCAGACAAGCCATGAGGAGAAATTCAGAGATTCCCGCTAAGCAGGAGGGGGTAGCTAAGAATTTTCTGGCAATTTAGGTCTGTTATGCTAAAACAATAGACGCGTATACAATCCAGCTGTGTGTGCAATTGAAGATCAATTTACAGTGATTTTTCACTTTGACTTAAAGAGTCCATTTTGGTTGAACAAAAAGTGAAACCCCCTTAATGTGTGACTATAACACATGAACATTTTGTTCAGTAATGAAGTGTAGCACATTTCATAGATAGCCAATGTGTCTCTCTAGGTAAAATATGATAAAAACAAGTGTTTATACCAACATTAAAGAACATTTCCATCATTAGAACAGGACATCTTCTCGGGCAAAATACTATTTTGAAGCCTACGACCAAAAGTTCTGAAAAGTTTGCTGTCAAAAGCAGAAACAAGATATAAATCTTTTGGAACAATCACGTGCTGAAAGCTGCTCGCAGCTCTGAAAGAGTCTGGCCTCTGGGAGTGTGAGTCCAGTAAAACAGACACACATTTCACATTCATGGCCTTGTTCTCCTTTTTGAGGGAGTTTTCAAGTGAAGAGAAAGAGGACAATAGAAGACAATGGTCCTACCTTATCAAAGTTCAGTCATGCAGCTTTGAAATACTTTTAACTGCTTGTCAATGAAACTTGCAAGACTCCCAGATTCTAAATGTTCTGTCACATTTGTGTACTAACTACTCAAAGTTCTGCTAAAGCTTTGTGACCTGAACTGACTTTTCTTTTTATAGGTCAAAATGCAGTGGGAATGTATTGTGTTCAAGGCCCTTCATTAAATGCATTGATTTGACCCAGGTTTTTAAAAGCCCACAAAGTCAGAGAAAGGGGCAGAAATTAGGCTTTGATCCTAATTTGAAATCTATTTGTGGTGCTCTTCAAAAGCTCGGTCAAATTCTCCACACTAAGATCAAATAAATAAAATAATAGCAATTGGATCTCAGCCTGGAATATTAACGAGACAAAAGACACACGGAACACGCGGTTAGAATAAACAGTTAGTTGGTCATTTAGGGAGGTTCTGTTAAACATTAATTTGTGGCCTAAAAATACTTACCTTGGTCTCAGCAAAACCCTCGGGGTCCACAGTAGCAAAGTATGTAAATTAATTTAGCCTTAATTTATCGTAGCATTCAGGGCCGGCCTTTAAGGTGTGCAATGTGCTCCATTGCACAGGATGCCATGACCAGTGGGGCACCGTACAGTTGCACCCACCCACTCGATCCCAATGTGGAATGCCCCAGTTTAATAATCCCCATGGGATCACCGGTATTACAAGCAATCCCATGGCACATACGCCGACTTTCATGTAATCAACACTCTATGCTGTATATATTAATGCATAGAACTCTTTTTATCCACAGAGCCTGGCATAAAGAGTCGGGAGCTGCTGGCATCCCTGATCTCTCTCCAGCGCAGCAGCTCGTCAGCCAGAGAAAGCTGGGAATGTGGCCCATGCGTGCGCCATGGTATTGCTTGTGAGGTAAGTATACAAGCGATTCCAGGTGGTTTTACACATTGGGGCCTTACTCATTGGGATACCTTGTGTGGCCTAGAGGTAAGGGGAGTGTACTTGTGACCGGAGGGTGGCAGGTTCGAAATCCCGGTCCTGGGACATGACTGAAGTACTTTTGAGCAAGGTACCTAACCCCCAACTGCTCCCCGGGTGCCGTAATTAGGGCAGCCCACTGCTCCGTGCATGTGTGCACTCACTGCACGGATGGGTTAAATGCGGAGGAAAAATTCCTATGTGTGCGCAAGCATACAATGGCCATCTATGCATTAAAATCAGCCGTATTTTAGACTTGAGGACTGGCAAATACAGGTTTTAGTCCACTATAAAGTGGTCTTACATCATGCCTGATTCCGGAGGAATTCCCCCACTTCTGCATTGCCTCCCCACCTTCTGCCAGTTCACCACCCCACATTGGTTGTCATACAGGGCAGTGTAACCAACCAATATCTAGGGTACCTCTGCCTGGCATCATGCTTGATGCTAAGTTATGCACAGGGGGCTTCTGGCCAACTCTGGTGGCTGTCGGCAACCATGTGGGGCAGTAGACGGGTGGTGAGAAAGCAGAGGATGGCATCCTGAAGTCTCTCATGGTGCCTTCTATCATCGATGCATCATAGATGCAACTGTGTATTCAGGGGTGCATTTCTCCTGGGCCCTGTTGTTCCCCGTCTCGCTTTAGGACAGGATTGTCAGTTGATGTTGGGCACCTTGATGTTAAATGTCAGGGCCTGGCTGACATTGGTTGCAGCTAGGCAGTGGCATAATTAAATGTGACCAGACCCTGGTGTAGACACGGGGAGGCCGATTCATTAATAGCGGCAGTTGAGCGACTGTAGCGGCATTTTCAGAGCGCCCGCTAGTAGTCGCTGTGCTTGACCGTTGTTTGATAGTTGATAGCGACTCAGTCGGTTTGCCGTAATGTTGAATATTGGGTGAGGAGTTGCTATTTGAACGGTTCTGCGCTGTATGGGAGCGCATGATAGTGACTGGCCCTAGCGACCGGCTCCCGCCATATTCATAAAAAAATCACGCTCAAAAAATTCTCGCGCTGTGAAATGCATGTTTCAACCCCAGAGCGCTGACGGCGATGGGTTAAAAGTAGTTTTTTAACACCCAAACCACTATATTTTTAGAAAACCAAAAAAAACAAGTTTTTAAAATAATTTAGTAATATGAATACATTAATATCAGACCTGTAATATCATATTATATTAATATCTAAAATGGCAGAAGTGGTCACAGAATTTTTCACATTTAAAAAAAAAAAAAAAAATAATAATAACAATTAATTATTAATATTTAAAGATTGTTCCATTGAAATGCATTGGAGCGCGCCAGGTAGCGAGAGGTCATTCCTGTCGCTGTTCAAGGTCGGACGCTGGCACTGTGGGCTGAGGCTGAAATAATGATGAATGAGTGGCTATATGGCGCTATCACAGTCGCTAAGCAGGATTGGCTTGATAAATGTGTGATTGTGGTGGGGAGCCGGCGTTCTCGTGGCGGGGCCCATCATTACTGGCCGCTCACCACTCGCTACCTGTCGCTATTCCTTCATAAATAAGGGACTAAATGTGGCGCCATCACATACACATACAGTAACCATGCCATGTGAGCACAAATCTGACAAATAAGGTGTAGAAGCAAGGTTGTCCCCCTAACCTCATGGGCCCCAATACCATTGCTACCTCCCCTGTAGTCACCACCCTGTTGCTGGTGAAGAGCACATTGCATTGCATGAGACCAGATGCTACTCAACCACCAATGATCAAAGTAACACATCCAAGTTAATAGAAAAGTTACTTAATTTTTCTTCACCAGAGCTGACATTATGATTTAATCTATTTACTGCAATGAAATGGCATGCCAAGCACCTGGTACACTCCTCCATTTCACTGAATTAAGGGGGCATGCACAGTCACTGTGACTAACATGGGGGGTGGTGGGAGAGCTGGAAGCTGCTGAATTAATGTTTTCATTTGAGTTTACAGACTCTTTCAAGTGGATCGCCCGCCATGAAATTGACTTTCCTGTTGATCCTACGATGCAAACATGGGCTGTGGCAGCATCCCCACCATACCTCTGGCTGCTTTGTGCTCTGGCACCATCTGAATGGCTGTCGCCCACCAGGGATGTCTGCCACTTCCCTTACATTCAGTGTTCTAATAAGTGGAGTGCCTGCACAATTGCTGTCGGATTGCTGGAGAGGTAAGCACAGCAGGTATTTTTGGGGGTTTTACACAGTGGGGCATCCCAAACCCAGAATGAAGAACGAACATTGGAGAGTGAAAATGCCGGGTTTTGTTCCTCTTCAAGATTCACATGACAGACGGAATAGTAAGAACCTTCATCAATGGTTGGTAAGAGTATCCTGAAGTGAGTAAGGAGTCCATACTCTTTTCAAGGTATTTCTTAAAGTGGACCAACACCCAGGGGGGATCGCCCGGGAATCTATAAGGTTACCGGACCGATCAGATCCCTCCCCGCGGGGAGGAACCCCCCAGGAGGCCCACAAACCTTACCTCAGCCCCGTTCCATCGGCGCATGCCGCGGCCGCGTCTCGCGCTTCCCTCTAGCAGGGCGCGCACCCGCGCCGTCCGTTTGTGAATGGCCGGCGCAGGCGCGCTCCCTGTTAGAGGGAAGCGCGAGACGCGGCCTCCAGCGCTCAGAGTCGCTGAGCTGCTATGCGCGTCCAAGCGGCCTTGGACGCGCATACCACAGCGGCTCTGAGCGTTGTGATTGGCTGGAGCAGTCACGTGGGAGCGTGGTGAGGTGAGTGTTTCTGGGCTTTCGGGGGGTTTCAGACAGCGGGGCACCCCCGATCGGGGTGCCCCACCGAAGTGGACCAAAACCCAAGATAGTCAAAATCCTGGGTGTTGGTCCACTTTAACGAAGTTTATCATACTGTTTCACTGCTGATCGCTAACTTAAAGATGGAAAAGGCAGAACATCATCTTTTGTTGGTGGCTACCTGTGAAAATAGACTGATCAGCTCCTTTTTGTTGTCATCTACAATGACTGTGAAAGAATTCACTAATATCTCTCAATGTCTGATCAAACACAATAGGGGAAGACTAAAGCAAAAGAGGCATTTCCCAAGATTAGGCCTCATTTATCTTGTCGCCCCCATTCTGATGGCTGAACAGCTAATAGCAGAGAATCAAACTGGCCTCTGTCAATCAATGGGTTAGAGAAGATTAGGTGGTCTGTTCCTCCAAAGTAATCCCCTGTGGATCAAATGGCTAAATTTCCTATAAGCCGTACAGAAGTAAATCTAGTGGAAACTATACATGGAGAATAAATCTCTCCAGGACTATGAAATACTTAGGCCCTTATTCATCAAGCGATAGCGCCAGGTAGTGTCTGACGAGCGCCAGGTAGCGGCAGCTAACGGCGCCTACCGACTCAAGTACGCCCGGCGGCGGTCACAATGACGCATTTATCAAGCTAAATGAGGCTAGCGCCGGCGAGAGCGACGGCTAGCGCGGCATTCATCATGAAGCCGGCTGGACCGAACAGCGCCGCTGCAAATTCCTTCACAGCGACACGTATTACCTGGCGCTACCTGCCGCTCTCCCATACATTTCAATGGCAGACGCTGCAATGATTGTTCTTAGTGGTTAGGGGGTTTTTTGTTTTGGGACAAAATTCCACACATGTTTATATTGATATGTTTTATGAATCTAGCTGGTTATTTATGTTTTTTTTTTTTTTTTTTTTTTTTCACAATGTAATGTTGTGAGTGACATGGGAATTGCATCTCCTCCACCCAAACTCATTGGCCTCAAAAGCGCTGGTTTTCCACACAAACGGGGCTTGTAAAGCTATTTTGTAGCCTGTCAGGTTGGGCGGTCACGTTCGCTCTTCGAAATTGTCAGCGCCCAAGCTATTCGGCAGCCCTGTCCTTGATGAATCTGTGTTGGTCAGTGTTTGTGCAGTCGCTGTTTTAATTCGCTATGTGGCGGCGCGAGCGTCGCTGTGCCTCGCTGCGCGGCGTTGTGCGGCGCTGTGCTGTTCATACATGTGCCCTTCTGCCATTTGCAAGGAATTCACTTCCCGCGACCCCAGTCGTTGTTAATGAATACACTGTAGTTGTGAGCGTGCCTGGCCACATATTGCAGGATTAACATTCAGTCGTACCAGCTCATAACAACCCGTTATGCATTCTCATGTGTGCCACATTTTCAGGTAGTTGTCTAGTTTGATTGTGTGATGACTTTGTGAAGGAATAAGATTTGTATATGTAAGCACAACGGTGTATGCTTTAGAAGGACCTATGCATTCCAGTATGTAGAACCCCCTGCTAAATCAAGCTAATAATTTGTGGCGCCGTGGGCCCTAGCTTGTTTTTCAGCGTCATTTTTATGTTTTTCCGCCATTTAGCTTGCACATAGCTGATATTAGCTTGTCCCTGCTGCGCGCATGTTTTTTTTTTTTTGTTTGGAAGCACAGTTGCTTGCGTCATATCCGGTTCCGGGATCCTCCTTTGCGTTTCAACGCCACCTTAAGGTAAAACTGTCTTGCGCTTATGCCAATAGCTTGTTTTTCAGCGTCATTTTAATGTTTTTCCGCCATTTAGCTTGCACATAGCTGATATTAGCTTGTCCCTGCTGCGCGCATTTTTTGAATTTTAGTTTGGAAGCACAGTTGCTTGCGTCATATCCGGTTCCGGGATCCTCCTTTGCGTTTCAACGCCACCTTAAGGTAAAACTGTCTTGCGCTTATGCCAATAGCTTGTTTTTCAGCGTCATTTTAATGTTTTTCCGCCATTTAGCTTGCACATAGCTGATATTAGCTTGTCCCTGCTGCGCGCATTTTTTGAATTTTAGTTTGGAAGCACAGTTGCTTGCGTCATATCCGGTTCCGGGATCCTCCTTTGCGTTTCAACGCCACCTTAAGGTAAAACTGTCTTGCGCTTATGCCAATAGCTTGTTTTTCAGCGTCATTTTAATGTTTTTCCGCCACTTAGCTTGCACATAGCTGATATTAGCTTGTTGCTGGGGCGCGGTGCGTATTCTTGTTTTGGTTTGGTTTTTATGTCTCATGTCGCTAGCGTCATTTCCGGTTCATGTTTCCTCCTTAGCGTTTCCAATATGGCTCCCAAACGGAGAGTAATGCGCCTCCCCAGCTCCTCCTCAGATTCCGGCCCCACCACCCCTCCCCCACATCCCCCACCTACCTCACCTTCCCCAAATTCCACCCCTCCCACCCATTCCCCTCCTGTGCCCCAAAAACAAACGCGCACCCGGGTGGATAGCCGGGTCAATGGCCAGGTAGTTAAAGTGAGTATTTGAGTTTTGTATTTTTAGTTTAAAAATGTCTAAACACACAGGGTGGATAGGGGCTTTTTTTTTTTTGTTTTTAGTCCAAAATTGTACACTCCACATGGGGCATCCCCATTGTGGATGTCCTGCTTGGATGCCCCCCCCCCCCCCCCTGGAGGCCCCCAAAAATTATCTCTGGCCCCTCCCATCTGTGCATGTGTGAGTGGCGGATGCCTATTGCGCTTACCTCTAGCAGGGTGTACCCCTGCGCCATACATATTTTCAATTGGTGTGCAGGCGCACTCCCTGTTAGAGTCAAACGCCACATGCGTACTTTGCCGTGCAGATGCAGCTGAGCTGGTATGCACCTCCCAAGGTCCTTGGTTGCGCATACCACACCGGCGTGGACCGCTGTGTTTGGCTTGCGGAGTGACGTGGGAGTGTCCTCAGCTGTGTATTTGGGCCCTTCAAAGGGGCTTGCAGACAGTGGGCCACCCACAATAGTTGTGGCCCACAAAAGTGCACACAAACACAGACTAATGTAAATCCTGGGTGTGGATCCACTTTGATCTTGTCTCTGTAGAACTGTTTATGACATTGTTCTGAGGTCATGTTGTGATTTTTTTTTTTTTTTGTTTTTACTTTTTTCATAGGACTTCTGCCTGGCCGAATACGACTATGCCCGAGGAGCAAAAAAACGCCTTGCCATGGAGGTGAAGGCCACTGTGTCCCGGCGCTTCAAGACCAACCTGACCATCCGGGCAATCCAACAGAAATGGTCAGATTTTAAGCGCCGGGACCCAGAAGGCGTGTACCGCCTATATGATGCCTACGCATCAGGTAAGTGAAAGCTTATGTTCTTTTTGGCCTTTGTGCACAATCATCTGCTAAGCTGTGTCCTTTTTTGCTTTTTATATTAATTATTTGCTTTCACCCCCTCCACACAGATAAGCGTCCTCCCCTGGGGAAACGTGGGAAGGGATTCCTCCCCCGAACCAGGCAGGCGGACTCGGGGGAGTCATCGGGGGAGGGTCCCTCCCGCGGGTCCTATTTAGAGGACCCAGGGGAGGAAGGGGATGACGCCCCAGAGGAGTGTGCTGCTGGGGGGCAGGCTGGATCAAGCCTCAGCTCCTCACACTCTGAGGCTGAGGACTCTCACCAGGCAAGGGGCCACTCTCAAGCAGGGAGTGAGAGGGAGGAGGGTGGCCCTTTGCCTGGTGGATCTTCTGAGCAGAGTGTGAGGAGCCGAGGCTCCCCGCCTCCTCCTCAGAGCCCTCCCTGGGCTTCAAGTGGCGCTTCATCCCCTGGTGAGTTTACATGTTTTAATTGTTAGTCTGTGCCAGGTTTCATCTGACCATTTGTGCTTAGCCCTTGCCATTCCTCTGTAATTTGCAGGGCATCATATAGGCGGCACCTCCATGGATTTTTGGCGTCAAATCCTCCTCGGGCATAGTCGTGGTAAGTGTATGTTTGAAGCTAGTACATTTTGGACTTTATGTCATTCCTTAAAGTGGACCCACAAACCTTGCTGAGATTGTTTGGATTATGGCGCCTTGCCTGCCAAATCACATCCCTCACCCAGGGCCCCCCCCCAACCAAACACCACAAACTACTTCCCTCTTTGGGGGTGGCAGAAGCCATTGTCCCTGCCTCCTGTGTGGCACTCGAGATGTGTGTGCGCCTGCGCTCTGTTTCCTACTGGCATGCGTGTGCGCACACACTGGCGGAGTGAGGTGCGGAAGGCAGGGGCGGTGGCGGACTAAAATTGTGTTGCTCTGGCAAAGTAGACTACTACACTGAATAATCACAATCCTGTGTCTTGGTCCACTTTTAACACACACGTTTCCTGGTCCATTGTCTAAGCTGGTTTGCTAATGTACATTAACATCACAAACCACACTACAGTGCTAGCCAACTGGAAACCACCCCTATGTTTCTGGCCACACCATGATGGTTGTTCTCATTTCTTTTCTTGGGTTAAGTTGTTCCCGCTAAAACATGTGGCACACTAGTAACATTAGCCAATCAACTGCTAATGAGTCCTTTACATAGCACTGTCTATGTTATTAGCACATTATCTTTAGGGATACATGTTGCAACCCTAACTAATTGACATTAACTCATGGACCAGGAAATATGCTAATTTTGTACAACCTGTATGTAACCATGCAAGCCTTTGATTTTTCAGACTCAATAACCAGATGGATGTCAAATAGTCAGGTGTCATTGGCCCACTAATTGTGTTTTTGTCTTTTGCTTTCTGTTGACAGATGTTGCTACGCAGACGGAGCCAGAAAACCTCCTCCCCACCCCAGCTCCAGGGACGGCCAGCAGCATGGGCCCCCGCCACAGCTGCGATGGTGAGTACATCCCACTTCATATGCCTAAAGACTTGTGAAACCTATGTCTTCTAGTCACATCTGCCGAAATTTAAAATGTACCTATGTGTTAATTTCAAACACATCTAGATTCCATGTGTTTGTACAATAATCCAACATGCCTGTCTGCATGCTTGATTGTTGCCTCACATTCTTCATTTGGCCACATAGAGACTATTTTTGCCTGTCTTGGGCCTGTTTTGTCTGGACCTCTAACATTATAGGGCAAACTCGTGTACTCGTTAGGACTTAGGCCCTGAGGTTTGGCTGTGACTAAACACAAAAATGGACACACTGGGACTTATACCTTCTTTGCTTCCCCACAGTTAAAGTGGAACAACAACCAGGAATTTGACTTTCCTGGGTCTTGGTCCACTACGGTGGGGCACCCCTGATCGTCACCGCTGTGTGACAACCCCCTGAACTCACTTTTACTCCAGCAAACGTACAAGCCGTGGCCAAGTGGCTCTTCCTCCGCCTCCCGCGCGTCCCTTTTTACTGAGGTAGGGATTTTGGGGTGTTGGGGGGGTTTCACCCCGAGGGACATCCCGATCTTGGATGTCCCGCGGGGAGGGAGGTGATCAGGCCGGGAATCTGATAGATTCCAGGGCCGATCACCGGTGGCTGTTGGTACACTTTAAGAGTAAATGTATGCTTGGGATGTGTTGTTCACATTCCTGCCAGTCAATAGTACTCATATCATGTTAACCAATAAGCGCACAGTGGTCAACAATGTTAATGTGAGTGTCACCTAATTGGACACACTGACATTACATTGCTACATCTGTGTCTGTTGAGGTCACATTCAATTTATTAACAAATTTTTTTTTCAACATCTCTACAGCTTGTGAAAACCAGCATCGCAGACTGTGGCGGGAGATCAGGCTCCTGAAGCTGATGCTGCTGGCCAAGAAGAGGCGCCGGCGGCGTCGTTAGGGTGGGGGGAAGGCTGGCCTGTTTACGCCCTTTGTTGGGCAATGTTGGCCCTGTTGGCCCTTTTTTAAAATTAAATCTTTTGATGAACATCATTACAGTGTGGTGCCTTGCAAAGCATAGTTTAACTGTCTCAAAACCCATTTGTGTGTCAATTTAGCCATACCTTTGGAGCCATTTCATGTGTTAATCATAGTAAGCTATGGTCTCAAATGTGTGGCCTAAATTTACAAATACATTGACATATCTAGATCAAGATACTCATCCCTGACTGTGTTATTAGCTAGGTCTTAGGAAAAACACAATTTAGATGTGGGTTAAGCAAATATATTTACACAAACAAAAACAAACAAAATTAATATTCTTGGCTGGGTGGCCGGGGAGGTTGGGAGTCATTGCTAGGGGCGGTGTTGGGGGACAACAGTGCAGTAAAAAATATAGACTGCTGTTGTATGAGCTGTTGTATCAACAACAAAGTTTGGTCCTGCCGCTGTATTGCCTCTGCCTGGCGCTGTATTGCCTCTTCCTGCCGCTGTACAGATTGTTCGATAACATTGGCAAGGCGACCAAGGTCCTGGTTCTGTTGTAGGTTTTGCCTTAACTGGTCCACCTGGCGCTGCAGGCCCTCATTTTGTTGCTGACACATCAGCACCTGATTTTCCAACGCCGCAATGCGCTCATTAGTTCCATCACGCGGCTGTTGGCGACTGTAGTCCTCCAGCATCCGGACCCCTAGTGTGTAGAAATCGGCACTGGTTGGTGCCACACCTCCTCTTGCTGTGGTAGTAGGCTAAAAAAATAGTAAACCACATTTTAGTCAAACGGAACAAATGCAGCTATGCCCCTCCCAAAAGTTACCATAAACACTCACTAGACAACTTACCCTTGTCTGAGCCTCTGAAGCTTGGCCACATGGGACTTGGGAAGAGGTCCCAGCTTGGGGTTCTGGTTCCGCCTCCTGCCAAAACAACAATGAAATGAAATGTTACATGTTGCTTCTTCCACTACCCACGAATATGCCAATGGGTTTAGAGGTCGTCTACATCAGCCATGTTACCTGCGTGTCCTCCAGCCCAGGTAGGCTCGAGGTATCGCTGCCAGAGAGTCGCGAATCAACATCAGAGATGTCGGCCAAGTTGGCAAATGCTAAACAGGAAAATCAGGTTAGTAGGTCTGTGGGCCAAACTCTAATGTAACCTGGTTAGGCTATCGAGGTCATACCTCTCAAAATTTAAAAAATACACAGTAGACCAAAGGTCTTGGTTAAACTCAGATTGTTAACATGTATGTTACAGGACTAAGACGCACTAATTTCTGCAAATCTCATCATAAACATTGCTTAAATTAAACATACCCGCAATATCCCAGATGTCTGGAGTGGGGTCCTCACTCGAGATTGGACCTTGAAAATAGATGTGGACACACAAGTTGCCAGAAGCAAGTGGCACAACATTAGAGCCCAAAGACATACTAGAGCAAGGCAAAACCACTTACCCTCATCTCTGGCAGCTGGAACTTGAGGGGCCCTTTCTGGACAGCCACTTCCGATATTCGGGTCAACTAAAACCAAATAAAAAAGGGTCTAAAGATTCAGCAAACTACTACAGTGAATGTTTTCCTAAAAATATGTCCGCAAATATACATTGCTATCACTAAAATAACTAATAGACTGACCCTGGGGAGGCAACCAGCACTCCCAAGAGGCATCTTCAAGTTTACCAAGCAAACATGTAGCTTAGTAGACTAACCAAATTGAACCAGTGTTACCTAAACAGCATAAAGGATACATTATGTATTGCTCTACACACCAACAGGGTCCTGTTGACCGGCAACATCGGAAGTGGGGTCCAAAGATGAACCAGTCACTTGGCCTACAAAGAAAAAAGACAAATGAGACACATGCACTTGAGTCAAAGTGGATCAAGCAAGGTGAACACATGCACTTACCGACATCCAAAGAGTAGGTGGGATCCGGAGGAGATGCTGGGGCCAAGGGCATGGGAGCTAGTGCAAAATAAAACCAACATTGAGCCATAGCTAATGTGCGTGCCAAAATACAACCTGCATTAAGGTGTGTGAGCAGCTCTTTCACTAATATTGACTAATCAAGCCAAGTGTGGCTCACACATTGATAGGCCGATATATGGCTACACATCTCTGGCATCCTACATATCTACACATGTTAGGGCCTTGTTAGTTACTGACTGTGAGTGTTACAGTGGGCGTGCAATTAGGGCGCACCCACATATTATTAATAGTCAACAGGGCAAACCTTTATTGCTTGAGCTGCTCCCACACCCATTTGTTTTTCAAAAAACCAGCAAACAAATAATGGGTAAATACCTTCAATGGCAGACTGGGGTAGCCTTGAGGTTGCTGGAAGGGCAGGAGCTTGGTTGTCCGGAGCAACATCCCGGACAGCAGCATGTGCACCTATGCATAAAGCAACAGACAGAAAAGTTACAAATGTTTTAGCTATAATGTAATACTTCAAAGGTCCTACAGTTAGTTGGTCAGAATGTAAAAATGCTAATCACAGACATTAACATTAGGTTATTGTAAAAGGCAGAAAATATGTACCTTCAGCCCAACCGGTGGTGTCATCCCCAGGATCCACACCCTGCAGCCGAGCCAGTGGGATTTTGGCCTTCAGCATCTCCTCATACGGCCTGTAGGTACTCTTTGGAGCCTGGCTGAACCCACTGTCCACATCAAGATCGTGATTCATCTTTTTCATAAGGGCCCCTCGCAAAGTGTAGAAGCGTTTCCTGCAGGATGGGCCACTACGTGGGTGTTGAGCTGTGCTACTAAGCTCCACACCAATGGCATCCCACAGTTTGCTTCTTTCTTGTTTGCCTATGGACTTGCTTTGGGAGCCAAAAAGCAGCTCCCATTTCGCAAGTGTCAGGCGCACAAGATGATTATTCTCAGCCAAATTAAATTCAGGCTCCCTCTTGGCACCTGGGCGCTTAGCCTGGGGTGCTGCCCCACCTTCAGGCTGTGCCCTTTTCCGTAAGGGAGGTCTGCGCACAGCACCCACCAAACTCCTACTCGGGCCTGCTGTGGCCGGCAGATGTCCTGTATTTGGCTCCATCCTGTAGCTGCACACACACACAAATCAACACCCCACAAGCACGCATGCACACTACAGAATGGCATCGCAATCTCTTAGGCTTGGCCAGGTTTTATGTGCTCTAACAGCCAATCCAAAAGCAGCCCACTTAATTGATTCACACATACAGCCCAGTTCCTTCTAGGCACACCTCCACTGCACTGACAGAAGCATGTGTGTTAGCCAATTAACTCATTACAGACCTCAATCAACAAACAACACACACCCAAATCCAACAATGGACTGATGTATCTGCAACCCTTGTGACATGTGCTTAGCCTAACGGCTATTTAAAAAAACAACAGCTTCACTTTCATTGGTCCCCACCTGATTTTTGGCCCATGTCCGTTAATGCACGCACGTTACGGCTCAAGTACGCTAGTAGCGCTACTAGCGTGCGCGTGCGCACTCTGTTTTACGCACACCTGGGTCGGCTAATTGGCGCCCGGAAATAGCAGAGCGACGCAAAAGGCGGCAAAGCGGACCTGTCACTTTTGAAAATGAAGTATAAAAGGAAGGAATGAACTAGGTTCTGCTATTCTTACACTGTGGCAAAGGCTGTGGTGTGGTGCTGTGCTCGCTTCCCTTAGCTCATTTGAGCCTCTGTCTGGTTTCTGTCCTCACTCTCTGTGGCTTGTTGGGTGATTTCTGACATCAGTGCTGTTTCTTTAGGAGCTTGGTTTGGGTGGCATCTGCAAATTTTGTGTAGCATACAGCAAGTAAGGCTTGATTTTGGGGCCTTTTGTGGGCTGTGCAGCAACTCCCCTCTTGGTTGTGCTTAACTTAGAAAGCTGGTTTTCAGCAGGCTGGTGGTTTGGACCACTATAGTTCTGGTTTTGTGGTGAGCTGCATTGTAGCGGGTGTGTGTGTAGTGTGATTGTTTGTGTGTGTGTTGTGTGTGATTGTTTTTTTTTTTTTTTTTTTGATTTTGTATATATCTTTAGTGTGTGTGATGGATAAGAGGGTGATGTATGGTGTCTGGGTGGATGGATGTATGCGTATGCTGGAAGAGCAGGAGGAAAGGGAGCGGGGTGTTGTGAGGCTTAGGGCACCCCGCTCCTTTGCAATCCGCCTTTCAGTATGGGACTTAAGTGACGAGCAGATCAGGAGCCGCTTCCGTCTGAATCGTGCTGCACTACAGTCCCTATATGATCAGATTAAGACCAAAATCGAGCCATCCACCAAACGCACTCACTCCATTCCAGGCATAGTACGCCTGTGTGCCACTCTTAATGTGTTGGCACGAGGGACCTTCCAGGCAACCTCAGCCCTCCTCAGCGGGATAAGCCAGGCTACTATGAGCCGCATCCTAATCCAGGTAGTTCTGGCAATTTGTGATTTAATCCCAATTTACATCAAGTTTCCTGAGGAGGAGGAAGAGGTTGCCAAAATAAAACATGCTTTCTATCTGATGGGAGGGATCCCGAATGTGCTAGGGTGCGTTGATGGTACACATATCCCTTTCCGCCCTCCCCGTGCACAGGAGCTGTCCTACAGAAACAGGAAGCAGTTCCATTCCTTTAACATCATGGTGGTCTGTGACCATGAGATGAAGCTGCGGGCGGTGAGATCGGGGTTCCCCGGCTCATGCCACGATTCTTACGTCTTGCAGCGGACAGTCCTGTGCCGGAAGTTTGATAACAACGAAATGCCAGCTGGCTGGCTACTGGGTAATAAATTAACCATGTCTATGTATTTTGCTAATATGTGGCCTAGTAAGGCAATTTTCAACAAACTACCACCCAAAAACATGTACTAGTACTAATTGCTGTCTCTCTCCTTGTGTTTTTTCTACAGCGGACAAGGGATATGGGCAGAGAACGTGGGTCATGACTCCGGTCAGGAACCCACGGACCTCTGCCCATGAACGCTACAATGCAGCGCATCGCAAGACCAGATGCATTGTGGAAAGAACCATCGGCCTGCTGAAAGCACGCTTTCTTTGTTTGGCACGGCCAGGAGGAGAGATGCTCTACAGCCCACAGAAGGTTTCCAAGATCATCCTTGCCTGCTGTGTGCTACACAACATTTGCATTTGTCACCGAATCCAAGCCCCCGAGGAGACAGCACTGGTGCCAGAAATCCCCAACCTGCCCGCAGATAGAAGTGAGGACACCCAGACTGGCGATGAGCTAAGGGAAAGGCTGATCACTTCTTATTTTGCGGTAAGCTAACTACCCTTCACTCTAATGCAAGTACTGCACTCCTGTTTAAATGTCTTTGACCTCCCATCCAAAAGAGCAACCAAACGCACTAAGGGGGGGTTTAAGATGACCCAAACCACTCTAAGGGGGGGTGTAAGATGACCCAAACCACTCTAAGGGGTGTTTCAGATGACCCAAACCATTCTAAGGGGGGTTTAAGATGACCCAAACCACTCTAAGGGGGGGTGTAAGATGATCCAAACCACTCTAAGGGGGGTTTAAGATGACCCAAACCACTCTAAGGGGGGGTGTAAGATGATCCAAACCACTCTAAGGGGTGTTTCAGATGACCCAAACCACTCTAAGGGGGGTTTAAGATGACCCAAACCACTCTAAGGGGGGGTGTAAGATGATCCAAACCACTCTAAGGGGTGTTTCAGATGACCCAAACCACTCTAAGGGGGGTTTAAGATGACCCAAACCACTCTAAGGGGGGGTGTAAGATGATCCAAACCACTCTAAGGGGTGTTTCAGATGACCCAAACCACTCTAAGGGGGGTTTAAGATGACCCAAACCACTCTAAGGGGGGGTGTAAGATGATCCAAACCACTCTAAGGGGTGTTTCAGATGACCCAAACCACTCTAAGGGGGGTTTAAGATGACCCAAACCACTCTAAGGGGGGGTGTAAGATGATCCAAACCACTCTAAGGGGTGTTTCAGATGACCCAAACCACTCTAAGGGGGGTTTAAGATGACCCAAACCACTCTAAGGGGGGGTGTAAGATGATCCAAACCACTCTAAGGGGGGTTTAAGATGACCCAAACCACTCTAAGGGGGGTGTAAGACGCCAATGTTGGTTATCAAGTTATGCATTTTTTTTTAATAAAGCACAAAATAACTATAAAGATATATACTAACTGCACTTTTCTTAATTTTTCAGGCACCAAGAGATGCACCGTGATCTGGACATTCCTCTAACAAACCTTTCCTGGACTTTTCTTTTCTTTTGCATTTCTGCAGGACTTTTCTTTTTCTATTTCATTTATATTTTATTCTTAATTTAGTTTAAGAGAAAAAATTAAACAAAAATTAGATATATACATGTGGCTATGTGTTTAATTTGGTTGTAAGTTTCCTTTACATTCTAATTCCTATTTTCATTTTCCTTTTCTTTCTCTGTTCTGTTTTTATTTTCCTTTTCTTTCTCTGTTCTGTTTTTATTTTCCTTTTCTTTCTCTGTTCTGTTTTTATTTTCCTTTTCTTTCTCTGTTCTGTTTTTATTTTCCTTTTCTTTCTCTGTTCTGTTTTTATTTTCCTTTTCTTTCTCTGTTCTGTTTTTATTTTCCTTTGCTTTCTCTGTTCTGTTTTTATTTTCCTTTTCTTTCTCTGTTCTGTTTTTATTTTCCTTTTCTTTCTCTGTTCTGTTTTTATTTTCCTTTGCTTTCTCTGTTCTGTTTTTATTTTCCTTTTCTTTCTCTGTTCTGTTTTTATTTTCCTTTTCTTTCTCTGTTCTGTTTTTATTTTCCTTTTCTTTCTCTGTTCTGTTTTTATTTTCCTTTTCTTTCTCTGTTCTGTTTTTATTTTCCTTTTCTTTCTCTGTTCTGTTTTTATTTTCCTTTTCTTTCTCTGTTCTGTTTTTATTTTCCTTTTCTTTCTCTGTTCTGTTTTTATTTTCCTTTGCTTTCTCTGTTCTGTTTTTATTTTCCTTTTCTTTCTCTGTTCTGTTTTTATTTTCCTTTTCTTTCTCTGTTCTGTTTTTATTTTCCTTTGCTTTCTCTGTTCTGTTTTTATTTTCCTTTTCTTTCTCTGTTCTGTTTTTATTTTCCTTTTCTTTCTCTGTTCTGTTTTTATTTTCCTTTGCTTTCTCTGTTCTGTTTTTATTTTCCTTTTCTTTCTCTGTTCTGTTTTTATTTTCCTTTTCTTTCTCTGTTCTGTTTTTATTTTCCTTTTCTTTCTCTGTTCTGTTTTTATTTTCCTTTGCTTTCTCTGTTCTGTTTTTATTTTCCTTTTCTTTCTCTGTTCTGTTTTTATTTTCCTTTTCTTTCTCTGTTCTGTTTTTATTTTCCTTTTCTTTCTCATTGGTGATTTAATTGTATTTCCTTTTTAGGTAACAAATAAAAATTAAAAAAATTGTGACTATGTGTTTAATTATGTTTTATTTTCCATTTATATTCGAAGATCTGGTAGAATGTAATTACCTTTTACACACAATAAAAAAAAATTTTCATTTCAAAACAAATGTGGCAATGTGTTTTATTCAGAAGGTACTGGATGGGCAGGACACAGCAAAGCTAACAGGCGCTGTGTAGAATAGCGTGGTCACACTGACTGACAGCGCCAACAAAGCTGAGGGCCAACATCATATTCAGCAATGTAGGCGTTGTTCGCAACAACGCCAGGTAGCGACTGAGGAGGCCTGCTATAGCGAATCGCTAACGCCCGCGGCTGACGCTAGCGGCGCTCATAGCGCCATACTTCAGTCGCTCATCTGTCGCTACCTGGCGCTATTGATGAATCGGCCTCCCCGTAAGCAGGGGGAACATTGGAAGAAAGTTATACACATGGCTCCTTTTTAACATTCCTGAACTGGCTGCAGAACAAAAACTGTTTAATCTCATAAATAAGGCCCCAGCTGAAACAATGGCCGATGTGGAACAAAAAATACTTTTATATTTGATTTGGTGAAATGGCTTAGCACAATCTGTGATTTGCAAAGCCAATTAAGAGGTGATATGTGCTAAGATATAAAAATAGGAAGAAAGGATGAGAGAATGAATGAAGAATGCAAAGGTCTTTCCCATTCAGCTCATTAAAAACACAAGTTAATTGGAAATCATGTCTCGTCTTTGGGGTCTCGTGGACAAAGCTTGGTGACATGCTTTTGGTGTGTCTTTCCAAGGCTGACTAGAGTTAATCTGCTGAACAACGTATATCTTGTTCTTCCATAATACTTCCTTTGCAGTTGGCCGTAGTTCCTAAAGTGTGGTTGAACATGAAGACTTGATCTACCCCCTGGGGTTCTTTAATGCTTGTGCTGTCACATAAGCATGCTCGGTTTGGATCAGCCAAACTTGTCCATGTGGTAAAGAAATAAGTGACCCTGGTTCTATACAAAAGTGGGTGGTTGCATTTTCTTATGAGTTATGAGATTGGTCACCCAGCTCAGTAGGAGACCACATGCAATACAATGGCAATATGACATTAAATGTGCACTATCACGAAAAAATGGCCCAATTTAAAAAATCCATATCAATATGTTGGGTGTTAGGAGGGGTCACTTATACACCCAGCATTAAGAAATATCCAGCCAGGCTTATTTGACTTTTTTTTTTAATGGAAGGAAAAGGAAATCCGGGGTGACAGGTTCTGTCACCCCTAATATATGTGAACCTGCCACCCCTAGATTTTATTCCTACTAGGAGAAGAAAACCACAAGCTTGGCGGGAGCTTTATTCAGTTATGGTGTATAAGTGACCCCTCCTCTCATTAGCTGATATTTTTATATAGATTTTTATTATTACCCAATTTCGCGATACACCTCCTTTAAACCGGACCTTCAGCATGATTTCATTAAAAGCCCAAACCCTTAAAAAACTATTCTCCGGCATCTAAAATTAATACATTTTAAGTTTTTAGTCGCTTAGTTATTATTCGTTCCCCCACCGGGCTGCAACTCTGTTCAGGACTCTAGGATACGGGCGCCGTCGTCTTGACTCAGAAGCATCACACATACTGAGTAGAGGAGAGTGGGATAAAGTACACGGGATGGTGTTATAGCTGTGCACAGAAAGGGCAGAGTTGGGGTCAGGGAAAGAACAGCAATCCCAGAATGCAGGCTGCCTGATGCTCCATGATGCTCCATGAGCCAGCATCTTGGATGTTTAAAGGCTCATAACATGCAGTAGATGCAGGTAGGATGATTTTTAATGTGAGCTATTTTTTATGTGTATAATTATGAATTATGATTTTTTTCCTGAATCCAGGTTATGTTAATTGAAAAAGTTGGCAGGGGAGACTGGTAAAGAGAGATGGAGAACATGTCTGGACATCTGGGCACCTTTCACCCAAGAGTCACAATAAAGTCTTGTGGGTGATTTTTTAAAGATGCATGCCAAGTACACTTTCAGCAAGCTGGCAATACAGCATCCTCCTTAATGAAGAACATCAGTCAAATAAACGTGTTGGTCCCTGGACTGCGCAGCATGCGCTGATCCCAATTTAGGATGTCCTTCTCTGTGTCCCCTCCCTGCAGACTGGGCACTGGGTAGGCCCTATTTACCACTTCTCTGTTCTGTGTAGCCGGCTACTATATTACCACCCCACATGACCTCCAGAGACCAATCAGGCTCTAGTTTTCCCAGCAGGGACGTGCCACAGCCCCTGCTTTGTGGCTTGCCAGAAAACTGGGAAGAGGGGAGATCATGCTTGCTTACCTATCTCTGCTTGAGTCACATACTTGGGACCCTGGGAAGAGACAGATATGCCAACTTGGTTCTCTGCCTGACCAATACTGCTAATAACCATCTCTGGGGCTGTGGATCCACAAGCACTCTTTTCTTACAATGTCTGCTTTTGGGGTGGGGGATACTGTAAATAGGCATTACAGCATTGAATGGTGGCCTACAATTATCTCTCAATACAGCACGTGGCTCACAAGATGACAAATGTTGGGGACCCATGTATTAGATGTTCACCCTTTCCTAGCAGATTTCAATCCTATGGGGATAGGAAATGGTTGCACACATATATGACAGTCACACCTATCCTCAGTAAGTTTGCATTACTGCAATGTACAGCTGTTTCCCAGTACGTGGCTGGGACGCCGATTCATTAATATCGCCAGGTAGCGACAGATGCGCGACAGTAGCGGTATTTTAACAGCGCCCGCTAGTATTCGCTGTGCTTGGCCGTTGTTCGGTTGTTGACAGCGACTCAGTCGGTGTGCGGTAATGTTGAATACGGGGTTAGGAGTCGCTGTTTGACAGGTTCCGCACTGTATGGGAGCGCATGACAGCGAATGGCCATAGCGAACGGCTCCCAGCATATTCATTAACAAATCACGCTCAAAAAATTCTCGCGCTGTGAAATGCTTGTTTAAACCCCAGAGCGCTGGCGGCGATGGGTTAAAAGTAGTTTTTTAACCCCCAAACAACCATATTTTTGGAAAAAAAAAAACAAGTTTTTCAAAACATTTTGTAATATGAATACATTAATATCAGACCTGTAATATCAATTCTGCACAAATTTTTTTTTTTTTTTTTTTTACCTTAAAAAAAATATCTAACATTGCAGAAGTGGTCACAGAATTTTTGACATTTAAAAAAAAAAACAAAAAAAAAACATTAATCGCAATTAATTAAGAATATTTAAAGATTGCTCCATTGAAATGCATTGGAGAGCGCCAGGTAGCGAGAGGTCATACCTGTCGCTGTTCAAGGTCGGACGCTGGCGCTGTGGGGTGAGGCTGGAATAATGATGAATGATTCGCTATCTGGCGCTCTGTCAGTCGCTAAGCAGGATCGGCTTGATAAATGTGTGATTGCGGAGGGGAGCCGGCGTTCTCGTGGCGGTGACCGTCATTACCGTTCGCTCACCATTCGCTACCTGGCGCTATCCCTTGTTAAATAAGGGATATCTCAATATGCATATGGAACAACTCTTTATGCTGGGCATTGTGGAGTGTTTCACAGTCAATATGTGAACAAGAAATACTATGCCCCAGCCCTGATGTGCATAGAATAGTTTATTCCTTTACATAAACCCCACAATTGTTTACATAGATTAGATTTAGGCATTAGGCGAGGGCCTTGCACACACTTCTGTGCTTTTAAAAGCAAAAGCTAAAACACGTTATTAAAATGCACTAAAACCCACAAAGAGTTCTGTACCATTGTATTCAATCTGTGGGTTTTGAGAAATAATTTTTTTTTGCAAGCTGTGTTGGGGCATTTGGCTTGAAATGGACCATCTTTTGAAATTAATGGTAGCACAATGAAATCATGTACTTTAGGTGGTTTCTCAGTTTGTTTGCTAGTTGCATTACATTGAAAAAGAAACCAATAGCAAATGCATGATATTATCTGTCTGATACACCTGTCTCATGCATAATAACATCTAACAGCTCTGATATGTCTAATCACTCAATACTATCAGGCTGATTCATTACTAGTGCCAGATATCGGCAGATGAGCGTCTGTACAGAGGTGTTAAGCGCTAGTATATGCTGTGTCTCATTCGCTGTGGTAACCTGGCCGGTATTGATGAATGAGATGTATGTTGGGCGTTCTAACACCAGTACAGTGTTGCCGGAAGCTAAAGGTAGCGCCAGCTCATTGCGACCGACTCTTGGCGACTCAAACCATATTCAACAAAAAAACAGACACACACAATGTAGGCGCTCTGGATCTGGTCGCTATAGCATAGAGTGGCAGACGCTGTGTGATTAAAGTCTGTATTTGAACATATATCCACCAGTAACAAAGCGAAAACACATGGAATGACATTGTTGTAACATTGTGACATTAACGGCCTTATTTATCAAGGGCTAGCGCCAGGTAGTGTCTGACGAGCGCCAGGTACCGCCAGCTATCGGCGGCTACCGAATCAAGTACGCCCGGCGGCGGTCACAATGACGCATTTATCACGCTAAATGAGGCTAGCGCCGGCGAGAGCATCAGCTAGCGCGGGATTCATCATGTAGCAGACTGCAACGAACAGCGCCGCTGCTAATCCCATCACAGTGACAGGTATGACCTGGCGCTCCCTGGCGTGGTCCAATGCATTTCAATGGAGCAATCTTTAAATAATCAGAATTAATTGCTATTACTGTATTTTTTATTTTATTTTTTTTTATGTCAAAAATTCTGTGACCACTTCTGCAATGTTAGGATTTAACAAAAAAAAAAAAAAAGTGCAGAATTGATATTACAGGTCTGATATTCATGTATTCATATTACAAAATGTTTAGAAAAACTTGTATAATTTTTACATATAAAAAAAAAGGTTGTTTGGGGGTTAAAAACTACTTTACACACATCGCCGCCAGCGCTCTGGGGTTTAAACAAGGAATTCACAGCGCAAGAAATTTTTGAGCGTGATTTTTTAATGAATCTGCAGCAAGCCGTTCGCTCTGGCCATTCGCTGTCAGGCGCACCCATACAAGCGGAACCTGTGAAACAGCGACCCCTAACCCCGTATTCAACATTACCGCACACCGACTGAGTCGCTGTCAACAAGCAAACCCCGGCCAAGCACAGCGAATACTAGCTGGCGCTGTGAAAATCACGCTACTGGCGCTCATCTGTCGCTACCTGGCGCTATTAATAAATCGGCCTCTAATACTTTAATGCCAGACCTGGAATGACAATTCTGCATAAAAATATAAAAAAAAATAAAAAAAAAATTCAAACATGACTCTTTCTAGGCCAGGAGAGGTCACACTATTATTTGACAGAAAAAAAAATAAACACAAAAAACCCTGTTTAAACAGAAGAAAAGGAACGTTCATTGAAATGTATAGGAGAGCGACAGGTAATACATGGCGTTCTGGAAGCCAAAGCGCCTGCGCTATACGCTGAGCTGCCTGTAATGATGAATCATACGCTACATGGCGCTGTTAGAGTTGTTCACCAGATTCGCCTGCATAAATGTGGTATTGCGTATAGCGCCCAGCATTCACCAGACGCTGCCTGCTGCTACGAGGCACTAGCTGCTGCTATCCCTTGATGAATAAACCCCTATGTCTCCGGGAGATAATAATTAATATTGATCAATTAGACTCTAATAAATATATATATATATATATATATATATATATATATATATTTCAATAAATATCTGCAGAATGAAATCATGTCAGAATGGTGAATTGTCTTTAGCAGGGAGGCTAGGGATACCGTACACCTACAGAATAATGTTAAAGCTGGATGATTTAGTACCATGGACAGCAATCTGCAAAAGTGAATAAAGAGACAGAAAACGCTGGCTAATGCTGGGTTATTGGTGGCTGAACTTTGCATTAGATCCTACTTCCATGATCAAGTCCTTTGATCAAACTGCCCCTTAGCTAAAAATGCAAACCATGTCACTGCTTGCTTAGTGGAGATCTTGTTGTCATGGTGACGGTAAGTCTAAATATGACCAAGGTTTCATCTTTCCAATAGTCAAGGCAGAAGTTTTCTGCAGCTCAACTGAGGATGTGCTTATTCTGCTTTGGTGGCACATCTGCTGGTTCATGACTACCCTTATCCACCCTTATTGAATGGGGAGTATCCCTGGTTGTTACCTGCGTGGCCCAGGGGGAAGTCCTTCTCCTTTGATGGTGAATTGTAGGTCACTGCCAGCGAGGGGAGAGCAAGAGCCCATTATGTTTGAATGCAATTCCCAAAGTGCAGATGACATCTATCATGGAATTACCATCTAGGGGAGTGTTTACTCTTCCTTCACCTACAATTCACTATTGGAGGAGGACATCCCTCGGGCCGTGCAGAGAACAACCAGGAATACCCCCATTCACTAAGACTGAAGGGAGGTATATCCATTCTATTGACAAGACCAGGGGCACAGAAAGCAACACAGCCTAGTTAAGAGAGCTTTCTGTACACAATCAAATGTCCACTTTGCTGTAAGCAAGACACGAAAAGCACTGAAACGTGTTTCTAAAGTGGACAATGATGAAATTATGAAAAACTGGAGTTTTTTTAGTGAAATGAAACAATAAAGAAATAAACTATTTTTAACAAAAGTGCTAAGGTTTCCAAGCATCAATTTGAACTAACAGCGTGTGTTATGTTGATGTTGTAAGTTAACTTAATGCTCTGAGGGGATAGAAGGAAAATAGTTTACTATCTTGGTAACTATTTTTCTGTATGTGCATTTCAATTCCGGAACCCCCGAAAGCGCTATCTAATTGATCAGGCTAGAGCCTGACAAACACTACCTTTTAATTGTACTTTTTGCTTAAATTAGCACATTCCCCTCTACCCACCTACTCATTAGAAAAGTGGATTATTATTATTATTGTCATCTATTATTTATTAAGTACTAACTTCTTCCGTAGTGCTGTACAAAGTAGTGATTACAAACAGGGTAGAAAATACTATACATACTTCTAAGCACAAACGGGTTTTGAGGGAAGTTTTAAAAGCTGAGAGGATTGGGCCAGGCTGAATTGAGTGAGGGAGGGCATTCCCCACAAAATGGGAGAGACACGTGAGAAGTCCTAGAGACGAGAGTAACAGGAAGTTACCAGGGTGTGGAACAGAAGAAGGTCAAAGGCATAGCAGAGGCTGCATCTAGGTTGATATTACTGGATTAGGGATGAAATGTAGGCAGGAGCTGTTACATACCTTTTTGGGGACGCGGCTGTTGTAGACACATACAGCCACCAGCAGAACCACCTGCAGTCCCCCAGAGGAGGAATACTAGGGAAACACAGCAGAAGGGAAGGCCAGAGTGTCAAGAATAAATGTGTTGGAATCTGAAAGACTGGAAGGGGTAACATGGCAGACCCCCGCAAGGAAGGATGAACTGCACTGCAAAAAAACGGTGTCCCACACCCTTTACTAGAAACAAGTCCAGATTTCAGTATAGGGAAGGTCCAGTTCAAGTATTGCAGGAAAGTTGCTGAAACAGAGCCAAAAAGTCCAGAGTTAGGGTCGTTTGTAATCCAGAGCCAAAGTGCTTCCAGAGACACAAAATATAGCTGGGGGCAGAAGCCAGAGCAGAGTTATCATCCAAAGCCAATGGGTCAAAGCCGGAGCAGGTACACATCCAAAGCCAGAGGTCAAACTCAAAGCCGGTAGTCAATAGAATCTGCATGTAGTCAGAAAACATGCAGCTTAGCTGCTTATTAGACAGAGGTGTTTATTGGGGTCTATGCACACATATTTTTAGCCAGGCCACGATCTTCACAGCTTGTATTTAAAGGGCTTTTGGTGCCAGAAAGAGCCTTTCGGTCACACGCACACTGCAGATTGTGGTTTGCACATGTTCAGGAACGCGCAAAAGTCAGCGGGATCAGCAGAAGCATGAGCGATAGCATATTGGACAAATTGGCATTATCGGCTGACAAAAATGTCTTTGTGAGGTTTTGAGATTGGCTAACCTTGGTATTTTGGCTTCTTTGTGCCCTTGTGGACTATTATAGGCCATTCTCTTGGCTTGATCTTTGCTGACTGACCACTCCTGAAGAGGGTAATAATGGTTTGGATCTCATCCATTTGTATACATACTGTCTGGGGACATGTGGAGCCCAAGTTTTTTCCAGCAAAATTAGCATCAACAAGTCTTCTTTCAAGCTCCTCAGAACTTTAATTTCACCCTAAAATTATCAGCTAAATCCTTCATAAGGTGAACATGTGACTATTTCATTCGATTTGGTTCTCTTTATTTACTTTTAGGATTTGTGTAAAAATCTGATGTAGTTTAAGGTTTAAAAATTATGCAGAAAATAAAAAAATAGGTTCATAAAGTTTCAAGTCCTTATATAAAGTGATCACGCGTCCCAAGATTCTCCTTTTTTTCTTCATGCCCCGCTTTAATTAAGTTACCTGGCTCTGCACAATTGTAATGCCAAGGAGCTAGAACTGAACTACAGAGGGGGCTTTACTAGTGATTTGTAAATGGGGTAAAATGATGCCTCTCTTTAGAGACAAGAAGTTGCTGGCTTTAGATGGAGCGGATTGACATTACATGCGGTTGCAGTACACCCCAGATCTGTGTTACCCCTGAAATTTGTCTGCTGCATTTAAATTGGAATGACCACTGTTGGCAATTGCTCTGACCCTGTGAATAAGGGCTCATGTGTTAATCAGTCCTGGGAAGAAGAGGATTATGTGAGTTTGGGTGCTCCCTAAACTTGTGGAGGGGCTATGCGTAGTCCAAATCAGAATGCCTGACGAGATGGCTGTTCGGTGGGCCTAAAGTCTTTTAAACCTTTGGTACCCACACCTTAGAGTTTGTAATTACACAAGCACATACCCAGGTGTTTATATTTCAGAAATAATCAGTGCCAAAGAGATTTGTCCTTTAGAGTTTTTTTTTTCTCTATATTCAGCAGCAGATCTTACCATCTGCGAGACGCGACGCTTCACACTATCATTCGCTGTAACCGAGCCCCCCCTAGTGTCCAGCATTGTCCTGCATGTTGCTGGACCTGCTCCCCTTTCTGACAGTTTAGAAGCAAAATCGATGATGAATTTAACCCCCCCCCCCAAACAGCTATAAATCCATTTACTGGTCCTCTGCTAAGCTTTAGGCTGAGCTCCAGACAAAACATATCATTCACATTCAGGTAGAATGGACAAGGATTTAAGGCCACTTTAATATAAATTGTGCTGTCTGAGACCTCACAGGGCAGATTGCAGACCGAAAGTGAAAATCTTTGTGACTGTAAAGGGGCGTCTTTTAGCTTCGATGAACTTCCTATTTGTTCAGACATGTCTTACCATTTGTACCCCCTGTCTCCTTATAGATTGTAAGCTCTTGTGAGCAGGCCCCTTTTTCCCCTTGTTTTAATGCTGACTTGTTTGGTGCTCCAAAAAAGTGGTGCAGTTTTTGCCTTGGTAAATCAATCCCTCATAAACTTCACGTTAAAGTCCATGTCCAGGCACATGCAGAATCCCCTCCCCCCAATAATCCCATAACAGGTATTGTGCAGAATCCCCTTAAAGAGGAACATGGCTGATTTCCCATCTGTATCCCTGATGATCACCAAGAAATCTTAACTCACCATAATCCGTCGATGCATGTGTGGGCCATGACAGCAGTGACCTGCAGCACACATTTCTGAATGGCTGGCGCAGGTGCATAGGAGGAAGTGGTCACAGTCTCACACTTTATTCATGTTTACAATGTTACTCTGCAGTCAGAGATAAATGGAACTAGTGATTGGCTGGCCACCCATACATGCACCGTGGAATCGCCAGAAAGCGATTTATGGCGATCCCCGGGCATACACACAGCAGAGCATACCAAATCAGAATGCGTCTTGGGAGAGTGAAAATCTTGGGTGGTGTTCCTCTTCAAAATAGGTTTTGGAGCCTTTAATTCAGGGGAACATTCAGATTGCTAGAGCCCCTCCCCTGTGTATTAACCCCTGTTTTACTTACCTCCACTACATTCCCCTAGTAAAATCCGGCCCCATGATTGTCCGCCACAGGTCATGTGGTCCACAGTCTCTTCTGCTTTTCCGTTCGCCGATGGAAGCATGTAGCAGATTTGTCGGAGGATTGTAGTAGAGCAAAGTAAAACTGGGGTTTGCCAGGGTAGATGTTTGGGCGGCTTCAGCCATTTGCGTCGTTAGGCATAAGGATAGCAAATTGGGAGGTTTCTGAGGACCGTGAGGAAGCTGCTGCAGATGGAAAACGGTAAGTACCCTGTTTTTTATGTTCTTGCTCACTCATTGATTGGCCAGAAAGCACATAGGAAAAAGGTCATGGGCTGAGCAGAAGTCTTGGGCTGGATTTTATTCCAGTCTGCCACTTCCCTGATCACAACCGCTCCTTGTTCCTCCCCTGACCCTAATAGTAGGAAGGCACTTACATATTTTTCAGGAGGTCTGGATGGCTTTGATGAAGGAGATGTAGGTCTTCTATGCAACATGAAAGCTTTCAGGGGGGTGACTACCGAGAATTTCATTGTTGATGAATCACCTGATAGGAAGACAATGAAAGTCAACGGCACTTTTTACTACAGGTAAAAAGGGGTAAAATGTTTAATACTTTTCTCAGAAGTAAAAAAGTGCCATTGACTCTCATTTTCTTGCTACCTGGTGATTCACTAAAAGTGAAATTCTCAGGCTTTTTTTTCATGAATTGAATTTTTTACTATCACAACATTTTTTTTCAACTCTTAGTGTATCAAGGCTAATATGTTTTTATTGAAGGCAAAAATACACCACACATAGACAAAAATTAGAAACCATTAAAAACATAAACACACTTGAAAGGGGTGGCAACAAGTTCCTCACATGGCCACTCACATAACCTAATGCAGTTGGTAAACAGTAGTGCTTGTATCCCCCTGGTAACCCTATTTCTTATAGCCGATACTTAGTTCAAAAGTGCATGCAACGATATATATCCCATAAAGTCCACCATAATGATACATAAAGTGCATGTGCTATAAATACAAATATAAATACTAATAAGTGCAACAAGTATTACATTTCATAAAGATTATTATTATCCATAATCCATTAATAAACCCATCCTCATAATAGATAATATTGTATGCCAAGAAAATAGAAGAGGACCAGAGGGAACTTGTTGGCACCCCTTTCAAGTGTGTTTCTGTTTTTAATGGATTTTAGTTATTGTCAATGTGTGGTGTACTTTTGGTTCTGAAACTGAATAAAATCCAGGGGTGACAGGTTTAGTCTGTCAGGGGTAACAGAACCTGTCACCAATGACTTCCTCCTCCTTCCATTAAAATAAAATAAACAAGCCTGGCTGGATATTCCTTGATGCGGGTGTATAAGTGACCCCTCCTCCCGCCATCCAGCATATTTATATAGATTTTTATCATTGGCCATTTTTCACGATTGTGCTCCTTTAATCAGTAGGGATGAGTGAACCCCTTATCAGGGCTCAGGTAAGTTACAGTAAGTTAGAGCGCACACTCTTCTTAGGTGAAGCTGGCTCAGCAGCCCATCAACCAGCTTTTCCAGGTTCAGGTCGAACGCAGAACCCGAACATTTACTTTTGGCTGAAGTCTGTGTTTGGGTTTGGGAACCCGTACTCGCAAAGCATAGCTTTATATATCATATCTATAACTTTTCAGGTTGGGAAAGGACAATTTTGAAATTAAGCCACACCCCCTCATTGAGAGATGGATAGGAGATAGGGTGTGTGGTGTATTTTTGCCTTCAATAAAAACATATGGTTTAAGATTTATAGTGCTGCAATTACCCCCAATCTTGTTTAGTCTTAATACAGGGGTTATAACTTTTGAAGATTAGCCCAAACCTTCCATTTTTAGAATTGACTGGCAGGCGTATTTTTTTCACCACAATCTATTCCTATTTGTTGGATGCCCACGCATGTGCCGTGGAAGCATGAATAGAGGTAAGAGATGCCGCGATCCTTGGGGTTTAACACATAGGGGCCTCCCAAAACCGGAGGGGTAGCAAACTGGTTTTAGGTCCCATTTAAGGAGTAATCTATTTATAATAAGGGTGGAAACAAGGAGGATACCAGGAGAGGGATTTTTGTGCACTGTACATAGTGACTTCAATGATAATAACAAAAAGGATTGGACGTCCTCTGATAATTATTGGAAAATCCAGATTTGAGGAAACCCGGTGCAGCCACAGAGGGTTCAGTTTCATGTGGATACAAGAAGAGGACCGGGTCTGCCAATAAAGAGAAGCCTGAATGTGAATTTAGCGAGTTTGGGATAAAGGCGCCTTTCAGCGTCAATAGACCCCATGAATGTGGCCGCGATAGACTTACAACTTAATGAGATTGAGGGGAAGTGCACAGGGTCAGGCCGCATCTCGCCGCCTCTGTCATGCTAATGCACTGGGCAGCCTGCAGCTGAAGAACTGCTGGAATGTCTATTTGCATTTCATTAACTGGGAAGGAAATTGACCCAGATGCTTCTGAAAGGCAGTTGGAAGGCAGGCGAGCCACCCCGGGCCGCACACTTTCCGAGGGGCTTGCTCTTGTTTGGCCGGCCCTCTCCGAAGCTGCAGCATAAAAGGCTAAGGCAGCGTAAATGAATTGATTTCAGGAGTTTTAGATAATTTCCCCCAGATTTCAGATGAGCTCCACAAAGCTAATTGAATCAGTATGGAGATCAAAACTAATTTAGAAGAGCTCTGGCCACTGCAAAGAAAGAGATGGGGGTGATTTTTTTGAAGTGGCTGGTGGGAACGGGCTATAATTAGTGAAAAGTCTAAAAAAAGGAACAATGTTAATGAAGATAAGCATGAACTACTAGCGCACAGCCCAGCGCCCTCCCTGCTATTGATTACCTAAGAACTTAATCCACATTAAGCCTAATCTAATCAAATGTTTGGGGCATATGTGCTCTTTGTTTAGGGTTTGGCATTACGCTTGCTGTCATTGTAATCTAGTGGGTGACACTCATCATTCAATGGCTCTGGAGTTCTGGGGGATGGAGCTAAAAAAAAAAGCTCTAGGGAACACCTATTAAAGTGTGACGCTAATTATCAAAATTTGCTCTTAGGCAGTTTATGAACAGAATAATGGCCCAGAAACAGAGGTTCAGTGTCACCCTATGCCAGATTTTATTGTGCCCTCCAAACACACATAAGGGTCGGTGGCCGCCACACTCCTATGTTTTATTAACCAAAATAATAAGTCGGTGCACAGTCCGCTGAGACACCGCAAATCCAGAAGCAATAAAGAACCAGCACTCTGAATACGCTTCAAACGATTAAATCCATAATGGTAATTGCTCGACATTTCGGGGGTACGCACACCCCCTTCATCAGGAACAAGTGACATCGATGCTTCTCTAAACACACATGTACACACACATACACAGGCACTGGGGGTTGATTTAGCACCTGATGCAAAAAGTGCACTTTAGATGAAAAACAGATGCATAACTATTGGGGGTGCGACTGCACTGGGGCCTAGGAGGCCTAGTTGCTCCTCCACCTTATTTATCATATTTGTGCTCACTTGGCAACATTTTAAAGAGAGGAAGTGCCATTTGTCTCTGCTGGTTCAGTCTTTAGTAGTCTAGCTGCCTCCAATGGAGTTAAAATGGACCATTGACTATCCTGGGTTTTGGTCCTTGCCCCCGGGGCACCCCGATTGGGGGTGCCCCTCTGTGTAAAACCCCCAGGTCTCCAAAACCAATTCACCTTTTCCTGGTCTTCCGGCGCATGTGCAGTTGCTCGTCCACTCAGCACGCTCGGATCCTCTGATGTGTCATTAATTTATCTAAAATGTATCTAGGAGCTCTCAGCTGTGAGCAGAGTAATGATAAGTGATTACAGCTGATGGTGTTCTACTTCTGGCTAGAGATAAGGGATCATTGCACAGAGATTTGAGGCAATTTTGAGTTTTTCAGAAGCAGGGCTCTCAGGTGTAAATCAAGATGGCAGCTCCTGTCACGAACAACTCACCTTCTCACTCCGGCGCCTGTCAGCCTCCCTCCCCTCTTGGCAGCCGCATCTCAGTCAGGCAGCGGCACTCCTCTCTCTCCTCACTGACAGCCGTCCTTACGACCTCCGCCCGTGCTGCAGGCAGCGCGCCTGCCGGAGGCTGGGTGTGAAGGGCCAATGAGCCCTAAGTTAAGGTGGGCCAATGAGCCCAGAGTACACTGGGCTAAACGCCCTTTAGACTCTAAACAGGGCAATCAGCCCAAGGTTCCCTTGTTGCACCAATCACCACATTCCCCCTCCCCAGCCAATCCAGTTAGCCCCCATCAGATAAAGGTGTTTTCCTACACTTACTCCTTGCCCGTGATAGCGTGCTGCTGGGTGTGATTATCCGTATTGATACTTCCCGTTTGATCTTGCTGTGTATTGACCATCCCGTGATTGCCGCCTGGACCGACCATTGCCTGTTTCTGACTACGATTTTGCCTGCTCCCTTGTATTGCGTACCCGTGACCTCCCGGCTTGACCCTTGGCTCGACTTTGACTACTCTTCCGTCTCATCCTTTTGTGCCATGCTAGTCTGGACTGATCTCCCGTGTATGACCCCTGCTTGCCCGATCTCACCCAGTCTCGTTCCTGGTTCATCCGCCTTCCTCCCCGTAAGTCCGCATCCTTTGTGCTACCAAGTCTTGGGGTCAACCATGCCCGGTGAGGCGTATAAAGCGTCCCAGCAGATGGGGGCTTGACTATAGGTGAAGCTAGCAGCAGAGATTGGGGGTTGCGGACTTACTTAGAAGGCGGGTGTCCCACGGGACCTGACAGCTCCCATGTAGTTCAGGAGCACAGAACCTGGCTTCTATTGAATATGGAGCCCCCCATAAGTAACTGTAGAACAATTGCTGCACTTGTTGTGGAACCTGTACAAGTCCCTGCTTCAAATGTCCCTTTTTTGCACCTGGTTCTGAATTAGCCTAAAAAAATAATGATTGAGAGTAGGTGACAGAAGAATGATTTGGGGGGGGGGGGGGGGGGGGGGAGTGTGAAAATTCTGCAGAGGGCACAGTTGAGATGGAGGGAGAAAAGCTTAATTAAAGTAGAAGAGAGAAAAAAGAGAGATGGGGAGTGGGTGATTCAGCACCTTTTGTGAAAAGTTGACGTTATGTGAAAAAATGAGAAGTTTTCTATTTGCACCTGGTACTGAATTGTTAGACATTGTGTGTCATGCTAAATATTTTGTGAACTTTTTAGTGACCAGTAGGCCACACCCCCTCATTGATAGATGGATAGTAGATAGGGTGTACCAGTTAAAACAATATAAACACTTTAAAGTGGACCAACACCCTCCCATGATCGGCCCGGGAATCTATAAGATTCCCAGACCGATCAGACCCCTGACTGCGGGGCACCCCGATCGGGGGTGCCCCGCTGTGTGAAACCCCACAGAAACCCCTAAATTCCTATCTTATCCACGATCCAGTGGCGCCCGCCGCCGTCTCCCGCACGTCCCTCTAGCAGGACGCACACCCGCGGCGGCCGTTTGTGAATGGCCGGCGCGGGCGCGCGCCCTGTAAGAGTGACGCGCGGGAGGCGGCGGCTGCAGGCGCGCTCTCTTGTCCGTCGGCAGCGGCAGTCACGTGGGAGCGAGGAGAGGTGAGTTTTTCAGGGTTTCTGGGGGGTTTCACACACGCCGAAGTGGACCAAAACCCAGGATAGTCAAAATCCTGGGTGTTGGTCCACTTTAAATAGACACTTATTGATACAGATCTACATGTTACACCTCAAAGAGGGAAAAATGATAACGAGGGATAGGGGGACATGGACTCAAAAGAGGGACAGTCCTTCCAAATCAGGGATGGGAAGGTATGTCACAGGATACAAGTAAAGCATAAAGCATCCATATTTGTCCAGACTAAACAACCTACCAGACTTTAGCCTCTCACAGGACCAAAATCTCCTCCCCCTCCCAAATTACAGAAAACAAGATGCATTTCATCCATGACCTGTGACTGTGGTAAGGCTGTGAACAGGTCTCCACTCCGCATCTCCCCACAGGAGGAACTGAAGTGTTGCCTATAGACTGACACCTGTCCGGTCACTAAATCAGTCCTTTGTGTGCCCCCCCTCCTATGTACACATTGCTGCTAACATCCAGGTCACAGAAAGTGAAGTTTTTACTGGTGGCCATGTGGGTTTGTTTGGGGCCAGGTTTGTTGGACGACTGGTCCTGCACCACTCAACTGACATTACAGCATCTGCAACGACCCTGTCACTGTACTGTGTGCGCCATCTGTCCCCTGAACAGCAGCATGCACATTCGTGGTGGCTACCAGGGCCCGACAGGCACCAGAGGATCCTCCAATTCTCTAGGGGGTCAGTCAGTGCCTGTCCCCCACACAGGTACCCACTTACGGATGCCTCCATGCGCCCATCTTGCAACCCAACCCCGAAGCCCTCCATAACTTTACAGTGCCTGTTGGAGGTCTCCCTCTTGGCCTTCTCGGCTCCAGTGTCTCGCTCGCCTGCTGCCAGCCTGCCACACACACTCCAGACAGCATGTGACAGGCAGCCTCTGTCTCTCTTCCCCGCCGAGGCAGCAAAACTTGTTTGTGTTGTCCCCGCCTGGAAAAAAAGTTTTACACTGCTGTTCAGGGCAACGCTGAGAAGTTCACTATGCAGATGCCAGCGGGGGTAAATAGCAACGCTATTTAGCGGGGTCAAAACACCCCTGGGGGGACATAAATTTAAAAATGTAAAAAGTGCCTGCTGCAGCACCCCTCCAGTTGGACATCCTGTCACATGTCACACAATCCAAAGGCCGGCCCTGCTGATAGGCTAGAAAGGAGCCCTCCACACTATCAGTCCCAGCTCACTCCAATGCAATGTACACAGCGCAATGAGGTAAACATTTTTAGAATTACTCTGCCAATATAGCTTCATTTTCAAAAAGGAAAGAAACAAGGACATTGCTATGTGTAGCCCTACACAATAAGAATACTGCTGAGTGGGCCTGAACAATGACATTGTTCAAATTTCTCTCTAAAAATCACTTGTACCTATGATGAGATATTTTTCCAGGTGAGGCACATCATGCTTCCAATGAGGTTAAAGTAGACCAAAACCCAGGCTTTTGACTATCCTGGGTTTTGGTTGCCCCATTATGTAAAATCCCCCAGGTCACCCAGTAAAACTCACCTTTTCCCATGTGTGAGCCTGTGTCCAATCAGCATGCTCCAGGGCTGCTTTTGATCCATTTTAATGTCCCTGTCCAGGCAAACACTAACTTTCTCCCACCTGATCCCCCTTGGGAACAGTATAAAATGAGCCTTTTCAAAACACATATAAATCTCTTGTTGTAAATACCTCATGTATACCTCATACCTCATGTATTCTAGGTGAAACTGATATCCTTCCTTCAGTTTCTGGGAAGGGTATGTCATGGTGCAGCTTTATGAGTCATGAGCATACTCTGCTGGGGTCAGAGACAACTGTGGGATCACTGTGGTTTGCTGTGCTTGCTCACAATGAAAGCTCCAAGGGACAGAGTGGCTGTTTGCGTAGTCCGGGAAGAATAAAATTGAAAAGAGGGCAAACGCTGGAGGAGAAGCACATGGATCAGGCCTCAGGTGAGCTGCTTGCTGCCTTATCATTGACAATGGGTTTAGAGTCCCTTTAAGGATATTGAACCCCTTGGGCTATGCGGAAATATTTGGCTTTTTTTTGCTTTTCCAATGGTCCCACACAGAGTAGGGCCACATCCCTAGCCTCCATGTGGCTGTGCACGATCCTATCCCCGGCCATTCAGCTAGGCTGGGATGTGGGAGCAAGCCGCAGAGTGCAGGGGCCTGGGGAAGTTGCCACTCACCTTTCTCTATGCCGGGCTCTGTGTGCACATGTATGAAATGTTGAGAGACATTTACTGAGCCACCTGTAAGCCTTCTCTTTGTCTGAATGGTGTCTCCTGGCTCCCCATTACTATGAGATCAGGATGGCACAGTTTACACCCCAATGACCGTCTCTGTCCAGAGAATACTGGGCCACTGCTGTAGTTTTAAGGGCTTCCTCTATAGAGATACATCCATTCTACCCTCTGCAGCTTTCTAGAGCCAGTTGTAGAGGAGCACCACAGCATGATCATCATTTTTCTGGTATGATAATATATTTAGGATCATGTGCAGTTATTAGCTAGCGCCAGATACGATGTTTAATCAAATTCTGGTCCCATCAGACCATAGGCCCAACCTCAGACTGTCCCATGTGCCTTTATGTCAAAATGTATTTTTAAAACTTTCCCATCAAAGTGGACTAAAATTTACAAGAATTAACAGGCCTTGTTTAAGAGATTTCTTTATGGACATCCTGATTTTGGAAGCCCCAAAGTGTGAAAACCCTTGGTCACCTTGATCCTCGATCACATGACTGCAGCTAAGCTTGTTTTTATAGGTTTCATTAAAGAGTAACAACACCGAGAATTTCACTATCCTGGGTGTTGTACTCTAAGGCAGGGCATCCCAACTTGGCATGCCTGGTGTGTGTATCCCCCCGGATCAGATAGAAAACTCATCTTTCCACTGTTCCCCCTGCGCAGACATGGGCCACTCAACCAGTGTGCACGCCTAGCTCCATTCAGCAGTCTCTAGATGTGGCCGTGCTGCCCATTCAGAAAGGCCTGGCTCGGGTCCGCGCAAAGATAGAGGTTTGTTAGACACCAGGGCCTCCGAAGTTCCTGTTTAAAAGAAACATTATATTACATTACTTGTTTTGGTATTCCTTTATGCAGAGTTAGTGTTTAATATAACATGCTTTTTCATTATATATGCTATTGGGCAGTTGTTATGCTGTAATATAAGTTAAAATAGTCCTGATATTCTTCATAGATAGATGACATTTTGTTATTTAATTTTTTGAGTAACTTGCTTTATTACATTTTACCTTAAAATTACCTAAAAATAAAAATAAAACAATACAATGAAATGAAAAACAGAAATAAAAGTAGTAACTATGCTTTATACATGTTCTGTATGTTAAGTAGGTTGGATTTCCCTGTCCAGGCACACACTTTCTACCACTGCATCCACCATGGAAACAGTATAAAATGAGCCATTCTGATTAGATTATATGTAAATACCTGATGTTTTCTAAGCGAAGCTACTTTCATTGCTTAAATTGACTGAGCTGGGAATGGGAACTGAGTTATGAGCATGTGGTCAGAGAAAGTTATGGGACCACTCTGGCTTGCCGTGCTTGCTAAAAGCTGAAAGCAGCATTGGACAGAGTGGCTGTTAGATCACTTTTTTGGTGTGGTTGTGAATGAATGAAACTGAAAGGAGGGCAAATTTTGGAACCCTGATACAGCCTTTACTCCTTGTTGCAGGAGAGGCACATTGGACAGGCATCATCTAAGCTGTTTGCTGCCATATTGTTGCCATTAGGTTTATTTAAGTTGTGATTTCTGATGGCATGAGATGGGATTGGCTCCCCGCTTCCTGACTGTGGGCAAGCTGCTGGTCTCAGTGGTGGTAAAAGGCCTTCACTGCTAATTTTTGATGCCTGTTTTTGATTCTGTTGTTTTAGCAACCATATCAGGACTGGTTGTATGGGATGAGAATTAGCCAACAGATATCAATGACAGCTTGAACTTGTGTCCATGAGTGTTGACATGTCTTCTGCTGCTGAGGGAACTTGTTGACGGCACATTGAGACAATTATTAGAGGGTCTGATTATTTGGGTAACAAAGAATTATATTTCATGTTGATTGCCAGCTTTGGACAAGCCCCAGTACCTATTGTCACGGACCGGGTGGAGCGGACTCGGGTGTGGATCCGCTTTAACTGTGGGACCGATGGCGGGTACCGTGTCAGGGGAGCGGAGTCTAAGGGGCCACCGGTATTCACCAGAGCCCACCGCAAGGCAGGTTGGTCTTGTGCGGCGAGTGACCCCCAGGTCGCTACCCCCCAACAGCGGCCCAGTCCCACAGGCAGCCGAGGTTCAGCGAGGTACACAAGTGGCAGGCAAAAGGCGTAGTAAGTACAGGCAGAGGTCAGGGCTGGCAGCACAGGTTCGCGGTAAAGGTGAATAGCCGAGGTCGGAGCAGGCAGCAAAGGTTCAGAGTCAGGGACAGGCAGAGGTCGGTACACGGGTGAGCAATCCAAGAATGTCTGACTTTCAACAGGCATGGAGAGACCAAGATCAGTGCTGTACAGGCCCTTTAAATCTCAGGAATCCAGTGCGCTCGTCCTCAGTGCGCGCACCTGAGCATGTGAGGAGGAAGCATGGGGGGAAGGGCGGCAGCTGGATGCAGCCATGAGGGAAGTGCTGCAAGATGGATGACGGCTGCATGCAGCCATGGAGGTAAGTGACTTGCTGTGAGACAGGCGTGCAGCGCTCGCCCTAACAGTACCCCCCCCTTGGGTCTCCCCCTCTTCTTGGGACCCAGAAAGTCAGGGATGAGACTATGAACCGGAATGTTCTCTTCAGGTTCTAATTTCAAGACTTTGCTGTATTGGAGAGGAGATACAAAGGCCTCTCTGGCTGGTGCCTGTACCAGGGCGGAGGGAGCAGTGACAGGAGCAGACTTGGCAGGAATGGGTCCAAAACACCTCTTGGGGCAGGCTGGGCCCCATGACTTAATATCGCCAGTATTCCAGTCAAGCGTGGGGTCATGACGTTGAAGCCAAGGTAGGCCGAGAAGAATTGGAGAAGTGCTACTGGGGAGGACGAAGAACTCAATACTCTCCTGATGGTCGGGTCCAACCTTCAAAAGGAGCGGTACTGTGCGATATCGCACGATGCAATCAAGTCTATCTTCATTGACTGAAGCAATAACTAGAGGCCTTGCGAGGCGATTCACAGAGATATTGTACTTGTCAATCAAAGAGGCCCCGATGAAGTTTTCCGCGGAGCCCGAATCCAGAAAAGCCGACAAATTCACAGAGACGTTAGCAGAAATAGAGAGTTGCACTGGAACCGTAAGGCGTGAAGAGGTAGCACACCCAATCAGGGATGCCTCTCCCACCCTTACTAGGTGCGCCCGTGGCGGGCGAACAGGACAGTCTTTCAAGAAGTGCTCAGAGCTGGCACAGTACAAACAAAGGTTCTCGTTTCTTCGACGAGTTCTCTCCAACGGAGTTAGGCGAGATCGGTCCACCTGCATAGCCTCCTCAGTGGAAGGTGCATGTGCGGGCAAAGGTGGATGTTGGAAAACAGGGACCAGACGTGAAGCCCTCCTAGGGCACTCGAAGTTCTTTCCCAGGTGGAGTTCCTCTCGCCTTTCAGAAAAACGCACATCGATGCGTGTGGCCAAGCGAATAAGATCAGTCAAAGACGAAGGCAAATCACGTGCCGCTAGGGCATCTTTAATATGGCTAGAAAGTCCTTTCTTAAAGGAGGCACACAAGGCCTCATTATTCCAGGATAATTCAGACGCCAGGGTGAGGAAATGTACGGCATATTCGCCAACAGACCGGTCGCCCTGGACCAAGTTAAGCAGGGCTGCTTCTGCCGATGAGGCCCGGGCTGGTTCCTCAAAGACATGGCGAAACTCAGAAACGAAGGCATGTAAGTTGGAAGTCACTGGTTCATTGCGATCCCATAATGGAGTGGCCCAGGCCAGGGCCTTTCCTGTAAGCAGACTAATAATAAAGGCCACTTTGGCTCGTTCAGTGGGAAACTGGTCTGCCAACATCTCCAGATGCAGAGAACACTGGGCAAGGAAACCTCGGCATGACTTGGCATCCCCATCAAATTTAGCCGGCAAGGAGAGACAAACTCTAGCTGGAGGTGCTACAGATGGCGGCGACACCGGAGCGGAAGGTGGCAATTGCTGCTGCAGGATTGTTAGTAATTGCTGAACCATGGCGGCGAGCTGGTTGATTTGGCGAGTCTGTATAGCCACTACAGTGAGCAATTCTGAGGCGTTAGGCAGTGGCACCTCAGCGGGATCCATGGCCAGATCTTACTGTCATGGACCGGGTGGAGCGGACTCGGGTGTGGATCCGCTTTAACTGTGGGACCGATGGCGGGTACCGTGTCAGGGGAGCGGAGTCTAAGGGACCACTGGTATTCACCAGAGCCCACCGCAAGGCAGGTTGGTCTTGTGCGGCGAGTGACCCCCAGGTCGCTACCCCCCAACAGCGGCCCAGTGCCACAGTCAGCCGAGGTTCAGCGAGGTACACAAGTGGCAGGCAAAAGGCGTAGTAAGTACAGGCAGAGATCAGGGCTGGCAGCACAGGTTCGCGGTAAAGGTGAGTAGCCGAGGTTGGGACAGGCAGCAAAGGCTCAGAGTCAGGGACAGGCAGAGGTCGGTACACGGGTGAGCAATCCAAGAATGTCTGACTTTCAACAAGCATGGAGAGACCAAGATCCGGCACTGAAGGAAGGAAGTGCCTCTTTAAATCGGGGAAGAGGATGCAGGATTGGATGACCAAACACCAATCAGTGCTGTACAGGCCCTTTAAATCTCAGGAATCCAGTGCGCTCGCCCTCTAGTGGACGGAGACGTGCGCGCACCTGAGCATGTGAGGAGGAAGCATGGGGGGAAGGGCGGCAGCTGGATGCAGCCATGAGGGAAGTGCTGCAAGATGGATGACGGCTGCATGCAGCCATGGAGGTAAGTGACTTGCTGTGAGACGGGCGTGCAGCGCTCGCCCTAACACTCACCCAATATTCAACATTACGGCAAACCGACTGAGTCGCTATCAACTACCGAACAACGGCCAAGCACAGCGACTACTAGCGGGTGCTCTGAAAATGCCGCTACAGTCGCTCAACTGTCGCTACCTGCCGCTGTTAATGAATCGGCCTCTTATTTTTTTGTGTGTTATTCACTGTGTGAAGCCTCCCGCGGAGCGCAAATAAAGGGACTTAGCGCAGTTGGAGGACGCCCCTGGTCATTTTATTTAGGAGAGTTTTTGAGGCCCGTGACCAGTTGAAGAAGGAAATATCTGGAAAATTTTTAAAGAAACAGCATCATTTTAGTCAGCAATAACCTGACTGTTATTTTCCACCAAGATCGTTTGGTCTAAGGATAAGTGAACTTTTCTCAGTTCTCCTCACTATTTACAGCATAGTTACAAATTTAGAGCATCATCTACCCAAAGTTTATATACATTTTAAACAGATTATGTATTTATTGATAGATTGTCTGAATCACACAGAGCATACAGTGTGTTTTAAAGGTGTCCAAATAGCCATATGTATAAAAGTAACCTAGGCACAAGTTTAACTTTTGTTGTTGAGAACCCCCCCCCCCCCATTCTTCAAAAGTAGAAGATCCGCTAGATTATTCTACAGTCATTTATTGTTTTAATCCAGTGGCTACATTTATTACCCACAAACTATTGTATTCAATCCTTTGCCTAATATCTTGGTTATACATTGGTTCATACAGGCTGCTTCATTACTAGCACCAGCTATCGGCAGATGAGCGTCTGTACAGCGGCGCTAAAAGCGACCGCTAGTATAAGCTGTGATCGGCTATCGGGCGCTGTAACAGTGCTATCGGGTGCTGTCGCTCTAGTTACCTGGTCGGCATTGATGAATGAGATGTATGTTGGGCGTTCTAACACCAGTACAGCGTTGCAGGGAGCGAAAGGTAGCGCCAGCTCATTGCGACCGTCTCTCAGCGACTCACACCAACAAAAAAATACACACAGCGTCGGCGCTCTGGATCTGGTTGCTAAAGCATAGAGCGGCAGACACTGTGTGATTAAAGTCGTTTTTTGAACACATATCCACCAGTAACAAAGCGAAAACACATGGAATGACATTGCTGTAACATTGTGACATTAACACTTTAGTGCCAGACCTGTAATGACAATTCTGCATTCAAACATAAAAAATCCAAAAAGTTTTAAAAAATGACTCTTTCTAGGCCAGGAGAAGTGACACACAATGATTTGAGAGAAAAAAAAAATTAAAAACACTGTTTAAACAGTGTTTAAACAGAGAAGCTAGAGCGCCGGCGATATACGCTGAGTCGCTCAACAGAATCGCTTCAGAAATGTGGTATTGCATACAGCGCCCAGCGTTCACCAGACGCTGCCTGCCGGCACTACCTGCCGCTATCCCTTGATGAAGAAACCCCTTATTTATTTGGTGTGATGTATTTTATTCCTTTATCAATTCTACCCCACACACTTTAAAAAATGCCACTGAAAGTGGACTTTTCCTTTTAACCACTCAAACGTAATAAAACAGGAAATAAAAACCTCAAACACCAGAATAATTGCAGTAGCAATAATCTGGTATTGCAGTACAGACTAGCTCAGGGACCAGGTCACTAGAGGTTCGCCTGAGAGGCCGATTCATTAATAGCGCCAGGTAGCAACAGATGAGCGACAGTAGCGGTATTTTCACAGCGCCCGCTAGTATTCGCTGTGCTTGGCCGTTGTTCGGCTGTTGACAGCGACTCAGTCGGTGTGCGGTAATGTTGAATACGGGGTTAGGAGTCGCTGTTTGACAGGTTCCGCGCTGTGTGGGAGCGCATGACAGCGAATGGCCATAGCGAACGGCTCCCAGCATATTCATTAACAAATCACGCTCAAAAAATTCTCGCGCTGTGAAATGCATGTTTAAACCCCAGAGCGCTGGCGGCGATGGGTTAAAAGTAGTTTTTTAACCCCCAAACAACTATATTTTTTGGAAAAAAAAAACATGTTTTTCAAAACATTTAGTAATATGAATACATTAATATCAGACCTGTAATATCAAATATCAATTCTGCACAAATTTTTTTTTTCACCTTAAAAAAAAAATCTAACATTGCAGAAATGGTCACAGAATTTTTGACATTTATAACAAAAAAAAAAAAAACATTAATAACAATTAATTATGAATATTTAAAGATTGCTCCATTGAAATGCATTGGAGAGCGCCAGGTAGCGAGAGGTCATACCTGTCGCTGTTCAAGGTCGCTCGCTGGCGCTGTGGGGTGAGGCTGGAATAATGATGAATGATTCGCTATCTGGCGCTCTGTCAGTCGCTAAGCAGGATCGGCTTGATAAATGTCTGATTGCGGAGGGGAGCCGGCGTACTCGTGGCGGTGACCGTCATTACCGTTCGCTCACCATTCGCTACCTGGCGCTATCCCTTGTTAAATAAGGGCCTGAGTAAAAACAGAATGGTACATTCAAAATCTGTCCTCTGATTCCTCTTCCTTCCAGTAAAAGAAAGAAACTATGTTCTATTTTCTATATTTTACCCCTCTTTTAACTATCCAGCAAGGCTCCATTTGTGTTACAGTGTATTGAACTAAAGAAGCAGCATTGCTTTATACTAGTGTCACCGTGGCACCACTTTCATAAGCAATGCACATGTCATGGAAATATTAAATTTACCAGGCTACCAATAAACTGTATGAGATGGAAGAAAATTATCATCAGCGCTATTTCTAGTGGTCGCCCTGTGCACCAAGACCATTGGGGACATCTTTATCCCATCCATCTTGTTTTCTGCAGATAGGTCAAGGTCACTGTTAATGGTGCCGGCCAAGACAGGCCCCTCAACCTCCCCATATTGGGCTCAGTCATGGGGAGGGGGCACTGCTTGATGCTAAGATATATCCGGGCAGGCTGATTCATCACTAACGCCAGGTAGTAACAGATGAGCGTCTGTAGCAGGCATTTCAGAGTTCCCGCTAGTAGTAGTTGCTGTGCTCAGCCGTGGGTCGCTAGTTCATAGTGCAGCAATGATGAATACATTGTGAGGAGTCGCTATTTGACCATTACAGCGCTGTATGGGAGCGCATGTTAGCGACAGGTCAGTGCGACCGACTCACAACATATTCATTAAAAAAACAGCCTCACACAACTCCGACGCTCAAAAATGCTTCTCTGAAGCCCAGAGCCCCGGAGGCTGTTTGATTAAAGTCTATTTTTTTTGTTGTTTATGCAATATATCTTTATTGAGTTTTATATAGACTTACATACATAGAAACAGCAATAAACAGTGCAAGAAAAGCACAAGATCACAGCGCCTCAAATATATGATGAAGATATCCAGTATGGGCATAAAAATAGCGAAACTGCAAAAAGTTAACGGTGATGATAACAGTGGTTTCCACGCGGAAACTTTACATTCTCACTACGTATTAATAAAACAGTAATGACAGTAATGCCCATAAAATATAGCACTAGGTGGAAATAGAGTCAGAAAAGATAGACACGAAGAAAGAAATATAGGAAAGGAAAAGAAAGGAAGAAAGAGAAAGAATGTCCACATCAACCACTTCTCTCCAGTAGATCTCGGATCTCCAGGGAACTCTTAGGCCCTTATTTAAGAAGGGATAGGGTCAGGTAGCACCTGCTCTACAATGGAGATGGGTCTGTGTACCCTTCCACCTTGGCATGATGGTTTCCCCTGAGACTGTTGTACTAGGGGTACCAGTCAGGTGGTGCCCCCTTCCATTGCGTCTTCCTGCATTTGGATATCAAATCTATCAGGTCGGCGGAGGGGGACTTTTTGCTTCTAAATCCCCCTGTGGTTCCGGGGGAGGTGGGACCTTTAGGGGCTCATCCACCTGTCTAATTTTGAAGCAGCTGGCCTTCCGGTTGGTTCTATATCGCTGGACTCCTCCCTTGCGGGATCAGGCTGTTTGGGGGCCCCTTGGTCTGTCTGACGACAGTGGCCTGTATTAATTATCTGTGTGGGCTAGGAAACAGGATGATCCCCCAGGAAGGTATCTGTTCCTTATCCGGGTGAAGGACAGCGTTCCCTGCATATCTAAGATATTCACTCCTTGGAGGTCCTTCTGCGATAGGATGTGCTTGTTCTTGGGTCTCCATGTGATCCGTCTAGTGTGGATCATTTCTGGGCCCGTCCCTATCTTGGGTCCTAGGCCCTTGTCTCAGATTGTTCTGACCTTGGTCTTGAGGCTTCATAACTTCCTGCTGAATATTCTGTTCCGTATGTCTTACCTTCTTTCACCCTGCTTGACAGGGTTCTGTGCAAGTTGCTCTGGAAGGGGGAACCTGTGATACTGACGGCCCTTGGGTGGCTTAGTGGAGTGTGGTTTGCAGATGCGGTTCTGTGGACAGCGGACCTGTACGTCCCGTCAGGAGTGCTGGCCTGTTCACTCGGGCCCCCCGTCTCTACTTCACCCCTATCTACAGACTCTGGTCTGGATGGTCTGACATTTGGTTCATCCACCTTGATGGAAATGGGTGTACCTTTTGAGTGTCTGTGACTTTTGGAAGACAGGGCTTTGGCTTCTTTTGCCTCTTCTTCCATCTATTGTGGGGTATTGTTTACCCATATGGATTGGGTTGAGTTTTTGGCTCTTCCCTGTGGACGAGCTCTGTTCCCAGGGTTTTTAAGTTATTACAGCATGGGTTGGAGTTGGCTCTTCTACTCGGTGCCCTGGTGGTTCCGACTCTGCCCTGTCCATCTTCTGCAGAAGTCTTCACTCAGTTCCTTGCCTGGGTTGACTTTTCTTTCGGGGATTGCTCAGTGACATCCCCCTCGTAATTCTAGGGTCCTTGTTGGGATTGATCCTCTTAGGTTTGCCTTGTGGGGTGTTTCCCTTTGGCTCTACTCCGGATGCTGTCTGGCTGTTCTTATCTTACAGGTTGCCCTTCTGGGGCTGTTACCTCAGTTGGCTGTGTGCCTGAGCGTGTGGCTCTGTCTAGCTAGCCCTCTTTGCTTTACTGTATATTCACCAAGATGAGGCGGTGTTCTGCCTTACGCCGGTTCTTCTGCCTAAGGTGGTGTCTTAGGCTCAGGTATTAAGACATTTTCCTTCTTTGGGATTCGTTCCTTGTAATGCTGAGGCAAGGGAACCTATTTCCCTCAATAGGTGCGGAAATCTCTTCCCGGATTGTCTCTTATCCCTTAGGGGACTCTTGCTCCTTGGGGTTGTGGGCACCTACATCTGGATGTGCCTGATCTCTTCTGCCTCTAGGGGTTAGGTGGCCTTGGGCCTGGCCTTTACTTGGATAACATGTCCCTTCTGGTCCTGGGGAAGGCTTGGCTTCTTTCTGGGCTACTCTTAGTTTTGGCTCTTGTTAGGCTTCCACTCAAGCCTATTCCTTAAGGGGAAGAGTTCTTCTCATTATATATTATATATTCTGATTACACTGGTGCCTTGGTATCTTTAGGCCTTTCAGCACCAAGTTTTGTTGAACAGGTTTCTTGAACGTTACCTGTTTTCTTGTTCGTACCCTTCAAGGGTTGTTTTAATGTTGACGTTAGAGCCTTTCTCGTGTCGCTCTTGGTAGTGAGGTGTTGCAGGTGACAGTGCTTTCAACTGTCTGCTGTTGCCTTTTTTATTGGGGATCCAACCCTGTTTTATGAACACTGCTATTGGATGTCCCAAGTGTAAGTATTATATTTGGAGCAGGACGTACTGTATACTTAGAATAATACAATTCTGTGAGATACTCACCTGAAGAATTGGCATTATAAGTATACAGTACGTCCTGCTCCACCCCACCCTGGTTTGCATTATTCTGGATCCACTGTATGGTGATTTTTGTTATTGTTATCATTACCAGTGGTTTTGGTGGTTGGTTTCTCCCGGCTTCTGGTTCACTGCTTTTCAATGCTGGGGATTTGTGGGAGGTCCCTGGGTATATGAAGGGCCGGGAGGAGCCTGTTTTTGCATGTCTGCAGTGCACAGCGCCCTCTGGCGGAGGATAACCCAAGTGTAAGTATTATATTTGGAGCAGGACGTACTGTATACGTATAATACCAATACAGGTGAGTATCTCACAGAATTGTATTTTTCGCTTTGTTACTGGTGGATATGACCAGATTTAGAGCGCCAACGCTCTGTGTGTCTAGTGTTTTGTTAAATATGGTGTGGAGTGCCGAGAGTCGGTCTCACTAAGCTGGTGTTAGAACGCCCAACATACATCACATTCATCAATGCTGGCCAAGTTACTAGAGCGACTGAGATGCTCTGTTACAGTGTCTGATACCTGCTTACAGTGTCTACCAGTGGTCACTCTAAGTGCCGCTATAATACGATCATCTGGCAATACCTGGCGTTAGTAGTGAATCACCCTAAGCCTAATAAGTCTCGCCACATTCATGACCACTGCCGGCATTTGGGGCCACTGATCGCACTCTGTCAGTCACCATGATTTGAGCTCACCCACTCCATTCACTCTATAAGGGGTTGCCGGCATCAGGGCCAAATTATAGGCAGGAAGCAAGGGGCTTGCGCCCCTGGGTCTCCACCATTTGCCCTGCAATAGGGCCTCCACCCCCTTTGGTGCTTTGGTTGGGGGCATTGGAACTTTTAAGCACCACGAATTGGTCTGGTCGGCCCTGATCCAGATGCCCTTGCAGGGGTGTATACCTGAGGTTCTCCTCTTTCCAGCAGCACATCCAGTGGGTCATTAGCTCCCCTAGGTCTGGATATCCAACTCTTGGATGTGTACAACCCTGGCACCCGCGAACAACAGTATCAGGAATTTGTGGTACCAACGCTTGGTCCAGTCTGCCAATGATTCCCATGCCCTTACCTGGACATTTGCTTTAATGGAAAAATAAATATGCATCAGGGGCCACCACCAGATTTTCTTCCCAGGGGCCCTCCACCAAATTTTCTGCCCAGGGGCCTCCACCACACGTTCCGGTTTAAAATGCTAACTCTCACCTACAAAAGTCTCTGCAGCCAGACCCCTCCCTACATCTCATCTCTAATCCAACAATATCAACCTAGACCCAGCCTCCGCTCTGCCGCCAACCTTCTCCTGTCCTCCACCCTGTTCACCTCTTCTTACGCTCACCTCCAGGACTTCTCACATGCCACTCCAATCTTCTGGAATGCCCTCCCCTGCCCAATCTGCCAATCCCCAACCCCCAATGCTTTCAAAGGTGTCTTTAAAACCCACCTATTCAGACAAGCATACAATCTGGCTTAAACAAATGCCACAAAGCTCAGTACTGACTGTTTGTGATCCTTCCCTTCGTCTCCTCCCCTCATCCTTTAAACTGTAAGCTCACAAAGGCCGGGCTCTCTCTCCTATTGTATCTTGTATTCAGAATATTCATTGTGAACTCTGTAACACTGCACTTGTAGTAGTCTAGAAGGCTGATTCATTACTAGCGGCAGGTACCGGCAGCTGAGCGTCTGTAGCAAGGCGCTTAGAGCGACCGCTAGTAATCGCTGTGATCGGCTATGGTTTGTTGTTACCGAGCGCCTCAGTCGCTGGCCGCCATTCATGAATTTGAGTCGCTATAACACCAGTACAGCGCTATACGGGAGCGAATGGTAGCGACTGGTCAGTGTGATCGACTCAAACCATATTCATAGAAAAAACACCCTCACACAGTGCTGGGGCTCAAAATTGGGTCGCTGTAGCCCAGAACGCCAGAAGCTGTGTGATTAAAGTCCGTTTTTGAACACATATCCACTAGTAACAAAGCGAAAACATATGGAATTACATTGTTATTACATTGTGACATTAACACTTTAATACCAGACCTGTAATGACAATTCTGCATAAAAATATTATAATATTATAAATCAAAAAAGTTTTCAAAAATGACTTTTAATAGGCCAGGAGAGGTCACAAAATGATTTGATAAAAAGAAAACCCCGTTTAAAGAGAAGAAAAGTAACATCTATTGAAATGTATGGGAGAGCGACAGGTAATACCAGGTGCTCTGGAAGCCAGAGCGCCGGCAGTATACGCTGAGCCGTCTGTGATGATGAATCAGACGCTACATGGTGCTGTTAGAGTCACTCACCGAAATTGCTTTGATAAATGTGGTATTGCGTACAGCGCCCGGCGTTCTCCGTTCGTTACCTGTCGCTATCCCTTGATGAATAAACCCCAAAGTACTGTATGTTTCTCTCCTGTCTGTAGTTACTATTTTGTACAGCGATACTAAAGATGGTGCTTCATAAATGATTAATAATAAAACCATCTCCAGAGCCCTGCACTTACAGCCGAAATATGTTTTTACATGTCTTATATGTCAAATATGTTTTTTCTGACAAGTCAGTTACATTTAGCCCTGCCAATGTCTGCCACTGTTTACATGCCTGTAACAAGATGCTTTACATAGCAGCCTTGCCTGCTCCCAGCCCGACCATAGTAAGCTCTCCAAACATAGAGACTTTGATTGACTAATAAACATGTAACAAAGTCATTGATAACAGCAACAAACACTGCCAGCAATGGGCTGTTTAGACAGTTGCCTTGTGTCCCATGGCATAATGTCCTCAATGAATGAACAGCATTAAACAAACCCCCGGTCCCTTTCCAGGCCATTGTGGGAGTGGCGGCTGGACAGAATACTCCCTTGTACGGGGAGGTTATGGGACTGAAACAAGGTCCCTCGCCCAGTGTCAGTGAATGCAGCTGATGAAGCCAGCTCTCCCCTTTTGTGATCTCTTTGGTACTGATGAGCTTTTCAAGCTTTGTCCCTAGCTAGCCGGCCATGCAAGTGGGCTGGGAAGAGGAGGGCTCCGTGTGAGGTGTGATGCACAAAGACAAAAGTGGGTGTCACATAAAAATGACAAGTTTGTGTTTTTGTTTTTGTGCCTTAGTAGAGTGAAAGCCAAAGCCAGACAATGTTGATGCTGCCGGGCTTGGTGTCAATGTTATTCCTGCACCTGCCTGCCTGTGGCTCCTGCTCCCCTGTGGGCCGGGCCCGTGCTGCACATTGCCCTTTAGGAACGCTCTCCTCCCTTTGTAAGAGAAAATAAATATTTACTGGCATCTAAATGCAAGTCAATATACTTGCAGGGCCAATAAACCTTACATGACACTGTTACAGGACCTCTCTTGCTGAGGGTCCGGAGGAACCGGCTGTGAAAATGCATTGCGCTACTTACAAGGGGAGCCCAGAGCAAATATTTGTATCCACCTTCTAAAAAAATCGGGTGTATTACTTTTTCGAAGGGCATCTGTGAGCAAAACAATACATTCTCACCTTCCCCTCCTGCACAATTGCTCCTGATCAGTTGTGGAGCCATTTCTCTATTAAAGTGGACCAAAACCCAGGATTTTGACTATCCTGGGTTTTGGTCCTTTCCCCCGATTGGGGTGCCCCGCTGTGTGAAACCACCTCAGATAGCCGAGCCCAACTCACCTCTTCCCTCTCCTATGGCGCATGCACGGCCGCTCGTCTAATCAGTGAGCTCAAAGCCACTGACGTCATGTTGTCTATAGCCTCATCTAAGGCCAATGGCTCAGAGCGCGCTGGTGGCCGCATCCCCTGCTTCCCTCCAACAGAGAGCGTGCCCGCGCCAACCATTCACAAATGCGTCATGCGCCCTGCTAGAGGGATAGCGGTCGCGGCTCGCGTATGTGCTGTTGGACCGGGAAACAAGGTAAGTGTATGGAGCGATGTTTCACACAGCGGGGCATCCCGATTTTGGATGCCCCGGGGCAAGGGAATCGATTGGTCCGGGAATCTTATAGATTCCTGGGCCAATCGGCGTGGGTTTTGGTCCACTTTAAAGTGGACCAATCATCCCGTGCAGCCGGCCTGCAATCTAAAAGATTCCAGGTGCGGCCGCTAGCCTGCCCCCGGGGCATCATCAGATGCCCCACTGTATGAAACCCGCCAGGGCGCCGGTAATCTTACCTGATCTTCCCTGGCGGCTGCATCCCTGGCTTCCCTGTAGCTGTGCACGTGCCCTGCACCCAGCATTTCAGATAGGCTGGACACATGGGAGAGTGCACTCCACAGGGGAACCGGAGATATAGCCGCCAGCACGCCTATGCGTTCAAATCTGTGGCTTTATGTCGTGGATTAGCATGCACTGCATAAAATGCTGATTGGACGAGGGCCGCGCTTTCGCCATGGGAATGGTGAAAAGGTGATTAAAAATGGCCGATCTGGGGGTTTCACACAGGGGGGTATCTTACATCGGGATGCCCCCGGGGCATGCACCAATAACCGGGATAGTCAAAATCCTGGGGATTGGTCCACTTTAAGGATATAATAGTCATGATATGTAACCACATCTCCGCTGACTATTCAGTGCATAGTCTAGTAGGGGCAGAGCCATGGGCATAATAACACTATCCATTGGGCTATTATCACAATGTGGGAACACCAAACTCCATACATACATACATATGTCTATAAGTGACAGCAGTGCCACAGCAGAGGAACACCAACGCCACATATTCCATACCTTTCTAAGGTGATCTGGTTTAAAAAAAAAATATCTGCAGCCAGTGGCCCCATTTGGTCCATTTTTAAGCAATGAGGTATTCCTAGAATCTCAATGGAGAGTCACCTGTCATAATCTAAATTCTGAAATCACAAGTGGCCAAGGAACTGATCTTGTTACTGGAGGGTTACAGGTAAATCCTGGTTGAGATGACGCAACTGTTCTTGCGCAATGCACCTAACTCCCCAGCTGCTCCCTAGGCCCGTGGTTTTGTCAGTCCACCATTCTGGGCACATGTAAACTCACTGCTTGTGTTTGTCTTACTGCATCTATAGGGTTAAAGTGGACCAAACCCAGGATTTTGACCCCGATCGGGGGTGCCCCACTGTGTGAGACCCGCCAGATCACCGAGCCGCTAACATCATGCCGTCTAAGGCATCGTCTAAGGCCAGCAGCTCCGAGCGTGCTGACGGCCACATCCCCCGCTTTCCTCTAACAGGAAGCGTGCCCACGTCGGCTATTCACAAATGTCTGGCTCGGACACGCGCCTTGCTGGATGGATAGCAGGCATGCCGCCGCGGCTCGCGCATTCGCTTTAGGGCTGGGAAACAAGGTAAGTGTATGGGGCGACCTGAGGGGTTTCACACAGCGGGGCATTCCGATTTTGGATGCCACTGGGGGGGGGGGGATCTTATAGATTCCTGGGGCGATCGGTGTGGGTTTTGGTTCACTTTAATGTGGGTATCATATACACAGAAGAAGCTTTGTCTGGTGGGCGGACCCCAGACAAAAGTTTGCTCTGTGGACCATGGGGTTGTGGTTACACCACTGCTCATGCACCAATATCATGTGATGCTTCATGGTTTCCACACCGCTTATATTGAATGGTGCCATTTAACCACTTATGACCCATCCACCACAGCAACACTTAGACAGTCACCATCAGCACCGTGCAAATGACCTCTTTACACCTCTTAAAGCTATTTTCAAAGCTCTGGGATCCGCAAGGTTGAGAAATTTCCATCACAGATGCAGGGATGCAGGTGTACAGTATGTACAGACAACCCTATTCCTGGTGCCTCCTCCACATTTACCTCCTTCAAGCCGAGATAATTTGCCTTTTTTACCTTTTCGCCTCTCTCACCTGGCGTATCTGGAATACACACCATGTGACAATTCTAACACATTATGATACACATATAAAGGGAAAGTTATTGCAGTTATGATAACTGATAAGACTGCCCCACAATGCTTAGTTGTGTGTAATGTAACTGAATGTTTCATTGCTGGAAAGCATCAGGGGGTGGCGCTGCTCAGCCAGGGAGCAATATGGCATCTGGTTTGTGTTGTTATAAATATTAGGCAAAAAAAGTAAAAAAGAAACACAGTTTAAAGGCACTGAGCTGGGGATAGAATATGACAACATATACTTCCTATCTGGGTATAGGATCACTTTAAGGTTTGATGTGCTAAATTTAAAGTCAGGATGCCCCCTTGGAATCCTTGCTAGTGATCCAAAGGTAATAATAAGTATAATAATAATAGGCTACAGAAAATAAAATAAATATTTGACTGATATCATAAAAAACTTTTTTTTCCTGTTTAAAGAGGACTAAAACTCACCTTGGAGTCTATGAGACTGTCGGGGGTGCCCCGCTGTGTGAGACTCCCATCTGGAATACAGACCATGTGATCACTGATGGCCAATCAAGGGTGCCAGTTCTGCCAGGGAAGCAATGTCATTTTAGAGTTGAAGAAGTAGATTGATAAAGTGGAGCGTTGGGAGAGTCTATCAAATGCCTTTTCTCTTTAGTGATACAATTCTAACACCTTATGATACAAATTTAAATGGAAAGTCCACTTTCGATGGAATTTTTGAAAGTGTGAATATTTGTGTGCCAAAGTGATGTCCTCAAGGCACTGTGCTGATCTAGAATTTTTTTATTTATTTTTACCTTTGTTAAGAAAATGTGTGTCTTATGGAAGCAGTCTTCACAACCTGCAATCTGTTGCTATTGGAAACCGTACACAAAGTCTGTACACCAAAATCCACAAGAAGAGAGAAGTGAGTCCTGTACACACAGAAGGCTGCTGCTGGGCATGAGTAAGGTTGAGTGAGCTCCCTTACATCAGCAGCGACCATAGCAGCAGCGTTCTGTGTGTCCAGGGCTCACTTATCGCTTCTGTACTTGATGTACAGTTGCCAATAGCAACAGATTGAGGTAGTGAAAAAAGCAAACATTTACTAAACTAATCAAAAAATAAAAAAAAGATAACCTCAGCAAACTGAGGCAGGGGCGTACATACCATAGAGGCAGTGCAGGCAAGGGGGTCCAGTGCACTCTGCCTCCACCGCCTCTATAGTATATACCTAACATACTTACCCAGCCATGCTGTCTCCTTTCCCATTTCTGTGTCACGATCAATGCGCTGCCCGGGCCCATGTCTCCATTGCTGGGCCACATCTCAGGGCCCACGTCTCCTTTGCCTCTCCTTCCACGCACCTCCTTCGGCACACTAAGCGCGCCTTGCGTTACTGTCAGCGGCGTTCACGCACCCCCCCCCCTTACTGCTGCATGGTTCTAACAATTGCAAACCCGGCAGGTGAGTGTCCTAGAAGGGGAGTGGTTGGGTGCCGATAGGGGCCCCTGCTCTGAGGACATCTTTTTGGCACAAGGAAGATACGCTTTTGATGGTTAATAAGGTTACTGAAGTTCACTTTGCTATATACTGTATATATATAAATATATATAAATGAATATATAATATAAATGAACACAGATGTTTGTTGGTCTTTCATTGCAATTTTTCCACATAGCCCCTAATAAGATTCAGATTCTGCAGATTCCCCGATTTTTCAGTAAATTCGATCAAACTGCATCTGAACTAACAAAGCACTATTCAAGCAATACTACTAGGGAGAATTTTTATAGGAAGACCCTCAGGTGTTGAACTTGTAAAGCTCTAGTGGTCAAAAGTAGAACTGCACCAGTTGAAAGGGCCTCGGGGAAATTAGGTTAGAAATAAAAGTCCAGCATCTTGATCCATGATGACCTCAATACATGGGTGCTGGTGCACAGAACCCCGATCTATCAATATATGAGTAAGTAACACGTTAGCTGTGTATCCAAGGAACTAACCTCACTCCCTATAATGCCTCATTTGTCACTTTAAAGTGATCATTTACCTAGAACGGAAGCTTTTCTTTATTGCATGGCACGGCCTGCTTCCGTATTCACAACAGTTGGGTTATTCCGCCACAAGGTGGCGCAGTGGTACTGCAGAAAGCTGTGGCATCTCCCGGCCCCCTATAAAAATGGGATTAACCATAGAGTTCCCAGTGTTTCCTCTGCAGTGGACTGCGAAGTTAGCAGATGGCTCTCTCTCTTGCGCAGGTGAGCGGGGCAACCGAGCCTGCGGCCCTGCATGTCTATTTCCACCCGTTTCTGGACCCTCACTGCCTCCCAGCCTTGGCTGACAGATCGGGTGAGGGTAGAAGAGCACTAGGGTCAAGTGCTCCAGGAGCGCTGCTCCAAGCCGCAGACCCTGTTCCACAAAGGGGAGCCAGCCATAGGCTTTATGGTGAGCCTACTAGGGATACGGAGTTCCTGTCCTGGCTTCTGAGGGGGTGAGTGTTTTGGGGACTTTGTCCCCTTCTTTTCCTTCAGGGGTCCCCCCCCCCTTCCTGGCCTGGATACTCGCCACTGCCTTCTCGTCTCTCTCTCCCCCTCCCCCTCTCTGACTTTTTTCGGGGGGGGGGGGGTAGCGGCGAGTGGTGTTAGTTGTGGTGTTTTGGCGTTTACATTGTGCTTTTTGGTGTTTTTAGCCCGCCGCGCCGCTTTGTACTGTGCTCCGCGGCTGTGGGTGCTATAACCTGTGGCGTTTTTGCTTTGTCATGGCGCCGACGGGGTCACATGGGCGCCGTTTTCGCGCTCTTCGGGGGGGGGGCGGGGCCGGGGGATGACGCGTATCACGTTGTCCCCCCGCGGCCTGCCCCTTAACCCTTTCGCTGCCAGCCTACCTGGAGTTTTTGTCACACTCTGTTGCCAGACCATTTTGCGCTCCCCATGTTCAAATGTGATTTTTGAAGGGATTTCCAGGGATTTCCCAGGAAAATGATATATTGTTTTTTTCAGCATAGTCTGGGCTTTAACATGTAATGTCTTGTTTGTCATTTTTTAGGTGTATTCTCAATATTTTTGGGTGAAATATGTGAAAAATCTATTTTTTACTATTTGTAGTGTTTTTTTGTAAAAAAAAATGTAAGTTTGTCAAAAAAATCTTATTGCGTGGGAAATCCTGATTTCTCCCAGTTACAGTGGTACCACATATGTATAGCCCAGGAGACTCCCCCAAACTAAAACAGCGCTTTAGGGGATTTTCAGATAAAATACAACTATGCTATGCGCACCTTGAAGTTTTTCCAGAAAAACAACCCGTTACATTTGAAATACCCCCAACAAACTATATATTCTCTGGAAGTACACACCTCAAGCTTTCTAGGTGTACCAGGCTTGTTGATGTGGCCACAGTTTTCTGGAAGTAATCCCTCAATGTAATCTTTGGTTGCAAAGAGTTTCCCTAAAAAAAGGATAAAAAAGCTAAATCAAAGCCACATTTTCCTAAAAAAACTATATACAAACAAGAAAAAACAAGTAAAATCTGAAAAAGCAACATCGCCCGAACAGAACGATACCCAACATGCATAGCTACTGTCAAGGGAAGAGTTGCCAAACACCCCAAAGTAAAGCATGTGCGTAACGGTAATTTTACTTGAAAATTTCAGCTCTGCAGATAAAGTGCGCACCTTGCGTTTTTTCAACCAAAACAACCCTTTACATTTGGAATATCCCCCATAAACCATATATTCCCTGAAAGGACACACGTTAAGCTTTCTAAGCGTACCCAGCTTGTTGTAGTGGGCTCATCTTTCTGGAATTAATCCCTCAAAGAATTCTTTGGTTGCGCAGGGTTTCCCTAAAAAATGTATAAAAAAGCTGAATAAAAAACACCTTTTCCTAAAATATAAATATACAAACAAGAAAAAACAAGCTAAGTCTAAAAGCGCAAGGTCCCCCGAACAGAACAATACCCAACATGCATAGCTACTTTTAACCCTTTTAATTGACAGCCTACTTGGGATTTTGTCACCCTCTGTTGACAGGTCATTTTTCCCCATTTTGCGCCATGTTTTGCGCCATTTTTGCTGGAATTTTCTGGAAAGTTATATATATATATATTTTTGCAGCAGAGTTTAGGCTTTAACATGAAATGTCTTGTTTGTAAATTTTATTATGTTTTTTACAATGTTATTATTAAGTAAAAAAAAAAAACAAAAATTTGTTTTTAGAAAATCGCCTCCTTTATTTTAAATAAAAAATGTATTTTATTAAAGAAAACTATATTGCATGAGAAAGCCCCATTTCTACCAATTAGAATGGAAAAAAACACCACACACACAGAGAAAAAATATTTTATTATTATTTTTTTTTTTAATACTTACCTCCCATCCATCTTGCTCTGTGTCCCTCGGCAGTCACTGGCTTCTGCTCACCTGCTGGAAGCCTTTTATAGCTGCTGGGTGACAGAACATAAGGGGTTAATTAAAAAAAATGACATAGGGTCCCCCCTCCCGGGGGGGGGGGGGAATCCATTTTTTGGGGGGGATTTTTAAGGGTTAAAAACCCTTAAAAATCCCCCCCAAAAATGACATGGGGTCCCCCTTACCCAAAGTAACCAGCCCGGGACCAGCTATGCAGGGCTTGTAGGAACAGGGCACAGGGGTCAGCTTTTGTGGCCCCTGGCCGTGCAGGCTACAAGCTCGCATAGCCCATGGCCACGGGCTCTTCTGCCCCCCCTGGGCTTTGGGGAGGCAGGTAATGGGGGTGCCGGGGGTTAATGGCAAGTCACCCGCTAGCCGCAGGTGACTTGCCAGACCCCCGAGCCTTGTGAACTGGTATAAGGGGTCTCATGGACCCCTTACCAGTTCACAAGGAGTTAACAGTGAAAAAAAACACACACACAGAATAAAGAATTACTTTATTAAAAAATGAAAACTTTTTTTTTACTTTACTCACCTCTGATCCTCAGCTCCTGTGTCCCTCGCAGCTCTGATGACAGTTGTTGTCATCGCTGGCCAGTGGAGGAGGGAGGCAGGCGATCAGATCATCACCTGCCTTCCTCCTCCTGTGGCCAGCGATGACAAGTGTCAGAAATGACAGCCCGGAGCCAGGACGACACCCGGGAGTGACGTCATAAGCCCCGCCCCCAAAGCGGCAAGTTGGCGGCGCCCGTCGAGGAGTCCCCCTTGGGGTTTTTTTTATTGGTCTCGTGGGGCATGTGCTGCAGGATGCTCACGTGTCGTTTTTACTTATGTCTTTCAGGCGGGATACCAGTGGGTTGTGGTTTCTCCCGGCTCTACTCCTTCCTCCCCCTCATCTCCCCCCTTTTTTTGCTGATCTGGGGGCATCCCGTGGGAGGGCATCCCGGGTGGCTTTTGTATTAGCTTTTACCTAGCTCTGGCCTATTGCGCCTGTGTTAATCACCATATGGAGGCTTCTGGGGATAGCGTGCTCTGGGGTCCTTCGGGGCAATCCAGGCTGTGTTCCATGTGCAGGGTATCCCCTATCAGCAATGATGTTAGGGTGTGCGTGCCGTGCGCTCAAAGTGTCCTTGCTCTCCAGCTTGGTTTGCCTGCATCGCTTCCCAATTCTGTGCCCCCTTTGGCATCACCTACCCCCCCACTGCTGCAATTAGCTCCCAGTGAGGGGGATGCTAGCAGGGGGTCACAGTCTGATCTGGCACTTCGTGTGGCCAACATTGAGAAGCAGCTTGCCGGGCCTATTCCTAGAAAGGCTTCTGGCAAGAAGCGGCACCTGACTTTCACTCCCTTGCGCTCCACTGAGGAGTATGAGATTCCCTAGAAGAAGGAGAACTGTTCCAGGACTCTGACTTCTCTGGGGACCAGCAGGAGGGTTGCATTAGGGACCCTGGGTCTGCGTCCGGGGAGGAATCATGGTACCCTGAGGACACTGATAATCTGCTGTTACAATTTTTTTAAATCTTGCACATTGCTCCCCCTGAGGTGGCTAAGAGAAAGCAGGGTGAGCTTTTTCGTCCTGGTAAACAGCGTCTGGAGTTCCCTGAGCAGGGCCATTTCACTTCTATGGTGCTTAGGGAGTGGGAATGTCCTAACAGGCTGCCCGCTGTGCCCAAGGGATTGGATAAGAGATATCCCTTTCCTGCTGATCTAGTAAAGCGTTGGTCCTGTCCCCCTGAGGTGGACGCTCCCGTGCTAGGTCTGTCCAATACCTCAGTCATGCCTTCCCCTGACACTACCACTCTAAAGGACAGCGAGGACCGGTGCATGGATCAGCTGGCCTGCCATGCTTTTACTTGTGTGGGGGCTGGACTGCGCTCGGCCTGTGCTGCTGCCATTACTGCTATAGTTCTTAAGAAACTGCTCAAGCATCTCTGTGCTATGGCTGGTAGGAGGAGGGAGGATTATAAGGCCCTCTTGCTTTGCTCTGATTTTGTTGTATTTATCCTTACTGCCATGGATGATGCTGTGAGGCTGGGCAGTAGGGCCTCTGCACTTTTGGTGGCTATGCGCCGCTCTGTTTGGTTACGTCAGTGGGCAGCTGCTGCTGCTGCTAAGAAGGCTCTCACTGGGCTCCCCTTTGCGGGGCTGCGGCTCTTTGGTGAGCGTCTTGATGTTTTGGCCAAGGATGGCAGGCTGCCTCAGCGTAGAAGACAGCCCCGGCCTTTTCGTGGGGACCTCCATCTCCCTCTCCTCCCTTCGTTCTTCCAGAGGAGGTCGTGGCTCCCTCTTCTCAGGTAGCCACAGAGAGTCTTGGGGCCGTGGCAGATCCCGTGGACGTCACGGTCTCTCCTGGGGTTCCAAGCCCAAACCGGCTCCCAAGGCCCCTCAGGCATGAGGAGGCGCCCTCACCCATTCGGGTGGGGGGACGGCTTCGGCTCTTTGCTCATGTCTGGAGGCTCCACGTTTCAGACCGGTGGATTCAGGAGGTGGTGTCCTCCGCTTACAAGATAGAGTTTGCAGCCTGGCCGCCCCCAAGATTCATCAGATCCTGGATGTCTTTAAACCCCCTGTCAGCTCAAGGGTTACTTTCGGCAGTTCATTGCCTGCTGGAGTCAGGGGTCATTTGTCCGGTGCCCCACCATTACAGGGACGGGGGTACTATTCCAATCTCTTCACGGTCCCCAAAAAGGACGGCTCTCTGAGGCTCACTCTGGACTTGAAGGGCCTCAACAAGTTTGTCAGATTCAAACATTTTCGCATGGAGACGCTACGCTCTGCTGTCGGTACCCTTCGCCCGGGCGACTTCATGACCTCCGTGGACATCAAGGATGCTTATCTTCATGTGCCTATCTTTCCAGGTCATCAGAGATTTCTGAGGTTCGTGCTGGAGGATCAGCATTACCAGTTTGTGGCCTTACCATTCGGTATAACCTCAGCGCCTCGGGTGTTCACCAAGGTGCTGGCAGGAGTGATGACTCTGCTTCGAACCTGGGGCATTCGCATCCTTTCCTACCTGGACGACATCCTCATTGTGGCTCAGTCCTTTCATCAGGCCGAACCGGACACCCAGGTGGTGATATCCACTCTGGAGTCCTTCGGCTGGGTGATCAAGTAGACCAGTACGTCTTGCCCAGGGATCCAGATCTTCTCACTCAGGGACAGCTACGCCATCCCAATTTACAAACGCTGGCTTTAACGGTTTGGCTGCTGAAACCTACATCTTGACAGAGAAGGGGTTGCATGCCTCTGTTGTGGATACTATGATTTGGGTTAGGAAGAAATCCTCGTCCTTTATCTATTACAGGGTCTGGCATGCATACATTGCCTGGTGGGAGTCCAAGTCTTTTCCCTGTCCTGTTTTTTCCATTCCCAGGATTCTGGAATTTTTTCAACATGGTTTGGATTCTGGCCTTCAACTAAGTACCCTAAAAGGCCATGTTTCAGCTCTAGCAACTTCTTTCCAAAGATTCTTTGCCAACCACCGGTTGGTTAAAACTTTTTTCCAGGGTGTTACTCATGTGCGTCCACCTCGTAAGCCTATGCTACCAGTCTGGGACTTAAATCTGGTGTTGTCTGCTCTGCAGGGTCCTCCCTTTGAGCCTATCCGTGGGGCTGCTTTGCCCATTCTGACTCTTAAGGTAGCCTTTTTGGTGGCTATCACTTCTGTAAGGCGAGTTTCTGAGCTGGCGGCGCTTTCCATCAAACCTCCTTATTTTGAGAGGCATCAGGATAAGGTGGTGTTTCGGCTTAAGCCAGATTTCTTGCCTAAGGTGGTGTCTGCCTTTCATCTCAATCAGGACATTGTCTTGCCTTCATTGTGCCCTAATTCTGCTAATTCCATGGAGCAGACACTGCATTCTCTGGATGTGGTCAGGGCTCTGAAGTTTTATTTGGTCGCTACTGAGCCTTTCAGGAAATCTGATGCTCTTTTTGTTCTCACTTCTGGATCTAGGAATGGTTTGTCTCCGGCTAAATCCACTATCAGCAAGTGGATCCATCAGGCGGTGGTTCAAGCCTATTCTGCTAAGGGGAAGGAACCTCCCTTTAGAATTACTGCTCATTCCACTTGTGCTATTGGTGCTTCTTTGGCCTTTCAGCCCCAAGCTTCTGTTGAACAAGTTTGCAAGGCCGCTACTTGGTCTTCTGTTCATACTTTTTCCAAGTTTTACAAGGTTGATGTTAAGGCCTCAGCGGATGCTGGTTTTGGCCGCAAGGTGCTTCAGGCGGTAGTGACTTGAACTGCCGGCTGTTACTCATTGGGGATCCCACCCTATTTTTGGACACTGCTTTTGGATGTCCCAACTGTTATGAATACCGAAGCAGGATGTGCCATGCAATAAAGAAAAAAGCAATTCTGTGAGTACTCACTTATACAATTGTTTTTGTTCTTGCATGGCACGGCCTGCTTCGACCCACCCTTGTTATCGTTATTCTTGGTTGCCTCTTTATGGTGATTGTTCCAAGTTAATTGGGTTTTTTTTTTTCCTTTTTTACATTTTTTACCTTTATTCTCTCCCGGCTTCTTGTCTCACTGCTTGTCTACGCTGGGAACTCTATGGTTGATCCAGATGCCACAGCTTTCTGCAGTACCACTGCGCCACCTTGTGGCGGAATAACCCAACTGTTATGAATACCGAAGCAGGCCGTGCCATGCAAGAACAAAAACAATTCTACAGGTGAGTACTCACAGAATTGCTTTTTTGTTGTCGCCTTCTATCCCCAGTCCAGTGCCCCATTATACCCTGTGTTTCTTTTTTTTACTAAAGCCTTTGTCCAATATTCATAAAAACACAGGAAGCAGTATGATGTCAAATGGCAGCCATATGCTAATTCATTTAGAAGCTAAACCGTCACATAATTAATGGCAGTTAAGTTGTAGTGCTTTCAGATTTATTGCAGTTATTATAACTGATAAGACTGACCCCCAATGCTTAGCTGTGTGTAGTGTAACTGCATGTTTCATTGCTGGAAAGCATCAGGGGGCGCTGCTGCTCGGCCAGGGAGTAATATGACTGCCTGCATCTGGTTTGTGTTGTTATGAATATTGGGCAAATGCTTTAGTCAATAAAAGCTAAAAAGAAACACGGACTGTTTTGGGGCACTGAGCTGGGGATAGAATGTGACACATAAACTTCCTATCTGGGTATAGGATCATTTTACAGTGGGATGTGCTACATTTCCGGAGTCGGGATGCCCCCTTGGAATCCTTGCTAGTGATCCAAAAGTATTGTTTTTATTTTTGGATCACTTTAAGCTCTGGCTTTTTAAATTAAAGGACAGCTAACATTGAACACCTGTCATAATTTAACACTGTTTCAGAACACTGCCAAGCTGAGTGACAACTGCACTTTTTAACTAATACAGTTGCAACAGTCCAGGCATGCTCAGCCAGTGTCTGCTTTTCCACCCCACCCACTTGCTCAAGACTATCTGCAGAGCACACTAAGGGAGCAGATAGCAGAGTCCACAATGTCCCCAAAAACATTTTTTGCTAAAAGATTACACACACACACACACACAAACACACACAAACACACACGCACACACACACACACACACACACACACGCACACACACACACACACGCACACACACGCGCACACACTCACACACAGACACAGATATATACATATTATATACTGCCAACTTATTCTTTAACACCTTTAAAGTGGAACAAAATCCAGCAGGGGACGCCCTGGAGTCTTAAAGATTTCAGGCCGGCCGCTGGCTTTTTCCCAATTCAGGATGCCCCACTGTGTGAAACCACCCAGGGTGCTGGTAATCACCTATCTCTGGTCCAACGGCACATGCGCCTCTCATCCTGTCTCTCATGATTATGTCATTCGGCAAATGTCTCATTATTTTCAATGGGGCGCTCATGCGTGCTGCTACATCTCCTAAATCCAGGGGCTGTGCATGATCTCCCATCCCAGCAATTCAGAGAGGCTGGGGCAGAAGTGCAGGTGCTGCCACGGATGCGGGGGATGCAGCAGCGTGTGTGTCCTATTAAAATCAGTAAGAGACCTTTTCCAGGTTTTGATCCACTTTAAGCAAAAAAATATTACTAACTGCAGGAGAAGAGTTTAACATTTTGTTTTATGCTTTAATGGTTTATTATTATAATAAACTTTGCCTACTAGGAATTGTCATCTTAATCCACAAGCGGCCACTAGGGGGAGTGCTAACCAATACAGTAAAATGAAATGGCTAAATAACGAGGTAAGAAAAGGAAAATAGGTGTTAGTGCTATAATGAAGAGAATTTCCACTTTTGTCTATGCTTTCATTTTGATTCTCCTGACTGTGGTCAGCTTAGACCACCTCCCTAAACTGAATGATCTGAGCTAGGCAGGGTGAAGATGTAAATAACAGGAATACACTATGACTTTGGCTGCCCCCATAGGATATGAATTGGTTGTTGAATTACTAGTGTGTCTCACTTTCTAGTGCCCTAGTAGATATTGCCTGATGCTGTGTGCGGTGGTCAAAACATTGCTGACCCCCCCCCAATACTGAAGACTAAAGAATGATCACGTTTGTATTTGGATTCTGGGAAATCCGGGATCAGGGATGCTGGGAATCCTTCATATTTCATGCTAATTGCTTTAAATAAGAAGTTAAGCTCAATGGACCTGATCACAGATAGACAGGCAGTGCTTGCATTGATGGCATCCCTATCAGCTGCCCACCTCTTGAATTAAGACTAAGAGGTTCGATACTTACTCCTGCTTCTGTAAACAGTTAAGCTGGATGATCAGCCAAACCACCAGCACTGCAGACAAATATCAGCAATTAAAGCGCCCCTATATCCTTAGTAACATGTTTCCTAACACGTACCTCCTAGTTTGCTAGCATGTGTCCCTATTCTCCTGATAAGTCCCCTGGAGCTCATAGTTGTGTGCTTCCATAACACATTTGCTAACAGTAGTGTGTTGTACCATGTTAACCATGGTAAAAAGTATAACAATGAAGAGAAAAGGCAACTTGGGCTAACTTAAATCAGGACTGTTTTTTACATTGGGCGACCATAAGTCTGTGCCTAGGGCAGCCTCCTGCAAGCTAACTTAAAGTGGACCAACACCCAGGATTTTCACTATCCTGTGTTTTGGTCCACTTCCGCAGGGCACCTCGCTGCGTGAAACCCCCCAGAATGGCAGAAAAAACTCACCTCACCCCACTCCTACGGCGCATGCGCGAGCCTCATCCAATCAGCGTGTTCAGAGCCTCTGTGGTATGCACGTACAAGGGACGGACAACCACAGTGGCTCCGAGCATGCTGGCGGCCACTTCTCACACTTCCCTCTAACAGGGAGCGCGCCCGCGCCGGCCATTCACAAACGGCCACGCAGGTGCGCTCCCTGCTAGAGAGAAGCGCGAGATGCGGCCACGGAACGTGCATGCGCCGTTGGACCGGGAGTAAGATAACGTGAATGGGGCGTCCGGGGGGGTTTCACACAGCGGGGCATCCCGATTTCGGATGCCCCGCGGGGAGGGATCTGAGATAAGATTCCTGGGCCGATCAGCCTGGGTGTTGGTCCACTTTAAATCAGGACTGTTTTTTTACATTGGGCAACCATAGGTCTGTGCCTAGGGCAGCCTCCTGCAGGCTAACTTAAATCAGGACTGTTTGTTTTACATTGGGCGATCATAGGTCTATGCCCAGGGCAGCCTCCTACAGGGGGCGTTGTAGGGCTGCAAGTGCAGCTGTTACTTCAGTAATAAAAATCTGATTCCCCCCAGCCTTTAAAATAAGATGAGACTTTGCGGGTATGGAAGGGGAAAATGGTGCTACAGTGTCTCCCTGCTATGGTCATGGGACTCCTGTGTGTCCAGAGCCTGCAAGCCAGTATAGTCTCACCTGGGACTCCATTGGGCCCTCTTTAGACAGTTGAGATCTGGGTACACATACACTGCATACATTTGTTGGGGGGTGATTTAGTATTTTCTTTATTGCATGGCACAGCCTGCTTCGGTATTCATAACAGCTGGGTTATTCCGCCACAAGGTGGCGCAGTGGTACTGCAGAAAGCTGTGGCATCTCCCGGCCCCCTATAAACGGGATTAACCATAGAGTTCCCAGTGTTTCCTCTGCAGTGAAACTGCGAAGTTAGAAGATGGCTCTCTCTCTTGCGCAGGTGAGCGGTGCAACCAAGCCTGCGGCCCTGCATGTCTATTTCCACCCGTTTCTGGACCCTCACTGCCTCTCAGCCTTGGCTGACAGATCGGGTGAGGGTAGAAGAGCACTAGGGTCAAGTGCTCCTGGAGCACTGCTCCAAGCCGCAGATACTGTTCCACAAAGGGTAGCCGGCCATAGGCTTTATGGTGAGCCTACTAGGGATGCGGAGTTCCTGTCCTAGCTTCTGAGGGGTTGAGTGTTTTGGGGACTGTGTCCCCTTCTTTTCCTTCAGGGCCCCCCCCCCCCTCCCTGGCCTGGATACTCGCCGCTGCCTTCTTGTCTCTCTCTTTCCCCCCTCCCCCTCTCTGACTTTGTTTTCTCTGACTTTGTTTTTACGCTCTTGGGAGGGCGGGGCCAGGGGATGGCACGTATCGCGTCGTCCCCCCGCGCCTTGAGGTACCTCTGCTGGCGCCATTTTGGATTAGCTGCGAGTCTGGATTTCTCCGTTCCGGGCTGGAGGCTTCTGGGGATAGCATGCTCGGGGGTCCTTAGGGGCAATCCCGGCTGTGTTCCATGTGCGGGGTATCCCCTATCAGCAATGTTGTCACGGTGTGCAGCACTCAAAGTGTCCTTGCGCTCCAGCTTGGTTTGCCTGCATCGCTTCCCAGCTCTGCGCCCCCTTCAGCATCACCTACCCCCCCACTGCTGAAATTAGCTCCCAGTGAGGGGGATAATAGCAGGGGGTCACAGTCTGATCTGGCACTTCGTGTAGCCAACATTGAGAAGCAGCTTGCCGGGCCTATTCCTAGGAAGGCTTCTGGCAAGAAGCGGCACCTGACTTCCACACCCTCACGCTCCACTGAGGAGTATGAGGAATTTGATGCCACAGGGGGACTTTATTCCCTAGAGGAAGGGGAACTGTTCCAAGACTCTCTGGGGACCAGCAGGAGGGTTGCATTAGTGACCCTGGGTCTGCGTCCGGGGAGGAATCATGGTACCCTGAGGACACTGATAATCTGCTGTCACAATTTTTTGAAATCTTGCACATTGCTCCCCATTGAGCTCCCCCACATTGCTGCTGCTAAGAAGGCTCTCACTGGGCTCCCCTTTGCGTCATCAGATCCCCGATGTCTTTAAACCCCCTGTCAGCTCAAAGGTTACTTTCGGCGGTTCATTGCCTGCTGGAGTCAGGGGTCATTTGTCCAGTGCCCCATCAAGAACAGGATCAGGGGTACTATTCCAATCTCTTCACGGTCCCCAAAAAGGACGGCTCTCTGAGGCCCATTCTGGACTTGAAGGGCCTCAACAAGTTTGTCAGATTCAAACATTTTCGCATGGAGACGCTACGCTCTGCTGTCGGTACCCTTCGCCCGGGCGAATTCATGACCACCGTGGACATCAAGGATGCTTATCTTCATTTGCCTATCTTCCCAGGTCATCAGAGATTTCTGAGGTTCGTGCTGGAGGATCAGCATTACCGGTTTGTGGCCTTACCATTCGGTATCACCTCAGCGCCTCAGGTGTTCACCAAGGTGCTGGCGGGAGTGATGGCTCTGCTACGAACCCAGGGCATTCACATCCTTCCCTACCTGGACAACATCCTCATTGTGGCTCAGTCCTTTCATCAGGCCGAACAGGACACCCAGGTGGTGATCTCCACTCTGTAGTCCTTCGGCTGGGTGATCAATTTCCCCAGGTCTTCACTGTCCCCGTCCTTGGTGAGGTCCCTTCTGGGCATGACACTGGATACCTCTCAGGTCAAGGTGTTCCTTCCTCAGCAGAAGGTGGAGGGCCTTCAGAAGTAGGCACGGGCGCTGCTCTTGTGTCCTCATCCATCTGGGGATGCAGTTGGTGGGCCTGATGGTGTCCTGCTTCGAGGCATTCCCCTTTGCTCAGTTTCACATGAGACCTCTTTCAGTTGCACCTCTTGTCAGTTTGGGATCGGGACCCTGTGTCCCTGGATCAGGAATTTGCTCTGTCTCCTCTGGCCAGGCAGTCCCTTTTGTGGTGGCTGGACTCAAGGAATCTTCTGGTGGGCAGGACCTTCCTGCCCCCGTGCTGGGAAACTGTCACCACGGATGCCATTCTGACGGGCTGGTTGGGCTTTTGGAAGTCCCTACAGTTCCAGGGTGGTTGGGGCCCCCAGGAGGCTCATGCTCCCATCAATGTCCTGAAACTGAGGGCGATCAGGTTGGTTCTGTCCCACCTAAACACACACCTTCGGGGTCGGGCTGTTCAGATCCGCTCAGACAACCAGACGGCGGTTTCCTACATCAACCATCAGGGAGGGACTCGGAGCAAGCGGGCCTTCAAGGAAGTGTCTCTGATACTGTCTTGGGCGGAACAGAATGTCCCCTGCATCTCAGTGGTATACATTCTGGGGGTGGAGAACCAGGTGGCGGACTCCCTGAGCAGGGGGACATCTCGTCTGGGGGAATGATCCCTCAACATGTGTCATTGCTGGGGTCAGCCAGATGTGGACCTGTTTTCGTCCCGTCACAATCACAAACTTCCCAGGTTTGTCTTCCTGTCACAGGATCCTCTGGCCTTCGCCACGGATGCACTGGCAATGCCTTGGATGGAGTTTCGGCTTCCTTATGTGTTCCCTCTGTTCCCTCTACTGGGCAGGGTCATGCGCAAGATTGCCCAGGAGGGGGTGTCAGCCATCATGGTGGCCCCCTGTTGGCCAAGAAGGGTGTGGTTCACAGACGTCGTGCAGTTGGCAGTAGACCAGTACGTCTTGCCCAGGGATCCAGATCTTCTCACTCAGGGACAGCTACGCCATCCCAATTTACAAACGCTGGCTTTAACAGCTTGGCTGCTGAAACCTACATCTTGACAGAGGGGTTGCCTGCCTCTGTTGTGGATACCATGATTCGGGCTAGGAAGAAGTCCTCGTCCTTTATCTATTACAGGGTCTGGCATGCTTACATTGCCTGGTGTGAGTCCAAGTATCTTCCCTGTCGGGTTTTTTCCATTCCCAGGATTCTGGAATTTTTGCAACATGGTTTGGATTCTGGCCTTCAACTAAGTACCCTCAATGGCCATGTTTCAGCTCTGGCAATTTTTTTACAAAGATCCTTTGCCAACCACCAGTTGGTTAAAACCTTTTTTTCCAGGGTGTTACTCATGTGCGTCCACCTCGTAAGCCTATGCTACCAGTATGGGACTTGAATCTGGTGTTGTCTGCTCTGCAGGGTCCTCCCTTTGAGCCTATCTGTGGGGCTGCTTTGCTCATTCTAACTCTTAAGGTAGCCTTTTTGGTGGCTATCACTTCTGTAAGGCGAGTTTCTGAGCTGGCGGCGCTTTCCATCAAACCTCCTTATTTTGAGAGGCATCAGGATAAGGTGGTGTTTCGGCTTAAGCCAGATTTCTTGCCTAAGGTGGTGTCTGCCTTTCATCTCAATCAGGACATTGTCTTGCCTTCATTGTGTCCTAATCCTGCTATTTCCAAGGAGCGGACACTGCATTCTCTGGATGTGCTCAGAGCTCTGAAGTCGCTACTGAGCCTTTCAGGAAATCTGATGCTCTTTTTGTTCTCACTTCTGGAATTAGGAAGGGTTTGCCTCCGGCTAAATCCAGCAAGTAGATCCGTCAGGCGGTGTTTCAAGCCTATTCTGCTAAGGGGACCTCCCTTTAGAATTACTGCTCATTCCACTGTTGAACAAGTTTGCAAGGCCGCTACTTGGTCTTCTTTCATACTTTTTCCAAGTTTTACAAGGTTGATGTTAAGGCCTCAGCGGATGCTGCTTTTGGCCACAAGGTGCTTCAGGCGGTAGTGACTTGAACTGCTGGCTGTTACTCATTGGGGATCCCACCCTATTTTTGGATACTGCTTTTGGATGTCCCAACTGTTATGAATACCGAAGCAGGCCGTGCCATGCAATAAAGAAAAAAGCAATTCTGTGAGTACTCACTTATAGAATTGTTTTTGTTCTTGCATGGCACGGCCTGCTTCGACCCACCCTTGTTATCGTTATTCTTGGTTGCCTCTTTATGGTGATTGTTCCAAGTTAATTGGGGTTTTTTACCTTTTTTACATTTTTTACCTTTATTCTCTCCCGGCTTCTTGTCTCATTGCTTGTCTACGCTGGGAACTCTATGGTTAATCCCGTTTTTATAGGGGGCCGGGAGATGCCACAGCTTTCTGCAGTACCACTGCCCCACCTTGTGGCGGAATAACCCAACTGTTATGAATACCAAAGCAGGCCTTGCCATGCAAGAACAAAAACAATTCTACAGGTGAGTACTCACAGAATTGCTTTTTTGTTTTTCTTATGTTAGAAAATGTGTATTTTATGGAAGCAGTTGTTCCTAGCTGCAATCTGTTGCCACTGGCAAGTCTGTACACCAAAAAGAGAGATGTAAGTTCACTGTGTGTACAGGATTCACTGCTTCTGTAAAAACAATTATTTTCTAACATAAAAAAAAATTGAATAAAACTCTTTCACCTTGAGGACAACATTTTGGCACAAAATAAACACTCATATACTATATATACATCATCTAAACTGAACTTTCCCTTTAAGGGTGAGCTTTCAAGGCAAATAGGTCCTCTTTGTCAGACATGATGTTAAATATAAGGAATAGAAAAAAAGATGTTTATAAAAAGCAGGACAGTTAAGAAGTTAAACAGGTCAGCGGTATCAAGTTATTTACAATAAGCCTGGCCTAAAATGCAAGTTTGTGAGGCGAGAAAAAGCCACATTTCGATCTTGTTATCTGTTCTCTACCAGAGAAGAATTTACAACCTTAGAGACAGACAAACCCAGATTTACATTGTAAGATCCACATAAATATTTAGACCACATTGTGAGTTATGAAATGTTTGCATTCATTTGTATTCCCATTCCATCCTCTCTCTCTGTGAGAGGATGGAATGGGAATACAGAGCAACCACCTTCAGGTCTCCCAATGAGCGTCCGGCTTTGATAGAAGGGGGAACTGCAATGTCTGTCCTTCTGCTATTAATACTGAATCAGTATGAACTAAGTAATGCAAAATGATTGCGGCACACATTTCATATGTTACAATGTGGCCTGAATATTAATGCAGGTTGTATGACACTGTGTCTCCAAGTTTGTCTGTCTCTAAAGCAGAGAACAGATAACAAGATAGAAATATGGACTCTTTCTGCCTCACAAACTTGCATTTTATGTTCTGGCTAATTGTAAAAAAGTTGATCACACTGACCTGTTCATCTCATCAATTGTTCTGCTTTTTTATTATGCTTTTTTATGGCTTTATTTTTTTTTTACATATTTTGATGTCCACTGGTTCTATTTGAATAAAAGTCTGTGACTTCCTTGTATATACAAAAGGTATCGCCTCTTCCCTTTTCCCTGGTTCATTCTTCTTTGATGCCCCCTGCTGGTTTGGCAGCAGAAGAGGGAGCTAAGTAGAATAACAGGCTGGCTCCAGACAGGAATCTTTGGGAACAGAGGTAAGTCTATAAATTGCTTTTTTGCCAAGCAATTTTACACCATATATATGTTTAACTGTGATTTTTGCAGGAATTTCTAGTGATTTGCAGGATTTTTTCAGCAGGATTTGGGCCTTAACAATGGAAATGTTATATATATATATATATATATATATATATATATATATTTTTTTTTTTTTTTTTTTTTTTTAATGAAACTTTTTCAAGAAAACCATATTGCTTGTAAAAACCCCACTCCTCAAGATTACAACAGTGCCAAATATGTATCGGCAGACACCTGTTCCTGCTCAGGAGACACCCTGACCTGAAAACCTTTCAGGCTTGATGAGTTTTTAAAATACAACTACTATGTGTATCTTGCAGTTAACTTGTAATAACTATCAAGGGCTAAAGCGGACCAAAACCCACTGAACTTGTAAGATACATTTGTCCAAAGCCCCTGACGATATTCCCTTCTTAGGATGTATAACTAAAAATCTATATTTTTGCTTTTCGACTTGTCCTGGAACATTTTTTTTTGCTGTGATGAGATGGCAGGTGATCAGTCATTGAATAGACGTGAAAATGGCATCATTGCAACACACAACAGTGGCAATGAATGGAGGAGGCGGAGCTTTACAGCTAAAACAGGGGACATTTTCTGGAATTAGAGTGAAGCAGGAGCAGTGAAAATTGGCAAAAAGTACTCTTCGCAGAAGGAGCAATTCAAGTGATGCTAGTTAAAAATGTGGTGTTTGGTCTGCTTTAAGCTCTTAGAAATTAAAAAAAAAAAAACCTAACTGGGGTCTTCCCTCTCCAGCAAAACCAGGCCAGGGGCCAGGGGGGCTGGTAGACCAGGGCTCGGAGGCAGAGCGGCCAGCCACTAGCCCTAAAGGCTACCAGCCCACATTGCCCACACGGGCACCAGGCTCTTCTGCACACCTCTGGACTTTGGGGATGCAGGTAATCAGGCAGGGGGTTTTGGCAAGTCACCCACTTGCCTACAGGTGACTTGCCAGTCCCTTCTGTCCTTTAAACTGGTATATGTCTTACAAAAGGTCAAGTAAATGTAAACAAATCTAGGATTAGTCAAATCCTAGGAGAGTTTAGAGCCTTCTAGGTAAAATACCTAGCTTAGTATATTCTTAGTTTAATTTAAAACATATTCAAATGTATTAAGAAAATGTATTAAAAACAATCAATGAGGATGATTATTTGGTAATATAAGGTCCACCAGCAGTGTGCCTTATGGATTGCAACCTGCATCTCGGTGAGCTTTTTAAAGAAATATGATGTCTCTCACAAAATTCAGGTACAGGTGATATTTTGGTGGTAAAAATGGAACAAAAACCTTTTGTTGCACTTTTTCCTGTGCTAAAATTAAAAAGCATCAAGTTGCAGTTTGCAATTCACACCACAAGGCACACCCAAAGTGCACCATGAGTGTGTATGAGTGCTTTACCAAATAATAAGCATGACTCTCTTTCATTACTCTTTTTTTTACAACACTACTTACCCCTTTCCATTGCTGGAGGCTGTACGATGCTGTCTGATCCCTGCTGTCTTCAGTCAGCAGTGAGCGGCTAAAGCTGGCAGCAGGGCTCAGAGGATCTGTGCCACTGTGGAGAGGGCTCTTTTTTACCAGCAGTGAGTGAGCTGACGTTAGCTCCCATCTTCAGTGTAAAATGCCCCTCCCTGTGGCGGGGGAGAAGAGCTGCCGGGAGCCAAGCATGAGACAGAGAATCTGTGTCTTCTGTCCTGCTAAAGACACTGGCCCAAGGATCAGAGACCCTCAGGGCTGAGGACATCCCCTTAAAGGGGAGTCAATGCCAGGCACCAGACATCTCACAGAGCATAGTGTGTATGCTAGGCTAAATGTATGCCCCCCCCCCCCCTCTGCAGAGGCCCACTCTATGAATGCAGTGTCTCACACCCCTATTGGTAGATGTGTGCAGGCAATTCTGGGTCCCCTGTTAGACGAAGCTTCAAGAGGAAAAGGCGAGTATCAGTTCAGTAAATTCAGGGCTCATTGGTGGTGGAAGAGGGGTCTATCCCTGGTGAGGTCGGCCATGCACCCAGCTTGTGCTACGTTCATGGTGGCTACAGCAGGCAAGGTCTGGAAGAAGCAGCAGAGGAGGCGTTTGTGACATGGAGGTTCGCGTTCCTCTGCACTTCGCTCAAACTCCTTCGCTATGGAGGTCTTCAAATACATGGTACCTTCCACGATCAGGCAGGGCATGCGTCTCCTTGGCCTGATGGAGTCTACCATCGAGGCAGTTCCGTACGCCCAGTTCCACTCTAGGCCTCTACAAATGCTACAAATGGCGCAGGACCGTGCAGACATTGGACTGCCGCTTTGTATTGATGGACAATGAATGGCTGGACCAACAGTCGCTGCCAGTGGGACGGTCTTTCCTGCTAGTGGGTCATCCTGACCACAGACGTAAGTCTGATGGGTTGGGGTGGTGTTCTGGACAACCAGACTGTTCAGGGTGTCTGGGACCAGTGGGGGTGCAGGGAGAAGGTGGACCAGGGTTAATGGTTCCTTCACCAGGACATGTTTCAAGCCCTCTGCGACCAGTGGGGAGTGCCGGAGATGTACCCCTTCAAATCTCGGCACAATTGGAAAGTCCAGAGGTTCGTGAACAGGGTGTAAGACCTAGCCATGGCAGTCGGCACACTGGCCATTCCCTGCTCAGAGTACAGCCTGCTATAAGCATTCCCGCCACTGCCACTTCTGGGTCGCGTGTTAAAGAAGGTGAACTGCAAGCAGATTCCTATCATCCTGATTTCTCCACACAGGCCCAGAAGGGTGTGGTTTACGGATCTGGTCAGCCTGGTCATGGAGCCCCCTTGGCGACTCCCTAACACCCAGATCTTCTGCAACAGGCTATGGCACCCCAATTCTCCATCGCTGGCTTTAGCGGCTTGGCTGTTGAGGCCAGCATATTGGAGGAGAGGTGTTTGTCCATCGTGGTAATTCGGATCTTGATTTGAGCAGGGAAACAGTCATCCTCAATTGACTACAGGACTTGAAGGGCCTTTGTGTCCTTAAAGGCCAGGTCTCAGCCTTGTTCATTTTTTTCCAACGGACAATTGCAAAGCAGGTTAATCCGCACCCATTTCGGTGCTGCATGAACACAAAGGGGTGTTTCATGTGAAGCAGGATTTTTTGTTCAAGGTGGTCTCTTCCTTCCATCTTAATCAGGAGATAGTGCTACCCTCCTTGTGCCCACGCCCCACTCGCCATAAGGAGCGGCTCCTGCATTCCCTCTATGTGGTCAGGGCATTAAAGCATTACTTGTGATTCCAGAAGGACCAAGGAGGGGCCTGGTGGCTGCAGGTGACTTAGGCAGGTGGTCATCAACCTACCCCTGCAAGAGGAAGGAGTCGTCCTTCCGGGTCACCACTCACTCCCCCAGGGCGATTGCCACCTCTTGGGCTTTCCAACACCAGGCGTCGGCAGAACATGACTTGCAAGGCGGCGACCTGGTTGTCTCTCCACACCTTCACCTAGTTTAACAGATTTGATGTCAGGGTATGTGTCGATGCTGCTCTGGGGCGTAAGATGTTGCAGACAGTGCTGAACCCCTCTCCAGGGTCTATGCTTAAGGTGTCAGTGCAGTTGTTCTTGGTTAGGTTGACATAGTCGGCTGTTGACTGTTCTGGTACGGTACCGCCCTTATTGAGCTTGCTTTGGGAGGTCCTACGCGTTGCTACTGGTGGTGCCCTGGAATGAAAGAGGACGAGAAAGAAAATTTACCAGTGAGTACACAAATTCCTTTTTTCTGCCTGGACATAGATTTTAATTAGATTAATTGCATTGCTTAATCTGGAGTCTTTCAGTCTCCAGGGCCAGCCAAAAGGGGGTAGTTGGTCCCCTTTGAAGGAAGCGGCCTGGGGCCGGAGGGTTGCAGGTTCGTTTCCCAGCCAGAAAATCACAAATTTGCCATTGTGAGGGTCCCTTCAGAAGTAAATTAATTTGGGGGACCCTGAAAAATGAGTAAGCAGAAGGGAACAAGTTCTATAGAGTTTATTAGTGCTGGTGAATGAAAAATGCTGCCCCCACAGCCAGCAGAAAGCAGCCTAATTTAAAGCAGACCAAAACCCACATTTTTAACTAGCATTCCCTGCATTGTTTCCCCCATGAAGAGTACCTTTTGGCAATTTTCTATGCTCCTGCTTTACTCTGCTCCCCACTAATGCTGCTTGTTTTATCTGTAAAACCTGGCCTCCTCCATTCATTGCCACTGTAGTGTGTCACACTATGCAATGACTCATATTTTGCAATCTTACAGAGTGGGACAGCAAATAAAAATGGTGTCCTAGGCGAAAATATCAATGTATAGGTTTACACCCAAGATAGGGTGTATTGGCAAATGTATTTCACAACCTCTGTGGTTCGCTTTAACCCTTTGCCTGGAATGACCCTTTAAAGGACAGTCCAAACAAAAGGCAGTTACCTGCCACCCCTCAGATACCACAGTGCCCTGTGGGCTGCACAGTTCTCTCCTTTCTCTCTCAGTCACGGGGAGGCTCTTGACCAGTCTTTGGATGCCAGTCAATGGCTGTGCCCAAGTGTCCAGCTGCAGGAACCCGCCAGGTCCAGGGAGAAGCGAGCCAGAAACCACAGGAGAGGAGCCTGCTGAACTTTGTGGGACAGAGCCTGCAAGCTGATGTGCAGTTTTCTCTTTTTTTCTGCCTGGATATTTTAATTTAGACTTTTTTATGATTTATGTTTTTAATTAGATTATGGGAGTAATTTAAGAAAAGATAGCACCAGGTAGCGCCTGGTGAACGCTGGGCGCTGTATGAGAAACCACATTTAAGAAAGAGATTCTGGTGAGCGCCTCTAACAACGCCATTTAGCATCACATGTATTAATTCAGGCAGCTCAGCGTATAGCGCCGGCGCTCTAGGTTCAAGAGTGCCAAGTATTACCTTTCACTCAGTGTTGCTCTGCCATACATTTCAATAGGGTTTCATTTGGTTGTGTTAAAAAAGCGTGTTTGGCAATTTTTAAAAAAAAATTTTGTTCAAATCATTGTGTGACCTCTCCTGGCTGCAAATAAACACTTTTATACATTTTTTTGACTTTTTATATCTTTATGCAGAATTGTCATTTCAGGTCTAGCACTAAAGTGTTAATGTCACAGTGTTAAAACATGTCATTCCATGTGTTTTCGCTTTGTTACAGGTGGATATGTGTTCAAAAACAGACTTTGATCACACAGCGTCTGGCGCTCTATGCTACAGCGCCCAGCTTTAGAACGGCGACGCTGCGTGTGTAGCTTTTTTTTTAAGTATGGTGTTGAGCGCCGAGTGCCGGACGCAATGAGCTGACGCTACCTCTCGCTCGCTAGGTACTGTTGTTAAAGCGCTCAACACACATCACACTCATCAATGCCGGCCAGGTTACTACAGCGACCGAGACACTAGGTTACAGCGCCCGATACCTGCTTACAGCATCTAAGTGCCGCTACACAGACCCTCACATGCCGATACCTGGCGCTAGTAGTAAATCAGCCTCTAATTGTAACTATTTAATGAAAAAATATACAATAATATTAAGTGACAGCAGTTTTATGTGGCTTCATTAGCAATACAGGCTGCACTTGTTGCCTGTGTTGGCCAGGGTGAACATTAGATTGCAAGCTTCTGTGCTGTACATGGACAGCTGTGGGTGCTTTTGCGTTCCTATTTAAACACACACTCATCAATATTAGACGCAGGGACGTCACCAATTAGCCAACCTGTCGATCTCTACAATCTAGAAATCATTTTTTTTTAAAGTGATACTGGTAAAAAAAAACGTCACTTGTTATTAACTGTTTATTTCACACCTTTTCCATATCAGCCCTTCCACCCGCATCAATAAATGTGACATCACAATGAAATGCTGCATTGTAACGCAATCATGCAAGGTTCTAACAACAATTACTGGAAAGCAGGGCTGGTCTTGTGAACATTTCATGAACTCTCAATTGTTTTATTCCATAATTACTAAACAATCCTCCTTTTAAATTTTTTTTTTTTTAAATGTTGCAACAAAACAGATGTCAGTGACAGCGGCGACGTTCGAAAGTTTAATCTGCTTTGAAGTGGCCCCCCTTCCCCTAATGGCTGTAAAGTGAAAGAAAATGTCTTCCTATTACTTAATTCAGTCCTAGAAAGGAGGCTTGGTAAAAAGCCCACGGATTTCGCCCAAAGTGTGACAGAGTCCTCTTTGTGTTTGCTTATCCTCTGCTGTCACACACTTTAATTCGCTTCTCTTTATCAGCCATTCAAAACTTTCTTCATTGACATTCAATAAGGTTCAAACTGCAGAAAAAAAAAAAACTGGTTATTTTTTGAGATATTCTTCCCAGTAGCCTTGGCTGGGTGTCCATTCAAGGGTGGGAGTTAACTCTTTTGCCCCCAGGCGCCTCTGCTGGTCCCTCGCCTGAGGCTAGGGAGGGCTGCAGGTGCAGGGCTGGTTTTCTGGCCCTTAGAGCACATAATATGGCCATTTTATCCGCCGCTTATCCATCTTCTCAGCGTCAGTCCATCAATTATGCAAAGAGGTGGCTTTTTTGTGCTCTAATAGCCCATATCATTATTAATATGTATTACCTGTTAAACAGATTTATATATACTAATACTCTCTAAATGAATATATTACGGGAGGCTCCCGGAGGAATAGTGCTTATTGGCTGATTGTGGCGTGTGAAACGTATCGCGTGCGCGCCGCTTAATCTGGGCACAATGTATCGACTCTGCACCCCAAACACAATCGGGGGGTTTTATCTGCCGTACACAAAGTAATAATAATGATATATTATTATAATTATTGTTCATTTATAGAGCGCCATCCTCCTCCAAAGCGCAGTACAAGACAGGGCAAAACAAATATACCTAAAAGGCTATTATTATCAAACGCAACAAATACAAGTTGGTAATGAAGTACAATAGGAGGGAGGGCCCTGCCCTTGCTCCCCTTGTGAGATTAGCATCACTAATGACTGCAGGAAGCCATTTATTCTCAAATAATAATAATAATAATAATGACACACTATAACACTATGACCATTAATGACAGCAGGCAGCAATTTATTCTCAACTAATACTAAAATAATACAAATATTTATAGTACATTGTGCCACTACATCCTTAATTGAGTACAGAAATACATTTATTTTCAATAATAATAACAATAATACTACTAATAATGGCACATTGTACCACTACACCCACTAATGACTGCAGGAAGCCATTTATTCTCAATCATTTATAATGACACACTGTACCACTGCGACCACTAAAGACAGCAGGAAGCTATTTATTCTATACTAATAATAAAATAATAAAAATGTTAATGGTACACTGTGCCACTACAGCCACTAATGAAAGCAGGAAGCCATATATGCTCAATACTAATATTTCCACAATGTACCACTACAGCTACTAATGACTGCAGGAAGCCGTGGAATATGATAGCGCTTTATAAATAAACAATAATAAGAATAATTTATTGTCGACTAAAAATAATAATTAACTAATAATAAAAAAATATAATAAGGGCACACTGTACCACCATAGCCACTAATAACAGCAGGAAGTATTTTATTGAATAATAATAATAATAATCAACTAATAATAACAATACAAATGATAATAATGGCACACTGTACTACCAGAGCCACTAATATGAGAGGAAGTCATTTATTCTCAGCAATGCCTGATGAAAACAAACAGCTGTGTTTGAAAGCCTGCTCACACTAGCTGGCCTAATGCACTAAGCTTACTCTTTGCAGCCAGCCCTTCCACTTGCCATGATAGTAAGAATAATAATGCTAATAAATCTAATACAACTATTAATGACAATAAAGACAACATTTTGCATCTTGTGGGTTTAGTAATTAATATTAGTCTTGGTCAAAGTAATATAATTATTTAATTGTAAACACTATGGTAGGTCCCAATATGTATCTCCTTATCAATGTATATGTTGCATGCTGACTGTGTATTATATGTGTATGATTTGTTTTAGCTGATGTGTATTCTCTACCTTGTACAGAGCCACAGAAGACGATGGTGCTTTACAAATAAACAATAATAATGGCTAATTAACAAAAATGAGTGCATGCTGAAGAAACCTCCTGCATACTGGAAGCTTGCTCTCTATTGTGTCACCTAATAAAACAGATCCAAAATAACTATAATCTTACCATTATTAATAGCAGTAATAATGTTATCATCTTTAGACAAATTAATATGAGTATGCTTATTTAAAATTATAATATTATTATTAGTATTAGTAGTAGTTACTAGTAGTAGTAGTAGAAGTGGTTGTATTATCATTATTATGAAAAGTAGACACTTTAGTCATGAATTACTATTTCTTTTACATACTTCAGTAGCACAGGGCTTGCCTTGGTATGCTTCATTATGCTCCTAAATTTATACACACACTTATAAAGAAAAAAAAACCTTTTTAATTAAGAATAACAATTTAGGGACTATTAAATAATATCCTTATATATGTTACATATAGAAACTGGTGAATGGCGAGTGAACAAACAATTACTAAGAAAAAAAATAGAAATACCCTTTTACATTTTGATACACATATTATTGCAACCTCCTTATGTTACCAAAACTTAAGAAAAAAAAGGTATTTAAAAAAAATACAAAAATAGGTAAAAGAATATGCTATGTAAATAACAACACATACACACACACACACACACACACACACACACACACACACACACACACTCTGGAAATACTTTACTATTTCCACCAGTGAAGTTTGTATCAATATGTATAGTTATTATTATTATTATTATTATATTAAACAACACCTGAGTCGTGGGTGGGTATTTGGTTCAGTCACCTAAGACTGCAATTTAAAATGAATACAAATGTACATTTATAATGTTTCTCACCCTCTGGAGCAGTTAAGCACTTAAGAGTAAAATCAGGTGTGGGCAAAGTATAGATGGTAGGAGATCAGGTCAGTCTGCAACCTTTTTACCATGTTGAAAAGGCTCTTGCTGGAAATGATTTGATAAGCTGGTTCTTAGTATGTATTCCTTAGTGGTCCTCGCACAGTAAGCTGCCTCACAGGGACCAAGAAGTGAGCATGGCCACAATATAGGACTGCACTTGCACAGTGATGTCTGAACAAGTCATAGGACCACAGAGAGTGATGGTGGCTCACCCCACTGGTGGCAGCAGTGTGCATTCTCATCTATGTTCATTCATCCATCGATTTAGCCTAACAACAAGTCTTACAAATACCTATTGTCAGGATATTTTTGAAAAATGTTAAAATAGAGCAGGAGGAAGAAAGAAAGGGAGAAATTCAAAAGGCAGGAAGGAAGGAAAGAAGTAAAGTAGCAAAAGAGATAGAGGAGAAAAGGAAGGAAAGAAAAGAAGGAGGTAGGATAAAAGTGTGGGAGAATAGAAGGAGGGATTAAGAGTGAGTGGAAAAGAAAAAAAAGGAGGGACGAACAGATGAAAAAGAAAGAAGAAAGCGTGACGTAAGAATGAAAGGTATAAAAAGAAAGAAATAGAAAAAGAAAAAGAAAGAGGAAGGAAAGGAAGGGTAAAAAAAGGATAGCAGAGGTGGAGGGAAGAGACATGAGAAAAGCATGGGAGGAAGGAGGGAAGGAGGAAAGAAAAAAAGGATGAAGAAAGAATGGAAGAACGAAATAAAAATGAATAAATAGAGGGATGAGAAAAAAATAGCAGGGAAGGAAGGATAGAAGAGAGCATGGAAGAAAAAAAGAAAGACTAGAGGGATAGAGAAAAATGAAAGGAAAAACCTAGGAAAGGAAGAAAGAAACATAAAGAGAGGGCAATAAAGAATGAAAGAAAAGATAAATAAAGAAAAGAAAGAAAAGAAAGATAAATAAAGAATGGGAAGGAAGTATGGAAGAAAGAGTGAAAGAAAAGAAAATAGAGAGATGGAGAAGAGAAAAAGGATTGCAGAGACTAAAGAATGGCAGGATGGGCGAAAGAGAAAGACAAGGAAGGAAAGAAGATAGAGAAAAGAAGAAAAGAAAGTAATAAGGGAGGAATGAAAAAAATGTAAGAAAGCAATTGGGAGAACGAAATAAAGGAACGAATTAAAACGAAGTTGGGGTGAACAGAAGAAGGGGTACACGAGAGGGAAGGGATGAAGGGACACGGGCGATGCTACAGGTGGTGTCGGGAGAATAGTAGCTGCCAGTGTTGGTAGGGGCTCGGAGCATGGAATGGGGGGGGGGGGGGGGGAGTGGAGTCTATTCTGCACTTCATTTAGTTAACAAGTGGAATAATGGGGGAAGCGTGCGGGGGGCGCGCGGGGAAGGCTCCGGGCGGCTATATAAGGGGCGGCCAGCGGCTTCAGCACCACACTAGCGGCCAGCACCCTGCAGCACTCTCCAGCACCCTGCAGCACTCTCCAGCACCCTGCAGCACCCCAGCACTCTCCAGCACTCTCCAGCACCCCAGCACCCTCCAGCACTCTTTTGCACCCTGGGATATGCCCAGAGCAGTGTAAGGAGCAGCCCGCACACCCGCCGCCGCCATGCCTCGCTCCTTCTTGGTGGACTCGCTGATCCTAAGGGAGAGCAGCTCGGAGAAGAAGGACGAGCCCCGGGCTCCCGTGTTCCCGTTCAGCATGGCGCCCTCCCTGCACAGTCTCTCCGGCTGCCACTCCCGCAAGGCCGGTCTGCTGTGCGTGTGCCCGGTGTGTGTGGCCGCCGCCGCCCCGCTGCACCCGCCGCCGCCCGCCATCCCCATCCTCAAGGCTTCCTTCTCTGCCTTCGGCTCCCAGTACTGCCCGCCCGCCGCCGCCCTGGGGCGCCCCGGCTCCTCTCCGCTCAGCCTGGCACATCCATCCGCCCTGTACCCCGCAGCCTGCCCGGTACCCGACCCTCGACACTTCCACTGCATCTCTGTGGGTGAGTACCGCTACCTGCCTTTATCATCATCACCCCATCATCATCACTCAGCATCACCCCATCATCATCATCACCCCATCATCATCATCATATGATGTGCATGCTTTTTGTATTTATTTTCTCATCTCACTCTTGGCACCAAAGCCATCAGGTTAGCACTTAAATAAAGTTTTGGGTTGCAGTTTAGGCACTTGGTCCCTAAAAGTTTTGCTGTTACTGGTGTATAGCCTCAGTCCATAGCGCCCATAAGAGGGCAACAACAGAGGGGCACACAGGTGAGAGAGGGGACAGGAAAGAAATGCACAGCAATGAGGAAAAAGAGCGAACTTAAAAGGGGGAGCAAAAAAGGAAGAGATGGAGGAAAGAAAGTAAGAAACAAGCGATAGATAACAAAAAGAAATAGATAGATAGATAGAAAGAAAGAGAAAGAAACGAACTAATGGATGAGTAGATGATAAGCAGAGACAGAGAAAGAAAGTAATAGACACCTAAAATAGAGAAAACATTAGAGAGAGAGAAAGATAGAAAAAGGAGAAACATGCTACATATAAGTGATAGAGATGTATAGAAATAGAAATACAGAAATAGATAATTGATAACTAGAGGTGGTCGATCAATAGATAGAGTAGATGATAAATAGACAGATAGATCATAGATAGTCAGAATACAGAGATACAGACACTTAATAGAGGTGATAGAGAGAGAGATTTACATAGACTTCTAGATATGAGACAGAATAGATAGATAGATAGATAGATAGATAGATAGATAGATAGATAGATAGATATTTAGAAATGACAGAAGAAAGTAAAAGACTATATAGATATAGGTTTATTGACAGAGATAGACAGACAGAAATAGATAGATAGATGATAGATAAATCAATAAACAGAGATAGAGATGGATATACAGATAGATATACAGAAATAGATAGATAGATAGATAGATAGATAGATAGATAGATAGATAGATAGATAGATAAATAGATAGATAGATAGATAGATAGATAGATAGATATAGATGAATGGATAAAAATAGAGATAAATAGAGAGAGAGATACATAGAGATAGATAGATAGATATAAATAAATAGATAGGCAAATATTTGGTTAGATAGACAGATAGATAGATAATAGATGAATATATAGAAATAGAGATAAATAGATATAAAGATAGATAGATTCAGGCAAATATCAATATAGAATAAGAAACACATGGGGGCAGTAGGAAGGTTGAAGAGAGGAGAGAAAGAGAAAGCAGCACTACAAAGCCCAGCATCCCACATACAACACATCATATCCATTTAGTATTGCTAGTGATTTGGATGTTGTTACATAGAAATGACGTAAGATAATATTATGACAAAATACTGTCTGTGTGTTAGAATGATTGCAGGCTTCCCTTTAGTACATAGCCCTGAGGGTTTCAGTGTTAGGTGTGGGAGCTGCATGGAGTTAGTGGGCAGTGGTTATTTATTTCTGCATGGAGTTAGTGGGCAGATGTCATTTATTCCTGCATGGAGTTAGTGGGCAGTGGTAATTTATTTCTGCATGGAGTTAGTGGGCAGTGGTAATTTATTCCTGCATGGAGTTAGTGGGCAGTGGTAATTCGTTCTCCTGCATGGAGTTAGTGGGCAGTGGTAATTTATTTCTGCATGGAGTTAGTGGGCAGTGGTAATTTATTCCTGCATGGAGTTAGTGGGCAGTGGTAATTCGTTCTCCTGCATGGAGTTAGTGGGCAGTGGTAATTTATTTCTGCATGGAGTTAGTGGGCAGTGGTAATTTATTCCTGCATGGAGTTAGTGGGCAGTGGTAATTTATTTCTGCATGGAGTTAGTGGGCAGTGGTCATTTATTCCTGCATGGAGTTAGTGGGCAGTGGTAATTCGTTCTCCTGCATGGAGTTAGTGGGCAGTGGTAATTATTTCTCCTGCATGGAGTTAGTGGGCAGTGGTAATTTATTTCTGCATAGAGTTAGTGGGCAGTGGTAATTTATTTCTGCATGGAGTTAGTGGGCAGTGGTCATTTATTCATGCATGGAGTTAGTGGGCAGTGGTAATTCGTTCTCCTGCATGGAGTTAGTGGGCAGTGGTAATTTATTTCTGCATGGAGTTAGTGGGCAGTGGTAATTTATTTCTGCATTGAGTTAGTGGGCAGTGGTAATTTATTTCTGCATGGAGTTAGTGGGCAGTGGTCATTTATTCCTGCATGGAGTTAGTGGGCAGTGGTAATTCGTTCTCCTGCATGGAGTTAGTGGGCAGTGGTAATTATTTCTCCTGCATGGAGTTAGTGGGCAGTGGTAATTTATTTCTGCATAGAGTTAGTGGGCAGTGGTAATTTATTTCTGCATGGAGTTAGTGGGCAGTGGTCATTTATTCCTGCATGGAGTTAGTGGGCAGTGGTCATTTATTTCTGCATGGAGTTAGTGGGCAGTGGTAATTTATTCCTGCATGGAGTTAGTGGGCAGTGGTAATTTATTCCTGCATGGAGTTAGTGGGCAGTGGCAATTCTTTCTCCTGCTTGGAGTTAGTGGGCAGTGGTAATTTATTTCTGCATGGAGTTAGTGAGCAGTGGTAATTCTTTCTCCTGCATGGAGTTAGTGGGCAGTGGTAATTTATTCCTGCATGGAGTTACTGGGCAGTGGTAATTCTTTCTCCTGCATGGAGTTAGTGGGCAGTGGTCATTTATTTCTGCATGGAGTTAGTGGGCAGTGGTCATTTATTTCTGCATGGAGTTAGTGGGCAGTGGTCATTTATTTCTGCTTGGAGTTAGTGGGCAGTGATCATACTTTCTCCTGCATGGAGTTAGTGGGCAGTGGTAATTTATTTCTGCATGGAGTTAGTGGGCAGTGGTCATTTATTCCTGCATGGAGTTAGTGGGCAGTGGTAATTTATTTCTGCATGGAGTTAGTGGGCAGTGGTCATTTATTCCTGCATGGAGTTAGTGGGCAGTGGTAATTTATTCCTGCATGGAGTTAGTGGGCAGTGGTCATTTATTTCTGCATGGAGTTAGTGGGCAGTGGTCATTTATTCCTGCATGGAGTTAGTGGGCAGTGGTAATTTATTTCTGCATGGAGTTAGTGGGCAGTGGTCATTTATTCCTGCATGGAGTTAGTGGGCAGTGGTAATTTATTCCTGCATGGAGTTAGTGGGCAGTGGTCATTTATTTCTGCTTGGAGTTAGTGGGCAGTGGTAATTCTTTCTCCTGCTTGGAGTTAGTGGGCAGTGATCATACTTTCTCCTACATGGAGCTGTGGCAGTGGCATGTATCAGCAGACACCTGACTAATGTCTTCTTCTCTCTTTGCCCCCCACAGACACATCCCCCAGCATGCTGGGCAGCAGTAAGCGCATGCGCACAGCCTTCACAAGCACACAACTACTGGAGCTAGAGCGGGAGTTCGCCGCCAACATGTACCTGTCCCGCCTGCGACGCATCGAGATCGCCACTTACCTGAACCTTTCTGAGAAGCAAGTGAAGATCTGGTTCCAGAACCGAAGGGTGAAGCACAAGAAAGAGGCCAAGGGGCCCTCACACCGGGGCAGCCCCCCGGGGTGCAAGTGTGCCGCCTTCCCAGCAGCCAAGTGCCTGGAGGAGGATGAAGAGGAGGACGATGAGCTGGCCCTGTCCCCCTCCATCTCCTCTGACAAGGAGCAGCCCAGCCCCTGAGCACCCCAAAGACACTGTATACAGTGCTCCCCCCACTGGGTGCCAACTGTACTGCCAGCTCTCACAGTGTGAGGGCAAATTGGGCGAGCACCATAGACACTGCCACTCAGGGGTGAAGCTAGCCTCTCTGCTGCCTGTGACGAACTATAGAAAGGTATCCCCCAGTACATGCAGCTCTACACCTCATTAGAGCAAGCCATGGGGTAGGGGGAGGGCCAAGGCTGCTGAGCCACCAATGGTTGAGCTTGTAGTGGTGCCCTGATCTCCACTGGACCACAAATGAGACTTAAAAAGGCTTAAAAAACTTAAAAGAAACACAGATCCAGCAATTGCCACTCCCTGCAGTGCTGCCTGAGGCGGGTTGCCTCACATGGCCTCATTAGAGGTATACCCCTGCTGCCACGCCAGGTCAGCGGCCTCTTTCTGTATCATATTTCTGCCTGTATTGTTTTTGTATATGGAGAGATATTTATTTATTTATGTATGACCAATAAAGGACTCTTTTTCACTTATAACATCTCCTTTTCTGTCAAGCCTGACATCTGACATCATGGTGGTTGGTTGGCCTGCATATGATTGTGCCATGTACATACAAGGGTTGGGTATACAGGGTTCATTTACAACCCTCAAGACTGACATGGGGGGTCTTGATTGTTGACTTGATTGTCTATGGGAATTGTATAATCTGATTATAAGCTGAGTGGCAAGAACACACACGTATCTATAGGAATAAATCAAGGCAACTGGACTTGCTGTGCTATTATTCAACTGTTTTTTTTTCAATTCACATACAGGAATTGTGCAGCAATAAATAGTAACGCCATTGGTTATTCCTTAATGTTTATGGTAGATAGAGGATATGGATTGGAGTTATTATTTATTGCTGCCAGATTCCTGTACAAGTCACTCTGAACTTAGGCCCTTATTCATGAAGGGATAGTAGGCTGTTAAATGACAGGTAGCGACAGGTGAACGCCGGACACGGCACGCAATTACACATTTATCAAGCAGAATCTGTTTAGCGACTGGGATAACGCCATGTAGCGTCTTATTCATCATTTTCACAGCCTCAGCGAACAGCGCCGGTGTTCAGCCTTGCACAGCGCCAGGTATGACCTCTCGCTACCTGACACTCTGCCATACCATCCTTTCCTTCTGTTTAAACTGTGTTTTTGTTTTTTAAATCTCAAATAATTCTTTGACCTCTCCTGGCATTGAATAAGCAGTTTTTTCTATTTTTTTTTATTTTATACATACTTCTTCAGAAATGACATTACAGGTCTGCCATTAAAGTGTTCATGTTACAATGTTGTTACAATGTAATTCCATATGTTTTTGCTTTGTTACTAGTGGATAGATGCAGAAAAACAGACTTTAAACACACCGCCTCCTGCGCTCTGGGCTTCTAACAAGCATTTTTCAGCGCCAGAGATTTGTGAGGCTGTTTTTTTGCTGAATATGGTGTGAGTCGGTCGCTATGAGCAGTCGCTACCATGCGCTCCCATACAGCGCTGTACTGGTCAAATAGCGACTCCTCACAATGTATTCAACATTACTGGACAGCAACTGAGTCGCTATGAAGTAGCGACCCACGGCTGAGCACAGTGACTACTAGCGGGCGCTCTGAAAATGCCGCTACAGACGCTCATCTGTCGCGTTAGTGATGAATCAGCCTCCCCGTCTTATAACTAGCAAAATGTCTTCAAGAAAATAACACTGCAAGTCCAGCTGCCTTATTATTATTATTGTTTATTTATAAAGCACCATCATAGTCTGTGGTGCTGTACAAAGTAGAAATTACAGGGGGGGGGGGTAAAACACTTATAATACAACAATAACAACAGTACATATGATACAGTATTATGAGTTAGACGTAATAGGAGTGTAAGGAAACACATAGATGCTGGACTATAGTGGTGTAACTAAATTGATAGGGCCCTGCCGAGGCCTATACAGTAAACTTGTTTCTTTCTTTTAACTCAATTGGATGCAGTTAGACAACTAATGGCTGAAAAAGCAGAGACAAATGGGAATTCCTTTCTCTAAACGATGCCAAGTGAGCACGAATAAAATAAATTAGATTGAGGAGCAACATTGATGGAGTCCCCTAAACTCTCTTGTAGTTACTCCCCTGCAGTATTACATTGAGATAGCGTGCTTTGCCCATACCAGCTTACAATCTAAAAATTAGATTTATTTAAACAAACAAATAATATTAAAATGATATTAATATAATATGGAATAAAGGGAATCAAATATATATTAAGTCAATATATATATATATATATATATATATATATATATATATATATATATAGAGAGAGAGAGAGAGAGAGAGAGAGAGAGAGAGAGAGAGAGAGAGAGAGAGACATTCAGGGAGGTAGTTTTTTCTCCGAAAAATAATTTTTGAGGGAATGACTATAATATTTGGAGAGAGAATTTAGATATTATTGCAGAATCAACTCTATCCATCATCTTTCCAGCCTTTAATCCCATCTATCAATCATATAGATAGATAGATAGATAGATAGATAGATAGATAGATAGATAATCCTATGGTAAATATTTGAAAAATAAATTGGTAGCCAATCCTTCTGTATGTATGTAACATTTCAAAATCCCCCCTTTCTCTCTCTCTCTCTCTCTCTCTCTCTCTCTCTCTATATATATATATATATATATATATATACACACTGTAATTTTTTTTTTTATTCCTTATTTTTTGGAATGGCTACTCTTACAATCTACAATCATCTGTCTCTCTCTCTCTCTCTCTCTCTCTCTCTCTCTCTCTCTCTCTCTCTCTCTATATATATATATATATATATATATATATACTGTAATTTTTATTTTTTTATTCCTAAAATGGCTACTCTTACTATCTACAATCATCTCTCTCTCTCTCTCTCTCTCTCTCTCTCTCTATATATATATATATATATATATATATATACTGTAATTTTTATTTTTTATTCCTAAAATTATTTTTTGGAATGGCTACTCTTACTATCTACAATCATGTATCTCTCTTTCTTTCTCTCTCTCTCTTTCTCTCTCTCTCTCTATATATATATATATATATATATATACTGTAATTTTTATTTTTTTATTCCTTATTTTTTGGAATGGCTACTCTTACTATCTACAATCATCTGTCTCTCTCTCTCTCTCTCTCTCTCTCTATATATATATATATATATATATATATACTGTAATTTTTATTTTTTTATTCCTAAAATGGCTACTCTTACTATCTACAATCATCTCTCTCTCTCTCTCTCTCTCTCTCTCTATATATATATATATATATATATATATATATATATATATATACTGTAATTTTTATTTTTTTATTCCTACAATTATTTTTTGGAATGGCTACTCTTACTATCTACAATCATATATCTCTCTTTCTCTCTCTCTCTGTGGAGAACCTCACTGGAACATGGAAGATGTCTGCACCTCAAAATGATATCAGGTGTGAGATTTAGATTTTTTTTTGAGACCATAAAGTTGTGAGAATAACACATAAAGGGAAGCCATGGCATCTCCAGTTTTATTACACTGGTTCATGAGGAGAATAAACATATGGCAAATAGGATTTTGTCCCCCAAAAAAAACGCTATTTCCAGTGAAAGGCAATGAGGAGCCATCAAGCTGTGCACCAAAATTGATGTACCTGTATTGCATATTAGTGTAATTGTGTAAATAACGTATGTATAGAGTAGATTAGAACCTCTACACACTGGAGCTTTACAAAACAAATAACAGTATACTTACCTCACCCACTAGGCAGATCATTTATGTGGAAACACCTCCCAATTCTGCTGCCAGCGTGTGCTCTGTGCAGCCTGAGGATCTGCCACATTGGCAACTCGAATTTAAAGTGGACCAAAACCTACAAGATCAGCCCATGAATCTATAAGATTCTCCGGGGTGATTGATTCCCTTCCTCAAGGGCATCCAGAATCAAGATGCCCCGCTGTATGAAACCCCCCAGGTCACCCATAAACTCATCTTCTTTCCCGGTCCAATGGTGCATGCTCTCAACTGGACCAGCAGGCCTCTGTTTTTTAAAATACCCCACATCCCTCTCCTTTCTTTTTTGCATATTTCTTTGTAATGGTCTTTCATCCTTTCCCCTTCTTCATTTTATTTTATTTCACAATCCCTCCATTTTCCTATTTCAATACCCTCTACCTTTTTCATGTCATTTACTCAATCCCTCAATTTTCCTATTTCCATACCCCCTGCTTTTTTCATGTCATTTACACATTGCCTCCATTTTCTCTTGTCACCTTCCTCCTGTCTGCCTCTCTTTTCAGCTTCTTTAGATCTTCCTCATGTTTTACATTCCCTCATCCTTTTCCTCTTTCTTTCTTTCTTTCTTTCTCTCCACTTTTTATTTTTCCCTCTCTCTCCATTTTCTCTTTCTCTTTCTTTCCCTTCTTTTTCTCCTCCACTCTCTTGTTTCCTTACATTTCCCCCATCTCGCTCTTATTTTCACATTATCTCCCTCTTTCTCTTGTTTTATACCTTTGTCATCCTCAATTTTTTGTTATGTTTTCTCCTCCATTCTCTTGTCCACATTCCCACCACCCTCTGTCTTTTCACCTCCTCTTCATATTACATTCCTTTTTCCTTCTCTCCATCTCTTTTCATCTGATTTCTCTCGTTGTTTTTTTCCCTTCTTTTTCTGCTTTCCTTCTATTTTTCTTGCCCCCATCTTTCTGTATCCCTCTTTCCTATATTTCCTCTGCTGCGCGCTTTCCATTTTTTGTGTGTGTGCCTGGGGGGGCGCCATCCTGAGATCCTGCACAGGGCGACACTGACCCTATGGCCCTGGTCGGGCTAACGCACACTGATAGAACTAAAGGACAAGGGGGCCGTGTGACCACATTTGGCTTTTTTTTTGGATGGAGGGAAAGTATAATTCGTATTTATGGGCTAAAACACATATGCATATAATGCTAGAAATCTCTTTTATCAGAATAATGTATTTTAGACAGAAATAGGAATCCCACTTTACTATAGTGAAACATCTGCCTATAATGCGGAAGGTCTCCCACAAAAATGCATTTTTATTGAGAAAGCACAGAAATGTATTCATCTCCTTTATTTTAAATCCTAGACAGAGTTATGCACAGGAAGGGTCATGCTTATTATTTTTGTGAAGCCAGTGTAACTTGCAGTGTGGACTACAACCTACATCTTGGTGAACTTTTTAGTGTTAACACACAAAAATGTTTAATAAAAAATGTGTGTCCTAACTTTCCTTCCAAAATCACTTGTACCTGTGATGAGACATTTTGACAGGTGAGATATAACATATATTCAATAAGGTAAGAATATTTTGGAAGTTTGGAAATTACAGCACCCTATGGGCTATGCTAAAGAATTTGCCAAACATTTCTGCATAGTGTATAGGGTGCTGTTGTTTCAAAATGTTTCAAAAAAACATTGACTGACTGAAATGACACTGAACTACCAGAAAATACTAGGGTGACACAGCAATGACAGCCACTTATTTGCAGAACAGACTCTTTTCTAGAACAGTGGCGAAAACTCCTTATGAACTATGGCACAATGAGAAGCCAAACTCCAAAACAGAGCATTTGAAGGAATCTTTGTTGAATACAGTGATAATGTTAAGGGTTACAGAATCCTAAATCCCAAAACAGACAAGGTTACCATTAGTAACAGCATAACATTTGTTGAAGATCTGAGAGACAATAATAATAACAAAGTGTTTCATACATTTTTAGTTTAATATGAAAGTGTGGAGTGCCCTGGCAGGGCTCTCCTGGTCCAAAAATGTGGTGGTCTCTCATCCAGGTAAAAGCAGCCAGCTGCCAGTGTCCTTACTCGTGAAGTCCGGCCGTAGCCTATTTCACACGGAAAGAATGCTGGATTGTGGGGCTCAGGTAAGTTACAGCTGCTTCCTGCTGCACACTCTGCATAGGTTAAGCTGGTTGATGGGCTGCAGCAGCCCATCAACAAGCTTTATTGGGTTCGGGCCACATGCCGAACTCGAAACATGGACTTCTGGCTGAAGTCCCCATTGGAGTTTGGGAAACCGAACTTGCAAAGTTCAGTATGAACCCAAATTTTACGGTTTGGGTAGCCCAACACTACTGAATTCCTTTTCAAATAGTGCACTAGCTTTGCCATATTTTGCAAGCTTTGCCATATTTTGCAAGCTTTGCCATATTTTGCAAGCTTTGGCCACTAGGGAAGCCTGGGGCTTCTGGAAACTGCTGGAGACTTCTGTAAGGGGCAGACAGGTAACCAGACACTCTCTGCCACCCTGGGGCGAAAACTGTACAATGCTGACTCCTGGGGGTGGACCAGGTGAGGACCAAGCACAGTGCGAGATGGGAATGGGACCCTATATGTCAGGGGCCCCCGATTCGACGTCTTATAAAGAAGCCAATTTTGGAATGTTTTTGGACTGTCTGTTAATTTTAAGAGGATCTGATTCTGTCAGGGCCTCAACAGGATGATACCTCCTTGAAACTTAGTAAGTACCACAGCTATCCTGATTCCAACCCCAATTTGACCCTACCAGGGGCCCGCCTTGTGTGTGTGGATAATTCCACGTGAATTTGTGCGCTGCTTTGTGTTGCTGGGGATTGGCCAGGATGGGGTTAACTCTGCAAAGGGGTGAATTACACAGTCCAGAAACTTGTCTAGGCTTTCATCGTGGTGGGAAAGTTCCCTCCAGAAGAGAAAGGGGTGTGGCCTGGTGAGATGGTGTTGTTGAGCGTGTATCTGGACTTGCAGAGAGAACAGTTTGGCTGGAGAGAGCACTGTGAAGATGTCCCTCTGGGACATTTCTGTGCCGATAGAGGTTGAGAAAGTGGCCTCCTTGGAAGCTAAATGAGGTTTCCCCAGTTTGGGGGAAACTCATAAATTCCCGCTCCCATGAGAGTATACCGTAGACATTGCGGTTTCTCTTGCACCAAAGGCGGTCATCATCTGCCAAACTACCTGAAAAGAGAGGCTGGCTCTGCTGTGTCCCTGCTGTGGAGAGCCTAGGCTTACACACTGCGATGAGATGTGCCACATCCAAAATGCCTGGATTCACTACCTGGATTGGCCCATTATCTGTTTGGGGGGTTGGAGAATGTGGAAGTCAGGCTGCCATTGTCATTTTTACCTCAACAAGATCCTGGACCCTATCATCGCCTCGCCCTGGCAGCCAGTGTTGACTGTGAGGTTGCCCAGCTTGAAGGAGGAGGCTTCTTTGGCTGAGCCTGTAGAAGTTGTGGAGCTTACTGAAAGGGCTGAGTTGGACGCTGATGGATTAAATGCCTGTTTCACACTGCTCTGACATGCACTGATGTGAGATATACTATGATAAATGCAGTTTGCACGCAAAATCAGAGAATCATTAGACTCAAACTGGAGTTGAACCAGACCAACTCCTTTAGAAGAAACAGTGCTCGTATGCATCCCTCTGCATGGCAATTCATTGCTGCACATAAAAATGTATTTATCTCTTTGTAACTTCTGCTGTGGTCAATTTTACAACCAATTAACAATAAAATTAAAAGGAAGGGGAGTCCCACTCAATACTAAAATGAGCACTGCCAGATTTTCTGGCGTCCAGCTAACCCGCAAATACCACTACAAAAAACACTTAGACTTGGTTAAATGCTGGAACAGGCACAATAAAGTCATAAAGCTACATAGCCATTACAAAACTTAATTTATTGGTTGTAGAAAATTATGGCACTACTAAAGGTACACACATCAATAAAAACACACATACAAAGTGATTGTAAAAGACGGGGGCCCCCCCATGCATGCAGCCTCATCAGCCACACTCACTTCCCACACACTCCTCCTCCTCTCTGACTCCCAAAAAATGGGGATATACATAAAACACCTCTTAGGTGTGTAGATTGAACGTTGATCCCAGCGCTGTCAGTGTCCGTTTAAATCTGTAGGTGTACAGCACCTGTAATGGCTGCTAATTCAATTCAAGCAAGCCTCTTAGTTGGGTTCACAAACATTTGCATATCGCCCCATTGGCTGCCACCTAATGATGGGATACTTCAGGGGTTAACCTTCTGATGAATTTTACAACCAAAACTGTGTCCCTTGGAGTTGCAGGCCGCTGCAAAGAGGAAGTGCTGCTAGGTTTCCTGCCGCTGTGCATTGTGGGTTATGTCAGTTGAATCCAGACAGCAGGACACCTGCAAAAGGAAGCTCCAAAATGGGTGCTACCAAGAAAAAATCGGTAAAGCGGCATTTTAACTGTGATTGGATGAAGGGGCAAATGTAACAAAAATTCAGTATCATGCATGCAGATGGGGTAAGTGGGTTTTGGGGAGTCTTTTTTCAACTTTTCAACTTTGAGGTTACCCAGCTTGAAGGAGGATTCTCCCTTGGCTGAGCCTATGAAAGTTGTGGAGCTTGAGCCAGGACAAGCTGGAGTGCTCTGCAACCGAGGAAGCAAGTGTTCCTGGAAGTTTAGGGCTACCGTTCCAAGAATGCAAACATCACCTGCAGCTGTGAAGGAGCCCAAGGGTCCTCAAGCGCGTGGAAGACTTGTGGGTGCACCTGATGTCTAAGCCCAGGATGTGGATGTGTCTGGGTAGGCCTGCACACAAATAGTTCTTTCTGCCCTGCTTTCTCCGTAACAACAATTGAAGCAATCCCCTACCGGGGGCCCAGGTTCTGCCAGAAATCTACCCCTGGCAAGGACACTGAAGCCTCGTTTTCCATCTCCTCCTCAGAGTCTGTGTCACCAATGCCTACATGCCAACCTATTCCATCAATGCCTCCTGCTCCTTCCCAAGCCTCCTAGTCACCTGAGGAGGAAGCAGATGTACAATGTGGTTCTTGTTATCAAGGAAGCCCCAAACTCCAGGATTTGTTAAAGGGCATGCCACTGGCCACATAGTTTTGCTGCTTCCAAAAGCTCTTTAATAAGTGTGTATCCTTTGAATACAGATGGGAATACCCATATCTCCCACAGCATGATCTGTTTTTGGTGGAAAGAAGGAAGATGCATTGTGGAAAAAGAAAAATGTTTTTAGTCCAGCAGGACCCCTCCCCCCCAAAAGGAATGGTCTGGGCTGGCATTTGGGCTGGGGGTCATTGGCTGGCTGGCCAGAGAACTTGCAGCCATGGATATGGCATAGGACTCGGTTGTTTCCACATGTTCCGGTGGCAAATGTGGGCGAGCAGGAGAGGGTGTGCTTTGGGGGCTTGGCCTTCTCAACCTCTGCTTCCTTTTCCCCTTGGAAGTCGTGCTCCCTTGCTCTTTCAATGTGGTTGGGCGGGGAGCCTTCTTCCTGGAGGAAGTTTCTTTCCTTTTCCTGGTGCTGGCAGATTTGTATGGGCCAGGAGTTGTGGCCAATGTAGCCTTGTGGTGGCCACTTTTGCTCTGCGTTTCCGGCATCTTGGAACTTGATTTGTGGGCCCGAGTGCTCGGTCTTGATGATGTATCCTCATGGCTAGGGATGAGCGAATCGATCCGGACGAACCCGGATTCGATCCGAATTTCATGAAAAATTTGATTCGGATCGAATCCGAATTTCCCCGCGATTCGATCGCTCGAAGTTTTCCTTTAACATCCATTCATTTACATTACAGGCATTCTAAGATGGCGGACGGGACATGTCCAGACATCTACCCCGCACCAGTGCATGCTGGGGCAGTCACATGCAGCCTATCAGCAGCCAGCAAGCCCGGTGACGTCACAGCGCTATTTAAGGCGGCGGACATCTTGCTTTTCCTCATTTCTCTATTGCATTCGTGAGAGACAGGACGCTGCTGTAGTGAGGGAGAGACAGAGAGCCAGGGACAGACAGGGACAGACAGAAGACAGGCAGGAGAAAGGCAGGAAGTCAGCGAGAAGAAGGGAAAGTTAGGAAAAATAGGAGGCAGTCACAGGGAGATTTTTTTTTTTTTCATCCAGCCTGAGTGTTACTGGCTGGCTGACTGGCTTTGTTAGCGTTTTCAGGCTGCTTATACACTAACTGTGCATATATACTGAACTGATCTCAAGTCTGCTGTGAGGCATCCCGTTCTGTGACTACACCAGCCTCTATTTACTATAACCCTTTGCACTTATTCTAATAGAAATTTGGCCTGATAAAAACAATTTTGCTGTGCATAGTACTACTGCTGCCAGGTGCACTGCTGGCTGTTGGGGCATCCCATTCTGTGACTACACAAGCCTCTATTTACTACTATAACCCTTTGCACTTATTCTAATAGAAATTTGGCCTGATAAAGACACTTTTGCTGTGCATAGTACTACTGCTGCCAGGTGCACTGCTGGCTGTTGGGGCATCCCATTCTGTGACTACACAAGCCTCTATTTACTACTATAACCCTTTGCACTTATTCTAATAGAAATTTGGCCTGATAAAGACACTTTTGCTGTGCATAGTACTACTGCTGCCAGGTGCACTGCTGGCTGTTGGGGCATCCCATTCTGTGACTACACAAGCCTCTATTTACTATAACCCTTTGCACTTATTCTAAAAGTCATTTGGCCTGATAAAGACACTTTTGCTGTGCATAGTAGTACTGCTCACAGGTGCACTGCTGGCTGTTGGGGCATCCCATTCTGTGACTACACAAGCCTCTATTTACTACTATAACCCTTTGCACTTATTCTAATAGAAATTTGGCCTGATAAACACACTTTTGCTGTGCATAGTAGTACTGCTGCCAGGTGCTCTCTGGTTGGGGCTTCCCATTCAGTGACTACACAAGCCTCTATTTACTACTATAACCCTTTGCACTTATTCTAATAGAAATGTGGCCTGATAAACACACTTTTGCTGTGCATAGTACTACTGCTGCCAGGTGCACTGCTGGCTGTTGGGGCATCCCATTCTGTGACTACACAAGCCTCTATTTACTATAACCCTTTGCACTTATTCTAATAGAAATTTGGCCTGATAAAGACACTTTTGCTGTGCATAGTAGTACTGCTCACAGGTGCACTGCTGGCTGTTGGGGCATCCCATTCTGTGACTACACAAGCCTCTATTTACTACTATAACCCTTTGCACTTATTCTAATAGAAATTTGGACTGATAAAGACACTTTTGCTGTGCATAGTACTACTGCTGCCAGGTGCACTGCTGGCTGTTGGGGCATCCCATTCTGTGACTACACAAGCCTCTATTTACTACTATAACCCTTTGCACTTATTCTAATAGAAATTTGGCCTGATAAACACACTTTTGCTGTGCATAGTACTACTGCTGCCAGGTGCACTGCTGGCTGTTGGGGCATCACATTCTGTGACTACACAAGCCTCTATTTACTACTATAACCCTTTGCACTTATTCTAATAGAAATTTGGCCTGATAAAGACACTTTTGCTGTGCATAGTACTACTGCTCACAGGTGCACTGCTGGCTGTTGGGGCATCCCATTCTGTGACTACACAAGCCTCTATTTACTACTATAACCCTTTGCACTTATTCTAATAGACATTTGGCCTGATAAACACACTTTTGCTGTGTATAGTACTACTGCTGCCAGGTGAACTGCTGGCTGTTGGGGCATCCCATTCTGTGACTACACAAGCCTCTATTTACTAATATAACCCTTTGCACTTATTCTAATAGAAATTTGGCCTGATAAACACACTTTTGCTGTGCATAGTACTACTGCTGCCAGGTGCACTGCTGGCTTTTGGGGCATCCCATTCTGTGACTACACAAGCCTCTATTTACTACTATAACCCTTTGCACTTATTCTAATAGAAATTTGGCCTGATAAACACACTTTTGCTGTGCATAGTAGTACTGCTCACAGGTGCACTGCTGGCTGTTGGGGCATCCCATTCTGTGACTACACAAGCCTCTATTTACTACTATAACCCTTTGCACTTATTCTAATAGAAATTTGGCCTGATAAAGACACTTTTGCTGTGCATAGTACTACTGCTGCCAGGTGCACTGCTGGCTGTTGGGGCACCCCATCTGTGACTACACAAGCCTCTATTTACTACTATAACCCTTTGCACTTATTCTAATAGACATTTGGCCTGATAAAGACACTTTTGCTGTGCATAGTACTACTGCTGCCAGGTGCACTGCTGGCTGTTGGGGCATCCCATTCTGTGACTACACAAGCCTCTATTTACTACTATAACCCTTTGCACTTATTCTAATAGAAATTTGGCCTGATAAACACACTTTTGCTGTGCATAGTACTACTGCTGCCAGGTGCACTGCTGGCTGTTGGGGCATCCCATTCTGTGACTACACAAGCCTCTATTTACTACTATAACCCTTTGCACTTATTCTAATAGAAATTTGGCCTGATAAAGACACTTTTGCTGTGCATAGTACTACTGCTCACAGGTGCACTGCTGGCTGTTGGGGCATCACATTCTGTGACTACACACGCCTCTATTTACTACTATAACCCTTTGCACTTATTCTAATAGAAATTTGGCCTGATAAACACACTTTTGCTGTGCATAGTACTACTGCTGCCAGGTGCACTGCTGGCTGTTGGGGCATCCCATTCTGTGACTACACAAGCCTCTATTTACTACTTTAACCCTTTGCACTTATTCTAATAGAAATGTGGCCTGATAAAGACACTTTTGCTGTGCATAGTAGTACCGCTCACAGGTGCACTGCTGGATGTTGGGGCATCCCATTCTGTGACTACACAAGCCTCTATTTACTACTATAACCCCTTGCACTTATTCTAATATAAATTTGGCCTGATAAAGACACTTTTGCTGTGCATAGTACTACTGCTGCCAGGTGCACTGCTGGCTGTTGGGGCACCCCATCTGTGACTACACAAGCCTCTATTTACTACTATAACCCTTTGCACTTATTCTAATAGACATTTGGCCTGATAAAGACACTTTTGCTGTGCATAGTACTACTGCTGCCAGGTGCACTGCTGGCTGTTGGGGCATCCCATTCTGTGACTACACAAGCCTCTATTTACTACTATAACCCTTTGCACTTATTCTAATAGAAATTTGGCCTGATAAACACACTTTTGCTGTGCATAGTACTACTGCTGCCAGGTGCACTGCTGGCTGTTGGGGCATCCCATTCTGTGACTACACAAGCCTCTATTTACTACTATAACCCTTTGCACTTATTCTAATAGAAATTTGGCCTGATAAAGACACTTTTGCTGTGCATAGTACTACTGCTCACAGGTGCACTGCTGGCTGTTGGGGCATCACATTCTGTGACTACACACGCCTCTATTTACTACTATAACCCTTTGCACTTATTCTAATAGAAATTTGGCCTGATAAACACACTTTTGCTGTGCATAGTACTACTGCTGCCAGGTGCACTGCTGGCTGTTGGGGCATCCCATTCTGTGACTACACAAGCCTCTATTTACTACTTTAACCCTTTGCACTTATTCTAATAGAAATGTGGCCTGATAAAGACACTTTTGCTGTGCATAGTAGTACCGCTCACAGGTGCACTGCTGGCTGTTGGGGCATCCCATTCTGTGACTACACAAGCCTCTATTTACTACTATAACCCTTTGCACTTATTCTAATAGAAATGTGGCCTGATAAAGACACTTTTGCTGTGCATAGTAGTACCGCTCACAGGTGCACTGCTGGCTGTTGGGGCATCCCATTCTGTGACTACACCAGCCTCTATTTGCTATAACCCTTTGCACTTATTCTAAAAGTCATTTGGCCTGATAAAGACACTTTTGCTGTGCATAGTACTACTGCTGCCAGGTGCTCTCTGGTTGGGGCATCCCATTCTGTGACTACACAAGCCTCTATTTACTATAACCCTTTGCACTTATTCTAAAAGTCATTTGCCCTGATAAAGACACTTTTGCTGTGCATAGTACTACTGCTGCTAGGTGCTCTCTGGTTGGGGCATCCCATTCTGTGACTACACCAGCCTCTATTTACTATAACCCTTTGCACCTATTCTAAAAGTCATTTGCCCTGATAAAGACACTTTTGCTGTGCATAGTAGTACTGCTCACAGGTGCACTGCTGGCTGTTGGGGCATCCCATTCTGTGACTACACAAGCCTCTATTTACTACTATAACCCTTTGCACTTATTCTAATAGAAATGTGGCCTGATAAAGACACTTTTGCTGTGCATAGTACTACTGCTGCCAGGTGCACTGCTGGCTGTTGGGGCATCCCATTCTGTGACTACACAAGCCTCTATTTGCTACTATAACCCTTTGCACTTATTCTAATAGAAATGTGGCCTGATAAAGACACTTTTGCTGTGCATAGTAGTACCGCTCACAGGTGCACTGCTGGCTGTTGGGGCATCCCATTCTGTGACTACACCAGCCTCTATTTGCTATAACCCTTTGCACTTATTCTAAAAGTCATTTGGCCTGATAAAGACACTTTTGCTGTGCATAGTACTACTGCTGCCAGGTGCTCTCTGGTTGGGGCATCCCATTCTGTGACTACACAAGCCTCTATTTACTATAACCCTTTGCACTTATTCTAAAAGTCATTTGCCCTGATAAAGACACTTTTGCTGTGCATAGTACTACTGCTGCCAGGTGCTCTCTGGTTGGGGCATCCCATTCTGTGACTACACCAGCCTCTATTTACTATAACCCTTTGCACTTATTCTAAAAGTCATTTGCCCTGATAAAGACACTTTTGCTGTGCATAGTAGTACTGCTCACAGGTGCACTGCTGGCTGTTGGGGCATCCCATTCTGTAACATACAATTAGCCTCTGCATTTACTGTAAGCTGCACAGTTATTTAAAGTAATTTGGGCTGTTTCAGCCTGCTTACACACTGTTGCTGTGTGCATATATACTGATCTCAAGTCTGCTGTGGGCATCCCATTCTGTAACATACCATTAGCTTCTGCATTTACTGTAAGCTGCACAGTTATTTAAAGTAATTTGGCCTGTTTGAGCCTGCTTATCCACTCTTGCTGTGCATATATACTGATCTCAAGTCTGCTTTGGGGCATCCCATTCTGTAACATAACATAACCTACCTCTCTTATTTACACTAAGCAGCTCTCTTATTTAAACTAAGCAGGCCTCTTATTTTCACTAAGCAGCTCTCTTATTTAAGCTAAGCAGCTCTCTTATTTAAACTAAGCAGGCCTCTTGGATGCTGATTGTCCACTTTTGGGTGTGCATTATATTCGGTTTCATATACAGTGGGGTATCCCAATTTGTAAGATAACCTACCCCAACCATGTAAACTAAAGAGGCCTGTTGCAGCCTGAGTTTCTCTGCTTGCGTATGGCCTGCATTACAATCTGTCTCTTTCAATGACACTGCTGCCTGGGGTATCCCAATTTGTAAGATAACCTACCCCAACCATGTAAACTAAAGGTTACGTCCTTCCAGAAGGAAAACTTATGCCGAACACTATTTTTGTTGGGGGCATTGACCTTTGGATTGATCGGCATGAAATTAAGGATTTTTTTCAAAGTATGGCGCTGTAAAGAAGGTCAAAATTATTTCTCATACTTGGATTATTGTTACTTTTTGTTCAGCTTAAAATATACCAGGCCACACAGGCATCCAAAGGCACATGCTGATTAACCCTATATGTTAAGCACAAGCATTTCTCATACTTGGATTATTGTTACTTTTTGTTCAGCTTGAAATATACCAGGCCACACGGGCATCCCAAGGCACATGCTATTTTAACCCTATCTGTTATACAACATAAGCGTTGATCAGCATCAGCTGCTTTATTAAGCTACTTCAGTTTGCACTTGTTTTTGACTGCTTTTAATAAACCAGGCCGCAGGGCACCCCAAAGCTGCACCTTGCACCCTATCTGGTATACAACATAAGCGTTGATCAGCATCAGCTTCATTAAGCTACTTCAGTTTGCACTTCCTTTTTGACTGCTTTCATTTAACCAGGCCGCAGGGCACCCCAAAGCTGCACCTTGCACCCTACCTGTTTATACTAAATAAGCATCTACAGCCTCAGCTTTATTAAGTTATTGCATTTTGAATTGGTTTTGGTCTGCTTTAAATACACCAGGCCGCAGGGCATCCCAAACCTGCATGTTGCACCCCATATGTTATACTAAATAAGCGTTGATCAGCATCAGCTTTATTAAGCTATTGCATTTTGCATTGGTTTTTGTACTGCTGCCAAAACACTAGCCCATATGGGCATCCCAAACCAGTACATGTCACCCTATCTGTTATACTAAATAAGCTTCTACAGGCCCTTTTTTTATTTATTTATTTTTATTTATATAGAGCTGTAATAGCTTATATAGTGAGGTAAATTTGCCATTTTGCTGCATTATATAGAGCACCCCCTCTGTAAATCTGAGGGGCAATAGTTTATATTATTAGGTAAATTCATGGTTTTGCACCATTATATGGAGCAGCCCCTGTGTAAATCTGAGGGGCAATAGCTTATATTGTGAGGTAAATTTGCCATTTTGCTTCATTATATAGAGCAGGCCCTGTGTAAATCTGAGGGGCAATAGCTTATATTGTGAGGTAAATTTGCCATTTTGCTTCATTATATAGAGCAGCCCCTGTGTAAATCTGAGGGGCAATAGTTTATATTATGAGGTAAATTCATGGTTTTGCACCATTATATGGAGCAGCCCCTGTGTAAATCTGAGGGGCAATAGCTTATATTGTGAGGTAAATTTGCCATTTTGCTTCATTATATAGAGCAGCCCCTGTGTAAATCTGAGGGGCAATAGTTTATATTATGAGGTAAATTCATGGTTTTGCACCATTATATGGAGCAGCCCCTGTGTAAATCTGAGGGGCAATAGCTTATATTGTGAGGTAAATTTGCCATTTTGCTTCATTATATAGAGCAGCCCAGTTGCCATCTAAATCAACTACTGTCCGGCCAGTACAGCTTTTCCAGGGCAAACTCTGCTAGTTGCGGACACAAGTCAAGTTTGGCTTCCCAGCAAATCCAGTGGATCCTGAAGGTGTGTTGGCATGGTCATGTCAAGGTATGACATGACCTGCTGTTTATGGTCCAGCTTCAGGTCTTCCTGCTGCTCATGAGTAGACTCACTATGCTGGTGTAGAAAGCTACTCACTAGCGACTGAAGACTGAGGCTGCTGCTGATGGAGCTGCTGCTGCTCCTTCCACCCCCCCAGCAGCCATGGCAGTGGAAGGTGATCGCAGAGGTCCCCCCGAGTCAGACCTGCGGGAGTAGACATCGCCCAACTCACTACGTGGGATGTCTCTGTAGTAGGTCAGTTTGTCCTCCCTCTCAGTGGGCGTAAAAAATGCCCCCATTTTGTGCCGGAAGTGAGGGTCCAATAAGTTGGAGAGCCGGAAGTCTTCCCGCTGACAAATGGAGACAATTCTGCGCTCACTAGTACGCAAGCATGTTAGCATGCTTCGTGCCATTTGTGCAAGTGACTCGGAGGGACTACCTGTCTCCATCTCCACTGTAAACTGCCACGGTGTGTCTGGGTCCTCTGTCTCGCCTTCCTCCCAACCCTCTAGCTCCTGTGGCTGCTCATGCTCCTCCTCTCCTGTCAGATGACTAGATAAAATTTCATTTTGTGAAACCTAAACTGTGGTTTGCTGTGCCCCACCCCCTCCTCCTCCTCCACTTCAGCCCCCACAGGCTTCATGTGGCTGTGAAATGTATGTGCCATGTCTCCAGTCATGGTTTCCAACATGTGTTGTAGTACATGAAGCAGTGGAATCTGGAAAGTGCTCATCTCATAGTCCTGGCAACTGTCTAATAAAGTAGCTTCCTCAAAGGGCCTGAGCAAACGGCCGGTGTCACGTATTAGCTGCCAATGGTTTACATTGTATTTACACAGGGGTGTCCCCCTATCCGTTTGGATCATCCAGAAATCCGTGATGGCTTTTCTCTGTTCCTATAGTGGATCCTGCATATGGAGGGTGGAATTCCAACGGGTGGAAATATGGCAAATCAGACTATGTTGGGGTACACCGTTCTGACGCTGAAGCTCAATAAGGTTGTGCTTGGTGGTGTAGGAGTGCCAGAAGTGCATGCTAACTTTCTTTCCTGCTGTTCTGATTTCTTTCAGATGGGAGGAAGACTTCAGAAAATGCTTGACAACTAGACTGAACACGTGTGCCATATCAGGACGCATGACTCTGGCTTCCTTGTCGCAGCGCAAACAAGATGTTCTTCCAAGTGTCAGTCACCATGGGTCCAAATTTGCAGTTTTCGTGGATTAAGCAATGCTTTCATGGATTGAGTTCTCATTTTTAGTAATTCCTCCCATGTGTGACTCTGTTGGTCAAGGAAAACCATGTGAAGAACAGCGTGAAACCACAATCACCAAGGGGGCCTAAAAGGATATATATTGTCCACCATGAGTCCATAGTTACAGCTCCAGACGTAGACAACACTGTGCACTTTGGTACATACTGACAGGCTAAAGGACTGGCCCACCTTCTGTTCAACAACATTTTACAGGGCAGGTACTGCCATCTTCGCAAAGCAATGATACCATGGGACTCTCCACCTCGGCTCGACACAAGCCATCAGTTCTCTGAAAGGTCCACCACTGGGTAATGCAGCAGGCTGGACTTATGGTGACGCTGTCTGAGAGGAGAAATCCCTCAGACATCAAGATTAAAAATTCCAAGAATTTTTGAGGGCTAATTATTCAGAGGCAATGATACCTAGTTGTTTCTGATTTAATTACAAGGTGGAAACACACCCTCAAACAAAACTTCACTTTGGCAATACTATTGCATTTGTCTATTCATAATTTTATGTATATATACTAACTAACCTACTTTTTCTGCACAGGATTGTGGATGCAACATGAAAAACTGACACATCGCTGAGTAGCTGATTTTTCCTATCAACAGTCCCCAATAATTCACTGCTGCTGCTGCTGCCGCCGCCACCACCGCAGTCTCCAGGGACCCTCTTCACTACCTCGGCTTGCAACACCTCCTCCCACGACACTCTCCTCATCACTAATTGCCGGCTAGTGGAAGAAGAGGCGAGTGTCTCCTCCACTTGAGTCCTATTGAAGGTAGGACTCAATCCCTGGATAGTTCAGTGGATTTCCAGTTGGCTGAGGGATCGGTATCAGAGTGTGGTTGTAAATGTTGTGCAATCTGAACAAAGGCGAGTTACAAGTGGTGTGCCGCAGGGCTCTGTCCTGGGCCCCATTATTTTTAATATATTTGTAAGTGACATAGGAGAAGGCTTTGTAGGAAAAGTTTGTCTGTTTGCTGATGATACAAAGGTTAGTAATAGGGTGGATATTCCGGGAGGTGTCTGCAACATGGAAAATGATTTAGCTTTACTGGATAGATGGTCAAAACTGTGGAAACTAGAGTTTAATGTCTCTAAATGTAAAATCATGCACTTGGGTAGAAGGAATCCCTGCTCTGAGTACCGTATGGGCAGCACTGTGTTAGCCAGGACCTCGGAGGAGAGAGATTTAGGGGTACTGATTACTGATAGCTGCAAGATGAGTGGACAGTGTAGCCAGGCAGTGGGAAAAGCAAGCAGGATGCTCGGCTGCATAGCTCGAGGCATCACCAGTAGGAAGAGGGAGGTTGTGATGCCGCTGTATAGAGCCCTGGTGAGGCCACAGCTAGAATACTGTGTGCAGTTCTGGAGACCTTACCTGCAAAAAGACATTATTCAAATAGAACGTGTCCAAAGGCGGGCAACGAAAATGGTGGAAGGACTTAAACTTAAAACTCATCAGGAAAGACTTAAAGAACTTAATTTGTACAGTCTGGAGGAAAGAAGGGAGAGGGGGGACATGATTGAGACCTTTAAATATGTGAAGGGATTGAATAAGGTTCAGGAGGGAAGTGTTTTTAAGAAGAAACTTACTGATAGAACAAGGGGGCACAACCTGAAGCTAGTCGGGGGGAAGATCATGAGCAATGTTAGAAAATATTATTTTACAGAAAGAGTAGTAGATGCTTGGAACAAACTTCCAGCAGAGGTAGTTGAGAAATCAACAGTCACTGAATTTAAACATGCCTGGGATAAGCACACATCTATCCTAAGATAAAGAGTACATACAGTATACACATAAGGGCAGACTAGATGGACCGTATGGTCTCCTTCTGCCGTCAACCTTCTATGTTTCTATGTTTCACTTCTTGGCTGGGCAGTAGCTGCTGAATTTTATGATTATCAGATCTTCATCAATGGATAGTGGAGCTGAACCCAAAGCATAACAACAGACAGTTGACTGGGGGGTGTCAGATGCCACTTGTGATGCAGTGGACTGCTTTTGCAGCACTTCCAGACAAAGTTGCTTCATTGGCTGACACAATGACTGGTAAAGCTGTGGAACATATGGTTTAAAAGCAAAAATAACCATTTGTTTTTATATGAAAAAGACCCTGGTTTATACATACTTTTTTTTTTCCAGAGACTGCCCTGTGTGGAAATGAATGGCGCATGGATCAGCCAAGCTTTCCTCCCAACAATGCCTGATGTATTCCAGTAGATTGATGACGGGGCCAGACCAACACTAAAGAAAGATGGATCGTGCAAAACAGATTTAAGGCGCTGCTCTCCAGTTACAGACATTCCTCCGCATCGGACCACAAGTAAGTATTGATAAAAAATCCTTTACGTTACTCTTACTTTTTATTAATATTCTTCGGATAAGACGGATCAGACATGATTCCAGATTAAAAATTCCAAGAATTTTTGAGGGCTAATTAGTCAGAGGCAATGATACCTTGTTGTTTCTGATTTAATTAAAAGGTGGAAACACACCCTCAAACAAAACTTCACTTTGGCAATACTTTTGCATTTGTTTATTCATAATTTTATGTAGATATTACTAACTAAGCTACTTTTTCTCCACATGACTCTCCACAGGGTGTGATTCATCCAATTTTTGGGCTCCTGAAGCCAACCCCAGTGTCTCTTTAAAGTAATGTTTGGGCTGCTACTGCTTGCAACTCCAGGGTGTGATTCATCCAATTTTTGGGCTCCTAAAGCCAACTCCAGTGTCTCTTTAAAGTAATGTTTGGGCTCCTGCTGCTGCTGCTTGCAACTCCAGAGTGTGATTCATCCAATTTTTGGGCACCTGCTGCCAACTCCAGTGTCTCTTTAAAGTAATGTTTGGGCTGCTACTGCTTGCAACTCCAGGGTGTGATTCATCCAATTTTTGGGCTCCTGAAGCCAACCCCAGTGTCTCTTTAAAGTAATGTTTGGGCTCCTGCTGCTGCTGCTTGCAACTCCAGGGTGGGATTCATCCAATTTTTGGGCGCCTGCTGCCAACTCCAGTGTCTCTTTAAAGTAATGTTTGGGCTCCTGCTGCTGCTGCCAACTCCAGGGTGTGATTCATCCAATTTTTGGGCTCCTGAAGCCAACTCCAGTGTCTCTTTAAAGTAATGTTTGGGCTCCTGCTGCCAACTCCAGGGTGTGATTCATCCAATTTTTGGGCTCCTGAAGCCAACTCCAGTGTCTCTTTAAAGTAATGTTTGGGCTCCTGCTGCTGCTGCTTGCAACTCCAGGGTGTGATTCATCCAATTTTTGGGCGCCTGCTGCCAACTCCAGTGTCTCTTTAAAGTAATGTTTGGGCTCCTGCTGCTGCTTGCAACTCCAGCGTGTGATTCATCCAGTGTTTGGGCTCCTGCTGCTGCCAACTCCAGTGTCTCTTTAAAGCAATGTTTGGGCTCCTGCCCCTCATAGTGATGCCACTTCAACTCTCTGCAATTGTGCCGCTCTGCGATTCTATTAGCGATGCCTCTGATCTGCATGTGATATTTATTCAAAGTATTATTTAACTAACCCAGCACGCATCCTGTGCGTGTTACAGCAAGGCAGAATGGTTTACAACCCTATTGAGGCTCTAGGAGGCTCAGAAATAGCCGTTTTTAATAGCGATTCGTCGCGAATAAATTCGGGTCGAAACGATTTTTGTCGGAAAATTTGGCGAATCAGTCGAATCGAATTTTTCAAAAGTTCGCTCATCATTACTCATGGCGCGCCACCCTTTTTGTCTTGCTCTCTTTGGCTGGTGGTTGTTTTCCGCTACTTTTCTTTGGTGCCATGATGACATTCACAAAGAGAATGAGCTGTGTGTCCATTACCCTTTAAATAGTAATGACTGGGTATGACGCTTACGCGTATGCGTGCGTCCGGCCGGGCGCATCCCAGAAACCGCTGGGGCACTACCTATCTGCTGCGGACAAGATACTCTGATGCTCGTAAGTGATTTTGAAGGACGTTGAATTGACATCTAAATGCATGCATATGCATTAACCCTTTAAGTGCCAGGCTACCTAGATTTTTTGTCTCTGTTGCCAGACTACTTTTCACTTTTTTGCGCTACACATGTTCAACCTTGATTTTTGAAGGGATTTCCAGGGATTTTCCAGGAAAATTATATATTGTTTTTTTCAGGACAGTCTGGACTTCAACATGAAATGTCTTGTTTGGCCTTTTTTTTAGTGTATTCTCAATAGTTTTGGGTAAAATTTGTGCAAAAAAATTCAAAAAATCTATTTTTTACAATTTGTAGTATTTTTTTGTAAATAAAAAATGTAAGTTTGTTAATAAAATCTTATTGCGTGTGAAAGCCCTATTTCTCTCGGTCACAACGGTACCACATATGTATTGGTAGACACCCTTTCCTGCCCAGGACACTCCCCCAAACTGAAACAGCAGTTTAGGAGATTTCAGATAGGATACAACTATGCAATATGATTGCATAGTTGTAAGGGGTTAACTTAAAAAAATAAAATGACATAGGGTCCCCCCAGGGGGGGGGGGGGGCTCATTAAAAAACCTTAAAATCCCCCCAAAAAATAATGTAGGGTCCCCCTTATCCAGCATTACCAACCCCGACCAGCTATGGGGGCTTGTAGAACTGAGCGCAGGGGCCAGCATTGGTGGCCCCTGGCCCTGCAGGCTACTAGCCCACATAGCCACTAAGTGGCCCGGGCCCTTCTGCCCCCCCCTGGCCGTTGGGGAGGCAGGTAATGGGGGGGCTGGGGGTTATGGCAAGTCACCCGCTAGCTGCAGGTGATTGCCAGCCCCAGAGCCTTGTGAACTGGTATAAGGGGTCTCATGGACCCCTTACCAGTTCACAAATAGTTAAAAGTAAAAAAGACACCACACAAAAAAAATATTTTATTATTCTTTTTTTCAACTTATACTTACCTCCCATCCAGTGTCCCGCGCCGCTGCAGATGACAGTTGTCAGTAGTGATCAGAGTAGGACGGGTGGGAGGCAGGGGATCAGAGCCTCCCTGCCTCCCACCCTCCCTGCTCCAATCGCTACCGACAAGTGACAGATCGGAGCCCGGTGCCGGTATACGAGGAGCGGGATGACGTCATCCTGCTCCTCCTACAAGTGGGTGGGGCTAGGGGCGGGGCCAACGCATCCCGAAGAGGATGGTGAGGGCCCGTTGCTGGGTCCTCACCCGAAGCGTGGTAAGTCCAGGGGGGGATCGGAGCCCCCCCTGGTGAAGAGAAGACATTGGAGGAGCGAGTGAGTGAGCAGGTGAGTTTGTGTCATTATTATTTTTTTTTTCTTTTAGATGTCGGCGCAGCGGAAGCGGGGGGTCAGAGGCCCGGGGGCGGAAATCAAACACGTGATAATTGAAGAGAATCGCTGGCACTTTCAAACGAGGGGTCAGGTAAGTCTGTACCTTTTTTACTTTTTTTTTTATGGGCCGCTAAATTCAGCTTCGTGAGTCTCACGTAGCTGGCACTTAATGGTTGGAGAGGCAGCTACGTGAGACTCATGTAGCTGGCACTAGAAGGGTTAAGGAAGCGCAGGAAGAAACAGTTGTTTTTTAAATTGATTAAAACTCCGTACCAAACAGAAGTTAGTGTGCACATGTGCGAACCAACTAACTTGCATCTAGAAGGATAGGTTAAGGCTAGAAATGTGATGGGGAATGTCATTTAGTAAACTGATATAATTGTGAATGAGATTTGTATGCTGTTTGATCTAACAACTATTTTTATTGATGTGTTTTTTAGATGATGATGGAGCGCAGGTACGACTACCTGCCCAACGATTATGAGAAACGGAAGTTGGCCCTGGAGATCGTGGGCAGAATAGACGCTGAAACTGACACCACCTTCACTTTCACACAAATCATCCAGCATTGGTCGGACCTCAAACAACGGAAAAGGCCCTGGGTGCGGCGATTTTTTGCAAGACATTTCCCAAGTAAGTACATTCCGATTGCATGCTAGATCTAACAAACACAGAAGGTAGGCCTCTATTTATAAATGCTATTATTTTCTAGTGTCCGAATTTGAATATCGCGTAAGACCCACCCGGAGGCGAGCAGTCCGGTCAGTGCGTGATGATTCTGCACAAAGTGAAGGTGGTGCATCTCCAGGGCCAACCTCCTACCCCTCCTCTGTAGGTGGCTCAGACCTGCCACTCGAACTCTCTATCGAGGAGGGGCCTCACCGCATGGGCAGGCAGTCGTACCAAACGTCTGACCCCATACACTCCGGTATGTGACTCTGATTTTAGCACACACAGGTACATGCTATTTAAACAAAAACTCAGTTCCTGCTTCTCTTTTTATAGATGAATATGTAGAAGGTGAAGGATCGGGAGCAGAGAGGGCAGCAGATCAAGCCCATGAGGAACATGGAGAAGGTGGATGATGTCACACACATTCTAAGTGTAATTTGGTTACTGTTCAATCAGACATTAGAAGTGAGTCTATTTTAAATATCTCTACAGCCTCACATTCCGAGCAGTGGCAGGCCCAAGAGAGGAGGGTGGTCCCCGAAGCTCAGATCACCCACCAGCCAAGTAAGTTTCAAGTTAAATATTTGGAGTATGTCGAACATGACATCATCAGCAAGAAACCAGAATCCCTAGCCAATGTAATTAGCAGAATGACATATGCCCTCATCCCTTGATGAATTCAGTTGCAGAATGACATATGCCCTCATCCCTTGATGAATTCAGTTGCAGAATGATATATGCCCTCATCCTTTGATGAATTCAGTGGCAGAATGACAAATGCCCTCATCCCTTGATGAATTCAGTTGCAGAATGACATATGGCATAATGACTTTTATGAAACTTTAATAATAATTCGATCCCCAGCTGTGAAACATGTATTTGCACACCAATAATTTTCATTTCTTTTTTTTACAGACCCAACACAGGCAAGATTAGTGCAACCTTCAGCGACTGTGTTTCGGCTGGCGGGCGACATCCAGGAGCTGACTGCTTCGATGGGGACCACAGAAGAATAATTATCTGGGGCCTGCCATTGCTTTGTAAATAGTTTTAACAAAATTTTAAATGTTTTTACATTTTTACATTTTACAAACAAATAAAAAAAATGTTTAACTTTTGTATAAAAAAAAAAATACTAGGTAGATGAGGCTAGCATACAACTTAATTTGGTGTTAGATGAGATTGCAGAAAAGAGGCTTAGATGGCGCAAGCAGAAGACACACCCCTGGCGAAAGAGTTGCGATATTCCAGGCCAAGACAAACTCTGGTTTCGCTGAGAACCCCAGAGGGGACCCTCACAGCCAACCCCGTTAGAATCGTCAGCGCCTTTAGAGGCTTGCTAAGCAAGCTTTATGAAGCACCCCAGGCATTTCTTCGGCACTTGGCAGACAAATTCTTTGATTCAGTCTCACTTCCCAAGCTATCTGAAACACACAAAGAATGCCTAGAGACTGATATCACGATCCCGGAAGTACTAAAAGCAATTAAATGCTTCAAGGCATCCAAGGCACCGGGGCCAGATGGTTTCTCCACCTTATACTATAAGAAATATGCAACGGAATTAGTCCCCCATTTAGCAAAAATGTTTAACTCTCTTAGAGGCCAAGGTAAACTAAACCAAACTTCCTTGGAAGCGTTCATAAGCATGATCCCAAAGCCGGATAAAGACCACACAAATCCACAGAACTACAGACCCATCTCACTGCTCAATGTCGATCTCAAGATCCTGGGGAAGGTCCTGGTCACTAGGATCAATGAGTTTCTGGTAGAGCAAATAAGTAAGGACCAGGTGGGGTTCATCCCATGTAGACAGGCCTCTGACAACATTCGTAGGTTGCTTCACTTAATCAAGCTGGCCCAACAGAGGGACATCCACAGTTTTCTCTTGTCACTTGACATGCAGAAAGCTTTTGATTCCTTATCGTGGGACTACATGACTTGTGTCCTTCAAAGATGGGGATTCGGGGACAATTTTCTTGCCTGGATAAGGTCCATATATTCCTCCCCCACAGCTAGAGTACAATATGGCGGCTACCTTTCGGACTCATTCCAGATTAGCAGGGGCACGCGGCAGGGATGTCCACTCTCCCCAGTATTATTTGTGCTGGCTTTGGAACCACTGGCAATCGCCATCCGGGCAAACCCAGACATAAAAGGGGTGGAACTAGCGGGGTGCCACCATAAAGTATGCCTATTCGCGGACGATATTCTACTAAACCTCTCGCGGCTAAACACCTCCCTGCCTAACGTACTTCGACTCTTAGAGAATTTCTCAAAGCTCTCAGGCCTTAAGGTTAACAAGGATAAGTCGCTGGGGCTAAACTTGAACATCCCCCCCCCAAGCCCTAGCTGCCCTTCAATCTAATTTCCCCTTCCGGTGGGCTTCGGGGCACTACCATACTTAGGGGTCAACATCACGCTCCATTACCATTCACTGTACCAGGCAAATTATCCCCCCCTCTTTAGATCCCTGAAATCATTGCTGGACTTGTGGCGAGGGCATGAGATTTCATGGATTGGGAGGATAAACGCAGTAAAGATGACCTTACTACCCAAGATGTTGTACTATTTAAGGACACTCCCAGTGCATATCCCCCTGCATCAGATTCATGAAGTATGTATGGGGAGGCACCAGACCGAGGGTAGCAAAGGCAACCATGTTTAGGCATAGGAGGGAGGGGGGACTGGGAGTCCTATGTATAAACAGGTACTACATGGCAGCACAGATAGCTCAGCTCCATAGTCTGCATCTCCGAATGGAGACCCCCCTTTGGGTTTCTTTAGAGGCTCCCGTATGCGATCCTACCCCTATTGACAGCCTACTATGGATCCCACCGCAATATAGGCCCCCTATAGAATGCCCGATCCTGTGTCACTCTTTACGTATATGGTACGTATATATATAGAGTAAAGTACTCTGGAGGTTTAATTTCGCCACATCTCCCGGCAATGAGATTGTTTAAAAACCCGTGGTTCCCCCCAGGGAGGGAGAGCCCAGATGCATTTGCTTGGTGGGAGCAGGCGGGCATCAACAAAATTTACCATCTCATGGACGGGGATAAAATAACCTCTTGGTCCACGCTGACAGCGAGGGTAAATGCGCCAACAACCGAGCAATACAGATACCTTCAGATTGGCCACTGGCTCACCCCCCTGCTCAAAAATAAAATCTCGGGATCTGACGTTACTGCTTTCGAGAGGGTCTGCCTGCGGGGGACCCCGACATCTGGTCTTGTATCCATGATCTATTCTCACCTCACGGCATTGCCTGTTGACTCGAAGCATGGGTACATGGCTAGATGGGAGGCGGACCTAAACTTGGTGAAGGACAGAAAGGGCTGGATAGATATTTGGCATGGGATCAACAAATGCTCTATAAATATCACCACCCTGGAAGCAGCGTATATAATGCTGACGAGATGGTACCTAGTGCCACCTCGGATAGCAAAACAATCCCTGGGTACCCAGCAGCTTGCTTCAGAGACTGCCCTGTAGAGGGTTTGGTCTTACATATCTGGTGGGAGTGTCCAAAAGTTAGGAGATTTTGGTCAAGGGTCTTTGGCTTGCTGTATACTCTCCTGCAGACCAACGTCCGAAGGAACCCCTGGGTGGCGCTGCTACATGTGAAACCGGGGCATCACCAAATTCCAGCACGCCCTACTGACCCAGGTCATGTTAGCCGCAAAGTTAACAATTGCGAGTTCCTGGAAGAAGACTAACGTCCCATTCCAGGCGATGAAAGAGAGGCTGAGTGGGATCTCCGTCAATGAAAAGCTGACAAGTATCCTAAAAGATTCCCATTAAAAATTTTAGAAAATTTGGAGCCCGTGGGTGGAGTACGCGTTTCCAGGCATGGGGAATGCCCTGCTGCAGTGAGGAAAGGCTCTTGACCCCCCCCTTTTTTTTTCTCTCTTTCCCTCCCCCCCTCTCCCCTCTCCCTTCCCCCTTTCCCTTCCTTTCTGGCCCTTCCCCCTTTCCTGGCTCGTTGGACCCCCCTCCCCCTCGTCCTGTGGGGGGCGGAGGGCTCTGGACCAGATAGGGCGGAGGGTATTCCCACCGCCCATCGGCCCAGGGCACGATTATCGCACAACAGCAATGTTGGGCCAGCCCCCTCTAACGCCAGCACTTAAAAGGTCCATATGTGTTACAAATTTTGTTGAATGGATGATGGCGATAAGGATAAGTTGTTAAACACGAGTGAGAATGTTAAATGAATAACGAGCTGTAATTCAATTCTTTCTTCAACACTTTATTACATTGTACAATCCAGTTGTGAAAAATACAAAATGACAATAAAGAGATTGAAACAGAAAAAAATTGCATAAAGTTAAAAATAAAAACTCAAAAAGTTAAGAAAAAGGAAAAAAATAATTGGCATTTTACAATAAAAAAAAACAAAAAGAAAAAACATGTTTTTGTCTTCTTTTATGTCAATAAAATATACATTAAGGGTTGCTTACAGAAAAAAAGTTATAAGAAAAAAAAAAAGAATAGCGCAAAGTGAAGAAAATGGAAACCGCGAAGGAATTGAGGTAAGCATGAATAGCGCAAAGTGAAGAAAATGGAAACCACGAAGGAATTAAGGTAAGCATGAATAGCGCAAAGTGAAGAAAATGGAAACCACGAAGGAATTGAGATAAGAATTAAGTGCGCAAAGTGAAGAAAATGGAAACCGCGAAGGAATTGAGGTAAGCATGAATAGCACAAAGTGAAGAAAATTAAAAAACGCAAAGGAATTAAGGTAAGCATGAATAGCGCAAAGTGACGAAAATGGAAACCGCGAAGGAATTGAGGTAAGCATTAAGTGCGCAAAGTAAAGAAAATGGAAACCGCAAAGGAATTGAGGTAAGCATTGTAGCAGAAGTGAGTGAGAGAATAGTTGAGACGGGGACATGAATAAGTTAATTTAGGTGTGCGCATGTGTGAGTTAGGACAGATTTGCGTCTGGACGTATACTGTATTTATAGAAAGCAGAATGCAGAATCTAACGGGACACGTAAATATTTCGTTAGAGGCAACGTTGGAAAAAGCCAAAAACCGCAAGCCTACGTTGTTTCATAAGTAACGTAAACGAAAAACGAAAGCACAAAAATGACATTCTCGTTGGCGTACGCAGCGACGAACAGTTAAACAGAAGGCTCCCGATACCGCTTTGAATCATGCGTACACACATATGCCAACGGAAACAAAACGAAAAGTCAAAAGAACGAGTCAGCAACGAAAATGTTTTTATGCCTCTCTGAATCAACCCTATAGTGCGAAACATGCCGTATGTTTTTTTTCTATCCTACCCATTTCAGCTATTGCCACGAGAAATTCCTAGTATTTAAGTACATATATACCTGCCAAAATAATTCTGGTGCTCTGGTGTTTTCTTCCCTTCTTCCTATTCTGCCTATCTGTTTTCACAATAGCGTTATTTTAAATTGTCTCCTCATCCAATTTTTAATTCTGTGGAATCAAGATGTGGAGTCAATCACAAGAGTTGCTGCACCAAGTACCTCTAGCCAAAGTCTGATATCAATAATATTTGCTTGGCAAGCTTCCCTTACATCCCACAGGGATATAAAGAATGTTAAATTGTAGAACATTGGTTCCAGCCATCCCCATAGGCACTATGACAGATAGGGTACTAGCCTGCTCTCCCCCGTCTGGAGGTTCTAATGCATTAATCCAGTTTAAAGGCTGACGTTCAGACATAGTACTCTTCCTATATAGCAAATGTGTTTTCTACTGTTGCATAAGGAAAGGCCAGGTCCAGGTAAATTGAGGTCCAATCATTAAAAGATTCTTCCAAATAGTTTGCATTACACAGAATGCTCGTGATTAGATTCTGGGATGAGTAGGAACAAGGAAAGAGGAGCACCTAGAGCAAAACAGACCTATAGGCAATAGATGACCCCAGTCAGAAATGCCTGGCATGGATAGGTGCCGGTAATGCCACTGCAGTTCGTGCATGTGCCATGGGATTGCAGGGAATGCAAGTATACGAGGCAATCTGGGGGATTTCAGGTACTGTGCAGTAAAGTCCCTTGATACAGGACATCAAGACCCTGACCGGCTCAGCCACTGGCATGTAGACCTCCTAAACTTGAGTCTGTGCCAGAATGAATTTCGCCTGTCAGTGCACTGCTGCCTCTAACTACCCCCCTTTCCCCCCCTCCGAGACACCTCAGCCCATGTTCTGCCATTGTTATGCCACAGCCTCAGTTTATTAGATTTTGGGGGCCATACACACCTCTGCTAAGTTATCTGCCCCTACAATACTAAAGCCTTAGTTTCACCACTGCCCTTTATCTGTAGCTGCAATGCTATATAGCCTCAGCTGTGAAGCATACTAATTAACTTTCCAGGAGGCACATTGGGGGTGGGGCTGAGTGGGGATATCGTGGGGCAGTCATGGGTTGGCCAGTTGGGCTTAAGTGGGGGGTAAAATTCTGCTGATGTTTGACCCCAGTTCACAAGAAAAAAACAAGGACAGAGACTGGAAAAGACTGAAGAAAAATGTGGCTAGAGGTAGGCAGAGGAAATCGAAGAGCCACAAAATGGACTTAAAGGAGCACCATCGAGAAATTGTGTGATATTAAAAATACATATAAACACATTGGCTAATGAGAGGAGGGGTCATTTATACACTCAAACTGAATAAAACTCCTGCCAAGCTTCTGGCAGGAATAAAATCCAGGGGTGACAGGTTCTGTCACCCCAGATATCCTTTTCCTTCCATTAAAAGAAAATAAAACAAGCCTGGCTAAATATTTCCCGCCATCCAGCATATATTTTTATGGATTTTTATTATTGAGCTTTGGCCAGCTGAATGAATGTTAAAGAGAATGTTAAATGACCAGAGTCCCTCTTTAATATGGATTAAATATGGATGGTACGCCAGCCGCACTGTTAGGCTGCTCACGGTCACCTGGGACGGGCAACCTGGAAGAGGTGAGTATCTGAGTACCCTAGTTCTTTCTGACACAGCTCAGAGACCAGCAGTGGGATGTGAAATTAGCAGAGGAGGGATGGCTCAGAGAAAGTCCAGCAGCATATTGTTACATTGGTGTACAGACTTTACTCAGGGACAGAAAAGATCAGAAGTATGCAGCAAGAAAACAAGCTGAGATTAATGCCCGATTGTTACTTCTCGTTTCTTGACCTTCAGTATAATCAAAGTGTCTTTATTATTTTTTTTTTTTGTGTCCATCCATTTGGTAATCAGTCAAAGGGAATTCCTTCTTCAGTGAATAAAGAAATTCTGTATTCTTTATTTTGATCACACAGAATTTATATGATAAATACTATTAAAGAGACAGTCTGGCAACAATGCAACCGGTCAGCCTCCCACTCCTCCCTGGCGATAAGCCTGAATAAGGCATTTCAATAAAAAACAAAACAAACTCACCTTGAGACTGCTTGACACCAAGCCTCTGCCAGGAGAAGGGCAGTGTAGCAGGACTTTTGGGTTTCAGGCTGTGCAGTGACTGGGTGACTTAGTAACCTTCCCCACCTTCCTTGCCGTGGAGGCTGATTCATTACTAACGGCAAGTATCGGCAGATCGTCTGTATAGCGGCACTTAAAGCGACCGATAGTAGATGGTGTAAACATGTATCGGGCACTGTAACAGAACGCCTCAGTCGCTGAAACAACCTGGCCCACAATGATTAATGTGATGTGTGTTGGGCGCTCTAACACCAGTACAGTGCTGCAGCGAGCGAAAGGTAGCGTCGGCTCAGTGTGACCGACTCTCAGCGCTCCACACCATAATTATCAAAAAACTACACACACAGAGTGTCTGCGCTCTAAATGGGCAGGCTGATTCATCATTAGTGGCAGGTAGCGACAGATAAGCGTCTGTATAGCGACACTATAAGCGACCGCTAGTGGCCGCCATGATCAGCCGTCAGTCGCTATTTCTGGCCTCCTCAGTCGCGATATTAACCTGGCCTGTAATGATGAATATCGTTGTGTTGCAGTCGCTATGGAGCCACTGTACATTTACACAAGTACAAGTACAAAGCTAATATTGTCTGGGCTTTGTAATGTGTTGTGATGGTATTTTTTAACAATAATTTTATATTGTCTATGCTCAATTATCCCATACCAAAAATATATAAAATACCCACTTTCACGACTTGACCATTCACCATTCAGGATCCACCCTCTTTCGTGACTTCTTCTGGGATGCGGGGGGAACAGGGAATGTTGAAGGGCCGGGGGGGGGGGATAGGGGTAGGGGGTTCAGATTCAGAGGAATAGCTGGGGAGAGGTCTGGCAGGGCATCTGGGCTGCATGATGGATCCTCGTAGGTAAGAAACCGGAAGTAGCAAAAACGAAAGTGAAAGCAAAAAATCTGGCAATAATAATACGCTAACATACGCCTATAATATTGCTAGGATACGCAAAGGTTAAAATAGCGTACGCATAACAATGTCAGCCGCTACATACACACACGCTAACATTTTTATTCTTTAATAACTTTTTGTTTATCTTGCCAAATTTGTGTTTGGTCCGTAATTACAGAGATAGTAACCCATTCATTAAGACTAGGGATGAGCGAATCGATCCGGACGAACCCGGATTCGATCCGAATTTCAGGAAAAATTCGATTCGGATCGAATCCGAATTTCCCCGCGATTCGATCGCTCGAAGTTTTCCTTTAACATCCATTCATTTACATTACAGGCATTCTAAGATGGCGGACGGGACATGTCCAGACATCAACCCCGCGCCAGTGCAAGCTGGGACAGTCACATGCAGCCTATCAGCAGCCAGCAAGCCCGGTGACGTCACAGCGGTATTTAAGGCCGGCCATCTTGCTTTCCAGCCTCATTTCTCTATTGCATTCGTGAGAGACAGAACGCTGTGTAGCTGAGGGAGAGACAGACAGTTAGACAGGCAGGGACAGACAGGGACAGTCTGGAGACAGGCAGGAGACAGACAGGAGACAGACAGAAAGTAAGCGAAAAACAGGGAAAGGAAGGGAAAATCTGAGGCTGTCAGTTTTTTTTTTTTTTTTCATCCAGCCTGCTTTGTTAGCGTTTTCAGGCTGCTTATACTAACTAACTGTGCATATATACTGAACTGATCTTAAGTCTGCTGTGAGGCATCCCATTCTGTGACTACACCAGCCTCTATTTAATAGCATAATAACCATTTGCACTTATTCTCATAGAAATCAGGCCTGATAAAGACACTTTTGCTGTGCATGCTCTCTGGTTTTTGTGGCATCCCATTCTGTGACTACACCAGCCTCTATTTAATAGCATAATAACCATTTGCACTTATTCTCATAGAAATCAGGCCTGATAAAGACACTTTTGCTGTGCATGCTCTCTGGTTTTTGTGGCATCCCATTCTGTGACTACACCAGCCTCTATTTAATAGCATAATAACCATTTGCACTTATTCTCATAGAAATCAGGCCTGATAAAGACACTTTTGCTGTGCATGCTCTCTGGTTTTTGTGGCATCCCATTCTGTGACTACACCAGCCTCTATTTAATAGCATAATAACCATTTGCACTTATTCTCATAGAAATTAGGCCTGATAAAGACACTTTTGCTGTGCATGCTCTCTGGTTTTTGTGGCATCCCATTCTGTGACAACACCAGCCTCTATTTAATAGCATAATAACCATTTGCACTTATTCTCATAGAAATAAGGCCTGATAAAGACACTTTTGCTGTGCATGCTCTCTGGTTTTTGTGGCATCCCATTCTGTGACAACACCAGCCTCTATTTAATAGCATAATAACCATTTGCACTTATTCTCATAGAAATTAGGCCTGATAAAGACACTTTTGCTGTGCATGCTCTCTGGTTTTTGTGGCATCCCATTCTGTGACAACACCAGCCTCTATTTAATAGCATAATAACCATTTGCACTTATTCTCATAGAAATTAGGCCTGATAAAGACACTTTTGCTGTGCATGCTCTCTGGTTTTTGTGGCATCCCATTCTGTGACAACACCAGCCTCTATTTAATAGCATAATAACCATTTGCACTTATTCTCATAGAAATTAGGCCTGATAAAGACACTTTTGCTGTGCATGCTCTCTGGTTTTTGTGGCATCCCATTCTGTGACAACACCAGCCTCTATTTAATAGCATAATAACCATTTGCACTTATTCTCATAGAAATTAGGCCTGATAAAGACACTTTTGCTGTGCATGCTCTCTGGTTTTTGTGGCATCCCATTCTGTGACAACACCAGCCTCTATTTAATAGCATAATAACCATTTGCACTTATTCTCATAGAAATTAGGCCTGATAAAGACACTTTTGCTGTGCATGCTCTCTGGTTTTTGTGGCATCCCATTCTGTGACAACACCAGCCTCTATTTAATAGCATAATAACCATTTGCACTTATTCTCATAGAAATTAGGCCTGATAAAGACACTTTTGCTGTGCATGCTCTCTGGTTTTTGTGGCATCCCATTCTGTGACAACACCAGCCTCTATTTAATAGCATAATAACCATTTGCACTTATTCTCATAGAAATTAGGCCTGATAAAGACACTTTTGCTGTGCATGCTCTCTGGTTTTTGTGGCATCCCATTCTGTGACAACACCAGCCTCTATTTAATAGCATAATAACCATTTGCACTTATTCTCATAGAAATTAGGCCTGATAAAGACACTTTTGCTGTGCATGCTCTCTGGTTTTTGTGGCATCCCATTCTGTGACAACACCAGCCTCTATTTAATAGCATAATAACCATTTGCACTTATTCTCATAGAAATTAGGCCTGATAAAGACACTTTTGCTGTGCATGCTCTCTGGTTTTTGTGGCATCCCATTCTGTGACAACACCAGCCTCTATTTAATAGCATAATAACCATTTGCACTTATTCTCATAGAAATTAGGCCTGATAAAGACACTTTTGCTGTGCATGCTCTCTGGTTTTTGTGGCATCCCATTCTGTGACAACACCAGCCTCTATTTAATAGCATAATAACCATTTGCACTTATTCTCATAGAAATTAGGCCTGATAAAGACACTTTTGCTGTGCATGCTCTCTGGTTTTTGTGGCATCCCATTCTGTGACAACACCAGCCTCTATTTAATAGCATAATAACCATTTGCACTTATTCTCATAGAAATTAGGCCTGATAAAGACACTTTTGCTGTGCATGCTCTCTGGTTTTTGTGGCATCCCATTCTGTGACAACACCAGCCTCTATTTAATAGCATAATAACCATTTGCACTTATTCTCATAGAAATTAGGCCTGATAAAGACACTTTTGCTGTGCATGCTCTCTGGTTTTTGTGGCATCCCATTCTGTGACAACACCAGCCTCTATTTAATAGCATAATAACCATTTGCACTTATTCTCATAGAAATTAGGCCTGATAAAGACACTTTTGCTGTGCATGCTCTCTGGTTTTTGTGGCATCCCATTCTGTGACAACACCAGCCTCTATTTAATAGCATAATAACCATTTGCACTTATTCTCATAGAAATTAGGCCTGATAAAGACACTTTTGCTGTGCATGCTCTCTGGTTTTTGTGGCATCCCATTCTGTGACAACACCAGCCTCTATTTAATAGCATAATAACCATTTGCACTTATTCTCATAGAAATCAGGCCTGATAAAGACACTTTTGCTGTGCATGCTCTCTGGTTTTTGTGGCATCCCATTCTGTGACAACACCAGGCTCTATTTAATAGCATAATAACCATTTGCACTTATTCTCATAGAAATTAGGCCTGATAAAGACACTTTTGCTGTGCATGCTCTCTGGTTTTTGTGGCATCCCATTCTGTGACAACACCAGCCTCTATTTAATAGCATAATAACCATTTGCACTTATTCTCATAGAAATTAGGCCTGATAAAGACACTTTTGCTGTGCATGCTCTCTGGTTTTTGTGGCATCCCATTCTGTGACAACACCAGCCTCTATTTAATAGCATAATAACCATTTGCACTTATTCTCATAGAAATTAGGCCTGATAAAGACACTTTTGCTGTGCATGCTCTCTGGTTTTTGTGGCATCCCATTCTGTGACTACACCAGCCTCTATTTAATAGCATAATAACCATTTGCACTTATTCTCATAGAAATTAGGCCTGATAAAGACACTTTTGCTGTGCATGCTCTCTGGTTTTTGTGGCATCCCATTCTGTGACAACACCAGCCTCTATTTAATAGCATAATAACCATTTGCACTTATTCTCATAGAAATTAGGCCTGATAAAGACACTTTTGCTGTGCATGCTCTCTGGTTTTTGTGGCATCCCATTCTGTGACAACACCAGCCTCTATTTAATAGCATAATAACCATTTGCACTTATTCTCATAGAAATTAGGCCTGATAAAGACACTTTTGCTGTGCATGCTCTCTGGTTTTTGTGGCATCCCATTCTGTGACAACACCAGCCTCTATTTAATAGCATAATAACCATTTGCACTTATTCTCATAGAAATTAGGCCTGATAAAGACACTTTTGCTGTGCATGCTCTCTGGTTTTTGTGGCATCCCATTCTGTGACAACACCAGCCTCTATTTAATAGCATAATAACCATTTGCACTTATTCTCATAGAAATTAGGCCTGATAAAGACACTTTTGCTGTGCATGCTCTCTGGTTTTTGTGGCATCCCATTCTGTGACAACACCAGCCTCTATTTAATAGCATAATAACCATTTGCACTTATTCTCATAGAAATCAGGCCTGATAAAGACACTTTTGCTGTGCATGCTCTCTGGTTTTTGTGGCATCCCATTCTGTGACAACACCAGGCTCTATTTAATAGCATAATAACCATTTGCACTTATTCTCATAGAAATTAGGCCTGATAAAGACACTTTTGCTGTGCATGTTCTCTGGTTTTTGTGGCATCCCATTCTGTGACAACACCAGCCTCTATTTAATAGCATAATAACCATTTGCACTTATTCTCATAGAAATTAGGCCTGATAAAGACACTTTTGCTGTGCATGCTCTCTGGTTTTTGTGGCATCCCATTCTGTGACAACACCAGCCCCTATTTAATAGCATAATAACCATTTGCACTTATTCTCATAGAAATTAGGCCTGATAAAGACACTTTTGCTGTGCATGCTCTCTGGTTTTTGTGGCATCCCATTCTGTGACTACACCAGCCTCTATTTAATAGCATAATAACCATTTGCACTTATTCTCATAGAAATTAGGCCTGATAAAGACACTTTTGCTGTGCATGCTCTCTGGTTTTTGTGGCATCCCATTCTGTGACAACACCAGCCTCTATTTAATAGCATAATAACCATTTGCACTTATTCTCATAGAAATTAGGCCTGATAAAGACACTTTTGCTGTGCATGCTCTCTGGTTTTTGTGGCATCCCATTCTGTGACAACACCAGCCTCTATTTAATAGCATAATAACCATTTGCACTTATTCTCATAGAAATTAGGCCTGATAAAGACACTTTTGCTGTGCATGCTCTCTGGTTTTTGTGGCATCCCATTCTGTGACAACACCAGCCTCTATTTAATAGCATAATAACCATTTGCACTTATTCTCATAGAAATCAGGCCTGATAAAGACACTTTTGCTGTGCATGCTCTCTGGTTTTTGTGGCATCCCATTCTGTGACAACACCAGCCTCTATTTAATAGCATAATAACCATTTGCACTTATTCTCATAGAAATTAGGCCTGATAAAGACACTTTTGCTGTGCATGCTCTCTGGTTTTTGTGGCATCCCATTCTGTGACAACACCAGCCTCTATTTAATAGCATAATAACCATTTGCACTTATTCTCATAGAAATCAGGCCTGATAAAGACACTTTTGCTGTGCATGCTCTCTGGTTTTTGTGGCATCCCATTCTGTGACTACACCAGCCTCTATTTAATAGCATAATAACCATTTGCACTTATTCTCATAGAAATCAGGCCTGATAAAGACACTTTTGCTGTGCATGCTCTCTGGTTTTTGTGGCATCCCATTCTGTGACTACACCAGCCTCTATTTAATAGCATAATAACCATTTGCACTTATTCTCATAGAAATTAGGCCTGATAAAGACACTTTTGCTGTGCATGCTCTCTGGTTTTTGTGGCATCCCATTTTGTGACTACACCAGCCTCTATTTAATAGCATAATAACCATTTGCACTTATTCTCATAGAAATCAGGCCTGATAAAGACACTTTTGCTGTGCATGCTCTCTGGTTTTTGTGGCATCCCATTCTGTGACTACACCAGCCTCTATTTAATAGCATAATAACCATTTGCACTTATTCTCATAGAAATCAGGCCTGATAAAGACACTTTTGCTGTGCATGCTCTCTGGTTTTTGTGGCATCCCATTCTGTGACAACACCAGCCTCTATTTAATAGCATAATAACCATTTGCACTTATTCTCATAGAAATCAGGCCTGATAAAGACACTTTTGCTGTGCATGCTCTCTGGTTTTTGTGGCATCCCATTCTGTGACAACACCAGCCTCTATTTAATAGCATAATAACCATTTGCACTTATTCTCATAGAAATCAGGCCTGATAAAGACACTTTTGCTGTGCATGCTCTCTGGTTTTTGTGGCATCCCATTCTGTGACAACACCAGCCTCTATTTAATAGCATAATAACCATTTGCACTTATTCTCATAGAAATCAGGCCTGATAAAGACACTTTTGCTGTGCATGCTCTCTGGTTTTTGTGGCATCCCATTCTGTGACTACACCAGCCTCTATTTAATAGCATAATAACCATTTGCACTTATTCTCATAGAAATCAGGCCTGATAAAGACACTTTTGCTGTGCATGCTCTCTGGTTTTTGTGGCATCCCATTCTGTGACAACACCAGCCTCTATTTAATAGCATAATAACCATTTGCACTTATTCTCATAGAAATCAGGCCTGATAAAGACACTTTTGCTGTGCATGCTCTCTGGTTTTTGTGGCATCCCATTCTGTGACAACACCAGCCTCTATTTAATAGCATAATAACCATTTGCACTTATTCTCATAGAAATTTGGCCTGATAAAGACACTTTTGCTGTGCATGCTCTCTGGTTTTTGTGGCATCCCATTCTGTGACAACACCAGCCTCTATTTAATAGCATAATAACCATTTGCACTTATTCTCATAGAAATCAGGCCTGATAAAGACACTTTTGCTGTGCATGCTCTCTGGTTTTTGTGGCATCCCATTCTGTGACTACACCAGCCTCTATTTAATAGCATAATAACCATTTGCACTTATTCTCATAGAAATCAGGCCTGATAAAGACACTTTTGCTGTGCATGCTCTCTGGTTTTTGTGGCATCCCATTCTGTGACAACACCAGCCTCTATTTAATAGCATAATAACCATTTGCACTTATTCTCATAGAAATCAGGCCTGATAAAGACACTTTTGCTGTGCATGCTCTCTGGTTTTTGTGGCATCCCATTCTGTGACTACACCAGCCTCTATTTAATAGCATAATAACCATTTGCACTTATTCTCATAGAAATTAGGCCTGATAAAGACACTTTTGCTGTGCATGCTCTCTGGTTTTTGTGGCATCCCATTCTGTGACTACACCAGCCTCTATTTAATAGCATAATAACCATTTGCACTTATTCTCATAGAAATCAGGCCTGATAAAGACACTTTTGCTGTGCATGCTCTCTGGTTTTTGTGGCATCCCATTCTGTGACTACACCAGCCTCTATTTAATAGCATAATAACCATTTGCACTTATTCTCATAGAAATTAGGCCTGATAAAGACACTTTTGCTGTGCATGCTCTCTGGTTTTTGTGGCATCCCATTCTGTGACTACACCAGCCTCTATTTAATAGCATAATAACCATTTGCACTTATTCTCATAGAAATCAGGCCTGATAAAGACACTTTTGCTGTGCATGCTCTCTGGTTTTTGTGGCATCCCATTCTGTGACTACACCAGCCTCTATTTAATAGCATAATAACCATTTGCACTTATTCTCATAGAAATTAGGCCTGATAAAGACACTTTTGCTGTGCATGCTCTCTGGTTTTTGTGGCATCCCATTCTGTGACAACACCAGCCTCTATTTAATAGCATAATAACCATTTGCACTTATTCTCATAGAAATTAGGCCTGATAAAGACACTTTTGCTGTGCATGCTCTCTGGTTTTTGTGGCATCCCATTCTGTGACAACACCAGCCTCTATTTAATAGCATAATAACCATTTGCACTTATTCTCATAGAAATTAGGCCTGATAAAGACACTTTTGCTGTGCATGCTCTCTGGTTTTTGTGGCATCCCATTCTGTGACTACACCAGCCTCTATTTAATAGCATAATAACCATTTGCACTTATTCTCATAGAAATTAGGCCTGATAAAGACACTTTTGCTGTGCATGCTCTCTGGTTTTTGTGGCATCCCATTCTGTGACAACACCAGCCTCTATTTAATAGCATAATAACCATTTGCACTTATTCTCATAGAAATCAGGCCTGATAAAGACACTTTTGCTGTGCATGCTCTCTGGTTTTTGTGGCATCCCATTCTGTGACTACACCAGCCTCTATTTAATAGCATAATAACCATTTGCACTTATTCTCATAGAAATCAGGCCTGATAAAGACACTTTTGCTGTGCATGCTCTCTGGTTTTTGTGGCATCCCATTCTGTGACAACACCAGCCTCTATTTAATAGCATAATAACCATTTGCACTTATTCTCATAGAAATTAGGCCTGATAAAGACACTTTTGCTGTGCATGCTCTCTGGTTTTTGTGGCATCCCATTCTGTGACTACACCAGCCTCTATTTAATAGCATCATAACCATTTGCACTTATTCTCATAGAAATCAGGCCTGATAAAGACACTTTTGCTGTGCATGCTCTCTGGTTTTTGTGGCATCCCATTCTGTGACTACACCAGCCTCTATTTAATAGCATAATAACCATTTGCACTTATTCTCATAGAAATCAGGCCTGATAAAGACACTTTTGCTGTGCATGCTCTCTGGTTTTTGTGGCATCCCATTCTGTGACAACACCAGCCTCTATTTAATAGCATAATAACCATTTGCACTTATTCTCATAGAAATTAGGCCTGATAAAGACACTTTCGCTGGGCATAGCACTACTGGACCCTGCAAGGGCATCCCATTCTGTGACTATAGCAGCCTCTGTTAAAGACCATATAACCATTTGCTCTTATTATATTTGAAATTAGCCTGATAAAGACACTTTTGCTGGGCATAGCACTACTGGACCCTGCAAGGGCATCCCATTCTGTGACTATAGCAGCCTCTGTTAAAGACCATATAACCATTTGCTCTTATTATATTTGAAATTAGCCTGATAAAGACACTTTTGCTGGGCATAGCACTACTGGACCCTGCAAGGGCATCCCATTCTGTGACTATAGCAGCCTCTGTTAAAGACCATATAACCATTTGCTCTTATTATATTTGAAATTAGCCTGATAAAGACACTTTTGCTGGGCATAGCACTACTGGACCCTGCAAGGGCATCCCATTCTGTGACTATAGCAGCCTCTGTTAAAGACCATATAACCATTTGCTCTTATTATATTTGAAATTAGCCTGATAAAGACACTTTTGCTGGGCATAGCACTACTGGATCTTTTTTTGGGGCATCCCATTCTGTGACTACAGCAGCCTCTGTTTAAAACCATATAACCATTTGCTCTTATTATATTTGAAATTAGGCCTGATAAAGACACTTTTGCTGGGCATAGCACTACTGGATCTTTTTTGGGGGCATCCCATTCTGTGACTACAGCAGCCTCTGTTTAAGACCATATAACCATTTGCACTTATTATAATTGAAATTAGCCCTGATAAAGACACTTTTGCTGGGCATAGGCTTACTGCTGCCTGCCAGGTGCACTTCTGTTGAGGCATCCCATTCTGTAACATAGCATACCCCTCTTTATTTACACTAAGCAGCTCTCTTATTTACACTAAGCAGGCCTGTTGGAGGCTGAGTGTTACTGCTCACTTTTGGTGTGCATTATATTCTGTTTCATATAGACCCACCGCTGCCCGGGGTTTTTTTAAATATCACCTACTACCACGCCAGTTAGACTATGTCGGGCAGACAAGTGCCTGGAAGTGAAAAGAGGAGTGGCAGAAGCCAAGATTCCGCAGGCAGAGCTCGCATCAGACTGGGGGCCAGTAGCAGCAGGAGTCACGCTGAGAGACCTAATCTGCCAGTATCTGCTAGCGGTCGGGTCTCCACCAGTAACGCATCTGCCGTGGTAGATTGGCTGACGCGCTCATCAACAACATCATCACAACTTACATCTGAGACCCCCAGTCTAGGGTCGGTAGGTTCCTCTGACACAACCCTGAGTTGGCATGCCCCGAGAGCAGTCCCTGTCCTCCCATTGCCTCTGTCCTACGCCGTTCCCTCCCCCAGCGACGTATCCTATGCTTTGGGTTCAGCTCCACTCTTTAGTGAGGAGGACGATCAGATACAGGAGGACAGTCAGCAGCTACTGCCCAGCCAAGAAATGGAGGTGGCTTCTTTAGCTAGGCAGACAAATAGTGATGTGGACAGTGTCGTGGGTGCTGCGAGCGTTCCAGCTCCTGCGCCAGACACTGTTGACGAATCCACGAACATCAGTGACGTACAGCCACAACTCGGTGATGATGATGATGACGATGAAGCCGATCGCACTTGGGAGCCGGGTGAGGAAGGGGCTTCATCGTCATCATCAGGAGAAGAGGGGCGCAGGTTGCCCCGGAGTCAGCAGCTGAGGCAGCAAGGTGGTAGCAGTCAGCATGGGGGCACAATTCCAAAGGCTGGAGCCGGCCAGGGCCGGGGTCGGGGTAGAGCAACTGCTGTGCGGCAGTCTACCTTATCAGGAGGTAGTGGAGCAGGGGTTCCTGGAGTTGGCAACAGCAGCAGTGAATCAGTGAGGCCAGGGGGTGGGAAAAGTAGCTACTCGGCAGTGTGGCAGTTTTTCCTGAGGCATCCGCAGGAGGGTAACATGGCCACATGCAAGATATGTAGGCAAAAGGTGAAGCGTGGCCAGGGTCCAAATGTTGGCACCACGGCCCTGCGTCAACATATGATGCGTCACCATAAAACGACCTGGGAGAACCGAGGCTCCCAAGGGGTGGTCCAGTCTGCTTCCTCACCAAGTGAGCTCCCAATTTCTGCCAGCCAAGGCTCCAGCACCTCAGCCGAAGGCAGCTGTGCATCATACCCATCCTCTGTCGCTCCTGCTCCTCCTCCTCCAAGTCATGCATCCCGCCAGCAATCCATCAGCGAAGCCATGTCCAAGAGACAGCAGTATGCGCCCACTCATCCTACGGCGCAGAAGCTGAATGTGCTCCTGTCCAAGTTGCTGGTGCTGCAGTCGCTCCCTTTTCAGGTGGTGGAATCTGCACCTTTCAGAGAACTGATGGCTTGTGCCGAGCCGAGGTGGAGAGTCCCAAGCCGTCATTTCTTTGCCAAGAAGGCAGTACCAGCGCTGCACACTTTTGTTGAACAGAAGGTGGGCCAGTCCTTGAGCCTGTCGGTGTGTAGCAAAATACATGGCAGCGCCGACATCTGGAGCTGTAACTACGGTCAGGGGCAGTACATGTCGTTTATGGCCCACTGGGTGAATGTGGTCCCTTTGCAGCAGCAGCAGCAACTTGGACAGGTCACGCCGCTTCGGCCTCCGCGCTCTCTGCCCATTGGGCCTGTGACACCGTGCGACTCGGCCTCCTCATCCTCCGCCATCTCCTCACCCTCCACTGTAGGCTCAAGTCTCAGTGCCCCTCCAGTCTACCATGTGTGCAGGGCACGGAGGTGTCACGCAGTGCTTCACATGGTTTGTCTTGGCGAACGGAGTCACACAGGGGAGGAACTGCTTAAATGTATTCATCAGGAAATCCAAACATGGCTTACTCCGAGAAAACTTAAAATGGGAATCATGGTTACCGACAATGGGAAGAACATTTTGTCTGCGCTGCGCCAAGGAAGCCTGACCCATGCCCCCTGCATGGCTCACGTCTTCAATCTGGTTGTCAAGCGGTTTCTGAAGTGTTCCCCCCATCTGCAAGACATCCTAACAACTTCAAGGAAACTTTGCATGCACTTCAGCCACTCCTACACCGCCAAACACACCCTTCTTGAGCTACAGCGTCAGAATGGTATCCCCCAACATAGTCTGATTTGCGATGTTTCCACCCGTTGGAATTCCACCCTTCACATGTTGGACCGATTATATGAACAGAGAAAAGCCATCACGGATTTCCTGATGATCCAAGCAGATAGGGGGACTCCCCTGTGTAACTTCAATGACAACCAGTGGCAGCTCATACGTGACACCTGCCGTTTGCTCAGGCCCTTTGAGGATGCCACTTTATTTGTCAGTCGGCAGGATTACGGGATGAACGACGTGATTCCACTGCTTCATGTACTACAGCACATGTTGGAAACCATGGCTGGTCAGGGCACTGGAGACATGGCGTTTACATCTTACGGCCACATGAACCCCGCTGGAGCTGAACTGGAGGAGGAGGAAGAGGAGGAGGAGGAGTTGCCCAGCGAAACACAGTTTAGGCTTGGCGAAATGGCTGGTTTATCTAGTCAGCGGACAGGAGAGGAGGAGCAGGAGCAGCCAGAGGAGCTAGAGGTTTTTGAGGAAGGCGAGACAGAGGACCCGGGCACACCGTGGC